>CM060906.1:571014198-576014198 GCA_030737815.1 Allium fistulosum
GAGAGCATACTTATTAGTGTTATGAATGTTTTATATTGTGTTTACTTATCCGTTGAGTTGTTTATGAATTCTGGTCGATGCACGGGACGCCGTGTTATCGATAGGGGTTTCTAAACACTTAAACGAGGCAATTCGACATAATATTGTTTTAAAAATCGGGTAAATGAAATAATTTTACCTAAATTATATTTTATATATAAAATGATAATTTTTAATGAATTTGTTGTTAGGCGACGATAATATTTAGTTATCATCGAAAATTGGTTGAATTAAGAATAAAACGAATACTTTGTGAATTTTATTTTACGAAGTCAATAATTAAATTAAATTGAAATCTAATTAAAATAAAAATTGTTTGGAATAACCAGGTTGTAAATTAATGAAATATTTTTGTTATATGGCAAGGAAATTTGTATAAGTATATTTTTAATGTAGCTTATAAAAAGTAAGGATTTAAAAGTTGAGAACTTTTGAATTTAAAACCTGTTACTTTCAAAAAAAAATTCGAAGCCTTAAAAATTAATATTAATATTATTTGAAAGAGTTTTGACTAGAAAAATATTTTGAAAAGATTTTTGAAGAAAATAAAAGCATTAAACTCACTCTGGTCGTTGGAAAATAATTATGGGGATGACTGCAGCATCGCCAGTATTCATTTTCGAGTTTCTTAGTGAGAATTTCTACCAAAAGAAATTTATTTTCGATAAAAACAAGTTTTGATTGTGAAAGAAAAATATATTCTAAGTATGATTTAATAAATATATGGAAATAATTTTGAACTTAAAAATTGGAAGTAGTATATATAAGAAATAAGTTTATAACTTATAGGTTTGAACAGGAAAGTAAAATGAAATTTTAAATGAATAAATTGTATAATTTATAGATTTGAGAATATTAAGCTAAAAACAAATTTTAAATTTGGTTGAATGTGAATGATAAGAAGAAAATATTTAATAGAGAGTGAAATAAAATAAGAAATGGATTAAATGAAATAGAATTTCACTTAATAAATATTAAATGAGTTGAGTTGGATTTGAATTAAACTAGAGGAATCAGTAAAGTGAATTATTTTCACTTAAACTATAAAATGAATTAATAAAATGAATACGAACTTGAATTTTAAAATGAAATGTAATTTAAATATGAAAGAAATTGAATAAAAATAAATTAGTTAAGTAAAATTAATGTGAGTATGAATTTAATTTAAATTGGATGTAAATAAATTAAATGCAAATGGAATGAGTTTCAATAAAAATTGAATGTTAACTAATATAGTGTGGAATAAGTTATTAGAATAAATTATAAATTGAAGTTAACTTAAGAGAAGTTGAATGAATAGATTGTGAAAAAATAAAATTATTAATATGAATTGAGTTATAAAATAAAATTTACTTTAGTAAATTAATAATATTAATTTGAATAAATGAAGTGAATCGATGAATTAATAATAACTTAAGATATGATGTAATAATAATAGACGTGAGTTGTGTTGTATAAAATATTTATAATAAACTTAGATGATTTATAAATGATGTTAGTATAAAAAAAAGAAAGAGGATATACTAAGTGGAAATAAAACAAAATTTAACTTAAGCAAGGTTAAGTGGAATAATTTTATAAATGCTTCATAAATGAATTTATATGAAATAGGTTGAACAAAAAGTGAAACAATTGGAATTTCAGAAATTGGTTTTAATAAATTGAATATAATAAATTTGTAACGAACGTAAATAATTGAAAGAAATCAATTGAATGCTATAACTTTAATCGTTGAAATATAAGAGAAATTGATTTTAAGGAATGTAAATAAGTAAATGTTAATCAATTAAGAAGTAAATAAAGTGAATGAAAATAAATTGGATGTGAATGTAAATTAATTGAAACCGAGTCAATTAAATGTTAATGAAATGAATGTTAATCAATTGAACATGAATAAATTTAAGGTGAACCAATTAAATTCGAAAGAAATCCATGTGAATAAATTGAAAGTAAACAAATTGTATATATATGAAATAAATGTCAATGAATTAAAAAAGTAAATCAATTTAATATTGATAGGGAATGAAAGTATAATAAACTGAATATTGACATTAGGAAGTGGGAATTGGTATTGTTGTGAATAAGATTGGATGGATATTGTTTGTTGGATGTTTATTTTGTTGCATTTGCTATATTCGTTTATGGTTATTGCATAATCCATGTTATATATCGATTTTAATCTTTATATATATGTTCTCATTTGGTTATTGAGTGTTTAGTAGGTACGGATAGCGTACTAGCTTTTAGAGCTCGATTACGCATTATGTTGCTTTTGCTGGCTTAATACGAGCGAACTCGCTCGTATTATTAATAATAAGGTACGTATCTCGGATAACATACCGCGATTATATATTTTTTTCCTTCGGGATGCCTCATCATTGAGATGAGATGTATATTTGATATATATTGGATATATTTGTGTTACATATTATATTATAAAAAAATTTCGATCGAGCCGCGCAAACGAGACTTTGCCAAAATTTTCCGTAAATCCGGGAGTTAGAAAAATTTTGAAGTTTTAAAAATTTTATAGCTTATTTTTATATATAAGTTATATTTTCCGTAAAACCAATATCGGAATGGCATAGTAGAAGCGTAGTAATTGTTTTTCAAATAAGATGTTTATGTTTATAAGTTAATTATTTTGAGAAAATATATTGTATGTTAAATTCTGTACTTAACACCTTTTCAAGGACGAAAAGTTTTGAGTGAGGGAGTATGTAACGGCCCGTATTTCTAACTATTTTAAATTATTGAATTTAATGTGGTTATTAGAAAAAAATGGTTAGAAATAAAATATAATAATTTATTAGTACAATTTATTTGAATATGAACTTGAATAAAACTTTGAAATAACTAATTTCGAAGATTTTGGCGATAACAAGTATTAAAATAAATTCTATGTATTGACTGTGTTTATGATCTATAACTGAAGTTGAATAATAAATGTGAATTATGTAGATAGAAATAAAAGAATGTTGATAACTAAAATTTATTTGAAATTTTAGGATTTATTAATATTGACTTATCGGGTAATTAAATTGTTTAAATTTATGTTGAAATTATGTAAATAATGGAATTCTGGATTTAATGAGAATGAAAATGGCATCGAAAATTGATTTAAATTTTATTTAAATATGAATGAAGATGGTTAACATTTAAAATTGGATTTAAATGTGAATAATTAAAAATTGGAAATTTTATATTTTAATTAACGAGTAAAAATAGCCATTTTGGCAATTGTCTCGGATTTCGATGAAACTAGTTTCATCGGATCCGTAATAGTGAATTATTATAGGATTTCAAGTTTCGTAGCGATCAGACTTGTCGTTTGGCCGTGCGAGCTTGAAATGCATAGAAATCAATTTAACGAATTCGATAAAATAATTTGACTTTGAAAAGCTATCTTCCATATACGATCGAATTAGAACTCGAAACTAGTTCCATTACGTTCGGGATGGGGGTAAAACATTATGAACGCCAGGTGGCACGCCTCGATTGGAGTTCGGATAATTTTGGACCTTACGTTATAAACATGGCACGCAAAACGAGAAATATTATTATTATATTCTGAAACCCTAGCTCTAATCTATGGTCGCCGTCCTCCTTAGTTTTAACGGTAGGAATTGATCGATTTCCTCCCCTTAATTTCTCTCAATCCATTCATCGAATTCAAAAACTTCCAACATGAAAGTTGTAGATCTCAACCTCCTCTTCAAATCCATACAGTTGATCTATGCTATTACATCACGGATTCGCTAGAATCAAGGCTAGAAAGCACGGTAGTTTTTGGGATTTCCACGAGCGTATGCGCACGCGCGAGCGACGAGATGGCTGGCGCAAGTGAAGCTCGGAGCGGCGCACGTTGCAGCGCTGTCTGTTCGTCGTCCGGTCATAGTTTGTGCATGCGTGGATGAAATTTGGGTCGTGTGTTGATGGGTTCCTATGCACGGGTGTTAGGAGAAGAAGGGTATACGTGTTATTTTATTTATAAATATAATTAGTTTATATTAAAAATCAATTGTTCTAACTCGAATAACTTTTGCATACGAGCTCGAATCGATGTGCGGTTTTCTCCGTTGCGTTCGTATCGAAATTCCGGACATTATAGAACAAGTTTGGCTGCATTCCGAGATTGTTCAAATTTGGGCCTTTATATGGATTTTAAATCGTCGATAAATTAAAGGTGAGTGTTTATATGCTCATAATTGACTGAAATAATTTTTATGTTAGTTAAATTATATCATGAAGTGATTTAAATTTTATTGATAGTTTTTTGATAAATTTAATTGACATTTAAATGGACATCTGAATTTAATTGATAGAATTTGAATTGACAGTTAAATTGAATTAGAATTTAATTACCCGTAAAATACCCGATATTGATAATTATGAAATTGTTGTGAATTTTATTGACTGTTTGGATGATTGGTTGTGATGGATGCTTGATATTTTGGATGTTTATTTATTTTGATATATCATGTTATCATCCTGTATATTATTTACAGTATATAAAACTGTAAATTGAATTATTTCGAATAAATTAAGAAATAGGTTGAAATGATATATACCTATGACATTTATTTTGGATTGAAATGATATATATCCATCCCTGGGATTAAATTGAAATAATTGATTCACTTGGCCATAGAATAAAAGATTATATACGGACAACGGATTGGTTAAATTAAATGTTTTTAAAATTTTGATTTGAAATTATTTAAATAATTTGGTTTTAAGAAATAAAAATCGAATTTATGGAAATCGAATTATTTTCTAATTAGAACTCGGAATGTTGAAATTTAAATTTGAAATAGGAATTGTTTTAAATAATCGAAGTTGAGATTTTAAAGTTATGATCGAAATATGACGTGAATTTCATGAATTGATTTGTTTTAAAGATTGGACTATTATTCGAACTTTAGATATTGCTAAGTAAAAGAGATATAAAACGGTATTTTGAAATTGAGGTAGAAATTTAATAGTATTTGAAGATTTTGATTTTTAAATTGGATATTGAAGGTAAATTTGACTTAAGTGTTTAAATCGATATTTCGGAAATCGAACTCGGAATTGATATAAATCGAAATGGTTTAAATTTGAGAATTAAGTTGAAATTTTTTTGGAATTGGAATTGAAATTAATTTTGAATGGGAATTGAAATTAATTTTGAATTGGAATTGAAATTAATTTGGAATTAGCATTGAAATTAATTTGGAACTGAAATTGAATTCGACTTGAAATCGGAATTGAATCGATTAAATCGAAATGGAAATTGGAATTGATTTGAATGGGGAAATTTGGAATTGAATCGGTTTGACTTTGAAACTAATTTCAAATGAATTATTTTAGTATAAACGGTTTAAAAACTATATTCTTTAAATATTTAAATTATTTTTATTTTCCAAACTATTTTACTATATAAACCATTTTTAATACTCAAACTATTTTCGATTAAATTATTTTAACTATTTAACTATTTTAAAACTATTTAAACTATTCTCTAAAAATTCAAACTGGTCAAAGGGTGGAATGTTTATATTTAATTCTTGGATTTAAATGTGAATTGGGTTAAAGTGAATTATAATCTAAATTGTAATTCGAATCAAATTTTGAAGTGAAATCGATATATCGAACTGAATTGACATTTTAAAGTAAAATATGATTTGTGAAGCAAATATGATGATTTCGAAATGGATTTGATTTTAAAGCGAATATGATATTTTGATATCAAGTGTGAATTGTTTTCGAAATATAAAAGTACCAACCGGTGTGTAAAATGACGTTTGGTTGTTAAAGAGACTGGGGCTACTTATTGGCATACTCTCTGTCAATATTGGAACCACTTTGACAACCGTGTACATGGTGGATGATATCTAGAATGTAGTGGTTGAATTGGCGAACCTTTACTGGAATGAAGTAAGAGAACGATGATGGATAGCTTTGACACTCATGTCATAATTAAAATAACTAAAACATGAGCCTACATATGGCCACTGTGGTTAGCTACCTCTAGCGACGTTGATCCCTCGTATTAATATTGTGATTTCGTATTCGATGGGTGCACCTTTTGTTTGGATTGATTGTCGCAGTCGGCCACGGATGGGTTACGAACAGCTAGAAAGGGTAAACTGGTAGAATCCTACCTTGGGCATTGCCTCGCGTCCTTGTCATATTTATCCTTATATGAGCCCATTACGACTTTGGTTTAGTACTGTACCTATAGGGAACTCACTAGCTATCGACGTTACTGGTTGTGTTACAGGACTTGCATAACTACATGCTATAAAAATGTGTTAAGGGGGATAAATGTAAAGCCTTAACCTATTTTGATATTTATTTTACTGATGGACATTATCTATTATAGCGTACACTATTACATATAGATAGTTTGACGAATCCTTAGGAGATGGAAAATCCCGTAACATCTCTTAAGTTATTGAACTCATATTTCGTGATATTGATTTGACTTACATAAGAGTATTTTAGTCCTGAATCGAGTGTTTTTCTTTTCATTACGCTCGGGTCAGTCCTGAGTTTTTGCAGCGTATGGAAGATTATTCTCTGGAGGACGAAGACGAAGATTTGGTGTATTACTATTATTATTATTATTATTCCCTACATCACGCTATTCTACTGCATTGATTATTTGTCCCTGATGTATGTATATAACTCTAATAAATGTTGTGAAGATTATAAACAAATGTATAGTAAACAGCTTCATGAACTGTTATTTGACTATTATATTTTATCATTCCACTGTGAGATTCTATGTTTGTTTTCTTCTTCTTTCCTTATTTTTCTAAATTTTCCCCATTGATTATCTACGTTTTGGATTGTTTAAGTTAGATATGTGTGGATTATTATCGATTTAAACCTTCCGAAATGTGGGTCGTCACAGCTTTGGCTTTGAATGCCATTTGACCTTGAAACGATTTGTTATCGATTATCGAATCGAGCCATTGATTTCATCATGTAACTTATAACCCTTGGACGAACACGAGATGAGCCTAACTCATGATGCAATGTACAAGATAAAAATTCCAAGAGAACACGGAATGATTATTTATTACTAAAACTCAAGCAAGGACCGAAGTCCTTAGCTATCATGGTCCACAACAATCTTTGATTTACAGGTGATTCCAAAAGAACAGGATGATTTGCCACAGCTCAATCGACCGATAACAAAAAAAACTCAACTATTAATGTTCTATCGACTTTGATATTTGTCTTTCAACAAAGTACACCTTCCATTCGCAAGGCATGCTTTAGGGGCAAGTGTTATCCAGCCTTTTGATCAGGCAGTACCTAGACTGACTTGACAAATAGAACTTGATAGCTTTCAAGGCAGAAAGCCTGGAGAGATAGTCGTAAAGCCCAAAAACCAACTACAATCAAGATCACAAGATAAAAACAAAGCCATTTCAAAAGTTCCAAAGCACCATCCATCAAAGTGATGGATCGGTACCAATCCATCCTCATGGATTGGTGCCAATCTATATAGCTTCCCTTGAAAAGCTCCATCTTCCTCCTATGCTCAAGTGTTGACGTTAGCAACCCACTCCATGCTCCATTGGTCGATCATACATTGTTTTCTATCGAACACTTTAAGCACTGGAAATCAGCAATACGACTCCTCTACCGATCCATCATTTGGACTCAGAAGCAAGCTCATAGCAACACAAACAAGTTTGGAATCACAAAGCTAACGACACATAGCTTCATTCCAAAGTGGCAAGAAAGATCCATAAGAATCTTATGGATTAGTATCGATCCATATCTATGGATTGGTACCAATCCATAGTTGCATGCTGACATGACCACGTTTCTTAAGACTAACCGATGTTAGATAATGGAGATCGTGGAGGAGAATGTGGTGGAGCATTTTCCACCAATCTACAGCTATAAATAGGAGGCTAGGTGCTCATTTTCGAGGATCTTTTTGCTTCCTTGTAATTATTACATATTTCTTAACAATCACCCATGGAGTGGTACTGATCCATAAGAACTATACTTGTAATAGCCACCAAATCATCAAAAAAGCTAACTGGATGTAGGCAACCATTAGCATATAAAATTTTTGTGTCTTGCTTTTTCTTGTTTTTATTTACTTTCTTCACTCTTTTCTCTACTATACTCATTTGGATGTTTGTGCCACTTTTGGTTCAAACAGCTAAGGTTACCATTCTCCTACCTTAAAGAGAGATCAAGTTTAGGATCTATCTTGTTGAGAATACTAGATTTATTGCCTCACCACTAAGGCATGTGGCTCCAAAGGAAAGATGGGAGTTGAACAATCAGGTTCATGAGTTATTGGAGAAGGGTTTTATCAGGGGGAGTATTTCTGAGTGGGGAGCACTAGTCATCTTTGCCACCAAAGTAGATGGTTCTCTTAGACTCTACATTGGTTATAAGGAGCTAAATAAATTGACAAAGAAGAATAATTGTCCTTTTCCCCGCATGGACGATCTCTTTGATCAACTAATTCGAGCTAGAGTATTCTCTCAATTGGATTTAGCTACCAGGTTCCATCAGTTGTGTGTAGCCGAGAACATTATTCAAAAGATGACATTCTGTACATCCGACGAATTATATAAGCGGTTAGTCATGCCCTTCGGACTAACCACTGCACTTGCTTACTTTGTTGATTTGATGAGACGAGTATTTAGGGGGTTGCTTAACAAGTTTGTTATGGTATTTGTGGATGATATCCTAGTTTATTCGAGGAGCGAGGAGGAGCATGCGTTGCATTTGGAGAAGGTTCTCAGTACACTCCGTATGCATAAGCTTAAGGCGAAGTTTTCGAAGTGCTACTTTTGGAGAGAAGAAATACGCTTCTTAGGACACATTATCTCAGAAAGTGGTTTAGCAGTTGATCCTAGTAAGGTGACAGCGGTTCAGAATTGGCATGCACCAAAGAATGCCATAGAAGTGAGAAGTCTCTTTGGTTTAGCGGGCTACTATCGGAAGTTCATTAAGGACTTTGTGAATATTTCTACCCCATTGACCCGTCTTACAAAGAAGAATTTAGTTTTCTCGTGGGATGATAAGTGCGAAGATGCTTTTATCAAGTTAAAGTAGGCATTGACTAGTGCGTCACTTTTTGTACTACCAGATGGGACAAAGCCATTTACAGTTTATATCAATGCATGTGGTACGGGGTTAGGCGCGGTCTTGATGCAGGAGGGAAGTGTGGTGAGTTATGCAAGTCGGTAGCTAAAGACCCATGAGAGGAACTATCATACTCATGAACTTGAGTTGGTGGCTATTGTTTTCGCACTCAAGCTTGGAGGCATTATCTTTTAGGGGAGCGATTTGAGCTATATACGGATCACGAGTCCTTGAATTACTTGTTCTCCCAAAAGGACTTGAATTTGAGGCAGAATAGGTGGATGGAGTTTTTGGCATCATATGATTTTGATATCTCTTATATCCCGGGCAAAGGTAATGTAGCGGCTGATGCTTTGAGTCGACAGCATGCGGTATAGAGTTCCTTGTTCTTGGAGTGGAGACATTTGGATTATATTTTTACCTTTGATTTTCAACTATCATCAAATATTACCATAGGATTACGAGCGGCTTTAGATGTTCAGCCTATATTGATGGAGCATATTGGATTTAGGTAGAAAGAGGATAAGAAGCTAGTAGATATTTTTGAGAGGATTAGTAGAGGAGAGTCATCGATTCATTTGAGGTGTTATGCCATTAACTCGAGAGGATGATTACAGAGGGATGATAGGCTTTGTGTTCCTTATAGTATGGATTTGGTAGATGAGGTACTAGTTGAGTCTTACCATTCCAGGATGACCATTCATCCCGGTGGTGACAAGATGTATCACAACATGAAGAGAGTTTTCTATTAGCCCGGTATGAAGAAGCAAGTAGTGGAGTATGTAGCTAGATATATGACTTTTCAGAGGGTAAAGAAGGAGCAGAAGAAACCAGGAGGATTATTGCAGCCATAAGATATTCCTCAGTGGAAGTGAGACAGTATTTCCATGGACTTTATAGATGGTTTACCAAGAAGTAGAAGAAGGAATGAGAGAATTTGAATCATAGTTGATTGGTCGACTAAGAACGCTCATTTCATACCAATGAGGAGTACGAGGATGGAGACATCATTGGCGGCTATTTATGTGAAAGAAATCATTAGGCTACATGGAGTTCCTACTAGTATAGTTAGTGACCGAGATCCGCTTTTCACTAGTGGGTTCTGGAGGAGCCTACAGGAAGCATTAGGGACCGAGTTGAGTTTGAGTGCTGCATATCATCTGCAGACCGACGGACAAACAGAGAGAGTAAATCAAATTTTGGAGGATTTGCTATGGATGTGCATTATAGACTTTGGAGGTTCTTGAGAGGACCACTTGCCGTTAGCGGAGTTTACCTACAAAAACAGTTATCATGAGAGCATTAGGATGGCACCATTTGAGATGTTGTATGGTAGACCCAGTAGATCACCGTCGTGTTAGAGGGATATGACAGATAGAATTATTCTTTGGATAAATATGGTGAGAGAGACATCAAAGAAGGTGGATCTAATCCATAGGAGAATGAAGACCGCTCGGGATAGGTAGAAATCTTATGCTAAAAGGAGATGTGCAGAGTTAGAGTTCACAGTGCGAGACATGGTATTTCTAAAGGTTTCACCCCTTGGGCATGTGATGAGATTAGGTAGGTCAGTGAAGCTAGCATTGATATTTGTAGGACCTTTCCCTATAGTTCCTAGAGTAGGGAAGTTGGCGTATAGAGTAGAGCTTCCGGAGAAGTTGGCGGGGGTACATAACGTTTTCTATATATTGCACTTGCGAAAGTGCTTACATGATACGACTACCGTGGTCGAGCCGAGTCAACTAGAGGAGGTGGAGGTGAGCGAGAGTCACTTATTCGTCATGCACCCACTCATATTTTAGAGCATGGTACGAAGCGACTCTGCAATAAGGAGATTGGACTTGTTAAAGTCTGGTGGGAGACGATCCAGCAGAGAGTACATGGAAGCTCGAGGAGAAGATTTGAGATACCTACCCATAACTCTTTTCTGGTACGTTTTAAATTTTGATTATTATAAGTACAGATTACTGATGTGTAGTACTTAGGTGGTATAACCTTTAGGTAGAGACCATTAGATGATAGGAATGATTGTAAAAGTGTCAGTATGACATGTTATGGATGATAGATGATAATGGATGTATATGGTTGTATTGTTCGGATTGTATTCTTTTACACGGTAGGATAGTATATCCTTTAAGGGTACACACACTCATATTTAGTAGCATGTTATTTCTTGATTTTGTATGCTAGTGGATGTTATGCATATGAATGTTGCATATGTGTTAAATGATTGTGCATGCATATAGAATTATAAGGATATTTATTTAGAATGTTGCATACATTTAGATGCATGGCATGAACATTTGCATGACAGGAGGTCGACTGAATCAGTAGACTTACTACTCTTTTGCATTAGAATAGGTTCACGTGCATTTTACGTTGCATATAATATGTATATTGCATTAGAAAATTTCTAAGGACCATGATAGCTTATGGATCATGGATGAGTAGATGGTTGTAGCTATTGATTGTTGTGTGCATAAGTTATATTTTTCGTCCTTTGAGATTTCAAGGACAAAATCCTTTTATGAGGAAGAAAATGTAACACCTTGAGAATTTAACGGAAATTTAAATTAAATAGAATAAGGACTTAAATTTTAATTACAAACGTCCGAATTTGGCTATGAAATTAGTACCATTACATTCGTAGCGATTTTCTAAGCGATTTTCATACATAACACTTCGTAATCAGAGTTAGTACGAAGCAGTTACGAACGTTAAAAGAATCGAAAATAAAATAGAAACATTAAAATTAAAATCCATAAATTTACATGGTAATCGGCCGACCCATGGGGGTCGATGGTCGACCGGTAGCAGTCGACCCAGGAGAGTAGTGGTCGACTATAAGCTTTGTAAACTCGAGCTCATATTAGTTTGGAAACCCTATAAATACTAGCCAAATCAAACCCCAATTCTCACATAACTTCATATATTAACAAAACTCTGCCAAAAGTTTCTCTCTTCCCTCGCTCTAAAAGGTTCTTAAAAATCAAATAAAAACAATCTAGAAGAACACAAGCATTGGAATTAAGGTGGAGCAAGCGAAGTAACCAAATAGAGGGGCGATTCTTAGGGAAAAGCAATGGGAAAAATTTAGGCTTGAGATGAGTGAGAACAATTTTGATAAGATGATTATTACAATTAGGTTTAGACTATTTTAGTTGATTTGGGATGTTAGAAATCCAAATTGAATATGCAAAACCCTAACTTGAAGTCTATAATCTTAGAATAAGAATTACATTAAACTGTTAATTGGATATTAATGCATACACCTCCTTTTACAATTGAATTTCCAAACCCTAAATCAACAAACCCTAAATTGAATTGCAAAATGATAATTAGACTGGTAATCTAGTAATTAGGATTCACCGATAAATGCTAATGACATCGATTAACCAGTAATTAACCATTAATTAAAAATTGACAACGAATGAATGCAGAAAACCCTAATTTTACTACGCGACAGGTCTACCTTGGTACCCTAGCAGTCGATCTGTAGCGTTCGACCGAAGAGGTCCAGCCATCGACCATTCATGATGAAAACTGCAAATGTTGAACCTCGTCCTACGGCTCAAGATTGATAATAAAATTTTATAATTTTAGTTAAAAATTATATAATGGAAATTGTTTGTTTGAGCCTATTCTGGCTAAGTACATGTGATAGGGATAGTAGGGAAGGTGGTTCCCTATCGGAGGATAGTAGGTCATCACGATATTAGGTAACGGTTAAATACCCAATTGAGAATCGAGAGTCAACTAGAACGATGTATTTCGCAGATTGAGAGTTGGGAGTCGACTAGGGTGATGTATTTCACAGATGCTTATGGGGAGTTCCGCGGTGGATGCGCAGCACTAATGGAGATGCTAGTTGAGCGAGCTCGATGCTAATGAGGGTTTCTTTATGGACAGTCAGGCCCGGCGCAGCACGATAAGAGGCTATATAGTAGAAAAGGAGCCTAGTACTAATGAGAGTTCTTGTACGCACTGTTCTAATGCGACGTGGTACAGATGGACGTTGACGCGGTACAATAAGAGGCATTTAGCACTAGGATCAGGAGATGGACACAGGTGCATACAATGAGTCATACAGCGAGTTTGCATTTTGGGATTCTCCCACTCCAGGCGTAGTGATGGTATAAGTATTTATGGAAGTGCAGTTCTCATAGTCGTTTATGGGCAGTGTTTTCTTATTTGATAGCTCTAGGAGCATTGGACAATCATTTGTGTGAGGTTCGATTCATTGTTCGAC
Organism: Allium fistulosum; assembly: GCA_030737815.1. Taxonomy (NCBI): domain Eukaryota; kingdom Viridiplantae; phylum Streptophyta; class Magnoliopsida; order Asparagales; family Amaryllidaceae; genus Allium; species Allium fistulosum. The sequence continues at coordinate 571,027,598 of CM060906.1, forward strand.
CCTTTATGTTGGATAAGAACTCTTAGGTATTGGACCTTAGGGAATCATAGATACTTGTAGTATACCCTTTGTCATTTAGAGTAGTACTACATCTATCTGTACATGATCATCGCACATTAAACTTGTATTCATTCATTAGACTTTTTGTTTGACCCATTCTTTTTCCATATTTTCCCCACCATAGGTGGACAGGGCAGAAGGTGATTGATCCATTCTTGGTACTTGGAGAGTCGTGCTTATCTTTGGAGACTGCTTTTATCATATTTACTCTTCATGTATTATTATATCATATCATCACATTTTATTTCCTTGTATCTGACTTTGAGAGATATTTTTCTATATACTTTGTATTGGACCATGTACTGATTTTTATGAAACCGTGATTTGGATATTTTCTAAGATGGGCATTTTTTCTATATTATATATATCTGATTCCTTCCGCTGTGAGTTCTGAAAATTTAGTATATCTTAGATTATATATGCTTATCTTAGTCTCTGAAATGTTACAGGTTAATCCCGACGATTCACATTTCTCGGCATAACGCGAGGCCGATAGCTACACTGAGCTTTCGATCGGTGCGCGTCGAGAGGTGCAGGGTGTCACAAGTACCATCAAAGAAAATTAACAGCGAAGTTATAGATTTTAATGAGATCCAAGAAACTAATACAGAGACTAAACTGGTAGAAGAGTCAAATTCTCCAATATACGATGACACGCAACCTATTAGAAGGTCTAGTAGGGAATCTCATGCACCTAACAGATACTATAGATTTCTCATGGACAGCGAGAAAGAGGATTGTCCCCTAAAGGATGACACTCCCTCACACTCCTACAAAAACCATAGAGTAAAGACTCTGTATTATGGCTTAAAGCTATGAAATTTAAGATGAATTCCATGTATGCAAACAAAGTATGTACTATAGATGATGTACTCGATGGGTGTAAAACTCATTTGTTGCAACAATGGATTTTTAAGAAAAAACTAAATACATATGAAAAGGTAAAGTCCTACAAAGCCAGTCTACTCGCAAAAGGTTTCCGTCAAACTCAAGGTACTGACTATAATGAAATATTTTTGCCCGTAGCTATGCTTAAGTCCATTCGGATATTACTTGCTATCACTGCATTCTTTGACTATGAAATATGGAAGATAGATGAAAACGGTGTTTCTAAATAGTGATTAGAACAACTATTTACATGTCGTAGCTCATGAGTTTCGAGGTTAGTGGGAGGGAGAGAAATACATGTAAATTGTTAAGATCAATTTATGGTTTTAAACAAGCTTCCAAAAGTTGGAATAAGTCTTTTAGTCACTACATTATATAGGTAAATTTGCAACCCTGCCATGCGGAAAATTTGCAACCGCTTAGAGCTGTTACAAAATTTCAACGGCTCTAAGCCATTGCAAAACAATTGGAACGGACAAAGTCCGTTGCAAACGTTCAGTGTTTTTGTTAAAATTTTGTGACCCCGTGAACACACCCCCATCCAAAATGATACACTCCCCAACCTTAGGAATTTCCAAAAATAATACACCCGTGCCCTAATTCCACCCTACTCTCTCTCACCTTCGACCTACAAGTCAAAATCTACTGATGTTCACATATAAGCCACCGACGTCCTCCTTCTACCCCAAAATCGTCGAAGTAGGACATCGAAAAAAGGATGAGTTAGTTTCCTTCGCATGGGATGCCAGAGTTGTAAAGCAGAGTTTGTTTGAGATCTAAGGAGGTAGATGATATAATTCCAATTCAACAAAAGTAAGACAACGTATTCTAGGTACTATCAACAATAGAACGACAATGCATGGAAAGGGAAGAGGAACAATTGCTCAACTAGTAGCTATTACAAATAGGAGGATTGGTGATAGTGGAAGAGGTGGAAGTATTAAATATTCGAGTTAGATCCTGATCTTCCATGTGAAGCTTTACCTAGAGTTAATATTGCTGTTAGGGGCCAAAATATACGGAAACAAGCAGGTGAGTGTGCTGCGAAAGAGACGTTCCACTAAATGGCATTAGTTGGGGATGATGATTCAAAAACTGCTCTCATGCCTGATAGAGTATAATTTAGTTGCATAAGGTTTATTTACTTGATTAACATTGGCTTTTTAGGTTTTACTAGGATTCAAATTTTATATAACTCATGCAAAATATTGTTATACCTACTTAAAATTCATTGTTGCCTTCACATTTGACATACAATTACTCTTGGTGCATAACGAAGATATCTATCTGATTGTGTTGCTCACTATAAACAAGTTAACCTATGTATAAATGGACAAGTTGTCTTAAAACTATCTGTTGCGATAATCTTAAACCTTTGCTACAATGAAAAAACTATACTGTAATTTAATGTCTTTCTAAAAATTGTTCTGTTAATTTCATTTTTTGGTATTGTTCCACACCAATATCAGTATAATGTATTATTTTTGGTTCTCCATCGGCCATGTAAGCATAGTATAAGCATATCAAGGCATGAGTTGCACTCATACGCAGCTGAAATTTAATTCCATTGATGTAAAATACAATGAATACTGTTTATTGTCCTATACATTTTCTACCCTTATTACTTACAGTTTATATATCGATGAATACTATACAATGAATACTATCTATTTATTGGTGTAAACACATCAAGGCATGAGTTGCACTCAATCGGAGGATATAAGGAGTTTAAGCAATCTTTACCACTATAAATGAGTGTTGCATGCCTTCGAATAACTTGTCTTTTTTAGATAGCTCTCAAGCGTAAGTTTAGGGATTAAATTATAAATATATTTGTAGTTTGTTTTAAATACATCCAGAGAAAGCCAGGTATTCCTTTTTGGAATGATGATTTCTGCGGTTTACACAGTTAACTTGCATATGCATGGTTTTCTTTTCATTTTTATGGTCGAACACAGCCTTAGCCCACCGTTCTAAAAGTTGTATAGATGGTTTGGTCTGAGTTGATGTCTTCCTATTTTTCTACGCATTCTATGAATATGAATTGAAGTAGATTACTTATTAACCTTTTAGACTTGATGCAAAAGAAATAGCCTACCCGTTTTATTTTCTTACTATAAGACATTGTGTTGTAGCAGTATAGTTGTAATCATGGTTCAAGAGTCCGCCCGGCATGACGGAATTCCGGCCATCTCGGTCCAGTTCCGACACTGACCGGGACGGAACTCTGACAAAAAACCATTTCCGGATCAATTAGGTAAAAGCGACATCATTTCATGGAAAAAAGTGTAAAATCGTGAGAAATTGCAGTAAAGCATTAAGGTATAGAAAGCAAAACAAAGAAATTTCCCATCTATTTCGAGCTTACATGTAAAAACTGTTGAAATTGAGTACAATGGTTGTCCGACGTCTTCAAGTTTGAAGAGGTAAGGTTATGTTTCCTCTATTTTAAAATCAAAAGACTGAATTAAAAGGTGAAATGGCAGATGCGGTTCAGGTTTGAAGAGGTAAGATTATGTTTCTTCTATTTTAAAATCAAAAGACTGAATTAGAGGGTGAAATGGTGGAGGCAGACTAGAAAGCTAGGGTTTTGGAGGAGATGAACGAAATGAAAAACTAGGCTTGAGTAAAATGAAGCATAGGTTATGTCCTTGATGGGCCGTACGTAAGAATATTAATATTGGGTATTTGCAAAATAAAATAAAATGCTAGGCTGAAAGAATATGTTTGGTATGTTGGGTAAATTTTAGACTTTAGACATCTAGAAAATATAATTTTAAAATTTGTATAGATATTTGACAGTATATTTAATTTACTTATGTCAAAAAATAGAACAATAATGTAATCAAAGCCGGAACGGAATTGAAACGGAATTACCGAAATTTTCGAAACGGAACCGAAATTATAAAAATGTCCAATGACCGAAACGGAAACGGAAACCGAAATTTTGAACCTTGGTTGTAATAGTACTTTATTGTACTAGCATGAGAATGACGACCCCTGTGTACAACCCGACTATGGCCACTTCTCCATATATTTGTAAAACTAAATGGTTAGCTCAAAATAATGCAAAAGTGCAATGTATTTTTCATGCCATGCAAGTATTTTATGCAACTTTATGATTTGGATAGACCAGTGCATTGATGGGTTGACTGTAAAGAGAATTTAGTTGGCTCCCTCCAAATTATATTTCCAGTTGGTTAATGCTCTCCCTTCTTTGACTATATAGTAGTTTCCTCACAAGAGTACCTATATAGTCTGCTAATATGAATTCTTGAAGTACGTCACTTTAGTTTGTTGTTGTTTTTAACTTTGATTGAATTATTATATGCATAATATTTTTCCCTTAAGATTAGAAGTGACCACGCATACCCATGTCAGAAGATTTTACATTTGCAAATCCATTCCTGGAAGACGTGTGTTCTAAATTTTGTTTGAATACTCTATTCAGTATTATGATAAATTACAAACATAAAAATACGATTCTTAAAATATAATAATGTGTAATATATTTCTTATTTCAGGTTTCTTCTTTCTGCAGATTGAACTAATTAGGAATTTCTTTGCTTCTCTTTTCCTTGCTAGCATTGGAATCCATGTCCATTTCTTATGGAATCATGTTGATATTTTGTTAGTAGCTGTTATTTTGGTTATAGTTGTAAAGACCGTTGTCGTCACTTCCGTTGTCAAGGGCTTTGGTTACACCAATAAAACTTCACTTCTGGTAACTGTGGTTACCTTGGCTTACATCTTTTTTGTTCCTCATTTATTCAAAAAAAAAACAGCCATTTGGTTGAAGGTTGGGATGTCACTTGCACAAATTAGGGAGTTTGTATTTGTTCTTTTAAGCCATGCTTCAAACTTCAACTTGTAGAGGTTATACAGAAAACAAATTAGACTCCTTGAACCATACATCTTTGATTCCTCCTTTATTTTTAACCATTGTTCTATTAAAATATACAGGGAAAACTCTACTTTCTATTATTAGGAACGACAGCTTTAAGTCTGGAATCTCTCCTCTTCAGAATTATTCTTTACTGAAAGACAGAAAAGATGCTATATAAAACCAAATCCATCAATACTTAGTAAATGCAACTCATAAAATATTTTAATATTAGGCTATATAATGTTACCATGTGCTTAGTTGGCACGGGTACCCGATCTACACCCTCACGGCTTCCTTAGCTAGAAATTTTGAAATCAAACAAAAAGTCAGTAGATATATTCTTACATGACTGTCTTCACAAAATACTACAAACAATAGTCCATTAAGAGCCTGCTTGGCAACGACTTAAAAAATGGTCAAAACTATTTAAAAGTAACTTATTTTATCTTTGGTGTTTGCCAAATCTTATTAAGGAACTTGTGCAAAAGTTACTTAGAAGTTGAAATATGAGAAACAGTTATTATTTGCTTATGATTTACAATCTAATTTCATAAGTAATTTTGACCAAACAAATTACCAAAATGACCTAATATCTTGTTCATGTGCAAAATGTATCTTTCATGTACAATTACATGTCCAATTATGTGAATTACACGTCCAATTATGTAATTTGCCATAGATTCATTACTTATAAGTCATAGTAGTCAAACACTTCTACTTATAAATCACTACTTATAAGTCAAAATACATCCAAACACTTCTACTTGTAAATCACTATTTAAAACTACTTAGAAGTTACTATTCAAAATTACTTTTAAGGAGTTTCAAAATAAGTCGTTGCCAAACAGGCTCTAAATAGCAAAAATTAGACAATACATTACTCTTCATTCGACTGTTACTTGATATGTTAGTCCATCTATACCAATGAATACTAGCAACGTCTTTAAACTCAAAACTCTTCTATTTTTCGTACTGAACAATATCACCTTTGAATGTTCAGCTCCTGAATATTTTTCCCCGACCCATGACAAACTAGCTCAGCCACCTTCTATGATGGACCTGATGGTGGCGGCACCATGGGTGAGCTCACATATATATTCGTTCATCCACTATTTCTCCTTTTCTTTAAATATTCACCGTCATTATATATTAACTAAATGTATGTATAAGAGGAGCTTGTGGGTAAGGAAACTTATATGAAACAAGCTATGGCACCAACACTGCAGCTTTGAGCACCGCTCTATTCTCAAATAGTCAAACCAGCATTACTTTAAATGCTATAACCATCACTACAACAAATTTTTGCCCACCAAATTATGACCTCCCAAACGACGATGGCGGCTGGTGCAACCCTCTAAGGCAGCATTTTGACATGTCTCAGCGTGCTTTTGAGTAGATAACAGTATACCGTGCTGGTATCGTACCCATCACCTTTAGAAGGTAGTTATAGTAAAATCCTTTTAACTAATATGAAAAAACAAAGAAGTTTTACTAAACATCGTTTACAATGCATAACTTTTATAGGGTGCCTTATGTAAAGAATGAAGGGATAAGGTACACGATAAAAGGGAACCCATACTTCAATTTGGTGCTAATGAGTAATGTGGATGGAGCGGCGATGTAGTAGCATTTTGGTTGAAAGGAGAGCTCATAGAATGGATGCATATGATGAGGAACTAGTGTCGGAATTGGCAAAATGGAGATTAACCGAACTATCAGAGTTTGAGTTTTAGGATGATGACTAGTGATGAAGTAGTTACTTACTAACTGGAATGTCGTGCCTCATGGGTGGCAGTTTGGACAAACTTTTGAAGGAGATGGTATTTTACTTAGTATAATTTAAGGTTTTTTATGTGTGTGTGATTGCTAAGGAAAGTATATATGCTATGTTAGCTTATGAGTGTTTACAATAAGGAAGACGCGGGCTTGTATTATCAGTTTACTTGATATTGTTGAGTTCGTGTGTAATGCTGATTGATGTGAATGAAATGGGAAATATGTTGAATGATTTTACTTGAATAATTATTTTTCATTATGTAAAGTTAAATCAAAATTGTTGTAATGTTCATTAAACTGGTAGAAAATAATTATAATGTTTTGCAATAGCTTTAAGCCGTTGCGAAAATAATGTTTAGCAACGGCCAAAAGTCGTTGCAATTTGTTAATTAGCATCGGTTCTAGGCCATTGCAAAATATAAATTCGCAATGGCTTCGTGTTATTGCTAAATATTAGCCACTCTCAATTGTGCAATGGCTTTGGGCTGTTGCGAAATGCATTAGCAACTTATTAAAGTTGTTGTGAATGGCTTTTTTGGTATAGTGAATAAAGTAATGAAATAGTTCAATTTTTATCAGTACACAGAGGAAGCGTGTGTATACCAAAAAGAACAAGAAAGTGCTATAGTTCTATTTTACTTTATGTCGACGATTTACTCTTGACTGGCAACCACATACAGTTATTGCAATCAGTGAAAGCTTGGTTGTCCAAGAACTTCTCCATGAAGGATTTGGGAGCAAAACCCTATATACTTGGTATTAGGATCTATGGAGAAAAATCCAAGTAGTTGCTTGGATTATCTCAATCCTTGTACATAGACACCATACTAAAACATTTTAGTATCAAGAATTCCAAGTGTGGAAATGTTTAGAAGCAATATGAGATCGTCTTTTCAAAAAAGGATGCTCCTCATACTAATGAGGAGAAAGAGCGTATGAACAGGATATCATATGCATCAACAATCTGAAATCCATTATGTATGTATGATATGCTATCTACGAGACTAGATGTGGCTTATGCATTAAGATGCATAAGTTGATGCCAATCGGACCTTGGAGAATAACATTGGACGACTGTGAAATTATTCTTAAGCATTTACGAAATACTAAAGACTTATTCCTAATATATGGGAATGATGACCTACTTATGAAGAGGTATATAAGTTTGAGCTTCCAAAGTGATATCGGTGACACTAAGTCGGTATCGGTTAAGTATTCATGTTGAATGGTGGAGCAGCAAATTGGAAAAGTTCCAAGTGAAAGGTAGTAGGTGATTCGGCGATAGGGGATGAATACATTGCCCTAAATGAAATAGCTAAAGAATTGGCATGGATGCATAAATTTATGACTCGGTCAAGGGTGATTCCAAATGTTGAGAATCACATGACATTGTTATATGATGACAATGTCACGATGCAGATCGTGAAAGAACCAAGAGCTCACATGAAATCGATGCACATACCCCGAAAGTTACACCTAATAAGGCAATTTATCAATGATGGAGAAGTGACAATTAACAGAGTAGAGAGTAAGGACAACAGAGCAAATTCATTCATGAAAGGACTGAGTCGATCAGTTTTGAGCATACTGATCAAAGGAATAGGGTTAAGAATCCATAACTAGTCCCAAGTGCAAGTGTGAGATTAAAAAAGTTAGGGGTATGATCTTGGAGAAATTATATAATTTATTGTAACTTAACTAACACTATAATAAATCTTTTTCATAATAAAGGTGTTTCATTTCATTTATATACATTGTTGTATTAGGATATAATTAATTAAGTAATTTAAACTATATTGATTAGAAAGTCCTTAAATAGAATGCTACGTGATTATATTTGCAAACAGTTATAGTTGTGAGTATTTAATCACAATATAATAACATTTTATTTAAAATATTCCGAGTCAAAATGTCTCGACAAAGGATATCGATTCATCCATTGAGACCATAGTACATAACACCCTTCAAACGTTGGGCATGGTATTACTCATGGTTGTTGTGGGCACTAAGCAATTACGTACTCTTAGTTATTGGATAACTATAGAATGAATGGTCCGAGAGTTATGTTGGTGGATAACAACTATGACAAACAGCTAATCTCAGTGTGAAGATGTTACAAAGTTCCCTCCAATTGAGAATAATGTTGAACTTCAATGTAGATACTCCATTTTGATTATAGTAAAATCATGGCATGGTGACCATCGAGCTACTATAGTTGGGTTTAAGTTGAATCACTGAAAGTGAAGCGCTATTCAATAGAGAATTTGTCTCCTAGATTTTATGAGGTTAGTATCATGGTCAGTCGTTGTTAACTCAAAGTCAAAATCTCTAGCCATAGAAGAGTAGTTAATAATAAATCTTATTATTGAACAAAGAACTTTGTTTGTTGACCGATCAAGTTAAATGTGGATAATACTAGAGTGTTGACCAATACCAAACTTCATATGTCCTAAAGTGATGTAGCATTGATAGAGAGAATGTGTGCAAATTATTGTCACTATTCGTAGCGCTTAAGGTGATCTAAAATATGATTTTTTACCAAAAAAATCCGTAAGTAATGAATTCAGCTAAATTGTTACACTACTATCTAAGATAATGTGTGAACATTAACATTCTAAATTGTTTAATATTAATCGCAAACTTAATTCACACCTTTGAGTCACACAACCATATTTATGAGTTCTCTGAAATACTGCACGATTTGATTAGTTTATAAAGTGTTATAGATTAAATAAATTAATTAATATTTAATTAATATTAATTATTGTTCAGTTTGATGCTTTGGGAGTTATTAGTAAGTGTGTAACCACCCGACTTTTAGACCCTCGGATGTTGACACTAATACATCCACGGTATTCACGTGCCAAGCATCCAAATGCCAAAAAGACGAATAGTTAGGGTAAAATAAAAGGAAAAGGAAATAGAACAAGAAAGACGAGAACACAATATCAGAATCTCACATGTGGAACGGTAATATATAATATCTCAAAAGGTCTTTACCAAAAGGAAAGCCTTTATATACATACATCAATAAGAGAAAACTAATCTATCATCAGCCTGGATAGTTATAACATCCTGTCCTCACAAATGCTGATCGATACAATCAAGTAATGCAAAGGAAAATAAGTACGGTAGGAAATCATCTAGCTCCTCTCCAAGAGCTCCAATAAACAGCAGCTAAATCTGGAAACATACTCAAGCTGACCCGAGCATTAAGAAAATAACACCAGGACCAGTCTGGTAAACTAGCGTGAAAACTCAAATCATATAGATTTATTATATCTTAAAACCTTTCAAAATAAGGGTATATCGTAAGACCACGACGTCAATAAACATGGACGGGTTTTTACCTTACAATAACTAAACCATTTCTATTTAACATCCAGTGGTAATATAATAATGTCTAAGGTGTGAAATATAAATAATCACATAGTTACGATGCAAGTGAGTGTACATCACAACAATAATAGGTATAAAATCACAACCGCTAAGACGCGTTCGCTAATTGTGTAGGATTTCCACATAGATATCTTCGGGGAAGCCGAATTTGAACTACTGCATAAGGATCAGACCTTCCGAAGCGTCCTACATCTCCAGTGAATGTACCATAAGAAATCCATAGTTGGTCATGTTAAGACCTAATGCATCGCTCCCGCACATATATCCCAATAAGTATCTGCAGAAATGGATTCGCATGCACCCTATGGGTTTGCCAACCCTACTGGCTATGTCTCTTATCTCTGGTTTTTGCCATATCGATGACGAGACTGCTTCCAGCATTCCAGCCCACGGGTCACCACCCAAACAGATCTTCCACACGAGCTCCAACTCGAACAGATCACAGAACCAAACATGGATTCCCATATCTCAAGCAGATCTCGGAACCACACATGGATTCCTCAACAGATCCCAGAATCAAACATGGATTCCCATACCTCAATAGGCCTTGGAATGACACATAGGTTCCCACATCTTGATAGATCATGAACAACTACATGTGCTCAAGCATCTCAAACAGATCTCGAATCTCCACATAAATTCTAGCATCACGAACCAATCACGAAGCCATCACAAAGCAATCATGAAGCCATCACAAAGCAATCATGAACCTCCTCCAAAGCATAGAACACGTATATGGTTTTGGAGTGGTTATGATTTCAAGTCATCTCATATAAGTACACTCCTCCGCTTACCGGGTGCACCAAAACCAATTGACCGATTTCTCGGGAACCTCAATCCCGGTTCTATGGAAAATAAACGAACAATACATAAGATTGGAGATTACCTCCTAACCATTTAAGCAAACAGATTTCCTTATCATTTTTCCTAAAAGAGCAAAACGAGCCTATACGTACAGTATAGCATCACCGAAGATAATTGTACCATATAATTCATGTGTTTCATCAAGATATTTCCAGAGTATCTTCGAGCCAAGATTTGATAGTCGGTTATTTAATTATCAAATAAACAACAATCCAATACAATGAGAAAAATCGCATATAGGAAAACCAAGTTTCGTATACTGTCCATAAGCAGTAACACACAAAGCACGATCGAAACAAACAAGCACGATCGGGTCATATAAACGACTTCTAATCCCTTTTTTAATTAATCTTTCTTTATTAATTAAAAATCCTCTTTTATTTGTAAAACTCATTTTTTACTCAATAAACTCTTTATAAATGAAACTCCATTTGTTAATTAAACTCCACTATTTAATTAAAACATCACTATTCATTTTCAACACATTTTAACACTTTTCAAAAGTGTTCATATACTTATTACAATCGTATAATTATATTCACTAATCAATTCAAAGGTCTTAAGACAAATGTTACTCAAACATGGTCACTACAAACCCAAAGCCATTTCACTTGTGATTATCTTTAAAACATTTTTTTTAAAGATCCATTTACATTTAGGAGTATAATCAAAATGGGTTAAAGGCGAATGTTACTAACACATTGCCACAACAAACCCAAAACCAAATCATACTTGTTATCCTCTTTAAAATCCCATTATTAAAGATATAAGTATTTTCCCAATTCATTACAATATTTTAACACTTTAAAATATTATCTAATGGGTTAAAAACAAATGTTACTAAAACATTGTTTACGACAAACCCCAAAACACTTCACTATTCCGTTATCTTTAAAATTCCATTTTAAAGATCAAATTACTTTTCAAAAGTATAGTTAAATGGGTTAAACAGATGTTGCATAAATATCGATACTATAAACCCAAAATCCACTTTAATACTTGCCGTTAACTTTAAAATATCCATTTAAAGTTCTAAATACTTTTCCCTTTATTGAACAAGGTAATATACTTTTTTAATCAATTTATAAAACAATTCATTATAACATAACCTTCTAATCCAAAACTCCTTTATAATTCCTTTATACATATCTAACTTCCTTTTCACAACTTCTATATATTAAAGATGGATATTTACATATACTAATTTATTTATAAAACAAAGATATTAAATAAAACTCTATAAATCATTTGTAAAATATTATAATATAAAATCCTTTTAAGAATCTTTATTAAAATCGTGACCGTTTCGCTTCTACCACTTATAATTTCCATTTCCAAATTCCACAAATATCCAAACCAATCCATTTATGCCTAACACAACAAACTGTGTAGAACAACCTAATATATATGTACGTATACATTTCCATAATTTTCCCAAATTATCAAATTAACATATGTCAAAATATCGGGGATTTCAAAGCATGTTTATAGCGACTATATCGTTTCTAACATTCATAACATATTATCACTTTTCACAAAGCAATATCAAACATGTATACAAGTAGTCTAGGCCATGATACATGTTATAGATGATCAAATAGAGATTATTATACTCAATAATAACGTTCTCACTTATTTTACAAAACAAGGCTGGGTCCAAAAGTAATAGCTTGCATTGTTCGTTATACAGTTTATATTTTCAATACAACAACAATTATATATACAACTATATATAATCAACTGGTGAGTAAAACTCACCCAAGCTCCAGTCAACACTTTCGTGTTTCTGAATAGTCCAAAATCATTTGATTTTGACTAAAATTCCTACAAGCTCCAAACTCGACGAGTCCAACTCCATCGCGTAGATAATCAAGATACAAATGCAATGGCGAAGATGGCACCTCAATCGAACCTCGTATGAATAAGATACAAATTTTATAAGATTTTAGATTTTAAACTTAATTAATTATTTATAATTAATCACACTTAATTACCTTATAAACCATCCCTCATCATCTTCCCTCCTTCAATTCAAATCTCGTGCACGGGATACTCATCCCACCACCATGGCCATGCACGATTCCAATGATACAGAGCTCCACTTGATTAAATCTAAAACCGTCGATTCCGTTGACCTCCTCTCCTTGCGCTCAACCCCTAAATGCAACACTCGATCGCCTCTTTCCAATAGCGAACTGAAGCCCTAATTCACTACCATCAGGTCGCACATCACGTCGGCTTACCATACACTGTCAAACCACTGCCAAAATACTCCCTTATCCCTAACGAGTTCATCCACACCATTCGCTTTCCTCTCCTACGCCTCGAACCCACTCGCAACCTCACAACCCCAAACATGACAAGAACAGTAACGACTTTCTACCCATAGCTGCTCTTCCTAAAAACCCTACCATCCACTCACCTTCACATGAGCAACTCCCCAGAACTATCACCACAGTCTCTCCTCTCCTCAATTGCAGGAGAAAGTGAACCTTAGTTCACTGCCAAAAACTCAAACACAGCCAAACTCCAACGCACCCAAATCAACACATAACCACTCGAAGCCCTAGACTACACAAGGCCAATGGATCAAACGGTGTTGAATATCGTGGCCTAAATCTCCAGGAATAATTGTTTGGATATGGCAGCTACACTTTCTTGTTTATAGAACAAAGGAAAGAGAAGAGAGGGAGACAATGAAATAGGTTTAAGTTGATGTTTATTTATAGGAAATATTTATTATATTATATTCTTTTAAATTTAATGCTGCACGTTTCGAGCACGCACAACCACACTGCATGTCCGATCATCATGAAAGTCGTTGGCGTACAACAATTCATTATTTCGGACCCGATGGCACTAGTTTTATCAAAATCCGAGATAGTGCCCCAGAATAATAATTTCAAATGTTAATTAAAACGAATTATTATTATAATGATTTTAGTCACTTTTAAATCTAAATTAAAAGCTTTCCATATCATTCTTATTTAAACAAAATTTAAATAAGATTTTGAAGTCATTTTTATCCACATAAATCCAAGACTTAAATAATTAAATAATTCCAATATTTAATTATAAAGTGTTCAAAAATCCGGGTCGTTACATTCTTCCCCCTTAAAAGAATTTCACCTCCGAAATTCCAACATAAGCTCAAAGCAACACTCACACATCAATACCTAATGGTATTGCAATCAATGGCAACCATAGAAACAATCACATAACAATACTATACGGTACTGTAATCATTAGCAACCAAAACTCATGGTTCACCCATATTCAGAAACCATCTCATCGCACAAGGATGACAAACAATCCACTAAGCGTTACCTTACGCTCAATAGCCTCAGGTACTACTCAACCAACCACTCATGCTACCAAAACAATTCGAAGAATCATTCCCCAAACTCTCCACAAGCCAACGCACATAGTATACAAATATTTATAAAGCCCGTATGATATACATATATCATCCGTACATAATATCAAATCCGATCACTCACTTAATCGCATAGATTTCACTACCGAACTAGTATATCTCACCTGACCACTCTGGTACGGACTTCAATCCGGTTCCTAGATTAGAAACCTTTGTTTTCCTTACATAGCCATATACTATAATATAAAACTCTAGGATCATATCAAAAATCCGTATCAAGTATCCATCGTCAATAATCGAGTGAAAAATCCTAATTCGGACCAGTGTGAATCACCTCGAAATCCATATACTTGAATCTTAGATCAAGAACTGGTATGCGAATAAAATAATCTACATACAACTTACGTACTCCATTCAATTGGCTCCTTAACTACAACAGTTTCTTTCCATTTTAATTCACATTTAATTATCATTTAGTATTTCTTACTTAATACTAAAACCACTTATGAACTATTTCATAAAATTTAATTCAGGTTATTAAACACTATATAACTTAAGTCCATATCTGTATAATACTCCACTACATCCTCAGAGTATATACAAGAATATCCAATTCATTTTACTTAACAAGAATATTCAATCAATTTCAAACTTGTTTAAATTCTACTATCTCTCCAAATCAAGCGTTATATAGAACTTAACTTATATAAACACTTAGCTTCCAAATTCTACTGTCTTCTAAGTTCAAGTGTTATATAAACTTATCTTTATATTTTCACAAAACACTTAGATTTAATTTCTTACATAATTTTTGAAGTTTCGACTGTCCAAAATCATCGAAAATTCCACTTCATTTTAACAAATGAAAATTAATAATCAATAGATCAAACAAAATGCACAACCATACTTACCCTAATGCATAGGATACATGAGTCCACAAAATATCTTAATAGAAAACTCAAGAACTAAACACCCAATCTTATTTCAAATCATTTTTAAACATATATACTTATAACTTTTGTATATCAAATCATACTTCCGGTAATTAAATCAAAACCTGTTTTACCAAAACAATCCTGTAGCAAATCGCTATTTTATAGCTTCTTCTACTTTAAAACTCAAAAATAAATGCTGATGATGTTGCAGTCATCATAAGAATCATTTTCCAATGACAGAAGTGAGTTCAGTACATCCAACCATGCCTATCGGGCTTAATCAAAATCATTTTCAAAATGGTATCAAATACTTCGTAAATATTACTAAGTAACATGATATCAATTACACAAACCAATTCCCAAATATTTACTTCCAAATAATAATAGTATTATTTTCCAAAACCTTAGAAAACCAATTTCTAAACAACGAAATTTAAGTTCTCGAATTCTTGGTTTAAATCCTTTTCCTATTTATAACTATACTTATAAATCATATTTATATAAGTCACTTTCTATACAAAACTATCACACAAGTGTTTACCAATAATCAACTCCTTTCAAAATTAAATTTTAACCCAACATTATCACCGAACGCCTTATTATCAAATTGTGAAACTTAATTCACAAGGTGTTCGTTTTAATGTTCCCACAAGTTATTATCAACCCAACCCATGCAGTGAAAAGGTAAAACTGCTCATAAACTAGTTGAGCACAAAAAATCAAACAACGAATTATAATAATAGAATATTATCATTTCCTAACAAACAAACACATCATAAATAACTACATCGATTTATGAAAATTATTCTTTTATACAAAAAATATAATCTAAGGTAAAATTATTTCATTTACTAGTTTCAAAAATATTACTATGTCAGTTTGCCCTGTCTAAATGTTTATAGACCCCTATCAATAACGATAGCAACTCGTATTGATCAGAATCCATAAGCCACTCTACAAACCAATTAACACAATACAAAACATTTTATAACAATAACAAATACGCACTCTCGTATATATACACTCAACTCATAATAAGACATTTCATTACCCTATCTCTCAATGATTTATACCCACCAAAACCAAGGTTCTCGCTTAACCTTCGGCTCTGATACTAAGTGTAACGACCCGACTTTTCGAGCCTTGGATGTCGATACTAATACATCCACGGTATTCACGTGCCAAGCACCCAAATGTCGGGAAGACGAATGGTTAGGGTAAAATAAAAAGAAAAATAACAAGAAAGAAGAGAACATAATATCAGAATCTCACATGCGTAACAGTAATATATAATATCTCAAAAGGCCTTTACCAAAAAGAAAACCTTTACATACATACATCAATCAGAGAAAACTAACCTACCATCAACCTGGACAACTATAACATACTGTCCTCACAAATGCTGTTAAATACAATCAAGTAATGCAGTAGAAAATAAGTACAGTAGGAAACCATCTAGCTCCTCTCCAAGAGCTCCAATGAACAACAGCTAAATCTGGAAACATACTCGAGCTGAGCCGAGCATTAAGAAAATAACATCGGGATCAGTCTGGTAAACCAGCATGAGGAACTCATATCATATATATTTACTATATCTTAAAACATTTCAAAATAAGGTTATATCGTAAGACCACACCGTTAATAAACATGGACGGGTTTTTGCTTTACGATAACCAAACCATTTCTATTATAAAATCCAGTGATAATATAATAATGTCCAAGGTGTGCAATATAAATAATCACATAGCGGTGATGCAAGTGAGTGTACATCACAACAATAATAGGTATAAAATCACAATCGCTAAGGCGCCTTCGCTAGTTGTGTAGGATTTCTACGAAGATCCCTTTGAGGAAGCCGAATCTGAACTACTGCACAAGGATCAAAGATATCCTTTTGAAGTGTCGCACATCTCTAGTGAATGTACCATAGGAATACCATAGTTGGTCTTGCTAAGACCTGATGCATCGCTCCCACATGCATATCCTAATAGGTATCTCTAGAAATGGATTTGCATGCACCCTATGGGTTTGCCAACCCTACTGGCTATGTCTTCTATCTCTGGTTTTTTCCATATCGATGATGAGGCAACGTCCGACATTCCAGACCATGAGTTATCACCCAAGCAGATCTTCCATACAAGCTCCAACTCGAACAGATCACAGAACCACACATGGATTCCCATATCTCAAACAGATCTCGGAACCATACATGGATTCCTCAACAGATCCCGGAAACAAACATGGATTCCCATACCTTAATAGGCCTCAGAACCGCACATAGATTCCCACATCCTGAATAGATCACGAACAACTACATGTGTTCGAGCATCTCAAACAGATCTTGAATCTCCACATAGATTCTAGCATCATGAAGCAATCACGAACCTCTTCCAATGCATAGAACACGTATATGGTTTTGGAGTGGTTATGGTTTCAAGTCATCTTATATAAGTACGCTCTCTCGCTTACCGGGTGCTCCAAAATCAATCGATCGATTTTCCGGAACCTCAATCCCGGTTCTGTAGGAAATAAATAAGAAATACATAAGATCGAAGATCACCAACTAACAATTTAAGCGGATAGATTTCCTTAACATTTGTCCTAGAAGAGCAAAACGAGCCTATACATACAGTATACCATTGTCGAAGATAACTGTACCATATAATCTTTGTATTTATTCAAGATATTTTCAAATTATATTCTGGCCAAGATTTGATAGTTGATTATTTAACTATCAAATAAACAACAATTCAATACAATGAGAATAATTGCATATGGGAAAACCTACTCTCGTACACTGTCCATAAGCAGTAACACACAAAGCACGATCGAAACAAACAAGCACGATCAAGTCATATAAACGACTTCTACTCCCTTTTTAATTAATCTTCCTTTATTAATTAAAATCCTCGGTTATTAGTAAAACTCATTTTTTACTCAATAAACTCTTTATAAATGAAACTCCATTTGTTAATTAAACTCCACTATTTAATTAAAAATCACTATTCATTTTCAACACATTTCAACACTTCCCAAAAGTGTTCTTTTTAATGTGACGACCGGATTTTTAACGGTAGTTAATTGGTAATTAACTGAATTAGATCATTGAAATATTAGTTTTGATTTGTCGAAAAAATAAAATTCTTATGATTAAAGATATCTGGATATATTAATTGATTTAAAAACCATAATAAACATTGAATTTTAAAATCTCTGGATATGATAAATCTCGTAGAAAATAAATAATAAACCCCACCATATAAATTAAAGATAAAACATCCATAAATATATGTGTAGCATATACAAGTTGATGATGATCAATATAAATACATATATATACATTTGAGTACATAAATATGTATACGGTAATTGAAAACACATAGATATGAGTATATAAACATGCATGTATATCAATGTAGGCTCATATAGAATAATATATATGAAAATTTGTATAAATGGAAACATGTATAATAGTAAAATACGCATAAGTAAGTATATATGTTCATATGTTAAATGAAGAGGTGAAAGTGATAAAATGGAAATGTACAAATGATGACAAACAGATAAAATGTGTGTATGTTTATGCTGGTAAGACATATACAAGTAAACAAATGTATATAAAAGAGTGACAAAAACTATGTTCATGAGTGTTTGTATGTAGAGTATAGGTATGTAAGAGCATATCTATATATCCATGTAGTCAACTTAGGAAACACAACATTAAATACCTATCCTTTCAAGCACACAAAACACAAAATCAATGTCACTGCAAAATTTGATCAAGCAAGTTTTTGACCAAAGAAAATTAAATGAAAGAAGAAAAAAAAGAGAAAAGAAGCTTGCTGGGTACAACAAAGAGCAGCAGTATACTTTCTCTTATATACCTCAGTACCTCTGCATTTGTGTCATTTTCTTCCATTCGAGAACAAGCTAAGTAAAACAAAGAAAAATATATACCAAGTCCTGCCATTTCATAACTTAAAACAAATCAAACAACTCAAGCAACAGACAAGATCTTCAAAGGCAAGCTAGCAGTTTCAAAAGCAGTGTTCTCTATTCAACATTATCTGTGAGTAAACTACTTTTATAAAAGTTTAAATCTGTTTTTAACCTGATAAATTATAGATGTAATGATGTGAAATGCTCTGCATGTTTGTTTAAGTATGATTTCAGGTATATATGTATGATGTTTATATATGCATATCTCTGTTTCCACTGATAGGTAAAAAAATTATGATCAAAAATCAAGTTTCTCTTTATACATTCACTTATAGGTTGTGAATTTCAAACAAAATATGTTTGTTTAAACACAATTCAAGATTTAAAAATGTATTTAGGTAAAACAAGTCTGTACATCTCTGGAAATCAAGATATTACAGTAGATTTTTAAAACATGTTAAAAATCAAACATCATAATTTGCTGATTCAAGAATATAACTTGAATCGATTTTGAAATCTATGATTTTTAAAAGAAAATTTAAGATTTTTAGTGTTTTATTGGGTGAGCATTTCAAAGTTGATCGGATTTTGGTTTTTGGGCAATTTCTGATGACTGGAGGGTGGTGGGACCTCGTGGTCGCCACTGGACGTTGCAGGGGAGTTGCCGAGTCGGGGAAAAATGGATGGAGATTTTCTCAGTCACCATGGCGTCGGCAATCGGTCAAAGTAGGGTTTAAACCCTTAGTTTGGTCGAGGTCGAGTTTTAGGTCACTACGGCGTCTCTGGATGATCGGGGATCATCGGACCAGGGGGAAGGGCTGCGTGGAGAGCCTATGAGTGGGTGGCCGGGGTTTCGCGATCTCTGGTGGTCGGCGTCGTCGTGTCGAGGCAGTTTTCTGGTGAGGCTGTTGTGCCTTTTTGATCGAGGTAACTCGATTTTGTTTTCGAGTTTGATGTGTGCTTCTGGGTGGTCGGATGGCAACGGTGGGTCGAGGGCGATCTGTCGACAGAGGTCTTGGAGGCCGGAGCTCTGGCGTTGATCGGTTCATGTGCACGGTGGTTCTGGTGGTGTTAGTGTTTGGGAAGGGATGTTGACTCGAAGGAACACTCGAGCATATGGGAAGGAGACTCGGGTTCGTATTCGAGTAGAACGTGAGGGATAAGCTTTCTGGTTTTAAAGTTTTAACAGTCTAAGTTTTATAAAAAAGGGGGTAAGGGAACTCGAGGAAGGTTTCGGGTGGAGATCGAGTCAAACCCGAAGTAAGGTTTAAAACAGTTTTAAGTTTAAATAATAAAGCGAGTTTTGAATTTAAATTAAACCTAGTTTAAACTATTATAGGATAAATGTTTTTAAATTATTTGATTAAAGAAGTTATATGTTTTGTTAACTTAAATTTGTTAAGGGTTAATTAATTTAATTAGTAATTAAAGGTTAAATTTATTAATAATCAAAGGTTAATTAATTGAGGATAATTAACCAAATGGGTTAATTACTTGATGAAAGTAATTAAAGGTAAATTACTTAAGGGAAGTAATTAAGGATTAATTTCTTAGTGTAATTAACTAAAGGATTGTTTAATTGAGTAAAATTAATTAAGGGTTAGTTAATTAATGAGAGTGATTAATTAAAGGATAATTAATCAATGTAAGTAATCATAGGATAATTAATTCGAGTAATTAATTAAGGATAAATGTAATTAATGTGAAGGGGTGAAGGTTAATTAATTTGTGGCTAATTATTTAATGTAATTAAAGAGGATAATTAAGGGATCATTAATTAATGGTTTGTAATTAATTTATGTTAAGTAAGCTGGATTAAAAGTGATTGAAGTGATTAATTTAATTTATTTAATTAATTAGAAATGGTATGACAAATTAATCTTGCTTATGAATGATTGAATGATATTGTATGCCTTAGATTAGTTGATATCTCTGATATGTGATTTATGATGCTATGTGATATGATATGTTTGGTTTAAACTGTGATAATGTGGGCATCTATTGATGATGAATTACTGTGTAAAGGTGACACCATGTATTTAAAGTTTGAATTGTATTTCACTTAAATAACTTGGGTTAAGATGACTTGGGATTCGAAGAGACCGAGGTCGGGTATCAGTAATACCCAAAACCACTTCGATTAGTAAACTAAATTCTTTATAAATTGGATATGTGAAATTATACAGGCTGGAATGGAATGAATTGATTAACATGGACATTTAACCTGTGAACTGTTGTGTGGGATAAATGATGACTATTATAAGTAAGAACTCGTAAAAGGTATGAGTTACCCTGGTAATTCACAAGTTACATAGCTTGATATTTCATTTTATATGGGTTTACTCACGCTGGTTTCCAGCCTGAGCCGGGTGTTACTTTGATGTAATGCTCGGGTCAGACCGAGTATTATAGATTTTCAGGTAAGGACGTTCTGGAGCTCAGGTGGCGAGCTAAATGGTAGGAACGTATGGAGTGTAACTCGCTGAGTATTATTTTGTATCTGGGACATATTGTTTTACTGTCCAGTTTGTCTGTGATTGATTGTAACTCTGATGTATTAAAATGTAATTTGACAAGTACAGCTTTTCTTTGTATAAATGTTATTATATTTTGATCCGCTGCGAATGTGAGATTCTGTGATTATTTCCTGTTTATTCTTCTATCTCTTTTCTTCTTTTCCTAACTGTTTGGAATTTTCAGGATCGAAAATTTCGGGTCGTTACATTTGGTATCGGAGCCAGGTTAAGCAAAAATCTTGGCTCTGGTGGGTTTACTCATCAAGGATAGGGTCAGCGGTACCCTAGGATGAGTTGAGTGTGTGTGTCTATATATATATATATATATATATATATATATATATATGTGAGCGCATACTTGTTATTTTCTTATATAAAGATTTTAAAAATGGTTTTAATGAAAGATTTTTATAAAAGCTTATATTATATATATAGCAATAATTGGTTATAAAATAAGAAATTAAGGAATATATATACATATCCAAATAAGGATTGGATAAAATGAACTATACGAATAAGATGAATTAAAATGGTTTCAAACCAGAAATAGAATGGTTATTGAGTTTAAATAGGATGATTGTTTTCCAATAAACAAATAAATGTTTTAAGGAAGTAACCATTAGATGTGAATAACTTGTAAATTGGAAAGGATGTAAATTGAAAAGTTTTGAAACTGTTTCAAATGTTAATAGAAATAATAATAAAGAGTATTATTCAGAATATTTTGAATGTGATCTTAATTTAAAATAAGAGTTGTTTGAAAGCATTAAAGAAAACTGTTTTGAACTAAAACCAAAGGTGATTTAAAATTTAAGGATAACTTAGTGTGTAAAGGAAATAATATGTATATATGAGGAATATTCATAATATCAAAAATGGTTTGAAATAAACTCTAAATGTTGAGTTTTAAATTTGAAATGAGATGTGATATCCAAGGTGATAAGTTTTTGAACTTATAAGATTATTAATGTTAAGTTTAAAATTTGAAATGGGAATTCAAATTGGGTAAGGTTGGCTGGATTAAGTAAATTGAATTTAACTTTGGGAAAGTTAAATAAGTTAACAAGCAACCTGAATTGGAAATTTCAAAATAAAATTGGGATTTAACTTGGGGAGTTAAATGGTTAATTTGAATTGGGAGTTTGTGTGATCTCAAAATGGGTTTAAGATCTGGAAATTGGAAATGGGTGGATGTTTTAAAATAAATTGGATGATATCATCCTAGTGTTATTAATATTCTTTAAATTGTGAATTGGATTTGTTTAAATGAATGAGGAATGAAGTGTGGTAATATAACCATTATTGTGATAAAAGGGAAATTAAACTTTAATTTGAAATTAAGGATATGGAATTACTTTGAACTGAAAATTTGAATAATTGAATTTGTAAATTAAAATTGTTTTGAACTCTTATTTGAACTTTGAAATAAGTTAAGTAAAGATAATTTAAAATGGAATTTTGAGAACTGGACTCAGAATTAAATTGTTTAAAGATTTGGATTATTGATTTAAAAATAAAGGTTAATTTGATTTAAGGGGTTAAATCAACATTTGAAAATTTAACTCGAATTTATATAATTCGAGATGGTTTAAAGTTGAGATTCAGATTTCATTAGTTCAAATTGAATTTAGTTTGAATTAACTAGAATTGAAGATGGATAAGTATAAAATTCAAATGGAAAATTTGAACTGGATTAATTTGAAATAAAATTGAAGATTGAATGAGTTCAAATTCAAATGGGAATTGGGATTAATTCATATAGAAATTGAAATGATTTGAAATTGAAGTGGAGTCAATTTGAAATTAGTCTAAATTAATTTGAATAATTTGAAATTGTAATTGAAGTGAATATGTTTACAATAAAATGGAATTTGATCTGAATTTGGAAAGAAATTGAGGTTAATTCAACTTAAATTGGGGATAAATCAAGTTCAAGGGAAATTGAAGTTATTCAGATTAGAAGTGAGTCAATTTAAATGGAAGTGGAAATTTAAATTGAATTGATGGGGAATTGAACAGTTTGACTCTGGACTATTTTCAAAATAAATTGTTTTAATATAAATCTATTTTTCCAAACTATTTGCTATAATACTTTTCTTTTAAACCTAAAACTATCTTAAACTTGTTTTACAATTACTTTTGGAACTATTTAACAATTTTACAACTAATTTATAAACTAATTAATGTTTTTCAATTGTTTTATAAATAATTACTATTTTTCAACTATTTACAATTACTTAACTATTTTACAGCTATTTTACAGTTAATAATTATTTTTCAACTATTTATCTATTTTTAAATTTTCAATCTATTTTCTAAATATAAACTGGTCGGAGTTCAAACTATTATTGATTAAATACCCAACTGAGATAAGAATTGAAGTGATAATCCAAATGGGGATTAAGGCAAATGTGAATAAGTGAATAAAATCAAAGTAAGGATGAATAGAAAGGAAATTGATTTAGCTAATAATCAATGAAGATAAATACGTAGGATGTACGTATATTATTCTATTTGCATAGTGAATTGATCCAGATTCGTGCACAGAATTTCGAGATAGGTATATCGATCTGAGTTGGAATTTTCCACTCAATATTCGATGGTGAACCTGGATATGGATTTTTGGATTGGTTCTGGATATTCTCTATCATAGTTGTGACTATGCAAGGAGAATAACGGTTTCTGATCAAGAAACCAAATCTGAGTCCGCACTAGGAAGTCGGGTGGACAATACTAGTTCGGAAGTGAAATTGTATGATCGAGTGAGCGATCAGATTGATATAGCATACGGATGATATGTGTACATCGTACGAGTTTGAATGAAATTGATATTGAAAATTTATGGATAAGAATTATAAAATGGTCTTTGAAATGAAGAGTATATTTTGTGAAATATATGATGGGGTAAAATGGAAATTGGAAATTTCTATGATTAAAGATTCACTTTATGAAGAAAAGTAATGTGGTTAATAACTTTATAAAAGAGTAATCAAATTTGAATATTTGATTTGGGATAAACAAAGTTATATATCTGGTTATATATGGTAGACTCCCCTTGTTGAATCTATTGCCAGAAGAAAAGGGTTTTGAAAGTATTTGAAGTATGAAAAGGAAATTTATACAAGTATGAAGTGATTCAAAAATTTCCCAAGGTTATTATATATATATATATATGTATGTATATATAAAGGATTTTGTCAAAATGATTTTGGGAAAAAGTTTTGGGAACCTATGGATTTCTAAAAAGACTTTTGATTTTTGAGGAAAACCAAATTTGGAACTTGGAAAGCCTAGTTTGTGAATTATCGATTTTGGGATAATCGATTTTGAGAAAGGAGATTTATATGAGATTCATACTTGGTGTATGATTTGGAAATACTATATATATATATATAGTATAAAGTGTTTTGAAAGTGGCTCTAGGGAAAAAGGCGCTCCCTTGAATGAACTTCTCAGGAGTGCCATAAGGTGGTACTGCCTTGAGCCCTAAGGGGGGGTTCTAAAGTGGATCCTATGAGGAGTCCGGACAAACTAGTTCCTGAGGATTTTTGGGTAGCGAAAGTCGAGGGCGCTGATGCCTACAGGGGCATTTGGGTTATGCTGTGACGACAGTGTAACTCGATGTCGCTGCGATCTACTGTGTGGACCATAGCGGAAATCGTGTGGAGGATGAGTGCCAATAGTCTACACTTGATTTTGCCAGGATGGCAACGTAACATCGGTAGACTGCGATCTATGGTCGAGTGGAGGAGTTTCATTCTTTTGGCAGCGAAATTCGAGGGCGCTGATGCCTACAGTTATATGGGTTTTTGCTGTGATAGCAACGTAAAGCCCAGGTATAACTGTGACCTATAGCGGGTTCCATGGCGTAATCGACGGGCGCGGAGGCCTATAGTTATCTATGGATTTTGTCGGGACGACAACGTAACCATCGGGTTAACTGCGACCGTGGATGGGGGCGATGATTTCCAGAGCATTCTCACCAAAGATATTTCCTCTATTTCCAAAAATGTTTTCGATATTTTCAATAAAATTATTTTTCAAGTATTTTCACTGGGTGTTGAAAATGGGTTTACTAAGTACTTATAGATTTTCAGTCCTGCGCCTGATCAACGTTTGATTGAATTTCTATGAGAACGAGGATAGACTTGTTGAGACATCGAGTTATGAAAAGTATTTTTTTTTATATAAAATAATTTGGTAATATTATGTAGTTTTAAAAGTGTTTTAAAAATTTATATAATAAAAGAGTAAAGGATTAAAATGTTTAAAGGATGATTTAAATAAATAATACACAGTAAAGAAAAATTTCTCGCTTCGTTCCTTTTCGAGGACAAAAAGTTCTAAAGGGGGGAGGAATGTGACGACCCGGATTTTTAACGATAGTTAATTGGTAATTAACTGAATTAGATCATTGAAATATTAGTTTTGATTTGTCGAACAAATAAAATTCTGATGATTAAAGATATCTGGATATATCAATTGATTTAAAAACCATAATAAACATTGAATTTTAAAATCTCTAGATATGATATATCTCGTAGAAAATAAATAATAAACCCCACCATATAAATTAAAGATAAAACATCCATAAATATATATGTAGCATATACAAGTTGATGATGATCAATATAAATACATATATATA
Source organism: Allium fistulosum (assembly GCA_030737815.1). NCBI lineage: Eukaryota > Viridiplantae > Streptophyta > Magnoliopsida > Asparagales > Amaryllidaceae > Allium > Allium fistulosum. The sequence continues at coordinate 571,053,885 of CM060906.1, forward strand.
CATTTGAGTACATAAATATGTATACGGTAATTGAAAACACATAGATATGAGTATATAAACATGCATGTATATGAATGTAGGCTCATATAGAATAATATATATGAAAATTTGTATAAATGGAAACATGTATAATAGTAAAATACACATAAGTAAGTATATATGTTCATATGTTAAATGAAGTGTTGAAAGTGATAAAATGGAAATGTACAAATGATGACAAACATATAAAATGTGTGTATGTGTATGCTAGTAAGACATATACAAGTAAACAAATGTATATAAAAGTATGACAAAAACTATGTTCATGAGTGTTTGTATGTAGAGTATAGGTATGTAAGAGCATATCTATATATCCATGTAGTCAACTTAGGAAACACAACATTAAATACCTATCCTTTCAAGCACACAAAACACAAAATCAATGTCACAGCAAAATTTGGTCAAGCAAGTTTCTGACCAAAGAAAATTAAATGAAAGAAAAAAAAGAGAAAACAAGCTTGCTGGGTACAACAAAGAGCAGCATTATACTTTCTCTTATATACCTCAGTACCTCTGCATTTGTGTCATTTTCTTCCATTCGAGAACAAGCTAAGTAAAACAAAGAAAAATATATACCAAGTCCTGCCATTTCACAACTTAAAACAAATCAAACAACTCAAGCAACAAACAAGATCTTCAAAGGCAAGCTAGCAGTTTCAAAAGCAGTGTTCTCTGTTCAACATTATCTATGAGTAAACTACTTTTATAAAAGTTAAAATCTGTTTTTAACCTGATAAATTATGGATGTAATGATGTGAAATGCTCTACATGTTTGTTTAAGTATGATTTCAGGTATATATGTATGATGTTTATATATGCATATCTCTGTTTCCACTGACAGGTAAAAAAAATTATGATCAAAAATCAAGTTTCTCTTTATACATTCACTTATAGGTTGTGAATTTCAAACAAAATATGTTTGTTTAAACACAATTCAAGATTTAAAAATGTATTTAGGTAAAACAAGTATGTACATCTCTGGAAATCAAGATATTACAGTAGATTTTTAAAACATGTTAAAAATCAAACATCATAATTTGCTGATTCAAGAATATAACTTGAATCGATTTTGAAATCTATGATTTTTAAAAGAAAATTTAAGATTTTTAGTGTTTTATTGGGTGAGCATTTCGAAGTTGATCGGATTTTGGTTTTTGGGCAATTTCTGATGACTATAGGGTGGTGGGACCTCGTGGTCGCCATTGGAGGTTGCAGGGGAGTTGCCGAGTCAGGGAAAAATGGATGGAGATTTTCTCAGTCACCATGGCGTCGGAAATTGGTCAAAGTAGGGTTAAACCCTTAGTTTGGTCGAGGTCGGCTTTTAGGTCACTACGGCGTCTCTGGATGATTGGGGATCATCGGACCAGGGGGAAGGGCTGCGTGGAGAGCCTATGAGTGGGTGGTCGGGGTTTTGCGATCTCTGGTAGTCGTCGTCGTCCTGTCGAGGCAGTTTTCTGGTGATGGCTGCTGTGCCTTTTTGATCGAGGTAACTCGATTTTGTTTTCGAGTTTGATGTGTGCTTCTGGGTGGTCGGATGGCAACGGTGGGTCGAGGGCGATCTGTCGACAGAGGTCTTGGAGGCCGGAGCTTTGGCGTTGATCGGTTCATGTGCACGGTGGTTCTGGTGGTGTTAGTGTTTGGGAAGGGATGTTGACTCGAAGGAACACTCGGGCATATGGGAAGGAGACTCGGGTTCGTATTCGAGTAGAACGTGAGGGATAAGCTTTCTGGTTTTAAAGTTTTAATAGTCTAAGTTTTATAAAAAAGGGGTAAGGGAACTCGAGGAAGGTTTCGGGTGGAGATCGAGTCAAACCCGAAGTAAGGTTTAAAACAGTTTTAAGTTTAAATAATAAAGCGAGTTTTGAATTTAAATTAAACCTAGTTTAAACTATTATAGGATAAATGTTTTTAAATTATTTGATTAAAGAAGTTATATGTTTTGTTAACTTAAATTTGTTAAGGGTTAATTAATTTAATTAGTAATTAAAGGTTAAATTTATTAATAATCAAAGGTTAATTAATTGAGGATAATTAACCAAATGGGTTAATTACTTGATGAAAGTAATTAAAGGTAAATTACTTAAGGGAAGTAATTAAGGATTAATTTCTTAGTGTAATTAACTAAAGGATTGTTTAATTGAGTAAAATTAATTAAGGGTTAGTTAATTAATGAGAGTGATTAATTAAAGGATAATTAATCAATGTAAGTAATCATAGGATAATTAATTCGAGTACTTAATTAAGGATAAATGTAACTAAAGTGAAGGGGTGAAGGTTAATTTATTTGTGACTAATTATTTAATGTAATTAAAGAGGATAATTAAGGGATCATTAATTAATGGTTTGTAATTAATTTATGTTAAGTAAGCTGGATTAAAAGTGATTGAAGTAATTAATTTAATTTATTTTAATTAATTAGAAATGGTATGACAAATTAATCTTGCTTATGAATGATTGAATGATATTGTATGCCTTAGATTAGTTGATATCTCTGATATGTGATTTGTGATGCTATGTGATATGATATGTTTGGTTTAAACTGTGATAATGTGGGTATCTATTGATGATGAATTACTGTGTAAAGGTGACACCCTATATTTAAAGTTTGAATTGTATTTCACTTAAATAACTTGGGTTAAGATGACTTGGGATTCGAAGAGACCGGGGTTGGGTATCGGTAATACCCGAAACCACTTCGATTTGTAAACTAAATTCTTCATAAATTGGATATGTGAAATTATACAGGCCGGAACGGAATGAATTGATTAACATGGACATTTAACCTATGAACTGTTGTGTGGGATAAATGATTGACTATTATAAGTAAGAACTCGTAAAAGGTACGAGTTACCCTGGTAATTCACAAGTTACATAGCTTGATATTTCATTTTATATGGGTTTACTCACGCTGGTTTCCAGCCTGAGCCGGGTGTTACTTTGATGTAATGCTCGGGTCAGATCGAGTATTACAGATTTTCAGGTAAGGACATTCTGGAGCTCAGGTGGCGAGCTGGATGGCAGGAACGTATGGAGTGTAACTCGCTGAGTATTATTTTGTATCTGGGACATATTGTTTTACTGTCCAGTTTGTTTGTGATTGATTATAACTCTGATGTATTAAAATGTAATTTGACAAGTACAGCTTTTCTTTGTATAAATGTTATTATATTTTGATCCGCTGCGAATGTGAGATTCTGTGATTGTTTCATGTTTCTTCTTCTATCTCTTTTCTTCTTTTCCTAACTGTTTGGAATTTTCGGGATCGAAAATTCCGGATCGTTACATCTTTTTTAAAGCATTCTTTTTTAAAGATCTATTTACATTTACGAGTATAATCAAAACGGGTTAAAGGCGAAAGTTACTAACACATTGCCACAATAAACCCAAAACCATATCATACTTGTTATCCTTTTTAAAATCCCATTATTAAAGATATAAGTATTTTCCCAACTCATTTACAATATTTTAACACTTTAAAATATTATCTAAAGGGTTAAAAAAATGTTACTAAAACATTGTTTACGGCAAACCCCAAAACACCTCGCCATTCCGTTATCTTAAAATTCCATTTTAAAGATCCAGTTACTTTTCTAAAACAGATATTGCATAAACATCAATACTATAAACCCAAAATCCACTTTAATATTTGCCCTTAACATTAAAATATCCATTTAAAGTTCAAAGTACTTCTTGCTTTATTAAACAAGGTAATATACCTTTTTAATCAAATTATAAAACAATCCATTATAACATAACATTATAATCCAAAACTCCTTTATAATTCCTTTACACATACCAAACTTTCTTTTCACAAATAACTCCATTTTCACAACTTTTATATATTAAAATACTTTTAAAAAGATAGATATTTGCATATACTAATTTATTTATAAAGCAAAGATATCAAATAAAATTCTATATATCATTTATAAAATTTTATAATATAAAATTCTTTTTAAGAATCTTTATTAAAATCTTTAATAATTTATAAAACCATATATATATACACTAAAAATATACTTTTAAAATATTTATACTATATTATAAAACCATTTATTTAAAACACCACTTCAAAACCTGTTTTATAATTTAAAACCATATCTTTATAAATCCAAAAATGATTTTCAAAAGTATATTTATACCTTGTTATTTTCCCGATAATAAGTATGCTAACAGTTGTTATTAACAATACGAAGAAGCCCTATGATGCCTTTCAAAGTTAACTTTAAAATCGCAGATCACAGCTATTTCAAAGTGCATCAATCGCGATCATTTCGCTTCTATCATTTATAAATTCCATTTCCAAATTCCACAAATGTCCAAACAAATCCATTTATGCCTAACACACCGAACTATGTAGAACGACCCAATACATATGTACATATATATTTCCACAATTTTTCAAATTATCCAATTTAACATATGTCAAAATATCAGGGATTTCACAGCATGTTTATAATGACTATCGTTTCTAACAATCATAACATATTATATTATTAAAACAACAACAATTATTTATACAGCTATATATAATCAACTGGTGAGTAAAATTCTCCTAAGCTCCAGTCAACACTTTCATGTTTTTGAATAGTCCAAAATCGAATGTTGTTCGATTTTGACTAAAATTCCCATAAGTTCCAAACTCAAGGAATCTAACTCCATTGCATAGATAATCCAGGTACGAATGCAACGGCGAAGACAGCACTTCAATCGGACCTCATATAAACAAGATACAAATTTTATAAGATTTTAGATTTTAAACTTAATTATTTATTTATAATTAATCACGGTTAATTACCTTATAAACCATCCCTCATCATCTTCCCTCCTTCAATTCAAATCCCATGCTTAGGATACTCATCCCACCAGCATGGCCATGCACGATTCCAATGAAACGGAGCCCCACTTGATTAAATATGAAACCGTCGATTCTGTTGACCTCCTCTCCTCACGCTCGACCCCTAAATCTTCGGGAATAATTGTTTGAAAATGGCGGCAACACGTTCTTGTTTATAGAACAAAGAAAAGAGAAGAGAGGGAGATAGTGAAATAGGTTTAACTTAATGTTTATTTATAGGCAATATTTATTATATTATATTCTTTTAAATTTAACGGCGCGTTTCGAGCACGCCCAACCACACAACATTTCTGATCGTCATGAAACTCGTTGGTGTACAACGATTCATTATTCCGGATCCGATGACACTGGTTTCATTATAATCCAAGATAGTGCTCCGGAATGATAATTTCATACGTTAATTAAAACGAATTATTATTAAAGTGATTTTAATCACCTTTAATTCTAAATTAAAAGCTTTCCATATCATTCTTATTTAAACAAAATTTAGATAAGCTTTCGAAATCATTTTTATCCACATTAAATCCAAGATTTAAATAATTACATAATTCTAATATTTAATTATAAACTGTTCAAAAATCCGGGTTGTTACAAAGGTGGATATGTTAGTGAGATTTTTCGTCTCATAACACCAACTAAGTTATGAAGCAATTATGGTGTTGTATGCTTCCATAATTGGGAATCAACAAATTTTAATGATATTTAATTTGCCTTAAGAGTGGTAAATATGTTGCTTAATGCTTATATAATTAAGTAATTGTACTTTAACTGTTCATTGAAATGTCAATTTCAATGTATAGCTAATTCAAGTAAAATTATATAGAAAAAAATAAAGTAAATATAAAGACAGAAGAATTTACATGGTTCGACTTTTAAGGAATCATACTTCTAGGGATCAATGCTTTATCTTATATTCTTCTTAGTGCAAGCTTTTAATGGCAGAGAGTACAAGTACTTTTAGTACGAAATTCAGAGAAACCGTTAAAAGTCCCTTTCTCTCTACAATGTCCTTCAATTTATAGTACCATAACATCACATGGATTACGGATGCCATAATCTCACACTTCTTCCCCACCATCTAATCCTTCCACGTGTCACCCATGATGTATCTCACTGATTTGTGCATGGACTGCTTAGTGGCCACAAGTTTGTGTAGCTACTTTGGGTAGGAGAATTTAACTCTAAGTGGGAAATTTGAATTTGACATCAAGAGGGAAATTTAAATTTCGACATGTGAACATCTGGGATTAGACTTGCGGGCTGTGCTCGGCATGTGGGTGCTTAGGATTAGCTTATTTGGCTGATTCTACATGGCCCACATGCATTGTAGTTACCTAGGATGTACCTAGCTTGCCAAGGTGCGGTAAGGTTATTCTGACTTCAAAATTGAGCATGCACTATGAATATGAGGTAACAATGTAGTTCTTAAGAGGCGCAATCAGATTTAAGGTAGCAACGCAGTCATATTTGAGGTGGTGATGTAGTTCTTACTTAAGGTGTAGGAGATGTCAGATTTGAGGTGGCGGTGCAGTTAGACTTGAGGTGGTGATGTAGTTATATTTGAGGTGGCGATAGTTTGATTACTGGTGGAATATTTCTAGATTAATCTAAATAGCTATGGGCCATATAAATCTATGCAATTGACTTCTATTATCCTTGCACATCTTATTCAGTAGGGTTTGTGAAGACATGGCAACTTGTCTTCGATGGACTAGCGTAGTTGTTGGAGGAGAGCATAATATGTGTGTGCCTAGACTTATATAGTTCTTTGATTGTCGTGATGTGATTAACATTGATTGTATTAGATCTGTGCAACTTGCTTCATATGTTTGAATTGCCTTTCATAGCACACTTGATTAACGATAGATATTGCGCTGAAGGCTTTTATGAGTTATCGGCGGTTCAATTATGTTGAATATAGTTTACTGGGCTTTGCATATGGCATGGTAAAGCATGCACAGTTCCTTGACTCGTTCTCATTGTCTTATTATTCTACGTAGTCCACTGGCTTCTTAATCTGCACAATATATATTATAGAAGTAAATAGGTGTAAATTTTGCCTCTCCTCCCCGAAGTTTGCTTTAATGTATTTTAGGGCGGACTTGTTAGTTTTGGCCCTATATTTTGGGTCATCTAATCAATCATTTCACATTTAATGCTTCTCGCACATGTCTTCATTTGAATGGTTGTTTATTCTGATCATTGTCGGACAAATTGTTTTGTATTCCTAGAAGCCCGCTTAGTTTTTTATGAACATCGGTTATCATTATTAACATATATAATGGCTATGATTTCTTATGCCATTTGAACTCAAAGGTTGAGATTTCTTTAGCCAACCTATATATGCAAATTTGTTTTATTGGTTTTCGAATACAGTAAATTAAGCTTTATTATTTATTAAATCAAAATTAATTTGCAAAATTTGACGTTGGTTCATCTCTTCTTTTAGCTATTAATGGTCTCTAACAATCCCCGTAGTGCATTGAGTTTTAGTTCATCTTTTATTGAGTTAACTTCATCCATCTATGCCAAGCAGATGGTATTTTAATTAATTTTGGAATTTTCGATTATGAATTTAGGATTCCTTCACCCTCTAGACATATTCACCTACCCCGTAGGGGTATGTCTCTTTGACCTTAGAACATATTCAATGTGGTTTTTACCTCCCTCTTCACCCACTTATTAATGAGTGGTTAACTATCATTGGTTTATCCCCTATCCAGTTAGCCCTTATATTTTACTATCACCTGACCTGCACCCATATTCTATATGCTAAACATTTGACTCCCCCTTCTTGCCATGAATTGCTCTTTTTATATTCCATATGCAAGAATCTTTCTTCAGGCTGCATTGGATTTCACTTTGTTCAAGACATGAAATCCCTCTTTTCCACTTCTCCCTATAAGACTTATAGGTGGGTGGACCAATTTTTCCTTGTTTCTAACCAAGATGGCATCGTTCCTTTGTTTCAAGAGCCTGGTACTTCCCATGCCCTCCTTTGTTCAATTCCTTTAATTTCTTTCCTACACTAACGTATGCCTTGTTTTCTTATTAGCTTGTCTTCCCAACTTCACTAGTGATGAATGGGAGCTATTTGTAGCATGCAGGGAGATAACACTTAGGCTTGGTGATAATGTTCATATCAAGTCTCTTTATAGAAACTCTACTATGCAAACATAACTTTCCACGTTAACATCATCGCTTTTCTCGATCTATATGTTTATGTTTTTGATAATGTGCACCGCATAGTATATTTTTAATTATGCATTTTTCACTTAGATTTATTTATGTATAAATTTATATGTGTTAACTACATAATCATTTGAACTTGAAGGGGCTATGTCAAAACTGACCATAGCATTCTCAAAGAAAAAGGGCAGAAGAAAAGGTTAGGGGAGGACCTAACTGTGCTGGAAAATGCAAGTAAATAGTAGAAGATAGACGTCATTCCACCCACTTCAAATTCTCCACATGCTGCTGCAATTCCTGCACCCCTATCAATATGCTTCCGGCTTCTTCCTGCTTCTTGTTCTTCTGGGAGAAGGCACCATTTTTGATCTAGTGGAGCGAATGGGGAGCCTACTTAATAATGACCTTGCGGCACTACCTCATGCCTTATTACCTTCTTCTAGTTTGTCTATTAGGGAGGCTTTCTCTAGCTTTCACCGTTTGAGGCTTTCAAGTTAGTTCAATTTTTTTTGAATTACCTATGTTATGGCTTAGATTCATTTTTGTGCATTAATATTTTTAGGCTATGGCCTTTGCAATGAAACTACATAATTGTCTTGAGGTTTTCAAAAAAGACACTGACTAGCGCTCGGTGGAGAATTCAAAGTTAAAACATGATAATTTGAAATTGAAACAAGATTTGGATGCTACTCTCTTAGACATTAGCAGTAAGAGATAAGAGGGAGGTGGGCTATTAATAAAAGCTGGGTGAGACTTCTAAAAAGGTTGAGGCATGGGCCACAAAGATGGAGAAGAGGGCGATAAGGTTTGAATGAAAGCTTTCTAAGGTAGAAAAGGACTCGGACTCCACAACTTATAATGTTCTTTATAAGATTTATGCCCAAGCAAAAAAGAAGTTATACGCGAATCATCTTGATGAAGTGGAGATGGACATTAACTTGGATTTTCTAGAAGACCCCAAACTGATCAAGGTCGCACTAGGATACTGCAAGAAAAAGTGGGTTCAAAAGTGCAATGGCATATCAGACTCCCCTTCAAAATCAATGCAAGTTGATGACATGCTCGATGTTTTCTATATAGAAGAGGACCCAACTAATGTGCACGCGCACTCTAAGGACGCCTTACAAGGATCCTCCATTAGTGCAGAAGTAAACATCTGAACACTTTAGTTTTAGGCTATTTTTGGGAGTTTTTGTCGTCTATATATTTTTGTTATGTCGTATCTTTTGAAGTGGACTGCACCATTTTCACTTTTAGAAAATTCTTTAGATCATACATGCGTAAATAAAGGACTTATGAATGAAACTGTCATCCTTTTACTTTTGGTTTTTGGTTTTTTACCTTGTTGTTTTGTTTTCCTTAATGTTTTTTATCTGCTGTAGTAGTATTTGTTAAACTTATATTATTTTTTTCATTTTAGGTAAGAAAAATATGCGTTGATAAATCTCTTTTGTTAAAGCCTTATGAAGGAGGTAGTTTAGTCCAATATTTAAATAGGTGTTTTGAGCGTCTAGAAAAGCAGGCCGCGGAGAGGTTATCAACAAAAACTGCCTTTGTACGTAGAAGGGAAGCTGAACTAGAAAAGACTATTGCACAGTTAAAAGAGTCTCAAGGGCTCTTATTTAAAACTGCATAAGTTATAAATGAGGGGGTGCTCTTTATGATTTAGTACTGTGCAAGTGGGGTCCTTCTTTAGAAGATAAACCGCTTCCTTTTAGGCACCCCCACTTATTATGGTTTCAAAATAGGCTAGCCATAGGTTGTTGTGATAGAGTGTATAATACATTTTTTACAATGTTTTATAACTTGATAAAACTATCTTTTTTTGCTCATACACTTCTTATTTTAGTTATAGTTCGTCATTCTTGATATTTTTGTTTAATTGCTTTATCTTTATCATGATGAGCAGTTGGGAATTCCACCAACAACTGACCAACTCTAGTCAGCATTCTTGAAACATGTGCGCATGTTTGTGGTGACTTGGGGTTTACAAACGATGTTCCTCTCTATTGGATCCAGGCCACTCGGAAGTAGGCTAAATGGGTGAATTACAAAAAAATCCCTATTTGGATCATAGTGGGCATACGAAGTCTAATGTCTAACACTAGATTCAATCTAGTTTTTTTAATAAAATTAAATTTTATTTTGAATATACATTGCCTTATTTAATTATTCTCATTAATCAAATAAATTTAATGTGAATCAAATTTAATTAAATGAACGAGAGAGGTTTTATTTATTTAGAGAAAGAAACCTTTCGTTTCTCTTTCTTAAAGCTCTGTCATTAATTAGAGGGAGATTTTATTTTATTTAGAGAGAGAAACTTTTGATTCCTCTCTTTTAATTAAATTGATTGATTGGTTTCCTTAAATGATAGTTTTACCAAATTTTGTTAGTACCTTAGGTATTAGTATTGATGATAACAACTATATGACATTATATAAAATATAGATACTAACGTTTTATCAAGATATATAGTATATAGTGCAGGATATTAAACATGTATTGATTAAGAAGACTGTACAGTATCAAGATGCTAATATCAAGAGTAGATTCAACATGCTGATATAAAGTTTCAAGAGTCCAAGAATGAAGACTCGTGAGTATTGAAGAGTTAAGATTTCAAGATATTCCAAATAAGTTATAGAGTCGTAGAATTATTGTTAAAACCTTGATAGCACTTTCTTGATCTCTCTCGCCTTCTCCAATTTTGTTTTAATTTTTTTTTCAAATATCCAGATTTTAAAATTATTTTTTAAAATATTTCTCAAAATTATTTTCAATATCTTATACTTATAAAGATATTATTTTAGTGATTTTAAGTTTATATATTGAATTGTTTATACTTTAATAATTTATAACTATATTGATTTTTTATATATTATTTACATTATATTGAATATTCTGATTAAATATTTCAAAATTATTTTAGAAAGTTTTATTAAATTTTAATATGATTCAAATATGTATAAACTATGTTTAAATGTTTGTACAAAGTTTCAAAATATTTTACAAAACTTAATATTTTCAAAACAATTTTTATTAAGTGATTTTTCAAAATACGAAGGGATATATCGACATATCCTCTACAAGTATGTCGACATACTAGCCGTACTTTTCAAAATTCAAATTTGGATGGAAGTGCCTTTTCATTGTATCTCTTTGCAAATGGACATGACCGTTGTTTCCCTATATATACTAGACTTCCAAACGAATTTTCATCAACTACTTTCTTATTTTTCTCTCCTCTTTTCACTCTCTTCATTTCTAGATCAATTTCTATCGAAACTCTATCGAAATTCAACCAGAATCAAATTCAATCACTACTAATTTAATTCTCTTTCATATACTCTCTAATTTCTATCATCTATCTCAAGATCAAAGTGTTATTCAAGAGTTATAGGATCAATTGTAATCAAGATCGAAGATCTGAGTCTGTAAACTGAATCAAATCATACTCTTATACTTTGTGGTGTGCCTGGTATCTCTGAAATCCAAGTAGGTGTGAATGTAGCCTGATTAAATCAATTGGGTGTGCTTAGTAGCCCGTAAATCTTGTAGGTGTGCTTATAGCCAAAAAATCAAGTGGCTCTACCCAGAGGCCGAGATTCTAAAGAGTGTGTCTTATAGCCTTGAAATCTAGATTGTATTTGCATTTAGTTGAGAAGAAATCCGTACAAGGAATTGTGTAGGACTGGATGTAGGGTAACTCCAAACCGTTATAAATCCTAGTGTGTTCTTTCCTTTTTATTTTTACTGCATTTACTTTTTCTGTGATTGTTAATTGCATCATTCCAAGTAGAATTTTAAAGAATTTGAAAATTATTTGTATAATCCATTAAATAAATTTAACCTTAAGATCCATATTCCACTGACTCACATTTGGTATTAGAGCATTGGTTTTCAAAGTATTCCTCATCTGATTTTTGAAAATTTTTAAATGGCTACCAATTGTGGTAATAGTACTATTAGTAACACTTTTAATACACTTGTTACTAACTCATTTGTCGAAGGACAATCTACTACTGACCTCCACTTTTTAATGGCAGTAATTAAACATATTGATCATGTAGAATGAAAATTTATTTACAGTCAATTGGTTTAGACACTTGGAATATCACACAAATTGAGTACACTGAACCCTAGATAAATTTTGCACAGTGGACTGCTGACCAAAAAGAGGTTGCATAAAGTAACTCTAAGGCTATGAATATATTATTGTGTTCATTGGATAGAAATGAACTTAATAGAGTATCTATATGTAAGTCTACATGTGAAATTTAAAGAATTTTGCAAGTTACACATGAAGGGACAAGTAAGGTCAAACAGACCATAATTTCTATGTTGACAAACCAGCTTCAATTATTCAAAATGAGCCCAAATGAGTCCAAATCTAATATGTATAGTAGATTCCAAGGTATAGTACACTCGCTTATTGCACAGGGTAAAAGTTTTTCTGAAGAGAATCAAGTTAGAAAAATCCTCAATTCACTTACTCTTGAAAGGGATCAAAAGACTCTTGCAATCGAAGAGGCTAACGCATTAGCACTCTAAAATTGAAGAGTTAATTGGCAATTTAATGTCTTTTGAAGCACAAATGCAGGGCAGGAGAGAAAGCAAAGCAATAAAGAAGAAATCTATAGCTTTTAATGCAATAACGGATAATCTGGATTCAAATAGCGATGAAGATGAAAAAATTGCTTTCATGACAAGGAATTTCAGAAAATTTCTAAGATATAGGAAGACGAACAATTTCAAAAGAAATGACAACAAAAATCCAGGAAGCGGTAGTGGAAACGAAAATGGCATTAGATGTTATAACTGCGATACCCTGATCATTTAAAACGAGACTGTCCACATCCCGATAAACGAAAAACTACACCAAACACTAATTCATCCAAAAAATGGAGAAGAACCTATACTACAACATTGGATGATTCAGATACATCCTCCAGTGATAATGAATCGGATATAGAAATTGCTAACATGTGCTTCACAACAATACATAATTCAGAACAAAATGATGGAATAGATCGGAAAAAGGTATGCATTTAATATATCCAAAGTTTTTTTTAAATGAAATTTTCTTTTCTTTTGGTTGCTTTATTGGTTGTTCGGAATATCCTATATATTAATAATAATATTGGTTGAATATTGTGCAATTATATTTTGAATATAAATATTTTATATGTTTTAATAATAGAATAATAATATAAAATATATTCAAAATTATTTAAAATTATTTTTTTGAAAATAGAATAACTATAGATATATTTATATAATAAAATACGATATAGTGAAACAAAAATTATTTTTGGGAATTTCGACTTATATGTCAACATACCCACGAGCATATGTCGATATATGCAGATAGAATTTGAATTTCAAATTCAAATTCAAAATTTAATTTCTCTCCATCTTTTTCACTAACTCCTATTTTCTAAAAAGTTTCCTTTTGATCAGAGAACATGTCCTTTGATTCTCAATATACTTACTCTATCTCCATCCATTCATTTCTCACCTTCATTTTTAAATTCAAAAATCATAAAGTCTTTTATCTCTTTAGAGTATTCTTCAATGGTATCCTCAAACAATACTAAGGCAATCATGAGGCTTTCTAAGAAAATAAAATAATATCTTTTCAATTATTAAGAAGCCATTCAAGCCTATATTGTGTATTTATCTTTCGAAAAAGTTTTTCCAGGAAGATTTGCTATTTTTGAAAACTTTCCAACTTATAAACTTTTCAATCTTTGTTTGCAAAATGAAATTCTTGGTTTAATCGATGCTTCTCAAAATGATTTTGTTTGTTATCCAAAGTTAGTAAAAATGTTTTATGCATATTTAAAAGGAAAGTTTTATGATGGTAGAAAAGGAGAATTTTGGAGTAGTGTGAAAGGGACACAAATTGTTTTAAATTGTGAACTTTTGGGTCACATTCTTGGATGTAAATCTAGTGGAATGGACCTTTCATCTTTTCAATTTTTTTTCAAAATCATGAAGTAATCAATGATAATTTTGAAAGTGATGATGATTTTGAATTTAAAAACAAAAACTAGCATCCAAAAGCAAGAATTTTAAGCGTTCTTTTGCAACAAAGTATCACTCCTAGAACAGGTAATTATAATAGGGACAGTTTGGCATAGGTCCCTAATAAGTTTCAAAATACACAAAAACCCCAGTAAAAAAAGTTTGTAAATTAGGTCCTTAGAATTAAGTTATCGAATAATGGCATACACTTATGCAATTATTCAGTGAATAATTGCAGACATTTATGCAATTTTATCAAAAAATTGCAAACATTTCCACAATTGTTCACTGAAAAATTGCAGAACTTTCCGCAATTTTTTCAAAAAATTATGGAAAATTCCGCAATTATTCACCAATTTTCAAAAATTTGCGAAATATTCCGCAATTATTCACCAAAAAAATTGCGGAAATTTCCGCAATTATTCGCTGGAAAAATTGCAATAATTTATGCAACTTTTGGATATAATTGCATAAATGTCTGCAATTATTCAGTGAATAATTGCATAACTATATGCAATTACTTAGTAACTTAATTCTAGGGACCTAATTTACATACTTTTTTTTACTAGGGTTTTTGTGTATTTTGAAACTTATTAGGGACCTGAGCCTAATATTCACATTATAATAACCTAACTTAAAAAGTTTTCAAAGCTCTTTTCGCAATTTATGGTCAATATGACATAAATTGGTCTTAAGTCATTTTGGATGAACTTTTTTCTAAGAATCTTTCTAAACATGAAAACACACTATTTCATGGTGTGTATCTTACTCGTGTTTTCAATTATTTTTGTGTTGGCCTTAAAGGAGTGGAAATGATTCCTCGAAAAATATTTGATAAGGCCAATATTTCACTTATGCATATTTCACCCTTTTTAGAGCCTTATGAAATGCTTGTGGAAAAGGAACAAAGGTTGGCTTGGGAAGAAGAGCATGAAATAAGAGAAGAGGAGGAGGAAGGAGATGAAATGGAAATCGAGGAGGAAGAACAAGAAAAGGAGGAGGATACTTCTTTAGAAAGGATCAATATGCCACCAAATCCATCCAACAAAGATCTTCTCAAAAATCAAGAGAAGATCATCCATAACCAAAGGAAGCTTAAGAAATTATTTTCAAAGAGATTTACTTCAATTTCCAACAAATGGATAAATTCTTTCGAAAGATCATCCACAAGCTTGGTAGTTCTTCTTCATCTTCATCCATATCTTTCTAGTTTTTTGTTGAAACTATCCTTGTATTTTGATTTTCTAGTTTTAGTTTATGTTAAATCTTATGTATCTTTTCATTTTTTTGTTCTATGTAATCTCTATCTAAGTATTAATGAAAAGTATATTTCTTTGCTGTTATACATTGTTTGTCATCTCTGAAAAACATAACAACACAATAGTATAAGCTAAATACATTAGAATATAAAAAAAGCTGTTTTGAAAATTTCTGAATATATGTCGACATACCCTAGGTATGTATGTAGACATACAATGGTAACTTTTCAAAAAAAATTAATTTTGAAAATTGAATAAACAGCAAATATTTATTCGTTTCCAACGAATTTCCACCCATTTAAATATCTGTTAAGACCAGAGAATCATTATTTTCTACTCTCTTTCTTCTTCCTTTGCATTCCCAAACTCTAAAACCAAAATAATGGCTTCTCTGTAAAGACCCAAAAGTCGACCTTCGAAAATCGGCATTCGTACTTCACTTGTACTCAAAATGCCGCAGATTCAAACGCCGAATCTGGTTCTTCGGTGCTTATAACACCATTAAGTATAACAACACAGCGGAAAAAGAATATATCAATTACATAACATTGATACAACGAAAGATACAAAATCTGATACAATATGATACAACAGAATGATACAACAGATATCAATATACATCAGAGATATGATACAAGAAATAGCAGCGGAAAGAAATTAGATAACACCAGCAGTGGATAGAATATCTCCAATAGAATGCTCCAATCCATAGCTAGCGGAAAGCAAGGTCAGTCGTCCAAGGACTGACTAGCTCCAGATAATCTACTCAACCTGAATATCTGAAAAACCCAACTCTAGACTGCCCGTGTGGAAAATAGTGGGCACCCAGAGTTTAGGAAGGGAACAATAAACTCCAGATCAGTCATGGGACTGGTGTGAGCAACAAAAACAGTTTATCTTTACACAAACAACAAAAGGCTTTTAAACATTGAAATCCGCAATGCTTTTCGAAAATGAAACTACCATAAGGCCTCCCGCCACACACACAATGCAATTGCAGAATTGGAGGAGATTTCTCCTTATGATAGTCAAACATGCTTACTACGCAAAATCAAAACTCTTTTGATATTATTACTAGTGCATAGTGTGAAAATATTTCGAAAGTATAATATCAATCTTAGCCAACATACAACCATTGTTGTATGTCTACTATAACTACTACATTCAATAGCAAGTTACCGCCACATTCCATAGCAGGTAATACAACTAAAACCGTACAGGGTTCGTATTGTTTCTTTGGATTTCCAACAAATGATCAGGCAAAGGAACTTCCTTACACCGAAATAGAAACGCCTCTGGAAAGACGCCCCGAGAACCTAACCGGATCTCTGCAAACAAAAGGCCGACGCTACCTCACGCTGTACAGCTGTAACTAGGTAACTAACACACTGACGCTACCTCACGCTGTACAGCTGTAACTAGGTAACTAACACACAAGTATGCCATCCCCCGGTCGTAACCAACCTTTTTTCGAGGATCCTCAATCATAAAGCAATAGCCACGAAGTATAATCAACATAAGTAAAATATCTGGGCTCCATACCATGATATCACCTTTTATCCAGAAGGAAATGACATACCCTAGGGGCGCTACCCCTACAAACCTTTGCCGCAACATTCCTGTTTTGACCATTACCGGGTTGTGAGGCTCGACGAAGTCTCATCCACAAAGTTACGCTTTTTCACAAAGCCACGTTTTTTCACAAAGCCACGCTTTTCCACAAAGCAATGCTTTTTCACAAAGCAACGCTTTGATCAACAAATGATCATCAGCACTTCGTATGCCACATTACCAAATTGGGAATGTATCACTAGTAACCATCAACTACATAACCTCTGAGCTCGTACGTCTCAGAGAAGGGTGTTAAGCTAAGAGAATAAATTCTCCGCCACCAACAGAAATGTATTTGATAGAAACCAGCTTTACATCTCAAAGTGTAACGTCAGACACACATCCATACAAGTCTGTTCCGGGTTCGAACAGAACCGAAGGCACTTCCGAAGAAGCCCTTGCAAATCCGGATAATTTCTAATCACGTCCGGACTTCCCATCACAAAGGGTGATAAAATCTCTATACCGGGGACCAGTCGATGTAGAGACATTCGACGAGTTGTCCTTTCATTTTCGAAAATATCCGGTCTTCACCACCGGTCTTCAAATGCGATCCATATACGACGTATCATTATTCGGAATGGGTTATATGACACAAAGGTCCTCTCCCGGCTAAACCGAATAACGAGCGCAATAAAAAATCATATGGATACTGGGGTCTCAGTTAAATCACAGCTTAAAGCCCAAAACTTTTCATTCGAATGGTTAAAACAAATTACCATTTCCAATCTTTTAAACAAAAAGATTCATTTCAAAAACCTTCACCGGTTTAAACAATTTCCACACTTTTAATCTTTTAAACAAAAAGATTCAATTCACAAAGTTCACCCCGTTCACAAAGATTCATTCATAGATTTCAAAACAATTTCCATTTCAATTGGATTAACTCGTTAAATCTTTAAATCAAGATTTAACTTATAGCTTTCAAAACTCGTTTCCAAAGATTCATTCATAGTCTTCCAAAACAATTCCATTTCAAGTTAGATTAACTCATCCGGTCTTTGAAATCAAAGACTCATTTCATAATTTTCAAAACATTTCAATTCCATTTCAAACTTGAAACCTTTCAACACAAATTGGAAGTTCATTACTTATGTGAAAGCTTTTACCATTTGAAAACAAATAGCTTCGTTTCAGAAAAATCCAATTATATTTACACGAGTTAAAATCCTTGAATTAAATTCAAATTCCAAAATCAATTCCTTTAAAATGGTTTAACCCATATATAACTTGTACAGCATCTTTAATCCCTAGTTTCAAATCATAGAATTCAATTTCAAACTTGAATTCAAATTTAAATCAAATTATTTAAATTTTAAAACTCCATTAAGTTATTCAAAATAACTTTTATCTTTGAAATTCCATTTCAAAAGCTTTTCACTTTAAACCCAAATTCCCAATTTCAAAATCAATTGAAATTAAAATTTCAATTTCAAAACATTGAATTTAAATCATCTGTGATTTAATCGATTTTCACGTGAAATCCATATTTGTGTGTGTAAGAGTGTGGTCCAGGGGTTTCACACACAATAGTGCAACAACATCAATCATCACAGATATATCGATAAGCGGTATAATCGATAACGCTTATCTTCATTCACAGATTCATAGATAAAATAAATTTATCAGTCACAAAGATTCATCATTACAATTCGATGTGGGTTTCGGATAACCAACTGGAATCCGACTCCCTGTCGCATCGAAATTCAAATGTCGTTTACGGATCAAGGGTTTTCATATTCATACAACAGTATATTCATCACAGATATATATCATAGATAATCAATTACATTCATCCCAAATAAATAAATTACATATCACAACACAAATCAGGGTATATCACAAAGCATCATATGTCAGGGATGTCAACAATCAAGTCATCCAATAGAATCCAAACATTCACAAGTGAATTTATTAATCAACTGGTTCATTTAAATCAGATGTATCAATTATAAACCCGGGTTAATTATCATAATTTAATTTTCAAATTATTTGAAAATCTTCTTTTCAAAATTTTATTAGTTTTTTTTTTTTTTTTTTTGAGATCATGGGGAACCTTAAGATCATGATATTCATTGATACTCACTTAAGTAAACCCCACGCCGTGTGTCTACCCCGCTTTTATTTAGTCGTCGCACACGGATGCTTAACGTTGAAACTCCCACTGATGGTTTGGCGTTGGGATTCGCAAAATTTTATTAGTTAACCTGTAATTATTAACTAATCATTTTAAATCAATGAATCCACTAATCTTTAATTATTAAATAAATCTTAATTAATTATCATTATTAATAAATCCTTTAATTTATTAATAAATAATTAACTACATTTCACAATCATTGTCATTAAGTAATTCTACTCAATAGTTTCATAATTCATTATCATCTAATTAATTAATCAAATTTATTGATAAAATTTATCATTTCAAAAACCCGAGACCAACTCATATCTTCCCCGAGCCAAATCTGGGTTTCCCCGAGCTTTCACGTTTTATAAATTTCCTTTAAAAAACTTAGTTTAGTTTTAAATTCAAAACTGTTAACAGTATAGTCCACTCGCGAGCTACACGCAACCAAACCCGAGTCCAAACGTAGAAACTCCCGTGTCATCCCCGAAGTAAACCCAACTCCAACATCTTCGAGTTGCCCCCGAAACACACGCGAGTTTCCCTTCGAGTTTCCCATCGTCTTCTCCAAACAAAACTTCCCCCAGTGCACACACCCAACCCCGTGCACATGTCCCACCGCCTACGGCCAATTTAGATCGTCGCGACTATCCACTCCGGTCACACAACCCCATGCGAACACGATATCGAACCCAGATCGAAGAATACAAACGCAAATCGAAAACGAACACTTCGTTCCAAATCCTGGAACGAACTCGACAAGAAAACCATCACCTGTAAATGCCTCGCATTCGCCAACCACGACCCCATAAACGACGCGAACCTGACCGAAGCCTCGCCATACTTCGACGATCCACCTCCCCCCATCGCGATCGCCCAGAACATCATGTCGACGATGAAAATGCCTCGCGACTTCAACAAACAACATACAGGGCTTAAACCCTAGATCGACTTCGATCACCAACCACGATGAAAGATAAAATCATCTCGTATTTTTCTCGAAATCATCGATGTTCATATTTGCTTCCAACAAAATTCCAACATTTAAAATTGGTTCGATTGTCAGAAAATGGAAAAAATACAAATCTTGTTCAAATACGAACTGCTCATAAAATATAAAACAAAAGATTACCATTCTTACTTTAAAAATCTTATTTTCCATTGAAGATTTAGATTATGAACTTAAATGAGTACTTTATAACAATTAAATTTATCACCATATTTCTTGTTTGCCTGTAAGCAAAATTTTCCAGAGACAATAATAAGCTGTTTCTTCTTAAATAAATTTTTATAAACTTAGTTAATAATCTAACAACAACTTTTGTTTATATTCTAAAGTTTAACAAAAATTCAGAGGAGAAGGATTTGGATTTTCAAACAGGTTTTAAAAACCTGTTTCCCAAGCAGAGGCAATATGCCTGATATTAGACATGCACAGATCAAAACCATACATATATACAGGATATACATATGAACCAGTAGATACATCCATCAACACTATCATCACAGGCATAAGATTCAAAAGAATTGGTTTAAAATTTAAAGTTTGCTCACCTGAATTTGAAAGAAAACAGAGGGGAACAGTTTTGAATCTTCTTGACCTCTGGATTGTTTTAAATTGCCTGTAGCTGTAGCTACTTGATTCCAGATTTTAGCTTAGTAAAATTGGTGATGTTTGCTCTTCTTTTCTTTCAGGCTTTCTCGGTTTTTAAATCTAAAAACTTTGCTTGATATTGATTTGATCTTCATCTCCAGGTTCGAAGGCTTTAATTCTTGTTTAAGTTGATATTCATTTCAGTTTTTTTAGCTTTGAAGGAACGAAAATGAATTAGTGGTAAAAGAAGTTGATATATAAAAGAAAGCTTATAGGAAATAGATTTGTACTGGGTGATGTACTAATTTTGTACAGGTGATATATTTTATTCAACAAGATCATTACATTATCTTGTACAATATACCAGAGATGTCCTTGCTTATGGAGGCTGAAAGCACATTTGTATATTTTTGAATGACCAAAGTATGGCTAGAGATGCTTGCATTTATTTGTTGTACCTAGTTGCTGTGCTATTTTCCAGGTTAGAGTATATTATTTTACTTGCTTTACAAGCTTGTCTCGGCTAAGATAATATGAGAAGTTGATGTATATATGTCTACTTTGTTTTGTATGTTTACTTAATATATGTTTAAAAATGTGTGGTCTGGTTTGTTGTTATGCTTTTGTTTGTACTTGTTGATTCTTTTACTTGCCTGCATTTTTTTTCTAACTCGGCTGATGGATGATGTTGTATTGTTATTTTAGTCAATGTTATATAGATATAAAGTTGTTATTGTTATTTGTTAATATTTAAATGTATTTCTTTCTTTCCTTTAGTCTTTGTAATACTACACTAATATATAAACAATTTCTATTTTAATTTGTTGTTAGATTCAAGTCAATGTTTACTTTGTATTTTATAGCTTATCTTTTATTTTTATTAAAATTTGTTTGTTTTATTTATTTTAATTCGGAAAAACTCGCTTCCATTTATCGATTATTTTACTATTTTTATTCAAAAATACAATTAATTATTAATTTAAATATATAGAAAATTTGGGGTCGTTACATTCTCCTATCCAAAAATTAACCAAAAACCTTGAACAAACTCTTGAATCATTTAAGAACATTCTTACTTTCATCCTAAGAAATCAGAGGCACTTAGAATTGAGCCAAATGCAGAAGATCAAGGAGCAAGAAAGGCATTTCGATGCGATTCGGTGGGTGATTTCTGCCTTGAATGAAGAAGAATCAACCACCAATCCAGAGTGTGCCATCAACAAAGATGATGAAGATTGGGATGCTATCAAAGCGAATCCAATCATTGTCGCCAATGGATGGGTTGAAGTTCCTCGAAATGTCTAGTTTAAATAGGTTTGATTGTATATAAATAATAATACTTGGTTTGGTTTGGATTTAATTGGTTTTGATTTGTGTGGATTTGTTTGAATGTTGTATGATATAAACTTTGTTTGATGGATGAATATTTTGATTATTTCATGATTATCCAATTTTATATATCACTTATTGTTTTTATATAATCTTTTTCATCATCATAATATATAATTCTTATACATATTGATTAGTATTTTATTTAGGGAAGTTAAAGTTAGGATTATTGTAAAAGTAGCGTTAGAGTTATAATTTTAGGAGGTTATTTTTTGTTGATGACAAAGGGGGAGAAATATATAAAATCTAAGCATAGATTAAAGGGGGTTTTGTAACTCAGGAGGAGTTATATTTAATTTTATATACAGAGTTGTCATCATCCAAAAGGGGGAGATTGTTAGTACCATAGATATTGGTTTTGATGATAACAACTATTGGACATTATATAAAATAGAGATACTAAGGTTTTATCACGATATATATAGTATATAGTGCAGGATATTAGACAGGTATTGATTAAGAAGACTATACAGTATCAAGATGCTGATATCAAGAGTAGATTCAAGATGTTGATATAAAATTTCAAGAGTTCAAAAATGAAGACTCATCAGCATTGAAGAGTTCAAGATTTCAAAATATTCCAGATAAGTTATAGAGTCATAGAATTTATGTTAAAACTTTGATAGCACTTTCCTGACCTCTCTCGCCTTCTCCAATTTTGTTTTAAACTTATTTTTCAAATATCCTGGTTTTAAAATAATCTTTTCAAAATATTTCTCAAAATGATTTTCAATCTCTTATATTTATAATGATATCATTTTAGTGATTTTAAGTTTATATATATTTATATATATATATATTGAATTTTTCTTTATACTTTAATAATTTATAACTATATTGATTTTATATATATTATTTACATTATATAGAATATTTTGATTAAATATTTCAAAATTATTTTATAAAGTTTTATTAAGTTTTATTATGATTAAAATATGTATAAACAATGTTTAAACGTCTGTACAAAGTTCCAAAATATTTTACAAAATTTAATACTTTCAAAATAATTATTATTAAGTGATTTTTCAAAACACAAAGGGATATGTCGACATATCCTCTATAAGTATATCGACATACTGGCCGTACTTTTCGAAATTCAAATTTGAATGGAAGTGTCTTTTCATCGTATCTCTTCGCGAATGGACATGATTGTTGTTTCCCTATATATACCAGACTTCCAAATGAATCTTCATCAACCATTTTCTTATTTTTCTCCCCTCTTTTTACTCTCTTGCTTTCTTAATCAATTTCTATGGAAACTCTGTGAAATTTAACCAGAATCAAATTCAATCATTACTAGTTTGATTCTCTTTCATATACTCTCTGATTTCTATCATCTCTCTCAAGATCAAAGTGTTATTCAAGAGTTATAGGATCAATTGTAATCAAGATCGAAGATCTGAGTCTGTAAACTCTATCAAATCATACTCTTATACTCTATGGTGTGCTTAGTATCCCTGAAATTCAAGTAGGTGTGATTGTAGCTTGATTAAATCAATTGGGTATGCTTAGTAGCCCGTAAATCTAGTGGGTGTGCTTGTAGCTCGGAAATCAAGTGGCTCTACCCAAAGGCCGAGATTTTGGAGGGTGTGCCTCGTGGCCTTGAAATCGAGATTGTGTTTTCATTTGCTAGTTGAAAAGAAATACATACAAGGAATTGTGCGGGACTGGATGTAGGGTAACTCCAAACCAGTATAAAATCCTGGTGTGTTCTTTCCTTTTTACTTTAACAGCATTTACTTTTTCTGTGATTGTTTTTGTGATTGTTAATTACATCATTCCAAGTAGAATCTTAAAGAATTTGAAAATATTCATATAATCCATTAAACATTATTCACCCCCCTAATGTTAATTTAGCCTTAAGGTCCCTATTCTGCTGACTCACAAATTTATACTTGTATATTTCGTGAGCATATTTAAATATACTCAAGCATAATTGATGCCGCGCAGAATGTTAAAGGCATAGGTCGTTCACGACCTAAGGAGTTTGTAGGTCGTTCACGACCTAACAAGGTAGAAGTAATGAACGAGTCACGACCTAACGAGCTCCGATCTAATGAAATACGACCTAGTGATGAAGAACGAGCTAACTGTGTCAAGTTACGACCTAAGGAGGCATGTGAGCAGGAGCTACGACTTAACTGGAAACCAGGGGAAGGAGTTAACTCGAGTTTACGACCTAACATGTTGATAGGTCGAGTCCGACCTAAAGAGGAAGCTAACGAGTTAGGATTTTGTGAGAAATTGGGGAAAGTTAAAGTTTTAGGTCGCAGCCGACCTAACGAAGGTTTTAAGTCGTCCCAACGACTTAGTATAACTCGGCAGCGACCTAGTGAAGATTTGCGAGATAACAAATTCTTTAGGTCACACCAACGACCTAGTGAAAGTCCACGACTTAACGAAGCTGAAGGTATAAGTCGTCCACGACTTAACGAAGCTGAAGGTATAAGTCATCCACGACTTAACAAAAGGCAAGAAGAGGAAGCGAGTTACGACCTAGAAGAATTAACTCGTAAGTCGCTGAAGTTTAACTCGTGAAATCCTTAAGTCGTAAGTCGCGTGAAGATGGAAACCGTTGATTCTTCTGTCGAGTTAATCTCTGCCATTGATTTCCTTAAGTCGCTGATATGGGATGCCGCATGTTTTTAAGTCGCTGAAGCTTGTTGCCGTTGATTCTTCTGCCGAGTTAATCGCTACCGTTGTTTGTTGAGTCGTAAGGCGTATGGGTCTTATGTCGTGAGTAGTTAGGTCGTCTACGACCTAAGTGTTGTAATAAGTCTATATTTTGTAAGTCGCAGGTCGCATCTTCTATAAGTCGTAAGTCATTTGTACGTTGTAGCTGTTATCTTGTAATGCTGTTAAGTCGTCTGGTCTTTAAGTCGACCATGTTTAGGTCGTGACTGTTAGGTCGGCGACGACTTAGGAGTTGTATTTTTTTCTATTTTGCGTGTTGTAGCCTATAAATAGGCAAGTTGAGTCATTTGTAATGGTTGTTGATTTTTGAATAAAATTCTCTTTTGTTAGCTTTGTGCTTTCATTCAAATTGGTAGTTGAGTGTAATCTCCTATCTCCTCTTTCGGTTAATCGAGTGCGCTCGATTCAACGATTGCAGAAGCCGATTCGTGGAATCAAGTGTGCTTGATCAACGCTTGAAGAATTGAAGATCTTTGAACCCGGTATCGTGCGCGATCTATGAGTTCGGGATAGCTAGAATTCGGTATCTTCGGATCAACGAATTCGGTCATCGATCCATCGATTGCTACTTTCACCGATTGAAGATTGTTTTGATTAATCCGCTGCATCAGTTTTGGTATCGGAGCTTGTTTTAGCCAATCATAGCTAAATCGAGACTTGGAGCCTAATCATTTTCGAAATTTGAAGTTATCAATCACGGCTGAGAGTTTGAAGAGAGAAGCCGAGCTAAGAAGAGTGTAGACCGAGCATCATTGCATTGTCTAGCCGAGAATTGAAATTTGGAGAAGTTGTGTTCATCGTGTTCATCGCGAATTTGCAACAAAAGTGGAAGTTTCGATCCATTTCATCTTGGATCAAAGTTCGAATTGTGTTTGAATTTGAAGTGTTTGTGAAGCTTTCAAGTATGCCGCCGAGAAGAGCTAATCGTCACCAAAACGTAGAAGCTTTGTATCGAAGAGAAGAAGCTGATGAGATGGAGCAAAGAATCAGTGAAAATTTTAGTGAAAAGCTTAACGAAGGAATTGGACGATTAGAGAAGATGATGTTAGAGATGAATCAAAATCGGAGAAGGGTTTCACCTGAATCTAACCATGGAGGAAGTAGAGTCTCACCACAATCCAATCGAGAAAGAAGTATTGATGATGATCAAAGGAGTGGGAGGAACGTGAATGATCGTGAACGGAGGAATGTAGATAGAAGGGGTGATGGTGGAAGACGTGATGGTAGTAGAGATGTGGGTGGAAGAGATAGACAACGATATACCTCTGATTTTGAAGAGGAGTATGATGGTGGTAGTGTTCAAGGACAAGGACGAGGACAAGGAAGAAATTACTCTGAGTATGATCACAAGTGGGAGTCAGGGATGAAGACTAAAATTCCTGAATTCAAAGGTGGTATGCAAGCGGAGGAGTTTCTAAATTGGGTGGCTAATGTTGAAGAGATTTTTGACTTCAAAGAAGTTCCAGAGTATCGAAGAGTGAAGTTGGTTGCTACGAGGTTGAGGGGTAGAGCTTTGGCGTGGTGGCAGCAAACCAAACTTACACGTGAACGGATGGGAAAGTCAAAAGTTGAATCTTGGGAGAAGATGAAGAAATTGATGAAAGCAACGTTCTTACCTTACAATTATCAATCTTGGATGTATCAACGTTTGCAGAATTTGAGGCAGGGCACGAAGACTGTTAATGATTATGCGGATGAGTTTTATCAGCTTATTGCAAGGAATGATATTATGGAAACGAAAGAGCAGCTGACATCTAGATTCATTGGGGGATTGAGAATGCAGATTCAGGATATGGTTAATATGTTCGATCCAAGATCTGTAGCGGAAGCACATCAGAAAGCGTTGGCTTGGGAAAAGCAAGGAAGACGAGGAGGTGGTGTGTTTACTAATTCCAGCAATCAAGTGAAGGGTGTTAGTGGGAGTTCTAATGTTTCTAAACCTATCAGTAGACCAGTGGTGAAGGAGGCTGAGAAGGCAAGGGTTAACAATGGTTTCAAATGTTATAATTGCCAGGAATTGGGTCATAAAAGCAACGAGTGTCCAAAGCCAAAGAAGAGAACCATGATTGTAGAAGTTGAGGATGAGGATGTTGATGGAGATTGTTCTAGTCCAGTTGAGGAGGATGAGCAGGATATTGCGTCCGGAGATGAAGGTTGTAATCTAATGCTGAGGAGATCGTGTTTGACACCGAAGCAGGAAGAAGCTAGTTGGTTGAGGAGTAATATCTTTCAGTCGACATGCACTATACTGGGGAAGGTGTGTAAATTTGTGATTGACGCAGGAAGCTGTGACAATATCATTTCCACTGAGGCTGTGACAAAATTGAAGTTGAAGACAGAGAAACATCCGAATCCATACAAGTTAGCATGGTTGAGAAAAGGAGGAGAAGTGAAAGTGGATAGACGAGTTCGAGTTCCATTCTCTATTGGGAAGAAATACAAAGACGAAATCTGGTGTGATGTAGTAGAGATGGATGTTTGTCACTTACTTTTGGGAAGACCATGGCAGTATGATCGAGCAGTACAGCATGACGGTCGGACCAATAGCTACAGCTTTATGTTTGAAGGTACGAAGATTATCTTAGTTCCAAAGAAGAGACAACAAGGAGAAAGTAAGTCAGAAGAGATTGAAGAGCCAAAAACTTTATTATCTTTGAAGGAGTTTGTGAAGGAAGTAGGAGAGGAGCCTGAAGTGTTCTTGTTGATTGGACGAGAGAGTCATGAAGTGGTGGAAGTGCTAGAAGAAGTAAAACCAGTTTTGAAAGAATTTGACGATGTATTTCCAGAGGAGTTGCCAACGGAGTTACCACTGTTGAGGGACATTCAACATCAAATTGATCTTGTTCCAGGAGTTGTGTTACCTCACAGACCGCACTATAGAATGAGTCCAAAAGAGCATGAGGAGTTGCGAAGGCAAGTGGAAGAGTTGCTTGAACAGGGGCGTGTGCAGGAGAGTCTGAGTCCTTGTGTTGTACCAGCTTTATTGGTACCCAAGAAGGATGGGACGTGGAGGATGTGCACAGATAGTAGAGCATTGAATAAGATCACAGTCAGATATAGATTTCCGATGCCGAGACTTGATGATTTATTGGATCAGATCAGTGGGTCCGTAATCTTTTCTAAGATTGACTTGAAAAGCGGTTATCATCAGATTCGCATTAGACCAGGGGACGAATGGAAGACAGCATTCAAGACGAGGGAGGGTCTATACGAATGGTTGGTAATGCCGTTTGGTTTATCAAATGCACCAAGTACATTTATGCGGGTGATGAATCAGATTTTTAGACCATTCATTGGGAAGTTTGTGGTGGTGTATTTTGATGATATTTTGATATACAGTGGAAACGCAGAGGAACACTTGCAACATCTGAGAGAGGTATTGTTGGTATTGCGACAGGAACAGTTTTATGCTGCAACAAAGAAATGCGTGTTCATGACGCATAGTGTTTTATTTCTGGGGTATCTTGTTTCGAAGGACGGTATACAGGTTGACCAGAGTAAAGTCGAATCAGTTAGAAATTGGCCGCAACCCAAGACGATAACGGAAGTTCGGAGTTTTCACGGGTTGGCTTCATTCTATCGAAGGTTTATTCCATACTTTAGTAGTGTGATGGCCCCTGTTACAGATTGAATGAAGGGTAAACAGTTTTCATGGACAGAGGAAGCAGGGGATGCTTTTGAGAAGATCAAGGAGTTGCTAACGTCTGCACCAATTCTAGTATTACCAGATTTTCAGTTGTTGTTTGAACTACACACTGATGCGTCAAAGGTTGGGATTGGAGGAGTGTTAAGTCAGAGGGGACGTCCGATTGCATATTTCAGTGAGAAGTTTTCAGGAGCGAAGTTGAGATACAGTACATATGATGTGGAATTTTATGCTGTTGTGCAATCTATTAAACACTGGAGACACTATCTATTTTAGAAAGAGTTTGTTCTATACACTGATCATGAGGCGTTAAAGCATTTACAAGGGCAAGACAAAATTTCAGCGAGACATGCATCGTGGATTGCATATCTGCAACAGTTTACTTTTGTTGTTAAACACAAGTCAGGGGTGACGAATCGAGTGGCTGATGCTTTGAGTAGGAGGAGTCATTTGTTGACTACACTAAAGGTTGAAGTGACGGGGTTTGATGTGTTGCCAGAATTATTTGTCGATGATCCTTACTTTGCAAAGTTTGTTGATAAAGCTAAGGAGGGAAAGATGGAGGAGTTCATGATGGTAGATGGATTTCTGTTCAAAGGAAATCGATTGTGCATACCTGATTGTAGTTTGAGGATGAAGATTGTCAAAGAGCTACATGAAGAAGGACATGTTGGGAGAGACCATACCTTACAGTTAATTTCGCAGTCTTACTTTTGGCCATCGATAAGGAAAGAAGTGGAGAGGTTTGTGGAGCGATGTCATATCTGTCAGGTTTCGAAAGGAACTGCGACTAATGCTGGTTTATATATGTCGTTACCTGTACCAACTAAACCTTGGGTTGATGTGAGTATGGACTTTGTGTTGGGGTTGCCGAGAACACAGCGTGGAAACGATTCCATTTATGTGGTAGTGGACCGATTTTCGAAGATGGCACATTTTATTGCTTGTAAGAAGACGGCGGATGCTGTTCATGTTGCTCAGTTGTTTTTCAAAGAGATATATCGACTTCATGGATTGCCAGAATCGATTGTGTCGGACAGGGATACTCGTTTTCTGAGTCATTTTTGGCTAAGTTTGTGGAAGATGGTGGGAACGAAGTTGAACTTTAGCAGTGCTTATCATCCGCAAACAGATGGACAGACTGAAGTGGTTAACAGATCATTGGGAAATTTGTTGAGATGTCTTGTGCAAGACAATCTGAAGAGTTGGGATGTGAAGTTATGCCAGGCAGAGTTTGCCCATAATCATGCTGTAAATCGAAATACTGGGTTCAGTCCATTCCAGATTGTTTATTCGAGCTTACCAAAGGGGCCGTTGGATTTAACGGTAATACCACACTCGAAGGGGACAATTAAGAAAGCTGTTGATTTTGTTGAAGGGTTGACGGAATGTCATAAAATCGTTCAGGAACGATTGGAGAAAGCGAATGAGAAATATAAACGATCTGCAGATTCAAAGCGAAGGAGTGTGATTTTCGAGGAAGGAGACTTGGTTTACGCAATATTAACAAAAGATCGTTTTCCGGTGGGAACGTATAACAAATTGAAGGCATGGAAAATTGGTCCTGTGGAAGTTGTGAAACAGATTAATGAAAATGCTTATAAATTGAAGTTACCGGAGGATGTGTACACTTCTGATGTGTTTAATGTTAAACATCTCATACCATACCACAGGGATGAACTCATAATGGAAGAGGATGGTGCAAATTCGAGGTCGGATTTTTCTCAACCTAGGGAGGATGATGCCGCGCAGAATGTTAAAGGCATAGGTCGTTCACGACCTAAGGAGTTTGTAGGTCGTTCACGACCTAACAAGGTAGAAGTAATGAACGAGTCACGACCTAACGAGCTCCGATCTAATGAAATATGACCTAGTGATGAAGAACAAGCTAACTATGTCAAGTTACGACCTAAGGAGGCATGTGAGCAGGAGCTACGACTTAACTGGAAACCAGGGTAAGGAGTTAACTCGAGTTTACGACCTAACATGTTGATAGGTCGAGTCCGACCTAAAGAGGAAGCTAACGAGTTAGGATTTTGTGAGAAATTGTGGAAAGTTAAAGTTTTAGGTCGCAGCCGACCTAACGAAGGTTTTAAGTCGTCCCAACGACTTAGTATAACTCGGCAGCGATCTAGTGAAGATTTGCGAGATAACAAATTCTTTAGGTCACACCAACGACCTAGTGAAAGTCCACGACTTAACGAAGCTGAAGGTATAAGTCGTCCATGACTTAACGAAGCTGAAGGTATAAGTCGTCCACGACTTAACAAAAGGCAAGAAGAGGAAGCGAGTTACGACCTAGAAGAATTAACTCGTAAGTCGCTGAAGTTTAACTCGTGAAATCCTTAAGTCGTAAGTCGCGTGAAGATGGAAACCGTTGATTCTTCTGCCGAGTTAATCTCTGCCATTGATTTCCTTAAGTCGCTGATCTGGGATGCCGCATGTTTTTAAGTCGCTGAAGCTTGTTGCCGTTGATTCTTCTGCCGAGTTAATCTCTACCGTTGTTTGTTGAGTCGTAAGGCGTATGGGTCTTATGTCGTGAGTAGTTAGGTCGTCTACGACGTAAGTGTTGTAATAAGTATATATTTTTGTAAGTCGCAGGTCGCATCTTCTATAAGTCGTAAGTCATTTGTACGTTGTAGCTGTTATCTTGTAATGCTGTTAAGTCGTCTAGTCTTTAAGTCGACCATGTTTAGGTCGTGACTGTTAGGTCGGCGACGACTTAGGAGTTGTATTTTTTTTCTATTTTGCGTGTTGTAGCCTATAAATAGGCAAGTTGAGTCATTTGTAATGGTTGTTGATTTTTGAATAAAATTCTCTTTTGTTAGCTTTGTGCTTTCATTCAAATTGGTAGTTGAGTATAATCTCCTATCTCCTCTTTCGGTTAATCGAGTGCGCTCGATTCAACGATTGCAGAAGCCGATTCGCGGAATCAAGTGCGCTTGATCAACGCTTGAAGAATTGAAGATCTTTGAACCCGGTATCGTGCGCGATCAACGAGTTCGGGATAGCTAGAATTTGGTATCTTTGGATCAACGAATTCGGGCATTTCAGTATTCATCAATCCATCGATTGCTACTTTCACCGATTGAAGATTGTTTTGATTAATCCGCTGCGTCAATAATAGTGTAAGTGAAACTTTTCGAATTGTATACATAATTGATGTGTATGTGTTTAGGTGCTGGGATTTACACTGCAACAGACACATTTGCCATTTATATACGCTTTAGCTGTCCAAAACACTATTTGAAAAACACACAAACATATACATACGTACGTACACACACACACACACACACACATATATATATATATATGAAAAAGTTTTCTTTTTAGTCAAATCTCTAAATAAATCTAAGTTGATTTTGACCAAATCAACAGATCCAAATACAAAATTCTATTTCTAAAATATTATGTTGCCTGATTTGGTAATACAATATGAAAACATATCTAGATCTATAATTCAAAATAAATTATATATCATTGATTTAAAATAAAATAAAAATGAAAAAAAAAAGAGATTTTGAAAATAATATTAATTTTTCAAAATCATATTTTAATCCAAATTAAAAGCTTTATCAAACAAGGTTAGGCCATTAATTTATGCTTGTATATACATTAAGATAAATCTCCTTTAATATATGTATGTATGTATAATCCTTTTTTATAATAAAAACCACTTATTGTAAAATAATTTTTAAATTAATTTTAATATACACACACATATATATATATATACATATATATATATATATGCATATGTATACATATATGTTTGTTTTGAAATAGAACACCAATTATGAATCATTGGAAATTAATGTTGATATTTAAATAAATAAAACTACATAAAATAATAAATTAACTTTTAGATCTAGATTTAAAAGAAAAACAATATCAATAGAAATTAACAATACAATTATCAATATAAACCATCATTATTGTAACAGCGTGGAAGATTTTCGACCTCGAAAATCGACACTAATACGTTCACTGTATAGAGTGTCGAGCAATCGAGTGCCGGAAACCCCAGACTGTTAGGGTTAAGAAGAAAAGGAGAAAGGAAAAGAATCAAAAACAACAACACAGAATCTCACAATCGCAGCGGAACAAAATATAATATGAAATAACAGCATTAATACAAACAAAAGCTGTAACTGTCAATAGACATACAATATATCAGAGTACACTCATCAACAAAATAATCTGGACAGTTATAATAACTTGTCCTCGACTACCGAATAGAATAGTCTATGTACACAGCGGAATATACTCAATACGTCTCTGCCATCCAGCTCGTGTCCGGTCTCCAAAGCGTCCTAACCTGAAATCCTGTAATACTCGGTCTGACCCGAGCATTACAATAAAGTAACACCCGAGTCAGGCTGGAAACCAGTGTGAGTAAACCCATTTAATTTGAAATACTTAAGTTATCACTTCTATAATTATCTAATAAATATTTACTAAAAAAATGTTAAAACGATTAAATAATAATTTCTCTAAAACATTCTTTTAAACAACTTTAAATTTTTTTATTTATACTTAGAAATCTTTCTTTGAAAATACGCTTAGCCTTTCAGGGAAATGCACTTTCCATTTCAATATAGCCCATCTAATCATTTATGAGTCCTGCTCGATTTATCCAAATTTAATTTACGTCCCAATCCCGTAAATTTCTTTTCCACACTTTTAAAAATAAAACCACCTTTTTATTTTTAAAACAAATTACCATCTCCTTATAAATTCCCCCCGTGAATTTATACTTTCAAATTTATCCACTGGTAAATATTTCACTTTATTCATAAACCCAGTTTATAATTTCCATACCCTCATTTTCCTTTAAATGACAATTTCCAAAACATTTAATCGATTTCCCAATCGATTCTCTGAATTAATTCCATTTTAAAAATTTATTTTGATTTACCCAAATTTAATCCAAATCCATTAATTCCATATTCACTCCTTTATTATGATTTAAAACCTTATTTAAAACAAAAAATATCCATTTCACCCTTTATTAGAAATTTCTCTTTTATTTTTCCCAACTCATTTTAAACTTGAATTTTTAAAATAAATTCTTTTATCTTTAAACAATATCACTTAAGTCGTCAAATTCTTTTATTCCCATTTATACAAAATCTCCATTTTTCTCATATTCGGAATTTATTTATTAGGGTTTCAAAATCAAACTTTTTATTTTTCTCCAAATTCATTTCTTCAATTTATCCAAATTCACTATAATTATTTTACTTAAAAATTTCCCTTTTTGTTTTTCTTCAAAAATCCAACCTTTATTATTTTTGACATCTTAAAGTACCAAAATATATTCAACCAATCATAGCATTCATTATTTCAATTTCCAATATACCCAATATAATCTATCACAGATTATCAAATAAATCACATCACTGAATATGAAATAATTCAACATTTTGAGGAATCCAGTTGGATCCCTCCAACCTGTTTCCCTGCATCCACAGATGTTAGCACAATATAAAATACCAATCCCACTTTGAGATGGGACATCGCGGTATATAGGGTCATCCGCTATTATGCGGGGCGCATAGGGTCTCATCCGCTATATAATGCGGGAATATCAATCACTCTAATATATATATATACACTACTACTACTACTATATATTATATCACATCCAGACCGATAATACTTATCAATTCAATCAATCATCCAATAATTTAATTTTAATTATTTTTAAATTAACCGATAATACAATTTGAGTGAGATTAACTCACCTTTGATTTTTGTTTTTCAATCCATTCCAAATCGGCTTGTTTCCCTTCATAATTTCAGACCTTGTATAAACATTATACGGTTTATTAATATTTTAAATAATCGAACAATCAATCCCTTTTTTTATTATCTTAATAATTAATTTTAACTAATTTTTCCTTTAATAATTTTCTTAGTAACCTAAACAATTAAATAAGTTGATTAAACAAGTAAATCACTATCATCCATTAACAAAACAGAAATTTTTATATATTTTTCTGTAAATAACAAAACAGAAATTTTCTTTACTGTATATATACATATATACAGAATCAAACTAGAATAAGCCTATACCTTACTGTAAATTTCTTCCTAATATATATTCATATATGTATTATTAAATAAACTTTAAACTGAAAGAAATGGATTGCGCAAACCTCACTGACTCGATCGATTACGACCCCAGCTCTGCATTGCAGCCTCGCCGCGACGTGCCTCGACTGCAAAACTACACCACCCCGCCGAACAACTCAAAACCCACATCGACTCGACCAGACTTGAGCACTGCTGCACCTACACACGTGCGCCTACTATTCGACGTCTCCCATCTCCTTGCCGTCTTTCCAAGCATCCACGGCACTACACGATTGCCGTAGGTTGAAACCCCTTCGAACTCGAGACTACCCAGCTTGATTCTCGAGTCTCCGCAGTGATATGAGTG
The DNA here is from genome assembly GCA_030737815.1 of Allium fistulosum. NCBI lineage: Eukaryota > Viridiplantae > Streptophyta > Magnoliopsida > Asparagales > Amaryllidaceae > Allium > Allium fistulosum. The sequence goes on from CM060906.1 coordinate 571,088,767, forward strand.
GCTTCGATTCAATAGATAGGGATCGCGATTGTGAGGAACAAGGAGAATTTTTAAAGTTCAGTTTCCTTTTTTTTCGATTTCCAACTCTCTGATTTTTTTTTGACTTTGCTTTCGATTTTAAGGGAGAAAGGGGATAAGCGGCTAAATTTTAAAATGAGGTGGTCACTTTTATCTCGTGCTTTTAAAAAAAATGTTTGCGTGCTGTAAAGGGGATCGTGACTTTTGAAAAGGAGGTTGCGTGTGGCAAAAAACTACAGCGATTGAGGAGAAATGAAAAGGCTTTGATGTGAATACCCTTTTGACCAGTCAAATATATATATATATAAATTATTTAAAATTTTAAATCGTCTCGAAATCGTAACTCAAAATTTTGACTTCCTACCGAGGCGTGCCGCTAGGCGTTTATAACGTTATACCCCTATTTCGAATGCAATGGAAAAGTGTTCGAGTCCTAACTCAATCGTATGGAGAAGATAGCTTTTTGGACCCAATAATTATATTGAATTTTCGATATAAATTTCAACGCGTTTAAACTTCGCACGACAACTCCAAATGTTACGAAATTTGAAATCCGATAATAATACGCTATTACGGATCCAATGGAACTGGTTTCGTTGAATTTCGAGACTGTGCCTCGGAAGGCTATTTTTGAATGTCAATTTAAACGACATAAATTCAAAACTGAACCAATCACTTCCAAATTCAACTTTAAAGCTTTTATTATCTTCAGTATTATCATTATAAATTTTATAAGCTTTTAAACTATTTTTAACAAGCTTAAAAGTGAAGATTCAATATTTTATCCAACTTCCAGTTATTATATTAAATTGTCCAATAAATAGTTATATTTGAAATTCAAGTTAAAAATTAACATTTAAATATTTAAAATCAATTAAATATTCCGATTTCAAATATCCAAAATCCTGGGTCGTTACATTCCTCCCCCCTTAAAAGAATTTCGTCCCCGAAATTACTAGTTAAGAAGAATGGTCCACAACCCGTTAACTATTTCCAAAACCCAACAGTTTTAACAGCTTTCCAAAACCATCTTTTTATTAAAGACACACTATCAATTCTACTAACTTCCCAAACTCATCCATAAGTTCCAAACAATATTACTTCCTCAACCATTTCAAACTATAATCAAAAATCAATGGATTAATTTCAAACTATAATCAAAAAAGTTTGACTGCCTTGTTCAAAACTGATACATTCATCATTCGTATTGTATTCATTGTATAGCTGTTTGGTCCCTTTGTTATGTAGGCGACATTTGTTTGTGGTCCCTGATCACTGTCTATTGTTGCCAGTAGCATTCATGCTTCATTGTGTAGTTCTTTTTCCATTCACGTGTACATGTTTGATCAGCTGCTAGTGTACTTGATAGTGATTTTTGTGAGTCACTTGAACCTGTAGCCTTCACTGTTGTGCCTCACTGCTTCCCTCTGTTCGTCACTTGAACTTGTTTAGTTGTGTCTGCACTTGTATCTCTTGTGCACTTTGACTCTCTTGTGCCTTTTTGAACTAGTGCACTTGACCATGTGCCTGTAGTCTTGGTTTTACAGCTTAACCATTTTGTACTTCTTTAATTTTTGTTGCCTGCACTATGATATGGTGTAGCCTTTGAATTATCACTTACCTGTTACATTGGCATACCACTGTAATTCCATCACCACTGTTTATTTGCATATAAACGTGAGTTCTGACTTGTTTGAATTTGATGACATCCGGGTTACTTGATATAGTTCGAACTTGGTTCTGGTTATCTTCGACATTGGTTTAGATATTGAACTGTACTTCATTTGATACTCGACTTGATCATTTAACATCACCTGACTTTGACATGCTTTTTGTCATTACCTCACTTTGATCTTATCTGACTATTGTTTGGTGATGATCACTATTTTGATCTGGTCGTTTGAACTGTAGCATTTTGTGTGGATTGGTATCACCTGTGACTCAAGTTCTTTACTTGATGTCATTTGAGCTGTTTCACCTTTGTACCCCTGATTCATTTGCCACGTGCAGTTTGTCATTTTACTGCTTTGTCGGTACAGAGGTTTCATTTGTTGCCATGCACTTGAATTAGTTGTATTTATTCGTTTCGTTGACATGGCATTGGTGCACTTAGATTGGTTTTCATATTCACTTGAGTTGAACCCGATTTCGGGGTTTGACCTTGCGATCATTGTGATTTTCACTGAGCTTTTGTGTATCTCCTACTGTTGTGGCGAGGCAGTACACGCGTGCGTGCACTGCAGCCCTATCAGATTTGACAGTTTTAAATTGACATTTCAATTGTTTAAATTGCTTTGGATTTCTGTTTTGCGGATTAACACTGTTTAGTGTTATATCTGCCGTTATCCGGTTCTCTTATCGAGAAGTTGGGTATACGAGATTTCTGTGACTGTCGTCTATTTGATATTTGATTATTATTGCTTCTGTGCATTAATAACTGAGTTTGAATTAGACTGACCCGTGTATTATTTTCTTTTGAATTTAATACTCGGGTCAGACCCGAGTTATTTACAGGTTGTAGATTTTTTGCTTTGAGTTGCTGCTAGAGCTATGAAGACTTTTTATATCTTCTGAAGAAGTCTTCGTCGTTTTGTAGAAGTCGTGTCATTATATAGGATGATATGTATTCATGTACATTAGTTGATAATGTATTTGTATATATAACTTCCAGAGTCGACAGTTGTAGTTGTATCATATGTACCGTGTCAAATGTATTGTAACTGACATCAGTTATTATATATATATGAGACTTTTTGTTCCATATGTATTCCGCATTTATGTTATCTGTGTTATTTTTATATCTATTGTCCTAAACTATTATAGCCACTGTGTAGTAGCTTTGAGTTTGTATCGGTATGTCGGATTTCCTCCTGTAATAAAAATGCATGTTATTCTATCTGACATATCGGTGCTCGCACAAAGCAATTACATAGATGGTCGCTCCTCAACAGCCTTATTCTCCGTACTAGTTGACAGCACTACATCGTAGTGTTCTTGGCTAGCGTGGGTATAGAGGTGGGGCGTCACAGCTTGGTATCAGAACCTGGGGTTTAGGACAATTATAAAACATAACTTAGATGGAGCATGTGTTACAACTATTTGTCGATGTTTTATCTCTCATCTTTGCCTATGTTTGATTTTGATTTCGTGAAGGTATTTTTGGCTTCTGCCTTCGTTTGCTTTACGAACTCAAGTTGGGTTTTTGATGATGAGGATTTTGTTCTTGTGTTTTCGGCTTTGAATTGATTTAGCCGATGTTGATTTTGTTCGAATCTCAGCAATTTTAAACTTGATATTTTGTGTTTTCCTCGGCTTGATTTCCATTTGACTTCGGTCACTTTGTTTTTGAGAAATTGCTAATTTCTTGATATTCAAGGCTCTGATTTTGTTTGCCGTTGGATTATTTGATGATAATGATTGATTCATTTTTTACTCGACTGCGGCCATTAATTGTTGACTTCGACATTGACTTGATTTTTATTTTGTTGAAGTCATTTCTGCATTTATGCTTGTTGTGCTTCGTTTTTTTTCCAAGTGTTAATCGATTCTTCTTTTCCAATTGGTTGTTATCACTTTTTTCGACTTCGATAACTTCTATTTCTAGAATTTTTGGGTATTTCTACTTTGATGAAATTGGAATCGAATTCTTTGGATTTTATTCACGTCTTCGAATGTGAATTTTAGTGAATTGATTTGTTTCCAAATTTAATCGATTCTTGATTAGTTCCCCGAATTGTTGCTATCATTTATTAGCAACTTTGATGACATTTTCTTCGGGATTTTTGTGAACATACCTTTTGATGGATTCAGTATCGATCTCTTTGGATTCTATTCACATCTTCGTATGTGAATTCTTGTGATTGATTATTTCTACAATCATTTTTGTGATTTGTCACTTTAAAAATATAAAGGTTTTCTATACTAGTTGTAAATAATCCTTTTCTCCAAACAATTTCAAAACTATTTTACTACAAAGCTCTTTTTCTTAAACCATTTTCCAATCTATTAGTATATACAAGCCTTTATTTCACTCGTATGAGAAATTGAATTAAACGGCCTAGTAAAACAAGTGGTATGAAACGCTTGCGTTTACTTCGTCGGTTAACTCCTGGACTTGTTCGATTGAACCTTTTGTGAAAATTTCCTAGTGTAGATTTACAGTTAGTTCGTAAATATTTAAGTTAAGCAAGTGGTTATGGGACATGAAGCTAAACTTTTATATTTACTAGCTTAGTGTAATTGACACTTCTCGTTGATCATGACGATCATTTTATGATTTAGACTAGCAATTGTGCGATGTCTCTTTGTTTGCGAGGTTAGACTAGACACCACTTGTGTGATTCCACTCACACATACCTTTTTGCTTTTTGGTTAGTCTAGACCCCAATTTGTGTGATTCCACTCACACATGCCTTTTTGTTTGCGAGGTTAGACTAGACACCACTTGTGTGATTCCATTCACACATACCTTTTTGCTTTTTGGTTAGTCTAGACCTTAATTTGTGTGATTTCACTCACACATATCTTTTTGTTTGCAAGGTTAGACTAGACACCACTTGTGTGATTCCATTCACACATACCTTTTTGCTTTTTGGTTAGTCTAGACCTTAATTTGTGTGATTCCACTCACACATATCTTTTTGTTTGCAAGGTTAGACTAGACACCACTTGTGTGATTCCATTCACACATACCTTTTTGCTTTTTGGTTAGTCTAGACCTTAATTTGTGTGATTCCACTCACACATATCTTTTTGTTTGCAAGGTTAGACTAGACACCACTTGTGTGATTCCATTCACACATACCTTTTTGCTTTTTGGTTAGTCTAGACCTTAATTTGTGTGATTCCACTCACACATATCTTTTTGTTTGCAAGGTTAGACTAGACACCACTTGTGTGATTCCATTCACACATACCTTTTTGCTTTTTGGTTAGTCTAGACCTTAATTTGTGTGATTCCACTCACACATATCTTTTTGTTTGCGAGGTTAGGCTAGACACCACTTGTGTGATTCCACTCACACATACCTTTTTGCTTTTTGGTTAGCCTAGACCTCAATCTGTGTGATTCCGACTCACACATATGGGGTAGCTCCCCATGGTCTTCGGACCGTCATGTGATAGGCCTCCCCCTCTTTGTGATTTCTGGTTTTCGTATGTCGATTTCTAGAATTTGTGTTTTCTGGATTTCTTGTGATGATTTCTGGAATTTTGTGCTTCACCAATTTTTATGATTTTCAGTGATATGATATCCGTTTTTGTGCATTGGTGAATTCATGTGATATTGACTTGTTATGAATACAAGTTTAGGGTATGATATCCCTTTCTATCTTTGAGAAGATTCTTGTGACATTTTTTATGAATGAAAATTCATTTGGTATTATATTTCGATGCCAGTTATTTTGATGAGATTTTGACGTGTTAACTTCAGTAACCGTCAATTTTGAAATGGATTTACAAGCGGTTCTCCCGCAATACTGATATTGCTAATTTAATCACGTATTTTCAAAATTCGTTATTTTTAAAAGTTGTTTCAAAATATAAATTAAAATTGTTTTCAAAATTCTTACAGTTTGCATTTTCAATAGAATGAGGAAGCGATTTAAACGTTTCAGCAAAATCGAGGACTATGACCCCTTTCTTTTACTGGTTCGCTTAATTCCGGACTTGTCCGTTTGAGAATGTGAAATGTTATTTTTTTTAAAAACACACAATCCTGCACTTTCAAGGAAACGATAAAGAGATTTAAACGATTTAGCAAAAGTACAGAGTATGGAACCATACTTTTACTACTTCGGTTAATTCCGGACTCGTTAATTGAATATTTATGACTTCTGATTATCATTTTTGATAATCAGATGTTTGTGTTTCTGATTATCGTTTTTGATAATCGGATATTTCTGATTTCTGATTATCGTTTTTGATAATCGGATATTTCTGATTTCTGATTATCGTTTTTGGTAATCGGATATTTCTGATTTCTGATTATCGTTTTTGATAATCAGATATTTGTGTGATTTGATTATCATTTGTGATAATTAAATATTTGTTTTCTGATTATCGTTTGAGATAATTAGATATTTGATTTTTTTCTGATTATCGTTTGAGATAATTAGATATATGATTTGTTTTCTGATTATCGTTTGAGATAATTAGCTATTTGATTTGTTTTATGATTATCGTTTGAGATAATTAGATATTTGATTTGTTTCCTGATTATTGTTTGAGATAATTAGATATATGATTTGTTTTCTGATTATCGTTTGAGATAATTAAACATTTTTTCGATTTGATTAATCGAATATTTATGATTTCTGATTATCGTTTTTGATAATCAGATATTTGTGAAATTTGATTTTCATTTGTGATAATTAAATATTTATTGATTTGATTATTGTTTGAGATAAGTAAATATTTGCGATTTGAAAATTCGATTATCGTTTTTGATGATTGAATATTTACGATTTTGAGATTTGAGCTTCGTCTTTTTCTCTGGCAATTCAGGTGAGTAATCTGATTTACTCACATTCAATTCGTGCTCAGTATGTGATTTCTGCTCTGTTTTCCTTCTCTTTTAAATGCTGGAACTCGATTGTTCTTGCTTTTGTTAGTCGATGATGATGTTTGGGGTTGTTTATATATAATCGTCTGATTTTGATTCCTTGATCCCCACGATGTTGATTCTTTTGATTTGAAGCAGTCGAACCTTTTGATTTCATATCTAATACTTCTCTGCTGACATTTGCTTTGCTTATGCATTCGACATTGCCATGCTCTTATGGTTGTTACCTTTTGTCCATTTATTCCTTATGATTGCGAGGACGCAATTTCTTTAAGGAGGGAAGTCTGTAACAACCCGGTATTCCATACCGAATAATTATCGTCTTTGCACGATTTCTTTTCCTAAGCTAATTGCAGTGGAGTTTTTTTTTAAATCAGTTAAATTTCGTTCGAAGTTTGTTTAAAGGTTAAACGGGCCGTGATAAAAAAAAACCCATTCCCCTTTTTTCTTCCATTCGGATTCGAACCCTAAAAGCATACGAAAGAAAATAAAAATGGCAGCCTAGTTTCTTCGTCTTCGTCCCCAAACATCCAAATTAGGGCTTCTGAGAAATCGTTCGAAGTCGCGCCTCTATCGATCAATGTTCCTTCGAGCTTGCTCGGTGGCTTCAGACTGTTCGAATCACAGCTTCGACATTGAGCTGTTCGTTCGCCTGCATCGAAACTGTTCAAGAAGGCTCGAATTCAACTCGATATCCACGTTGAGGAGCTCGCCTCTACGATAGTCTCGACCGATTAATAAGGTGAGTAAACTTGTACTCACATCTAATTCAATTCTCCTGTGCATGATTTTGGGTGTGAATTTATATAGATCCAATCCTTTCCTATTTCATGATTTCCTGATTTGATTTTCACCTTGGTACGCACGGCTTTGAATTTGTAGCGTTCGAATTTCTTGATTCATACGGCAATAAAACTTTCCTCTTTTTTTTCTACTTTGACTATTTCAAAGAATAACAGATTCGCACTTGATTTTTTATTTTTTTCATTCGGGAATTTTGAATTCGACTTCTCTGGTACTTGAATTTTGTAACTTGACTTCTGTGTAGATTCATATGTTCATCTCGGTCCATTACTGTTTTCGTGAACTTCGAATTCACTGTGAATTAAAGCTTTAGTTTGCCGGCCCCTGTGAGCTTCATCTCTGGCCATCTTTTTGCCATTGCTTATCTTATTCATCAAGCATCATTGTTTACTTACTTGTAGTTGCTGCACTGCTGTTTGTAGTTAATTGCTTTGAGTTGATCTTGTCTGATTTGAGTCTTGATATACTTGTTTCACAGTATATTTAGTTGCCACATTATCTCGACTTTGTAAACACCTTGCTTGTGCTTGTCATTGATTCTGTTTGGTTGCACTTTGATTTTTGTTCTGGCGATTTCCTTTATGTCGACTTCGGCATTGTTTTGATTTTGGCCCTGGTGACTTGAGATGATCGAGTCGCTGTCATTATTGTTGGCACTGACTTCATCATGTTGGTATTCTTTTATATGGTGGTTGTTGACCCTATGTACTTCGGCCTCTGGTCATTTGACTTTAGTTGCTTTTGCCTTGAGCATTTCACTGTGGTTTTGGCTCTTGATACTTCATATATATATATATCTACTTTTAAGTATGTATATATGTGATTGTTTCACGGTTCTCTGTCTATTTGACAGTTTGTATACTTGCATGATCTCTGACTTTACCACTGATGTTTACTGGTCATTCATATATGCATTTGTCTATGCTTTTGTTGTCACTGACTTGAGTTCGAGTCTCTGGTTTGACTGCCTTGTTCAAAACTGATACATTCATCATTCGTATTGTATTCATTGTATAGCTGTTTGGTCCCTTTGTTATGTAGGCGACATTTGTAGTTGTATCATATGTACCGTGTCAAATGTATTGTAACTGACATCAGTTATTATATATATATGAGACTTTTTGTTCCATCTGTATTCCGCATTTATGTTATCTGTGTTATTTTTATATCTATTGTCCTAAACTATTATAGCCACTGTGTAGTAGCTTTGAGTTTGTATCGGTATGTCGGATTTCCTCCTGTAATAAAAATGCATGTTATTCTATCTGACATATCGGTGCTCGCACAAAGCAATTACATAGATGGTCGCTCCTCAACAGCCTTATTCTCCGTGCTAGTTGACAGCACTACATCGTAGTGTTCTTGGCTAGCGTGGCTCGCTAGCGTCTCCTTTGCGCAGCTAGATCAGAACAACTACAAAATGGCTCTACGGGCCCTCAAATTTCAAAAGAAAACAAAAGCCAAGTGGCTAGATCAGAAAACCATCAAATTTCATATGACAATTTTAAACACATACCTTTTGTCCGGCAATTCAAATTTATCTTCTAAAGTCAAAACCAATTTTCCTTTGCTTTTAATTACCTGTACCTCACTTAGCAATAATATCCAATCACAAAATACAAAATCATTTTATTCACTTTCTTTACGAAATTTCAATATTTGTTCTGCTTAAGCCGTACAATGTACACATATCACCCGTACGCAATATCAAAACCGATCGCTCACTCGATCACACAATTTCACTTCCGAACTAGTATCGTCCACCCGACTTCCTAGTGCAGATTCAGATCTGGCTTCTTGATCAGAACCGTCATTCTCCTTGCATAGCTATATACTATGATAGAGAATTTCCAAATTCAATCAAAAATCCATATTCAGGGTTCGCCATCGAAAATCGAATGAAAAATCCCAACTTGGATTGATATAAATATCTCGAAATTCTGTGCCCGAATCTGGATCAAATCGCTATGCAGATAAAATAATATACGTACATCCTACGTATTAATTTCCAATTGATTATTATTTATATTAGTTCTCTTTTTTCACATTTATTTTGATTTCTATTTAATTATTCACAATTTCCCTTTTCACCACTTTTATTAAACCTTCATTCAAATATTAACTTAGTATATTTCTCAACTCCAAATTTACTTAAAAATTTCACCATCCATTTCTTAAGTTTAATATAAATATTTTATATACTTCTTATATTTATTTTCATTTTACCACTTAAACTTTTATATCTATTTGATTTAACTTAAATTTCCCATTTCTATTTGAATTCCATTTACCTTTCATTTTTATTCATCGCCAAAACTATCTTTATAAAAATACTTTTTATAACTCGGTGTCTCAACAAGTCCATCTTTGTTCTTATAGAAATTCAGTCAAACGTTGATCAGGCGCAGGACTGTAAATCTATAAGTACTTAGTGAACTCGTTTTCAACACCTAGTGAAATTACTTGAAAACTTTTTTTTGCGAGAATTCCCTAAAAATCATCACCCCCTCCATGGATCGCAGTTAGCCCGATGATTACGTCTCCATCCCGGCGAAATGCATAGAAAACTGTAGGCATCTGCACCCCTCGATTTCGCCATGGAACCTGTGACGACCCAGATTTTCAACGGGTGTTAATTAATAATTAATGGAATTAAATTATTAAAATATTGATATTAAGCAGTCGAATAAATGTCGGACGGTTAAAATATCTGAATATTTAAATTAAATTTAAAACTAAAATTGAATAATTTTTTATATAATTTTTGGAATCCTATAGAAAATAAAACATATATATATATATATATATATAACCCCACCATATTAACTAAAGATAAAGTATTCTAATGTATTCACGTATATATAAACATAAGTATAAAAGAATTGTATAGTTAATATGATATATATCTTACAACTATTTAAAACTAATAAATAAGTATGAAAATAAATAATAATAAATAAGTAAATTAAAATGTGATAGTTAAAATTTGAAAAATAAAATAAGCATAAGGATTTGTATTTGAAATAACATAAGTATCAAAATAATAAATAAGCAATGAAGTGTTTAACTTTGGAAAGATATAAGAATAAATATGTATATTAGCAATTAATGATATCTCAAAGAACTTTATGGTTAAGTAAATTTATAAATGAGCGTAAGCTCATTCTAGAACAATATATCTATATATTGTTAAAATACATGAATGACAAACTATATATAAAATATACTCACAAGACAAAATTAGGCTGAACTTAACAAAAGAAAAAAATATATGGAGAAGCTTCTAAAATAAGACAAAAGGGAAAATATATGTATATATGTACATATCAGGATGGATATGTATGTAAACAAGTAGGGGAACAAGTGCATTTAATGCCATCAACTCTAGCATAGAAAACATCATGTCTCACCTTTAATAAAATCACCTCAAGGCTGACCATTCTATAAAAAAATATTGAAATGGTGGAGTCTGGAACAAGATTCAGTCTTCTTTTCTGTTATATATCACTACCTTGTCTCACACCTTACTGCATTCGAACAAGATAAGAAGTAAAATACAAGCTTCCTGTTAAAAGCAATCAAGGCAGTAAAAAAGAAGAAGAATTAAGTTCCCTGTTCAAGAATAAAAATAAAAACAAACCTGAGATCAAGCAAAGAACTGAATCAAACTTAAGTTTGGCAATCTGGAAAAGATAAACTCAACTCAACATCAACAAGCAAGTATAGATCATCTCAGAATCAGTTCCAGATCAAGCCCAGTTCTTCCATTAGGCCTTGTCCTTGGTTTCTAGATTTCGATGAGTAATCTAACCCAGCCTCCTCTGTTTTTTCTTAGAAATGCGGTGAGTAAACTACATCTTTTAAATGTTGTTCTGATGCATGGTCTTTTGGGTGATGAGTGAATATAGGTTTGCATGGATAATTTCATATGTTAATGAATATTAAGTAAAAGAATATGTGCAAATCTGCTTATATATAACCATATATACCTCTGTTAATTATACAGCAGTTATCAAGCTCTGTTCAAACATATTATAATAGTGAGTAAACCAAAGTATAAACATTTTAAATTTTGATAAACGATAAATGTTTGAAGTGAGATTGTGATGCAAGTTTAAAATTTGTGTATACATGTTTGTTTTAGTATTAAATCATGTTTATATAAATGAATGCTGTGTGAATGTCTGGGTATACATAAGTTCATTCCTGTTTTAGGTTCAGAGATTAAACATAGATTAAAAATCCCAACTTTTCGCACTCTAATCTCTATTAAGCTTGGAAATTTAAACAAGGTATGATTGTTTACATCTGAACTAAGATTTTAAAATATTTCTAAGTTTAATAAATAGAAACATTGTCTGAAGAAAAATAAAAGAACAAAGGAACGTTGGTTTATGTTAAAAATCAAATACATTAATTTGTAAATTCCTTTTTATAATCTGAATTCCCTTTACAAAATATGATTTTTAATCCAAAAATCTCGAATTATGGTTAAGTTTTGGGATTGCATTTCTAAGATGATCAGAAATTTGGTATTTGTCAAATTACGGCGAACGGTGTGATGGTGATGATTGGGACCAAGGCTGGAGGTGGCCGAGATGTCAAGGGTCTCTGGAAAAATGGTGGGTGAGATTATCAATAGCTGTGGCGGCCGGAATGGGGCGAAATAGGGTTTTGGTCGCAGTTTTGGGTTAAGGTGGAAAAGGTGCTGCTGCATCATCATGGGTACATCGGAAAGGGCCGGTCATTGGGGAAAGGAACTCGAGACGTTAGTGGAGCTGTAGGTGAATTCTCGTGACCTACGATGGTCGGAGGAGGGAGAGTGGGCGGTTGTGTGAGGAACGTTTCGTTCCAGTTCGAGTCAGGATCGTTCGTTTTCGAGTTCGTCTCGTTTCCACTGGAACCAGAGGATGAGGAGATTGTCGAGATGATCGACGAGATATGGGTAGGATCGGTGAGTGGTCGGAGTTGGCCGGAGGGACGTGCATGTACACGCGTGCACGATTTGTCATCGATGATGCCTGGTTTGGAGGATGTTGTGTTTCTCGAGAACGAGCACGTGCAGATGATGGGTCGACTCGAAGTTTTGGGATTGCTCGGGTTTATTCCATGATTTTCTCTTGTTTCCCTTATATTTGCTCAGGTTAGTAGTTATTAAGTATTTCCAGATTAAAGTTTAAAGTTATTTTAAACTTAAATTGGAAATGAAATCCTAAAGCAAGTTAAATTAATTGAAACTAGTTTTGAACTATGACTTAATAATGTCTAAGTAATAAAAGGAGTTTTGGTAACTTCAATTATCGAGTTAAAGGATTATTTTATTTTAACCCTAATAAATGATTTAATTAAGTAAGGAATAATAAATCTATAATTAAAGATTAATTAATTGGGTTTTTAAGTGATTAAAGAATAAATTACCCAATTGAAATTAATATAATGCATGTGATTAATTTAAGTTAATAAATTTGTTATTCAATTAAAGATAATTTCTTGATGAACTAAGTATGGATGCTTAATGAGATAAATAAGTAATTAATGTATAATTACAGGCTGAAATTGATTAACGGGTAATTACTTGATGGGAAGCAATTAGAGAACAATTTCTTAGTGGAGATAATTAAGTGTTAATTTTTCAGTATAATTAATTAAAGGATTTATTTATTAATTAAGAGATTAATTAATTAATGTAAGTAATTAAGAATAATAAATTACTGAATGTGGTTTATCAAGGTTAATGAATGAATAATTATGGAATGTAATTAGAGAGGATAATTAGGGAATGGATAATTAATGGTTGAAAATTAATTATTGTGAAGTAAGCAAGGTTAAAAGAAGAGAAAAAAATTTATTTGATTAATTAGGAATGGGTGACTAATTAATCTTACTTATGAATGACTGGTTGATATTTCTGATACGAAATGTTTCTTTATATGATACGTTGTATGGAACAGTGCTAATGTGGTTATCTAGCAGTAATGGATTGTTATGTAAAAAGTGACATTTTGTTGAATCATATTCACTCGAATAAACTTAGTTTAAGGTGGTATTGAATTCGAAGAGACCGGAGTCGGGTATTAGGAAATACCCGAAACCACTTCGATTCGTTACAAATTGATACGTGGAATCAAATAGTCTGGAATGAAATGATTTAAGCGAATTAGATTATTTTATCCAAGTTCTGGCACTTAGAAATTGCTTTGTGAAATAAGTAATATAACAACTTGCGAAGTTGTAAATTGATATAAGTACCTCGGGTTGATATGAGTGTATACTTTGGCATTTCTTGTTTGATGGGTTTACTCACGCTGGTTTCCAGTCTGACCCGGGTGTTACTTTGATGTAATGCTCGGGTCAGACCGAGTATTACAGATTTTCAGGTAAGGACGTTCTGGAGCTCACGAGACGAGCTGGATGGCAAGAACGTATGGAGTGTATTCCGCTATGATATATTGTAGTTGTCTGGGATATGTTGATTTGTATATATCCAGTGATTGTGTATGTATAACTCTGATGTATTAAAATGAAAATTGACTGATATGGTATTCTTTTGTAAACTGCTTCTATTTGATATTATATTTTATCCGCTGCGAATGTGAGAATCTGTGTTATGTTTTCTGTTTCTTTTCTTCTATCTCTTCTTCTTTTCATAACTATCTGGAATTTTCGGGTTCGAAATTTCCGGGTCGTTACAGAACCGCCACAGATCACAGCTACACCCAGGGTTACGTTGCCATCACGGCAAATACCATGTAACTGTAGGCTGTAGCGCCCTCGAATTTCGCTACCAAATGAAACTTCACCACATAGATCGTAGACTACATTAGTCGAGTCCCAATGTAGCCTATAGGCACTCACTGCCACACGACTTTCGCTATGGACCATATAGATCGCAATCTACCGATGTTATGTCTCTCTCCCAGCGAAATCAAAAGTAGACATTAGGCAATCGCTGCCCCTCGACTTACGCTATGGAAACGCAGTAGATCACAGTTACACCAGAGTTACACTACCGTCACAGCATAACCCAAATATATCTGTAGGCATCAGCGCCCTCGACTTTTGCTACCCCAATCACAATCCACATGAACTATAGTTTAGCCCGGACGTCCTCTGGGATCAAAATATAGAACCTCTCTTAGGGCTCAAGGCAGAACCACCCAGTGGATCTCCTACTATAAGTTTCAACTCTTAATGGGAGCACCTTTTTCCCCACAGCATTCTGAAAACATTTTATACTATACACATATAGTATCTTTCAAAACATACTCTTTATATGTATCACATATAAATCCCATTTACACAAAATCGATATCCCAAAATCGATAGTTCTCAAACTTGGCTTTCCAAGTTCCAAAAATTAATTTTTCCCAAAATCAAAGCCTTTAAAAATCAATTGGTTCCACTCTAACCAGTTTGAAATTTAGAAAATAGTTTGAATAGTTTAAAATAGTTAAGCAGTGGTCAAATAGTTGTAAAATAGTTGTAAAATGGTTAAATAGCTATTATAAGATAGTTTGAGTTTTAAAAAGAAAGGTTGTATAGTGAATAGCTTGGAAAAATATATTTAAGACAGTTTATATTAAAACAATTTATTCGAAAATAATTCCAGAGTCAAACTAGTTCAACCTCCCAATCTCCATCTCAATTAAATTTTCAATTTAAATCTCCATTTCCATTTAAATTGATCCAATTCCAATTCAATTTGAATTAACTTCGATTCCCATTCAAATTCAAATAAATTCCCATTTGAATTTAAACTTATTCAACTTCGATTCCAATTCCAATTAATTCAATTCTATTCCAATTTGAATTAATTCCAATTCCATTTCCAAATTTTAAACCATCTCGATTTATACAAATTCGAGTTAGATTTTCAAATGTTGATTTAATCCCTTAAATCAAATTAACCCCTAACCTTTTATTCACAACCCACGTCTTTAAACAATTTAATTCTAAGTCCAAATTTCTAATATTCATCTAAATTATCTTACTTAACTTATTTCAAGGTTCGAGTGAGAGTTCAAATCCATTTAAACAAATAAATATTTTTGGGATCCAATTTATTTCTCAATTTTACTTCAAATTTTTAAACCTAATTCCTTTAAACAATTCCGTGTGATAAATTCATTCATAACATTTCGAACTTAAGTTCAAAATGATTCCATTTCCATAATTCAATTTTATTTCTAAAAATCAAAATCTTTCAAATAGTTCAAAATAAAGCTTTAATTCCATTTAATTTCAGCAATGGATGTATATCATTTCAATCCGCTCAATTTAAATTCTCCATTCAAATTTAAACTTTCTATCAATTTCACTTCCCACTTATAAGTTAAAAACTTATTTCGTTTCAAACACCTTGAAAACACTTCTATAAATTTTTAGAATTTTAATTTCTGGCTTGAATCCATACTTAACCTATTTGTATAACCCATTCTTACCCAAACTTCTATTTGGTCATATGTGTTTTACCACTTAAATCTTATAATCTTATTAAAAAAAGTATAACCACCACCAATTTCCTTAATATACCATAATATTTAGAAAAATATTGCTTTATATATCAAAATATAACCTTATATAAAAATCATTTTTAAAATTAGTATATAAGAAAATAACAAGTACGCTCTCATATAATACACTCAACTCATTCTAGGGTACTACTGACCCTATCTCTAATGAGTAATCCCCACCAGAGCCAAGGTTCTCGCTTAACCTTCAGCTCTGATACCACTGTAACAGCCCGGAAGGATTTCAACCTCGAAAATCGACACTAATACGTTCATTGTATAGAGTGCCGAGCAATCGAGTGCCGGAAACCCCAGACTGTTAGGGTTAAGAAGAAAAGGAGATAGGAAAAGAATCAAAAACAACAACATAGAATCTCACAATCGCAGCGGAACAAAATATAATATGAAATAACAACATTTATAAAAACAAAAGCTGTAACTATCAATAGACATACAATATATCAGAGTACACTCATCAACAAAATAATCTGGACAGTTATAATAACTTGTCCTCGACTACCGAATAGAATAGCCTATGTACACAGCGGAATATACTCAATACGTCTCTGCCATCCAGCTCGTGTCCGGTCTCCAAAGCGTCCTAACCTGAAATCCTGTAATACTCGGTCTGACCCGAGCATTACAATAAAGTAACACCCGAGTCTGGCTGGAAACCAGCGTGAGTAAACCCATTTAATTTGAAATACTTAAGTTATCACTTCTATAATTATCTAATAAATATTTACTAAAAAAATGTTAAAACAATTAAATAATAATTTCTCTAAAACATTCTTTTAAACAACTTTAAATTTTTTAATTTATACTTAGAAATCTTTCTTTGAAAATACGCTTGGCCTTTCAGGGAAATGCACTTTCCATTTCATTATAGCCCATCTAATCATTTATGAGTCCTGCTCGATTTATCCAAATTTAATTTACGTCCCAATCCCGTAAATTTCTTTTCCACACTTTTAAAAATAAAACCACCTTTTTATTTTTAAAACAAATTACCATCTCCTTATAAATTACCACCGTGAATTTATACTTTCAAATTTATCCACTGGTAAATATTTCACTTTATTCATAAACCCAGTTTATAATTTCCATACCCTCATTTTCCTTTAAATGACAATTTCCAAAACACTTAATCGATTTCCCAATCGATTCTCTGAATTAATTCCATTTTAAAAATTTATTTTGATTTACCCAAATTTAATCCAAATACATTAATTCCATATTCACTCCTTTATTATGATTTAAAACCTTATTTAAAACAAAAAATATCCATTTCACCCTTTATTCGAAATTTCCCTTTTATTTTTCCCAACTCATTTTAAACTTGAATTTTTAAAATAAATTCTTTTATCTTTAAACAATATCACTTAAGTCGTCAAATTCTTTTATTCCCATTTATACAAAATCTCCATTTTTCTCATATTCGGAATTTATTTAATAGGGTTTCAAAATCAAACTTTTTATTTTTCTCCAAATTCATTTCTTCAATTTATCCAAATTCACTATAATTATTTTACTTAAAAATTTCCCTTTTTGTTTTTCTTCAAAAATCCAACCTTTATTATTTTTGACATCTTAAAGTACCAAAATATATTCAACCAATCATAGCATTCATTATTTCAATTTCCAATATACCCAATATAATCCATCACAGATTATCAAATAAATCACATCACTGAATATGAAATAATTCAACATTTTGAGGAATCCAGTTGGATCCCTTCAACCTGTTTCCCTGCATCCACAGATGTTAGCACAATATAAAATACCAATCCCACTTTGAGGTGGGACATCGCGGTATATAGGGTCATCCGCTATTATGCGGGGCGCATAGGGTCTCATCCGCTATATAATGCGGGAATATCAATCACTCTAATATATATATACACTACTACTACTATATATTATATCACATCCAGACCGATAATACTTATCAATTCAATCAATCATCCAATAATTTAATTTTAATTATTTTTAAATTAACCGATAATACAATTTGAGTGAGATTAACTCACCTTTGATTTTTGTTTTTCAATCCATTCCAAATCGGCTTGTTTCCCTTCATAATTTCAAACCTTGTATAAACATTATACGGTTTATTAATATTTTAAATAATCGAACAATCAATCCCTTTTTTTATTATCTTAATAATTAATTTTAACTAATTTTTCCTTTAATAATTTTCTTAGTAACCTAAACAATTAAATAAGTTGATTAAACAAGTAAATCACTATCATCCATTATTTTAAAATGATCTAGTAATTGAAAATATGTATGTATATTTTTACATAGATATATTTACATTTATATATTTTTCTTTGAAATCCATACACTTATGAAATTAATTTATATAGATTAAAATCTAATTTTGATACAATCCCTTCAACAATTAAAATCTCTATATTTTTTTCAAAACCTTATCTATTAATATATTCTTCTCTTTATCTATATTTATATATGTATATATATATGTTTAAGTTAAAATAGGTATATGTATATATATATTTATATTTTGAAATTAGACAGTAAGTGAAAATAGATATGTATTTTTTTTCTTTACTGTATATATACATATATACAGAATCAAACTAGAATAGGCCTATACCTTACTGTAAATTTCTTCCTAATATATATTCATATATGTATTTATTAAATAAACTTTAAACTGAAAGAAATGGATTGCGCAAACCTCACAGACTCGATCGATTATGACCCCAGCTCTGCACTGCAGCCTCGCCGCGACGTCGCCTTGACTACAAAACTACACCACCCCACCGAACAACTCGCAACCCACATCGACTCGACCAGACTCGAGCACTGCTGCACCCACACGCGCGCGCCTACGATTCGACGTCTCCCATCTCCTTGCCGTCTTGCCGAGCATCCATGGAACTACACGATTGCCGTAGGTTGAAACCCCTTCGAACTCGAGACTATCCAGCTTGATTCGCGAATCTCCACAGTGATATGAGTGGCTTCGATTCAATAGATAGGGATCGCGATTGTGAGGAAGAAGGAGAATTTTTAAAGTTCAGTTTCCTTTTTTTTTCGATTTCGTACTCTCTAATTTTTTTTTGACTTTGCTTTCGATTTTAAGGGAGAAAGGGGATAAGCGGCTAAATTTTAAAATGAGGTGGTCACTTTTATCTCGTGCTTTTAAAAAAAACTGTTTGCATGCTGGAAGGGGGATCGTGACTTTTGAAAAGGAGGTTGCGTGTGGAGAAAAACTACAGCGATTGAGGAGAAATCAAAAAGCTCTAATGTGAATACCCTTTTGACCAGTCAATATATATATATATATATATATATATATATATATTATTTAAAATTTTAAATCGTCTCGAAATCGTAACTCAAAATTTTGACTTCCTACCGCGGCGTGCCGCTAGGCGTTTATAATGTTATACCCCTATTTCGAACGCAATGGAAAATGTTTTGAGTCCTAACTCGATCGTATAGAGAAGATAGCTTTTTGGACCCAATAATTATATAGAATTTTCGATATAAATTTCAACGCGTTTACACTTCGTACGGCCACACGAAAACTCCAAATGTTATGAAATTTGAATCCGATAATAATATGCTATTACGGATACAATGGAACTGGTTTCGTTGAATTCAGAGACTGTGCTTGGGAAGGTTATTTTTAAATGTCAATTTAAACGACATAAATTCAAAACTAAACAAATCACTTCCAAATTCAACTTTAAAGCTTTTATTATCTTCAGTATTATCAATATAAATTTTATAAGCCTTTAAACTATTTTTAACAAGCTTAAAAATCAAGATTCAATATTTTACCCAACTTCCAATTATTAAATTAAATTGTCCAATAAATAGTTATATTTGAAATTCAAGTTAAAAATTAACATTTAAATATTTAAAATCAATTAAATATTCCGATTTCAAATATCCAAAATCCTGGATCGTTACAATTATCAATTTCAAACCTAAATCAAATATTGATAAATCATAAAATTTTCAGATCTACACATACATATAAAAGGGATAACAAATGGATATACAAATTCATCAAAGTAAATAAATTGCTAGATCTACAACATAAAAATATATACAGATAAAATTAAATGGAAAATACCTTGTTGATGTTTCCCTTTCTGAATGCACCTTGATTGATAGATTCAATTCTACATCTTATCTCCTAGCTTTGCAACGGCTTAGTGTACCACCTTTTATTTGGTAGATTTAATTGGATGCCATTAATACACATACACGTATATTATTTTTTCTCTTTGAAAATTTCGACCATAAAAGTGGAAGAAAGAAGATAATGGTTGGGGTTATGAAAGAGAGTCATTTAGAGAGGCAAGTGAATGAAAGGCAATGTATTCATAGAGGTAACCTTCCTTAACCTCTTCCATTCATTTTCTAAATCCAACCATTGGATTTTAAGCCTCTTTTTCTTTGTATGGATTATAATGAATAAGGTTATGGGGCCCTTCAATTTGTTTAATAACACTTAGGAAATAGTTACATTTAAAACAAATTTAAACGCCAAATCGATATCTTATATCAATTTGTACATATACAGCTTTTATATACACAGCCAGGTAAAAAAACATACTAATGACATCCAATACATCAAATAAATAAATAATTAATATTTTCAAAAAATATTAATGAATGTAATCAATTTATAACAATTTATAAATTAATTAAATTATGTGATGTTTCGAAGAATCTATCGATGTGGTTGTGTGATTCGCATGTGTAAATTCAGTCAGCGATTAATATCGAACTATTCAAATATTAATGTTCACTCGTCACTTTAGCTTGTGGAGTGACATTTTGGCTGAATTTATCACTTACACATCTTTTTGGTAAAGTCCAATTTTACTTATTTAAGCGTTACCCGGTAGTGACAATTATTTACACCAATTCTCTTCATCAACACTATATCACATTAGGACTTATGGAATTTGATTAGGTCAAATTCCAACATCGTCCATATTCAACTTAGTTTGTCCAAATACAAAGTCCTTAGTTCAATAATAATAATTAATACTAACTGTACTACTCTGGCTAGAGATTTTGATTTTGAGTTGACTTAAGTTGACCCCATGATACTAGCCCCATATAACTAAGGAGACAACTTCTCTTTTGGATAGTGTTTCACTTCCAGCGCTTCCACTCGACCCAACTATAGTCATTCGATGGATGTTGTGCCACGATTTAACTGTATCAAAGCGGTGTTTCCATATTGAAGCTTGATAGTGTTATCAAGTTGAGGGAATTGTGTAAAATTATCACATCGATATTCTCTGTTTGACCTTAGTTATATTAACCAACAAAAAACTATCGAGTGTCTCATTCCATGCTTTCCAATAACTATCAGTATGCAACCTCTTGGTATCTCCAACAGCTTATAAAGCGTTACGTACTCTAGTCTCAACAGATGTATTGATATCTAATCTCAACACATCTTGACTAAGAATATTTAAAATGATATGTTTATTTTGTCATGATAAATCATTCATGATTACAACACATTGTAACTACTATCACAAAACATATCATTTATGGATTTTTTATATTAAATATACTTTTAATTAGATAAATTATTAATTTAACACATTATATCATGCATATAATAGAAAGAAAATGCCTTTTATTTTGTACAAGATTGGTTATCGAGTTAGATATATATAACAAATTACATAATTGCCTCTGGGGCATACCCCTAACTCTATCAATCTCCCACTTGCACTTAGGGTCAATTATGGAATCTTATTCCAACTTCATTGTTCATTTTTTCTAAAAAAACAATTAGGTCAGTCCCTCGATGAATGGATATGCTATGTTTTTCTAATTATCTACTCTATCAATCAACTCTCTTCGGTGCTGATAAACTGCCTTTATCATGTTGAACTATTCAGAGTATGTCTCTTGATTTCTAATGAGCTTACGAACTGTATCGCAACTTAGTTATCATATAATAATGACATAGGATTATCAACATTTGGAATCACGTTTAACTCAGTTATAATTTGTGCATTTATTTATACTTCTTGTATTGTAGTAGCCTTTAATTGAATCAGCTACGACTTATTGTTTGGAACAATTCCAACTTAAAGTTCTCAAATTAAGTTTGAAGATGAATTTAGGATTGATATACCATGCTCAATATCACTAATGAATTTCGATCCGCACACTCCTTCACAAGGAGTTTGTTGTTTCTATAAACAATGCTCTATTATTTCATATATACTTGAAAGCACTCAAAATATACAGTAATCTTAGTCGGATTTGTTGCTTGTTCCATGTATCAAATACATAAGAAAAGTGTGATATTGTAGACAGCATGACATATACGATAATTCCTTTCACTAATGCATAAGGAATCTATCTTACATATTCGATATTAAACAGTTTAATATAGTGCATGTGTATATTGTTTTGGGATATTCCCGATATCCTTTTATACTGATTATAAAAGATGTCATTGTCAAATCCAATGTCGAGTATGAAACAACCAAACTGAAAAGATTTTAACATGAATACATCGTTAACAATCATAAGTTTGTTATTTGCTTACAGTTTTAGAAATATATTTTAGTACCTATTAATATTCTTTCTTATAGACATACGTTTCCTCTGCATTTTGATCGAAATTCAAATAATTTTATTTTTTTGTCAAAATACTTACTTAACTCTAATGCTTACCGAATACCACTTTCATGTCATTTTTTGGATCATATCCAATACTCACAAACTACATCATCGCTCCTAATGACTTCGAGATATTTTGGTTTTTATGAGCA
Source organism: Allium fistulosum (assembly GCA_030737815.1). NCBI lineage: Eukaryota > Viridiplantae > Streptophyta > Magnoliopsida > Asparagales > Amaryllidaceae > Allium > Allium fistulosum. The sequence goes on from CM060906.1 coordinate 571,111,458, forward strand.
AAAGTTCTATTCTAATCATTATTTAGAATTTTGTGGCAACATTTATGTACCAAAACTCAAAGTCTTACTTGGCAATAAATTTTGTAAGTGAAATCTGAATTAACTACAGCATGTTGAATAATGAATCTATTATGTTAGTTTCTACAATTGAAATTTACGATATTATTCTTATCAATGTGACTTATATTCCAACTACATTGATCTTCTTCCTAAAGACGCTACTGCAATCGATGGATCGTATACTTTTGGGTACCAATATCAAAATCATATTTTGGTAACGTACTTGAAAGCTATTCCGGATTTGTGTATCATGCCACGTGGTAGGGTTAATACTCTTAATAACGTACTTAAGACTGAGAAATCTCTTTTCTCAACAATAATAAATGTTCATAATTTCTCTTTAATGTGCGAGATTTATCATTAGACATTCTAACATGTCGTGTCTATTTAGGTTTGGTTAATTTCATTTCATCCCTCGTAATCAGTTTCATCTTTGCATCATATCCAAATCCATTTTACTACCAATAATTTCTAGAAGAAATTCCTTCGCTACGAAGTTGGTATTTCTTGAAACAATAATTACTTCTCAATGTAATTGAATAGGTATTCATAAAAAATTTGTGAATTGCATTACATAAAGTTGACTTGGTTTTAGTTTACAATAATTATGTTCAAAACATAAATTGGCCATCCAACGATGGTCGTCCCAAACTCTTTTGGGGCGATTCATACAAGAACCCTCATATTCAATTATTACATGTAATCTTTTGACTCACACAACCTGCCAGCTCCTTGGCCTGGGATATGTTGGGGTTTCAGTTAAACTCTTATCTTTTATGATTTTGTGATCAATTCTTTAGATGAAATTAATTTTAGCATTATGTACTACTCTTAAGCACACAAACCTGCATAAGGAAGTTAGCTCGGCTTCACGCATCATTAATCATACTTTGTTCAACAAAGTTTGATTAGTTCTTATCGAAATATCATTATGTATTATAAGGAGGAGCGACTTTTGAGAATCTTTATTCAATTTTTTTAGGTATGTTCGGATTCTTTCCAATATACTCACTTATTTGATCAAATCGAATCATTTCTAATGCATGTAATTTCATTTACTTCCATTTTATATTATATGAACTTATCATTGACATACTACATGTGTATCATAACACTCGTTTATGTTTGTGATAAATCATCAGTAAATACAATGAAATATGTGGAACCATTTTGGTATCGATAGACTTTCGATTTCATATGGCTATATGTATCAACCGGAAAAGTTCATCAACTCTTATGACGCTCCCACTAAGTGGGTGCTTCGTCCTTAATTGTCTGAGATATAATTCATTAGCACCATATGAATTATAATCATATAATCAAAGAATTATTTCTCAAAACTATGGGTTACTCTATAACTTCAGAATAATTGCAAATAATTTGAGATGCTTATGTATTTTCCAATGCTTCACTTTTATTATGAAAACAAATAGCACTATGATAGTTTTATTTATAATGAATATTCATACTAAAATAAAACTATGACTGTTCTTCAATCAATAATAAAAAAATAGTTATTATTCGTAAATAATGTTTGGTATGATTTACGAAAGTAATTTTCGTAACTTGGTGCGACCAATAAGTGCTATATGTAATTCTCGCACTATTTTTGCCATTACTATAATAGCGTACGAAATATGGAGGTCCACTTAACCAATTAATGTAGGTTATTTATTCTATCTACTGTGACCATTTTACAGTCGAGAGTTTTGAGATCAAATATCTTGAACTCAAAGGAATAAATTTCATAAAAAACAATTTTCTGTATAAAAAATACATTATGGAATAGAAATCATCTTTCTCATTCCAATGTTAAGTATCAACTATTATTTTACAATTACTGTTTCCGATATTTCTTTATGAAGTAGAAGTGATCATTCACTCTCTTTGTTCTAACTGTACCTTAAGCTACATTTACCCTTGTAGATGCATTTTCCTTTCTAAATGGTTGAACAATTAAAAAGGAAACCCTTACTACAATATCGTAATGAACCTTTTATAAAAGTGTAATTGATCATCCCTAACATTTAAGGATATCAAATATTGTCAATTGATCAATGTAACATTTCAGTGATGAGTTCTTATACCTATTTTGTAGTTTTCGGTCTAGTGTTACAGTTAACACAACAAGATCATTATTGTAATTAATCATATTAAATATATGATCTCACACTATGGTTTAACTACTTATTTCGAATGAACTAATTTCATTAGGGTTTCGTACATTACGAATTGCAATCGTTCATTATATAACATTAATATGTTACCATACATGGATCAAATATCCATATTTAAGTATTGCTTTTAGAGTTTGAAACTCATAAAGGACAACACATAGTCTTAGGCAAGTAAACACGTGGGTGACCAATTACAAATGTATTAAGTAGTTATAAAATTAGGTGCTTGCATGGGTATTAAAACAATAACATACAGAAAATATTTATTAGTAAGTATATTTTATATTTATTTTGTCAATCTTTAATTTAGTTCATTTGTATATCTTAATTGATAACGTTTTATCAATTATAATAATTGCATAAATTTATCAATGTGGATTACTATAACTTTATACAGTAAATGTTCTTACAATATTAGAATGGTCAAATGTTACCATTTCATTTTTCTAATAAGGCTCTCACTAGATGTTTATGTTTATCAAAACCCTAAGAAAAACATAGAAATCATTTGATTTCTCCAGTGGATGTTAGGGTTCGCTTATCTTAAGATTTCGACCTTGAGGACTATCAACAAATCATAGGACCGTAGGCAATAGATAACACTTTATCGGTTGTATCAAATACAACTCCGAACTCATGGTGTTTGTCCTAATCTCATCTCGCCCTTAAGGAATATCAATAAATCAAAAGAGATTATTTACTCGTACCTACCATTTCACGACAGCGTAAATATAATGCACCTACCTTGAGGAATATCAACAAATATTCGCATGTATCTAATCTCGTCTAGTCAATGTACTAATAGTGCTACACATAACATCTCTAGCATGAGGAATATCAACAACTAGAGAGTATGCAAGCAATCTATTAATATATAAATGGCAAAGGACAATTTAATACTAAAGATTCATAATCTTTAATGTATGATACTGAGTGATATCGACTTAGAGAATAATGTATTTCTTATGAAATACCCTGGTTCAAGTGTCGGACACATTAGGAATCGTCGTATACGTACTATACGCCTGTATTTATCACTTAAGTCTATTTGGGTTTTTTTCTTATTCCACTTGATTTTGTACATTCCTATTATGTAAGTTTAATTACTATATAATTTTTATAATTTAATTAACTTATATAATAGTCTTATGTACATTACATTAATTAAATCTTATTTAATTAATTTAGTTAACTAATATTTTAATTAATTTTACTTTATTCAATTAAATTTTTTAAATAAATATGTATACTATAATATTTATGGTTATATACATATATACACACACGCGCGCACACGCGTGTATGTATTTTATTATATGTAATTAACTTTTAATTAACTTATTTAATTATACAATTTAACTAAATATTAGTTTCAAAATTTTCTCATGTATGTGCATATATTCTTACATCATCTTAAATAATTCAAGATAATGAACATATATATACACATATTGTAACGAACCGGGCTTTTCGACCCTCGAAAATCGACACTAATACGTCCATTGTATCACATGCCGAGCAATCGAATGCCGGAAGACCCAATTGTTAAGGAAAAGAAAGAAGGAAGAAGATAAGAAGAAAACTAAATAAAATAGAATCTCACAGCAGAACGAATAATCTATAATATACCATAAATCTTTACATAAAAACAAAACTGTAATATATGTATATACAAACATCAATCAGGGTATACTAACCTATTTCAGCTTGGACAGTTATAACAGCCTGTCCTTACAATTGCTAATAAACACAAGAATGAATACAGTGGAAAATAACCATCTACGTGAATACGTCTCTGGGCCTCCAACTTGTCTCCTGAATCTCCCAGCACCCAAACTAATCTGTAATATTCTCGGTCTGACCCGAGCATTATAATAAAATAACTCCCGAGTCAGTCTGGAAAAATAGCATGATAAAACACACCCAACTAGATTTAAAGTTATAAGAAAAATATTTGAAATCAAAAGGTATATCGTAAGACCACGCCGCACATAAACATAGACGGGTTTTTACCTTACGATAACCAGAACATTTTCTATAGAAAATCCATTGATATTATAGTAATGTCTAAAGGCAAAAATAATAATAATCAAGTAGCTATGATGCTCGTGAGTGTACATCACAACAATACTAGGTATATAATCGAAAATCGATAAGGCGCGTTCGCTAATTGTGTAGGATTTCTGTAACGACCCGTTATTTTGGACTATTCGCATCCGCACATGTCGGACTTGAATAATTCAAAATACTGAATTGTTAATTTAAATTTGGCAAAACTGAGCATATACAGTAAATAAATAATCACAGATCACAGACACAGAGTAATAAGTGCAGCGGAAACAAAAGATAGTAGTTCATGAAGCTACTATATACATATCAGAGTTAAATAAGGTACAACAGATGTCTCGTATACAATAATCAAATACAATATCAGAATACAACACTGGAATCAACTGAATATCTGAAAGTTGGATAGATAGCTGGATCTCCAAGCGAAGCTCCAACTCTAAAGGTGAGTCTCGAATACTGGTACACTCGGTCTGACCCGAGCGTAAAGCAAAATACAAAACACTCGAGTCAGGATTAACATTCTTATATCAATAAATCCAACTCAAGTGAAATAGCAACTGAAATACAAGTAACTCAAAGGATGTTTGGAATAACCATCCTTTAAGGATCCGTTAAACTATCTACTATGGAATAGTGTACGATAAGTAGATAATGCCTACCAGTAGTTTCGAGGGTGCACCAATCGACAACAAGTAATGAGTAGTTTACGAAGAAGTGTGTTCGCTCGAGGTAGCTAACCCCATTTGGCCCGGCACGGCTCCTGTTTTAGTCATTTCCAATTTGACACAAGTGTCAAGGCTATCCATTATCGTTCTCTTTCTTCAGTCATCACGTTCATCATTCCAACCACTTCATTCTGGATCACACTCCGCGTATAGTTATTAAAGTGGTTTTCGGTTTAGACAGTGAGTATGTCCCTAACCGATTCCGGTCTCTTTAATAACCTTCGAAATTATTTCACCGATTGGTCGTTTATTTATTTCAAAACCAAATCAAATTCAATTTCAAATAGAATTTGTAAACCAACATTTCATTTGTCTTTCTAAATCAATATCCATAATTTACGTTTCAAAACTTACAAATTACCATTTCAAATCTTATAATACAATTTCGATTTTTATTTAAAACCATTCCAATATTCATTTAAATTCGTATATAAGTTTCATTCCGAAATCATTTAAATTAATTAAATTTAACATTCAAATCAATTTAACTTCATTAATCGATTTCATTCAATATTCATTAAGATAATTTATCATTCAAAACCATTTCTATTTAATTTCCAATTTATTAAATCAATTATTTAAGTTCAACTCCATTGTATCAAAACTTACAAAATTAAATTAAATTAAATTCGTCAAATCAAATTCTTTACATTTCAAGTCTTACATTAATTTCAATAAAACACATTTTATTTCTTGTTAGAGAAATTCAATTTCACTTATTTATTTACTTAGTTGCAATTTCAAAACTTAATTATTTCATAACTCAACTTTACTTATTAAAGAAGTTCAATTTCACTTATTACGAAGTTCAATTTCACATATCAAGAATTCAATTTCATTTAATTATTAAATAATTTCAAAACTTAATTGATAATTTCAAAATTTTAATTATCAAATAAATTCCAAAGCCTTATTATTAAATAATTCCAATATTAATTATTAAATAATTTCATAACTTAATTCAATCATTTTTTAAATTAAACAACGTTCTTTCATCAATTACTTTGTTAATATTTTGTTTCAGATTTAAATATTAACATTTTCCTTTCATAAAATTTCAAATTCAAACTTCATTTCAAAACCTTATCATTTATTCAAATAAAATCTTTATTATATTTTAAATCAAATTATTGACCAATTGGATTTTATTAAATTCTCTATCCTAAGTCAATGTTCAATTTGGGTATTTATCATTTCAACCCGATTCCAATTCAATTCAAAATCAAAGCATAGCAAAGGGAACTTGTAGTGTGATAACTGGGATGGTGTCAAAGTAAATAAACAAACAATAACAACAATCAATAACAACAATCCAATAATTAATTCAAATAATCCCGAAATAATCATATTAATTCACATTTGTTGTTTGTGCAAATTAATATAATTATTTCTAGAATCTACACTATCATTTCATGTAGATTAAAGATTATTACATTTATCTATATGGTTCTTCACTTGATATTCATTATTCAATTTATACTACATCAATTTTATACAACATACATTCAATGTTTCAAGGTGTAGTTAACACTATTTCTTCGTGTCAGTTTATTTAACATTTAAAGGGGTCATATTTTGCAAATGTCACCTAATCAAATTTAACACATATATCAAATCTAACTATCATACGTCAAATTCAATTACATATTATCTATCACTTCAACATTAACAATTTAACATCCAATGTCAAACATCAAACAATCAATCATTTATCAACCAAACTGGATTATCATTGTATAAATAAAAAATAAGGGTGTTAGGTGTCACAGGTGAACTGATACAGGTAATAACATATATAACAGTGTAAATAACTAACAGCAGCATATTTCAATTTGTCGTTTCAATTGAAATCAAATTTAATAAATAAGAGAACATTAATCGTGAGTGATTGCTCACCTTTCGAGGCTAAAGAGATGAATAGACAACGAAGTCGAGTCACGGATCGCAAGCATGACTTTCAGAATAAACTAGATTGGCACGAATCGACGAGCAAAGCTGTTAAAAGAATTTGATGAACTGAATCAGAATCGGCTTGATGTATACAGAAATATCTGTTATTTTATTAAAATAAATATTTTAATCTGGAAGAAAAAAATCAATCCAGCTCAAACCATTTAAAATTCATGTATATTCTTTTTATAAACCATACTTAAAACCAATATACAATTACAGCCACCACATGATATAAACACACAAAAGTGTATATGCAAATAAATAACTATGTGTTACCAAATATGTAGATTTGACCTTATCTCGACTAACGTTTAAAAATACGCGGCTTACATATATGTATTGTACCACATTATATGAAAAATATAACATGCATAAAACACGTTATTACATTTTATAGTTAGCAAAACATATTACAATATAAAACCTAACACATACCCAACATACAACAATATGCAGACAAGCTTATATATACTAATGTATTTACAATAGCAACACACCAATATATATAACTATTAAAAATAAAACTCGTCAGACCGTGCATATATATATAGAGCAATATATATATTATACCCTTAAACTAATATGACTTACATATACCGACACAAACTAACCTACAAACTATAACTATATTTATAAAAATATAAAACTATGTAGACCAACAATCTACCAAAGCTATCTCACAATGTTCATATGCATCTGCGCATGCTTCCATATGTAAACCTTGTATATTTTCTAAAAGCAAAAGCATGAAAATGAATGGGTAACAAAATAAAACACACACTTACCAAAATTCATGTACAAGCTTACAGAGACAAATGCATTTGCGCATGCTTTATAACAAAGGACCAATGCATTTGCTCAAGATCCAACTTTTAAATATAATATGTGCATGCTGTACTATACGCAACCTATGAAAATGTGTACACGTACTAACACACCCATATACTTTAAATTATAAAAACATTATATACGTTGGAATCATAAATTAAACGAATATGGAAGATGTATATATATATAAACTTAGAAACTTTCCATACTTCATAATATATAACCAAAATAGAGCGGTGCTACGGCCTTAAAACAAAAGAAAACAACAGGCTTGCAATTAATCAATATATATATATAATTCATATATACATGGTCATAAAAAAAATTCTTTTCTATGTAAAATATATGCTAATAAACAAACTTTACGCTGTATAGTAAAATACTTAAATAAATATGCAAACCATTCAAAGACAAGGGAAGGAGAAGGTTCAGCAGAGGGAAGATGGTCTCGGCTGAGCTTGGGCGGAGGCCGGACGGAAGGCCAGGGCTGGACAAAAATGGCAGAGGAGGTGGCGGATCTGGGCACGCGGAGGAGAGGCACACAAGGAGGCTGAGTTGAACATTCCAGTGCAATTATATTCAAACTAAAGTGTGATAGACTCTTGGTTGTGATAGGATAATAATGGCAAACGGTGAGTGGTACTGGTATAACCAGGCATGGTGGCAACGGCAACATGGCAGTATGAGGAGAGCGACAAGTCTCATCGGTGAAATGGAGCTCGGGTGGAGGAGTGCTAGGCGAGTAGATCTGGACGCGTGCGGAGGGTCAGAGACGCGAGCGGAGGCTAGAGTGGGTGGAGTGGTTGGTGGTCGGAGGCGGAGAATGGTAGGCGGCGGTGCCTAGGTTGCTGAGGCTATCGCGCAAGCAGGCTCGGTTGCTGTAACAACCCGCATATTTATCGATTTTATATTTAAATATTTTATTTAAATATTTTATCGTTAGTCGGATGTTAGTCCGAAAAGCTACTTTTTGCATACGGTCAAATTAGGGCTCGAGACCACTTCCATTGAGTTCAAAATGACGTTTGCGATCTTTTTGAGTGTAAACTTCGATATGTTTGGAGATAGTGAAATTTTCGTCACTTTTTGCTTTGGATCTTTAGTTTGGGCTGAACCACTTGTTAACTCAGCCCAACCCCTTCCTTCTCTTCCTACTTCATTTCTAATTTCTAAAACTTTGAAGCTTTATCAAAAATGGTGGAGGGAATGGGAAATTAAAACTCCAAAGTCTTCTTCTACATTGCTACTCCAACATCTACTCCAAATTCAAGTGAAGAACATAGATTCAAGCTTGTTGTGATTCTTGCTTTGCTCTCAAGCCCCATCTTCATCAATTTCCATGCAAAGGTGAGATTTTTGATCTCACATCTTGCCTATAATCGTCATTGGACTGTTGGGAATGATTCCTCATCACTTTAGCATGTTTGTTGCATTTGGTTTGGATTGGATTGGCGAAAAACTCCAAATTTTAGTGATTTTGGTGAAAAACTGCTACTAGGTCGTTCTGGCCATTTTTAGCTCGTTCGGAGTTAGGTCGCTCGTCCATAGGTCGTAGGTCGCCTACGAGTTAACCCTAGGTCGTGGGGAAGATGGGTTCGTAGGCGCATGGAAAAGTCGCCTGGAGTTAAGTCGTAGGTCGTTGCCGACCTATTATCTCCAGGCAAATGTTAGGTCGTATTCGACCTTAAGTCGTTAGGTCGTATCGACCTTAGGTCGTCAGGTCGTTCACCTCTAAGTCGCGTGTCTTTAGGTCGCAAGCCTTTAGGTCGCGTATCCTTAGGTCGCCAGTTTTAGGTCGCTGGTTCTCATGGATCTTAAGTCGTAGGTCGTATGGCTCTTAAGTCCTAGGTCATTGGCTTTTAAATCGTTAAGTCGTAGGTCGCTGCTTCTACTAAGTCGCTCGGCCATGCCAACTCCGCTAGCTCGCAACTGTTAGGTCGTATGATCTTGAGTCGCTCGTATGGGTTAGGTCGCTTGACCTTAAGTCGTAGGTCGTCTCCGACCTAATATTCCCACTGCTATTTCACTAGGTCGCTTGACCTTAAGTCGTAGGTCGCTTGGCTTTGTTAAGTCGTAGGTCGCAGGACTTTGTAAAGTCGTAGGTCGTCTCCGACCTTACCCTTGGTCTTGTTAGGTCGCGTGAACTCTTAGGTCGAATGACCTACTTTTCCTTAAGTCGAACCCCGTATAACTCTGCGTAGGCAATCTTATCTGAAAAACATTTATCAGAATTTCTACTTTGATGGTTTTGGGATTGACTTCTTTGGACTTTACTCACGTCTTCGAACGTGAATTGATGTGATTTGATTTGTTTCTACAATCGTTTTATGACTTGTCACTTTAAAGATATATGAAGGTTTCAATACTAATAGTAAATATCAAAACTCTTTCATCAAAGCGATTTCAACACTATTTTAAATATCAAAAGTTCGTTTTCTCAAACCGATTTTCAATCTACTAGTATATACAAGCCTTTACTTCACTCGAATGAGAAATCGACTTAAATGACTTAGTAAAACGAGTGGTATGAAACGCTTGCGTTCACTTCGTCGGTTAGCTCTTGGACTTGTTCGATTGAACCCTTTTTGTGACAATTTCCTAGTGAAGATTTACAGCTTGTTCATAAATATTTAAGTTAAGCAAGTGGTTATGGGACATGAAGCTAAACTCATATATTTACTAGCTTGGTGTGATTGACACTTCTTTATGATCATGATGATCATTTTTGTGATTTAGACTAGCGATTGAGCGATGTCTCTTTGTCTGCGTGGGAGACTATACCCCGTTTATGTGATGTTTCGCCATCACATATGTAGGGTAGCACCCTACGGTCTTCGGGCCATTCCTGTGTGAAAATTTAATGGATAGCTTCCATGAGATAGCTTCTCGTCATGTGTTTTACGCGTAGGTGAGTTTTCATGCTCCCATTCATGTGTTAGGCCTCCCCCCTTTTTATGTGTTTTCTGGATTTCTGATGATGATTTCTGGAATTTTTGTGCTTCACCAATTTTCATGATTTTCATTGATATGATATCAGTTTTTGTGCATTGGTGAATTCATGTGTTATTGACTTGTTATGAATACAAGTTTAGGGTATGATACCATATTTTATCTTTGAGAAGATTCTTGTGATATTGATTAATCTTTTGTTGATTATCATTTACATACTTATAGTAGTATGTCGTTATGGTTATTACATGTTCATGTCATGCCTTTTACTTTATACCATATCATCTGATATTTATAGCTAGACTGATCCGTTTATTATTTTCTTATAAATAATACTCGGGTCAGACCGAGATGTTACAGGTGCTTCTGCTTGACTTCTCTTCAGGATTATTCTGACTTTTGGCTAACTACATAGATTAGTATTTTTTGGATGTACACCTTTGAGATATAGACTCTATGTTGTGTACTTATTCTTTTGTATAGCACGTGATGCTATTCTTTTGTATTATCGTGGATCTTTCTGACCACTACTCTGATGTACACTTTCATGTGTTATATATATTTATTCATATCTTCTTCCGCCTTTGTGATATGGATGTCTGTGACTGATTTATGTTATGATTATTTCTATGTTTGTTTTCGAAGATTTATATATAGCCACCGTGTGATAGCTTTGTGTTTGTATCGGTATGTCGGATTTCCTCCTTAAAAGATATGCATTCTATTCTATCTGACGTATCGGTGCTCGCACAAAGAAGTTACATGGATGGTCGCTCCTCCACAGCCTTATTCTCCGTGCTAATTGACAGCACTACATCGTAGTGTTCTTGGTTAGCGTGGGTATAGAGGTGGGGCGTCACAGTTGCCTGGGTTGAGACGCGGAGGGAAAAACATGTAAGGAGAGAGAGGAAGAAGGATAAGAAGGGTTACTGTTACTGTTGATTTTCATGCATATATGTGTGCATGCTAGGAAAGTGAAGTGTTTTTTTGGCATAGGCTAAAATCCAGAGAAGAGAAGGAACCGGGGAAGAGAAATGGACCCAATGCTAATGAAACGATTAAATGGTTATAGGGAAGTGAGACAGCCTAGGGAATTATTAAAAGCAAACCACCGTTCGATTTTTGGACCAGTGGACACTAAATAGACACCAAAGATTGTAACCGAGTACCGATACGGTAGGCGTTACGCAACGTGTAACGTACACCGGACTTCGAATTTGACAATCGAGTACACCGTAAAGATCAGCACGACGAGATGATCAAAACGACATATAGATATCAATAGTACGATTGAATTATAAAAGTTCGAAATTTCTACTAGCGAAAAATGCAACAAAACGCAGAAAAATAAGATCGACAGAGCTAAAGAAGTTCGAATTTGGAAAAACGAAAAATGACGCCTTGCTCAGAAGATGATTTATAATTTTTCTATATAAAAATATTTAGGTTTCAAAAACATTTTATTTTCATTACATTAACTGATTTAAGCCGAAATGACGTGACTGAGATTTACTTTCATATTTTCTGACGAAACTTTACAATTTCCTATGTTTAAATAGACGCAGTTAAAATATCGAATTTTTGTTGCGAAATTTTATTGTTTATTTTTTTATTTAACGAAAATTTCATTTAACGCAAAACGCACGTTTCTTACGTTAAAATTATTATTTTGGTTTCTGCTATTGGTTCCAACTATTTCATATTATTACGTTACGTTTTTAATATGTATTACATTATCGGTCTTATCGAAATTGGTCGTCAACGAATTTGGTTTTGGATTTGTAACTTATATACAAAGAGATTTCCATTTAATAAATCGTAAAATTTTATTTCTATCGGATTTTTAATTAAAATTTTATTTAATTTAGTATTTTTAAAGCGTTAAAAATACGGGTCATTACAATTTCGATGGAGGTGCCCTCAGTACTTCGAGGAATAGTCCTCCTGCATAAGGATCAGAGATATCCTTCCGAAGCAGCATACATCCCTAGTGATGTACCATAGGAAAAACATAGCTGGTCTTGATAAGACCGAGTGCATCACCCCATGCATGCATAACAACTAGAACTGACATCTAGGAGGAGCCGACTACACCCTATGGGTTTGCCAACCCTACTGGCCATGCCTCCTATCTCTGGTTTTAGTCATTCCCGCTGATGAGGCTACGTCTGGCGTTCCAGCTTATGCACCGCCACCAAATAGATCATGGAATCCCACATGGATTCCAATACCCCAACGGTTCTCGGAATCACACATAGATTCCCACATCTCAATCAGATCTTGGAATCACACCCGGATTCCCATGCCCCAATGGGTCTCGGAATCACACATAGATCCTAACATTCCAATATATCACGAATCTCCTTCATAGAACCGTATATGGTTTTCGGAGTGGTTACAGGTTCGAGTCATCTCTTACGAGTACACTCTTCCGCTTTCCGGGTGTTCCACAAAACCAAACACTGATTTTTGAAATGCTCAATGCCGGTTCTTTTGGAAATAATCAGACAATACATAAGAGCGGGGATCACCCCCTAACCGTTTAAGTGGACGGATCTCCTTATCATTTGTCCTAGAAGAACGAAATGAGTTTATACATATAGTATAGCACCACTGATGGTAACTGTACCATATAATCCCCGTGTTTCCTTTAGATATTTCCAAGGTTAAAATCCTTCGGTGTTAAGTAGGGAATATTTCCGTACCACCAAAATTAAGAAGGATTACATATTTAGGCCAGGATTTGATAGTCGGTTATTGAACTATCAAATAAACAAACATTCAAACAAAGATAATATTTTATAGGAAAAATCAACATTGGTTAAGCATATAAGCATTCACTAGCCTCATTTCATAAATCTTCATAAATAAAACCCACTTTGTAAATTACTAGTATATAAACACCTTTACAAAGAGATACTCACAAATCTCTATATTTCAATACTTAGAAATATCCATATACTTATCTCAACGGTATAAGTATATTCATAGAATTTAGAAAGACGTTCTTTTTATTCGATTAAAAACCCATTTATAAAACTCCTTATGATTCTCTAAAAACATTTATAAACCATTTTATAAATCTCCGAAAAACCATTTATAAACCCTTTATAAATTCAATCACTTATAAGCTTCTTGTACATTTCAAAGATCGTTGATAACCCTTTATGGATCTATAAACCATTTATAAAACTTCTTTTATAGATCTATAACCTGCCTCTAAAATTCGTTTATAAATATCTAACCATTTATAAACTCTTTCACCTTGCAAATAACCTTTCCTTAACTCTTCGAACCATTTTATAACTCCTTTATAAAATTTAAGCCTTTCCACTCCATTCATATGTCTCAGAAACATTTAAAAATCTTTTACTTCAAGACACCATTGTATAATAATTATTTACAATAAACATCATAAATAAATGGAATTTATTAATTTATAAAACATCTTAAAAATAATAATTAATAATTTAAAATTATTGTTTAAGAACAATAATAATTAATCTTTACCATTTTTATAAATAATAACAATTTATTTTAAAACCTTATTAATAATCCTTATTATTAATTCCAAACCATAATTATTCTTAAATAAATAACCTTATCACATTTTGATAACTCTTAAAATCCATATTACTATAAATAATTAACTTTAAAACAATGCCAATAAAATTAAATAACCTTAAATTAATGTCACTATAATTATTTAACTTTAAATCCATATTAATATAATTAAATACTTTTTAAACGATAATAATTTAGTTAAATACTTTAAAACAATATTACTATAATAAAATAACTTTAAAACAACAATAATATAATTAAATAACCTTATAATAATATTATTAAAATTAAATAGAAAATCCTTAAAACAAAATATTTTCCGAAACCCAATTTTGGATTTAAAAATCGTTTCCAAAAACCAATTTCAACTTGAATGACAATTTACAATATTTTTAAAATACTAATTTGAGGCCAATAGCCACTTAACACTTAACCAATATCGATATTGATTTTCTATCACTACTGGGTTTTATTTTCAAACTTATAACAATATTATAACCACAGTGTCCACAATCATATTTATTATTCAATAATCCATATAAAAGTATATTATTGAAAACCATTCAACACTAGTGAGGAATCCCGTTGGATTCCTCCAACCTGTTACCCCTTGCATCACAGTTTATATATATTAGCACATATATATGTAAATAAATCAACAGTTGTGTGGAATCCTATTGGATCCCTCCGACCTATTTTCCCTGCATCACAAACATTACATACTCATAAAATATAAATCAACCGCTTCGAGGCGGGATTCGTATACAAAGGGTCATCCGCTCTTACACGGGAACGT
Source organism: Allium fistulosum (assembly GCA_030737815.1). Lineage (NCBI taxonomy): Eukaryota > Viridiplantae > Streptophyta > Magnoliopsida > Asparagales > Amaryllidaceae > Allium > Allium fistulosum. The sequence continues at coordinate 571,126,580 of CM060906.1, forward strand.
AATAGGGTCTCATCCGCTCCAATAAGCGAGAATATTCAAACCAACTAATAAATATAATAATTATCCAAACAATCAGTCAACAATTTTTATCAACTGTAAATCATACTAGTTATCCAAAAAGGTGAGTTTAACTCGTCGAAATTTTCTGTTGTCGCCGAGGCGTTCGGGTTTGGAACTAAAATCGAACGATGTCCGATTTTAGCCCAAATTTCAACTATCTTCAAATTCATCCAAACCAGTTCCATTGCAAAGCTTTTGTAATCACGAGCGCAACGCAAAACGTTTCGTCTTGATCGGACCTCGTATGAGAGAGTTACAAAATTTATAAGTTAACGATAATTTTAATTGAAAAAAAACAAAAACAAAACAATCCTAAACAAATTACAATCCTACCCTCTTCTTCTTCCCTCTCTCAAAAACTTCTCCCTGTACACACATGGGAAGTCATGCACGCGCCTCCCACTGATACGGCAATCCCATTGATATTTCGACGAACCGACTCCGCCATCGCGCTCCTCACAGCGACCTCCTTCCGACCATCCCGAAGAATCAACGGTTGATGCCCCCTATAAATATGCGACATCGACTCCCCCTTTACTGTAGCACGGCGACGTGATTGCCACCAAGGCGATTCGACCTCCCAAACTTCAACCAGAGGTGCTGCTTTCCATCACGAACTCAATTCCAGGCTTCGCTCGATCCCATTCCCCCTCGATTTCACGAAATTTCCAACCCTAGCTAACCGCACCCATTCGACTTACTGTCGATCTCCATGCCCTAGCGTTGCACCTCCAGCCAGACATATCAGTGAGAAGCTCTCGTAAAGAAGAATTTTAAAGCCTATTATATGTTTTTTTGAGTAATTTTTTAAACTTCTTTTTTTTCCTTTTCTGGTATAAATCATTTTAGATGAGAGAGGGAAGAAGCAATTTAAAAAGAGGATGGGTACGGTTATGATAGGTAGGGTAAGGGCTGATGGGGATTGGTCATGGTAGTGTATGGTTAAATCGAAGAAAATATATTATTAAAAATTCAAAATATCTAGTTATATAATTCCGGACCCCAATCGAGACGTGTCGTCTGGTGTTCTGTATGTTATACCCCTATTTCGAACGCAATGGAACTTGTTTCAAGGCCTAATTCGATCGTATGCAGAAGATAGCCTTTTGAACTCAATTATTATATTAAATTTTCAATATTAATTTCAATGCGTTTCTATCCGGTACGACCAAACGATACATCTGATCGCTACAAAATTTGACGGCGTATTATAATTCATTATTACGGACCTAATGACACAGGTTTCGTCAAAATCCAAGACAGTGCCCCGGAAGGCTATTTTCATATGTTATTTAAAACGAGTTATTTTCAAAATTGAGTAAATCACTTTTAAATCCAATTTAAAAGTTTTATTATCTTCATTCTTATTAAATAAAAATTTGATAAGCTTTTAAATCATTTTTATCCAACTTAAAACTCAAGATTCCATTATTTAACCAATTTCAATTATTAAATTTAACAATTAATTTATCTGATAAATCACTATATTTGAAATTCAAGTTATTTAATTTATAAAATTAACTTTTCAATATTTAAAATTAACTACATATTCCAAATTCAAATAACTAAAATTCTGGGTCGTTACACACACACACACACACACACACACACACATATATATATATATATATATTGTACATGTATATACTTTAATTAATTAACTATGTAATTAATTTATTTTATTTATTAATCTTATTAATAAATATTAAATTTTTTGGGATATGTTTATTATATTTTCAAAGCACTTTTGAAAACTATATTATAAAATTTATAATATACATGGTTTTCAAAGCTAGTTTGAAAATTATATTATAACATTTATAATGTAATTCTTATTTTAAATTTAACTTTTACATTTAAAATCTTATTCTAATTTCAAAACAATTTTGAAATCATAGTATAAAATTTATAATGTATTTCTTGTTTTAAATTTAACTTTTTAAATTTAAATTTTAAATTTTCAAAACAACTTTGAAAATTAGCCCAAGGCCCAATTAAAATTAGGCATTTTCTATTAGGGGCAACCTTTGGGCTCACTACACTTTTCGGACCAGGCTAGTAGCCAGGAAGAGCAAGGTATTTGATTATCCAAACCCAAGCCTAGACACTACTTTTCTAGACATCCTACTAAATTGGTTAGCCCGAACATGACTAATTTAGACCACCTAGACTATTTGATTATGATACCAATGTTGGATCCGGGCTAGTCAGAAGTAGGCTAAATGGGTGAATTTCAAAAAAATTCTCAAGTTGGATCATAGTGGACCTATGAAGTCTAATTTCTAACACTAGATCGAATCTGGTTGTTTTAATAAAATCAAAATTTATTTTGAATATACATTGCCTTATTTAACTATTCTTATTAATCAAATGCATTTAATGCAAATCAAATTTAATTAAATGAATGAGGGAGGTTTTATTTATTTAGAGAAAGAAACCTTTTGTTTCTCTCTCTTAATTCTCTCTCATTAATTAGAGGATGGTTTTATTTTATTTAAAGAGAGAAAATTCTCATTCCTATCTCTTTATTAAATTGATTGATTAATTTATTTAAATGGTAGTTTTACCAAATTTATACTTGTATATTTTATGGAGATATTTAAATATACTCAAGCGTATATAGTGCAACTTTTCAAATTGTGTACATAGTTGATTCGTACGTGCTTAGGTGTTGGGATTTACACCGCAATGACACATTTGCCCTTTATATACATATTAATTACCCAAAACGTTGTTTGCAAATACGCGCGCGCGCATACACACACACACACACACACACACATATATATATATATATATATATATATATATGAATATTTCAAAAGTTTTCTTTTTAGTTAAATTGCAGAATAATTTTAAGTTGATTTTGACCAAATCAACAAATCCAAATACAAATTTTGGTTTCCAAAATATCATGTTGTTTGATTTGGTAATACAATATGAAAATATATCTAGATCTAAAAATTCAAAATAAATTATATATCATTAATTCAAAATTAAATAAAAATGAAAATAAAGAGATACTATAAATAATATTCATAAGCTTTCATTTTTAATCCAAAAGAAATTTTTTATCAAACAAGGTTAGGTTGTTAATTTATGTATGTATATACATTAAGATGAAATTCCTTTAATATATATATATATATGTGTGTGTGTGTGTATAATCCTTTTCTTTAAATAAAGACCGCTTATTTTAAGATAATTTTCAAATTAGTTTTAAAATACATACATACATATGTGTGTGTGTGTGTGTTTTTTTCAAAATGGAACACTAACTATGAATTAATGAAAATTAACATTGGTATTTAAATAAAAATTTAACTTTTAGGTCTGGATTTAAAACAACATAAATAGAAATTAACAATACGATTATCAATAGAAACCATCATTATCAATTTCAAACCCAAATCAAATGTTAAAAATTATAAAATTTCCAGATCTACACACATATATAAAAAGAACAACAAATGCATAAACGAATTCATCAAAGTAAATAAATTGCTAGATCTACAACATAATAATGTACACGGATAAAATTAAATGGAAAATGACTTGATGATGTTTCCCTTTTTGAAAGCACCATGATTGATAGATTCAATCCTACATCTTATCTCCTAGCTCCTAGCTTTGCAACGGCTTGGAGTACCACCTTTTATTTGATAGATTTAATTAGATGCCATTAATATTTTTTCCTTTTTTCACTCTCGAAATGTCGACTAAAAAATTGGAAGAAAGTATATGATGGCTAGGGTTATGAAAGAGAGTGATTAAGAGAGGCAAGTGAATGAAAGGCAAGACATTGATAGAGGTAACCTTCATTAACCTACTCCCTTCATTTTCTAAATCCAACCATTGGATTTTAAGTCTCTTTTTCTTCATATGGATTATGATGAATGAGGTTTTATGGCCCTTCAATTTGTTTAATAACACTTAGCAAATAATTACATTTAAATCAAATTTAAACGCCCATCGATATCTTATATTGATTTGTACATATACAGCTATATATGCACCCAAGTAAAAAAACATACTATTGGCATCCAATACATCAAATAAATAATTAAATAGTATTCCCAAAAAATATTAATTAATTTCATCAATTTACAAAAATTTATAAATCGGTTAAATTATGTGGTATTTTGGAGAATCTATCAATGCAGCTGTGCGACTCACAGGTGCAAATTCAATCAGTGATCAATATCAAACTATTCGAATATTAACGTTCACTCATCACCTTAGCTAGTGGAGTGGAATTTTGGCTGAATTTATCGCTTACACGTCTTTTCGATAAAATCCAATATTACTTATTTAAGCATTACCCAGTAGTGACAATTATTTACACCAATTCTTTTCGTCAACACTATATCTCATTAGGACTTATAGAATTTGGTTTGGTTAGAATTCCAACATCATCTATATTCAAATTAGTTAGTCCAAATACAAAGTATTTAGTTCAATAATTATTATTATTATTAACTATATTGCTTTGACCAAAGACTTTAAGTTGATTTAAGTTCACCTCGTGATACTAACCTCATCTTACTAAGGAGACAAATTCTCTCTTGAACAATGTTCCACAAATTTCACTTTCAATGGTTCCACCTAACCTAACTATAATTGTCCGATGGATGCCGTGCCATAATATAACTATAAACAAAGCGGGGTTTCCACATTGAAGCTCGACAGTATTCTCAAGTCGAGAGAATTGTGTAAAATTATCATATTCTCTTTTTGACCTTGGTTATATTAACCAATAGAAAACCATCGAGTGAGTCGCTCCATACTTATCCAATAACTATCAATATGTAACCTCTTGGTGCCCTCAACAGCCATGAGTAATACACTACCCAATGTTTGAAGAGCGTTATGTGTTCTAGTCTCAACGGATATATCGTATTCAATCTTGACACATCTTAACTAGGAATATTTAAAACGGTATGTTTATTTTAATATGATAAATCACTCATGATTACAGAACGTTGTAATTACTATCACAAAATATAACATTTAAGGATTTTCTATATTACATATACTTTTAATTAAATAAATAATTAATATAACACGTTATATCAAGTATATAATAGAAACAAAACACCTTTATATTGAACAAAATTGGTTATCGAGTTAGACATATGTAACAAATTACATAATTTGCCCTAGGGCATACTGCTGACTCTATCACTCTCAAACTTGTAATTGAAAGGGAGAGAATGGAAACTGATATCTAGAATTCAATAAATGAGCTTGAAGAGGCAAAAAGGCTTTACTTCGGTAATACAATTGTATTACTAAGCTGTGTGCCAGTTGGATGTTGCAAATGAAAAGATAGAAAAGCTTGAGACTAAATTGAAATCCTCGCATGAGAAGGTGGCAGATTTAGAGGAGCTACTGAAGGAGGTTGAGGGATTGTACACCATTTCTTATGAAGCTGAGATTAAGAAAGTCGTAAACAACAATAAAGAGCTATCCCAGCAAGTTGATAATTAGCTGGCTAAGGAAGAAAATCCATCTACTGCATTGGCCCTTTCTGAGGCATCTTCCTATAAAGCATTTCCAACTCCTCCTTTGGTTTGGATATCGAAGCGACCTCATAATGAAAGAGAGAAGTGATATCTTATTACCGAAACAAAGTTAACAAGTTGAAGGTTGTTTATGAAATGAGGTTGGAAAACTCTAAGAAAGAGACGAGAGTGGAAGGGTGCTCAACTAGCTATAATTTATTTGGTCCATTCTCAAAGAAGACCAAGAAGGCAAAAACAGAATTTTTGGATGATCCGGAACGTGTGTGGCATATAGTTATTGAATGCATAAATGAGCTTGAAGAACAGGTATCTGGATCAGTTCCTCCCATGAAGTCCTTAGCTCTGGTTTCTTCACATTCACGTCCTTAGTGCCTATGGTGTGTTATGGTCAATACAGCTATACAACAAATGATTGACATGTTTAGTCATTTCTTTCCAAACCTGGCTCCACACAGTCCTATATAGCTAAAGATATTCATCAAGAGAAGGTTAAGTGTGTTAGGGCCGATATAGCTGTACAGCACATGATTGACATGTTGAGTCATTTCTTGCCAAAACTAGAGTTAAGCTTCCTTTATAATCGCATTGATTGTGTTTTTAGGAGGCAATACAAAGAGAAACCTTAGGCAGGCGCTAATTACGACCCAAGTCTCCCAGTTGTCAATTCGCCTCGTCATTGCTCAGTTTTTTTAACTGAGATACATCTTCCTTCTACTGTCCAAGCCTCCCACGAAAAAAAAGGCTTCTATCTATGAAGGATTCAGGGTGTGACTGGGATGTATTTCTGTAATTTCATGGGTCTTGAGCTTACTATATGTATATTACCTATTATTTTATATATTTCTAACATTTTATGATGACCTTTGATGAAATTCAAAAAGAAAATGAAGAGTTGTATGTTTATCCTTTTGAGCTTTATGTAGATTCTTGAGCTTTTCCTTTACTTGTATTGCATGAAACCACTTTTCTTTACTTCATAGCATCTTTTAACTCTAAATGTATATTAAATTCATAGCTTATGATCTTTTTGTTGGCTTTATGTGCCTTGTCATGCGCTTAGCATGATCTTCCCCGGTTAGGGTGCAGATTATTATGTTATGAGTATGAAGTCGGGTTATGTACTTACAACCTTTTATTCATGCGTATGATTTTTTGTACTGGTTCGAGCTGTCCAATATCCCTACATCTAGTGTAGTATCGGATGAAATTCCTAGTTATGTTATTATAACTCATGTTTGGTTTGCAGGCAAATAAAATTGACAAGTAGGTTTTTATATTTTTCTGGGTCGTCAAATATACCTATGTCCAATTTATTATTATATTGATCTTTTTTAGTCATAACTTTGCACATTACATTTTGTTACAGGAAACAGAAATATTAAACAAAATATGGCCGAAGATGTTTCGAATTCCATGTCCTTGGGATAAGATCTATGTCAAATCTAGAAATGCAGCATGCACCGTTTAAATGTACTTCGACAATCACTAGAGGTCCCTCCCAACTTGGCCCAAGCACTCCCCCTATTGGGTGCTTTATGTTAGCCATCACCTTTCTTAAGACAAGATCTCCGTTGTTGAATTTCCTTTCTTTGAGTCTCAAGTTACAACTTTTAGCCTTTCTTTGTTTATAAACTACAAACTTTACTACTGCTTCATTTCTTCTTTCTTGTATGAGATCTAACACGGTCTCTTTAAGGTGCAAATTCTACTCAACTTTATGTGACATGCATCAATGTTAGTGGACATCTACTTTAACTACAAGTAAAGCTTTATAGCCATATGTTAAGGAGAATGGGGTATGACCCATGGGTGATCTTGTGGATGTTCTATATGCCTATGAAACTAAAAGCAGTTCTTATGCCCATTTCCCTTAAGCTTTCATGAGCCTCTTTTTAATCAACTTCTTTATCGTTTTGTTTTTTTCTTTGACCCACCCGCTTGCATGTAGGTGAGATACTGAGGAAAAACTCTTGATTATGTCATTTTTCTCGCAAAGGTCGAAGAATTCTTTACTTTCAAACCATGTACCACTATCAAAATTTGTCTTATATGGGATTCCAAATCTGGTGATGATATTCCTAACCATAAAGGGGACTATCTTTTTTGAAGTTATGGTTGCAAGCGGTTTGGCTTCTACCCACTTGGTAAAATAATCTACAACAACTACTGCATACCTCACCCCTCCTTTGGACATAGGGAGTGGGCCTATCAAATCAATTCCCAAATGTAGAACAGTTATGGGTTGGACATGGAGTAAGCTCACGTGAAGGTAGTCTTGGAATACTAGCAAATCTTTAGCACCTATCACATTTACGAACAAACTTTCATGCATTATTTAGCGCGGTTGGCCAAAATAACATTGTCTTAATACTTTCTTAGCAAATATCATTATTCCTAAATGATCCCCGCAATATCCTTCATGAACTTCTCTCATACTCTAGTCCCTTTCTCTTTGGTGACGAATCTTAGATATGGGATCGAGTAGCCTTTTTGTAGAGTATCCCATCAAAAAACGTGAAATAGGGAGCTTGGCATCTAATTTTTATGGTTACGGTTTTGTCTTTTGGTAAGGTTCCTTCCAACAAAAAATGTTTGATGGGGATCATATAAGATTCAACTTCTTCTTGATGCATTACCGATAGGGCTTGGTTACCTTGAATCTTATATGTCTAGTCTTGATTTTTCGTATCTTGACCCCTTGCTTGTTGAGCTCGGGTTTGTTTTGAAAATGTTAGGCTCAACTAAGTGCCTTGTGGAATTTGCCTTCTTTCCTTGTGCAAACTTGGTACTTGATAGCTTAGGTAAAGACTTTGTTGAAGAATTTTTCTCCTTGGGAATTTGTTGTATATCAAACGGTTCAAAATGAGCCAGTAGTTCTTTGAACAGTTCCACATACTTGGCTAGAGTTGGTTCTTTGGTTCGATAATTTCCTTACACTAATTTACAACAAGCTACGAATCATTATGGACTTCAACATGTGTTACCTTCACTATCTAGCCAATTTTTAGCCTAGCAAAGAGTGCCTCGTATTCTATGACATTGTTCGTTGTGTTGAATTCAAGCTCAACTGCATCATATAGATTATATCAATCTGGGATGACAAGTACATACCCAATTCCTGCCCTTTGTTCATTTGATTCGCCATCAACATAGTGCTACCATACCTACGGAGGCTATTCCATTTCCTCACTCTGTTGTGTCATTGGTTTTGTGCATTCTACAATGAAATCAGCTAGGGCCTAACCTTTGATTGTGTTGCACGAGCAATAGGAGATGTCATACTGACTTAGTTCGATGGCCCATTTTAAGAGGTAACTGGATGTTTTTGGTCTTTTCAGTATTTGTCTTAGTGGCTTGTTCGTCGGTACTTTAATGGAATGTGCTTGAAATATGGTCGTAGTTTTCTGGCTATGAGCAATAAGTTATAAACAAACTTTTCTATCAAGGAATAGTTTATTCGACTCCAGATAAATGCTTATTGGTGAAATATATTGGCCTTTGTACACCTGCTTCCTCTCGCACTACTGCTACGCTCATAGCATGATTAGTTATACCTATTTATACAAATAAATCCTCACTTGGGACTGGTTTCGAAAGTTTGGGTGGATTGATTAAGTGATCTTTTAGCACTTTGAATGTTGCTTTGCACTCTTTTGTCCATTCGAAACTTCAGCCCTTCTCGATTCAATCAAAGAAAGGAATGCATTTATTAGTGGCCTTAGAAATAAATCTGCTTAAGGCTACCATCTTCCCATTTAGACTCATCATAAATTTGGATTTTTTTAGAATTTTACCTTCCTATTGGCATTAAATTTCACTAGGTTGGCTTATATTCTTCTTGCACTCGCAATGTATCTATAAATTTCCCTGATTGAATTACAAAGTTACACTTTAATGGGATCAATTTCATTCCATACTGCCTTAGGTGGCCAAAGTCTCTTCCAAATCTTGCACATGATTAGAAACTACTTTGAACTTTACTAACATGTCATTGACGTAAACTTCGACGTTCTTCTTGATCTAACCCGCAAACATCATATTTGCCTTCGCGTTCTTTAATCCAAATGACATCACTTTATAGTAGTACAATCCCTTATCGGTGATGAAGCTTGTGTGTTCCTGATCTTTCTTGTACATGCCTATTTGGTTGTATCTTGAATATGCATCCATGAATGTCAGCAGTTCGTGCTCAATAGTTGCATCAACCAACTGATTGATTCTAGGTAAGGGTAAACTTTCCTTGGGGCAGGCTTTATTAAGGTTAGTGAAGTCTATGCGGGTTCTCCACTTTCCATGCGAATTCTTTACCATAATTGGACTCGCTGCCCACTTTGGGTAGTATACTTCTTTGATGAACCCATTCTCCTTTTAACCTTTTTATTTCTTCATGAAGAGCATTTTACCTCTCTTGATTCAGGATGCGCCATTTTTTCCTCACGAGGTGTGCATCGGGATTTATGTTGAGGGCATGGAAGATTATGGCCAAATCGATTCCTTTCATATATGAGTGAGACTAAGCAAAAATTTCATGGGTCCTATTTAAGAAATCAATCAATTTCGAAAACAGTTCACCACTTAGGTTTTTTTTCCAATCTTTATAATCTTGGTAGGATCTAAGGGGTCTATTTGAATATCTTCCAATTCATCCACCGGTTTCAGATCTTTCTCTTTCATTCCTAACCGTGGATCCCCTTAATCTTCTACCTCATACAACTTCGATGAAACTGCGCTTTCCTGATCTTGGGAAGCATTAGACGGATACTACATAAATAATGAGTTATAATCATCTATTCCTATTATGTACATGTAATCCATTTTCACTTTTCTCATAGATATCGTGGTCTTAGATTGACCTATTTCAGTATTTGCCTTAGAACTTGGTTCCAGTGTAGTTCTTTGAACTGGCTTATCAGTTATTTTTATTTTTATATATGAATTAGTTAGAGACAACAATATAATTTTGAATGATTTTATTACTAGGATTTAAAGTTACATTGTATAGTTCTCTTGCTAACAACTGGTCTTCTCTCACACTTTCCATTCTTGCAGGGGTTTGAAACTTCATGAGCAAGTCTTTTTAGCAGATAACTACTCTAGGCTCTATCAGCATAGGTCTTTCCAAGAAGGCGTTGTAAGGGGAATGTTGACCCATAACCAGAAAAATTGCATAGAATGATTTGTGTAGTGGTGATGTTCGTGTGATAATGAGGAGTCGGACCATTCCCATTGAGATAGTTCCTATATTGTTAAAGCCGTATATGGGCTTTGGTCTTGACTTCAGGACTTCGGCTGGGATTCCCATCTTGTTGTACCCAGCTTTGAATGTGACATCCACAGAACTTCCTGAATCAACAAAAACTTTCTTCACAATGCAGTTTGGGATCTGTATATTTATCATAGGGGTCCTGATATGGGAAAGTAAACCCTACTGAAGTAAATGAGATGTCTAGGGCAGGTTTCCGTTTGATATGGAATAAAGTTTTGTGCTTAATGCAAGGCTTCTTAGATGTATTTCTCTTGTGCTTCCTTGCTCTTTCCTACGAGATGTGGTCCTATGTGGATAGAAGCAATGAGAGTTTTGGGTTTCCCACTAGATCTTCATAAGGATATAGTGATTGATTCAACATAGGAGTAACTGAAATGTCTTCTAGTAGGTTGCCTAAGTACCCCTTTTGTATTAACTTCATTCTTTAAATGGTGACAGTTGTCTGTATGGTTGTCATTCACCCCATGGAACCGGCTATATGGGCCACCCTTGTTTTGTTCAGGTTTCTTTCCTTTATTCGGGATACTGTAAGCTAATTTAGTCCTAGTCATTTCATAAATTTACCCCGAAGTATGTGTCAGTGGAAATTTTTTTATAATTAAAATCTCTTTTCCTTTTTGCAAACAGGTTGTTTTAATTTTCCTCCCCTACTTCCTGACTACAAAGGGGACTATCTTTTTTGAAGTTATGGTTGCAAGCGGTTTGGCTTCCACCCACTTGGTAAAATAATCTACAACAACTACTACATACCTCACTCCTCCTTTGGACATAGGGATTGGGCCTCTCAAATCAATTCCGAAATGTCGAACGGTTATGGGTTGGACATGGAGTAAGCTCACGTGAAGGTAGTTTTGGAATACTAGCAAATCTTTAGCACCTATCGCATTTACGAATAAACTTTCATGCATTATTTAGCGCGGTTGGCCAAAATAACATTGTCTTAATACTTTCTTAGCTAATATCATTATTCCTAAATGATCCCCGCAATATCCTTCATGAACTTCTCTCATACTCTAGTCCATTTCTCTTTGGTGACGAATCTTAGATATGAGGTCGAGTAGCCTCTTTTGTAGAGTATCCCATCAAAGAACGTGAAATAGGGAGCTTGGTATCTAATTTTTATGGTTGCGGTTTTGTCTTTTGGTAAGGTTCCTTCCAACAAAAAATGTGTTATAGGGATCATCTAAGATTCAACTTCTTATTGATGCATTACCGATAGGGCTTGGTTACCTTGAAACTTATATGTCTAGTCTTAATTTGCCGCATCTTGACCCCTTGTTCGTTGAGCTCATGTTAGTACTAAAACCTAATTTGTTTTGAAAATGTTAGGCTCGACTAAGTGCCTTGTGGAAATTGCCTTCTTTCTTGTGCAACTTTGGTACTTGATAGATTAGGTAAAGACTCTACTGAAGAATTTTTCTCCTTGGGAATTGGTGTATATCAAATGGTTGAAACTGAGCCAGTGGTTCTTTTAACAGTTCCACATACTTGGCTAGAGTTGGTTCTTTGGTTCGATAATTTCCTTACACTAATTTACAACAAGCCGCGAAACATTATGGACTTCAATATGTGTTACCTTCATTACCTAGGCAATTTTTAGCCTAGCAAAGAGTGCCTCGTATTCTATGACGTTGTTCGTTGTGTTGAATTCAAGCTCAACTGCATCATATAGATTCTATCGATCTGGGGTGATAAGTGCATACCCAATTCCTGCTCTTTGTTCATTTGATTCGCCGTCAACATAAAGCTGCCATACCTGCGGAGGCTATTCCATTTCCTTACTCTGTTGTGTCATTGGTGTTGTGCATTCTACAATGAAAGCAGCTAGGGCTTAACCTTTGATTGCGTTGCACGAGCAATAGGAGACGTCATACTGACTTAGTTCGATGGCCCATTTTAAGAGGTAACCGAATGTTTTGGGTCTATTTAGTATTTGTCTTGGTGGCTTGTTCGTCGGTACTTTAATGGAATGTGCCTAGAAATATGGTCGTAGTTTTCTAGCTGTGAACAATAAGTTATAAACAAAATTTTCTATCATGGAATAGTTTATTTGACTCTAGACAAATGCTTATTGGTAAAATATATTAGCCTTTGTACACATGCTTCCTCTCGCACTACTGCTGTGCTCATAGCATGATTAGTTATAGCTATTTATACAAATAAATCCTCACTTGGGACTGGTTTCGAAAGTTTGGGTGGATTGATTAAGTGATCTTTTAGCACTTTGAATGCTGCTTTGCACTCTTTTGTCCATTCGAAACTTTAGCCCTTCTCGATTCGATCAAAGAAAGGAATGCATTTATTGGCGGCCTTAGAAATAAATCTGCTTAAGGCTGCCATCTTCCCATTTAGACTCATCATAACTTTGGATTTTTTTGTAATTTTATCTTCCTATAAGCATTAAATTTCTCTTGGTTGCTTCTATTCCTCTTGCACTCGCAATGTATCCTATAAATTTCCCCGATTGAATTACAAAGTTACACTTTAATGGGTTCAATTTCATTCCATACTGCCTTAGGTGGCCAAAGTCTCTTCCAAATCTTGCACATGATTAGAAACTACTTTGAACTTTACTAACATGTCGGCGACGTAAACTTCGACGTTCTTCTTGATCTAGCCCGCAAACATCATATTTGCCTTCGAGTTCTTTAATCCAAATGACATCACTTTACAGTAGTACAATCCCTTATCGGTGATGAAACTTGTATGTTCCTGATCTTGCTTGTACATGGCTATTTGGTCGTATCTTGAATATGCATCCATGAATGTCAGCAGTCCGTGCCCAATAGTTGCATCAACCAACTGATTGATTCTAGGTAAGGGCAAACTTTCCTTAGGGCGGGCTTTATTAAGGTTAGTAAAGTCTATGCGGGTTCTCCAGTTTCCATTCGAATTCTTTACCATAATTGGACTTGCTACCCACTTTGGCTAGTATAATTCTTCGATGAACCCATTCTTCTTTTAACTTTTTAACTTCTTCATAAAGAGCATTTTACCTCTCCTGATTCAGAATGCGCCATTTTTGCCTCACGAGGTATGCATCGGGATTTATGTTGAGGGCGTGGCAAATTATGGCCAAATCGATTCCTTTCATATATGAGTGAGTCTAAGCAAAAATGTCATGGGACCTCTTTAAGAAATCAATCAATTTTGAACACAGTTCACTACTTAGGTTTTTTTCCAATCTTTATAATCTTGGTTGGATCTTAGGGGTCTATTTGAATATCTTCCAATTCATCCACGGGTTTCAGATCTTTCTCTTTCATCCCTAGCCGTGGATTCCCTTCATCTTCTACCTCCTACGGCTTCGATGAATCTGCACTTTCCTGATCTGGAGAAGCATTAGATGGATACTGCATAAATAATGAGTTGTAATCATCTATTCCTATCATGTACAGGTAATCCCTTTTCGCTTTTCTCATAGATATTGTGGTCTTAGATTGACCTATTTCGGTATTTGCCTTAGAACTTGGTTCCAGTGTAGTTCTTTGAACTGGTTTATCAGTTATTTTCATTTTTATATAAATTAGTTGGAGACAACAATATAATTTTGAATAATTTTATTACTAGGATTTAAAGTTACATTATATAGTTCTCTTGCTAACAATTGGTCTTCTCTCACACTTTCCACTCTTGCAGGGGTATGAAACTTCATGAGAAAGTTTTTTTTGGAGATAACTACTCCAAGCTCTATCAGTGTAGGTCTTTCCAAGAAGGCGTTGTAAGGGGAATGTTGACCCATAACCAGAAAACTGCATAGAATGATTTGTGTGGTGGTGATGTTCCTGTGATAATGAGGAGTCGGGCCATTTCCACTGGGATAGTTCCTATATTGTTAAAGCCATATATAGGCTTTGGTCTTGACTTCAGGACTTCGGTTGGGAGTCCCATCTTGTTGTACCCAACTTTGAATATGGCATTCACAGAACTTCCTGAATCAATAAAACTTTCTTCACAATGCAGTTTAGGATGTGTATATTTATCATAGGGTGTCCTGATATGGGAAAGTAAACCCTATTGAAGTAAACGAGATGTCTAGGGCAGGTTTCTGTTTGATATGGAATAAAGTTTTGTGCTTAATGCAAGGCTTCTTGGATGTATTTCTCTTGTGCTTCCTTGCTCTTGCCTACGAGATGTGGTCCTCCATGGATCGAAGCAATGAGAGTATTTGGGTTTCCCACTAGATCTTCATAAGGATCTAGTGATTGATTCAGCACAGGAGTAACTGCAATGTCTTCTAGTAGGTGCCTAAGTACCCCTTTTGTATTAGCTTCATTCTTTAAATGGTGATAGTTGTCTATGTGGTTGCCATTCACCCCGTGGGACCTGCAATATGGGCCACCCTAGTTTTGTTAGGTTTCTTTCCTTTATTCGGGACATTGTAAGCTAATTTAGTCCTAGTCATTTCATAAATCTGCCCTGAAGTATGTGTTAGTGGAGTTTTTGTTTTATAATTAAAATCTCTTTTCCTTTTTGTGGACATGTTGTTCTAATTTTCCTCCCCCTACTTCCTTTCATTCTGATCCAGAGAAACTCTCTCTATTGGCATCACTTTAACTTATCTTGCCTCCTCGGTGCATATATCAACTAGCTCTTTCATAAAAAGCCTTCATTCTCCTGCAAGGTCCCCTACTATTCTTGTCCTACATTTCTATGTTCTTTTAACTCCTGAATGAGCCACCATAAGCAATGCCTCCTCGTTGGTCACTCTTATCCTTATCACCTTCGACTTAAAGTGTCTATAACTACACAAAATTTCATTATCATGTCGCTTAATGGAGGATAGGATGTTGGGGTCAGTAGAGACTTCCCTTCCTGCATTAAATTATCTACCAAAATACACTAATAGATGCGCCCAAGAGTGAATTTCTCCTAGCAAGTACCTTCGAAAACATCTAGAGGCTGCCCCTTTGAGGTATACAGAGAATAACTTCCAACGGACTAGCCTTCCCACCTTTAGTATGTCCATATGGTATTCAAACGTGCATAGTTGGTCGTCTGGGTTTAGATTACCCATCATACGTTCAAATTGTTGGGGATCTAAAGCTATTGGGGAAGTCCGATTCAATAATTGCTTCATTGAATGGAGAAGAGCACTCCTCTACTCTTCTTTCCTTGTTATTCTACTCACATAGTTTGGCTAATTGCTCTATACGGGTTTTAGATTTCAGTATCTCCCCATCCTTAGCACTCACTCGTGATGTGCCATCTCTGTAGATCGAAGTGGCCTTACCAACATCTTACACAACATGGTTACCGCGCTTCTCCAACAACAAATTGTTAATATTAGCTGGCACAGCTTTTTAAGTTTGGGTTTATTTCGGCCTTGTTTTTAGCTCTTGGTCCCAATATTAATAATCTAGCTTCACCATTCTCATTAGTGAGGTTGCTATATTTTTTCACTACATATACTTGTTGCGCGGTAGGGGAACATTGGCGGTGAACTGCAAAGCTGTGGGAATTTGATGGCCTGGATGGTAGATTTTGGGACACCAACTTTTCAATCCTAGTCATTCTATCATTTATTTGGGTTAAAAATGCATTGCGAACCTTAAGTATTTGGTCAGTAGATTTTTTTTATGGTGGGAAAATAGGTTTGGACGGGGAAGTTAAAGGTCTATTACCAGTTTTTAGAGCTAAGTAGTCAGCCTCTTATTGAGGAAGGGTAGAAGAATTTTTGGGTTGCGTTGTTCAAATTTGGGAAGTTGTGGAAATCAAGGATGTGAGTAATTTGAGCAAAGTTTGCTAGGGGCTTGACCCTCCCTTTAGTGCCAAAATATTAGTGAGATTTTTGATCTCACAACACCAAGTAAATTATGAAGCAGTTACAACGTTGTGTGCTTCCATAATGGGAATCAACAAATTTAAGTGATATTAAATTTGCCTTAAGAGTGGTAATTACTTTGCTTAATGCTTACACAAGTAATTGCACTTTAACTATTCATTAAATTGTCGATTCAACTTATAGCCAAGTCATGTAAAATTAAACAAAATCTACTGCTAAAAACAAAGAAATAAAATGTAGAAAAAGGAAGGACATAAGAATTTACTTGGTTTGGATTTTAAGAAATCCTACGTTCATGGGTCAATGCTTTATCTTATATTCATTTTGGTATTAGCTTCTAATAGCAGAGAGTATTTTAGTATGAAATTCAGAGAAACTGTCAAAATTCCTTTTCTCTTTTATAGTGTCCTTCTATTTTAGTACCATAACATCACACGGATTGCTAACACCATAATCTCGCACTTCTTCCCCACTGTTTGATCCTTCCATGTGTCACCCATCTTGTACCTTGCTGATTTATGCAAAGATTGCATAAGTGGCCATAAACATATGCAACTACTTTGGGCGGAAGAATTTGACTATAGGCGAGAAATTTGAATTTTACATGAGGTTGAAAATTTTAATTTCAGCATGTGAAGCTTTGGAATTAGACTCGTGGGTTGTGCTTGGCATGTGGGCGCTCAGTATTATCTTATTTGACTACTTCTACATGGATGCATGTGGTGTTGTAGTTACTCGGGGTGTACCATAGCTTGGCTGGGTTGAATGAGGTTATTATGACTTCAGAAATAGGGGCATTGTATGAATATGAGGTAGCGTTGTAGTTTCTACTTGAGGTGGATGCTAGTTAGATTTGAGGTGGCGGTACAGTCAGATTTGAGTTGGCGATGCAGTTTGATTATTAGTGGAATATTTCTAGATTAATCTGAATAGCTATGGGCCATATAAATCTATGCAATTGACTTCTACTATCCTTGCACATCTTATTTAGTGAGTTCTTATGAAAATGTGGCTACTTGCCTTCGAAGGACTAGTGCAATTGTTGGAGGAGAGCATAATCTATATGTGTCTAGAACTGTATTGTTCTTTGATTATCGCGATGCGATTAATATTTATTGTATTAGATATGTGCATCTTACATCTATTTGTATTGCCTTTTGTAGCACACTTGATTTATGATAGATACTACATTGAAGGTTTTTATGAGTTGTCAGCTATTCAGTTATGTTAAATATAGTATACTAGGCTTTGCATATGGCATTGTAAAGGGTGCACGATTCCTTGGCCTGTTCTCGTTGTCTCATTAATCTCATTGGCTCCTTAATCGGCACAATATATATTATAGGAGAAAAATGGCTATAACATGATAGATACTAGAAATTTTTGGGTGCTATTAGTGTAGGAACCAGGTCAGTCGGAAGCGGGTTAAATGAATAAATTTTATAATTTTTCCATTTTGGGTCATTGTTGGGCATATAGAGTCTATGTAACGACCCCGAATTTTATATGTATTTAAATTGATAATTAAATTAATTTTTGAATAAAATTTGTGAAATAAATCGATAAATTGAAGCGAGTTTCCCCGAATCCAAATAAAAATATATTAAATCAATTTAAATTTAAAAAATATTGTATATTGTGTATATATGTGTATATATGAATGTATATGTAATATATGAGTAAATTTGTATATGTATATATATATACATTGAATTTGAATTTAAAATCTTAATATAAATGGTTTAAAAATAAAAATATATAAAAGATAAATTATAAAAGTAAAATAATGCCTGTAAAAATAAAATTCATTCATAATACAAAGTCATATACATTCAAATAACAAGATATAAACATATATATGAACACTTTCAAAATATGAAACAAGTTAAAAGTATACTTCATTTATGTTACAAGACATAAGAAGAAAATGAACAGACAAACAAAAAAATAAATATGTATACATTAGCTTGTAGTAGAAGACACTAGCATATGGATAATTATATGTAAATTTGTACAAGTAATAAAACAAATAAAAATCATAAAAGATAAAATAAAAAGATAGGAGTTCATTTACATTATAAAGCAATTAGACTTAGCAAAAGAAACAAAATATAAATGGAAAGCAAATATGGAAACAAGTAAACAAGTAACAAATGAAACAAAAAAAATACATGAATGTAAAGCTTGTAAAGAAAGACAAATTCATTTAGTACTAATATCTCTAGCCGAAATCAAATGTAGCATAGTCAAAGCAAGAAGAAATAAAATAAGCAAGTTTGTACATGATAATTAATACTATCATCTCTAGTACACAAGAGATATACATATCACCCTCCAAGATCTTGCCTGGTAAACAAAAATGGTACCAAAGCAATTAATGCCATCTCACTTCAGCCACCACTTGAGATAAATCCCTGCTTCTACTTGTACAAACCAATAAAAATATACATCACCCTGTACAAAAACAACATACCCTGTAATTCATTCTTTGTATATATCAATCTCTTCATTAGTTCGTTTCCTTCAAAGCTTAAAACATCTGAAGTAAGCCTCAGTTCAAATTTAAACAAAACTTCAATTAAAACAACAATACAATCAACTACAAACAAGAGATCAAAGGCTTCAGCTTGCAATCTCAAAACCTGGTTCAAAGAATAATGTTCTGTTCTTCATTTTCAAAGACAGGTGAGTAACATCTCTTTTGAAAATTTAAAAAAAAATATGAATCTGTTGCATATAATGATCTGTGATTGTGTATGCTTCTGTGATTATGAACTTCTGTATAGATGGATATACTATTGCATGTCTATATATATGCAAACGTCTGTGTTTCTGAAGATATATATGTATATCTTCTCTGTTTAAATAACAGGCCCCAAACTCATAAATAAATTCAGATCTTCTGAATGAATCAATTTTAGACCTTGATCTTTAAAGAGAAAATGATTGTAAGAATATGAGTCTAATTTTAAAAATGGTTTCAAGAAAATTTATTAAGTAATTAATTGGAAAATTAAAATATACAGGAAAAAACTTAAAAACATGTCAATCTTGAGTATCATGCTTTCTTGATTAACTTGCATGACCAGATTTGTATTGAAGAATCATGAATTTTAGCAATAAAAACAAGATTTTTAGATTTGAAAATCATATGGATTTTCGAATTGAACAGAATTGTTAAAATAGTCAATCTCCGACGATCAACAAGGAATCGAGCTTCGAGCTTGAGTCTGAAGGAAGATGGTGTGATATGGATCGATGGAAAAATGGTAAAGGATTTTCCAGATGGTCCGAGTGGCCAGGAAATGGTGGAGTAGGGTTTTACATCCTGTTTATGTCGACAAGGGTCTGATGGGTTTCGCGATGGCAAGAGGCGATCGGAATCGATCGCGAGTTGTTTGGGGGATGCAGGGGATCGAGGTGGAGCTACAGCAAGGACGGCGAGACGACTGGAGCCAGGGATCATCGAAGACGTGAGTTTTCTGGTGATGTTCGTTTCCAGGTTGAAGGGTTTAGGGGTCGAATTCGATTCTCGATCGAATCGAGGTAGTTGGGTGTTCGCGTGTTGTGTCGTGGTCATATGCGATGTGTCGGAGGCCGGAGCGAAGTTCATCGGCGATCAGAGACGTCGTACACGTGAACGTGCACGTTTTTCGTGCATCTGGAATTTGTTTTGTGGGGAGACGAGCTCGACTCGGAGTTGTGCTCGCGTATTTTGGTATGCGACTCGAAGTAGGTGAGTTCGGCAGATGACTCGAGGCTGGCTCGAGTTTTTAGTGTGTTTGACTCGGGTTTGAAGTTAAGTGTGAAAACAGTTTTTAAACTTTTAACAAAATCAAGTTTTACTTAATACAATTTTGGTAAAACTACTTCTTTTGTAAATAATGAATGTTTTACTAAGTTTTCAATGTGTTAAAGGTTTTTAAATAAAAAATTATTTCAATTTAATTAAGTTTAAAGTGTTTAATCTATATAACCTTTATTTTAAAAAGTTTATTTTAGATAAACTTAATATTGTAATTTATTAAGAGATGAAAAACATTAATTTAACTTAAAGGGTTTTAAGTTAATAATGGATTTATTTCAAAGTTTATTGAATAAGATTTAAATGATGAAATGAGGTAGTTAATTAAGATAAAGGATTTATCTTAAATTAAGGTATTGATTAAGGAAGATTACGGTGATTTCGTAAGTAATTTATTAAGATTAATTAATGTAAGTAATTAAGGTAATTAATTACTTAAAGATAATTATTTAATGAAAGTAATTAAGGTTAATTAATTAATGATTTAAGTTTGGTTAACCAAGTAATTAAAGAATAATTAATTAAAGGATAATTAATTACGTGATTAACTAATTAAGGTAATTAATTTGAGGATGATTAATTAATTGAAGGTTAATTAATGAAGGTGGTCAAGGAATGATAATTAATTGAGAATTAATTAATGTAATTAATTAGGGAAAATTAATTAAAAGATAATTAAATAATTTAAGGTTAATTATTTAATGATTAAAGGTTGATTAATTAATAATTAAAGGTTAATAAATTTATTATTAAAGGTTAATTAATAAATGATTAAAGGATAATTAATTAAATGATTTGTAATTAATTAATATTAATTAACCAAGATTAGTAAATTATTCATAAGTAATTAATCTGATTAATTAGATAATTAAATTGATCCTACCTAAGGATGTTTGGATTATATTGGATGTTGAATTGTTGATATTTCTGATCTGTGATGCTTAGTGATACATCTTGATTGTGTCCTGATCTGTAGTGTAATTAATTTTATGTGATGTAATTAATTCCCTGTGATGTAATTTATTATCTATGATAGATATATATCTGTGATTTGTGAATAAAAGATAAGCGTTGTAGTTATACCGCTTATCAACTATATTTCTGTATTTTGATCTGATTGATGATGATGTTGCACTACTGTGTGAAACCCCTGGACTACACTTTTATACACACAAAAAAAATGGATTTCACGTGGAAATCGGTTAAGTCACAGATCATTTAAATTTAATATTTTTGAAATTGAAATTTTAATTTCAATTGATTTTGGAAATGGATTTGGGTTAAATGTTAAAGCTTTTGAAAAGGAGTTTTTAAGATAAAAGTTATTTTGAATAACTTGGTAAAGTTTTCTAATTTAAATAATTTAATTTGAATTTGAATTCAAAATTTGGAATTGAATTCCATAATTGGAAATTATGGTTAAAGATGTTATAAATGTGTTTATATGAATTTGAACCATTTTTAAAATATTGGTTTGAGAATTTGAATCTAACCCAAAGACTTTAACTCGTATAAATGAATAAGATTTTCCGAAATGAAAACTGTTTGTTTTCAGATGATAAAAGCTTTCATAAAAGAAAGAAATTCTAATTTAAGTTAAAGGAATTTCAAGTTTGAATTGAAAATGGTTTTCCAAGTTATGAATGAATTCTTTTTGAAAGCTATGAATTGAATCTGTTTATTTTTAACAGATTTAAAATGGTGATTTGTTTAAACCATTCGAAATGGAATTGTTTTGAAAGCTATAAGTTAAACCTTGATTTAAAGATTTAATGGGTTAATCCAATTGAAATGGAAATTGATTTGAAAATCTATGAATGAATCTTTGTGAAACTGGGTGAACTTTGTGAATTAAATCTTTTATTTAAAAGATTAAAGTGTAGAAATTGTTTAAACCGTTGAAGGTTGTTAAAATGAATCTTTTTGTTTTAAAGATTTGAAAATGGTAATTTGTTAAACCATTTGGGAAAAAAGTTTTGGATAATAAGTTGTGACTTAACTGAAATTCCATTATCCATATGTTTTAAAATATTACGCTCACTATTCGGTTTAGCCGGGAGAGGACCTTGTGTCATATATCCCATTCCGAATAAGTGATACGTCGTATATGGATAGCAATTGAAGACCGGTGTTGAAGACCGGGTATTTGTGAAAACGATAGGATAACCTATCGATTGTCTCTGCACCGAGTAGCGCCCGGTATAGAGATTTCTTAAGTGATGGGAAATCCGATCGGGATTGTGAATACCCAGATCGCAAGGGCTTCTTTGGAAGTGCCTTCAGTTCCGTTCGATCCCGGAACGGACTTGTATGGATGTGTGTCTGACATTGCACTTTGAGATGTAAAGCTGGTTTCTATCAAATACATTTCTGTTGGTGGTGGAGAATTTATTCTCTTAGCTTAACACCCTTCTCTGAGATGTACGAGCTCAGAGGTTATGTAGTTGATGGTTACTAGTGATACATTCCCAATTTGGTAATGTGGCATACGAAGTGCTATTGATCAATTGTTGATCAAAGCGTGGCTTTGTGAAAAAGCGTGGCTTTGTGGACGAGACTTCGTCGAGCCTCACAACCCGGTAATGGTCGAAACAGGAATGTTGCGGCAAGGTTTTTTAGGGGTAACGCCCCTAGTGTATGTCATTTCCTTCTGGATAAAAGGTGATATCATGGTATGGAGCCCAGATATTTTACCTATGTTGATGCTGCAAATTTATTATACTTTGTGGTTGTTGCTTTGAGGATCCTCAGATAAAGGTCGTTAACGACCGAGGGATGGCATAGCTCGTGTGTTAGCTACCTAGTTACAGCTGTACAGCGTGAGGTAGCATCGGCCTTGTGTTTGCAGAGAGCAGGTTGACTCTCGGGGCCTCTTTCCAGAGGCGTTTCCATTTCGGTGTAAGAAAGTTCCTTTGCCTGACCATTTGTTGGAAATCCATCTTCCAATACGAACCTTGTACGGTATTAGTTATAGAACCTGCCATTTACTTATGGTGGTCACCATTGTTTAGATGGTAGCTATAGTAGGCATACAATAATGGTTGTATGTTGGCTAAGATTAATATTGTATTTTCGAAAGGATTTTCACACTATGCACTAGTAATAATATCAAAAGAGTTTGTTTTGCGTAGTAAGCATATTTGACTATCATAAGAAGAAATCTCCTCCAATTCTGCGTTTTCATTGTGTGTGTGGCGGGAGGTCTTATGGTAGTTTCATCTTCCAAAAGCATTGCGGATTTCAATGTTTAAAATTCTTTTGTGTTTATTTTAAAGATAAACTGCTTTTGTTACTCACACCAGTCCCACGACTGACTCGGAGTTTATTGTTCCCTTCCTAAACTCTAGGTGCCCACAATTTTCCACACGGGCAGTCTAGAGTTGGGTTTTTCAGATAATCAGGTTCAGTTGTCATTGGAGCTAGTTCAGTTTTGGAGATCATGACTGACATTGTGGTTCGAGCTTGATGTTGGAGTTATTGGACTTATTCTCTTTCGAGGATCATTTGGAGTTATCACTTCTGTTATTTCCGCTGTATCATTATTTATCTCTGATATTATTGTATCATATTGATATCATTGTTGTATATCATACTAGATATTGTATTCATTGGAGTTGTATATGATATCATCTGTTTTTCTTTCTTCCGCTGTGTTGTTATACTTAATGGTGTTATAAGCTCCGGTGAACCAGATTCGGCGTTTGAATCTGCGGCATTTTGAGTACAAGTGGAGTACGGATGCCGATTTTCGAAGGCCGATTTCAGGAGCATTACAGTCTAATTTGATTTTAGATCCAATCTAAAATTTGTTTCAAATAAAATCTTATTTTATTTAATTCGTTTAAAAGGACTTTAACTAGTTGATTTATTTTAATTGGTTTGATGTTTATATAAAATAGAGTATTTCAAATATACTTGTGTATATATGTGCATATAAAGTTACTTGTTTTATTAAAACTATTTTAGTGAGCAAAGAGTCAAATGCAAGTTATGTGATACTATTTAATGTTTTATTAATGTCACGAATGAGCGATTAATTAGGAATTACACCTACTACTATTGATTTGACCAAATATGTATTTGGTATGTTTATGATTTTGAATATACTCATGTGAGTGTAGTACAAGTGCAATATATAACCAGTGTACATGGTTAATGTATACCTTCGTAGGTGCTAGGATGTGAAATTTCTTGCTCCAGTGAAACAGATAAATAGTGTACATGGTTAATGTGAGCGTAGTGCAAATTCAATATATAAACATTCGTAGCTGTACATTTGTAAGTGCAAGTGCCCCAATTCATGCTCCAGTCTTAACTCCAGATACGAACTTTCTTAATGTGTTTCATGTATGCCTACTCATCTTTATAATTTGTAATAAGAACAATCAGTCTCTCATAAAGGAAAACTACATAAGTGGTCCTCGTGTATGAAATGTGACTTACTATATATATATATATTATATAGTTTTGAAACCAAAATATATAACAAGTACGCTCTCTCATATATCGCCTAGACACGCCCTAGGGCATATCTCTTATCCCATCTCAAATAGTTCCACTGGTACCAACTTAGGTGATTGCTCAACCTAAGCTCTAATACCACATGTGACGACTTCTCTCCACCCCCAGTACCCAAATAACTAATATCTAATACCAAATGAGTGTGTTGCATCGGTACTCAACCGATAGAAGGAAACCATTAAGGGTTATACAGTAAACCATGAAGAACCTGTAGTATATCTAATAGTGCATAAACAAAATATAACAACAACATGATATAAAACATGGGAGACAATAACATAACCAAATGAACTGGAAATAACAACATATTAGAGTGCAACATGCTCATCAGATTATACAAAGCATAGTAATAGAGTTTAAACATCTAAATCAAATAAACTCCAAAGATAATTGTCTCTAAATATAACAAGTGCTAAAATAGCTCCATAGCACCACACGACGGAATATAAGCGATAGTGCCTCTAATAATGTGTGTGTAAGAAAGCGTCAGCCTCCTACTCGTCCTTCGTACAGCTCCCTGCGATATCCCATGCATGTCTCTCAATCTACTCATCTATGAGTACTTGAGATGATAAGAAGCAATGCAAATAACCCTAAGCCAGACAAAAGTCTAGTATAAGCGATCTATAATTTCAAAAAGATATAAAAATTGATGTATCATAAATAGGAACCAGATCAAAGTCCGTACTAGAGAAGTCGAGTGAGCGATACTAGTTTGGAAGTGAAATTGTATGCTCGAGCGAGTGATCGGATTTGATATTGCATACGAATGACATATGTACATCATAAGATTTAAATGTAATTGTAGGCTTTTGACATTAGAAATGCATGTTACATGATTTGATATGGCATGTTGGTTAGAGATGATTTTTATTTATGATTTGACATTCTTGGATTCATGTTATATGTTGGATGAGTAGTTGTATTGTTTCATTTATCATGTTTAACCCTCTTTTGGGTTATGTAAGTGAGTTGTAGGTACATGGAAGCAAAGGCTAGTTGATGCTTTTGGTTTCATCAATGGAGTTTGATTTGCTTGACCAATAGGTACATGTTTATATTTTTGGTTTGGTTTGATGATTCTATGCCCCAGATATGGGAGGCCATTTGGCTTTTGTTGGTTTGGGCTTGTAGTGGCGATTTGTAGTTCTTCTGATTGAGCCACGCAAAAGAGACGCTGTCGGAATTTTCCAAACTTTAAAAGACTTAGAAATTTAATAACCCTTTTCAACTAGTTGGTTTTGAAAGGTTAATGGGTTTGGAAGCATTTTTCTTACTTGAGAATTTTGGGGACGAAATTCTTTTAAGGGGGGGGAGAATGTAACAACCCAGAATTTTGTCATTTGATTTCAGGATATTTAATTAATCTTAAATATTGAAATATTGGTTTTAAAAGCTTAATAACTTGAATTCAAATATAAAGATTATTTAAATACTTGAATCGTGAATTTAATATTTAAATAGTGGTTTATATATTAGGGTTTTAAATTGAATATTAATTAAAATGGATTTAATGGTTTTATTTAACTCCCTTTAGATTTTAGAAAATAACGGTGAATTCATTTTGTAAAAATATTTGCAATAATAAATGGTTCAAATAGATAATAAGAAAATTTTATTTTCTATTTTACGACTCAATTTTTATGGATGTATTTTTAATTTAATTTATTTGATTTTTCTATAATTTTTAATTTGGAAAATATTTAACTTATTTTTTGATGATTTTTCGGCAAACAATGATGTTTTCGTTATTTTACAGAATCGAATAACCAGTGTATATTATTATTATTTTGGCGTCGTGTTGTTGTTCTAAGCACAACCATATTTTTGTTTATCATTCGAAGTTCATACGCGAACAATAATTTGTGCAGCGAGATGTCGCTAATTGGGCTATAATTTAAAATTAACACTTAGGCAAATCTATTATCACAAGTTTGCCTCATCTCCTTAATGTTCCATGGCGTACAGAGAAAAAATAAACAAACATAGATCCACTTCTTTAAAATTCAATAACAATTCAAATAAAAATCAAAACAATTAAAAATCTTAGATCTTTGAGTTTATTTTGGAGAGATCTACCTTATACTTGAATTTGGTTGCGTTCGGTGAAGGGGTGGTGGGTGCAGCAGTTTTACAGTGAATGTCGTGAGTGGAATTAGAACTAGGGTTAGTGTTTTCGAACCGTGGATGTATTGGTGTCGACTTTTGAGGATCAAAAAGGCGGGTCGTTACAATGTAGATACAAAATTCCAAGCCACCAAAATGATATTTTGCTTATCTCTAATGGATCTTCTTGCTAATCTATCCTAAATTACTATATTTGATTGTATTTAGTATGATTAATGATGAATTTGATAGGTAATACATTCAATGGAGGATTAGATGTGTTTTTTGAGAAAAGAAGTGATTGGGACTATTCTCTAATGTTGTAGTTAGCACAAATCTAGTGGGCGTAATTATGGGCTTATGCTAAGTACCACTAAATACACCTAAATATTGTCTAACTTAAAACTGTGATATCTCTTAAACCGTTTGACCGAACATCTATTATGACCACTCTACGGAAAATCATATTTCTAACTTGGAATAGGTTTCAGACCCTAATTTGGTATCTATCAAAAGTTATAGCAATTATAAGATTTTAGAGTAAAAAACATCCATAATTAATTCTAAAGGTCAAAAATGTCAAAACATGATACTATCCAAAGTTTTAGTCCAATATAAGGTTATTTGGTTATAAAAATTTTGTGCTTATAATTCATCGATATGTAAAAATGTGGGTTGTTGCACACCACTACCAGCAACTCCTCAAACCATTTCATCCAATCATCAAAATATTGAGAGAAATATAAATTTTAATGAATGTAAATGGGATTCAAAGAGGAGAAAGCTAAATAGATGTAACTCCAGATTCACTAAGTTTACTACATTGATGGAAACGAGAAAAAACATTTTTCTAGCCAAACAACACTTGGATATTCTGAAGACCACCACCAAAAAGGTTATCAAAAGGGGTAGAATACCGAGGACGTTCTACGATTGCATAATTCAATGAGACATGATACAAATGAATGTTGGAAGCTCAGAAACTAGATAGAGGAATTGATCAACGATGTAAATCTGAAAATATGTATAAAATCAATCACAAACACTTCAACCGCCTCAACTACCACATTTGTGTGCACCACCATAGCAGCCGACAAAACTCAATAACTCTCATTCGATGGCAAAGCTGCAACATCTACACCAAGACCATGCAAAGTATTAATATTTGTAGACGCCGACATTTGTGTTTGGATAGAGGGAAGAAGGTCATTGAGGAGATGCCACTTCCCTAAAAGATGTACAAACATGTAAATTAATGAAGATAAGACAAGTGAATCGATCTAAGATTAATGAAGAAGTCATTATCTTTAGCCGAGGGAATCAAAGAACTCAAGCTTACCCACAACCGGTCCTTTGATCATTACCGCCTTTTATAATATATCCAAGTACAATGAATCTTTGTAGATGATGAATATCAGTAAATTTACTTTTTAAGAATACTTTCGATTCAATGCATTTATCAATGGAAGACTTATGCTCTTGCTTAGTATGAATCCATGGGTTCTCTAGAGATATCATTGCACACTGTGGAAACTATTGGTAACAATTGGGACCACACCAAAAACATTGATTAGGACTGTATATTTTTATAATTATCAAAGACCCTTCAGCTTATAGTGCATTTTTGGGATGGTCAACATTAGCAGCATTTAGAGTTGTACTAGCAATATTGTGTGACATTGAAATTCCCAACTTTAAATGAAGTAGGAGAAGTGTAAGGAGACCAAGCAACGACAAGATAATGACACATGGTCAAATTGATAAAGATGGAAGGAGAAGCCAAAGGAAAGGGTGTGGTATCATCCTGCTACACCAATGTTGTCAGTTTATAACAATTAAAAGGTTTGCCAATGCTAGGAACGAACATTAAAAGTTGAGTTTGAAATAGAGTCGGACTCTACTGATGAGGTAGATCCCTGGGATAAGCCAATCATAAAGCATGCAGGGCCTCCCAAATACTTGAAAGAGTGTGTCTTTCAAATGAAGATGTGACTAGAATAGTCAAAATCCAGACCTCTTTGGATTCCCTAGCTCGAAGCGAGATTATTGGATAAATCTATCCAAGATGTGTGTGTGTGACACATCTTTATATGGGTAGAATATCATCACACATCAGTAGTCATGCATTACACATAGACCCAAGTTTATTTCTGTATGGTAGAAGTAAAGGCCATTAGATGTCAAACTTTTTGCATCGCTTAAAGAATTGCAACGACTGCCGGACAATACGTTCACTAGAGAAGTCAATTACTGGGAATGGATCTCCAATCTAGTAATGGTAAGGAAGTTAGGAGGAAAATAGTGTAAAAGTATTGATTTCTTTGATTTGAACAAAGCTGCTTGAAAGACGGTCTCACTTCCACGGATGGACAAATTGGTTAAAGCCACTGAAGGACATGAAACTTTATCTTTTATTAACGCTTACTATAGGTATAAACAAATAGCAATGCATGACCTGACTAAGAACATGGTAACTGTCTCACTAATTAAGGTTTATACTACTACCAAATAATGCCCTTTGTCTTGAAGAATGCTTGAGATGCCTACCTATGGCTCATCAATCACATGTTTTCAAATCAAATTGAACGCGGTATGGAGGTATATGTTGATGACATGTTAGTGAAGTGTAAGGAGGTTGACGAGAACATTGTTGACCCTGTTGTATTTTTTGATACTCTGCATAAATACAGAATGTATTAAATACACAAAGGTGTTCGTATGGATTAGAATCAGGAAAATTTTGGGATACATTGTTAGTGCTCGAGGATTAAAGCCAACCCTAAGAAAATTAAAGCACTTAAGTAGATTGCAGAATCAAAAATAGCTAAAGACATGATATGTTCGACTAGAGGAGTGGTGGAACTAAGTAGATTCATATCTAAAGTGACAAATAAATATGCTCCATTCTTCGAGCTTCTGAAATGGAAAGAAAAATATAAATGAATATAGAGAGGTCTAGCAGAAGTTGTGTGATTTCTTATTCCAACCTCCTATCCTCTCTAAGCCAATAAATGGTGAAGAATTATACGTTAATTTACTTATGAAGGACGAGGTTGTTAGTGCAACACTAGTAAAAGAGGAAGGTAGAATATGTCTTGTCTATTATGCAAGAAAGAGAATAGTCAATGTAGAATCCAATTTGAAGGATTGAGAAATTTTTAAGCTCTACTTATAGTCACTTAAAAGCTCAGACCGTTTCAAGCATAAGTTATCACAGCCTTAACTAGTCAACTAGTGAGATAGATCTTACAATACCTAGAAATTTCAAATCAGTTGCTAAAATGTTCATTAGAGGTGAGCCAATACACATTACCTACCAACCTCAAATTATGATCAATGGAAAATCATTAACAGACTTTACAGTATAACTGATTGACTTACCAAAAGAAGCAGAGGAAGACTTGCTTAAGACTCCTAAGTGGGAATTAGACATTGATAGAGCTTCTAACCAGCACAATTAAAGGTCTAGGATTGCATTAGTAACTCGTAAGAGGCAGGATATTTTATATGCATTAAAACTAGAATTTAGTGTCACCGATAATGAGGTAGAATATGAATCCTCGATTGCTAGGTTGAAAATGGCCAATAAACCTAACATTAGGGAGTTCCTCATGTATAGTGATTCTCAGTTGGTCACAAAATAAATCTTTGACGAATACCAAACCAAGGCAATGTGACTAACAATATGCCTAGCCAAAATCAAAGTACCGTTGGATGTACTAAATCATTACATATTCGAGCATATCCCAAGGGAGCAATATGCCAAAGTGATAAGCTTATTGAACTAGTAAGAATAATGAAGCACTAGCCTTGGGTATCATACCATTTGAAATAATACATCTCCCCATCGTAGAGGAAATGGAATGCATTATGGAAATTGACTCTCAACTCATGGATGACCCTGACAGGGGAACATATGGATTCCAAAGGATAAAAATGAAGCTAGAAGGCTACTGAGGAAAGTGCCTCGTTTCTTTATTCAAAACGAGTTTTGTATAAAAGAGGTTTTCAATACCTCTGTTATAATGTATGGAAATTTACGAGGTGGATGACACATTGAGAGAAATAGATGTTTCAGTGATCCTTTAAGCGAATAGAGATCATCTCATCGAATATTCTGCTATGGATATTACTTACCCACCTTGAAGAAAGATTCACGTGAATTTTGCTAGGAATGAAAAAAATTAAAAATTCTCTAAAAATTATGAGATCACCTCGGTTGAACTCACTTATATGTCTGCACATGGTCATTTTTCATATTGTGAATATATTTAATTGACGAACTTCCCATGGAAGAAGGAGGGTTTCGACATGTTATTATAGTAGGATAATTTTATGAAATGGGTCAAAGCAGAGCATATCGCAATCATCACTTCTGGAAAAAAATGTCATTGGGGTAAATGTTCCTATGCACATAAGACTTGATTAGGACCGCATGGTCAATGAAGATTTACTTCATGAATCCCTAGACTTTATCAAAGAGCAGTGAGAAGAAGCCAAACTTGAAGTAGCTGCTTATCGGTAATGAGTGGTACGACATTATAATGTCCATGTTAAGAACATAAAATATAAACTCGATGATCTAGTACTGAAAATATTATTCCCTTATATGGGAGCCTTAGAACATAATTGGGAAGGTTCTTATGCTATTGAGAGAGAAATCAGATATAGAACATACAAGTTAGCCACAGTAGATGGAGATTTTCTGTAAGGACCCGATTCTTCGACTTTCGAAAATCGACATCGATACGTCCACTGTATCAACTGCCGAGCAAACGAATATCGGAAAACCGAATTCTTAGGGTTTAAAAGAAGAGGTAGAAGAAAAGATAGAAGAAAGAGAAAGAAGAACAACAGAGCAACATCATAAATAGAAACAATATCAGAATCTCACATTCGCAGCGGAACAATATATAATAGATAATCACTAGTCTTTTAAAACAAAGAACTATATCATTTTATACATACATCAATCAGAGTCAATATATAGCTCAATACAACAATGGACAGTTATATAACTTGTCCTCATACAGAATACACAGCGGAATAAATAATATCAGATACAAATACTACGTCTCGTCATCCAGCTTATCTCCAAAGCTCCAGAATATCCAGAATATCCTGATAACATAACTCTAGGCTGCCCGTGTGGAAATTGGTGGGCACCCAGAGTTTAGAAGGGAAACAATAAACTCCGAGTCAGTCATGGTGACTGGTGTGAGATCGTAAAACAATTATTTTTCACAAAGAAAATAAATCAGATTCGCAATGCTTTTGGAAAATGAAACTACCATAAGATCTCCCGCCACACACACAATGCTAACGCAGAATTGGAGGAGATTTCTTCTTATGATAGTCAAAGATGCTTACTACGCAAATCATTGGATTATTATTATTAATGTCTAGTGTAGAAAACATTTCGAAAGTATAATATTAATCTTAGCCAACATACGACCAGTATCGTATGCCTACTATAGCTACCATCTAAACAGTGGGGCGCCACCATAAGTAAATGGCAGGTTCTACAACTAATACCGTACAAAGTTCGTATTTGGAAGATCGATTTCCAACAAATGGTCAGGCTAAGGAACTTCCTTTCCTCCTGCCGAATGGGATTGCCTCTGGCTGGACGTCCCGAGAGACAAACTGCTCTCTGCCAAACAAGGCCGGGTTACCCCTGTAACAGGTAACTCACGAATATGTCATCACCCGGTCCTTTGGGACCTTTATCCGAGCGCTCAGTAACCAACATCACACATCATAAAGAAAGTGTATCCACATGAGTAAGTATCTGGGCTCCATACCATGATACCACCCCTTTCCAGAAGGAAATGACATACCCTAAAGGGCGCGACCCTCATAACCTTGCCGCAACATTCCTGTTTCGACCATTTCCGGGTTGTTGAGGCCCTGACGAAGTCTCGTCCACAAAGCTACGCTTTTTCAAAAAGCCACGCTTTGGGTCAACAGATGATCAACCTATGATCACAAAGATAAATGATCAAACAAATGATCATATCACAAATGATCAAACACTGATCATCACACAGCAACACTCAGCATGCCACATTACCAAATTGGGAATATATCGCTGATAACTTCAACTACATAACCTCTGAGCTCGTACGTCTCAGAGAAGGGTGTTAAGCTAAGAGAATAAATTCTCCGCCACCAAACAGATATGTATTTGAAAGAAATCAGCTTTATATCTCAAAGTGTAATGTCAAACACACAATCCATACAAGTCTGTTCCGGGATCGAACAGAACCGAAGGCACTTCTCACGAAGCCCTTGCAAATCCGGATAATTTCCAATCACATCCGGACCTCCCGTCACTAAGGGTGATAAAACCTCTAAATCGGAGATCAACCGATGTAGAGTAACTCGACGGTAATCCTTCCGTTTTCAAAAATATCCGGTCTTCAACACCGGTCATCAAATGCAATCCATAATGACGTATCACATATTCGGAATGGGTTATACGACCCCATGGTCCTTTCCCGGCCAACCCGAATAGTGAGCGCTTATTCAAAAATAAGTGTGGCATTTAATTCATCCAATTCACAACAAATACCCATTCAAGGTAATTATTGATAGTCGGTTATTTAACCATCAATAAAGATGTGCAACATCATCAGATTCCAAATAATTTTCCAAATTATTTATTCTTCCAAAATATCTTTACTAGATATATAATTTCTACACTTCAAAAATAAATCGATATTTATTTTTAAAACGAATTTCCATTTCTTTTATAAATTTCATAGTGAATTTATATTTCAAAATATCTATTGATATACGATTTTTCAAATCGATTTCAATATTCAATTTCAATTTATCTTTAAGAAGATAAAATCTCAAAACGTTTCATTTCATATTGGAAAAGCATTCTCATACTTATTTAATAATAAGTAATTCACAAATCTATTTATTTTCAACACTTGGAAAATATTCGATATACTTAAATAAATGTTAAGTATATATTTCATTCTTTAAGGAAATCATTTACTATAACAACATCTATTTGAGTCAAAACGAATGTTATGTAAAACATGGTTACGACGACTCAAAATCACTAGTATAGGGATTCGGAATTAAGATAGATATATAAATCCCAATACTAGATAAAAACATTTCCTTTCGGAAATCATTTACTATAACAACAATGTTATAGTCCACCATTTCCTTCTATTTCTCGAAAACGTCTATTTCAACAATGAATGTTGAAATCTATGATTTCGATATTCAATACATTTATAAAACATCGTTAAAACAATTAACTTCATTTTTAATGTCACTTTCCCAAAACTATCCATTTTACTCAACAATATATTCACTGTCCAAAATCGTGAATATACTTCACTAACCATATTTCAATATTTTCTACACATTTTATTTCAATAATTATCCACTATCCAAAATCGTGGATAAAATTTCCTTAATAACCTTCTATATTAAATTCATCAGATTTGATTGATTTTTCCGGATTTATAAAACAACGTTTATAAATTCCATTTTCTATTTTCTATAACAACTTCGGTTTATAAATCTCATTTTATTAACTTCTATAATTCACTTATCAAAATAAGTGATTTTGGATTTATAAAACAATGTTTATAAATTTCAATTCTATTTATAAAAACTTCAATTTATAAATCTCCTTTGTTAACTAATTCAATTCCTAACTCAATTTTCATACCAACAGTCCATATTATAAGTTATATACTTATAATTCATTTATTTTACAAAATCGTTTCCATTTATAAGTTCACAATTTATAAATTTCATTCACTTATAAATTCTTAAAAATTCATTTTAACGCTTATAAAAACTCGTTTTATAATCCCAATGTTTTAAAGTTATAAATATCAATTTTGTACATCTTTTACATACACCGTTTTTAATAATTCAAAAATTCCAATAAAAACCATTTTATAAATTACTTAACTATTTATTCCAAAAATCACCTTTTGGTTATACTTCACAAAAATCTTAACTTTTATAACTTTAAAGTTTTGACGTTTATTTAAAATAAATCAATTCAACAATTTAAATACAACGTATATTTTCAAAGATCACTTCAAAAATCTCTTTTAAAATCAACATCGTTATTTTTAAATTTCAAAGATGAATCCGATGATGCAACAACACCAATTAGTCAATCACAACATTCAATATCATATATCAATATGATAACAGAATACAACACAATATCTGTAAATAAATAAATACTGGTGAGGAATCCAGTTGGATCCCTCCAACCTGTTTCCCTGCATCCACAGATGTTAGCACAATACCAATTCCACTTCGAGGTGGAATATCGCGGTATATGGGTTTTATAAAAATCATCCGCTTACTAACGGCGCATAGGGTCTCATCCGCTATACAATGCGGGAAATCAATCAATCCAATATATACATATGCCAATATGTATATATTGCTATATATATAGATATATCCTACTATATCTAATATCACATCCAATAGCAATCAATCAAATCAATAATAACTGCAATTCATTTTGAGTGAGAAAAATCTCACCTTTGCTTTTTATTTTGCCATCCCATTTTTTCATTCCAATTTGTTTCCTTCACAATTTTAACCTTACTGCCTAGCTTGCTGGTCGCCGTGCATGCAACCATCGCGAGACCCGCCACCGCAATCAAGTCGCATCCCAACCCATCGTGACATCATCCATTGACCTGCCTCACACTCGTCGCCATCGACCTCGCGAACTCCATACTCGCGTTACAACTGCGAGACTTTCCCCCACGGCATCGCTCCCCTCCACTCAGTACGCGAGCCCTAGCCGCATCCACCAAACCCAGTCGCGAGCCTACCTTCGTTCGCCAGCTGCCGCCGCCCCATACGCGATCGAATCGCGAATTGTTTCCAACCCCGGTCGCGCGATTAGATGAAGACGCGGAACGAATTCTCGTTCGTTCGAACGAGAATGAAAAGGGCTTCGATCGATTCTCTTTTTTTTTATTTTAAGGAAGAGGCTACGGCCATTTTTATTTTGAGAGAAAGAAAGTCTCGGCATTCTAATTTTTTTTTTTTTGATTTGAACTGGGGAAGAGGGGGACGAGATGCTTTAAAATCGAACGAAGTATGGGTTACGTGATGGGTTGCACGACTTCGTGATTCTCGGCCTGTTCAAAGGAGGATAGTAGCTGACGTTTTGACAAATATGAACTTTAAATTTTTTAAATTGGATTCAATTTAATTTCTACGCGTTTAACTATCGTGTGCTCTCAAAACAACTCCAAACGCTACGAAATTTGAAACCCGATAATAATACAATATTACGGACCCAATGGAACTGGTTTCATCGAATTCCGAGGCTATGCCTCGGACGGCTATTTTTAAATATCGATACGAACGATAATTTTCAAAACTGAACAAAACAGTTTGAAATTTAATTCTGAAGCTTCTATTATCTTCGGTATCATTGATATAAATTTTAAAAGCTTTCGAAATATTTTTCTGCAGCTTAAAATTGAAGATTCAAATTTTTATTCAACTATCAACAAATAAATTTTATAATTTAATTGCCAATTTATTCTGATAATTTGAAATTCAAGTCAAACCATCATTTAAATATTTAAAATTAATTAAATATTTCATTTTTAAATTGTTCAAAATTCTGGGTCGTTACAAACTTCCCTCCTTAAAAGAATTTCGTCCCGAAATTACAAGTTAGGAAAAAAAAGTCCTTAACTCGTCTACTATTCTTCAACATCCAATAGTTTTATCAATTTATCAAAACAAATCTTTCTACTAAAGATTCATTATGATTCAACTAACTTTTCAACTTCAATTATAAGTTTAAAACAACATTGTTTCCTTAACAATTCAAATTCAAATTTAAATTCAGATTTAAACTTTCAAATTTCTTAAAAAAAATTCTAACGCCCTAAATTTCCGAAAAATTTCACCAGCGTCTCCTTTGCGCGGCTAATACGGTACGACTACAAAACGTCCCTACGGACTCTCAGATTTCAAAAAGAAAAAGAAAAAGCCAAGCGGCTAGACAAGAAATCAGCAAAATCTCATATTGAAATTTAAATACTTACCTTTTGTCGAGCAATTCAAATTTATCTTTGGAGTCAAAATTCCAATTCCTTTATACACCTGTATATCCTACTAGCCATAATATCTAGGTACAACATTCAAATCATTTTGCAAATTCTATTACAAAATTTTCAATATATGCTTCTTATACATTTTTACTTCACTATTGAAGTTACATATCTATTTTTCGTTCAATTTTACATTCCAAATTCATTTGAATTCAATTCCAACATTTAATTCAATTTGGATTCAATTTATCTTCTGAATATTGAATTTATCAATTATCTTTCATTCACAACTGCACTATTTTAAATTAGTTCCAATTACTAATTCATCACAAATTCCAATTCATTTATTCAAATTTGTTCATTTATTCAAATTTGTTTTCAACATTCAATTTATTTTCATGTACTTGCAATTGCAAATTTATTCATTCATTCACAATTTTATTCTCATAATTCAATACTTAATTCCAATTCATTTGTTACTATTCCAAATTTATTTTCAACTTAATAAATTTTCTTTAAGTAATCATTTCACTTTATTCAATTGATTCACTTGTACTTACATTAATTTAACTCCATCCTTTAAATTAAATTTATTCTATCAAAATTCAATTTGTATAAGTTATCAATTCAATAATTATTCCCACAAATATTTTTAATAGGATTCCAGAGTCTTTTCAACCTTTTCAAAACCATTTTTGAAAACAATTCAAACTATCCTTTGAATTTCCAAAACAAAACCCAAATTTTCCAAACAACTTCCATTTAAAATAATTTGGCAGCAATTCCTCTTTTGGAAACCCGAAAATGAACACCGATAGTGTCGCGATCACCAATCGGAATTATTTTCCAGTGACCAAAAAGAGTTTAGAGCTTTTCATCTCTTCAAAACATTTTTCTAAAACCTTTGAAATTCATTTTCAAATTAATTAGGATTTTAAACTTTCCAAATTTCCAAAATTTTCAAATTCTTTTCAAAACATTTCCAAATACTTCTCTGGAATTTCGTTTTCAATTATAAGTCACATTTATAATTTATATTCTTAAATTTCATTTGTATATGAATTTATTTCTTTATGCTTCAATTCACATTATAAATTTCATTTGTTAATTGAATTTATCTCCAAATCTTTGGTTATTATCTTAATTTCTCATTCCATTTCATATAACAATGATAATAATTCAATGTTATTGTTTTATAACAACCAAACATCCATATACTATGATAATTCATAGAAAAATCATTTCCTTTCTATACAAAAATAGTTTTGGGCAAAATTATTTCATTCACCCTATTTAAAACAATATTGTGTCGGTTTATCTTGTTTAAGAGTTTAGAAACCCCTATCGATTACAGTTAGCTAGACTGCACCGACCAGAATCTATAAACAATCGACCGATAAGTCAACACAATACAAAATAATTTTTTATATTCACTAACAAATACGCGCTCATATCTATTATTACACTCAACTCATTCTAGAGTACTACTGACTCTATCTCTAATGAGTAACACCCAACAGAGCAGGGTTGTCGCTTAACCATATGCTCTGATACCACGTTGTAAGGACTCGAAAACAGCGGTCACAACCGGTAGGCTTTGCAACCATCCCGGCCCCACCGTGGCTCACACTGGCACCTCGCATTTACTTTTACGGCCAGCCTCTCGACTGTCACAACCAACCCATCCCACTCATGGGACATGTAGGGGTAAGAGTCTCCCCGTCGCCACCAAACCGCGAAGCGAGAACCCCCTATCATGCTGTAATATAGCAAATGCGATCCATAACGACGTATCACATATTCGGAATGGGTTATACGACCCCATGGTCCTTTCCCGGCTAACCCGAATAGTGAGCGCTTTTTCAAAAATAAGTGTGGCATTCAATTCATCCAATTCACAACAAATACCCATTCAAGGTAATCATTGATAGTCGGTTATTTAACCATCAATAAAGATGTGCAACATCATCAGATCCCAAATAATTTTCCAAATTATTTATTCTTCCAAAATATCTTTACTAGATATATAATTTCCACACTTCAAAAATAAATCGATATTTATTTTTAAAATGAATTTCCATTTCTTTTATAAATTCCATAGTGAATTTATATTTCAAAATATCTACTGATATACGATTTTTCAAATCGATTTCAATATTCAATTTCAATTTATCTTTAAGAAGATAAAATCTCAAAACGTTTCATTTCATATTGGAAAAGCATTCTCATACTTATTTAATAATAAGTAATTCACAAATCTATTTATTTTCAACACTTGGAAAATATTCGATATACTTAAATAAATGTTAAGTATATATTTCATTCTTTAAGGAAATCATTTACTATAACAACATCTATTTGAGTCAAAACGAATGTTACGTAAAACATCATTACGACGACTCAAAATCACTAGTATAGGGATTCGGAATTAAGATAGATATATTGTAACGTCCCAGATTTTCGCGTTCGAAAATCGACATCCATACTTTACATCGTACTCGAATGTCGTAGATTCGAGCGTTCAAATCCGAGTCGCCGGAGCTTATAACACAGTTAAGTAAATAACACAGCGGAAGAAATGAATAATACATTGATATACAATATCTGATACAACAGAATGATACAATGAATATCAATATACATCAGAGATATGATACAATAAATTGCAGCGGAAAGAAAAATAGATAACATCAGCAGCGGATAATCTTCATCTCCAAAGCACGATCCAGAAATAGCTCGAACTCCCAATAACGAGGCACAAAGATAAGCAAGTGCAGTCTGATCCAAAGACTGAACTAGCTCCAGATAATCTACTAAATCTGAATATCTGAAAAACCAAACTCTAGACTGCTCGTGTAGAAAATTATGAGCACCCAGAGTTTAGGAAAGAAACAATAAACTCCGGATCAGTCATGGGACTGGTGTGAGCAACAAAAACAGTTTATCTTTAAAACAAATAGCAGAGAATTTTAAAGTCAATTCGCAATGCTTTTGGAAAATGAAACTACCATAAGACCTCCCACCACACACACAATGTAAACGCAGAATTGGAGGAGATTTCTTCTTATGATAGTCAAAGATGCTTACTACGCAAAATCAAATCATTTGATATTATTACTAGTGCATAGTGTAGAAAACAATTTCGAAAGTAGAATATAAATCTTAGCCAGCATAGACATTTCGCACTTATGCCTACTATAGCTACTATGTTCAATAGCAGGTTACCACCACATTTCATGGCAGGTAATACAACTAAAACCGTACAGGGCTCGTATTGTTTTGTTTGGTTTTCCAACAAATGGTCAGGCTAAGGAACTTCCTATTCCACGAAAGAAACGCCTCTGGCGGGACGTTCCGAGAACCAACTGTTCTCTGCCAAACAAGGCCGGCAACCCCTTTTCCCAAGGGATAAAAGAAACCTCAGATATGCCACCCCCGGTCCTTTGGGACCTTTAACCGAGCGCTCGATAACCAACATCACACATCATAAAGAAAGTGTATCCACATGAGTAAGTATCTGGGCTCCATACCATGATACTACCCTTTTCCAGAAGGAATGGTCATACCCTAGGGGAGCTACCCCTGAAAACCTTGCCGCACAATTCCTGTTTCGACCATTACCGGGTTGTGAGGCTCGACGAAGTCTCGTCCACAAAGCTACGCTTTTTCAAAAAGCCACGCTTTGGGTCAACAGATGATCAACCTATGATCACAAAGATAAATGATCAAACAAATGATCATATCACAAATGATCAAACACTGATCATCACACAGCAACACTCAGCATGCCACATTACCAAATTGGGATATATCGCTGATAACTTCAACTACATAACCTCTGAGCTCGTACGTCTCAGAGAAGGGTGTTAAGCTAAGAGAATAAATTCTCCGCCACCAAACAGAAATGTATTTGAAAGAAATCGGCTTTATATCTCAAAGTGTAATGTCAGACATGTATCCATATAAGTCTGTTCCGGGTTCGAACAGAACCGAAGGCACTTCTCACGAAGCCCTTGCAATTCCGGATAATTTCCAATCACGTCCGGACTTCCCGTCACAAAAGAGTGATATAAATCTCTATACCGGCGCGACTCAGTGCAGAGACATTCGACAGGTTGTCCTTTCATTTTCGAAAAATATCCGGTCTTCAACACCGGTCTTCAAATGCTATCCATATACGACGTATCACTATTCGGAATGAGTTATACGACCCAAAGGTCCTTTCCCGGCTAACCCGAATAGTGAGCGTAATATTCGAAAACATATGGATATTGGGATTTCAATTAAGTCACAATTTAAACCCAAACTTTCTTTTCAAATGGTTTATCAAATTACCATTTTAATCCTTTAAACAAAAAGATTCAATTCACAAAGTTCACTTAATTTCACAAAGATTCATTCACAGATTTTCCAAATCAATTTCCCTTTCAATTTGATTAATTCGTTAAATCTTTAAATCAAAGATTTAACTCATAGCTTTCAAAACAATTTCATTTCGAATGGTTTAAATAAATCATCACTTTAAATCTGTTAAAAACAAACAGATTTAATTCATAGCTTTCAAAACAATTCATAACTTGGAAAATCCATTTTTCAATTTACTTGAAATTCCTTTAATTAACTGGAATTTCATTTCTTATCTGAAAGATTTTACCATTTGAAAACAACAGTTTCAATTTGGAAATCTGATTCATTCATACGAGTTGAAATCCTTGGTTTAAATTCAAATTCCCAAATTAATACTCTAAAATGGTTTAATTCATACAAACACATTTATATCATCTTTTATCCCTAGTTTCCAAATCATAGATTTAATTTCAAACTTGAATTCAAATTTAAATCTAATTATTTAAATTTTCAAAACTCGATTAAGTTATTCAAAATAACTTTTATCTTTGAAATTCTATTTCAAAAGCTTTTCACTTTAAACCCCAAATTTCTAATTTCAAAATCAATTGAAATTAAAATTTCAATTTCAAAAACATCAAATTTAAATCATCTGTGACTTAACCGATTTCCACGTGAAATCCATATTTGTGTGTGTAACAGTGTGGTCCAGGGGTTTCACACAATAGTGCACAACATCAATCATCACAGATATATCGATAAGCGGTATAACCCATAACGCTTATCTTCATTCACAGATTCACAGATATATATCACATATAAGTAAATTACAGATTACAACATAAATCAGGATGTATCACAAAGCATCACAATCAGGGATATCAAACAATTCAATTATTCAGTCAAGTCCAAACATTCACAATTAAAATTTATTAATCCTTTGATTTATTACCCCAAGAAATGATTTTTTTTATTTACTTCCCTTAAGTAATTTTACTTTCAATTTCATTCATTTGGTAATTACCCTTAATTAATTAAGTAATCACTTATTCTTAATTAAATTTAAGCAATTAATTATCTTAATTTAATTGTCCTTAATTAATTAACTTTAATTACTTAATTATGTATATTCTAATTACAAATTAATTAATCTCTAATCATTAATTAATCAATCATAATCATTCGTTAATTAAATTAATTAATTATTCTTAATTAATTACTGAATTAATCCTTTATCCTTAATTAATTTTACTAAAATTTCTTAATTAACTTACTTAATCCAAAACATTAAAACTTTAATTATCTTAAGATAAAAAATTATATTATTAATGCCTTAATTCCCATTAACATATTTAAACCATTTATCTTTAATTAACTTAACTTGTTTGAGTGCAAAGTTTTAAGTTTAAGCATTCAAACATTTTGCAAAATGTTTTAAACTTTGTTTTTAAAACTTAGTTTGCTTTTAAATTTTCAAAAATTCATTTTTCAGTTTGGAACTAACAAGATTCAAATCCTGGAACAAACTTAAAAAAAAAATTTGCTTTGAATTTTACTTTGCTATAAACTGAACAAACTTATAAACTGGAACAACTACACGAGGCAACACACGCAAAAACCCGAGCACGCACGATGAAAACTTCGAGCCATCACCCAATTTTCACGATCCAAACTTCAGTTTTCTTTCTTCTCCTCCCTACAGTAGATTACTGATACCCCCTCTCCATGGTGCACGTGCACAAACGAGATGGCCAGCTCCAGTCATCGCCGCGACTCCGAGCATGTCGACGATCGTCTATACAAGCCTCCAATCACCTCAGAAATTCGTAATAACGTCGAACTCGAGATTTTGCTATTTAACTCAAACTGGACCACACACGACCATCAGAAAACTACCTCGTCTGACCGCCTCAAGCCTCCAACAATGTCGCGATCTTGGTCAAAGCTTCGCCTGCCTCCCATCGTCCGATTGCCCCCGGTCCAGTTCGACTCGATGCTCTGGTGAGGCCGCATTCTTCTCAAAATCAGTCGCCACCCAGAACTAGGCTTAAACCCTAGTTCGACTTCGCCCGGCCACCACGACAAATAATAATTTTACCCACGATTTTTCTGACAACCACCAGCCCATCAGCCACCTACCACATCAATTTCGAGACCCCTGATCACCGTGACCGCCATTAATTGCCCAAATATAATTATTTGTTCATTCTAAAAATTCTCGACATCAAGTTGCTTAAAAATCCCGAGACATGTATCTAAATTCATAAATTCGTGATACAAACTTGATTTTACAATAAAATCTTGAAGTTAAGGAGTTTGAATTTGTCTGATATCCTATGATTTACTTTGAATTCCCTTTTCTCACAAAATTTATTCAATATTTTTGCTTGAAATTATTTTTAAAAATAATTTTACCTTCAAAACATCATTTTGC
The DNA here is from genome assembly GCA_030737815.1 of Allium fistulosum. Taxonomy (NCBI): domain Eukaryota; kingdom Viridiplantae; phylum Streptophyta; class Magnoliopsida; order Asparagales; family Amaryllidaceae; genus Allium; species Allium fistulosum. The sequence continues at coordinate 571,170,511 of CM060906.1, forward strand.
CTTCAATGATCCTATTTTAATATTGAATATATAAAGAGCAGTTAGAATTTGTTTTATTGGGTTTGAGATTGTAGAACAACAGAGAGTTGTTCATGTGTAAGCACAAACATGACTACAGCACTTCACACACATACATGCAGATATGTCCATACGATTTCACAAGCATATATTTCAAACACAATCTAAACATTCAAAAGATAGAACAGTTCAAGTTTGCTCACAAACAAAAACAGACAGGTTCAGGAAGGAGATTTGCTCACTGAAAATGTTTAAAGAAGAATGTTACTCACCTTACTACCAGGAGAAAGAACAGAGGCTCATGTTTTGAACATGCTTTGAATTTTGAAACTGAAGTTTGTTTTTACTTCTGCTTGGATCTTGAACTTGATCTGCTTCCAGGTTGAAAACTTTTGCATTCTTTAAATTCTAAACTGCTATTATTATTATTTTCTCTGGTTTCATTCTGTTTTCCAGATCTTTGAAATGCCTTAGTTTATGATTTAAGATGATGATATATAGAAAAGAAGGCATAGGTGATATTATTTGTTTATACATAGGTATGGGTGATATGGTATGTTATGGTGGCTGAGGTACCTTGCATTAACTAAGGTGTACAAATCTATACTTATCTTTTATATGTTTTGGTATTGTTGGTCTCGGCTGAAATGATAGGAGCAGGTACTTTTTGTTTTCAAGTCTATACTTATTTAACATTGCTTGTACAATATATATTTACTTTGTTTATGTTTATTTCTTGCCTTTGTTTATTAAACAAGATCTCGGCTAAAGGTACTTATATACATTATTGTTGTCTTGTTTTCAAAAGCTTATGCATTAATTATTTTCGGCTGAGAAGATGATTGTGGTGGCTTGCCTTACTTGCTTTGATATGCTATTGTACTTTATCATTTGATTTTTCCAGGTTGAGGCATTTTTATTATCTTCTTTGTTTAGGCTGAAAACTTCTAAACTTGCCTAATTCACATACAACTTCATTTGTATTTCTTTTGTCATTACTTTATAGTTTTACTTCGTAATTCAGATGACATTCTAAAATAATACGTTGTTATAATCTATTTTATACTTATGCTTTAAATATTTATAAGGTTTATTCTATTTCAAACATTTACTTCTATTAAATATGTTGTTAAATTTTAATCTATTTGTTACTTTATATTCAATCTTAACTTAATATTTATTATCTTGTATTTACTTTATACTTGAATGTATTTGTATCTTTTATCGTCTTGCTTAACATCTATTATTATTTAACTATAATACTAATTATTTTTATATAAATATTATTTAAATTCAAATTATCATTATTTCTAAATTTTAAATCAATTTATTTATTTATTTTTATTTTAAAACCATTTATAACAGATTTAAAATTCAAGTCAAATATATATCTATACATTTATTATTTTCAAATTCACTCGTATATGCCCAAATACATATATTACAATATTTATTAAATTTAAATGATTTATACAAAATATATTTGGTTATTGGGGAAACTCGCTTCCTATTTATAATAAATTATACAATTTTAATTCAAAAATTCTTTTAATTATCAATTAAATGTAATTAAAATTCGGGGTCGTTACAAACTTCCCCCCTTAAAAGAATTTCGTCCTCGAAATTACCAAGGAGACAAAAAGATAGATGAAGAATATTTCATCAACTCAAACTGAACATTTATTCTGCATTTGGCTCACCAAATCAGAATATCAATAACAGATACAAGAACGAATCTGTTTAACACTTCACAAGATACTCGGGTTATCCAGATCTACGAAATATGCAGTGGCATCGGTCAGTTCAAAAGAATAACTAACCATTCGTAGAATATATCCGGACCCAAAGAATAGATAGATATATGGATACGATTTCAAAACTTTTAGTTTAAAACTAAAATATACCTATCAACCATAGCAACCAAAGCAAACAAGGCAACCAATACATCCAAACAAACAATTTTGGTCTATCCGGAGTTTATGTCCCATATTAATATATCGAATCTCCTTCCTGGATCTACCAGGAACTATCGAAGGATTCAGAAAAGACGTTGAACAAAAGAGATTGATAGAGAAAAGATTACTTCCTCGTTGTTACAGAGTATTGACCATTTATAGTCGTATTTCCCTGTCCCCTATCTCGTCCTCTTCTTGCACTCATACTCACTATCAGTGGATAGTAAGAGAATTTACTGAGACGTTCAGACGGATATCTGAGAATTACTCATTCTAGAGTTTACTTCACTCTATCTCTAATGAGCTACTTAACGTGTTATACTCCTGAGCTAAAGTTCAACCTTAGCTCTGATACCAAATGTAACGTCCTAGATTTTCGCGTTCGAAAATCGACATCCATACTTTACATCGTACTCGAATGTCGTAGATTCGAGCGTTCAAATCCGAGTCGCCGGAGCTTATAACACAGTTAAGTAAATAACACAGCGGAAGAAATGAATAATACATTGATATACAATATCTGATACAACAGAATGATACAATGAATATCAATATACATCAGAGATATGATACAATAAATTGCAGCGGAAAGAAAAATAGATAACATCAGCAGCGGATAATCTTCATCTCCAAAGCACGATCCAGAAATAGCTCGAACTCCCAATAACGAGGCACAAAGATAAGCAAGTGCAGTCTGATCCAAAGACTGAACTAGCTCCAGATAATCTACTAAATCTGAATATCTGAAAAACCAAACTCTAGACTGCTCGTGTAGAAAATTATGAGCACCCAGAGTTTAGGAAAGAAACAATAAACTCCGGATCAGTCATGGGACTGGTGTGAGCAACAAAAACAGTTTATCTTTAAAACAAATAGCAGAGAATTTTAAAGTCAATTCGCAATGCTTTTGGAAAATGAAACTACCATAAGACCTCCCACCACACACACAATGCAAACGCAGAATTGGAGGAGATTTCTTCTTATGATAGTCAAAGATGCTTACTACGCAAAATCAAATCATTTGATATTATTACTAGTGCATAGTGTAGAAAACAATTTCGAAAGTAGAATATAAATCTTAGCCAGCATAGACATTTCGCACTTATGCCTACTATAGCTACTATGTTCAATAGCAGGTTACCACCACATTCCATGGCAGGTAATACAACTAAAACCGTACAGGGCTCGTATTGTTTTGTTTGGTTTTCCAACAAATGGTCAGGCTAAGGAACTTCCTATTCCACGAAAGAAACGCCTCTGGCGGGACGTTCCGAGAACCAACTGTTCTCTGCCAAACAAGGCCGGCAACCCCTTTTCCCAAGGGATAAAAGAAACCTCAGATATGCCACCCCCGGTCCTTTGGGACCTTTAACCGAGCGCTCGATAACCAACATCACACATCATAAAGAAAGTGTATCCACATGAGTAAGTATCTGGGCTCCATACCATGATACTACCCTTTTCCAGAAGGAATGGTCATACCCTAGGGGAGCTACCCCTGAAAACCTTGCCGCACAATTCCTGTTTCGACCATTACCGGGTTGTGAGGCTCGACGAAGTCTCGTCCACAAAGCTACGCTTTTTCAAAAAGCCACGCTTTGGGTCAACAGATGATCAACCTATGATCACAAAGATAAATGATCAAACAAATGATCATATCACAAATGATCAAACACTGATCATCACACAGCAACACTCAGCATGCCACATTACCAAATTGGGATATATCGCTGATAACTTCAACTACATAACCTCTGAGCTCGTACGTCTCAGAGAAGGGTGTTAAGCTAAGAGAATAAATTCTCCGCCACCAAACAGAAATGTATTTGAAAGAAATCGACTTTATATCTCAAAGTGTAATGTCAGACATGTATCCATATAAGTCTGTTCCGGGTTCGAACAGAACCGAAGGCACTTCTCACGAAGCCCTTGCAATTCCGGATAATTTCCAATCACGTCCGGACTTCCCGTCACAAAAGAGTGATATAAATCTCTATACCGGCGCGACTCAGTGCAGAGACATTCGACAGGTTGTCCTTTCATTTTCGAAAAATATCCGGTCTTCAACACCGGTCTTCAAATGCTATCCATATACGACGTATCACTATTCGGAATGAGTTATACGACCCAAAGGTCCTTTCCCGGCTAACCCGAATAGTGAGCGTAATATTCGAAAACATATGGATATTGGGATTTCAATTAAGTCACAATTTAAACCCAAACTTTCTTTTCAAATGGTTTATCAAATTACCATTTTAATCCTTTAAACAAAAAGATTCAATTCACAAAGTTCACTTAATTTCACAAAGATTCATTCACAGATTTTCCAAATCAATTTCCCTTTCAATTTGATTAATTCGTTAAATCTTTAAATCAAAGATTTAACTCATAGCTTTCAAAACAATTTCATTTCGAATGGTTTAAATAAATCATCACTTTAAATCTGTTAAAAACAAACAGATTTAATTCATAGCTTTCAAAACAATTCATAACTTGGAAAATCCATTTTTCAATTTACTTGAAATTCCTTTAATTAACTGGAATTTCATTTCTTATCTGAAAGCTTTTACCATTTGAAAACAACAGTTTCAATTTGGAAATCTGATTCATTCATACGAGTTGAAATCCTTGGTTTAAATTCAAATTCCCAAATTAATACTCTAAAATGGTTTAATTCATACAAACACATTTATATCATCTTTTATCCCTAGTTTCCAAATCATAGATTTAATTTCAAACTTGAATTCAAATTTAAATCTAATTATTTAAATTTTCAAAACTCGATTAAGTTATTCAAAATAACTTTTATCTTTGAAATTCTATTTCAAAAGCTTTTCACTTTAAACCCCAAATTTCTAATTTCAAAATCAATTGAAATTAAAATTTCAATTTCAAAAACATCAAATTTAAATCATCTGTGACTTAACCGATTTCCACGTGAAATCCATATTTGTGTGTGTAACAGTGTGGTCCAGGGGTTTCACACAATAGTGCACAACATCAATCATCACAGATATATCGATAAGCGGTATAACCCATAACGCTTATCTTCATTCACAGATTCACAGATATATATCACATATAAGTAAATTACAGATTACAACATAAATCAGGATGTATCACAAAGCATCACAATCAGGGATATCAAACAATTCAATTATTCAGTCAAGTCCAAACATTCACAATTAAAATTTATTAATCCTTTGATTTATTACCCCAAGAAATGATTTTTTTTATTTACTTCCCTTAAGTAATTTTACTTTCAATTTCATTCATTTGGTAATTACCCTTAATTAATTAAGTAATCACTTATTCTTAATTAAATTTAAGCAATTAATTATCTTAATTTAATTGTCCTTAATTAATTAACTTTAATTACTTAATTATGTATATTCTAATTACAAATTAATTAATCTCTAATCATTAATTAATCAATCATAATCATTCGTTAATTAAATTAATTAATTATTCTTAATTAATTACTGAATTAATCCTTTATCCTTAATTAATTTTACTAAAATTTCTTAATTAACTTACTTAATCCAAAACATTAAAACTTTAATTATCTTAAGATAAAAAATTATATTATTAATGCCTTAATTCCCATTAACATATTTAAACCATTTATCTTTAATTAACTTAACTTGTTTGAGTGCAAAGTTTTAAGTTTAAGCATTCAAACATTTTGCAAAATGTTTTAAACTTTGTTTTTAAAACTTAGTTTGCTTTTAAATTTTCAAAAATTCATTTTTCAGTTTGGAACTAACAAGATTCAAATCCTGGAACAAACTTAAAAAAAAAATTTGCTTTGAATTTCACTTTGCTATAAACTGAACAAACTTATAAACTGGAACAACTACACGAGGCAACACACGCAAAAACCCGAGCACGCACGATGAAAACTTCGAGCCATCACCCAATTTTCACGATCCAAACTTCAGTTTTCTTTCTTCTCCTCCCTACAGTAGATTACTGATACCCCCTCTCCATGGTGCACGTGCACAAACGAGATGGCCAGCTCCAGTCATCGCCGCGACTCCGAGCATGTCGACGATCGTCTATACAAGCCTCCAATCACCTCAGAAATTCGTAATAACGTCGAACTCGAGATTTTGCTATTTAACTCAAACTGGACCACACACGACCATCAGAAAACTACCTCGTCTGACCGCCTCAAGCCTCCAACAATGTCGCGATCTTGGTCAAAGCTTCGCCTGCCTCCCATCGTCCGATTGCCCCCGGTCCAGTTTGACTCGATGCTCTGGTGAGGCCGCATTCTTCTCAAAATCAGTCGCCACCCAGAACTAGGCTTAAACCCTAGTTCGACTTCGCCCGGCAACCACGACAAATAATAATTTTACCCACGATTTTTCTGACAACCACCAGCCCATCAGCCACCTACCACATCAATTTCGAGACCCCTGATCACCGTGACCGCCATTAATTGCCCAAATATAATTATTTGTTCATTCTAAAAATTCTCGACATTAAGTTGCTTAAAAATCCCGAGACATGTATCTAAATTCATAAATTCGTGATACAAACTTGATTTTACAATAAAATCTTGAAGTTAAGGAGTTTGAATTTGTCTGATATCCTATGATTTACTTTGAATTCCCTTTTCTCACAAAATTTATTCAATATTTTTGCTTGAAATTATTTTTAAAAATAATTTTACCTTCAAAACATCATTTTGCCTTCAATGATCCTATTTTAATATTGAATATATAAAGAGCAGTTAGAATTTGTTTTATTGGGTTTGAGATTGTAGAACAACAGAGAGTTGTTCATGTGTAAGCACAAACATGACTACAGCACTTCACACACATACATGCAGATATGTCCATACGATTTCACAAGCATATATTTCAAACACAATCTAAACATTCAAAAGATAGAACAGTTCAAGTTTGCTCACAAACAAAAACATACAGGTTCAGGAAGGAGATTTGCTCACTGAAAATGTTTAAAGAAGAATGTTACTCACCTTACTACCGGGAGAAAGAACAGAGGCTCATGTTTTGAACATGCTTTGAATTTTGAAACTGAAGTTTGTTTTTACTTCTGCTTGGATCTTGAACTTGATCTGCTTCCAGGTTGAAAACTTTTGCATTCTTTAAATTCTAAACTGCTATTATTATTTTTTTCTCTGGTTTCATTCTGTTTTCCAGATCTTTGAAATGCCTTAGTTTATGATTTAAGATGATGATATATAGAAAAGAAGGCATAGGTGATATTATTTGTTTATACATAGGTATGGGTGATATGGTATGTTATGGTGGCTGAGGTACCTTGCATTAACTAAGGTGTACAAATCTATACTTATCTTTTATATGTTTTGGTATTGTTGGTCTCGGCTGAAATGATAGGAGCAGGTACTTTTTGTTTTCAAGTCTATACTTATTTAACATTGCTTGTACAATATATATTTACTTTGTTTATGTTTATTTCTTGCCTTTGTTTATTAAACAAGATCTCGGCTAAAGGTACTTATATACATTATTGTTGTCTTGTTTTCAAAAGCTTATGCATTAATTATTTTCGGCTGAGAAGATGATTGTGGTGGCTTGCCTTACTTGCTTTGATATGCTATTGTACTTTATCATTTGATTTTTCCAGGTTGAGGCATTTTTATTATCTTCTTTGTTTAGGCTGAAAACTTCTAAACTTGCCTAATTCACATACAACTTCATTTGTATTTCTTTTGTCATTACTTTATAGTTTTACTTCGTAATTCAGATGACATTCTAAAATAATACGTTGTTATAATCTATTTTATACTTATGCTTTAAATATTTATAAGGTTTATTCTATTTCAAACATTTACTTCTATTAAATATGTTGTTAAATTTTAATCTATTTGTTACTTTATATTCAATCTTAACTTAATATTTATTATCTTGTAGTTACTTTATACTTGAATGTATTTGTATCTTTTATCGTCTTGCTTAACATCTATTATTATTTAACTATAATACTAATTATTTTTATATAAATATTATTTAAATTCAAATTATCATTATTTCTAAATTTTAAATCAATTTATTTATTTATTTTTATTTTAAAACCATTTATAACAGATTTAAAATTCAAGTCAAATATATATCTATATATTTATTATTTTCAAATTCACTCGTATATGCCCAAATACATATATTACAATATTTATTAAATTTAAATGATTTATACAAAATATATTTGGTTATCGGGGAAACTCGCTTCCTATTTATAATAAATTATACAATTTTAATTCAAAAATTCTTTTAATTATCAATTAAATGTAATTAAAATTCGGGGTCGTTACATATATAAATCCCAATACTAGATAAAAACATTTCCTTTCGGAAATCATTTACTATAACAACAATGTTATAGTCCACCATTTCCTTCTATTTCTCGAAAACGTCTATTTCAACAATGAATGTTGAAATCTATGATTTCGATATTCAATACATTTTTAAAACATCGTTAAAACAATTAACTTCATTTTTAATGTCACTTTCCCAAAACTATCCATTTTACTCAACAATATATTCACTGTCCAAAATCGTGAATATACTTCACTAACCATATTTCAATATTTTCTACACATTTTATTTCAATAATTATCCACTATCCAAAATCGTGGATAAAATTTCCTTAATAACCTTCTATATTAAATTCATCAGATTTGATTGATTTTTCCGGATTTATAAAACAACGTTTATAAATTCCATTTTCTATTTTCTATAACAACTTCGGTTTATAAATCTCATTTTATTAACTTCTATAATTCACTTATCAAAATAAGTGATTTCGGATTTATAAAACAATGTTTATAAATTTCAATTCTATTTATAAAAACTTCAATTTATAAATCTCCTTTGTTAACTAATTCAATTCCTAACTCAATTTTCATACCAACAATCCATATTATAAGTTATATACTTATAATTCATTTATTTTACAAAATCGTTTCCATTTATAAGTTCACAATTTATAAATTTCATTCACTTATAAATTCTTAAAAATTCATTTTAACGCTTATAAAAACTCGTTTTATAATCCCAATGTTTTAAAGTTATAAATATCAATTTTGTACATCTTTTACATACACCGTTTTTAATAATTCAAAAATTCCAATAAAAACCATTTTATAAATTACTTAACTATTTATTCCAAAAATCACCTTTTGGTTATACTTCACAAAAATCTTAACTTTTATAACTTTAAAGTTTTGAAGTTTATTTAAAATAAATCAATTCAACAATTTAAATACAACGTATATTTTCAAAGATCACTTCAAAAATCTCTTTTAAAATCAACATCGTTATTTTTAAATTTCAAAGATGAATCCGATGATGCAACAGCACCAATTAGTCAATCACAACATTCAATATCATATATCAATATGATAACAGAATACAACACAATATCTGTAAATAAATAAATACTGGTGAGGAATCCAGTTGGATCCCTCCAACCTGTTTCCCTGCATCCACAGATGTTAGCACAATACCAATTCCACTTCGAGGTGGAATATCGCGGTATATGGGTTTTATAAAAATCATCCGCTTACTAACGGCGCATAGGGTCTCATCCGCTATACAATGCGGGAAATCAATCAATCCAATATATACATATGCCAATATGTATATATTGCTATATATATAGATATATCCTACTATATCTAATATCACATCCAATAGCAATCAATCAAATCAATAATAACTGCAATTCATTTTGAGTGAGAAAAATCTCACCTTTGCTTTTTATTTTGCCATCCCATTTTTTCATTCCAATTTGTTTCCTTCACAATTTTAACCTTACTGCCTAGCTTGCTGGTCGCCGTGCACGCAACCATCGCGAGACCCGCCACCGCAATCAAGTCGCATCCCAACCCATCGTGACATCATCCATTGACCTGCCTCACACTCGTCGCCATCGACCTCGCGAACTCCATACTCGCGTTACCACTGTGAGACTTTCCCCCACGGCATCGCTCCCCTCCGCTCAGTACGCGAGCCCTAGCCGCATCCACCAAACCCAGTCGCGAGCCTACCCTTCGTTCGCCAGCTGCCGCCGCCCCCTACGCGATCGAATCGCGATTTGTTTCCAACCCCGGTCGCGCGATTAGATGAAGACGTGGAACGAATTCTCGTTCGTTCGAACAAGAATGAAAAGGGCTTCGATCGATTCTGTTTTTTTTATTTTAAGGAAGAGGCTACGGCCATTTTTACTTTGAGAGAAAGAAAGTCTCGGCATTCTTTTTTTTTTTTGATTTGAACTGGGGAAGAGGGGGACGAGATGCTTTAAAATCGAACGAAGTATGGGTTACGTGATGGGTTGCACGACTTCGTGATTCTCGGCCTGTTCAAAGGAGGAAAGTAGCTGACGTTTTGACAAATATGAACTTTAAATTTTTTAAATTGGATTCAATTTAATTTCTACGCGTTTAACTATCGTGTGCTCTCAAAACAACTCCAAACGCTACGAAATTTGAAACCCGATAATAATACAATATTACGGACCCAATGGAACTGGTTTCGTCGAATTCCGAGGCTGTGCCTCGGACGGCTATTTTTAAATATCGATACGAACGATAATTTTCAAAACTGAACAAAACAGTTTGAAATTTAATTCTGAAGCTTCTATTATCTTCGGTATCATTGATATAAATTTTAAAAGCTTTCGAAATATTTTTCTCCAGCTTAAAATTGAAGATTCAAATTTTTATTCAACTATCAACAGATAAATTTTATAATTTAATTGCCAATTTATTCTGATAATTTGAAATTCAAGTCAAACCATCATTTAAATATTTAAAATTAATTAAATATTTCATTTTTAAATTGTTCAAAATTCTGGGTCGTTACATTTTCTATTTGAGCTTGAAACTTGGAGCATCTACATTGGTGCTTTCAGTAGGACTAAACCATGCTAAGGAGTTAAGGCATTCGAGCTAAGATTACTACTGTAAAAGGATACCCATGCTCATTAAAACTGCAACATAGCTATTTTTATTTTAACACTTTGTATTTCGGTATTCATTTCTATTACCGAACTTATATTTTTAAGCACCATAACTAATGAATAGAGTCCTTATGATTTACAACATTATTTTATGTGTTAGACCCGCATATTCAAACAATCATGCATTGCATAGGAAAGACTTTAAAATTTCTAAGAAAACATAAAACTCGACTTATTAATAATGCAATGGATGCAAGGATGAAAGTTCTAAAAGGTCACTATTCCCAACGTACATCTTTTAATAAATGCATTTGGTGTAGTATGAACAATGCTAATAAAAAAAACAAGGGGAAACAAATATATAAAGGAAGACTATTAGCAAATGAATTTTCAGCACAAAGTTAATATTAGACATAATCCCTAACCTGCTTGATGTTACCCAAAAAAATTCGGATAAAAAGGAAGGACATTTAATCAACACATCATGAGAAGTCTTCAAAAATCATGCCACCAAACAAAAAGGAGGGGAGAAACCCAAGGAATGAAGGCAGTGAATTACAATTCGGAGTTGTTAAATACATACATGTAAGGGAAAATATTCTTAATTCTCCCAACTTGGCTCTAACAATTCGATCAAAGCCAAAATTTGAGGCAGTGCATGATTTCACATGTAATATAAGAAATAAGAATGTTCGGGGAAAGCTTCATCAATAAAAAGCAGAAAAAAGCATGATTGTCCAATGAGATTCCTTAACACCGACAATTTGGGCGCACCATAAAAAGCCGAAACTGACAATGCATAAGCAAATCATGGAAATAAGGATCACGAACTCAACTTTTCAATAAGAACTAAAATCGATCTTTTGTGAGATTATTATACAAAGACCGATGTATAATGTATGGCTAAAGTACAAAAACGGTTAAGTTTATGGTTACTATCCAAACAAAAGTTCAGGGATAAAATCAGTCAACTATGCATGTAGTTACTATCATCAATTTCTGACAACTAAAACCAATAACTAAGGAGATTCTCTCACAAGTCTATCTCGGGGTATCAACCTCGGGTAGTGAGTGAGAAATTATGGTGTTACTATCACGTAACCAAAAATCAGCAACCTAAAATCGATCAATCATGAATACAGTTGCTATTGTACAAAAACAAATCGGTGATGCATATGTTACTGTATTAAAATGATCAATGAGATGTGTGTAGTTACTACCTAGAGTCTCATGAGCTAAAATTGGCCTAAATATCCTACTTACGAAGGAGACACTCCCCATGAGTTGATGTTAGAGTATCAACCTTAGGCATTGAGTGAGAATATGCAGATTTACTATTTGGAGTCCACAAATCCTGCTAATCTCACTCATGAGGAGAGAAAACTCCCATATGGTTTATTAGGAGTCATCCAAATAGGGGGAATCACTCCTAATAGGGAGACGAGTTAATGAGGTTATGCCTTTCGATATATTATACCTATACCAGTAGTCCCAATCAAGACATTAGTCTGCCCTTGTGTAAAAGACTGTAAGACCATAGAACATTACATTGAAGATCATTTTCTCATAAAGGAATAAATAGCAAAAGTTTTCCATCATGGCTAAGGAGCCAAATATAAAATTACCTGCTGGTTTAGGAAAAATGTTATCAAAAGAATGTAAACTGACTTGCCATTATCCACACACCTAAAGAGTCAAAGTCCTACCTCTTAAGAGAGTAGAAATTCGAAGACGTAGTTATTAAGTGAGTACATTTGAAGATCTAACTATTAGGCAAGAATATTAGATGGACCAACTCTTAAGTAGGTAGAATTTCAAAGACCTTACTAGCATATTATTAAACCCGAATATCTTAAAAAGTAAGGCATCAGGCATAAACCATGTACCTTTTTGAAATTAGGGCATCGGGTAAAAATCTAAATACCCTTTAAAAGTAGGTTGTGGACAAACAAAGACTATTCCTAGCATCCAAGTTGACTAAAGACTCAAATTTGTAAAATGAAGAACAAAGAGAAAATGGCCCCAAAATCCAATCACTGTAGGTAAAACAAGTGTATGCCATGTCCCTCGAAATGTTGATGACACACTGCAGATCGGGAGTGATTGTGCAAAAAAACATGTGAACTTTTCCTTTCTTTTTTCCATTCCTATGCACTATTTGATTCATCAATGTATGCAACCATATGAGATGAACTACACTACTTATTCGAGAAGTATCCAAACGAACATTAAGTATATAAAGTTAGAATAGTGTAAACACCTTGCAATTATAGGTAAAAAAATAGGAAGTAGGTAGAGAAATATTTAATAGAGTTATAAGACAAAGGAATATGAAAACCTAAATACTACTATTAAAGTATTTCCACCAAAAGCGCAAGTAAACTAGGAGGCAAGTGTTATTCCCATATTTTGGCAATACTCAAGACACTTATATTTACTTGAAGATAGCTCTCTAGTTTCATTAATGATAGAATCTTTTTTCCATTCCTATGCACTATTTGATTCATCAATGTATGCAACCATATGAGCTGAACTACACTACTTATTCGAGAAGTATCCAAACGAACATTAAGTATATAAAGTTAGAATAGTGTAAACACCTTGCAATTATAGGTAAAAAAAATAGGAAGTAGGTAGAGAAATATTTAATAGAGTTATAAGACAAAGGAATATGAAAACCTAAATACTACTATTAAAGTATTTCCACCAAAAGCGCAAGTAAACTAGGAGGCAAGTGTTATACCCATATTTTGGCAATACTCAAGACACTTATATTTACTTGAAGATAGCTCTCTAGTTTCATTAATGATAGAATCAAATAGTGTAATCTACGGATATGACAACTTAAGATTTTACCGAAACCAACAAGAGGTAGGCCGAAGTAATACTAAAAATTGAGAGGAAATTCCTAGAAAAATATTCAAGAATCCGCTCAAAAGAATATTAGAAATTTACTTGAAGAGTCGCTCAAAGTAACATCGATGAAATAATAAAAAAGTAAAGGACAAAGCAACTCAAAATTCACTCAAAAGCAAGCCCCGACTCACTTGAAAATGTGAATTATTCTTAAAGCAAGCTGTGAAGCATAGCTTGAGGCACATAACATTACAACAAAAATACCCTATTACAACGTCATTTTTACAACGGTCTTTAAATGCCCGTTGTAATAGAAACCTATTACAACAGTTTTTTCAAGCTCGTTGTAATAGATACCACTTTTCAACAACTCTTTTACTTTGCACGTTGTAATAGACAAATATTACAACGTTTTTAATTTGACCGTTGTAATATATGACTATTACAACGTTTTTTTGCCCACTGTAATAGATACCGATTTTCATCCCTGTTTCCCCGTTGAAATAGATACCTATTACAACTATTTTCTTTTGTCGTTGTAATAGATGCCGATTTTACAACGGCCACAAAATGCCTATTATAATAAATGCCCGTTGCTAATTTTTTATAATTAATAATTAATAATTACAATGCTTTCTTCAAAAATATTAATTGTTATTAATTATTAATATTTAATAATTAGTTATTAATGATATTAATATTAATTATCATTATCTTCGATTATTTATACATAATTAATTAATAATTTATAAATGGTAATTTATAATTAATAATTGTAAATGATAATGTCCATAGGTCATTATTTATAATTTATCACAATTAATGATTACTAATAAATAACTTATAATTACTAATTAGATTTGTTAATAATTACTAAATTACATTTATTATCTATTAATTACATTTAATAATTAATAAATATAATTAAAAATTAAAAATTAATATTAAATAATTAATAATTAATATTAAAAATTACTATTAAATAATTTATAATTAATAACTAACTTTTAAAAATTAATATTTAGTAATCAAAGTTTAAAATTTTATATTTAATCAATTTATAATTTTAATAATTACTACTTAATAATTTACTATAGTTTAATAATTAATAATCAATAATTATTGATTGATTTACTATTTAGTATATATTAGTAATTAATAATTACTATTACTAATTAATGATATATACATAATAACTAGTATTTAATTATTATTCAATTATAATCAAAAAGTAAAATATTCAAAACTAATCAACCAAACTTTATTTTATTTTAACACCCTCCCACCTAACTTTCCCTTTATCCCCAACCAAGAAACAACTTTCCCTTTATACTTCAATGTCAGCTCTCCAAAAAATTTCATTTCCCTCCGCTTTTCCTTTATCCCCGCTAAAATTTTTTCCCAAATCATTTATTGCGTTCCTCAACTAAAGAAACCCTAGCTCCTAAATCAAAACAGGATAGACCGCATCTCCAAGCACTCCACGAGCTTCGCTGCTACTAGCTCCTCCGCTACAAGCTACTCCACGAGCGCCACCATTCCCGTATAAGACATGGAGCTGCTTTCTTCACCCTAATTATAGGCAATATGGTAACTCTGTTTAATTGCTCTCTTCCGTTTGCCTCAATATGGTAACTCCCTTTTCAGCGTTTCACTTTATTTACAAATTTGTTAATTATCTCTCCTCGGTTCTTAATTGGTTTAATTTCGCCGACTCTATTAACTATTTCGACATGTTACATCTAATTATACGTTGCATTTAAATCTTAATTATTGTGTATTTTATGAGATCTAGGATAGGCAAATCTTGAATTTTGAAGGAAAGTATGAATTGTCATATGGTACTTTGCATCTTTCCATAAGAATTAGCATGCTATTTTTTAATCTTATCTCAAAATGAATCTTATGGGTTGGCTTAGAATTTGAGGACGGAACTTTATGATTTTGTTATGGTGGTGGTCGGCTTTTAGTTTTATTAAGATTATGTGATTTATAAATATGAAAATTAATTAATGATCTTCAGTTTACAGTAGTAATATTTGTTAGGCATTGATTACAATTTTCTTCCTATAAGTCTATTATTGTCAAAAGAACTGAGGTCATTTGATTTCTACTAACGTAAAAACCGAATTGTTAAATGCAACTGAGAGCTACCAGGAGAAGTTCGGAGATTATTTGTATAATATTCAATTATGCAGATTGAGACTTTTTTCATTTTTTAGTTATTTTGGGTTTTCATGCGGTCATAATTTCACATTTCCCTCCTCCTTCTTAAGTGTAATCAAGGATGATTTTTTAACTGAAATAATTTATCAATAAAATTAATTTAAGTTTGATGAGTAATTATTTAGAGCATTCTGGTATTTTAATAAATTATAAAGTATTATTTAAGTATTATTTTTAGCTAATTTTGATTAGATTATTGTGTTAGTATTTGGCAAGATTTATTGTTTGCTCCTATTTCTTAGCTACTTTTTCTTCCTTCCGCCTAACTTAACCTTCTATTTCCTCAGTATTTGGATGAAAATAAGCAGTTGATATTGGCTATTCTTGAAAATCAAAATTCTGGAAAAGCTGAAGAATGTGCCGAGTAAGTGCTTTAGTTAGACCATTTTTTTATCCATGCCATTCTTACCGCTTTCAATATTTGTGTATAACGTGGACTATTATATTGACCTTAAGATCACCATTTTTATGCTTTTGGGTGTAGTTGTTTGGTTTTGTTTACTTACATCATTCACAATATTTATTTTTCATTAGTTTAAAAGTTTTATTGTTTTTTCATTAATCTTTATATAGTTTTGCTATGAATGAAGTTAGATACAATTATACAGATATATCAAAAGATGCCTACTATATGACATAATATAATAGTGAGTTCAATCTTGGCATAGGATGGAAGAGTAAAATGAACCAGTAAAGCTTTTGTAGTGGATTGCACAGTTTACATAATACCGTTTCATAGTCATGACCTGGGCTGTAGCCCTAGGTACCACAAGAGTAGGTCCATCCGTCCCTACGTGCAATACACTTTTTATCAAGAAGAATTTGCAGATGTGTAAAATTTATCATGAAAATTTAGACTACTGATGAGGGATAACCTATGAAACCTTAACTTTTGGGTGTTATTGAGATTACGAAAGTGGATAATTTTCACCTCTTAGATGGCATTTTTACCGTCTTAGTAAATATGTTTTTATTACAATAGGAAGGTTAATTGCTTCTTAAGGTAGCAATGAAAAAGACCGTGAAGTGTTGCAAGTTGGGAACTAGCAGTTTAACATTATATACGTCCGAGAAATTCTAGTGTAAAATATACATATATTTTGGATATTATATGTTAAATCTAAATGCAAGGCAGTTTCATTCCCAAGTTATCTTTGATCTTGAAGTTAAAAATAATGTTGTATGGTAACTGCAGGAATCGAGCAAAGCTTCAAAGGAATCTCATGTATCTTGCAGCCATTGCAAATAGTCAGCCTCAAATGCCCACTGTTGCTCAGGTTCATTTTATTTATTTATATAATTCCCTTGAGCAGGTACCCCTCCCTAATTTATTGCATTTTGTTTATATATATCAAACTAGCGGTTGTAATTTATTACAACAACAACAACAACAACGCCATTATTCCCAAACAAGTTGGAATCGGCTAGAGATGGAACCCAAAACTAAATGACAAAGCTAATTTAAAGGTTATAACAATAACAATAGCAATAATAAAATAAAGTCAAATAAGTAAATTAATAATAATCTTTAATAATAGTTGTAATAGCTTTGGTGTCATACTTTTTAGGTACCAACGTGAACTACCAAAAACGTCCTTCTATATATTATCAAATAGGATCTAATCTTTAATAATAGTTGTAATAGATTTGATGTCACACTTTTTTGGTATCAACGTGAACTACCAAAAATGCTCTTCTATATATTATCAAATCTTAATCACTTAAAAAATATGATCTAATATTAAACTTCTTTTACAAATTCAAACGTCTATGAGAGTAGGATCTAACAATTAAACATGATTTACAAATTCAAAACACTTCTAAAAGTAGGATCTAAAATTAAACTTCCTTTACAAATTCAAAATACTTCTTTACAAATATACAAATCTCAATATCACTTGAAAATATAAAAAATCATTTTTTGACTGATTTAAACATATATAATTTATAAGGAAACAATTCACATTCGAAGCGTGTGCCGTAACACTCGTAATAACTAAGTAAAGTAAAAATAAAGATAAAAATACATATATATGGAGAAAAAAACAAATGATGATAATAGTATAAATAGTAATGATGGTGCTCGTACGTGAATCGCTAACTTCCACGCGCTATGTCTTAGGCTCCTTTTCCCTAGTCCTATAATCTAAAACTTATAAAACTCATATCTCATGGTTCTGGTACGGGTATACAGGTGCCTCGAGCGGCCTTCGTTGGAGATGTCCAAACCATCTTAAGAGATGTTGAATTAGCTTCTCCTCAATTGGTGCTACTTCAAGTTTTTCACGTATATCATCATTTCTAATTCGGTCTCTTCTTGTACGACTGCAACTCCATCACAGCATGTGCATCTCTGCTATGTTTATCTTCTAGACATGTTGGATTTTAGTAGGCCAACAATCTACACCATACAACATCGCAGGCCTGATTGTCGTTCTGTAGAACTTTCCTTTAAGCTTCTATGAGACTTTCCTGTCATAGAGAATGCCAGACGCTTGTCGCCATTTCACTCATCCCGCTCGAATTCTAAAACTAACATCTTCATCAATCTCACCATTAGACCGCAACATTGATCTTAAATATCGAAAGGATTCCTTCTTGGGAACTATTTGTCCAGCTAGAGTGACATATCCATCCTCTGACCAGACACCGCTACACTCGCACTTCAAATACTCTGTTTTAGTTCTGCTAGGCCTAAATCTCTTTGATTCTAAAGTATATCTCCACAGTTCAAGTTGTTTATCAACCCCAATCCTACTTTCATCAACTAGCATAACATCATCAGCAAATAGCATGCACCAAGGAATTTCCTCTTGTGTACCTTTCGTAACCTCATTCATCACTAGGACAAAAATGTAGGGGCTCAAAGCTGACTCTTGATGTAATCCTATGTTAATGGGAAAGTCACTGGTTACACCATCGCATGCTTTGACACTAGTCACAACATCATCGTACATATCCTTGATAAGGGTAATGTACTTTGTTGGGACTCTCTTCTTTTGCAGAGCCCACCACATCACCTTTCATGGTACTTTGTCATAAGCTTTCTCCAAATTGATAAATACCATGTGAAGATCCTTCTTTTGCTTCTTAAACCTCTCCATAAGTTGTCTTATCAAGAAAATCGCCTCTATGGTCGACCTCCCAAGCATGAAGCCAAATTGGTTTTTTGAAACGCTTGTCATTCTTCTTAATCGATGTTCAATGACTCTCTCCCAAAGCTTCATCGTATGACTCATAAGCTTAATTCCTTTGTAGTTTGTGCAACTTTGGATATCTCCTTTATTCTTAAAAATTGGAACTAATATGCTTCTCCTCCACTCATCTGGCATCTTGTTTGATTTGAAAATATTATTGAACAACTTAGTTAGTCAGGCTATCCCTGCATCTCCAAGGCATCTCCACACCTCAATGGGGATGCCATCAGGCCCCAATGCCTTGCCCGCTTTCATCCGTTTTAGCGCCTCCTTTACCTCGGATTCTTGAATTCTCCGAAAAAATGCCTACTGGTGTCATCAAAAGAGTCGTCTATCTCGATCATAGTGCTATCACCTTCTTTATTAAATAGCTTGTTGAAGTAATCTCTCCATCTATTTTTTATCTCATCGTCCTTCACCAAAAGTCTATTATTGTCATCTTTGATGCATTTAACTAGGTTGAAGTCTCTTGTCTTTCTCTCACGGAGCTTAGCTATCCTATAGATGTCTTTTTCACCCTCCTTCGTACCTAGCTTATGATACAGGTATTCATACGCCCGACCCCTCGCTTCACTCACCGCTCTCTTTGTGTTCTTTACCACTTTGTACTTTTGCATGTTGTCCTCACTCCTGTGATGATGCAAGCACTTATAGCATTCCTTTTTCTCTTTGATAGCCTTTTGCACATCACTATTCCACCACCATGAATCTTTAGGTTCACAATTATTTCCTTTCGTTACCCCCAAACACCTCAGTAGCCACTTTCCGAATGCGCGTTGCCATCTCATCCCACATGTGATTTGCTCCTCCTTCCAAATTCCATGCCCCTTCTCTCATTACCCTATCCTTAAACACTCGTGAAGCGTCTCCTTTGAGCTTCCACCATTTCGCCGACTAATCTTGGCTCCTTTATCCTATCGAGCACGTATTCGAAGACGAAACTCGGATATCAGAAGCTGATGTTGTGAGACGACGCATTCTCCAGGTATGACTTTGCAATCTACACAAGCTCGTTGGTCATCTCTTCTAGTAAGGACAAAGTCAATCTGGCTAAAGTGTTGACCGCTACTAAAAGTAACTAAGTGTGACTGTCTCTTTCTAAAGAAGGTATCAGCTATCATGAGGTCATAAGCAATAGCGAAATTCAGTATTTCTTCTCCTTTTTGTTTCCTATCGCCATATCCAAAACCACCATGCACTCTCTCAAACCCACCACTAGCTGTACCAACATGCCCGTTAAAATCTCTTCCTATGAAAAGTTTTTCGCTACTAGGCACATCTCTAACCATAATATCTAGCTCTTTCCAGAAATTCCTCTTGACGGCTTCACTTAGACCTACTTATGGGGCATAGGCACTAATGACGTTCAGAATCATATCGCCCACTACCAGCTTGACTAGGATGATCCTGTCCCCTTGTCTCCTAACATCGACAACTCCGTTTCTAAGGTTCTTGTCAATTAAGATGCCTACCCCGTTCTTGTTGCGTTCTTTTCCCGTGTATCACAACTTGAAGCCTGTGTTCTCCACCTCCTTCGCCTTCTAGCATGTCCATTTGGTCTCCTGAACGCATAAAATATTTACACGTCTCCTAGTCATAGTATCAACTATCTCTCTTAGCTTTCCTATTAATGATCCTACATTCCAACTACCTAACCCAATCCTACTTTCATCGACTAGCTTCCTTGTCCCTCACACCCGTCGAGTAAAGTGTGAAGACCCTTGCTCATTTATCACTACATCGGGGCGCCGATGCAGCGCGCCACTAAGGGAGTGACGACTCAGCCCTTGCATATTTATCACCATACCCGAGCCTCGATATGGCGCGCCACTAAGGGAGTGGCGACCCAGCCCTTGCTCACTTTTCACCATACCCGAGCCTCGATATGGCGCGTCGCTAAGAGGGTTACGCCCCAACAAAATATAATTAGGTTTCATTTCCATAAGAGAAGCTGTGGTTTTACGTTGGCTCGCCAAGCTTATCACAACCCTCCTCCTTTATCCTGGCTTGTAATTTATTACATTTGTAACAAAATGTGAAGTAGAGATTTCATGTTATTTGTGGTTTATAAGTTTTAACCCACTTCATTTTAAAAAAAAAGTAAAGGTAGTCTGACGTCCCTCTCATGAAAGATGTAAGACACGTCTCACTTTCTAAATTTGTTAAATACCCTTGAAAATGATGTTAACATGCATATTGTCATTATCTTCAATCAATGTCAAATATAATGTTTTGTAACTATAGAATGTTGATCCACTATAAGTAGAATTGCTACTTAAATTATATAACAAAAAACCTGCACATATGCAACAACTTCAAATAAATATACTCAAACTTGCTCCTTTGGGGCACAATTGTTATTCTACACATGCTTACACTATCATACAATGTTTTAATTTGATGGTTTCCCATGTTGATTTGAAAGTAAAGTTTCATTTGCACTTGGATTCCAATACCAATAGTCTTTTTTTGCATTGTTATTAATTAGAGCATTACTGATATGATGACATGTGTGGGTAGGCAAATAGGAATTGAGTAATCTCCATTCTTCTATAACTCCAAGTCTACTCCTTAAACTCAACAAAGAAGCTTGCATCTCCTTCCAGAATTAACATATGCTTTGAGTTGGGTTGGATCAGTGAGATTATCTCAACTCTCACTAGATCCGAAGCTATTACATCGAGAAAACCTTAAACTAGTGACATGGTGACCCTTAGAACCTCTTAGCTTTGTATACCCGTTATAGATACGTGCATTCCTTTATTTTTCTTCGATTTGTCATGAGAAAGTTGGCTATTATATAGATCTTACAATGAATTTTGTTAACAAGGTAGTAGTTGCCTACTGGACCTATTCGCATGCTTTATCGCTTTAGATTTAGGTATATTTTAATCTCTTATAATGTTATTTATGTAATTGAAAATAAAATGTAATTAATACAGGAAAAAATCACCTGTAGAGGCGAAGCGTTGACGGATATTCCAATTGCCTAGCAATTCGTATAATAGATAACCACCTAAACAGGGCGGTCTGGGGAGCAGACTGTATCAATGCATGAGTGCTGAGTGCGAAAGTGAATAACAAGAGAAGAAGTAGAGTATGAATCGCAACTTATGGTAAGTATCTCCCACTCGCATCTATGTCCTAATGTATGTATTTAATTTTGTTGCTTGAGTTGTGTTATGTGATTTTCTCATAAGTTTTCAAAGTTAGAAACTGAAATGTTTAGGGCAAGTGAAATATCACTAGAATTTGGTGATCTATTAAGCTAAAACCCACTTAGACTGGTCCATCTTTTGAACTATTTAGTGTGTGAATTCATGTGGGTTGGTGTGTGTTTCTCTGACTGCGTGTGTATATAAGCTGAGTGTGTGTGTTGAATATCCATATAAATTGTTGTCTCCCGTTTCTTTATGCGTGAGTGAGCTGCTGCCAAAGGGAAGTTGAGATCCTATTTCTTACGTACAAGCGTTACGACATTCCTAACTTATCTTCTATCTAACGAATATTAATATTACTATCAACTTAAGTTATCTCTATAAATAAGTATGATGCTACAAATTGATGCTTTTGTTGCAGGTGATACATGCATATATATACTTTATCATGTCTATTGTCTCACTGATTAAAAAAAGAACACTGTACATTTGTATTTTGAACCCATATGTACTAAAATATACCTAAAACTGAAAAGAACACTATGTTACAGGTGTTGTGATGGGTAATGCAGCAAATAGGCTATCAAGAAAGGCTCGTGCAAACTATAGGCTGAAGCATGATTTCGAGTGTTCGTACCGGGGCATGTTGATGAAGTGAGAAGAGTTATACCAGATTGAAGTGCATGGATCTAGAGTATGTTACAGCCTATGCTGACGAGACTAAACATTGCATGTAGACGCTTATGAGTTGCTTCAGATTTGGAGTGCATCATTGGTTTATGGTATAATTGTGTAACTATCGTTTAAGTTCTTTTACAATTCTGTTGAAAGAGCTGATGCGGGGGTCCGATCTGCTAAATTTCAAGGGTCAAGGCATACATAGTTAGATGAATCATATATTCATTATATTTCCATTGTTTTGGTATATATATATATATCTTTCTTCTATATGATCTATATTATAAAAGACTAAGAATACATGAATCATTTTGGCATTTAGAAATATAAATCTTTTTTGTTATTTTTAAAAGATATAAATGAATATGTTTGTTATTAGTACAATATTTTAGTTTCAATGGCAAATTTATTTAAATTTGTGAGTGTAATGTAATAGTATTTACATATTTTTTCTTATTTGAATTCTTTAACAATGGGCAAAAATAATTGTAAAAGACCCTGTTGCAACGAGCAAAATCGGTTGTAAATGATGCTATTACAACGGGCAAAATTAGTTGTAAATTATGCCGGGCAAAATCAGTTGTAAATGATGCTATTGCAACGTCTACGGACCATTGTAAAAAAGTTTACTACAACAGGCTTTTACAACGGTTTCGAACCGTTGTAAAATCTTCTGCATCTATTACAACATCGCCTAATAAGACGGGTGCTGGACCATTGTAAAACCTCTATTACAACGGGCATTGCCCGTTGTAAAGGAGTATTTTTGTTGTAGTGCAAGCTCTAAAGCATATGCAATGTAGCACAAAATGAACAATGAAGGCTCGAGCATATAGGGCTCGAATTTAAAGAGCATATAGGGAAGCATGGGATCACGCATGAGTAGATAATGAAAGGCACTTAAGTATATACATTGGGAGGCACTCAAAGAAAACCCTAGGAGTGGTCGAGTATGACCTAAAGCCGAGCTCGATTGTAGCAAGGAGCAATCGTAATTTGAAGTGCTCGAATCTTACATAAAGGAGGGCTTGAGTTTGAACCAAAGTAGGCTCGAGTATAACATCGCAATAGTTGAGTTGACTAAGAGATGATGTGTTTGAATCACACGTTCATGTAGGGTCAAGTACAACATATTTGCGATCAAAGTAGACCCAAACTTCGTTCAAATGCAAACAAAAATTAGAATAATCTTCCCATCCACTTCCTAACACTATTTAAGGAAATAATTCAATAATATTTCAAATATTAATAAGAGCCAAGAGGTGGAGAAGCTCAAAAGTGTTTCCCTACCAAAGTACTCTGTACCCTAGAACTTTGTTGCTTTCTTCTGTCCACCATTAAATTATATATTATACTTCTACAAAAAAAATTAATATATAGAAGAACGAGGATGAATGAAGATAAAGAGGATGTCCAAAATTATACCCACCCTTTATAAAATATAGTATCTCTCTTCCATTTTCCTATTTTTTTACTTGTATCTTTCTCTACTTTACATTTTCTCTTTGTCTTTGTGATTTGGTATTATTTTATTCTATTTTGAATCCTCATTTGAAAAAAATCAAAATGTATTTTAGGATCTATGTATAAAAGTTTATTTTAAGATGATTAGATCTGGTTATAATCTCTACAACGAAATCATTGGGGTCTTGATTTACCTTCCATAAATCATAAAGGTCGATAGTTTATCTCACAAGCAGTTGCATATGTTGATGAGCAACGATGAAGCTTTGGGCTGAGTGAGGATGCTCATCAGATGCATTATGGGAATGCGATTATAGTTATGCCATTTTATGGACGAGTCCTTTGTTATAAGGTTAGTAGCGATCCTTGGAAACTCTCATGTTACTAGTGAGCTAAGAAAACTAATAGGAGATAAGTTATTTGTGAGCCTAGTAAAACTAATAATGATAAGTTAATAGTCAGTCTTGAATTCATACATGTGAATAAATATAAGATACTTAAACACCTTATGAAAATGATTAGGATTGTTCCTAGATATTACACATATGTGATATGTTTGTTGTGCTTGATGTTTATTACATGTAAAGTATGTTGTCATGTGTTGGTGTTAACATACCTCATTCCATATTATGCTTTGCACCTAACCTTTGCGGTTACAAAAAAACGGTAAATTCAATTATGACTTTATGTTTTGAAATATATAAATAAAAACTATGTGAGATTGATCCTATAAGGGTACATTGACAATTACGTAGGTACCATGACACATTTGCTTTTATTTATTTTCCCTTTCGACATATATATATATATATATACGTGTGTGTGTGTATACGTATGTATGTATGTATGTATGTATGTATGTATGTATGTATGTATGTATGTATGTATATGTATATGCATATGTATATGCATGTATGTGTATATATATATATGGATGGATAAAGAATGTTGATTATGTGAAAGCATATACATGTTTCCAAATATGATTTAGAAGCTCGGTCATGTTTAATATTGATATGTGAAATATTAGTGCACAGTTATGAAAGACAGATAGCGTACATTTGTATAGTGAATAACTTTCAATACTTTGATATATAATATGTTACTTGACTACACACACACAAACACATATATACACATACATATAATATGATGTATCTTGTTTTATCCCTTACATTATGTGATTATTGTGTAGTTAAGTTGTATGTTTTGTATTAGCTCTCCCGTTTGAATGCTAGTGACTGAAATTGTTACGAGTGACTAGCGTGACCATAAAAAAACTAGAGATCAAGAGGGTTATTACATGTACTAAACCATCATGTGTGAGTTACTTATTATAGGTTAACTTTACTTTGACATCCTTTTAATCTAGACTCTAACAAAAAATGGAAAGACCTCTACTTTATATATCTATTCAAAGCATTCAAACTAGAGTGTCAATATGGAGTAAACTACTAATTGTGCATCAGAATAAATATCATAATATTAGATGGGACAAGCTATATAGTTTGATACATAATATATATCAGAGTACCAGAGAGCTACAAACTAGTTATGTCTATCAACGTTATTAAGAAAGATTCAATGTAAAACACTACAATGCTTTGAACTCCCTTATTGAGTTGCTCTTGAAAAGACATATGTTGGGTTTAATGAGAATAATGGTGCATTATAGATGAAGTAAAGGGGAATTCAAATGAGTTTTTTGAAAGGGATTAGAATGGGGAAAGCTTTGTTGACGAGGTATGCTATATTTGGAAAAATGGTATTTTAGAAGGAGAGTGGTTATTAAGTTTATTTGTTTGTTATTAATATATATTGTTATTATAGTTTGTCATATATTTGAAGCATTTTAAACCAATTTTTTGAATTAACATTACATATTTAAATTATAATTTAATGCAAAAATCACAAGAATAAAAGCAATTACATTTAAAAAATGGTATGTTGTAATTGAAAAATATATTAGAATACAATGACAAAAAAAAGATGCATACAAAAATATATGTCTCCTAAGGGGTGGACGACTTCATCGTTTTTTTAAAACTTGGTAGTTAATGAGGGTGGTAATCTACTAATACTATATGTCTTAAGTAATATATATATATATATATATATTAAGTTTATATATGTCTAAGGTTAGATCATGCTACGCAAGATTCGAACTCGTGACCTAAGAACCTAAGTCTGCGCACCTTATCAATAGTACATGGTCTTAGACAAAAGTTTTTTTGAAACTTGTTACTTAATAGAGGGCGGTAACCTACTGGGACTACATGTCTTAGGTAGTATATACATACCGTAAGTTTAAATATATCCAATGTTTGAATCACACTACGTAAGGTTCAAACTTCTGACAGCGGAACCTAAGTCTGAGCGCCTTACCGCTCGGATGTGGCCTTGGATATAACTTCATCATAATTTATTGTACTAAATGTTGTGTTACATCTGTGTTATCTTAATGTTTAACCAACTTATGACAATATCATCAGCTTGAATACCAAACGATTCTCTTTTACCTTCAACTACAAGAACTACCGATGCTTCAGTAATGTCAACGTCTTCAATTTTCTTCACACAAATAGTAAGAGCGATATATGTTGAAAACAATGCATTATAGTTTGCACTTTCTGCATTGGCTGTTGGATTTGGAGAAGGGTTTGACCTATCCATTTTGGAACAAGATTTCTTCAACTGTCTCTCATGTATTGTATCGACAATATCATTTCTCTTCTCATTGGTAAAACCGCAACGCATTCTACCATTCCATGCATGACCTTTAGTACCGAAAGTGAGCTACAATCTTTTTAAGGTGTTGGATTGATAAATGATCCCAGGTTTGGATTATAAGTTGTGAAGGTTGTATGTTAAGGTTCTTGAGAGAAGTGTGAAATGCATAAAATTCTCAGCTTTGATCAAATTGAGTGTGGGTAGTCTAGTCACGGGGAGGAGATCATTGTGACCCATCTTCTTATGTAAAAGTAAGCGTGAATGCACATTGTCCAATTGCATGCGTATAATAAAATATATTTTGCAAGAAATTCACATCTTCTATTGGTCCTCTTACGTATTTAAAAAAATACGCTCTATCAAATTCCTAAAAGAGAAAAAATAATTGACGAAGTTTTGATGAATAAATCAAAAATCTAAAAATATAAGTACAATATGATAGAAAATTTATCTTTACACGGTCATAACCATCGCTTTTGGCTGCCTCATTCAATTTCATTTATAGGATCTCACCCAACCCATGTTTCATTGTACAAACTTTTCTATTGAACCCACCATCTGAAGCTGTTATACCGTATTTGGCCTTTAGTCACAACTAGTTCTACACCAATGTTCTGTAAATCTTGACAGAACGCTATTATTATGTCATTTTTTGTGCATTCCCTTCTTGTTAGTTTCAACAGCATGTTTGTTGTACATCGTAGAAAGATGCTCGTAGCTTGTTGAGATTGGATTTTTGGCCTTCTACATGTCTTTTGTATCATTTATATTTCTGGTGAATGAATATGATAGAAGTAAAGAAATGATGGTGTAGAGGTAGTAGTGAATAGAGGAAATGATAACTGTATTATTTATAATAGGGAAAAAAACCATTGATGATTTTTTATAAACGTCTAATAGGTCAGAAGCTTGAATGTTGTGCAACCCAGTGTCGGCCCTGGCATAAGGCCATTGCGGCCATCGCCTTGGGCCTCTAATGTCAGGGGGCCTCTGATATTTTTATGGCCCATTGGCCTATTAGAAAATAATTCCTTCTCATGTTCTCATTCTCCAAGCAGCAAGCACAGGGTCAGCACTTTACTAAAGCAGCAAAATTTAGGGCATCAATCTTCCACTCGACTGCAGCCATAGATTAAAAGAAAACAAAATCGTGACTCGACTACTACAGCGACGACTGCGACTCGAAGGCAACGGACGACGATGACTTCGATTATTGGTTTCAGAATTGCCTACTTGTTTTTGAAAAGGTAAATGTAGAAGCATTTTAAAATATTCAAATGCCAATTCAAATATTCGATCGAATTTGAATTCTAATGTTAATTCAAATATTCAATTTTAAAATGTTAGAAGTGTTTTAAAATGTATTATGTGAAACTGGATTGGTGAAACAAATCAATGGAAATTTAGGGAGGTAAACATTTGAATATTTGATGAATTAAGTATATAAATTTAGTATCTTTTATTTAATTTAGATTTGATGAATTGATTTTATACAATTAGCACTTTAACACTTTAGGTGAATTGATTTGATTCATTTCAATAAAATGTGTAACATTTTTGTTGAATCATTTTGCCAACTTATTTCAAATATTTACTATATTTACAGGACTGTCAATATTATTCTCATGTCAGGTAGAAAATTTGAATTGGGAGTTTCTAAAAGGAAAAGAAAATTTAAAGTTGAGAATGATAATAAGAAGCAAATTGGATCACTTGATAAGTTTTTTAGCAAGAAACAAGATGAATTTTTTGTTGAGAAAGAGACTAATGAAGATGAAGTTGAAGATGTTTCTATAATAGACGAGAAAAAAAATAAAGATATTAATGAAGACGTGAACGAGAACATCCAAAATAAGGAGACCGCTAAAGAATTTAAACTGGTTTATATTGACATTAGCGAGCCGATAAGTTGGAAAGACATAAATCAATCATTGAGAGATTTAATTATTCAAAAAGGCCCTATAAAGGAGAACAATATTGATTATCCCAAAGATAAGTCAAATAGATATTTCTCTATTGTACACTGTTTTCGACGATTGTCAAATGGAGAGAAGTATGATAGGAAATTGTTAATATACTCAAAAACATTAGATAAAATGTTTTGTTTTTGTTGCAAGTTATTTAAAAAAGATGGAATGATGATACAATTAGCAAATAATGGTGTGAAAGATTTGAAAAATATTAGTGAGAAGCTAAAAATGCACGAAGTTAGTGTTGATCACATCGTTAACAGGATAAATAGATTGAATTGGAAACTAGGTTCCAAATGAATGTACCAATTGACAAAAGTATTCAAGAACAAATAAAGAAGGATAAAGAGCATTGGAGACAAATGCTAATGAGAATAATAGCCATTGTCACCATCCTTGCTCAAAATAATTTGGCATTTTGAGGTGGAAATGAAGAGATATATCAAGAGAACAACGGTATATTTCTAAACATTATAAAAATGATTGTCAAATTTGATCCAATAATGCAAGGACATATTTGTAGAACTCAAAGTAAAGAAATTCATTATCATTATTTTAGTCACAAAATTCAAAATGAATTGATACTTCTAATTGCTAGTGAGATTAGAAAAACAATTATTGAAAAAATCAAAGAATTAAAATATTATTCTATTATACTTGATTGCACTCCCGATGCTAGTCATGAGGAACAAATGATTTTGGTCTTGTGATGTGTGGATACATCAAAGAATATGCAAAGGTAGAAGAGTTCTTTTTAGGATTTTCAGTGGTTGATGACACATCCGACAAGGGGTTTTTTGATGAACTTGTTGATAGTTTGAATGATCTGGATCTTGATATCGATAATGTGAGAGGACAATGATACGATATTCAAACATGAAAGGAAAAAATAAAGGTGTACAAAATAGAGCGCTACAAGTAAATCCTAGAGCATTTTATACCCCATGTGGTTGTTATAGCCTTGATTGTTGAATCACTAGTTTTCATTCATGACAAAATGGTTCAGAAGCTAAAGAAGAATATGCACTCATACATGACAAAAAGAAGACATCAGAGGATCAAGACTTCAACTCTATGCTTAAAGTAATTATTATATGTGTTGAGTCTTAGACATATGTTAAAATCAATCCTCAAAGTTGTAGTGTTCTATGGTTCTTTAAAAACAAGTTCACTGTGCAATATATGCACAGCCAGTCGACTGGCTGTGCATGCCCAGTCGACTGACTGTGTATAAAATATTTTACTTTTTTCAAATTCAGTCGACTGACCGGAATCGACCAGTCGACTGACCGGGCTTTAACTGTCAAATTCTGAATGGACATCTTCTTCCATGAAGAGTTGCACTTTGGGAAAAGATGCCTCTCTTGGCTGAAACTCTTCACTAAGAGTTGCATCTCTCTGAAAACTATATATAAGGGTTCTCACACACTTCACAATCACCAATTTTGATTCTAATTCTTTCTATTCTCTCTTGCGATTATTCTAGTGCATTCATACTCTTCATTACTTTGAATCTTTGAATTATATTTCATATACTTTGATTCTTAGCAATATTCTTCCTTTCAAATCTTCACATACACTTTATATACTTGAGGAATTGATTATAGGAAGTTTGTAATCTTAAAGACAAATCAGTGTTATCAAGAACACATTGTGTCAACTACTTTTATATTCTGTTAAGTCATGTTCTGGTGCTCAGGCAAGGGAAAGTCCTCTTCGGCTACTGAGGCAAAAATCCTGTTCTGCTGCTCAGGTGTCTGTTCTGCTGCTCAGACCTATTCCTCCGGGTTAAGTGAGGGTATTGTTAGTTAAAGCCAGAAGTTAGTCTGGGACTGGACGTAGGACGGGAGTTCGAACCAGTATAAAAATTCCTAGTGTGCTTACTCTTATTTACTTTACTGCTATTAACTGCTTCCGCACTTAGTTTTAATATATATTCCATATCTGTCGATCCACCCGTACTTTCATTTGGTATCAGAGCGAGGTCATCCAATAACTATAACACAGTTATTTTATATCTTGATAATATGGAAAACAACACTAACACTAGTTTCAATGAAGGACAGTCTACTGCACGACCACCACTATTTAATGGTTTAAATTACAGTTATTGGTCCACTAGAATGAGAATATTTATGCAGTCAAACAGTTATGAAATATGGAATATCACTCAGACTGAACATCATATACCAAATACTGAATATGCACAATGGTCACACACAGAAACAAGATGCTACAAATAATTCAAAAGCTATGAATATGTTATTTTGTGCTTTAGACAAAAATGAGTTTAATAGAGTCAGCATGTGCACTACAGCCTATGAAATCTGGCAAACACTAAAAATAACTCATGAAGGTACAAACAAAGTTAAGCAAAGTAAGATTTCAATGCTTAAAAATCAGTTTCAAAACTTTAGAATGAAACAAGACGAGTCTATAAATGATATGTACTCTAGATTCCAAGACATATATCACTCATTGTTAGCACTGGGAGAGAAATATACAGGTTTTGATATTGTGTCAAAACTCCTCAACACACTCACGGATGAATGGGAGAGAAAAGTTTTAGCTATCGAAGAAGCTAATGATATCTCTACCATAAAACCAGAGGAGTTGATAGGTAATCTAAAGTCTTATGAAGTTAATTTACAGGCTAAAAGAGTACAGGCACAAGACAAAAAGAACATAGCTTTTTGAGCTGAAGAAGATGAGAACCAAGATTCAGATGATGAGAATTTAGCATTCATTGCCAAGAATTTCAAGAAGTTCTTAAAGTATCGAAAGAACA
The DNA here is from genome assembly GCA_030737815.1 of Allium fistulosum. Classification (NCBI taxonomy): domain Eukaryota; kingdom Viridiplantae; phylum Streptophyta; class Magnoliopsida; order Asparagales; family Amaryllidaceae; genus Allium; species Allium fistulosum. The sequence continues at coordinate 571,202,503 of CM060906.1, forward strand.
ACAGATTCAATGATAAAAAGAACTTCTCAAGCAAACCATCTGCATCAGCTTTAGAATGTTACAACTGTCACAAGAATGGACATATCCAGAAAAATTGTCCAGAACTAAAGAAGAGTTATTCCAACAAGGGCAGAAAAGACAAATACAAAAGGAAAGCATTCTCTGTCACATGGGACGACTCAGATTCCTCATCATCAGATAGTGACAGTGATAATGAAAATGAACAAGCAAATGTATGTTTCATGGCCACTGAAAATGAGGTTAGTGATCTTACCTTTGATGATCTAATTAAATTAATTCAGAACTTTTGAACACTCTAAAAAGTTTCAAGAGAAAATATAAAGAAGCTCGCGAAAATCAAAACAAAGCAGAACTCGAAAGAGATATGCTTAAAGATGAGAAGAAAATACTAGAGGAAGAATTTGAAAAACTTCAAGAATCAGTCTCTAATACTAATTCTCAACTTACTTTATTGAGTCAAGAAATTGAAACTCAAAAAGAAAAGAATGATGTTTATGTCTCTGAAAATCACGAGTTAAAAAAAAAGTAAAATTACTTGAACTAGACAATACTGTGCTAAAAAGTAAGTTAGAAAATATTACTAAAAATGTTTCTAACATTAATAAAGGAAGAGAAAATTTGTTTAAAATTATTGAAAATTCTCAATCAGTGTCAAGTAAAAAGGGATTAGGTTATGGTAAAAAGTCAATAGCTCCATCTAGAATAGAAAATAAAAGGAGAATTGATTTTAAACCCACAAACACTAACAAAAATTAAAAAAGGACAAATTTGAAAACTATAAAAATATGGATTCCTAAAACAAACAATAGTTTGATTAGGAAGAAATATATAAACTCCTTTATTGAATCTGTACATAAGAATATAAATTATGTTTATAAAGGGAATACCGAACCCTCTTGGGTTTGGTTTCCTAAGATCTAACTCTTAGGACCCTATAAAAAGGTGGGTACCAATATTATTTTTTATTTTTTGCAGGACCCACTTAAAAAGAGAGGAAAATGGATATTAGACAGTGGTTGCTCAAAACATATGACAAGAGACAAAAATATGTTATCAAACATTATCTACTCATATGGGGGTTCTGTCATTTTTGGAGACAATTCCAAGGGATATATCATCGGCAAAGGCAATGTGAGCAAATAACGGTACATCTAATTTACCTCTTATCTCAAATGTTTTACTAGTCAAGAATTTAAAACATAATGTCTTAAGTATTAGCCAACTGTGTGACAAAGGATTTAAAATTACCTTTTCTGAAAATAAGTGTAGCATTTCTGATCAACATCAAAATTTACTCTTTGAAGGAAATAGAGACAAAAATATTTACATTTTGAATATGAAAATAAATCATAATTCAGATATGTGTCTACTAGCCAAAGAAAATGATCCTTGGTTGTGGCGCAAAAGATTTTGTCACATTAACTTCAAAACTTTAACTAAGCTTTCTAAAAATGAGTTAGTAAAAGGATTACCTAAAATGAACTTTAAGATAGATCATATTTGTGATGCATGTCAATTAGGAAAACTAACTAAGTCATCTTTTAAATCTAAAAAGATTATTTCAACAACACAACCACTGGAACTATTACATATGGATTTATTTGGACCAACACAAGTGCAATCCATAAATCATAATAGATATGTGTTTGTAATTATTGATGATTTTTCTAGATATACTTGGACTATTTTTATGAAAAACAAAAGTGATACTTTTGAAAATTTCAAAGTCTTTTCCAAAAGAATTCAAAATTTCAAAAACTTAAAAATAAAGAACATTAGAAGTGATCAAGGAGGTGAATTCGAAAACGACTTTTTTGAACATTTTTGTAAAAAGAAAGGAATAAACCATAATTTTTCTTTTCCTCGTACTCCGCAACAAAATGGAGTAGTAGAACGGGAAAATAGAACTTTACAAGAATGTGCAAGAACCTTGTTAAATGGAAGCACATTACCCAAACATTTCTGGGCAGAAGCAGTTGCAACTGCCTGTTATGTACTAAATCATGTTTCTATAAGACCTCTAACTAAAAACACTTCTTATGAACTTTTTAATGGTCGAAAACCAAATATTTCTTACTTTAAGGTTTTCGGTTCAAAATGTTTTATTTTAAACACAAAAGATCAGCTTGGAAAATTCGATCCAAAATGCGATGAAGGAATCTTTATAGGATATTCAGACCGAAGCAAAGCCTATCGAATTTTTAATAAAAGAACTAATATCATCGAAGAAACACTTCATGTATCTTTTGATGAAAATTTTAAACAAATTTCAAGTAGTAGAGATGACGAAGAAGTTCCTGAAAATATCACAAATATAGAATCTACCTTGTCTAACAATAATGAAAACATTTTTCCTAATAATGAATTAAGATCTCCACCAAGGATATTAAAAGATCATCCAGTTCAAAATGTCGTAGGAGAAATTAATTCAAATGTTAGAACTAGAAATCAATTAAATCAAATGGGCCACGTAGCATTTCTTTCTAATATAGAACCTAAAAATATTAAAGAAGCCTCAACTGATGACTATTGGATTATCGCTATGCAAGAAGAACTAAACCAATTCGAAAGAAATGACGTTTGGGATTTAGTTCCAAGGCCTAGTGACCAATCAGTTATTGGTACTAAATGGGTTTTCAAAAATAAGGCTGATGAACATGGAAACATAACTAGGAATAAAGCTAGATTAGTTGCTCAAGGATATAATCAGGAAGAAGGAATTGACTACGAAGAAACGTTTGCTCCAGTCGCTAGATTAGAAGCAATACGTATATTATTGGCCTATGCATGTTTGAAAGTGTGCTATGGATCGTGTAATATGGATATATGATAATACAGAGTATAGTGATGATAGTAATACTGTGAATAGTGCGGAATATAAAAGCAGTATAGTAAAATGACACCAGATATTTTATACTGGTTCGGAGCACCGTCCTACGTCCAGTCCCAGACTCCCTTCTGGAATTTAACTAACAACAATATCCTCACTTAACCCAGAGGAACAGGTTTATACAACCCCTGAGAAGCCGAACAGGGACCTGAGCAGCAGAACAGGATTTTGCCTCAGCAACAGAAGAGGTCTTTACTTAACCCGAGCAGCAGAACAGATCAATAATAAATACAAATTAGTTTCTGACTTCTTGTGTTCTTGATAACACTAATGAGTCAATGATGTACAAAAACTTCCTATAATCTAATCCTCAAATTTGTGAATGTGAATAAGGATTGAAGGAAGAATATGATAGCCTTATAGAGCAAAAAGAATATTAGAGAGTAAGATTAGAAAGCAATAATTGAATTGATGATTTTGATGTAGAACTAACGCGTTTATATAGTTGTCTAAGAGATATAACCATTTACGAATAGTTCTCATCAAAAGAAGCATCTATTCAGAAGAAATATGGATTGATACTCTTCATCAAAGGAGGTGTCTTTTCATAAAAAATGACAGTTGGAATACAGGAGTCGACTGGTCAAAATATACCAGCCAACTGGTCGAATAAGGTGTGTGCACGTTTATGTGCATGTTTGTATATATATGAGCAAACTGCTGAACCAGTCGACTGGTTTAATTGTACCAGTCAACTGCTTTGGCTGTTTGAGCATATATATGCATATTTTCCAACTTATTTAAAATTACGATGAAGGTGGATAATTTCTTGATGTTTATGAGAGATTTTGAGGATAGATTTTAACAAAAATAACTACTCTACAAACATAATATACATGTACTAACACATTCATACAATGTGACCTTAAGATCTCCAAAGTGCTAGCATATCTCCTTCGGTTAGTAGTTGCATCTTCTTTGCTTTTTCTTGTTAATTATTTTACGTTGTCATGAATCAAAATCCATGATTCAACATTCTCCCCCTTTTTGATTGATGACAACCTGTATAAGAAGAATATATATATCGTAGCAAAAGAATATAAACTCCCCCTGAATTTATTATTCCTCCTTAATAAATGGCTATCGGTTTCCTGCAAATAAAATGTTAGTCCACCTATGTCTCTCCCCCTTTGTCATCGACAAAAAGGAAAAATAGAAGCATTGCATAACCAGGTAGCATATATAGAATATGAAATATGAACAAAACCAGGTAGCAGTAGTAGCAGTAGTCATAGAGAGACTAGTTATACAAGTCTCTTAAAATAGTAAAGCAGTGAATAATATTCAAAAACCAACATCAGAGATAACCATGAATGATTAGTCGAAATCTGTTTGCTCATCGTCTCCTTCCTCTTCTTCGTCTTGAATGTCCTTCCCTTTGCTTTTGTGCTGTGGTTCAGAAGGAGGTCCGCCAATACTTGGATAAGAACTAGTAGCTTCATCTGAAGTGCTCCATGTGAATTGAGGTGCAGGATGTTTTCCCGGATCTTAAGTAGCATGAGGACTTGATGAGGAGCATGAGATTGCGTCCCATAATTTGACAAAGAATGATTTTACCTTATCGGATTTCTTATCTATTTTAGCATCCATTCTTTTCAAACGAGCTTCTCGAAGGAATTGATTCCGAGCAACTATATACATTGATTCTTTTGATGAGAGAGTTGCAGAGGGAATGCGAACATCACTTGGCCTTGAAGATTGAGAAGGAGCAGCTGGTGGTTGTTGAGGTTGTCCCGATTGTGCGCGTGCAAGCCAATCTGTATAAGGCATAATGCGAAGAGTGGGAGGAGGCAACTTCATGAGCTTTATAGTCTTTGCATTTAGAATCCCGATGGTAGAAATTTCGGAATCTGGTTCCGGGACGTCACAATGTTTGAGTAAACGCATTATGTACTCAGCATAGAAAATACGTTTCATAGCACCTTGATTGAAGCTGAGTAACTCGTCTACTATGAGTTGAATCCAATTAATGTCTTGACAATTGTATATAGCATACAAAGCACGAAAATTTTCTTGATAAACCTGATCAAAAGTGCCAGTTCGTTGAAGAATAGATCGCATCATTTCCCGATGAAGTAATCTGGCGGTGGGACGAAGACCAATCGACTTTGTACCGTCTGAATTATCTTCTATAAAACGGTGACTGATTTCATTTCGGGTATGGACTACACAATCAACTTCTTGAAGATTTATCCCATCCGTTGGTGTGTCAAGAATATGACCAATACGATCAATTGGGAGAAATACCTTCTTGCCACATACTAAGATCCAAATGCAATTATCTCAGTTACCTCTTGGATCTTGATGACCCAAATTCAAGTTAGCCATAAAAAGTTTAACCATGGTGTGATTAATTAGAAGCTTGTTCTTTTCATAGTCGAGTAGAGATTCTAATTTGCCCTACCTAGCAATGTTGAGAAGACCGTAGGCTGAGAAATCCAGGAAAACAACAAAGGAGCTCTCTAGAATTGGAACATTTTTCAATTTCCTCGATCATTGTATGGCAGTAGCATCGTACAACCACTGAGCAATGTATGAATCAATGGGTCTTGAGTGGAAGAAGATAAAGTTTTTGATTTTTTTTGTTTTGGGAGGAGCCATTGCAGTGCAATTTGAAAAATAGTTGAAGGGGTGGTAGGGTTTTTAAATTTGAAAAATGAAGAGGAATGAATCGGTTATGAGGAGTTGTAGTTGAGGTGGCAAAAGTCTACTGGATTGTAGGGTAAAAAAAATAGGTCGGGTTTCAGAAAATTATAATTATGAAATCCAGTAGTCGACTGGTGAGTGATATCCAGTCGGCTGTTTAAGCTATCCTGAGAAGTACTTAGGTAAACCGGTTGACTGGTGGAACTTAGTCGACTGGATAAGGAAACCAGAGAGCAAACAATGTTAAGGCAGTCGACTGGTTGAAACCGGGCAGTCGACTCCTGGAAAAAATTTTGTACAGAAATTCTGTGACTTGTAAAAATATATGTATCTAAATTGTGTACTAATATATATATAAAATAGGATATTTTCATACACAATAACAATATGTCCAACATTCATTTCATCTTTGTTTGAGATTTTTGATCATTAGGAAAAAAAATATTATTTTAAACAAAGAATTATAATGAATCAAAATATATAAAACATAACTTAGGAACAAAATACAAATAAAGTAAGAAATCATTTGGGAGATTTCTTTGGAGTCTTCCTTGGAGTTGTCTTCGGTGTGGTTTCCTCTCCTGGTTCTATTTTGGTATTCTCAATATATGGTTGAAGAGGAGACCAAATGTTATTCCGAGATGAATAATTTGGAGAGACTGGAGGAGGTTGAGGACTCGGTTCCCATGTATTATAATTAGAGGAAGACGGTTGAGAAGTATGAGGATGAAAAGATGTTGGTTGATGTACGTTAGATGTAGAACAACCACAAATTTTCTATCCGATATCTGCAAGAAACTGAAGACGTCTTGAATTTGTTTTCTGCTCGTAATACATTTCACGGTTAAGTTCAACTAGTTCATGTTGATAGTGATGCATATCATCTATCTTTTGTTTAGTATTCGGGGAACCGAAGAACAAAAACCACCTAGACTTCTTCTTTTCCGGAGTATATCCAGTATGATTTCTAGTAGTTGGAGTGGGTAAATGAGAATCAGAGGAATCATATGCAGAAGATGGTGTTGAAAAATATTCGCATGATGGTTCATCAGAAGAGTTGTGGTTAGAAGCCATAAGAATGATAATATTTGCCAAGAAAAGTTCTAGAGACATTGTTTTGAAATAAGTGAAAGAAGGCTGCAATTTTGTTTGCAAAAGAGAATGTGAGGATAATATACAAATAGAGAGTATATATATAGGGGAAAAACTTCAGAAAGTATAGATGGTTAGAAAAGATTAAACGTTTTCTACCGGAAGAAAAAGAGTGATGGGGAGAAAATAAAGGAAACAGGTAGTTAAAAATTAACTGAAAGAAGTTATAAAACAGAAAACATAAGAAGGCAAGAAATACACATAGCTTAGTTGGTAAGTATATCTTTAAGAGAGACGATACCAAGTTCTCGTCTAAATTTAATAAAAGAATTTTCATTTAAAGGTTTAGTAAAAATATCAGCCAATTGATTTTCTGTAGGAACAAAATCTAAATCTATTAAATTCTTTTCAATACAATCACGAAGAAAATGGTGACGAATGTCAATATATTTTGTTCGTGAATGATTAACTGGATTTTTGGATAAATTTATAGCACTGAAGTTATCACAATATATTGTTGATTTAGATAGGTCGAAACCAAAATCTTTAAGTGTTTGTTGCATATATATGACTTGAGCACATGCTAAAGCTGCAGATATGTATTCTGCTTCACAAGTAGATAGTGAAACACAATTTTGTTTTTTACTAAACCAAGATACAAGAGACCGTCCAATAAAATGGCAAGTCCCACTTGTACTTTTTCTATCCATTCGACTTCCTCCGAAATCAGCATCGCTATAGGATACTAATTCGAAAGGACATTCTTTAGGATAAAAGAGTCCAAAGTTCTTGGTTTTACTAAGATACCGTAAAATTCGTTTCACTGCTCTCATATGTGATTCTTTAGGATCTGCTTGAAATCGTGCACATAAACAAACACTCATCATTATATCTAGTCTACTAGCAGTTAAATAAAGTAATGATCCAATCATGCTTCGATATAATTTTTGGTCAACACTTTTGCCATTCTCATCTTTTTCTAGATGTATTGTTGTACTCATAGGAGTTGGTTTGGCAGAAGTATTTTCCATACCAAAACGTTTGATTAAATTATTACAATATTTTTCTTGATTTAAAAAGATACTGTTGTCAAGTTGTTTAATTTGTAAACCAAGAAAATAATTTAATTCACCCATATGGGACATTTCAAATTCTTTGGTCATTATGTTTGAAAATTCTTTACATAGTTTTTCATTAGTAGACCCAAAAATAATGTCATCAACATATATTTGAACAACTAAAATATCCTTTTTATTTCTTTTGATAAAAAGAGTTTGATCAACCTTCCCAATTTCAAAACCAGAATTTATAAGATAACTTTTGAGACGATCATACCAGGCACGAGGTGCTTGTTTAAGACCGTATAAGGCTTTCTTTAACTTATAAACATGGTCTGGAAATTGTTCATGTATAAATAGAGGAGGTTGTTCAACATAAACATTTTCTTTTATAAAACCATTTAAAAATGCACTTTTAACATCCATTTGATAAAGTTTAAAATTATGAAAGCATGCATAGGCCAATAAGATACGCATTGCTTCTAATCTAGCGACCGGAGCCAACGTTTCTTCATAGTCAATTCCCTCTTCTTGATTATATCCCTGTGCAACTAATCTAGCTTTATTTCTAGTGATATTTCCAAGTTCATCTGCTTTATTTTTAAAGACCCATTTTGTACCAATGACTGATTGATCACTAGGCCTTGGAACTAAATCCCAAACGTCATTTCTTTCGAATTGGTTTAGTTCTTCTTGCATAGCGATAATCCAATAATCATCAGTAGAGGCTTCTTTAATATTTTTAGGTTCAATTGAAGAGAGAAAAGCTACATGACCCATTTGATTTAATTGACTTCTTGTTCTAACATTTGAATTAATTTCTCCAATCACATTTTGAACAGGATGATCCCGTAAAATTCGAGGTGAAGATCTTATTTCTGTTTGAACAGGAGTATCAATTTGATTTTCATTATGAACAATGTTTTCAAAATTCTCAAAATTTGCAGTTTCAGTATTTGTGCTATTTTCAGAAAATTCTTCATCATCTTTTATACTCAGTTTAGTAATAAAATTTTCATCAAAAGTTACATGTAATGTTTCTTCAATAATTTTTGATCTTTTATTAAAAATTTGATATGCTTTGCTTTGATCTGAATATCCAATAAAGATTCCTTCATCAGATTTTGGATCAAATTTGCCAAGCTGATCTTTAGTATTTAAGATAAAATATTTGGAACCAAAAACTTTAAAATATGAAATATTTGGTTTTCTGCCATAGAACAATTCATAAGAAGTATTCTTGGTTAGTGGTCTAATAGAAATACGATTCAATACATAACAGGCTGTTGCAACTGCTTCTGCCCAGAAATGTTTTGGTAGCGTACTTCCATTTAACAAGGTTCTTGCACATTCTTGTAAAGTTCTATTTTTTCGTTCTACTACTCCATTTTGTTGAGGAGTTCGAGGAAAGGAAAAATTATGGATTATTCCTTTCTTTTTACAAAAATGTTCAAAAGCTTCGTTTTCAAACTCACCACAATGATCACTTCTAATATTTTTTATTTTTAAATTCTTGAAATTTTGTATTCTTTTGACAAAAGTTTTGAAATACTCAAAAGTATCACTTTTGTTTTTCATAAAAATAGTCCAAGTATATCTAGAAAAATCATCAACAATTACAAACACATACTTACTATGATTTATGGATTGTACTTGAGTTGGTCCAAATAAATCCATGTGTAGTAATTCTAGTGGTTGTACTGTTGAAATAACCTTTTTAGATTTAAAAGATGACTTAGTTAATTTTCCTAATTGACACGCATCACAAATATGATTTACTTTAGGTAAACCTTTTACTAAATCATTTTTAGAAAGTTTATTTATAGCTTTGAAATTAATATGACAGAAACGTTTGTGCCATAACCAAGGATCATTTTCTTTGGCTATTAAACACATATCTGAATTATGATTTATTTTCATATTAAGAACATAAATATTTCTGTCTCTATTACCTTCAAAAATAAGATGTTCATTTTGATCAAAAATACTACATTTATTTTCTGAAAATGTGATTTTGAATCCTTTGTCACATAATTGGCTAATGCTTAAAAGATTATGTTTCAAATTTTTAATTAATAAAACATTTGAAATAAGGGGTAAATTAGATGTACCGTTGTTGCTCACATCGCCTTTGCCGATGATAAAACCTTTGGAATTGTCTCCAAAAGTGACAGAGCCTCCTTCTGAGTAAGTAATATTTGATAGCATATTTTTGTCTCCTGTCATGTGTTTTGAGCAACCACTGTCTAATATCCATTTTCCTCTCTTTTTGAGTGGGACCTGCAAAAAAATAAGAAAATAATATTGGTACCCACTTTTCTTATAGGGTCCTAAGAGTTAGGTCTTAAGAAACCAAACCCAAGAGGGTTCAGTATTCCCTTTAATAATATAATTTACATTTTTGTATACATATTCAAAAAATGAATTTATATATTTCTTCCTAATCAAATTGTTGTTTGTTTTAGAAATCCATATTTTTATAGTTTTTGAACTGGTCCTTTTTGAATTATCTTTTGTGATCTTACTTTTAGAATCTTTTCTCCATTTATTTTTTATTTTATGTGGAGCTATTGATTTCTTAACATATCCTAGACCTCTTTTATTTGAAACAAATTGAGAATTTTCAATAATTTTAGATAAATTTTCTCTTCCTTTATTAAAGTTAGAAACATTTTTAGTAATATCTTCTAACTTACTTTTAAGGCCAATATTGTCTAATTCAATCATTTTAACTTTAGTTTTTAACTCGTGATTTTCAAGAACTAAAGTATCATTCTTTTCCTTTTGAGATTCAATTTCTTGACTTAATAAGTTAAGTTGAGAATTAACATTAGAGTGATTTTTGAAGATTTTCAAGTTCTTGCTCTAGTATTTTCTTCTCATCTTTAAGCATATCCTTTTCGAATTCTGCTTTATTTTGATTTTCACGAGTTTCCTTATACTTTCTTTTGAGATTTTTAAGAGTGTCTAAGAGTTCTGAATTAATCTCAATTAAATCATCAAAAGTAAAATCACTAACCTCGTTATCTGTAGCCATAAAACATACATTAGCTTGTTCAGTGTCACTGTCGCTTTCACTTTCAGATGATGAAGAGGAATCTGAATCATCCCATGTTACTGAGAAAGCTTTCCTTTTGTAATTGTCCTTCTTTCTCTTGTTTTTGTAGGTTTTCTTCTGTTCTGGACAATCTTTTTGAATACGACCTTTCTTATGACAATTATAGCATTCTAGAGCAAAGTTTGATGGTTTGTTGGATCCATTATTGAAGCTTCTTTTGCCATTATTTTTGTTAATTTTTCGAAATTTCAAAACTTTTTGAAATTTTTGGCAATGAATGCAAGATCTTCATCATCAGAGCCTTCTTCTTCTTCTTGTGCATGAAAAGCTATGTTCCTTTTATCTTGTGCCTGTACTCTCTTTGCCTGCAAATTAACTTCATAAGACATTAGATTTCCTATTAACTCTTCTGGTTTCATGGTAGAGAGGTCATTAGCTTCTTCGATAGCTAATACTTTTCTTTCCCACTCATTTGTTAAAGAGTTAAGGATTTTCGAAATAATATCAAAATCAGTATATTTTTCTCTTAGTCCTAATAGTGAATGGTAAATGTCTTGAAATCTAGAATACATGTCACTAATTGATTCATCTTGCTTAATCCTAAAGTTTTGAAATTGATTTTTGAGCATAGAGATCTTACTTTGTTTAACCTTATTAGTTCCTTCATGTGTGATCTTAAGTGTACGCCATATTTCATACGCAGATTCACACATACTAATACGATTAAACTCGTTTTTCTCTAAAGCACAAAATAACATATTTATTGCTTTAGCATTGGCAGTTGCATCTGATTTTTGTGTATTACTCCATGTAGAGTATTCTCCAGTAGGAGGAGTGTATTCTTTTTGTGAAATATTCCATGATTCAAAACTATTAGATTGCATATAGATTCTCATACGTGTAGTCCAGTAATTGTAGTCCATGCCATTGAATAATGGAGGTCGTGCTGTAGATTGACCTTCAGTAAAACTAGTGTTAGTTACAGTGCTAGTGTTACTTTCCATATTAGCAAAGTATCAAATAACTGTGTAACGGTTATAGGATGCCTTGCTCTGATACCAAATGAAAGTGTGCTATGGATCGTGTAATATGGATATATGATAATACAGAGTATAGTAATGATAGTAATACTGTAAATAGTGCCGAATATAAAAGCAGTATAGTAAAATGACACCAGATATTTTATACTGGTTCGGAGCACCATCCTACGTCTAGTCCCAGACTCCCTTTTGGAATTTAACTAACAACAATATCCTCACTTAACCCGGAGGAACAGGTTTATACAACCCCTGAGCAGCCGAACAGGGACCTGAGCAGCAGAACAGGATTTTGCCTCAGCAACAGAAGAGGTCTTTACTTAACCCGAGCAGCAGAATGGATCAATAATAAATACAAATTAGTTTCTGACTTCTTGTGTTCTTAATAACACTAATGAGTCAATGATGTACAAAAACTTCCTATAATCTAATCCTCAAATTTGTGAATGTGAATAAGGATTGAAGGAAGAATATGATAGCCTTATAGAGCAAAAAGAATATTAGAGAGTAAGATTAGAAAGCAATAATTGAATTGATGATTTTGATGTAGAACTAACATGTTTATATAGTTGTCTAAGAGATATAACCATTTACAAATAGTTCTCATCAAAAGAAGCACCTATTCAGAAGAAATATGGATTGAGACTCTTCATCAAAGGAGGTGTCTTTTCATAAAAAATGACAGATGGAATACAAGAGTTGACTGGTCAAAATATACCAGCCAACTGGTCGAATAAGGTGTGTGCACGTTTATGTGCATGTTTGTATATATATGAGCAAACTACTGAACCAGTCGACTGGTTTAATTGTACCAGTCGACTGCTCTGGCTGTTTGAGCCTATATATGCATATTTTCCAACTTATTTAAAATTACGATGAAGGTGGATAATTTCTTGATGTTTGTGAGAGATTTTGAGGATAGATTTTAACAAAAATAAATACTCTACAAACATAATATACATGTACTAACACATTCATACAATGTGACCTTGAGATCTCCAAAGTGCTAGCATATCTCCTTCGGTTAGTAGTTGCATCTTCTTTGCTTTTTCTTGTTAATTATTTTACGTTGTCATGAATCAAAATCCATGATTCAACAATGTTTTCATAACTTTAAATTATATCAAATTGATGTTAAAAATGCTTTTCTAAATGGATTTATAAAAGAAAATGTTTATGTTGAACAACCTCCCTTATTCATTCATGAAAAAATTTCAGACCATGTCTATAAACTTAAAAAGGCATGATGTGGACTAAAACAAGCACCTCGTGCTTGGTATGATCGTCTAAAAAATTATTTAATAGACTCTGGTTTTGAAATTGGGAAGGTTGATCAAACTCTTTTTATTAAGAAAGAGAAAGAAGATATTTTAATAATTCAAATTTATGTTGATGATATTATTTTTGGTTCTACTAATGAAAAGTTATGCCAGGAATTTTCTAAAATAATGACTAATGAATTTGAAATGTCTCACATGGGAGAATTGAATTATTTTCTTGGTTTACAAATTAAACAACTTTCAAATGGAATTTTTATAAATCAAGAAAAATATTGTAACAATCTAATCAAACGCTTTGGTATGGAAAATACTTCCGCCAAACCTACTCCTATGAGTACAACTATACATCTTGAAAAAGATGAAAATGGCAAAAGTATAGACCAAAAATTATATCGAAGCATGATTGGATCATTACTCTACTTAACTGCAAGTAGACCTGACATAATGATGAGTGTTTGTCTGTGTGCACGATTTCAAGCAGATCTAAAAGAGTCACACATTAGAGCAGTGAAACGTATATTACGATATCTTAATAAAACCAAGGACTTTGGACTATTTTATCCGAAAGAATGTCCTTTCGAATTAGTTTCATATAGTGATGCTGATTTTGGAGGATGTCGGACGAATAGAAAAAGTACAAGCAGAACTTGTCACTTCATTGGACGATCTCCTGTATCTTGGTTTAGTAAGAAACAAAATTGCGTCTCACTCTCAACTTGTGAAGCATAATATATATCTGCAGCTTTGGCATGTGCTCAAGTAATCTATATGCAGCAAACACTTCAAGACTTTGGTTTCAATTTATCTAAGTCAACAATTTTTTGTGATAACTTAAGCACTATCAACCTTTCTAAAAATCCAATCAATCATTCGCGAACAAAACGTATTGACATTCGTCGTCATTTTCTTCGTGATTGTATTGAAAAAGATATAATAAATCTTGATTTCGTATCTTCTGAAAACCAGTTGGTCGATATTTTTACTAAGCCTTTAAATGAAAACACTTTTGTAAAATTGAGACGGGAACTTGGAATCATCTCATTTAAAAATTTATAAGTTTATTTTTTGCATAAGCTGGGATTTGAACTCAGGACCTCCTGGTAAGTATGCATATAACTTTGCCAGTAGGCTATTTGATATTCCTTGTCTAAGCTCGTAGCTCACTTCAGCTTATTTATGTTATGTTATTTAAATGGTTCATATTAACTTAGTTTTTGTCCTCAAATTTTCTTATGGCTAAAATTTAATCATTTTATATTTAATCTCAGCTATTCATTGTTTAGTTTTCAGTCTACTATAATTACATTCATTCAATTTTTTTTAAAACAAATCAAACATGGTTTTCAACCTTGCATTGTTTATCTACACCATGGCCGGTTCATCTTCAGACGAGCCTTCCTCTCATTACTCGTCTAGATATTCTTCAATTGATTTTGAAACTCCAAGTTTAGGGTCTTCAGAACTTCCAACTCCGACTCCTACTTATATTCCGATATGTCCACCACAAAGCCATCATACGGGATATACGCCAGAAAATAAACGCACGCGAAGAAACTTATTTCCATCCCCAACTACTAAAGAAAAGATAGATGATTTACATCACTATCAGAGGGAAACACTTAATCTTCAGCGTGAAATGTATTATGAGCAAAAGAGTCATGGTAGGAGACTTAGTTTTCTTGAACGATGTGCTGCAAAAATATGTGGTTCATCCCCCATCAACACAAACACACATATTCACTCACCTCAACGCCCTCATGTATCTCCGAATTCATGGGAACGTAGAGGACCAAATTCATGGGAACATGGAGGAACGAGTAACTCACCGATTCAAAAAGAATGTTCACCTATAAAACTATTTGCTGAAAATACAAAAATTGAACCGGGAGAAGAATCGGAAGGCTCACACTCTCATTCCTAATTTTCTTTACACAAAGTATGCTCATTGTCTTTGTTTTATAATGTATTAATGAAATAAACTTGTGTGTATTCTTGAAATATTGCTCAAAAATTATTCTGTATTTTTTTTTCCAGTCAGTCGACTGAAATTCAGGCTCAGTCGACTGACTGCAAGGAAACCAAACTCTCAGGAAACCATTCAGTCGACTGACCTATCACGATCAGTCGACTGGCTGTATGAAATTCATGTTATTTTTAGTGCACCAGTCGACTGACTACATTCGTCCAGTCGACTGGCTGTAGGAAAATTTTACTGCTTCCCTTTTATAGTTACTTTTCACTCCAATTTCACTTTACCATTCTCAGTTTTTTACCCAAAATCCTTCTTGAGAAAAACCCTAAATTCCAAATCCAATCAAATCTTTCATCATATCCTTCCTCAAATGGCTCCTACAAAGCGACATAGGCAAAGCTCCTCCTCCGCCGGACCTACCGATAGCCAAATCGCACAATGGTTATATAACGATGTAGCAATTGCAAGATGGCATAAAATGGAAAATTCGTGGATCTTTAAAGGTTCATTCATAGTCTACAATGATTTTGCGGCTTACGGTTTATAAGATCTTATGCGTAGATCCGGATTGGAATCTCTTCTCGACATGAATCTCAATTCTCACAAGATTAATCATCTCATGGTGAAGCTCTTCGATGCAAATTTAAATCTTCCTCATCAACGTCCATCAAATAGGGATGATTGTGTTTGGAGTTTAGTTTGTGGGCATCAAGTCTTCTTCTCCTTAGATCGGATGGCGCACATACTTCAATCACCTAACCAAGGTATTCCTCTAGACAATGTCGATTGTAATATTCAACAAAGAGGTCAAGTTAGTCATATGTTCATGGGTGACAATATGACGGAACAAAAATCCATTCTTCTTCGACCAAAAGCAAGAATTCTTCACAAAGCATTCATGAGAAGTATTCCTCCGAGAACCGGGTCATATGAACTTATCTACCCGGAAAATTTCAAAGCACTATATGTGGTATGGGGAGGAATTCAAGTAAATTGGCTACGGAGAATATTGGATGAATTTCTCTCCTTCAACAATGGAAATATGAGAACCATTTACTTCGGGGAATATATAATGAGATTGCTTTTAAATGTGGGTGCCCCTCAACCGGAATTTGAAACTTCTTCCGTTGGAGTTATAAACATTCGCACATTGAGTCTCATGAAACTACCATCAGCTCCTCCGGCATTTACCTCTTTTGAAGAATGGCATCGCCAACATCAACAACGACAATCGGGCGGACCAATCATTCGAGAGCAAACACCCCAACCCGAAGAAGAGGAAGAAATTCGTCTTGCAACATCCGCTAGTACTCGAGAGTCCATAGAAATTCTATCTAGAAATCAACAAATACTAGGAACTCGTTTGAAGAAAGTTGATAAAAAATTAGACAAGATCAAAGGGTTCTTCTCTATACTATGGGATGCGGTTTCATGCTCTTCATCCATGACTGCTTCTTCCGTAGCACATGGTAAGCGTCCAACACCAAGATTCACATGGTCTACTTCCGAGGAACATACCGGAAGCGATACTAGCAGACCAAGTGGTAGTGGACAAGACACATCAAGACCTGGAAAGGAGCATACCGAAGAATATGACTGGGATCGAGATGAGTAAGCCTTTTTTGGTAAGATTTGATGAAATGTTGTTCTATGTTCAAATTTTTATCCTTGCAAAATACTCTGGTAAAATTTATGAGACTTGTAGTAAGTAGTCTCATTATTGTTGGTTATATTTTTAACTCATGTACTACGATACTCTGTCTATCTATATGTACTGTTATGTGTCTATCTGTGTGTTATACACTAACTTTTAATTAATCTGTCTCCTTTTTGTCGATGACAAAGGGAGAGAAAAAGTGTGTGCACTAACATATTTGATGCAGGAAAAAGATGTCATACTTTCAGGGGGAGAAAATTCTCTATCTAATATATACAGGTTGTCATCAATCAAAAAGGGGGAGAATGTTGAATCACTAGTTTTGATTCATGACAAAACGGTTCAGAAGCTAAAGAAGAATATGCACTCATACATGACAAAAAGAAGACATCAGAGGATCAAGACTTCAACTCTATGCTTAAAGTAATTATTATATGTGTTGAGTCTTAGACATATGTTAAAATCAATCCTCAAAGTTGTAGTGTTCTATGGTTCTTTAAAAAAAAGTTCACTGTGCAATATATGCACAGCCAGTCGACTGGCTGTGCATGCCCAGTCGACTGGCTGTGCATAAAATATTTTACTTTTTTTAAATTCAGTCGACTGACCGGAATCGACCAGTCGACTGACCGGGCTTCAACTGTCAAATTTTGAATGGACATCTTCTTCCATGAAGAGTTGCACTTCGGGAAAAGATGTCTCTCTTGGCTGAAACTCTTCACCAAGAGTTGCATCTCTCTGAAAACTATATATAGGGGTTCTCACACACTTCACAATCACCAATTCTGATTCTAATTCTTTCTATTCTCTCTTGTGATTATTCTAGTGCATTCATACTCTTTATTACTTTGAATCTTTGAATTATATTTCATATACTTTGATTCTTAGCAATATTCTTCCTTTCAAATCTTCACATACACTTTATATACTTGAGGAATTGATTATAGGAAGTTTGTAATCTTAAAGATAAATCAGTGTTATCAAGAACACATTGTGTCAACTACTTTTATATTCTGTTAAGTCCTGTTCTGCTACTCAGGCAAGGGAAAGTCCTCTTCGGCTGCTGAGGCAAAAATCCTGTTCTGCTGCTCAGGTGTCTGTTCTGCTGCTCAGACCTATTCCTTCGGGTTAAATGAGGGTATTGTTAGTTAAAGCTAGAAGTTAGTTTGAGACTGGACGTAGAACGGGAGTTCGAACCAGTATAAAAATTCCTGGTGTGTTTACTCTTATTTACTTTACTGCTATTAACTGCTTCCGCACTTAGTTTTAATATATATTCCATATCTGTCGATCCACCCGTACTTTCATTGATCATACACTTTATGATATGGTTAAATGTTGCTCTAAAGATGTTTCTTTTTTTGAAGTAGTGCAACACATATACACTTTATTTTCAGCTTCTACTAAAAGATGGAAGTATTCAAAGACGCCGTAGATGGTCTTACAATAAAGCCATTATGACAAATGCACACACTTTTTTTGGCGTAAAAGCTATTTGGACTCAAGCTCCAAAATTAAAAATGCTTTAATTCAATTAGCAAGTCTTAATGATGATCCGATGTGCAATAGCGAGGCCAAATCCTTAGCAAATTATGAGTTTGAGAATTTTGAGTTTTACTTGGTATGGTTATATGGTATAATTTATTGAATAATGTTGATATAGTGAGCAAAGAGTTGCAAGTAGAAGACATGCACATGGATGTCGTCATGGATCATCCAAAAGGGCTAATTTGTTTTTTTAAACATTTAGAGAAAGTGGGTTTGATCTTCATTGGTTGATGCCGAAATTATAGCAAACGAAATGGGAATTGAACCATCATTTTATAAAAACACATAATACGTAGAAATAAACAATTTGATGAAAGTAATAGTGAAGAGACGGTTCTATTTTCAAAAGAATCATTTGAAGTCGATTACTTTATATACATTATGGATCAAGGGTTATCATCACTTGAGAGTATATTTGAACAAATTAAGAAATCTGATGACATATTTGAGTTATTGTATGATTTAGAGAGATTTAAATTTTCTTCATGTGATAGTTTGAAGTCTTCATGTGTCCACATTGAGAATGTCTTAAAGCATGAGGCCAATTCCGATATTGATAGGAGGGCAGAGTTATTTGCGGAGTTGCAAATTTTAAGAAGAATTTTACCGGAAGATGTCAAAAAAGCAATTGATGTGTTAAATTATATTAAAAGGATGGGTTGTCTTTATGTAAATGCATGAGATGCTTATAAAATATTATTGACTATTCCGGTTACTGTTGCTACGGCGAAAAAAAACTTTTCAATAAAGCTAATTAAATCTTTTCTTCGAACAAGTATTTCGCAAGAAGGATTGAACGGATTAGGTATAATATCTATTGAGAAAAATTTATTGGAAGCACTTGATTTAAGCGAGTTGCTTTGTACTTTTGTAAGTCAAAATATAAGAAGGTTATATCTTATGTAAAAGATTTGTTGTAACTTATCTATGTAATCTTGTTAAATCATTTTGTTTTAATAAAAAATTTCACTTTTATTGTTCTTCACTCTATTTTTCATGTAAAGTCTACAATATAATATCGTATTGGATCTCCTATAACTCAAGGCCGGCACTGGTGGAACCTAATTTTGGCAAAAGTATCTCAGACAAACAAGCTTTTGTTGAGATGCTCACAGCAGCTTTGTAAAGTATGAGGAAAGGCCTACCATTTTTAGAAACCCAACTTACAAATCCACAGCCCACCCGGCCCTCTTAAAAAACCAAACTTCTCTATAAATAATAATTGTAAATTAGGGTTTTCCCGTTAGGCAGAGCTTGCGTTTATTATTTACGGCGGCCAACTTTTGTTCTAAATAAATAAAAAACCACAATGGCAGATACCAGGCAAGCGGTGACCATCAGAACACGCAAATTTATGACAAATCGTCTTCTCTCGCGCAAGCAATTCGTAAGTTATGGACGCTTTATTTCTTTTTTAAGGCGTTATATCCTAACATTTTAGCAATTCCTTTTGTTTTAGGTGATTGATGTCACGCATCCAGGCAAGGCAAATGTATCAAAAGCTGAATTGAAGGAGAAGCTTGCAAATATGTATAGCGTCAAGGATCCAAATTCGATCTTTGTCTTTAAGTTCAGAACTGATTTTGGAGGCGGCAAGAGTACTGGGTTTGGTTTGATCTACGATTCCGTTGAGAGCGCAAAAAAGTTTGAGCCCAAGTACAGGCTTATCCGGGTAAGACTTTTGTAAAACCTTCATTTCGAATCGTTTTAATGTTTGCGTTTTTTGATGCATGTAAATTGTGAAGTTTCGTTGCATAAGATAAATGACCATCACTATTATTAGGATCTATGTGTTACTGAAAACTTTCATTTGTAATGATGCAAACATTACAATTCATTTGATAGTCATATTCTATGCTGTTAAGGATCCGTCTATACTCTTCTATACCGCACTTTAGGTTTACTTATTGTTGGTGCCCAAAACCTATCCGTGTTACAGTGTACTGCTTTGTTTTTTTTATTAGCGATACTTTTAGAAATTTCAATGCTTATGTCGCATTTCTTATAGTTAGCTATTATAAATGTGCAAATCTGTGCCCAGTTGCTAGTGGTCGTTGGCCTTGTGTTACATATCTCATAAGTGGAGTACTGATTAGTTGTGATGTTTTATGAATTGTTTTGGTCGAATGCTTTTTGTGCCTAATATAGAGCCTAGTGTTTTTTTCCTTCTGATAATGGCAATTTGTTTGTAGAATATTATTGGTAGGAGTCTGAAGATTATGGAAAGTGCTTCTAAATTAAAAATGTTTGTGTGATTGTTTTAAGCATACAGATAAGTAAGCAGTATCACCTAGTACAATTGCGCAATCAATGAAAAAAGTGGATGCCTTATTAGTATTGTGGTTGAATCATCAATGTTAGTACCTTCATGCTCCTGATATCCAATCACTTATATTTGCTGATTTTTTTACGTACTATTAACACTGGAGAATGCGCGCTGTAATTTACTGGTTGTGCCCAACGTATTACATTGATTTTTTAAAATAGCAAATCAGTATTGTCAGCCCCATGTATGGTTTGATGTCATCAACTTCAATCAGAGCCAAAGCTAGAAGTCAAATCTAAACATTTAGAGGATGGGTACTTTTATTATATAAGTTACGATGACATGTTTAATCCTATATTGTATCAGTCACCAAGTTAGACGGGACAACCAAATTAAATGGTTTTGACTAGTTTAGGCAACACCTAAGTGCAACTTAAGCGGCACTTGAGCACCATGAAAATTTGAATATCCGAAACTCTTTTTGTAGTGTTATACTGTAAACTTCAAAATTAGGATTTTAAGCATTCTTAATTTTAGGTCTAAATTAAATTTACGCACATTACATAATGTTTAAAGATGATTCATTAATTTTTTCTTAGTTCTCCAACATTTCCAAAGTTCAAGCACAACGTTATGTGTGTGCGGCATTGTTGTCAAAAATGTTAAAATCTTATGATTTAAATTCCGATTCGGATCGGATCTCCCCCTTTACGATTCGATTTATATTCCGATTCAAACTTAAGCTAAAATCACAATTAAGAAAACATTCAACTTGGATTAACATACTTAATATACTCATTTGAATTCACAATTCTAATTATAATGTTTTCAAACTAAAATAAAAATGTAATAAGTGAGAAAATTAAGTTTTAAGTTTAATTGTATAAGTTCAAACATTAAACAAGCCTTAAAATATGGATTGTTTGAATATACGATTTACGATTTGAATTCCGTTTTGATTTAAAATTTAAACTTTACGATTTACGATTTAAATCTCATTTTGACAACCTTGGTGTGCGGTACACTAGAAAATTAGAACTTAAAATAGCATCCAAGGTAGGGAATTAAATATTAATCATATTTTGATATTTGATTGTCGTGGAAATTGTTTTTTGTTCTTAAGCAGGTGAGTATGATCCTGAGGTCGGAATTTGACCTTCTGTGCTTAAGAGTTTCCTAGTATTTAAAACATAATGTTCTATGCCGAATGTGGGCTGAACAGTAAAATCACACTAACATGCTGTTTAATTTAGGTCTGTCAACATCCGAAATCATTTTCAGGTATTTGTAATTCGTCTCTGTGGATGCGGGCAGATATCGGATATATATCCGGTCTGCTCGTAATTAATAAAGTCAAAAAAAAAAATGAAATTTTTTGACCCAACATAAATCCTTTTTATAGTAATAATGCTAACATAAATACAAAACGTGAAATATACAATGAAAGTAATTAATTTTTGATAGCAAATATTCATTTATTATACATGCATAATTTGAATTATTACCATGATAAAACAACATATGATAAAACAACATATATCAATCATTTTATGTAGTGAAACATGTTTAATCTCAACTACTATCTTGATAAAAGTCGGATGGATAATTTTCGGATGCGGGTACTATTGTATCCGTTTTTGGATTTTGGGTTTCGTATATTTTTCATTTTTTGGGTATGGAGGCGGATAGATTTCTGATTTTTTGGGTACTCATTGACAGCGAATTTGATATTTAAGTTGGTTTTCCATAATTATTGAACTCCGATTGATGTACAATACACAGACCCCTATACGGTTACCGTACTGTTATATATAAATTTTTTTATTTAGTTTTAGAAAAGATTAGCACTCCATCGCACATGATGTATACAAGTATTCTGCTTGTTTTTTATATGCTTTTCCAAATACTTCTTTGAGGAATTAAACAGCCAAGTTTTGCTTTTAAACTCCAGCTGAGCTCAAAACATGTGTGTAAATCACAAATTAAGTTTGTGTTCCCACTGCTACTACCGGGTAACAGTTTGTGACTTTTGGTTCGTCATTTAATTTCTGCAGGTTTCCATGGTAAAGAAGATGTTTTATAGGTCTATGAGCGTGTGTGTACACACGTAGAAACACACACTTCATCTTTCTTATTGTGCACACTTGTAGAAATTAAAGGAGAAGTTTCCACATAGAAAAGTTTTGTTATTTTCATATAATTTGATATTTTATTATTGAAACCATATTAAAAATTTAGGAGTGGTTAATTTAATCTTATTAATGGTTGACACTATGGTTTCTTATCAGTTTTAATATTAGACGAAACAAACTGTAAATAAAGATATATCGACTAACATTAATCTTTAAGAGATGCTATTATTGGCTAAATTTGTACTCTTATCAAATTACGGTACTGTCAAATTAATATTAATATATATTCCTATATTAGAATTCAGTTGAGAAGTACCTCTATTTTCCATAAAACCAAGACGATGAATTTAATCTGACTACACATTTGTTATGTTTTATGATGATAGAATGGACTGGCCACTAAGGTTGACAAATCGAGGAAACAGATGAAGGAAAGAAAGAACAGGGCGAAGAAAATCCGAGGAGTGAAAAAGGTAAGAATTCAATTGTCTAATTTGGGAATCATTACCTCTTTTTAATTTTTAATTTCCCTTTTGCAGAGCAAGGCAGCTGAAGCAGCAAAGAAGAAATGAGTGAATTTATATTTATTAGCTTGTTTAAGAACAAATTTATTTGATTTCATCCTACTGTGAACTGTGATGGTGAGTATCCTCAATATTTTGTTTGTTTTAAGCTTTAGATGTATTAGAGCATGAAGTTCTTTTGAGTTATTATGGCTCCACAGTTTATATGTTTTTTCAATAACTCTACAGTCATTTGAAATATGTTCTGTTTGGTTAAATGTTTTAATGACTTAAATGCGCCGCTTTATTAACTTGCTTTTTTTAGTTATCTCTTGCGTGTGTGAATTCACAGTTGATGTAATTGCATCATTGGCTTTATTTTGGGCTACGTAACCAGTGGATCCTATGCTGCCTACATAAAATTGGTTATTTTGTCGTTATATGGTCGTATATTTTATCAGATAGCAGATGTTGCCTTATTTTAAAAGAATTTAACTAAAACTGTACGTAGCATTTCCATAGCTCGAAATAATTGTTATTCTCTGAACCTTTGAAGGCTTTAAGCTTATGCGATTTGTATTTCAACATCTCAATGCTCTTCGGACTTCCCAATTATTATTTTCAAGACAAAATGACTTTTGTAACATAGAGTTTGATAGTTTTTAATTCTAATTACAGTTGTAGTCTATGATTATTAGCGAAGAATGTTGCTGGATAGATTTGAATGAGAGAAATGATTTAATCTCAGCGAATAACAGCTCAAATTTATATTTTATGTATGATCCGTCCTTTAATTTGAATTTTGATACACTAAAGCCTCTCCTGTTAAACAGAAATTATATCATTAAAATTATTTTCCATCACCACGTTAGAGCATCTTCAATCTTCACCTTCATGTTATTATAATGTAATGTCAATTAGGGCTGCACACAACCCATATCCAACCCGACCCAACCCACCAACCCGACCCAACCCACATAAACCCAACCCATCCTAGTTCGGGTCGGATATGGGTTACAATTTGTAACCCATACTATATATGGGTCGGGTGTGTTATTTTGTTCAACCCAACCCTACTTTAACCCAACCCAACCCTATATTAAAAACCTAATTTAATATCAATACACTTAAAATTAGAATAGTCTAATCCTAGAATAATGTTTATGTATTCTACAGTAAATATACGAAAAAACATATTTTATGTCAACCCAAACAAGATAGAATTTGGCAAAGATATTTCAAAGGACATTTTAATGTATTTTAAAATGAAACACTTGTTCTACTATGTAGTGAATTAATTTCATATGATGTGTTTTACAATGAAATTTTAATAAAATATATGTTATAATGAATTAGTTAGTTTAAGTGCGTTATGCTAGCTAAAATCTAATATATTATGTTGAACATTTTAATGTTATTTTTTGAAAATATTCCTTTATATTCTCATTTTTTATTAGAATCATGCAACCCAACCCAACCCTACTAAACCCGACCCAACCCATACTTCGACCCAACCCATATCCAACCTCATATAGGGTCGGATACGGGTTGAGCTACCTTAAACCCATACATATGCGGGTCGGATGAAATATTTGGTCTGACCCGACCCAACCCATACTTTGTGCAGCCCTAATGTCAATGCTATGCAGATAATTAGGATTTTTGTTCAGCTTTGTATCTCTAATGTAGTTATTGATTAAATGTAAATGATGATGTGTCAAAACATTTATTAAACATTGTGAAAGGGAATGTCTAGTAGTAGATGTTCTATTTAACAATGTCAATTAGTAAGCACTACTAATATGATGACACATAAACAAAATTAATCAATGTAGTTCATTTCACTACAATTGCATTGGAGTAAATAAAGATGTGAATTTGTATTTTAATATGAAGTCATTTAACATGTTCTTTACAATGTTAAACACACCATGCCATATAGTTAATTTGTGACATTACAAAGTAGGAGGGTTGGAGATGTTCTAAGTCTAAAGTCAATACGATCAATTTTTTTTTTATATTTTAATAAAGTGCTAATATGTGCGGTTGTTGTTTCACTATTAATATTTTGCAGTTGTGGTTTCACTGTTAATATTTGCATCAACGCTATTTGCAGTTCAAAAAACTACAAGCATGTATAGTTTATATTAGGGCTATTATAGTAATGGTTACCGTTACCGTTTTACAAATACCGTTAACGTACCATTTTTACCGGTAAGCTAAAATTGCTTACCGTTAACGATTTGCTGATATACGGAAGATCGGTATACCGATAAACTGATAATTGTTACAATGGTAAATTATCGTTTTTCTAAAATAGTCGGTAACTTGACATGTTTTTAAACTAAATTTAATCATTTGTTTGGTTCTAAATGTCTATAATAAAACATAATACATGAATATTCATGTGTTATATATTAACCGATAAATTTACCGTTACCACTGGTTTTGAAAAAAATTAACCGATGATTTAACATAGAAAATGATAATTGACTGGTAATTGTACGGTAACGATAAATTTACCGTTACCATAACAGCTTTAGTTTGCATTGCAAATATTTGCAGTAAATATTTGCACTGGTTGAAATAAAAAAACTTTGAATTTTTGAGAACTTTGCTTTTGGAAATAACGGCTGCATGCTTTGAAATTTAGAAAGAGAATTTACAAAAGTTTCCTATATAAAAATGTTACATTATATTAACGTTTGATTATGATAGTACTTCACCTTAGTGTACAAATCAACTCTTGAATAAGCATTTTAAATTTAATTTTAAAATCCTAACTCAAATTTGGAACGACATTTTGAGGAACAAGATCGTAGAGTAGATGAAGCTTGGGGAGCTCCAGATAACTGAAATTGAGCGGAATCCCATGTTATCTCATTTTGATTTATTTACCATTTTATCACTGTACTTCTTTCCGATGATATTATAAATATGCTTTCCCTAGATACTGATGTTAAGTATGAAAAGAATACTTTTATACCACCGTAATTTTAAATGATCAATTATAAAAATTGGATCTCAGTCTTTTTGTAAATCCATTTTTATAAACCTCCTTAGACTTACAAACTTCATTTGTAAATCTCTTTATAAAATTTTATTTGTAAATCTCCTTTATAAAATATCATTTATAAATCTTCAAATTTATTTAATAAACTTCTTTATAAACATCATTTATACTATCTATAAAGCCTCTTTTATAAAAAGAGAAATTTTTTTAAAAGACAAAGTATATTAAATTTTTAATGACTAGGACAAGAGTCACGTAATTTTTTCGGAAGGACAGCCCAAATGCGACTGTTCCAATTAAAAACTAAATCGCTCAACTTTCTTTTCGCCAAATTCGTTCTGCTCATCGTTCATCCTTAAAATAATATATTAGAAACTCATGTTTGCAATTTGCATAAGAGAAGCAACATGAAAGGTGAAAGGGGGATCTCGGCTAGGCCTGGGAGGAGTGGAAATGGCGGACGTAGGTGGCAGATCGGGTGAGGTTCCAGGCGGATCTGGCGAAGGATAGGGCGGGCGTGGACGTGGTTCTAGGTGGCATGAAGGAAGGTGGAGGTGCATGGCAAAACAATGGACATGAGTAGATGCGAAAGGAGGTACAGACAAAGAACAAAATGAAATTTGAAAATGAAGGGATAGTCTAAAAATGAAGTGGGTGCTCACGTTCAAAGCTTTAGGAATATGAATTGGAAAATGAATGAGTGGAGAAGGCAATGCACGAAAATGAGGTACAGGCAAAGAACAAAACGACCAATAAACCAAAATGATGAAAACAACGAACAAAATGTTGGAAAAAACACGAAGAAAAGGCAGGAAACCACAATTCAGAAGATTCACACAAAAAAGCAAAAGCCAACTGAAGAAGAGACAAACTTGATAAAACAATAAACATTATTAGTCTCAGTTTAGTGTATTATAGGTATCGGTAGAAACACTACTATAGTTCTGTTATCACTTTTGTTTCAGTTTAGTGTATTAATATCAGTTTATTGTATTCTAGTTAACAATTTTATTATCAGTTTGGTGTATTAGTATCTATTTGTTTGAAGTTGACGCTTACTTATTTTATAAGTTATTTTGACTGGTATTTATAACAAAACCGATACCTATGTATATGCAAAAATGATACCTAGTTTCTGTTTGGTATAAGTTGATTCTCTGTAAATTTAATTATTTATTTGGTCGTCATGTATGACAAAAGTGATACCAAAATAGTGCAAAACTGATACCTAGTGGCTGTATGATTGGAATTCATGCTTGGTTATTTAATAAATTATTTTGACTGTTATTTATAACAAAACTGATACCTATATATATGCAAAACTGATACCTAATTTCTGTTTGATAAAATTTGATGCTCTATAATTTTAATTATTCATTTGACTGTCATGTATGACAAAAGTGATACAAAAATAATGCAAAACTGATACCTAGTTGCCGTTTTATTGGAGTTGATGCCTAGTTATTTTATAAATTATTTTGACTGTAATTTGTATCAAAACTGATACCAAAATATATGCAAAACCAACACCTAACATTGATACTAAAACCGTTAATTATTTTATTTCAAAGCATATGATCTGTTTGCATCATTATCTCTTAAATACAACGTTATATATTTGTTACATACCTGTTACTACAAGTGATGCAAATTGATATTAACAATATTTTTTTCTTTAAACAGGGTTGACCGTGGTATATATGTCATGATATTCATCATATCATTGAATAAAAGCCAAATACCGATCAAAATAAAACATAAACAAATGTTGCGAATAAGAGCAAGAATTGTATATGACATATTGACGGACAATGATCACTGCTGGAATTTAGCCAAGTTCATGTCAATACTAGAAGAAGAAGAAAATATACATAAGTGAATTTGTTGTAAAAAATACTGTGATGTTCAGTTCAATTAATATACATTTGAGATGTTATGTCAGAACTAATTGAATTTAACTTTGTTTTAATGTAGATATAAACACTTGTTGAAATTATTTCAGTTTGTTGTAAAAACTACGATCTTATATACGATGTTGTAAAAATTAACTTTGTTTAACTTTTCTTACACGTGATGTTATGTTATGACTGTTATTTTATATTAATTTATACATGAAACTGATACTACAGTGTGCATGAACTGATACTATTTTTTGTCATACCTGAAACAGATACCGATAATAATATAATGAAAAACTGATACCATGTTCTGTTATACCTGAAACCGATACTAGTAACATGCAAAAACTGATATTATATTTTCTAATACCTGAAAATGATACTAGTAGCATGCAAAAACCGATACCACATTTTTACATGCCTGAAATTGATACTAATAGTATCAAAAACTGATACTAAATAACTAATATTGAATAAACTAATCAGCATCACCATATAACATACAAACAAACAAATAATAAAACTGATGCTAGTTATACTACAAAACTAATACTTAAAATGCAACTACAAATGTTACTATATAACCTACACATAAATAATAAAACTGATACTACTTATACTACAAAACTGATACTGTAAATGAAACTAGAAACGATACTATATAACCAAGTTCAATTACAAAGAGAAAATCAATGACAAATTCAAAATATGCTTAACCAATATACTTATATAACCAGGTTCAATTACATAAAATTGCCAAAAAAATCATACAATAAAGTATAAATCTCAACAAATTCATAAAAACAAGAAAAACAAATCATATCTTCTTAGAAGCTTGACAATTACGGTTATAGTGACCAAATTGCTTCCATACACCACATCTATTTTGGTTATTTTCAAAATATGCAAATCCTTCTTTCTATTTTACAGAAGGTCTACCGGCACCACGTTTCTCCTTAGGTGGTTTTATCTTCAACACTTGCATCAATAATAGGCTTATCAAAATTAGAAATATGATTAATAGCATTAGCATAAGAAGAACGATAAGTATCCACGGTAAAATAATACTCAATATTTTCTTGAAGCATTTGTTCCATATGAAGATAACAATAACCATGAAAGGATGAAGGAAAAACTTCACGAACACCTAAAATCAAACCTCGATGGCGATCCAACATAAAAAAACCAAATCACGATCTTCTTGAAGCATTTATTTTAAATGATTCAAAAATTATTTCCAATTATTCACATTTTCTAGATAAACTATACCCATAGCTAAAGGAAAAAAACCTGCAAAAAAAACATTAAAACAAATTTAATCCAGTGTTAACTTAAAACTGATACCTAAAAGCTGCTACCTGAAAACCAGTACCTAAAAACTAATAACTAAATTCTGATATTATACAGTAAAGCATGTTTAAATTCGGATACCTAAAACTTGATATTAAGCAATAATCTAATACACACTAATGCCACAAATGCAATACTACAAAATATCATTTTTTTCACAACAACTGATACTACAAAGTATCAACCACGATAACTTTATTCTTACGCACGTAAGAAACCTTAATGGACAAAGGAGTAAGTTGAGACCAATAATGACAAATTTCATTCTTCAGATCATAAAAAGAACAATCAAAGGACAACCGAGTGCTAAAAGTATTATCATTGAATACAAACAAAATAAAAAGACTATTGTCACCACTGCAAAAAAACATCAGTAAAAAAATGTTTGCTTCAAATTGTCATTTTATTCTAATACAATATTTTCTTTATATAATAACAATTACAAAATAAAACAGATCTTTCAAAAATGATACCTACAGTATATAAAATTGATACCTAAAAACTAATCCTCAAATTAGTAATAAAACTGATACTCAAACAGACTTTATCAAATGTTTGATACTAACAAAACACTAATTCAACTCATTGATTGTTTGGTGCATATCATCATATTTACTCTGTAACAACTTCATTTTTTTATATACTCAAACAAACAAAATGTTAAAAAACTTTCACACTGCATTATTGTGAAAAATGATACTAAAAAAAAAACAAAAATGATACCTAAAACCGATCCTCACATAAATGAATACAACCCTCAAATTCTCAAACTCAACTCTCTCTTTCCCAAACAAATGCTTTTTCAGTTCTAAGTCTAGAAAAGTTGATAAAATTTCCATGGTTTTTTCTTTTGCTCTTCCAACTGAAACCCAAATTGATGAAGAAGTAATTGTGACATTCGTTTTTCCCCAGATTGTTGTTGGTGAAGGCAGTAGCGATCGAAAGTTAGGACACGGCCAAGGCTCGTTTCAGCTTGAACATGCCGGAGTGGTTGATCTTCGTATGGATGAAGTCGCCTTAGTGGTTGTTCCTTGTATGGATGAAGTCGCCTTAGTGTGCTGCACATCGTGGTGGTCTCCATTCATCTCCTAGTGGTCAAAGCTGAGATCTGTAACCATCGCAACTCACATTGAAATGATTTTTGGGTTCGTCGGAAGTTCACGAGACTGGGATTGGTGGTGGTCCAAAGGTTCGTCGGAGGCTGCCGAGTTCAGCGGACGTGGTGGTGCATAATTTCTTGGTCGGAGGAAGAACGGAGTTGGCAAAGTGTGCGGTTATGGGTTCTTCTGGCTTTAGGAAAAGAAAAGCTGGAATGAAAATAAAGAGGAAGAAGGTGATTTGCATAAAACTGGACAACTGGATAATTGTAGAATGGAACGTGAAGACAAAAGAGATAAGGACTGTTTTCGGCAACCAAAAGTTATTATCCTTGAAACAAATTTATTAGCGGGCTGTCTTAAGTACTAAAAAAGCCTATAAATTTGTCCTCTAGAATATTTTCATATTCATAAAACTTCTTTTATAAAATGTCTTTATAAAACTCATTTTATAAATCCCCAAATTATTTGCAACTCCTTTTATAAAACAAAACTCCCAATATAAAACTCAACTCCAAATATAATCATAAAACTCATATACTTTCATAACACGATCATTCTATATATTACAATAAATTCACAACTGCAATTTATTTCTCCAACTTATCCAAATGATAATATTTTCCCTTTTATGAAATACCATTTATAAATCTATTCTTTTATTTATAAAATATTGTTTATAAATCTCTCTTTAATTTAAAAAATACCATTTATAAATCTGTTTTTATTACATTATATATAAAATGTTTCACAAATATTTATTCTAAAATATTTCTATCTTCTTTTAAAAACAAAATCACTTTAAAATAAAAGACAAACCTCTCTTAAGTATTTGTATTTTGAAAAAAGAATACAACCTTTAGTTTTACAATGCAGAGTATCTGTACTTTCCGCATTCAAAGTGGCAAAACTACGATCTTACTTTCCAACATTATGCATGGTTCTGTATTTTATTTGATTTAGAAACAACAATTTGAACATTTCGGTTGGGTCCTGGAGATTTGGAGTGGATTTGAAAATAGAGATTTGGGATGTATTTTGATTTCAGGAAAATAGGCACAAGAACAAACTTAGAAAAAAATTTAGGCTGAAAGGCAACAAGTTTGTTTTTTAGGCTGAAGGACAATGCTAGTTATAACTAGCATTTTGTATAGTGTAAAACTAAATATAATGCTAGATATAACTAGCATTTTTTATAGTTAAAAGTTGAATATAATGCTAATTATAACTAGCATTTGTCCTTCAGTCTAAAAATGAAACTTCATGTCCTTCAGCCTAATTTTTTTTCAAAGTTTGTCCTTTTCCCTAATTCTCTCTTTTGATTTTATAGAGGGATTTGGTGCAAAGTATGTATCAAAATAGAGACATATTTGAAAAGTCCTTTCATAGAATGAGTGATGCTAAAGTTTCTTTTTTTTTGGTGAAAAGGGTCTTCACGGTTTAAATAAATAGTCTTCTTGTTTGGTTAAATTTGATTATTGGGTTAAGTTAACATGTAATTTTGGTAACCAGTCATACTATTCTACATATTCGACTCTTCGATATAGTTGTGGCACAAACACTATCCTCCTCGCCAACACTATCCTCTCTATTTCTACAATCATTTTCTAAAGCTTACTTTAATAAATGATGAAATGTAGACTTATATGATAGAGCTGCTTTAATTTTTTTTTACAGAAGAACATATAGCGTGACGTACATGCCACAAAATGTATGTTCAAAGCGAATTCAGAGTTTCTTTTCAACCTATCTCTACAATCACGGTACATTAAAACTAGCATTTTCTTCCTCTTTATCTTTATATAGACATCCTTTTTAATTTAGAGCATTACAATGTTATGGTACATTAAAACTAGTATTTTCTTTGACTCTCTATCTACATATAAATTTCCTTTTTAATTTAGAGCATTACAATGTTATGATGTGGAAAATGCTAATATTAGAGCTAGAGGTGTGCCTAAGAGAAATTATATAAATATTGCTCGAAATGAAATTACTTTATTTTAGTTTTCTTTTATGTTGCGAGTGCATATATTTATAATCAAATGTTGATGATTACATTTTATACGTATAATAAAAAATCTCTACGAGCAAGTATTTAACCGATTTGAAGTTATGAATGTGTTCATAGAAATAAATCATTATATATAAATAAAAATTTATCATTAAATGCTCATAGTCAAGGTGATTCGAGAAAAGGGATATCGATTCACCCATAAGACCAGTATACATAATGTTGTTTATACGATGGATGTGGATTTACTCATGACCATTAGGGACACCAAGAGATTACGTACTTATAGTTGTCATGGATCAATTGTAGAATAACTCACCGAGAGTCTTCATAGGTTAAGTATATCTAAACTTAATAGAGAATCTCATGTAACGATGTACAGTGGTCTTTTGACTTGAGAGTATTGTGGATCTTGTATATCGAGGCCTTACTTTGATGATGGTTGAAGACATGATATGACTTCGTGTTAATATCTTAGTTGGGTATGAGATCGGATATTCAAAATGAAACACTACTCAAGAGAGAATTCGTTTCATTGATATAGAAGGGTTGTGTCATCGAACTTGGATTTTGGCTCGAAGTTAGAAATCTCTGATCAGAGTAAATTTGGTTAATTGATAATTGTTATCGATTGAGCTAAGTAACTTCTAAGCTCAACTTTGCGATTAAATAAGAATGTTACTAGGGTTTTGACCAATGACTTCACTAAGATGATCAATAAGCATATGTCATTGTGACCTTTACTGCGCTTCAACATAGTTCGCATAAGCTTTGGTATTTAAATAGTTCAAATACTAACTAAGGACCTATAACACCATATATTTTAGAGTGTCATAATATGTGAATTAAATTAGCTATAAAACTCCATTAAATGATAACTTATAGAATTCAATTGAAGAAATTATTTAAAGGAAATTTAATTAATCAAATTAGGACACTTAAAAAGATTAATTGAGTTAATTACCATGGGTAATTAAATTAATTAAATTCGACCATGAATTAAAATAATAAATTTTAATGTTTTAACAAAAGGTATTTTGTATAAGGGAAAGGAATTAATAAGATTAGATAAGGTGGGATTTTATCCCATGCCCAAATTATTAATTCATATACACTTAACCACATCCTTCACTTTGTTCATATTTCATTTCATAAAAAAGAAATCAAGGTCGGCTACTATTTCTAAGGAGAAGTAAAGGGAAAACTAACTAGAGATCGAATCTTTTATTTCTAAAAAAAATGAGTTTTTTAATCTAGTTTTCAATCTTATGTGAATAATACCTATCCTATTTTCTCCCAAATCCGTCGGAGTTCGAATTATATTTTTTCTAGTGTTTTGAACATTGATGATCATGTGTTGTATAATCGATCTTGGTATTGCTCGAGCCAATCCATTCCAAGGATAATTCCAAAATTTAAAGAATCCATAAAAAAAATCATATGGGAAAAGATAACCAAATAAACGAATGGATATACCATAATATTTCATACTCAGTGTAACCTCCAAGTGGACAACAACATTTAATTCTAACTTCCTTACTATTTCCTTTGACACAAACGAACAAAAGACACCTATATTGAAAAGAATTGTAATAGGAAAATCATGCCAGAATATAGTGCCTTCTAAGACCAAGGCATGCTCCCCTTGTTTGTCACAAGACCAGGTCCTTCAATAGTAAACATCTTGCACTGGTTCGCAAAATGACCTTCATCACAATTGTAACATTTCATCCCTTGTTCTTGCATCCTTTTTCTGCATTCATTCGTATAATAACCCTTCTTTCTATAATAGTGACATTCAACCTAGGATCAATCATTCTTCTACTCGGTCTATTCCTATTGAAAAGGCTTATTATCCTTCTTCCTATTCTTCTTTGGATAAAATGGTCTTTTCTTTTGCTCGATTCGTTGAGAAGACTGCCCCGCTAGAGGCTAAATCACAATCATGCACCATTTCACAATTTAATGCCATATCAGCTATTTCTTCAAGTGGATAACGAAGCTAAGTTAACAGCATATCTCTTAGATCGACGTTAAGTCCAAGAACGAACTTCTCATTTTTTCTTTAGGATTGCTAATCAATGTTGGTCTATATTTTGAGAGTGTGTTAAATCATTCACGTATTTGGTCACGAACAAGTACGTTGAGTTAAATTTATAAATTTTTGAAACAAAGCCGCCTTCTCTACTTTAGGTAAAAGTGTACTTTGTAGAGATCCTTCAATTCTTACTAGGTAATATCTTATTCTGGCGTTGTTGCAGTTACGGCGTCGTACCAGTCTAAGACACTTGCTTGTAACTGTCGTGATGCCAATCTTCTTTTGTCTTGATTTGGCAATTCCAAATCTCCAAAAATCTTTTTACACGTCCTCAACCAAGTATGTACTTCCCATTACTTCCTCATTTCATAAAGTGGTGATAACACACATGTCATGACACTATTCAATATAACATATACAGTGTTGGAACTTAGCCACCACGCCGTGGGGTAGATGAGTAAATTTCAAAAAATAATAATCCATTATTGAATCTTTAATGGGTCTATGAAGCCTAAATTTATTTGGATCTTATATAAATTTATTTTGAATAAAATTAGTATTTCATTTAGTTCATAAATAAAGTTTTGTTTATTGTTATATTTATATTATATAACATAATATGTGTACCATATACACATAAGTTTGTATGTGCACGTGCAACATAAAATGGTGTATATGGTTTAACATGTCTGTATATAGATGCTGATTACATCGCAATAGATATTTTAGCCTCTCCATATACATATTTTCCATCTAATATGTAAGTGTGTGTGTGTAATGTGTATCTATGCGTGTGTGTAAATATTTATACATAAATATATATTATAAAATGCTATTTGGAAAACTTATGCATTATAATATAAATATATGCATACATACATGCATACATATAAATATATAAATATATACATATAATTGAAATTCGAGTTTAAATTACATTATATTAATTTTAAATAAATACGCATAAATTTCAAAATACACACACACACACAAAACAATATATACATATTCGTATTATAATTTTAAGAATTCTATATGTATAATAAAATATACGTATATATATATATATATATAAATGTAGTTTACTATAAAATTAATTAATTATATATATATACACACGCAGAAACACACATTCGGCCAGTAAACAAAAATAATTTTTTAAATTTTCTTTTCGGTTTTAACATTAAAATGCTTTTTAATTATGATTTTCGCACCGGAAATCATTTTTAAAATTAAAAATTCTTTTATTAAAGTGACTTCAATGATGTATAAAATTTACTAGATAATTTTATGTTTATTTATAGATGTATGGATACGGTAAAACATGGTTTAGTGTTTACATAATTATATGTATATGTATAATACACACACATACGGTTTTCAATTTTTTTTTGAATTCGAAAACATGTAATGCATGTGTATAGTTAATAAGTATATCAAATATATATATATATATATATATTATGAATATGTTTTAAACAAAACTAGTTTTAAAATTATATGTTTTAAACTAAACTAGTTTTTAACAAAAACTATTAATCTCGAAAATAAAACAAAAAAAAAATGTTTTTTACCGCCGAAGCTAATAGAGGATAAATATATAATTTTTTGGGGCATTTCACCAGAAGGACAAACTTTGCAGTCCAATTAATTTCTAGGACATACATCTGAAATAATTACTTTTAAGGCCAAAATTAGCAGAATAATTACTTTCAAGGACAAAGTCAGCTGTCCAATTACTTCCAGGGACATAATTTCATTGGTTTTTAGGCCCTACAAACTAATTATTTTTCGTATTGTCCTTAAAAGTAATTATTTTAGTTGTGTGTCCTAGAAATTAATTTCACTTGCTAAAGAGGCCCTTGTGGCTAATTCCCACTAATTTTTTTATATTTACACATTTATATATAGACATATAAATTCAATGTCGATGATAATAACGTATAAGGATTCGTGATATCAATTCACTAACTATACCTACATATGAGTATTTATATACACATAAATGAAAATATAAACTAAAAATTTACCTTATCCAAAGCCTTGTTGACACACTTTGAAATGCTGAATCAAAACACTCCTTGAATCGAGTCTTATATCCAGAGAGCTCAACCAGTCTGAATGCCGCTACCACCGATGTATGGATTTGATTTAATTTAATTTAGCGTTTTGGAGCTTGAGATTTTGAGGAAGAGAAGGGAACTACGGGTTGGCATTTGCTGATCTAGAATGGAGCAAAAAGAAG
Source organism: Allium fistulosum (assembly GCA_030737815.1). Lineage (NCBI taxonomy): Eukaryota > Viridiplantae > Streptophyta > Magnoliopsida > Asparagales > Amaryllidaceae > Allium > Allium fistulosum. The sequence goes on from CM060906.1 coordinate 571,239,318, forward strand.
TAGTAAAGAATGAGGGTTGGATGCAAATAAATAGCAAATGGTAAGGAGTGAAAAATGGATCCAGATCCTTATTTTCCTCTTATCTAATCTCCTCCTTTTGAATTCAAATAGCCGCCCCATGGTCCTATTTGGGCTGCAAATTTTCTTCAAGCCCAATCAATAAATACTGCATTTAAATCTAATTCAAATACACGTCGATATCGTATATCGATACGTGTGTTTATAATTATTATACATACACTATTTAATATTGATCAACATAAATTAAGTAAAATTTTAGAATTAACATTTCATAAATATTAATTAATTTAATTAATTCATAACAATTATAAATAATTAAATCAGGTGATAATAGGAGTATTCAACATTTCAGTTGTGTCACTCTTAGGTGTAAATTCAGTTAGCGATTAATATCGAACAATTTGAATACTAACGTTCACACAACACTTAGCAGATGATGTGCTATTATAGGAAAATTTACTGCTTACATAGCTTCGCTAAAATCCATATTTACTAATTTAAGCGTTACCCAGTAATGATAATTATTTACACCAATTCTCTTCATCAAAACTATACCACATTAGGACTTATGAAATTTGGTTATGGTCAAAAATCCAATATCGTCCATATTCAACTTTATAATTCAAAAACAAAGTTTTTGGTTTAATAATAACAATTATTTTTAACCAAACTACTCCGACCAGAGACTTTGACTTTGAGTTGACTTCGATTGACCAAAATGCAAACCTTATATAACTAAGGAGACGAATCCTCTCTTGAGTAGTTATTCACTTTCAATGCTTCCACTCGACCCAATTATAGTCGTTCGATGGACGTTGTGCCATGATATGATTATAATCAAAGCAGAGCTTTTGATAGAGTTAGGGTCATGCCCTAGGGTAAATTATGTAAATTGTTACACATATTTAACTCGTTGACCGATCTTGTTCGAAATAAAAGGTATTTTCTTCCTATTATATACTTGATATAATGCGATTATATTAATTAATTAACTTAATTAAAAGTATATTTAATAGAAAAATCCATAAATGGTATATTTTGTGATAGTAGTTACAAAGTGTTGTAACCGTGAGTAATTTATCACAACCAAACAAATATACTATTTTAAATGTTCCTAGTCAAGACGCATCGAGACTGGATATCGATGTATCCGTCGAGACTGGAGTACGTAATGCTCTCCAAATGTTGGGCAGTTCATTACTCATGACTGCTGGGGGCACCTAGGGGTTACGTACTAATAGTTATTGGATAACTATGGAACGACTCACTCGATAGTTTTCTGTTGGTTAATATAACTAAGGTCAAACAGAAAATATCGATGTGACTGATTTACACAGTTCTCTCGACTTGAAAATATTGTGGATCTTCAATATGAAAGCTTCGCTTTGATTATAGCCAAATCATGGCATGGCGTCCATCGAGTGACTATAGTTGGGTCGAGTGGAAGTATTGGAAGTGAAGCACTATTCAAGAGAGGATCTGTCTCCTCGGTTATATGTGGTTAGTATCACAGCCAACTCAAATCAACTCAAAGTCAAAGTCTCTGGCCAGAGTATTTCGGTTAATAATAATTGTTATTATTGAACCAAGGACTTTGTATTTAGATTATAAAGTTGAATGTGGACGAGGTTGGAATTTTGACCATTACCAAATTCCATAAGTCCAAAGTGATATAGTTTTGACGAAGAGAATTGGTGTAAACAAATGTCACAACCGGGTAACGCTTATTAAACTAAAATTGGTTTTTTCCGAAAATGAGTAAGCGATAAATTTGGCCATAATGTCACACCACCTACTAAGTGACGTGTGAACATTAACATTAGAATAGTTCAATGTTAATCGTTGACCAAATTTACACCCAAGAGTTACACAGCCGAAATGATGAATTCCCTTAAGACCGAACGATTTAATTAGTTTATAATTGTTATAAATTAATTAGATTAATTAATATTTATGAAATATTAATTATAAAATCTGAATATGATTTGAGAAACAAATAATGTTATATATATATTTATAATAGTTATAAATGTACCAATCGATATACAATATCGATAAGCGATTAAATTAGATTTAATTGCATAGCATTTTGGCCAGGGCTTAAATGGGTTTAAAGCTCATCATTAGGGCTGCAAATTTCGATTTTGACAAGTTATTGGAGGCGGCTAAAACTTAGGTTTATACCTAGAGATGGATGCTAAGATTAAGAGAGAATAGGTAATGAGATTGTCCTAATATCTCTCTTGTACAAGGCTATATATATGGATCTCTAAACCCTTAAACAAAAACAACTTTTGGCTGCCATAATTATCAAGTTTGCTGGCCGAAATTAATCCCCATATCAGTTCTAAGAATCTCAAATCAATTCAAGTTAAGTAAAAGCACTATTTGATAGAAAAGGTCGACGAGTCCAGACTTGCAATCCAACGGAGCATAACTAGAGAAGGGAATTCATTGATTCAAGTGGACTCAAAGGCATCATCAATTGGTATTTTATTTATATATTATAGCAATCATATCATATTTTATGATTTAATATTGATTAATCCCAAATCTGTCTATATTAATGCTATATATCTAGTTAGGTGAGATTTTCGTAGGTATATGTAGTTGTCACAAATTAGTTTGGTTATGTGCATGGTTATATTATTATGTGTTATAATTTATGTATAAAAAAATCTAATTTAATTGCTGTAAAAAAAATTAAATTTTGTCATTATTAATTATTTTATGTATATTTATATATTAATTTAAATATAGACTAATGTATATTTTAAACATATAATTACATATATGTATATTTATAATGTATAAACAGCTTAGAATTTTTCCTTACACCTATTTATACATAATATGAATTATCAAATTCAAAAATAATTTTTTTATATAAAAATAATTTTAAATTATCTTTTATTGATTATTTGAATTGTTTATTATATCTAAAATAATTATTGCACTAAAAATTCGGTTTTATATTTTTTTAAAATTACTACATCTATGCCATAACCCGTACAAAAATTTTCAGAATTTTTTGTTATTATTTATTATTTTTAATAATTAAATTACTTCGGTTGATCATTTCTTTTATTTATTAAAAATAATAGTTTATCTCAGAAAATCATGAAATTTTTTTTGAACTTTTATTTTATGATCCTAAATTTTCGTAAAATTTAAAATTTGATTTTTTAATATTTATTACGAATATTTTTAATTAATATGATCAAAACTATTTATTATATATATATATAATAATGATAAAATTATAAATTATAATTTTATGTTTGTTATGAAAATTTCGATGTGGAAATAATTTTTAATATATATATATATATATTTTAAGTATTTGAATGTAATTAATTAATCATATATATACATTTTATTTAACCTTATATATATATATAATTTTAATTATTATATATATGTGTATGTATAATTTTATATATTTAATCACATATACATATTTATACAAATTTTTTAAATTATATATATATATATATATATAATTTTGAGACTTTTAGTCATAAAATATATTTTAAATATATGTATACGTATTTATATAAATATATTTTGCATTATAGATTTATGCATATATTTAGACAACACACAATACATACGAAATGAGATAATGTGTCCGTTGCGATGTAAATCCCAACTTCTATATACGGGAATGTTATACCCATCACGGAGTATTATGTTACACATGCACACACATATGTATATGTATATGATACATACATATATATATATATATATATAAATTAAATCATTCAAATTAACTTTACATTAAAAAATACTTAAATTTAAATAAAATACATGATTTTATTTAAAACAAATTTAGAATTGTTCTAAATGAATTAGACTTCATAGGCCCAATAAAGATCCAATAGGATGAATTTTTTTTGAAATACACCCACCACTACCATTGCGGGCTGGCCCAGTTCCAACAATGGTATCAGAGCCCAATAGCCTATGTGGTCTAATTTAGTCATATTAGGGCTAACTAATTAAGCTTGTCCACTTAGTACAGTGTCAAGAAGGTAATTTCTAGGATTGGAATTGGTTAATCAAGTACCCTGTCCTACCTGTTTACTGGCCTGGCTCGAAAGGTGAAGTGAGCCCAAAGGTTGCTCCTAATAGAAAAGGCCCAACTTAATTTGGGCCTTGGGATAATTTCAAAATCGTTTTGAAAATTAATGTTAAAGATTTTAATTTTAATAGTTAAATTTAAAATAAAACATGTTTATTGTAAAAATTATAATACTACATAAGTTTTCAAAATGTTTGAAAGGATAATGATATTTTCAAAATGTTTGAAAATATTTATATAATAATTTCAAATTTTAAATTTATTAATAAGATTAATAAAATAAATTAATTAAATATGTTAATTAGTTAATGCATATATGCTTGTATTATATATGTTGATATATGTTATGTTATTTTAAAATGTTTAAGATAACATAAGTATACATATTGATATATGTATACAAGATAAATTTTGAAATTAATAAAAAATTGTTTAATTGAATAAATTAATTAAAGGTTAATTAATTGAATAAAATGCACATATATGATAGATGTGTGTTACACTATAAAGGTTATAGTATACACTATAAATGTTTTAATAGATATGTCCAATATAAAAGTTATATTGGAATACTAATTTAAAATTAATTAAAGAGTTAATTGATTAAAATTAATTAGATAAGATTTAATTAATGATATATTATACGAAAGACTATCATATAAGTGATATAAAATATAAAAGTTATATAACAATAAAACTTATATGATATGTGTATAAACTAAATGTGGAACATTAAATAAACCCAAATAGACTTGAGAAATAAATACATATGTAAATGTACATATACCGTGATTTTTTGATGTGTCTGACACTTGAATCGTTGAGGTATTTCATAAGAATATATTGTTCTATAAGTCGATATAACTCAATATATATATTGAAGATTATGAATCTTCAATATAATGTTGTTCTCTACCATATATATATTAATAAATTACTTACATACTCCTTAGTTGTTGAGCAAACTCAAGCTAGGGATGTTATGCGTATTATTATTAATATATTGAACAGATGAGGTATGATAACTATATGTACTAGTATGAAGCCCGTGTCGATGGCACAGATGCGAAAATTAGCAAGTGTTTTAGTTCAGTGGTATGAAGTAGAAAAAATATAAGCTAATTGTGAATGTACGCTTTCATTTAGATAAATTTGGTCCCTGCTCTCAATTTAACATTAATACATGTTTCTTCGGTTAGGGGGATATGGTATGAACTCATAAAATAACAATTTCTTAAAATAATGAAATAAGGTTATCATTATTTCTAGATATGAATATTTATACCATAAACTTCTATTGTTTTTAGTAACGCAACGTAATTCCTTCATTTATCGTATTACAAAAGTTTTAATGATCTATTTATATAATTTTCTTTTTCTGACTTTGACATAATATATAAATATATCACTTAGATACACATCAGAAATATTCATATTTTTATCTTTTTCTTCCTCGTACTATTGTACAAAATTAACATTGTTTCTATCTAAAGATTTCAAAATGATGCAACAATGTAAAAATCTTGTAACAATGATTAGAAAGGAGTCCTAGTTGTTATATCTTATTAGTTTGTTAAAAGAAAATGCACATAAAAGGTGGTATCAAGTGATAAAGAAAGTTATGTACAATTGCTTACAGCGTTACCATGTAATTCCATCAAGATTTCACTTACGAAGCTTTGTATTTCGAACATGTAGTAAAAGTTATACAATTTGGGGAGAAATAAATTAATTAGTAAAATAATTCATATATAACCAAACTCATGGTACTGTAGGTCTAATTGTATCATTCATCACTTATTTGTTATTGTTGTATAACTTAGCACCATTTTCTATTATAAGATTAAATATCTTTATCTACAATTATATTTTATATGCTTTGTTTAGAAATATTATTCATCGTATGGCTAAATAAAAGAACAAATAGAATTGCTAAGTAAAAGAAGAAAAGAACAAACATATATTATTCAATTTCAGTCTTGATTCTATAAGTATAAATATGTCGTACATGAACAATTATATATGAATTTCATTAATATAATGTAATAACCAATGTATTAAGTAAAAACAAAACATATCTTCAAAGCATACAATTAAAATTTAGTATTAGTTATTACTGAAATTCAGTTGATCAAATATTAAGTTTATAGTAAGGAAAAAGCTAAATAAAAAACCGAAGGATTCAGTTCCTTCTCATTGTTGTGCCTCTGTCATTCCCATTGTTCAATATACTGTGTAGCGGGTTCAATCTTTGACTTTTACAAAATATCTCCACTTAAGAATATTGTATATCAACATGCATTTTGCTATAAAAATAAAGAATAAGCAAGTTCCTTGCCAAGCATGCAATAACATATGACATATACATTCTACTAATCCAATGCAACAAAGATGGATATCTGAGAGGTTACATTTTTTTTATTAATGCAGGAGAAGAATATGCAATCCATTTCCTTTGAGTTCAAACCACAAATATGAACTAAAAGCTCTTGTATCACAGGTAACTAAGTACCATACTTAGCAATGCATAAAAAATCCTTTGTCAAACTGATAATTAATTGCATATCCCTGCAGGTAGTAAAAGAAAAATAAAATAAGACTATGCCGATTTAGACTAATCTATAGTTGATGTGTGTGTGTTTAACATTAAAAGGATGGTTTTAATGTATTATCTTACTAAACATATCACAAATTTTACTTCTTAAGAAATTGGAATTCCATAATATAACAAAGCTCTATTCATACTCATAGTCAATAATATGAACTTGCTCTATAGATTAAAAAAAAAAGGTCATATGACACAGAATAGTAACATGGTTTCTATTTGAAAAAAAAGTAAAAAACAGATGAGAATTAATACTTTCACATGACTATTTTTTATGTAATAGGTATGTAATGACTATTATACATGTTATTATTTATGAGGGGATATTTTTATTTGATTTGCCTTGAAAGCCTGCCTATTCTGACAATAATACCCTAAATACTACCATTAATGAAGGCGAACTACAGTCACGTATCCTTAATATCATAACAATAGAGTATCCAAAATAGCAAACCTATGAGCTGAACCTACAGTGAAAATAAACAAAAGAAAGATATTATGGACGAAAAATTATTGTTACGTGGTAAATGAACTGAATTGCAAAATGAAGTACGAAAATACATACATAATCTTCTTATCTGCATCAATTCAATATAGTTAAAAAATGACAAAAAATTAAGGATCATCTAAAAGAGGTTGCTAGCATAATATTTTTTGAACTGCATGAAAACAATACTGTTTACATCAATGTCAAAGATGGGTAATTAATTTCTGCATCAATTTCTCAAATCAATAAAGGAATTGAGTAATTAATATAATTTATTACGTTTCTATTGCTTTCACCATTAATGGTAGCAATTAATTAGCATTATAATTAATCTTATTACTTGGGTTTCATGTTTGCAGTAACACTAAATTGTTATGCAGTCTTTAGAAGACGGTAAGAATTATAACAGTTTAATAATCATAAACCTACTCACATTAATATCAGGGAAGAAAGTCAATTGACATTAGTGACCTTTAGGTCAATATCTAACACCCAATCGCTCTACTTCCACTGCCAAATTAATAGAGAAATATGAAGGTAGTAAGTGATAAATAATAGCTTATAATAATAAATAAGTAGTTTACCTAGCAATACATATTTGAAAGCATTATGAATTAAATTCAATCGGCAATAAGATCAGTGTGAAAACTTGGTGATTGTAGTGACTACATTGGGTTTTTTATGATCCAATTAAGTCAAAAGATAAAGAAGCAATAGCAAAAATTTTAAAAATGCACACATTGCTATAAATATACCAATTGAAATGTCGATTGGGATGGGTAGCAGCACAGAACAATAAATACCTTTGTACATACAGATTATGTGACTAAATTTATAATTAAATTTCATATTGAACATAAAATATAACTGTTAAAAATTGACAGTGAGTATGAGATAGGTAGTGAAGTTATACGGTCATAAATTTAATCAATGGTTTGACATAATGCATGAATGGAAGAAAAAAAAGTGTATTCCAAACAATGAGTTTGGTAAATTATGTTTTGTAACATGCCATAAACTATTCCAGATCAATTAAACAATTATTAGTAATTAAGAAACAACTTTAAAAGCATATCATTATCTGAACAATTGTTGAGCATCTTTTGTAGCATAGTACATTTAATAACCTATCTGCCAATTTTAGTTAGGCCTGTAAAAGATCGGATACAGATTTGGATATTGTAATGTCCATATACGTATCCGAAATCATTTTCGGATATCGGATATCTGTATCCACGGATGTTGATGGATATCGGATATTCTTCGATTAGTTCACAACCAATAAATCTAAACAAATAAATACAAAATTTTGATTTATTATAAATCCATTTCAGTATTAAAATATAAAAAATAATAAATACGCTAAGAAAAATAATTTTAAGCACCAAATATTGATTTTTCTATACATATTATTTTTTTACCAAGAGAAAATAATAAAGACAATCATTTTATGTACTAAAATACACAAAAATAACTATAATCTTGATAAAAACCGGAAGGATAATTATCAGATACAGATATGGCCATACCCGCATCCGTATCCATTTTTCGGATATTTGATAATTTTTCATATTTCGGATACAGATACAGATGGATTTTGGATTTTTAGGGTACTCATTGACAGCCTTAATTTTAGTATATACAACTCATATCTTAATAGTTTTAATATTTGATCTAGCACCGCTTAATAATATCATAAATTTATACGATCTAAATGATCCTTAGGCATCAACAAACTCTTCACCATGGACTACAAATAACATTCACATAAATCAAGGCCTGAGGTCAAGTTGGCATAGCAAATGCACATGGTTAGAGGAAGTGGGATAGACTCAACAACCGAAGGAAAATGGATTTGACATCCGTTTCAAAGTTGATTATTTATTAAATTTTTGGGAAACACCATTTTTGTCTTTACTTTAAGATAAAAATAGGAAACTTCATCTCATTTTGGGAAATCAGTAAATGTTGCTAACAATGCCAATTCATGCGAACTTGAAGATATTAAATACTCCTTCAATTAACCAAGAAATATTATGGAGAATGAAATGGTTCCTTGTGCATGTGAAATAATAATTCAAATCGGAGGTTATCTTCAATGAATAAATAAGTAATCTAGGCAACAGATCCTAACTAAGGTACCATCCAAAATAGTTCTAAAGCTTTTAGCAAAGTGTTTTCCATAGCATCACAAAAGGATACCTATATTAATTAAAATTTGGGAACTATTTATGAATGATAGAAAAAATGTAAGAAAGAACAAAAAAGTATATTAGCAATATTATAGGAAGAGAAAGAGTTTCTTATGTTTCTAAGAAGCCTTTGATTGGTAATTTATAATAAAAAGAGAAAGTTTTTTATTTCTCTAAGAAGTTAAATCTAACATGAGTGTCAAAGTTGATCATTTATTAAAATTTTGGGAAACACCATTTGTGTCTTTACTTCAAGAAAAAATATATTAAACTTCATCTCATGTTACAGTTAGAAAATTAGTAAGTGTTGTTGGTAATGTCAAGTCATGCACTAACTTGAAGGTATGACATACTCCTTCAGTTCACCAAGCAAAATTTTGGAGAGTGAAATGATTCCTTGTGCATATCAAATAATAAATTAAATCAGAAGTTACCTTCTATGAATAAATTAGCAATCTGGGCACCAAATCCTAATTAAGGGACTGCCCAAAATAGTTCAAAAGATTTTTGCAAAGTGATTTCCATAGCATCACAAAAAGAAACCTATACTGATTAAAAATAGTGAACTGTTTATGAATAATAGAAAAAAAATGTAAGAAAGAAAAATGTATTTTTACAGTATATGTCAGAACATTCACCAACTTTAATATTGATACACGACTGGAAATAGTGACCTTCACAAATATATGAATCACTTATTTACCGAAACCAAGAGTGAATAAACATTAATCTACTTACCATGGAATTGATAGTAGTAAAGCCTCACGATTTTTTATAGTCTTTGCTAGTTCATCCGCTCTTTTACTATGCGCAGCTGCAATCAAATCATAAATGCTGAAAAGTTAACAATGGTAATACAATCTTTTAGCGCATGGTTCGTAATAAACGTATTAACATAAGCTACTTTTAAAATAGGGTAGTATCTCTCTGCCAATTTAACAAAAATAAGGTATTAATATGGTCCAATTTTATGTTCCTTATGTTGGTTTTTTCTAGCTTGCAAACAAATTAAAGAAACCTAAATGGTTGCCTCATTGGATTTAACATTCGAAATAACCAAATCCATAAAATTCCTTTTGTCGGAAATCGTCAATCGGATCTTGTTGAAAAGAGGAAGAAATAGAAGAATGATGTTTGGAGGAAGTGAAAAAAAGACCGACTACAATCTGAAATATAAAAAGATCTATTAACATTGTTAGTAGTAAAAAAAACATCTCCTCATGGCTGTGATTTTGTTCAAGCAGCATAACTCTGTCAAAAAACGAAAGGTGTTGTTTTTTATAACATACTTAAAGGCACGCTCCTTCATTTTGAGCATGAACCATGAATTGACGTTAAATAAGCAATATTTACATTAAGAGATAAATCAAAACTTCTTCCAATGAACTTGATAGTTGATTGGCGAATTAGTCGCACGGAGGGTTGCTAATTTTGTATGAATTAATGACCAAATGTACTTTGATTCAATTAAATTTGAAGAAGGGCTGAAACCCTACAGTTGCAGCTGTTGATAATATTCCCCTTGTTCAAATAGTTAGCATGACAGCTTGTAGATGTGGCTATTTTGTATTGCAAAACCTATTAAACCTTAATTAACTCATTATAACATTAAAACCTCAATTAACTCACATCAAAACCATTAAAAATCATTATAACATTAAATAACTCACATCAAAACCTCCATTAACTTTTGTTGCTTGTTTAGTAATGCAACTTTCTGCTGAATCTCTGATACTTGATTTCCATTGGCTTGCTCCCATGCATAAATCTTGCCATGTAAGATAATTATACAGATATAACAGGAAAATATGGTAAAAAATATTTACCTTAACCTCTTCATACAACTTCTTTTCCCAAGCAAATATCTTATTAAGAATCAAATCATAAGTTTTTGATTGATCATTATTAATATCCTCATTCGTTTTTTATATCAGGTGCTTAATTGACCAATTTATGCGACAACAGATATGATAGAACAATCAAGTTGCCCTTTAAAATAATAAAATTTTACAACATTAATGTATGCAAATAACACTTGGAATATTCAGCCTAAACAAAAGTTGAACCAACAATTACTATTAGTACCTAAAGAATTTGAAAACCAACTTCAGCAAACAGTAGTGTCACTTATATTGTCAAGTGTAAAACTTGAAAACCAAGTTCAGCAGTGGTACATCAGCTAGTATACTGGCAAGTGTAAGTTGCATTCCATAAATTGACACATAAATGCATCTCAATACCTATGTAACCAAATGGTCTAATCGTTGATTCACTGACAATTACACAGTTAAACATTTTCATGTTGTTTCAAACAGGTTCTCTAATAAAATACATGGAGGTACATCTGGTTAGTTTTAGTTGGATTTTCATTAGGTTTTTTCCCCTGTTACAATGCTCATGTGTTTAACTTTGAATGAAACATTCATAATACATGAAATTCAGATGCCAAGAGAGCATGAAGCTTAATAATACTCTAAACTCTGAATTGGAGAACAACAATTGCTTCAGTATTGCAACTTGTAAGCTTTCCAATAAAAAAATGATAGGAAGAAATCCTTTGATGTCGGTTAAATCATTCAAGTGCATAATAATTAAGACTGATGAATTATTGCCACCATGATATATACAAATAATTAACTGTTAGTAATTTCTTAATTTGGAAGTTGGAACTGATAGTTTTAATCTCCCTATAGCAAAGACTCAGCACTAATGGTAGACAACGGTCTTAAAAAACCTCGCATGTTATTTAGGAAACCGGAAGGCGTATTATGTTACCACCATAAAACATCAGCACCAAGGGCAGAAAAATTGGTTCATATGCCTATATGCAGCGTTATTGTGGGGAATTTTTTTAAAATGGTTTATATGAACATTTTCGTGCTGTAAGAAAATGCTTGTTGAGCAAATGCAAGCAAGAAAAAGTTTTGGACAAAGACACCAAGTTTAAAACTAATTTATACCTGACAACTGAATAATCCAACATTATGATTGCCATTAACATATTTTGGCACTATAGTAAGTTCATGTAAGTGGTTAGAGAAAAAAAGTCAAAAAAATAGTAAATCACATGAACAAAAAATATGAAGATACGACGAGGGAATAGAGATCAGGATTGAAGATAATGCCAAAGTATTTTATTTTCCTAGATTGTCAAAGCCCAAATGTCCATTGGAATCTATCCTCATCCATGTATTCTTTTTGAAAGCTCTAAATTATGAGTACAACAATTCACGTAGATTTTAAAAGGGTTACAATTAGCAATTGAAATCAACAAATAAAGAAGTTATGTTTTGATTTGTGCTGAAAATTAACAATATTATCAAAATCAAACAAAGTTATATAGAATTATTTCAAATTTATATGATATAATCTGATGAACAGAAAATTGGTTGAATTAAAAAAATAAAAATTACTAAATTCAAATTATTCAATGTAATAAAAATTGGAGATAGAAGAGATCAAATTAGTACGTGTTAAATAAATTAAGTATCAGTATTGTACACTACTTTCATGTCAAATTCAAACATACTATAGTATTTTCAACCTTAATCTTAAAATTAATCATTACCATTCGACTACAGCCTAGTCATCAACGGTAGAATTAATAAATAAATTCCTATCGAATCGGTTACAACTAAAAATGTTTTGTAGACATATTAGATGATCCAAACTTAGTGAAGGAAGCATGTGAGTTACAATAACCAGGTATGTCCAGAAAATGAGTACAAAAGGATAAATATACACATAAATTAATAATGAACTAAAATTACATAACTCACAAAAACTTATCTCATGGCAGCAAATTCATAGTACAATGGACATCTACATGTATGATACAAATTAATTCGGTACAGAAATCGAAAAAATATATTTTTCGAGGCAGAAATCCAAATCTGTACTTCCTTAAATAGCCATAGTTATGATTCAAATTCAGAACAGTAATAAAAATTATAGGAGTTGATTTTGTTACATAAATCTTTAGCACAATTGACAAATATGAACGAATCAATATTTAGTAATACCTGTATCTTAGTAATAAACAGTAGTCGTAGTATAATAATGGGGCATTTTCAGGTGAGTGTGTTGTGTGGGTGAATCGTCCGCTTCAATCCGGTAGGAATATGATGGCAGTGAGATTTCTCTTCATGGTTTGGATTGAGTAAATAGTAGCCGTCGTATAATAACGGGGCATTTTCTGATGAGTGTGATGCGTTGGTGAATCGTACGCTGCAATCCGGTAGGAAGATGATGGCGGCGACATTTCCGTTCGATTTCGATGGTAGAGATGCCATCGAATTGATTTAGGGTATCGGAAGAATGAGGGGTGGAGAGAGGGCAGAGGAATGATGAAGGAGGTTTTGATTTGCGAATGATTTAGGGTTCAAGGAGAAGTAACGATGAGTAATTTTTGCCGAAGGATATTTTTGGTAATCCCAAAAGACACGGTTGAAATTAGTTTAACGAATTCTCATTATTAATAGTAAAGATTTGTTAAGTAAACTCAAGGTACATATACTATACTTAGGCCATCACGATATGGTAGGTATGAGTGAATAATCTATTTCAATTTGTTGAGCAAACTCAAGGTCGAAATGAGATTAGAACAAGGAAAAATGGGTTAGGAGTTGTATGTGATACAACCGATAAGGAGTTATCCATCATTTGTGGGGCTATGATTTGTTGAGCAAACTCAAGATCAGAATACCAAAAACAAACGAGTCCTAACACCCACTAGTGAAGTTGTAAGACTTCTATGTTTCATCTTAGGGTTTGGAGAAACAAAAAGACTAGTGAGAGCCTTATTAGAAAAATGAAATGGTAACATTTAACCTTTCTAATATTGTAAGAACATATGCTATATAATGTTATAATTATCTACAATGATAAATTTGTGCATTTAATATGATTGATAAAACGTTTGTCAATTAACATATATAAACAAACTGAATTGAAAGTTGACAAATAGAAATATAATATATACTTACTAGTAATTCTAATTGCATGTTATATAATGTTTCTATACCCATGCAAGTGCCTAATTTCAACTATTTAATACATTCGTAAGTTGGCCACTTATATGTTTATTTGGTTTAGACCGTGTATTGCATTTATGAGTTTTTGAACTCTAAATGCAATTCAAGACTATGGATATTTGATCCATGTACTTTCACATATAAATGTTATATGGTGAACAGTCATTGTTTGTGAGGTACAATATTTCGATGAAGTTAGTTCATTCGAAGTAAGCCAATAAATAGTATTTTAAGATCATGTATTCAACTTCAATGATTTCAAAAGGATCAAATTGTGTTAATGTACAAAAGAACATAAACTACGAGATACATCTAAGAACTCGATCGTTGAAATGTCATCTTGATCGGTTTACATAAAGTGCAACATATTTGATATCTTAAATGTTAAGAATAATCGAATGCACTTTTGTAAAAGGTTTGTTATGATATTGTAGTAAGGTTTTCTTTTGAATAGTTTGACCATTTGAAAGAAAAACGAATGTATAAGAATAGATGTTACTTAAGGTAAAGTTGGAATGAAGAGAATGAATAGTCACTTCTGCTTCATAGAGAAACATTGGAAACAAGAATTGTAATAATAATTGATACTTAATATTGGAATATGAAATATGATTTTTATTCCGAAATGTATTTTCATATAGAAAATTGTTTTCTATAACATTTATTTCTTTGAGTTCAAGATATTTGATCAAAGAACTCTCCACTGTAAACTAGTTGCAACATATGAAATAAGTAAACTATATTAACAATATTAAGTGAATGGTGGACCTCTAAATTTAGTACGCTATTATAGTAATGGTGGTAGTGGGAGCACGCCATATAGCACCTAATGGTTGCATCAAATTAAAAAATTGTTTTCATAAAATGTACCGAACATTATTTGTGAAATAATGTTTATTTTTGGCATTGACTGAAAAAAAGATATAACTATATTTCAATATGAGTATTATGAATATTCATTATGAAATAGAACTATATTATGGAATTTGTTTTCATAGTAAAAGTGATGCAACAAAAATACATATGTATCTAATATTATTTACAGTTGTTTTGGAATTATAGACTAAGTCGTAGTTTTGAGAAATAATATTACTATATGATTATGAATCATATGATACAGGTTAATTATATCTCAAACAATTAATGGCTATGCACCCATTCAGTGGGAGCATCATAAGATTTGATGAACTCTTTGAATTAATACATATTGATGTATGCAATCACAAGTGTATTAATACCAAAAGGGTTCCACATACTTTGTTATATTCATCGATGATTTATTACCAACATGAACATGTGTATTAGATACACATGTAGTAAGTTTATGATAAAATCATAGAATATAAAAGAAAAGTAAATAAAATAACATGCAATATAATAAAATGATTTGATTTGGTCGAATAAGTGAGTATATTGGAAAGAGTTCCAAATGTACCTAAAAATGAATATAGATTCAATCTCATAAGTCACTCCTCCATGTGATACATAATGATGTATCGATAAGGAGTAATCATACATTGTTGGACAATTTACGATTAATTGTGAGTGAAGTTGAGTTAGTTTCTTTCTTTAAGGTCATGTACTTAAGAGTAGTACACAAGGTTGATATTATTTCATCTAAACAACAGTTTACAAAATCATACAAGATAAGGGTTTGTAAGAAATCCCAACATATCCTAGGCCAAGGAGTTGGCAGGTTGTGCGAGTCGAAAGATTGCACGTAATAATTGTTCATGAGGTATCTTGTATGAATCTCCAAAAGTTTTTTGGAAAGGTCTGTCATCAAATGACATATTTATGTTTTAAACATAATTTTTGTAAACTAAAATCAGTTTTATAAATAAAAAGGTTCATAAAGCGTTTATGAATCCCTATTCTATTTGCACTAAGAAACAATTGTTGTTTCAAGATATATCAACTTCATTGTGAAGGAATTTCTTTAAGAAATTTTTAGTAGTTAAATGGAATTGGATCCAATGCATAAATAGAACTGATTATATGAGATGAAGTGAAATTAACTAACCTAAATGAACACATAGCATTAGAATGTCTAATAAGTATTCTCGTACATCGAAGAGAAACTATGAGTTTCTAATTAATGTCGAAAATATACATTATCCTCGGTTGTTCAATTAAACCATTAAGGTTGTTGAGCTTATATGGTATGATGCGCAGATCTGAAAGAATTCCAAGTACGCTATCAAAATATGATTTTGGTGGCCGTAACCAAAGAGGTGTGATCTGTAACAACCCGCATATTTGTCGATTTTATATTTAAATATTTTATTTAAATATTTCATCATTCGTCGGATTTTGGTCCGAAAACCTACTTTTTGCAAACAGTCGAATTAGGACTCGAGACCACTTCCATTGAGTTCAAAACGTCGTTTGCAATCTTTTGAGTATAATCTTTGATATGTTTGGAGTAAGATGACTTTTGCCACTTTTTTCTATTTGGGCTTGGGTTTGGGATCAGCCCTTAACCCCACTTAACCCCCTAGCTCTCCAACTCTTCATCCATTCACTCCCATTTCATTTCATTTCCTCAAGCAAACTGAAAATGGTGGAGAGGAAGAGGAATTAGAAATTACAAAACCCTAGTTTCTTCTTACAACTTGAATTCTTGCTCCAAAAATCAAAGAGAAGGATAGGTAAGCCTCCTCTTCATCTTCTCCAACTCTTCTCCTCTTCAATTTCAGAAATTTCCTAACCCTAATTTGGGAAATATGTGTTTATTCTTAGATTGAAGTTTGTAGAGTTGAAGTGGAGTGTGGTTGGTTGTTTCTTTGCATTAGATCTTCTTCTTAGTTTTGTGTAAAAAGGTGAGATTTTTATCTCATATCTATGCCTATAACTATCTTTGTTGTTAGGTATGAATTCCTATCATCTATTTCGTGTTCACTTGTTGTGATTTGAATTGGTTTCGTGAATTCTTCAATTTTGGTGTTTTGGTCCAATTTTATGAAAATCCTTCTATGGACATTTGGACATTGATATTCAGAGTGTATCGAGGAGCCTTTAAGGCCGGGTTGCCGCTTGGCGTAAATCCTTAGTCGCCATTGCTCATCTGATCGCTTTCGAATCGTTTTGGCCACTTTGGCCTAGGCAAAATGTTGCCCAGACCAGGTGACCAGACGTCTGGTGACCAAGCCCAGACGTCTGGTTTGGACCTGGAGAGATAAATGTATGCACGCATTTTATAAAAAAATGCCAGACACCATTTCCAGACGTCTGAAATTCAAGATCAGACGTCTGGATGAGTCTCAGACGTCTGTCTCGAGGTTTCAGACGTCTGGGTGTTCTCTAGATAATTTTCCAGAGAACGAAACCAGACGTCTGGAACCAAACCAGACGTTTGGCAATGGCTCAGACGTCTGAATTGCTATTCCCGACGTCTGGGTATTTTCTGAGCTATTTCCTGAAAGCAAATCCAGACATCTGGATTCCAAATCAGACGTCTGGAAGCATGCATTTCTGCCTGTTTAGGCTTTGCTAGATTGAATTTCCATTTGTTTATCGATTTTGTTGATTCACGTAGGTCGAACCCCGTACACCTCTGCGTAGGCGATCTTATCCGAAAAAAAACAATCAACAGAATTTCTACTATGATGGTTTTGGGATTGATTTCTTTGGACTTTTCTCACGTCTTCGAATGTGAACTTTATGTGATTCGATTTGTTTCAACAATCGTTTTGTGATTTGTCACTTCAAAAATATAAAGGTTTCAATACTAGTAGTAAATATCAAAACTCTTTCATTAAAACGATTTCAACTCTATTTTCAATATCAAAGCTCGTTTTCTTAAAACCGTTTTCCAATCTATTAGTATATACAAATCTTTACCTCATTCGTATGAGAAAATCTAATTAAACGGCTTAGCAAAACAAGTGGTATGAAACGCTTGCGTTTACTTCGTCGGTTAATTTATGGACTTGTTCGATTGAAACTCTTGTGACAATTTTCTAGTGGAGATCTACAGTTTGTTCGTAAATATTTGAGTTAAGCAAGTGGTTATGGGACATGAAGCTAAACTCTTATATTTACTAGCTTAGTGTAATTGACACTTCTTGATGATCGATGATGATCATTTTATGGTTTAGACTAGCAATGTGCGATGTCTCTTTGTCCACGTGGAGGACTGTTCCTCGTTTTATTGAGCTTCGTCTCACTTCTCGCATGGGACGTACCTATTTAGGTGCGTTGATGTTTATTTCTCGCATGGGTCGTACCTATTTAGGTGCGTCGATGTTTATTTACTTCGTGGAGCAATCGGCTCAATAAGTCGGGGCATGAGGCGTATCTATTTAGGTGCGTCGATGTTCGTCTATGCATGGGTCGTATCTTTCTAGGTGCGTCGATGTTCGACTTTGCATGGGGTGTATCTTTCTAGGTGCATCGATGTTAGACATTACATGGGACGTATCTTTCTAGGTGCGTCGATGTTTATTTATGCATGGGGTGTATCTTTCTAGGTGCGTCGATGTTCGACTTTGCATGGGGTGCGTCTTTCTAGGTGTATCGATGCTAGAGCATGGGGTGTATCTTTCTAGGTGCGTCGATGTTCGACTTTGCATGGGGTACATCTTTCTAGGTGTATCGATGCTAGACTCTACATGGGTCGTATCTTTCTAGGTGCGTCGATGTTCAGTTTATGGGATTGGCCATCCTATTTTCTTATGATTTCTGGATTTCTAATTATTGATTTCTGGGATTTATGTTTCACCACCTTTTTCAGTTGGCATTGATATGTATGTCATTTATTGTGGCTTGGTGAATTAAATTAAGAATTTGACATTCTTTTTTTAATCTTTGAGAAGATTCTTGTGATATTGATTAATCTCTGGATTGATTTTTGATTAGATACTTATCACAGTATGGCTTTATGGTTATCATACGTTTTTGTCATATCTCTTATTCTATATCACTTTATCTGATATTTATAGCTAGACTGATCCGTTTATTATTTTCTTCTTAAATAATACTCGGGTCAGACTGAGATCTTACAGGTGCTTCCTCATGACTTCCTATTTGGAACCATCATCTGACTTTTGGCTAACTACTCGTGCTTAGTAGTTTTTGTTGTATACATTTGAGATTAGACTCCTTGATGTATACATATTCTATTGTCTTGTACTTGTATCTATTCTTTTGTGTTATTGTGGATCTTATATGACCACTACTCTGATGTACACTTTCATGTGTTATATTCATATCTATTTCCGCCTTTGTGATATGAATTGTCTGTGACTGATTTGTGTTATGTTTATTTCTATATTTGTTTCCGAAGATTATATATAGCCACTGTGTGATAGCTTTGAGTTTGTATCGGTATGTCGGATTTCCTCTTGAGATGAAAAGTTATATTTTTATCTGGCATATCGGTACTCGCACAAAGCAATTATACAGATGGTCGCTCCTCAACAGCCTTATTCTCCGTGCTAGTTGACGACATTACCTCGTAGTGTCCTTGGCTAGCGTGGGTATTGAGGTGGGGCGTCACATGATCCATCGGCCGAGATTGTGTTTTTATTGGAAAGACTAATGTGGTTGGAATTAAATAAGCAATGTTGATAAGAATAATCACAAATTTCAATTGTTGAAATTAGCATAACAGATTCGGTATTCAAAATTCTCAAGTTAATTCAGATTTACTCACAAAATTATCACTCGATAAGACTTAGTGTTTGGTACTTATGTATTGAAACAGAAAATTCTAAATAATGATTTAGAGTAAGCCATTTACACATATTAACCAAAAATGCCTCGAAGTTAGTGGGAGCGATATTAGGTTTGTGAGTCTTTGGATATGATATAAGAAATGATACGAATGTATCATTTTATAAGCATCAAGATTGAATAAGTATTTTGATAGAAATATCAAATAGTTTGATTTTCAATCAAAGTGCAGAGGAAGTGTGTGTTCATAAGAAAGAATGTTAAAAGGTACATTGATATTTCTAAACTATAAGTAAACAACACATTGTTGATTTTAAACTTTAGTTGTTTTAATACTCAATTTTGGATTGTAAATGATGTCTTTTATGGTGAGTATAAAAGATATAGGGATTGTCCCAAAACGATATACAAGAGCACCCTATTAAAAAGAGAACATGTAAGTTGGATTCCTTATGCATTAGCAAAAGGAATTATCATACAGATAATGTTGTGTATGATATTGTGTTTTATTTATGTATTTGATACATGAAGCAAGTATAAAATCCAAATTGATATCACTAAATGGTTGTTTGAGGTGCTCTCGCGTATTTATGAAATACTAGAGAATTGTTTATAGAAACAACAAATTCGTTATGATGGAACGTTTGGACACAAACTTTTATAAGTGATATTGAGTATAACATGTCAATGATAAAATTCAAGTTAAAATCTTTAATTTGAAAATGTTTCAAAATAAAACCGATTGTGGTCAATTCAATGAAATGTTGAGAACATTAACTTGAATAACGCTACAATAAACCAATGTATATAGATATAAATGCACAAATTTATAATTAAGCCAAACGTGATTCCAAATGTTGAGAATCCCATAATATTTTTATAAGATAACAATGTCATGAAATTGGTCATGATAGAAATTAAAGCTCACTAGAATTCGAAAGACATACTTCGAATTGTTCCACGTGATAAAGGCAGTTTATCAGTGTCAGAGAGAGTTAATCGATAAAGTAGATAATTAAAACATAATAGCATACTCATTCACTAAGGGACTGACCTAATTGGTTTTGAGAAAACTGATTGGAGAAGTTGGAATTAGATTGCATAATTGACCCCAAGTGCAAGTGGGAGATTGATAGAGTTACGGGTATGCCCTAGGAGCAATTATGTAATTTGGTACATATATCTAACTCGTTGACCAATCTTATTCGAAATAAAAGGTATTTTCTTCCTATTATATACTTGATATAATGTGATTATATTAATTAATTAACTTAATAAAAAGTATATTTAATAGAAAAATCCATAAATGGTATATTTTGTGATGGTAGTTACAAAGTGTTGTTACCGTGAGTAATTTATCACAACGAAACAAATATATCATTTTAAATGTTCCTAGTCAAGATGCATCGAGACTGGATATCGATGTATCCGTTGAGACTGGAGTACATAACGCTCTCCAAATGTTGGGCATGTATTACTCATGACTGCTGGAGGCACCTAGGGGTTACGTACTAATAGTTATTGGATAACTATGGAATGACTCGGTTGATAGTTTTTTGTTAGTTAATATAACTAAGGTCAAACAGAAAATATCAATGTGATTGATTTACACAGTTCTCTCGACTTGAGAATACTGTGGATCTTCAATATGAAAGCTCCGCTTTGATTATAGCCAAATCATGGCATGGCGTCCATCGAGTGACTATAGTTGGGTCGAGTGGAAGTATTGAAAGTGAAGCACTATTCAAGAGAGGAGTCGTCTCCTCAGTTATATGCGGTTAGTATCACAGTCAGCTCAAAGTCAAAGTCTCTGGCCAGAGCATTTCGGTTAATAATTGTTATTATTGAACCAAGGACTTTGTATTTGGACTATAAAGTTGAATGTGGATGAGGTTGGAATTTTGACCATTACCAAATTCCATAAGTCCAAAGTGATATAGTTTTGACGAAGAGAATTGGTGTAAACAAATGTCACAACCGGGTAACGCTTATTAAACTAAAATTGGATTTTGCTGAAAATGAGTAAGCGATAAATTTGGCCATAATGTCACACCACATACTAAGTGACGTGTGAACGTTAACATTAGAAGATGTTAATCACTGACCAAATTTACACCCAAGAGTTACACATCCGAAATGATGAATTCCCTTAAGACCGAACGATTTAATTAGTTTATAATTGTTATAAACTAATTAAATTAATTAATATTTATGAAATATTAATTATAAAATTTGAATATGATTTGAGAAATAAATAATGTTATATATATTTATAATAGTTATAAATGTACCAATCGATATACGATATCGATAAGCGATTAAATTAGATTTAATTGCATAGCAATTTGGCTAGGGCTTAAATGGGATTAAAGCCCATCATTAGGGCTGCAAATTTCGGTTTTGACAAGTTATTGGAGGTGGATAAAACTTAGGATTAGACCTAGAGATGGATGGCTAAGATTAAGAGAGAATAGGCAATGAGATTGTCCTAATATCTCTCTTGTACAAGGCTATATATATGGATCTCTAAACCCTTAACCAAAAACATCTTTTGGCTGCCATAATTATCCAGTTTGCTGGCTGAAATTAATCCCCATATCAATTCTAAGAATCTCAAATCAATTCAAGTTAAGTAAAAGCACTATTTGATAGATTAGGTCGACGATTCTAGACTTTCAATCTGACGGATCGAGCATAACTAGAGAAGGGAATTCATTGATTCAAGTGGACTCAAAGGCATCATCAATTGGTAATTTGTTTATATATTACAATAATCATATCATATTTAATGGTTTAATATTGATTAATCCCAAATCTGTATATATATTAATGCTATATATTTAGTTAGGTGAGATTTTCGTAGGTATATGTAGTTGTCACAAATTAGTTTGGTAATGTGCATGGTTATATTATTATGTGTTATAATTTATGTATAAACAAATCTAATTTGCTATAAAAAAAATTAAATTTTGTCATTATTAATTATTTTATGTATATTTATATATTAATTTAAATATAGACTAATGTATATTTCTTCAAAAAAAGACTAATGTATATTTTAAACATATAATTACATATATGTATATTTATAATGTATAAACAGCTTAGAATTTTTCCTTGCACCTATTTATACATAATATGAATTATCAAATTCGAAAATAAATTTTTTATATATATAAATAATTTTAAATTATCTTTTATTGATTATTTGAAGTGTTTATTATATCTAAAATAATTATTGCACTGAAAATTCAATTTTATATTTTTAAAATTACTACATCTATGCAGTAACCTATGGAAAAAATTTCAGAATTTTTTGTTAATATTTAATATTTTAATAATTAAATTACTTCGATTGAACATTTCTTTTGTTTATTAAAAATAATATTTTATTTCAAAAAATCATGAAAATTTTTTGGAACCTGTATTTTATGATCCTAAATTTTCTTATATTTTAAAATTGAACTTTTTAATATATAGTGCTAATATTTTTAGTTATTATGATCAAAACTATTTATTATATATAAATATAATAATGATAAAATTATAATATTATTATTTTATGTTTGTTATGCTAATTTTGATCTGGAAATAATTTTAAAATATATATATTTTTATTTTAAGTTTTTGAATGTAATTAATTATTCATATATACATTTTATTTAACCTTATATATATAATTTTAATTATTATATATATGTATGTATAATTTTATATGTTTAATTATGTATATATATTTATACAAATGTTTTAAATTATATATACATATATTTAATTTTGAGGCTTTTAGTTATAAAATATATTTTAAATATATGTATATGTATTTATATAAATATACTTTGCATTATAGATTTATGCACATATTTAGACAACATACAATACATACGAAATGAGCTAATGTGTCCGTTGCGATATAAATCCCAACATCTATATACGGGCATGTTATACCCTTCACGGATTATTATGTTACACATGCACACACATATGTATATGTATATGTATATGATACATGTATATATATATATAAATTAAAACATTCAAATTAACTTTACATTACAAAATACTTAAATTTAAATAAAATACATGATTTTATTTAAAACAAATTTAGAATTGTTCTAAATGAATTAGACTTCATAGGCCCAATAAAGATCCAATAGGATGAAATATTTTTGAAATACACCCACCACTACCGCTGCGGGCTGGCCCAGTTCCAAAAGCTTTCACGTTGAAGATAATTGTATTCTCAAGTCAAGAGAACTATGTGATTTTTTACATCGATATTTTCTATTTGACCTTAGTTATATTGACTAATAGAAAACTATAGAGTAAGTCATTCCATAGGTATCTAATGACTATCAGCACGTAACCCCTTAATGTCTCCAACAACCATGAGTAATAAACTATCCAATATTTGGAGAGTGTTACATACTCTAGTCTCGATGGATGTATCGATATCTAGTCTAGATACGTCTTGATTATGAATATTTGAAACGGTATGCCATTTAATATCACTAAACAAACAATTTATGATTTTTTTATGATTTTTTTTAAATTAAATTAATTAACACAACATATTATATCAAGCATATAATAAAAAGAAAAACGCTTTTATTGCAAACAAGATTAGTAATCGAGTTAGATATACGTAACAAACCACATAATTGCCCTTAGGTCATATCTCTAACTCTATCAATCATCCACTTGCACTTGGAGTCAATTATGGAATATCTATTCCATCCCTTCGATCAATTTAATGAAAATTGATCGAGTTAGACCCTTCGCGAATGGTTCTGCTATGTTGTTTTAATTATCTACTTCGTCTATCAACTCTCTCTGATGTTGTTAAGCTGCATTTATTATGTGGAACAAGTTGGAGTATATTTCTCGAATTTTAGTGAGCTTTTATCATTACATTTTTATCATAAAACAATAATTAGTATCCTCAACACTTAGAATCATCCCTAGCTTTATAAATTTATGCGGCGCTATTTAAGGCGATGTACTTAGCCTTTCGCTGAATCAGCCACAATATTTTTATTTAGAACATTTCCAACTTATAGCTCCTTAATTAAGGTTCGAATGTGAATTTAATATTGACATATTATACTCGATAGCACTTATGAAGTTCAAGTCCAAATGCTCCTTCATAAGGAGTTCGTTGTTTCGATTCTCTAGTATTTCGTAAATACTCGAGAACACTCCAAGCTACAATTTAATGATCTTAATTTGGATTTGATATTTGCTTCATTTACCAAATATAATAGCTAAATATGATATTGTAGACAATATAACATGTTCGATAATTTCTATTGTCTATGCATAATGAATCCATCTTGCATGTCCATACTAAACATTTTAATAAGGTGTCATTGCATATCGTTTAGGACATTACCTATATTCTTTATACTTATTGTAAAAGATATAATTTACAAATTCAATATCGAGTATTAAACAACCAAACTATTATTAATTTTAATATAAGTACATCGACAACAATCAACGATATGTTGTTTACTTATAGTTTTAGAAATATATATGTACCTTTTTATGTTCTTTCTTATAGACACATGCTTCCTCTACATTTTGCTTGCAAATCAAACTATTCGATATTTCTATTAAAATACTTATTAAATTTTGTGCTTACATAATGAAACTTTCGTACCATATCTTGGATCATATCCGAAAAACTCCCAAACTCAACTTCGCTCCCACTGACTTCGAGACACTTTGTTTGTTATGTGCAAATAGTCTATTCTAAATCATTATTTAAAATTTTTGAGTTCAACACATATGTACCAAACATTAAGCCTTACCAAGTGATAAATTTGTGAACGAAAGCAAATTAACTTAAGCAAACTGAATAATGAATCTATTACACTAATTTCAATAATTAAAATTTATGATGTAATTCTTATCAACATTGTTCATTGTATTTCAATTGCATTAGTCTTGCTCTTGACGACTCATTCACAACCGATGGATCATATCCCTTCCGGTACAACTATTAAAATCATATTATGATACTGTACTTGGAATCCATACCTTGTATGATTTTGTAAACCATTCTTTAAATGAAATGAATATCAACCTTGTGAACTACTCTTAAGTACACGACCTTACAGAAAGATGTTAGCTCAACATCACTTACAATTAATCATACTTTGTTCAATAATGTTCTATTACTCCTTATTGATACATCATTATGTAACATAGGGAGGAGTGACTTTTGAGATTGAATCTTTATTCATTTTTAGGTACGTTCGCTATTCTTTCCAATATACTCACTTATTTGATCAAATCTAAACAATTTTATTTTCTATTTCATGTTATTTTATTTACTTCCATTTTATACTCTATGAGCTTATCATAGAAATACTACATGTGTATTAAATGCACGTGTCCGTGTTAGTAATAACTAACCGGTGAATACAACAAAGCACGTGGAACCATTTTGGTATTAATAGGCTTGTGATTACATACATCTATATGTATCAATCTGAAGAATTCTTCAACCCTTATGATCACTCCCACCGAATAGGTGCATTGCCCTTTATTGTTTGAGATATAATTCACTAGTACGATATGATTCATAATCATTTTGATTAAAGAATTATTTCTTCAAACTTTGGCTTAGTCCATAAATCTAAAATAATTGCAAATAAATTTAGATACTTATGTATTTTCCAATCTATCACAAATACCATGATTATATTTAATTTTATAATGAATATTCATAATATTCATATTGAAATGGAACTATGTCTATTTTTAAGTCAATACTAAAAATTAATTATTATTTTATAAATAATGTTTGGTACGCTTCACGAAACCAATTTTCGTAACTTGATTCAACCAATTAGTGGTATATGGCTTGCTCCTACTATTTTCGTCATTACTGTGATAGTGTATGAAATATAAATCTCCATTCAGTCACTTAATATAGGCTCTTTATTTTATTTACTGTAACTGGTTTACAGTTGAGAATTTTTAGATCAAATATTTTAAATTCAAAGAAATAAATTTCACTGAAAACAATTTTCTATTTGAAAATACATTTTGGAATGGAAATCATATTTCTCATTGCAATTTTAAGTATCAACTATTATTTTATTATTTTTGTTTCTAATGTTTCTTTACGAAGCAGAAGTGACTATTCACTCTCTTTATCCTAACCGTGCCTTATGTTACATCCACTCTTATACATTCTATTTTCTTTTTAAACGGTCTAACCATTCAAAGGAAATCCTTACCATAATATCATAATGAAATTTTTACAAAAGTGCATTTGACCATCCTTAGCTTTTAAGGACATCAAACAAATTGCACTTTACGTAAATCGATTAAACTGACATTTCAATGATAGCCTTTTTTCCAGTGTTACATTTAACACAACAAGGTCATTATTGCAATCAATCATATTGAATACACAATCTCACACTATAGTTTACATGCTTCTTTTAATGAACTAATTTTATCAAGGTTTGCTACATTACGAATTATGACCGTTCACCATATAACAGTTATATGTGATAGAATATGGATCAATTATCCATATTCTTGAATTACTTTTTGAGTTTGAAACTCATTAAAGACAATATGCAGTCTCGAGCTAGTAAACTCGTAAGTAACCAAGTTATGAACATATTAATCCCATTTTGAGGAGTCTTGTTGCTAAAGGAGATTTTCAGCTTCATCCTAAATGTAAAAGACCTGTTATTACCCACCTTCTCTTTGCTGATGATCTTATCATTTTTTCTAAACCGACTTATCACAATATTTAGTGTATTATTTCATCTCTAGAGCTTTTCTATTCTATTACTGGCCTTCAAATTAATCTTCTCAAGTCCAATATTTTAGTTGCTGGTTTAGATTCAAGTCAGAAAGATGATATTATTAGGTGCTTTGGTCTACAGGAGTTATCCAAAAATACCTTCTACTTGGGTTTGCCTTTATTTTTCTCTAGAGTTACTAAACAAAATTGCTTACCACTTTTTGAGAGGATTATTGAAAGGCTTCAATTATGGCCAATGGATAAACTGTCACAAGCTGGTAGATTAACTATCATTCAATCAATTGCAGTGGCTATCACAACTTACTGGACTAGACATTATATACTTCCTGTTAAGCTTATTAATATGATATCTAGTGCATTTAATAAATTTCTTTGGCACGGTGATCCTTTTTCCAGAAAGATGATTCCAATTTCTTTTTACAAACTATTTGAATCCAAAAAGAAAGGTAGTCTTGGTATTACTAATATTTTTCTTTGGAATAAGGCAGCTATATCAGTATACTTCAATAAAATCTTTGAATCTGAAAGGAATTTATGGTCTCAATGGGTCAATAATAACCTTATTGGTAAAAAGAATTTTTGGATTATGCCCATTCCACAAAGCTGCAGTTGGAGTTGGAGATGTATTCTCAGGCTTAGGGAGATCTTCATTCCTCTTATTCAGTGTAACTATGTTTTGATTAAGGATTTATCATTCTGGCACTCACCATGGGCTAAACAAGGGATGATTTTAAGTTCTGTAGTGGATTATAATTTGAGAAGAAGCTCTGGTATTTCTGAACAAGCAAAGGTTGAAGAGTTTATGCATGATGATGGTATAGTTTTACCATATTCTAGTTCCTACCAACTTAGAAACTTATGGAATGCTATCATGGGCAAACCCACTATCAATAATGACAATGTTTTAATTTGGTCTGATAAGGGTGAACATCATTCTATTAGACTTGTGTATAATGCTCTCTGTCAAAATGGTTATCAATTCCCTTGGTATTCAAGAATATGGAATATTGGGGGTAGTGCTAAGGAAAATTTACTGTTATGGAAGGTGATGGCAAATGCATTAAATACCAAAGATAAACTATGTAAAATGGGTATTATCTCAGATGACTTATGTGTACTATGCAAATCAGAAACTGAAAGTAATACTCACTTGTTTTTTGATTGTACCTTTGTGTATCAGATGTGGTACATGTTACTTTCTAATGGGGTTTTTTATAAACCATCACCTGTTAGCACGGTGGAATGGTTTAATGTATTCAAAGCTACAAGGTGGAAGACTCATAAGACAAGGTTGTTGCTTAAACTGCTAAAGAAACTGATACATGCAATATGGTCTGAAAGGAATGATAGAGTATTTGGTATGGGATGTAAGAATGTGGCACGGCTTTATAACCAGATTCATGGCAAGATTCTCAGAGACTTGAGAGCTAATCATATTTGAAGCTCATGGCAAATCTACTTCAGGCAGAGGGCTATTTTCTAGAGTAATATACAATATAGGATTCTTCATTCAGGTTGTTCTGTGTAATAATTTTCTTTTTGCTTTGTTTGTTTTATTATTCTGTAATGAGTATAATATAGGATTTTGTCATTCAAAGGGCTATTGTCTGGTGAGGTTGTTTTGAGTGATATTTTTGTGATCTGTAACTGATCTTGTAATTCTATATAAGTCAATAAAATGAGTTTTACTCTTGCTTTTCAAAAAAAAGTTATGAACATATTTAGTGGTTGTACAATTAGATGCTTGGATGGATCAACATGCAAAAATTTATTGATAAAAATATTTTATATTTCTATTAATCAATATTAATTTAGTTCATTTGTATATTTTAATTGATAAACATTTTATCAGTTATATTAATTGCAAAAATTTATTGATGTAGATTATTTTAACTATACATAGCAGATGTTCTTAGAATATTAGTAAGGTTAAACATTACATTTTATTTTACTAATAAGCTTTCACTAATCATTTATGCTTCTTAAAACCCTAAGACGAAACATAGAAGTCATTCGACTTTACTAGTGGATGTTAGGACTCATCTGTCATGAGATTTTGATCTTGAGTTTGCTCAACAAGTTATAGCCTCATAAATGATAGATAACCCCTTATGGTTGTATCATATGTAACTTCCAATCCATGGTTTCTTGTCCTAATCTCGTTCAATCTTGACTTTGCTCAACAAATTGAAAGAAACTATTCACTCAAGCCTGCCATTTTTCGACGACCTAATTATAGTATATGTACCTTGAGTTTTCTCAACAAATACATATAGTTACCTTACCTCGTCTAGTCAACATATTAATAATACTACACATAACATCTTTAACTTGAGTGTAACATCCCTAATTTTTAATAACATTATTCAGAAGATTTAATTAGATAAATTAAATAGAATAATGTAAGAATTAGAATGATAAGGAGATTGAGATTTGAATAAATGATAAGAAGGCCGTGCTTAACCAATTAAATGGGCTTATAATGGTTTTACATGTTAATTAATTTACACAAAAGGCTTATTAGGAATAGCCGCCTCTTATAACCCACGCATCCTTTCATATGCACGTTCATTTTTCATTTCACGAAAACATAACAAACGTAAATCTAAGCAAGGCCGGCCATTACAAGGAAGAAAGGAAGAGAAATCCAATCTAAAGCTAAGGATTAAAGCTAGGAGAAATAATCTACAACAAATCTCAAAGTCCTTATCATATTCAAGGTAAATAATAATTTATACCATCTTTATTTTTGTTTTATGATCATATGTTTTTGGATTGAGGATTAAATTCGTTTTTATGATGTTTTGGATGATGATATGCTTGAACCACAACATATTTTGGTTTAAAACAAATCATTTAAATATTCATTTATATGGTTTTAGGGAAAAACCGAATGTAAATGATTTTTGAATGCCATGGAATAATTTTATGTTATGTAAAATATGATTTTGGAGAGGGGTTTCAATTTTTGTAATTTTCCAAGCTAAGGAAAATTTATTATGAATTTTTAAAGGAAAATATGATAAAATTGGGTTTAAAATTAATTTCGATTATTTTACTAAGAATTTGGGTCTGGAATTTTTGTATGTTAGATAACATGATGAAAGCGAATTTCTGTAATTTTTGGGTATTTTTCCTATGTGATTTACTATGGGAGTTAAATTGTTTTAGAAAGAAGGATTTAATTCATAATTGGTTTTGCTTAATGGAAGGGCTTAAATGTTAAATTTTCCTTGATTTGGATCTGTGATTAAGCGGTAGTTATTTGTAAAGAATTTGAAAACTTTTAAAGGCAACCAATCAAAGGATTACAAATGGGAAGGTTAGTTATAAAGTCATTACTAAAATTTGCATAATTTAAGCCTTTTCCAGTAAAGTTGTTCCCGCCTCCTTTAGTAATGCCTTTCGACTCCAATGCTTCCGCTTTGACTCAGTCAAAACCAACCCTGTCGAAACCCACCTAGTCAAAACCGATACACAAGGTATCACTTAGATGGTACGTAGTGGATTGGAGGAAGGCGGAAGGCATAGTGTCGAAAGCATAACTTCCGATAGGGTTGAAACCTTAGTTTTACTTTCAAATGAAAAAGCGCCTGCCTAGTTTTATTAAAAGCTATCTATGGAGTCAGAACATATGCTTTCGAAAGGGGTTTTCTAAATAGCTTTCGAAGGGGTTGCCATATTATGTTTAAAAAGTATAGGCTTTTTGTAGGATCTAGATTAACCCTAGAGGGGGGGTGAATAGGGTTATCGCAATTTTCTCGAATTAAAAGCGAAATCAAACTGCAGATAAATAAATATGCAGAAAAGTAAATCACACACAAAATTTACCCAGCTTTGGCAACCCCTGCCTACTGCTGCATTCCCAGATTTCTATTAGGATTAAACAGTATCCCGCTTACAAACACTCCTACAGACTCGCACACCCTGCTCCGCCTATAGAGCTTTGTAAACTCGCACACCCTGCTCACTGAACTAACCCTAACTAGACAATCTGACACTACCTAAACCCTAGATGGTGATTTACCCTGACTGGACTTGACAAAGTACAAACTGAAAAACAAAATACAGTTTAAAACCTAGGGCAAAATTTAAATCGACAATTTAAAAACACTTTTGCCCTAAATAAACTAGGCCTAAAACTAAATCAATTAAACCCGGCCCAAATTTAAAACTAAATAAAAATTAAAACTTTAAAACCCTATTTAATAAACTAGGCCGGCCCCTTTCTTTAATCAATTATCAGCCCTCTTTAATTTTATATCGATCCCTTTCTTTACTTCCTGGCCCGATCCCTTGAGAAAGAAAAATGGCGAACAAATTAGGGCTTCGGTGATTCTTTCTGTTGATTCTGGAATTCTTAGCTTCGCCTTCTTGAATCTCTGTTGATTCTCGAATCTGGAATCGAGGCTTTGGCTCTACTCTCGAGTCTGGAATTAGGGCTTTGGCCTGTTGTCTTTTTGCTGGCGAATTGTGGCTTCGGCCTCTCGATGATTTGCTCTGAATTCGGCTTGTCGTCTCTGGCGATTCTAGTTTGGAGCTACGGCTTCGTCTTCCTTTTCAAGATTACTAATAGCTTTTGGCACGATTCTGAACTGCGATGATCTAATCGATTGACATGCTGGTTCTCTCTGGAATTGGTATGTGATATCTCTGTTCTGTTCTCTGATTTGAACTTGAACTTGATTGCTTGAGCTTTATGTCGGTGATGATTGGGTTTTATTTTCGTTGCTCTTCACCACACTGTCGATGATGATTTTAGGTCTCTTTATATAAGCATCTGATTTGATTTCTTGATCCCCACGATGTTTATACTTTCTGTTTTTACACTTTCGTATTTTTGGAAATTCCTTTTGATCCACGGCTTCGATTTTATACGTTCGATCTTCTGATTTTAAAGCAGTCGAACCTTTTACTTTCCTAATTCTAAATCTTTCTGTTTCAACGATTCTTTAAGATTTGATTAAAGCTTTCCTAATTTAAAATTTGACTTTTTCAAACCTACGGCCTTGTTTCTGTTTCCTGTGATTGACTTCGGTCATTTGCTTTGATGTTGAACTGTTATTACATTTGATACTCGGCTTCGAATTTTTCTTGCTCGATTCTTGACCACCATGTCTCTGACCTGTTCAACTTCATATATTTTGATCACGCTGGCTTTGACTTGATTACATACGGCTATGTACACGTTTTGACTTCACTGTGACAATCTCTCCCTGGTCTGGTTCTCGGTCTATTGTGCATTTGACATTGATTTATTTGTTCTTCTTTACTGATGTGTATTGTGATGTCTGGCTCACTGCATTTGTGTTCTAACCATATTCATTTGCATTGTGTAGTTGATCATGTTGCACTGTATATTTCTGCACTTGACAATGTAGTCTTCATATATGTGCATGCTGTTGTGTTGCCATACTGATGTGCTTTGTTGACATTTGAACTTGTAGCTTGAGTCTGCACATTCCTATGCTCTGGTCTCCATAGCCTTTGCCTGATCATGGTTGCAGTTGTATTCCATTTGAACTGTGTGTACTGCTATCTTTTGATCATCATGATTCCTGACTTGTACTGTTGTTCATGTATGTCTTTTTCTTTTGTATGCTGATGCACTTGACATTGTGATGTTGAACTTGGTTGATCATTTCTGTCATTTGCAGTTGCCATTGTGTTTTGATTGAGACTGCTGTGTTCATGTGCTTACTTGTACATGCATTTGCCACTTATTGTTCTATGTAGCTTGTTGTACTTCTGTAGTATAACTTGATGTTGTAGTCTTGATGATCTGTAGCTGTGCATTTGTACATCTGATCATTGCATCCAGACTTTTGTTGTTTTGGTCATTTGAGTCCTTCATTCCAGTGTACATTGACGCTGTAGCCTACTTGGATTACATTCATGAGTTGTACATCTCTGTTGAACTGCACTGCTTCATTGACTTGTAGATAGTCTACTTGTGGTGGCATGTTGTATTGAGTTGCACTTTTGATGTTGGTCGAGTCCATTTTCACTTGTGTTGAATCTGATTTTGATTTGACTTTGTGCACTCGAGTTGGCGAGGCAGTGCACACGTGTATACGTGTGTACTGCAGCCACTCGTAATTACCTGTCCCTGATATGAATACCGATATGCACAGATATTACACAATCAAAGATGATGACGATAACCCATATATCTTAGACAGCTTTAAAAATAAATTTTATATTTTTGCAAATCAAATTTATTTCTTTTCAGATTACTGTTGTAGTTTTTAATTATACAGGTACACAGGAGACAAGACAAATACTGGAGTTGGACAATGCAGATTCAGAAAAACAACTGAGTGTATGAGTGATGTAGTGAGGACAGAAATGTAAATGTGAAAATGTATGAGTGAGAGTGAACTGTAAGTATGAAATCAGTGTACTGTATGAAAAATTTGTACTGAATAAAATATTATATTTGAAATAAAAATACTGTTTGAATTTGTTAAATTCTGTGCAATAGTATTATTACTTCAACACGAATATTTATTCCTGTATTTGTAAAATCTGCAAACACATCTATAATTCGATATATATATTTTGTTATCATCAAACACTAAACACACATCAAACACTTTTGAATGGGTTCCTTTATTTATAAACTAATGCTTTTGAAAGTAGTGGTTCCAACTTAGTTGAAGCCCAGCCATTGTACTTTTACCTTTCGAGTGTATTGAAGCCATCAATGCTTTCGAAGGATTGTCTTTGTTTCAAACTTATGCTAATCCATTTCCTAAATGCTTTCGAAAAGGTTCAAGCATTTCGAAGGCAATGGTTTCAAAATGAGGTTTCGATGTTATCCTTCAATGTTTTACTTAATTGTTTTAAAGCTTTCGAAGGGATGGTTTTGACGCCATCAAATTTTCCCTCAACAATTTTATTAAAGGTTTCGAAAGAGATACTTTCGTAAATAGCCACTTCGACCCAAACGATGTTTTTAAGAGCAAAACCCAATGGTTTCGAAAGAGTTGCTTTTATTAGTTTCGAAGCTATGTTTCTAAGGATTTTTAAGTAATACTTTAGTATTTTCGAAGGTATATACTTAGTGTTTTGAAAAGAAGTTTCCTATGCTTTCGAAGGAGGTTATCCAGGAGTTTCGAAAGCGATGTTTTAAGGTTTCAAAACAAATAACCCAATCTCACTTTAAAGGAAAAACCATGACATAAACAAAGAGTTTTGAAATGGAGTTTTTAAAGAAGTTTTCCTTGATTAATAGGTTAAAGGGATTAACCAAGTTTATATAAGGTGATTTCAAGGATACTAAACCATAGGCGTTGGTATTTTTATGTTGTTATGACTGCTTCTTCATATATTTATTCACATTGTAATGAACCTATAATGGGTAATTTAGGGAAGGGAAAAATAACCAGCTAGGTTGACCTAGTAGTGAATATAAATTAAATTAATTAAAGATATTGGCAGGGGCCAATAGATTTACAGTAAGTCCAAAAACTATGCATAGGAAAAGATATTGGCAGGGGCCAATAGGTTCATAGTAAGCCTATGAAAACTATGTATAAATAAAGATGTCAGGGAGACAGATTCATAGTAAACCCATGAAAACTATGATTATGAACCATATCTAAGACTAAAACTATAGTAAATAAACATACTATACTTAGATTTGTAGTCTCATCTCATTTGTAGTTTAATAGCTTGCATATCTCATTCTCTTTTTATCGCTTGATCGTATAGTCTCATCACTGATCGTTTAATTGTCATGAATCAAAAATTCATGATTCAACATTCTCCCCCTTTTTGATTGATGACAACCTGTTTTTGATGATGCTATATATTAAGAATTATATACCGGAAGATATATATTTCTCCCCCCTGAATCTGTGGCGACATATCTAATCCTGCAAAAGTTTGTAAGTCATACAAATTTCTCTCCCTTTGTCATCGACAAAAAGGAAATAAACAACCATATAATATGTTATCACATAAGCATTGTGAACTAACAACATATTAAATAACAGTCACAAAAAATATGTTTTTGCAAATTCTGCCAAGCTATATATACAAGCCTATCAACATCAAAGAAATTAAATGAAACTAGAATGTTTTAACTTGAAAAAAAAATTAACTTACTACCACCATCATGAATTACCATCATCACTCATCAGAGTCTGAATCTATTTATTCTTCCTCTTCCTCTTTCCTTGGTTCTTTGCCTCGTGAAGAACTTTGCATATATTGTCTGCTACCCCCATTTCCACTAGTGTCAGAACTTGTATGTTCTTCGGATGTAGACCAAGTAAAATGAGGTGCCGGGTGTTTTCCTGGATCGCGATTTGAAGGTTCTGCAGTGATAGAAGAGGAAGAACAAGAAATTGCATCCCATAGAATCCCGAAGAAGCTTTTGATCTTGTCAAACTTCCTGTTAATTTTTTTGTCGAGATTCTTAATGCGAGAATCCAAAATTACTTGATTACGTGCAATTAGATCAATGGACTCTCGGGTGCTTTGGGATGAGGTTGTGGTGCGAATTTCATCTCTTTGTTGGTGTGGAGTAGCAGCTTGTTGGCGAGGCCTTGATTGCCATTCTTGGAATGAAATGATAGTGAGCGGTATTGAAGGCAATTTCATTAAACTAATTATGCGGCTATTTAGAGTCTTAATTGTGGAAGTGTCGAATTCTGGAACTGGAACTTGTAGATTCATTAGGAGCCGCATAATATTCGCCATAGTAAATGTTGTTTATCCGTCCTTGGTTGAATGATAGGAATTCGTCAAGTATAAGCTTAGGACAATTAATCTGAACATTACCCCAAATTGCATATAAAGCTCTATAATTCTCTTGGTATACAAGCTCATAAGACCCGATTCGAGGAAGAATTGTACGCATTAAGGATCGATGCATAATTCAAGCTGTAGGGCGTAAGGAGGTAGATTTTAATTCTATCATGTCGTCCTTCAAAAATCTATGACTTACTTCATCTCATTCGCCTAAATTAACATTCAAATCTTCAAGAGGAATACCATTTGTTAGTGTTTGAAGAATGCGTCCAATTCTATCTAACGACAAGAGGACTTGTTGACCACAAACTAAACTCCATATGTAGTTGTCACGGTTTCTTGGATTTTGATGACCCAAATTCAAGTTAGCGTAAAAGAGTTTTACCATTGTATGATTTATCTTGAGATTGTTCCGGTTGTAGTCAAGGAGAGATTCTAGACGACTTCTTCTAGCAAGATCTTGAATTCTATATGCAGGGAAGTCAGGAAATACAACAAATGATCCTTCTAGAAAGCGAGCTTCCTTAATCTTGTTCCATCTTTGGATAGCGGTGGAATCATAAAGCCATTGAGCTATTTGGGTGTCAATAGGTTCAAAGGCTGAGGATGAAGCTTGTCTAGAGCGTTTTGGTTGTCTTGGAGCCATTTGAATGACAAATTGGGTAAAGAAATTTGTAAATTTGGAGGGCTAGGGTTTTGAAAATTTGATGGTAGAAAGTAAAAGTGAGGAGTAAAAGTGAAGAAGATGGGTTATATTGGTAACTGGTAGGTGAAACAGAAGTTAATAGGTTCAGAAAATCATTCAGTTGACTAGTCGTATATGGTCAGTCGATTGATCAATCTCCCGAAACTTTCTGTTTCCAGATTCAGTCAACTGACCTAAAACATTCAGTCGACTGAATGCTCTTTTACAGCATTATCAATCCCCTTTTTTTTTCTTTAAATAATATATGTAATATATTAAACATAGAATGTATACAGAGTAATAAACTAAATAAAAAATATGCAAAATTATTTGGATGAAGAAGAAGTAGATGAATGTGGAGTCTTGCAATCTTCCGGTTCAACTTTAGTCTTCTCTTTGCACGGTTTCAATGGGGACCAGTGATTTCCATGCTCCCATGAATTTGAGAACACATGAGGAGGTTATGGTGACTGATCCCATGGATTCCGATAGGAAGACGTTGTGGGTTGATGAACGTCGGATGTAGATGTCCCGTAGAATTTCTAGCCAAGTTGCTCCAGAAAGCTAAGTCGTTTTGAATTAAGTTTTTGTTCATAGTACATTTCTCGTTGTATTTCTATTGATTCCCATTGATAATGATGTATATCATCAATCTTTTGTTTTATTAACGGAGAACCAAAGAATAAGAAACGACGTGCCTTCTTCTTTTCTGGGGTATAACCAATATGATAGTTGGATGGTCTGGCAGGTTCATAACATGGAGTAGGTGTAGGTAAACTAGAAGAACCAGAGGATGGTGTGGAAAAATCTAAAGAAGAGTAAGTAGAGTCATTCTGGGAGTTGTTTTGAGAAGACATTATTGCAAGGAATAAGAGGTATTTGACTCAATCAATTAAGGTGGAGAGAAAATAAGTAAGTAACCCTTAAATTTATATAAAATAGGTATTCTAAAAATAGAGTGAATGATTGGTTAAACAAGGGATAACCAGTAAATAATGAAAGGAGTAGAGTAAATAGGATTTTGTATGGTCAAAAAGAAACTTTAAAAAACTGAAAATAATATAAGAATAATTGTATTACAGAAATAGTTGTGAAATAACAAAAATAGAGAAAAGGTAAAGACATAGGACTTCCACTGTAGAGGTGTTGAGTTCCTAGAGTAAGTAATTAAAAAATATAAAAATTCAAATATTACAATTCTTTACAAGAAATTATACCCAGTTCTCTTCTTAGTTTTACAAAAATATTTTCATTGAGTGGTTTAGTGAAAATATCGGCTAATTGATTTTCAGAATTTACAAATTCTAAATTTACTATATCCTTTTCAATATTATCACGAAGAAAATGATGACGAATGTCAATATGTTTCGTTCGTGAGTGATTGACATGATTTTTAGATAAATTAATTGCACTTGTGTTATCACAGTATATTATAGATTTATTTAGTTTTATATCAAAATCTTGTAGTGTTTGTTGCATGTATATGACTTGAGCATATGCTAAAGCTGTAGATATATATTCTGCTTCACATGTTGATAGTGAAACACAGTTTTGTTTCTTACTAAACCAAGATACTAAGGACCGTCCAATGAAATGACAAGTTCCACCTGTACTATTTCTATCCGTCCGACTTTCTCCAAAATCAGCATCGCTATAGGATACTAATTCGAAAGGACATTCTTTCAGATAAAATAGTCCGAAATCCTTGGTCTTGCTAATATAACGAATTATACGTTTTACTGCTCGCATATGCGATTCTTTAGGATTTGCTTGAAATCGAGCACATAAACAAACACTCATCATTATATCAGGTCGACTAGCAGTTAAGTAATGTAATGATCCAATCATACTACGATATAGTTTTTGGTCGACACTCTTACCATCTTCATCTCTATCAAGATGTATAGTTGTACTCATAGGAGTTGGTTTGGCAGAAGTGTTTTCCATACCAAATCGTTTAATTAGATTATTACAATATTTTTCTTGATTAATAAAAATACCACTTTGCAATTGTTTAATTTGTAATCCAATATGATAGTTCTCCCATATGTGACATTTCAAATTCATTTGTCATGATAGTCGAAAATTCTTGACATAATTTTTCATTAGTTGAACCAAATATAATATCATCAACATATATTTGTATAATTAAAATATCTTGTTTAGTTTTCTTAATAAATAAAGTTTGATCAACCTTCCCAATTTCAAAACCAGAGTCTATTAGATAGCTCTTAAGTCGGTCGTACCAAGCACGGGGTTTCTGTTTCAAACCGTATAAGGCTTTCTTAAGTTTATAAACATGGTCTGGAAATTTTTCATGAGCGAAAAGAGGAGGTTGTTCAACATAAACATTTTCTTTTATATATCCATTTAAAAAAGCACTTTTAACATCCATTTGATATAATTTAAAGTTATGAAAAGATGCAAAGGCCAGTAGAGTACGTATAGCTTCTAATCTTGCGACAGGAGCAAACATTTCTTCATAGTCTATTCCCTCTTCTTGATTATATCCTTGTGCTACTAATCTAGCTTTATTTCTAGTTATATTACCTAATTCATCAGCTTTGTTTTTGAAATTAAACCCATTTTGTAACAATGACCGATTGATCACTTGGTCTAGGAACTAATTCCCAAACTTCGTTTCTTTCAAATTGGTTTAGCTCTTCTTGCATAGCTATAATCCAATAGTCATCAGTGGAGGCTTCCTTAATATTTTTAGGTTCTATATTAGAGAGAAAGGCTACATGTCCCATTTGATTTAATTGATGTCTTGTTCTTACATTTGAATTTACTTCTCCAATTATATTTTGAACAGGATGATCTCTAAGAATTCTTGGAGGAGATCTTACAATATTTTAATTATGAACAATGTTTTCATCTTCTCTAGTATTATTAATGTTGAAAAATAACATCATCATCTTCTGAAATATTTGTTATGATTTTATTAGAATTATTTTCAAAGTTTGTAATATTAGAAGAAATTTTGAAATTTTCATCGAATGAAACATGAAGAGTTTCTTCGATTACTTTAGTTCTTTTATTAAAAACACGATAAGCTTTGCTTCTTTCCGAATATCCTATGAATATTCCTTCATCGGATTTTGAATCGAATTTGCCAAGCTGATCTTTAGTGTTAAGTATAAAACATATTGAACCAAATCTAAGAATAAAACTATAGTAAATAAACATACTATACTTAGATTTGTAGTCTCATCTCATTTGTAGTTTAATAGCTTGCATATCTCATTCTCTTTTTGTCGCTTGATCGTATAGTCTCATCATTGATCATTTAATTGTCATGAATCAAAAATTCATGATTCAATGGTCCATAAACATTAAAATGGTTACTAGTAAGCCCATAAAAACTGATAGGTTAATAGTGACTCTAGAAACTATAAATAAGACAAACAGTCAGAATGAATGAGGATGGGTAATCCAGAATTAATTTACTTTTTTAAGCAAATCTAGCCAGTTTTAAAGTGGGCCGTGCCACTCTATAAAAGTAGGAAAACAGGTGTTCTGTACATGCACTGAACAGTTAATAGGATTTAGATACTAAACCATAAAAAAAATAAAAGCACAGGTGCTAGACAAAGGTGCCTAAACTACTAAAAAGAACATGACTATGCACCCTCAGAAGAGGAGGAACAGCCACGTTTGCCATCCAACGCCGGCCTAAAAACATGTGAGAAACCAGAGAAAAGAGTTGCCAGAAACAGATCATAGCCCTCAGAATCAGGAGAGTAAATAAATTTCCTATCCCGTCTGACATCATAAAAATGACTTTTGTTCGCCTCACCAATCCCGCCAACCCTAGTCAGGGACAGACCCTCACCCTCAATGTGATAAGTAAGACTACAACTCTCTCCCTCAATATAGCTGATAAAAGCATAATAGGTGTCAGTCTCAGGAAAGTACCGCATATCAGACGGAACATGTAGCTAGGCATGTTCGTCCGGGTTCTAAATAATGGAGTCAGTTAAAGAAGTAGTGTCAGCCTCAATCAGCGAAGAAGACATACTGGGAGAGGAAGGAGCTACAGGAGCATCAACAAATGGTGCCTCAGCAACAGGGGCAATAGAGGTAATTGGATCAGATGAGGGTGGCACAACCTTTGGAACTTATATCCGAACATGAGGATGAGGAAGTGGATACCGATCAGCAAGTGGAACATGGCTAGAGGATGTTGTACTAGAACACGCATCCGCAAGATGCCCGAAAGACCGACATGGTGTATAAATCTCAGGTTTCCAACTATAGCGGACTTTGACCTCAGCAAAATGACCCTCATCGAGTTTGACTTTTAACACCGATGGTAAGGATTTGGCAGGAGTAATTTCAATCAGCGCTTTGGCATATACAAGTCTCTTTCTGGCCACAGTGTTAGCATCATAACAAATAACCTTACCTACAAGGCCAGCAAGCCAATTAGTCCCGATAAGAGGCTGTAGTACAGATGGGATGTGTGAAAAGTGAGCCCAGACAAGAATAGATAATACCTGATCAATGGCCCGATCAACAGACGGACTCCAGGTTGTAACAATGAACGGTTTCCCTTCTATGAGAATAGGGATGGCTTCCAGAATTCGCTGTCTTTCATCAGAGCGGGTGAATTTAAGTAGAATATAGCATTATCATAATGAACACTCAGACCCCCCCTAGGCTTCCAAACCTGATTGCAATGCGCTTTGACAAGGTGATAGGAGGGATTGGAATCAAGGAAGAAACCAACCAAATAATCTTTCCAATAATCAATGCCGGCATCTATAACTTCCTTCGGTGGAACCATAATACCATCAATCTCAACATTTTCAAAACAAAGAGAGGTATCTACTCCCGCATTCCTAGGAAATTTGGTGAACAAAGAGGACCATTTAGGAGCAGCCGTTGTTGAAGAAGACAAAGGAGTATGGCGTGTTTCAGCTGCAGTAGCCCTAGTAGGAGATGCATTAGAATTGGGTAATTCGACATTTAGGCAAACACCATCTGAGCATGCTTGTATATTACCAGACTGAGATGAATTGAGCAACGAATCCTCAGACCTACGCTCGACA
This sequence comes from Allium fistulosum, assembly GCA_030737815.1. NCBI lineage: Eukaryota > Viridiplantae > Streptophyta > Magnoliopsida > Asparagales > Amaryllidaceae > Allium > Allium fistulosum. Next base: position 571,281,710 of record CM060906.1, read on the forward strand.
CTTCCAGGCACATCATGTTCCACACATTTTTCATTAGAAACCACGTTTTCCCCAATTGCTTCATCAACCAAGCCAACATCTGACTTTGTCCAAGAGGCGCTGTTTACAGTGGCTAAGAGAGGGAAGAGTGGATGTTCACTTGGACCTAAAGCACTGCGTGGCAACTGAAGAATATGGTTTTAACCATTGTGGTTGTTTGCATATCATCATATTATTTTGAACTGTTTTAACCATTGTGGTTGCAGGAGCACAATATATGGTTTTATAAAAGGTTTTAAGATACTAGTGAGGGGAAAACCCGTTCCGCTAAGCAGTGTGGTCTCACTAGATATTTAAATGGTTTGAGATGGTAGATTATTATTCATACCAGGCTTTATGTCTGACTCGAAGTTTTTGTTTTCTACTTAAATTCTCGGGTGCTCAATCGATTTTGAGTAGTTTGTGGGTTAAGGTTTTTAGGTTCTCTTTTTAGACGAATAAAGCTTCCGGAGATGTGCAGGAGGCAAGCTAGTTAATAAAAGTTATTTTATTCCGCTGTGCGTTTTGGTTGTAAAGGCAAATTTGTTTATTGCCTTATTATATACCCTGATCAACCAAGGGGGCATCTTCATATGTCGCTCTTGGCATATTTTGTATTAATTATATGTTATCTGAACGTGGTCTGCGTGCTGGGATTATGTAATGAACTTGAAATATTTTGAAATGGAATGTGGAATTTGTTTGTTGTTTAAATTTTTTCCATATTCATGTGTTTCTGTGTATCAATGTATCTAACATTACCGTATTTGGTCGCCGAGGATTAATAACTATAGATGACTACAACATCCGTAGCCATTAGTTTTGGGCCTCCAAGGGGGATGCTACATTGAGTTTGCTCAACAATCAAAGAGTATGCAAGTAATTTATTAAAATGGTAGAGGACAGCCTTTATATTAAAGATTCATAATCTTCAATATATTTAGTTGAGTGATATCGACTTATGGAATAATGTAATTCTTATGAAATATCCTCATGATTCAAGTATCGAACACATTCGGAATCACCGATATACGTACTTTTACGAATATATTCATTCCTTAAATTTGTTTAGGATGTCTTAAATGTTCCACCTTTAGTTTACACATTTATATTATATAAGTTTTATTATTATATAACTTTTATATTTTATTTAACTTAAATAAAATTTTGTGTATAACATTATATTAATTAAATCTTATTTAATTAATGAACACTTTATATATTATTCAAGTATAACATATTATATTAAATATATATACTATAACCTTTATAGCAATACACATATATCTCATATATATGTATTTTAATTTATTAATTAACTTTTAATTTATTTATTTAATTAAGAAATTTTAATAAAATTTTATTAATTTCGAAAATTCTTTTATACACACATGTATACTCATATTGTCTTAAATAAGTCAAGATAACATACCATATATCATTATATATATATATATATATATATATTATACATGTATATAGTAGCCAAAAATAGATTGGTTTATGCCAAAGCTCTGATCGAAATAACCCTTTCCAAACCTCTGCCTTCGGTGCTAAAAGTCAGAATCGATGAGGGCCTTTTTGCTGAGGTCAGAGTACGAATGTACGATACAGTTGGAAACCAAAGATATGTACGATCTGTCAGTCCTTTGGGCATCTTTCGAAGGCGTGTTCCAGTTCGGCCTCTACTGGCATTTTACCTCTATCTGATCGAATACCTTTGCCTCATCCACCTATCAGGAGGTGGGTCTCGAAGGCTGCTCCACCTCCCTCTGTTTCTCCTCCCACTGTCGCTCCTACTGATGTGTCTCTTGCTGTTGATGCTCCTATTGTCATTTCTGCTGTTGTGACTCATGTTGTTGATGCTCCTGTTATTGATGATCCTGTTGGTGGGGCCCAGTCTGTGGATGCCTCTGTTATTCTGTCTGATTCTATTACTTGGGATTCTGAGGAGCGAGCCTGGATTCATGTTCCTTCTGATATGCATTACTCGCCAGTATCTAACACTTACTACGCCTTTATCAGCGATGTTGGGGGTGTGAGTCATAGTCTTTTGTATCATATCGAGGGTGAGGGTCTTTCTCTTACTAGGACCGGTGAGATTGGTGAGGAGAATAAAAGTAAGTTTTATGACGTCACTTGGGATAGGAAATTTATTTACTCACCCGCTTCTGATGGTTATGATCCAAATCCGGCTGCTTTTTTCTCTGGGTTTGCTCATGTTATTGGCCCGTTGTCTGACGTTTGTACTAGCCGCTCCTCTTCGGAGGGCGCGTAGTCTTATTGTTTAGTAGTCTAGGCTCTTTTTGCCTAGCTCCTGTACTTTATTTTTTCGTTGTGGTTGGGCTAATTGCTCCCATTTAGCTGTTCTATGCATGTGTAGAACACCTGTTTTCCCATTATTTATACAGTGGCACGACCCACTATAAAGCCGACTAGCTCTGCTAAAAATAATAATAATAAACTTATTACTTAATTAATTGATTTTAATAATCTTATTAATAAATAATATTTTCAAAATTAATTTTATAACATTTTCAAACATTTTGAAACATTATATTATAACTTTTATAATATGTGTTTTATTTTAAATTTAACTTTTATATTTTAAATTTTTGTTTTAATTTTCAAAACAATTTGAAAATCTATATTATAACATTAACAATATTTGCTTTTTTTAAATTTAACTTTTAAATTTAAAACTTTTATTTTAATTTCATTTTTTTTAAATTAACTTAAAGCTCAATTCAAATGATAACCTTTTGGGCATACCTCATCATTTCAGGCCAGGCTAGTAGCCAAGTAAGGTAGAGTACATGATTACCCAAACCCAACCGTAGATGCTACTTTTCTAGATACCCTATTATATAGGTAGGCATTAATAAGTTAGCCCTATACTGCTAATTTAGACCGCATAGGCTATTTGACTCTGATATCATTGTTGAAACTAAGCCAGCAAGTAGTGGGGTAAATGGATAAATTTTAATTTTTTTCCATTATCAGATCCTTAATGGACCTATGAAGCCTAAATTTATTTAGATTTTATCTAAATTTATTTTAAATAAAATAAATATTTTATTTGATTCGTAAATGAAGTTTTGTTTATTGTTATATTTATATAATATAATATAATATAATATGTGTATCATATACACATTAGTGTGTATGTGCACATGTAACTTAAAATGGTGTACACGATTTGACATGCTCGCATATAGATATTGGGATTTACATCACAATGGATATATTAGCCCCTCCATATACATATTTTCCGACTAACATGTAAGTATATATATGTAAATATTTATATATAAATATATATTATAAAATGCTATTTGCAAAACATATACATTTCAATATAAATATTTGCACATATATATTATTAAAATTCTAATTTAAATTACATTATATTGATTTTAAATATATATGCATATATTTCAAAAATAATTATATACATACACACATAACGATATATACATATTCATATTATAATTTTAAGAATTTTATATATGTAATAAAATATATGTATATATATAAATGTAATTTGATATAAAATTAATTACACACACACACACACATTCGACTAACAAACAAAAACAATTTTTTTATTTTCTTTTCAAAGTTAACATTAAAAAGTTTTTTAATTATGATTTTCGCTTAGAAGTCATTTTTAATTTTTTTTAAAAGTAACATTAATGATGTACAAAATTTTACTAAAATAGTTTTTTATTCATTCATTTTATAGATGTATCGATATTGTAAAACATGGTTTTGTGTTTATTATGTATATTACACACATATATGATTTTCTTTTTTTTTAAATTCGAAAACATGTAATGCATATACACAGTTAATTTTCTAAGTATATTATATATATATATGTATGTGTGTGTATGTGTGTGTGTTATGAATATGTTTTAAACTAAACTAGTTGTAAAATTATATGTTATAAACTAAACTAATTTTTTTAAACTGTTAATCTCGAAAATAAAACAAAATAATTTTTTTTGCTACCGAATGCTAGTAGATCATAGATAAATAATTTATTTTTTGGCAAAGCTAGCGGGGTTGAATGGCCCTTACCATATATTTATATTAATAAGAGAACCTTACAATGTAAATGGTATACAAGGATATACAAAATAGAAGGTAGAAAGAAGAAAATACAGAACAACATGGAGGATAAGAAAGACACAGCAAACAAAGCTAGGACCACCTAACCAAACTAACTGCATCAAAGGGATTGGAGGACATAGAGATTGAACAGTGAATTTCTCTACAAATGCCAAAGTAAATCTGCATACGATTCCTTTTCTTTTGATTGAAAATTCTTTGATTCCTTTCCTTCCGTATTTCTCTGACCATTATTTTGAGAGCTAGCAAATATTTTTTTTATTTACACACATATATAAACGTACACATCCAATGTCGTCTGCTATAACATATAAGGATATGTGATATCAATTCACTATCTACACTTACATATAAATGATGAATATTTATGTACACATAAAAAATATAAACAAAGAATTTACCTTATCCAAAGCCTTGTTGACACATCTTGAAATGTTGATTCGAAACACTCCTTGAATCGAGTCCTGTATCTAGAGAGCACTACCAATATGAATGTCGCTACCACCGATGCATGGATTCAATTTAATTTAGTGTTTTGAAGCTTGAAATTTTGTGGAAGAGAAGGGAGCTAGGGGTCGGCATTTTCTGGTCTAGAATGGGGCAAAACGAAGTAGTAAAGAATGAGGGTTTGAGGCATATAAATAACAAATGGCAAGGAGGGAAAAGAAGATCCAGATCCTTCTTTTCCTCTTACCAAATCTCCTCCTTTTGAATTCAAATTTCCACCCTCTTCCTACCTGATATAGCCGTCCCCATGGATCCATTTGGGCCTCAAATTTGCTTCAAGCCCAATCAATAAATACTCATTTAAATCTAATTCAAATGCACATCGATATCATATATTGATACATATGTTTATAGCTATTATATACACACTATTTAATATTGATCAACATACATTAAATAAATTTTTATAATTATATTTCATAAATATTAATCCATTTAATTAATTCATAAAAATTATAAATAATTTAATAAGGTGGTAACAGGAGTATTTTTGACGACCCACCTTTCTAACTCCTAGGAACAACACTTAATACATCCACAGTATTCATGTGCCGTTGCCCAAGTGTCCAAAAGTCAAATTGTCATGGGGTAAAATAAAGAATAGAACAAGACAAAATAGAAAAACCTCATAACGGAATGGTTACATATAATACAAAATGATATAGTATGAAAGGTAACTCCTTACATGGAGCTATCAAAGTTAAACAAAAGTACTACATCTAACAGATTTGCTGTTATACATTCTGACTTTACATTTTCAGATACCAAATATACCAACATAATCATACAGTGGAAATAAATAACAAGATAACTAAGGAGCCGCTTGCTCGATCACCATTCTTCAATGAGCTCCAAAGAGAAACCTGTTATTCTTAGACTACTCAAATATAATTGAGTAACCAAGAGTTTAGGGAAAATAAATGTAACGACCCGTATTTTTAACTATTTTAAATTATTAAATTTAATATAATTATTGAACAAAAATGGTTAGAAATACAAATTTAATTATTTATTAATGTAGTTTTTTGAATATGAACTGAATAAAATTTTGAAATAACCAATTTCGAAGATTTAGGCAATAACCAGTATTGAAATGAAATTTTATATACTAAATGTATTCATAATCAATAGCTAGAATTGAATAATAAATGTTGAATTTCTATAAATGAAAGTGGTTTTTTTATTATTTGAATTTGTTTAAAATTAAATTTTATAAGTTGAATAACTTGTATTTCAATTATAGCGATTTATTGAATAATTAAATTGTTCAAATTTAGTATTGGAAATTCTTTAAATAATTGAGTCTTGAATTTAATATGAATGAAAATGATCCTGAAAGTTGATTTAAATTTTATTTAAACAAGAATGAAGATTGTTAGCTTTTAAAATTGAATTTAAAGTGATAAAATTGATTTTGGAAATTTCTTGTTTTAATTAAGGGGCATTTCACCAGAAGGACAAACTTGGTAGTCCAATTAGTTTCTAGGACACACATTCAAAGAAATTACTTTCAAGGCCAAAATCAACAGAATAATTACTTTCCAGGACAAAGTCAGCAGTCCAATTACTTTCAAGGACATAATTTCATAGGTTTTCAGGCCCTAGAAACTAATTATTTTACGTTTTGTCCTTGAAAGTAATTATTTCAGTTGTGTGTCCTAGAAACTAATTCCACTTGCTAAAGAGGCCCTTATGGCTAATTTCCACTTTAATTAACGTGTAAAAATTGCCTTTCTGGGCAATGTCTCAGATTTCGACGAAACTAGTTTCATCGGATCCGTAATAGTGAATTATTGTAGAATTTCAAGTTTCGTAGCGATCAGACTTATCATTTGGCCGTGCAAGCTTGAAACGCGTAGAAATTAATTGAAGGTATTTAATTACAATAATTTGATTTTGAAATGCTATCTTCTGAATACGATAGAATTGGCTCTTGATACCTATTCCATTGTGTTCGAAATGAGGGTATAACATATAGAACGCTAGGTGGCATGCTTCGTTTGGAGTTCGGAAAATTTATGTGTGAATAGTGTCAGAAATTTATATAAGAGGCCGTATATTTTCACTTTCGCGAACAAAACCCTAACCCATCTCCAGGCTGCATTCTCTTATTCATTAATGGACGAAATTTCTTCTTCTTCTCTCTTCGATTTCTCTCAATCCGCTTATCGAAATCAAACGACTTCAACTAGGAAAATGAAGTCCTCATCTAGCTCTACGCTTTGGACGGTTGGATCATGGCGAAGCGCCACGAATTCGCCAAGATCGTGAAGATTAGGGCAGGCGGTTTTTGGGTTCTCGTCGGTGAATGGAGATGGCAGAAGCTTCGAGGCTTAGCAGATGGTGGAGTAGGCCGCGGCGGTCATAGCGTGTGGCTCGCGCGCGAAAGAGGAATGATCGGTGATAGGTTTTTCACGTAGCCTGGAAACGAGAGCGGGGAGAGATGATGGGTAACGGTTTAAAATTATTTTATGTTTACATTAATTTTATTTTAATTATCGTAATGTTTAAAAATCCGTATCTTTTGCATGTGAGGTCCGATTCGAGTAAAATGAGTTGCGTTGCGATCGTATGGACGAAGGCTACAACATGATATCGAATTGGAATTTATTTGAAGCCGAAAAAATTTCAGTTTCAAATAAAGATGGGTGTTTTATAACGCTCACGAATTACTAAATATTTCTGATGTTAGTTAAATTGAAATTATGAAGTAATTTAATTTTATTGACTGTTGTTTGGTAGTTTAATTGACATTTAAATGGGCATATGAATTGAGCTATTAGGGATTAAAATTTACAGTTAAAGTGAAATTGGAATTAAATTGCCAGTTAAAAATCTGAAATTTAATAACTAGTTAACTGTCATGATTTGTTGGCTGATTTGGATGTTGATTATGATGGATGCCTATTGGTTGATATTTTGGATGATTGGATGTTTATTTATTTTTATATCTTCATGTTATCACCCTGCATATTAATTGACAGTATAAAACTATTATTTGAATTATTTTGAATAAATTAAGAAATAGCTTAAAATGATATATACCTATGACACTTTGATTTGGATTGAAATGATATACATCCATCCTTGAAATTAAATTAAAACAACTGATCACTTGGCCATAAGATAGAAAATTATATATGGACACCGGATTGGTTAAATTAAATGGTTTTAAATTCTTGGATTCGAATTTATTCAAATGATTTCGTTTTGTAAAAATTAAATTAAATTGAAATATGGAAATTGAATTAATTTCGAATTCGAGTTTTGAAATGTTGAAATTAAAATTAGTTAAACGAAATTGTTTCAAGAATGAAATTGGAAATTTGAAGTTATAATTGTAATATGATTGGAATTATGGAAATTGATTTGTTTTAAAAGATTTGAACCTTAAATTGATTTTGAAGTAAAATTGATTTAAGTGATTTAAATCGATATTTTGAAATTGAACTGGTTTAAAATTGAGAATTGAATTGAAATTTAAACCATTAATCAAATAGTTGGATTGAAATTGAAATTAATTTGAAATTGAAATTAATTTGAAATTGAAATTAATTTGGAATTGAAATTGAAATTAATTTGGAATTTGAAATTGAAATTGAAATTGAAATTAATTTGGAATTGAAATTGATGTGAATTGAAATCGAAATTGAGTCGATTTGAATTGAGATTGGAAATGATTTGAATTGGAATAATTGAAATTGAATCAGTTTGATTGGAATTTGGACTTGGGTCCAGATTTGTTGAAATGGAAAGTGATAGTGATTTGAAATTATTTTCGAAATAAATTATTTTAATATAAACTGTTTAAAATCTATGTTTTTAAATATTCAAATTATTTTGATTTTCTAAACTATTTTACTATATAAACCATTTTATATACTCAAACCGTTTTATATCAAACTATTTTAACTTTTAAACTATTTAAAATTATTCAAACTATTTTCTAAAAAATTCAAACTGTTCAAGTTGGGAATTATTTATATTTAAGTCGTTGATTTAAATGCGAATTGGGTTAAAATGAAGTTATAACCTAAATTGGAATTCGAAATGGAAATTTGAATGAGATGATATTTTCAAGTGAAACCGACATATTTTAAGTAAATATGATGATTTTATAATGAAGGATATTTTGAAGTAAATATGATATTTGGATATCAAGTATGAATCATTTTGAAATGTAAAAGTACCAACCGGTGTGTAAAACGACGTTTGGTTGTTAAAGAGACCGGGGCCTCTTATTGGCATACTCTCTATCAATATTGGAACCACTTTAACAACTGTGTACGTGGAGGAGACTCCATAATAAAGTGGTTGCATTTGGTGTACGTTTGCTGGATTTGAAGAAAGAGAACGATGATGGATTGGTCTTGACACTTGTGTCAATTTGAAATGACTAAAATAGGACGGCTTGAACCAAGCCAAGTGGGCTAGCTACCCCTAGCGGACATCTGTTCTTCGATTTTTCTTATGGACTCGGTCCATACTATTACCTTTGTTGTTGGTTTTGATTGGTGCACCTTGATTGGGATAACCTTCCTTTGACTTGATATAGGATGTGTGACGAACCGCAAATCTGTACCCTTTGAATAGACAATAATCCACACATGTCCGACCCAAAAAGCACAGACTGACGGAAAGTCATAAGAAAGAAAAGAAGAGAGAAGAAGAGAAGAGAAGAAAGAGAGAAGATATAACCAAACAGAACAATACAGAATCTCACATCGCAGCAGAAAATATATAATATCATATCAATGATCTTTACAAAACAGAATTTGTATATACATACATCAATTAGAGTTCAACAATCAATCACACATCATCAGCTTGGACAGTTATAATAATCTGTCCTTACAATTGCTGATAATATAAAACAACAACAATGTGCAAAGCAGATAATCAAAACTGAAACGTGTATACGAAAATGAAGATCCCCAGCTCTCCTGCTGAAGCTCCAAAAGCACCAATATCTGAACCTGTAAATATACTCGGTTTGACCCAAGCATTGAAAGGGAAGAATGCCCGGATCGGTCTGGTAAACCAGCATGAGAAACATACCCAACTGAATTTATTAGATTACCAAAATTTCCTTTTTAAAACAAAAGTATCTCGTAAGACACGCCCACACATAAACACAGACATGTTTTTACCTTACGATAACTAAAACCTTTCATATCAAATCATCTTATATTATACTAGCGTCTAGTATACAAATAATATTAATCATAGCCGAAATTGTTACATTGATTAAATTCCAGCATATAGCCCAAAATAGGTAATACAATCAAAATGGCAGGCACGTAGCGGAGTTTGGATTTCCGTACAAATGACTAGGTGAAGGGACTACCTTCCGATGGGTACACCTCAAGATGGATGTCCCGAGGCATAGAACATCTGCCCTCTACCAAAACAACACTAGCCTACCTTTGTAACTAGGTAGTACCGAATATGTCATCCCCCGGTCGTTACCGACTTTTTCCGAGGGCCCTCATAGCATACAAACCACAATAATTTACATTCCGAACATCATAGCGGAAATAAATATATCTAGAAGGGGATGATTATATCCTAATTGGGAATGACCCACTTAGCCCTGCTGCATCTAACCCTGTTTCGGTCATTTCTAGTTGATGAGGACAAAGAGGTAACGATTACCTTTCACATATCACATATCACATCACTTTTGAATGCCACATTCGCCATTTCCGTTGACTACTAATTGCCTTTCACAAAAATACAACCCTTGAACTCGTATGTCTCAAGGAAGGGTGTTAAGCTAAGAGAAGTTGCCTTCTCCGCCACCAAACATATGTACATTTGTAAAAACCAATGTACGTAATCTCAGAAAATGCAAATGTCAGACATTTATCCATACAAGTTGTCTAGGAATAGGACAAACCGAAGGTACTTTCCTACCACATCCTGTCTGGAAATCCCAAGGATTAGTAGCAAATAGTCCATGCATTGGATATTTCATAACAAAGAGACTACTGCTACTATGAGAGAAGTACAAAAAAACTTGTATATTGGGATTTTAACCCCAAATGATCAACAAGCAGTCCTTCACTATGAAAATCCTAAACATCAATATCATCAGCCAACCTGCACAATCGTCGTAAAAATGTTGATCCGAAGTGGTTTTCAGATAAATCTGATCCCGATCTCTTCGCACCAACAACGCAAAAGCGTTTCTCAACTTCATACAGAAAACTAAGTCTCATAGACTTATCATATCTACAACTTTCAACTTACTATCCTTTGGCCAAGAAGGAAGCTCGATAGATTGGAGTAATACTCCGCACTACATGAATCAACATCCTCAACACAAACGATAATCAAGCCTACACAGATGGCTACGTACTAAGTGTACGACTAAATAGTTCCCAAATCAAGTCGAGGAACTAAAATTTTGGCCAACTTTGATAGTCGGTTATTTAACTATCAAAGCAACAAACAAATATTTAGCACCATAAGCAATCGCTAGGCCCTTTTAATTAATCTTTTATTAATTAAATCACTTTCCAAATATTCACTTCAAATTATCTTTAAAAAGATATATTCTCAAAACCATTTCAATATTCTATATTGGAAAACATTTCCATATACTTATTTAATAATAAGTAATTCACAATTCTCTTTATTTTCAACACTTAGAAAATATTACATATACTTAAATCAAAATTAAGTATATATTCTATTCTTTAAGGAAAACATTCTTTTAAACATATTTATTTGGGTCAAAATGAATGTTGCGTAGAACATTATTATGACAGCCCAAAATCACTAGTATAGGGATTCGAAAATTAGATAGATATATAAATCCCATATACTATATAAAACATCTTCTTTCGAAAATCATTTACTATAACAACAGTGTTATAGTGCATGCTTCCTTACTTCTCGAAAACGTCTATTTCAACAATGAATGTTGAAATCTATGTATTCGATACTTAACACATTTTAAAATATCTTCAAATCATTTTACTCCATTTAAAATCACTTTTCCAAAACATTTATTTAATTTAAAAGATTATTCACTGTCCAAAATCGTGAATATAATTCCCTTATCCAAATTCAAAACTTCTACACATTTAATTAAAAGGATTATTCACTGTCCAAAATCGTGAATATATTTCCTTTACCAAATTCAATTGATTTCGGATTTATAAAACAATGTTTATAAATCACATTTCTATTTTATAAAAATTTCCATTTATAAAATTCCTTTATTAACAAATCCATTTATATCTCATTTATATGCCAAAATCCGATTATAAGTTTATTTACTTATAAATCTCTTATTACAAATTCATTCTTTTTATAACTCCATAAATTTATAAATCTTATTCACTTATAAAATCCATTTATAACTTCATTTTAACACTTATAAAACTCCTTTATAATTCCATCATTTTTATTTATAAAATATCCATTTTATAAATCTTATATATAAACCGTTTACAATAAATCAAAAATCTCATTTTAACTTATTTTACAAAATAGTTAAATCCATATCTCAAAAATCATATTTTGCAACATTATTCATCCGAAAATTTTCCGAACTCCAATCGAAGCATGCCGCCTGGCGTTTATAATGTTTTACCCCTATTCCGAACATAATGGAATATATATCGGGAGCCAATTCAATCGTATTTGGAAGATAGGTTTTCGAATCGACTTATTTAAATTAAAATTTACTTAAATAAATTTCTACGTGTTTTAGCTTCCCACGACTAAACCGTAAGTCCGATCGACACGAAATTTGAAATCCACTATAATATAACATTACAGATCCAATGAAACTAGTTTTGTCAAAATTCGAGACCATATCAAATTTTTACACGTTAATTAAATATTACAATATCCAATTTCTATAAATTAACTTTTAATTCAATTTCAAAAGTTTACCAACATCATTCTAATTCAAATAGAATTTAATTAAACTTTATAAATCATTTTTATTCACATTAAATTAAAAATCAAATTATTTCTGCAATTTCAAATATTAAATTAACGATTTAATTATCCAATTAAATCAAGATATTTAAAATATAAGTTATTCAACTTATAAAATTTACTTTTTAGTATTTAACATCAATTAAATATCTGAATTTCAAATGATAGAAATTCTGGGTCGTTACAGGATGTGTGGACACAATGGGCGGTCGTGGCTACGATTCGTTACCACCATTCTGGCGACTCGAACTGGTAGTATCCTACTTTGGGCATTGCCTCACGTGCCTTGTCATACTTTTATCCTTATATGAGACCATTATGAGTTTGGTTTAGTGTTGTCGTATCACGGCCCATTCCTATCTACCGACATGCTACTGGTTGTGTTATATGCAAACTGTACAACAATGCTTAAAAACGCGTTAAGGGGGATTAATGTAAAGCCTCAACGCTAATAAAAATAGTTATTTTATTGACTAGACATTATATATAGCATATTCTACTATATATAAATATTTTGATGGATCCTTAAGAGATGGAAATCCTATAACATCTCTTGAGTTAGTGCATGCACGTTATACACTGGATAGGAGATGTAAAATCCTATAACATCTCTGATGCTATTACACTCCTGTTATATGTGACATTGATTTGACTCATATAAGGATATTTTAGTCTTGACTCGAGAGTTTTGTCATTTCATTTGCTCGGGTCAGCCCTGAGTTTTCAGCGTATTGAAGATCAATTATTCTGGAGGACGAAGACGAAGATTTGGTATACTATTATTACTATTATTCTTTCCTGCATCATGTTGTCCTGCTGCATTATTTATTTTGTCTCTGTGGTATATATAACTCTAATAGATGTTGTAAAATTTTAATCAAATGTATAGTATAAACAGCTTCATGAACTGTTTAGTTGATTATTATATTTTGTCATTCCACTGCGAGATTCTGTATTTATTTTCTTCTTTTCTTATTTTTCTTAATTAACCCCATTGCTTATCTGTATTCGGATTGTTTGAGTTGGACATGTGTGGATTATTGTCGATTTAAACCTTCCGAAATGCGGGTCGTCACAGTTGGTATCAGAGTTTTGGTTTAGCAATAACCTTAGCTTTGTGGGGTTTGACTCATTAGGGATAGGGTAGTAATACCCTAGGATGAGTTTGTTTGAGCGCGCGCGCGTGTGTATATATATATATATATATATATATATGAAAGCGCGTAAATTGTTAGTGTTATAAAATGTTTATATTGCGTTTACTTATCCGTTGAGTTGTTTATGAATTTCGGTCGGTGCATGGGACGCCATGTTATCGATAGGGATTTCTAAACACTTAAACGAGGCAAGTCGACATAATATTGCTTTGAATAAGGTAAATGAAATGTTTTTACCTAAATTATATTTTATATATAAAAATATAACTTTCGTAAACCTGTATGATTATTAATGAATGTTAGTTGTTAGGAGATGAAAATATTTAGTTATCATCGATTATTGATTGAATTAAACTAAAAACGAATACTTTGTGAACTCTACTTCTCGAAGCGTTCGATAATTAGATTGAACTGAAACCTAATTATAATAAGAATTGTTTAAAATAAAAAATATGTAAATTAACGAACTGCTTTCATAATAAGATAATGGAATTGTATAAGTATATTTTTAATATAGCTTATAAATAGAAAGGATTTAAAAGCTGAGAATTTGAGAACTTAAATCCCGGTGCTTTTGAAATTGTTTTCTAAGAGTTTTGAAAATAATATTAGTATAATTTAAAATATTTATGAATAGAAGTGTTTCGAAAAGTATTAAAAGGAAATAAGTCCTATACTCCCCTCTTCTGTCGTTGGAAAATAATTTCGATGATGACGGCCGCATCATCGACATTTATTTTCGAGTCTCAAAGTAGGGAGACCACTTAGTAGCTTTGCTACGCATTTGATTCAACAAACAGATTTTGATTTAAAATATCTAAATATGATTTGATATATATATATATATAATATAAGTATGTATATTATTTCAAGATGATTTGGAATGAACCCGGTATTTGAATTCTTAAGTTTCTGTTAATTAATGATTTTCAATTGTAGGAATACAGTGAATTTTTGAATAGTTGGAAACTTCTAAAATGAGAAATAAGTAATTGAAGCTAAGTGTTTAAATAAAATATGAGAAGTAAAATCATAACTCTTAAATTTCAAGATAATGGAAATTTAAACATGTATAAATTATTGAACATTCTTGTTAACTAAAATGAATAAGGTAAATTTGTATAACACTCAATTATATTCTAAAAACATATATAAAACTTACCAGAAATGTTTAAAAAGTTGAAATGTTAAATATGAATATGTAATAGAATATTATACAAGTTTTAACTTAAGTAATAAAAATGTTTCAAATTGAAATCGTGTTTAAAGAAATGTTGAATGAATAATTTGAGTAGTAAAAAGAAAATACTATTAGATATGAACTTAAGAGAAGGTAAACAAATAATAAATTAAATCATATCTCTGTAATTGTTTGTAAAATAAAAATTAAATAAATTTGCAAAGGATGTTTTAAGATTTAGTTGTAGCTGTTTGGGATAATTATAATTTGAATAATATTGTGTAAAAGAAGATACATCTATATAAAATGATTATAAACTTAAGAAATGATTAATGAAATGAGAAAGTTGAAATTTGAATTATGAAATGAAATTTTACTTAAGTCAAGTCGAATGGAATAAATTGATTAAATAAGTTAATGAAATGAATTATAAGATGAAAGTCAACTTAAGAAAAGTTTAATAAAATTGATTGTGCTAAAAAGAAAATTTTATTAATACGAATTTTTAGGTTATAAAATAAAATTTACTTAAGTAAAGTTAATGATATAAATTAATAAAATGAATTAATGAAGTGAATCAGTGAATCAATATGAACTTAAATTATGAAGAAATAATAAACATGAGTTACGTTATATAAAATGTTTATAATAAACTTAAATGGTTTTATAAATTGGTTTATAAATGATATTAATATTAAAGAGAATATACTAAGTGGTAATGAAATAAAATTTAACTTAAATAAGATTAAATGAAATGATTTTTATGGTCCATAAATGAATTGACATGAATTATGTTAAACATAAGTGAAATAATTGAAATTTGAATAAATTGAATGTAAATACAATAGATGTAAATAAATTTGAAGCAAACCAATTAACTGTTAATAAAAATTGGATGTTATTAAGAAATGATAGTGTATAAATTAACTATTGACATTGGATAATGTAAATTCATATAGTTATGAATTAATTGGATGAATATTATTTGTTAGATGGTTTCTTTGGTTGAAAATTATTGTTATAACTGTTTTTGGCTGCATATGATCGTTTTGTTGTGTATTAGTGCTTGTGCTTATGATTTGGATTCAGATTTATGCTATATAGTTCTATTAAACTCATACATGCTTTCTATATCTTTTATATGCAACTAATATTCTAAATTGAGTTGAGAAAGGTACATACGAAAACCGTTTGGACGTATACGCGGATTTAATTTGCTTTTGCTTGTTTAATATGAGTGAACTCGCTCGTATTAATAATAATAAGGTACATATCTCGGATTACATACTGCATTTTTATATTTTCCCCTACGGGATGTGTAACAACCCGTAAATTTTCGATAATTTAAATTGTTAATTTAATTAAAGTTTGTTATTTAATATTGGGGAAAATAGAAATTTATGATTTATTAAGGGAAATTAATAATCAGAATGAAATGGAATAAGGTTAATTTAAGAAAAGGATAACCTTTTAATAGAAGTTCAATTAATTGAAATAATGTAAATGTTATACTTGGTTATAAAATTGAATATAAGAAACAAATGTAAATATTTAATTTTTGTATGAAATAGATAGTTAATGGTAATTGAATAAAATCAGTATTATATAAGAATTGCAACATTTGTTTGTGAATAATGAATTCATAAGTGTAATTCAAAGTTATGGTAACGATTGTTATAAGTTACCTGTTTATTTGGTCTATTAAATTTAAAATGGGAAATCAATTAGAATTAAATGAACTTTAATGTTACATTAATAAGATTAAGACAATAACTGTAAATTGTGAATGTAATGGAATGAATAGAAATATTTATTTTATCCATAAGATAATAATTGATTTAACAAAAAGGAATGAAACCCAGATAAATAAATTTATTGGGATATTAAATTTTAATTAATGCGTGTAAGTGACAAAAATTCAACAAATTTGAAATATAGTAGTTAATCCAAATAAAAGAAGGAAATTGAAGAATATTAATATAATGAAATGTAAAACAAACATTAAATATGCTATTTGAGTAATAATTGATTGGATATAAAGTCTGAAATTAAATCAAAACAATTTATTGGAATCAAATTATTAATTAATAGGATTTATGGTAGTTGAAATTTAACACTGTAATTATTGAAATAATTAACACTGAATTGATATGTAAACTTATTTTAATTTATTACAAATGTCCAAACAATCAAAAATGATGAAAATTGTTAGTTATTAACCTTGAAATAAAAAAATGTGATTTAATTTTTAATTAATTTAATTAATGTGAAAATAGCCATTTTGGCCACTGACTCGGATTTCGACGAAACCAGTTTCATCGAATCCATAACGGTGAATTATTATAGGATTTCAAGTTTCGTAGCGATCGGACTTGTCGTTTGATCGTACGGACTCGAAACGCCTAGAAATCAATTTAATTAAAATCAACTGAAATCAATTTGAAATAAGCTGATTTTAGCATAACTTCTTCATATGATGGAATTTGGACTTGAAACCTGTCCCATTGAATTTAAAATTTTCGAAAACATCTATTTTGATATATGGGATGACCCATTTGCGTTCCGGAGGCAGAACGGGCTTTTCGGGTCGTTTATCGTTCAAACCTAAATCAATCTGATCCATCCATTCCTATTTCTGATTTGCCTATAAATTGTCCGTTATAAACCCTAGCTACTTCTTATTTTCATTTGTCTGTACGTAAAATTCTCTCTGACTTCTTCTTCTCAATGGCAGACAAACCAAACCAATTCTCAATTCAATTTCAAATCAAATATCAAATCGAAAAATTCAAACTCCTCAAACTATATCATATTATATATCAATTTTAAGCTCTCGAAGAGCGCAAGTCAATTCTGCTGTCCGTTTTTCGATATGGGTTCTTGTGTGGCCAGAAATGGATGATTAATTCTCGGCCGTTCATGCTAGGGCTCGAGAATCGATGGTGGATCGTCAATTGCATGACGATTGGAGGGTAGGGTCGAGTAGAGGGGAGCAGAGGGATTCGATCCATGCGGTGGGGTCATCTTCACGGCAACGTAGTTCGCCAGAAAACGCCTTGGAACGTGGCGGCGGCGAAGGAGGCGTTGGGCCTCGAGGAGCGTGCGCGTGGGACCGGCGAGGTCGCCTGGAGGTCGGCATGACGACATCGTTGTTCGATTGTGACGCTAGGCGGCGAGGCGGCGACAATATTAGCCGAGATGGTGGCGGTTCAGCGTTAACGACGCGATTAGGGTTTGGGTTGATACTGCACTTGACCGAGGTGACGTGGCGAATGGTAATTCGTTATTTATTTTATGATTGTTTAAATTTCAATTTCAATTTCAACTAGTTCTAACTCAGATAACTTTTATATACGAGGTCCGTTTTACGCGCGGTTTGTTCCGCTGGGATCGTATTGAGATTCCGGACATTTTGACGCTTGTTTGGACGAATTCTGAGACTGTTTGAATTTTGCGTTTAAATTGCATTTAAATTCAAAGGTGAGTGTTTTAACCTACTCACAATTACTAAAATTTCTTGTGTTTGTTAAATTAAATTTATGATGTGATTTGGAATTTATTGATTGCAGTTTAGCTTGTTAAATTTGTCGTTTCTGGTTAAATTTGACTTTTATCGCATTTATTTATCGTTTAATTTAATATTGAATTTTAATTGTAAAATTTAATATCTGTATTGATTATCAGTTATATATTAATGTTTATTGCTTGAATTGGATGATGTTCGTGATGAATGTTTGATTGTTTGTATGGGATGAATGGATGTTATATTTTATATTGTTACAACTGTAAGTTCACTATGGGTTGAAATGATACATACCCGAATGATCTATAGATTGAGAAAAAATCGTTATGGGTTGAAATGATAGACTCGAGCGATTTTATGGATTTTAATATTTAATTCGGGATTGCGGTTTGAAATGATATATAACCGTAAAATTTTAAATTTGCGGATTGAAATGATAAATATCCGTATCACTTGACTCAAGGGTAGAGAATTATATACGGACACTGGATTGGTTAAATTAAATGATCTTTGAATCCTTAATTTCTGAAATTAATCGACTGATATTTTGAATATAAGAATTTGATTTATATAACTTGAATTATTATTGAATTGGTTTAAAGGAATTTAGTTGAAATTTTAAAGTTGATTTTTGAAGTATAAATTGAAATTGTCCGGAATTGAGTTATTAAAATTGTTTGAATATAACTTTGAAATGTATTGAAATTGGGTTTTGTGATTTGGAAATGTGAAATTGTCCAGATATGTTGAAATAAATAAATAGTTATTATATAAATTCCAAACCCATGTTTTTAAATATAAACTGTTTTAAAATATATTATTTTTAAGATTCTAAATCTTTAAGATTTTCAAATTATTAAACTAGTTTACCTTATACTTACTAAATTAAATCAATTTAACCTATTTTAACCATTTAATTTATTTTAAAACTAATTAAACCAGTTTAACTTATATTAAATCTAATTAATCTATTTTAAAGCTAGTTAATCTATTTAATTTATATTTAATCTATTTAAATCTATTTAACTATTTTAAAACTATATTAACTATTTTAGATTAATTTGAGTATTAAAACTTTATTTAAATTGTTTTTAACTATTTAAACTAATCTCTAAATTCTCAGACTAAGTAAGAGAAAGTGTTTATATTCAAACTCATTGGTTTAAAGGAAATACGGTTAAATGATGTTGTAACCTAAGTTGGGATTTAAATGTTATAATTAATTAATATGATGATTTTGAAGCAAGAATTTAACGTAATTAGAAATAAGATTTTGAAAGAAATTATGATTTCGGAAACGATATGATTTCAAAGGTGAATATGATTTCGAAAGTGATATGGTTTTGAGAATATGATATTTTGATATAAATTGCGAATTAACTTTTTGAAATGTAAAAGAACCATCCGGTGTGTAATAAACGATTGGTTGTTAAAGAGACCGGGATCAGATATTGTCATACTCTCCACCAACAACTGTGTACGTGGTGGAGATTCCAGAAATGAAGTAGGCTAGTTTAGTGAACGATTTCTGTATAAGGTATGACGTGACCCTGACTCCCATGAGTCAGCTTAGATGTGACTTAAATCAGGAGCTATACCGGGCCAAGTGAGGTCATTCCTCATATCAGGCATATTTCTTTGATACTATATTTTGACTTTGTGATTGATTTGGTGGCCACCCCTCGATTTTGATTATGGGAGTGTGTCTGAGGTGGGCTGTAGTAGCTGCTATGCGTTACCACCAGTCCGGGAGTGCAATTGGTATATCTACCCTGGCATCTCCTCGTGTGCCGTGTTCACATGCCCTAGCACGCCTTCTATGAGTATGTTTTATACCATACCTATGGAGTGCCCTCTAATAGCCCTCCAGTTTACGGAGGAATTACGGTACTATATAAACTATGGAAATATATAAAATGTGTTAAAGGGGATATGGGTAACACCTTAACGCTATTTTAATACTTTACTTTATTGTAGGCATTATTATAATAGCGTATTGTACTACATAGTAGATAGTTTTACGGATCCTTAGGAGATGTGAATCCCGAACATCTCTTAAGTTATTGCACTCACGTTAGACACTGGATAGGAGATGTCAAACCCCGTAAACATCTCCGACGCCGTTTACACTCATATTTATTTACCGTTGATTTAACTTACATAAGATCTTTTAGTTCTGACTCGAGTGTTTTGTCTTTTCAATTCGCTCGGGTCAGCCTGGGCATTTCAGGGATTGAAGACCTTATTTCTGGAGGACGAAGACGAAGAGTTGTATTATTATTATATCTATTCCACTGCATTTATTTATTCTTGCTGTTTGTAACTCTGATTCTGTATTGTATAAGTATAATCAAATTTATTTGTAAAAACAGCTTCATGAACTGTTATTTGATTATTATATTTTGTCATTCCGCTGCGAGATTCTATAATTATTTTATTTCTTTCTTTTTTCTTATTTACCCCAATAACAATCTTTCCTTTTGAATGTTTGAGTCTGGCATGCGTGTATGCTTAAAACGTCCAAAAAGGAAGGTCATTACAGTTGGTATCAGAGCCTGGTTTAGCGATAACCTTAGCTTTGTCGGGTCAGACTCACATTTAATAGGGTAGTAATACCCTATAATGAGTCGCTGAGTGTATATATATGAGAGAGCGTACTTGTTAGTGTTATAAAAAGGTTTTATATTGTGTTAATCTATTCCGTTTTGTATTTATAAATTCTGGTTGGTGCATAGGACGCTATGCCATCGATAGGGATTTCTAAACACTTAATAGGGCAGACCGACACAATATTTGTTTTGAAATGTAGGTAAATGAAATAATTTTGCCTATTATACATTTTGTATATAAATTAATAATTTTATAAATGATATATTTGGTTGTAATGTATTTGTTTGTTAGGTAGTGAAATTTATAAATATTGGTTGAAAATAAGATTTGTAAATAAAATAAATATAAATTGGAAAATTTAGAATTTAAATTCCGGGATTTTTTTGAAATTTCCTTTCGAATGATTTTGGAATATAATATTAATATTATTTGGAAGTATTTTTCCGATATAAATATTTCAATGTAATTTGAAAGAAATGTTTTAAAAAGGAATTTTGGAAGGAAATAAGTTCTGTACTCCCCTCTTAGTCGCTGGAAAATAATTTCGGTGATGAGTGCACGCATTGTAACAACCCGCATATTTATCGACTTTATATTTAAATATTTTATCGTTAATCGGATTTTGGTCCGAAAAGCTACTTTTTGCCTACGGTCAAATTAGGACTCGAGACCACCTCCATTGAGTTCAAAATGACGATTGCGATCTTTTTAAGTGTAAACTTCGATATGTTTGGAGATAGTGAAATTTTCGTCACTTTTTGGCTTAGGACTTTGGTTTGGGCTGAACACACACTAACTCAGCCCAACCCCCTCTTCTCTTCATTAATTCACAAACACTTCAAGCTTCTTCAAAAATGGTGGAGGGAATGGGAAATTAAAATTCCTAGCTCAAGTCTTCATTGCTAATCCAACATCTACTCCAAATTCAAGTGAAGAACATAGATTCAAGCTTGTTGTTGCTCTTGCTTAACTAGTAAGCTTCTCCATCATCAATTTCGTGGAAAATGTGAGATTTTTTTATCTCACATCTTGCCTATAACTGTCATTGGACTGTTGGGAATGATTCCCTATCACTTGTGCGCATGCATTTGCATTTGGTTTGGATTGAATTGGTGAAAAACCCAATTTTTAGTGTTTTGGCAAAATTCTGGGCTTAGGTCGTTCGGCATTGGAGAAGACAGGCCTGCAAATCTTCGTTCTGGACTTAGGTCGTTCGCATGTGGTAGGTCGTTCGGTAGATTGTTCGCTCCACTACTAGGTCGTTCGGCATTAGGTCGTTAGGCAATGGCTCGTTCCACATTAGGTCGCATGTCTGGCCCGTTTGCTTTAGGTCGCTCTGCTGCTAGCTCGCAACCCTTTAGGTCGCTTGCATGCTTAGGTCGCTTGCATGCTTAGGTCGTTCCTTTTTAGGTCGTTTGGCCTTAAGTCGTTTGCAGTTAGGTCGTTCGACCTTATATGCTCACATTAGCTCGTTCGGAGTTAGGTCGTTCGCCCCTTAGCTCGTACTTTCTTTAGGTCGTTTGTACCTTAGGTCGTTGCCCTATTAAGTCGCGCACATTTTAGGTCGCGTACCATCTTAGGTCGCGTACCCTCTTAGGTCGCGTTTCACTTCGGTCGCGTATCACTTAGGTCGCAAGGCCTTTTTACCTTTAGGTCGCATGATCCCAATTCTGTTAGGTCGCCTGACCTTAATTACTTTAGGTCGTTAGACCTTACTCCCTTTAAGTCGTTCGACCTCATAATCACTTAGGTCGCTGGACCTTATATCCCTTAGGTCTCTCGACCTCACAACCCCATTAGGTCGTTATTCCTTAGGTCGCATGGCCTCCTCACTGCTTAGGTCGCTAGGTCGTTTGACCTGCTTGCACTCCTTAGCTTGACACTGTTAGGTCGCGCATCAGCTTAGGTCGCATCACTTTTAGGTCGTTTGACCTATATTTCCTTAGGTCGCTCGGCATGTTAGGCCGCACTTCCTATTTTCTATTTTGATGCATTTTGAGCTGATTTCCTTGGATTTCATTCACGTCTTCGAATGTGAATTTTGTGAAAGATTGTTTTACAATCGTTTTGTGATTTGTCACTTTAAAAATATGAATATTTCAATACTAGTAGTAAATATCAAAACTCTTTTACCAACTTGATTTCAACACTATTTTAAATATCAAAAGCTCTTTTTCTCAAACCGTTTTCCAATCTACTAGTATATACAAGCCTTTACTTCACTCGGATGAGAAATCAAATTAAACGACTTAGTAAAACGAGTGGTATGAAATGCTCGCGTTCACTTCGTCGGTTAGCTCTTGGAATTGTTCGATTGAACCCTTTTGTGACAATTTTCTAGTGAAGATTCACGGCTTGTTCGTAAATATTTAAGTTAAGCAAGTGGTTATGGGACATGAAGCTAAACTCATATATTTACTAGCTTGGTGTGATTGACACTTCTTGATGATCATGATGATCATTTTTGTGATTTAGACTAGCAATTGTGCGATGTCTCTTTGTCTACGAGGGAGACTAAACCCCATTTGTGTGATGTTTCACCATCACATATGTGGGGTAGCGCCCCATGGTCTTCGGGCCGTTCGTGTGTCAAAATTTAATGGATAGCTTCCATGAGATAGCTTCTCGTTCATGTGTTACACGTGTTGGTGAGTTTTTATGCTCCCGTTCTTGTGATAGCATCCCTCCTTTTTATGTGATTTTTGGATTTCGTGTGTTGATTTCTGGAATTTGTGCTTCACCAATTTTCATGATTTTCATTGATATGATATCAATTTTTGTGCATTGGTGAATTTGTGTGTCATTGACTTGTTATGAATACAAGTTTAGGGTATGATACCCTATTTTATCTTTGAGAAGATTCTTGTGATATTGATTAATCTCTTGTTGATTTTCAATTACATACTTATAGTAGTATGCCATTATGGTTATTACATGTTCATGCCATGCCTTTTACTTTATACCATATCATCTGATATTTATAGCTAGACTGATCCGTTTATTATTTTCTTATAAATAATACTCGGGTCAGACCGAGATGTTACAGTTGCTTCTGCTTGACTTCTCTTCAGGATTATTCTGACTTTTGGCTAGCTACTTAGATTAGTAGTTTTTGGATGTACACATTTGAGATATAGACTCTATGTTGTGTACTTATTCTTTTGTATAGCACGTGTTGCTATTCTTTTGTATTATCGTGGATCTTTCCGACCACTACTCTGATGTACACTTTCATGTGTTATATATATATTCATATCTTTTTCCGCCCTTGTGATATGGATGTCTATGACTGATTTATGTTATGTTTATTTCTATGTTTGTTTCCAACTATTATATATAGCCACCATGTGATAGCTTTGAGTTTGTATCGGTGTGTTGGACTTCCTCCTTAAATGATGTACATGCTATACTATCTGACATATCGGCGCTCGCACAAAGAAGTTACATGGATGGTCGCTCCTCAACAGCCTTATTCTCCGTGCTAGTTGACAACATTAAACCGTAGTGTTCTTGGCTAGCGTGGGTATAGAGGTGGGGCGCCATAGCTTGGTATCAGAGCCAAACTTCAGAACAATGTAGAATAACTTAACAAGGATCATCGTCCTAAGTCCAACTTAGGAGTCGTGCCTTAGGATTTAAGTCGAGTCTTTGAACCGACTCATCATATTCCCTTTTATGTATCCTTGTTTTATCTATCAAGATTTGCTTGATATTTACTTGGAGAATAACTTTTCTTCTTTTCTCTTCCTTAAAGAAGAGAATGTCTAGACCAGGTCGTCCCAAAGCTGGACCTTCTACTGTTACTCCCCAGGATGGAGTTTTTATGACTGCTCAACAGCTTCTTGATTTAGTAAAGAATGCTCAAGCAGCTGGTCCTAATGAGGAACCTACTCATCCTAAGTCTGGATTTGCATGTTTGTGCAACGATTATACCAACTTGGGTGGGAAACCATTCAAAGGTTCTGAAACTATTATTGAGGTCCAGGCTTGGTTAAGAACATGCGATCGAATCTTTTCCCGCATGAATCTTGTCGATCTTCACCGTGTTCAGGTGGCTTCCAGTATGCTCCAAGAGAGAGCACTGGATTGGTACGAACTTCTTATTTCTAAAATTAATGAAGCAGATCTCACCTGGGAGCAATTCCGTGAACGCTTCGAATTAAATTTCGTACCAGAAGCAGAGAAAGTGACATTGGCTCGATGTTTCATAGACCTCGCTCAAGGTGAATCCACTGTGACAGACTATGTCGCATCCTTCGAGTCACTGTCTAAATATGGGGTTGAATACATCAACACCCCATTGAAGAAGAACCAGAGGTTCGTTTATGGCTTAAACAAGAATCTCAAGAAGCCATTACTTCTATAATTAGAAGTTTCTTTCGACCAACTCATTGATATCGCTCTTCGTCTTGAAGAGGCTGATAAGGACAGTGATGTTGAAGTGGTGGCTTCCAAACCAAACATCAACAACAAGAAAAGGCCTAACAAGTTCAAAGGTCCTTATCCTAACAAAAAGGGTAAACAAGCAACTCCTGCTGCAAAGACATTTTCCCCCAGTGATAGGAAATGCTTCAACTGTGGTGCTAAGGGCCATTTTGCGAACAAATGTTCAAAGCCCCGCTCTTGTCGCTATTGTAAAAGTCCAGATCATTTTATGCATCTATGCCCTAAGCTTCAAGGCAAGGAGGGAACGTTAAACGTTGCTCAAGCCCCTGGCAACACATCTCGCGGTCAAGGTATGTCTCATTCTGTCCTTGATGGCATTATTATATTTCATGATCAACCTATTAGAGTTCTCTTTGATACGGGTGCATCCCATTCTTTTAAATCAAAGGAACTTGTCGATACTTTTTCCTTAAGTGTTGTTGCTTTAATGACTTCTTTAAGAATTGCGAATCCAATTGGTGGATCCGCAACTCTTAGTCTGCTTTGTAAAGATGTCGAGATTATTTTGTGTGATTTTTTCTTTCCTAGCCGATTTGCATGTCATGCATTACTTAGGCTTTGGAATGATTTTGGGTATGGATTGGCTTAATCGTTATGGAGCTCATATCCTATGTCCTGAACGGACTATTTGTCTTCGACATCCACTATCTGTTAAGCAGATTTCTATTGTTCTTAAAGATTCGGATTCCGCTTTGGTTGCATCTTTATATTCTTTAAATCCTCGTGATGATGATAATGATGATGAGGAAGATGTCATTTCTCTTATTCGCATCGTTCGTGAATTTTCCGACATCTTTGAGCCCATTTTAGGACTACCACCTAAGCGAGCAATTGAGTTCAAAATTAATCTAATACCAGGATCTCAACCTATTACTCGTCCTCCTTATCGCATGTCCAATAAGGAGAATGAGGAGATGCGCAAACAATTATCCGAATTGGAGACGAAGCAACTTATTCGCTCTAGTTCCTCGCCTTGGGGAGCTTCAGCTATTTTCGTAAATAAGTCTAATGGTACACTTAGGCTTTGTGTCGACTACCGCAAGCTTAATGATCTTACTATTAAGAATAAATATCCTTTACCTCGGATTGATGATCTGTTTGACCAACTTAGTGGTGCTAGAGTCTTTTCACAATTTGTAACGACCCGTAAATTTCAACTGTTTTAATAACGTAATTAGTTGAAATTTTATGAAATTTTAAACGATAAAATTTTGAAATATAAATTTGATATTTGGAATGCGTTTAGTTAAACATAACAACTGGTAAATTTTCGTCCGGAAATATGAAAGTTTATTTCGCGTGTAAATTTACTTCAATTTAATCAGTTAAAAAGCGATGAAAATAAAATGTTTTCGAAACCTAAATATTTTTACATAGAAAAATTCTAAACCATCTTTTGAGCAAGATGTCAGTTTGTCGTTTTTCCAAATTCGGATATCTTTGGCTCCGTCGATCTTATTTTTCAGTGTTTTTCTTGCATTTTCCGTAGTAGAAAAATTCGAATTTTTATAATTCAATCGTACCACTGATTTCTATATACCGTTTTGATCGTCACGTCGTGCTGACCTCTATGGTATATTTATTTCTATATTTTGAGGTCCAGTACGCGACAGAAACAATAAAATGGTGCGTTGTATCGGTACCCTAAATTGTGACCGTTAGTTTTCCTCTACCTTTTCAAATTTGAACGTGAATCCCTAGCAATATATTTATTTGCTTTAATAACTATTGCTGATTCAATAGCCATCTGTTTTTTTCTCCATCACTTCAATTTTATGAATTTATTATTTTTCGTTCTGTACCAAATTTTATGTAACGTACTTAATGCATTTATGTTGACAGCTCATTTTCTTCTGAATCCAACTTTTAGCTATTTCATCTTTTTGCTTATAGCCTCCCCACTACTTCATAATTATTTTCAGTACGTTTCACAAAATTATCTCTGTATGTTCCTTTCTATTAAATACTTGCAACTCTTCGTTGCTTTTCATTTGCTCTTCCAAAGCATCTCTCCTCCTCCTTATCTTCTCTACCAAGCTACCGCGAACAACATCCCATAGCCTTCGCCTACTTCTTCCACTAGACGTCACGCTTCAGCTCAGTCCAATGCTACTCCCCTACAAATCACGATCCAACATCACCACAGCCAAGGCTTTCCGCCTTCAATCTCTGCCGAACTACCAGCCTCGATCCAAGCCCCCTCCTTTCCATCACACGTTCGGCCACCCTCTCCTGCTGCTCCTCCACCCGATCACAGCCATGGCCTCACCCCTCCTTCAGGCGAGCAACCAGACATCAGCCGACACATCTCCACCGCAACTCCACCAGGAGGCCCTCTGCCTCGTCCGCCGCCAACTGTTCGCCTTAACCCTCCTACCCTCCTCCGCGCGATGCAGCCTTCGCCCATCACCGCCTCTTCACTTTCCGCGTTCCGCTACCCGTCCTCCGACGAGCTCAGTTCATCTATCTTTGCAGCATCATCTATATGGTATTGCATAAATATACTTTAAATCGGTTAATATATAGGTTATGTTTATATTATAAATGTTACACATTTTATCTGTTAATGTAAATAAAAATTTAAAAAGTATATATATTAAGGGATATCTTATAAAATATATAATTGCAAGTTATGTTTACAGTTTTAACGTTTATAAATATATAAGTTAAGCTGTTCTAATTTATATCATTTACTGTTTATTTAGGATAATTGTGAGTATTTGAGTTTGGTTTACATGCTATATCTACTTTTGAGTTATATATATTTTGTTTTTGTATATACATTTACGTATTTTGTATACTTTAGTTTGCTTCAGAATGTAAGCTACAAACTTCTTTATATGAATAGGTAGGTGTACATATAAGGTATATTATATTTTATATATAAGTATTATATGTTTCAGTATTGTATATGTATGTTACATTTTTTTTGGGTCTAATACATATGAGTTTGGCAAATATATGTAATATATGTGAAGCTCATAAAATAAGCTTACTGTGGCTGTGAATATTTGTTTTGGAAGTTGATTTTTGAAAGCAAATGTAGGTTCTGAATCAAAGAAAATTTAGTTTTAATATATTAATACTTATGTCAGTTGTATTGACAAGATTTTTCAAGTTTATATTAAATGGTATATAATATGTACATCCCAGCATATGTTACATAGGTTATGTTATATTTATGAAATAGTTTTAATAATAATATATAAGTGCTATATATATAAACTGTACCTTTTATATAAGTTGTTTCGTTTGCTCATTTTGTTTCAATTCTAGCTTTGGCTTTTTAATGGGTATATTCTATATTATATAGTTGTAGCTGCTGAATATATTGGTTTATATAAATGTATAGTGAAGGTCTTTATTTCTATATTATATATATTGGATTTTATACGATATATATTGTATATAAAAGTTTATAATAGTTTAGAAGTTATTTCAAAATTTAGATGTTGCTGGTATCTCCTGTAGCTTATAATATAATAGGACATTGGAATAGATTTTTGTAACGAATTTTAGAACATATATTTTGAAAAGAAATATATATAGACGTATATATATGGGAAAAAGGGGGATTTAATATATTTATGCGTTGATTTTGATATATGTGTTTTGGTCGAAAACTATGATTTGAAATATATATATATTTAGTTAATATTTGTTTAAATTTATTTGTAAATAAATATGACGTATTCACCTTATTTTTATTTATGTCTGGATTCAGAGTATGACTTGACATATATAGCTATATATAGTTATTTATATATATAGGTCGCCCGTACCAATTATCTTCATCGATCCTGTTCTAACTTGATTTCATCAACTCCTATCTATCAGCTTTGACCATCAAATCGTGTCCATTTTGCTTTGCTTTGGAATTCGTAGCTTGTTCTGTTGTCAAACTCCTCCAACCTCGAAAGGTGAGCACTCACTCACGATTAACGTTCTTTTATTTATTAAATTTGATTTTAATTGAAACAACAATTGAAATATGCTACGGTTAGATATTTACACTGTTATTACCTGTATCAGTTCACCTGTGACATCTGACACCAATATCTGTTATATATGCAATGATAATCCAGTTTGATTGTTGAATGATTGATTGTTGATGTTTATATTGGACGTTAAATTGTTAAATGTTAAAGTGATAAATATTATGCAAGTAAATTTGACGTAGGATAATTAAAATTGACATATATGTTGAATTTGATTAGTTGAATATGACCCCTTTTATTTGTTAAATTAATTGACATGTAAAATAGTGATAATTACACTTTGAACCATTGAACGTATATTGGATTAATTGTTGTAGTGTAAAAATTTGAAATTGAATGACAAGTGAAAACCGTAATGTAATAATCTTTAATCTACATGAAATGATAGTGTAGATTCTAGAAATAATTATATTAATTCGTACAAATAACAATGCGAATTAATACGGTTATTTCGGGATTATTTGAATTGATTATTGGATTGATATTGTTTTTTGTTATTGCTTGTTTATTTACTTTGACACCATCCCAGTTATCACACTGCAAGTTCTCTTTACTATGCTTTGATTTTGAATTGAATTGGAATCGGGTTGAAATGATAAATACCCAAATTGAACTTGACCTAGGATAGGAAATTAAATAAAACCCGATTGGTCAATAATTTGATTTAAAATAAAATGAAGATTTATTTGAATAAATAATATGGTTTTGAAATGAAGTTGAAATTGGAATTTTAATAAAGGAAAATGTTAATATTCAATAATATGAAACAAAATATTAACAATGTAATTGATGAAAGAACGTTGTTTAATTTGAGAAATGATTGAATTAAGTTTGAAATGATTTAATAATTAAGTTTGAAATTATAATTAAGTTTGAAATTATTAAACTTTGAAATTATTTAATAATTAAGTTTTGAATTATTTAATAATTAAATAAGGTTGAATTATTTAATGATTAAATCGAATTGAATTCTTTAATAAGTAAATTTGAACTTTTGAATAAGTAAATTTTTACTTCGTAAATAATTGAAATTGAGTTTCTTTATTAATTAAGTTTTGGAAAATTATTTAAGTAAGTAAATAAGTGAAATTGAATTTCTTTAACAAGAAATAAAATGTGATTTATTGAAATTAATGTAAGACTTGAAAATTAAAGGATTTGATTTGATGAATTTAATTTAATTCAAATTTTAAGTTTTGAAATAAGGAAGTTGAATTTAAATAATGGATTTAAGGAATTGGAAATTTAATGGAAATTGTTTTGAATGTCAAGTTTACTTAATGAATATTGAAGGAAATTGATAAATGAATTTAAATTGATTTAAATGTTAAATTAAATTTATTTAAATGATTTGGAATGAAACTTATTTACGAACTTGAATCAATATTTGAATTAGTTTAAAAAGAAATTGAAAATTGAATTATAAGATTTTGAAATGGAAATTTGGAAGTTTTGAAACGAAAATTTTGGAAATTCATTTCGAAAGACAAATGAAACGTTGATTTACGAATTGAAATTGAAATTGAAATTGATTTGGTTTTGAAATAAATAAACAACCAATCGGTGTTATAATTACGAAGGTTATTAAAGAGACCGGAATCGGTTATGGATATACTCTCTATCTAAACCGAAACCACTTTAATAACTATATGCGGAGTGTTGATCCAGAATGAAGTGGTTGGAATGATGTTCGTGATGACTGAAGAAAGAGAACGATAATGGATAGCCTTGACACTTGTGTCAAATTGGAAATGACTAAAACAGGAGCCGTGCTGGGCCAATGGAGGATTAGCTACCTCAAGTGGACACACTTCTTCGAACTACTCATTACTTGTTGTCGATTGGTGCACCCTTGATTTTGGGAGTGTTGTTTCACGGTGTTGCGGGCGCTGCGGCGTTGCGTTCTCACCAGTCCGGATCAGGCAAACGGTAGTATCACTACCTTGGGTATTGCCTCATGTGCCTTGTCATACTTGTATCCCTTTATTCGCGACCACTACGATTTTGGTTTGTACCTTTAGTATATGGATTGCCCTCTGGTGACTTCCGGTTTTGGGGAAACTACGGTCTTGTATATGCTTTTGGGAATAAAAATGTGTTAAGGGTGGAATGGGCCATGACTTAACACTATTTTGATACCTTATATTACTGATAGACATTATCTACTTAGCGTACATTACTACCTAGTAGATAGTTTAACGGATCCTTAAAGGATGGTTATTCCAAACATCCTTTAAGTTACTTGTTTTTAAATTGCTATTTCACTTGAGTTGGATTTATTAATATAAGAATGTTAATCCAGACTCGAGTGTCTTGTGTTTTTGCTTTACGCTCGGGTCAGACTGAGTGTACCAGTATGCGATGCTCACCTTTGAAGTTGGAGCTTTGCTTGAAGATCCAGCCATCTATTCTGCTTTCAGTATTCGATGATTCTAGTGATGTATTCTGATTTGTATCTGATGTATCGTGTTACTCTTCCGTTGTATCTGGTTTAACTCTGATGTATCGTATTACTCTTCTGTTGTAAACTCTGATGTATCTTATATATTCATATAGTAGCTTCATGAACTACTATCTCTTTTATTTCCGCTGCACTTATTACTCTGTGTCTGTGATCTGTGATTATTTTATTTACTGTATATGTTCAGTTTTGCCAAATTTAAATTAACAACGCGATATTTTGAGCAATTCAATTCCGGCATGAGTGTCTACCTATACACTTATAATGGATGCGAATGGTCCAAAATACCGGGTCGTTACAGTTGGTATCAGAGCTTTTGGTAGCTCTAGGCAAAACTTAGCATATAGGGTAAATGTATTTACAGAATCACTCTCATTCGAGTTTCAATCTCTTCCTTTTGACTCGATTTCTTTGAATTTTGGAACGTTCCCTGCGGTTCCAAAAATTCATTCGTGTCCCTCACTATTCGTCTTCTTTCAATTCTGGAGCACCCCATAACTCCATTTTGAATGATATATATAATAGATCGGCGGTCTCGCCAATCTTCGAATAATTTGTAAAGGGGTGAAACTCCTTTACAATAGGCATTGATTTACCGGAGATTTCTGTATCCTCGGTTTACGATGCTATCTATCTCTTACTATACCTGAATTCCATCTCTTGAGATCGAGTGTTGATTTACCTCGGAATTCAGCATCGATCTTATTCTTGAAGTTACGGACGACCCGACTAAGGTTGCCCATGAATTAAATAAACTCATCCATCTCCCGATTGTGGTAATTGAATTATCTTATCTTCTGTTTCAAACTTATTTTCGAATCAAAATTCTCTTTGATTTGATTTCCATCAAATTTGAATTGCTATACATGTTTTGAAATCTATTCTTGTATCGTCGAGCGAGGAATTGTATTTGTAAAATTATATTTAAAATGTTTTAAAAATATATTGTGTTGTTTGAGTTGTTGATGTTGATTTGGATTTTCGATCGATTCGTCTGATCAACGATATCGATAGGATTTCTAAAACACTTTAACAGAGCAAACCGACACAATGTTGTTTTCAAATTTGGTAAACAAAATAGTTTTGGATTATTATATTATATATAAATATAAGTTTTCTGAAATTAAATTGTCAATGAATTAGTTGTCCAAAAATGATAATATTTGATTTTCATTTATTGTTTTATAAACCACTGACTATTGCATAATATGAATAAATGAATTTATAAAACTTGGATATAATTTGATTTGGAATCTGAAATGAATTTAAATCAAGAATGGGAGAATTTAATTTCCGGTGTTTTCAAACTTTGGGTTTAAATTTTAAAATGCATATTATAAAAGAAATTTCAAATAGAAACCGTTTTCAAAGAATTTTTAAAATGTTGAAATCAGTGCTCTTCTCTTTGTCGCTGGAAAATAATTTCGGTGATGGCGGCCGCATCATCGACATTCATTTTTGAGTTTCGAAGTGGAGAAACCATTCTGTAGCTTTGCTACGGTTTTGTTTTGAAAAAAAATATATTTTGATTTGAATTTCTTCAAGTATATTTTGATTTACATATATATAGGTATCTTATTTTAAAATTTAATTTGATTTGATATAAATATAGTATATATATCTCTAAATTGTTAAAGTTAATCGGAAATCTAATTCTTAAATGTTGTTAAAGGATGATTTTAATTATAAATGAAACCAAAATTTGGAATAAATATTTAAACTTGAATAAATGAATTTGGAAAATTTTATTCGTATATTGTTCAACTGCATTCTAATACAACTTACCTAAATCATTCAGAAGTTGAATATGTAATTGGATAATATATAAGATAAATTGAATTTATAAATAAAATTTGAATGTTATACACTAAATTTTGATTTTAAAGATGTTAATAGAGTTAGATAGGATAAAAAGTAAACTCAGTTAATAATGAAATAAATTTGTTTTGAAAGAATTAATAAATTTGTTTTGAAAGAATTAATAAATTGAAATTTGATAAACTTATAGAAATACCTTGAATTTAAAAGCAATTAGTAAATATAAATTAATTTAAATCGAAACCTTTATGGTTTAAATTAATTTATATGGGTTAAATATATGTGATTAGATATATTAAGTAGAATAAATTTAACAATAATTTGGAACAAAGAAGAATTTAAAATTGTTGAAGAAAATAGGGTTATAATAAAAGACTATTCAAATTTATGGGTTTAGAAATTGTAAATTGAAGAAAATGGGATAATAAGATAATGAATTTAGAAATAGTTGAGATTGATTTTAGTGAAATCAAATGGATTAAATCAATTATTGAATATCAATTAATTTAAATTTGAATTTATATGGTTTGAATTAATTGCTATTTTGTATTTCAAATCTGTTTTTCTTTCTGCTTGTTTCTATTCTCCTACCTCGTTCCTTTTCGGGGACGAAAAGTTTTGAGTGGGGGAGAATGTAACGACCCGTAAATTTCAACTATTTTAATAACGTAATTAGTTGAAATTTTGTGAAATTTTAAACAATAAAATTTTGAAATATAAATTTGATATTTGGAATGCGTTTAGTTAAACATAGCAACTGGTAAATTTTCGTCCGGAAATATGAAAGTTTATTTCGCGCGTAAATTTACTTCAATTTAATCAGTTAAAAAGCGATGAAAATAAAATGTTTTCGAAACCTAAATATTTTTACATAGAAAAATTCTAAACCATCTTTTGAGCAAGATGTCAGTTTGTCGTTTTTCCAAATTCGGACATCTTTGGCTCCGTCGATCTTATTTTTCAGTGTTTTTCTTGCATTTTCCGTAGTAGAAAAATTCGAATTTTTATAATTCAATCGTACCACTGATTTCTATATACCGTTTTGATCGTCACGTCGTGCTGACCTCTACGGTATATTTATTTCTGTATTTTAAGGTCCGGTACGTGACAGAAACAATAAAATGGTGCGTTGTATCAGTACCCTAAATTGTGACCGTTAGTTTTCCTCTACCTTTTCAATTTTGAACGTGAATCCCTAGCAATATATTTATTTGCTTTAATAACTATTGCTGATTCAATAGCCAGCTGTTTTTTTTCTCCATCACTTCAATTTTATGAATTTATTATTTTTCGTTCTGTACCAAATTTTATGTAACGTACTTAATGCATTTATGTTGACAGCTCATTTTCTTCTGAATCCAACTTTTAGCTATTTCATCTTTTTGCCTCTAGCCTCCCTACTACTTCATAATTATTTTCAGTACGTTTCACAAAATTATCTCTGTATGTTCCTTTCTATTAAATACTTGCAACTCTTCGTTGCTTTTCATTTGCTCTTCCAAAGCATCTCTCCTCCTCATCTTCTCTACCAAGCTACCGCGAACAACATCCCATAGCCTTCGCCTACTTCTTCCACTAGACGTCACGCTTCAGCTCAGTCCAATGCTACTCCCCTACAAATCACGATCCAACATCACCACAGCCAAGGCTTTCCGCCTTCAATCTCTGCCGAACTACCAGCCTCGATCCAAGCCCCCTCCTTTCCATCACACGTTCGGCCACCCTCTCCTGCTGCTCCTCCACCCGATCACAGCCATGGCCTCACCCCTCCTTCAGGCGAGCAACCAGACATCAGCCGACACATCTCCACCGCAACTCCACCAGGAGGCCCTCTGCCTCGTCCGCCGCCAACTGTTCGCCTTAACCCTCCTACCCTCCTCCGCGCGATGCAGCCTTCGCCCATCACCGCCTCTTCACTTTCCGCGTTCCGCTACCCGTCCTCCGACGAGCTCAGTTAATCTATCTTTGCAGTATCATCTATATGGTATTGCATAAATATACTTTAAATCGGTTAATATATAGGTTATGTTTATATTATAAATGTTACACATTTTATCTGTTAATGTAAATAAAAATTTAAAAAGTATATATATTAAGGGATATCTTATAAAATATATAATTGCAAGTTATGTTTACAGTTTTAACGTTTATAAATATATAAGTTAAGCTGTTCTAATTTATATCATTTACTGTTTATTTAGGATATTGGTGAGTATTTGAGTTTGGTTTACATGCTATATCTACTTTTGAGTTATATATATATTATGTTTTTGTATATACATTTACGTATTTTGTATACTTTAGTTTGCTTCAGAATGTAAGCTACAAACTTCTTTATATGAATAGGTAGGTGTACATATAAGGTATATTATATTTTATATATAAGTATTATATGTTTAGTATTGTATATGTATGTTACATTTTTTTTGGGTCTAATACATATAAGTTTGGCAAATATATGTAATATATGTGAAGCTCATAAAATAAGCTTACTGTGGCTGTGAATATTTGTTTTGGAAGTTGATTTTTGAAAGCAAATGTAGGTTCTGAATCAAAGAAAATTTAGTTTTAATATATTAATACTTATGTCAGTTGTATTGACAAGATTTTTCAAGTTTATATTAAATGGTATATAATATGTACATCCCAGCATATGTTACATAGGTTATGTTATATTTATGAAATAGTTTTAATAATAATATATAAGTGCTATATATATATATAAACTGTACCTTTTATATAAGTTGTTTCGTTTGCTCATTTTGTTTCAATTCTAGCTTTGGCTTTTTAATGGGTATATTCTATATTATATAGTTGTAGCTGCTGAATATGTTGGTTTATATAAATGTATAGTGAAGGTCGTTATTTCTATATTATATATATTGGATTTTATACGATATATATTGTATATAAAAGTTTATAATAGTTTAGAAGTTATTTCAAAATTTAGATGTTGCTGGTATCTCCTATAGCTTATAATATAATAGGACATTGGAATAGATTTTTGTAACGAATTTTAGAACATATATTTTGAAAAGAAATATATATAGACGTATATATATGGGAAAAAGGGGGATGTAATATATTTATGCGTTGATTTTGATATATGTGTTTTGGTCGAAAACTATGATTTGAAATATATATATATATATATTTAGTTAATATTTGTTTAAATTTATTTGTAAATAAATATGACGTATTCACCTTATTTTTATTTATGTCTGGATTCAGAGTATGACTTGACATATATAGCTATATATAGTTATTTATATATATATAGGTCGCCCGTACCAATTATCTTCATCGATCCTGTTCTAACTTGATTTCATCAACTCCTATCTATCAGCTTTGACCATCAAATCGTGTCCATTTTGCTTTGCTTTGGAATTCGTAGCTTGTTCTGCTGTCAAACTCCTCCAACCTCGAAAGGTGAGCACTCACTCACGATTAACGTTCTTTTATTTATTAAATTTGATTTTAATTGAAACAACAATTGAAATATGCTGCTGTTAGATATTTACACTTTATTACCTATATCAGTTCACCTGTGACATCTGACACCAATATCTGTTATATATGCAATGATAATCCAGTTTGATTGTTGAATGATTGATTGTTGATGTTTATATTGGACGTTAAATTGTTAAATGTTAAAGTGATATATATTATGTAAGTAATTTTGACGTAGGATAATTAAAATTGACATATATGTTGAATTTGATTAGTTGAATATGACCCCCTTTATTTGTTAAATTAATTGACATGTAAAATAGTGATAATTACACTTTGAACCATTGAACGTATATTGGATTAATTGTTGTAGTGTAAAAATTTGAAATTGAATGACAAGTGAAAACCGTAATG
Organism: Allium fistulosum; assembly: GCA_030737815.1. Classification (NCBI taxonomy): domain Eukaryota; kingdom Viridiplantae; phylum Streptophyta; class Magnoliopsida; order Asparagales; family Amaryllidaceae; genus Allium; species Allium fistulosum. The sequence continues at coordinate 571,319,382 of CM060906.1, forward strand.
TAATAATCTTTAATCTACATGAAATGATAGTGTAGATTCTAGAAATAATTATATTAATTCGTACAAATAACAATGCGAATTAATACGGTTATTTCGGGATTATTTGAATTGATTATTGGATTGATATTGTTTTTTGTTATTGCTTGTTTATTTACTTTGACACCATCCCAGTTATCACACTGCAAGTTCTCTTTACTATGCTTTGATTTTGAATTGAATTGGAATCGGGTTGAAATGATAAATACCCAAATTGAACTTGACCTAGGATAGGAAATTAAATAAAACCCGATTGGTCAATAATTTGATTTAAAATAAAATGAAGATTTATTTGAATAAATAATATGGTTTTGAAATGAAGTTGAAATTGGAATTTTAATAAAGGAAAATGTTAATATTCAATAATATGAAACAAAATATTAACAATGTAATTGATGAAAGAACGTTGTTTAATTTGAGAAATGATTGAATTAAGTTTGAAATGATTTAATAATTAAGTTTGAAATTATAATTAAGTTTGAAATTATTAAACTTTGAAATTATTTAATAATTAAGTTTTGAATTATTTAATAATTAAATAAGGTTGAATTATTTAATGATTAAATCGAATTGAATTCTTTAATAAGTAAAATTGAACTTTTGAATAAGTAAATTTTTACTTCGTAAATAATTGAAATTGAGTTTCTTTATTAATTAAGTTTTGGAAAATTATTTAAGTAAGTAAATAAGTGAAATTGAATTTCTTTAACAAGAAATAAAATGTGATTTATTGAAATTAATGTAAGACTTGAAAATTAAAGGATTTGATTTGATGAATTTAATTTAATTCAAATTTTAAGTTTTGAAATAAGGAAGTTGAATTTAAATAATGGATTTAATGAATTAGAAATTTAATGGAAATTGTTTTGAATGGCAAGTTTACTTAATGAATATTGAATGAAATTGATAAATGAATTTAAATTGATTTAAATGTTAAATTAAATTTATTTAAATGATTTGGAATGAAACTTATTTACGAACTTGAATCAATATTTGAATTGGTTTAAAAAGAAATTGAAAATTGAATTATAAGATTTTGAAATGGAAATTTGGAAGTTTTGAAACGAAAATTTTGGAAATTCATTTCGAAAGACAAATGAAACGTTGATTTACGAATTGAAATTGAAATTGATTTGGTTTTGAAATAAATAAACGACCAATCGGTGTTATAATTACGAAGGTTATTAAAGAGACCGGAATCGGTTATGGATATACTCTCTATCTAAACCGAAACCACTTTAATAACTATACGCGGAGTGTTGATCCAGAACGAAGTGGTTGGAATGATGTTCGTGATGACTGAAGAAAGAGAACGATAATGGATAGCCTTGACACTTGTGTCAAATTGGAAATGACTAAAACAGGAGCCGTGCCGGGCCAATGGAGGATTAGCTACCTCAAGTGGACACACTTCTTCGAACTACTCATTACTTGTTGTCGATTAGTGCACCCTTGATTTTGGGAGTGTTGTTTCACGGTGTTGCGGGCGCTGCGGCGTTGCGTTCTCACCAGTCCGGATCAGGCAAACGGTAGTATCACTACCTTTGGTATTGCCTCATGTGCCTTGTCATACTTGTATCCCTTTATTCGCGACCACTACGATTTTGGTTTGTACCTTTAGTATATGGATTGCCCTCTGGTGACTTCCGGTTTTGGGGAAACTACGGTCTTGTATATGCTTTTGGGAATAAAAATGTGTTAAGGGTGGAATGGGCCATGACTTAACACTATTTTGATACCTTATATTACTGATAGACATTATCTACTTAGCGTACATTACTACCTAGTAGTTAGTTTAACGGATCCTTAAAGGATGGTCATTCCAAACATCCTTTAAGTTACTTGTTTTTCAATTGCTATTTCACTTGAGTTGGATTTATTAATATAAGAATGTTAATCCTGACTCGAGTGTCTTGTGTTTTTGCTTTACGCTCGGGTCAGACTAAGTGTACCAGTATGCGATGCTCACCTTTGAAGTTGGAGCTTTGCTTGAAGATCCAGCCATCTATTCTGCTTTCAGTATTCGATGATTCCAGTGATGTATTCTGATTTGTATCTGATGTATCGTGTTACTCTTCCGTTGTATCTAGTTTAACTCTGATGTATCGTATTACTCTTCTGTTGTAAACTCTGATGTATCTTATATATTCATATAGTAGCTTCATGAACTACTATCTCTGTAACCACCCGGAATTTTAGACCATTCGCATCCATTATAAGTGTATAGGAAGATACTCATGCCGGAGTTGAATTGCTCAAAATACCGCGTTGTTAATTTAAATTTGGCAAAACTGAACATATACAGTAAATAAATAATCACAGATCACAGACACAGAGTAATAAGTGCAGCGGAAATAAAAGAGATAGTAGTTCATGAAGCTACTATATAAATATATAAGTTACATCAGAGTTAAACCAGATACAACGGAAGAGTAGTATGATACATCAGATACAAATCAGAATACATCACCGGAATCATCGAATACTGGAGCAGAATAGATGGCTGGATCTTCAAGCAAAGCTCCAACTCCAAAGGTGAGTCTTGAATACTGGTACACTTAGTTTGACCCGAGCGTAAAGCAAAACACAAGACACTCGAGTCAGGATTAACATTCTTATATTAATAAATCCAACTCAAGTGAAATAGCAATTGAAACACAAGTAACTCAAAGGATGTTTGGAATAACCATCCTTTAAGGATCCGTTAAACTATCTACTATGTAGTAGTGTACGATAAGTAGATAATGTCTATCAGTAATAATAAGATATCAAAATAGTGTTAAGTCATGGCCCATTCCACCCTTAACACATTTTTATTTCCAAAAGCATATACAAGACCGTAGTTTCCCCAAAACCGGAAGTCACCAGAGGGCAATCCATATACTAAAGGTACAAATCAAAATCGTAGTGGTCGCGTATAAATGGAATACAAGTATGACAAGGCACATGAGGCAATACCCAAGGTAGTGATACTACCGTTCGCCTGATCCGGATTGGTGAGAACGCAACGCCGCAGCGCCCGCAACACCGTGAAACAACACTCCCAAAATCAAGGGTGCACCAATCGACAACAAGTAATAAGTAGTTCGAAGAAGTGTGTCCACTTGAGGTAGCTAATCCTCCATTGGCCCGGCACAGCTCCTGTTTTAGTCATTTCCAATTTGACACAAGTGTCAAGGCTATCCATCATCGTTCTCTTTCTTCAGTCATCACGAACATCATCCAACCACTTCATTCTGGATCATCACTCCGCGTATAGTTATTAAAGTGGTTTTGGTTCAGATAGAGAGTATATCCATTACCGATCCCGGTCTCTTTAATAACTTTCGTAATTATTACACCGGTTGGTCATTTAATATATTTCAAAACCAAATCAATTTCAATTCAATTAGAATTCGTAAATCAACATTTCATTTGTCTTTCGAAATCAATTTCCAAAATTTTCGTTTCAAAACTTCCAATTTACCATTTCAAAATCTTATAAATCAAATTTCAATCTTTATTTTAAACCATTCAAATATTGATTCAAGTTCATATATACGTTTCATTCCGAAATAAAATAAATTTCATTTAACATTCAAATCAATTTAAACTCATTTATCGAATTCATTCAATATTCGTTAAGTTACTTTATCATTCAAAAAAATTTCTATTAAATTTCCAAATCATTAAATCAATTTCTTGAGTTCAACTTCATTAAATCAAAACTTACAATTTTGAATTAAATTAAATTCGTCAAATCAATTCTTTCAATTTCAGGTCTTACAGTAATTCCAAAATATCACATTTCATTTCTTGTCAAAGAAATCCAATTTCACTTATTTACTTTCTTAAATAATTTTCCAAAACTTACTTAATAAAGAAAACTCAATTTCAATTATTTGCGAAGTAAAATTCACTTATTCAAAAGTTCAATTTTCTTATAAAAGAATTTCAATTCAATTTAATCATTAAATAATTTAACCTTATTTAATTATTAAATAATTCAAAACTTAATTATTAAATAATTTCAAAGTTTAATAATTTTCAAACTTAATTATAATTTCAAACTTAATTATAATTTCAAACTTAATTATTAAATCATTTCAAAGTTAATTCAATCATTTCTCAAATTAAACATCGTTCTTTCATCAATTCATTTTTAATATTTGTTTCAGATTATTAAATATTAACCTTTTCTTTCATTAAAAATTCAAATTTCACTTCATTTCAAAACCATATTATTTATTCAAATAAAATCTTCGTTTTATTTTTTAATCAAATTATTGACCAATCAGGTTTTATTTAATTTCCTATCCTAGGTCAAAGTTCAATTTGGGTATTTATCATTTCAACCCGATTCCAATTCAATTCAAAATCAAAACATAGCAAAGGGAACTTGCAGTGTGATAACTGGGATGGTGTCAAAATAAATAAACAAGCAATAACAACAATCGATATCAATTCAATAATCAATTCAAATAATCCCGAAATAACCGTATTAATTCGCATTGTTATTTGTACGAATTAATATAATTATTTCTAGAATCTACACTATCATTTCATGTAGATTAAAGATTATTACATTACGGTTTTCACTTGTCATTCAATTTCAATTTTTACACTACAACAATTAATCCAATATACGTTCAATGGTTCAAAGTGTAATTATCACTATGTTACATGTCAATTAATTTAACAAATAAAAGGGGTCATATTCAACTAATCAAATTCAACATATATGTCAATTCAAATTTTTAATTATCCTACGTCAAATTTTCTTGCATAATATTTATCACTTTATACATTACCATTTTAACGTCCAATTGTAAACATCAAACAATCAATCATTTAACAACCAAACTGGATTATCATTGCATATATAACAGATAATGGTGTCAGATGTCATAGGTTAACTGATACAGGTAATAACAGTGTAAATATCTAACAGCAGCATATTTCAATTGTCGTTTCAATTGAAATCAAATTTAATAAATAAAAGAACGTTAATCGTGAGTGATTGCTCACCTTTTGAGGCTAGAGAGATTCGACAATGAGATGAGTTACAAATCCAAAGCAAAGCTAAATTGGCACGAATTCGACAGATAAAGCTGATATGAGAATTGACGAAGTAATTAGAATCAATTGATATAAATTGAACTAAATATATAAATTATTAACACTTATACATTAACCCCAAAATAATATACTTGTATAAACAAATAGATATATAGACTAATATAGAAGCATATGTAACTTACATACCTATTTCATTTTATAATCAATGACTATAAATCAATATAACTTAATTCTTTATAACATAGAGTCATACTCAACAGATGTAATTTATATGACAAACAAATTGTACAAGTACGTATATAACTGTATAATACAATGCGAATAGATCTGCTGGCCAATTTTATAACTAATTATACTATACCATCTTTGAAGATACAGATGCGAACACTTTGTTAACATAAAATAAAATAATAACACATAACTAACTGAAAGATATATATATATATATATAATTACCTTGAAATCAAATATTACTGTATATATATATATATATGGCACAACAGCCTTTATGCAGAACTTTGAAAAACATGCGTATATGTGTATTAAAACTATTATATCTTATACATTAAAACTAAATCTTCCTATATATATTTATAAACATTATAATTTTCGAAATATCAAATCCTTAAACCGAAATATATAGCCAACAGCTTGCAGTTCACCCATCACATATATAAAACAGACGTAGACTAAAAATATCTAACATATATTAAAATTAAGTAGGCTTACCCACTGGAAATATATTTATAAAACAGAAACATGACGTAGTTTACAAAGCATAACATGGCTTGAATACAACTAAATATGCGAATAGAATACTCGCATGCTTTAAAACTGCGGTATATATTTCGAACTAATAATTGAAATCCTTACTTTAAACACCAGTATATATGCGCTATATAACCAATATATATAGCTACTAACCGCGCCAAGAGATTTATATGAACTCTATAGATTTATATATTCATAAAGCAAGACAGTTCCAACACAAATTTCTAAACATCTATATAACCACGCTCTTTCATAACTTATATCACTTATACGCTAAACGAACAGACACCCATATAACATGCATATATACATTTAAATTAAAGCTTAACAGACATTTTTTTATATCTATAACATATTAATACTCCTATATAAATATATATCATACGGTAACTGTTTGTAAAACATGGATGATATATCATCAAAACAGAAATTTTGTGGTAAGCTCGTATACTGTAACTCATATCCAAAGATATAAATAAATATATATACTAATCTAATATATTTTATATATCAAAATCGTACTATGAAATACTATAAACGCAAGATATATACTTCATAATATATGTACTTAAACAACCGCAGATCATATATATAAAAAAAATCTAATATATATACAACTTCTATAAAACTATACATATAGCAGATCCTATATAAGTACCTTTAATTAACCAAAGGAAGTGAATGTTGCTCGATTTGTGGAACAGAGAAAATGGCTGGCGCGTCTGAGGTGGAAGGCTAGCGGCAAGTGGAGGAAGAGGAGATGTTGAGGCCGGTGGTTTAAAACTTGAGCTGAGATGGCGGAGTGGTGGATGGTGTAGGCCGATTGGGTGGAGAAGGTTGCTGTCAAAGAGGCGCATGTTGTGGTGGGAGCTGCTGGGTCGGGTTGCTCGTGACGTAGGGTGGGCTCGCATGGCAAAGGTGAGGGGAGTGGAGGTGGTCGGTAGGGCTGTTGGCTGGGCGGAGGCGGTGATTGCCTTGGCGTGAGGCGGGTGGGAGGTGAGAGTGCGCATGAATGAAAAGAGAAAAAAAAAATGACAGAGGTTTCAAAAAGAAAGCATGCAAATTTGAAATGTTACGAGCTTTGCCCATTTCTTTTTTTTTAGAAGGAATAAACAATGTAATGTAGGGAAGAAGATAAGTGGGCACGTAACTCATAAATGTAGGTTACATAATTTATAAAATACTGGCACTACTTTATATAAACAATGCATATATACACTTTATAATTATCACTATAAAGACTAGCACAGAAGAGAGAGCAACATAGGGAAGATAATACATGCAGTAGGTAGGGGAAAAGAAAATGAATAGGTTATACTGTTCTGTTTCAAATGAACGGACTCTCTTTTGGAATGAACAAAAAAAAGCAAAGCGAAAAGACATAAGAATATATATACAAATAAATGAAATGTGAAGGGTCAAAAGTCGTTTCATAATTTAATAAAGGCAACAGGCTACTCGGTTGGGGAATTTTGAAAAGACAAAAGAGAACGAAAAGACAAAATATGGTACCGATACATTGGACCGTTACGCAGCTTCGTTGCGTACCGGACGTTGAAATATAAGAATGAATATACTGCGAAGATCAGCACGACGAGACGGTCAAAACGGTATACAGATATCCGTGGTATGATTGGATTATAAAAATTCGAATTTTTCTACTGGCGGAAAATGCAAGAAAAACGTTGAAAAATAAGATCGTCGGAGCCAAAGATGTCCGAATTTGGAAAAACGACAAACTGACATCTTGCTCAAAAGATGTTTTAGAATTTTTCTATGTAAAAATATTTAGGTTTCGGAAACATTTTATTTTCATCTCTTTTTAACTGATTAAATTGAAGTGAATTTACGCGCGAAATAAACTTTCATATTTTCGGATGAAAATTTACCGGTCGCTATGTTTAACTAAACGCATTCCAAATATCAAATTTATATTTCAAAATTTTATCGTTTAAAATTTCACAAAATTTCAACTAATTACGTTATTCAAACAGTTGAAATTTACGGGTCGTTACAATCTCTTTTATTTCCGCTGCACTTATTACTCTGTGTCTGTGATCTATGATTATTTTATTTACTGTATATGTTCAGTTTTGCCAAATTTAAATTAACAACGCGATATTTTGAGCAATTCAATTCCGGCATGAGTGTCTACCTATACACTTATAATGGATGCGAATGGTCCAAAATACCGGGTCGTTACACAATTGGACTTGGCTATCGGTTTTCATCAGCTTCGTATTGCAGAGGATAGTATACCTTTGACTTCATTCCATACTCGTTATGGATCTTATGAATGGCTAGTTATGCCATTCGGTTTAACGAATGCTCTGGCTTATTTCGTTAACCTCATGAATCGAGTTTTCAAAGATTTCCTCGATCGGTTTGTTCTCATCTTTATTGATGATATTCTTGTGTATTCCAAAACCGAGGAGGAACATGAAAAGCATCTTCGGATTGTATTGGAAACTCTTAGGAGCAATCAATTAAAGGCAAAATTTTCTAAATGCCATTTTTGGCAATCTAGTGTGAAGTTTCTCGGTCATATTATTTCCGAATCTGGAATATCAGTGGATCCTTCAAAGATTGAAGCGATTCAAAATTGGAAGAGACCGGAGAGCGTGACTGAAATCCATAGCTTTCTCGGATTGGCAGGTTATTACCGCCGTTTCATAAAAGACTTTTCTAAGATTGTCGTGCCTCTTACTGGCTTAACGAAGAAAGGTATTAAATACATTTGGTCGGACAAATGTGAATCTTCTTTTCAGAAATTAAAAGAACTCCTTTCTGATGCTCCTATTCTTATTATTCCCGAAGGAAATCAAGATTTTGTCGTTTATACCGATGCTAGTCGCGTTGGTTTGGGTGCCGTTCTTATGCAAAAAGAACGTGTTATTGCTTATGCTTCTAGGCAATTGAAGCCGGCTAAGACTAGATATGCCACACATGATTTAGAACTCGCAGCTATTGTTTTTGCCCTTCGAATTTGGCGACATTATCTTTTGGGAGAGAAATTTATACTTTATACTGATCATAAGTCTTTGAAATATTTATTTTCCCAAAAGGAACTTAATTTGCGTCAACAGCGTTGGCTCGAATTCCTTGCCTCTTATGATCTTGATATTCTTTATACTCTCGAAAAGGGAAATCGAGTTGCCGATGCACTTAGTCGCAAGCAACAAGCGGTTGTTTCCATGATGATATCTGAATGGAATGATCTCGAGGTTTTATCCACTTGTGAAATTCGAGATCATGTTTCTGATTTATGTTCATCTCTTGTTTTATGTAGCCTTGAGGCTCATCCTTCTATTTTAGACCACATTCTTGAAGCTCAAAAGCTAGATCCTGAATTGGCTTTGCTTGGCCAAAACCTTAAGGATAAAACCGATATTGAAGCCTTGAAAGACTTTGATATTGATTCTCGTGGCGGCATTCAAAAATTGGGTAGACTTATCGTACCAAATATTAGTGATCTTCGTAAGGATATTCTTGAAGATTCACATCGTTCCAAATATTCCATTCATCCCGGTAGCAGTAAAATGTACGCAGATATGAAGCGACTTTATTACTGGGAGGGAATGAAATCCGATATTGCTAACTTTGTTAAGTGTTGCATGACTTGCCAACTTGTTAAGGCCGAACATCAAAGGCCCGGTGGGTTATTGCAACCGTTGGAAATTCCAGTTTGGAAGTGGGATCAAATTTCCATGGATTTTATTGATGGCTTTCCCCGTTCTCGTTCGGGTCATAATAGTTTGTGGGTGATTGTGGATAGACTTAACAAATCCGCTCATTTTATTACCGTTCGGTCGAACCGAACCGTTCCTCTTCTGGCCAAACTCTTTATCAAAGAAATTGTTAAATTACATGGAGTTCCTACTTCCATTGTTAGTGATCGTGATCCATTGTTTACTAGTGGATTCTGGAAGAGTCTTCAAAAGGCTTTGGGAACGAAGCTTAATTTTAGCACCGCTTATCACCCCTAGTCCGATGGACAAACTGAGCGTGTGAATCAAACTCTTGAAGATCTTCTTCGTTCTTGTGTGCTTGATTTCGGTGGAAGTTGGGAAGATCATATTTCACTTGTTGAATTTTCCTATAATAACAGCTTCCAATCTAGTATTGGTATGGCACCTTTCGAGGCACTCTATGGAAGGCCATGCCGATGTCCTTCTTGTTGGCTTGAGGCCGATGAGAAGCTGGTCTTAGGTCCAGACTTTATTCGGGATTCCACAGAAAAGATTGAACTTATTCGACATAGGATGAAAGAAGCCCAAAGTAGATAAAAATCCTATGCCGATAACCGAAGAAGAAAAATAGAATTTTCTGTGGGAGATCTTGTATTTATTCGTGTTTCACCTATGAAGGGTGTTGTACGCTTCAGTCGATCGGGAAAGTTAGCGCCTCGATATATTGGGCCATTTCCTATCACTGAACGTATTGGTTCCATGGCTTATCACCTTTCATTACCGGCTCAGTTTTCTGCCATGCATGACGTGTTTCACGTTTCTCAATTACGGCAGTGCCTTCGGGATTCCGATTTTATTCTTGAGCCCGATGTTGTAGAAGAGGTTGAAGTTTCGCCTAATTTAACTTATGAGCAGCAGCCTATCCGAATTATTGCTTCGGAGATCAAACGACTTCGAAATAAAGATGTTCCGCTTGTTAAAGTTCAATGGTCCTCAAATCCTAAGGATTGCTCTTGGGAAACTAGAGAATTCATCGAGCGTACACATCCGGACTTGCTTTCTCATGCTCTTTGAGGTAAACTTCTTATTTCAAATTTCTTTTGTGTTAATATGCTTTTATGGTTGTTACCTTTTATTTCCATCTTATATATTGCGAGGACGTAATTTCTTTAAGGAGGGGAGTCTGTAACAACCCGCATATTTATCGACTTTATATTTAAATATTTTATTTAAATATTTTATCGTTAATCGGATTTTGGTCCGAAAAGATACTTTTTGCCTACGGTCAAATTAGGACTCGAGACCACCTCTATTGAGTTCAAAATGACGTTTGCGATCTTTTTAAGTGTAAACTTCGATATGTTTGAAGATAGTGAAATTTTCGTCACTTTTTGGCTTAGGACTTTGGTTTGGGCTGAACACACACTAACTCAGCCCAACCCCCTCTTCTCTTCATTAATTCACAAACACTTCAAGCTTCTTCAAAAATGGTGGAGGGAATGGGAAATTAAAATTCCTAGCTCAAGTCTTCATTGCTAATCCAACATCTACTCTAAATTCAAGTGAAGAACATAGATTCAAGCTTGTTGTTGCTCTTGCTTAACTTTTAAGCTTCCCCATCATCAATTTCGTGGAAAAGGTGAGATTTGTTTATCTCACATCTTGCCTATAACTTTCACTGGACTATTGGGAATGATTCCCTATCACTTGTGCGCATGCATTTGCATTTGGTTTGGATTGAATTGGTGAAAAACCCAATTTTTAGTGTTTTGGCAAAATTCTGGACTTAGGTCGTTCGGCATTGGAGAAGACAGGCCTGCAAATCTTCGTTCTGGACTTAGGTCGTTCGCATGTGGTAGGTCGTTCGGCAGATAGGTCGCTCCACTACTAGGTCGTTCGGCATTAGGTCGTTAGGCAATGGCTCTTTCCACATTAGGTCGCATGTCTGGCCCGTTTGCTTTAGGTCGCTCTGCTGCTAGCTCGCAACCCTTTAGGTCGCTTGCGTGCTTAGGTCGTTCCTTTTTAGGTCGTTTGGCCTTAAGTCGTTTGCAGTTAGGTCGTTCGACCTTATATGCTCACATTAGCTCGTTCGGAGTTAGGTCGTTCGCCCCTTAGCTCGTACTTCCTTTAGGTCGTTTGTACCTTAGGTCGTCGCCCTATTAAGTCGCGCACATTTTAGGTCGCGTACCATCTTAGGTCGCGTACCCTCTTGGGTTGTGTACCACTTCGGTTGCGTATCACTTAGGTCTCAAGGCCTTTTTACCTTTAGGTCGCATGATCCCAATTCTGTTAGGTCACCTGACCTTAATTACTTTAGGTCGTTAGACCTTACTCCCTTTAAGTCGTTCGACCTCATAATCACTTAGGTCACTGGACCTTATATCCCTTAGGTCGCTCGACCTCACAACCCCATTAGGTCGTTATTCCTTAGGTCGCATGGCCTCCTCACTGCTTAGGTTGCTAGGTCGTTTGACCTGCTTGCACTCCTTAGCTTGACACTGTTAGGTTGCGCAGCAGCTTAGGTCGCATCACTTTTAGGTCGTTTGACCTATATTTCCTTAGGTCGCTCGACATGTTAGGCCGCAGTTCCTATTTTCTACTTTGATGCAATTTGAGCTGATTTCCTTGGATTTCATTCTCGTCTTCGAATGTGAATTTTGTGAAAGATTGTTTTACAATCATTTTGTGATTTGTCACTTTAAAAATATGAAGGTTTCAATACTAGTAGTAAATATCAAAACTCTTTTACCAACTTGATTTCAACACTATTTTAAATATAAAAAGCTCTTTTTCTCAAACCGTTTTCCAATCTACTAGTATATACAAGCCTTTACTTCACTCGGATGAGAAATCGAATTAAACGACTTAGTAAAAGGAGTGGTATGAAACGCTCGCGTTCACTTCGTCGGTTAGCTCTTGGACTTGTTTGATTGAACCTTTTTGTGACAATTTTCTAGTGAAGATTCATGGCTTGTTCGTAAATATTTAAGTTAAGCAAGTGGTTATGGGACATGAAGCTAAACTCATATATTTACTAGCTTGGTGTGATTGACACTTCTTGATGATCATGATAATCATTTTTGTGATTTAGACTAGCAATTGTGCGATGTCTCTTTGTCTACGAGGGAGACTAAACCCCGTTTGTGTGATGTTTCACCATCACATATGTGGGGTAGCGCCCCATGGTCTTCGGGCCGTTTGTGTGTCAAAATTTAATGGATAGCTTCCATGAGATAACTTCTCGTTCATGTATTACACGTGTTGGTGAGTTTTTATGCTCCCGTTCTTGTGATAGGCCTCCCCCCTTTTTATGTGATTTCTGGATTTCGTGTGTTGATTTCTGGAATTTGTGCTTCACCAATTTTCATGATTTTCATTGATATGATATCAATTTTTGTGCATTGGTGAATTTGTGTGTCATTGACTTATTATGAATACAAGTTTAGGGTATGATACCCTATTTTATCTTTGAGAAGATTCTTGTGATATTGATTAATCTCTTGTTAATTTTCAATTACATACTTATAGTAGTATGCCATTATGGTTATTACATGTTCATGCCATGCCTTTTACTTTATACCATATCATCTGATATTTATAGCTAGACTGATCCGTTTATTATTTTGTTATAAATAATACTCAGGTCAGACCGAGATGTTACAGGTGCTTCTGCTTGACTTCTCTTCAGGATTATTCTGACTTTTGGCTAGCTACTTAGATTAGTAGTTTTTGGATGTACACATTTGAGATATAGACTCTATGTTGTGTACTTATTCTTTTGTATAGCACGTGTTGCTATTCTTTTGTTATCGTGGATCTTTCCGACCACTACTCTAATGTACACTTTCATGTGTTATATATATATTCATATCTTTTTCCGCCCTTGTGATATGGATGTCTGTGACTGATTTATGTTATGTTTATTCCTATGTTTGTTTCCGAAGATTATATATAGCCACCGTGTGATAGCTTTGAGTTTGTATCGGTATGTCAGACTTCCTCCTTAAATGATGTACATGCTATAATATCTGACATATCGGCGCTCGCACAAAGAAGTTACATGGATGGTCGCTCCTCAACAGCCTTATTCTCCATGCTAGTTGACAACATTACACCGTAGTGTTCTTGGCTAGCGTGGGTATAGAGGTGGGGCGCCACATGCATCATCGACATTCATTTTCGAGTTTCAAAGTGGGAAGGCCACTGTAATAGTTGTACTGCAGATTTATTTTGATAAACAAATAAAAATTTCAATTTTCTTTAAATATAATTGGATATATAAGTTGTAAGTATTTACATCTATTTATTATATTTTATGATTTGAAATGGAACCCGTCATTTAGTTCTTAAATTTTTATAAATTAGAGATTTTATATTATTGAAATGGAATGAAATTTTACCATTTAATAATTGGAACTTCTAAATGAAAATAAGAAATTAGATGCTAAAGTTATAAATGAAATAAACAAGAAAATTGAAATTTGTAACCTGTAAAAAAGAAAAGAAAAAAAGGGATATGAAAGTAAGAAATGGAAATTATTGAACATTTATTTGCTAAAATGAAATAAGATAAACTTGTGTAACATTCAATTGCATTCTTAAAAACATATATAACTTACTGAATTATTATAAGTTGAAATGTCAATAAGAAAATGTAATGGAATATTATACAAGAAAAACTTAAAGTAATGAAAGTGTTCAATGAAATTCTTTTATAAATAAGAACTTTGATATTATAGTTGTTACAAACTTAAGTTATAATTGAAATGCTACTAATTAAACGTAATAAAAAAGTAAGCATTATGAATAAATGATTATAAACTTAAGCAAATGTTTGGAGTTATTTGGAATTAAAATAAGTGGAGAAAAAAAATGAATACTATATTAAATTAGATGATTATAACTTCAGGAATTGTCGAAATGATTTAGAAATTGGATTAAATATTCAATGACATTATACAAGAAAGGATGAAGGTAAATCAAAGGTAAGAAACTTAAGTATGAACTTCTACATTAATGAATATTATTTTCTAATGGAAATCAAGTATATAAATTTATTAATGTGAACTAAACTGCAATAAATACATGTAATACTTGAATAAAGAAATAATTGATTATTATAAACAACCGAATGAAGATAACTTATGAAAGCAATGAATGTAATACAGTTAAAGAGATTTACATTATATGAATAAATGAGAAATGAATAATGTAAGTAAATGAATACAAACAAATGAAATTAAGTAATGAATGAATGGAAATTGGATTTTGTAAGAAAAAATGTAAACTGAAGAAATGATTATGGAGAAAAGAAATTAATAAGAATAAACTTGAACTATATTTTGAATTTGTTGTTTGTTTGGTTTATGGGTTGTTTGGGTAAAGATACTATTAATTGTTTGGATGTATGCATAATCTATTGAGTTTTATCTAAGACTGTTGAGTGTATGGTATACTTAGTAGTTATTTATCATTCTGTACGGTTGAAGTGTCTAAACCCGAACAAACCATTTGTTTTACTTACTATGGGTGAATGGTTGATTACTTTGATTCCTTGTGATGATTGTATGCTTGTTCGTATGTGATTGTTGTTATGTTATATTTAATTGAAACAACATAAATATTTCATTTTATATAATTATTAACCTTTGTCGAATTATATAAGTGAAATACAGGTTATGGAAGCAATTGCTACTGCTTTTGGTTTCATAAATTAAGCGTTGTTTGCCCGACAAATAGGTACGTTCTCGGATTACGGTTTTCTAGCGATAATTATATTGTTTTCCCGCTGTTGGGATATATTGTTTTGAAAATTTTAATATATATTATTATTATTGATATTATTATTTCTCCCGAACCTCTCCGTACAAAGGAGACTCTACCGAAATTTTTCGTAAATTTTGGACTTAGGAAATTGTATGAAATGTTTTCCAAAGTTTTGTTAACTTGAATATAAAGGATTTAAGTGTTATAAATTGATATATTTTATTTAAATTACTTAATTTTGTAAATTAATTGTTTATAAATTTTATATTTTGAATAAGATATATTGATTACTAAATTCCTTTTTCCCTTCTTTTTCCTTTTCGAGGACGAAAATTTTTGAGTGGAGGAGAGTGTAACAATCCGTAAATTTTCGATAATTTAAATTGTTAATTTAATTAAATTTTGTTATTTAATATTGGGGAAAACAGAAATATATGATTTATTAAGGGAAATTAGTAATCAGAATGAAATGGAATAAGGTTAACTTAAGAAAAGGATAACCTTTTAATGGAAGTTCAATTAATTGAAATAATATAAATGTTATACTTGGTTTTAAAATTGAATATAAGAAACAAATGTAAATATTTAATTTTTGTATGAAATAGATAGTTAATGGTAATTGAATAAAATCAGTATTATATAAGAATTGCAACATTTGTTTGTGAATAATGAATTCATAAGTGTAATTAAAAGCTATGGTAATGATTGTTATAAGTTACCTGTTTATTTGGTCTATTAAATGTAAAATGAGAAATCAATTAGAATTAAATGAACTTTAATGTTACATTAATAAGATTAAGACAATAACTGTAAATTGTGAATGTAATGGAATGAATAGAAATATTTATTTTATCCATAAGATAATAATTGATTTAACAAAAAGGAATGAAACCCAGATAAATAAATTTGTTGGGATATTAAATTTTAATTAATGTGTGTAAGTGACAAAAATTCAACAAATTTGAAATATAGTAGTTAATCCAAATAAAAGAAGGAAATTGAAGAATATTAATATAATGAAATGTAAAACAAACATTAACTATGCTATTTGAGTAATAATTGATTGGATATAAAGTCTGAAATTAAATCAAAACAATTTATTGGAATTAAATTATTAATTAATAGGATTTATGGCAGTTGAAATTTAACACTGTAATTATTGAAATAATTAACACTGAATTGATATGTAAACTTATTTTAATTTATTACAAATGTCCAAACAATCAAAAATGATGAAAATTGTTAGTTATTAACCTTGATATAAAAAAATGTGATTTAATTAATTTAATTTTTAATTAATTTAATTAATGTGAAAATAGCCATTTTGGCCACTGACTCGGATTTTGACGAAACCAGTTTCATCGGATCCGTAACGGTGAATTATTATAGAATTTCAAGTTTCGTAGCGATCAGACGTGTCATTTGATCGTACGGACTTGAAATGCCTAGAAATCAATTTAATTAAAATCAATTTGAAATAAGTTGATTTTAACATAACTTCTTCATACGATGGAATTTGGACTTGAAACCTGTCCCATTGAATTTAAAATTTTCAAAAACATCTATTTTGATATATGGGATGACCCATTTGCGTTCCGGAGGCAGAACGGGCTTTTCGGGTCATTTATCGTTCAAACCTAAATCAATCTGATCCATCCATTCCTATTTCTGATTTGCCTATAAATTGTCCGTTATAAACCCTAGCTACTTCTTATTTTCATTTGTCTGTACATACAATTCTCTCTGGCTTCTTCTTCTCAATGGGAGACAAACCAAACCAATTCTCAATTCAATTTCAAATCAAATATCAAATCGAAAAATTCAAACTCCTCAAACTATATCATATTATATATCGATTTGAAGCTCTCGAAGAGTGTTAGTCAATTCTGCTATCCTTTTTTCGATTTGGGTTCTTGTGTGGCCAGAAATGGATGATTAATTCTCGGCCATTCATGCTAGGGCTCGAGAATCGACGGTGGATCGTCAATTGCATGACGATCGGAGGGTAGGGTCGAGTAGAGGGGAGCAACGGGTTTTGATCCATGCGGTGGGGTCATCTTCACGGCGACGTAGTTCGCTAGAAAACGCCTTAGAACGTGGCGGCGGCGGAGGAGGCGTTGGGCCTCGAGGAGCGTGCGCGTGGGACCGGTGAGGTCGCCTGGAGGTCAGCATGACGACGTCGTTGTTCAATCGTGACGCTAGGCGGCGAGGTGGCGACAATATTAGCCGAGATGGTGGTGGCTCAACGTGAACGACGCGATTAGGGTTTGGGTTGATACTGCACTTGACCGAGGTGACGTGGCGAATGGTAATTCGTAATTTATTCTATGATTGTTTAAATTTGAATTTGAATTTCAATTAGTTCTAACTCAAATAACTTTTACATACAAGGTCTGTTTTACGTGCGGTTTGTTCCGCTGGGATCGTATTGAGATTCCGGACATTTTGACGCTGGTTTGGACGAATTCTGAGACTATTTGAATTTTGGGTTTAAATTGGATTTAAATTCAATTTAAATTCAAAGGTGAGTGTTTTAACCTACTCACAATTAATAAAATTTCTTGTGTTTGTTAAATTAAATTTATGATGTGATTTGAAATTTATTGATTGCAGTTTGGTTTGTTAAATTTGTCGTTTCTGGTTAAATTTGACTTTTATCGCAATTAATTATCGTTTAATTTAATATTGAATTTTAATTGTAAAATTTAATATCTGTTTTGATTATCAGTTATATATTACTATTTATTGATTGAATTGGATGATGTTCGTGATGAATGTTTGATTGTTTGTATGGGATGAATGGATGTTATATTTTATATTGTTACAACTGCAAGTTCACTATGGGTTGAAATGATACATACCCGAATGATCTATAGATTAGGGAAAAATCGTTATGGGTTGAAATGATAGACTCGAGCGATTTTATGGATTTTAATATTTAATTCGGGATTGCGGTTTGAAATTATATATAACCATAAAATTTTAAATTTGCGGATTGAAATGATAAATATCCGTATCACTTGACCTTAGGGTAGAGAATTATATACGGACACTAGATTTGTTAAATTAAATGATCTTTGAATCCTTAATTTCTGAAATTAATTGACTGATATTTTGAATATAAGAATTTGATTTATATAACTTGAATTATTATTAGAATTGGTTTAAAGGAATTGTTTAAAGGAATTTAGTTGAAATTTTAAAGTTGATTTTTGAAGTATAAATTGAAATTGTTCGGAATTGAGTTATTAAAATTGTTTGAATATAACTTTGAAATGTATTGAAATTGGGTTTTGTGATTTAGAAATATGAATTGTCCAGATATGTTGAAATAAATAAATAGTTAAATTTATATAAATTCCAAACCCATGTTTTCAAATATAAACTGTTTTAAAATATATTATTTTTAAGATTCTAAATCTTTAAGATTTTCAAATTATTAAACTAGTTTACCTTATACTTAATATATTAAATCAATTTAACCTATTTTAACCATTTAATTTATTTTAAAATTAATTAAACTAGTTTAACTTATATTAAATCTAATTAATCTATTTTAAAGCTAGTTAATCTATTTAATTTATATTTAATGTATATTAAATCTATTTAACTATTTTAAAACTATATTAACTATTTTAGAGTAATTTGACTATTAAAACTTTATTTAAATTGTTTTTAACTATTTAAACTAATCTCTAAATTCTCAGACTAAGTAAGAGAAAGTGTTTATATTCAAACTCATTGGTTTAAAGGAAATACGGTTAAATGATTTTGTAACCTAAGTTGGGATTTAAATGTTATAATTAATTAATATGATGATTTTGAAGCAAGAATTTAACGTAATTGGAAATATGATTTTGAAAGAAATTATGATTTCGGAAACGATATGATTTCAAAGGTGAATATGATTTCAAAGTGAATATAATTTCGAAAGTGATATGGTTTTGAGAATATGATATTTTGATATAAATTGCGAATTGACTTTTTGAAATGTAAAAGAACCATCCGGTGTGTAATAAACGATTGGTTGTTAAAGAGACCGGGGTCGGATATTGTCATACTCTCTGCCAATATCGAAAACCACTTTAACAACTGTGTACGTGGTGGAGATTCCAGAAATGAAGTAGGATGATTTGGTGAACGATTTCTGTATAAGGTATGATGTGACCCTGACTCCTGTGAGTCAGCTTAGATGTGACTAAAATCAGGAGCTATACCGGGCCAAGTGAGGTCATTCCTCCTATCGGGCATATTTCTTCGATACTATATTTTGACTTTATGATTGATTTGATGGCCACCCCTCGATTTTGATTATGGGAGTGTGTCTGAGGTGGGCTGTAGTAGCTGCTATGCGTTACCACCAGTCCGGGAGTGCAATTGGTATATCTACCCTGGCATCTCCTCGTGTGCCGTGTTCACATGCCCTAGCACGCCTTCTATGAGTATGTTTTATACCATACCTATGGAGTGCCCTCTGATAGCCCTCCAGTTTACGGAGGAATTACGGTACTGTATAGACTATGAGAATATATAAAATGTGTTAAAGGGGATATGGGTAACGCCTTAACGCTATTTTAATACTTTACTTTATCGTAGGCATTATTATAATAGCGTATTGTACTACATAGTAGATAGTTTAACGGATCCTTAGGAGATGTGAGTCCCGAACCTCTCTTAAGTTATTGCACTCACGTTAGACACTGGATAAGAGATGTCAAACCCCGTAAACATCTCCAACGCCGTTTACACTCATATTTATTTACCGTTGATTTAACTTACATAAGATCTTTTAGTTCTGACTCGAGTGTTTTGTCTTTTCAATTCGCTCGGGTCAGCCTGGGCATTTCAGGGATTGAAGACCTTATTTCTGGAGGACGAAGATGAAGAGTTGTATTATTATTATATCTATTCCACTGCATATGTTGTTCCGCTGCATTTATTTATTCTTGTTGTCTGTAACTCTGATTCTGTATTGTATAAGTATAATCAAATTTATTTGTAAAAACAGCTTCATGAACTGTTATTTGATTATTATATTTTGTCATTCCGCTATGAGATTCTGTAATTGTTTTATTTCTTTCTCTTTTTCTTATTTACCCCAATAACAATCTTGCCTTTTGAATGGTTTGAGTCTGGCATGCGTGTATGCTTAAAACGTCCAAAAAGGAAGGTCGTTATTGTTGGTATCAGAGCCTGGTTTAGCGATAACCTTAGCTTTGTGGGGTCAGACTCACATTTAATAGGGTAATAATACCCTAGAATGAGTCGCTGAGTGTATATATATAAGAGAGCGTACTTGTTAGTGTTATAAAAAGGTTTTATATTGTGTTAATCTGTTCCGTTTTGTATTTATAAATTCTGGTTGGTGCATAGGACGCTATGACATCGATAGGGATTTCTAAACACTTAATAGGGCAGACCGACACAATATTTGTTTTGAAATGTAGGTAAATAAAATAATTTTGCCTATTACACATTTTGTATATAAATTAATAATTTTATAAATGATATATTTGGTTATAATGTATTTTTTTGTTAGGTAGTGAAATTTATAAATATAGGTTGAAAATAAGATTTGTAGATAAAATAAATATAAATTGGAAAATTTAGAATTTAAATTCCGGGATTTTTTTGAAATTTCCTTTTGAATGATTTTGGAATATAATATTAATATTATTTGGAAGTATTTTTCCGATATAAATATTTCAATGTAATTTGAAAGAAATGTTTTAAAAAGGAATATTGGAAGGAAATAAGTTCTGTACTCCCCTCTTAGTCGCTGGAAAATAATTTCGGTGATGAGTGCACGCATCATCGACATTCATTTTCGAGTTTCAAAGTGGGAAGGCCACTGTAGTAGTTGTACTGCAGATTTATTTTGATAAACAAATAAAAATTTCAATTTGCTTTAAATATAATTGGATATATAGGTTGTAAGTATTTACATCTATTTATTATATTTTATGATTTGAAATGGAACCCGACATTTAGTTCTTAAATTTTTATAAATTAGAGATTTTATATTATTGAAATGGAATGAAATTTTACCATTTAATAATTGGAACTTCTAAATGAAAATAAGAAATTAGATGCTAAACTTATAAATGAAATATACAAGAAAATTTGAAATTTGTAACCTGTAAAAAGAAAAAGAAAAAAAAGGGATATGAAAGTAAGAAATGGAAATTATTGAACATTTATTTGCTAAAATGAAATAAGATAAACTTGTGTAACTTTCAATTGCATTCTAAAAAACATATATAACTTACCGAATTATTATAAGTTGAAATGTCAATAAGAAAATGTAATGGAATATTATACAAGAAAAACTTAAAATGTATTAAGGGGGATATGGGTAACGCCTTAACGCTATTTTAATAATTTACTTTATTGTAGGCATTATTATAATAGCGTATTATACTACATAATAGATAGTTTAACGGATCCATAGGAGATGTGAATCCCGAACATTTCTTAAGTTATTTCACTCACGTTAGACACTGGATAGGAGATGTCAAACCCCGTAAACATCTCCGACGCCGTTTACACTCATATTTATTTACCGTTGATTTAACTTACATAAGATCTTTTAGTTCTGATTTGAGTGTTTTGTCTTTTCAATTTGCTCAGGTCAGCCTGGGCATTTCAGGGATTGAAGACCTTATTTCTGGAGGACGAAGACAAAGAGTTGTATTATTATTATATTTATTCCACTTCATATGTTGTTCCGCTGCATTTATTTATTCTTGTTGTCTGTAACTCTGATTTTGTATTGTATAGGTATAATCAAATTTATTTGTAAAAATAGCTTCATGAACTGTTATTTGATTATTATATTTTGTCATTCCGCTGCGAGATTTTGTAATTATTTTATTTCTTTCTCTTTTTCTTATTTACCCCAATAACAATCTGCCCTTTTGAATGGTTTGATTCTGGCATGCGTGTCTGTTTAAAACGTCCAAAAAGGCAGGTCGTTACAGGATGCCTCATCATTGAGATGAGATGTATATTTGGTGATATATTTGGTTATATACTATATTGTAAATTTTTACGATCGAGCCGTGCAAAGGAGAAGCTGCCGAAATTTTCTGTAAATTCGGGTGTTAGAAAAAATTTGAGGTTTTAAAATTTTTTAACTTGTTTTTGTTAATAAGTCGTAATTTCCGTAAAACCGACATCGGAGTGGAGTAGCAGAAGCATAGTAAAAGTTTTCTAATTAAGATTTTAATGTTCTATAAGTCGATTATTTTGAATAAAATATATCAAATGTTAAATTACTTACTTAACCCCTTTTCAAGGACGAAAAGTTTTGAGTGGGGGAGAATGTAACGAATCGTATTTTTAACTATTTTAAATTATTAAATTTAATATAATTATTGAACAAAAATGGTTAGATATAAAAATTTAGTGATTTATTAATGTAGTTTATTGAGTATGAACTTGAATAAAATTTTGAAATAACCAATCTCGATGATTTAGGCAATAACTAGTATTGAAATGAAATTTTATATATTGAATGTGTTCATAATCAATAGCTAGAATTGAATAATAAATGTTGAATTTCTATAAATGAAAGTGGTTGTTTTATTATTTGAATCCGTTTAAAAGTTAAATTTTATAAGTTGAATAACTTGTAATTATAGCGATTTACTGAATAATTAAATTGTTTAAATTTCATATTGGAAATTCTTTAAATAATTGAATCCAAATTTAATATGAATGAAAATGATGTCAAAAGTTGATTTAAATTTTATTCAAACAAGAATGAAGATTGTTAACTTTTAAAATTGAATTTATAGTGATAAAATTGATTTTGGAAATTTCTTGTTTTAATTAACATGTAAAAATAGGCTTTTTGGGCATTGTCTCGGATTTCGACGAACCTAGTTTCATTGGATCCGTAATAGTGAATTATTGTAGAATTTCAAGTTTCATAGCGATCGGACTTATCGTTTGGTCGTGCGAGCTTGAAACGCGTAGAAATTAATTAAAGGTATTTAGTTAAAATAATTTGATTTTGAAATGATATCTTCTGAATATGATGGAATTGGCTACCGATACCTATTCCATTATGTTCGGAATGAGGGTATAACATATAGAACGCCAGGCGACATGCTTTGTTTGGAGTTTGGAAAATTTATGTGTGAATAGTGTCGGAAATTTATATAAGAGGCCGTATATTTTCACTTTCGCGAACGAAACCCTAACCCATCCCCAGGCCGCGTTCTCTTATTTGTTAATGGCCGAAATTTCTTCTTTTCTCTCCTCGATTTCTCTCAATCCGCTCATCGAATCAAACGGCTTCAACTAGTAAAACGAAGATCTCATCGAGCTCTACGCTTTGGACGGTTGGATCATGGCGAAGCGTCACGAATTTGCCAAGATCGAGGCGATTAGGGCAGGCAGTTTTTGGGTTATCATGGGTGAATGGAGGCGGCGGAGGCTTCAGGGCTTGGCACGATGGTGGAGTAGGCCGTGGCGGTCGTAGCGGTGTTCGTTGATCGGAGCTCCGATCATCCGTGTGGGGCGCGCGTGGAAGAGGAATGATCGCGTGATGGGTTTTTTGCGTAGCCTGGAAACAAGAGCGGGGAGAGATGATGGGTAACGACTTAAAATTATTTTATGTTTATGTTAATTTTATTTTAATTATCCTAATGTTTAAAAATCCGTATCTTTTTCATGCGAGGTCCGATTCGAGTGAAACGAGTCGCGTTGCGATCGTATCGATGAAGACTACGACATGGAATCAAATTGGAATTTATTTGAAGCTGAAAAATATTCAGTTTCAAATATAGGTGAGTTTTTTATAATGCTCACGAATTACTAAACTATTTCTGATGTTAGTTAAATTAAAATTATTAAATAATTTAATTTTATTGACTGTTTTTTGGTAGTTTAATTGACATTTAAATTGGCATATGAATTGAGCCGTTAGGGTTAAAATTTACAGTTAAAGTGAAATTGAAATTAAATTACCAGTTAAAAATCTAAAATTTAATAACTAGTTTACTGTCATGATTTGTTGGCTGATTTGGATGTTGATTGTGATGGATGCCTATTGGTTGATATTTTGGATGATTGGATGTTTATTTATTTTTATATATTCCTGTTATCACCATGTATATTAATTGATAGCATAAAACTGTTATTTGAATTATTTTGAATAAATTAAGAAATAGGTTGAAATGATATATACCTATGACGCTTTGATTTGAATTGAAATGATATGCATCCATCCCTGAAATTAAATTAAAATAACTAATCACTTGGCCATAGGACATAAAATCATATACGGACACCGGATTGGTTAAATTAAATGGTTTTAAATTCTTGGATTTGAATTTATTCAAATGATTTCGTTTTGTAAAAATTAAATTAAATTGAAATATGGAAATTGAATTAATTTCGAATTCGAGTTTTGAAATGTTGAAATTAGAATTAGTTAAACGAAATTGTTTAAAGAATGAAATTTGAAATTTGAATTTACAATTGGAATATGATTGGAATTATGGAAATTGATTTGTTTTAAAAGATTTGAACCTTAAATTGAATATTGAAGTTAATTTAAGTTAAATGATTTAAATCATTCTTTTGAAATTGAACTCGAATTTATCTAAATTGAAATGGTTTAAAATTGAATTGAATTGAAATTGAAATTAATTTGGATCGAATAGTTGGATTAAAATTGAAATTAATTTGAAATTGAAATTAATTTGGAATTGAAATTGAAATTAATTTGGAATTTGAAATTGAAATTGAAATTAATTTGGAATTGAAATTGATGTGAATTAAAATTGAAATTGAGTCGATTTGAATTGAATTAAGATTGAAAATAATTTGAATTGTAATAATTGAAATTGAATCAGTTTGATTGGAATTTGGACTTGGGTCCGGATTTGTTAAAATGGAAAGTGACAGTTTGATTTGAAATTATTTTCAAAATAAATTATTTTAATACAAACTATTTAAAATCTATCTTTTTTAATATTCAAACTATTTTGATTTTCTAAACTATTTTACTATATAAACCATTTTCAATACTCAAACCATTTTATATCAAACTACTTTAACTTTTAAACTATTTAAAATTATTCAAACTATTTTCTAAAAAATTCAAACTGTTCAAGTTGGGAATTATTTATATTCAAGTGGTTGATTTAAATGCGAATTGGGTTAAAATGAAGTTATAACCTAAATTGGAATTCAAAATGGAAATTTGAATGAGATGATATTTTCAAGTGAAATCGGCATATTTTAAGTAAATATGATGATTTTAAAATGAAGGATATTTTGAAGTAAATATGATACTTTGATATCAAGTATGAATCGTTTTTGAAATGTAAAAGTACCAACCGGTGTGTAAAACAACGTTTGGTCTTTAAAAAGACTGGGGCCTCTTATTGGTATACTCTCTGTCAATATTGGAACCACTTTAACAACTGTGTACATGGAGGAGACTGCAGAATGAAGTGGTTGGATTCGGTGTACGTTTGATGGATTTGAAGAAAGAGAACGATGATGGATTGGCCACGACACTTGTGTCAATTTGAAATGACTAAAATAGGACGGCTTGAACCAGGCCAAGTGGTTAGCTACCCCTAGCGGACACCAGTTCTTTGATTTTTCTTATGGACTCGGTCCATACTATTACCTTTGTTGTTGGTTTTGATTGGTGCACCTTGATCGGGATAAACTCCCTTTGACTCGATATAGGATGGGTGGACGCAGTGGGCGATCGTGGCTACGATGCATTACCACTAGCCTGGCGACTCGAACTTGTAGTATCCAACCTTGGGCATTGCCTCACGTGCTTTGTCATACTTTTATCCTTATACGAGACCACTACGAGTTTGGTTTAGTATTGTCGTATCACGGTGCATCTCTATCTACTGACGTGCTAATGGTTGTTTTATATGCAAACTATATGACAATGCTTAAAAACGCGTTAAGGGGGACTAATGTAAAGCCTTAACGCTAAGAAAAATATTTATTTTACCGACTAGACATTATATATATAGCGTATTCTACTATATATAAATATTTTGACGGATCCTTAAGAGATGGAAAATCCCGTAACATCACTTGAGTTAGTGCACACACGTTATACACTGGATAGGAGATGTAAAATCCCATAACATCTCTGATGCTATTACACTCATGTTATATGTGATATTGATTTGACTCACATAAGGATATTTTAGTCCTAACTCGAGTGTTTTGTCTTTTCATTACGCTCGGGTCAGCCCTAAGTTTTCAACGTATTGAAGATCAATTATTCTGGAGGACGAAGACGAAGATTTCGTATATTATTATTACTATTATTAATTCCTGCATCATGTTGTTCTGTTGCATTATTTATTTTGTCTCTGTGGTATATATAACTCTGATAGATGTTATAAAATTTTAATCAAATGTATAGTATAAACAACTTCTTGAACTATTTATTTGATTATTATATTTTGTCATTCCACCATGAGATTCTGTATTTATTTTCTTCTTTTCTTATTTTTCTTAATTAACCCCATTGATTATCTGTGTTTCGGATTGTTTGAGTTGGACATGTGTGGATTATTGTCAATTTAAACCTTCCGAAATGCGGGTCGTCACAATAAACAACTCGGCTCAGACAATATGTCTTGTACGAGTAAAATTCTAAAACAAAAAGGAGTGTATTTAACAATAATATGTGGGACCAAGCTGCTGACGTGGAACGGGTTTTCTCCTACGTAAACAACCAAACATAAGAATGGAAAAGAACAATTGGGAACAAATCCAAATGTAGATGATGGGAAAAAATAGTATAAAGATCTAGGCTTGAAAGAATGGAAATAGTCTGAAAAAAATCCAAACTGGACAGAATGGATAAAACAAAATAACAGTTCAATCTTAGTAGAATGGACAAAACCTATAATTAAACATCGTGAAGAGTGGTTGACTCTTCTTGTTGCAATTACAGAAAAACAATTTGAAGATTCGAATCAAATAAGGAAAGAAAAATTTCCAACAATGACTAAGAGGGTGTACCCTCCTTAAATTATACCTCTAGTAATATACTTTGAGAAGGTCATATACTCTGTGACACTTCTCGGACATATCCAAGCTGGACCCCTCTAATCCATACTGAGTATCCGAATATTTCCACATTTAAGTGCATAACCGAATCCAAACTAGATGAGATGTGAAAATACCCATTTAATATGAGCAACCCCACAAGCTTAGCTTCCTCTCGCGCTTTGGGTTTAGTCATTTCCAACAAAGGATAACCAAGCTCAACAGAGCAACAAATCGTCTTTAAAACATCATTAATTCGACTAATTCGATTGAAAAGGGTAAATCACCTTTAAAACATCATTAATTCGATTAATTAATAAATCTTAATATAATTAATTAAATTAATAAATAAATAATTAAATTTCATTATTTAAAAAATGATTTATTAATTATAAACATCATTAAAGGAGAGATTAATTAAAGTTAAAACAAGTTGATTAACTTTTCAAAATCATTTATTACAAAGATTTTTTTTTGCAGAGTAAGCGGGGTTGAAAACTGGGCCCCTACCAGATTTATTAATAAACAAGAAGAGAGAAAACAACCAAAAGAAAAGAAAAAACAGGCCAAAAGAAAGAGAAAAGGAGCTAAGGAGTCAATGGTTCAATCTGCCGGTCTAAAAATTCATGCTTACTAGATCTCATACCACTTAATATTTCATGCTTAAGGACGGCCCAAAGCACAAGCACACTCCTGCATTTTCCTTCAAACACCCTTTTATTCCTTTCACTCCACACAAGTTTCATCGGTTTTTTAACTATGAAGAAAAAATATGATCTTCTCGCCTTGTTCCACTTGGTCGCAGTCTTAATCAGAGACCACTGCTGTGAGAAGACAACAAGAACAACAACAATCCCAAACTTGATCATCATATCAGTCCATAGCTTGAGAATTATAGGACATTCAAAGTATATGTGCTGAGCAGTTTCATTACAGGCATTGCACAAGGTACAGAAAGTTGGCACAGCCATACCATAGTCAACAAGTTTCATCCTAGTGAGCAGGGTATTATTCACAACCTTCCAGAAGTGCATATTATCACTGCTTAGAGAAATTTCATTGCAAGTTGCTCTGAACCAAAAGCAACCAGGCATGTTGTCAATACCATGAAGTGATTCATACACACTGCAAATAGAGTGTGATCTGTCATTCCAAAGCACAGTGTCCTGCTCATGAAAGTCAAACCTTTTACAAGCAAGATGGTTCCAATAGGTCCTAACTGCTTGATTGCTGCAATAAGGAAGGCACAACTTGCCATCCACAATATGATCAACAGCTTTGGCATTTAGGCAAACTCCAGATTGGAACTTTTCCTGAGGATTGAATATGCAATTAAGAATGACACCCTTGCAAATCCAAGGATCGTGCCAGAAACTGCAATCACTCAAGGCAGAGAGTTTAATTTGGATTAGAGGCTTAAATTTATCTCTCAATTTCAAAATGTTCCTCCAAGTCCAGCTGCACGACTGAGGAACATCCATTTGCCAATAATTTTTGGTACCAATATTATGCACAAGACACCAACAAACCCAAAGAGAGTCCTTCCTATGCAAGAGAGCATTAAAGTGAGTACTGTAAGCAACCCTATTCCAAACAGATAGGTTGATGATGCCAATGCCTCCTTTGCTATAAGGCTTCTCAAAAACTTTGAATGAGCATGGAAAAATCTTCCTAGCATGAATGGAACCAAACCAGAAGAATCTGTACATTGCAGTTCTGACCATATTCAGAAGTTTAGTTGGAAGAATGAAGGCCCTTGCCCAGTAGATCATCATTGATTGACATGCAGATTTAATGAGAATGAGCCTGCCAGCTTGTGACAGAAATCTAGTGGACCACCTCCCCATGGTTGAAGTGATTTTAAGAAATAAGGGTTGGCAGTCAGAAATTGTCACCCTAGAAGAACAAAGAGGCAAACCAAGGTACGTCATGCCATGATGCATGATTTGCAACCCAGCAGTTAAGGATAGAACCTGTCTTTGGATAGGAGAAACTCCATCAAATAATATGCTCGACTTTTGTGCATTTAACTCAAGACCAGTCATCAAATAGAAACTATGAAGGGCACGTCTAATGGTTTCAAGAGACTGTTGGTTGGGCTTGGTGAATAACATGATGTCATCAGCGAAGAGAAGAGAAGTTAACTGGGAGTCTTTGCATTTGGAATGGAAATGGATTTGCCTGGACAAGTACAGAGGCCTTATGAAGCAAGTAAAGACTTCCATAACCAAAATGAACACATAGGAAGAGAGTGGGTCGCCCTGTCTAATCCCTTGCTTGGAGTCAAAATGACCTGAGTTCGCTCCATTCAAGATCAGAGTGAAAGATGGAGTGGAGATGCATTCATAGATCCAAGCAACAAACACTTTAGGGAACCCCATAAGTGACATAGCTCTCACCACAGTAGTCCACTGAAGGCTATCATACGCTTTCTTGAGATCAAGCTTGAGCATGGCTTCTTGAGTGGCATTAGCATTGCCATATCCTTTTAATAGTTCATGAGCAAGCATGACATTATCCAGGATGTTCCTATTAGGCAGAAAGGCAACTTGATTCTTAGAGATGATTCTCACAAGCACAACAACAAGGCGCGTGGCAATGATCTTTGAAATACACTTGTAAATCACGTTACAACAGGAAATCGGTCTGAAGGATGACACTTTAGTAGGGTGCAAGCATTTGGGAATTAAAACAAGATTCGTAGCATTGACACACTTAAGAAGCTTGAATTTGTCAAAAAAATTGTGAACAGCCTTGCAGAAATTCCCACTTACAATATCCCAAGAAGATGTGAAGAATTGAATGTTGAAACCGTTAGGTCCACCACTCGAGTTCTTGTTCATTGAAAAGAGAGTATTCTTAATTTCAAGATCAGTAACTTTTTCCACAAGCCTTGCAGCTTCAACCCCATTCACTTGAGGCAAGGCAATAGATGAAAGATCATCCAAATGAGGAAAAAAGTTTTTATCATTTCCCAACAGGCCAGAAAAATGCTTATGAAAGGCTCTGTTCACAGACTCAGGAGTGGTTTGCAGGTTCCCCTCATCATCATGTATCGAGAATATATTGTTATTAGATTGCTTGGCTTTGAGGGAAGCATGGAAAAAACTAGTGTTCCTATCACCATCCGTAGCCCATTTAATTCTTGACTGTTGCTTTTTCATTTCACTCTCAATATCCAAAGCATGACTAAGCTCGTGAAAGAGATCAGCTTCCTTGGTAGCATACTCAACAATATCAGGATGAGCCATCATCATTTCTTGAGCTACCCTGTGATGTTCCTTGAGAGAGGTAGATCTGAGGTTGCCATCACCAAACTTAAGTTTAGCCCAAGGTCTTAAGGCATCCTTAATAGCCCTAAGCTTCCTGCAAAAAATATACATGGGGTTTCCAAAAAAATTATTAGCCCACACAGTTTTGATTATAGTAATAAATTCAGGATCACGGATCCATGAATTATAAAATTTAAATTCTCTTTTAACATCATGGAGTTTCCTACCAGAGGATATGATCAAAGGTGAGTGGTTAGAAAGAATAGAAGGTGGAAGGAAGGTGGTTAGATCAGGCCAGGTAGATTAGGCTTTGTAATTTGAGAAAGAGTGATCAATGTTAGAAAAAGTTCTAACACCACTTCTGGAACGATTGTTCCAAGAAAAAATGGCACCTTCCCTATGTATAGGAATGAGAGAAGAATCATAAATTGCAGTGTTTAAGGGATATATGTCTTTTAGCATGAGAGGACGACCGCCTTGTTTGTCAGACAAGGCAAGACAGCAGTTGAAATCGCCAAGAATAAGCCAAGGATGTGATTCCTGCCTTAAAGAAGGTATGAAGCTGAGGAGAGATTGTCTTGTGACTAGAGAGTTCGAGGCATACACAAAGGAAATATAAAAGGAGGTTGGGGGAAAAAGATACTTGGCATGAAAGTGCATAATCTGAGCAGTGGAATGAATAAGGTCAAGAGATAAGACTGAAGGGTTATAAAGAATCATGATGCGTCCATAGCTAGCTTCAAGAAGATTATGTGTCAAAGTCCAGGAAGGGTTGACATAATTAGCAGCTGGAATCGTAAGGGGAAGATTAAGTTTAGTTTCAAGAATTGCAAAAATAGACAGATGATGCGCGGAGATTAATTGTTTCACATGGTCCAACTTAACGAAGTTGTGACAGCCTCTA
This sequence comes from Allium fistulosum, assembly GCA_030737815.1. Lineage (NCBI taxonomy): Eukaryota > Viridiplantae > Streptophyta > Magnoliopsida > Asparagales > Amaryllidaceae > Allium > Allium fistulosum. The sequence goes on from CM060906.1 coordinate 571,350,929, forward strand.
ATATTCCATGCACCAAAGTTGTGCAGCATCATTAAACTAGTGTTTGATGAGAAAGTTCTCTCATGCTCCTTGTAACAGGAGGTTCTGATCTGGATGAGACGCGGTTTTGTTTCAATAGATTTCTTTTGTTCCTATAGCTGGCATTTGAGGAAGTAGCACGATCAATTTCTACATCTTCACAAGGAGTCAAGGGCGGAGATTTCCATCCAGGAATTGATCCAGTGAAAACATATGATTGACTCGAAGTTGTTTGTTTTGAATTCAAAGATGGTGAAAGTTGTGGGTTTGGAAGAGGTTGAGAAGAAGATTTCATTGAGATTACCATTTCAGTTATATGTCTTTGCAGGGACAGACAAAAGAGGACATTTGGATCATTATCAATGTGGGGAAGAATATTATCTTGTGATGAGGGTTTGGAGTTATTCAATGAAACTTCAGTTCCATGGTGGTTCATGCATAATTCAGGTTGTTTGGATGACATAAGGGGACCGGGATCAGCAGGCAAAGTGTTTGTATCATGCACACCTGATATACATCATATATCAGTGGTATCTTTGTGTACAGAGCCTAAAGGTAAAATGGTTCCATCATTCTTATTTCGTTTAACTGAACTCTGTATCTGCTCATTGTTGACCACCTCCTCAACACGTGAAACCATATCTTCCATGTGTTCCTTCTCACAAGTTACTTCATTCACTTCACGGGCATCATCATTTAACTCAATCAACACATCAAATCTATTGGTGGAAGGATGACCAACATGCTCCTTACCTGCCACACATGGTTGTGGTTTACTTATATTGATCTCAAGTTCACCTGGGCAATCCAATCCTTTTTGCATTTGTTCAGCGCTGGAAACAAAATGTTCAGCAACTGGATGCTTGTTAACATTCAAATCAGTGATTTCACAATGGGAAAGTTCTTTAGTATTACTCTTTCTTTTTGCTACTTTCTGCCATACTTGTTTATTTCTCTTATGAGCTGTGCCTATTCCAATATCTGGTTTTACTACTTCCTGATTTATACTCATAATACCAGCACCATCATTACATTTAACAATAACTGCACCAACTTTCAGGCATGAACTGTCTAAATGACCAAACTCCTTACATTCATTACATATGTCAGGCCTCCACAAATAATTAACTTTGACAACTTGAGAAGATCCATCCAATAATTTGAAAGGGAACTCATCGACTAATTTTCGATCAGGTGATACATCAACAAGACATTTTGCATATCTGATCCTCTCAAGCTTCTCAGTGGACGTATCCATGCATAAAAGCTTTCCAATTCTAGAAGCTAACCAATTGATACCAATATGTGACCAAGCATAGATAGGGATGTTAGAGAGTTTTAGCCATACAGGAACAGATCGGATAGAACTGCAACTATTACCTATTGATGGATCCCAAGCTTTAACAATGAAAATCTTGTTCCTAAGGAAGATAGGATCAGCTTCCAGAATTCTCCTTCTGTCCTCCGCACAAGACAGATTGAAAAGGAACAAACTTCCATCAGATTTAACTACAATCTCTCCCTTCAACTTCCACAGTTTCTTCAAATGGTTGATAACAGTGAGATATGACAGAGGTTTATCAAGAAAGAATCCCACCAACCACTCACTCCATATTTCAGATCCTGCCTTAACTACAACATCAGGTGGAACGAGAGCTTGTCCATCAAAAACAAGGGGAAATTCAACAGGCGAATAATGACCAGCGTTGCGAGGTTTGGTTTTGAAAAGAGAGGACCATGAATTGACCGGAGGTTGAGGGATGGAAGAGTTAAGCGGAGGGGGAACAGGGGGAGGTAAGGCTAGTGGAGAAGAAGGTAAGGGACAGGGACGGGACGATGGTGAGTGAATAGGAGATGGTAAGGGAGGAGCAGGAAGAAGGACAGTTTGAAAAGATGGGGAGTGGGGCGGGTCAGAGGCGGGAGCAGCCATGATGCAAAAAGGTGAAAAAGGTGATTTTAACATAAAAACATCATTATTATTAAATCTTACAACAAGTTTACTAACTTTCCAAAACGACAACTTTTAACAACACGAACCAAATCAACAACCAATACATCACCAAATACATACAACAAGCATTCATAAGTCAATAACATAAGCATTAAAATAGTTTAAAAACTTTGGTTGTAAGGGTGAAGTTTTACTCATAAAAAGCTTGCTAACTTAACCAAACTTGCACCAACTCTTGAATGCGACTAAATCTAGGCTCTACTATGCAAATGGCTCGACTTTGTGGCCTTGGAGTGAATGTTGGGCTTAGCCATGGGATTTTAGGCTCGGCCTAGGTTGATTTGAGGGGCATGGGTACTTGTTTGAATAGTTATGTGATTTAGAAGAGTAAGAAACTAGTTTTAAGTGGATGAAAGAAGTTTAAAAATGGAAAAACTAGTGTTTTAAGCTATGAACAAGGAGATAGTGGCCATGGCTATGTGAATGAAGATGTGTTAGGAAAATGAAGAGTAGGAATGTAAAGTAGAAATATGCGAAGAGGAGGTGGTATTTATAGGCATGAGAAGTTGTAAAAAGACTAAACTAACCTTTAGTAATATAATATATGTTAGCACCAAAAGTGGTCACTAACCTCGTAGAAAAAGATTGTGTAGAGATATAAGTGATGAAGATAAATTAAACAAGGAAGAAAATGATAATTTAAATGCAGAAAGTAAGAACACCAAATTTATAGTGGTTCAGCGTAATTGCCTATGTCCACTTTGAGGTTAAACTTTATTGATCTTCTTAATGATTGATTACAAATACAATTCGTAGATCAAGTGCTTGAATGGAGTTGCTAAGTAAAGAAGATGAGTCTGAAAAATGGCAGAGTCTCCCCAGTGTTCTCCAAAAAAAGGTCCTTTTCACTGTGCCCCTGCCCCTCTATTTATAGACAAAGATGGGTTGGACTTCCCAGGTGGGCTCGGCAGCCGAACACTCTGGCCCAAATACAGTGGTCGTCGTATGCCGAACCAAATAGGCCGAACACAATGATGCCAAACCACCCTCTCTATGCCGAACGATATGCTTGCTGCGTGGGAAGAGTGGAACGAATGTCAGTCGAAGCCGAACGTGCCTCTTGGCCGAACGAAGCGCTTGATCGAACGTTGTCTCTGGCCGAACGTTGGTGCTGGCCGAACGATAGCTTTAACCAAACAATGCTTCTGACCGAACGATGTCCCTGGCCGAACGTTTGCCTTTAGCTGAACGATGTCTCTGGCCGAACGATGGTTCTGGCCAGATGATAGCTTTTGACGAACAATACAGCCATGCCGAGCAGTCGTATACACCGAACGCCTTCTGATGCCGAATGCTCCTGGATGTCGAGTACTCCTAGATGCCGAGTATTCTGGATGCCGAGTACTCCTGGATGCCGAGTGCTCCTGGTTGCCGAGTGCTCCTGGATGCCGAGTGCTCCTGGATGCCGAGTGCTCCTGGATGCCGAGTTCTCATAGATGTCGAGTACTTAATTGCCTGGTCAAATCTCCAGGAAACACTTGCCCCCCAAAGTGTATTACGTGACTGAATCGTGATACGCTTTGATTCGTGTAACCTTCATGTTCCGCTTCAAATCCTTGACTAACTTTGAATGGAGATGCCTTTTTGAGAATATTAGCAGTTGAGGCGTGTGCCGAGCGTGGTATAAATGCCGAACGATGCACTGGAAACCGAGCGCTCTTCAATTGCTGAACGTCATTGTACGCCGATGCCGAACGATGTGACTTTGACCGGTTCCACCGGATGTAGCCTTTTCGACTTCTTCTTTTTCCCTATAAAACCCGACACCTCCTTCCTTCTTCCCTTTTTACGCTTCCAACACCTCTGCCTTGCACCTGCCGAAGCTCCCAATTAACATTCTTCAACTATTCGTCGACTCCTCCCAAATCTTCATCCTATCAACTAGGTACCGACTCTTCCACCTAAACATGGTCTTTACGTTCGAACTCCCTAATTGATGGGGTAGGTCGAGCCTTGATTAAAGTATCTTAAAAAGTTGCCAGATCACGCGATGAGGGTGGACGGAAGTGTGGGCAGAGACGAGCTTTCTAGGAAGCTGTGTGGTAGACGTATTGTGGTTCGGCATAAATCTTTTGTGCCGAACGAGATTGGTGGAGGAAAGAGCATAGGAGAAGTAGGAGATGGTTAGGGGCGTCGAATGGTAAAGTCTAGCACGACCTGCCGAACGATTCACCCTTGTTATTTGGCGTGGATGGAGAAATAAGATGGGAACGAAGTCGTTGTTAAGGGAGGTGTGTCGAGCGTTGTCTCGATCGAACAAGCTTCTGGCCGAACGATGCTTCACCGAACAGTCACAAACGCCGTATTACACTTAGGCCGAACGAACACAAATGCCGAACCACACTTAAGTCGAACAATACAAATGCTGAATCAAGCTTAGGTCGAACAAACATAAATGCCGAACTACCTTAGGCCGAACAAACATAAATGCCGAACCAAACCTATGCCGAACAATACAAATGCCGAACAATAATAAGCGCCGAACAACACTTAGGTCGAACAATTCAAATGCCGAACAATCATAAGCGCTGAACAACACTTAACCGAACGATTGTGAATGCTGAAACCTATTTTGGCCGGACAAAACTTTAGCCGAACACTTCTTAATTATACATTTTCCGAATCTGGAACTGTAGTCACCACAAGGCGGGCTTTTTGAGACGGTCAGCGATGACGGTCTTCGAAGGCAACGATTCGAAACTCGTTTTCGTATCTTTGTAATCTCTAGATTCTTATTGCTTATACACGATTGCTTGCACTAGTTTACACACCACGTGGGGAGAATTTTCGTATTGTTAATTCTAATATTCAACGTTTTTCAAGTATAGTTTTCACAGGCACTCAGACAGATTCATTATTTATTGGGGATGTCTAAAAAGTCTAGCTCCGCCACTATATCTGATAGGCCCGGACCGTCATCGAGGCAAGAAGTTGCTGATACTTCAGATCCGTCGACTTCCCCTGACCATAACTTAGCTCCTAATGCCCTGGAGGCAACAATTCTCTTAGACAACCCGATCGACTCACAGGCTTCGAAGATTAACAAAGTCGCACTTCGGCGAATATGCTCCATTCATGGGATTCCTTTCGCCGACGTGTTAGTTCCATCGCGACACGATCGCCCTCACCTGCCCCCAGTCGGATATACCACCTGCAACAAGTTCATGTGTTGGATGGACAGCGTGCCTCCGTTTAATTTATTTCTTCGAGACGTGTTGCAGTCATAGACATTGCCCCATCGCAGCTGCACCCAAACGGTCACGCATTTCTATATCGGACCTACCTACTCTTCATGGCCGTCTTCTCTAGACCTCCAACTTCCGGCGACATCAGATACATTTATATGATCAAGAAACGAAAAGATAGCCCTTCCTTCATGTTCCTTGAGTCGTACCACAAATGCCAAATCTTGACAGGAGCATGTAGCAAATTCGCCCTGTACAAACAGGAATGGTTCTATGTGCGTTGCCCTCCTGGTTTTGCGAGGGGATGGGTCGAAGGCAGTAAGTCTCTTTACTGGGTCATCATTCGTGTTCAATTGGAGTTATGCTTTTCCTAACTTCTCTTTTCATCTTTTCAGGTATTAACCCGCGTCCGGAGGGCCGAGGATATTCTGAGGCCGTTGAAGCCATTAGAGCTCTTCCTACCGAGGAACGAGACATCCGAACCTTCATTTCAAATGAATCATTGTCAAGGTTCGGCTTGCTAGCCCCTGGTCGTCGGATTAGCCTTCCGGAGGGCATTTCCATTCCCAAGCCGGCATTCGGTAAAGGGAAAAAACAAGCTGGGTCGTCATCACGCCACACTCCCGATGCGCACGAAGAGGGTGTGCACAAGGAGGATGAAGCTCTTGAGACTCAAGGCGAGAATGTGGGTCCCGCTTGGAATCCGGCGGTCGAAGTTCACGACATTGAGACGTCATCCTCCCCTTCGAAGGGAAAGAAGAAGTTAAAATACAAGATACGGAAGGAGAAAGTTGGCGGAACTTCAAAAGTTACGCTCATCCCGCCAGAGAAAGAGGCTTCCTCACAACATATGGAAAGTTCTCTAAGGGGTCTGTCGAATCTTTCCATCCCTGACGATATACTTAATTATGGATTTGACGATCCTGAAGCTCTTAAGTTTTCTTCGCCCGCTAGAGGCAATGCGGGAGTTCAACTCCCAGCCTAGGGAGACAATACTCCGATCAGTAAAGATAAAAGAACCGGTCTGTCGGGGGGAACACTAGGACACACACGCACATACGCATTTCATCATACACTTCAAGTTTTTTCTTATTTCCTGGATTTTTCTTGACTCGTTGTTATCTTTATTCTTTGTAGGTGACATGGGGCGCTCCCACGGACTTGATCGCCTTCACGGCTCTTCCATATTTCATCATCCCGGACGGGATTCAGGTTCGGGCAGACGCAGGGACAGAGATGATTACGAAGATAGAGACAACCGTCCCCGCGATTCGTCTTACCGTAATAAGGCATATTCCCAATCTTCACAGTCCCGTGATCCTCTTCCTCCAACCGATCCGGATAGAGAGAAGCCTTCACAGAAGGGGTCCCAACCCGATGTTTCTCGAGAACAACACTCCGGTTCGTCGAGTACAAGGCACACTCGGGAGCATCGAAAAAGAGTGGAACTTTCAAAGCCTCCACCCCCTACTCCCGCGGTTGACCCGACTGTAGTAGAGAAGATGGTTGATCTTAAGGACAAATTCCCAAAAATCTGCTTTGACGGTCTAAAATTCCTCCCGGCTATTCACCATATCCCTAGGCACGTGAAGCAGAGTGCCATTGCCTGCAACAACGACGTCTCTGTTCAACATGATGCGTTTGTACACTTGGTTGAAAAGATCTCGGAGGTGTCAGTTGAGCGACAATATGAAATTGATCGTTTGAAACTGGAGGTTGGCTGTGACAAGAACATCATCAAGCATCAAGATGAAGAGCTCGCTTCGTATAAGTTGAAGCTTGAAGCCGCTGAGCAAAATGCAAAAGATACCGCTGAGGCAGTCACTCGTTTAGAGATGGCCCACAAGAAGGAACTCGATGAAGCAGTCCAGCGCAGCGGTGCCCTTGCCTTAGAAAAAGATTCCATTCAAAAAGAAAGGGACGCGCTTACCACACAAGTCAAAGAGTTGAAAGAATTACTCTCCAAGGAGAAAGAGGATAAAGTAGCTGCTCAAGAAGAGTCACAACGATATTGTGATGAAATCGTTGCTACTTGGCTCTTGAAAACGAAACTCGATGACGAACTTGCTGGAGTTGAAAAAATGAAAGATGAAGCCCGTGAGGAGGGCAAAAGAAAAGCTGCGGAGGAGATTGACTCTCGCCTCGAGGCAGCCGCAGAGGCCGGAAGGGAGGAGGTCAAGTGCATGTTTGACCCGTTGATTGCCGAGTATGGAGCCCGCGTCCTTATGCATCGCGACTTGACATTCTTGGGCGAGGGCTATCTTGAATCCCTAGCTGAGGCCTGGGAAACTTTAGTGAAGATTAAGAAAATCGAGTCGGGCTCTGAAGAAGTCGACGAGGATGCCTTGGTGAAGGAGTTTCTTAGAGGGAACGAGCCAGCGAATTTATCCATAGCTTTGGCGCTTTATAGCAAAGGCTCTCCCCTTCCAAAAGAGAAAAGTGATGAAGCTGGCCCATCTGGGGCTAAGACTACGGCTCCTCATATTGCTGCTCCTCCCGCTGTCCAACCGGCCGGTCGGCCGACACTTGACCCATTCGAGCAGCATGCCGGCTACGATCCTGAAGATCCCGGGCTCGGCGTTCATATGCTATCTCCTATTCTGGAGGGTGAAACTCCACGCGCAACCGATAGCCAGCCAGAACCCGGTAGAAAACTCTTCTTTTTTAGAAGTTATAAGATCTGTCATTTTCCAGCAGTGGATATTCATTCTAATGTTCATTCTTTATGTTTTCATGCAGGCTGCTCTGACCCCGAGCCAACTCCGAGGAGTGATGACGCCAAGGAGGAGGCAGAGAAAACAAGCGATGTTGCTCATGCGGGAGTAACTCCTGGCCCTGACGCTCAAGTGGTCGGGGCGCTAGATGATGATAAGCTTGACACTTCATCTCCCGCCGAAGGGAGTGATGAAATCGAAATCACTGGCGCCTCTGAACATACCTCAAAGATGAGCATGAAAGAACGCCTCGCCGAAGAGGAGAAGAAAAAAGTTGAGGTCAAAGTTGAGCCTGAAATACTGGAACTTACCGACCCGCAGAACAGACCTTTGAAAATCATTCTCCTGGGTAGGTCTAAACCACTGGATGTTCCTTCTCCTACTCCTGACTCCGCTTCTTTAGCAAGCAAGAAATCCAAGAAAAAGCGTGAGGGAGAGGAGTCATCGGAAAAAGCAAAAGAAGACAAGAAGAAGAAACCGAAGAAATAATCGCTATACTCGTTCAACGAGTTTCTTGCTTAAGTCTTGTAATTACTTTTATCTTTTGTCTCCGTAGTTTGTGTAGATAGGTTCTTGATTCCAAGTTTTGGAGGGATAGCTGTGTAACCTCTTTTTGGATTGTTGAATAAAGTTTAGTTACTTAGTCGTTTGAACGATTCTTTTACTTTTTTAGCTTTCTGAGTAACTGCGGTCAAAACTCAAGCACTTATGAGTTGTATATTTCTTGTTCATTCTCGCGTTGTTCGAACATTCTTCGGAGTGGCATACTTCTTGTTCTACATTTCTTGAGTACTTAGAATTTTTTCTAAATCCGCATTCCAAGGACTTATAGTGAGTTGACCTGTATTCAGGGGATCCAGAGATTGAGATTGTTAATACTCTAATCCGCGCTCTGGGGACATAGAGTATTCTGGTCCGCGCTCCGGGGACCCGGAGATTAAGGTCGTTTATACTCAAGTCCGCGCTCTGGGGACTTAGAGTACTCCGGTCCGCGCTCAGGGGACTCGGAGATTGAAGTCGTTTATACTCTAGTCCGCGCTCTGGGGACTTAGAGTACTCTGGTCCGCACTCCGGGGACTCGGAGATTAAGGTCGTTTAAACTCTAGTCCGTGCTCTGAGGAATTAGAGTACTCCGGTCCGCGCTCAGGGGACTCGGAGATTGAAGTCGTTTATACTCTAGTCCGTGCTCTGGGGACTTAGAGTACTCCGGTCTGCACTCCGGGGACTTAGTGATTATGGTTGTTTATACTCTAGTCCGGCTCTGGGGACTTAGAGTACTCCAGTCCGCGCTCAGGGGACTCGGAGATTGAAGTCGTTTATACTCTAGTCCGTGCTCTGGGGACTTAGAGTACTCCGGTCCGCACTCAGGGGACTCGGAGATTGAAGTCGTTTATACTCTAGTCCGCGCTCTGGGGACTTATAGTACTCCGGTCCGCGCTCAAGGGACTCGGAGATTAAGGTCATTTATACTCTAGTCCGCGCTCTGGGGACTTAGAGTACTCCGGTCCGCGCTCAGGGGACTCGGAGATTGAAGTCGTTTATACTCTAGTCCGCGCTCTAGGGAGTACTCCGGTCCGCGCTCAGGGGATTCGGAGATTGAAGTCGTTTATACTCTAGTCCGCGCTCTGGGGACTTAGAGTACTCCGGTCCACGCTCAGGGGACTCGGAGATTGAAGTCGTTTATACTCTAGTCCGTGCTCTAGGGACTTAGAGTACTCCGGTCCGCGCTCAGGGGACTCGGAGATTGAAGTCGTTTATACTCAAGTCCGCGCTCTGGGGACTTAGAGTACTCCGGTCCGCGCTCAGGGGACTCGGAGATTGAAGTCGTTTATACTCTAGTCCGCGCTCTGGGGACTTAGAGTACTCTGGTCCGCACTCCGGGGACTCGGAGATTAAGGTCGTTTAAACTCTAGTCCGTGCTCTGAGGAATTAGAGTACTCCGGTCCGCGCTCAGGGGACTCGGAGATTGAAGTCGTTTATACTCTAGTCCGTGCTCTGGGGACTTAGAGTACTCCGGTCTGCACTCCGGGGACTTAGTGATTATGGTTGTTTATACTCTAGTCCGGCTCTGGGGACTTAGAGTACTCCAGTCCGCGCTCAGGGGACTCGGAGATTGAAGTCGTTTATACTCTAGTCCGTGCTCTGGGGACTTAGAGTACTCCGGTCCGCACTCAGGGGACTCGGAGATTGAAGTCGTTTATACTCTAGTCCGCGCTCTGGGGACTTATAGTACTCCGGTCCGCGCTCAAGGGACTCGGAGATTAAGGTCATTTATACTCTAGTCCGCGCTCTGGGGACTTAGAGTACTCCGGTCCGCGCTCAGGGGACTCGGAGATTGAAGTCGTTTATACTCTAGTCCGCGCTCTAGGGAGTACTCCGGTCCGCGCTCAGGGGATTCGGAGATTGAAGTCGTTTATACTCTAGTCCGCGCTCTGGGGACTTAGAGTACTCCGGTCCACGCTCAGGGGACTCGGAGATTGAAGTCGTTTATACTCTAGTCCGTGCTCTAGGGACTTAGAGTACTCCGGTCCGCGCTCAGGGGACTCGGAGATTGAAGTCGTTTATACTCTAGTCCGCGCTCTGGGGACTTAGAGTACTCCGGTCCGCGCTCAGGGGACTCGGAGATTGAAGTCGTTTATACTCTAGTCCGCGCTCTAGGGAGTACTCCGGTCCGCGCTCAGGGGATTCGGAGATTGAAGTCGTTTATACTCTAGTCCGCGCTCTGGGGACTTAGAGTACTCCGGTCCACGCTCAGGGGACTCGGAGATTGAAGTCGTTTATACTCTAGTCCGTGCTCTAGGGACTTAGAGTACTCCGGTCCGCGCTCAGGGGACTCGGAGATTGAAGTCGTTTATACTCTAGTCCGCGCTCTGGGGACTTAGAGTACTCCGGTCCGCGCTCAGGGGACTCGGAGATTAAGGTCTTTTAAACTCTAGTCCGCGCTCTGGGGACTTAGAGTACTCCGGTCCGCACTCCGGGGACTCGGAGATTAAGGTCGTTTATACTCTAGTCCGCGCTCTGGGGACTTAGAGTACTCCGGTCCACACTCAGGGGACTCGGAGATTAAGGTCGTTTATACTCTAGTCCACGCTCTGGGGACTTAGAGTACTCCGGTCCGCGCTCAGGGGACTCGAAGATTGAAGTCGTTTATACTCTAGTCCACGCTCTGGGGACTTAGAGTACTCCGGTCCGCACTTCGGGGACTCGGAGATTAAGGTTATTTATACTCTAGTCCGCGCTCTGGGGACTTAGAGTACTCCGGTCCGCGCTCAGGGGACTCGGAGATTGAAGTCGTTTATACGAGTTTGCACATCATACAGAACAATGTAGCTCTAGTAATTCATCACCCGATTATGAGATATAGAAACGTTAGTAATTCATGAAAAATACGGCTTCAAGCCTTTATTAATGAAAAACAACTAAACCGCCTGATTACATGGCTGAAAGGAAACTAAGTTACGACTGAATGAAAACATACAGGAAATAACTGTGCCTAAAACAGGAAAGAAACATACTAAATGTAATAATGCCGCAAATGTTCACTGTTTCATGCTCGGGGGAGTGTCACGCCATCAACGGTCGCCAGCTTGAATGTTCCTTCTCCAAGCTTCCGTTCAATGACGTATGGGCCTTCCCAGTTAGGATTCATACGTGATGGTATCGGGAAAACTCGTTTCAAAACGAGATCACCCACATCAAAAATCCTTGGGCGGACTCTGCCATCGTAGTAACGTTTGACTCGGTGCCTATGCGTTGCCGCCCTTAATTCGGCCTCTTCACGTTTTTCATCGATGCAGTCCAGCGATTCTAACAAGAGGTCCAGATTCGTCTTGGGATCATAGTATGTCACTCGGTGCGATGGAACTTCAAGTTCCACGGGTATAACGGCTTCCGAGCCGTATGCCAAGGCGAACGGAGTGTGGCCGGTCGCGGACTTGTGGGTAGTTCTATAAGCCCATAATGCTGTTGGGAGTTCATCTACCCACTTGCCTCCGACCTTCTCCAAACGCTTCTTCAGTATGGACTTGATTATTTTGTTAATGGCCTCGACTTGTCCGTTAGCTTTTGGGTGTGCAACGGCGGCGAACTTCTTCTCGATGCCGTACTTTAAACAGAACTCTTTGAACTCTCTGCTTTCAAATTGCGTCCCGTTGTCCGTAATGATGGTGCGAGGGAGGCCAAAACGGCATATAATGTTTCGTACAGCGAAGTTAATGACCTTCTTAGAGGTGATTGTGGCCAAAGGTTCCGCCTCAGCCCATTTTGTGAAATAGTCAACTGCAACTATCGCGTATTTCGCACCACCTTTGGATATAGGCAAAGACCCGATTATGTCGATTCCCCAGATTGCAAATGTCCAGGGACTAACCATTTGTGTGAGTTCTGTTGATGGAGTCCTCGGGATTTTTGCATATCTTTGACACTTGTCACATTTCCTTGCGTAGTCTGCAGCATCCCGATTTACGGTCGGCCAGTAATATCCATAGCGGAGGATCTTTTTTGCTAGCGTTTGCCCCCCAGTATGGTCACCGCATTCTCCTTCGTGCACCTCCTTCAAGACCCGTTTTGTCTCATCATGTGCGATGCATCGTAATAAGGGGACTGAGAACCCCTTTCGATACATTAGTCCATCCTGCATCACATATCGCGCGGCCTTTCGAATTACCTGCCGTCTTTCGTCCCTTTTTTCTGGTAGAACCCCGGTTGTTAGGTATAGTTTGAATGGGGTTATCCATGATTGCCTATCGATTCCTATTTCCAACACAGAATCAACTTTCATTGCCTCTATGCTTGGGGCACGCAAGGCCTCAACGGGGAACAATCCCATTTGCTGAGCATCGTTAGTGCTTGCGAATTTCGCCAATGAGTCAGCTTCTTTGTTATGTTCACGCGGGACATGCGAAATATCATAGCGCTCAAGGTTCGACAACAGTTCTTGAACCAGAACAAGGTACGTGGCAAGCTTCTGTCCCTTTGCTTGATAATCTCCTCGCACTTGGTAGACCACCAACTGCGAGTCACAGAAGATTTCAACTGATTTTATCCCGAGTTCTCCAATGAGTTTTAAGCCCGCAATCAGTGCTTCACATTCTGCTTCATTATTTGTAGCCGGGAAATCGAGCTTCAGAGCGTAACAAACCGATCAATTTTCCGGAGTTACAAGAACTACGCCAGCGCCGGAGCAACGGTCGTTCGATGCCCCATCGGTGTACAATTTCCATCGAACATGGGGAATGCCATCGTGATTATCTGGTTCGTCGGGTATAGTAAACTCAGCGATGAAATCTGCTAATGCCTGCCCTTGTATGGCTCTTCGTGGCAAGTAGGCGATATCGAACTGGCTCAACTCGATGTTCCATTTTAACAATCTTCCAAAAGTTTCTGGTCGTTGGAGTACCTGCCGTAGGGGCTGATCGGTATAAACACTGATTGAGTGTGCTTGAAAGTATGGGCCCAGCTTACGTGATGCAATCACCAAGCAATAGGCCAATTTCTCGATTTTAGGGTAATTTCTTTCTGCCCCTGTTAAACGCTTGCTAACGTAATACACCGGCTTTTGGATTCGGTCCTCCTTGCGGACCAAGGCCGCACTTATAGCATGTGGGGATACGGCCAAGTACACATACAACATCTCATGGTCTACTGGTTTTGACAGCACCGGTGGACTCTCCAGATGCCTTACCAGATCCCGGAATGCTTCCTCACAATCGGATGTCCACTCGAAATTCATGTTCCCTTTCTTTATTATATCAAAGAAAGAGATGCACTTGTCCGTGGCCCTGGATATGAATCGACTCAGCGCGGCTACTTTTCCATTCAAGCTCTGTACCTGTTTTATAGTCCTGGGCACTTGCACATCTCGAATAGCTTGAATCTTTTCTGGGTTAGCTTCAATTCCCCTAGCATTGACGATGAATCCCAAAAACTTCCCCGACGCAACGCCGAAGGAACACTTCAGAGGGTTGATCTTCATCCCATAATACCTGAGTATGTCGAACATTTCAGCCAAGTCTCGAATGTGGTCGTTTGACTGTCGTGACTTCACGAGCATGTCATCCACGTAGATTCCATCGTTCTACCAAGCTGGTCTTTGAACATTCGATTCACCAAACACTGATAAGTCGCTCCTGCGTTCTTCAGTCTGAAGGGCATTACTACATAGCAATATAGCCCGACATCTGTAACGAAGCTGGTGTGTTCTTGGTCCGGAATATGCATCGGGATTTGATTGTAACCCGAGTATGCATCCATGAATGATAACAGCTCGTGTCCTGCAGTGGAGTCGACCAACTGATCGATCCTAGGCAACGAGAAACTGTCCTTGGGGCACACTTTGTTCAAGTCGGAATAATCTATGCAAGCTCTCCATTTCCCATTCGCCTTTTTCACCAGCACGGGATTCGATACCCATTCAGGGTAGAGGGCGTCGCGGACGAACCCATTGGATTTGAGTTTGTCTACTTCCTCTCTGAGAGCAGAGGACCTCTCTGGGTCCATTCCTCTCCTCTTTTGTTTAACTGGGACATATTTTGGGTCTACGTTCAACATATGACTCGTAATGGCAGGAGAAATCCCGCACATATTAGAATGCACCCAGGCGAACACATCAAGATTTGCCTGGAGGAAATCACTAAGGTCTTCAGTCATTGCGGGGCCGAGTTGTGATCCGATCTTCATCACTCGTGATGGATCGTCTCGGCTGACTAAAATGTCAATTGTTAATTCAGCCGGCGCTGCCTTTTCTTCCCTGGGCTTCTCATCGTCATCTCTCGGATCTATGTCTATGAAGATCCGAGAATTATGCCCGAGCCAGGGCTCGGGCACTACTTGTCAATCATCATTATTAAGGATGCGGACAGGAATGTCCGCAACCTTTCCTTTCTCCCTCCGATGGGCCTCTCTGAGCTCTGCCACATAACATGCATGACCGGTCGCCTGGTCTCCATGAACAACTCCTACTCCTTTGTCAGTTGGGAATTTCAAAGTTAGGCACCATTGGGCTAATGCTGCTCTAAACTCAGCCAGTGCCGGTTGGCCCAGGAATACATTATACGGAGAATCCACATCCAAAACTACGAAGGGTAAGATTCGCACCCTCCGACGTTCTCCTTGTCCCAGTTCAACTGGTAACTCAACATAACCCACTGCATCGGTCGCTGCACCATTAAAGCCATGTATGCGAGACTTGGACGGTTTCAAGTCCTTTGTTTCCATTTTCATCTGGTCATAAGCCTTCTTGAAGATGATGTTGACAGAACTTCCACAATCAATCAAAATTCTTTTCACATATGCCGATCCGATTGTTGTGGATATGACCATCGGGTCGATGGTTGGGGCCTCCACTTGGTCAGCATCTCTGTTTCTGAACACTATATCGTCTGTCATTACGCGCTGCTGCTTAGCAGGGGTCCCATCCTCCGTGTTCGAACAACATTCGAAATCTGCATGCTTCAGGGCATTAGCATACCGCTCCATCTCCTGCCAATTCTTATCCGCGGGGTGAGGCCCGTCGATGATCGTGTTTATGACTAGCCTACCCACAGTCCGGGTAGGTTCATCGGGATGACGCGGAGCTGGAGCACGACCTGGGTTGGATGTTCCCTATCCTCCTTCTGAGGATCCTTCACAAATTCCTGCAACTTTTTCTGCCTGATAAAATTCTCTATAGCGTCGTGTAGGTGTCTGCACTCTTCCGTATTATGCCCATAAGTCTCATGGAAGCGGCAATATTTCCCAGTCCGCTTCTGTTCCTCGGTTGACTCTTTTGGACGTGGCTTTCTGTACTGAAAAGTATTGCAGGTTGATAGGTAAATGTTCTCAAGAGATGCATTCAGCGGGGTATACTCGTTGTAGCTTGGAATTCTCGGTTTCCACTTCCCCGCTTCTCTCTTCTTCCCTTGATTTCTTCCTCCGGACTCCTTAGGCTGCCCAGGCCTGTTCTGGACATTGACTTGGACCTTTCCCGAGTTGTCTCCGGACTACTTCACAGCAACGTTGCTTTTCACGGACTCCTAGACAGGTCCTGGTGCCTTATCTCGCCTTACCCACCTAGCTTCCTCTCTCCTTATGAACTGGTGTGCCTTTGAGTAAAAACGCTCTAGCATAGTCGGAGGTTTTCCTGCCAACCAGTCTCCAAATTCAAAATCCGGGTCCACACCTCGCATCACGGCCATTAAAATTGCATGATCATTGGGATTACTGACTTCAGTCGCCGCAACATGGAATCTTTGTAAGTATTCCTTCAATGACTCCCCGGGATTTTGGATTACACTTGACAGAGACATCACGTCCTTTGGACGAGTGGTGTGTATCCTAAACTGCTCAAAAAACTTCTTCACCAACTCCTCGAAATTGGATACGGACCGCGGAGGAAGTCGGGTGAACCACATTGTAGCGATCCCAGATAGAGTAATTGGGAAGCATCTACACTTGGTTGCATCATTTTCTCTAGCTGAATCCATCATCCACTCGTACCTCATGACATGCTGTCTAGGATCAGTCTTTCCCTCATAAGGAGGGATAGTTGGCATACTAAACTTTCTGGGGTACGCTACCTGTAGGACAATGTCTGTGAATGGAGTGTGACTTCTTGACACTCCCCAATCGTCATTTGACAAGCCTTGATTCTCTTTCATTAATTGCCTGATCATGGCTGTCAGGTCTAGTGTTTGTATAGAAGGTGGAAGGTTAGAGTCCGTTCTAGGTGACTGTCCATGCTGACGCCTCCTCTCCTAGCGATCTGCCAAACGTGCCTCTTGAGGTTCGACATCATGAACGTTTTGATTCTCTGGGCCTCCAGTCTCCGTCTGCACTCCGGCTCCTAGGTTTCCGGCTCAGACTTGATCACGGTCTCCAGCTGTTCGAACAGTAGTGTATGCTTGAGCAGTCTCAGTCTTACGGTGTCTACGCCTGGGAGGTTCATCAGAGGAAGTTGAGCTGTCGGATGAGGAATAAGGAGTAGGATTGCCCCCAGCATTCTGCTGCTGCTGTTGAGTGAGTTGTGCCATCAGGTTGGCGTTAGCTTGCATCTACTCTCCTAGTTGTCTCCTGCTTTCCCTAAGTTCTCTCATCAAGTCATTGAATTCTATCCTGGTGACAACTGGCATTTGGTCTTGGGCGGTAGTCCCTATGCCTAGATTCGCTTGCTGATTGCTAGGTCCTGCTTGTTGCACGCTAGCAGTCTCATGGGCGTCCGCATTATGAGAAGCTGACCTGGTACGTGGTCTTGCCAACGTAGAGTTATTAGTATGAACTCTGAGTAGAATCAACGGACGTCCTATCAATGAGTTGGATCTTCCTTGGGGGATTTGTTCAATCCAGTAGCTTCAAAGCAGATCCTTGAGGCCTGAGAATTCAATTCTCAGTGAAAGCACCAAAGTGTTAGCACCAAAAGTGGTCACTAACCTTGTAGAAAAAAATTGTGTAGAGATATAAGTGATGAAGATAAATTAAACAAGGAAGAAAATGCTAATTTAAATGCAGAAAGTAAGAACACCAAATTTATAGTGGTTCAGCGTAATTGCCTACGTCCACTTTGAGGTTAAACTTTATTGATCTTCTTAATGATTGATTACAAATACAATTCGTAGATCAAGTGCTTGAATGGAGTTGCTAAGTAAAGAAGATGAGTCTGAAAAATGGCAGAGTCTCCCCAGTGTTCTCCAAAAAAAAGGTTCTTTTCACTGTGCCCCTGCCCCTCTATTTATAGACAAAGATGGGTTGGACTTCCCAGGTGGGCTCGGCAGCCGAACACTCTGGCCCAAATACAGTGGTCGCCGTATGCCGAACCAAATAGGCCGAACACAATGATGCCGAACCACCCTCTCTATGCCGAACGATATGCTTGCTGCGTGGGAAGAGTGGAACGAATGTCAGTCGAAGCCGAACGTGCCTCTTGGACGAACGAAGCGCTTGATCGAATGTTGTCTCTGGCCGAACGTTGGTGCTGGCCGAACGATAGCTTTAACCAAACAATGCTTCTGACCGAACGATGTCCCTGGCCGAACGTTTGCCTTTAGCTGAACGATGTCTCTGGCCGAACGATGGTTCTGGCCAGATGATAGCTTTTGACGAACAATACAGCCATACCGAGCAGTCGTATACGCCGAACGCCTTCTGATGCCGAATGCTCCTGGATGCCGAGTTCTCCTGGATGCCGAGTACTCCTGGATGCCGAGTACTCTTGGATGCCGAGTGCTCCTGGATGTCGAGTGCTCCTGGTTACCGAGTGCTCCTGGATGCCGAGTGCTCCTGGATGCCAAGTGCTCCTGGATGCCAAGTACTCCTGGATGCCGAGTTCTCATAGATGTCGAGTACTTAATTGCCTGGTCAAATCTCCAGGAAACAATATATATACATGTCATGTACAAGACAACCACCATACCCCTTCTCCTTCACTAACACATATTGCCCCCCTTTTACTCCCTAAATCATGCAAACAAAGCCATGTGTGTACATAAGGTATGGATGGGTTTTGTATATATACAAATGCATGTATATATAATAACAAGCTTTTATTTTAATTATAATTTGTCACATTATGCTTAAGTAAGAATAAATGTATGTTAATATTTTTAAGTATGCTTTATTAATACTAATTCTATCATATAAAAGTGTATACATTGTTGCACAAGGGGTGCACAAGTTCCCGAGAACATTTCGGTGTCGAAAAGTCGAAATTTCAGGAAACACTTTTCGATCACATTTTCTGTTTTTATTCGAACTAACTATTTTAGTACACATATTTTGAAAATGATTTTAACATCATTAATTATTATTTAAAAGAGGTTTATTTGGTTATAAAAATCCATTATTTAAATATTTAAAAATGATTTAAATATTCAAATACAAAGTGATTAATTTACAGGTTGTTACACTCTCCCCCTTAAAAGAATTTCGTCCCCGAATTGTTACGGAGTGGAAGAAGTAATAACCAACCTAAGAAAATCAATTTACTAACTTGGTTTTCAGTAAATCTGATTAGTTATATTTTTCTTAGTTATATTATTTATATCATAAACACATGCAATAAAAATGCTATAACAACCGTATGCAATCAGGTAAAATGATGCAACCAAAAGTTATGTAACAAACATATGAAACAAAATAAAGAGAATATTCTATAATAAATGCTATGCATCCAATATTTTTCAAAATACTTCCAAAATTTAGAACTAAATTCCCCGGTTTTATAATCAAAATATTTTCAAAATTTATTTTCGAATTCCTCAAAAGAGAAGTAAATCAAAACCAAAATAAAAAATGTCAAGGAGGGGGTCCTCCTAATAAAGCATGTAAAACTCTATAATTAAAATAGCATGGAGCCTCTAGTGGTATTCCAGTTCCTCCAAATACAAAAACTAGAGTGAACAATTATTATTTCTTTCCCAACAATTTCCAAAATCAAATTTCCAAAAGCACCGGGATTTAAGTCCAAATAAAAAATAATTCAAAAACCTTGGTTTATAAATTTTAACTTTATAAACTATGGTATATAAGACCACACAATTAATCAATCAAATCCAATTAAATCAAATTAGTCAAATTCCGTAAAAGAAAAACTAACACTCAACATTATTTAAAATGTTAAATGACTAACAAACAAATCTTAACTTAGGTTCAAAACTTTCGTGATTGCCTAAGGATATAAATAATTTCCTAAGTGTATCATTTTGCTCATCATCCTTTGGTTATTTCTTAGAGGATTACCTATGCTCCTTCAGAAAAAATTGTAATTTATACTCCACAACTATTGGTTTCTTAACTATGCCAATATTTCTAAATTACTTAAATTTGCATTCAGTATTTTATTCAACAAAATAGTTTATGAATTATTTCATAAATTTTCACCTCAGATTAATTTTTTTCGATAAAGTCATTTCTTTATAAAACACCAAATAATAACTTATTTTACTTTATTTACTTGTATAATATTCTTTTATATCCTAAGAGTACACACAAATACAAATTTTATTTCACTTTACACAATTTAGGTGAAGGTTTGATCAAAATTTTGGGTCTTTAAAACCGAGCCAACCTTTCGACCTCTTTAACTTAGAGTGTTAAAATGGACCATGTTTATGGGTTGATCCAAAACAACAAATAGTTTACACCGCTTACATATTTTAAACAAAAGCTATGGTTTTAATAAAACAATGTCTATTAAAACCTTCCTACCCATTTTACCTTAAGGTGTTATAATAGATGATGTTTATGGACTGGCCCAATAACACCAATTAGTTTACATTGCTTGGAGGCTTTAAATAAAATCTATAGTTTTGATGAAACAATGTTATCAAAACCTTCATATCCAATCTAACCCATTGAAATCAGTGTTAACTTATCCCTTATCTTATCTAAGAGTAAAAATTAATTTATCCAGAATAATTTTTACCAAAAATACTTTTTATTTTTAAATAAATTCCCTACTAAGGGAATTTAAAACTGAAATACCCGGTTTCAATTTCAAAAACTCATTTTTTTGCAAGCATACTACATATATTTCTTTTATGAAATAACTTCAAACAATAACTCAAAAATCTTTTGAAATCATTTCAAACAATTCCGGGATCTAAATTTTTCAAAAACTCTTCAAAATTTTATTTTAAAAGACAAATTTAAAATACTAAGTGTATTAAAACAAGGGTAAAAAACAAATGTCTTTTTAAATATCGTTTGCTAAAATCCCAAAACAATTTACACTTAGCTTTATTTATAAACAATTCTATTTAAAAGTTCTCATTTAAAACCCATCATTTATCAATTTTAAAACAATATTTATTATCTTAAAAGATAATAAAACAATTTAAATATCTTTATAAATTTTAAAACAATGTTAATCGTCCTAGTGGATGATTTATAAAATTCATTTTAAATCTAAAACAATATTAATTATCTCGAAAGATAATTAATCAAATTTACAATTTTCTTTGATAAACAAATCAATTATCATTAATAAATAGTTAGTTTCTTCCAAAACACTTTCATCAAATCGGTTAATTTACTTTAAACTCATTTATTAAATTAATTAACTAACTTAAAATATCATTTTTCAAATGATTTATTAAATTCAAATAACCATTAATTAAAATGAATAATTAATCTCAACTATCATTAACTAAAATGATTTATAAAACTTACATACTATTAATTAAAACAATTAATTAGATTCAAATGATCATTAGTTAAAATGATTAGTTACATTTCAAATATCGTTAAATATAATGATTTAGTTAAATTAAACATCATTAGTTAAAATGATTAACTAAATTTCAAAACATTATTAGTTAAAACAATTAATTAAACTTAAACAATCATTAATTAAAATGATCAATTAAAGTTCAATATCAATAATTAAATTAATCCAATTAAATTCAAATCTCATTAATCAAAAAGATTAATTAATTTTAAACGTCATTAGTTAAAATGATTAATAAATTTAAAATATCATTAATCAAAATGATTAATAAATTTTAAACATATACTTTTGTGAAAACACAACCTCAAGTTCAATCACTCACATAAGGGTTTAGGGGATGATATTTAATAAACGACGGTATAGCGGAAACTGCTATAACGGCACTTAAATAGTTTAAATTGAATATCCAAATTAATTTCAATTAAACAATCAATCAAACAAATCTAACTATCATCCAAGAAATCAACAATAGTTTATAACATCACATATATGATATAGTAAACTTGGGTGTGAGTTAAACTCATATTTAAATGGTTCTCCTTTAATATAACTAATGTATTATCCTACCATTCAGATTATATTAAACAATTTTTTATTAAAAGTTTACTTTCAGCTTACACTGTTAACATATAACTTTTAACTTAACTCTTTTGAAAGTCTATACGGGGTGGATCGTGTAGTGTATATGCAAGTATATGTGGCTAAATATATAATGCAACTAAACCAATACTAATCTAATTAAATATAGAATAAGCACACCAGGATTTTATACTGGTTCGGACCTCCCGTCCTACGTCCAGTCCCGAAGCTCCTCTTCGAAATTTCCTTTCACCAAATAACCCTCACTTTACCCGGAGGAACAGGTTTACAATAGCAGAGTTTCTTTGTCAACTGTGTGTTCTCTATTACATGGATTTTGACTATATAGTACAAATGCTTCCAATATATATCTAGAGAGTATTGTCTATGAGGAACTGTATATTTGGAAGAGTAGAATACAAGTATAGATTGCTAGAGATCAAGAGTATATGATCGAGTGTATAATCAGAGAGCATAAGTAAGTAAGGTGTCAGTTGTATCCTTTCTCTTGATTCTTGATGATATATATAGTTGTAGAGAGATTCCTTGAGTAGTTGCATCCATTAACAAGTGTTCTATGGTCGCTTCTGATGGTGATGAAGAGTTGCAGCGAAGAGCAGCGAAGATGTCTTTTCAATTACGGTAGTTGTAATTTGAATGTCAATAATCGAGTTCAGTTTCAAACGTCTGGAATATGTCTCAGACGTCTGGCTCATTATATTTTTTGTATATTATAGACTTTCAGACGTCTGAGTTCATTAACCAGACACCTGATCCTTTCTGTTTTATATTCCAGAGGATTTCTTCAGACGTTTGGCTAGTGTCTTCAGACGTCTGAAACCTGTGCATGTTGAATTTGTGCATCTGTGTCATTGCTCCATTGATCCTATCGACTTGTAGTCTTTTGTAACGTTCTTTGAGCCTTGTTCTTGTCTCTCTAGTGATGTTATTCTAGAAAGTTCTTGTATATATACATATATATGTACATTTGATTTTCATTGTATAGTTGTTGTCATTAAAACCATGAATCTGATTTCCTAACACCTTTCGCCGAACACCTTATAGTCAAACTATGAAACTGAATTCACAAGGGGTTCGTTCTCAAGGTTCCCTAATTCCTATTTACCTAACCTATACCTTACTAAGGAAAATCTCTTATGAACTACTCAACAATAGTTAATGCTCAAACTGAACGAGCATAACTAAACAAATCCTAAATGATAATAAAAAAATATTATTATCTCCTAATAATCAACTCATCAATACAACTATATTAATTTTGAAAATCATTCTTGTATATATAAAATATATTCCTAGGTAAAATTATTTCATTTACCATTTTAAAACAATACTGTATCGGTAGGTCTGTTCAAGTGTTTAGGAATACCTATCAATAACACTAATTAGACGCATCGACCAGAATTCATATACCATTAAACGGATCAAACAACACAATATAAAACATTTTTATAACACCAATAAATATGCACTCAATATATATATTTACACTCTCAAACTTATCCTAGGACATTACTAATTCTATCCTTAAAGAGTTTACCCCACCAGGGCTTAGAGGTTCGCTAAATCTAAGCTTTGATACCAACTGTGACAAACCACCTTTTTGACTCATAGGAATGACACTTAATTCATCCATAGTATTCATGTGCCATTGCCGAAGCGTCCGAAAGACAAGTTGTCATGGGGTGAAATAAAGGACAGAACAAGACAAAATAGAAAAACCTCACAACATAATGGTTACATATAATACAGAATGATATAGTACAAAAGGTTACTCCTTACATGGAGCTATTAGAGTTAAACAAAAGTACTACATCAAATAGATTTGCAGCTATACATTCCGACTTTACATATTTTAGATACCAAATATACTAACATAATCATATAGCAGAAATAAATAATTAGATAACTAAGGAGCCGCCTGCTCGATCACCGTTCTTCAAAGAGCTCCAAAGAGAAACTTGGTATTCTCGGACTACTCAAATATAATTGAGTACTCTAGAGTTTAGCAAAAATAAACAACTTGGGTCAGACAATATGTCTGGTATGAGTAAAACTCTGAAACAAAAGGGAGTTTATTTAACAATAACATGGGGGACCACGTCGCTAACATAGAACGATTTTTCTCCTATATAAACAACAACCAAACATAAGAATGGAAAAGAATAATAAGAAACAAATCCAAACATAGATGATGGGCAAAAATAGTATAAAGATCCAAACTTAAAAGAATGAAAATAGTTTGAACAAAATCCAAACTGGAAAGAATGGATAAAACAAGATAATAGTCCGAACTTGATAGAATGGACAAAACCTACAACTAAACATCGCGAAGAGTGGTTGATTCTTCCCGTTGCAATTACAGAAAAACAATCCGAAGGTTTGAATCAAATAAGGAAAGGAAATTTCCAATAATGACTAGGAGGGTGCACCCCTTTAAAGTATACCTATAGTAATATACTTTGAGAAGGTCAGATACTCTGTGACACTTCTCGGATACATCCGAACCGGACCCCGCCAATCCTTACCAAGTATCTGAATATTTCCACGTCTAAGTGCACAACCGAATCCAAACTAGATGAGATGTGAAAATAACCTTTTAATGTGAGCAACCCTACATAGCTTGGCTTCCTCTCACACTTTGGGTTTAGTCATTTTCGATAAAGGAACAAAGCTCAACGGAGCAAAAAATCGTCTTAGAATGACGATAATAAAGAAGCTGAGGTAATCGGCTGGGAAACCAACTATCGAGGATATATAAAACAGTCATATATGGAAATTTAGTCTTGTATACTCATCGCCACTCATCGAATTCAAATTTGTACTATTTCTTGGTTAACAATAATACCAGACAAGTCAAGGTAGTGTTACCTCAAAGTCATGTCTCATGACTATTCTTAACTTTCGAAATAGAAGCAAGTCTACTTCTTCGACATTTGGTGCTAAGTATATAAATAAATCATTCCATATAAGTGATATTGCTTTATGGGAATTAATTCATTTCCATAAACGAATCAAACTTTTACTTTTAAAACCGAACTCGTGCTTGGGCTTCACAATACAAGTATTAGCTTTAAAACACTTTGTTAAAGGAGTTCACTAACTTTAAGCATCATTATAAAAAGGATTTGATAACTTAAACGCATCCTTACTATATTGATTAATTAACTTTAAAAGTTTATTAATTCAGTTGATCAATTTACTTCAATAGCCTTTAATACAAAAGAAGTTAATCACTTTTAAACACCATTAATTTAATTAAAAATTAATTATAAATAAATCAATAAATAATTTAGTACCATTAATTAAAATGAATAACAAAGTCAAACATCCTTGTTACTTTAATAAATTTACTTTGAAACTTCAATAATTAAGTTGATAAATTAACTTCAAATGCCTTTATTGAAAAGGGTAAATCACCTTTAAAACATTATTAATTCGATTAACTTATAAATATAAATAAATAAATACTATTATTTAAAAATGATTTATTAATTATAAATATCATTAAAGGAGAGATTAATTAAAGTTAAAACAAGTTGATTAACTTTCAAAAATCATTTATCACGAAGACTTATTAACTTAAAAACGTCATTAGCAAATTGATTAATTAACTTTAATCCATCATTATTGAACGATTAATTATTCTTAAACATCGTTACATAAAATGATTAGTTAAATTAAACCTTCATCAACTAAGAATTAGTTAAGTTTAAAACACATCATTAACTAAGTAATTAGTTAACTTTAATCCTTATTAATTAAATAATTAATTAAATTAAATAATCATTATTAAAATGGTTAACTACCTTTGCAAACATCATTAGTCAAAATCTTGCTCAACTTGTAAAAAAATTCCAAGCACGAAGATGAAACCAAACGGTTTCGAAAAAAGTGAGTTTTCAAAAGTGCCGATATAGCGATCATCGCTATACGGGCAGTTCAGTAAACAAGTTCATGTTATTACCAATACAATCAAACATCACATAGCAAGGATATGAGCATATATACAAGGTAATCAACAATGATACAAGTGAGCATTTATTTACAAATTTATTAGCTTTAACTACTACTTTTTCGTAAAGCTTACTACTAGTTTACTAACTTTCCAAAACGACAACTTTTAGCAACATGAACCAAACCAGCAACCAATACATCACCAAACACATATAATAAGCATTCATAAGTCAATAATATGAGCATTAAAATAGTTTAAAACTTTGATTTTAAGGGTGAAGTTTTACTTATAAAAAGCTTGCTAACTTAACTGAACTTGCACTAACTCTTGAATGCGACTAGATCTAGGCTCTACTATGCAAATGGCTCGACTTTATGGACCTTGGAGTGAATTTTGGGCTCGGCCTAGGTTGATTTGAGGGGAATGGGTACCTTTTCGAATGGTTATGTGATTTAGAAGAGTAAGAAACTAGTTTTAAGTAAGAATAAATATATGTTAATATTTTAAGTATGCTTTATTAATACTAATTCTATCATATAAAAGTGTGTACATTGTTGAACAAGGGTGCACAATGTTCCCGACAACGTTTCGGTGTTGAAAAGTCGAAATTTCGGGAAACGCTTTTTGATTACATTTTCTATTTTTGTTTGAACTAACTATTTTAGGAAACATATTTTGAAAATGATTTTAACATTATTAATTATTATTTAAAAGAGGTTTATTTGGTTATAAAAATCCATTATTTAAATATTTAAAAATGATTTAAATATTCAAATATAAAGTGATTAATTTACAGGTCGTTACAATATTCGATATTTCGGTTGTGTGACTCTTAGGTGTAAATTCGGTCAGCGATTAATATAGAGTAATTCAAATACTAACGTTCACACGTCACTTAGCAGGTGGTGTGACATTATGGCCAAATTTATCGCATACTTAGCTTTGTTAAAATCTAATTTTGCTAATTTAAGTGTTACATGGTAGAGATAATTATTTATACCAATTCTCTTCATTAAAACTATATCACATTAGGACTTATGAAATTTGGTAATGGTCAAAATTTTAATATCATCCATATTCTTCTTTATAATTCAAACACAAAGTCCTTGGTTCAATAATAATAATAATTATTAACCGAACTACTCTAACCAAAGACTTTGACTTTGAGTTGATTTCAGTTGGCCGTAATACTGACCTCATATAACCGAGGAGACGAATCCTCTCTTGAATTGTGATTCACTTTCAATGCTTCCACTAGACCCAACTATAGTCGTTCGATGGACGTCATGCCATGATTTAACTATAATCAAAATGAAGCTTCGACGTTGAAGATCAATAGATTCTCAAATCAAGAGAACTGTGTAATTTTGTCACATCGATGTTTTTTGTTTGACCTTAGTTATATTAACCAGTAGAAAACCGTCGAAGAGTCATTCCATAGTTATTCAATAACTATCAATACGTAACCCATTGGTGACACCGGCAGCCATGAGTAATATGCTGCCCAACATTTGGAGAGCGTTGCATAATCTAGTATCGCCGGATGTATTGATATCTAATCTTGATACATCTTAGCTAGGAATATTTAAAGCGGTATGTTATTTTATTGTGATAAATCACTCATGATCACAACACGTTGTAACTACTATCATAGAACATACCATTTATCAATTTTCTATTAAATATACTTTTAATTAAATTAATTAATTAATATAATTCATTATATTAAGTATATAATATAAAGAAAATATCTTTTATTTTGAACAAGTAGATATATGTAATAAATTACATAATTGCCCCTAGGGCATACCTCTTACTCTATCACATAGTTGCAACTCTAGTCAACTGTAATATCATATCCTATTCATATTTACTTATGATTTGCATTGTGTTGTATAAATTCAAATCATTATTCAAATCAATCATTTTACGAGGACCGACATTTCTACTTTTTCTCATAAGAGTGCTATATCATACTCTTTTCTGCGAATCCCAACAGGATTGCACGTTGGTAAATCTTCTGTAGATTTACATTCTACTAGAATATCTGCCTTAACAAGATCGTACGACTTTCATTAGCTGCTTTCAGTCAGTTGCTAGTGCATTTCACATGACCTCTTAGTAGCACACCTGCCCTTATGGCATCTACGTGCTATAGTCCACTTCAAGTTTCCATATAATGATGTTATTTCCTTTTGTTTGCACCATGCCTTCAAAAATCTTTAATTTCTTCATATGTTTGTTTAATAGATCATTTGAACACGATGATGAGGGACAAGGTAGTTATGATTCGGGTTGCAACTCTCGAATCAGTCCGCAAAGATGTATAGTAGATTGTAGTAGTCAAAACCCTTTGCCATTCTTAACAAATGTTAAATTTACTATTTTTAAATCATTTGACTTCCCTCACGACATTAATTCCCAAAATATCGCTATAGCCCATCACATAACTCATATTATTATCGTGTACGTGTATCATGGTTCGAACTTGCAATTCATTACATTATTTATAACATAGTATCAATGAAGCACGACATAGCAAAGTTTATCAAATATTGATATTCGGGCTAATTTAAAGTTAACAACCTGTAATGATGGAATTTAAATGTAATAAACTTGTATAACATCATAAACACAAGCGCATATCAACATAAATCCATATTATTCAAATCACAAATTATTTATATCATTTTTAAATATGATTTAATCCTTTATTCTAATTTAAATCTCAAAGTATATTTAAATAATTCAAATTTCAACCTTTAAAAATATATTTTTTATCTCAGAATATTTCAAGTGTGTTTTCTAGAATTATCAGAACAATAAACAAGTATTTTATTAAAATTTTCCTTTATTTGAAAATATTCAAATATCTAAAATCCATCCTTTTTGAATATAAATTTAAATTAGTTAAAATCCATCAAAAATTTTGAATTTATAATTTCTAAAATATTATGTATATTTTAAAGTTAATTTTAAAATTTGCAAAAATTTAAAAATCCAAAATTTTGAACCAAATATAGGTGTTCTCTAGTAACTATATTCTTTAAAAATAAATAATGGTAAGTTTTAAACTTTCCAAAATCATTTTGATGCATCGATCAATAATACCGGAGTGTTATAATATATTTATGAGGCGAATCAAGCTTAAGATCCGTAAAAAATTTGAAGCAATCATGGGATGAAGGAAAAAGCAAGAAGGAATAAAATTGGCCAAATTTTGGGCATTATTGTCCAAAATTTCGACTTGGCCAGTCGACCGTTGGTATATGGAGCAGTCAACCGGTGGTGAAGATTTTCTAGACAGTAATGTCCAGAATTTTGTCATTCCAATCATTGTTCCTAGGCGTATGATGATCAACTTCGAAGATGGTTTCTATTGAGCTTTACACTGCACATTCTACTCTAAACTATCATCAAGTATGTCATCAAACAGTGAATGAAAACAAGATAAATTAGCTTAACACATATACTGTAACTAAAATGACAAATTAAACTCCTAAAAATGATTATACTCACTTTTTGTCTTTTATTTGTTGAAGGTAAGAATGAGAACACTGGTTTCAGTTATGAGGAAGAAGAAGTATTTCGTTGCTTAGATTCAGTATGAATGAGGGAGGCAGTGGAGAGGTGGTGTATATATAGGGTTTAGAAGAAAGTTTTAGGATTAAGGAAGTATATAAGTTAAATTATGATGATTATAAAGATAGGATTAAAAAGTGAGTTTCAATAATATATTTTCTATTTATTTTTATTTTCTTTAAATAAATCCACATCCTTAACTTCCTTATGACCCCAACCGCCTTCATATACCTATTTAAAAATCCACTCGAGACGTTTTGTACAAATTTTATTTTATTTTTATAATGAATTTTATTTTATTAAAATATCACCTTTTGATTTTCAACCATTTTAAAAAACTATTTTATTTCAAAATAAATTCCAAAATTTTCCAAATATTATTTGTTTTGTAAAAATAATTTTTCAAACAACTTTTAGATTTTAAAATACAATTCAAATTTCAAATATGAATTTT
Organism: Allium fistulosum; assembly: GCA_030737815.1. Lineage (NCBI taxonomy): Eukaryota > Viridiplantae > Streptophyta > Magnoliopsida > Asparagales > Amaryllidaceae > Allium > Allium fistulosum. The sequence goes on from CM060906.1 coordinate 571,380,646, forward strand.
AAATCATTATTTTTCAAATAAATTCGAAAATCATTTTTCTTGAATTAAGTTCAATAAAATTTCCAAAATTATTTTCTAATCTTATATATTTATCAAAATTCCAAATTAAAATCCGAAAGTATAATTAATCGAATAGCGAATGTTACAAATGATAGAAGACTTTTATTTTTCTTTTCTTCCATTTGTGAATCCTCTCTTATTTAATGGTCCGATATAAATTGTAATTAAAACAACTGATAACAAATTTCATAGAAAAGAACTAACTTTGAATTACATGTTTTGTAGGAAATCTATGTACATATGTGTGTATATGAATTGGATCCAAGGGATGATTAATGCTATATAGACTTCGACGGACATTAATACTCAAGCTGTAACGACCCGGAATTTTGGATATTTGAAATTGAAATATTTAATCGATTTAAATATTTAAAAGTTAGTTTTTAAATTGAATTTCAAATATCAATATTTATTGGATGGTATAATTATTGAATTTAATAATTGGAAAATGGATAAAATACTGAATCAGGAGTTTCAAGCTTGTTAAAAATATTTTAAAGGCTTAAAAAATTCATATTAATGATACTCAAGATAATACAACTTTTAAAATCGAATTTAAAAGTGTTTTGTTCAGTTTTAAAATTATATAGTTTAAATCGATATTTAAAATAGCCTTCCGGAGCACAGTCTCAGAATTCGACGAAACCAGTTCCATTGGATCCGTAATAGTGTATTATTATCGGATTTCAAATTTTGTAGTGTTTGGAGTTATCGGGTGGCCGTACGGAATGTAAATGCGCTGAAATCTATATTGAAATCTAATATAAATAACTGGGTCCAAAAAGCTATCTTCTCCATACGATCGAATTAGGATTCGAAAATTTTCCATCGCGTTCGAAATAGAGATATAACATTATGAACGCCTAGCGGCACGCCTCGATAGGAGATCGAGATTTTAGGCTTTGTTTTCGAGACAGTTTAAAATTTAAATAATATGTATATATTCACATATACCAGTCAACCTTCAGCTGAAATAATTTCACATCAGTGCTTTTCCCCTTCATTTCGGAATACTATAGCAAATTGATTTTGCCACGTTAACATCTCATCTTGTTCCCCCTCATCCTCATTTTAAAACTCACGCATCAGATGATTTAAAAAAAAAGGAAAAAAGTGAGAACTCAGTAAAAAGAACTGCGATGCCTTCTCTTTCATTCGAACAAATCCCTCTTCCTCCTTCCTTCAAAATCAAAATTCATGACTCCTCCTTTTCAAAAACATTACTACCCAAAACCGTGAATTTTATTTGTGAAAAAAAATGTAACAAGCCGAGCTTTCCTCTCGTCTTCATCAGCTCGAATTGTGAGGTTTTCCCTTTTTCCTTCTACGAAACCTCGAGTTCGTTAAAAGAGGAAGCATGCAACGATGCGAAGTCAAATTATAAATACCTGGGAGAGGCAGCATCGGCATCGCAATGGCGGAGCAACCGTGGCGTTGGGTGGTTCGTTCGCGAGTTTAGGGTGTGAGTCGAGCTCATTCGTGTTCTCGAAGGGGAACGGCGTTCAATTTGTGGGTGAGGCTAGGGTTCGATGTGTGGGGAGTCGCGATCGATGTTAGAGGGGCGACAGCTCGGTGGTCGGCACAGTGGCGATGGGCTCGAGGAGGACATCAATCTCGTATAGAAATTTGGAGCAGAGCTCGGTGGGTTTGATTTCCAGTACGAATTAAGGTAACTAAATTTTTAATTAAAGAAAAACACTTAATGTTACTCAAGTTTAAAACTTTTTATTTAATTAGCTGTTTATCATTTCATTTATCAAAAAAAAAGTTAACAGTAAGGTATATAAAACAATTTATCTTTTTTCAATTTAGAGATTTATATATATGTATATATATACAGTAAAGAAAAAAAATATAAATATAAATATATTTATATAAAAATATACATACATATTTTCACTTGCTAATTTATTTTAAAATAATGGATTATGGTGATTTACTTGTTTAATCAACTTATTTAATTATTTTAGTTACTAAGAAATTATTAAAGGAAAATTAGTTTAAATTAAATTTATTAAAAAGGTAATTGATTGTTTGATTATTTAAAATGTTAACAAATCGTATAATGTTTATACAAGGTTTGAAATCGTGAAGAAAACAAGTCGAGATGGATTGGGTTGCAAATAAAATCAAAGGTGAGTTAATCTCACTCAAATTGGATTACTGGTTAATTTAATTGGTTAAAATTAAATTATTGGATGATTGATTGAATTTGAGAATTATTATCAGTCTGGATATGATATTATATATAGTATATATATATATATATATATTGGAGTAATTGATATTCCCGCATTATATAGCGGATGAGACCCTATGCGCCCCGCATAATAGCGAATGACCCTATATACAGCGGTATCCCCTCGAAGTGGGATTGGTATTTCTATATTGTGCTAACATCTGTAGATGCAGGGAAACAGGTTGGAGGGATCCAACTGGATTCCTCAAAAATATTGAAATTTATTCTCATATTCAGTGATATGATTTATTTGATAATCCCTGATAGATTATATTGTAAATTGAAATTATTGAATGCTATGGTTTGGCTGAATATATTTTGGTATTTTAAGATATCAAAAATATAAAGATTGGATTTTTAAGGGAAAATAAAAAGAAAATTTTAAGTAAAATACTACAGCGAAGTGGATAAATTAAAAAGAATGAATTTGGGAAAAAGGGAAAGGGTTTGATTTTGAAAGTCCTATTAAATAAATTCCGAGTAGGGAAAATAGGGATTTTGAATAAATGGGAAATAAAGGGTTTTGAGGACTTAAGCGATATTGTTTAAGAATTAAAGGATTTATATTTTTAAATCCAAGATTTAAATGGTTTGGGAAAAATAAAAGGAGAATTTTGAAGTATGAAATTGATGTTTTAGATTTAAACAGAATTTTGAATCAGAAGAGGGAAGTAAATCTAAAAATTTGGTGTTTGGGGTAATTTTGATAAATCCAGAAATGAATTTCAAAATGAAATTAATTCAGAGAATCGATTTGAAAATCGATTAGATGTTTTGAAATAGTGATTAAAAGGAGAGTGAGGCTGTGGATTTATAAACTGGGTTTATAAATAAAGTGAGGTAATTATCAGTGGATAATTTGAAATTATAAATCGACGGTGGAAATTTATAAGGGGATGAGCAAATCGTTTTAAAAATAAAAGAGAGTTTTATTTTTTAAAAGTATGGGAAAGAAAATTTACGGGATTTGGGACGTAAATTAAATTGGAGATAAATCGAGAAGGATTTAAAATGGTTAAATCGGTTTTATTGGAGTGGAAAGGGTATTTTCCTGAAAAGCTTAGTATATTTTCAAGGAAGATTTTTAAGTATAAATTAGAAGTTTTAAAGATGTTTTAAAGGAATGTTTTAGAAAAGTTTATTATTTAGTTGTTTATAAATTTTTTAAAGTAAATATTAATTAAGTTAATTTTAGTAGTAATTATTTTAAAGGTTAAATTAATATTATGATTTAAAAGATAATTATTAAATATTTATACTTTATACAATAGTTTTATTTTAAAAAGTAGTTTTTGGCTAAGTTCTACTTAGAGAATTATTTTAGAATTTCATAAGTATTATTTTGAATAAAGAATATAAGTAGTTTTGTACTTAAATGTTTTAAGTGTATATTTTTGGGATAAAGTGATTTAATTTATTTAAAATCTAAATTTAATAAGACTTGGGGTTTTTCAGTGGAAATAAAATAATTGGTTGAATGATTATTTAATTTGATAGTTAAATAACCGACTATCAATATTGGCCAATGCGCTGATAGTTTCGAAGAGACCGAGATCAGATTTAATTATCCGGAAACCACTTCGATCCGGTTTGAACGTAGCGAATGAAGATCGTGAAGATGATGAAGACGGTGATTCGGTTTGTCCAGACCCAGGGCAACTTGTATGGACGAATGCTATCAGAACATCGTCAGTGGAGGACGATGAGCATTCTAAGTGAATGTGTTCTTTAAAAGGTAACGCTCAGTCTCAAGCCTCATCAACCAAGAATGACTAAAACAGGGGAGGTGCAGCAAGGCTAAGTGGATAACACCCAAGTAGGGTAAGGTCATCCCTGTCTAGAGTCCCTTTGATCTCGGCTGTGTGGCGGTTGCTGATCCCAACCGCAGGGTGATCTTATTCAGGCTATCCAGTAAGGGGTAGTCCGGTCTTGTGTTGCAGAGGATTGGGAGTGGTCCTCGGTACTCTGATCTAGGCCAGGTACTGTGACGGGCGGTACCCCAGTAGCCCTGCCATTGTATGGAATCCATTCTCCAATAAGCGCCCGTACGATTTTGATTGTGCCCAACTATGTTGGAACGTGAGATGCAAGCATTTCAGCTATATTCTATTTTACTTTCTATAGACACTATTATAATATCAGACGGGTTTGATAAAAATGTTTTGGTTATCGTAAGGTAAAAACCCGGCATGTTTATTTGTGGCGTGGTCTTACGAGATACCTTTGATTTTCAAAGGATTTTGAAAACTTTAATAATTCAATTGAGTGTGTTTTCTCACGCTGGTTTTCCAGACTGACTCGGGTGTTATTTTATTATAATGCTCGGGTCAGACCGAGTATTACAGATACATGATAGGATGCTATGGAGCTCAGGAGACGGGCTGGATGACGAAGATGTTTATCACGTATTTGACTTTTATTCCGATGTGTATGGTATGCTGTATAGTCGGCTTTTGTGAGGACAAGTTATTATAACTGTCCAGTGTTGTGTTATTGTTTGGTGTGTACTCTAATGATGTAATTTATAAAAAAGTAATAGTTCTTTTTGTATAAAGATCAGTTGCTATCTATTATAGATTGTTCCACTGCGATTGTGAGATTCTATGTTGTTGTTTTCTTCTTCTTCTTCTACCTCTTTCTTCTTTTCCCCAACGATCTGGTATTTTTGGCATTCGATTGTTCGGTATGTAATACAGGGAACGTATTGATGTCGATTTTCGAGCGTCGAAATTTTTTCGGATTGTTACACAAGCTCAGCAACAAACTCCTCGTAGTTACTACAATGCTTTTCCAATGGCAAAGTCATAGAGTGAACAAAGACAAGTTGAAAAGTTGTCGCGCGTAGAGTTAGTGTGAGTGGAGATGAACTGCGGAAGTTATGTGTTAAAGGTCAGGAGACTTCTAATGTAAAACCTGAGTTGAATTTCCAGGAAGGTTGGCATTGGGAAATTAGATAGGTCGAAATACATTTTGAACTAAAAAGAACCGATTTATATACGTATGCAAACTTTATTCATATGTAATTAATTGCTTTACATACACCATCAAAATTTGTAATAATTTTCTAAAATAAAGTGCTCCTATATAATAGAAAATAAAAGCCAGCAAAAAATCATAATAAACAATTCATCTTTGTCCACATTGTACAAAATCAAAATAGTTCCTTTCATAGAGTAATTAAAGTTTAGATACGTAATCAATTAAATTAAATTTAAATTCCTTCCAAGGATCAATTTCCATTGGTATAGTTTTAAATTGTATTCATGCATAATCAATTTTAACACTGTTAACTTCAAATAAAACTAAAAATTATATTTAAAAATTCAGTATTAAAACTAATTTTAGTAACACAACACTAAATTCTTCTCTATCTGTTAACTCAAATTATATCATGAGAATTATATAGTTAACATTTTTGACATTTTTATGTTCACAAATTAGACTCAATTTATATATATATATATATATATATATATATAATCAGCCGAATTAAACTTAAATTCCTTATCTAGTTTTTAAAATTGAAATTTGGGCTTACAAAATTGAATGTTGAGAATTAGGTTTTTAGGTTAAAGTTAGATGTAGTAGTAGAAGAGAGTGTAAGTTAGTAAAATGAGACATTTATTTTCTTTCATTTTAAAATGAGAGTAATGAATTATATTACGTAAAAGGTGTATATGATCTTATCAAAATTTTCGATGTATGTAAAGTAATTATAGCGTATAATAGAATTTGATATATATTAATTTATTAAGAAAAGAAAGTTAAGGTTTTCAACATCTTTTCTCAGATCCCATGTTTTTACTTGTAAGTTTATTTAGGAACTTAGATAACAGCTTGGTACATCTTGTTCATGTTTCAGTCCAATCTTAATTTGTTACTTTGACAAATTTATCGATTTCTTATTAGGCTACACTGTCATCCTACCATTCACCGACCATTTGAATTATATGCCACTCATCATAACAGAGACACCTTTGATGACTCGAAAGGAAGGCTTGCATTTGCATTTAGATTGTGATAAGAAGAGACTTTTTTGGAACATTTGATTTTTATGGAAGAGTTTCTAAACAACTTTTTGGTAAGCTTTCGTAGTATTTCTCAAGCAATTGTTTCATAGTCTTTTAAGCAAGTAAATATGTACAAAATTTATATATTTATAGTTATAGAGATATTTGATTTCTTAATCTAAACAGTTATTTTTTCACCTTTGTATTAAAATCTTTTTCTCTTTAAAGAACAACCTTTTTCATATAAATCAAAATATTTTATTTAAACTTGGTTATAAATAAAATTTAGCCTTTTGAAAAGTTTACGTCCCGTTGAGAGGTTACTTTAGGAAAAAAACTTAGTTTTACAAAACTTGTTGTAAGATTTTGAAAATAAATCCAACAATAAGTAGAAGGATTCAATAAAATTCATAATTCTTTGTTGAAATAAAAAAAAAATCATTGAAATTCGAAATATTTTTCAACTAATAATAAACCCAAAAATTCAAAAATAAAACAGAAGAGTGTTAGAAACAATTATTATAGTTTTTCAGAAAATTGAAAAGAAAACATTAAAAAGTTCTAAACTTTTAAAAAATCTACTTTTTTTTTCCAAAAAGAAATCAAAATTATTTGTGGGAACTTTTGTAAACACTATTTTTAAGTTTCAAAATACACAGTCGTACATCTTCAAAAACAAGTTATAATTGCACTTCCAAAAACTGCAAATTTGATAGTTTAAAGTGCAAATATTTGAAAAAAAATTGCAAATATAGGTAGAAAAATTCTAGTATTTGCACCTTTTCCAAAATAAATTCAGAAAAAAAAATTTGATTATAGAAACATGTGATCAAGTTCGGATATAATTTTTTTATTTTTTTTATTGAATATAAAATAGAAGCGTAACTGAAAACATGTTTTTTAGGAGGGTTTTAATGTTTCAAACTTGAAATAAGGAGTGAAATGAAAATTTCCACATCATCAATTGACTTTTAATAGTTGGTACTTGATTTATTTTTTGTGTGCACTTATTCTATTACCCACTTGTTTTATTTCACTATGGTATCTTGTGGCTTTCCCAGCAAATCTGTGATCACATAATGACATAAAGAAGGTAAAAAGTTCCTAAATCAATTAAAATGTTCACAGACACTAACTACCCAATGCAACCAGCCAAATAGTGACCTTATTTTCGTTTATGTTTCTTATCATGTATGAAACGAGCAGAAAAATAGCACAATCTATTGAAGTCGCCGAATTTTTTTATGATTAGCTATTTCTCTATGTTGGTTAAATAATACTCTGCAAAAATATTGTCATATATATAATCTACTTTTTAGCAGGCTGCATAGAATATACACTTGGTTGATCGTATGCAATCACCCAAATTAAGAAATATAATAATATCTATATTCCAATTCGTGCAAAATGCGACAAAGCAGCAGTTAAATGTATGCATAAAAGGTCATGTCATAGGACTCAAAACTATGTTGATAGCACTACAAATTTGTATGACTTGGTCATCACAAAGGCATTCACATGCCTCAGTTGGAACAAGTCTTCAAAATTTTATACCAAAATTACATGCACAATACATCTATAAATTCACACAACTCCACAGTTTTAACACACATCGTTCACAAAAATCTAAAATGAACTCACAAAACTTCCTGATCAAAACTGTCCTCACTCTCCTCTCTTTTCTACATTCATCAAAAGCCTCAGGTCTATTCAGAGAGTACATAGGCGCAGAGTTCAAAAACGTGAAACTCTCTGACGTTCCGATAAACCCAAACGTAAATTTTCACTTCATACTTTCATTCGCTATTGACTACACCACCTCCACTAATAACCCATCTCCCACAAACGGCAACTTCAACATATTCTGGGACACCAATAATCTCACTCCATTGTCAGTTTCTGCTATCAAACAGAAGAATAAAAACGTGAAAGTAGCACTCAGTCTTGGAGGAAACAGCGTTGCAAACATAGATGCAGTTTTCCAGCCATTGTCAGTAAACTCCTGGGTAGATAACGCAGTCTCCTCTTTAACAAAAACAATCAAACAGTACAATTTAGATGGAATAGACATCGATTACGAGCACTTCAATGCTGATTCTGAAACATTTTCAGAGTGCATTGGGCAGTTGGTTACAAGGCTGAAAAGAAATGGAGTTATATCGTTTGCATCCATAGCACCATTTGACAACGAACAGGTTAAAAGTCATTACTTAGTGCTATGGAAGAAGTATAAAAGTGCCATAGATTATGTTAACTTTCAGTTCTATGCGTATGGCGCTGGTACGACCATGGGTCAGTTTTTGGAGTATTTTGAGAAGCAAAGAGCGGATTTTGATGGAGGTAAAGTGATAGTGAGCTTTGCTACTGATAAAACGAGCGGAGGGTTGCGACCTGGAGCTGGGTTTTTTAAAGCGTGTGATGAGATTAAGAGGAGAGGAGAGTTGCTTGGGATTTTTGTTTGGTCTGCTGATGATTCGGCTGGTGATGGGTTTAGGCTTGAGAAAGAAGCCCAGTCTTTCTTGGCGAATATGTGATTTGAAGTTTTAGTCATGTCTAATGTGTTGTAAGAATAAAAAATAGTTTATATGTTGAAGTTGCCTGTGCTATAATTATGGTTGAAGAAGTTGTAATGCACTCTGTTATAGTGGAGGCTTGTGCAGTACGTTTTTCCATATGTTCACTTGAGAGACCCCATCAAATGGCTTTGGTTGGATCATCGATGGGTTGGGTCGATTTTGACCCAAGCCACTTATGATTCATTCTTTTTGATCTATTTAATACACGAGTCGATCTGATCCAACCCATTTGATAAACGGATTATCCATTTAACTCATTAAAAGAATTAAATTAGATTTGATTAATATAAAATCATGAAAATATACCAAAATTCAAATTTCAATTTTTACGTTTAATTTCTAAATTCAAAACTTCAAATTCTAAGTTTTAAATTTTAATTCAAATTTTCAGAAAAATTCAAATTTTCATATTTTTAATTTGAAAATTTTAAATTTCCAAATCCAAAGTCAAATACAAAATTTCAAACTAAAATTTTCAAATGTACTAAAATCAAAACTTCAAATCCATATTCAAATGTGGGACGGGAAGCTGATGGCGGGGACTTCGGTTACTTTCCAAAAGAATTGGGAAAAGGTCACATAAAGTCGATACCCCAAGCATCAAATATTTCGATCGTAAGAATGGAGTTTAGAGACATCATATCTCGTCGAGAAATTCGTCCAAGCATTTGACATCGATCGCAAGTTTTACAAAATTCAAACGAGTCTTTGAAAAGAGAAGGCCAATAGAAACCACAGTGAAGCACCTTTTTCGTAGTTTTTCGAGGACCAAAATGTCCACCGCACGCTTGATCGTGGCAAAACGAAAGAACACTCCTGATCTCATTATCCGGAATGCAACGTCGGATGATTTGGTCGGGACAATATTTGAACAAGTATGGATCGTCCCAATAGAAGTATTTCACTTGGGACATGAATTTGCATTTGTCATGTTTGGACCAAGATGAGGGAGTTTCTTTAGTAATTAAGTAGTTCACTATATCAACGTACCATGGATCGATAGAAATAGAAAGAAGTTGTTCATCGGGGAAGTTTTCATTGATTGGCAAAGAAGATGGTGCATTCGGAAGACGAGACAAGTGATCGGCTATGACGTTATCGGATCCTTTTTTGTCTTTAATTGTAAGGTCAAATTCTTGAAGTAATAGGATCCAACGAATCAAACGGGATTTAGCATCCTTTTTAGTGAAGAGATAACGAAGCGCAGAGTGGTCCGTATACACAGTAATGTGTGAACCTATCAAGTAAGGTCGAAACTTTTCGAGCGCCAAAACGACAGCTAGAAGCTCTTTTTCGGTTGTTGTGTAGTTGAGTTGAGCATCGTTCAAAGTCATACTCGTGTAGTAAATGACGTGAATGATTTTGTTGATGCGTTGTCCTAAGACAGCACCAACCGCGAAGTTCGAAGCATCACACATGATTTCGAAAGGAAGATCCCAAATGGGAGCGCAAATGATTGGGGCAGAAATGAGTTCGCTCTTAAGACGTTCAAAAGAGGAGATACACTCAGAGATAAAATCGAAAGGAACGTCTTTTCCAAGAAGAGTCGTCAACGGACGAGCGATTTTGCTAAAGTCTTTTACAAAGCGTTGGTAAAAGCCAGCGTGCCCTAGAAATGATCGAATGTCCTTAACATATTTGGGAATGGGTAGATTTGCAATGACATCGATTTTCGCTTTATCTACCTCAATGCCTTTATTTGAGATGATATGTCCAAGGACTATACCTTGTTTGACCATAAAGTGGCATTTTTCCCAATTCAAAGTCAAATGTTTTTCTTTACATCGATTTAGAACCAACTCGAGATGATGTAAACATTGGAAAAAAGAATCGCCAAAGATAGAGAAATTGTCCATAAAAACTTCTAGAAAGCGTTCAATCATGTCAGAAAAGATGCTAACCATGCATCGTTGGAAAGTAGCAGGAGCGTTACAAAGTCCAAATGACATACTTCGATAAGCAAAGGTATCGAATTGACACGTGAAAGTCATTTTCTCTTGATCTTCAGGAGCGATTGGAATTTGGTTATAGCCGAAATAACCATCGAGGAAGCAATAGAATTCGTGGCCAGCTAAACGTTCGAGCATTTGGTCGATGAAGGGAAGAGGGAAGTGATCTTTACGTGTTGCGGCATTTAGTTTTTAATAGTCAATGCAAACATGCCAACCCGTTTGAGTACGAGTTGGAATAAGTTCGTTTGAATCGTTCTTGACAACGGTTAGTCCAGACTTTTTCGGTACAACGTGAATTGGGGTAACCCATGAACTATCAGAGATTGGGTAAATGATTCCGTTGTCAAGAAGTTTAAGAATTTCATCACGCACCGCATCTTTCATTTTTGGATTAAGCCTTCGTTGCGCGTCACGAACATGCTTGGCATCGTCGATTAAATGGTTGCGATGTTGAACAATAGCAGGGCTAATTCCCTTAATATCGGAGATCGACCATCCAATCGCTTCCTTTTTTCCGAAAGAATAGAGAGAAGAGAAGCTTCTTGGTCAAGAGAAACAGTTGCGGAAATTACGATGGGCAACATTTCGTTATCACCCAAGTATGCGTACTTAATGTGATCGGGAAGTGGTTTGAGGTCCAGCTTCGAGAGTCTTTCGATCAAAGATTTGGTTTGAGATTCGGACTCAACTGGAAGTGATTCAAAGGGAAGAGTGTATTCAATCTCATTGGGAATTTCGTGAAACAATTTTTCGTACTCGGCTTCCCATTCATCGTTAAGATCAAGTGTCTCATTTTCGAAGTTTTCGTGAATGGCACTAACTTCTAACATTTGGTCACGAGGTTCGTTCGATTGGTTTTCAAGATTGAAAATGTTGAGATCCAAAGTCATGTTTCCAAAAGAAATTTTCATTGAACCGTTACGACAATTGATTAAGGCATTTGAGGTGGCTAAGAATGGCCGGCCTAAAATCAGTGGAATTTGACTCGCGGGATTAGACACGGGTTGTGTTTCGAGAACGATTAAATCAATGGGGAATATGAATTGCTCTACTCGAATGAGCACGTCCTCGATTTCTCCCATGGGTTTTTTAATCGAATGATTGGAAAATTGAAGCGTGACTTTTGTGGGTTTGAGCTCACCTAAGCCTAACTGTTCGTACACGGAGTATGGAATCAAGTTAACACTCGCACCTAAGTCTATCAAACATTTGTTAATCGTCTTGTCTCCAATTGTACACGAAATCGTAGGGCAGTCAGGATCTTTGTATTTAACGGGCATGGATTGGGGCAAGACTTCACTCAAACTGGCGGCTAAGAAGACTTTTTTGGGCACTTGAGTGTGTCACTTTTGGGTACACAAGTCCTTAAGAAATTTCATGTATATGGGGACTTGTTGAACGATGTCAAGAAGTGGAATGTTAACTTTGACTTGTTTAAAAATTTCCAACATCTTTTCCATTTGGTCCGAGTGTTTCTTTGGTCGAAGGCGATGTGGAAATGGAACACGATACTCGGTAGGCGGGTCTACTCGAGTAGAAGAAGAAGAATTTTGATTAGCATTCGATTCAACGTTTGGCTCCACATTCTGTTCAGATTCGTTCATTGTTTTAGAAGTGTCGAGAGAGGTTTCCGGTAAATCGTTTAGGTTAATGACTTGATTATCGATTTGTTTACCAGAACGTAGAGTTGTGATAGCATTCAATTGGGTGACATTGCTATCTTGAACAACATGGGCTTGATTTGAATTTGCGTTTTGATTTCTGGGATTTGGAAGGGGTTGACTTGGGAATGTTCCTCGTTCGCGTTCACTTACAGACGTGGCTAGTTGACTCATTTGCATTTCGAGTTTTGCAATCGATTGGTTTGTGTTTTGCATATATGAGGTCAATAAATTTTGCAAATTGCTGTTTGATTGAAGACTTTGAGTAGTTGCTTTAGCCAACGTTTCAAGAGTTTTCTCAAGTGAACTTAAACGTTTATTGTCTTGGGGAGGATGGGCAGAATTTGGTTGAAAATTTGATTATTGCGGTTGATTATGAGAGGGACCCACAAAGTTTGGTTGAAAATTGTTGGGCTGAAAGGGAGGATTCGAAGCATTATTCAGGAATGCTTGAAAATTGGGACGAATCATATTCGTGTTGGGATTTTTTTGATTCCATACAAAATTCGGATGATTTCTCCAACCAGGGTTGTACGTTGGAGAAAACGGGTCGTTTTTGGCTTTATTGAAAGCATTGATTTGTTCGATAGAATTGGGACAATGATCGGCTATATGATTAGGATCGTTGCACTTATAACACATTGGTCGGGAAGCTTGGTTCATTTGATTCGATCAGAAAACGTTATCGAATTTTTTTATCATTGCGTCGATCTTAGCTTCCAAAGCAAAAGAAGATCCTATTGAGTGTGCACTCGATCATGAGTAGATTGATTTTTCGTTCGAACGTTCCCATTGGGATGATTTTTCGGCGATGTTTTCAAGAAATTGCCAAGCATCGTCGTGATGTTGGGCAAGAAAGTTGCCTTGGCACATTGATTCAAGCATGGTTCATGAGCTATTTTCGAGTCCATCGTATACGATTTGGCAAATCGTCCATTTTTCGCAGTTATGGTGTGGACTTTTTTTTCAAAATCTCTTTGAATCTTTCAAAATATTTACCAAATGGTTCTCCCATGAATTGATGAAAATTTACAATTTCGTTTCGGATTTTACTCGTTTTTTCCAAGGGGTAGAACTTTTTTAAGAAAGCTTTTACGAATTCTTCCCACGTTTTAATTGAGTTCGATGGTAAGCTGTACAACCATTTTTCAACGTAATCCGTAAGAGCGAATGGGATTAATCGAAGTTTGATTCCGTCATCGGAAAGTTGTTGGAGTTTAATGGTTGCGCAAACTTGTTCGAATTTAGTCAAGAAAATGTATGGATCATCGTGTTTAAAATTGCCAAATTTCGAAAGCGTGGCAATATGGTTCGAGTGAATTTCGAAGTGGTTACCCGTAGGGGCAGGTAACGTGATGCAAGATGGAATAGAAACTCTATCGGGAAAGATTCTATCCATAAGAGTTCGAGGGGCATTCTTGTTCGCCATTTTGGGAGGATCGTCAATTCGAGTTAAACGATTAGTTGTCGTGTCGTGAGTCCAACGATTTGTTGTTGTGTCACGAGTCCAAGTACTCATGCACAAGTGAAAGTCAAGGAGAGAAAGAAGTTAGAAACGAGTTTAGAGAATGAAAGAAGATTTGAAAAACGAAGCGAATTTTTTTTAAGGAAGAAAAATATTTACCAAGTGAAATTTATTTTCAAAAGAGAAGTTTGATTTTTGTTTTGTTTTGGCTTTTCAATTTTTTTTTTGATTTTGAATTTTTAAATATTTACTAAAAGTAATTTTTCAAAAAAAATTTTAGAAAATGAAATTTGGTTTTTGTTTTTGTTTTTGAATTTTATGTTTTTTTTTGGATTTTTGTTTTTGATTGAAAATTTTCAAAGGAAAGGAAAAAAGGTTTTTTTTGGATTAAAAACTAAGTTAAGTAAAATTAATAATTTTTTTGGATTTTGGATTTTTATTTATTTATTTTTTAAATATGCATGAACTAATGCAACTAAATGAATGCAAAGTACTTAATTACAGTTTTCTGTCCTTAGTAGCTCCTAACCCAAAATTGTATAATCACACTTTTTTTTAAATCAACAAAAATATTTCTCAGCTAGGTAACGGGCAGGGGTTATCGGTGCACCACGAATCATCGTAGCAATGCAGTCGAAGGTTTAAGTACCTTCAGAGGAACAACCAGTATAATATTTACGTATCACCGTAATTTTTATAACTGGTTATTACTTTGCCGTAACCTAGACACCAAGAAATAAAATTATTCAAAGAAAACAATTGTGAAGATACCATTAAGCCCTAAGTGAGCTCGTGACACCCTTAAGTCGAATGTCTAACCTTTATTATTAGTCAAATTCTATGATGAAATGCGTTTGTAGGCTAAGGAAGGGGTGATGAAATCTCTCACCTTATGTGAATTGGGGTATTGCCCTTAAAAAGAAAATAAGATGAATGCAAAACAGAAATTAAACGTGAATTTACAATGCAACTAAAATGAAGTTTGTTTTTTTTTGAATTTTTTTTTATATAAATGCAAATGCAAGCAACCAACAATGCAATTCAAATAAAAACAAGGGACAGTTTGGCACAGGTCCTTAATAAGTTTCAAAATACACAAAAACCCCAGTAAAATAAAGTTTGTAAATTAGGTCCCTAGAATTAAGTTACTGAATAATGACGTACACTTATGCAATTATTCAGTGAATAATTGCAGACATTTATGCAATTATATCAAAAAATTGCGGAAAATTCCGCAATTATTCATCCAACAAATTGCGGAAATTTACGCTATTTTTTCAAAAAATTGTGGAAAATTCCGCAATTATTCACCCAAAAAATTGCGGAAATTTACGTAATTTTTTCAAAAAGTTGCGGAAAATTCCGCAATGATTCACCAAAAAAATTGCATAACTATATGCAATTACTTAGTAACTTAATTCTAGGGACCTAATTTACACACTTTTTTTACTGGGGTTTTTGTGTATTTTGAAACTTATTAGGGACCTGAGCCTAATATTCACTAAAAACAATGGATGAAAGCACGATACCAGAGCGTGTAGAATTATTAGCAATTTATTTTATATATTTTTATTAGCGGCGATTTTCATAAGCGAGCAATTTATTGTTGGGTAAGCAAAGCGAAGCAATCAACTCTTCAAATCTGCTTTGTCAACCTGAAAAATCAAACAATATATATGCAATTTTTTTCATTGTAAAACACCAAAGAAGAAACTAAAACAAAACAAATGAAAATAAAATAAATGAAAACCCTTTTTTTAACACAAACAAGTGAAAACCAATTAAAAACAAACTAAAGTTTTCTTCTCTCTTTTTTTTTAAACAAGAACAGATTACAAAAACAATACTCGGGCCGAACAATTCCACTACAAAACCAAATTGCAAGCCAAGTTCTTCACCCAACTTCTGCAATCTGAAAATTGAAAGAGTTTGAACAAGATTTAAATGTTTTTTTATTGCAAAACGAAAAGAAAAAGAAAAGAAAAACAGAATTAACTCGGCCCTTCACAAATAAAGCCCAAATTCTATCAGCCCAAATCTGTTTCCTCTCCTCTGTGAAACAAAAGGGTATCTTCTCAGTTCAAAATAAAAAAAAAGAAAATCGCAAAATCAGATAGAACGAAAAGAGAAAATAATAATAAAAATAATAATAATGAATATGGTCGCTTGCCGAAGGAGGAACGTGATTTCAGTTCGCTTGTTGGTATGGGATTTGGCAAGGCTATGGATTGAAGATGAAGTCAGTGGTTCGAAGAAGGAGGACTTGATTTGCGTGAGAAGGCGGTTGTAAGAAATTAGGTGATTGCTGTCATTGGTTATTGGTTGCAGGCTGAAGGTCGAGGATGGGTTGCTAGCTGTGCTTGGATGCAGTCAGGAGTAACAGAAGGTCAGTGTGTTTGTATAGGAGATGCTCGTCGAGGTCGTGGTTGATGAAAAAAAATGATTGTGGATTTATGGATTTCGTGGTGGAAGAGGTAGCGATGGTTTGGGGGATTTCAATGCTGTAACTTGGTGAAGTGGTAAGTGATTGTGATTTGGTCGCAGCGGCAAGATATGGAAGAAGTGGATGGTTCGACTGCGGTTTGTTTTGGGATGCGGGTCGGGTTCGCGGTGTTGCTGTTGAAGTCGTGGAGGTTGCAGGAGGGTTGCTGCTATGCGGTGGTGAATGGCAGGAAGGGTATAGACAAGGGGAGTGCAGATGATTACTGGTGATTGGGTATGGAGTGTAATGCAATGGTATGTAGCAGTCTTTAAATTGCAGTTGATTACTGGTGATTGGGTATGTGGTGAAGACTGGAGGAAGCAATGGGGTAACAGTGATGGATGTTTTGTTGTCTGGTGATGGTTTGTGCTTGCTAAGTGGTTTAGAGGAGTGATAGTGAAAGGTTGATGACAGGAAGTTAGAGTTGATGGAATGCGTATGGAAGTTGAAATGGTGGAAGGTTGTATGTAGTGTGGTAGATGGTGATTAGAGGAGGTTCCGGCTTGTGACAGCAAGCAGCAGTCAAATTGAATGGTGCAGTCAGTTGCAAGTGGTGGTGGCTTGATGTTGAGGTGGTGATGAGGTATGTCAGAAGCAACAGTTTTTGGGTAGAGGTGGAAGAGCAGATGCTGTGTGGATGTGATATTTTGGAAGGTGGCACCGTGGATGGTTTGTGAAGTTGAACTTTGTGGAGCAGTTTTAGAGCAGTTAGAGGATGATGAAGAGTTGTGGCAGTAGTTGTGAGTTGTGAAGAAATGTTGGAGATGATGTAGAACTGTGTTGTAGAATGTGGTCAGGGGCAGTTGATATGTACTGTGTGAACTGATGATGTTGAAGGCGGGGTTTTGCTGTAGTCGGTATATGGTGGTTGGTGGTTGATTCGTATAGGTATATGAAACTGTGAGTTGTATGGATGGGGTGGTTATGGTCTTGTGCTGAAGTCGAAGTTGATCAGACTTGCTGTTTGAAGGGTTGTGGCAAATGGTGGGAAGAATTATGGTTTGGATGACAGTTTTGAGGGAGTGGAGGGTGGTGTGTTGTTTCAGTAGTTTGGAGAATAGTGGTTTGGAGTGATATGAGAAGTTTGTATGGTCTGAAGGTGGACAGTGTATTGGTTTGGGTGTGAATTGCAGTGTGATGGTTGGGTTGTATGGGTGCAATCTGATTGAATATGAAGTGAGGGTGTGTGTGGTATTCACAGTGCAGTTGGAAGTGGTTGTCTGGTGCACAGCAGTAAATGTGTTGATGGGTTTTGTATATGAACAGTTGATATTATGGTGTGTGAAGTGGTTTTGAGAAGTTGAAGGCAAAAGTGGAGTTGAATGATTACAGGAAAATGTATGCAGAGGCAAATGAGGATGTGAAGATGGTGGAATTGATGTAAGTGTGGGTAGTAGAGAGGATGCACGGATGTTACACTATGCAGGCAGAGAGCATAGCAGTTTTGTAACATAGTGAAATGTAAACAAAAAATGTAAACAATGCTTTTTTTGTAAATGCAAATGAAATATGTAAATGTAAATGTGGATTAATAAAATATATATTTTTGTTTTGAAATTGTGTTTTTTTTTAAATATATACAATGTAAATGCAAAACAAATAGAAGGCAACAATCACACAAACAAAAATGAAAACGACAAACACAAAACACAATTTTTTTAATGCAAACACACACAACAAACACACAATAAAAATCAAACAAAAAATAATAATTCGAAGAATAGAAAATCAAAATCCAAACAAATTCCCTGGCAACGGCGCCAAAAACTTGTTTAACAGCAAATGTTCTATCGATAGAAAAATGCCGATAACGGGGACACAAACTTGTTTAACGGCAAATGTTCTATCGATTAGAAAAATGCCGATAAATTTCGAAATAAAATTTACCGCAAGCGCACAGCGTACAAAAGTTAGTACGGGTCAATCCGCAGGGAATTTTTAAGATTTTAAAATTTTCAATTCAATCAAATTAGACCAAAGTGAGATGATGTTGTTAACTACAAAAAAAAAGCTAAAGCTAGAATTAAAATGTGATTTAAAAACTATTAGACTATAGAACAATTTAGGGATAATTCCACTCTCATATTTTTGTAAATCAACAAACAATAATTTATGATCTCTAGCTTTGATATTAAGTGAAATAATTGTTGTATTTATCATAAGTATTGTTTGTTTATGTTATTAATTAACATAACTCAAACCATCAAACTATAATACAACAACTATACCATTTATAAATTTTCATTGAAAATGAAGCCAAAGCAAAAGCTATTTTAAGTATGATCTATTTACTATTGTAACTAGTAATATAGATCATCAAATTTCATTTTTACTTTCATTTCAAAATCAAAAATGAGTTAGCAAATGATGATGTAAATTGTGTTTATGTTGAATAATATTAGCTCATTTCAATAAACAATATAAGCTATCAAACCCACTTGTATAAACTTACATCAAAATTCACTTTCATGAAGCATAAACAAAGAGATCATAAATCATAAAAATGTTGAAATTACATAAAGTTAGAGAGCTTCATTAACCCTAAATTGAAGGGGTTTAGCTACTCATTTGTGTTATCAAATCAACACTTGTAAATTTCAACATTAAAAAGCAAAGGAATTAAAACTAAGCAAGAAAGAAAGAGAGATTAACTACTAACTATTTGCATAAAAATTAAAACTACACTACTTGCATAAATGTAAATCTAAGCTATGAACATTAAAAGGAAAGAGAGCATAGAAATAAACATTAACATAAAAGCAAAGAAAAACATGTAGAAAAGAAAAGAAGAAGAGGCTTGGAAGCCATTTTTATTTCATGAAACATTGCCATTACAACTTGCTCTTTTAATTTCCTAACTAATGTGAAAGAGTAGAAGATATGTTCATGTACATAAGAGAGTTATTTATACATGCATAAAACCCTAATTCTATTTTTAGGGAGCTTCCCAAAATGCCATTTAGGAAGTGTGGCCACCAACTAACCATTAGCCACTAATTAATCCATCATTTGATGTGCATGAAGCTTTAACCTCCACTTAGTTGTCCATTAGCTCCTAATTGTACATTTAGGCAAGTAGGTGGGGTCCTCCATGATCTTGAACTTGAATTATTTCCTCTTCATTCCTTTGTATTTCCTTATGCATGCATATATCATCATGAATCCCACTTCCATATGCATCAAAATATCCTATAAAAATCATAAAAATTATCCAAGTAAAAATTCTTAAATTGACACATGCACAAAAATGACCATTTTGCCCCTGAATGAAGATGAAAATATGATGGTTTGAAAATAATTGAATTTTGGTTTTAACATGTAAAAATGCCCAAATATGATGTTTATTTAAATAAAAAGAGATAAAATACGAATGTAAATATATGCAAATTTACGTGCACATCAGTTACCTGCATGAATGATGTTAGGGAGGCCGTGGCCTGGGCAGCCGATGGCTAGACACACACGCGCAAGCGTGAGCAACGTTGACGTCGACGGTTGGGGAGAGAAGCAAGGAAGTTGGCAATGACCCAAAGGCTGATGGCATCGGTTGGCGTCAACATAGACTAAGCTTGAGAGAGTAGTAGTCTAGTCAGCAAGTAGGGGATGATGGTGATGATAGAGAAGAAGAAGTTGGGAAAGGAAATTAGATTGTAAGTGATAACTCTATCAAAAAATTGATTTAATTATATTGCTTGAACGATTCTATGCATTGCCATTACTTAAATGATCTGAATTCAAACTAATAGTGATTGATTTTTGAGTAAAATTGTTTGGGCAGAAATTAAGTGATCAATGTAGACACACACACACGTTGATTATGAATATATTACAATATGCTTAATCGCTTGCTAATATGGGTTGATGATCATGTTCTTTTGAGGTTGATAAAGATGTTATTAAAGACCAATTAGAGATTTATAAACATTATAAAAAATAGATAGAAATTTATAGAAATTTTCAAAGAAGAAAGAGTATAAATATGAATGGAAGAAGGTCAAATTGTTTATAAAATAAATTAAATGAAAGTATATAAATCATGTTTATACTGAAGGAACCGAGCAGTCGAAAGCGGGTGAAATAAGTATATTTCACAATTTTTCTATTTGGATCTATTGGGCCTATGAAGTCTAAAAGATTATTAGATCCAATCTAAGATTTTAAATAAAATCTTATTTCATTTAAATGGTTTAAAAGGAAGTTTAGATCTAATTTGAATTTAATATATACTAAAGAGTGTATCAAATACATTCATGTGTGTATAGTGCAAGTGCAATATACAAACTGTATACATAATTAATGTGTACGTATATAGGTGTTGGGATTTACATCGTAACAAACACATTCGCCTTTTATATATATATGCCTTTGTTGTCCATAGTTTATTTTGAAATTACATAAAATAACAATATATGTATATGTGTGTGTAACAACCCGCGTATTTATCGATTTGATATTTAAATGTTTTATTTAAATATAACATCGTTCGTTGGATGTATGTCCAAAAAGCTACTTTTTGCAAACAGTCGAATTAGGACTCGAGACCACCTCCATTGAGTTCAAAACGTCGTTTGCGATCTTTTTGAGTGTAAGCTTCGATATGTTTGGAGCTAGTCAAAAATTTGACCATTTGCACTTTGGGTTTGGTTTTGGGTTCAGCCCCTTTGCCAACTTAAACCCCAAACTGAACCATCCCTCCCCATTCACTCTCACTTCCTCCTCTTGCTCAGTTCTAAAGCAAAAATGGTGGGAGAGATGGGAAATTAAAACTCCCAAACCCTAGTTTCATCTTCAAATCAAGTTCTAGCTCCAAATTCAAAGAGAACCCATTGGTAAGCATCTCCTTCATCTTCTCCAACCCGTTCTCCTTTCAATTTCAGAAAATTCTCTAAACCTAATTTAGGAAATGTTTCTCTTTTGAGCATAGATTCAAGCTCATTTGGGTTGTGTTGAAGAGTGGTTGATTCTCCCTTTGCTTTCAAGCTCCTTCTTCATTGTTTTTGTGAAAAGGTGAGATTTTTATCTCACATCTTAGTCTTTAATTATCTTCGATTGTTAGGTATGAATTCCTAACACTTATTCTTGTGCAATTGATTTTGGTTTGGATTGATTTGGTGTTTATTCCAATTTTTGGTGTTTTGAAATCAAAATCTATGAAAATCCTTTTATGGATATTTGGATATTCGTATTTGAGGCGTGTCGAAGAGCCGTTAAGGCTGGGTTGTCGCTTGGCATAAATCCTTAGTCGTTGTCGCTCGATCGGTCTCTTTCGGTATTCATTTGGCCATTTTTGGTCTAGGTTCAGGGAATGCCCTGAACCCCAGTTTCAGCCAGCTGAAACGTTAGATTCAGCCGTCTGAATATTATATTGGGAAGATTTTTTTCCCAGATTCAGACGTCTGAATCTTTGGCTCCAGACGTCTGAATTGGCTCGATTTCAAACAGAAAGAAAATAGGATTAAATTGCCTATTTCAGACGTCTGAAATATTTCGTTCAGACGTCTGAATCTGTGTTCTGGAAAATATTTAATTTTCCAGATTCAGACGGCTGAACCAATTATTTCAGACGTCTGAATCTGCCGTGTTTTGCCTATTTGCCTTTTTAGCTTGAATATCCAACTCTAATCAATTCGTGTTGATTCCCTTTTTGTTGTTATCATTTATTATCGGCCTCTTTGTTAAGTCGCCCACCTTTTTAAACTTAGGTCGCTTGTCTTCACTAAGTCGTACCGTTTAACAGAACTTCTTACTTTGATGGTTTTGAGAATTGATTTCTTTGAACTTTACTCACGTCTTCGAACGTGAATTTTTATGATTGATTGTTCTACAATCACTTCTATGATTTGTCACTTCAAAATATAAAGGTTTTCTATACTAGTATTAAATATCAAAACTCTTTCATTAAAACGATTTCAACTCTATTTTTAATATCAAACTCATTTATAAAACTATTTTCCAATCTATTAGTATATACAAACCTTTACCTCATTCGTATGAGAAAATATAATTAAACGGCTTAGCAAAACAAGTGGTATGAATCGCTTGCGTTTACTTCGTCGGTTAATTGATGGACTTGTTCGATTGAAACTCTTGTGACAATTTTCTAGTGGAAATCTACAATTTGTTCGTAAATATTTGAGTTAAGCAAGTGGTTATGGGACATGAAGCTAAACTCTTATATTTACTAGCTTAGTGTAATCGACACTTCCTTATGATCATGATGATCATTCTTGTGATTTAGACTAGCGATTGTGCGATGTCTCTTTATTTGCGAGGTTAGAATAGACACCATTTGTGTGATTTCGATTCACACATATCTCTTTATCTTCAAGGTTAGTCTATACCTCATTGGTGTGATTTCGATTCACACATATTGAAACTCTTGTGACAATTTCCTAGTGCAGATCTACAATCTGTTCGTAAATATTTGAGTTAAGCAAGTGGTTATGGGACATGAAGCTAAACTCTTATATTTACTAGCTTAGTGTAATCGACACTTCTTTATGATCGATGATGATCATTTTATGGTTTAGACTAGCAATGTGCGATGTCTTCTCGTCCGTGTGTTCGGACTTGCCTTCGGGTCATCCGTGTGTTCGGAAAATTTAAATAGATAGCTTCTCATCCGTGTGTTCGGAAAATTAAATGGATAGCTTCCATGAGATAGCTTCTCGTCCGTGTGCTCGGACTTCCCCCCTTTTTGTGACTTCTAGATTTCGTGTGTTGATTTCTGAATTTAATGTTTCACCAACTTTTACAATTGGCATTAATATGTATGTCATTTATTGTGGCTTGGTGAATTAAATAAAGAATATGACATTCTTTTTAATCTTTGAGAAGATTCTTGTGGTATTGATTAATCTCTTGTTGATTTTCAATTACGTACTTATCACAGTACGGTATTATGGTTATGATACGTTTTTTTTATCATATCTCTTATTCTATATCACTTTATCTGATATTTATAGCTAGACTGATCCGTTTATTATTTTCTTATAAATAATACTCGGGTCAGACCGAGATGTTACAGGTGCTTCTGCTTGACTTCTCTTCAGGATTATTCTGACTTTTGGCTAACTACTTAGATTAGTAGTTTTGATTGTACGCATTTGAGATATAGACTCTACATTGTGTACTTATTCTTTTGTATAGCACGTGATGCTATTCTTTTGTATTATCGTGGATCTTATTTGACCACTACTCTGATGTACACTTTCATGTGTTATATTCATATCTATTTCCGCCTTTGTGATATGAATTGTCTGTGACTGATTTGTGTTACGTTTATTTCTATATTTGTTTCCGAAGATTTTATATAGCCACCGTGTGATAGCTTTGGGTTTGTATCGGTATGTCGGATTTCTTCCTTTAATGAAGTTCACGTTATACTATCTGACATATCGGTGCTCGCTCAAAGAAGTTACATGGATGGTCGCTCCTCAACAGCCTTATTCTCCGTGCTAGTTGACAGCATTACACCGGAGTGTTCTTGGCTAGCGTGGGTATAGAGGTGGGGCGTCATAGTGTGTGTAGTTTAATTATATATAATATGATATAAAGTTATTTAAACTAATCAAAAGTTTACATATATTCAAAATGACAATCAATTTTGTTAAAGTAAACATTAATAAGGAGAAGAAAATGTGAAGGAGTTACTCCTTTCATTTATTTATCTTTAATGCTATTTTAAAACAATTTTAACACTCGAACACATATATGTATACATATATGAATAACCACAAACTACGTTTAAATTAAAATAACACACACACACACACTTTGTAGTCTATTATATGTTTTAAATTAAAATAACACACACACTTTGTAGTCTATTATATGTTTTAAAGTAAAGTAACAAATTCAAATCTACTTTAACTTAAGAGGATTCAAAGAGTTTATGGTGTTAAGCACAAATGTCCACTTGTGTTTTTTCTTTTTTAATTGAAACAACTTTTAAACAAATATCACAACAACCAAAAATTATATTCAAAACAACAAATATGTGAAACATGTATTCAGTCGCCAAAGCAATTTTAAACAATTTACGTATATAGTAATTTATATTTTTGTATATAATAAGGTACAAAATACATCAATTAATTAAAATTAGTTTTCAATCCAAAATTGTTTGTTTGTTTATTTGCCTTTTTTGTTATTAAATAATAATTTCTAAAACAATGACGAAATTAGATTGGACAACTTAGGCATATATAAATTCGTTGTAAAATGAATTAGATCTAACCTAATATGAACATATGATGAAAATTTTGTAGCAAATGTAGGATCTAATTATATTATCATGGTTAACGTACAATCAATTAACATATATCAGATCTAAACTTTGGGTCAACATAATTAACAAATAATGAGATTAGATGTAGCATGTATAGGATTTAAACTTCATTAACATGGTGAATATATAATAAGATAAAATTAGAATTACAGATTACCTAGAAGCTAAGATTTTCACCTTGAATGAAGAATAAAACTCCTATTTAATTGAATCGACCTTTGGATTTTGCAAGGATCTAGAGCCAAACACCATCTTGAATGTTATTGATTTTATTTGAATCTGTATTAGAGAATTTTTATCATGGAGGCCATTAAGGGAGAGGAGGAGAGCAAGAGAAAGAAAATATAAAAAAATTTGTCAGGAAAAGAATGATGGATTGAATAAAAGAGTATGTTTTAAAGGAAACAACGAAACCTTTCGATTCTCTCCTTTAAAACCTTCCTAATTAATTTCTAATTAAATCTCGACAAATCCTCTCACTCCTCTTCATATTTACAGCAGAAGAAATAAAATTGAAGAGAAAATGGCAAAAATCATTTCATAAATGAGATTTAAGTGAGTCATAAAGAGGAGTAAAGAATGGAAATTTAATTCCTTCTTTTAATTACTCTTTTAGATTTTCAAATCACATTTGAAACCTCTCCCGATTTTTGTCATGCATGTGGGCCTTAATTTTTTTCCCCAAAACTACTTAACAATTAATCTATTTAAAATCAGTTTAAATATTTTATCAATACTGTATATCGGTACATGCATTTATAACTTTTATATACGCGTGCTAAACGCTAATGGTATCAAAAAAATCCAATAAAGTTTAATAATTAATATTTCATAAATATTAATTAATCTATAATCATTTGTAAATTAATTAAATTATGTTGTTTATTCAGAGTATTCATCATTATGGTTGTGCTACTCAAATGTGTAAATTCAGTCAGTGGTTAATATCATATAGTTCGAATATTAACGTTCACACGTCACCTTAGCTAGTGGTGTGGTATTTTGGCTGAAATTATCGCTTACACACCTTTTGGTAAAATCTAATTTTATTTATTATAACCGATATCCGATAGTAACGATTATTTACACCAATGCTCTTCGTCAAAACTATATCACATTCGGAATTATGAAATTTGGTTTTGGTCAAAACTCCAACATCGTCCACATTCAACTTTGTAATTTCAAACATAAAATCCTTGGTTCAATAATAATAATAATTATTAACTGTACTACTCTATCTAAAGACTTTGATTTTGAGTTGACTATATTTGACCTTGATACTAAACCCATATAATTAAGGAGACAGATTCTCTATTGAATATTGTTTCACTTCCAATGCTTCAACTCATACCTAATTATAGTCGTTCGATGGATGTCATGCCATGATTTGACTATAATCAAAATGGAGTGTTGTTCCACAGTTTCACAGTATTCTCATGTCGAGGGAACCGTGTAACATTGTCACTTCGAGATGTTCTGTTTGACCCTAGTTATATTAACTAGTAAAGAACTCGAGTGAGTTTTTCCATAGTTATCGAATAACTATCACTACGTAACCTCTTGGTTCCCGCAGTAGCTATGAGAAATACACTGTCCAACATTGGAGAGCGTTACCAACTCTAGTTTCAACGGATGACTCGATATCCTTTCTTGAAACATCTTCACTAGAAATATTTAAAACAAAATGTTATTTTCAATGTGATAAAATTCTCATGGTTACAACACTTTGTAAATACAAATGGAACGAGGCTAGCCCACAGCGGAAGGAATAAGTGTATTTCAACTTTTTTTACCATTTCAGATCTTTGTTGGGCCTATGAAGTCTACTTCATTTAGAACAATTCTAAATTTATATTAAATAAAATCATTATTGTATTTAAATTTATATTATAGTTTTATATTGTGCATATACGTGTATCACACACACACACATATGTGTGTGTGTGTGTGTGTGTGCATATGTAACCTAGCAATCCATGTAAGGTTTGATATGCCTATGTATAAGTGCTGTGATTTACACCGCAACAGACATGTTAGCCCCTCTAGTATACAAATATATTTTCCAAATGTATGTTTATGTGCTTTAAGTCATATATACAAAGTATTTCAAACACACACTTACACACACATATATATAAAATATATGTATATATATGATTATACGTATGTGTATATATATAAATGTAAACATATGTAAAATCATTTTAAATAAAATATTAAAATTTTATTTATTTATTTTATTACAAAATTTGAATTTTTTTAAATACAGATAATATATATATATATATATATGTGCTTATAAATATTTTACTGATAAACAGATATATATTAATACATAAACGAAATATACATAAAATATATAAATACATATACACACACATCAAATAATGCTCACGGCAAAAATGGTTTTTTTAGTATTTATTAAAATTAATTTTCATTCAAAAATTTATAAAAAAATTATTTTTAGAAATAAAATTTTGTATCTTAATATCATTTAATACATTTATAACTATTATAAATATATTTATAATTATAACTATTATATTTATATTTATAACTATCGTATATGTTTAATATATTTATAACTATTATAAATATATTATTAATATGGTTTAACACATCAAATAAAATTTTATAATTAATATTTCATAAATATTAATTAATCTAGTTAATTTATAACAATTAAAAATTAATTAAATTGTTTCATCAAAGGAGTATTCAACGTTTCGGTTGTGTGAATCTTTAAGTGTAAATTCGATCAGCGATTAATACCGAACTATTCAAGTATTAACGTTCACATGTCACTTAGTAGGTGGTGTGACATTTTGACCAAATTTATGGTTTACTTGAATTCAGTAAAATCCTATTTTACTTCATTAAGCGTTACCTAGTAGTGACGATTATTTACACCAATTCCCTTCGCCAAAACTATCACTTTGGACTTTGGAAATTTGTTAATGGTCAAAATTCAATACCGGCCATATTCAACTCTATAGTACAAAACACAAAGTCCTTGGCTTAATAATAATATTTATCATTAGCCGAACTACTCTAGCCATAGATTTTGATTTTAAGTTGATTTTAGTTGACCATGATACTAACTCCATATAACTGAGAAGACGAATCCTCTCTTGATTAGTGTTTCACTTCCAATACTTCCACTCGACCCAACTATAGTCACTCGATGGATGTCGTGCTATGGTTTGACTATAATCAAAGCTGAGCTTTCATATTGAAGATCAACACTATTCTCAAGTCGAGAGAACAGTGTAAATTAGTCATATCAATATTTTCTGTTTGGCCTTAGTTATGTTAACTAACAAAAAACTATCCAGTGAGTCATTCCAAGTTATCCAATAACTATCAGTACATAACTCCTTGGTGCCTCCAAAAGTCATGAGTAATGTAATGCCTGATATTTGGATAGTACTCTAGTCTCAACGCATCAATATCTAGTCTCGATGCATCTTGACTAGGAATATTTAAAATGATGTGTTTATTATATCATGATACAATACTCATGATTACAACTATTTGTAATTACTATCACAAACACACCATTTATTGATTTTCTATTAAATATATTTTAATTATATATTTAATTATTTATAACTCATTATAACAAATATATAACATAAAGAAAAACACCTTTATTACAAATGAGAATTGATTACAGAGTTAATTAATTAACAACAAATTACAAAATTTCTCATAGGGCTTACCCCTAATTGTATTAATCTCCCACCTGCACTTAAGGCCAATTATGGAATCTTAATCTCTTCCCTTCAATCAGCTTCTCAAGAGCCGACCAAGCTAGACCCATAGTGAATGGATTTGCTATATTGTCCTTGGTATATACCCGAGGTATCACGACCTCTTTTTTCTCAAAGCATTCTGTAATGAAGTGGAACTTTCGAAGAATTGACATGACTTCTTATGTGCTTTGGGCTCTTTTATGATCTGTATAGCCGCATTGTTATCATAGAACAATGTCATTTGATTCTTGGTATTGGGAATAACTCCTCGCTTATTTAAAAACTTGTGCATCCAGACTGCCTATTTAGCTGCTTCATTGAGGACGATATACTTGGCCTCCATCGTTGAATCAACTACTGTCTCTTACCTGTGACTTTTCCAACTGATGGCTCCATCGCTAAGCGTAAAGATGTAACCAGATATCGATTTTGCTATTGTCTATATCACTTTGAAAGCTCGAATCCATATATCCCTTCATAAAGAGGTCTCCATTCCCATATATGAGGAATAAGTCCGAGTATTTCTTAAATACTTCTGTATACATTCTACGGCCGTCCAATGTTTTTCTCCAAGTTTAGACTAGTATCAGCATATGCATCCTAATGTGTATGCCACATCTGGTCTAGTATATAGCATAGCATGCATTATAGATCCTATGGCTAAAGCATAGGGGATCCTCTTCATACGATCTTTTTCCTCATCAGTATAAGGAGCGTCCTTCTTAAAAAGGATGATTCTAGACTATGTTGGAACGTTTCCATGCTTAGAATTTTTCATACTAAACCTCTTCAGTATGGTATCTATGAATAGGGATTGGGATAATCCCAATAGCCTTTTAGATCTATCTATATAAATCTTTATACCTAGTATATATGCTGCTTCTCCCAAATCCTTCATGGAGAAATTCTTGGAAAGCCAAGCTTTCACTGATTGTAATAACGAAGTACCATTTCCAATTAATAATAAATTGTCAACATATAGCACTAAAAATATGACGGCTTTGCCTTATTTCTTTCTGTATACGCATGCTTTCGCTGTGTTCTGATAAAAACCAAATTATTTGATTACCTTAT
This sequence comes from Allium fistulosum, assembly GCA_030737815.1. Classification (NCBI taxonomy): domain Eukaryota; kingdom Viridiplantae; phylum Streptophyta; class Magnoliopsida; order Asparagales; family Amaryllidaceae; genus Allium; species Allium fistulosum. Next base: position 571,410,210 of record CM060906.1, read on the forward strand.
CGAAACACTTATTCCTACTCCTTGAAGCTTGTTTAAGTTCATAAATGGACTTTAACAACTTGAAGACCTTGCTTTCACTGACCACAACCCTCGGGTTATGACATATAGACAGTCTCTTCTAGATCACCATTTAGAAATGCCATCTTCACGTCTATTTGCCAAATTTCATAGTCATGGAATGTTGTAATGGCCAGCATGATACAAATTGACATAAGCATGACTACGACCGAAAAGGTCTCATCATAACCTTGAATTTGACAAAATCCTTTCGCAACTAGCCAGCTTTGTAAGTCTCTACTTCTCAATCTGGATTTAGGTTTTTCTTAAAAATCTATTTGTAAACAATGGGTTTTATCTTTTGGGTACGTCTCACAAAGTCCATACTTTGTTTTCATACATGGAATCCATCTCGAATTTTAATGCTCTACACCAGAGTGCAGAGTCTTTACTTTGTAATGCTTGTTGGAAAGATAAAGGGTGTCGTCATCTAAGACATGGTCCTCCTTCTCTCTATCCACGAGGAAACTATAGTATCTCTTTAGTGCGTGGGATTCCTTACTAGACCTTCTAATAGGTTGCGTGTTATCATATGCTGGTGAACTCAATTATCCCACCAGTTTTGCCTCAGTGTTAGTTTTTGGATCTCATCCAAGTCTACAACTACGTTGTTAATTTCCTTTGACAGATATTCCTTTTCTGAAAAGACAACATGTGTGAAACAATCATTCTTTATTCCTCTGTGTTGTAGAAAATATAGATCCTAGAATTCTTGGGATATCCTATAAATTTACACGAAGCTAATCTCGCCTCTAGCTTATTAGGGCCAACGTTCTTAGCGTAGGTCGGACAACCCCACACCTTCAAGTAATTGAAGTGGGGTTTCTTCCCACACCATATATAATATGACACCTTGGACACAGATTTAGTGGGTACCAAGTTCAGCATATGCGCTGCAGTTTCCAGTGCATATTCCCAATAGGACAGAGGCAATTCAGCCTTACTCATCATAGAGGGTTCGGTTCCTTTGCTCTGACACACCATTGTGTTGCAGAGTATAGGGTGAAGTAATTTGAGATATAATCTCATTAACTTTTAAGTACTGTTGGGTTTCTTGTCCAACGTACTCGCCTCCTCAATCAGATCGCAGGATTTTAATCTTTTGGTTCGTCTGATTTTCAACTTCATTATTATACTCCTTAAACTTCTCATAGACATCGGATTCGTTCTTTATAAGATACACATATCATATTCTCGAGAAACCATCTGTGAAGGTAATAAAGTAAGAACTGTTATCTTTAGTTATTATAGGCATTGGGCCATATACATCACTATGTACTAGCCCTAAGAGTTCATCAACTCTTTCATTTTTTCCACTAAAGGGGTGCTTGGTCATTTTTCCTTTTAGACACGACTCACATGTATCCAATGATGGTAGAAAACATTTGCTTTTCAGTTTGTGTAGTCGTTTCTCACTAATATGACCGAGCCTATAATGCCAAAGATAGTTATTATTATATTGCTAGTACTCATAGAACATACATAATTTGCATTGATCACATAAATGTCATTTTTAAAAACCATCATCAACTTTCTTTCCATTCAAACTAATGTTCATAACATTATTTACACAATGAAATATATATCCAGTCTCATATAATCTAGAAATAGAAATAATTCCACAAATAAAGCCTTTTATAAAATAGCAATTATTTAATATAAAAAAACCACTAGGCAAACATAAATGAAAATCTCTTACTACCGTTGCATCTACAATAGACCCATCAACAACTTGTAGTCTCATTTCGCCCTTTGCCATGCGACGTCAGTTCCTAAGCCCCTGTAATAAGTATAGTATGTGTTCTAGATCAAGTATCTAAAACCCAAGAAATTTTATTGATTATAAAATTTTTGACTTGTAAATATACTTGATGGAGCTACAGAACTGTTCTACTTCTTTTCTCTCACAATCTCGAGATACTCGGGATAGTTTCTTTTCTAGCGTTCTTTTTTGTGACAATGGTAACACTCACCCTTGTCATGAGCAACTTTCTTTCCGTTCTCACTTTTCTTCTTACCCTCTCTCTTTCGCTTCTTCGAACCATTCGAAGATAATGCCCCACCTTTAACTGCAAGTACAGTCGAGTGATCCTTGGGTTGTGACTCAGCCGACCTCAACCTATTGAGGAGCTCCACGAGATTCACATCTAGATTGTTCATATTATAGTTCAGTATGAACGGTTCATAGTGAGGGGTCAATGAACCAAGGATCATGTCGACCTGTAACTCATTGCTTATAGTCATGTCTAATGATGCAAGCTTACCAATATAACACGTCATCATTAACATCTATTTTTCCACTTCTATCCCTTTTGCATTTTGGTGTTGAACATTTTCTTATGTGAGTCAGTGGAATAGGGATCTTAAGGCTAAATTAACACCAAAGGGGGATGAATAGTGTTTAATTGATTATATGAATATTTTTTAAATTCTTTAAGATTCTACTTGGAATGATGTAATTAACAATCACAGAATCAAAGTGCAGATAAAAGTAAATGCAGTAAAAGTAAAAAGGAAAGAACACACCAGGATTTTATACTGGTTCAGAGTTACCCTACATCCAGTCACACACAATCCCTTGCATAGATTTATTTTAAACTAGTAAATGCAAATACAATCTTGATTTCCAGCCTACGAGATACACCCTCCAAAATCCCGACCTCTGGGTAGAGTCGATTGATTTTCGGACTATAAGCATACCCACTAGATTTACGAGCTACTAAGCACACCTAATTGATTTTATGGAAAAAAGTCACACCCACAAGTATAGTAGTATGATTTGATAGAGTTTTATAGACTCAGATCTTAGATCTTGATTACACTGATCCTATAACTCTTGAATAGCACTTTGATCTTGGTTTGAGTGAAATATATAAGAGAAATCAGAGAGCAGATGAAGGAGAATCAAACTAGTGATGATTGAATTTGATTTTGGTTGAATTTCGTTAGAGTTTGGGTATATTTTGATTTAGAAAATGAGAGAGTGGAAAGAGGAGAGAAGAATAAAAAAGTAGATGTTAAAAATTCGTATGGAAGTCTGGTATATATAGGGAAACAACGGTCACGTCCATTCGTAAAGAGATAAGACAAACATGCACTTCCAATCAAATTTGAATTTTAATAATTACAGCCACTATGTCGACATACATAGATAGAGTGTCTATGTACTCTTCACAAAATTGAAAAACTCTTTAACGATATTATTTTGAAAATCTGTTGCTTTGTAAAGTATTTGGATACTTTGTAGAATCATGTGAATACAGTTTATACATATTTTAATCAAAATATAACTTTATGAAATAAATTTGAAAAGATTTAATAAGAATAGTCAATATAATGTAAATAATCAATATAATTATAAATTATTAAAGTATAAACAAAAATTCAATATATATATATATAAACTTGAAAACACTAAAATAATACGTTTATAAGTATAAGAGATTGAAAATCATTTTCAAAATTATTTTGAAAAGATTATTTTAAAACCACAAGATTTGAAAAACAATTTAAAATAAAATTAGACAAGGAGAGAGAGATCAGGAAAGTGCTATCAAGGTTTTAACATAAATTCTATGACTCTTTAACTTATCTGGAATATCTTGAAATCTTGAACTCTTCAATACTCATGAGTCTTCGATTATCATCATCTTGAATCTACTCTTGATATCAGCATCTTGAATCTATTCTTGATACTGTACAGACTTCTTAATTAATACCTATCTAATATCCTGCACTATATACTATATATATCTTAATAAATTATTAGTATCTATATTTTATATAATATTCTATAGTTGTTATCATCAAAACCAAAACTTAAGGTACTAACAATCTCTCCCTTTTTGATGATGACAACTCTGTATATAATTATAATATAACTCCTCCTGGGTTACAAAACACCCCTTAATCTGTGCTTAGATTTTATATATTTCTCCTCATTTGTCATTAACAAAAATAACCAACTAAAACTATAACTCTTACTCTAATTCTAACCCCCCAAATAAAATATTATAGACTAATCACATATAATAATGATGAGAATGATTTATATAAGAACAATAAGTTATATTTAAAATGAGATAATCATGAAATGATAAGAATGATATATAAGAAATGATAAGTGATAACACAAATCATTAATAGTAACCAAACCTATCTATATATTCATTCAGTATCTAATCCAATCACATCTTAGAATGTACATATAAGTAAGTAAAAAAATGTTAAATTAAATTAAATATACACACCAAATAATCAAATTAACAAAGACAAGTACTATCCTAACGTGATTTCCTAATGATCGGGGATTTATGAATAGGACAATGAGGATAATGAAGGAAAAAGTTCGCTTTTTGTTCGACGAGATTTTCATCTCGGTCGAAACATACTTCTCCGACGCATCAAACTTCATCATCTTCCTCCATGTGTTCTTCCTTTTCTTCTTCTTCCTCTTCTTCCTCTTTTTCCTCGTCATCGCTGGCTTGAATGGGGTTATGAATGGCCAAATTTGCAGAATCATCTTCAATAACTATTAGATTTATAGGATTATCCAATAGATATTTTTGCAAATTGCGAAGAATTCTACTTTGTTTCTCTTGTTCTTTGGACACACGAAGTCATACAACTTGTATTTTAGTCAGCATCTCCAGAACATTCTTTATTTCTCCTTCAAATTTAATAACTTTGGACATGGTAGTGTTTTGAAAGGGGCCTTGGGTAGAAGAAGGGAAGGAAAATGATGAATTCTCTTCTCTAGAACGTTTGGGATTAGAGGAGGCCATGGTTTATTTGTTTCAGAAGTTTAAAACAGAGAGAATACAGAGAAATAAAGAAGAACGTCAAAATTTGGTTATTATATAATCACAAATTTGAATTTTAGAGGGAAATTTAAAAGACAGAATTTACCGTTATATGTCGACATAAGGGGATATGCTATGTCGACATACAAGTTATAATTTTGATTATTTTGTTTTTCTTTATATTTTGTAATTTTTACTTTACTATTTTTATATTTCCAATAGAGAACAAATTCCTAACTCTCTTCTTAACTTAGTAAAAGATGTTTGATTCAATGGTTTTGTTAATATATTAGCTATTTGATTTTCAGTGTTTATAAATTCAAGTGATATTATTTATTTGTTTACATTATCTCTTAGAAAGTTGTGTCTTACATAAGTATGTTTAGTTCTAGCATGATGAGTTGGATTTTTAGATAGATTGATCGCACTTTTATTATCATAGTATATTAGTGATTTTGTAAAATTTAAACCAAAATCTTTTAATGTTTGCTGCATATAGATAATCTGTGAACATGCTAATGCTACTGAAATATATTCTACTTCTGTCGTAGACAGAGATATAGAGTTTTGCTTCTTACTAAACCAAGAAATCAGAGAGTGTCCTAAAAAGTGATAGGTTCCACTTGTACTTTTTCAGTCTGATTTGCAACCAACATAGTCAGCATCACTATATGAAATTAATTCAAAGGGGTCTACTTTTGGATAAAAGAGTCCATAGTCTAATGTGTTGTTTACATATCTCAAAATTCATTTTATGAATTTTAAATGAGTTTCTTTAGGTTAAGATTGATATCTTGCACAGAGACAAACATCATGCATTATATCAGGTCTACTAGCAGTTATATAGAGTTGTGATCCAATCATTCCTCTATATAATTTTTGATCTACATCTTTTGAATTTTCTTCTTTATTTAGTTTTTCCTTAGTTTCCATGGGAGTTGGTTTACCAATGGTATTTGACATATCAAATTTCTTAACTAAATCTTTATTATATCTTTCCTGACTAATAAAAATTTCATTACTTAGTTGTTTTAGTTGTAATCTTATAAAATAATTTAGTTCTCCCATATGACTTATTTCAAATTCCTTAGTCACTATTTCTGAGAATTCCTTATTTAGTTTATCATTGGTAAATCCAAAAATGATATCAAATACATATATTTTTATTAACCGAATATCATTTTTATCTCTTTTAATATAAAAATGTACTATCTACTTTGCCTATTTCAAAATTTGATTGTAATAGATATGATTTAAGTCTGTCATACCAAGCTCTTAGAGCCTGTTTCAGACCATACAAAGCCATCTTTAATTTGTAAACATGATTAGGTAGTTTTACATCTTAAAAAAGTGGGGGTTTCTCTATATATACATCTTCTTTAATAAAAACATTTAGAAGTGCACTTTTAACATCCATTTGATATAACTTAAAATTATTATGATTAGCGAAAGCAAGTAAAATTCATATAACTTCTAATCTTGCTACGGGTGCAAAGGTTTCATCAAAATATATTCCATCTTCTTGATAATAACCTTGTGCAACTAATCAAGCTTTATTTCTTACAACCTCTCCTTGTTCATTCATTTTGTTTCTATACACCCATTTAGTTCCCATTATGGACTTATCCTCAGGACTTGGGACTAATTCCCATACATCATTTCTTGTAAATTGATTCAATTCCTCTTGCATAGCAAGAATCCATGAATCATCAGTTGATGCCTTCTTTGGATTTTCAGGTTCATTAGTTGAAATAAAAGCAACGTTACTCATTTTATTTAGTTAATTTCTAGTTTTAACAACAGATTCAATATTTCCAAGTATATTTTCTATAAGATGATCTTTCAAGTATCTTGTTCTTTTATTTGGATGTGAATTTTCTGAATTATTATTATTTTCGTTTTCGGTAATCTCATTATTACTAATTTCGTTTGGGTTATCAATGTTTTCTTCTTCATTAATATTTGGATTATAAACTTTTAAATTTTCATTAATTGAGACATGTAATGTCTCTTCAATAGTATTAGTTCTAGTATTGAAAACTCTATATGCTTTACTTCTATTTGAATATCCAATAAAAACTCCTTTATCTGATTTAGCATCAAATTTATCCAAATTATGTTTAGTATTTAAAAACATTTACTATCAAAAATTCTAAAGTATTGTACTTTAGGCCTTTTATTATAGAATAATTCATATGGTGTTTTCTTAGTAAATGGTCTTATTAAATTCTATTTAATATATAACATGCAGCACTAATTGCTTCAGCCCAAAAAAATTTAGGTAAATTACTATCATTTAGCATAGTTCTAGCGCACTCTTGAATTATCCTATTTTTACGTTTTATCACTCCAATTTGTTGTGGTGTGCACGAAAATGAAAAATTATGAGTTATTTCTTTCTTATTACAGAAATTGTCAAAAAATTTATTTTCAAATTCTCCACCGTGATCACTCCGAAAAGTTTTAATTTTACTAATCATTTGATTTTGAATTCGTTTAACAAAGTTTTTAAACATTTCAAAAACATCACTTTTAAGTTTGAAGAAAATCGTCCAGGTAAACCTAGAATAATCATCTATGATTACAAATACATATCTAATATGATTTATAGATAGTATCTACGAGGGACTGAAAAGATCTAAGTGAAGAAGTTCAAGGGGTTGAGAGGTAGAAATGTGAGTCACGGAATAGGGATCTTAAGGCTAAATTAACACTAGAAGGAGGATTTGAATAGTGTTTAATTGATTATATGAATATGTTTCAAATTCTTTAATATTCTACTTGGAATAATGTAATTAACAATTACAGAAACAATCACAGAATCAAAGTGCAAATAAAAGTAAATGCAGTAAAAGTAAACCAGGAAAGAACACGCCAGGATTTTATACTGGTTCGGAGTTACCCTACTTCCAGTCCCACACAATTCTTGTACGGATTTCTTTTCAGCTAGTAAATGAAAATACAATCCCGATTTCAAGGCTACGAGACACACCCTCCAAAATTCCGACCTCTGGGTAGAGTCGCTTGATTTCAAGGCTACATGCACACCCATAGATTTATGGGTTACTAAGCACACCCAACTGATTTTACGGGCTACAACCACACCCACAAGTATAGCAGCATGATTTGATAGAGTTGTATAGACACATATCTTCAATCTTGATTACAATTGATCCTATAACTCTTAAATAGCACTTTGACCTTGGTTTGAGTGAGAGAGATGAGAGAAATCAGAGAGTAGATGAAGGAGAATCAGACTAGTGATGATTGAATTTGATTCAAGTTAAATTTTGATAGAGTTTGGGTTTTGATTTAGAAAATGAGAGAGAGGACAGATGAGAGAATAATAAGAAAGTAGATGTCAAAAAAAATTTTGGAAGTCTGGTATATATAGGGAAACAACGGTCATGTTCATTCGTGAAGAGATATGATAAAAAGACATTTCCATTCAAATTTGAATTTTGAAAATTACGGCCACTATGTCGACATACATGGATAGAGTATGTCGACATAATCTTCACAAAATTGAAAAACTCTTTAAAAATATTATTTTGAAAATCCGTTTGCTTTGTAAAATAATTTGATACTTTGTAGAATCATGTATATATAGTTTATACATATTTTAATCAAAATATAACTTAATAAAACTTTACAAAATAAATTTTAAAATATTTAGTAAGAATACTCAATATAATGTAAGTAATCAATATAATTATAACTTATTAAAGTATAAACAAAAATTCAATATATATATATATATAAACTTGAAAACACAAAAATAATATCTTTATAAGTATAAGAGATTGAAAATCATTTTGAGAAATATTTTGAAAATATTATTTTAAAACCAGGATATTTGAAAAACAATTTAAAACAAAATTAGACAAGGAGAGAGAGATCGGGAAAGTGCTGTCAAGGTTTTAACATAAATTCTATGACTTTATAACTTATCTGGAATATTTTGAAATCTTGAACTCTTCAATACTCATAAGTCTTCAATTACCATCATCTTGAAGCTACTCTTGATATCAGCATCTTGAATCTATTCTTGATACTGTACAGTCTTATTAATCAGTACCTGTCTAATATCCTGCACTATATATACTATATATATCTTGATAAAACATTAGTATCTATATTTTTTATAATGTCTTATAGTTGTTATCACCAAACTAAAACCTAAGGTACTAACATCTTAGTAGTCTTTTACTTTGCAGAATGAGATTGCTCACCAAATAGTGCCTTGAGACTACCAAAAATCTCATAGACAAATATTGCTTCGTGCTGCCTTTGCAATTGTTTGTCTAGAGTAGACATCATGAATACTTGAGCAATTTCGAGGTCAGCAACCTTCTTACTATAAGTAACATGTAGGTCTTCATGATTGTCATCAACGGGTCTTGTCAACGAAGGACAAGTTACAGATGACCAAACTCACTCGCATGTTAGAGCTATCTTTATAGCACATAGCCAGTCAACATAGTTGTTTGGTCCGGTTAATTGATCAATTTTACATAGAAGTCTTGGATTCGACATTTTCCACAAGTTTTAATGTGTAGATTATTAATACATTAACATAGTAGATATTCTTATAATATTAGTATGGTTAAATTTTACGTTTTATTTTACTAATAAGCTTCCACAAGTGTTTTATGTTTCGCCAAACCATCTTCATATATTTCATAAAGGAAAAAAATGATGATAAAGCTAATCTTTTTGCACCACTGGATCAAAGAGTTGCAATACAGCACAAGCGTTAAGGATGAATAAGGCTTTCCTAGTATTTATTTGATCAATAAAGCCATAGGCCAAGCGCTGAAGCATTCCCTTGGAAAAGAGCATTTTGTGATTGAAATATTGAAATCAAATATGCTGCCTTGTACTCATTTTTAAGTAGTTACTAAGAAGTCATTTGCTTTATACATATCAGGTTAGACTGGTACCTTATAATTCTGACTATCTTGATGAGTCTATACTTTGGAGCAAAAGCAATGACTTAGGAGACAGCTTCAGATGGAACCAGTCTTGTGCTTTATGATGGTTAACCAAAGATCATTGCAATATTTTTGGTCATGCGCATAGTCATAATTGTGCAAAGAAAAAAGAAATTTGGGTTCCAAAAATGGTTTCTTCCTCCTTCCAAGATGCTTTGGCAAAGCTGCATACTTATGCTTCAACTGATGTTTCCTCTCACATACAAGATTCTAATGCTGAGGTCCTGGATGCCTTGATGACATCACCTTGTACACATACTATGCATTCCTCTTATGTAGTTGTTCCTCAAGCTTCTTCTTGCATCCAGGCACAAGTTCTACCTAATGCCGACCTTGAATCCCATATTTGTGAACATTTTTTTGCTCATATAGCTACTTACGCTCTTATACTACCTTTAGCAAATCAATATTGTTCACATATCAAATAAAATTTTATAATTAATACTTCATAAATATTAATTAATTTAATTAATTTATAACAATTACAAATTAATTAAATTATTTGGTCAAAGGAATATTCAACGTTTCGTTTGTATGACTCTTTAGGTGTAAATTCAGTCAGCGATTAATTTCGAACTATTCGAATATTAACGTTCACACATCACTTAGTAGGTGGTGTGACATTTTGGTTAAATTTGTTGCTTACTTGGTTTCGGTAAAATACAATTTTACTTCGTTAAGCATTACCTAGTAATGACGATTATTCATACCAATTCTCTTTGTCAAAACTATATAGACTTACACATTTAAAAAGGAAACTGATGTATTTTATTTCTGTTGCGACATCTAATTCTGTGTTATATCTGTTATTATATATTGTTTTGAGTTATGCTAAACCATTGTATTATTGTCTTGTGCCTGGGTTAAATATGTCGAATTACGTCTTGTAAGAAAAGAAAGAAAAATTTAGTCACATGATTCGACGTATCAATACTCGCCCTAAGCAATAGTACGGACGGTCGCTCCTAACCAGCCTTATTCTCCATATTATTCGACAATATTACGCATAATATTTTCGAGTAATATGGACATAAAGGTGGGGTGTTACATTGGACTTATGGAATTTGATAATGGTTAAAATTCCAACATTATCCATTTTCAACTCTATAGTCCAAACACAAAATAATAACAATTATTATTAACTGAACCACTCTTGCTAGAGATTTTGACATTGAGTCGACTTCAGTTAACCATGATACTAACCCCATATAACCGAGGAGACGAATCCTTTCTTGAATAGTTTTTCACTTCCAATACTTCAACTTGACTCAACTATTGTCATTCAATGGACATCATGCCATGATTTGACTATAATCAAAGCAAAGCTTTCATATTGAAGATCAATAGTATTCTCAAGTCGAGAGAACTGTATAAATTAGTCACATCGTTATTTTCTGTTTGACCTTAGTTATATTAACCAATAAAAAACTATCGAGTGAGTCATTCCATAGTTTTTCAATAACTATTGGTACGTAACCCATTGGTGCTCCCCATAGTCATGAGTAATACACTGCCCAACAATTGGAGAGTGTTATGCACTCTAGTCTCAACGGCTGCATCGATATCCAGTTTTGATGCATCTTGACTAGGAATGTTTAAAATAATGTGTTTATTATATCATGATACAATACCCATGATTACAACTATTTGTAATTACTATCACAAACACACCATTTATGGATTTTCTGTTAAATATATTTTAATTAATCATTTAGTCTATTTATAACACATTATAACAAATATATAACAGAAAGAAAAACACCTTCAAAAGAGAATTGATTAGAGTTAGTAATTTATAATAAATTATAGAATTTCCCCCTAAAGCATACCCTAACTCTATCTAACATTTTATTGATTACAAAACAATATTAAATCATAAATGTTCCCGACAGAGCTGCAAAACCATTCTGCTTTCTTTCTCTAACTATCTTTAAGTAATTAGGACATTTCCTTTTCTAATGACCTTTCTTGTGGCAGTGGTAACATTCACCCTTTTCATTGATCTTCTTACTTTTGTTCTTCTTTTACCTTCTCTTTTCTGCTTCATCGAACCTTTCGAAGATGATGCACCATCCTTACAGCAAGCATAGCCCTGGATCCTTAGATGCAGACTCGGCTAACCTTGACATATTGAGGAGCTCCATGAGATTCACATTCAATTGGTTTCATACCGAGGTGCAAGAAAAACAAGGATCAAATCAAATTGTAATTCATTGCTTATATGTACATCCAATTGCGAAAGCCTATCAATATAGCCCTTCATCATCAGTATGTAATCATCCACTTCCCGTCCTTCAGTCATTTTGGTGTTGAACAATTTTTTTGTAAGCTCGTACCTTGCAGAACATGACTATTCACCAAACAGGGTCATGAGACTATCAAATATCTTATGAACAGACATTTTTCATGTTGCCTCTGGCTTATCTAACATAGACAGCATGAAAACTTGGGCGATCTCTAGGTCTGAAACCCATTTGTCATAAGCAAGTCGAAGTTCGGAGTCCGCGTCATCAATGGGTTATTCTTCAGGTTCTCATGTAATAGCCGACCAAAGACACTCGTAAGTCAACGCTATCTTAATTGCTCCTAGCCACTCGGTATAGTTTGCTCTAATAAGCTTGTCACTTTCAGAAAAAGGTTTTGGAGTTATAATTTTTTTGCAAGTTATAATTGGTAGATTATTAGCACAATATCATAGTAGATGTTCTTATAATATTAGTAAGATTAAACTTTATGTTTCATTTTACTAATAAGCTCCCACTAGTCTTTTATGTTTTGCCAAATCCTAAGTCGAAACATAGAAATCTTTTGACTTCACCAGTAGGTGTTAGGACCCGTTTTTCTTGGAATTCCGACCTTGAGTTTGCTCAACAAGTCATAGCTTCATGAATGATGGATAACTTCTCATCGATTGCATCAATACAACTCAAAACCCGTGGTACCTTTTCCTAATTTAACGTCGACCTTGAGTTTGCTCAACAAATCGAAATGAAATTATTCACTCGTACCTACATATCGCGACGGCCTAAGTATAGTATATGTACCTTCAGTTTGCTCAACAATACATATAGTTATCTTATCTTGTCTATTCAATATGTTAATAATATAACACATAACATCCCTAGCTTGAATTTGCTTAACAACTAAGGAGTGTGAAAGTAATTTATTAATATATATATATATATGGTACATGACAACGTTATATTGAAGCTCGAAAAACTTCATATATTATATTGAGTGTTATCGACTTATGAAATAATTTATTTCTTATGAAATAGCCTTGTGATTTAAGTGTTAGATACATTGGGAATCATGATATATGTACATTTATATATGTATTTATTCCTTAAATTTATTCAGGGTTTCTTAATATTCCATCTTTAATTTATACATACATATTACATAAGTTTTATTATTGTATAACTTTTATATTTTAATTTCTTATATAACAATGTATAACCTTATACTAATTAAATCTTATTAAATTAATTTTAATTAATTAATTCTTTTAATTAATGTTATATTATTCTAATATAACATTTATATAGAATAATTATTTTATATTATAACCTTTATAGTATAACACCTATATCATATATATGTGTATCGTTTAATTAATTAACCTTTAATTAATTTATTTAATTAAACAATTTTAATTAAATTTTATTAATTTTTACATTCATTTTATATACATATGTTTGCACCAAAAATTGGCACAAACACCCAATAGAGATTTTGTAGAGGAATAAATGAAGAATATTAAATGTAAACAGAGAGAATATAGCAATAAAGCAATAAGAAATATGCAAATAACAGAGACACGACAATTCATAGCGGTTCGGCGTTGCTTGCCTACGTCCACTAGATAGCTTTATTAATCACTTTATAAACTGAGTACAAGAGGGATCAGATGAAAATCCTTAGTTACAAAAGAGTACAAAGCAATAAGCAGCGTAAAAGTCCTGAAAATAAACAATCAAGCCTGTATTTATAGAGGAAGACGGTGAATATCTCCCTGAAAATTCGACAAAAAGATCTCTAATACCATAGGGGCCCATAGAAGGGATCGCATGGCCTAGATCCCAAGAAATAGGGATTGGGGTCAATCCCTATTATTGGTGTTTTCGAGGTGCGACACCTATGGGAGCTTCTTCATATTGGATTATGCTTAGCCTCTAAGTTTTATGTAAATTGGACTTATAGATGTTTAGTTATTGAACGATCATTGCTACAATGTGTGTTGTTGCCTAATTCTGGTTGATCCCTATGGAGGGAAGAGGGACGGTCCCCCTTGCTTTCTCCTTTTGGGGTGCAATCCCTTGGGTGGGCTCCTTAAGGTCCCTACATCTTGTTCCCAAAGTTTTAGGTGTATTGGACTTCTAGATTTTGAGATATTGATTGTTTTCTATTGAGTTGAAATTGTTTAGCTGAAGTAATCCGATCCCTTTGGTTGAGAGGGATCATACTTGACCTCTTTTCTAGATTAGACTATATTCCATACTTAGAACATTCTATATAGCATATCCCTCAATTCTGTTCGATCATCGCTTCATATTATCATCTGTACTTGATTTCTGGACCTCACAATCATCGCTCTGGGTTTACTGGACTTGTTGACAGCCGAATCCAACTTGTCCAATCAGTTCGGATATAGCCGGGTCAAAATGACAGATAAAAGTTGCCCCTCAAAGTACATCTTGTGTCGAACATGACGTGCTTTGAATTGAAGCAAGTTAGAGTCACCGGAAAGAAATCTATCCAGTTTTTTGAATAGTCGATATCCTTCTATTGCATTATTTTCCAAAAGTGTCATATCTCTCTTTGAACGTCATGGCGCTCAGTCTATTTCCCATAGTATAAATTCAGGGTTGTATTTTGTCAGTTGCTACCTGTGTCCGGTTCTACGGGGCTAGTAAGCTTTGGCTATCTGATCCAGTTTGTCTTTGAAAGTTTTAGGTGATAATTCAATTTTTGTCGATTTCAAAAATTGAATTTTTAGAATATACACATGCACGTTCAGGTACACGTTCTTGTCGTTGGCTCCCGGATGCGTTTGCACACTCACGGGTCATCGCCATTTTTTGTTAAATTAGAAGCAATTTCATTGCATTTACATATTTATTTACTTTATATATTTTTTATATGCATGTTTGCATGCACATAGGGGTCAAAATTCTCTTTTTATTTAGGGGTCGTACCCGATCCCTTTTTTAATGTTGACAGCGATTAGAATGCCTCTAGTCGATCCCTTTTTCTCCCACCTTCTCTCTTTTTTTTAATGTTAATAGGGATCAGATGGATCCTCCTTGGATAGGGATCATATCTGATCCCTTTTAATGTTGGGGACTTAATATTTTCTACTTCGTGGAGAGGCCAAAGCAAGCCGATCCCTATGAGCCTTTATATATAAATCGATACTCCACCCCTCCATCTCTTCACTTGTTTATTTTATGTTTCACTTGCTTTTATCTCCTTCAAAACCAAACCCTTTTCCCCTACCTTAGAGCCGAACCCTTTCTTCTTTTCTTCGAAACTATCACCATCTCCATCATTTAATCTGCACCCCCTTAAATTCAAGAACATCACCTAGTCCTCAACTTGAATTGAAATTTACCCCATCTCGCACGTGACAATCCATTCTCATATACATATAGGTAGGTTTCGATTTGCATATGATTCTATTTTGAGACGAGATAATGGATTCGTTCATGTTAATTTACATGGACAAGGGGTGGAATTAGGTGAAGAAGAGGAGAAAGGCAGTGACATTGGGTTCGGTGAGGTGGTAGAAGAGAAGGAAAGGAGTGAGGGATTGTATTGATGGTTTAAAGGGGGAAGGAAGGGATCTGTGGTTTGTTTCTTCAAATAGGGATCGGAGGAAGGAGTGAATGGAGAGAAGAAGGGATTCAATTATAGGGATCGATGTGAATATGAGAAAAAAAGGGATCGGTCACATTGGTGGGTGAGGGATCGGTTGTTTGTGGAGCATGGAGGGACCGGTCATTTTTCATTCGTGACATAGGGATCGATGGTGGAGTGTTTGAGCAGGGATCAGTGTTATTGTAGCATAAAGGGATCGGTCAGTTGGCTTTGGCATAGGGATCGGCTACGAATAAGGATCTGTCATGTTGGATTGATTGTTTGCTTTATGAGAGGGATTGGCTATGGACACTTAGCCGATTTTAGGCCTTGAACCGAGCTTAAACACTTAACCAAACCAATCCATGTAGACTTGTACGAACAATCAGAACCAATCCCGTCTTAATGAACTTGAACGTATAACTATAACGGTCAACATGACTTGCATATCCAATATCGAACTGGAAATTGGATGATTAAACTTCTGGGAGTTAGATATGGACTGCAACTTAGCATAAGTACTTCAATAATGAACTTTATACTTCAACAAGTTGATGGTTGATCCCGAAGCTTACACAACCGATCAATGTAAACGCTAGTTGAGACGATCAGCCATGACGGTCACTCTGGTCGGAATCCAAAGTCTCGTCACTATTTTTGCTTTTTATTTTGAATTATTTATCTCTGCACTGTACGGCACTGCACTACACCAGTTTACACTTAGCATGAGGGGACAGGAAAATTTTTCTAATCTTTATTATCTACTGAATTTAGTTGATATGGGCTTTAGATATTCAGGGCATTTAGCCGCAATGTCTTCTAGACAACCTTCACAGCACACTAATCCAGGTGCTGAATCAAGTTATACGACTGTATCTGATATACTTTCTCCTGAACACCAAACTGAGCAATCAGAGAGTTTCGACCCATTGGTTGACCTTTTCTTAGACGTTTCCATCCTTCTGGTGGAAGAGATAAATCCTGCCCCTGACACTTTAGAGGGAGCTGTATTTATTGATAACCCGGTGGATTCTCAGGCCTCCAGAATTGATCAGGCCACTCTCTGTAGGTTGTGCTCTAAACATGGGATCTCGTTTGGAGATGTTCTAGTCCCTTAAGGGAACGATAGAGCCCACTTTCCCCTAGAGGGATATACGGCTTGTAATAAATTTATGTGTTGGGCCGGATGTGTGTCGCCTTTTAATTCATTTATCTAAGAGATGATAAATTTTATGGAAACAGCTTCTACTTAGCTGCATCTGAATAATAACGCTTTCCTTCATGGTACCTTCTTATTATTTATGGATGTTCTGTTCCGCTCGCCATCTCCTGAAGACATCAAGTTCATCTACAATTTTAAGCGACAGACGGGAAGTCTTTCCTATACTTTTCTCAAGCCTATGCCCAACTGTCAAGTTCTTACAGGTGCTTGAAACAAGCTCGATGTCTTTAAGCATGAATGATTTTACATTAGTTGTCCGCCCGGCTTTGCAGGGCAACGGTTGGAAGGACATAAGTGTTGCCCTCACTTTATTTTCAAATTCTTAAGTCCTAGTTGTATCCTAAACTAACAAATACTCTAAAATTTATAGGTTTCCATCCATGACCCGAAGGAGATAATTATTCAAGGGAGGTTTCTGCAATTTGCGCTACCCCAGTTGAAGACAGGGACATTAGATCACTCGTAACTGATGAGTGGTTATCTCTTTTCGAGCTGTTGGAAGACGGTCGCAGCATTGAACTTCCAGGAAGCATTGCACCGTGAAGTAATGTTGCGGAACAAGAAGGCAGCACTAATAGCCCTGTAGTGCCCCTAGTCGAGGAGGCTCGGGACAATGCCGAAGAAGGTGAAATTAAAGGTGATGAAGCCAACAAGCCTAGCAATGATGATGTAGGTTCGGGCAACGCACCTGTGGTCGAATCATCACAAGGCAAGCAATCTCATGCGTCGACAAGAAAAAGAAAAAAGCTAGCATACAAACTCTGTAGGAGAAATACTGCTAAAAAGTCCAATTTCATCACCACCTCTGTTGAAGAAGAGTCTTCCTCTCAGCCTTTAGAAAGTTCGATGGAAGGATTCTCAAGTCTCCCGATCCCTGATGATATCATGATCTTTGACTTTCCTAATGTAAGCATCGGTGGGCTTAATTCTCCCACCAGGATGGGTGATGACATTCCTCCTACTGGCAGTGGAGAAATTACACCCATGAGCAAGGCTACACCAACTGGTCCATCGGGGGGACACTAAAACACTCACAATCAAATGCACTTTACTGCACGATTTTTGTCTATCTTTTATTTGATTGTCACTTACATGCTTTTGTTTGGCTTGCAGGTGCTATGTCTCATTCTCATGCCTTTAATCGCTTGAGTGGCTCCTCAATACATTATGGATCCAGTCATGGTCCAAACTCAGACAGGTGTCGAGAAAGGGGTGACAGCCGGAAAAGAAGCCACCATTCAAGGGAGTCTTCATCCTCTAAACACAAGTCCAAATCTCAATCATCTCATCAAGAAGTTCAACCCAATCTTCCTATATATAGTGGCGATCAGATCTTTTCTCATGTTCCCCAAACTGCTGTGCCACCCGAGCATCATTCGGGTATATCTGGTTCTCAACGGCCTCGCGATCGCTGGTCGAGCAAACGTCCTATTGTTACTTCTGATCTAGCTTTGACTACTATAGCTCCTAAGGCCTCTACAGTAGAATAATTGGCCGAACTTAAGGTCAAATTACCAAAAATCTGCTTTGATGGGCTAAAGTTTCTTCCTTCTATCCACACAATCCCACGAAATATTAAAGCGAGTTCGCTTGCGTGCGTCAATGATGTTTTTGTGCAGCATGAAGCATTCCAGGACTTAGCTGAGAAAATCTCTGAGGTGTCTACTGAACGACAACATGAAATCGATCGCCTTCAGCTAAAGGTGATCCATGATAAAGACATAATCAAACAAGATGATGAGATCGCGGAGTTGATCACAAAGTTAGCGCGGCAGAGAAGAGTGCTAAAGAAACATCCGAAGTGGTTAATTGTCTGGAAATGGCTCACAAAAAGGAGCTGGACGCTGCGCTTAGCCGCATTGGTGTGCTTGCTCTGGAGAAGAACACATTATAAAAAGAGAAAGATACCGTAGCCTGCCGCATTGAAGAACTCGAAGAGATTTTAAGAAAGAGAAGGAAGAAAAACTTGAGGCTCAAGAGAAGTCTCAAAGGTATTGTGAAGGGGCCATCGAGGCTCGGGAGCAGAAAATTAAACTTGATGAGTAGCTCGCTCAAATCGAAGCCCACAAGGAAGAGGCGAGGGAAGCTGATTATAGCAAAGTTAGAGGAAAATTGAGGCCCAGTTGGAGGATGTTAAAGAGGCTGGTCGGAATGATATTAAGGATATGTTTGATCCTATAATTGTTGAATACAACGCCAAGGTCCTAATCCATCGTGACTTAAGTTTTCTTGGAGAGGGCTGCCTCGAATCGCTTACTGAGATTTGGGAATATATCATTGATATGAGGAAGAAAGTCCTCGGTGAAGCCAATTTGGATGAGGAGAAACTGGTACGAGAGATCCTTTATGGGAATGAACCTTTAGATCCTGCTGCTGCAAGGCTCTGATATTTTGATATTTTGGCACCCTCAGGCAAAGGGAAAGACATTGCTATTTGGGGTCCGATCCCAAAAGTTCCGCTTCACTTCAAATAGCCGGTGCATCAGTCTCTCTTGGCCTGGGACAAGACCCAAGTTATGATCCAGATTGACCCAGTTACATATCAAAGGCGCTGACTCCTACCCAAGATGGGAGCACTTTGGCGACAACCGAAAGTCAGTCGGATGTAGGTATCCCGCTTTATACTCCATTACTCGAAAGGTTCCATTCTTCGTGCCTAATAGTTTTAGGTTTATTGACTTGTTCCCACGAATCTGCAAGTCTTCCAACTCCCACTCAAACTCTAGGAAGCAGTGCCATAGTGGAGCAACAACTGACACTTACTGAAATTCCAATGGCTACCGACATTCCAGGGCCCGATGCTCAGGTTATTGTAGCTCTTGTTGATGAAAGAGCCTATGATTAGCCACTGAATGATGAGTCTGATGATGTTATGATCACGGATGCCTCCGAACACACTGATTAGTTCAACTTGAAGGAGCGCATCGAGAGGGAGGAGTTATTGAAGAAGAAAGCTAAAACTAAACACGGTTCATGTAGACGTCGATGATCCAAACCTTAAGTCATTCCACTTTAAGTCATTCCACCCGACGGGTCGGTTCCCGAAGGACTCCCTCCAACATCTGAAAACTCTCCTACAAAAGGTAGTAAAGGCAGTGGTAAGGGATCCAAGAGAGGAACAGGTGAAGGTTCGAGTAGGTCCACTCCCAAGAAACTCAAAAGGGAGAAGAAGCAAAAGAAGTAGCTATCATGTCGGCTTAGTTTGTACATAGCTTACGTAGTTTTTTTTCTTTTTGTTAGACGTGCTTGTGCAGGTACGACCCTCGCTTTTAGATAAACTTGTACTATGATTTCCAAGTTTAATGTGTATATAAAAGTTCTATATTTTTATTAAACTCTTATGTGAACTTGTTTAAGTAGTCAAGCTATTACTTTTCCATTCAATGTACTTATAATTCGTTGCTTATTGATTTGGATAATCATCCAATAATTTTACTCAAGGCCTCCATGCAGTCGTGGCCTCAAGTTGTACCGAACACTAGGTCGAGCCCTAGAGCCACGTTGTCGAATTTAGCGGCTTAAGTGATTATATTTATACCCCCAATCTTGGGTTAAAGGAGTTAGATAGTGGATGGTCGAATTCCATCCTTAGCGAATTTATACTCCTCATGTCGATTTCAGGTCGAAGTTTATGGAATGGTGAGTGGTCGAACCACACTCATCTATTTGTTTATATTCATATCCGCACTATGTGGATAAGAGTTGGTTGGCGGGTGGTCGAATCGCACCCAATTTATGTTTATACTCCAGTCCACACTCTGGGTACTTAGAGTTATTTCAAAAAATAGTCAGACCATACTTTCTTTAATTGATTGATTTGCTCCCAAGCTCGAGGTTTAACTTGGAGAGCGATCGGTCATGTTATGGTCGCTTTTTGATTCATGTATGTCCCATCACTTGGTGGGATTAATTTGATTATCGGATGGTCAATTTACATCCATTTCTCGTTAGGCACTCCGCCCATCGGGTTGTGAGCAAGAATCATCGAATGAACGGTCGGACCACGTTCATTTTGTTTAGTCCAATCGTGAACTTATGTAATCAGCTGGCTCCAAACTCTCGGAACCTGCTCGGATATGTTAATATTAGTTAGTCGGGCATCATAACTAATACATAACTCTATAGCAATCACAGATATGAAGGAAATTTCAAACTTTATTTGCTAAATGGAAAGAAATGACATAATTTGTCTTATTACATATCTGGAAAATCAAATGCTATTTCAAATTTTGAAACTAAATACAACTAAATGAAAAAAAATAAACTAAGTGAAATAGCATCGTAAATGATTACTGTTCCATTCCCTCGGAAGTGTGACGCAATCAACAGTCGCTGGCTTGAAAGTTCCTTCTCCAAGCATCTGTTCAATGATGTACAGTCCCTTCCAAGTAGGATGCATGTGTAATGGGATAGGAAAAACCCGTTTCAAAATAAGAACGCCGATTTCAAAGGTCCTAGGTCGGACTTTAGTGTTGTAGTATCGGGCGACTCGGTGTCGATGTACAGCTACCCTCAAATCAACTTCTTCGTGCTTCTCATCCACCAAGTTTATAGGTTCTATGAGAAGACCTTTATTTGTTTTGGGGTAGTAGTAGGTCACTCGATGAGAAGGGACTTCAAGTTCAATTGGAATGACAGTTTCGGAGCCATAAGCAAGGGAAAATGGAGTATGACCAGCCGTGGACTTATGGGTGGTTCTGTAAGCCCATAATGTTGTTGGGAGTTCATCCACCCATTTACTTCTAGCCTTTTCCAAATGCTTCTTCATAATGGACTTTATGATTTTGTTTACAGCTTCAACTTGTCCATTTTCTTGAGGGTGACCAACTGCCACAAATTTCTTTTCAATATGATGTTGACGGTAAAAGTCTTTAAATTCAGTGCTGTCAAATTAGGTTCCATTCGTGGAAGTCAAAACGACAGATGATGTTCCGGACAATGAAGTTGATTACTTTCTTTGTCATGATCATGGTTGAAGGTTCTGCTTCGGTCCATTTGGTGAAGTAAACAACCGCTATGATGGTGTACTTCGCACCACTTTTAGAGATCAGTAGGGAACCGATAATATCTATGCCCCATGTGCAAACGGCAATGGACTGACCATTTGTATAATTTCAGTCGGTGGAGCTTTCAGAACTTTTGCATACATCTGGCACTTGTCACATCGCTTAGCGTAATCAGCAGCATCTCGTTGACGGTTGGCCAGTAATACCCATAACAGAGTATTTTCTTTGCTAGGATTTTCCCCTCCAATGTGATCGCCACATTCCCCTTCATGAACTTCCCTTAGGACACATTTTATTTCATCATATGCGATACACTGGAGCAGGGGAACGAAAAAACCCTTTCTATACATGACTTTTTCCTGAATGATATATCGTGAAGCTTTGCACAGGATTTGTTATCTTTCATTCCTTCGTTTGGGAAGGACTCCTTGTAGCAAATAATATTTAATCGGAGTCATCCACGACTCCTTCTCAGGCTCCTTCTCTAGTACCCAGTCGATTTCCATCTGGTTTATGCTTGGAGCATCTAGTACTTCGACTAGAACCAAGCCTATTTATTGTGCATCCCCGGTGCTAGCAAACTTTGCCAATGAGTCGGCCTCTTTGTTTTGATACCAGGAAATGTGCATGATGTCATAATACCCATTATCAGTCAATAGCTCTTGGACTCGGATAGAGTATGGGGCGAATCGCTATCTTTTAGCTTGGTAATCTCCCCTGACTTAGTATACAATCAACTGGGAATCACAAAATATTTCAAGAGATTTTATTTTCCAGTTTTCTGGAAAGGTTGAGTCTAACAATCTGAGCTTCATATTCGGCTTTGTTATTCGTTGCAGGGAAGTCAAGCTTCAAAGTGTAGCAAATTGATTGATCCTCTGGAGTTACTAGTATGACTCTGACTCTAGAATAAGGATCATTGGAGGCTCCATATGTATACATTTTCCATCGGATGGTATGGGCTTCACTGCTCTCTAGGAGACCATCCTGTGCAGTAAACGCAACTATAAAGTCTGCCAGTGCCTGTCCTTGGATGACCCTTCGAGGGAGATAGATAATGTCAAATTGGCTCGGCTCGATGTTCCACTTGAGTAACCTTCCAGACGTCTCAGGTCACTTTAGGACCTGTCGTAACGGTTGGTTGGTGTAGAGATTGATAGGATGAGCTTGAAAATAGGGGCGGAGCCTTCGTGACACAATCAACAGGAAGTATGCCAATTTCTCCATCTTTGGATAGTTCCTTTCAGCTCTTGTTAATCCCTTGATAACATAATAGACCGATCTCTAGACCCGATTCTCCTTAGGAAGTAGTGCGGCACTTATAGCGTGTAACGACATGACCAAGTAGATATACAAGTCTTCGTGATCCATCGGCTTTGACAAGATGGGAGTTCTCTATAAATGGTTCACCAAAGCTTGGAATGCATCTTCACACTCCTATGTCCACTCAAAGTTCCTCTTCCCTCATCTTATTAGGTCGAAGAAAGCAATACATTTATTAGTGGCTCTGGAAATAAATCGGCTTAGGGCGACAACCTTCCCATTTAGGTTCTATACTTGTTTGATAGTCTTTGGCGCTTGGATGTGGCAAATTGCTTGAATTTTCTTGGGATTAGCTTCGATTCCACGAGCATTGGCAATGTAACCCAAGAACTTTCCCGATGCAATGCCAAAAGAACATTTTAGAGAATTGATCTTCATTTTGTAATATCGGAGGATATCGAACATTTCTGCTAAGTCTCTAATGTGGATGCTTGATTGTCGTGACTTCACGAGCATACCATCCACGTATACCTCCATTGGCTTTCCAATCTGATCTTTAAACATTCGGCTAACTAGGCGTTGATAGTCGCTCCAGCATTTTTTAACCAAAATGGCATTACTACATGGCAGTACAATCCAACGTCAGTAATAAAACTGGTGTGCTCCTGGTCGGGTATGTGCATCGGGATTTGATTATATCCAGAGTACACATCCATGAAAGATAACAACTCATGTCCTATGGTTGAGCCTACCAGTTGATCGATCCTCGAAAGGGGAAAGCTGTCTTTAGGGCATGCCTTATTTAAGTTCGAATAGTCAATGAATGTCCCCTATTTTCCATTTGCCTTTCTCACAAGTACAGGATTTGATACCCATTCCGAGTAGAGGGCATCGCGAATAAACCCATTGCTTTTGAGTCTATCCACCTCCTCTTTAAGGGTGGCAGATCTCTCTGGATCCATGCCGTGCCATTTCTGTTTCACCGGGACATGCCGTGGGTCGATATTTAATGTGTGGCTCGCAATGGCAGGCAAGATTCCATACATATCAGAATGGGTCCAAGTGAACACATCGAAATTCGCATGGAGAAAACTAACAAGTTCTTTCATCATTTGGGGGCTGAGTTGTGATCCAATCTTTAGGACCCGTGACGGGTCATCGTGGATGACCATGATGTCGATCATCGGCTCAACCGGTGCAGCCTTGGTCTCTTTGGGCATCTCCTCCTCATTTCTCGGATCTATACCTTTGTAGAACTGACTATGACGCCCGAGCCAAGGCTCAGGCATTGATTTTCAATCTTCAGTGGCTTGGATGTAGAGAGACTTCTCCACACCCTTTCCTTTCTCTCTTTGCTAGGCCTCTCTCAGCTTAGCTATATAGCATGTACGTCCAGCTGCCTGATCACCATGCACAACTCTAACACTGTTATCGGTTGGGAACTTCAAAGTCAAACACCACAGGGCAAGGGCCGCCTGGAATTCAGCTAGGTCGTTCGACCCAGAAAAGCATTGTATGAAGAGTCAACGTCCAAGATAACAAAGGGCAACATCCACACTCTGCCATGGTCGCCTTCTCCCAACTCCATGGGAAATTCAACATAACCGACAACTTTGATCGCAGCACCATTAAAGCCATGAATGCGAGCTTTAGATGGTTTCAAGTTCTTGGCTTCCATCCTCATCTAATCGTAAGCTATTTTGAAAATTATATTCATGGAACTACCATAGTCAATCAAGATCTTCCTCACTAAGGCGGGCCCGATCATGGCCGAATTGACCATTGGGTCGATCGATGGTGCCTCCACCTTATCTGCATATTTGTTTTTGGATACAACGTCGTCTGCCATTGTACGCCACTGTTTGGCCGAAGCCCCATCATCTATATTTGAACAACACTCAAAATTCATATGCTTGATTGCACTAGCATAGCGCTCCATCTCGTGCTTGCTCTTATCAGCTAGATGTGGTCCTCTAGCTATTGTATTGATCACTAATCTTACATAAGTCCACGCAGGCTCCTTAGCCCTGTGCGGTGTTTGTCCTCGGTTGGGATCGGATGTCCCTGGCCCACCATCCTGCGGGGCTTTAACAAACTGTTGCAGCTTTCTTTCCCGAATAAGTTTCTCGATAACATCCTAAAGATGCCTACATTCATTCGTGTTATGACCATAGCATTCATGGAACTGGTAGTATTTTCTAGTCTGCTTTTGTCTTTCCGTCGATTCTTTTGGTGGTGGCTTCCTATACTGCATGGTATTGCATGTAGACAAGTAGATATTCTCTAAAGACGTATTTAGTGGTGTGTACGTATCATACATTGGGCTCCTAGACTTTCCTCTTCTAGAATCCCTTTTTCGTTCACGGTTCCTATCACCGCCTTTCTTTTGTTGGTTCGATTTATTTTGGACATTTACTTGAACTTTCCTGAAACTCTCCCCAGACTATTTCACTGCAATGTTACTATGCACTCCCTCTTCACTCGGTCCCACAAAATTCTTCTTCCTAGAACATCCAGCTTCCTCTTCTCTCAAATACCGAGCTACTTTTGTATATAAACGCTCCAACATCGCAGATGGTTTGCTAGCTAATCAATCGCCAAAGTCAGATTCTGGGTCAATCCCTATTTTTATCGCCATCAATATTGAATGGTCATTCGGATTATTGACTTCTGTGATGGCTGTATGAAATCTCTCCAAGTAGTTTTTCAACGATTCTCCCAGAGCCTGGATCATGCTTGATAGGGACATTACATCTTTAGGGTGAGTTGCGTGCATATGGAACTGCTCCATAATTTTTTTTGCCAAATCGTCAAATCTTGAGATTGACCATGGGGGTAATCTTGTAAACACATCGTCGCTACACCAGAGAGGGTGATAGGAAAACATCTGCATTTTGTGGCATCATCAACTTGTGCAGAGTCCATCAGCCATTCATATCTCATAATGTGCTGCTTGGGGTCGGTTTTTCCCTCGTAGGCAGGCATCAACGACATGCTAAATCTCCTTGGATACTCCGTGTGTAGGATATTGTTGGTAAATGGGGTATGACTTCTCGAGATTCCCCAATAATCATTGGTCAAGCCTTGGCTCTCCCTTACTAGCTGTCTGATCATAGCCGTCAAATCCAACATTTGGATAATTGGAGCCAAGCAGGAGTCGTGCTCCACCTCACGTGAATGGTCCGGTCAATGTCTACGACCGTTCCATGCCTTCTTGGCTCAACATCCTCTTGACGTGCATTCGCATCATCATCATTTCGCAGAGGTAACTGATCTACATTAACTTGAGCTCCGGCATCTAGATCAATCACGGCGGTTCCAGTTCGAGTTCCACCAGAAAAAGGTAAGGCTCCTCCCCTAGAGGAGGGATCAGGTCCTATCGGTCCTAGTAGCCCGGGTATTGTGTTGATATCCAAATGCTTCTGCGTGATATCCGTTGGTTCTGCGGAGTCCGTGCCTTTGATGGTCATCTGATGAAGTTGAGCTTTCCGATGCAGAATAGGGAGTTGGCTCCCTCCTTTTCCCACATTGTTGATCCCGGAGTTGATTCATTAGATTGATATTGGCTTGAATCTGTTGGTTCAACTGTCGATGGCTATCCATGAGCTCTCTCATCAGGTTCTGGAAATCAGCTCTTGTAATGGAATCAACTGGATTGGTAGCATTAACATCTACTTGTAGATTGCTCTGGCCTCCTTGCTGGATGCTGGCATTCTCGTTTCCTTCCGCGATTTGAGAGGTAGATCTGGTGTTCCTAACAATTGTTGATAGTTTTCCATAGACTTTTGCAAATCAAAATAGAATGGACAAACTATTTAAGGATAATTCTGGATCTCCTCCTTGGATATATGCAATCCAACAGCAGCAAAGGGATCCAAATAAAGCTGAGAATCTTGGTTCTCCGTGAAAGCACCAAAATGTTTGCACCAACAATTGGCACAAACACCAAATAGAGATTTTGTAGAGGAATAAATGAAAAATATTAAATGTAAAAAGGGAGAATATAGCAATAAAGCAATAAAAAAATAAGCAAATAACAGAGACACAACAATTTATAATGATTCCGAGTTGCTTGCCTACGTCCACTTTGAAGAGATAGCTTTATTAATCACTTTGTAAACTAAGTACAAGAGGGATTGAATGAAAATCCTTAGTTACAAAAGTGTACAAAGCAATAGGCAGCGTAAAAGTCTCAAAAATTAACAATCAAGCCTGTATTTATAAAGGAAGACGGTGAAATATCTCCCTAAAAATTCGACAGAAGGATCTCCAATACCATAGGGGCCCACAGGAGGGATCGCATGGTCCAAATCCCAAGAAATAGGGGTCATGGCCGATCCCTATGATTGGTGATTTTAGGGGTACGATCCCTGTAGGAGCCTCTCCATGTTGTATTATGCTTAGCCTCTAAGTTTCATATCAATTGGACTTGTAGATGTTGAGTTATTGATCGATCATTGTTGCAATGTGTGATTTTGCCAGATTCTGGCTGATCCCTACAGAAGGAAGAGGGTTGATCCCTCTTGCTTGCTCCTTGTAACATCACCTATCTGGAAGCCCGAAGCTAAGTGCTACAGATGCTGCAGTCATCCATAGTATTAACTACCGGTGACCAAATACGGTAATGTTAACGGTATCCATAATATCAGAAGCACTTGAATATGAAATAAAATCATCACAGATTAAAACACTTTTCTTATTATATTTCAAAACAACATTTCATATCCAAGTTACATAATCCTATATCGTTTCCCAAGTTCAGATCAAATATAATTATTACATAA
Source organism: Allium fistulosum (assembly GCA_030737815.1). Lineage (NCBI taxonomy): Eukaryota > Viridiplantae > Streptophyta > Magnoliopsida > Asparagales > Amaryllidaceae > Allium > Allium fistulosum. The sequence goes on from CM060906.1 coordinate 571,438,197, forward strand.
ATACGCCAGGATCGACATATGAAGATGTCCCCTTGGATGATTAGAGTATTATTTAGACATAAACTGTCTTAAATACATCACAGCGGAATAAAACAAAAAGTGCAACTCCTGAATATAGTTAACAGCCTCCTGCTCATCTCCGAAATCTATATTCGTCCACCTACTAAACCTTAAAAGCCCAAACTCTTAATCTACTCAAATCAATTTTGAGCACCTGAGAGTTTAAGGGGAAAACATAAACTTCGAGTCAGATATAAAGCCTGGTGTGAATAATACTATTACATCTCAGTTTACTGATATTAAGTGAGACCACGCCGCTTAGCAAAACGGGTTTCCCCTTACTAATATCCCTTTAAAACATTTCTTTTTGCAAATCAAAATCCTGCAACCAAACTGGTTAATCAAACTGAATATATCAATAATAGCAAATATCATATATGCTCAAAAACAGGTAGTAAATGGACGAGCTGTCTGAACAAAATATAATTTTGTTTGGCTAACTACTAACCTTTGGGTGACTCGGGCCTACTAGACAAACTAAACAAATTATCTAACAACTGTTAGACATACTTCTGGACGGTCTGTCCTTAACTCACTTCTCCCACGGTCACCTGATCCTAATAGTTTTGCGGACTTACCAATAACCTATCCCTAAACATATATATTCCTTTCTGTGTGTAACCATCATTTAAGTCATACCTGTGACTAAGCCCTACACACTGGAATTTGGACTAAATTAGCTAGGGGCTAATAGCTAATGTATGGGGCGCGATCCTATACCAGTCCCATCTGGTATACAAATATCCGAGTCATTTTACTTAGGGTTAATTACCCTTAAATTTTCCTTAAAAACCTTTTCAAAATGATTTAACCCTTTAAATAAAAATTATATAAGAAAAATAAACTATTTGCTTTACTCAAATCACTTTGCCATGATATATGCTTTACTCAAAACATTGTTGATGAAAACATTCGAAACCTTTGTCTAAAACCTTTAAACATTCTTATTCGAAACCAACGAAAGTACCCCTTTCAAAACTATTGAAAATACCCCTTTCGATATAAGTAAACTACTTTACTTAATACCCTTAGGCCTAAAGGCCAACATATCTTTCAAAACCATAGACAATAGTCCTTTCAATAACATTGAAAACACCTTCTTCAAAAGCTTTATAAACCTTAGACATCCCCTTTTAAATCCTTTAGATATGCCTTTCAAAACCATTTGGAAGCCTTCCATTTAAACTAAGGTAAACCCTTTGAAAATACTGGAAACCATTTCTTTCGAAACCTTCACCAGTCACCTTTCGAAAGCATTAAAGTATACTACCTAAAACCAACCTTTCGAAAGCATTGGGTTCAAGTTAAAATGTGTAGATAAACCTTTCAAAACCATTCCTTTTGAAACCTTTGGGTTTAACTTTCATAATATCAAAAAGGGTCTTAAAACAACAAGGTCGAAAGCAACTCAGTTTCCTAAGTAAAAAGTGGATGGTGTCGAAACCTATTCCTTCAAAAGAAGTGGAGAAGCAGCTCTAATTTTTAAAACAAAGAGACCCTTTCAAAACCAATCTGGTTTGAAAGGAAAAAAAGCGGCAGCAAAGGTTTCGACATTATCGAAAACACTTACTTTAAAACAAAGGCACAACCTCATTCAAAAGCATTCTTTCTTTAAGACCATTAACCAAGTCGAAAGTTGTCTTATTCGAAACCATTCTTTTTTATTTCGACCCCTTCGGAACCCCTTGTTTCAACCCTATACCTTTTGCCCATGTCCAATTCACTACGTACCAAGTCTTTGATACCATGTGCATTGGTTTTGATCAGGTAGGAAGCGGAGGCACTAAGTCAAAAGATGGCTGCCGAAGATAGTGAAGCATCGGAACCTTATAAAATCTGATTTTTAACTTAAAAAGGTAATTCTTTCCAACTAACCTGCATATTTGTCATCTTATAATTGGTTGCCTTAACTTTTCAAAATATTTTCTGAAAGGTGCTACCGAATTACAGAGATTAACATTTTAAAACATTTGCAAATAGCCCCTTCTCCTTTTATAAACATATAAAAAAAATTAAGTCTCACACATTAAATAATTTTATATATTTTTTAAACACTTAGGAAAATTCTATAAAAATTCCCATAAATCACTTTTAATATGTTTTCTAATATATTTAAATTTCTGACCCAAAACATATATATAATTGTCGTAATTAATTTTAACCCCAAATATCCATTTCCTTCACTAGAAAATTAATAATGAATCCACGTTAATTCAGAAAATTATAAAATTTGAAACCTATCTCTATAATATCATTTCTGACCATATACTAAAATCGCAAGGCATTTAGATTTCATTTGATAGGTTTATCAATCCAAAAATTGCCATAAAATCAATATGAATAAACATAATTCATCAACAAGCATATATATATATATATATATATCTAATTATCATTTAAAACATGGCAATATACTTTGCAAAATCATTCGGGTCTAATCTTAGGAACCAAAAACATTAAAATATGAGATGTAACATATTACTCACCTTTAGCTTTGTTGTTAAGGAGTTAAGATTTGATCTTGGATTTAATTTTAATTAAGCTTTTCCTCCTGATTTAGCTTTTCTTCCCATTACTCTTCTTTAATGGTGGCCGGCCTATAGGTTTAGTGTTTTGGATTGTGAACGTGGGAAATGTTATGGTATGAAGGGTTTAGGGTATAAGAATGTAGCTTATTCCTATATTGCACCTTATCTAATTTCCCTCTCCTATTTCATTTTAAACCCATTTAATTCATTACTTAACTAGGCACCGCTACCCCTTATTTATTCAAATCTTAATCCCTTAACCATTTAATCTTTACATTATTCTATTTAATTTAGCTAATTAAATCTCATGAATAATGTTATCTAAAATTAGGGGTGTTACAGACTCTACTCCTTAAAGAATTTCGTTCTTGAAATTACGATAAGATACACATCAAATCAATCCTAAAGGTAAAACATATTATGAAACAAGTCAGGATAAGTATATCAAATCATGCTCTCAGTTTTCCAAGTACAGTCTCTCTCGTCATTACTCCACTAGACTCTGACTAATTTGACTGTCTTGTTCCTTAGCTTCTTCTCACCTCTCACGACTATACCAACTGGTTTTCTAACTATAGTCAAATTCAGCTCCACTACTAAGTCATCTAACACAGTCGGTGCTATAGTAGTCTCTGGGTCTCGAATACACTTCCTGAGTTGACAAACATGAAAGACATCATGGACTCCTGCCAAACTGTTCGGTAACTCTACCCTATATGCGAGTTTCCCGGTTCTCTCTACAATAGGAAATGGTCCTACAAACCTTGGTGCCAATTTCCCTGATTTCCCGAATCGAATCACACCTTTCATCGGTGATACCATGACGAAAACATGATCTCCAACTGAGAACTCCAACTCTTTCCGTCTTCTTTCAGCATAACCTTCTGCCTAGACTGAGCTTTCATCAATCTCACTCGAATGATCTTAATATTTTCTGCAACTTCTCTAACTAATTCTGGACCATGAACAAACCTATCCTCGGTCTCTAACTAACAAATGGGAGATTTGCATGGCCTTCCATATAAAGATTCAAACAGTGCCATCCCTATACTAGCCTTATACTGTTGTTATACGAAAACTCGACTAAGTGTAGATGGTCTTCCCATAATCCCCTAAAATCTAACATACAAGCTCTTAACAAATCTTCTAAGCCTTTATTAACTCTCTCCGTTTGTCCATCGGTCTGTGGATGGTAAGCGCTACTCATCTTGAGCTTAGTTCCTAAAATCTCATATAGACTCCTCTAGAACTCGCTAGTGAATAAGGAATCTCTATCACTTACGATACTACTAGGAATTCCATGCAGTCTAACTATATTCTTCATGAATAACTTTGCTAAAACAGGTGTCATCCTGGTTGACTTAACTGGAATGAAATGGGCACTCTTGGCCAAACTGTCCACTATAACCCATATGCTTTCATTTCCTTTGTTTGACCTTGGCTACCCGTCTATAAAATCCAAAGAAATAGAATCCCACTTCCATACTGGAATATCTAATTGTTGAAGTAACCCACTTGGCTTTTGATGTTCGGCTTTTACCTATTGACAATTTAGACACTGCTTTACCCATATGTCTACATCCCTCTTCATACCTTCCCAGAAGAAACTCCTCTTCATGTCCAGATACATCTTAGTTCCTCCTGGATGAATAGTGAACTTCGAACGATGGCATTCTCCAAGGACTTCTTTCCTAATGCTTCCTACATTCGGAACACATAATCTTCCTTTCTTACTTAACCACCCATTCTGATCAAGACTAAAATCTTTTAAGTCATCGCTCTCCACTCCATTTCTTAACTTTCTGATCCGTTCAGCTAACACTGGATCCTCTCCTTGCTTAGAAGCAACCCTTTTAATTATCACTGGTCGAACTTCTAAACATAACAACATGACAGTTTCCTTGCTAGATCTAGCTTCAGGTCTCCGTTGTACTCTACATGTCATCAATGCTTCCAAATCCTTCCACTCAGCTATCATCGCCAACACTGCATTCTGATGTCTTCTGCTAAGTGCATCCACAACCTTGTTTCCTTTTCCTGGTATGTACTCAATACCAAAATCATAGGCGGCTATAAACTCCAACCACCTCTGCTGTCTCATATTCAACTCTTTGTGAGAGAATAAATACTTCAGCGACTTATGATCCGTGTATAACTCGAATCTTTCTCCCAAAAGATAATGTCTCCACACCTTCGATGCAAAAATCACCGCCGCTAATTCCAAATCATGAGTTGGGTACCTAAGCTCATGTGGTCTAAGCTGTTGACAAGCATAGGCGATCACTTTACCTCTTTGCATTAACATAGCTCCTAATCCAGTTCCACATGCATCTGTATAAACTACCAAATCCTGATTCCCTTCTGGAACAACCAATACATGTGCATTTTTCAATAAGTGTTTCAGCTTCTGGAATGCCTCCTCACGCTTATCGGTCCAAATGAACTTCACATCCTTTCGCGTTAGCTTGGTCATCGATGCTACTATCCATGAAAAATCCTTTATAAACCTCCGATAGTACCCAGCTAATCCAAGAAAACTCTTTATCACAGTCACTGTCTTGGGTCTCTTCCAATGATTCACCGCTTCAATCTTAGTCGGATCGATAGACAACCCTTTCTCTGAGATTACATGACCAAGAAACTTCACTTCTTTCTTCTAGAAATGACACTTCGAAAACTTCGCTTTTAGTTGATGTTGCCTCAACATCTCAAGCACTACTCTAATATGAACTTCATGCTCTCTTTCATCTCTAGAGTATATCAGAATATTATCAATGAATACCAGCACGAACCTATCCAAGTGCTCTTGGAAAATTCGCTTCATCAAATCTATAAAGAATGCTGGCGCATTAGTCAGTCTGAACAGCTTCACTAACCATTCGTACAGTTCATATCTAGTTCTAAACGCCATCAAAGGAATACTATCCTCTGTTACTCTAAGCTGATGGAAACCTGTTGCTAAATCCAACTGGGAAAATATCTTGGCTCTACTCAACTAGTCGAACAAATCGTCAATTCTAGGCAACGGATATCGATTCTTTATCGTCTTCTCATTCAACTTACGATAATCGATACATAACCTTAATGATCCATCAAGTTTCTTAGCAAACACTGCGGCTGCTCCCCCGAGGCGAACTACTTTGTCTAATAAAACTCTTGCCTTCCAAATCCACCAACTGCACCTTTAGCTTCCTCATCTCGGTAGGTGTCATCCTACTTGGCGGTCTACTTACTAGTTCTGCTCCAGGTACTAAATCTGGCTACTGAAGATAGTGAAGCATCAGAACCTTATAAAATCTTATTTTTAACTTAAAGGGTAATTCTTTTCAATTAACCTGCTTATTTGCCATCTTATAATTGGTTGCCTTAACTTTTCAAAATCTTTTTTGAAAGGTGCTACCGAATTACAGAGATTAACATTTTAAAACATTTGCAAATAGTCCCTTCTCCTTTTATAAACATATAAAAAATTTAAGTCCCACACCTTAAATAATTTTATATATTTATTAAAACACTTAGGAAAATTATATAAAAATTCCCATAAATCACTTTTAATATGTTTTCTAACATATTTACATTTCTATCCCAAACATATATATAATTGCCGTAATTAATTTTAACCCCAAATATCCATTTCCTTCACTAGAAAATTAATAATAAATCCATGTTAATTCAGAAAATTATAGAACTTGAAACCCATCTCTAAAATATCATTTCTGACCATATACTAAAATCGCAAGGCATTTAGATTTCATTTGATAGGTTTTTCAATCCAAAACTTGTCATAAAATCAATATGAATAAGCGTATTTCATCAACAAGCATATATTTCTAATTATCATTCAAAACATGGCAATATACTTTGCAAAATCATTTGAGTCTAATCTTAGAAACCGAAAACATCAAAATATGAGATGTAACATATTACTCACCTTTAGCTTTGTTGTTAAGGAGTTAAGATTTGATCTTGGATTGAATTTTAATTAAGCTTTTCCTCTTGATTTGGCTTTTCTTCCCCTTACTCTTCTTTAATGGTGGCCGACCTATAGGTTTAGTGTTTTAGATTGTGAACATGAGAAATGTTATGGTATGAAGGGTTTAGGGTATAAGAATGTAGCTTATTCCTATATTGCCCCTTATCTAATTTCCCTCTCCTATTTCATTTGAAACCCATTTAATTCATTACTTAACTAGGCATGGTTGCCCCTTATTTATTCAAATCTCAATCCCTTAACCATTTAATCTTTACATTATTCTATTTAATTTAGCTAATGAAATCTCCTGAATAATGTTATCTAAAACTAAGGGTGTTACACTCCTTTTGGGGTAGGATCCCTAGGGTGGCTCCCTAGGGTCCCCACATCTTATTCCCAAAGTTTCATATATATTGGACTTATGGATTTTGAGATGTCGATTTTTTTCCATTGAGTTGCACTTATTTAGCAGAAGTAATCTGATCCCTTTGGTTGATAGGGATCATACCCAACCCCTTTTCTAGATTATACTATATTCCATATTTAGAACATTCTGTATAGCATATCCCTCAATTTTGTTTTATCATGGCTTCATATTATCATCTATACTTGATTTTTGGACCCCATAATCATCGCTCTGGGCTTACTGGCCTTGATAACAGCCGAGTCTAACTTGTCCCATCAGTTCAAATATAACGAGATCAACATGCCGGATAACAACATACATGTATACTTATTTTATTTTAACATTTTCAAACAACATAACATATATCATAATATTCACATATATTTATTAATCAATTAACTTATTTAATTAATATATTTTATTAACCTTATTAAAAAATTTAAATTTCGAAAATAATTTATATTAGTTTTCTAACTTTTTGAAAAAATACACTATATTATAACATTTATAATATATATACCTTATTTTAAATTTTAAATCTTATATTTTAAATTTTCAAACAACTTTGAAAATTAGCCCAAGACCCAATTCAAATTGGGACTTTTCTATTAAGGGCAACATTTGGGTTCACATATCTATTTGGACTAGGCTGGTTGTCAGGTAGGGCAGAGTACTTGATTACTCAAACCCAATCCTTTGACATTATCTTTCTAGACATGCTAATATTTGGGCTATGAGCTTAATTAGTTAACCTAACATGACCAATTTAGACTGCATAGGTTATTGGGCTCTGATATCATTTGATGGAACTGGACCAGCCAGCAGCAAAAGGAATAGGTGTATTTCAATTTTTTCCCATTTTGGATCTTTATTGAGCCTATAAAGTCTAATTATTTAGAACATTTCTAAATTTATATTAAATAAAATCATTATATTATTTAAATTTATATTATAGTTTATATATTATGTAACTAATATTATGTGTGTATATATGTATATATATGTTTATCATACACACACACACACACACATATATATATATATATATATCTGTGTGTGTGTGTGCATGTGTAACATAGCAATCCATGTAAGGTTTGAGATGCCTGTGAATGCAGTGACTCGAAAATTCGAATATTTCGTCTTCGAATATTGAAAAGTTTTGAAATATAATTAAGTGTTTAAATATCATTTTATAACCTTGTTACACATCAATTAATTAAAAGATAATGATAAAATTTTGTTTTTGAAAATTGTTTACAAAAATATATTCTTTGGAAAAATATCGATAATGTCACCGAAAATCGTTTTATTGATAAACAGCTTTTAACCGTCAGAGTTTGTTCAGATTTTTTACATACACTTATTTGCTTAGGAAATCAAACAAATGAAATAATTTAATTTTACCATTTATGAAAATAAACTTTTTGAATTGTGTCATGGGTGATGTCATCAAAGATCTTTTTAAATGAGTTTAAATGGAAATACTTAAGTGTTAAGGGATGATAAAGGAGAAGTGAGAGGAGGTAAGCCTTACACGACATGAAAGGGTGATTGAGAACAAGCTTAGACAACGCTAAATGAAGCTAATAGGGGCATACCTTTAGGAATAAATCACAGATTCACAAACCAAAACCAAGCTTCTTTATTGTCTTCTTCTTCTCTAATTTCTAAAGCAAAATATTTGAAAATAAAATCCAAACCAACTCAAATTTAGAGTGAAACCTTGGGGAAATATTACAACACACCCTACCTAATTAGATCTTGAAGTTTGGAAGCCAAACTCCCCCCACTTGGATTGGCCATGTGTAACGACCCGTAAATTTAACTGGTTTTAATAACGTTATTAATTGAAATTTTGCAAAATTTGAAACGATAAAATTTTGAAATATAAATTTGATATTTGGAATGCGTCTAGTTAAACATAGCAACTGGTAAATTTTCGACCGAAAATATGAAAGTTTATTTCGCGCGTAAATTTACTTCAATTTAATCAGTTAAAAAGCGATGAAAATAAAACGTTTTCAAAATCTAAATATTTTTACATAGAAAAATTCTAAATCATCTTCTGAGCAAGACGCCAAATTTCGTTTCATCTAATTTGGACTACTATTGCACCTTTAATCTTATTTTCTGCATTTTAGCAGCAATTCAGTACCGATATCGACTTTTGATCGGATGATCGTACCACTGATGTATGTATACCGTTTTGATCGTCTCGTCATGCTGATCTCAATAGTGTATTCATTTTTGTATTTCAAAATTCGGTACGCGTCGAAACCGCGAAACGGTTAACCGGATCGGTATACGTTTTGAACTTTTTGTTTTCTTATCACTGTCAGAAACCAATGGTCGGAGCCTTTAATAATTACTGAATTCAACGAATTGGCTTTTACCATTCTTTGTATTCAATGTAATTTACTTTTGAACTCGGCTATTCATCTGCCATTTTATTTGCAAAAGAGAAAGGCTATTTGTTTTCCATCGACATTTATATAAAAATATGTTTTTCATATTCTTTCCTAAGGTCTGCATCTCCATTTCCTCTCTTTATTTCGGCTCTCATCTGTGAAATATTATATATATTTATATATATATATATAAAGTTAATCTCGGTTGTACTTACTCCTTCGCTAGTTTACCTACTGCCATCATTTTGCTTCGACGTTACAGTCATTCTTCTTTGGAATTCTGCTTCGACATTACAGTCATTTGGCATCTCCAACTCCACGCGATGTTTCTCTCCTCCCTTCTCAACGCCCATCATCTCCAATACTGAACCCATCCCGCCTGTCACCATCTGCCCGCTCTCCTCCTCTCGGTCTAGGTCCTGGCCGCAGCTTTCATTTGGTTTTCCCAACCACGCAACTCCTACTGTCCACCATTACTCGCCTGTGCTCCACCATAACTCCACCTCCCGTTCGTAGTGCTCCCCTCATGCCGACAGCCTCCCTCTCACCTGACCCACATCCCCGACGTGAGCAACATTCCGCTCATTTTCCAGTACCACCTTCGACTCTCCCCTGCAGTCAAGGCTTTGAAATTTTTTTTGCTGCTCATCATCTTCCAGTTTGCAAACTATCTGACACTAGCTTTCTCTTCGACTAGCATATATGCGGCATGCGTGTGTGGTCCCTTGGAACTTATAGGTAAATGTTTATATATATATATTACTTATATATATATTAAAATTTACACTTGATATTTTTGAAGATAATGGGTTACATATATTTGCATATCATACAAATTATATAATGGATTATATTACATATGTAAGTTATATATTGATATGCGAGTAAGCTGAATATATATTTCTTCTGTTTTATTTGTATGCTAATCTCTGATTCTTATAATATATATATGAAGTGGAAATTGCTGTTGTTTAAATAAGAGGAAAGATATATATAAATATTTATGTCATATGGGTTTCAGGATGTATGTTTACAATATATATTGCAGTATAAAAGAAATTTATATATGTTAGTTTATGTATTTTGATTTATGTGAATATTTTAATATGTCAGTTATACCAGTTTTATAACATGCCATTTATGTACTTAAGTTTTGGCTGTTAAGTTATATAAAATATAAGTTGATTTTGGAAATAAAGCGAGAGCATACTATAGTACTTAATTAAACTTATTTTAGTACTTTAATATAGACTATAATAACTGTAAAATATATCCACCTTTAAGGTATAATTGAATGGGTGTTTGTTTTATGCAGTGTCGATTTACGTAAAAAGAAAATATACGTTACAGTATAATTTTAATATGTTATAAAATATAAGACGTACATATATTAGTTTATATGTATTATTTTGGTTTTATAAAATATAAGTATGAAAGTTTCTACTTATGTTTTGGTTTGTAGGGTAGTTGATCTGAGTCTAGTTTATATATATATATATATATATTAAACTGGTTTTTGGAAAAATATTATATGTATATATATAAACCATATTTCATTTCAGTCCATATCAACCAGATTCTGATTTATTCCATCAAATTCTCATTTATCAGCCTTGTCGAATTCGTGCCCATCTTGATTTGCTTTAGAATTTGTAGCTCGTTCTGTTGTCAAACTCCTCTAGCCTCGAAAGGTGAGCAATCACTCACGATTAATGTTCTTTTATTTAATTAAATTTGATTTCAATTGAAACGACAATTGAAATATGCTGCTGTTAGATAATTACACTGTTATTACCTGTATCAGTTCACCTGTGACATCTGACACCATTATCTATTATATATGCAATGATAATCCAGTTTGGTTGTTAAATGATTGATTGTTTGATGTTTACAATTGGATGTTAATTTGTTAGTGTTAAGTGATAAATAGTATGCAAAATTGAAATTGATATAGGATAGTTAACAATTTTAAAACTGATTTATATGTTAAATTGGATTAGTTGAATATTTCCCCTTTTAATTGTTAAATTAATTGACATGTAGAATAGTGATAATTACACCGTGAACCATCGACGTATATTGGATTAATTGTTGTAGTATAAAATTGAAATTGAATGACAAGTGAAAAACCGTATAAATAATTAGTGGAATAATCTTTAATCTACATGAAATGATAGTGTAGATTCTAGAAATAATTATATTAATTCGCACAAACAACAATGTGAATTAATACGGTTATTTCCGGATTATTTGAATTGATTATTGGATTGTTATGGATTGTTGTTATTGCTTGTTATTTACTTTGACACCATCCCAGTTATCACACTGCAAGTTCCCTTTGCTATGCTTTGATTCTTGAATTGAATTGGAATCGGGTTGAAATGATAAATACCCAAATTAAACTTTGACCTAGGATAGAGAATTAAATAAAAACCCGATTGGTCAATAATTTGATTTAAAAATAAAATGAAGATTTTATTTGAATAAATAATATGGTTTTGAAACGAAGTTGGAAATTGAATTTTAATGAAATTTAAATGTGAATATTTAATAATCTGAAACAAAATATTAATAAAGAAATTGATGCAAGAATGTTGTTTAATTTAAGAAATGATAGAATTAAGTTTTGAAATTATTTAATAATTAAATAAGATTAAATTATTTAATAATTAAATAAATTGAATTCTTTGATAAGTAAATTTTGAACTTCTTGAATAAGTGAAATTAAGTTTCGTTATTAATTGAGTTTTGAAATTTGTAACTAAATAAATAAATAAGTGAAATTGAATTTCTTTAACAAGAAATATAATGTGATTTATTAAAATTAATGTAAGACTTGTAATTGAAAGAATTTATTTGATGAATTTAATTTAATTCTAATTTGTAAGTTTTGATTTAATGAAGTTGAACTTAATTAATTGATTTAATGAATTGGAAATCAAATAGAAATTGTTTTGAATGATAAATTTAACTTAACGAATATTGGATGAAATCGATCAATGAATTTAAATTGATTTGAATGTTAAATTAAATTAATTTAAATGATTATGGAATGAAATTTATATATGAACTTGAATCAATATTTGAATTGTTTTAAATCAAATATTTAATTTGAATTATGAGACTTTGAAATGGTAATTTGGAAGTTTTGAAACGTAAATTATGGAAATTGTTTTAGAAAGACGAATGAAATGTTGATTTACAAATTCTAATTGAAATTGTAATTGATTTGGTTTTGAAATATATTAACAACCAATCGGTGTAATAATTACGAAGGTTATTAAAGAGACTGGAATCGGTTAGGGACATACTCTCTGTCTAAACCAAAAACCACTTTAATAACTACCCGCAGAGTGTGATCCAGAATGAAGTGGTTGGAATGATGTACGTGATGACTGAAGAAAGAGAACGATAATGGATAGCCTTGACACTTGTGTCAAATTGGAAATGACTAAAACAGGAGCTGTGCCGGGCCAAATGGGGGATAGCTACCTCGAGTGAACACACTTCTTCGAAACTATTCATTACTTGTTGTCGATTGGTGCACCCTTGATTTGGGAGTGTTGTTTCGCGGTGTTGCGATCGCTGCGGCGATGCGTTCTCACCAGTCCGGATCAGGCAAATGGTAGTTTCACTACCTTGGATATTGCCTCATGTGCCTTGTCATACTTGTATCCCTATATACGCGACCACTACGATTTGTTTTGTTTTATACCTATGAAGTACTCCCTGATATCCCACTAGTTTACGGTGGAGTTTACAGTGCTGTATAGACTATAACGCTTGTATAAAATGTGTTAAAGGGGATAATGGTAACACCTTAACACTATTTTGATATCTTATATTACTGATAGGCATTATCTACTTATCGTACACTACTACATAGTAGATAGTTTAACGGATCCTTAAAGGATGGCTATTCCAAACATCCTTTGAGTTACTTGTATTTCAGTTGCTATTTCACTTGAGTTGGATTTAATGATATAAGAATGTTAATCCTGACTCGAGTGTTTTGTGTTTTGCTTTACGCTCGGTTCAGACTGAGTATACCAGTATTCGAGACTCACCTTTGGAGTTGGAGCTTTGCTTGGAGATCCAGCTATCTATCCATCTTTCAGATATCCAGTTGATTCCAGTGATTGTATTCTGATTCTTGTATGTGACTATTGTATTCGAAACTTCTGCTGTAACTTATTTAACTCTGATATGTATATAGTAGCTTCATGAACTACTATCTTTTATTTCCGCTGCATTTATTACTCTGTGTCTGTGACCTGTGATTATTTTATTTATTGTATATGTTCAGTTTTGCCAAATTTAAATTAACAATTCGGTATTTTGAATTATTCAAGTACGACATGTGTGTCTGCCTATGCACTTAGAGGGTGCAGCATGATAGGGGGTTCTCGCATTTGGTTTGGTAGCGAGCAGATGACTCTTACTCCTACATGTCCCTGCGGGGTTGGTGCAGTCGAGAGGCTGGCTGTAAAGGCAGAACACAGGTACTGCTGTATGCTACGGTGTGCGTTACCCCCACTAACGCAGTCCGTTACAAGTGGTATCAGAGCTTTGGTAGCTCTAGGAAAAACTTAGCATATAAGGTAAATGTATTTACAGAATCACTCTCATTCGAGTTTCAATCTCTTCCTTTTGACTTAATTCCTTTGAATTTTGGAACGTTCCCTCGGTTTTGAAATTCAGTTGTGTTCCCCACTATTCGTATTCTTCTGAATTCTGGAGTATCACATAACTCCACTTCGAATGATCTTTATAATGAGTTGGCGGTCCCGCCAATCTCAAATTGGTTTGAAAGGGGTAAAATTCCTTTACAATAGGCATTGATTTACTGGAGATTTCTGTATCCTCGGTTTACGGTGCTATCTATCTCCCGCTGTGCCTGAATTCTATTTCTTGAGATCGATTGTAGATTTGCCTCAAAATTCTGCATCGATCTAATTCTTGAAGTCACGGTTGACCCGGATAAGGTTGCCTGCGATTTATATAAACTCATCCATCTTCTTATTTGTTATTTAAATCATCTTATCTTCTGTTTCAAACTTATCTTCGAATCAAAAAAATTCTCTTCGATTTGATTTTTATCAAATTTGAATCTCTATCCATGCTTGAAATCCATTTTGTATCGTCGAGCGAGGAAGTGTATTTGTAAATTAATATTAAAATGTTTTATATATTGTGTTGTTTGAGTTGTTGATGTTAATTTGGGTTTCCGATCGATTGGTCTGATCAACGCTATCGATAGGATTTCCAAAACACTTGAGCAGAGCAAACTGACACAATATCGTTTTCAAATTTGGTAAACAAAATAGTTTTGTATGATTATATCATATATATAAATATAAGTTTTCTGAAATTAAATTGTTAATGAATTTGTTGTCAGAAATAAATATTTGATTTTCATTTATTGTTTTGTAAACCATTGATTATTGCATAATATAAATAAATGAATTTATGAAACTCGGTTATAATTTGATTTGGGATTTGAAAGGAATTTAAATAAAGAATTTGAGAATTTAATTTCTGGTGATTTCAAACTTTGATTTGAAAGTTTTAAAGTGTATAGTATTTAAAATATTTTCAAATATAAATCGTTTTCAAAGAATTTTAAAATGTTGAAATCAGTGCTCTTCTCTTTGTCGCTGAAAATAATTTGGTGATGGCGGCCGCATCATCGACATTCATTTTCGAGTTTCGAAGTGGAGAAACCATTATGTAGCTTTGCTATGGTTTTGTTTGGGAAATAGTTTAATTTGAATTTCTTAAGTATGACTTGATTTATATATATATATATGGGAATATTATTTTAAAATTTAATTTGATTTAATATATATAGTATATACATAATTATTTCTAAAGGGTTTGAAATTAAACGGAAATTTAATTCTTAAAAATCATGTTAAAAGATGTTTCAATTATAAATAAAGCTAAATTTTGAATAAGTATTTAAACTTGAAATAATTGAATTTGAAAATTTTATTTGTATAGTACTAAATTACATTTCAATATAACTTACCTAAATTATTCAGAAGTTAAAATGTAATTGGATAATATACAATAGAAAATGATTTTATAAATAAAAATTTGAGTGTTTATAATAAATATTATACACTAGATTTTAATTATAAAAAAAATGCAAATAAAGATGATAGAATAATAAGTTAATTGAATGAGATGAATATAAAAAAAATTGTTCTGAAAGAATTAACAAATTGAAATTTGATCAACTTATGAAAATACCTTGAATTTAAAAGCAATTAGTGAATATAAATTAATTTAAATCGAAACTTTTATGGTTTAAATTAATTTATATGGGTTAAATATATGTGATAAGATATATTAAGTAGAATAAATTTAACAATAATTTGAAATAAAGAAGAATTTAAATTGCTAAAAAAATATATGATTATAATAAAAGACTATTCAAATTTATGGTTTTAGAAATTGTAAATTGAAGATAATTGGATAATAAGATAATGAATTTAGAAATAGTTGAGATTGATTTTAGTGAAATCAAATGGATTAAATCAATTATTGAATATCGATTAATTTAAATTTGAATTTATATGGTTTAAATTAATTGTTATTCAAATCTATTTTCTTTCTAGTTGTTTCTATTCTCCTACCTCGTTCCTTTTCGGGGACGAAAAGTTTTGAGTGGGGGAAAGTGTAACGACCCGTAAATTTAACTGGTTTTAATAACGTTATTAATTGAAATTTTGCGAAATTTTAAACGATAAAATTTTGAAATATAAATTTGATATTTGGAATGCGTCTAGTTAAACATAGCAACTGGTAAATTTTCGACCGAAAATATGAAAGTTTATTTCGCGTGTAAATTTACTTCAATTTAATCAGTTAAAAAGCGATGAAAATAAAACGTTTTCGAAATCTAAATATTTTTACATAGAAAAATTATAAATCATCTTCTGAGCCAGACGCCATATTTCGTTTCATCTAATTTGGACTACTATTGCTCCTCTAATCTTATTTTCTGCATTTTAGCAGCAATTCAGTACCGATATCGACTTTTGGTCGGATGATCGTACCACTGATGTATGTATACCATTTTGATCGTCTCGTTGTGTTGATCTCAATAGTGTATTCATTTGTGTATTTCAAAATTCGGTACGCGTCGAAACCGCGAAACGGTTAACCGGATCGGTATACGTTTTGAACTTTTTGTTTTCTTATCACTGTCAGAAACCAATGGTCGGAGCCTTTAATAATTACTGAATTCAACGAATTGGCTTTTACCATTCCTTGTATTCAATGTAATTTACTTTTGAACTCAGCTATTCATCTGCCATTTTATTTGCAAAAGAGAAAGGCTATTTGTTTTCCATCGACATTTATATAAAAATTTGTTTCTCATCTTCTTTCCTGAGGTCAGCATCTCCATTTCCTCTCTTTATTTCGGCTCTCATCTGTGAAATATTATATATATTTATATATATATATATATAAAGTTAATCTCGGTTGTACTTACTCCTTCGCTAGTTTACCTGCTGCCATCATTTTGCTTCGACGTTACAGTCATTCTTCTTTGGAATTTTGCTTTGACATTACAGTCATTTGGCATCTCCAACTCCACGCCTGTGCAGTTAAAGCGCTCGGCAGATTCAAAGCGGTGGAGGTGCAAAAAGTCATAGCGGGGATACAGCGAGGATATAGCGGGATATAGCGGATGGCTTTAAAATAGCATATAAAACTCGTACTTAATGTTTTTACGAATATATAAATGGTAATTAAATGAAAAATTATCATTCAATTGAATTGTAACTAATACATAAATAATTTTTAAATAAAAACATGTGCGAATATACTTTAAATAAACGTAAAACTGTTATATAACATAATTGAATTTAGTAGAATATTAGAGTATTTTCATTTCTGAAAATATATTAAAAATTAAATCAAATAAATTAGTTTCATAATTTTTATAATGTATAAATTGAATTTTTCAATTCATTTTATTAAAGAAGATATAGCGGGAATAGCAGAATATAGCGGAAATAACGGGATATAGCGGAAATAGCGGGGATTAAAGCGGAAAGGCTATATTGTGGGGCTATATGGAAAAATCGCAGCGGCAGAAACCCGCTACGAGATATAGCGGGGTTATAGCGGGGTAATAGCGGGGCATTAACTGCACAGCTCCACGCGATGTTTCTCTCCTCCCTTCTCAACGCCCATCATCTCCAATACTGAACCCATCTCGCCTGTCACCATCTGCCCGCTCTCCTCCTCTCGGTCTAGGTCCTGGCCGCAGCTTTCATTTGGTTTTCCCGACCACACAACTCCTACTGTCCACCATAACTCGCATGTGCTCCACCATAACTCCACCTCCGTTCACAATGCTCCCCTCATGCCGACAGCCTCCCTCTCGCCTGACCCACATCCCCGACGTGAGCAACATTCCGCTCATTTTCCAGTACCACCTTCGACTCTCCCCTACAGCCAAGGCTTTGAAATTTTTTTGTTGCTCATCATCTTCCAGTTTGCAAACTATCTGACACTAGCTTTCTCTTCGACTAGCATACATGCGGCATGCGTGTGTGGTCCCTTGGAACTTATAGGTAAATGTTTATATATATATATATATATTACATATATATATATTAAAATTTACACTTGATATTTTTGAAGATAATGGGTTACATATATTTGCATATCATACAAATTATATAATGGATTATATTACATATGTAAGTTATATATTGATATGCGAGTAAGCTGAATATATATTTCTTCTGTTTTATTTGTATGTTAATCTCTGATTCTTATAATATATATATGAAGTGGAAATTGCTGTTGTTTAAATAAGAGGAAAGATATATATAAATATTTATGTCATATGGGTTTCAGGATGTATGTTTACAATATATATTGCAGTATAAAAGAAATTTATATATGTTAGTTTATGTATTTTGATTTATGTGAATATTTTAATATGTCGGTTATACCAGTTTTATAACATGCCATTTATGTACTTAAGTATTGGCTGTTAAGTTATATAAAATATAAGTTGATTTTGGAAATAAAGCGATAACATACTATAGTACTTAATTAAACTTATTTTAGTACTTTCATATAGACTGTAATAACTGTAAAATATATCCACCTTTAAGGTATAATTGAATGGGTGTTTGTTTTATGTAGTGTCGATTTACGTAAAAAGAAAATATACGTTACAGTATAATTTTAATATGTTATAAAATATAAGGCGTACATATATTAGTTTATATAAATTATTTTGGGTTTTATAAAATATAAGTATGAAAGTTTCTACTTATGTTTTGGTTTGTAGGGTAGTTGATCTGAGTCTAGTTTATATATATATATATATATATATATATATATATATTAAACTGATTTTTGGAAAAAAATTATATGTATATATATAAACCATATTTCATTTCAGTCCATATCAACCAGATTCTGATTTATTCCATCAAATTCTCATTTATCAGCCTTGTCGAATTCGTGCCCATCTTGATTTGCTTTAGAATTTGTAGCTCGTTCTGTTGTCAAACTCCTCTAGCCTCGAAAGGTGAGCAATCACTCACGATTAATGTTCTTTTATTTAATTAAATTTGATTTCAATTGAAATGACAATTGAAATATGCTGCTGTTAGATAATTACACTGTTATTACCTGTATCAGTTCACCTGTGACATCTGACACCATTATCTATTATATATGCAATGATAATCCAGTTTGGTTGTTAAATGATTGATTGTTTGATGTTTACAATTGGACGTTAATTTGTTAGTGTTAAGTGATAAATAGTATGCAAAATTGAAATTGATATAGGATAGTTAACAATTTTAAAACTGATTTATATGTTAAATTTGATTAGTTTAATATGGCCCCTTTTAATTGTTAAATTAATTGACATGTAGAATAGTGATAATTACACTTTGAACCATCGACGTATATTGGATTAATTGTTGTAGTATAAAATTGAAATTGAATGACAAGTGAAAAACCGTATAAATAATTAGTGGAATAATCTTTAATCTACATGAAATGATAGTGTAGATTCTAGAAATAATTATATTAATTCGCACAAACAACAATGTGAATTAATACGGTTATTTCGGGATTATTTGAATTGATTATTGGATTGTTATGGATTGTTGTTATTGCTTGTTATTTACTTTGACACCATCCTAGTTATCACACTGCAAGTTCCCTTTGCTATGCTTTGATTCTTGAATTGAATTGGAATTGGGTTGAAATGATAAATACCCAAATTAAACTTTGACCTAGGATAGAGAATTAAATAAAAACCCGATTGGTCAATAATTTGATTTAAAAACAAAATAAAGATTTTATTTGAATAAATAATATGGTTTTGAAACGAAGTTGGAAATTGAATTTTAATGAAATTTAAATGTGAATATTTAATAATCTGAAACAAAATATTAATAAAGAAATTGATGAAAGAATGTTGTTTAATTTAAGAAATGATAGAATTAAGTTTTGAAATTATTTAATAATTAAATAAGATTAAATTATTTAATAATTAAATAAGATTAAATTATTTAATAATTAAATAAATTGAATTCTTTGATAAGTAAAATTTGAACTTCTTGAATAAGTGAAATTAAGTTTCGTTATTAATTGAGTTTTGAAATTTGTAACTAAATAAATAAATAAGTGAAATTGAATTTCTTTAACAAGAAATAGAATGTGATTTATTAAAATTAATGTAAGACTTGTAATCGAAAGAATTGATTTGATGAATTTAATTTAATTCTAATTTGTAAGTTTTGATTTAATGAAGTTGGACTTAATTAATTGATTTAATGAATTGGAAATCAAATAGAAATTGTTTTGAATGATAAATTTAACTTAACGAATATTGGATGAAATCAATCAATGAATTTAAATTGATTTGAATGTTAAATTAAATTAATTTAAATGATTATGGAATGAAATTTATATATGAACTTGAATCAATATTTGAATTGTTTTAAATCAAATATTTAATTTGAATTATGAGACTTTGAAATGGTAATTTGGAAGTTTTGAAACGTAAATTATGGAAATTGTTTTAGAAAGATGAATGAAATGTTGATTTACAAATTCTAATTGAAATTGTAATTGATTTGGTTTTGAAATATATTAACGACCAATCGGTGTAATAATTACGAAGGTTATTAAAGAGACCGGAATCGGTTAGGGACATACTCTTTGTCTAAACCGAAAACCACTTTAATAACTACCCGTAGAGTGTGATCCAGAATGAAGTGGTTGGAATGATGTACGTGATGACTGAAGAAAGAGAACGATAATGGATAGCCTTGACACTTGTGTCAAATTGGAAATGACTAAAACAGGAGCCGTGCCGGGCCAAATGGGGGCTAGCTACCTCGAGTGAACACACTTCTTCGAAACTATTCATTACTTGTTGTCGATTGGTGCACCCTTGATTTGGGAGTGTTGTTTCGCGGTGTTGCGATCGCTGCGGCGATGCGTTCTCACCAGTCCGGATCAGGCAAACGGTAGTTTCACTACCTTGGGTATTGCCTCATGTGCCTTGTCATACTTGTATCCATATATACACGACCACTACGATTTGTTTTGTGTTATACCTATGGAGTACTCCCTGATATCCCACTAGTTTACGGTGGAGTTTACAGTGCTGTATAGACTATAACGCTTGTATAAAATGTGTTAAGGGGGATAATGGTAACGCCTTAACACTATTTTGATATCTTATATTACTGATAGGCATTATCTACTTATCGTACACTACTACATAGTAGATAGTTTAACGGATCCTTAAAGGATGGCTATTCCAAACATCCTTTGAGTTACTTGTATTTCAGTTGCTATTTCACTTGAGTTGGATTTAATGATATAAGAATGTTAATCCTGACTCGAGTGTTTTGTGTTTTGCTTTACGCTCGGTTCAGACTGAGTATACCAGTATTTGAGACTCACCTTTGGAGTTGGAGCTTCGCTTGGAGATCCAGCTATCTATCCATCTTTCAGATATCCAGTTGATTCCAGTGATTGTATTCTGATTCTTGTATGTGACTATTGTATTCGAAACTTCTGCTGTAACTTATTTAACTCTGATATGTATATAGTAGCTTCATGAACTACTATCTTTTATTTCCGCTGCATTTATTACTCTGTGTCTGTGATCTGTGATTATTTTATTTACTGTATATGTTCAGTTTTGCCAAATTTAAATTAACAATTCGGTATTTTGAATTATTCAAGTCCGACATGTGCGGATGCGAATGGTCCAAAATATCGGGTCGTTATACCATGAGCAATTGGAGAGTGGTGGAGGCTAAAAGCAAGAGAAATAAATAGGAATGAGGAAGAAAAGGTGATTCAAGGTGGAGGTTGACATGGATACTTGGATCTTGGTTGTTAGTTGGATAAAAATTGAGTTAACACACACACCTCTTTGAATGGAAAATATAATACATATATGTTATGTTTTGATTGTGTTTAAGTTGAATTGTTATTGACATTGTTAAAAACATTGGTTTGATTCTTATTTTGAAAACAAAAAGCATATGTGATCCATGTCTATGGACTTGGAATGGACTTGAATGGACTTGTATGACATGTGATATAGCCATGAAACAAATAACATAGGTTATAGATGGACTTTGGTCTAGGTTGGACCCGGATTCGAAAGTGCACTTATAGCGATAGTCACTGTGGATGCACTTTGGAATTGCCTTGTTTTTTGGCAATTTCTATGAAATTTTGTAGAGAGATCCTCGAGAGTTTCTCAACATATTTATAATGTTTATATGTATGTTTATTGTTATTAAAATCTTGGATAGTAAAAAGTTAAGTAACATCTCGAAAAATGTCCAAAATTTCACTTGTGCAAAACTGCCCCGTTTAGACATGATTTTTTGGACTTTAAAGGTTTAAAAAGATATTTAAATTTAAGTATTTGTTTCATTCTTTTTATAAGTGTTTACTAACTATTATTTGAGTATTTTAAAATTGGTTGTAGATCTTTATGAATTTTTGAGAATTAGATATGAACTTTTTAAGAAGAGAATTTTATAATAAAAACTTGTTCTGCCGGGTTTTTAAGGAAATTATAAAGTTGTTATTTTCAAGTAATATTTTGGATAAATGTTTTAAAACCTATTATAAGTATTATAAAGCATTTTAAAAGCATTTTTAAGTATATATAGTTTTTATAAAATGTGTTGACTACTTTATATCTTATGTAATAAAATATCTTTTGACCTGTTTATTTACATATCGAGTTTCGATAAAAAAATTACTATATATATATATATAGGTATATGTATATATGTATATATATCATTTTAAAAAGGGTTTTAAAAGTATAAACAAAAGATTTAGAAAGAGGTTAGTAATTGTTTAATGGTCAAATGGTTAATTGTTTAATTGCTTATTTGAAATGTAATTAACTATGCTTAACGCTAAAAGCCGATGAAGCAGCATAACCTATTTATGAGAGTTAAGATTGTTGTTCGAATGGGGATATGAGAAATAGAGATCTAACCTACCAGCTTCCCTCTTGATTGAGGAAAGCAAGTCGGAAATGTCGAAAAAGTGTTAATCGTGTTGATTTCTTACTTGTTTATAGAAATCATTAATTATACTTAACACTAAAAGCCGATAAGGCGGACTTATCTATTTTTTAGATCCAAGAGTGAAGTGTCTAGGTAAGGCTTAGATGAAACCAGTGCTCTAACTTACCTAGTTTCACGCTTGGGTTAGGAATAGTTAAGTTGGAATGTCGAAAATGAGTTAAGTATACGAATATTGATTTGTATAAGTAATTGTTTTCTACTAGATAGTTGATTTGTTGACTATTGAACTTGACCAAATATGACTTAAGAAGTTATTAAAAGGCTACGCGATTTCATAGTAATAGGAACCCCCAGAGAGGTGGATTGCATGAAACATTTCTAGCTTTCGCTTATTTATGAGAGAACCGGAATTGAGTTAACCGAAAATTCATCGATTGGTTTTGAAAAGTCCGGTAAGTGGAAAGAGTGTACTTATATGAGATGACTCAAACCCGTAATCACTTCAAAAACATATATGCGATCTATGTTCTGAAAGCAGTTGTGAATTAAAATGTTATAGAGTTGAACTTTCTATCCAAAGGTTAAGTCCAAGTGAGAGGTCACCGTTAACATTTCAAACGATGCTATCATGTGGGACTTTCTATCTTCAGGAGTATTCTAAAAGAAAGGACAGTGTTAGCATTCATCGAAGGACTTATGCAAGGGAGCCTACGTGGAGGTTCAAGATGCTTGAATCCATGTAGAGATTCCTGATCTGTTCGAGGTGAAGGAATATTATTGGGGATTCGTGTGCTGCTCGAGTGATGAAGACTCATGTAAAAGACGCCAAAATGACTAAAATCAGAGTATGATGCATAATCTTAGGTTTAGTTTACCCATGAGTGTATATCAACAACAAATATAGAGTAGGGTTATTGATATGTTGCACGCAACAGTTGTTGGTACTTGGTGCCACACAATTCATCATCTGGCCAATTGTGTTTACCTTAGAGTATATCCTATCTAGAGATATATGATGCTTAGAAGGAAGTTTTTGATCCTGGTCATGGAGTTCAGATTCATGTTGATCCAAGGAGAGATCCACGGAAATCCTTACACCTATGCAAACACGCCTTAGTTGTGTTGACTGTATACCTTTTATTGTTGTGGCGTTCACATGACAGCTATTTGATATGATTTATGTGATACATAATAGACATTATCTATCATATCACTATATGTTAAATTTAATGAATAGTTGGTTTTATTTAAGGAAAAAACCATTATGGTAATCCATATAGTCTCAAAAAGGTGCTATTATATGTCACTCTTAGTTCTTGAGTTTCTCATGCTGGTTTACCAGACTGATCCGCCTGTTATTTTCTTTTAATGCTTGGATCAGCCCCATGTATGTTTCCAGATTTAGCTACGGACGCTTTGGAGCTTATGGAGAAGGGTTGGATGTTTACCTGCTATAGTATTCTTATTTTTGCTGCGCTACTATATGTATATATCACTATTGTGAGGATAAGCAGTTATAACCGTCTAGGCCGATGATAGTACTTATGTTTCACAACTCTGAAACTTCTATATTCGGAGTAACCCTCTGTACCGATCTTTTGATATTGTATATTATCATTCCTTTATGAGATTCTGATGTTGTACTCTCTTATTCCTTCTTCTGTTTCATGTTCTTTTATTTTCCTTAACTTTCTATCTTTCCGGCACTTGGGTGCTCGGCACATGAATACCGTGGATGAATTTAGTGTCACCATTCGAGGGTCAAAAAGTCAGGTTGTTACATTTGGTATCTGAGCTCAAGGTTGAGCGGATACCTTGGATTTGGTTAGGTATGGCTCATTAGAGATGAGGTAAGTGACACATAGAATGATTCGAGTGTATTATACATATGAGAGTGTATTTGTATTTTGAAAACTTGACTTTTAAAAATATTCTTTTGGAGAGCCTCTTTCTTAGTAATCCTCTCATAGTATCTTTCCCATGAAACAACTCTATCCTTTCGTGTCTTAAAGAAGTTTTGCTTTGATTAGGTAGTAAGAACTATGGGTACTACGACTTCCAATGCTAAGGGAAATGTAGGAGAAGAAGTGCTACAGGTTCGACCATGGAAATACTTTGCTTCAATATGGCTTAAGTTTGAGGTGTTGGGTAGAAAGAGGTTCAACAACACTGAGACTATCTTCAAGGTCCAGATTTGGATTAGTCTATGCAATGTGGTATGTTAGAATATGATGGATCATATCTAAGGAGCATTCAAGGATATTATAAGTATGGCTTTTTGGTTTGAGGGTTTGGCTCCAAGGCCGTCTATATCTGCATTGACTGGAGACAACAAGCGGAAGTTTCAACCGACAAGAGATATTTCTAGTTTAACTTGCCATAGGTGTGGACGGAAGGGTCATTTTGCTAGGAAGTGTAGGTTGGGTGAAGAAGGGAAAATAGTTAAAGCACCGATCATAAAGGTTTTGAAGATTGAGCCACATACGACCAAGGCACAGTTAGGATCGAGGACATGCTACAACTGCCATCAGCCTGGTCATATAGTTAGGAGTTGTTCGATGCTTTAAATTGGACAATAGCCTAGAGCTTTTGCACTTGCTTCAGTACCTTCCACTTCTACAGCTACGAAGGGAAAGCAGATTCTTGAGGGTATACTATCTGTTTATAGTTTACATATTCGTGTTTGGTTTGATATTAGTGCTTCTCATAGTTTAATATCCCATAACCTTGATTGTTTAGTCATGCTTGACATGTTAGGAACATTAAGTATTTTTTGTTATTGGTTTGTGCTCAACTAGTTTATAAGCAGCTGTACCTTTCTACATCATTGGGTGGGTACAATGAATAAACACTTTATGAATTAAGTTTCACGGTTTGGCTATAAGGCGTTTGGTGATAACTTTGGGTTAGAAGTTAAAATTTAGAAAAAGGTGTTTAACATAATCAAAAGAAAAGATAAAATATTTTGGAAATAAATATTTATGAAAATATTTATAAGAAAATAATTTTTCATAAGTAAGTTTATAAAATATGGTTTACCAACGTAAAAGGATTCAAATAGAGAATTCGAGGACATAAATCCCGGTGTCTTTGGAAATGTTTTTCAATATTTTAGTGAAAATAACAATAGTATTATTTGAAAGCAAATATTTGGGAAATTGGTTTAAGAGATTGAGGTCATGATACTTAGTATTATTATACGAAGTATTTGGTACTGCTTTAAAATGTTTTGGTTCAATACCAAAAGTATGGTTTGGATGTACTGAACTCGCTTCTATCGCTCGAAAATAATTTCGATGATGACTGTAGCATCATCGGCATTCACATTCAGATTTCTAAGTATGGAATGCTACAAAGTTGTTTTGGTAAAACAGATTTTGATTTAATCCCAAAGTAAGATTTGATATACAATATATATATATATATATATATATGTATGTATGTATGTATATGTATATGTATATGTATATGTACACACTATTTCAAAATGGTTTGAAATGAAAACCGTGTTTAGTTCTAAAGTTCTCTTATTAAGTTATTTTATGGATACATGTAGCCTATGCATTAGGAAAGTATGGTATGTGCATCATGATTTGATATGTTGTTTGATAGTTTTCAATTATTAAAATGAAATGGAATTTTTCGATGGTTTTGGATAGTTGTGAACTTCCAAATTGTTATAGAACTCGAAACTAAGTGTTTTTAAAAATACAAAGTTGAATTATATAATGCTTAAATTTGAAAAGGTAGGAAGTTAAAACGAGTTCAAATTGTTGATCATCCTTGTTAAGTAAGATGAATTTGATGTTTGGTATGTACTCTTAGGATGTAATGGAGTATTATACGAGTATGAACTTAAGTTATAAAATATCGATAAACTTGAAGTTATGTTTTATGAAATAATTCATAAATGATATTAGTATTAAAAGACATACTATTTGGATAAATGAAAGTAATTAAAAAGGAATTGGTGTAGTTAAGAAACCAATAGGATAAATATGTAAGTTGTACGTAGATCGTTTTATTCATATGATTATTTTGATTCAGTATTCGAGTACATGTTTTCGAGGTGGTTTACACCATTCTGAACAAGGATCTTTCACTCGATTCTTGACGGCGAACACTTGATACGGGTTCGTGATACGATCTCGATGTTTTCTATCATAGTATATAGCTATGCAAGGAGAACAGAGGTTTCTAAACAAGAAACCAAATCAGGAGTCTGCACGAGAGAGGTCAAGTGATCCATGCTAGTTGGGAAGTGAAATCTATATGATCAAATAAGTAATTAGATCGGATATTGTGTACAGATGGTATATGTATATTGGACAGACTTTATTACATTTGTATGATATGTTATGTTGGCTTTTGAAGAGTTTGAGGAATGACTCTTCGAATTTTTATTAGGTAGCATGAAGAATTGTCTAAGTAATAACCTAAGGCTGTTGAGTGTTAGGTATGCTAGTACATTGTTTATCATCCTTGGGCGATGGGTGAGTTTTGAGCATAAGCAAACCATGAGCTTTGCTTGCTAGTGATTATGAATGTTATTCAAGTATTTATGTGCTTGTTCCTTTATTAAGGTTAGAAGGGCTTCGGAGTGAGGATGCTCAGGGTGGTACCAAGAAGAGGAGGACAATTTGAGGAAGTTCAATCCAGTGTTGCTTATAGACTAGGGTTTCCTTCTTATCTTAATATTGTACATCTTTTTTCGCGTACTCACCACTTGAGGTGGAGTCACCTAGTATGCATTTTGGTTTGCAGTTTAGCTTGTATATAGTTTCATCGAAACTCTATATATGTATCTTGTTTTGTCTATCTTCTTTTATTATCGTTCTTATTTGAATTTCGAGGATGAAATGTTCTAAATGGGTGAGAATGTAGCGATCCGGAAGAAGTGTTCGAATTTCTGGATCGCTACATTCTCCCCCACTTAGAACATTTCATCCTCGATCCTTGTTAGACATCAAATTAATATATAATGATAGGAAACTTGTTTTTGAAAATTGTTTCCAAAAATATATTCTTTTGAAAAATATCGATAACGGACCGAAAATCATTTTATCGATAAACAATATTTAGCCATCAGAGATTGTTCAGATTTTTTTTAGATTCACTTATTTGCTTAGGAAATCAAATAAATGAAATAAAAACTTTTTACCATTATGGAAATAAACTTTTTGGATTTTGTCATGGGTGACGCCATCAAAGATGTTGTAAAATGAGCTTAAATGGAAATACTTAAGTTTTAAGGGATGATAAAGGAGAAGTGAGAGGAGATAAGCCTTAAATTACATGAAAGGGGTGAGAAAAAGATTAGGCAACACTCAATGGAGCCTATATATGGAGGGGCATACACATAGGAATAAATCACAAATTCACAAACCAAAACCAAGCTTCTTTACTGTCTTCTTCTATAAATTCCTAAAGCAAAATATTTGCAAATAAAATCCAAATCTACTCAAATTCGAAGTGAAGTCTTGGGGAAATATTGCAACACATCCTACTTAGTTAGATCTTGAATTTTGGAAGCCAAAATCCCCCCACTTGGATTGGCTGTGAGCAATTGGAGGGTGGTGGAGGCTAAAAGCAAGTGAAAATAGGAGGAAGGAAAGGTGGTTGTAAGGTGGAGGTTTGACTTGGATGCTTGGATCTTAGTTGTTTGTTGGATAAAAGGTGAGTTAACACACCTTTTTAAATGCAAAATATAACATGTATATTTTGTGTTTTGATTGGGTTTAAGTTATTGAATTGTTATTGACATCGTTAAAAACATCGGTTTGATTCTTGTTTTGAAAACAAGAAGCATATGTGATCCATGTCTATAGACTTAGAATGGACTTGAATGGACTTGAATGACATGTGGTAACCTTGAAACAAAAAATATATGTTATAAATGGACTTTGGCTTAGATTGGACTTGGATTTGAAAGAGCACTTATAGCGATAGTCGCTGTGGTGGCACTTTGGAATTGCCTTGTTTTTGGCGATTTCTATGGAACTAAGAGATCCTTAGGGGTTTCATGCCATATATTTAATGTTTTAAATGTATGTTTATTGCTATTAAAAGCTTGGGTAGCAAAGGTTAAGTAACAAGTTGAAAAGTGACAAAACTTCACTTGCACAAAACTGCACCATTCAAACTTGATTTTTGGACTTTAAAGGTTTGAAAAGATATTTAAATTTAAGTATTGTGTTTCATTCTTTTTATAAGTGCTTACTAAATATTATTAGAGTATTTTAAAAGTGGTTTGGGATCTTTGAGAATTTTTGAGAATTAGTTGTGAATTTTTAAAGAAGATGATTTTGTAATAAAAACTTGTTTTTCTAAGTTTTTAAGGAAATTATACAGTTGTTACTTTCAAGTAATATTTTGGATAAATGTTTTGAAACCTATTATAAGTATTATAAAGTATTTTAAAAGCAATTTTAAGTATATATAGTTTTAGAAAATATGTTGACTATTTTATATCTTATATAATGAAATATCTTTTGACTTGTTTATTTACATATCAAGTTTTGGTAAACAAATTACTATACATATATGTATCAGAAAGGGTTTTAAAAGTATAAACAAAAGATTTAGAAAAGGGTTAGTAGTTACTTAATGGTCAAATGGTTAATTGTTTAATTGCTTGTTTGAAAATTAATTAACTATGCTTAACGCTAAAGCCGACAAAGTAGGCTTATCTATTTGTGAGAGTAAAGATTCATGTATGAGTAAGGATATGAGCAATGGACCTCTAACCTACCGGCTTCCCTTTTGACTTAGGAATTGTAACAGCCCGATATTTTCAACCATTCGCATCCGCACATGTCGGACTTGAATAATCCAAAATACCGAATTGTTAATTTATATTTGGCAAACTCATCATATACAGCAAATAAATAATCACAGATCACAGCCACAGAGTAATATAATGCAGCGGAAACAAAGGAATAATAGTTCATGAAGCTACTATATAAATACATCAGAGTTAATTAAGATACAATAGGAGTACCAAGATACAACAGGAGAAACAGTATGATAATTAGGTACAACTCGGAATACAACTAGAATCAACTGGATAATAAAATGAATAGATATCTAGATCTTCAAAGCAAAACTCCAGCTCCAAAGGTGAGTCTCTAATGCTGTATCACTCGGTCTGACCCGAGCGTAAAGCAAACACAAAACACTCGAGTCAGGACATACATACTTATACAATGTAAACCAACTCAAGTGAACTGTAATAAAGGTACAAGTAACTTAAAGAATGCTTGGGATCGCCCATTCTTTAAGGATCCGTTAAACTATCTACTATGTAGTAATATTCGCTATTATAATAATGTCTAATATAAAATAAACATACTTTTAAATAGCGTTAAGGGGTTACCCATATAGCCCTTAACACATAATAGTGCCAATAGTCTATACAGTACCTACATACCTCGAAAGGCTACGAGAAGATACTCCATAGGTACGACACAAATAGAAACTCGTAGTAAAGCTCGATATGGTTGGTGACACGGCACACAAGGCAATGCCAAGGTAGATATACCAATTACGCATCCGTACTGGTGGTGACGCATAGTAGCCACTACCGCCCACCTCGAACATCACTCCCAAATCAAGGGGTGCACCCAATCAATCATAAAGTAATAGAATGGTATCGAAGGAGTGTGTCCGATCAGAGGTGCTACCTCATTGGCCCGTTGATCGCTCTTGTTTTAGCCACCTTATGCCAACTCACGGGAGTTGGGTCCACGCATATACCTTAGGATCGTCGCCACCATCCTACTTCATTCTGGAAACTCCACCGCGTACACAGTTGTTAAAGTGGTTTTCGGTATCGACAGAGAGTATGTCCATATCTGATCCCGGTCTCTTTAACAACCAATTGTTATTATTACCCATGGATATTTATTTTCAAAATAATATATACTTTCAAAACCAAAATATCATATCTATTTCAAACCATATCATTTATTTTAAAATAGTATATACTTTCAAAACCAAATTATCATATCCACTTCCAAAATTAAACATTTAATTATAACACTGTGAAACCATAATAATTTAAAACCCATAGCACTCTAAAATGTAACTTTTATAACCATAGCAACTTGAAACATTACATTTTAGAAATAATGACATTTTGAAAACATAACCTTAGGTCATCATTGCATTTTGGAAAAGCGATACTTAAGAAATCATAGCAAGTTGGAAATGTAACCTTAAGGGATCATAGCGTTTTTGAAATGTAATATTTACTAAATCATAGCATTCTGGAATGTAATACTTTCCACTTTACCATTTTATATAATCCAAATGTTTATATACTTACAAATTTTTACCATAGTTATTTTATCACTTCTATTTTATTACACTAATTAATTCATTTGGATATTAAATAAACCATGCTTTTAAGTTAAATAACATAATTACTGTAATTTCCCATTTAAAGTTGAAATTCCTTATGTTAAGTTAAAGTATATTATTAACTTGCATTTCATTATTATAGTAAGGAACATTTATTGTTTTAATCAATATTACATTAACTAAAATTACATGTCAAATGTTCATTTTTAACTTACATTTTATTTTCACAATAAAGAGCATTTATTGTCTTAATCAATATCCTATTAATTAAAATTTCATGTCAAATGTTCATTTTTAACTTACATTTTATTTCACAATAAAGAGCATTTATTGTCTTATTCAATCTCCTATTAATTAAAATTACATGTCAAATGTTCATTTTTAACATACATTTTATTTTCACAATAAAGAGCATTTATTGTCTTAATCAATATCCATTTATTAAAATTACATATCAAATGGATATTTTTAACTTACATTTTATTTTCACAAAAAAAAGCATTTATTGTCTTAATCAATATCACATTAATTAAAATTACATGCCAAATGTTCATTTTTAACATACATTTTATTTTCACAATAAAGAGCATTTATTGTCTTATTTAATCTCCCATTAATTAAAATTACATGTCAAATGTATATTTTTAACTTACATTTTATTTTCACAATAAAGAGCATTTATTGTCTTAATCAATATCACATTAATTAAAATTACATGTCAAATGTTCATTTTTAACATACATTTTATTTTCACAATAAAGAGCATTTATTGTCTTATTTAATCTCCCATTAATTAAAATTACATGTCAAATGTATATTTTTAACTTACATTTTATTTTCACAATAAAGAGCATTTATTATCTTAATCAATATCACATATTTTCAAATTAGGTTACATTTCCAATCACAAATTTCCATTCATTTATTTAACATTTTTAATACATAGAAAATCATTTTTCACTTTATTAAATCATTTTAAAAACCAAATTTAAATTAAAATATCAAAATTTACATTTTCAAAATACTTAAAACTTCCAGAAAAATATATAAAATAACCACGGGTCTGTATAATATTTTCTAACCTGGGTCAAGTGCTATGGATAATATATCATTTCAATCCGTAATTTACAAAGAAAAATCCGGGTTCTATCATTTCAAACCCGCAATCCCAAGTTAAATAAAATAAATAAAAATCGATCAGGCCTATCATTTCAGCCCATAACGATTTTTCCCTATTCTAAAGTCCGTTCGGGTATGTATCATTTCAACCTATAGTGATAGGGAACTTGCAGTGATGATAAGCAGGAAATAAATAACAGTATACAAATAATATTATTACAGATGATATAACATGCATATAAATAGTATTTAACATCATATAAATATATCACAGGCATGTATGAACATAACACATTATTTTATACAATTAACTTGTCATCAATTCACAATTATAAAAGTATGTATGTCTAGAGTGAATAACTCACCTTTTAAAAGCTAGAATTGAAATTCAAACCCAAATCTAGACTCCGCAAAGTACGAAAAAGCACGACAAAGCACAATGCAAACTTGAGTGGATGAAGAGTTAGATCCAAATCTTGTATGCAAACAAATATTACATACATAAGAATATGATTCAATACAAAAGAATAGAGGTTAAGACAATGGAAAAATAACGAATCAAAGTGGCATAACTTGCCTTAATCAATCAATGGCTTGGCTACACCACATATGGGTTCAACCATCATCTTGTGTTGCTTGGTCATGATGGTTAGAGGTGTGCTAGGAGAAGATGGAGGTTGTGCCTAACTTGGAAGAAGACAAAGAAAACAAAATGAAAAAAAGAGGAGAAGGAAGAAGGAAGCCATGACTTTAGATCTTGTATTTTTTTTCTTCATGCAAATGAATAAGATGAGGAGATGAGAAACTTTGTACGTGAAATAAAAAGAGAGAGTGGCGGCTAGGTTAAAGGAATGAACAGCTAAGGTAAGAAATAAAGAGGCTAGGCAATAGAAGGTAGGAGTTTGAATGGTTTGGGAAATAAAAAGGCAACAAATAAGTTGATGTATTTATTATTATTTTTTCCTTTGTTTGCATGCAATGAAAAGAGAAGTTTAAGGAACAATACATACATGAATTATGAGAAGAATTCACGGTTAATGAATGTGGGAAGTAATTGGCTATGCAAATGGAAAGGCAAGGGAAAAGAAAAAGGCAACAAATAAACAAAACAAGTAACCTATATCTCTTGCAATTTCTAAGCTATTAAAAAAAATCAATCAGACATCAAATAAACATATTCAAAGTTTATACAAATAAAATAGAAAATAAAATTTAGAGAAACAAACATAGGGAAATAAAATATATAAAGTCATTAGGTGTAAACACCGTATTTTATCTAATTTAAAAATTATAAGTTTAAATCCCCAATTAAATCCAGATATTTGATTTCTCAATTTTGTTATTGAATCAACTATTAACTTATCCTCTTATGGGTAATATTAACATTGGTTTATATACTACTACATTAATAACTTCCCAATTTATCCAAATTTCAATTTACATAGTAATTAATTTCATTTACCTACAATAATCCATTTTATTATAGATTACATTCCAATTAAATAAAAATTGCTTCCAATAATTTGATTTGTTTTAATTGCCATCTTTATACTAGGTCCATTATTACCCTGTATACCTAGTTACATTAGTTTTATATTCCATTACATTATTCTACTCCTATTTTCATCTTAAATTTGTATAAAATGTTACATTTCTAAATGTGAAATCTTGTCAATTGTATACTGATTAATTAAGGTTGAAAATCAATAAATTTACCTTAGTTCCCTTCTTTTTTACAAATTTATTACTTTATAAATAAATTTACGTTCCTATTTAATTTATACATTCACATTTCCCGTTACCGCATTAACTCTCATTAATGACATTAAAGATTCCCTATTTAATTTATAGACTAAATATGCAACTTATAATAGTTGTTGCCATTACCCTTAAATTTACAGTTATATTCAACTAATTATTATAATTACCTACCTAATATTGAATTTACTCAATTACTATTAATTATACTAATTCATTTATTTACACACCACTTACCCTTATTTACTTATATTCAAATTTATACTCAAATATAACAGTTACAACTAAATTAATAGGCCAATTAAATAGTAACTTACAATCGTTATTATTACTTTAAGTCACATTAATGAATTCATTATTGTTTACAAATCAAATGTTACAATTACTTAATTAACACTGATTTACTTCAATTTATATTAATCATATATTATCTCATTGATGATTCAACGTTCACACTTGTGATTTCATTGTTCACAACAAATGTTACCATTCTTATATACCCAATCTTTATTCAAGAGTCATTTAATTCATATTATTCCTTTTATAAATTGAAATGTTTGCATTAGTTTTCTTACATTAATTTATAGCCAAGTATACCAATTTTCATTACTTCACTAAATTGTAATTTCATTTCAAATGTTAATAATTAGTTTTTAAATACATTGTTACATTTCATTTTGGCATTCATTTCATTATTAAATTACAAAGTTTTTATTTCTTTTTTCCTCCAAATTTATTTACCAAAATCTTATTAAATTGACAACTTTAATTATTGAAAATTTACGAGTCGTTACAGGAATAGTACATCGAAAAATGTCAAATACATATTAATCGTGTTGATTTCTTACTTGTTTATGGAAATCATTAATAAATATACTTATCACTAAAAGCCGATGAGGTAGACTTATCTAATTGTGAGATTCAAGAATGAAGTGTCTATGTAAGGCTTTGATGCAACCAATACTCTAAATTACCTAGCTTTACTCCTCGGTAAGGAAGAGTTAAGTTGGAATGTTGGAAACGAGTTAAGTATACAGATATTGATTTGTAGAAGAAATTATTTTTGACTAGATAGTCGATCTGTTGACTATCGAACTTAACCAAATATGACTTAGGAAGTTATCGAAAGGCTTCGCGATTTCATACCAATAAGAACCCTCGGGGTGGAGTATTAGCATGAAATGTCTCTAGCTTTCGGTTACTTTTGAGAGAACTAGAATTGAGTTAATGGAAAATTCATCGATTGGTTTTGGAGAGTCCGGTAAGCAGAAAGAGTGTACTTATATGAGATGACTCAAACCCGTAACCACTTCAAAACCTTATTCACGATCTATATTCTAGAAGCAGTTGTAAAGTGAAATGTTATAGAATTGAACTATCTATCATAAGGTTAAGTCCAAGGGAGAGGCTAGCATTAACTTTTCAAACGATGCTATCATTTAGGACTGTCTATCTTGAGGAGTATTTAAAGAGAGAGGACAACGTTAGCATTCGTCAGAGGAATTATGCATGAAACCTATGTGGATGTTCAAGATCTGTTTGAGTTGCTCGAATCCATGTAGTGATCTGTTCGAGATGAAGGAATCCATTTGGGGATTCGTGTGCTACTCGAGTGATAAAGACTCATGCGAAAGATGTCGAACATAGCCTCAACATCGGAAATGACTAAAACCAGAGTAAGATGCACAATCTCGGGTTTAGCTTACCCATGAAGGTATATCAATTCCAGATCTAGGGTATGCTTATCGTTGCATGGGGAGCTGTTGATACTCGTTGCCACACAGTTCATCGTTGGGCCAGCTGTGTTTACCTTAGAGTATATCCTATCTAAAGATATATGATGCTCGAAAAAAAGTTTCTGATTCTAGTCATAGAGTTTGGATTCTACTTGATCCGAGGAGAGCTCCACGGAAATCCTTACACCTATGCGAACACGACTTAGCGGTATTGATTATATACCTATTATTGTTGCGGCATTCACACAGTAGCTATTTGATATGATTTATGTGCTACACATTAGACATTATCTATTATATCATTATATGTTAACCTTAATGAGTGGTTGGCTTCATTTGAGGGGAAAACCATTATGGTAATTTGTACGGTCTCAAAAGGTGCTATTATATGTCACTCTTATTTCTTGAGTTTCCCACACTGGTTTATCGAACTGATTCGGGTGTTATTTTCTTATAATGCTCGGGTCAGCCCCATATATGTTTTCAGATTTAGATATATATGCTTTGGAGGTTATGGAGACGAGCTGGATGTTTACCTACCGTAGTATTCTTATTTCCGTTGCACTACTGTATTGTATATATCAGCATTGTGAGGACATGCAGTTATAACTTTCCAGGCCGACGATAGTACTTAGGTTTCATAACTCTAAAATTTCTATATTCGGAGTAGCCTTTTGTGCTGATCTTTTAATATTATATATTATCATTTATTGTGAGATCCTAATGTTTTGTTCTCTGCTTCCTTGTTCAATTTCCTTTTCTTGTATTTTCCCTAACTTTCTGTCTTTCCGGCACTTGATTGCTTGTCACATAAATACCATGAATGTACTTAGTGTCGACATTCGAGGGTCGAAAAGTTAGGTTGTTGGTGTATAAGAGTGGGATTTACACCACAACAGACATGTTAGCCCCTATAGTATACAAATATGTCGTCCAAATGTATGCTTATGTGCTTTAGGTCATATACACAAAGCATTATATATATATACATACATATATATATATATAATTTTGAATAATACACATATATATAATGAATTTATAATATGTACATATATATAATTATATATGTATATATATGAGTGTAAATAAATGTAAAATCATTTTAAATAAAATTTGAAAAATTTATATTATAAAATTGAAAATAATTTTTTTTAAATACATGTGTGTGTGTATATATATGCTTATAAATAATTAACTATTATATATATATATTAATACATAAATGAAATATACATAAAATATATAAATACACACACATCTGATAATGCTCACAGCAAAAAATGGCTTTTTTTAGTATTTGGAAATTTAAAAAATTATTTTCGAAAATTAAATTTAGTATTTTAATATTTGATAAAAATCTGAACAATATTTCCACATTTATACTTTAAAATCAATTTCAAATTCAAATATTAATTTTCGTAAATACGTATAAATATTTAATTTATATAAAAATTTAAAAATTTATCTACCGAAAGCATATTAGGTATGAAATTAATTTTAAAATTTTAAAGCATATTTTTATGATATATTTATTGATATTATTAATTTATGAAGTTTATTTGATTTAAATAATATTTTAATAACATACATACACACACACAAATATATATATATATAATTTTTTATTTCGAAAGCCTTTTAGGTATAGAACTATTTATATAAAATTTTAAAACATATTTTGTATGATATAATATTTAATATTTAAATTATGAAACTTATATGAATTAAATTATATATTAAATTAATTTTAAATTAGAAAAAAAAATTAATCATGCCATGAGTACTTAAGTGTGTGTATTTTGAATTTTTTTAAAATTACATAAGCACATAAGTATACAAACATCATAAATGTAATAATATATATATACTAGATTTGTCACCTATTGATCTAAACATCATATGATATAAACTATAACATTAATGTACATTTGTAAATTAGAGACATACCTTCATCAAGGCCTATTGAATACATATTGAAACAAAGATACAAGCTCTTTTAAATCCTATTCCAATCCTGAAGGTGCTAGCTTCTAATTGTTGACCACCGACTGTCAAATAGCTTTTGTTTTTTATTTGATTTGAGTTTTAAAGATGGAGGATACAGAGGGGTGATTTTTGGCTAGCAATGGAGTGGGTAGAGGTAGCAAAAATTAGTTTTACAATGAGGGTTCTAACCATTTTATAAGGGAGAGGCTAAAGAGATAAAGTAGGATCAAGATCCCCTTTCTTCTCTTACTCATTCTCTGCCTTTTAAAATATCAAAATCCAAGCTTTATTAGCATCTCATGCCGCCCATTCCAAGGTAATACCATTGCTGAAATTCCTTTGCCCCATATAGGCTTCAAACCCATTTCAAGCCCAAACAATATTTATCACATTTAAATCCAATTTAAACGTGTATCGATATCATATATTGATTAATATACTTATAACTATCATAAACATATTTATTAACATCAAATAAAAATTTTAAAGTCAATATTTCATAAATATTAATTATTTATAACAATTACAAATTAATAAAATTATTTGGTCAAAGGGATATTCAACTTTTCAGTTGTATGACCCTTTAGGTGTAAATTTGGTCAGTGATTGATATCGAGCTATTCAAATATTAACGTTCACACGTCACTTAAAATGCGGTGTGACATTTTTTCCAAATTTATAGCTTATTTGGTTTCGGTAAAATCCAATTTTACTTGTTAAAAGTTACCCGGTAGTGACAATTATTTACAACAATTCTTCTCATCAAAACTATATCACTTTGGACTTATGGAATTTGGTGATGGTCAAAATTCCAATATTGTCCATATTCAACTCTGTAGTCTAAACAAAAAATCCTTAGTTCAATAATAACAATTATTATTAATCGAATTACTCGGACCAAAGATTTTGATTTTGAGTTGACTTCAGTTAACCATGATACAGAACCCGTATAACTAAGGAGACGCATCTTCTCTTGAATAGTGTTTCACTTCCAATACTTCCACTCAATCCAAGTATAGTCACACGATGGACGTCATGGCATAATTTGACTATAACCAACGTGGAGCTTTCATATTGAAGATCAATAGTGCTCTCAAGTTGAGAGAACTGTGTAAATTAATCAGATCAATATTTTTTGTTTGACCTTAGTTATATTAACCAACAGAAAACTATCGAGTGATTCATTCTATAGTTTTCCAATAACTATCTGTACGTCTCACCTTGGTGCCCCCGGTAGTCATGAGTAGTATACTGTCCAATATTTGCAGAGGAAAACACCTTTATTACGAGCGAAAATTGATTACAAATGTTTGCATCAAAATTAGGCACAAATACCCAATAGATTACATGTAGAGAAATAAATAAAGAAATCAAAATTAAAATAGAGGAAATAAACAGAAAACCAGTAAAAAACAATGACAAACAAATTTATAGTGGTTCGGCGTTGAATGCCTAGGTCCACTTTGATGAAATAGCTTTATTAATCTCTTGAATTTTTTAGTACAAGAGGGATCGGATCAGAATCCATGAATACAATGGAGTACAAAGAAAATAACAGCGTAAAAGCCCTTCAAATGAACAATGAACACTATATCTATAGGGGTAGACGATCGAATATCTCACTGAAAATTCGCTGGCAGAATCTCCAAATGTGGACGAGGTCACCCAAAAAATTCAAGGCCCAATTTGCAATGTAGATGGATCGAGCCCGATCGGTTGAGACGTCCATGTAGCATGCTACGATCAGTAGTGTGGGTCCCCCTCTATGCTAGCTTCATGTCTCTAATGTTGTTTGCATAGTTGCCTTCATGTTTTTTGAGATATCGATTGATTCCTATTGAGTTGAACTGTTGGTTGATGTTGTTCATAGCCATAGTGACCCTGCCAAGGGAAAGGTACAAATCCATACTTAGAATATTCTGAAGAGTCTATCTCTTGGTCTCGCTTGATCATTGCTTCATATTGTTGCCTGTGCTTGATCTTTGGACTCTACGATCACCTCTCTGGGATGTTTGCCTTGTCTATCATCGAGCCTAACTTTTCCAATCAGTCTAGATATAGCTGAGTCAAAAGGCTAGATAACACTTGCCCCCCAAAGTACGTCTTGGGTCGAACATGACGTGCTTATAATCGAAGCAAGTTAGAGTCACTATGAGCGATTCCATTCGGTTTTCCACGCAGTCATTACCCTTCCATTGAATTGTCTTTCCGAAGAGTCGTATCTCTCTCTATTCGCTATGACGCTTGTTCAATGTTTGACAGTATGAATATTGGATTGTAACCTGTCAACAACATTCCGTGCTTGGTTCCATTGAGCTAATCAGTCGAGCTAGTAGGCCTCAATTACCTGAACTAATTCTCGTTCTGAGAATTTTAGGTGAGAATTCAACTTCCATCGATTCAATAAATCGAATGTTGGGTATGTACACTTGCATGTTCATTCATGTACACATTTTATTATTGGTCCTAACATGTTCACATGCATATGGGTCAGTGCCAATATCATGTAGTTGAAATATATTCGTATTGTTATATATTTTCTTCTTTTTTTAGAAAACATTGGCAAGAGGCGTTCGGTACCAATCCCCTAAGCGGGGGGATCAGTACCAATCCTTAGTTTAGGTGGACATAACAAATTTCGGATCTAAGCAAACGAGCCGCATCTGTATATAGGCTAAACACTTAGCTTATTTCCTCACTTCACTTGCTCACTTGTTTCCTTCTCAACGAAACCGATCCCCAATTCTTCCTTGTCTCTGTCGTTACCAAATCTTCGAATCGAGAAACCCCACCGATCCACACAATAATCTATTTGATCCAGTCTTCCACTTAACTAATCTCTGCCATTATTCCAAGTCACTTCCGCTCTCAATCTCACCAATTCAATTCCAGATCCAAGCCCGAACTCACATCACTTTAGTTCTTTAATTTGACCCTTGGTCTTGCCTTTATCTTAACCCGATCGTTTGTGTTTGAATTTACATACATAAGTGGGTTTGCAATTCAATTTGTATGCAATTCGGTATGGGTTTATAGGATTTTCATTACGACAGAAAATGGGATTATTCACGTTGGTGAACGTAAATTTAGGGTTCAGAAGTATAGAGTTAAATGGTTGGAAAGTTTCTTTTGTGTGTTGGTGGAATGGGGGAGCGGCAAACATTGGGATCAGGCGATGGTGATAGGTGTTGATATGGAGGAGATGAAGTGATGAGGAGGGATCGACGATGTGATGCGATCGGTGTAGTACTTCGAAGTTGAGCTGGGTCAACCAACAAGGTGGGATCGGTCGCTTGATGGAATGGAGATAAGATGGATTGGTGAAGTCCAGGCGATCGGTTGTAGGCACGCGATCAACTATGATATGAAGTGGAACGAAGTGATGGAAGGTGATCGGTAATGGAGGGATCAGTTGTGATATGGGAAGAGGGATCAGTCATGGCAATGAGGGTTCGAAAAGACATATGGCAATACCGCCTATGTGAGGGATCGGGTGCGATCTCCTCGCTTAAGGGGACTTAGCCATTTTTTAGTCTCGTTCGTGCATAAATGAACTTTTGTACTTGCATGCATGATCGAACCCGAACCGTTCCATAAGAGCATGAACATGTGAACAAACTCAAACATGAAATTTTGCATATCCAACGTTGGACTAGAATTTGAACACTTGAACTCCGGAATGGGACTCGAACATGATTTTAGCACTTTGACTAGAATATTAATGCATATTACCTAGAATTTTATTGGACATATTTGATTGAATGCATGAACTCCGGACTTGAACTCTAGCTTGAATACACATGACATATGAACCTGAATGCAAATATCGTACTCCATTATGCCGATGACTGATCCCGAAGCTTAGATAAAACCCACAACCACCAACGTGAAAGCCAGTTGGGATGGTCAACGATGATGGTCACTCCGGTTAAATCCCAGAGTCTTATCACAGCTATCGTTTTAATTCCAAACTGTTTATCACTACATCGCACAACACTGCACCATACCATACTAGATTACACTTTTCACAGGGGTATAAGTTTATTTCTCTAACAATGATTATCTGCTAAGTTTGATAGCTATGGGTTCCAGATGCTTGGTGCGTTTAGTTGCTATAGGTACTGAAAATACTTCTTCTAATGACAATCCCAACACTGAGTCAAGCTCTACAACAATATATGCTGAAACTCTCTAGGCTATCAACCTGAACAGCCTGAAAGTTCTCAACAGATGCTAGAAATTCCTTCGAACTTAGAAGCAAAAATCGAGCCATCTCTTGACACTTTAGAAGATGCCATATTTTCAAATGATCTAGAGGATTTAGTGGCTTCAAGGGTTGATGAGGCCTCTCTGCAGACTGTGCATTAAACATAGGATCACGTACGTGGATATGTGAGTTCTGCCTCATAACGATAGGGCTCACTTTCCCCTGGAGGGGTATACTATATGCATGTTTATGTGCTGGGAAGGTTACGTTCTGCATTTCAATCCATTCATTCAGAAAATGTTACATTATTTAAAACTGGTGCCGACTCAACTATATCCGAACAGCTACGTGTTTCTGCACTACACGTATATGATATTCCTTGAATTCTAATATCGTGAGCCGACTCCATAAGATATCAGATTCATTTACAATCTCAAGCGGCGAAAGGGAAACCTCTCGTGCACTTTCTTCAAGCCAATCACTAACTTCTAGGTCGTAACTAGTGCTTGGAACAAACTGAGTGCTTTTAAAAATGAATGGTTCTATGTGCACTGTCCACCTTGTTTTGCAGGACTGTGGTTGGAAGGACGTAAGTGTCGCTTCAAACTCAACTTTAAGTTCTTTTATTCAAGTCGTATCCTGATCCAAGCAGTTTTTTTTAACATTGCAGGTTGCCATCCACGTCCCACTAGTGGCATGTACTCGAAAGCAGTTTTAGCACTCAAAAATATACCGGTAGCAGATAGGGATATCAGTTCTCTTCTTACCGACGAGCGCCTTTTTATTTTTGGCTAACTAGGAGAAGGCCGCAGCAAAGGACTGCCAAAAAACACCAAAGAGGAAGTTGTAGAAAGAAGAGGCGCCGTTGGGAAGGGAGGTGACAAAGTTGATCCTGTCATGCCCCCAATTGAGGGAGCTTAGGATATCACCGAAGAAGGCGAAGTGAGGGATGATGCTAATGAGTCTAGTCATGATGATGTGAGCTCAAGTCATGAACCTGGGGTTGGACCATCCCAAGACCCGCAGCTTCCTGCCTCAGAGAAGAGAGGAAGAGAAAGACTCATTTATAAGCTTCACAAAGGGCGAATCTCTAAGAAATCCAAGTCAACGTCTGTTGCTAAGATCAATCTAGCTCTCTGCCTTCAGAAAATTTATTTGAGGGGCTGTCGGACATTCCAATTCTAGATAATGTTGGGACTTATGATTTTTCCAATTTAATCCTCGAGGGACCCAAATCTTCTTTTCGATTTGATGCTGACGTTCCTCCAACTAGCATGGGAGAGATTACTCCAGCTAGCAAAGCTCCAATAACTGGTCCGTCGGGGGCACACTAGGACACTCACGATCATGTACACTGCATCATACGACACTTATCCACCTTTTAACTTCAGTGACTCTTACACACTTTCA
The DNA here is from genome assembly GCA_030737815.1 of Allium fistulosum. Classification (NCBI taxonomy): domain Eukaryota; kingdom Viridiplantae; phylum Streptophyta; class Magnoliopsida; order Asparagales; family Amaryllidaceae; genus Allium; species Allium fistulosum. The sequence goes on from CM060906.1 coordinate 571,481,723, forward strand.
TTTTTTTTGCAGGCTCAACGGGACGCCGCCAAAATTATGATCGCTTGAAGAGATCAACATACTCTCAATGTCTTATTTTAGGTCCAGTCGAGGTTCGGACCCTAGTCGAGATAGAGAAGGTCATGAAGGAAGAGAAGATCGAGACCGAAGCCACCAATCCAAGGACTCGTCATCCATGCATAAGTCAAAATCTCAATCTTCTCACGATAAAGTTGTCGTTCAACGCCCCACTATACATAATAGTAGCAAGTCCCTGCCTAACGCTCCTACTTCGGCTACCACGCCCTAGCAACATTCAGGTTCTTACGATGTCCGTCGATCTTTGAAATGCCAGTGTGGCACAGTAGGTCTTGATACTTCATCCCGCAAGCATGACAAATTGACCATCTCAGCCCCGACTACTCCTGATGCCACTACTACTGAGAAGATGGCCGAGCTCAAGACTACATTTCCCAAATTATGTTTTGACGAGTTCAAATTTGTTCCCGCTTTGCATTTAATTCCTCTAGAGGCTAAGGACATAGTGCTCTCTTATGTTAATGATGTTTATGTCCAACACGGTATAACTCTCCGTGTGGCTGAGAGAATTTTTAAGGTGTCGATGGAAAGGAAACACAAAATTAATCGCTTAACTCTTGAGGCGATCCAAGACAAAGGCATCATTAAGCACTTGAATGAGGAGGTCAAGCGGTTGGGTACAAAGCTGGTCGATGCCGAGAAAAGAGCCAATGAGTCTTCTAAAGCCATCGAGCATTTAATGAAAGTGAACCAAGCTGAACTGGACACTGTTGTTCATCGCAGTGGTGCTTTAGCCCTTGAAAAAGATGTCTTATAGAAGGAGAAGGATGTGCTAAACAAAGACAATAATGATTTGGTCCTTCGTATTAAGCAGCTTGAGGAGGAGCTTGAGAAGGAAAAGCAAGAGAAACTTGAGGCTCAACTAGAATCTCAACATTACTGTGAGGAGGGTCGCAAAACTAAAATAGAGGCTGACAAACAACTTGTGCAGATAGAGCCCCTTAAAGAAGAATCTAGGGAGGTTGGTCAGACAGAGACAAAGGACGAGTTCGATCCATTACTAGTATATTACAATGCATGCATCCTCATATATTGCAACCTCCGCTTCCTTGGAGAGTGGTATCCCGAGTCGCTCGTCGAAGCCTAGGACCATATTGTAGATCTAAAAAAGAAGTCCCTTGGTGGTGCTGAAGTGGATGAAAAGCAACTCGTGCGCGAAATCTTGCATGATGAAGGGCCCGATGAACTCAGGGTTGCTCGGCTCAGTTTAATCGGTGATCCAGCAACCACTGGAAATGGGAAAGATGGCGGTTAAGCATTGGAATTTGGTTCCCAAGACCCTCCTACTACACAAGCAACCAGTGCTTCAATTTCTCATGCCCCGGAAAATGATGCGGGTTACGATCCAGATCAGCCAAGGATGAACAAATCTTTTGGGCTGTCTCCAATTTTGGAAGGCGACACTTCAGCTATGACCGAAGGCCAATCGGGCAAAGTTATATCTCTTACTTCTCCAATGTTCGAGAAGGTTTACATCTCGCCTCGATAGTTATTGGCTTACCCATTGGTCTCTATGAAATTGTAGGTCAGTCTGCATCTGTCTATGCTCCCGATGATGATGATACCCTGGGATAGCAGGCGTTGATCACGGGGTCCACTGCGGTCGTCACTGTACAGGTGGCTCCTACCATCAACCTGTTGAGACTCCCGGCCCAGATACTGAAGTCTTAGGGATTCTAAATGAAGAAAAGACTAATGACTGGCAGGGATAGGATGAAACAGAGGACATTGTAGTGAATCATGCCTCCGAGCACACCGGTAAACTTAGAATGAAGGAGCGCATTGAAAAGGAGGAGCTTGATTTGCAAGCTAAGAAGGAGAGTGCTAAAGTGGATATTACTTTGCTCCAAGTTATACTTCTAAGAGGTGTCAATCCTGAGGAAGTTGACCCTTCTGTATCCCAAAGCGAGACTGCTTCTATCTCTAAAAGCATTTCTCCTAAGGGTGGCAAGGGCAAAAAAGGGTCGAAGAGGTGAGGACTAGACGGTAGCTCTGGAGAGTCTACCTTGAAGAACACCCTAAAGAAGCCCAAAAAAGCTGAGAGATAGCCGTCGAACCGGCTTAGGTAGTGTGTATCTAGGTAGCAAGTTTCATTTTGTTAGCCGTAATTGTGCGGGTACGGCCCCGCTTTTGGCTTTTAGTTTCTGAAATATACATGTACTTAGTTTCCAAGTTTTAGCATGTGAATAAAATCATTTCTGTTCAACTTTTGTACAAAACTTGTTTAAGTGTTCGAGCTATTACGTTTTTCATTTAATATACTTGTAATTCATTGCTCGTCGTTCAAGTTGTAATGTCTTTCGATCACTCATTGCTTAGGGCGTCGATCCGACAAATCCATCTCAAGGCCTCCTTTCGGTCATGGCCTTAAATCATATTAAACATCAGGTGCTAGCCACAGTATTACACTATTGTGCTCAGCGATTAAGTGATTATACTCCTGCCCCCAATCTTGATTTGGCAGAATTAGTTCATGGACGGTCATGATGACTTTATACTCCTCCTGTCGGGTTCAAGCCATAGTTTGAGAATGAATGGTCGAATCACACTCATTCGTTTTGTTTATACTCTTATCTACACTCTAGGGATCGGAGTTAGTCGATGGACAGTCGATCACACCCGTTTGATGTTCATAATCTAGCCCACACTCTAGGGACTGAAATTGTTCCAGGAAACGGTCGAATCACATTTCCTTTGATTAATTCCCTTGCCTCCAAGTCTAGGGCAAAAGTCGAAGAGTGGTCAGTCGTATCATGACCACTTTTACTTTACATTCTTCCCGTTAAATTGGAGACGGAGTTAATTAACGGATGATTGAGTCACACCCGCTCTCTGTTTTATACTCAGCTCATCGGATTGCAGGCGAGAGTTAATGGATTAAAGGCCGAGTCATGTTCATTTTCTTTAATTCGATTATGGACCCGAGTACTTGGTTGGCACCAAACTCTGGGTACTTGTTGGTTTATATTACGTATATATGGATGTAAGTTGGTCGTATATCACGACTATTATATTATGCATAAACAATTCACAAATATAGAGCAAATTTCAGATTTTATTGCAAACTGAAAAAGAAGTGACAGAATCTGTCTTATTACATGGCTTTGAATTCAACTGCAGAAGAAAATTCTAAATGAAATACAACTGAATGAAAAAAAACTAAGTGAAATAGCATCGTAGATGCTCGCTATTCCATGCTCTAGGGAATGTGATGCCATCAATAGTCACTAGCTTGAAAGTTCCATCTCCAAGCTTCTGATTGATGACATATGGCCCTTTCCATCTTAGACCCATACTTACAGGGCTAGGAAAGATCCATTTTAGGGCAAGATTACCAATTTCAAAGGTCCTGGTTCGGACTTTAGTAGTACCAGGCGACTCAGTGTCAGTGTGCAACTGCCCTCAAGTCAGCTTCTTCGCGCTTCTCATCAACCATGTCTAGAGATTCTGAAAGGAGATCTCTATTAGTTTTGGGGTCATAGTAAGTCACTCAATGAGAAGGGACTTCAAGTTCTATGGGAATCACGGCTTCAGAGCCGTAAGCAAGGGCGAATGAAGTGTGGCCAATCGCGGACTTGTGAGTGATTCTGTATGCCCATAATGCTGACGGGAGTTCATCAACCCACTTGCCTCTAGCCTTTTCCAAATGCTTCTTTAGAATGGACTTTATGATTTTTTTGACAGTTTTGACCTATCCATTAGCTCGATGTGAGCAACTACCACAAATCTTTTCTTGGTATGACATGGACAATAGAGCCTTTGAATTCAGCACTATCGAATTGGGTCCCGTTGTCGGTTATGATTGTTCGGGGGAGACCAAAATGATAGATGATGTTTCGAACAATAAAATTGATTACTTTCTTCATAGCGACCGTGGCAAAAGGTTCTACTTCAGCCCATTTAGTGAAGTAATCAACTACTATGATGGCATACTTCGTACCACCTTTGGAAATCAGCAAGGAACCGATGATGTTAATAACCCAAGTAGCAAACAGCCATGGACTGACCATCTGAGTGATTTTTGTCGGCGGGGCTCTCGGAATCTTTGTAAACATCTGGCACTTATCGCATCATCTAACATAATCACCTATGGATCGATTGATAGTTAGCTAGAAATAACTACAACATAATATCTCCTTCACCAGGGTTTGCCCTTCGGTGTGATCGCCACATTCTCCTTCATGGACTTCTCTTAATACTCGCTTGATTTCATCTTGGCGATACACCGAAACATGGGGATAGAGAAACCCTTTCTGTACATGACTCCTTCTTGAAGGATGTATCATGAAGCTTTACGAAGGATTTGTCTTTTTTCATTCCTCCATTCGGGAAGGATTCCCCTTTGCAAATAATCTTTAATCGGGGTCATCCACGACTCCTTCTGAGGCTCCGTCTCTAAGACCCAATCAATCTCCATCTAGTTAATGCTCGGAGCGTTAAGTATTTCAACTAGAACCAGGCCCGTTTGCTGTGCATCCCCGAAACTGGCCAGCTTGGCCAGTGAGTCGGCTTTCTCGTTCTATTCTCTGGGGATGTGTGTAATAGTGTAATGCTCGAAATCGGTTAGCAGCTCTTGGACCCGGTTGAGGTAAGGAGCAAGTCACGCTCTCCTTTGGCCTGATATTCTCCCCTGTTTGATACACTACTAACTGGGAATCGCAAAAATTTTGCAAAGCTTTTACTCCCAACTCTCTAGACAGTTTAAGCCCAACGATCGAGGCTTAATATTCAGCCTCGTTATTCGTTGCAGGGAAGTCTAGTTTCAAGGCGTAGCAGATCGAGCGTTCCACAGGAGTTACCAGTATGACTCTGACGCCAAAACACCAATGGTTGGATGCTCTATCTGAGTACATCTTCCATTGGATGATAAGTTCTCCACTGCTCTTCGAAGAGTCGTCTTGTGTAGTGAATTCGGTTATAAAGTCCGCAGTGCTTGTCCCTAGATGGCTCTCCGGGTAAGTGATATTGAACTGGCTCAATCAAGTAACCTTCAAGACATATCAAGTCACTGTAGGACATATCGTACCGCCTGGTCGGTGAAGACATTGATGGGATGATCCTGGAAATAAGGCAGTACCCGTCAATCGCTTGCTAACGTAATAGGCTGGCCTCTGGATCTGATGCTCTTCATGTAGCAGTGCAGCACTTATGGCATGTACAGACACTGCCAAGTAAATGTACAAGTCTTCATGATCCAGTGGCTTGGACAAGATGAGGATCTCTCTAAATGATATACCAGAGCTTGAAATGCATAAATACAATCCTGTGTCCATTCAAAGCTTTTCTTCCCTCTCTTGATTAAGTCAAAGAAAGGAATGCACTTGTCGATGGCTCTGGAGATGAACCGACTCAGGGCGGCGACCTTCCCATTTAGGCTCTGCACCTGCTTAATTATCTTTGGTACTTGAATATCTATAATCACTTACATCTTCCTGGGGTTGTCTTCAATTCCACGAGAGTTGACGATGAAACCCAAGAATTTCCCTGACGCAATGTCAAAAGAGCATTTCAAGGTATTAAGTTTCATTTCATATTTCCCAAGAACATTGAACATCTCTGCCAAGTCATCGATGTGGTCGTTAGATCGCCGTGATTTTATAAGCATATCATCTACATATACTTCCATTGATCACCCAATCTGGTCTTTGAACATCCAGTTGACCAGTCTCTGGTAAGTAGCACCAGCGTTCTTTAGTCCAAAAGACATCACAACATAGCAATATAATCCCAAGTCGGCAATGAAGTCGATGTATTCCTGGTTTGGGACGTGCTTCAGGATCTGATTATATCTGGAGTACGCATCCATGAATGAAAGCAGTTCATGTCCAACGGTTGATTTTACCAGCTGGTCGATCCTCGGAAGTGGAAAGTTGTCTTTCGGGCATGCCTTATTCGGGTCTGAGTAGTCGATGCATGTCTGCCACTTTCCATTAGCTTTTCTCATAAGAACTAGATTGGATACCCATTTCGGGTAGAGGGCGTCGTGGATAAACCATTGTTCTTAAGTTTATCCACCTCCTCTTTAAGTATAGCAGATCTCTCTGTATTTATGAAGCGTCGTTTTTACTTCACCGGAACATGCCTCAGGTCGATATTCAATGCATGGCTCACGATGGTCGGCGAGATCCCACACATGTCAGAATGGGTCCAAGAAAACACATCAAGATTCTCTCAGAGAAAACCAGCTAATTCCTCCATCATCGTTGCATTAAGCTATGATTCGATCTTTAGGACCCATGATGGGTCGTCGTGGCTGACCCTGATGTCAATCGCTAGTTCAGCAGGTGCAGCCTTGGTTTCTTTGGGCTCCTCTTCTTTAGGTCTCGGATTTATATCTTTATAGAATTGGTTGTGGTGCCCGAGCCAAGGCTCAAACGATGATTGCTAAGTTTCATTAGTTTTGATGTAGAGAGGCTTCTCTATATCCTTTCCTTTCTCCTTTCGCTAAGCATTTCTCAACTCAGCCACATAACAGGCATGACTAGTCGCTTGATCTCGATGAATAATTCCCACGTCATTCTCTATTAGGAATTTTAGCGTTAAGGACTAAGGAGCAATGGCCACCCTGAATTTAGCAAGGGCCGGTTGGTCCAAAAAAGCATTGTACGGAGAGTTCACATCCATCACGACAAACGGCAGCACCCACACCCTCCTTCGGCTGCCATCTCCTAACTCCACCGGTAGATTGACATAGCCACCGCTTCAGTTGTAATACCATTAAATCCATGAATATGGGCTTTGCATGGTTTCAAATCTTTGGCTTCCAATAACATCTAGTCATATGTCTTCTTGAAAATGATATTCATGGAACTTCCACAATCAATCAGAATCTTTCTCACCAAGGCGGGGCCGATCATGGTTGAGATCACCACCTGACTGCTTCACTACCACATTACTTTATACTTCCTCGGCACTTGGACCTGCAACATCTCTCTTAATGGTTCGCTTTGCCACCTCCTTCTCAGAAACCGAGCCACCTTTGCAAAGAAACTGATGCAGCCTAGGAAGCGAATTCGACAATGTAAATCGAATCCGTCCAGGATCTCACACGATTAGCGGAAATAATCGGTGAATCGATGATAAATCGATGAAATGATACAATGATGAATTGATGGATTGAAGATACCCAAGATAAAGGCCCAAATCCGTTGATCACGAAGATATCGGATTCTAGCAATCTTCGACACGTTGATCGCGCACGATGCCGTGAGAGAAGATCTACAATTCTTCGAACGTTGATCAAGCGCACTTGATTCCGTGAAATGGCTTCAACAATCGTTGATTCGAGCGCACTCGAATGCTGAAAGTGGAGATATGAGATCACACTCAACTACCAATTTCAATGGTGGCACAAAGCACACAAACAATTTTATTCCAAAATCAACCCCTTTACAATGACACCACATCCCTATTTATAGGGTTTACAACACAACACAAACGGCTTACAACACACGACATAACGACTTACAAAGACATGCGACTTAACAACATAAACGACTTAACAAAATACAACATCACACGACATACGACTTAACACAGACAGTGACTCAACAAGCTTCGGCATCCAGGAGCGGCTTAAAGAAACACTGCAGCGACATAAGAAGTAACGACATAAGCAAGCAGCGGTATAAACTGAGCGACTTAAGAAGAAGCGGCACAAGAAACTGCGACTTATAGAAATGCGGAGCGACTTAAGAGGTGAGCGACTTAAGAAAATTCGCGACCAAAGCTTCTTCGCGACCTAAGCTTCTTCGCGACCTAAGCTTCTTCATTCGCGACTTACTGGAGGCGACCTATTGCTTGCGACGTAAGGCTGGAGCGACCTAGGGCTTGCGACATAGAAAGGTCGTTCGAGACTTAACTGGAGTGATTTAGGGAAAGTGCGTTCGCGACCTACTGAATTTGCCTCGCGACATATGAAATTGGAAACTCGCAACCTATGGAAGGTCGTTCGCGAGCTAGGGAATATTGGAGCTACTTCGTCTTCGCAATCTAGTTCAGCGACCTTGGAATTAGGTCGAACGCGAGTTGCTTTGTCTTCGCGAGCTAGTTCAGTGATCTTGGAATTAGGTCGTACGCGAGTTGCTTCGTCTTCGCGAGCTAGGAGGAGCGGCGATCTAGGGTTTCGCCTATTTGAGGTATGCGCTGCATCATCCTCCCCTGGTTGAAAAGAATTTGTCCTCGAATTCGCACTCTCCTCTTCTTCGACAAACTTCTCCCCATAATACGGAATTAAGTGTTTGACATTGAAAACATCAGAAGTATGAATATTTTCCGGCAACCTTAACTGATACACATTATCATTGATCTTCTTTATGATTTCTAAAGGACCAATCTTCCTAGCAGCTAGTTTGTTGTAAGTACCAACAGGAAATCGATCCTTGGTCAATACTGCATATACAAAATCTCCTTCTTTGAAGTCAACATGTCGTCGTTTAATATCTGCGGATTGTTTATATTTCTCATTCGTCTTCTCCAATCGTTCCTGAACGATTCTATGGAATTCTGTCAACCCATCAACAAAATCAGCAGCCCGCTTAACTGTCCCCTTCGGTTGTGGCACTATCGTTAAATCCAACGGCCCCTTTGGCAAGCTTGAATATACAATCTGAAATGGACTGAAATCCGTACTACGGTTGATAGCATGATTATGAGCAAACTCCGCTTGACATAACTTCACATCCCAACTCTTCAGATTATCCTTCACAAGACACCGCAACAAATTTCCCAGGGATCTGTTCACAACTTCAGTCTGTCCATCTGTCTGTGGATGATAAGCACTACTGAATTTCAGCTTCGTTCCCACCATCTTCCACAAACTCAGCCAAAAATGACTCAGAAATCTGGTATCCCTGTCTAAAACTATAGATTCTAGTAAACCATGCAAGCGATAGATCTCTCTAAAGAACAACTGTACCACATAGACTGCATCTGCCGTCTTCTTACAAGCAACAAAATGTACCATCTTCGAGAAACGGTCCACCACAACATATATAGAGTCATTTCCGCATTGTGTTCTTGGTAATCCTAACACAAAATCCATGCTAACATCCACCCATGGTTTAGTCGGCACAGGCAACGGCATATACAACTCTACATTTGTCACTGTCCCCTTTGAAACCTGACAAATATGACACCTCTGAACAAATTTTTCAACTTCCTTCCTCATTAACGGCCAAAAATAAGATTTTGCAATCAACTGTAAAGTACGATCACGGCCCACGTGTCCTTCCTCATGCAATTCTTTGATAATCTTCATTCGTAAACTGCAATCTGGTACGCACACTCGATTCCCCTTGAATAAGAATCCATCTACCAACACAAACTCATCAGTACTCCCATCCTTGACTTTCTCAACAATCTTCGCAAAATAAGGATCTTCCTCAAACAACTCTGGCAATAGTTCAAATCCTGTCACTTCAACCTTCATCGTCGTCAACAAATGATTCCTCCTGCTCAAGGCATCAGCTACACGATTCGTCACTCCTGATTTGTCCTTTACAACAAAAGTAAACTGCTGCAGATACGCGACCCATGAAGCCTGTCTAGCTAAAATTTTTTCCTGCCCTTGCAAATGTTTCAAAGCTTCATGATCCGTATAAAGAACAAACTCCTCCTGAAACAGATAATGTCTCCAGTGCTTCACAGTTTGAACAATTGCGTAAAACTCCACGTCATAAGTGCTATATCTCAACTTGGCTCCAGACAACTTCTCACTGAAATAAGCAACTGGCCTTCCATTCTGACTCAATACTCCACCAATCCCAACCTTCGAAGCATCAGTGTGTAACTCGAACAATATCTGAAAATCCGGCAGTACCAGAATGGGTGTTGTCGTCAAAAGTGTCTTGATCTTCTCAAAAGCTAACTCTGCTTCCTCTGTCCACACGAACTTCTTTCCTTTCATGCAATCGGTTATAGGTGCCATCACACTGCTAAAATGTGGAATGAATCTTCGATAAAAAGATACCAACCCATGAAAACTCCTCACTTCAGTAATTGTCTTGGGTTGTGGCCAACTCCTGACAGCTTCCACTTTGCTTTCATCCACTTGAATACCCTCCTTCGACAGAACATATCCCAGAAACAAAACACTGTGCGTCATGAACACGCACTTCTTCGTTGCTGCATAGAATTGCTCCTGTCGTAGAATCAACAGCACTTCTCGCAAATGCTGGATATGCTCTTCCATACTCCCACTATAGATCAAAATATCGTCAAAGTAAACTACTACGAACTTCCCAATAAATGGTCTGAAAATCTGGTTCATCACTCTCATAAAAGTACTAGGAGCATTTGATAAGCCAAACGGCATAACCAGCCATTCGTATAGACCTTCCCTAGTTTTAAAAGCAGTCTTCTACTCATCACCCGGTCTAATACGAATCTGATGGTATCCACTCTTCAAGTCAATCTTTGAGAACACAACAGTCCCACTCAACTGATCAATCAAATCATCGAACCTCGGCATAGGAAACCTGTATCTCATAGTGATCTTGTTTAGTGCCCGACTGTCCGTACACATCCGCCAAGTCCCATCCTTCTTCGGTACCAATAAGGCTGGCACTGCACAAGGACTCAAGCTCTCCTGAACACGCCCTTGTTCTAACAACTCCTCCACCTGCCTTCTCAGTTCCTCATGCTCCTTAGGACTCATCCTGTAATGTGGCCTGTGAGGTAATGCCGCCTCTGGCACAAGATCAATCTGATGCTGAATATCTCTCAACGGTGGTAACTCCTTTGGCAACTCTTCAGGAAACACATCTCTGAATTCTTCCAACACTGGCTTTACTTCCTCTGGAACTTCAACAGATTCAGTAGCTTCATGTCCAATCAACAAGAACACCTCTGGACTCTCCTCTACTTCTTCAACAAACTCCTTCAAAGTCAACAAAGTCTTCAGCTCCTCAATCTCTTCTGACTTGCTCTCTCCTTGCTGTCTCTTCTTCGAAACTAAAATGATCTTAGTACCCTCAAACATAAAGTTGTAGCTATTAGTTCGACCATCATGCTGCACTGCTCGGTCATACTGCCATGGTCTTCCCAAAAGCAAGTGGCAAACATCCATCTCCACCACATCACACCAGATCTCATCTTTATACTTCTTCCCAATAGAAAATGGAACATGAACTCGCCTGTCCACCTTCACCTCTCCTCCTTTCCTTAACCATGCTAACTTGTAAGGATTTGGATGCTTCTCCGTCTTCAACTTTCTCACAGCTTCGGTAGAAATGATATTGTCACAACTTCCCGCGTCAATCACAAATTTACACACCTTCCCCAGTATAGTGCATGTCGACTGAAAGATATTACTCCTCAACCAACTAGCCTCCTCTTCCTGCTTCGGTGTCAAACATGATCTCCTCAACATTAGATTACATCCTTCATCTCCCGACGCGATATCCTGTTCATCCTCCTCAACTGGACTAGAATAACCTTCATCAACATCCTCACCTTCCACTTCAGCAATCATAGCCCGCCTCTTCGGTTTCGGGCATTCATTACTCTTGTGACCCACTTCCTGGCAATTATAACACTTGAAACTGTTGTTGACCTTCGCCTTCGCAACTTCATTCACAACTGGTTTACTGACAGCTTTAGAAACATTGGAACTTCCACTAGCACCCTTGCTTTGAGTATTGGAACTTGGAAACACACCACCTCCTCGTCTTCCCTGCTTCTCCCAAGCCAACGCCTTCTGGTGCGCTTCAGCTACAGATCTAGGGTCAAACATATTTACCATATCCTGGATCTGGATCCTCAACCCCCCAACAAACCTAGCAGTCAATTGTTCCTCTGTCTCCATAATGTCATTTCGAGCAATCAGTTGATAAAACTCATCAGCATAATCATTAACAGTCTTCGTCCCTTGCCTCAGATTCTGCAACCTCTGATACATGAGTGATTGATAATTGTAAGGCAAGAATGTAGCCTTCATCATCTTCTTCATTTTCTCCCAAGCAACAATCTTCGACTTCCCCATCCGTTCTCGTGTAAGTTTGGTTTGCTGCCACCACGCCATAGCTCTTCCTCTCAGCCTAGTAGCAACCAACTTCACTCGACGATCATCCGGAACCTCCTTGAAATCAAAGATCTCTTCAACATTAGATAACCAGTCTAGAAATTCTTCAGCCTGCATACCACCCTTAAACTCTGGAATTTCAATTTTCATTCCGGACTCCTATTTGTGTTCATACTCTGAATGATTTCTTCCTTGACTTCGATTTCGACCATGAACACTACCACCATCAAACTCCTCATCAAAATCTGATGCATATCGATGTCGATCATGACCACCAACATCTCTACCACCACCATTTCTACCACCAACATCCCTTCGATCTACATTCCTATCACGATCGTCAAAATTTCTACGATCATGATCTTCTCTTCTCTCCCGATCTGAATATGGTGAAACTCTATTTCCCCCATGGCTCGATTCAGGTGAAACCCTTCTTCTACTTTGATTCATTTCAAGCATCATTATCTCTAATCGACCAATTCCCTCATCAAACTTCTCATTGAATTTATCACTAATTCGTTGCTCCATTTGTTCAGCATCTTCTCTTCCATACAAATCATCAACATTGCGATGACGTTGAGCTCGTCTCGGTGGCATGATTGAACTTTAAACAAATCTTCAAAAATTCAAACTCTTTCCGAACTTTGATCCAAAATGGTATGGATCGAAACTCCCAACTTGTTGCAACTTCACGATGAACACGATGAACACCAAACTTCTCAACAATGCAAATCCGATCTCCAAATGATGCAAACTTCTTGCGATCTGGCTCTGATACCAAACTGATGCAGCCTAGGAAGCGAATTCGACAATGTAAATCGAATCCGTCCAGGATCTCACACGATTAGCGGAAATAATCGGTGAATCGATGATAAATCGATGAAATGATACAATGATGAATTGATGGATTGAAGATACCCAAGATAAAGGCCCAAATCCGTTGATCACGAAGATATCGGATTCTAGCAATCTTCGACACGTTGATCGCGCACGATGTCGTGAGAGAAGATCTACAATTCTTCGAACGTTGATCAAGCGCACTTGATTCCGTGAAATGGCTTCAACAATCGTTGATTCGAGCGCACTCGAATGCCGAAAGTGGAGATATGAGATCACACTCAACTACCAATTTCAATGGTGGCACAAAGCACACAAACAATTTTATTCCAAAATCAACCCCTTTACAATGACACCACATCCCTATTTATAGGGTTTACAACACAGCACAAACGGCTTACAACACACGACATAACGACTTACAAAGACATGCGACTTAACAACATAAACGACTTAACAAAATACAACATCACACGACATACGACTTAACACAGACAGTGACTCAACAAGCTTCGGCATCCAGGAGCGGCTTAAAGAAACACTGCAGCGACATAAGAAGTAACGACATAAGCAAGCAGCGGTATAAACTGAGCGACTTAAGAAGAAGCGGCACAAGAAACTGCGACTTATAGAAATGCGGAGCGACTTAAGAGGTGAGGGACTTAAGAAAATTCGCGACCCAAGCTTCTTCGCGACCTAAGCTTCTTCGCGACCTAAGCTTCTTCGTTCGCGACTTACTGGAGGCGACCTATTGCTTGCAACGTAAGGCTGGAGCGACCTAGGGCTTGCGACATAGAAAGGTCGTTCGAGACTTAACTGGAGCGATTTAGGGAAAGTGCGTTCGCGACCTACTGAATTTGCCTCGCGACATATGAAATTGGAAAATCGCGACCTATGGAAGGTCGTTTGCGAGCTAGGGAATATTGGAGCTGCTTCGTCTTCATAATCTAGTTCAGCGACCTTGGAATTAGGTCGTATGCGAGTTGCTTTGTCTTCGCGAGCTAGTTCGGCGATCTTGGAATTAGGTCGTACGCGAGTTGCTTCGTCTTCGCGAGCTAGGAGGAGCGGCGATCTAGGGTTTCGCCTATTTGAGGTATGCGCTGCATCACAAACGGTCCAATATAAAAGGAGGCTTTCCCATTAACTAATTGCCAAACTCGAAATCGGGGTCGACTCCCCTAGTCAGTGCTATGAGTATTACATCATCATTCATATTACCGACTTTTGTAACAACTGTATTAAACCTTTCCAGAAAATCTTTTGGGGACTCCCCCGATGCATGGACCAAGTTGGAGAGTGACATTACATCCTTAGGGTGAATTGTGTGCATGCGTACCTGCTCTAGGAACTTTTTTGCTAACTCATCAAATGAAGAGACTGACCACGGTGGTAGCTTGGCGAACCACATGGTCGCAACATCTTCTAGAAAAATGGGAAAACACTTGCACTTGACTGCATTAGTGGCTCGAGCGGAGTCCATGTGTCATTCGTACTTTAAGAGACGCTATCTAGGGTTTGTTTTTCCCGCATAGGCAGGCATCGTAGGCATATGGAACCTTCACAGATATTCTGCATGTAGAATGTTGTCGGTGAATGGAGTATGACTTCTGAAGAGTCCTCAATCATCGTTGGTCAAGCCTTGACTTTCTTTCACTAGCTTTCTCACCATAGCTGTTAAGTCTGATGTTTCGAGAGTTGGTGCCAGGAGGTAGTCGTGTTCCACCTCATGTGAGCGACCCAATCCATGCCTCTGGGCAGCGCCATGTTGCCCTCGCTCCTCTTTCTCTTGATCCATTTCCAAAGCAGCAATTCTATCTCCATCTCTCAGCTGTAGTTCAACCAAATTCGCCTGAGTTCTAGCACCTTGATCGATCGCTACACCTCCAGACTGAGCTCCTCCACCTACATGCTAACTTCCCTCATGATTCAAGAGTTCAATGCTGATCCCCCTAGGGGGTTCGACACCGATCAATGCCGATCGGCCATAGCCGATCACCTGGTTCTATCCCAATGTTCCAACGACATATGAATCCATTCTGTGTGTTTGTTTCTATGATAATCATTATATAAGGTGAATTTTTCCGATCTTGAATATGGAACAGACTCCCTCCTTGTCTTTCCATGCTGATCTTTCAATTGGTTTATCAGGTCGATGTTAGCCTGGGTTTTCTTATTGAGCTGCTGATGGTTGTCCATCAGTTCCTTCATTAGGACTTCAAAGCCTACTTTGGTGACATAGTCAGTTGGATTCTGGGGATTGGCAGCAGCCGGTTATGTGCTCTGATCAACCTGTTGAACCTTCAATAGCACGGGAAGTAGTAGACTTTCCTCTGACCATGGCTAATAGGTCCATTTTTAGATCTCCTTCAAATCTAAGTGGAAATGGAAACTAGTCAGTAGAAATCTAGATATATCTCGCGAATATAGGAATCCACAAGTAGACGATGTGATCCAATCAACCTGAGAACTGGATTCCACCTTTCTAGCATACCTTTAATTCCATCAATTACTATCACATAACATATCATTTAAGGATTTCTATCTATATACTTTAAATTAATTACTTAATTATTTATATTACTATATAACAAGTATATAATAGATAGAAAAACATATTTTATTTTGAATAAGATCGATTAACGAGTTAGATATATGTAACAAATTACATAATTGCCCGTAGGGCATACCCCTAATCCTATCAATCTCTCACTTGCACTTGGGATCAATTATGAAATCTCTATCCTATCCCTTCAATCAATTTGATAAGAACTGATTGAGTTAGACCCTTAGTGAATGGACTTGCTATGTTGTTGTAACACCCCTAATTTTTGTTTAATATTATTCAGGGTATTTAATTAGATAAATTAAATAGAATAATGTGATTGATTAGGGAGATGAGATTAATAAATCCAATAGTCGTGTATTAATGAATGAACTAAAATAAGACTTAACTAAATTAAGAAGGAGGAATTTCCTAAGGGGTAAACTAGGAAATGGGGTTACATTTCTTAGTATAAATCCTTCCCTCCACCTTAATCAACTTTTACTTTCTCATTCATAGCTCCTCACCTATATTCGGCCAGCCATAAAAAGCTTAATAAAGAACAGAAAATTGAAGAAAAAGCTAAGGAATTAAAGCTAGGAAATTATCTCATTCTCCAATTAACTAATCAAGGTGGATAATAGTGTAAATCATCTCATTTTTACTTATTTTGGTTTGGTTATAGATGGTAACTAAATGTATTTTGCTGTGTTGATCATGTTTGGATCTAATAATCATTGTTCAGATAGAATAATGATTTATGGTGATTTACTGAGATTTTTATGGAATTAAAATGATGGGTTTTGAAGTAAAAAACCTTAGTAAATGACCTCCAAACGGTTTGATTTTTAGATATGCTATATAAAACGTAATTTTGGAGATGGATTTTTAATTTCATAATTTTTGGCATTAATATGAATATTTTATGAATTTCCTAATGTGAAAAGGACATTTATTTCGGATTTTAAATATTAAAAATAATAAAATAATGAATTCTTCTTTGAAATTTTTATATGATGAAGAAATGTTATTTCAGATTTTTGGTGAATTTTTGAGATTTTTCCCCAGTGATTTCGATTTATTATGAATTTTCTAAGCTAAAAAAAGGCTAATAATTATATTAAAACATTAATATAATTAATTATTTTCAAAATAATTTTAGAAATAATAATTCTGATCTGTAGCAGATTTTCTGCAAAGAATGTCTTTAACCAATAGAAATTTGACAAAAAATTGCTAAAGAATGTTTTTAACCAATAGGAATTTGACAAAGCATAAGTGTGGCAGTTTTTGAGTTATTTACGACTCTATGACTGAACCTTTCACCTTAAAACCTTTCGTCATAGAACCTAAACCCTTCGTCATAGAACCTTCTGTAGCATTTCTGCAGCTTTCTGCAGCGTTTTTGATGAACCTTTCGTCATAGAACCTAAACCCTTCGTCATTGAACCTTCCACACCATTTCTACAGCTTTCGCGTTTTTGATGAACCTTTCGTCATAGAACCTAAACCTTTCGTCATAGAACCTTCCGTAGCATTTTTGTAGCTTTCTGCAGCGTTTTTGATGAACTTTTCATCATAGAATCTAAACCTTTCGTCATAGAACAATCCGCAGCATTTCTGCATCTTTCTGTAGCACTTTTAGTGAACCCTTCGGCCTTGCCAAAACCAACCCTTCGGCCTTGCCGAAAGCAACCCTTCGACCTTGTCGGAAGCTACCTTTCGGTAGCAGTTGTAAACGTTGCGGGAGCTCTTTTGTAGCAGTCTTCTCCAGCTTTGTTTTAAAACTTCAAATCGGCAAACTTTCTAACCATAAGCCCGTTTTTCCATTGTGACCACTCTACGGGAAAACCATCATTTGAACACAATGGAATAGGTTTGAGACCTTAATTCTACACCTATAAAAAGTTATGGCTAAAACAAAGTTTTATATTTCCAGAAGGGGATTGTTTTTTTTTGCTTTCGAAAATGTTTGCTTGGTTTTCTTTGCCTTCGAAGGAGATACTTTCAAAGGGGTTGTAAAATTGTTTTATTTTGACCAATTTTTATATTTTAGAAAGGTAGAATTTAAAGTATTATAAGACAGGAGCCAAATGTTTTTAAGAGCTTCGAAGTAGGTTACCCTATGAAGTCGAAAGCTAGGTTTCGAAGCTATCGAAAGGTTTTATGACCGAAACTCTATTTTTAAAGGAAAAACCATGGCTATATTAAAGGAGTTTGTATAATGGTTTAAAATGAATCTATTTTGGATAAATTAAACCCACGGGATTGGTATTGCTATGTTGTTATATTGCTTCTTCTAATATGAAAATATTCACTTTATAATGGACCCATAGCTGTATTTTTGGGGAAAAGGGTAGGAGAACCAGTTAGGTTAACCTAGTAGTGAATATAAATTGAGTAAACTCCTGAATGAGTAAAATATAAAGGAAAGATATTAGTAGGGGCCAATAGGTTTCCAGTAAATCCATGAAAACTGTATGTTTTGGCAGGGGCCAATAGGTTAATAGTTATCCCATGAAAAACTATGTATAAAAGAGGATGTCAGATAGACAGGTTCATAGTTAGCCTATGAAAACTATGTGTAAATGATGATGTTAGATAGAGAGGTTCATAGTTAGCCCATGAAAACTATGTGTAAATGATAATGTCAGATATGCAGGTTCATAGTCAGCCCATGAAAACTATGTAATTGGACAGGGAGTCCTTAAATGTTTAACCGATTATTAGTTAGCCCATGAAAACTATTAGGTTAATAATAATCCTAGAAACTATAATTAAGACAGATAGTCAGAATGAATGGGGATGAGTAATCTAGATTTGATTTTCTTGTTTTATATATCATCATAATGTTTTGAAATACTATGCTTTTAACCATTGTGGATGCAGGAGCACAGTATACAGTTTATAAAAGGTTTTAGGATACCAGTGAGGGGAAAACCCATTCCGCTAAGTGGTGAGGTCTCACTACATATCTATTTGGTTTGAGATGATAGACTATTATTCATACCAGGCTTTATGTCTGACTCGAAGTTTTTTTTTCCCCTTAAACTCTCGGGTACTCAATTGATTTTGAGTAGTTTGAGGTTTAGGGTTTTCAGGTTTTTCTTGGACGAATAAAGCTTCCGGAGGCGTGCAGGAGGCAGATAGTTATTTAGAGTTTTCTTTTCCGCTGTGTATTTGGATGTAAAGGCAGATTTATTAGCCTTACTATATACTCTGGTCAAGCAAGGGGGCATCTTCATATGTTGCTCTTAGCGTATGTATAATAATTATATTTTGCTAAACGTGGTTATCGTTTTGGGATTACGTAATGAACATGACATGTTTTGATTTGAATGTGGAAATATGTTTTTGAATTGTTAAATTTTTTCATATTCTTGTGATCTGTTTATCAATGTACCTAGCACCGCCATATTTGGTCGTCAAAGATTAATAAATATGGATGACTACAACATCCGTAACCGTTAGTTTTGGGCCTCCAAGTAGGGGGATGTTACAAGTTAGTATCAGAGCATAGGTTTATGATAAAACATTAAATAAACCAAACGTTTTCGAACATAATCCTAATGAATTAAGGAATAAGATTGGGGTTTTGGTTAACGTTATAGAACGTACTTGTATTTTCTATATATATATATATATATATAAAAGTACGTATTCCCCTCTCTCTTAGACTGTTCTTTTGTATCTTAATAAGGCTCGTATTCAAATTTACGAGAAAGAAGATATGGAAACAAGAAACGGAAGAGGAAATCTAGGTGGAGGAAGCATCACAACAAGTGGTAATGCTCGACTTAATACTAGGAGGAACCAAAGTTGACAGGCTAATGCTAATCCAAGTGTAGATGCCAATGTAGGTGCTGGAACCCCACCAGTAGATATGGAGATGATGTATCAGTTCTTCGTCAACTTGATGCAAGCTGGAGCAGCGGTAGGGGTAGCTGGATAATGCTGTGAATATTGGAGGAGCCAATTATGTGGCCCCAGTTGGCAATAACTATGCCAAGCTGAGCAGGGATTATACCAGTTTGGGAGGAAAGCCTTTTCATGAAACAGAGGATGCTGTTGAAGTTGAGAACTGGATTCTGAACTCTGAAAGGATCTTTACAGATTTAGGCTTGAATGATAGAGAGAAGAGAAAGGTGGCCTCTAGACAGTTGCAAGGGTTAGCGCTTCACTGGTGGAACAGTGTGACAGTCGGAGTTCCGTAGGAAAAGCTGGCATAGGATGATTTTAGAAGAAGGTTTGAACAGAGGTTCTTGTTCGAGGTTGCCAAGTTGGCATTGATGAGGAAGTTCATGGATCTTGTACAAGGAGAGATGTCAGTGATCGAGTATGCTGCTAAGTTTGATGAGTTATCTCGATATGGTTATGCTTTGGTTGACACTGATGTCAGAAGGAATGAAAGATTTATTAGAGGATTGAGGCCAGAGCTTGGAAGAATGGCTATGACTCATATTAAAGAGCCTTGTCATGTAGTGATGGAGATGGCCATTCGCCATGAGGAGATGCTTGTTGTGTCTGTTAGGGAGAAACCATTGGAGTCTCAAGGCCCTCAGGGAAAGAAAAGGAAATTCTTCAAGAGGAAAGGAGCCTAGAAAGGGGATGCTGCCAAGAAAGCGAAGGCTGATTTAGTGTGTTATAAGTGTGATAAGAAGGGCCATTATGCCAACGAGTGCAGATCTGGTAAAGGAAAGAAGCCTGCAGAGAAGAAGAATGTGAAATGCTTCAACTGTGACCAAGTTGGGCATTATAAGAGCCAGTCCGGGCGAACAAAGGGAAGGTATTTGCTATTGGACCACGTCTTCTTCTAGACCTACTGCCGAAGAGAAAGGGAAAACTGTGATGGAAGGTACGCTTTTGATTCAGAGTATACCAGTTAGAGTACCTTTTGATACTGGTGCATCACACTCATTTATATCACAGTAATTGGTTGATAGGTTATGTATAGAACCTACATACCTTGTTACTTCCTTAAGGCTTGCAAATCCAATAGGAGGGCATGCAACTCTTGGGATGAGATGTGACCAGTAGAACTTGATTTGTTAGGTCATAAGTTTGAATGCAGTTTGTATGTTTTTGATTTCGTAGATTTCGTAGATTTCGGGATCATTTTTGGTATGGATTGGTTAGGTAAGTATGAGGCTAGGATATTTTGCCAGGATTGGGAATTATCCTTGAGGCACCCAGATAGTCATAACCGAATTATTTTCTCAGTGGAGAATTCCAATAAGAGCGTATGGGATTTTTTAAGTGCCTTGGAGGTGGGAGATAACCTTAGTCAGGTTCATGTAGCAAGAGAATTTGTAGATGTATTTGAGTCGGTCACTGGATTACCACCGAAACGAGCTGTCGAGTTTCGGATAGACCTTGTACCAGAAGCTAAACCTGTAAGTAGACCACCTAACATAATGTCGCCTATAGAGATGAAGGAATTGAAGGTGCAGCTAGTGGATCTCAAGGGAAGGAATTTTATTAGACCAAGCAGCTCGCCTTGGGGAGCGGCCGCGGTTTTTGTAAAGAAACTAGATGGGTCGTTAAGGATGTGTAACGACTACCGTAAGCTAAATGAGAGGACGACCAAGAATAAGTATCCTTTGCCGAGAATCGATGACTTATTTGATCGGTTGAGAGGAACCAGAGTGTTTTTTCAATTGGACTTGGCGATAGGTTTCCACCAACTAAGAGTAGCAGAAAATAATATCCCATTGACGACGTTTCGAACCAGATATGGATCATATGAATGGTTGGTGATGCCATTTGGATTGACAAATGCACCTGTTTTCTTCATTGATTTGATGAACCGGGTTTTCCAAAAGAACTTGGATAGGTTTGTGTTGGTATTCACAGATGATATTTTAGTATACTCAAAAGATGAAAGGGAGCATGAGATTCATCTTAGAATGGTATTGGAGACGCTGAGGCAGAATCAACTAGTAGCGAAATTTTCCAAGTGTCGTTTTTGGAAGGAAGAGGTTAAGTTTCTTGGTCATGTGGTTTCAGAGAAGAGATTGTCAGTCAATTAAGACAAGATAGAAGCTGTGAACAATTGAAAGAGACCAGAAACGGTGATCAAGATCATAAGTTTTCTTGGACTTGCTGGCTATTACCGGAGATTCATCAAGGATTTTTCGTGGATAGCAGTGCCTTTGACTAAGCTTACCAGGAAGGAAGTGAAGTTTGTTTGGTCCGACAAATCCGAGGGAGCATTCCTTATGTTAAAGTTTTTGTTGACCAATGCTCCAGTATTAGTGGTTCCAGATGGTAACCAAGGGTTGGTGGTATACACAAATGCATGTGGGACTGGATTGGGAGCAGTATTGATGTAGAAGGGAAAAATTATTGCTTATGCATCTAGGCAGCTTATACCGCACGAAGTAAGTTATCCTACTCATGACTTGGAGTTGGAAGCGGTAATTTTTGCCTCAAAGATTTTGAGGCATTATCTCTTAGGGGAGAGATTTTAATTGTATACCGATCATAAGTCTTTGAGATACCTATTCTCTCAGAAAGAGTTGAATATGCGACAGCAGAGATGGCTGGAGTTTTTGGCTGCTTATGATTTCGGTGTAGAATATACCCTAGGGAAAGGCAATAAAGTAGTGGATGCTCTCAGCAGAAGACATTAGAATATGGTGTTGGCTATGTTGGTGGAGTGGAAAAATCCGAAAGCTTTGACCATTTGTGGTGTGTAGTTAAGATCGACTGCTAGTTCTAGTCGATGTACTGCCATGTTGTCCTGTTTGGAAGTTTGACTAGTATTGATCGAGAAAATTGCTTCTAAACAGAAGGAGGTTCCATTATTAGCTGAGAGGATCAGAAGGCTAGAGGTTGGAACCGAGGTCGATGATTTAAAAGGTTTTTGTCTTGACCAGAGAGGATGATTGAGAAAGAAGGGATGGTTATGTGTTCCGGATGTGGAGAACTTGAGAAGAGAAGTTCTTGAGAAATGTCATCGATCTAAGTTTATAATTCATCCTGGAGGTACCAAGAT
The DNA here is from genome assembly GCA_030737815.1 of Allium fistulosum. Lineage (NCBI taxonomy): Eukaryota > Viridiplantae > Streptophyta > Magnoliopsida > Asparagales > Amaryllidaceae > Allium > Allium fistulosum. The sequence goes on from CM060906.1 coordinate 571,504,199, forward strand.
GTATCAAGATATGAAGAGGAGCTTATATTGGGAAGGCATGAAGAGGGATGTTGGCTTGTGGGTTAGGTACTGTGTAAACTGTCAACAAGTGAAAGCCAAACATCAAAAGCCGAGTAGGTTACTTCAGCCTCTTGATATTCCAGTTTGGAAATGGGATTCGATATCCATGGATTTTATAGATGGGTTTTCAAGGTCAAGGAGAGGAAATGAGAGTATATGGGTTATTGTAGACAGGTAGACCAAGAGTGCTCATTTCATTCCAGTAAAGTCGACCAGAACGACACCTATTTTAGCAAAGTTGTTCATGAAGAACATAGTTAGACTTCATGGGATTCCTAGTAGCATAGTCAGCGATAGGGATGCATTATCCACTAGCGAATTTTGAAGGAGTCTACAAGAGGTATTAGGTACCAAGCTCAAGATGAGTACAGTTTATCACCCACAGACTGATGGGCAGACAGAGAGAGTCAACAAGGTACTTGAGGACTTGCTAAGAGCTTGTGTATTGGACTTTGGTGGATCTTGAGAGGACTACCTACATTTGATTGAGTTTTCCTATAATAATAGCTACCAGACTAGTATAGGAATGGCGCCTTTTGAAGCTTTGTATGGAAGACCATGCAAATCGCCAGCATGCTGGTTGGAGACTGGAGACAGATTGGTCTTAGGTCTATATTTGGTTAAAGAGGCGTTAGAAAAGGTTGAATTAATCCGAGGATGGATGAAGGAAGCTCAATCCAAGCAGAAGAGTTATGCAGATAAGAGGCGTAAAGACCTAAAGTTCTCAGTGGAAGGTAGGGTTTTCATTAAAGTATCACCAATGAAGGATGTGGTACGGTTTGGAAAGTCGGGAAAGTTGGCCCCGAGATATGTTGGACCATTCTAGATTTTAGAAAGGATTAGAAAACTTGCTTGTAGAGTAGAGTTGCCGAGCAATATGGCAGGTGTCCATAATGTATTCCATGTGTCTCATCTTCGCAAGTATGTGCATGATCCAAAGGCTACTATTCCTCAGATGGAGTTGGAGGACTTGGTAGTAGAGTCTGATTTGACTTTTGTTAGACAACCAGTTCGGGTTGTAGCGAGAGATGAAAAAAGATTGAGGACCAAGACAGTCAAGTTGGTGAAAGTTCAGTATAGCGACAACGAGAAGGACTGTACTTGGGAGATAGGGGGTAGGATTCAAGATGCGTATCCAGATCTGCTTTGAGTGTATGCTCTATATTTGTTCTATATAGACTTATTAGCTGATAAGACATACTAGCTTTTATTTGCATAGTTGTTATGCTTGTTTGTAGTCCTTACTGAATTTCGAGGATGAAATTCTCTAAGGGGAGAGCCTGTAACACCCCTAGTTTTTGTTTAACATTATTCAAGATATTTAATTAGATAAATTAAATAGAATAATGTGATTGATTAGGGAGATGAGATTAATAAATCCAATGGTCATGTCTTAATGAATGAACTAAAATAAGACTTGACTAAATTAAGAAGGAGGAATTTCCTAAGGGGTAAACTAGGAAATGGGGCTACATTCCTTAGTATAAATCCTTCCCTCCACCTTAATCAAATTTTACTTTCTCATTCATAACTACTCACCTATATTCGGCCAGCCACAAAAAGCTTAAGGAAGAACAGAAAATTGAAGAAAAAGCTAAGAAATTAAAGCCAGGAAATTATCTCATTCTCCAATTAAGCAATCAAGGTGAATAATAGTGTAAATCATCTCATTTTTACTTATTTTGGTTCGGTTATAGATAGTAACTGAATGTATTTTGCTGTGTTGATCATGTTTGGATCTAATAATCATTGTTCAGATAGAATAATGATTTATGGTGATTTATTGAGATTTTTATGAAATTAAAATGATGGGTTTTGACGTAAAAAAACCTTAGTAAATGACCTCCAAACGGCTTGATTTTTGGATATACTGTGTAAAACGTAATATTGGAGATGATTTTTTAATTTCATAGTTTTTGGAGTTAATATGAATATTTTATGAATTGCCTAAGGTGAAAAAGGCATTTATTTCGGATTTTAATTATTAAAAATAATAAAATAATGAATTCTGCTCCAAAATTTATATATGATGAAGAAAATGTTATTTCAGATTTTTGGTGAATTTTTGAGATTTTTCCTATGTGGTTTCGATTTATTATGAATTTTCTAAGCTAAAAAGGCTAATGATTATATTAAAATATTAATATAATTAATTATTTTCAAAATAATTTCAGAATAATAATTCTGATCTGTAGCAAATTTTCTACAAAGAATTGTCTTTAACCAATAGAAATTTGACAAAAACGTGCTAAGGTATGTTTTTAACCAATAGGATTTTGACAAAACATAAGTGTGGTAGTTTTCGAGTTATTTACGAATCTGCCACTGAACCTTCCACCTTAAAGCCTTTCATCATAAAACCTAAACCCTTCGTCATAGAACCATCCGCAGTATTTTTGCAACATTCTGTAGCTTTTTTGATGAACCTTTCGTCATAGAACCTAAACCTTTCGTCATAGAACATTCTGTAGCATTTCTACAGCTTTTTTCAGCGTTTTTGATGAACCTTTCGTCATAGAACCTAAACCCTTCGTTATACAATCTTCCGTAGCATTTCTACAGTGTTTTTAATGAACCTTTCATCATAGAACCTAAACCTTTCGTAATAGAACCTTCCGCGGCATTTCTGCAGCTTTCTATAGCGTTTTTGATGAACCTTTCATCATAGAACCTAAACCTTTCATCATAGAACATTCCGCGTCATTTCTGCACCTTTCTACAGCACTTTTAGTGAACCCTTCGGCCTTGCCGAAAGCAACCCTTCGACCTTGTCGGAAGCTACCTTTCGATAGCAGTTGTAAACATTGCGGAAGCTCTTTGGTAGCAGTTTTCTCCAGCTTTGTTTTAAAAACTTCAAATAGGCATAACTTTCTGTAAGCCCATTTTTCCGTTGTGATCACTCTACGGAAAGGAAAACCATCATTTGAACACAATGGAATAGGTTAGAGACCTTAATTCTACGTCTATAAAAAGTTATGGCTAAAACAAAGTTTTATATTTTTGAAAGGGGATTGTTTTCTTTGCTTTCGAAAATATTTGCTCGGTTTCTTTGCCTTCGAAGGAGATACTTTCGAAAGGGTTGTAAAATTATTTTATTTTGACTAAGATTTATATTTTAGAAAGGTAGAATTTAAAGTATTATAAGGCAGGAGCATAATGTTTTTAAGAGCTTTCGAAGGAGGTTACCTTATGAAGTCGAAAGCTAGGTTTCGAAGCTATCGAAAGGTTTTATGATCGAAACTCTATTTTTAAAGGAAAAACCATAGCTATATTAAATGAGTTTGTATAATGGTTTAAAAAGAATCTATTTTTGATAAATTAAACCTGCATGAGTGGTATTGCTATGTTGTTATATTGCTTCTTCTAATATGAATATATTCACTTTATAATGGACCCATAACTGTATTTTGGGAAAAAATGGTAGGAGAACCAGTTAGGTTAACCCAGTAGTGAATATAAATTGAATAAACTCTTGAATGATCAAAATATAAAGGAAAGATATTGGCAGGGACCGATAAGTTTCTAGTAAGCCCATGAGAACTGTATGATATTGGCAGGGACCAATAGGTTAATAGTTAGCCCATGAAAAACTATGTATAAAAGAGGATGTTAGATAGACAGGTTCATAGTTTGCCCATGAAAACTATGTGTAAATGATGATGTCAGATAGACAGGTTCATTTTTAGCCCATGAAAACTATGTGTAAATGATAATGTCAGATAGATAGGTTCATAGTCAGCCCATGAAAACTATGTAATTGGACAGGGAGTCCTTAAATGTTTAACCGGTTATTAGTTAGCCCATGAAAACTATTAGGTTAATAATAATCCTAGAAAATATATTAAGACAGACAGACAGAATGAATGGGGATGAGTAATCATATTTGATTTGCTTGTTTTGCTTATCATCATAATGTTTTGAAATACTATATTTTTAACCATTATGGATGCAGGAGCACAGTATATGGTTTTATAAAGGTTTTAGGATAATAGTGAGGGAAAAACCCATTCCGCTAAGCGGCAAGGTCTCACTAGATATCTATTTGGTTTGAGATGATAAACTATTATTCATACCAGGCTTTATGTCTGACTCGAAGTTTTTGTTTTCCATTTAAACTCTCGGGTACTCAATTGATTTTGAGTAGTTTGAGGTTTAGGGTTTTCAGGTTTTTTAGACGAATAAAGCTTCCGGAGGCGTGCAGGAGGCAGATAGTTATTTAGAGTTTTCTTTTCCGCTGTGTATTTGGATATAAAGGCAGATTTATTAGCCTTACTATATACTCTGGTCAAGCAAGGGGGCATTTTCATATGTCTCTCTTGGTGTATGTGTAATAATTATATTTTGCTGAACGTGGTTAACGTTTTAGGATTATGTAATGAACATGAAATGTTTTGATTTTAATATGGAAATATGTTTTTTAATTGTTAAACTTTTCCATATTGTTGTGATCTGTTTATCAATGTACCTAGCACCACCGTATTTGGTCGCCGAATATTAATAACTATGGATGACTATAGCATCCGTAGCCGTTAGTTTTGACCCCCAAGTAAGGGGATGTTACAGTTGTTTTATTTATCTACCCCATCAATCAGCTCTCTCCGATGATGATAAACTACCTTTATCATATGGAACTTGTTTGAGTATATTTCTCAACTTCTAGTGAGCTCTTTTCATTGCATTGTTATCATATAACAATAATGCAGTATTCTTAATACTTGAAATCATCTCTAGCTCAGATATAAATTTGTGCATTTATATTTATACTTTGCTTTCATCGTGGCGCTATTCAAGACGATGTACTTAGCTTTTTCACCGAATGAGCCATGATGTTTTTTTTGGAACATTTCCAACTTAAAAGCTTCTTAAATAAGTTTTGAACTTGAATTTAGTATTGACATAGGATACTCGATAACACTTATGAAGTTCAAGTCTGAACACTCCTTCATAAGGTGTTCTTTGTTTTTGAAAATAATTCTCTAGTATTTCATAATTACTTGAGAACACTCTAAACTATCATTTGGTGATCTTAATTTAAATTTGATATAGCTTCATGCATTAAATACATAAGCAAGATACAATATTATAGACAATACAACATGTATGATAACTCCTATTGTCAATATATAACGCATCCATCTTGCATGTTCCATTTTAAACATTTTAATATGGTGTCTTCGCAGTTTGCATATCGTTTGGGACATTCCCTACATCCTTTATACTTATTATAAAAGATATAATTTACAAATTCAATATCGAGTATTAAATAAACAAACTACTTCAGATTTTAACATAATAACATCGTTAACAATCAGCAATATGTTGTTTACTTATAGTTTAAAAATATCTATGTACCATTAATGGTTCTTTCTTATGGACAACTGCTTCCTCTGCATTTTGACTGAAAATCAAACTATTTGATATTTCTATCAAAATACTTACATAATTCTGATGCTTATAGAATGATACCTTCGTCTCATTTCTTGAATTATATCTGAAAACCCACAAACTCAATATTTCTTCCACTGACTTCGAGGCACTTTGGTTGTTATGTGTGAATAGTATATTCTAAATCATTATTTAGAATTTTCCATTTCAACACATATGTGCCAAAGCACAAAGTTATACCAAGCAATAATTTTGTGAGTAAATTTGAATTAACTTGAGCCCGTTGAATAACGAATCTATTACGCTAATTTCAACAATTGAAATTTATGAAGTAATTCTTATCAATGTTGTTCGCTGTATACCGCATTAGTCTTGTTCTTGGAGACTCGTTCATGGCCATGGATCACATCCCTTTGGGTACAACTATCAAATCATATTTCAATACTGTACTTGGAATTCATTTCGAATTTATGCATCATACCATATCGTAGGGTCAATACTCTTAATGGTTTAATTGACTGATAATGATTATCTATTCTTGACATTGATAAGAAACTCATAGTTTGTCTTCAATATGCAAGAATATTTATTATACATTCTAACGCATTATATTCATTTAGGTTTGATTAATTTCATTTCATCCCATAATTAGTTTCATCTTTGGATCATATCCAAATCCATTTTACCACCAATAATTTCTAAGAGAAATTTCTTCGCTACGAAGCTGGTATTTCTTGAAACAGTAGTTGTTTCTTAGTACGACGAAATAGGTATTCATAAACACATTTTATGAATTGCCTTATATTTAAATTGATTTAATTTAGTTTATAATACTTATGTTCAAAAAATAAATTTATCATCCAATGACAGTAGTTCCCAAACTCCTTTTGGGACGATTCACACAAGATCCCTTACAAACAATTATCATGCGCAGTCTGTCGATCCACACAACCTACCAACACTTTGGTTTAGGATATGTTAGGATTTCTTATAAAGCCTTATCTTGTATGATTTTGTAAACTATTATTTTAGATGAAATTAATTTTAACTTTGTGCACTACTCTTAAGTACATAACCTTATGAAAAGAAATTAACTCAACTTCACTCATCATTAATTATACTTCATTCAATAAAGTTCAATTACTCCTTACTAATACATCATTATATATCATAGGGAGGTGTGACTTTTGAGATTGAATCTTTATTCGTATTAGATACGTTCGAAACTCTTTTCAATATGCTCACCTATTCGATCAAATCGAATCATTTTATTTTATATTGCATATTATTTTATCTACTTCTGTTTTATATTCTATGAACTCATCATTAACATACCACACGTGTATCATGTACACATGTTTATGTTTATGATAATTCATCAGTGAATACAACAAAGTACATTAAATTGTTTTGGAACTAGATCGCTTACATCTATATGTATCAATCAGTAAAGTTCATCTACTCTTATAATATTCCCACTAAATGGATGCGTTGCCCTTAATTGTCTGAGATATAATTTGTTGGTACCATATGATTCATATTCATATAATCATGAATTATTTCTCAAGAAAACGGCTTAGTCCATAATTCTAAAATAATTGCAAATAAATTTGGATATTTCTGCATTTTCCAATGCATCACAAATACCATTATTATAGTTTTAGTTTATAACGAATATTTATAATATTCATACTGAAATTAAACTATGTTTGTTTTTCAGTTAACACTGTAAGACAGTTATTATTTCATAAATAATGTTTGGTATTTTTACAAAAACAAATTTCTTTACTTGATGTCACTAATAAGTGTTATATGGCATGCTTACACTATTTCCGTCATCACTATAATAGCATATGAAAAATGAACCCCCGTTCAACTAGTTAATATAGGCTATTTATTTCATTTACTGTAACTGATTTACACTCGAGAATTTTCAGATCAAATATCTTAAATTCAAAGAAATAAATTTCATTAAAATAATTTTCTATGTGAAAATATATTTTGGAATCAGAAACATATTTCTCGTTCCAATTCTACGTATCAACTATTATTTGACAATCTCATTTCTAATGTTTTCCATGAAGCAAGAGTGGTCATTCACTCTTTTCATCCTTATTGTAGCTTAAGTTAACTGTACCCTCATATATTCATTTTTCTTTCTAAATGGTTGAAGCATTCTTACTGCAATATTTTAATGAACCTTTTACAAATGTGTATTTGATCATCCCTAACATTTGAGGATATTAAATATTGTAAATTGATCAAAGTGACATTTCAGTGATCGAGTTCTTATACGTATCTTGTAGCTTTCGGTCTAGTGTTACAAATAACATAACAAGATCATTATTATAATCAATCATATTAATATATGATCTCACACAACGGTTTATTTGCTTATTTCGAATGAACCAATTCCATTGGAGTTTCATACATTACGAATTGTGATTGTTCACCATGTAACATTTATACGTGATCGTACATGCATCGAATATCCATATTCACATATTGCTTCTAGAGTTTAAAACTCATAAAGGGCAATACACAATCTCAAGCAAATAAACACGTAAGTGACCAGTTACGAATGTATTTAGTAGTTATAAAATTAGGTGCTTACATGGGCACTTAAAGAGTAACATGCAGAAAATATTTATTAGTAAGTATATTTTATTTTATTTTTGTCAATCTTTAGTTCAATTCATTTGTATATCTTAATTGATAAACACTTTATGTTTCATTTTCTTTTGGGAAAATGTTGTTTTTCTTGAACTAAATTCTACATTTTTTAAAGTTTATTTTGTTTTCAAATATAAGAAATGTAGAGTGGATTTTAGCAAAGAAAAGCTTATAAGTTCATACTACAGAAAGAAGACCATGGCTCCATTGTACCCGAGACGCTCGAGTATTGTTGCTTTGGAGTTACATTAAATTCCTCGATAAAGCAGGTCAATGTCCACCTCCTACTACTGCACTTATATAGTTATCCATAGCTGGTATATATGATTAGAAATATATAAACTAGGGCCTAAAAGATATAATCATATAACAACATACAGTAACTTTGTATGAAATACAACCAGAAATAAATATACATGAAGAAGTTGTTCCCATTCTGATTCACTTATCTTCACAAATAAAGATCAACCACTGCAACCCATACCTTAGTCTCCTCCTCGCATGCAACCATAATGGTTTAGCATATAATTAATATTTCTACTTCCTTTGTGTAATTTGGTACATTTGGTAATTTACATTGAAGTGGTTACAAACTAAGCTACATTTGGTAATTTCAAACTTGTGATGATAAAAATTGACCAACTATACCAAGCTCTAGCACTACATTGAAGTGGTTACAAACTAAGTTAACATCCATTTCGAGTGTTTTAAGAGCTTGTGTAGCTTGGCAAGTCTGTTTCATTCATTATGATTCAGTAGAAAATAAGTATCAGTACCCATTTTTGTTGACTGTTAATGCATTCACAAGTTTTTTTTTCTCCTCCAGAGATAAATGGTTAATATGTAGTTTCCTTAACAGCTAATAATCATGATAGTTTGATCTACCATGCAACTTCAGCATGTATGCCTGAATTAATTATGAATCTTGGTTTCAAGAATCATAGTTTAGGATTGAGTAATACCATCACCTCATGCATTTGGTTATATTTTTGCTCCAGTTCTGTATTAGATAAATAAGTTGATTTATTCAAAGTTTGCTATTGACTTTTTCTTTATTTCAGCACATTGGTAGCAATAAGTTGTTACGTAGGACATTTTCTTTGCTCATTTTTTTCTCCATTATCTCAGCAACAGTTTGTATAAAGCTGCTTTATTTCATTAATAAAAAATGTAATTTAAGGTTTTTCCTCTTTAATATTCTATCTTGGTATCAGAGCAGCATCATCATAGTAAATAGGATCTGACACTGAGAGAGCAAAGTTTGTTGTCTCATAAAGATCCCGTATTGTACGGTACCTTAGTCGAGATTCTGATGTGCTCTCTGGTGACGATGTAGTATTGCTGCCGGGTTGTGGGCTTGCTGGTGGAGTGGTGTTTTCAGGACTTGTTGATGGAGTGGTGTTGTTGTTTGGGGAGTTGCTACCATCTTCTTGTACTGCATTTGGAACTGCACCAAAGGCTTCTCCATCATCAACAAAGGGAACCACCTTTCCTGTTTCATCAGAACTCCAAGACCAACTTGCAGACTCATTAAATAACACATCTCGACTTATAATGATCTTGCCACTTATTGGATTATATAATCTATAAGCTTTTGATTGCAAACTATAACCAAGAAAAACACATTTTTCTGATTTATCTTCAAGTTTATGACGAGATGATTTTACCAAAGCATAAGCTATACAACCAAAAACTTTTAAGTGGCTTACCAGAGGCTTTACATTGTGCCAAGCTTCATATGGAGTCTGATTCATGACTGCCTTCGTTGGAGAAATGTTGCGAAGGTACACGGCTGTGGCTACTGCTTCAGCAGCATGTCAAGCTATTTGGTTAAGAAGGTTGTTATCAGATTTTCTTCAAGAACAAGAAGGTGCTACAGAGATTTATTGTGACAATATGTCAGCAATTAATCTGACAAAGAATGCTATCTTTCATAGTCGTACGAAGCACATCGATATTCGACACCACTTCATTCGTGAGTTAGTAGCAAAGGGAGATATTGCGATGAAGTTTTGTACTACAAATCAACAAATGGCTGACATTCTTACCAAGTCACTTGCATCCAAGAAACAAGACTTCTTCAGGATGAAGATGGGAGTGTGCAACTTTGAATCAAGGGGGTATATTAGATAAATAAGTTCATGGCACACTTGAACACTTCAGAGATTTCGTTTTCATCGGTCCACACAAATCAGCATGCACTAGCTCTAGACATTCAGATGCTCTCCATGACTTCCCAACAGAATATGATTTTTTAGTGGTTTGTTTGTACGTAGATGATATGATATACATGGGGTCTTGTGAGTCTATTGTTGCTGAGTTCAAGTGTGCCATGAACAGCTCCTCTGGTGCATCATCTTTCTCGACCAAATTGGCTTTTGGTCTCTCAGCGTTTTGCTTTAACCAACACTCGAGAATTTTTGAGAAAGATGATGCACCAGAGGAGCTGTTCATGGCACACTTTCCTAGCGACACAACTGATCATAATGTCTGGTTCATTGACAGTGGATGCTCCAACCATATGTCTAATTCTCGATCGTTGTTTGAGAATCTGGAAGTCTCACAAAAATCTGAGGTTCGACTTGGTGATAACAAGAAAGTTCAGGTCGAAGGGAAAGGTACGATTGCTATTTGCAGTAGTAATGGTAAAAAGAAATTATTGCATGATGTTTTCTTTGTACCTAGTTTAGCCCATAATTTGTTAAGTGTGGGACAATTGATGAAATGTGGGTTGGTTGTTGTATTTGATGATGATCAGTGTGTTATTAGAGATAAGAAGTCAGGTCTAAATATTACTAATGTTAGTATGACCAAAAATAGGATGTTCCCACTTGATGTGTCCACGGTAGAAAACAAGGCTCTAGTTGTTAAGGGATGTAGTGACTCTGACCTATGGCATTTGCGTTATGGTCACTTACATCTTAATGGATTGAAATTGTTGAGTCAAAAAGAAATGGTTTTGGGGCTACCAAACATCGATACTCTTGAGTTTTGTGAAGGTTGTGTCTTAGGAAAGTGTGCCATGAACAGCTCCTCTGGTGCATCATCTTTCTCAGTCAGAAAAAGAATAAGTGGAGAGGTCATTATAAGTCGAGATGTGTTATTTAATGAGTCTGCAAGTTGGTCTTGGAGTTCTGATGAAACAGGAAAGGTGGTTCCCTTTGTTGATGATGGAGAAGCCTTTGGTGCAGTTCCAAATGCAGTACAAGAAGATGGTAGCAACTCCCCAAACAACAACACCACTCCATCAACAAGTCCTGAAAACACCACTCCACCAGCAAGCCCACAACCCGGCAGCAATACTACATCGTCACCAGAGAGCACATCAGAATCTCGACTAAGGTACCGTACAATACGGGATCTTTATGAGACAACAAACTTTGCTCTCTCAGTGTCAGATCCTATTTACTATGATGATGCTGCTCTGATACCAAGATAGAATATTAAAGAGGAAAAACCTTAAATTACATTTAAGGTTTTTCCTCTTTAATATTCTATCTTTCTGAACAAACATGTACAAATGCAACCATGCATTCCAGCATGTTCGCAGCATATGGAGCATTAAGCATTTTTGGTGTAGGTTCGCAACAGCAAACCTATCTGGAGCAGATACTATTTTTTTTTTACTCTAGGAGTAGCATTAAGCACATGTTGTATGTACGTATGTATGCTTCTGACTCCAGGAAAAACAGTTTTTCTCATCTTTAATAGTGATAGCTGATTCCAGATAATTCATTACAGGTTGCAACACTCCCTTGTCTCATTGTACACATTATGATGAGGAACTTTGTATTCACAAGCTTGTAGGATAGTTAGAAGCCTAGTCCCTCAATTGTTTGAATATTATTCCTATTTTAACTTGTCCAAACTTCACTATGCTTTAAATAGAACACTTTTAGACAACTGGTTGCATGGCTTGACGTCGATGGTTTATCTATGCTTCTCAACAAACAATCCTTTAACTCGGACCGCTGGTGCTTTTCGGGTGTTGATATTTGTTCAATAGATGATAATAATTTGTATTTTTACATAAAAAATTTATTTCGTAGAAGTGATTGAAGACATTTTAAGAGATCTAACAAGGCATCTAGGTCAACACTTCGCATCAAGAGTAAATACTTATAGCATCTATGATTCGGGTATACAACAATTTATTTTTACATCTTAATTAGTTGCTTTAATTAAACAAAAAAAATTGTTACAAGAATAATATCAAGTGATCAATATTTAGGCATTCGAGGCACCTTGGCCAGTAATCCAAGCAACTGCGATAAACTTTGCTAGTTGCATACTCTCTTTTCTAGAAGATCAAAGGTCATTGGCTCCCTATTTTTTTACAGGTTCTTAATCTATGTGCTTATAGCCTAATTTCGCTACATTTTCTTTACAAGCAACTTCTCCAAATTAAAGTTACTTTTGCTTTTACGGTTAAGTAATTATCTTGGTTTTTATGTTAATTTTTTTTAGCAATCTTCATTTCCCATATAAATATCCAAACTTTTTATTATGAAAGAGTGGTCCTCTATGTAAGGAAAGCACCCGTTATTTAATCAAATTTTAAAGAAACGAAAACCATTAGCACGTTTGATGGGTGACGTTACATGGTAAAGTGTATATTAGAAAAAATATAGGATCATCACCAAGGTGATCAATAATTAATGCATAAGAACTTTAACAATTATATATATATACATATGTAGATATATATGTACATATGTACATATCACTTATATGTGTGTGTATATATATAATTGTTAAAGTTCTTATGCATATTGATACACGCGTATATACATACATGATTTAAATTTCAAGCTCTAAAACTGATGCGGTTACAATCTTAGAATATCGCATTATGACTGAAGAAAACAACCCCATATAAGTGAGCGGCCTTGAAGAGCTGAAGAGGCATGCGTGCGTCAGCAGTGTTTGATTGTAGAATAGTGGAGAGTATAGGCAGAGATAACTTAGGTTGAGCAAACTGCAACAGTGGGTGGAAATATGAATAGGCATATGTAGACTGAGGGAGTATGGAGAGCCTGATGTGAATTCCAGTGAAGGTGAAATGAAACTTGAAGCATGCACGAGCCTATAGTATCCTGAAGCAACCTGAAGCAAACTAGACCGTCGCCTGAAGCAAACTTAAGTGATGTAAAACTGAACTGCAATGCAGGCATTAAGACCAAGGTTTGAGATTCCGTCCGGCACGTCGGAATTTTGGCGTTTCGTTCCGGTTCCGACGTCGACCGAGACGGTATTTGCTAACTGTTCCGATTCCGGATCTAGATATTAGAAAAGCAAAAGGAAAAAGGAAATCAAAAGAAAAATTACACCATGGAAGTTTCAATTAAGTAAGTAGAAATTGTTTCAAAGCCCTAAAAGATGTTTGAAAAAATTAAATCAAGAGGAAATCATATGAGAAGTATTAGTTGACCGCGGAACCAGCAGATTTTTTGACATTCGATAGTTTGAGAAGGTAATTCCTTCTCGTTGCTTTCGATCTTAGTATTGGACCCAAAATTTGAAAAGTATTTAGGTTTGAACGATGTTTGATGGAGGCAGAAACTGAATCGATTAAAGAAGGCACGTTAATGTTGGCATACTGGGATACCAGCAACTATTAATAACTGAAGAAGAAGAAGGAGGAGGAGGAGGTCTAACACGGATGATGTTGGCATACTATGCTACAAGCAAGAAATAACGAGGGCCTAACATAATGGGCTTCTAAATTATGTTTTAATAGGTAGGAATTAGTGGACTTTGAACATAAAAGCTTGATTGCTTTGACATAATACAAACGTAAAATCTAAATTCGAACCGGAATTTGAATGGAATTTCCGAAAACTCCAAAACGGAACCGGGAATTTAATATTTCCAAGTAACCGGATCTGAGTGGGAAACCGGAAATTTAAACCTTGATTAAGACAAAGGAAAGCTGCAGAGAATTGGACGAAAGCTTTAAGTATATGTGTGCACTGGCTATATATGCTGTAAGCAACTTGAAATAAAAGCTATGCAAATACCGAACTAACTTAAATAATGTAAAAGAGAGGCACATCATGCAGCTACAGTATTGGCCAAAATAGGTGAACGATGCTGAGACAAGCAAAGTTGAAGCGGGCAAATGACTAGGTGTGCTTAACTACAAACATATTAAAGCCAAATAGGAGCAACAAAAAGTGATCATGAAATGGAACCTGGAGCAGAATGAAGCACTTACTCTAAATAAATGAACTAAAGTAGCATTTTGAAGCCGGACTGAGTGGACAATTGTTGTTAGAATCATGTTCTGACTCCAAAACAAAATGTAAGTAAAACGGTCTTGAACAATGCAACTAACAACATGAAGATTCGAGAACAATCAGAGTGTTCCTAAATGGAATGGTGAATATATGTGACGAAGATGAAAGCAGTCGGTGCTGCAACAAACATGAAACCACCCTGGTTTGACAGGGAAGCTACTGCTGTCTGGCTTGACAGATGAAGAAACTTGTGAAGAGGTAGGTGTAAGACAAAAAGGGGAAGACTAGAGAAAGCATGTGTGAGTTACTAGGCTTGAGAGCGCTGGAATCAAAGAATGAACTAAATAGATGCGTGAGAAACATGAATATTGAGGGACTGCGACTGCTATATGATGAGAGTTGCTTGCAAAAGAGTCCTGGAACCAAGTCAATGAATGTACAAAGGCTGGTTGCTGAGTGTGTACGATAGGAAATCTGCAGCAACAAGGGTGTGTTCTGCAGCATAGTGGGAAACATGTAGCTAAGCCTACTGATCATAAGATAATGTGAACATCGGAATAACATGAAGTAGCGTTAGAATGGTTGGGTAATTGCGGCATCTGAAGAGCTACAACAAAGCAATGAAGATAAGGTACTGAAAAGTGAATGAGATTGCACAGCAGAAAGTCAGATTTGGAGGAGCACGGTAGAGTTAGAAATAACGCTTTACCCAGTTGTATTTGTGCACCCGACTTATGTTAACGGGCATTATCTTTTGTTTGGGTATTGGGCCAGTTCAGCTCATCTGTTTATTTCTTTCTTTCTCTATATATATCGTTGTTTACAAACGGTTGTATCATTCTGATTACAAACAACTTCATCAATGAAACCCTAGCTCTCTCTTTCAAGTTTAAAATCTTTCTTGGTATCAGAGCCTCAGCCAAACGGCATCTTAGGCGAATCCTCTCATCAATTCATCTTTTTTTTTTTTTCGAATTCATCCCATCAGAAAAGTTTCATCATCTGGGTTCAGGAAACTTGATCACAAAAAGAAAAAAAGAAAGCAATTCAAATTCTTTCCTCCAAGGCTAATCGAGTTCGGTTGCAAGAGACTATTTCTTCTTGCCATCCAAGACTTCGAATCTGGTTGCAAGGAAACCCATCACCGTGCCGTCCATAACTCGATCATCTGGCTGTAAAGATTTGACTTCCTCTCAGAAAAAAAGAAAAGTGATCAAGTCCCACTTATTGATCTCGCCTTCTGACCAATACCCATATCTTGCTTGTTCAAGAAAACCCATTCATCGGTGTTTCTTGAATATCTTGTGGCCACAAGTGGATTGCTCATCTTATCATATCTGCTGTTCAAGGTTCGAAGCCAGTCATCATGGTGGAAGACTCAGCAACATCTGAAAATACAACTACTATTAATCAGCAAAGTTCAGAAGTCACTGAAAAACTCATTAAAACGATCATTAGTCCTCAAACTCAACTGATCACTGCTCATCTTGAAGAAGACAATTACCTGCTGTGGAAGCTGCAAATCGAGACGACCATCTATGGGTATGGTCTCGAAGGCTTTGTTCTTGGTACATCTCCTATTCCCCCAAAGTATGTTGCTGACAAAGACAACAAGATGATTACTAATCAAGAATTCATTACATATCAACGACAAGATAAACTAATTAGTTCATGGTTGTTGTCATCTATAAGTACGAAACTATTGCCTCAAGTAATTGGATGCAATTCCTCCAATGAAATCTGGAGTACAATTGAGAGAGTGTTTAACACACAGTCTGCTGCCAAAATTATGCACCATAAGAGAGAACTGCAGAATTCAAGAAAAGGTGAAGCAAACATGAGAGATTATCTTGCTAAAATTAAAAGTATTTGTGATGCCCTAAGTGCAGCAGGACACAAGGTCACTGAAACTGAACAAGTTCTCACTATTCTTAATGGTCTGCCAGAAGAGTACGAGGCAGTAATTGCTGTAGTATCCTCTAAAGAAACTTTACCATCGGTCACAGAAGTTCATGCTATACTGTTGTCTCACGAAGCCAGAATTGATAATAGAAAAGCTCTAAATGCTGATCTATCTGCTAACATTGCTGTTAACTCAAGGAACAAAAGTCAAGACAACAAACTAGAACAAGTTAATCAAAGAGGAGGTTTCTCTAACAGATCAAGGGGGAGAGGAAGGTGGAATAACAATTCGAGGCCAAAATGTCAAATTTGTGGAAAACTTGGTCACATTGCCTCTAAATGCTACTTTAGATATAATCAAAACTTTGTACCAGGACAAAGTAGCAATCAGGGAAGCAACTACAACAGCAACTACAATCAAAGAAACCAGAATGGCAACAACTACAATCAAAGAAATCAGAATGCTAATGCAAATTTAGCTCAGTCTCAGGTCAGTCAAGAAAGTCAACATCCAAGTGCTCACATAAATGAAATGGCCGGGACAGGAAGCATACAAGATGAAAGCTGGTACCCAGACTCAGGGGCAACAAATCACATTACACACAACTTAGAGAATCTGAACTTGGGACAAAGGGAGTACTCAGGTAACCAATCTATTTGTTTAGGGGATGGTAAGTGTATTAATATCACACATATAGGTAAAACACACATCAAAGGTAAGAAACAATTGTACCTTAATAACTTGTTAAGAGTACCAAACATTAAAAAAAACCTCATTAGTGTATCTCAATTTGCCACTGACAACAAGATCTATTTTGAATTTTTTCCACAATATTGTTTGGTGAAAGACATTCTAACCAAAGAAGTTTTATTGCAGGGAGAAGCTGAAAACGGTCTATATAAGTTTAGTATCTCAAATAATGCTGATAATAATGAGATCAATAGAAGGCATTGTAATTTGTTGGATGTATCAAATAGTATTGAGAATAAGAATGTTTTTGATTTGTGGCATAGAAAACTAGGACATGCTAATGCAAAAGTTGTCAAACAAGTATTAGTAGAGAATAAAATTCCTTTTAGTATGTGTGTTGAACCATATGTGTGCACTTACTGTCAAATGGGCAAAAGCCATAAATTGCCCTTTGCATTATCTCAAACCACTTATAGTAAACCTTTGGATTTAATTGCCACTGATTTATGGGGACCAGCACCCATAAATTCAGATTATGGATATAAGTATTATATATCATTTGTTGATGCTAATACAAGACACACTTGGATATATTTTTTAAAAAACAAGTCTGAAGCTTCAAACACAGTTGTTCACTTTATAACCATGATAGAAAAACAACTAGGCACTAAAGTAAAAATAATTCAAACTGATGGTGGAAGTGAATTTAAAGTTCTTAGTGGGTATTTTGGCAAAAAAGGAATAGTTCATAGAGTCACATGTCCATACACTTCAGAACAAAATGGTTTGGTTGAGAGGAAACACAGGCATATTGTTGAAACTGGTCTCACATTATTAGCTCAAGCATCAATGAACTTAAAATTCTGGCCTGATTCATTTAGTACTGCTGTACACTTAATCAACAGATTACCCTCTAAGGTAATTCAAGGGTTAAGTCCATTTGAAAAACTTAATGGAATCAGACCACAATATAATGAGCTAAAAACATTTGGGTGCTTGTGTTTCCCCCACTTAAGACCTTATAATACTAATAAACTAAACTTTAGGTCTAAACCATGCACTTTTCTTGGATACTGTGATAATCAGAAGGGATACAAATGTTTGGATGATACAGGCAAAATAATCATTAGTAGACATGTTGTATTTAACGAATTTGTTTTCCCCTTCAATCAACAAAACATAAAAACCACTACCAAAGTGTATAATCCTAAGAAGTCCATACCAGAACTGCCCATATATAAAAATATATGGGACAGAAAAGAAACAGGTAACCCAGCAGGTCACAGCAGCCCTTCAACTGTTGAAGTTGAAAACACTGAAAGCTTGGATCATACACCAGAACCTATCTCTCATTCCCCAGTGCAAACTGCAAGCCAATCACAACAATTAAGTGAGCAAGTTAGAGAAGACAGTCAGCAAGAAGAACCAGAAGGAAATTCTAGTCAAATAAGAGGAGAAGTCAGTTCCCAAGTTGAACAACCAAGAAATATTGGTCACCCCATGACCACAAGGTCAAAAAGTGGAATTTTCAAACCAAAAGCATTCACTACTACAGCAAAAACAGAAGAACCAGTCAGTTATGAAGAAGCTATCAAGGATCACAATTGGAAACAAGCAATGAATGAAGAATATAATGCATTAATCAAAAATCAAACATGGGAACTTGTTCATCCCCCAAGTCATGCTAATGTTGTAGGTTGTAGATGGACTTACAAATTGAAAAGGAATGCTGATGGGTCTATCAACAAGTATAAAGCTAGACTGGTAGCTAAAGGATATACTCAGCAATATGGATTTGATTTTAATGAGACATTTTCTCCTGTAGTAAAACCAACAACAATACGAATTGTGCTTACAATTGCCTTACACAACAATTGGTGTGTACGACAATTGGATGTGAATAAGCTTTTCTTAATGGTACACTACAGGAGGAAATTTTTATGGAGCAGCCACCTGGTTATATTCAAAACAGAAATTATGTGTGCAAACTGAAAAAGGCTATTTATGGGCTTAAACAAGCTCCCAGAGTCTGGTTCAATAAATTAAAATCTACTTTACGCAATCTAGGATATCATCCTGCCAAATCAGACAATTCATTATTCATCAAAATAACGAATAAGCATTGTACTTATGCTTTAATATATGTGGATGATATTCTTATCACAGGAAGTGATGAAGGAGAAATTAATAGTTTAATTCACTATCTCAACAAACAGTTTTCTTTAAAGGATTTAGGTGAATTAAATTATTTTCTGGGAATCGAAGCTATAAGAAAATCTCACAATGAAGTAATATTGAGTCAGAAGAAATATATAACAGAACTACTTATCAAAACAAGGATGGACCAGGCCAAACCTATCTCAACTCCAATGATCAGCAATCAACAGTATTCTAAAAACAGGGGAGAAATCATCACTAATGCTAAACAATACAGGAGTGTTATTGGTGCATTACAATATGCAACAATAACACGACCTGAAATTTCTTTTAGTGTTAACAAGCTGTCTCAATTCATGCAGGAGCCTAGAGATGATCATTGGAAAGGTGTAAAAAGAATTCTCAGATATCTCAATGGGACTAAAGACTTTGGCTTACAACTGACTAAAGGAAACAACCTCAACTTAACTTGCTATGCAGACGCTGACTGGGCATCAGATCATGACGACAGGAAATCAACAACTGGCTATTGTGTGTACATGGGTAACAACTTAATTTCATGGTGTTCGAAGAAACAAAATACTATATCCAGATCAAGTACTGAAGCTGAATACAGAAGTGTTGCTAGTGCCACAGCAGAATTACTATGGATACAATCTATATTATCAGAATTAAAGATTATAACTACTAGCAAACCAAAGTTATGGTGCGACAATCAAAGCACGGTTTACATGACAGTTAACCCTATGTTTCACAGTCGAACCAAGCATATAGAGATTGATGTTCATTTTGTTCGAGAGCAAGTTGAAAAGGGAAAACTTGAGGTGAATCACATACCTGGAGCTTACCAGAAAGCGGACATTTTGACAAAAGCATTATCAGCATACAATTTCGAACGATTTAGAGCTGACCTGAAGATAGCAAGAATCTATGCCGAAAATGGACAAGACGACATTGCAGTTCATACTAATGGGATTTCAGCTCAAACCAAAGAAAAGAGTACTGCTGGACATTAATTCTTCCTACTTCACTTTGAAATGAAGCATCTTTTCGCACCTTAAAGCAGAATAGAGCTAGATTGCGCCGCCATTTTTTATTCCTTTGAGCTCGTAACCCTAACGTTTGGTTTGAGGGGGAGAGTTAGAAATAACGCTTTACCCAGTTGTATTTGTGCACCCGACTTATGTTAACGGGCATTATCTTTTATTTGGGTATTGGGCCAGTTCAGCCCATCTGTTTATTTCTTTCTTTCTCTATATATATCGTTGTTTACAAACGGTTGTATCATTCTGATTACAAACAACTTCATCAATGAAACCCTAGCTCTCTCTTTCAAGTTTAAAATCTTTCTGGTAGGGTGTCCGAATCAGCCAAAATGAACACTATAGACTCTTCTATGTAGGGAGGTACACTGCGATCAATCCATTCTAGATTTCTTGAGATGGAATAGTTGCAATGTGCAAACTTGAAGACCTATCCTAAAAGAATGCGGAAGGAAGATGCAATCTGGTATAACATGAGCTGAAAATGGGACCGGCAAGATAGAGAGAACATATTTTTTTAAACCAAAATAGCAAGCATAAGCCACTGGGAGTACTGCATTTGAGAATCAAAAGGTGCAGCTGTGTACAACTGAAAAACATAGGCAGGGGGTGAAGGTGCGTGCAAACCTATAACGTGAGCAACAAAAGGCATGTGAGATCTAGGCAGAAGGTGCAGATGTGTGCACCTTTCATTGCTAGCAAGATCACGGAACAGCATGAGCACTTTCGTGAGCACCAATGCCAAAGAACTGATCACTGTCAAGGAGCCAGAAAGTGAGTCTTTGCAGCAAATTGAACAAGCTAAAAAGCTAACCCAGTATAGGAGCAAAAATAGGAAATGAGTCACGTTTGAAAAGTAATGGCGGCACAACTGAATCAACCAATGTGAACTCCGTATAGTCGTCTATGGATGGGGTAACGTTGAGAGCCGCCCATTCCGCATTTCTCAAATTAACGTTAGCGTCTTACACAGCTACTTGTGTGTGTTGTTAGAAATTGATACCTGAATTCGAGAAGAAGCCATTGGAGAAGCATCGACGAGGAAAGAGGAAGCCCTAACCTCCAGATTTGCCGAACGAGAATTGGGGAAGATGCTAGGGCTTGAAGGTTCGATGGAATTGGATCGGTATAGGATGGAGACCGAACGAACTACTTCGTTTGGTAGTTGGCTGATGGTTGGAGCGGCAATGGAAGTCGTTCAGTGATATGAAGGACAAGCTTCGTTCGGTATTTGGTGAAGGAGTGTTGCCAAACCAAAATTTTCGTTCGGTGTTTTGGTAATGCCGAACGAAATATCTCCTTCGGTAAAGAAGAGGAGAAGTGGAAGTGCCGGACGAGAAATCTCGTCCGGTGTTTCTAGGCTTAGCCACTCCATATTTATGGAGCGGTGGTGTTTCGTTCGACATTGAGTTGATGCCGAACCAAGTAGTGTCACTCCAAAAGCTTGTCGGTTTAGATTGGGCTTTGCTGAACCCAATGTCAAGTGATGTATGTCTGTAACGACCCGATATTTTGGACCATTCGCATCCATTATAAGTGTATAGGTAGACACTCATGCCGGAATTGAATTGCTCAAAATACCGCGTTGTTAATTTAAATTGGCAAAACTGAACATATACAGTAAATAAATAATCACAGAATCACAGACACAGAGTAATAATTGCAGCGGAAATAAAAGAGATAGTAGTTCATGAAGCTACTATATGAATATATAAAATACATCAGAGTTTACAACGGAAGAGTAACACGATACATCAGATACAAATCAGAATACATCATTGGAATCATCGGATACTGAAAGCAGAATAGATGGCTGGATCTTCAAGCAAAGCTCCAACTCCAAAGGTGAGTCTCGAATACTGGAACACTCAGTCTGACCCGAGCGTAAAGCAAAAACACAAGACACTCGAGTCAGGATTAACATTCTTATATTAATAAATCCAACTCAAGTGAAATAGCAATTGAAATACAAGTAACTCAAAGGATGTTTGGAAAAACCATCCTTTAAGGATCCGTTAAACTATCTACTATGTAGTAGTGTACGATAAGTAGATAATGTCTATCAGTAATATAAAGATATCAAAATAGCGTTAAGTCATGGTCCATTCCACCCTTAACACATTTTTATTCTCAAAAGCATATACAAGACCGTAGTTTCCCCAAAACCGGAAGTCACCAAAGGGCAATCCATATACTCAAGGTACAAAACAATTTCGTAGTGGTCGCGAATAAAGGGATACAAGTATGACAAGGCACATGAGGCAATACCCAAGGTAGTGATACTACCGTTTGCCTGATCCGGACTGGTGAGAACGCAACGCCGCAGCGCCCGCAACACTCCCAAAATCAAGGGTGCACCAATCGACAACAAGTAATGAGTAGTTCGAAGAAGTGTGTTCACTTGAGGTAGCAAATCCTCCATTGGCCCGGCACGGCTCCTGTTTTAGTCATTTCAAATTTGACACAAGTGTCAAGGCTATCCATCATCGTTCTCTTTCTTCAATCAACACGTACATCATTCCAACCACTTTGGATCAACACTCCGCGAATGTTAGTTATTAAAGTGGTTTTCGGTATCGACAGAGAGTATGTCCATATCCAATCCCGGTCTCTTTAATAACTTCCGTAATTATTTCACCGATTGGTCGTTTATATATTTCCAAACCAAATCAAATTCAATTTCAATTAGAATTTGTAAATCAACATTTCATTTGTCTTTCGAAATCAATTTCCAAAATTTTCGTTTCAAAACTTCCAAATTCATATCTTCAAAATCTTATAATTCAATTTCAATTTCTATTTAAAACAATTCAAATATTGATTCAATTTCGTATATAGGTTTCATTCCGAAATCATTTAAATAAATTTTATTTAACATTCAAATCAATTTAAACTCATTTATCGATTCCATTCAATATTCGTTAAGTTACTTTATCATTCAAAACAATTTCTATTAAATTTCCAATTCATTAAATCCATTATTTAAATTCAACTTATAAATTTGAATTAAATTAAATTCATCAAATCCAATTCTTTAAATTTCAAGTCTTACATTAATTTCAATAAATCACATTTTATTTCTTGTTAAAGAAATTCAATTTCAGTTATTTACTTTCTTAAATAATTTTCCAAAAACTTACTTAAATAAGAAATTCAATTTCAATTATTTACGAAGTAAAAATTTACTTATTCAAAAGTTCAATTTCTCTTATCAAAGAATTCAGTTCAATTTAATCATTAAATGATTCAACCTTATTTAATTATTAAATAATTCAAAACTTAATTATTAAATAGTTTCAAAGTTTAATAATTTCAAACTTAATTATAATTTCAAACTTAATTATTAAATCATTTCAAACTTAATTCAACCATTTCTCAAATTAAACAACATTCTTTCATTAATTACATTTTATCTTTTGTTTCAGATTATTAAATATTAACATTTTCCTTTCATCAAAAATTCGAATTTCAACTTCATTTTCAAAACTATATTCTTTATTCAAATAAAATCTTCGTTATATTTTTAAATCAAATTATTGACCAATCGGGTTTTTATTTAATTCTCTATCCTAGGTCAAAGTTCAATTTGGGTATTTATCATTTCAACCCGATTCCAATTCAATTCAAAATCAAAACATAGCAAAGGGAACTTGCAGTGTGATAACTGGGATGGTGTCAAAGTAAATAAACAAGCAATAACAACAATCAATATCAATCCAATAATCAATTCAAATAACCCCGAAATAACCGTATTAATTCGCATTGTTATTTGTACGAATTAATATAATTATTTCTAGAATCTACACTATCATTTCATGTAGATTAAAGATTATTACATTATGGTTTTCACTTGTCATTCCATTTCAAATTTTACACTACAACAATTAATCAAATATACGTCGATGGTTCAAAGGGTAATTATCGCTATTCTATATGTCAATTAATTTAACAATTAAAAAGGGTCATATTCACTAATCAAATTTAACATATATGTCAATTTAAAATTGTTAACTATCCTATATCAATTTCAATTCTGCATACTATTAATCACTTAACATTAACAAATTAACGTCCAATATAAACATCGAACAATCAACCAATTATCAGCCAAACTAGATTATCATTTCATAATTAACAGTTAATGGTGTAAGATGTCATAAGTAAACTGATACAGGTGATAGCATATAAAACAGTGTAAATAACTAAGAACAGCATATTTCAATTGTCGTTTCAATTGAAATCAAATTTAATAAATAAAAGAACGTTAATCGTGAGTGAGTGCTCACCTTTCGAGGCTAGAGAATTTGACAACAGAGCAAGCTACGAATTCCAACGCAGAATGAGATGGGCACGAATTTGATCAAGAAAGCAGGCACGATGAAATAAAACTGATAAATAGAAATAAACTAATTAGATCAAAACCGGATTTGTGACGATAATTTGATAAAAGTAAACTTGTATATATGAACGTGTACAACTATATGTATGAAATCATATTCTACATCCAACAATATTAAATTTTAAATATATCCGTGTATTCCAAAATCTTTATTTAAATTTTAAACACGTATATTAAAATCAAATAGAGATTCAAAATAATATATATATTTTATTTCCAAATCAATAACTTAACTGAATTATCAAAAAAAAATCTATATTCATCTATACAGTGACAATATACCTAACATATTATAGACAACTTTTATCACTATATTCCAGGCACAGAATATGACAGTTTAACATATATAATACATATTTTATAAAAGTCAATACTATAAACTAATGCAAACAATCTTTGTGTTCAAATATTGATTAAACAACATATATACAATAACGGACCAAGACTTTAGTATGTATTATACTTGAAAACCAATATGAATATATCTCACTGAAACTGTAAAGTATTTATATGTATACTAAAGTGTAAAGCAGTTATATTTATTTATAAACCAAATCAATACATGTATACGAAACTGTAGAGTATAATATCTTATTTATATTTATAAAAAATTCACAACTGCAAAATTTGAAGTGTCTACAAATACAAGCAACACATATATATATCTGTAAAGCATATAGACACATATAAACTATATCGCAAAGACAGTAACAATATAGGTAAGTACGAATATCCTGGTATATACATATATAATTTCGAACCAGATTATATATAAAATATATATATAAATTTAACAGAAATTCCTGCATATACTAGTATATATGTCATACACACGCATATATACCCAGATGTACTGAATGAGCACTAACCTAAGAACTGATGGGCTTCCGTAAAGATCGACCAGGCTGTTGCGGGTAGGAGGATGGTCAGGGTCGGAGTTGTAGGCGGGTCACTTGTGAGGTGGCAGACTTGGAAGGTTTAGGCGGTGAGTGAAAGAAAAGGACGGCATGACTGCGGGGCCTCGGCAGTGGGGTTCGGCCAGGGGTAGTTGCGGCTGCTTGGGTTCGCGAGGGGAGGGGAGAGAAGCCGGAGGTGCAACTCATCGGTCAGGTAGGAGTTTGGGTGGCATGGAAGGTCGCGGGCTTGTGCTTGCGGGTCGGGTTTAGACAAGCAAAGGACGATTGAGACGGAAGAGCAGCAATGACAGCGTGGAGTGAGGCGGAGGCCGGGGTAAGGAGTTCGACTAGAGGTTGTTGGCTGCCCGGTCGGTGGCCAGAGGAAGGGTTGTGTGGTAGTGGGTGGACTGGAAGGGTGTGGCCCACGTGGTGATAGCCGAGGTGAGGAGGAGATGTGGACGGGTGGATCGTTGCCTTGGAGAGGAGGTTTTGTGGGCGCGGAGGAGTTGGAAGGTCGCGACGTGGAAAATGCAAGGGAGGAGAGGCCTTGCGCGTGAGCAATTGGGAAGATGGTGGGAACAGTGATGGATCTGGAAAGATGAAAAGTGGAGGAGAAGGGAAATTTCGACAAGGAAGGAAAAATGGGTTCTCAGGAAACGATAGAAGGAGATGGCTCCAAAAGATAATATACGTACTAATTTAGTAATATAGTATAGTCTCACAGCAACAGGAATGAAAAGAATGAACTGAGAAAATAAAAGCAACCGCTGGGAAATAGAAAAGTGAACCGGCAAAAAAATCAAAACTAGAGAATAAAAGTAATCAATTGAATGGCTTCCAGCTAATACGTTGAATTCAAGAAATAATTAAAGCTATTGGGTTTACCGAAGAAAAATTGAATGGACAATGAATTCAAATGGTCATAAACCAAACGTCACAAACCGGTACCGATACGGTAAACGTTCCGTAGACTCGCCGACTTCCGGACTCCGAAATACACAAACAAATATACCGTAAAGATCAGCGCGACGAGACGATCAAAACGGTATACGGGTATCAGTGGTACGATTTAATTATAAAAATTCGAATTTTTCTACTACGGAAAATGCAAGAAAAACGCTGAAAAATAAGATCAACAGAGTCGAAGATGTCTGAATTTGGAAAAATGACAAACTGACATTTTGCTCAGAAGATGGTTTAGAATTTTTCTATGTAAAAATATTTTGGTTTTGAAAACATTTAATTTTCATCGCTTTTTAACTGATTAAATTGAAGTAAATTTACGCGCGAAATAAACTTTCATATTTTCGGACGAAATTTTACCAGTTGCTATGTTTAACTAGACGCATTCCAAATATCAAATTTATATTTTAAAATTTTATCGTTTAAAATTTCGCAAAATTTCAATTAATAACGTTATTAAAACAGTTGAAATTTACGGGTCGTTACACTCTCCCCCACTCAAAACTTTTCATCCCCGAAAAGGAACGAGATAGGAGAATAGAAACAACCAGAAAGAAAAACAGTTTTGAAATACAAAATAACAATTAATTTAAACCATATAAATTCAAATTTAAATTAATTGGTATTCAATAATTGATTTAATCCATTTTATTTTACTAAAATCAATCTCAACTATTTCTAAATTCATTATCTTATTATCCCATTTTCTTCAATTTACAATTTTCTAAAACCCTAGACTTGAATAGTCTTTTATTATAATCATATATTTTTCAGCAATTTAAATTCTTCTTTATTCCAAACTCTTATTAAGTTTATTTCACTTAATATATCTTATTACATATATTTAAACCATGTAAATTAATTTAAACCATATAAATTTAAATTTAAATTAATTTATATTCATCAATTGATTTCAATTTCAAGGTATTTCTATAAGTTGATCTAATTTCAATTTATTAATTAACCTTCAAAACAAAATTCATTTTTCAATTATCTTATTATTCTATTTATCTCTATTAACATTTTATAATTAAAATTTAAGTGTATAACATTTGTTATAACCACTCAAATTTTATTTATAAATTCAATTTTATATTATATATATTATCCAATTACATATTCAACTCTGAATGATTTAGGTAAGTTGTATTAGAATGCAGTTGAACAATATACAAATAAAAATTTTCCCAATTCAATTATTCAAGTTTAAATATTTATTCCAAATTTTGGTTTTATTTATAATTAAAATCATCCTTTAACAAAATTTAAGAATTAGATTTCCGATTAACTTTAAACAGTTTAGAGATATATATATAATATATTTATATCAAATCAAATTAAATTTTAAAATAAGATACCTATATATAGGTAAATCAAAATATACTGAAGGAATTCAAATCAAATAATTTTTTTCAAAACAGAACCGTAGCAAAGCTACAGAATGGTTTCTCCACTTCGAAACTCGAAAATGAATGTCGATGATGCGGCCGCCATCACCGAAATTATTTTCCAGCGACAAAGAGAAGAGCACTGATTTCAACATTTTTTTAAAAATTCTTTGAAAACGATTTCTATTCGAAAATACTTTCAATAATATATACTTTAAAATTTTAAAAACCAAAGTTCGAAATCACCAGAAACTAATAAATTCTCAAATTTCTGAATTAAATTCATTTCAAATTCCAAACAATTTATAACCAAGTTTATAAATTCATTTATTTATATTATGCAATAGTCAATGGTTTACAAACAATAAATGAAAATCAAATATTATTATTTCAGACAGCAAATCCATTAACAATTTAATTTCAGAAAACTTATATTTATATATAATATAATCATACAAAACTTTTATTTTATTTATCAAATTTGAAAACAATATTGTGTCAGTTTGTTCTGTTCAAGTGTTTTGAAAATCCTATCGATAGCGTTGATCAGACGAATCGATCGAAAACCCAAATCAACATCAACAACTCAAACAACACAATTTATTTTAAAACATTTATATATTAGTTTACAAATACATTTCTTTGCTCGACGATACAGGAATGAATTCTCAAAATAAGGATAGGGTTTCAAATTTGATGGACTCAAATCAAAGAGAATTCTGATTCGAAGACAAATTCAAAAGAAAAGATAAGGTGATTAAATAACAGAATCGGGAGATGGGTAAGTTTATTTAATTCACGGGCAACCTTAACCGGGTCGTCCGTAACTTCAAGAATAAGATCGATGCTGAATTCCGAGGTAAATCAACACTCGATCTCAAGAGATGGAATTCAGGTATAGCAGGTAATAGATAGCATCGTAAACCGAGGATACAGAAATCTCCGGTAAATCAATGTCTATTATAAATGAATTTACTCCTTTACGAATCATTCTAAGATTGGCGAGACCGCCGATCTATTATAGATAACATTCAGAATGGAGTTATGGGGTGCTCCATGATTGAAAGACAACGAATAGTGAAGGACACGAATGAATTTCGGAACCGAGGGGAACGTTCCAAAATTCAAAGGAGTTGAGTCAAAGGAAGAGATTGAAACTCGAATGAGAGTGATTCTGTAAATACATTTACCCTATATGTTAAGTTTTGCCTAGAGCTACCAAAGCTCTGATACCAACTGTAACGACCATATATTTTGGACCATTCGCATCCATTATAAGTGTATAGGTAGACACTCATGCCGGAATTGAATTGCTTAAAATACCGCGTTGTTAATTTAAATTGGCAAAACTGAACATATACAGTAAATAAATAATCACAGAATCACAGATACAGAGTAATAATTGCAGCGGAAATAAAAGAGATAGTAGTTCATGAAGCTACTATATGAATATATAAAATACATCAGAGTTTACAACGGAAGAGTAACACGATACATCAGATACAAATCAGAATACATCATTGGAATCATCGGATACTGAAAGCAGAATAGATGGCTGGATCTTCAAGCAAAGCTCCAACTCCAAAGGTGAGTCTCGAATACTGGAACACTCAGTCTGACCCGAGCGTAAAGCAAAAACACAAGACACTCGAGTCAGGATTAACATTCTTATATTAATAAATCCAACTCAAGTGAAATAGCAATTGAAATACAAGTAACTCAAAGGATGTTTGGAATAACCATCCTTTAAGGATCCGTTAAACTATCTACTATGTAGTAGTGTACGATAAGTAGATAATGTCTATCAATAATATAAAGATATCAAAATAGCGTTAAGTCATGGCTCATTCCACCCTTAACACATTTTTATTCTCAAAAGCATATACAAGACCGTAGTTTCCCCAAAACCGGAAGTCACCAGAGGGCAATCCATATACTCAAGGTACAAAACAATTTCGTAGTGGTCGCGAATAAAGGGATACAAGTATGACAAGGCACATGAGGCAATACCCAAGGTAGTGATACTACCGTTTGCCTGATCCGGACTGGTGAGAACGCAACGCCGCAGCGCCCGCAACATTCCCAAAATCAAGGGTGCACCAATCGACAACAAGTAATGAGTAGTTCGAAGAAGTGTGTTCACTTGAGGTAGCAAATCCTCCATTGGCCCGGCACGGCTCGTGTTTTAGTCATTTCAAATTTGACACAAGTGTCAAGGCTATCCATCATCGTTCTCTTTCTTCAGTCAACACGTACATCATTCCAACCACTTCGTTCTGGATCAACACTCCGCGAATGTTAGTTATTAAAGTGGTTTTCGGTATCGACAGAGAGTATGTCCATATCCGATCACGGTCTCTTTAATAACTTCCGTAATTATTTCATCGATTGGTCGTTTATATATTTCCAAACCAAATCAAATTCAATTTCAATTAGAATTTGTAAATCAACATTTCATTTGTCTTTCGAAATCAATTTCCAAAATTTTCGTTTCAAAACTTCCAAATTCATATCTTCAAAATCTTATAATTCAATTTCAATTTCTATTTAAAACAATTCAAATATTGATTCAAATTCGTATATAGGTTTCATTCCGAAATCATTTAAATAAATTTTATTTAACATTCAAATCAATTTAAACTCATTTATCGATTCCATTCAATATTCGTTAAGTTACTTTATCATTCAAAACAATTTCTATTAAATTTCCAATTCATTAAATCCATTATTTAAATTCAACTTATAAATTTGAATTAAATTAAATTCATCAAATCCAATTCTTTAAATTTCAAGTCTTACATTAATTTCAATAAATCACATTTTATTTCTTGTTAAAGAAATTCAATTTCAGTTATTTACTTTCTTAAATAATTTTCCAAAAACTTACTTAAATAAGAAATTCAATTTCAATTATTTACGAAGTAAAAATTTACTTATTCAAAAGTTCAATTTCTCTTATCAAAGAATTCAGTTCAATTTAATCATTAAATGATTCAACCTTATTTAATTATTAAATAATTCAAAACTTAATTATTAAATAGTTTCAAAGTTTAATAATTTCAAACTTAATTATAATTTCAAACTTAATTATTAAATCATTTCAAACTTAATTCAACCATTTCTCAAATTAAACAACATTCTTTCATTAATTACATTTTATCTTTTGTTTCAGATTATTAAATATTAACATTTTCCTTTCATCAAAAATTCGAATTTCAACTTCATTTTCAAAACTATATTCTTTATTCAAATAAAATCTTCGTTTTATTTTTAAATCAAATTATTGACCAATCGGGTTTTTATTTAATTCTCTATCCAAGGTCAAAGTTCAATTTGGGTATTTATCATTTCAACCCGATTCCAATTCAATTCAAAATCAAAACATAGCAAAGGGAACTTGCAGTGTGATAACTGGGATGGTGTCAAAGTAAATAAACAAGCAATAACAACAATCAATATCAATCCAATAATCAATTCAAATAATCCCGAAATAACCGTATTAATTCGCATTGTTATTTGTACGAATTAATATAATTATTTCTAGAATCTACACTATCATTTCATGTAGATTAAAGATTATTACATTACGGTTTTCACTTGTCATTCCATTTCAAATTTTACACTACAACAATTAATCAAATATACGTCGATGGTTCAAAGGGTAATTATCGCTATTCTATATGTCAATTAATTTAATAATTAAAAAGGGTCATATTCACTAATCAAATTTAACATATATGTCAATTTAAAATTGTTAACTATCCTATATCAATTTCAATTCTGCATACTATTAATCACTTAACATTAACAAATTAACGTCCAATATAAACATCGAACAATCAACCAATTATCAGCCAAACTAGATTATCATTTCATAATTAACAGTTAATGGTGTAAGATGTCATAAGTAAACTGATACAGGTGATAGCATATAAAACAGTGTAAATAACTAAGAACAGCATATTTCAATTGTCGTTTCAATTGAAATCAAATTTAATAAATAAAAGAACGTTAATCATGAGTGAGTGCTCACCTTTCGAGGCTAGAGAATTTGACAACAGAGCAAGCTACGAATTCCAACGCAGAATGAGATGGGCACGAATTTGATCAAGAAAGCAGGCACGATGAAATAAAACTGATAAATAGAAATAAACTAATTAGATCAAAACCGGATTTGTGACGATAATTTGATAAAAGTAAACTTGTATATATGAACGTGTACAACTATATGTATGAAATCATATTCTACATCCAACAATATTAAATTTTAAATATATCCGTGTATTCCAAAATCTTTATTTAAATTTTAAACACGTATATTAAAATCAAATAGAGATTCAAAATAATATATATATATGTTATTTCCAAATCAATAACTTAACTGAATTATCAAAAAAAAATCTATATTCATCTATACAGTGACAATATACCTAACATATTATAGACAACTTTTATCACTATATTCCAGGCACAGAATATGACAGTTTAACATATATAATACATATTTTATAAAAGTCAATACTATAAACTAATGCAAACAATCTTTGTGTTCAAATATTGATTAAACAACATATATACAATAACGGACCAAGACTTTAGTATGTATTATACTTGAAAACCAATATGAATATATCTCACTGAAACTGTAAAGTATTTATATGTATACTAAAGTGTAAAGCAGTTATATTTATTTATAAACCAAATCAATACATGTATACGAAACTGTAGAGTATAATATCTTATTTATATTTATAAAAAATTCACAACTGCAAAATTTGAAGTGTCTGCAAATACAAGCAACACATATATATATCTGTAAAGCATATAGACACATATAAACTATATCGCAAAGACAGTAACAATATAGGTAAGTACGAATATCCTAGTATATACATATATAATTTCGAACCAGATTATATATAAAATATATATATAAATTTAACAGAAATTCCTGCATATACTAGTATATATGTCATACACACGCATATATACCCAGATGTACTAAATGAGCACTAACCTAAGAACTGATGGGCTTCCGTAAAGATCGACCAGGCTGTTGTGGGTAGGAGGATGGTCAGGGTCGGAGTTGTAGGCGGGTCACTTGTGAGGTGGCAGACTTGGAAGGTTTAGGCGGTGAGTGAAAGAAAAGGACGGCATGACTGCGGGGCCTCGGCAGTGGGGTTCGGCCAGGGGTAGTTGCGGCTGCTTGGGTTCGCGAGGGGAGGGGAGAGAAGCCGGAGGTGCAGCTCATCGGTCAGGTAGGAGTTTGGGTGGCATGGAAGGTCGCGGGCTTGTGCTTGCGGGTCGGGTTTAGACAAGCAAAGGACGGTTGAGACGGAAGAGCAGCAATGACAGCGTGGAGTGAGGCGGAGGCCGAGGTAAGGAGTTCGACTAGAGGTTGTTGGCTGCCCGGTCGGTGGCCAGAGGAAGGGTTGTGTGGTAGTGGGTGGACTGGAAGGGTGTGGCCCACGTGGTGATAGCCGAGGTGAGGAGGAGATGTGGACGGGTGGATCGTTGCCTTGGAGAGGAGGTTTTGTGGGCGCGGAGGAGTTGGAAGGTCGCGACGTGGAAAATGCAAGGGAGGAGAGGCCATGCGCGTGAGCAACTAGGAAGATGGTGGGAACAGTGATGGATCTGGAAAGATGAAAAGTGGAGGAGAAGGGAAATTTCGGCAAGGAAGGAAAAATGGGTTCTCAGGAAACAATAGAAGGAGATGGCTCCAAAAGATAATATACGTACTAATTTAGTAATATAGTATAGTCTCACAGCAACAGGAATGAAAAGAATGAACTGAGAAAATAAAAGCAACCGCTGGGAAATAGAAAAGTGAACCGGCAAAAAAATCAAAACTAGAGAATATAAGTAATCAATTGAATGGCTTTCAGCTAATACGTTGAATTCAAGAAATAATTAAAGCTATTGGGTTTACCGAAGAAAAATTGAATGGACAATGAATTCAAATGGTCATAAACCAAACGTCACAAACCGGTACCGATACGGTAAACGTTCCGTAGACTCGCCGACTTCCGGACTCCGAAACACAAACAAATATACCGTAAAGATCAGCGCGACGAGATGATCAAAACGGTATACGGGTATCAGTGGTACGATTTAATTATAAAAATTCGAATTTTTCTACTACGGAAAATGCAAGAAAAACGCTGAAAAATAAGATCGACGGAGTCGAAGATGTCTGAATTTGGAAAAATGACAAACTGACATTTTACTCAGAAGATGGTTCAGAACTTTTCTATGTAAAAATATTTTGGTTTTGAAAACATTTTATTTTCATCGCTTTTTAACTGATTAAATTGAAGTAAATTTACGCGCGAAATAAACTTTCATATTTTCGGACGAAATTTTACCAGTTGCTATGTTTAACTAGACGCATTCCAAATATCAAATTTATATTTCAAAATTTTATCGTTTAAAATTTCGCAAAATTTCAATTAATAACGTTATTAAAACAGTTGAAATTTACGGGTCGTTACAATGTCGGACCAAACCATGTGTGCTCTTTGCCGAACCAAATTATGTTGAACCAAATGTATCGAACCAAACCCCAGGGCTGCTATATAGCAGCTACCCCTCCTCGTATCTTCACTCTATAAATAAAGGAGCTTCTGGACAACAGTGGTAGCCATTCTAGAGAGCTGAAATTCTGTAGAATTTTATCTGTATTGTAAATTCTTCTTATGTATAGCCTCCAGAAGTGAATCAATCTTGTAACTCTAATCTTTCAGTGATTAATAAAATTTTCTCTCCCCAAGTGGACGTTGCCTCATGGTAGTGGAACCACTATAAATACTGGTGCTATTTATTTTTCTGCATTGCATTGATATGTGACTGTCTGTTCTGGTGCTTATCTCTGTTTGTTTTGTCTCGTTACAATCACGATCCAGTTGTTTTCCGCTGCATTTGGTTTTTTATTCCCTTAGACTGATCATCTAAAGGGATTTTCCCCAAATGTCTGGTATCAGAGCTGCAAGGTTGATTGAGGAGTGTTAGACGCTATGGCAGGAGATGAAGCGACTCCCTTAGTTACAAGACCATATACTAGAGGGATGTATATCGCGTCAAGATCACAGTTGGCAATTGAGAAATGGAATGGAGATAAAGACTTCGAGAAGTGGCAATGGAGGATGAAGGCTGTTCTAATGAGGAATAAAGCCCATCCAGTAGTGTTTGCCCCTGAGGAGTTGACGGCTGACATCTCAGTCGCGGAAAGGAATGAGGTGGAGAAATGGGCGTTTACTACTTTACAACTAGCTATGGGAGAGAATGTTATCTTAGATATTAGCAGTGAGACCACTACTAGGAGCATTTGGATCAAGCTAGAAAATCTATACTTGAAGAAATCTCTGACTAACCATCTGATATTACTAAAGACATTTTCACCATGCGGATGAGAGAGGGTACTTCAGTGAAGGAACATCTTAATTTCTTTAATGATCTCGTGATGAAGATGAAGACTATTGACATGAAGATGGATGAGGAGCAAATGACAATGATTCTTTTGTGTTCTCTTTCGGAGCGTTACACAGGTTTTGCTAACAGCCTTATCTTCGCTAGAGACACATTGACAGTGGAAGATGTGAAGTCAGGCCCCCTACCCGAGAGCTTGAGAGATCAGATGAAGGAGATAAGTGAAGGAAGTAGAGGTGGAAGTAGTAGTCACGGCCTGTTTGTTGAAAGAGGTAGAGAAGGTAAGAAGAATGGGCACTCTAGAGGGCGTTCCAAGTCCAGGAAGCCCGGTAATGGCAGGAGAGGAAAGTCTAAGGACGGGAAGTGCTTTATCTGCAAGAAACCTAGTCATTGGAAAAAGGATTGTCCAGATTTGAAGAAGAAGGAAGAAGATAGATCTTCATCATTTACGGTGGAGAAGTCTATATCTGACAATGTGTTGTCTGCAGTAGTATAGGATGTCTCAAACCATTGGGTGTTGGACTCGGGGGCGTCTTTCCACATGACGCCGAATAAGGATTACTTCAGTTCTTTCGTTGGACGAGAGGGAAGATCTATTCTTATGGGTAATGATGCTAGCTGTAGAGCAATGGGTGAAGGTACAGTGAGGATCAGGATGTTTGACGGAGTGATACGCACTTTGACAGGTGTCCGGTATGTTCCAGGTCTTCGGAAGTCCTTAATTTCTTTAGGACAATTGGCATCTTTGGGATGCAAGGTAACTATCGACAAGGATAGTCTGAAGGTTTCGAGAGGTGCACTAGTTCTTATGTAAGGAGATGTGTTTCGAAATCTGTATTTGCTGAAAGAAACCACAGTTCTTGGAGAGTCGTGTGTTGGAGTAGATAGTTCTCGTGCCTTGGATGCCACAAAGGTTTGGCATCTCAGGTTCGGTCATATTTAGAGAAGGGCTTAGAGTTGCTTCGAATACGGAAGATGATCAAAGGAGAAAGCTTCGACAAGATGGACTTTTGCCAAGAGTGTGTGTTAGGCAAGCAAACTAAAGTATCTTTTGGAGTTGGACTCCATAGATCGAGGCGAGTACCTGAGTATGTGCATACAGATGTTTGGGGACCGGTTGCTACTCCTTCTCTTGGAGGAGCAAAGTATTTTATCTCTTTCATTGATGACTTTTCTTGAAAAGTATGGGTGTATGTGATGAAGGCCAAATCAGAGATTTTTGAGAAGTTCAAAGACTGGAAAGCGCTTATTGAGAACCAATCTGTTCTAGGTTAAAGGTGCTGAGATCTGATAATGGCGGTGAATTTGTCTCTAGGGAGTTCCTTGACTTTTGCAGACAGCATGACATTTAGAGACATTTCACTACACCTAGTGATCCGCAATCCAATGGGGTTGCAGAAAGGATGAACAGGACTCTACTCGAAAAGGCTCGTTGCTTAAGATTGACGGCGGGCTTGTCTAGAGGCTTTTAGGCTAAGGCATTATCAACTGCGGCACATATCATAAATCGAATTCCGTGCTCATCCATAGATGGAAAGATTTCAAAGGAAAAGTGGAGAGGTAAAGCAGTGTATCTTGGTTGCTTCAGAATTTTTGGTTGTCCTGTGTACGTTCACCATACAGGTGATGACAAGTTGGAGGCTAGAGCATACAAGGGCATACTAATGGGATACACCGATGGTATCAAATGGTATCGAATTTGGAACCCTGTTGATCGGAAGATTGTTCATTCCAGAAATGTTACCTTTGATGAGTCTGATATGTTCAATCCGTAGGAGAAGCTACCTACCACATTAGAAGATTCTGATAGGCCTAAGGAGATGGAAGAAGATCCCCTGTTCCAGCCAAATAGTAGAGTTGTTGTTGATGTTGTCCAGGAAAACGTAGTTGATAAAACATCACAGGATATTCCACAGGTACCTTCTAGTAGTGCTGGTGAGGTTCATGAATCTAGAGGAAGTTCAGTTCAAGGTGGAGCTGAAAGGAGTTTAGGAGAAGCAGTACCTACCCGGGTCAGTCGTAGGACTATTAGGTCGCTCGAAAGGTATGGTGATTGGCAGTTTGCGAACCTTAGCCTTGGTGATTAGTTTGACTATGCCCTGCATGTGGTTCATGAGGAGCCGCTTTACCTTGATGAAGCTTTGAAGTCATGTGACAGTTCGAAGTGGATGTGCGCTATGGAAGAGGAGTTAGAGTCGTTGAAGAAGAACAAGACTTGAGATTTTGTACCACCTCCTCAAGAAAGCCGATCCATAGGTTGCAAGTGGGTGTTCAAGGTGAAGGATGATGGGAGATACAAAGCTAGACTAGTTGCTAAAGAGTTTTCACAAAGAAAGGGATTGAAGTATGATGAGATATTTTCTCCAGTGGTGAGGCATACGTCCATCCGCATTTTGCTCGCTATCGTCGCAGCTCATGACTTGGAGCTGGAGCAACTGGACGTGAAACCCGCTTTCTTGCACGGAGACTTGGATGAGACCATCTACATGAAGCAGCCATAAGGATTTGCTGTAGATGGGAAAGAAAATTGGGTTTGCAAATTGAAGAAGTCTTTGTATGGACTTAAGCAGTCTCCTAGACAATGGTACAAGAGGTTTGACTCTTTTATGCTTTCACTTGGTTTTGATCGTACATCAAAGACGCTTGTGTGTACTTCAAGCATTTAAAGAATGGTGGATGGGTGTACCTACTCTTGTACATGGATGATATGTTGATTGCTTCCAAGGATAAAGCTGAAATCGATAGTTTGAAGCTAAAGCTAAAGGCAGAATTCGAAATGAAGGACCTTGAAGAAGCAAAGAAAATTTTAGGTATGGAAATCCAAAGAGATAGAAAGTTAGGAATTTTGAGCATCACTCAAAAGGAGTACATTCGAAAGGTGCTTGCTCGGTTTAGCATGGAAGAGGCAAAGGCAATCAGCACACCCATGCCATTGCACATACAACTTTCTAGTAAAGGCTCTTCGATCTTGGAAAAGGACAAGGCTTATATGATGAAGGTCCCATATGCAAGTGCAGTGGGCAGCTTGATGTATGTCATGGTCTGCACTAGGACTGACATTGCACAGGCGGTTGGATTGGTGAGTAGGTTCATGGCAAATCCAAGAAAGACGCATTGGGAAGCAGTGAAGTATATCTCCAGATACTTTAAAGGAACTCGAAACCATGGACGTGTCTTTGGCGGCAGAGATAGAGATTTCAGCTTGGTTGGATTTTGCGATTCCGACTATGCGGGTGATAAAGATTGAAGAAAGTCAACCTCCGGATATGTGTTTACCATTGGTGGGACAACGATCAGTTGAAGAGCGAGGTTGTAGACGATTGTGGCTTTGTCCACTACAGGGGCAGAGCTCATAGCTGCGGTTGAAGCAGCTAAGGGGGCGCTTTATTTGAGGCGACTGTTGTGTGATTTGGACTTCGTATATGAAGGCATGGATGTGTACTATGACAGCCAGAGTGCAATACACTTATTTGAAAATCTAGCATTCAGCTCGAGGATGAAGCATATTAAGGTGAGAGAGTCGTTCCTTGTCTCGATGAGTGAAGAGAAGCTAGTTCGTCTTCAGAAAGTTCACACAAAGGAGAATGTAGCAGACATATTTACCAAGTCGTCGCCTATTGCCAAGTTCGAGTATTGCTCGGACTTGATTCACTTAATGAAGTGCTAGGTGCCACGGGGTGGCATGGAGGGAGAGTTGAGATGGTTCATGGAGACGTTTGTTTTCATGGTGGAGATTGATAGGTTTTACACGGACTGGGTACATCGAACACCTTGTTGATGGGCGGTGGCCTTACCGGAGTTCGTTAACAGAGTGTAATGGGTGATGTAATTGCCGAAGCTCATTGGATAAGTATCCATTGCTTGGAGCATGAAGGTGTAGATGAAGTTGGAAGGCTTGTATGGAATTCGGTATCAAGGTGGAGATTGTTAGAAATTGATACCTGAATTCGGGAAGAAGCCATTGGAGAAGCGTCGACGAGGAAGGAGGAAGCCCTAACCTCCAGATTTGCCGAACGAGAATTGTGGAAGATGCTAGAGCTTGAAGGTTCGATGGAACTGGCGCGGTGTAGGATGGAGACCGAACAAACTACTTCGTTCGGTAGTTGGTTGATGGTTGGAGCGGCAGTGGAAGTTGTTCAGTGATATGAAGGACAAGCTTTGTTCGGTATTTGGTGAAGGAGTGTTGTCGAACCAAAGTTTTCGTTCGGTGTTTTGGTGATGCCGAACGAAATATCTCGTTCGGTAAAGAAGAGGAGAAGTGGAAGTGCCGGACGAGAAATCTCGTCCGGTGTTTCTAGGCTTTGCCGCTCCCTATTTATGGAGCGGTGGTGTTTCGTTCGACATTGAGTTGATGCCGAACCAAGTAGTGTCACTCCAAAAGCATGTCGGTCCAGATTGGGCTTTGCCGAACCAAATGCCAAGTGATGTATGCCGGACCAAACCATCTGTGCTCTTTGCCGAACCAAATTGTGCCGAACCAAATGTACCGAACCAAACCCCAGGGCTGCTATATAGCAGCTACCCCTCCTCGTATCTTCACTCTATAAATAGTGGAGCTTCTAGACAACAATGGTAGTCATCCTAGAGAGCTGAAACTCTATAGAATTTTGTCTGTATTGTAAATTCCTCTTATGTATAGCCTTCAAATGTGAATCAATCTTGTAACACTAATTTTTCAGTGATTAATAAAATCTTCTCTCTCCAAGTGAACGTACACTTCCTCGCTGTAGTGGAACCGCTATAAATGTTGGTATTATTTATTTTTCTGCATTACATTGATCTATGACTGTCTGTTCTGGTGCTTATCTCTGTTTGTTTTGTCTCACTACAATCACGATCCAGTTGTTTTCCGCTGCATTAGGTTTTTTATTCTCTTGGACCGATCATTTGAAGGGATTTTCCCCAACATGTGTGTGTATAAGGATTTGATCCTTCACCTCTTACTCAACATCATAATGCTTTGGTTGTATGATCTATCTTTTTGGGGGTACTTCGCATATATAGAAACATTTAAAAATAAAATTCAAGTCATAAATCTTTAGTTCCAAACTTTGAATCAGAATTTGACTTACATCGTAAATAGTAGAGTTAAATGATTCATATATTTACTATAAATGTACAACCATATGCTAGAAATCCGCTTTATGTTGGGTATAAAATGTCTTATAACTATGTGAAAACATAAATTCTTCTTTTCTTAGCAATATTTTAGAGAATTTGAATTAGTTTAAATGCCTGATAGTCTACCACTAAATCTAAAGTTCATTTTTTTCATTTTTTTATTATATTTTGAAAT
Organism: Allium fistulosum; assembly: GCA_030737815.1. Classification (NCBI taxonomy): domain Eukaryota; kingdom Viridiplantae; phylum Streptophyta; class Magnoliopsida; order Asparagales; family Amaryllidaceae; genus Allium; species Allium fistulosum. Next base: position 571,544,716 of record CM060906.1, read on the forward strand.
TTGTTAATGTAAATTCAAATATGTAAATTGATAATTTTTTTAAATTCAACATTTATAAGATTCACTACATGAGAAACTAGTATTAATAGCAATACAAATTAGAAGAAAATAGCATTTTATGCGAAAGTGATATTGTTAGTCCGACTCAAAGAATTAAGTGGTAGAACAAACGCTATCTGGACCCTAAGCGCCAATGATACAACCAAATTTTACCATGCTGCTCATTTTCACTTTTAGCCTCCATTAACTTTTACTTTATCTTCATTTGTCTCAAAATAGCTCACACAACTACAAAACCCTAAACCTTCATCATCTTTTCTCCACTCATAATTCCCCTTTGGGATTTCTCCTACTTGACCGCCTTAGGCTAGCAACTACCTTCTTGGCCCTTCCTATGAGCAACTATGGTTAGGCAGTTTTAGCAACTTCAATTGTGTATCTTATTGTTATGGAACTTTGAAAGTAATCTTGGTTCATGCATTTGTTTTTTAGATCTATATTTTTTACATGGAAGCATTGCTATTTGATTTTTAATAAAAACAATTATAAAAATTATATATTAACCAACTTCTGACGGCTAATAAAACAAGATTTATAGTTTGTTTGGTTGTTGATTTGATTAAGTCCATTTTAGGAATTGATTTTTTCTATAAACTTGGTTTTATTTTTGTTAATAACTTCAACAAAATAGTAAGAATGATTTTTTGGATTTACTTGTTACCCTATCCACATACAGATATCTAATATGGGACGTTGTAAAGTTAGATAAATAGATTAATATACTAATGCCGCAATACAACTGATAGTCACTAATTTTTGTTATTAGTGATTTAAGGTCCCGAAAAAGATTAATTCACAAGTTTATTAGATTCCTATATATATGTTGAGAGTGAGTACATTTATATATCTCGAGAGTTGTAGTTTCATGCATTGAAGGACTGATTTTGAATGGTGGCAGTAAATCCTTTTGGTGATAACCTGGACATGTATTGTGGGTTCAATTTAAGTCACCCAAGGTCTGCCTGGGTATATAAAAAAGAAATTGTCATGTATAACCCAGCAAAACTCCATTTCATACTGTATTTTAAATCTTTATTGCATAAAAAATTATTTTCATGCATGGTTACAAATTCAGATTTAGAACAAAGTATAATAGGAATTCACCTATGCTTTCTTTGTGTTCTTGTTATTGTTATATCAAAAGCTTTTGATGAGTGTATCTTTGGTATTGGCTAATTCTAATATCTCTTACACGCATTCAATAATAGAGTATTGGAGAATTGCTACTTAACATATGTCCATACCTATTAGCCGTAATCATTATATATATATATATATATATATATATATATATATATATATATATATATATAGTAATCTCAAATAGCATTGCAGATAATAAGTATGGAAGTAATGAAAAAGAGCTCCATAAGTGGATTTTCTGAAGAGGAATTTTGACCTTAATCCCTCTCTTTAAAATAAATTAGGCCTGCATCCTTCAAACTTTAAAATCCAAATTACATCCATATTTTCAAACAAAGTACAAATCCGTCCATGAAACTCAATCGTCTCATTTAACCGAGATTTAAAAAAACTTATCGGACATTGATCGACTTCAATTTCTTCAATCAAACCTTCGTTTGCTCAGTAACTAATCGTCGACGTGAAGTAAAACCAACCGAAATCGAATCAAATTCGAAATCCTAGAATCGCAAAAAAAAACATGATTGTGAATTGCATATTTATAGGAGAAGTAGCTTGCACTAAATTTGCCACAACAGATGGCTACTATGAAGAACATGCGAGATTACAACAGGAAGAGACTGATAATATTGATCTACAACTAACAATACATCAAACGGAGGAAGAAAAAGCGAAAAACAGGTAAACAAATCATAGTCTAGTGTGACGAGTCTCAAGCTATAGTTGTAACATCAGCCAAATAATAATAATAATAATAAGATCTGTGGTCTTACTAAATTATCAGCAGGAGGTTTGTATCATAAAGTAGTTTATGTACGCAAATGAAATACCCCTAGAACGCACGCAAAAACGCAAGAATAAACAACTTGCACAGTTTCATAAAATAGCATGACCAACCTATGTGAAATATTGGAACGCACGCAACTCTGGACCTCGCCATATGAAATTTTTACGCAAGAATGAACTGTGCGCGTAAATATTGAAGCTAACAAAGTATAAATACAGGCAACGCGTGAATAAAGAAAAATGCCTGGACACGTTGATTTGTAAAATGCAACTCTCATGCAAATATGTAGTTAATAAAACTATAACAAAAAAAAAAGTACTACTTTGCTCACACGTAACCCACACTCTAGTATGCATTATCCATCTAAATTTTTATTTTCGTATATAACACTTTTGTAAATTGGCTTATTTTCGTGTATCTCGTGCACACTTCTGATGCTATACTTTAGACATGCAAATGAGGTAACAAAAAGATGGCCATTGCTTTACATGGACACACGCAGATGCGTTTTCAAAATTAATGATCAGGTTTGCACACCCCAAAATGATGAAGTGGTAAGAATAAATCAGATACGTGAGTTTTTCACTCACCTTAAACTTGTTTCGAAATCAGCTAGTACCAGGGATTCAAGTTTTTGGAGCTGCCATTAATGATCTGCAGAGCCACTTGAAGAGCGAAAAAGAAAGGAAAATTTTCAAGCTAAGGCTTGTTTTCATAAACAATAACTCAAACAACCCACTTTTGTTTTTAATTACAAACATAGACCTGTTTCTGCCAGCTAGACGTGGGCGAATTTTCAAAATGCGCCATTGGCGAATTTTCAAAATGCGCCTACTGGCGACTTTCGAAAATTCGCCCAAAAACGCATTTTGAAAATGCGCCTTCGTAAAAACCCTGCACACATTTTAACCAGACAGCAGCCCCCACCCCACCTCATTCATATCTTCCTTTCTCCCAACTCTTCCAACCAAAACTCAAAAGACACAAACCCCTCAAAACCTTCCTCCACTTCCATTTCTTCATTTTATATTCAAATTCTTTTACAAATTACTCAATGGCAAGCACATCCGGTATAGAACAAGAAATAGGTATGAATCTATACCCATAATTTAGTGTTTATATTGTAGGGCTTGAAGTCCAAATTTTTAGGGCTTGAAGTTAATGCTTTTAGGGTTTGAAGTCAATGTTTAGAAACAACATTTCAACTTAAACAAGCAATTTGTTGTTTATAATTTAGGGTTTGAAGTCAATGTTTTCTTATAATTTGTTGTTCAAGAAAAAAAATTGTGTTTTTAAAGTAAATCATTTGAACATCACCATTGATAAAGCATTTACAACACTATCATTACAAGTATTTGCACACATTTTAGTTAGGGTATATTTTTTATTGAAATGAAATGATTTTTAATACTTGCATTTTGTAGAGTATGTTGAGATGGAGGCCGGACCCGTTGATGGAAGGGTGTTATTTCTTCAAGCACAGCATCGTACTTGTAACGACATATGGATGCAGGTGGTTTTATAAAAAAATAATTTTATGTCAGGTGGTATAATTCCTGCTTTCTAATTGTATTTATCATTTGATCAGCGTGACGATCCAGATACAACTATAGATCACTCCACGTCGGTGAAGAAAGTGACTTCAAACCATCCAGGAGTATTGGCTGAGATTGAGAGGGCCGGTTTTTTACATATAATGAAGTTAGGATACATCCAGCTTGACCACTATCTTATCACTGCTTTGGCAGACAGATGGCGACCGGAGACCTCCACTTTTCATTTTCCTGTTGGTGAGATGACGATTACATTAGGTGATGTAGCCGTGTTGTTAGGTTTGCCTATTGAAGGCAATGCAGTGGCTTATGGAGAAGTGGCATATGACTATATGCAATTGTGTCATGATTTACTCGGTCTTGACCCACCCCCAGAACAAACAAGGGGCAATGAGTTCGTGGAAGTCATGTGGTATAGACGTCAATTGTCGCACGATATTCCTGCTGATGCTACAGAGGCTCAGATTCAGCAGCGAGCACGTGCTATTATTTTGCACATCATTGTTTCCCGATTGATGTGCGACCATACGAAGACTCGGGTAGATCTGAAATGGCTACCATATATTGCTACAAATTCACGGGCTCATGAATGGATTGAAAGAAGTTTAGGGAATTTTGAAGAGAATTGGGCCCTTTGCAAAGACGATGGAGGACGCTTTCATGTTATGACCACCAATGCTTCCGAAAGTTTTAATGGTGTGCTGAAAGGTGCTCGATCATTACCTATAAAGGCGTTGGTTGCACGAACCTTCTTTCGATCGGTTGAATACTTTTGTAAGAGACGAGAGACGGCGGATGCTATCACAACACGTTTGACTCCAAAATGGGAAGCTAAAATAGCAGATCGAGCTATTGAAGCACGTCGTTGTAAACTAGTTCGCTTTAGTCGAACAGAATGGCAAGTTATTCATTGCTACGGCGATGAATTTAAAGTGTTAATTGATGGTCCTAACTGCTCATGTACATGCAACATCCCCCTACTGCAAAAATTACCATGTGCCCATGTAATAGCGGCTTGTTCGGCACAGGATTACGGTGCTAACAGAGCACATCATGAGTTCGCATCAGAGTGGTACTCTGTTCGCAGTTACAAAGCTTCATATCAGCCAGAGTTTCATCCCGTGCGTGATAAGAGATACTGGAGACCATACACCGGTCCACATATATTGCCGCCACCTACAAGAAGACAACCTGGACGGCCTAAATCTACGAGGATAAAAAACGTTATGGACGAGCATCAAACGCCTAAATCAAACAGGTGCAGCAAATGTGGATCACAGGGCCATAACAGAAAGCGATGTACTGCTGCGACCTAAACTTCTATTGTCAGATGTATTACTGCGTATCGAATTTAGACCTTCTGTGTTTTCAATTTTAAACGAATGTAATTTCTATGTATCAAACAAACTAGTTATGTGTCGAACTTAAATGAACTTCGCAATTGTTAGATTTGCAAGCTTATATCTACGAAAGTTGTTAGATAAGAAATTATATATGTATGTGATTGTTAACTGGACCAACATAACTTGTTTATGTAAGCAGGGTTTTTACGAAGGCGCATTTTCAAAATGCGCCTTTGGGCGAATTTTCGAAAGTCGCCTGTAGACGCATTTTGAAAATTCGCCCACGTCTAGCTGGCAGAAACAGATCTATGTTTGTAATTAAAAACAAAAGTGGGTTGTTTGAGTTATTGTTTATGAAAACAAGCCTTAGCTTAAAAATTTTCCAAAAAGAAAATAAAAGAATTGAAGCAGTCTTTGCTTTTCTCTTCTAATTGGTATAAGTCAACAAAGGCAAGATGTGCTGGCTAGCACCTCGTACATACACAATTAATGCAGACGTGCATTTGAGGGGAGGAAGTACACAACAGTATAAAATGATGATGGCTGCAATTCCAAATGTTTGCTTTTGAAATAAAAGTGACAGCAAGTGGAAATTTTTTTTCCACCGTTGGCTTAAAAATTTGATCTAAAACACATATGCCCGTGAACTAATTGTAATGCATTTCAATGTGAATCACTTTGAGGCATTTACTGACTTTACAACATTTCTGCATTGCGCATTTTTCTTTCTTTCAAATTTCAATTAAAAAAATTCTATTTAAAATATTATTACGACAGTAATTCAAAAATCACGGTCGTTACACCAACCCATTCACAGCATGTAGAGGCACCGCCGAGCATCCCACTCTCATCCCTTCTCACTACGTTGTTCAACTCAACCACCTTAAACCACCAACCCAGCCGTGAAGCCACCATCCACCGCAAATCATTCTCAACCAGTCCTCTTTTGCAACTGCATGCCACATGCCGAGCATCCAACGCCAGACCACGTCCGCCCATCTACCCTGACATACCCATTTCAACTCCTCTCTCCGCCTTCCTCTGCTTCGGCAACTCAACAGCCGCTCGGTCTACCTCCTCTTCTTTTGTCCACCATGATATATATAAAGGTATTATATATATATATATATACATATATATATATATTATTAGTTTGCGTATATATAGGTTATGTAAGTGTATATATATAGCCTGAGTAAGTTCATCAAGTTGTAGTATATTAATTATAATGTCTGCATTTCTATGTTGCAGCACATGGATACATAAGTAACAGTGATATTTTAAATTTTATACATTTGGATTTTTAAGAATATATCTGTTAGTTTATATATTTTACAGTTTGTATATATTTCGCATGTGAGTTTGTATTGGTATATATAGTTACAAAAAAATGTTTACAAATCACGCATATAATTATGTTAGCTTTTGAAAATATTTAAGTAAGTTTGCCTGTTATTGTTTATGCTGTATATATATATTATTTTATAAAGCTTTTTATATGTTTGGCAACTCTTCAGGAAACACATCTCTGAATTCTTCCAACACTGGTTTTACTTCCTCTGGAACTTCAACAGATTCAGTAGCTTCATGTCCAATCAACAAGAACACCTCTGGACTCTCCTCTACTTCTTCAACAAACTCCTTCAAAGTCAACAAAGTCTTCAGCTCCTCAATCTCTTCTGACTTGCTCTCTCCTTGCTGTCTCTTCTTCGGAACTAAAATGATCTTAGTACCCTCAAACATAAAGCTGTAGCTATTGGTTCGACCATCATGCTGCACTGCTCGGTCATACTACCATGGTCTTCCCAAAAGTAAGTGACAAACATCCATCTCCACCACATCACACCAGATCTCATCTTTATACTTCTTCCCAATAGAAAATGGAACATGAACTCGCCTGTCCACCTTAACCTCTCCTCCTTTCCTTAACCACGCTAACTTGTAAGGATTTGGATGCTTCTCCGTCTTCAACTTCAACTTTCTCACAGCTTCGGTAGAAATGATATTGTCACAACTTCCCGCGTCAATCACAAATTTACACACCTTTCCCAGTATAGTGCATGTCGACTGAAAGATATTACTCCTCAACCAACTAGCCTCCTCTTCCTGCTTCGGTGTCAAACATGATCTCCTCAACATTAGATTATTTCCTTCATCTCCCGACGCGATATCCTATTCATCCTCCTCAACTGGACTAGAATAACTTTCATCAACATCCTCACCTTCCTCTTCAGCAATCATAGCTCGCCTCTTCGGTTTCGGGCATTCATTACTCTTGTGACCCACTTCCTGGCAATTATAACACTTGAAACTGTTGTTGACATTCGCCTTCGCAACTTCATTCACAACTGGTTTACTGACAGCTTTAGAAACATTGGAACTCCCACTATCACCCTTGCTCTGAGTATTGGAACTTGGAAACACACCACCTCCTCGTCTTCCCTGCTTCTCCCAAGCCAACGCCTTCTGGTGCGCTTCAGCCACAGATCTAGGGTCAAACATATTTACCATATCCTGGATCTGGATCCTCAACCCCCCAACAAACCTAGTAGTCAACTGTTCCTCCGTTTCCATAATGTTATTTCGAGCAATCAGTTGATAAAACTCATCAGCATAATCATTAACAGTCTTCGTCCCTTGCCTCAGATTCTACAACCTCTGATGCATGAGTGATTGATAATTGTAAGGCAAGAATGTAGCCTTCATCATCTTCTTCATTTTCTCCCAAGCAACAATTTTCGACTTCCCCATTCGTTCTCGTGTAAGTTTGGTTTGCTGCCACCACGCCATAGCTCTCCCTCTCAACCTAGTAGCAACCAACTTCACTCGACGATCTTCCGGAACCTCCTTGAAATCAAAGATCTCTTCAACATTAGATAACCAATCTAGAAATTCTTCAGCCTGCATACCACCCTTAAACTCTGGAATTTCAATTTTCATTCCGGACTCCCATTTGTGATCATACTCTGAATGATTTCTTCCTTGGCTTCGATTTCGACCATGAACACTACCACCATCAAACTCCTCATCAAAATCTGATGCATATCGATGTCGATCATGACCACCAACATCTCTACCACCACCATTTCTACCACCAACATCCCTTCGATCTACATTCCTCCGATCACGATCATACACATCTCTCCGATTTCGATCATCAACATTTCTATCATGATCGTCAACATTTCTACGATCATGATCTTCTCTTCTCTCCCGATCTGAATGTGGTGAAACTCTATTTCCCCCATGGCTCGATTCAAGTGAAACCCTTCTTCTACTTTGATTCATTTCAAGCATCATTCTCTCTAATCGAGCAATTCCCTCATCAAACTTCTCATTGAATTTATCACTAATTCGTTGCTCCATTTGTTCAGCATCTTCTCTTCCATACAAAGCATCAACATTGCGATGACGTTGAGCTCGTCTCGGTGGCATGATTGAACTTCAAACAAATCTTCAAAAATTCAAACTTCAAATTCTCGAAACTTCACACCCAACGAACTTGGAAAAGTTCGTCTCCTAGCTCTGATACCAAATGATGCAGCCTAGGAAGCAAATTCGACGATGTAAATCGAATCTGTCCAGGATCTCACACGATTAGCGGAAATAATTGGTGAATCGATGATAAATCGATGAAATGATGCAATGATGAATTGATGGATTGAAGATACCCAAGATAAAGGCCCAAATCCGTTGATCACGAAGATACCGGATTCTAGCAATCTTCGACACGTTGATCGCGCACGATGCCGTGAGAGAAGATCTACAATTCTTCGAACGTTGATCAAGCGCACTTGATTCCGTGAATTGGCTTCAACAATCGTTGATTCGAGCGCACTCGAATGCCGAAGGTGGAGATAGGAGATCACACTCAACTACCAATTTCAATGGTGGCACAAAGCACAAACCAAATTTTTATTCAAAAATCAACTTCCTTACAATGACACAACACTCCCCTATTTATAGGGTTACAACACCAGCACATACGACTTAACAGATATGCAAGTGAACACAGGTGTTCGCGACCTACGACTCAACGACCTACATATCACACGACTTACAAATTTACGCGACTTAACAACAAACACAAGTTACAACATTACACGACCTACACAATACAACATACATGCGACTTAACAAAATACAACCTCACACGACATACGACTTAACACAGACAGTGACTCAACAAGCTTCGGCATCCATGAGCGGCTTAAAGAAACACGGCAGCGACATAAGAAGTAACGACGTAAGCAAGCAGCGGTATAAACTTAGCGACTTAAGAAGAAGCGGCATAAGAGACTGCGACTTATAGAAATGCGGAGCGACTTAAGAGATGAGCGAATTAAGGAAATGCGGTATACTGAGCGACTTAATAACTGAGCGACCTATAGGACGCGACTTATCGGCAGGCGGCATAAGTGAGAATGCGGCATAACTCAAGATATCATGTAGCTCGTTAGGTCGTAACTCGGTAGGTCGCGGGTGACTTAATCTTAGCTCGCTAGGTCGCTTGAACGACTTAAAGTATAACTCGTTATCCCGGGGCAATGCTTCAACCTTCCCTTTGTATCTCGTTACGCCGTAGCTTGCTAGGTCGCAGGCTTTGATTTCTTGAGGAGTTAACTCGTTATGCCTTAGTTCGCTAGGTCATGGGCGACTTAAGGCTTGAGTAGTTTTTAGGTCGTTTCCTTCTTTATTTAGCTCGTTTCCCCGCCTTTTCACCCCTTTAACTCGTTCATACGACTTAGTTGAGTCGTTAACTTGTTCCAGCTTCAAATCTTGAATTGGAATATCAGGCTGGGCTGCATCATCCTCCCCTGGTTGAGAAAAATTCGTCCTCGAATTTAAAAGTTCTTCCCCATTGGGTTGTTCCTCTCCATAATAAGGTATAAGATGTTTAACATTAAACACGTCAGAAGTGTACACATCCTCCGGCAGCTTCAACCTATAAGCATTTTCATTGATTCGTTTCACAATCTTTACAGGACCAATCTTTCGAGCTTTAAGTTTATTGTATGCTCCCACTGGAAAACGATCCTTCGTTAGTACAGCATATACTAAATCTCCTTCGTTAAATTCAGCATTTCTTCGCTTCCGATCCGCAGATCGTTTATACTTCTCATTCGTCTTCTCCAATCGTTCCTGAACGATTCTATGGCATTCTGTCAACCCATCAACATAATTAGCAACCCGCTTAACTGTCCCCTTCGGTTGTGGTACTATCGTTAAATCCAACGGCCCCTTTGGCAAGCTTGAATATACAATTTGAAATGGACTGAAACCCGTACTACGGTTGATAGCATGATTATGAGCAAACTCCGCTTGACACAACTTCACATCCCAGCTCTTCAGATTATCCTTCATAAGACACCGCAACAAATTTCCCAACGATCTATTCACAATCTCGGTTTGTCCATCCGACTGCGGATGATAAGCACTACTGAAATTCAGCTTTGTTCCCACCATCTTTCACAAACTCAGCCAAAAATGACTTAGAAATCTTGTATCCCTGTCCGAAACTATAGATTTTGGTAAACCATGCAAGCGATAGATCTCTCTAAAGAACAAATGTGCCACATGGACTGCATCTGCCGTCTTCTTACAAGCAACAAAATGTACCATCTTCGAGAAACGGTCCACCACAACATATATAGAGTCATTTCCCTATTGAGTCCTCGGCAAGCCCAACACAAAATCCATGCTTACATCAACCCACGGTTTTGTAGGAATAGGTAAAGGCATATACAAACCCGCATTTGTGGCTGTCCCTTTCGAAACTTGACAAACATGACATCTTCGAACAAACTTTTCAACTCCCCGCTTCATCGAGGGCCAATAATAAGCCTGAGAAATCAACTGCAATGTGCGATCCCGACCAACATGTCCTTCTTCATGCAACTCTTTTACAATTTTCATTCTCAAGCTGCAATCTGGTACGCACAATCGATTCCCCTTAAATAAGAATCCATCTACCAACACAAACTCATCAGTACTTCCATCCTTGACTTTCTCAACAATCTTCGCAAAGTAAGGATCTTCCTCAAACAATTCTAGCAATAGTTCAAATCCTATCACTTCAACCTTCATCGTCGTCAACAAATGATTCCTCCTGCTCAAGGCATCAGCTACACGATTCGTCACCCCTGATTTGTGCTTTATAACAAAAGTAAACTGCTGCAGATACGCGACCCATAAAGCGTGTCTAGCTGAAATTTTGTCCTGCCCTTGCAAATGTTTCAAAGCTTCATGATCCGTATAAAGAACAAACTCCTTCTGAAATAGATAATGCCTCCAGTGCTTCACAGCTTGAACAATTGCATAAAACTCCACGTCATAAGTGCTATATCTCAAATTGGCTCCAGACAACTTCTCACTGAAATAAGCAACTGGTCTTCCATTCTGACTCAATACTCCACCAATCCCAACCTTCGAAGCATCAGTGTGTATATCTGAAAATCTGGCAGTACCAGAATGGGTGTTGTCGTCAAAAGTGTCTTGATCTTCTCAAAAGCTAACTCTGCTTCCTCTGTCCACACGAACTTCTTTCCTTTCATGCAATCGGTTACAAGTGCCATCACACTGCTAAAATGTGGAATGAATCTTCGATAAAAAGATACCAACCCATGAAAACTCCTCACTTCAGTAATTGTCTTGGGTTGTGGCCAACTCCTGACAGCTTCCACTTTACTTTCATCCACTTGAATACCCTCCTTCGACAGATTATATCCCAGAAACAAAACACTGTGCGTCATGAACACGCACTTCTTCGTTGCTGCATAGAATTGCTCCTGTCGTAGAATCAACAGCACTTCTCACAAATGCTGGATATGCTCTTCCATACTCCCACTATAGATCAAAATATCGTCAAAGTAAACTACTACGAACTTCCCAATAAATGGTCTGAAAATCTGGTTCATCACTCTCATAAAAGTACTAGGAGCATTTGACAAGCCAAACGGCATAACCATCCATTCGTATAGACCTTCCCTAGTTTTAAAAGCAGTCTTCCACTCATCACCCGGTCTAATACGAATATGATGGTATCCACTCTTCAAGTCAATCTTTGAGAACACAACAGCCCCACTCAACTGATCAATCAAATCATCGAACCTCGGCATAGGAAACCTGTATCTCACAGTGATCTTGTTTAGAGCCCGACTGTCCGTACACATCCGCCAAGTCCCATCCTTCTTTGGTAATAATAAGGCTGGCACTGCACAAGGACTCAAGCTCTCCTGAACACACCCTTGTTCTAACAACTCCTCTACCTGCCTTCTTATTTCCTCATGCTCCTTAGGACTCATCCTGTAATGTGGCCTGTGAGGTAATGCCGCCCCTGGCACAAGATCAATCTGATGCTGAATATCTCTCAACGGTGGTAACTCCTTTGGCAACTCTTCAGGAAACACATCTCTGAATTCTTCCAACATTGGTTTTACTTCCTCTGGAACTTCAACAGATTCAATAGCTTCATGTCCAATCAACAAGAACACCTCTGGACTCTCCTCTACTTCTTCAACAAACTCCTTCAAAGTCAACAAAGTCTTCAGCTCCTCAATCTCTTCTGACTTGCTCTCTCCCTGTTGTCTCTTCTTCGGAACTAAAATGATCTTAGTACCCTCAAACATAAAGCTGTAGCTATTGGTTCGACCATCATGCTGCACTGCTCGGTCATACTGCAATGGTCTTCCCAAAAGCAAGTGGCAAACATCCATCTCCACCACATCACACCAGATCTCATCTTTATACTTCTTCCCAATAGAAAATGGAACATGAACTCGCCTGTCCACCTTCACCTCTCCTCCTTTCCTTAACCACGCTAACTTGTAAGGATTTGGATGCTTCTCCGTCTTCAACTTCAACTTTCTCACAGCTTCGGTAGAAATGATATTGTCACAACTTCCCGCATCAATCACAAATTTACACACCTTCCCCAGTATAGTGCATGTCGACTGAAAGATATTACTCCTCAACCAACTAGCCTCCTCTTCCTGCTTCGGTGTCAAACATGATCTCCTCAACATTAGATTACATCCTTCATCTCCTGACGCGATATGCTGTTCATCCTCCTCAACTAGACTAGAATAACTTTCATCAACATCCTCACCTTCCTCTTCAGCAATCATAGCTCGCCTCTTCGGTTTCGGGCATTCATTACTCTTGTGACCCACTTCCTGGCAATTATAACACTTGAAACTGTTGTTGACCTTCGCCTTCGCAACTTCAGTCACAACTAGTTTACTGACAGCTTTAGAAACATTGGAACTCCCACTAGCACCCTTGCTCTGAGTATTGGAACTTGGAAACACACCACCTCCTCGTCTTCCCTTCTTCTCCCAAGCCAACGCCTTCTGGTGCGCTTCAGCCATAGATCTAGGGTCAAACATATTTACCATATCCTAGATCTGGATCCTCAACCCCCCAACAAACCTAGCAGTCAATTGTTCCTCCGTCTCCATAATGTCATTTCGAGCAATCAGTTGATAAAACTCATCAGCATAATCATTAACAGTCTTCGTCCCTTGCCTCAGATTCTGCAACCTCTGATACATGAGTGATTGATAATTGTAAGGCAAGAATGTAGCCTTCATCATCTTCTTCATTTTCTCCCAAGCAACAATCTTTGACTTCCCCATTCGTTCTCGTGTAAGTTTGGTTTGCTGCCACCACGCCATAGCTCTCCCTCTCAACCTAGTAGCAACCAACTTCACTCGACGATCTTCCGGAACCTCCTTGAAATCAAAAATCTCTTCAACATTAGATAACCAATCTAGAAATTCTTCAGCCTGCATACCACCCTTAAACTCTGGAATTTCAATTTTCATTTCGGACTCCCATTTGTGATCATACTCTGAATGATTTCTTCCTTGGCTTCGATTTCGACCATGAACACTACCACCATCAAACTCCTCATCAAAATCTGATGCATATCGATGTCGATCATGACCACCAACATCTCTACACCACCATTTCTACCACCAACATCCCTTCGATCTACATTCCTCCGATCACGATCATCCACATCTCTCTGATTTCGATCATCAACATTTCTATCACGATCGTCAACATTTCTACGATCATGATCTTCTCTTCTCTCCCGATCTGAATGTGGTGAAACTCTATTTCCGCCATGGCTCGATTCAGGTGAAACCCTTCTTCTACTTTGATTCATTTCAAGCATCATTCTCTCTAATCGACCAATTCCATCATCAAACTTCTCATTGAATTTATCACTAATTCGTTGCTCCATTTGTTCAGCATCTTCTCTTCCATACAAAGCATCAACATTGCGATGACGTTGAGCTCATCTCGGTGGCATGATTGAACTTCAAACAAATCTTAAAAAATTCAAACTTCAAATTCTCGAAACTTCACACCCAATGAACTTGGAAAAGTTCGTCTCCTAGCTCTGATACCAAATGATGTAGCCTAGGAAGCGAATTCGACGATGTAAATCGAATCCGTCCAAGATCTCACACGATTAACGGAAATAATCGGTGAATCGATGATAAATCGATGAAATGATACAATGATGAATTGATGGATTGAAGGTACCCAAGATAAAGGCCCAAATCCGTTGATCACGAAGATACCGGTTTCTAGCAATCTTCGACACGTTGATCGCACACGATGCCATGAGAGAAGATCTACAATTCTTTGAATGTTGATCAAGCGCACTTGATTCCATGAATTGGCTTCAACAGTCGTTGATTCGAGCACACTCGAATGCCGAAGGTGGAGATAGGAGATCACACTCAACTACCAATTTCAATAGTGGCACAAAGCACAAACCAAATTTTTATTCAAAAATCAACTTCCTTACAATGACACAACCACTCCCCTATTTATAGGGTTACAACACCAGCACATACGACTGAACAGATATGCAAGTGAACACATGTGTTCGCGACCTACGACTCAACGACCTACATATCACACGACTTACAAATTTACGCGACTTAACAACAAACACAAGTTACAACATTACACGACCTACACAATACAACATACATGCGACTTAACAAAATACAACCTCACACGACATACGACTTAACACAGACAGTGACTCAACAAGCTTCGGCATCCAGGAGCGGCTTAAAGAAACACGGCAGCGACATAAGAAGTAACGACGTAAGCAAGCAGCGGTATAAACTGAGCGACTTAAGAAGAAGCGGCATAAGAGACTGCGACTTATAGAAATGCGGAGCAACTTAAGAGATGAGCGAATTAAGGAAATGCGGTATACTGAGCGACTTAATAACTGAGCGACCTATAGGACGCGACTTATCGGCAGGCGGCATAAGTGAGAATGTGGCATAACTCAAGATATCATGTAGCTCGTTAGGTCGTAACTCGGTAGGTCGCGGGTGACTTAATCTTAGCTCGTTAGGTCGCTTGAACGACTTAAGGTATAACTCGTTATCCCGTTGCAATGCTTCAACCTTCCCTTTGTATCTCGTTACGCCGTAGCTTGCTAGGTCGTTGGCTTTGATTTCTTGAGGAGTTAACTCGTTATGCCTTAATTCGCTAGGTCGTGGGCGACTTAAGGCTTGCGTAGTTTTTGGGTCATTTCCTTCTTTATTTAGCTCGTTTCCCCAACTTTTCACCCCTTTAACTCGTTCATACGACTTAGTTGAGTCGTTAACTTGTTCCAGCTTCAAATCTTGAATTGGAATATCAGGTTGGGCTGCATCAGCTACTGACCGGTCTTATCAAAGTCTACTCTACAGTAAAGGTTTTATATAGTATAAAGTTGTTTCTCTTCTAATTGCAGTTTGGATATGTGTTGCTTTTGTGTAAGTGTATATTCGTTTGTATATCAGGGTACCTATATTTCAATTTCAAATTTGTTTAAAATATTTATCTAATATGTGTATAAGTCCGTAAGTTATGTATATACATTGATTTGTTACCGATTTGAATTCTAAAAAATGTTTTAAACTAAATATTGAATTTAATAAAGCAATAATAATAATAATATACATATTTTCAGTGTATATCAAAACTGATTCTAATTGCTTCATCGATTCTTATCTATCAGCTTTGTTGATTAATTCGTGCCAACCTTGCTTTGCTTTGAGATCGGTCATTTGAATTAGTCGATTAATAAGTCCGTGATCCAATCTATAGCTTGTCGTATTGTCCAATTTCTATAGCCTCAAAAGGTGAGCAATCACTCACGATTAACGCTCTTATATTTATTAAATTTGATTTTAATTGAAACGACAATTGAAATATACTGCTAAATTGAACTGTTAATTTTAATTGATATATATGATATGTTATTATCTGAAATTGTTCACCTGTGGGATATGACACCATATCCTATTGTTTATATTTTATTTAATTTTTTATTGATGATATATGCCTGTTGTTGATATGTTATATTTATTATCATAACTATTTTCACTCTGCAAGTTCCCTGTTAGTATAGAATTCCCTATGGGTTGAAATGATACGTACCCGAATGATTTTGTAGAATAGGGGAAAATCGTTATGGGTTGAAATGATAAACCCAAGCTATTTTCATCGAATTGAATTTGGGATTGCGGGTTGAAAGGATATATACCCGTATATATTTAAACTGCGGATTGAAATGATAAATATTCGTATCACTTGACCATAGGATAGAAAATTATATATAGGCACCGTTGGTCTATATATATATAATGATTTCCAAGGTTTTGAAAAGAAATATAGGTGGTTTTAATAAATATTGATTTTTAGATATTATATCTTTAATATAGACTTTATAATAATTTTAATAAATTAAGTTGGAAAGAGAAATAGAAATTAATTTGAAATTAATTTGAATTTTTCTTAAATAAAACCGATTTGAAACTTATTAAATTGGAGATTTTAAAGATATGATTTATAACTTGATTTTGATTTAAAGTGATTAAACGAATATTTCAAATAAATAAATTGATTGGAATATCTAGTTTATATAAATTGTAACCTAAGGTTTTATTTAAATGATATTGGATTGACTAAGTGAATTTTTCAATATTAAATAATGGTAAAGTTGAATTGGAAATATAAATGAATTTAAGCTTTGAAATCTATTGAAATTGAAATGATTTAAATTGTAGTATATATATATATATATGTATTTGAAATCGATATAAATTTTAAATGGTTTAAACTGAATTGAAATTGGTAAATTGAGATTAAATTAAATTGAATTTTGGAATTCGAATTGATTTGAATCGATTTGTGAAATTTGAGGAAACTATTTTTATTTTATATAAAGTATTTTAATATATAAAGATATTTTACTTTACGAATTATTTTTAATATAAACTATTTTTAATATAAAAAAAACTATTTTAATATACTAATTATTTTAATACAAACTATTTTTAATTTATAACTATTTTAATATACAGCTATTTATTTTATACAACTGTTTTATTATATAAACTATTTTTATTTTATAATTTATTTTATTACATATACTATTTTCTATATCTAAACTGTTTGAGTGGAAAGTATTATGATTTCAAAGTGTTATGATTTCCAAGTGTTATGATTTCCTAAGTGTTATGGTTTCAACAATGTAATAATTTCGAAAGTGTTAAAATTTTGGAAAGTATTATGGTTTTGGAAATGAATATTATTACAGTGAATAGTGATATCGTATTGATATGGTTTTGAAATAGACATGATATTTTGGTTTTGAAATATGATTTGAAATGAAATGACCACGGTGTTATAATAACGTTTGGTTGTTAAAGAGACCGGGATCAGATATTGTCATACTCTCTGCCAATACCGAAACCACTTTAACAATTGTGTACGTGGTGGAGATTTCAGAATGAAGTAGGATGGTTTGGTGACGATTCTATATGGTATTTACGTAGCCCTGACTCCCGTGAGTCAGCTTGATGCGGCTAAAACAGGAGCCATGCCGGGCCAAGTGAGGTCATTCCTCCGATTGGGCACATTTCTTCGATACTATTATATTGCTTTTGTGATTGATTGGGTGCACCCGTTGATTTGAGAGTGTGTCACGAGGTGGGCAGTAATAGCTGCTATGCGTTACCACTAGTACGGATCCGCAAACGGTATATCTACCTTGGCATTGCCTCGAGTGCCGTGTCACATGCCCTATCGCGCCTTCTACGAGTTTGTTTTGTGTCGTACCTATGGAGTGCTCCCTGATAGCCCACCTGCGGGTGGAGTTTACAGTATCTGTATAGACTACGGCATTATAAAAATGTGTTAAGGGGGATATGGGTAATGCCTTAATGCTATTTTAATAGTTTACTTTACTATAGACATATTATAATAGCGTATATTTACTACATAGAAGATAGTTCCACGGATCCTTAAAGGATAGAAATCCCAAACATCCTTTAAGTTACTGTATTTCAATTGATATTTCACTTGAGTTGGATTTATTGATATAAGAATGTTAATCCTGACTCGAGTGTTTTGTGTTTTTTGCTTTACGCTCGGGTCAGACTAAGTGTCACAGCATTTGAGACTCACCTTTGGAGTTGGAGCTTCACTTGGAGATCCATCTGTATCTATTCAGCTTTCAGCTATCCAGTGGTTTTGTTCAGACTTGTCATCTGTTTGTATATGATATTACATTGTATATGATATATTCTGTTGTATTTTATTTCAAACTCTATTATTTATATAGTAGCTTCATGAACTACTATTTATCTATTCCGCTGCTTATTGTTATATTACTCTGTGTCTGTGATTCTATGATTGATTTTATTTACTGTATATGCTGAGTTTTGCCAAATATAAATTAACAATCTGATATTTTGAGCAATTCAAGTCCGACATGTGCGGATGCGAATGGCACGAAATAGCGGGTCGTTACATAATACACGGGGGGCATAAACCGCACCAACATATGGAAATAGACCGCACCAAACCACTAAAATGGTCCGATAAACCGCACCATATTTGCTAATCAAATAAAATGTCTAAGCCGGACCGACCCAGTTTAATACGGTGCAGTTGCGGTTTGAGTGATTGAACCAACCACATCAAACCAAACTGGACCGCATGGTAGAATTCAAAGATTTTGATGAGATTTAGTATTTTTCTACTCAAAATTACTAAAGTATCAAGTGTATGAGTGTTTGAACTTCATATGATTAAGTAATGAACAATTTTAGTGCTTGATATGTATAAAGATACACACCATATGAATTACTTATGAACATGTGTGCATTTTATTTGAATTCGTTTTTCATTAATATTCCTACTATTTATTCAATGATTATTCAAGTTGTTTAAACAAATGTAATATGGGTTCAAACCGGACTGAACCGACCCACATCCACCCCTAATAATACAACCTTGTCTTCTACCTTTCATAAAAGTCCCATCAAGAAAAATCAAAGGACAACAATAGCCAAACCTATATTTGCATGCTTCATATCCAATAAAAACCCTCTCAAATTCAACACTAGCAGGATGACCTTGAAGTTCGACAATACTTCCAGGATTGCAAACAAAAATAGCTTTACAGAAAGATTTCATATGAAGGTAGGAAAATAAATCATTCCCATGGATTTCTTCAAGAGCTAATTTCTTACCAGTGTACGCGTAGTAATAACTTAAAACAATATTATACTCAGTCTTGAATAAATGGACAATATCTTTCGTCTTCATTAAAGGATTCAATCTAACAAAATCAACAACCAACTTCTTAACCAAATTGCTAGAAACGGGTGGATGATTAACATCAACAATGCCAGCTCTACAAGAATGAATAGGTTGCCTGGTGTTAATAACAAAAAACCTGGAGGATTGAATTTACGAGAAGCATGAACATGAAATGTGCAACCTTCAAATGAACAAATAGCTGTAACACGATCCCTATCATTCTTAACAACATTAATTTTGTATCCATTCTTAATACAATATATCATAAGATACAATAGAAACCCTTCAACACCACCGGGAAATCTTTGACCTACTCCAGTAAACATTGGTTTGCTAGAATCATTTTTTAATGACTGCTTCAAAAAAGTACTAGAATCAAATGAAGAAACAACCATAGAAGAATCACACGAACCGCCTTTAATAAAAGAACTAGCAACTAATGAAAAACTAACATCAACCGAACTACTATTAGACCTCTTACGTATAGATAAATCCTTTGATATAACAGAAACAAGTAGACAATCTTCACGATTATGACCAATAAGCAACAATATACTATGCAAATCAGAATTAGTTTCAATTTCTCTTTTCCTAACATCTCTTTCATAAACCAATTCAATAGAACTAGGTGTTAATTCAGTCCAATGTTCACATATATCTTCTCACAATCTCAACACAAAATCACTCAAACCAAGCCTCCTGCTATAAGTATCGATGCCCAACATAAAAACAACAAGAACATCAACAGAAGAAGACCTGCACAAATACAAATACAATATATTAAAAGAAAAGAACAAAAAGAAAACAAAACTGAAATATTTGACATTCGAATATTTATCAGGCAAATATATATATCAGACAAATATTTGCATGATATATATTTGATTGTCAAATACAAAATTGCATGACAGTTCACTAAAATAAATACTTAACACTCTATACTTTTCAGAATTCAATTCAGCAAGATGTTGTATACAAATTACAACAATGAACAATAAACCTAGCACCATCAATTCAGAATTACTTTTTGCACAACATTGAATAACAAATACCAACAATTCACCAAGATGCTATATCCAATTCAAAATTATTTGTTTGCACAACTGTTTTCAAACAGAGATGGCATCATCAATGAAGAAAGATTACATGATTCAATTTAGCAAGATGTTATAAAATAATCAACAATGAAATATAGAAATAAAAATAACAAACATTGAAATAATTATTTAATCACAATCAATTTCGTAAACAAAACCTAAAAACTAAGAAAGACCCTCGTACATAATTTGATGAAGATGATATCAACAATTTGATAAATTGGATCGAACATGATCTTGTTTGTATGATTCCGCGATGTCGATCTTGATTGACTACGAAGACGATTCTGCGATGTCGATCTTGCTTGTATGATTCCGCGATGTCGATCTTGGTTTTGACGATTCCGATTGAAATTTTGAAATCAATTTTAATGGAGAAAGAAGAAACGAAGAAATAGGGACAGAAAAAGTAAGAGAAACTTTGGAGAGGAGAAACTTATATAACATTTCAAAATAAGGATGTCACCCTAATTTCCACTTTTTTGAATCTATCAAGAGTTTTTATTAGGATGTTATTGCATGGTTTGGTTCATTTCTTTACATGCAAAACATGAGGTATGTATTCTATTTTCATTTCCATTAGTTATATATCTATGTTTAACATACTAACGCAATTTAGTTGAAATAAAAGTATCCAAAGCTTTAGGGCTAAATAGATTTCAAATAATTAAATTTGATATGCTAGACAATGAAACACATATACAATGCATATGGTCATATCAGTTTCATATTTTATTTTGAGCAGAAACAAATGCTCATGCTATTTTGATATAACTTGCCACATACAATACATACGTGCAAGCTAGATAATACCTTTTGCATTATGCTTTTCTTTGCTATATAGATGCACAAAACATTGTTTTGCTATATGGAAGATTGCTAGTTAAAATTACAAATAAAAGGTATGTTTTCATGCATTTAAATATGTATGCTATCATGGAGTATATTTTATTATATATTATATGAATCTGATCTTATCTTGATCGTGTAAATATATATTGAATTGATGTGTGCAGGAAAGCACCAACCGCGCAAAGATGGTGCTATCAGAAATTTATAAAAGTGGAAATTAGCCACAAGGGCCTCTTTAGCAAGTGGAATTAGTTTTTAGGACACACAACTGAAATAATTACTTTCAAGGACAAAACGTAAAATAATTAGTTTCTAGGGCCTAAAAACCTATGAAATTATGTCCTTGAAAGTAATTGGACTGCTGACTTTGTCCTTGAAAGTAATTATTCTGCTGATTTTGGCCTTGAAAGTAATTTCTTTGAATGTGTGTCCTAGAAACTAATTTGACTGCATAGTTTGTCCTTCTGATGAAATGCCCCTTTATAAAATCTGATAAGTTTATAAAAATTAACCAAGTTTCATAGAAATGTAACTAAGTTGAATTTTTACAAAAATTAGGTAAATTTACAAAAATTAATCAACTTTTACAGAAAATAACTATGCTAAGAAATTTTTATTGAAATAAAACACATTTATAAAAATTAAACATATTTTAACTAAGTTTATTAAAAATAATTAAGTTTTATACAAATTAAACTAAGTTGACTTAAAGTTTATAAAATTAACTAATTTTTCTAAAATTTAACTAAGTTTATAAAAATTAACTATGTTAATCAGATTTTATAGAAGTTAAATAATTTTCTAAAAATTAACTAAGTTTTATGAAACTTAAACAAATTTACAAAAATTAGCCAAGTTATATAAAAATTTAACTAAGCTAACCTAGTTTTATAAAAAATTAACAATTTTCTAAATATTAGTAAAATTTTATAAAACTTAAATGAATTTATAAAAATTAAAATTTTTATAAAAGCTTAACTAATTTTTATAAAATTTAGTTAATCTATAAAAATTAACCTAATTCATAAAAATTAGCTAATTTTTGTAAAAGTTAACCAAGTTTTATAAAAAATAAATAAGTTTATAAAATTAACTAAATTTACAAAATTAATTAAGTTTATAAAAAATAACTAAGTTTGTAAAAATAATTAAGTTAATAAAATTTAATTAATTTTGTAAATGTTACCAAGTTTTATGAATATTTGACGAAATTAACTAAGTGTGTAAAATTTAACTAAGTTTTACAAAAGTTAACCGATCTACAACAACTTAAAACGTTTATAAAAATAACCATGTTTAATAAAAATATAACTAAATTAACTACGTTTCTAAAGAGTTCATTAAGTTTCATAAATATTTTGCTATGTTAACCATGTTTCTAAAAATTAACCAAGCTTTATAAAAATAAACTAAGTTAATTGAATTTTTAAAAGTTAATCAAAATTAATAAAAATAGACTGAAGTTTTATAAAAATTAAATAAATTTATAAAAACTGATAGTATAAATAATAATCGTCACTACAAGAAAATGGTATATTTATTGTTAAAACGAATATAATATTAGAATAACATATATTAGCAAGAATAGAGTTCTTGAACTTATTTTATTCCAAGAAAGTTTGATTTGCACAAAAACTTTGCACAAAAACAAAATTTATTGGATATTGGTGCCATATTTTGTAAAAGTTAAGTAAGTTTATAAAAAAATAAATAAGTTTATAAAATTAACTAAGTTTATAAAAACTAATTAAGTTTAAATATATTTTTACAATGTTTGTAAAAATAACCAAGTTAATATAATTTTAACTAATTTTTGTAAATTTTATTTATAACATTTAACTAGATTAACTAAGTTTGTAAATTTTAACTAAGGTTCAAAAATTAACCGAGTTCTATAACAATTAAATAAGTTTATAAAAATTAACTATGTTGTATAAATTTAAATAAATCAACTAAGTTTATAAAGAATTTATTAAGTTACGATAAAAATTTAAATAAGTTAACTAAGTTTCTAAAAATTAACCTCGTTTTTTAATATAAAAAATAAGCTTTATAAAAATTAAACAAGTTCATACGATAGTATAAATAATAATAGTCACTATAGCTAAAACAAATACAATATTGAATAACATACATAAGCAAGAACATAGTTCTTGAACTTATTTTACTCACTAGAGTTTAATTTGCATAAAACCTAGCATAAAAACCAAATTTGTTGGATATTGTTGTCATATTGATAAGCAATCATGTTCTACCAACAAGTATATCAAGAGTATAACAAATCAAGTTTTAGACCATTAAACCTAGGGTTAGATAAGTCACGTTGAAATCCGATGACAGCTTTCTCTTTGACAGGTGATGTATGATGCTTTTGAGGTTAGACTACACATTGAAGGGCAGACAGAAGGGTTTGCCCTTCTTTCTTCTTCAAAAATCAATCATGTTTAAATTATAATGTATTATTTTGTAGCGATGTTCATGCATCTTTACCTTTGGTTAGCACGGTTGTTTGTATTGTTTTGTATGCTTATATCCAATATTACTTTTGGTCACAAGTATTTGTATGTTTAATACATCGTTTATGATACATACATACATACATATGTATATTGTGTTTTGGTTTATGAATCTATTCTATTATGTACATTATAATGTAATAATTGTGGTAGTTTAATTTGTTATGATATATGTTGAAATAAGCTTTTTAGATTGTAAATGAAAGCGGGAATGTATAACATGAAAATATGCTATGAAAATAATCTACAGCGCTTTAAAAATACTAAAAAATAGACAAGTGACAACCTTTACTTACCATTTTAAAAATGCTATGAAAAATAGGCATGGACATAATTTCGACATATTAACAAACTATAGCATTTTAAAAACACTAGTGAAAATTTTCAATAACAACCTGAGAAATGCTATAGAAAGTTAATTATGACGATTGTAAATGTTATAAGTAGTCAAAGATGACAACGGAAAATGCTAGAATAGTTTTCTTTCTATATGGTTTTTATTGATGATATGGTTTTAACCAAACATATTATAATATGTCATTTTACGGCGTTTATAAAAATGCTATTATAGCCTTTTAAATGGATTTTAAAACGCTATTAAAAGGTCAGATTGTTGTAGTGAATAATGCATTCCTTATGAAATACCATCGTGATTCAAATGTCAGGCACATCAAAAATCATGGTATATGTACTATACGTAAGTATTTATTCCTTAAGTCTATTTTGGGTTTCTTACTGTTTTACTTTTGTTTTATACATTCATATTATGTAAGTTTAATTATCATATAGCTTTTATAATTTAATTAACTAATATAGTCTTATGTATATTACATTAATTAATTAATTAATTAATTAGCATTTTAATTAATTCTATGTTATTCAATTAAACATTTAAATTGAATATGTGCACCATAACATTTATGGTTCTACACATATATCTATATGTATATGTATTTTATTATTCATTAATTAACTTATTTAATTAGACAATTTAATCAAATATTAATTTCGAAAAGTTCTTATATATACATATATACTTACATCATCTTAAATAATTCAAGATAATGCAACAGATATCTATACATATTGTACATGTATGTGCTTTAATTAGTTAAGTAATCAATTAATTTATTTAATTTATTAATCTTATTAATAAATATTAAAATTTTTGAAATATTTTGTTATATTTTCAAAGCACGTTTGAAAACTGTATTATAAAATTTATGATATACAATGTTTTCAAAGTCGACTTTGAAAATCATATTATAACATTGATAATGTAATCTTATTTTAAATTTAACTTTTAAATTCCAAATCTTTTTCTAATTTCAAAACTATTTTGATATCACATTATAACATTTACAATGTATTTCTTATTTTAAATTTAACTTTTAAATTCAAAAGTTTATTTAATTTTCAAAGCACTTTTGAAAATTTGTCCAAGGCTCAATTCAAATTAGGCCTTTTCTATTTGGGGCAACGTATGGGCTCACTTCACTTTTCGGGCCAGGCTAGTAGCTATGGAGGGCGAGGTGCTTGATTACTTAAACTTAAGCCTAGACATTACTTTTCTAGACACCTTAACTAAATTAGTAAGCTTAATTGGTTAGCCCTAACATGACTAATTTAGACCCCATAGACTATTTGACTTCGATACAATTGACGAAACCGGGGCAGTCAGAAACGGGTGAATTAGGTAGATTTTAAAGTTTTCCTATTTAGATATATATTGTGCTAATGAAGTCTAAAATATTATTAGATCCAATATGAGGTTTTGAATAAAATCTTATTTTATTAAATGGTTTAAAAGGAGTTTTAGATTTAATTTGAATTTAAATATACAATAGTGAATGTATCTAATGCATTCATGTGTGTATAGTGCAAGTGTAACATATAAGCAGTGTACATAGTTAATGTGTAGTATATAGGTGTTGAGATTTACACTGCAACAGACACATTAGGCCTTTATATCTACCTTTGTTGTACATAGTTTATTTTGAAATTATATAAAATTACAATAGAGGGAATTAGGGAGAAGGACAAACTTTGATAAAAAAAATTAGGCTGAAGGACACCAAGTTTCATTTTTAAGCCGAAGGACAAACTTTGGAAAAAAATTAGGCTGAAGGACAATGCTAGTTATAACTAGCATTATATTCAGTTTTTATACTATACAAAATGCTAGTTATAAGTAGCATTATATTCAATTTTACACTGTACAAAATGCTAGTTATAGTTAGCATTGTCCTTTGGCCTAATTTTTTTTAAAAGTTTGTCCTCTAACCCAAAATTTAAACTTATTGTCCATCAGCCTAATTTTTTTAAAAGTTTGTCTTTGTGCCTATTTTCCACATAACAATATATATATATATGGTTTAGTTATATTTACTTATATATAATTTGTTATAAAGTCATTTTAACTAATCAAAAGTTTACATATGTTCAAATGACAGTCGGTTATGTTAAAGTAAGTAATTAAGGAGGAGAGGAAAAGGTGGAGGAGTTATCTCCTTTCATTTGCTTACGTTTAATGCTATTTCAAAACAATTTAAATACTCAAACGCATATATATATATATATATATATGTGCATATGTGAAACAACAAACTATGTTATAAATAAAAATAATATATACAAACACTTTGTAATCTAATATATGTTTTAAAACTAATGTAACAAATTGAAATCTATTTTAACTCAAGAGGGATTCAAACGGTTTATGATGTTTTGTACAAAAGTCCACTTGTATTTTTTATTTTTTAATTGAAACAATTTTTAAATTTCAACAACAACTAAAAAATATATTCAAAACCATAAATATGTGAAACATGTATTCAATCTCCAAAGTAATTTTAAATAATTTACATATATAGTTAAATTATATTTGCGTATATAATTAGGTACAAAATACATCAATTAATTAAAATTAGTTTCCAATTCAAAATTGTTTGTTTGTTTGCCCTTTTTTATTAACTAATAATTTCTAAAACAATGAAAAAATTAGACCGGATACCTTAGGCATGTATAAGTTTAAAATGAATTAGATCTAGACTATACATATAATATGAACATATGATGAAAAAGTTATAGCAAATGCAGGATCTAATTATATTATCATGATTAACATACAATTAATTAACATATATCAGATCTAAACATTGGGTCAACATAATGAACAAATAATGAAATAGATGAAGCATGTGTACGATTGAAACTTCATTAATATGGTGAATATTTAATAAAATAAAATTATAATTATCTAAAGATGAAATCTAAGATTTGCACATTGAATGAAGAATAAAACTCCGATTCAATTGAACCAACATCTGGATTTTGCAAGGATCTAGAGGCAAACAATACCTTAAATGTTATTGATTTTATTTGAATTTATTTTGGGGAATTATTATCATGGAGGCCATTAAGGGAAAGGAGGAGAGTAATAGAAAGAAAATGAAAACATTTGTCAGGAAAAGAATGATGGATTGAATAAGAGAGATCATGTGAAGGAAACATTGAAGCCTTTCAATTCTCTCCTTAAAAACTTTCACTATTTAATTCTTAATTAAATCTCATCATATCATCTCCCCCCTCTTTATATTTACGTCGAAAGAAGTAGAATTAAAGAGAAAAGGGCAAAAATCATTTCTTAAATAAGATTTAAGTGGGTCATAAAAAGGAGTAAAGGATGGAGATTTAATTCCTTGATTAATTGTTCCTTTGGATTTTCAAATCACATTTGAAACCTCTCCCCCTTTTCATCATGCATGTGGGCCTCAAAATTTTTTCCCCAAAACCACTTAGAGATCAATCTATTTAAACCTTGTTTAAATATTTTATCGATACCGTATATCAATACGCGCATTTATAATATATGCACTTTATTAAATGCTAATGGTATTCAAAAAAATCAAATAATGTTTAATAGTTAATATTTCATTAATTAATTTAATTAATTTACAATAATTTATAAATTAATTAAATCTGGTTTATTCAGAGTATTTATTATTACTGCTGTCCGACTCAAAGGTGTAAATTAAGTCATCAGTTAATATCGAACAATTCAAATATTAATGTTCACACGTCACCTTAGCCAGTAGTGTGACGGTGTGACATTTTATCTGAATTTATCGCTTACACGTCTTTTGGTAAAATCCAGTTTTAGTTATTATAAGTTGTACCAGGTAGTAACGATTATTTACGCCGATTCTCTTCTTTAAAACTTTATTACATTAGGACTTGGTCAAAACTCCAACATCGACCACATTCAACTTTGTAATTACAAATACAAAATCCTTGGTTTAATAATAACAATTAGTATTAACCGTACTACTATGCCAAAGACTTTTATTTGGAATTGACTACGGCTGACCGTGATACTAACCACATATAACTAGGGAGACGAATTCTCTATTGAATAGCATTTCACGTCTAATGCTTCAACTTAGACCCAACTATAGTCGTTCAATGGACATCATGCCATGATTTAAATATAATCAAAGTGGAGGGTCCATATTGAATTTCCATAGTATTCTTAAGTCAAGGGAATTGTGTAATCACTTTAAGGTTTTCTGTTTGACCTTAGTTATATTAACTAGTAAAGAACTCTCGAGTGAATCTTTCAATAGTTATCGAATAACTATCAGTATCAAGTCCTTAGTTCCCCACCAGCCATGAGAAATACACTGCCCAACATTTGGCAAGCATTGTGTACTCTAGTCTCCACGTATGAATCAATATCATTTCTCGAAAATCTTGACTAGGAATATTTAAAACAATACGTTATTTTCAATGTGATAAAATTCTCATGATTACAACACTTTGTAATTACTACCATATAACATATCATTTTAGGATTTCCATTTATATACTTTAAATTAATTACTTAATTATTTTACCACTGTATAATAAGTATATAATAGAAAGAAAATACCTTTTATTTTGAACAAGACTGATTTTCCAGTTAGGTATATGTAATAGATTACATAATTGCCCTTAGGGCATACCCTTGACTCTATCATATATAAATATGCAGGTGGAGTTGATGAAATTATATTTTGATTAGGTATTGGAAATATTATTTTGGTATGTGATAAGATGAGTCGTAGATTGATAAATAAAATGATCAATGGTTATTGATTAAAGTAAATATTGAATAATCGAATAAATTGAGACACAATCGATATTAAGTGGAATTCAATAAGGCTGAAGAGATGAATGTTAGCTAAGTTGATGATTTGATAGAAAAAAAAAACTTGATTTTGTTGACTGTAGTACTTTTGAAATTGTTTTTAAAAGTATCGAAAATATGGAATATACTTTCAAAAAATATCATTTTTGAATATATTGAAATGATTTTAAATACTTGATTAAAGATGCAAAGTGGTTGAATAAATCAATTTCGAAAAGAAAAGAAGTGCAAATGATTTTTTTTAAAGCGGTATTCTTGTCTTACAACTTGAAGATATTTTTGAAATGATTTACGATGTACGTGGTATTACGATACTTGGTTCGGCTATGTATGGAATATGAAAATATTTTACTATGTTCTCAACAAGTGATGCTACGATGGCCTTTTATTGTTATATATATAACAATATTTTTTCCATGAAAAGTTTGGTAGTGGGACTAAAATTATTATTTTAGATGTGTTAGGTATTGTAACGTATCCATGTTCACCCAAAGTAGCATATACAAGAGATCGCTCCTCTTGAGCGCTTTGATCCGGGCTATCAGACAGTGATTTCCCTCTCTCATAATCCAGTCGTTAGGACGAGGCACCACAAACATAGAGAACAACAACACACGTTCAAAAGATGAAGTACCTAGGTTTTTTATATTATCTGTAATTTAGATGGGAGTTGATCGGTCGAAGTGTCGCCTGACTTCGAGTTAGTATAAAGAAGTTATTGCAGTTTAAACGAAAAAATAGCGACAACTATTAGTTACAATGGATAACTACAACTTACATTCAAAATATAAAGTATTTGAGTATTTTGGATTGTCCATACTTTAGATGCAAGTTCAGTGGTCAAACTCTCGCCTGATTCCTAGTATAAAGTAGTCACTATAGTTTGAAGGAAAGAAATATTGACATCAGCCTAGTAGAAGTTAAGATATAGGGAAATAACATGTTATTTGCTAAGTACAACCATTAATCACTATGCAAAACTTACATCCATAATATGAAATATCTAAGTATTCCATATCATTTGTATTGATGATGCAAGTTCAGTTGTCGAAGACTCGCCTAATTCTGACTTAGTATGAAGAAGTAACTGTAGTTTGAACAAAAGAAATAGAAACTTCTGCCTATCAAATTTAGATATGGGGATATAACCTTTCATTTGTTAAGTACAACTGCTAGTCGCCATATAGAATTGTAGCTACATTCAGAATATGACATATTCGTGTGTTCTATATCATCTGTAATGATGATGCGCATTCGCCGGTCAAAATCTCGTTTGATCCTCAGTATGAAGAAGTCGCTACAGCTTAAGCCAAAAATGGTGATTTCTACCTAGCCATCAAAGTAAAGAAATTAAAAATTCAAAAATTCGAATTTCCATATTTCAAAATTGTGACACCCCCATCCCTATGACCAAACTATCATAGGGAGTTAACTGCTCGATATCCCGAATCAAAGGGCTCAAGAGGAGCGATCTCTCACATACACTACCTAGGGTCAATGCAGATACATTACAATACCTAAACACATTTGAAATAATATGTATCTCATCTCGATACAAAGCAACATATACAAGTTGCTAGGACTGAAAAATACAGTATTAGAGACGTACAAGAGAATAAACCCAAATTAACATAATCGAAAGCAAATAACAAATAACAAATAATATATATCATATTTAAAAATCTGGTATAATATTCATATTCAACTCGTATTCAATACATGGCTAAACAACATAGTACATCATATAATCAAATACTGTTAAGTCTCAATTCATGAATATATCATCGCATCAAATGAGATAGTCAATACAAGCAAACTAAATATTCGCCATTACCATCAGCTCCGTCTTCATATTCTAGCCCATAAACCATATACAATCATAACATCAAACCAGTAAAACAACATCAGTCTAATCCAAGTTTGTTAAATACATACCAAACCCCGAGTCAGTCTAGAAACTAGTTGTGAGTGCAACAATGCCTATAAACAATCAGTTTGTGGTGTAGGGTGATGGAACTAGGCTAGTCAGCAGCGTGTGAATTGTATGAATTTCAAAAAAAATACCTAATTGGATCAATAGTGCGCCTTTAAAGTCTAATTGTTGTACCGAATCCAATCTAGTTTGTTTAAATAAAATTATTTTTTATTTAATTTTCTTGATTTACTTAATTAATGTATGTAAATTAATTTAATATTTATATGTTTTGAGCATATCAATATTGTTAGCACTAAAATTGGTCACTAACACCCAAGAAAGGATTTGTGTTGAGAGATTAATGAAGATAGAAAATTAAAATAGAGGAATGTATGCAGAATTAACTACAGAAACAAGAACACTAGAATTATAGTGGTTCAGCGTAACTGCCTACATCCACTTTGAGTTTAATCTTTATTGCTTCTTCAAATTATTGAATACAGATACAATCCATACACTAACGACTTGATTACAAGTTTGGATCGAAAATAGATGAGTCTTCGAAATGGCAGAGTCTCCCCGTCGTTCTCCCAAAAAAGGTCCCTTTTCACTACACCCCTGCCCCTCTATTTATAGACGAAGACAAGCTGGACTTCCTCCGTGGGCCCAGGAGCAAGGTACTTCAGCCCATAGTAAGTGACTTCTACGCACCGAGCCAAGCATGCCGAACGACGGATGCCGAGCGAGAAATGCCGGGCGACACTATTCGAACAAAGGCTGCCGAGCGATGCTTTGCCGACCGAAGGGAGCCGGGCGATGCTTGCCGAATGATTCTTACCGACGGGAAATGCCGAATGAGGAATTCCAAATGATGCTTGCTGAATGAGGGTAGTTGAGCAACGTTGGCCGAACCGATCCAGAAATTACCGAGCGACAACTTAATGCCAAGCCACAAATGAAATATCGACCCACGCACACAAGCCAATCCAACAAATGATGTCGAACGACACTTATGCCATCCCACTGATCCACGTAGTCTTGTCGAACAACTTAGTGGAACCAAACCTTCATAGGTTCAACCCTTTCTCGGCTCGAGTTACGATCGAACCCAATTATTCATTATGCAACTATCACCTTGTAGCCGGGCTAAACTGCCGGGTAACAAATATATAATCATGCGTATATACAAGTGTAATGTGCAACATAGCAAGGTGTACATGGTTAATGATTACATAAGTAGATATTAGGATTTATATCCACTATGTAAATGTTAGCCATTTTATATATATGTTAATTGTCACAAAAAGTTGTTTAATACATCTGTTAAATGTATAAATATGAATCTAATTTTCAAAATTATTTATATATAATAAAACATAAAATACCTAGACTAATTTTTACTAATTAAATAAATTTTATATTCAAATTTTGTATTTAAAACATCAAATTATGACTTAGTAAAACATTGATTCAAAACTGGAATATGAAATAATAGTTAAAAAATCTTTAGTTAAATTTAAATATGTATATTTATAAAATAATTATTATAACTGAGAATTATATATATATATATATTACTATATATATATATATATTATTTGTTACTTTTAAACTATACAATACTATTTTAATATGTAATTATAAGTTATATATATATATATATTATAAAATAAATATTTTAAAGTTATATACACGTAAAATAATATTTAGCCAATATGAATTTTTTAGTTTATTTGTATTTATATATTTTTTGTTAATTTAAAATACAAAAATTATTTGAATATGTATAAACGATATAAATATATATATATTATAAAATTAAATATTTTAAAATTATATATATGTAAAACATTGTTTGGCTAGTGAGAAAAAATAATTTTTTTAAGAAAAAACTAATTTTTTATTAGAAAAATATGTGTGTGTGTAGAATAATATTAAAAGTAAACATTGTCTTAGATAATAATTAATATCGACTAGAGATTTTTTTTCATTTTAACAGCAAAAATATAATTTAATTAAATATATATAACTTTGAAATAGTTTTGAGGTATTTTAGGTTTTAAAATTAGTAAATGATCATTCATAATTAAAAATAAATATTTATAATATTTGGAAAATTATATATATATATATATATATATTTGTATGTATGTATATGCTAGAATATAAACGTGACCAAACTTAAAATATTTGCACATATTTTAAATTTAAATTAACAGGTTTATGTACGTTAATTATTTAATATAACTTTATACATACATACACATATTGATACATACATACATACATACATACATATATATATATATATATACATATATAGGGAGATAATATCGTATATAAAATTGTTATAATGATATGAACAACATACATAACATAAAAGAATATACCTACGAAAAGTAGCATTTAATTCACATGTCGATTTAAATCGTTTCCTAAATCTTATAGATTTGGATGCAAACTTCAAAGTGCCACTAGTTGAAAGAATTTTGTATTTGATTTGGGGTGCGTTAGAGCTCAACTATAGGCTATAGTATATAGAGTTATTGTAGCTAAGAAGTGGAGGGATGAAGTAAAAAAATAAAATAAAAAGTGGAAGTTTAGGTTCACTTAAATTGGGGATCTTGTAGAAATATCTTTCCTCCATCTCCTCCTACAAGTCATGCCCATAGACCCTCCTTCTCTCTCCTCATTTTTGGTTAGCCTAAACTTGGTCAATAATGGATAAAATGGATCTAAAACCCAATAGCAATTAATTTCATTTAAATTCAATTTAAATTCTTATCGATATGGTATATTAAAACACACATATAAAACTTTTATATACTCACTTAATTAATTACTAATAGCACCCATGACAACCACAGCTACTAATTACACCCTAAATATCAAATACAACAATAATTGATATTTCTTTACATATTAATTAACTTAATTAATTTATAATACTCTATAAACTAATTATATCGAGTGGTGATCGGAGATTGAAATGAATTTAGTTTTATGACTCACAAGTGTGAATTTAGTCAGTGATTAGTATTTTAACAATTAAAATACTAATATTCACTTGTCGCCTTAGCTAGTGGTGCGATAGTTTGGCCAAACTCATCCTTATAATTCTTATCGGTAAGTTCCAACTTTACAAATTTAAGTTGTACCTTTTAATAACGTATTTACACCAGTTCTCTTCGTTGACACTATATCACTTTAGGATTTATGGAATTTGATTTTGGTCAAAATTCCAATATCATCCACATTCAATTCGGTTAGTCCATAAACAAAGTCCTTGACATTTATTATTAATCGTACTACTCCGGTCGGAGATTTTGATTTTGAGTTTACTATAGTTGATCATGATACTAGCTCATACAACCAGGGAGATGAATTCTCTATTGAATAGTTTCACTTCCAATGCTTCAACTCAGATCCAACTATAGTCGCTTGATGGTCGATGCGCCAAGATTTAACAATAATCAAAGTGGAGTATCCATATTGAAGCTCGATAGTTTTCCCAATTTGAGAGAATCATATAATATCTTCACTTCAAGGTTTCTTGCTCGACCTACTTATTATTAACCAACAAGAAACTCTCGGATGAACGATTCTATAGTGACCTAATAACTATCAATATGTAACCACTTGATCCACCCAGCAACCATGAGTAATATACTACCCAACATTTGTATAGTCTTACCCTAGTCTCAACGGATGTATCGATATGCTTCCTTGAAACATCTTGACCAAGAATATTTAAAATAACATGTTATGTTATTTTATGATAATTTTCTCGTGATTACAACTTCTTGTAATTATTATTACATAACATATTATTTAAGGATCTTCTATTTAATATAGTCTAAATTAATTACTTAATTAATTATATCATTATGTAACAAAGTAAATCATAGAAATCAAATACCTTTATTATGAATAAGATTGGTTATATAGTTAGATATATGTAACAAATTACATAATTTCCCCTAGGGCAGAGGAAGAACTTCTTCTTCAACAAAAGAAATCGTAGGCATACCCTAAATCTTCCACTTGCACTTGGGGGTTAATTATGGAATTTTATCTCATCATTTCGATCAATTTTATTAAAACCGATCGAGTTAGACCCTTAGTGAACGAGTAGCTATATTATTTTAATTATTTATTCTGTTAATCAACTCTCTCGGATGCTGATAAACTGTTTTTATCATGTGGAACTGTTTAGAGTATGTTTCTCGACTTCTAATAAGCTCTAGGTTCTTTCTCAAACAACATCATGACATTATTATCATATAACAATGTCACTGGATTTTAAATATTTAAAATCACCCCTAGCTTAGTTATAAATTTGTGTGTATATATCAATGTATATGTGTGTGTGTGTATACAAACATGTGTACATACATTACTCTTATTGTTGCGCTTATTCAATGCATTGAACAACATCGAGACATTATTATCATTTATCAATGACATACTGTGCTCAAAATCATTTATGAAGTTTTAGTCTGAGTACTCATTCATAAGGAGTTTATTGTTTTATAAACAATTCTCTAGTATTTTGAAAATAGTCGAGAACGCTCTCAATTACCAATTAATGATCTTAATTTGGATTTGATACTAACTATATATATCAAATACATAGGCGAAATGCGATATTATGGACAATAAAATTGTATGATAATTCCTATTGCCAATGCATAAAGAATCCATAATAAACACTACATATTAAACATTTTAATACGGTGTCTATATATATCGTTTAGGACATTCCCAACATCCATTTATACTAATTATAAAAGATGCCTTTTCGAATCCTATACCAAAAATCAAACAACCATACCAAAACTGATTTTAACATGAGCACATAATTAATAATCAGTAATTTATTGTTTACGTATATGTAATGATCGAACTTTTTGACCCTTGATGTCAACACTAATGCATCCATGGTATTCGTATGTTGAGCACCCAAGTGCTGAAAAGGAAAAGAAAAGGAAAAAGAATAAGAAAGAACACAATATCAGAATCTCATGCGGAACTATAATATACAATATCCAAGAAGACGGTACAAAAGGTTAATTCAAAATATAGAGTAATTTTAGATGTATAAAACCTAAGTACCATTATCAGCTTTATAGTTATAACTGCATGTCCTAACAATGCTAATACATACATAATAATAGTGCAACAGAAATAGATAGATAGATGGAAATCTCCAACTCGTCTCCTAAAGCTCTGAAACATCCATTGTCAAACTTGCTTTACTCAGCCTACTCGAAAGTGTACACAAGGGATTTAGAAAAAATAAAAGCCACGTTTCAGACATAAGTCTGGTATGAAAAATCCAAGATACATACGTTCATATAACAGTAACTTATGAGACCATACGAATCACCATAATGGTTTTCCCCTCAAAAGAAACCAAACAATCTAATAAGTAAATAAAGCGATATAATAAATAATGTCAAGGGTGAAGAATATAGATCAGAAAATAGTTTTGCTGCTTTCATCTCACAACACAACCATATTAGAAGTACTTCTAAAACCGCTAAGGTATGTTTGCATATGAATTTTCCATGGAGTCTCCTCAGTAAAAACCAAAAGCCGGCCTCCTACGCAAGGGTCAAAAACTACTTTCAGAGCATCGTATATCTCTAGATAAAATACACCTCAAAGGAAAACATAAATAGTCCACGCCGAACATGTGACACTATATATCATCAACTCCTGCTAGCAACATCGATAAGTATATCTATATGTGAAGTTGATATACCCTTGGGTTAGCTAAATCCACCGGCTATGCCGCTACTCTGTTTTCTGTCATTTTCGATGGTGATGTTATGTTCAGCATCTCTCACACGAGTCCTCATTACACGAACAGATTTCCAATCACTCCATGGATCCTAGCACAATTCGTCCGGCGAACGCTAATTCTGACCTCTCCCTTGGACTTAACCTTAGGATAGACGGTTCAACTCTATAGTGTTAGTTTCAAATGTTAATGTTGACATCTCCTTTGGACTTAACTTTAGGATAGGCAGTTCAAATCTATAACATTTCACTTCACAACTGCTTCCAAAACATAGACTCTGTTAGGAACTGGAGATAGTGGTTTTGATGACAACAACCTTTGTAACTTATTTTATTATAACTTATATACTAATACTATTGTCTAGATATATATGAATGTTATTATGCAGGATATATATAAGGCGGGTACTGATTATTGAAGACTGTACAGTATAAAGATCAAGAATGAAGAAATCAAGTTTGAAGACTCTTGAGTATCAAGATCAAGATTTCAAGATAAGTGTCTAGTTTTATTAAAACTTCATAATAGCATGGAAATCTTCATTCCAAATTTCATTTGGGATGGAACCCATTTCTACCTTCTTAGTGGCTTACAAACCCACGACAAGTAGCTTACAAACCTACGACAAGTGGCTTACAAACCCACGAACATCTTGGTTTTGTACAAGTTCTCGAGTTCTGATGTGATGAGATATTCTACAGGAAGAAGCTTGTAAAACTACTTCAAAATGATTTTTCAAAATGATTTTCAAAACTATTTTCAAAATGTTTTAGCCTTAAAAATTATCTTTTCAAATGATTTTCAAAAGGATGTTTTAGCCTTAAAATATTCTTTGTTTTTGTTTTAAAACAAACTCTTGTTTTAAACTTCGTTTGTTTTTAAAACCGTCTTCTGATTTTTAAATATTCTTTTATAATATATATACTTGAGATTTAAAATCAAATTTATATATACATTCTAAAAATATATTTTTCTACTCTTCTTTATTTTAAAACATAGGAAAATTAGTTTATTTTACTCCAAAATCATTTCATCTTGTTTTCCTTTCAATACCATTTTCAAAACAAATTTTACATTGTTTTTAACTAAGG
This sequence comes from Allium fistulosum, assembly GCA_030737815.1. Taxonomy (NCBI): domain Eukaryota; kingdom Viridiplantae; phylum Streptophyta; class Magnoliopsida; order Asparagales; family Amaryllidaceae; genus Allium; species Allium fistulosum. The sequence goes on from CM060906.1 coordinate 571,582,701, forward strand.
GATGTCGACATCATGGGATACACCATGTCGACATGGTGGCCGTTAAATTCAAAAGTTTCAATTTTCAAAAGAAGCGTCTATTCATTTAAATCTCTTTACGAATGGTTATGACCGTTACTGGTCTATAAATAACCTTCACAAACGAATTTTTTAACTAACTATTTTCTTCACTCCTTCTTCTTCACAAAACTATATTCTAAAATTTTCATATTTTTAAGATCGTGCCGAAATTCTGCTGAATTGTTAAGTGAATCAAATTAGAATCTCATTCTTGTTTGATTCTCTACCCTCTCTCGTAGATCAAAGTGCTATTCAGAGTTATAGGATCAATTTGTAATCAAAAGTTTATCGAGTCTCTTTATAAGGTGTGGTTATGCCTGGAAATCAATTGGGTGATCTTGTGTCCCGTAAATCAAGAGAGTTTGCCCCGGACTCGAAGACAGGAGGGTACCTCAAGGCCTTTAGAAATTGAGGATTGTAATCTTTGGTATAATAAAAATCTGTACGAGATGTTTGCCTTGGTGCAGGACTGGACGTAGGGTAACTCCGAACCAGTATAAAATCCGGTGTGTTCTTTCCTTTTACTACTTTTTATTTACTTTCTACATCTGTGTTTGATTCTATGATTGTTTTGTGATTAAGTTCTGCATTTGTTTGTGTCATAATTTTAATTTAGTCCATATAAGTCTTAGAATACATTAAACACTATTCACCCCCACTATAGTGTTAATTTAGCCTTAAGATCCTTAATTTGCACTCCCTTTCAATTGGTAGTAGAGCATAGGTTTTCATAGTTTTCATAATCTGAAACTTGAAAACTTAAAAATGGCATTTTTAGGAAATTTTGTTAATACTAGTTTGAATTTATGCATTTGATCAAAGTATCATAAGTCTGCATATAGTTTATGAAAAATCAAGTTATCTACTGAATTGGTTTGTTATGCAGGAACAGACATGTTACATGGCTTTTGAAGAATCAACAACCAATGGATAAACTGTGCAAATTGAGAAAGATAAATGGATACTTGATAGTGGTTGTTCAAGGCATATGACTGGAAATCTCCAGATACTCAATGACATTATATATCAAGATGGTGGATTGGTCAACTTTGGAGATAACTCAAAAGGATATGTGATTGGCATCGACAATGTCGGTAATTCTAAAACTCCTCTTATTTCTGATGTTTTGCTAGCTAGGAATTTAAAACATAATTTGCTTAGTATAAGTCAACTATGATAAAGGATTTAAAATTAAATTTGGAAAAGATAAGTGTCACATCTAAGATAATAAGTCAAATATTATCTTTGAAGGAATTAGGAAGAAAAACATTTACATCCTTAGTATGAAAGTTTCAAATGATAATTTATGTCTTTTGGGTAATACAAGTGACCCTTGGATTTGGCATAAAAGATTTGGTCATTTAAATTTCAAACTGTTATCTAGGTTATCAAAACTTGACTTAGTTAGAGGTCTTCCCATGTTAAACTTTAAAGTAGATAGTATATGTGATGCTTGACAATTAGGAAAACTTAAGAAAAGTTCATTTAAACTAAAAGATATGATTTCTACTTCTAAACCTCTAGAATTACTTCATTTAGATTTATTTGGTCCATCTCAAGTTCAATCAATTAATCACAATAAATATGTTTTTGTAATTGTAGATGATTATTCTAGATATACTTGGACAATTTTTCTTAAACTTAAAAGTGATGCTTTTGAATTATTTAAGAATTTTGCCAAAAGAATTCAAAATCAACTTTCTTTAAAAATAAAAACTATTCGTGGTGATCACGGTGGAGAATTTGAAAATGAAAATTTTGAGAATTTCTGTAATAAAAAAGAATTACTCATAATTTCTCTTTTCCAAGAACTCCACAACAAAACGGAGTGGTAGAACGTAAGAATAGAACGATTCAAGAGTGTGCTAGAACAATGCTTTCTGATAGTAACTTACCTAAAAACTTTTGGACTGAAGCAGTCGCTACAGCTTGTTATATATTAAATAGGATTTTAATTAGATCATTAACTAATAAAACACCATATGAATTACTTTACAATAAGAAACCTATAGTAGCTTATTTTAAAGGTTTTGGTAGTAAGTGTTTTATTCTTAATACAAAAGATAATTTAGATAAATTTGAACCTAAATCCGACAAAGGTATCTTTATCGAATATTCTAATAGAAGTAAAGCATTTAGAGTTTATAATTTAAGAACTAACACTATTGAAGAAACAATGCATGTATCTTTTGATGAAAATTTTAAAGATACTGTACGAATAGAAGATGAAGAAGACTTTGTAACTTTAAACAATGAACCTAATGAAACTAATTGTGAAATCATTCAACCTAATAAAAGAATTAGGCTATTAAAAGATCATCCTGTAGAAAATATACTAGGAAATATTTAGTTTATAGTTAAAACAAGAAATCAACTAAATAGTATGAGTAATGTAGCTTTTATATCAACTATTGAACCTAAAAATCCAAATGAAGCATCATCTGATGATTCATGGATTCTTGCTATGCAAGAAGAATTGAATTAGTTCACCATAAATGATATTCGGGAACTTGTTCCTAGACCTGAGGATAAAAGTATAATTGGAACAAAATGGGTTTATAAAAATAAAATGAATGAACTTGGTGAGGTCGTGAGAAATAAAGCTTGTTTAGTCGCGCAAGGTTATTGTCAAGAAGAAGGAATTGATTATGACGAAACCTTTGCACCCGTAGCAAGACTAGAAGCTATCAGGATTCTACTTGCTTTCGCAAACTACAATAATTTCAAGTTATACCAAATGGATGTTAAAAGTGCTTTTCTAAATGGTTCTGTAAAAGAAGATGTTTATGTTGAACAACCTCCACTTTTCAAAGATAATAAATTTCCAAATCATGTGTATAAATTAAAGAAAGCTTTATATGGTCTGAAACAAGCTCCTAGAGCCTGGTATGAAAGACTAAGATCTTATTTACTACAATCTGGTTTTGAAATTGGTAAAATAGATACAACTCTTTTTATTAAAAGAAGCAAAAATGATATTCAATTAGTACACATATATGTAGATGATATAATATTTGGATCAACTAATAACATAATGAATAAAGAATTCTCAGATATAATGACTAAAGAATTTGAAATGAGTCATATGGGAGAACTAAGTTTCTTCTTAGGACTTCAAATCAAACAATTAGATAAAGGACTTTTCATTAGTCAAGAAAAATATGCTAAGGATTTAATTAATAAATTTGGATTGACCACTTCTAGTGGGAAACCAACTCCAATGACAACTAATGTAGCTTTAAGTAAAGAAGATAAATCAAAAGATGTTGATCAAAAATTATATAGGGGAATGATTGGTTCGCTGCTTTATATAACAGCAAGTCGTCCTGACATCATACATAGTGTCTGTCTCTGTGCAAGATACCAATCTCAACCTAAAGAGACTCACTTAAAAGCTGTTAAAAGAATTTTAAGATATGTAAAACATACTTTAGATTATGGTTTATTTTACCCTAAAAATGATGTATTTGATTTAATTTCATATTGTGATGCTGATTACGCTGGTTGTAAACCAGACCGAAAAAGTACAAGTGGAACTTGTCACTTTCTAGGACATTCTCTGGTTTCTTGGTTTAGTAAGAAGCAAAACACTGTATCCTTGTCAACAACTGAAGCAGAATATATATCTGCTGCTTTGGCTTGTTCTCAAGTTATGTATATGCAACAAACTTTAAAAGGTTTTGGATTAACTATAACTAAATCACCAATTTATTGTGATAATACTAGTGCAATAAACCTATCTAAAAATCCAACTCATCATGCTAGAACAAAACATATTGATATTAGACATCATTTTCTTAGAGATAATATAAGTAAAGAAGTCATAACTCTTGAATATATTAATACTGAAAAACAAATTGCTGATATATTAACTAAACCATTAAATGAACAAAACTTTACTAAATTTAGAAGAGAATTAAGTATATGTTCATTAACTGAAATATAAATTATAAATAATACAAGTATAGTTAATAATTAATATAAATAAAAATTTCTCAAAAATTGAACTGGGCATGTCGACATGACCCATCCCCCTATGTCGACATACAGGCCGAGATTTTCAAATTTAAATTTCCCTCTAAAATTAGTTATTTGGTTATATATTTATATATTTCGACTTTTACTCCTTTTCTCTGTTCTATTCTCTGTAATAAACTTCTAAAACAGTAAATTAATGGCTTCCTCTTCTAATAATGAACCTTCTTCACCCACTTCTCCTCACTCTGGTCCTTTTCAACATTCCACACACGTACGAGTCATCAAATTACAAGAGAAGATGAAAGATTTGCTTCAAATGATGATGGAAATTCAAGTGAGTCAACTGCGAATGGCTAGAGAACAAGATAGGCAAGGCAGAATCCTTAGGAATTTACAAAAATTCCTTATGGATAACCATGCCAATCCCATTGTCATTGAAGAATCATCACAAGCCATGGATTCTGAAGAAGAAGAGCCTCTAGAAGAACCATAAGAGGATCAAGAAGAAGAACATCCTTTGCTGAATCCGAATGTTCATATGGGCGAAGACGATGGCGTGATTTGCGTTGGAAAGGTCCTTTTTGGCGCTAATGGGAACTTGGTCGAACAACGTGGAAACTTTTGTCTCCACTATCCAAATTGTTCGGTCCATAAATCACCAATAGTTAAGGGTCCTCGTTAAGCGTTTTTCGTTTTTCTCTTCCTTGATTGTATATTGGTTTGTTAATTTGTATATAAGTGTTATCTTAATTAATGTTCTTCTAAAAACAATCTTCGGTGTATAAAATCTTGAATTCCATTTAACTTAGGATGCTATATTTCACTCATACATAGTTATTATTCTTAATTATGTCATATGTTTGTTTATCTCATTTTCTATTAAGTTCAAGGTTTATAGGTTATTTTTGTTGATGACAAAGAGGGAGAAGTTATATAAAATAGTAGGCTTGGAGTAAGGGGGAGTTGTTGGTGTAAGGGGGAGTTATGGTATGATCGAAGTGGTAAGTAAATTTTATAAGGTTGTCATCATCAAAAAGGGGGAGATTGTTAGGAACCGGAGATAGTGGTTTTAATGACAACAACCTTTGTAACTTATTTTATTATAACTTATATACTAACACTATTGTCTAGATATATATGAATGTTATTATGCAAGATATATATAAGGCATGTACTGATTATTGAAGACTGTACAGTATGAAGATCAAGAATGAAGAAATCAAGTTTGAAGACTCATGAGTATCAAGATCAAGACTTCAAGATAAGTGTCTAGTTTTGTTAAAACTTCATAATAGCATGGAAATCTTCATTCCAAATTTCATTTGGGATCGAACCCATTTCTACCTTCTTAGTGGCTTAAAAACCCACGACAAGTAGCTTACAAACCTATGACAAGTGGCTTACAAACCGACGAACATCCTGGTTTTGTACAAGTTCTCGAGTCCTGATGTGATGAGATATTCTACAGGAAGAAGCTAGCAAAACTACTTCAAAATGGTTTTTCAAAATGATTTTCAAAACTGCTTTTCAAAATATTTTAGCCTTAAAAATTATCTTTTCAAATGATTTATCAAAAAGATGTTTTAGCCTTAAAATATTCTTTGTTTTTGTTTTTAAATAAACTCTTGTTTTAAACTTCGTTTGTTTTTAAAACTATCTTCTGATTTTTAAATATTCTTTTATAATATATATACTTGAGATTTAAAATCAAATTTATATATACATTCTAAAAATATTTTTTTCTACTCTTCTTTATTTTAAAACATAGGAAAATTAGTTTATTTTACTCCAGAATCATTTCATCTTGTTTTCCTTTCAATACCATTTTCAAAACAAATTTTACATTGTTTTTAACTAAGGGATGCCGACATCATGGGATACACCATGTCGACATGGTGGCCGTTAAATTCAAAAGTTTCAATTTCAAAAGAAGTGTCTATTCATTTAAATCTCTTCACGAATGGTTATGACCGTTACTGGTCTATAAATAGCCTTCACAAACGAATTTTTTAACTAACTATTTTCTTCACTCCTTCTTCTCCACAAAACCATATTCTAAAATTTTCATATTTTTAAGATCGTGCCAAAATTCTGCCGAATTCTCAAGTGAATCAAATTAGAATCTCATTCTTGTTTGATTCTCTACCCTCTCTCGAAGATCAAAGTGCTATTCAAAGTTATAGGATCAATTTGTAATCAAAAGTTTACCGAGTCTCTATATAAGGTGTGGTTGTGCGTGGAAATCAATTGGGTGATCTTGTGCCCCGTAAATCAAGAGAGTTTGCCCCGGACTCGAAGACAGGAGGGTACCTCAAGGCCTTTAGAAATTGAGGATTGTAATCTCGACATTGGTATAATAAAAATATGTACGAGGTGTTTGCCTTGGTGCAGGACTGAACGTAGGGTAACTCCGAACCAGTATAAAATCCGATGTGTTCTTTTCTTTTACTGCTTTTTATTTACTTTCTGTATCTGTGTTTGATTCTGTGATTGTTTTGTGATTAAGTTCTGCATTTGTTTGTGTCATAATTTTAATTTAGTCCATATAAGTCTTAGAATCCATTAAACACTATTCACCCCCCTCTAGTGTTAAATTAGCCTTAAGATCCTTAATCCACATTCCCTTTCAGACTCATATATTAGTGTTGAAGTGGTTTTCGATAAGTAATAGATAAGTATGCTTATCTGATACTGGACTCTTCAAAACTAAATCAGTGAATTTTTGGTTAACTCAATTTTGGTTCTTTTAGAAGTAAGTGAATGATGTAAAGGAGTCCTCCTCGGGGGATGTCGTATTTTCTTAAAGCGAGAGACATTTTGTACTAATGAGTCCTCCTCGGTGATCTCAAACCATATAAAGCCGTGAATCTTTTATATACTTCCTAAGTTAAATTTGATCAAGTTTGATAGTCGACTAATCGACGATCTAGTCCTAAAATGATCGCATATGGAAATCAAGTCTCGTACACTTACCACATTTTCGACCTTCTCAACTCACTCTATCCCTCGGTCAAGAGTGAACCATGTAGGTTAGAGCATTGTCGCTTCTAAACCCTACTCGAACATCATTCTTAACTCTCACAGATAAATCAAGTCTACTTTGTCGGCTTTTAGTGCGAAGTATAAGATTAATTACTTTCCATAAACAAGTGAACAAACAAAGTACGATTAAGCTACTTAAGTTACTCCTAACCCCATTTTTAAAACATCTATTTATAATTTAAAAGCCCTTTTAAATTGATACATACACGCACATGTATACCAATTTAATTGTAAGCCAATATATTTAATAACACTCTAAAAACAATTTAAAAGATAAAATGCTACATAAGCTCTTTAATACTTTAATAAAATATTTAACTAATTTTCTAAAACTATATATACATAAAAATACTTTTAAATACTTATAATTATGGTTTAAACGTTTATTTAAAATATTATTTAAAAATAACTATTTATAATTTTATTTAAAAACTTCCAAAAGCATGTTTTCATTTATTAAAATGAACCTTTTATTTTAATAATTCATAACTAATTATTAATAAGATATATAAACTTCAAACCACTTTTGAATACTCTTATATATGTTGTGAACTACTTACAAAAAGATTGTAGAAAATACTTTAACTAAAAGTCATTTTAATCCAATTAAAGTTCAAACAGCAACCTGTATCATTTCCCGAATGCTGTCAAAAGGGTTCAGAGCTACTACAGCGGCCAGAAAATGCTTCGTTAACTGATGTAATAGACTATGACTTGGACAGTTTTATATATTAGAAAGTTTGACCACTTTTCAATATGTTAGCAAACATTTTAAGGTTCAATTTTTTATAGTAAACAATATACTCAATATACATAACAACCATACCAAAAGATTCCTAGGCTTCTCTTCATAAAATATTATAGAAATTCAACAAAACAAGGCATATTGAAGTGCTTTTATAGTAACCTTTCGCTATAGAAACCATTCTATATTCAAGTCCAAGTCAATCACAGTCCAACCAAACCTATGTGCACCATGCTAAGGCCATGTAACATGTCATAGAAAGTCATAGAAGTCCATATTCACAATATACACATGTCATTTGCTTTCCAAAGCAAGAATCACAAAAGTTATAACATTATATAGTTAAGCGTTTTACTATAGTTTGAACCAGCATATTACACACTTCATACACATTCAAATGGTGAGTTTGCTCACCCTTAAACAAGTACACAACCAGCACAAGCCTTAACCTAAGCTCACTTCCTACCTCAAGCAAAAGAAGAACAAAATCCAACCCTTGCTCCTAGAATGCTCTCGGCCTAGGCAAGAACTTGCCTATTTTGCTCACGGCCTTGGGTGTTTGGGGCTTTTTTGCTCCACTCCTTCAAAATTCAAGTTGATAATACTTGTAGCTATGTTGTTTAAGGCTTATAGCTTGAGTTTGGTGAAGATTTGGGCTGATTTGATTTGTGTTTTAGAAAGTTATATAGTAAAGACTAAGGAAAATAAAGCGCTTACTTTTGTGCTTAAAATTGTGAAAGGGATTAATGAACACTTAGGTGGACTTATATAAGAGATTTCAAGAGGATACCTTGACCACCTCTACCTCCTCTAACCGTCCAAAGCCCGCTCCTCCGCATGTGACTAACTTTCCACTTCATAAGCCAAAGAAAGTATCTACACTGAAATATCTCCTTCCTTAGACCTTTTAGAAGCTCTTAAAAGTTAATTACTTAACCACATTAAGTCAAATTATTTTTATTAGCCATTAAGGACTTTATTTGTTATTTAACATGTACATAAAGTTTGAACAACTCATATTGAACAAAAATCCATTGATCGACAAAACGATTTTCGATCACATTATTGATATTTCTTCTAAGTAATTATTTTTGTAAACAAATTTTAAAAACAAGTTTTCTATCATTAGCTATTAATTAAAAGGATTTTAACAAGGTTATAAGATCACTTTAACACTTAACCATATTTCAAATGTTCCAACGTTCAAAGACGAAGTGTTCGAAATTATGGGTCGCTGCATTCTTCCCTCCTTAAGATATTTTGTCCTCGAAATTCAAACACGAACAATGCATAATTGAACAGAAGAAACTAGTACATATATAGAGTACTGCTGAAACTACACACAAACCAGAATACATACTAAATGACTCTACCTCAGGCAGTGCATACACTATAAATGCTATGATATATAAGAATCCGCTAATCTAAAAGAAACCCAAGATAGTACTCTCTCGCACTATCCTCAGTTTCCTAAGTACAATCCCTAGCTTCATTTTTGCACTACACTTTAACTAACTTTACAACCTTTGTCCTCAATTGCTCTACATCTCGATCAACAATGTGAATAGGTTGCCTTAGTATAGCTAAGTTGGGCTCAATCTCTAAGTCTTCATGCTGTGATGCTTCTATTATCAAAGAAAGATCATGCATATACTTATGCAAATGCGATACATGAAACACATTATGCACACTTGATATCCTAATTGTTAACTCGACCCAATAAGCAAGTGTACCAATCCTCTCAAGTGTCGGAATGGTCCTATGAAGCGAGAAGCCAACTTCCCAACCTTCCCAAACCGATTAACATTCCTCATTGGCGAAATCTTTATAAACACAAAGCCTCCAACTGAGAACTCCAAATCCCTACATCTCTGATCTGCATAAACATTCTGCCTATTATGTGCCTCCTTTATACATTTTTGAATCTCCATTACATTATCAGTTGCCTCCCTAATCATATCTGGCCTAAGTACTAAAAGATCTCTAGGTTCTACCCAACACAATAGAGATTTACAAGGTCTGTCATATAATGCTTCAAAAGGTGCCATACCGATGCTAGCTTGGTAACTATTGTTATATAAAAACTCAACAAGATGTAAGTGCTCTTCCAAAGAACTACCAAAGTCCAAGATACAAGCTCGAAGCAAATCCTCCAATACTCGGTTAACTCTCTCCGTCTTCCCATCCATCTATATATGGTAAGCTATACGCAAACTCAACATTGTCCGTAAGGCATCATATAACCCTTTCTAGAATTGGTAGTGAATATCAGATCTCTATCACTCACGATATCACAAGGAACTCAATGAAGACTGATGATCTCCTTGACATACAACTTAGCTAAACTAAAAGCCGTCCTTGTTGCCTTCACTGGTAAGAAGTGTGCACCCTTAGTTAGTCGATCGACTATAACTCAAATGCTTTAATTACCTTTCCTCGACCTAACTAGTCCATCTATAAAGTCCATAGATATCTGCTCTCACTTTCACTTCAGAATCTTAAGTGGCTAAAGTAGTCCAGTTGCCTTCTAATGGCTGCCTTTGACTTATTGGCAGTTATAACTTAGAACACCTACTCATAAATATGGAAACATCCCTCTTCATATCTTCCCACCAAAAAGTCCACTTTATATCTTGATACATCTTGGTAACTCCTAAATGTATCATAAGTCTCAAATGATGACTCTTTGCTAACACCTCTTGCCTAATCCCGTCAATATGTGGAACACATAATATCACATTTATTCTCAATATACCAATCCCGGCCACCTCTCTGGTGCCACATTCTCACTTACCTCTTTAGCTATCATTGCAATAGGAAGATCTCTTAGCTAATTACCTTCAATACAACTAATAAGGGTTAGACGCACTTCTACGTTCGCCATAACCGCATACCTCTTACTAAGTGCATCAGTTACGACATTCGCTTTCCTAGGCATATACAAAATATCAAGATCATAAGCTGTGAGAAATTCTAACCAACGTTCCTATCTCATGTTAAGGTCTTTCTGGGTGAAAAGATACTTCAAGGATTTGTGGTCCATGTACAACCCAAACTTCTCGCCTTGTAAGTGATGCCTCCACATCTTTAATGCTAATACAAGAGCTAATAACTCCAAGTCATGGGTCATTTACCTTGATTCCTACAGCTTGAGTTGTTTGTTGGCATAAGCAATAACCTTTATGTGCTACATCAACACTACAACTAAGCATGTCCCACAAACATCTATATAAATAGTTAGACCCTTATCTCCATTCGGAACAGTCGGAACATGAGCGTTAGTCAACCTTGCTTTCAACTCTTTGAATGCTTGTTCACATTTACCAGTCCATACAAATTTGACGTCTTTCTTTGTCAAATTTGTCAGGTGCGAAGCAATCTTGGAGAAATCACTACAATAAAATTTTCCTTTTATAACGCCAATAGATAACACTTTATTTGATAGTGTTATTGTTTGTTTTATTTTTTTATCTACAGCAAGGATCGGCCCATAATGCTTTCTAACTACAAGAAAATTACCCTTTACAACTTTTTATTTACAATTGGCGCCATATGACAGTTGCAATAAAGGATTTTTAACAACTGCCATTTCCTGATAGTTGTAATAAATAATCTTTAATAACTGACATTTCCCAACAGTTGTAATAAATATATTTTTAACAACTGCGTTTTTCTGCCAATTTCAATAAACATATTTTAACAACCGTGTTTTCTTGCCAATTGAAATAAACATATTTTTAATAACTGGGTTTTCCTGTCAGTTGCAATAAATATATTTTTAACAACTGTTTCTTTTAGCCAGTTGTAATAGAGATCTGTAACAGCTAATTAATTTTGACCGTTGTAAATATTCATTTATAATCATCGTCCTCCTCATAGGTTTTAGTGATTGTCTAACCATTTTTAAGTAAACATTGTTAATTACAAAAATAATTTGAGTGAACACAATAGTTTCCACTTTGTTTTAACTAATAACAAATAATTAATACTTACATAATAATTTATAAATATTAATTTATAATTAATAATTATAAATGACAGCTTATATATGTCTTTATTTATAATTTAATATAATCAATGATTATCAATAAATAATTCATAATTACAAATTATTATCAATAATTAATATTATTTTTTATATTTAATAATTTATTATAGTTAATTAATTAGTAGTGAATATATATTAATTACATATAATAATTAATAAATATAATTAATAATTAATAATTAAATAACCATTGTTTAATAATTAATAATTATTATTCAATAATTAATGTTTAACATTTAATATTTAATTAATAAGTAATATTTAATAATTAAGAAGTAATATTTAATATTTAATAATTATTAATTAATATTTACTATTAAATACTTAATTATTAATAATTATATAACAAGCATTTAGTATTTGATATTAATAAACAATATTTTTAACAATTGTGTTTTCCTGCCAATTGTAATAAACATATTTTTAACAACTGCACTTTTCTGCCAGTTGCAATAAACATATTTTTAGCAACTGAGCTTTCCTGCCAGTTGCAATAAACATAATTTTAACAACTGCGCTTTCCTACCAGCTACAATAAACATATTTTTAATAATTGCATTTTCCCGCCAGTTGCAATAAATATATTTTTAACAACTATTTTTTTAACCAGTTGCAATATTTTAGCCAGTTGTAATAGAGATCTATAACAGCTAATTAATTATTACCATTGTATATATTTATTTATAACAATTGTCGTGCTCATAAGTTATAAGTGATCATGTAACCACTTATAAGCAAACATTATTAATTACAAACAATTAATAATTATTAAATAATAAATTATACTAATTATTTAGTAATTAATAATTACTATTAAATAATTAAGAAATAATTAAGACTAATATTTAATAATTAATATTAAGAAGTAATATTTATTATTTATTACAAGCGTTACGGCACGCACTGCGCACGTGACAATAGTACATCCTTCGCAGATAAATTGATTTTTTTACAAATTATATATGCTTAACATATTCAAAAAAAATGATTTTCATAAATATTTAGCTATGATTTTACGTTGAAATCATGTGTAGTCGGTTTGAATTTTTATTTCTAAGTTGCATCGTTTAATTTTTTTGTTAGTTTGAATTTTTATTTCTAAGTTGTATCGTTTAATTTTTTTAGTTTGAAATTTTTTTTTCGTTATCAATTAAAAAAAGCAAAAATGTATAGAAAGTTTATTTGTTAGATCATATTTTAAGCTATATTAAGTTTGATAATATATGTAAAAGAGCGCTATGAATTTGCAAAAAAGTATATTTGCTAGATTCTATTTTTAAGGGATATTAACATTTGTTAATATCTATAGAGAGACGTTTTTGTAAGTTGACGTTGATACCAGACAAATATCTTGTTTTCACTTAAACTCGGAAACAAAAATTATAATAATAGTTTATTTACTCTATTTCAACCTGTTTTGAATATAATGTATAATAAAAGGTTGAGCTTCTTAACGCTACTCACCACAGTTGACGATAATATTACACGTAATAAAAGTGCGGTGCTATATGCATGAGTTTAGGATCAGGTATGTAGATGCTATTTTTTAGGACCAATTATTAAATGCACTGAGTTAGGAACAAATATGGAGGTGCTATATTTTAGGATCCGTTAATAGAGAATTTTTTTAAAGAATTGTATACAAAGGATAATTTTGGAACTTCACGGTCGGACCAAAAGATTGAGTTTCCAAGCCAACTATTAATAAAGATTTAATAATTATAATTGATAATTATATTCAAATTTTAAAAAAGTAATAATTAATAATTAATATTGATTATTTAATAATTAATAATTAATAATTAAAAAGTAATAAATATATTTTTAACAACCACGTTTCACAGCCAGTTTCAATAAACATATTTTTAACAATTGCGTCTTCCTACCAGTTGCAATAAACATATTTTTAATAACTACATTATCCTGCCAGTTGTAATAAACATATTTTTAGCAACTTCATTTTCTTGCTAGTTACAACAAACATATTTTTAATTATATAATAATTAAGACTAATATTTAATAATTAATAGTAAAATTTAATTATCATGAAGTGATATTTAGCATTTAATAATTATTTTTAAATAATTAATAAAGACTAATAAAAATTAATAATCAATAACAATCAATAATTATGACAAATCTTTAATTATTATAGATGATAATTTATGATTAATAATTTATAAATGAAAACTTAGGTAGACAATTATTTATAATTTATAACCAATGATTATTAATAAATAATTCATAATTATTAAATATTATCTATAACCAATAATTTTTTTATTTAATAATTTATTATAATTAATTGTTAATAATTATTTATCTATTATTAATATTTATTAATTACATTTAATAATTAATGAACATAATTAATACTTAATACCCAATGATATTAACACTTTTTAACAATGTTTTTTCCTAAAATTTTGTAATTACTTAATAATTATAACTGATAACCATATTTAATATTCCAAAAAATTTAAAATTTTGAAGTTTTCTAAAAACATTCATAAAATTAAAAACAAAATGTTAAAATATTCAAAGAATTCAAAAATAAAAAAGGTAAAATTTTAAATAAATTTAAAGTTTTATAAAATATTCAAAATTGCAAAAAATTCGAAAATGTTAAAACGTTTCAAAATTTTGGCATATACATTACGTTGTGAATTATTACTTTCATATGCACATGAAAATTTTCTATTATAACCATTTTATTTGGCATATACAGCCTTTTTCGACTTTAAATAAGGAAATTTTTTGCTTCGACTTGAAAATCCATCAACTCGAAAATTTTGGCTCCAATCTAAAATTTTGGCGTCTATTACTGATCCACATGCCTAGGGGTGGGCGCGGGTCGGTTTGGTGCGGTTTGAAGTCCAAACCGCTTCCGCGCCGCGTCAAACGGTTAATCAAAAATACAAACCATTATACTAATTTTTTAAACGGTTCGGTTCGGTTCTGGTTCGGTTTCGGTTCGGTCTGGTTTGAATCCATATTAAATATGAAATAAGAAAATTACTTTTATCAACAATCAATTTACGAAGGCAACTGTGTGAAGCTTTTACACTTACAAGTTAAAACACAAAATGTTATACTGAAATGAAATATTAGTTCTTAACTATATGAATATTTCAATTTGACATTAGCTACAAAGGATTTTTTTGGTAGATTAACCAAACATCAACATTAATCAATGCATAATCATAAAAAAAAGACTAAAATAAGATTATAATTAGCATTTATTCAAAAAAAATGAGATGAAAAATATTATGCCAAAACTATAACTTCTTCCTTTATGACAACGAATATTATTAAGGGGATTTTCACTTCAAGGGTTTATTTGTGTAGGTAATAAGTTTTAAGGACACTATTTCTAAAAAATTAGTTTTAAGGACATTTTACAGGAAAAAGATAAAAGAATTTATCATTTTCAGTTATACAGAAATAATGATAAAAAGATTTATCTTTTTCCTGTATAACTTAAAAAGATAAATGAATTTATCATTATCCTGTAAATTGTCCTTAAAACTAATTATTTAGAAGTGTTGTCCTTAAAACTTATTACCTTGAAAATAGAAGCCCTTCAACATAATTTTCACTATTATTAATATAATAACATACGCTAAAAATTGAATATACATCGTTAGAATCTAAAATAAGTTAGGAGTTGCTTATATTTTTATCATAAGATTACTAGTATGAATATTCAGTTCGGTTTGATATGGCTGGGTCAATAGTTCAATATGCCCACCGTTACCCCTGTCATGTCGCCTACTCCCTTTCCATTTCTGTTGCTCAACTTTTCTAAACCCTAGAAATCGAATCCAAAATAATTCTCTAGATCTCGGCGTTCGTTCTTCCCAGTTAACCCCTCATGTCGCCTCCACCGTTCTCGCCCACCCAGTCTTGTCCTTCACCCACCCCAGTCTTGTCCTTCGCCTTCATTGAATTGATTTTCAGGCAAGTCAGGCGCGGGTTGTGGGGATGCAAGAACATTTTGTGAAAAGATTTTCGAATCAATACTCGAAATCGTTGGCAACATCAATGTGAGAAGACATTTCTCTCCTAGTCATTTATTTATTTTAATTTTGTCTAACATTATATCGTGTTTCTTGTTCTTTTTTCGTGCAGTATTATGACATCAGAAAACAATGTATAGGGAGCCCATGTTACGATTTCTCTAACATGGAAAGGTTTCTGCAGCTAAAGTCAGTTAGAGAATCTCTAGGGTTAGGAGATATTGAATTCGATATTTGTAGTTCAACTGTATATGATACGATGGTAGAGGATTGGATGAGAAATTTGGAAGTTGGGATTCCATGCTTGCTAGAGGATGGTATTAAGATGCCCTTTTTAAAACCAATTCCGTGATTCAACGCATTATATTGTTCTGTTAAAATGACCGACACTAGCTCTCATGTTAGCAGATGCTCCATTGTATTGTTCGGTTGACAGCAACAATGAAGCATTCACTCAATACATTATACAAATACTTGATACTTTTCTTTTTTCCATATAAGTGAGGTTATGCTATCTTAGTCCTTTTCCTGATTCGTTGTCAACATAGTTACTTGATATATCTATGTGTTGAAGAAGAGGTGAGCAATCAAATATAATATACTTCACTATATATACCCTTATTTTTATAACCTGTTGTTCATTATGAAATTTATTTTATAGGAAACGCCTGCAAATCAAAATGAATTGGCTCAGTCAGCTGATGCTAAGATCAGATTGAAATGGACTCGACAACTACATGAATGTTTTGTTAATGCAGTTTCACATCTTGGAGGACCATACGGTGAGTTCTAATTTACATAACTTTGAAATCAGTTTGTAAATATTTGAGTATATATAGCGTTCATACATTTCTGAGAATCCCAGAGGCCACTCCAGAAACAGTGTTGAGAGAAATGGTAAGTCCTGGAATAACCCTCAACCATTTGAAAAGCCATTTGCAGGTATTATTATGTTTGTGTTGCGTTTAAATAGATTGATGGGTATTAAGAGAATAACAATTTTGTTGGGTGATCACAAATGATTTATGTAGAGGTATTAAAGCAAAACAGCCCAACTCTACCATTCGTAAATGTGCTAGAGTTCAGTTGATCAAGAATGGAAAGAAGATTGCTGCCTTTGTGCCAAACGATGGTTGCTTAAACTACATCGAGGAAAATGCAAGTCTTTTCACTACTAATAGTTAAGATGACTAGTTGCGAAAACCATAACTTACAGTAAGGCATTCGACAGTACCTTATGCTATTAATCATTGCTTTGCTTTACACCTAATTAGTATTTTGGCAATGCTTTGCTGTGTATTTTTTTTGCAAAATATATCTTTTGGAAGTTTTTTAAGGTAAAAAATATCCCAGCAAGGTAATAGTTTGGAATTTGAACTGTAAAATTAAAATGACATAAGATAAAATCTGTCATGTCTTTAGATTTTTTAATCTAATCTAACTTTTTTGTTTGATTATGATAATTTCCTGTAACTTATCTAAATTGTTGAACAGCATACAGGATGAAGTTTTGATTGTTGGATTTGGTAGTAAAGGACATGCTGTTGGAGATATCCCTGGAGAAGCCTAGATCTTAGAGTTCCTCAAATTACTACTTAATGGAACATTATTTCAAACTTGCACTTTGTTACAGAAATTGGAACATATATTAGAAGTTGTGAATGGAATTTTATTTAGCCTTTTGGAACGTTTGTTTTTGGTCATTTTATGATAATATTTGTTTCAATCATTAATTATTAAATATTGTTAAATGTGTATTATAATATATAAACTGCAGCTAATTGTTTTTTTTCTTTCATTTTTGCATTTATTTTGTGAGTGTTAAAAATTGTTGCAAAAAATCAAATGACTTTAGTTATCCAAAGCAGACTCCAGAGCGGGAAGCGCGGATAAGGTCACTTGCAGCATGCATAAATAGTTGTAAAATGTAATCATTTTATTACAACTTCATATTAAGACTGATGATTTGCGAAATAGGTATTTTATTAGTCTACCCCTAAATTATTTTTTTTGCTGCCTTTCCTCTAGTTGTTTCTTTCTCCCCACTTCAACCAATTATTTCCCGCTTCTCCAGTCTCTCATGCTCATTTGCCTGCCAAATCCTAAAATTTATCTTCACTTTCTTTCTTCGTCTCAAACGCCTTTCTAGGAATTGGTTTTCCATCCAATCCAGTCATTCTATTACTTTAGTTATTGTTTGTGACTTGTTTTGACCCCCAAAGACCTCTTTACTTAATTTAAGTATTTATTCCTGATGCCGCTGGTTATATTAAATGACGTAAACATACCATGTCATTGAATCTTGTTTACATTGAACGATAGATATTTTAGAGTCTGAAGATATCTGTCTTGCTCCAATATGAAGTACTATAAAGAAGAACTTTTACTTCAGTTATTTTAATATGCTTACTCTAAATAAAATATAGTTATTTTCAGTAAAACCGAGAATGTTGTACCCATATAGTTTATGCTTTGCTTGCGATTAGGTGTAACCCTTTTTTTAACTTTGTTTGATTAAATATGTTTATGCCTGCTGCAACTTACTAAATTAATTATACATAAACATAGCATGTAACTGAATCTTGTATATACTGAAACACTAATGATAGACTTAAAGCTTTTTACTAAAACATTTTTAGCTTATATATTACTATTTATTATCGCTTGTAATCCTTCATGGAGGATAAACAGGTGGATAAATAGTGTGTGTTTTTGCATTTTTTACTACGATTGATAGCTAATTATAAAATTCTAATCCAAAGCCAAATTTATTCTACAGGAAATTATTGTCAAGGACAAAATTTCTCAGCGTTTTTGCCTCAAGGACAGGCCTTCAATATTTTATCCTGAAGGACAACTTTCTTTAGGTATCAGTTTTTAGTCATTGATAGCAGTTTTTAGGTATCAATTTGTAGTTACCGGTAGCAGTTTTAGCTTGGTAGCAGTTTTGTTGTCCTTATGAATAATTTTGAAAAATGTTTGTCCTTATGAATAAATTTTAGGAGAATGTTTGTCCTTGTGGTAAAAATATTGAGGTTGTGTCCTTGAGGAAAAAAATATACAAATCTTTGTCCTTTAAATTAATTCCCCAATTTATTCTAAATCGAAAATTAATACCTCTGCTTCATTCCCGAATGATCCCGCATTTTCACCAAAAAATGTTATATTTTCATAATAACTATTTCCATCTCTATCATTTCGTTTCGCCAAATTTAAAAGTTTGATGCACTTGATATATTTATATTACCACATGTACATTGACGTATTTGACCATCTTGATTACTTGGTTAAATAACACATTTGAATTTCTTTTTTCATAATAGATGCTGTAATTTATTCAAATGATCCCAAAATACTATTTAGTTTGAGATGCTTAACACATGCTTCACACCCAACCAATCTTGATTTGAGTTAGTATCTCGGTCATTGATGCTTCAACGTCCACTCCGTCGTGCTCTCATAGATCCACTCCTTTCAGTCGTGCTATAGATCCACTCGCGTTATCTTGTCTTTGAGTTGAATAAAGAATACTAAACTGGGGAGATTGAAGCTCCTAGTTCTCATTTCTTATGGAAACCCACAATTCACTGATTGAATTCTTCTGTTGTGGAACTGACATTCTTGGGGCGATGTGAAAATCCACCTTTCTTGTTTCCACTATGTGGTCTTTCCCGATTCTATCAGCTCATATATGCTGGCACAGACGAGTCTTTCAACTGCGAACAATGGTTGCTCGGGTACTAGATTCAACTTCTTTTCATGGATAATAAAATGAAGCCGGACTAACCTTGTTGATTCTCATAGGCGATCCGGTATTGGGCTTCGCTGGTTTGGACCCATGGAAGCTGCCGGGTACGCATTCGTGGTCCCTAATTGTTTTTTATGATCTTTTTGTTCAAATAACAATTAAGGTGAAGCAGGGTCAGGAACAACGAATCTCTTTATGATAAACAGATCCATTTTGCAAGTTCGTTATTACAGGTAGTTCCTACAAAGAATCGGACTAATGACGTATACAATACTTGAATTATCGATGTAGATGCTACATAGTTGGTTCTCATCCTTCAGAGACTACGAGTGTAATAAGGGCATCCGTTGACAAAAGGATCACCCTAAGATGATCATCTCATGGCTATTGAGAACGAATCAAATCAGATGGTTCTATTTCTCAATCTTTCTGACTTGTGCTCCTACGAGTGATGTTTACAATATTTTGAGAGCATTAGCATTTTTAAGTAAGCTGTTAGAGTTTGTTATTCCTACCTTTCGAAGTAAAATTTGAACCATTTTAAATAAGATGTTCAAAGTTTATTATTGCTGACTTTATAAATAGGACAAATTTTCAAAACAGACTGATTTTCAAAACTATTTGCATCAATAGGCTGGTTGCAAAACTATTTGCAACTATAGACTGGTTTTGGCCAGCTCAGCGATGAGCTGGCCTTTTTAAAAAAAAATAATAATAGGGGGGGCGCATTTCAGAAATGCGCCCCTTATAATTTACACTGGCGCATCTGCCAGATGCGCCAGTGTAAATTTTCCTAAACAAAACACAAAACAGAAGCCATACGCCAGTCAATTGTTTTATACCCAAAACAAAACATATTCCATGTACAAAATCCAATTTCGTACCTTTCTTCCATTCAGTTCAAAAATTCATCAAAATCTACTCAAAATCTCAAAATTACTAGCCGGATTACTTCTATCAGCTATTTGGCATCAATTTGAAGGTAAAATACTAACTTAAACTCAAACCCTAGCTCAATTTTTTGGGTATTTTAGTATTTGTGTAGCAATTGATTGTTCTAAAATTGATAATGTTTTCCTTTGTAGAAGTATGTCGGATTTCATCCCAATTATTTGCTACTTTAATGGAAAATTGACTATGAAAGAAAACAATATACCGGTATATGTTGGTGGTAAACAATAAGCTTCAAAGGTTAAAATTTTTTGCTCCTATCATGAACTAAAAGAAACGGTGTATAGGGTTACAAAAATTAATTCACAAGAGTATGATGTAAAACTAGTAAGCAAGTGGGTAACGGATTCTGGGTCTTCTGCTATCGACGTAAATGATGATGAAGATGTCGATGTTATGTTTTTCGTTAATATGAAAGTGATCGAATTATTTGTAATAAAAGAGGAGTTGAGACATTTTGAAGGGGCAATTACCACTAATTTAAACCAACATTCTACTCAAATTCTTGGTACTATTCCGAGTTATCCTTATCAAAGCAATCCAAGTCCAGCATTTCCTACTTGTGTGAATACAAAGTAAGTAATTTGTTAAAGTATTTACATTCGAGTAGTTGAAATTTATAGTGTTTTGATCTCATACTCTTTTTTTCACAGTTCTACGGTGCATCCGGGTGGTTCAAGCTCTAGATTGGCAAATGATCAATTTTTACACTCTGTTCCTTCAAATGCTAGAGAGGTTAACAATGATGATGGAGGCCGTAGTTCAGCGCATATAGATAGTATGCAAATTGCTTCAATGGATAATGATATGTCATGGATGGAAAATATGGAAGTTAATAATGAAGCGCTAGAGTTTGAAATTAATCATGAGAAAGAAAATGAAAATAATGAAGCATCTTTGATGGAAGAAGAAGATGATGATGATAACGATGAACATATGGAATTTGAGGTGCCTTTGACAGATGATTTATGTAGTGCGAAAATTATGGCGGCATCATTGATTGAAAATGTAACTCCTACTAGAGATGTTTTTACCTCAGAATGTGTTGATTCTGGTTTTCAAGTGGGAATGCAATTTCAAACAATGGAAATACTTATTCACCAGTTAAGTGAGTGGTCCATCAAGAATTCTGTTTCTTTTAAACCCATAAAATCCCGCAAAACAGAATATACCGCGATTTGTAGTGTTGATAAAAATTGCCATTGGAGAATACATGCAATTGTCCCTAAAAATCATTGATGGGGTGGTGGGAAATTAGAAAATATGATGGCAATCATACTTGTGTTAATCCGATTATTAATTCAAATCATAAACAAGCTACAAGCAGATTTATTGCTAATAAAATACTTCCTTTTGTGAAATCGGATTTGAATACCACTCCTTCTGCGATTCATGTGCTGATGTCTAAAACTTTTTTTTATCAAAATCAGTTACTTCAGGGCATATAGAGCATTGCGTAATGCACTTGAGAGAGTGTTTGGAGATTGGGAAACATTATATGCTAAGTTACCACAATATTTAGCTACCATTAAAAAACATAATCCTGGAACAGTTTTCAAAGTTGATGTCGAAAGAATCACCAATGATAAAGTTCTTTTTAAGAGTGCATTTTGGGCATTCGGTGCATCTATTGAGGGTTTTGCACATTGTCGACCGTTGATTTGCATTGATGGCACTCATCTATACGGTAAATATCAAGGTACATTGCTAGTCGCGACTGGAGTAGATGCAAATGATGGTATATTTCCATTAGCTTATGCAATCGTAGACTCTGAATCAAAAGATAGTTGGGATTGGTTTTTTAGATGCATATACTATTATATACATAGTGTTCGCAATAGGTGTTTAACTTTTATATCCGATCGAATGAAAGGTATTCCGAGAGCATTAGATAATTGGCCACAAGAACACCATCACCGCTTTTGTGCTAGACATCTCAAAGCTAACTTTCAAGTTGATGGATTTACTCAAAAAAAATGGTAGACTTGTTTTATTCATGTGCTAGTGCTACAGATGATTTTCAGTACAAAGAGTTAAGGGGACACTTGAAAACTATTGCTCCAGATGCACATGCTTGGATTAAAGGGAGTTTACGAGGTGCAGAGGAAAATTGGGCTCTATGCAAGGATAATGGTGGAAGATTTATGATGATGACAACAAATGTATCCGAAAGTTTTAATGGGGTTCTAAGAGGTGCTCGTGCTTTGCCAGTTAAGTCGTTAGTAGCAAGAACGTTTTATCGTTAAAACGACTATTTCATGAAACGTCGTTCCGATGCCGAGGGATTTGAAACGCAAATAAGTCCAAAAGTCGAAACTCTTTTAGCCAAAAGAGCAAAACAAGCAAGATATTGTGGAATTGTTAGATTCAATCAAACCGAATGGCAAGTGAATGATCAATTTGGAAGAGCGTTTACAGTACCATTCAAGATAATATATGTACGTGCACTTGCAACATACCTTTATTGCAAAAATTGTCATGTTTGCATGTGATGCCCGCTTGTGCTCGAACAATTGGAGGAGCGAATAGATCATATTACGATTTTTGTTCAATGTGGTTTTCAGTGGAAAATTATAAAGCAAGTTACGCTCCAAGTTTTCATCCTATTCCAGATAGTAGATATTGAGATGCATATCACGGTCCGACCATATTGCCACCGCCTACAAAAAGAAAGATGGGACGTCCATGGTCGACAAGAATCAAAGGCATGATGGATAAAATGGGAGGAAGTAAACAAAATACTTGTAGCAAATGTGGTCAAAAGGGGCATAAAAGATCAACTTGTCCATTAAATTTTTTTTTGCATATTTTGTAGTGAATGATTTGAACGTATTTTGTATTTGATATTTCGTTCGGATGTTTCTCTTTAATTTGTATGTTGTCTATTAGCTTCAATTTTGTATTTTATTTATTTTACAGCTTTGGGCATGGACACATCTTCCCATTGGTCGTCCAAACGTGACTTCATCCATGCAGATTGACAGAACATTGCCTTACAGTGCAAGGTAGTTAATTTCCAACTACATTTACATGTGTGTATTCTTGTACTAATAAAACTCTAATTGTATAACTATTTATATAGATGGTTTGGTTCAAGGAATTGGGTTGAGTCTCCAAAGCAGGTGGCCACTTACTACCGCGACCAGCTCGATATGTTAACAGATAAAGCTGTTATATGGAATCCGTACACACAAGATGTGCTAGTCGATTTTCCGCAGATATGTCTAAGTGGGATGCATAGTTGGCTTTGTAAGACACCTACCATATGCATTCGAGATGTAAAAATGTATAATCCTAATCGAGTGATGCGACAGTTTGGTCTTCAACAACACATTCCTGATCCATGCAAACCAAAGCCGGATTTCGATTTTTCTATCGTCCAGTGGAACGATAGACATAACCGTATCGTACACCAATAGTTTCCTACCATTCCTATTTCGAGATACATAACTTGGTACTGGCCGATTACTCGAAGATTCATTGTTGCAGATCGGACTTCTCACGAACGAGCATACACCGCTCGTGCACCGCTTGAGCGGGATGTGGTAAATCTTCACACTATCGTGATATATTTAGTTCGTTCACTTGAATTATGTTTCTAATGTTGAATAAATAACTACAACTTGTAGGTCGATGTACTAGAGAAGGTAGGAAGAGGGTTGGACGATATCGGGCATGGTAGAGTACCCGAACGAGAAGTCCAACCACGGTGTCTTGATTTGAAGAAACTTATTGACACACTCCTTTTTAGAAATCGATTAACACGGCCAAGCTCTTCCGAACAAGCTATGCGGACTAGAGAGCGAAGGACTAAAAGAAGGCAATATACACACCAATCGCAACCCGCTGGACCTTCTCAACCCCCACCTACTCAAGACGATCCGACTCAACCATGACTATTCCTATTTTTAGTTTACTATTAGTTCGCTTCTGTAATCTAACTATAACTTCTACTTTAATTCGAATGTAATCGACTTTTAATTATGTTATGCTAGAATTTATTTAATGGTAGTTTTATTTGTTGGCTTTAATGTAGATAAACGTTTGCTATCATTTAAGATTGTGCATTTGGATTTGGAGTTTGTGTATTTGAATTTGAATTTGAATTGTTTGGTGAAGCTTGCAGTCCAGGTTTGGACCTGAGATTTACACTGGCGCATCTGGCAGATGAGCCAGTGTAAATTATAAGGGGCGCATTTCTGAAATGCGCCCCGTATTTTTTTTAAAAAAGGCCAGCTCATCGCTGAGCTGGCCAAAACCAGCCTATATTTGCAAATAGTTTTGAAATTGGCCTATTGATGCAAATAGTTTTGAAAACCAGTCTGGTTTGAAAATTTGTCCTTATAAATATTGTGTTCGTATGTTGATTCTGTTGACGTGGATTGTTATTGTTGACGGGAATAAATATATTGGTCCCACATCAGAAAAATTGTTTTACTATTTGTGTGTATATATAAAACATTACATGCTCTATTAAATGGAATAACTAAAGGAGAAGCGAATAGGGCATTGCCATAACACGTAAGCATGAAAAGCACCTAGCACTTAGGTTGTGCGCCTTCGTCTATCATCCGTCCGTGCACTATATATACGTCTCCAACATCAGTTTTATTTTTTAACCTCTCATCTTCTCAATTCATAAACAATAAATTATCCGCGGATCCACAGACATTGCTATTCTCCGCATTTGGGTTTTGTTGTATCCTGAGAAGCAGTTTGTCATCAAACCGTCAGCAAACTCCGAGCGAGTTGGGACAAATATTGCTTTAAGAACAATGGCAAACAATAAATTAACCACGGATCCACAGACATTGCTATTCTCCGCATTTGGGTTTTGTTGTATCAAGCAGTTTGTCATCAAACCATCAGCAAACTCCGAGCGAGTTGGGACAAATATTGCTTTAAGGAAAGTGTTTGCTTGCCTTAAAACCTGACTCAACTCTGATCGTTCACCGTTCTCTACATTCTTAAAGCAATATTCACATGCATTCAAACTGATGAAACATGACTTCATCAAGCTAGACAGACTGGATGGAACCAACTTCACGCGCTGCAAGACAAAATGAAGTTCCTTCTTACCACCATGAAGGTCTCCTGTATACTAGATGCAAACACTTCCGGAGCTTCCTCCTCCAACAGAAAAGGACACTGAAGAATTAAAGCAGCAGAGATTGAAACGCGAAGAAGATGAACTGCTATGCCGATGCCACATTCTTAACACCTGATTTGATCGTTTATACGACCTTTACACTCCAATGAAGTCACCTAAGGAAATCTAGGATGCACTAGAAGCAAAGTACATGACTGAAAAGATTGGAACAGATAAAGTTTCTCACCCTATAATACTTTGAATTTCAGATGAAAGACGATGTTTCTATAATGGATCTGATGCATGACTTACAAGTCATAGTTAGAAAACTTGGAGATTCAAAAGTGCAGATTCCAAAATCTATCCAAGTGGGGACTGTAATTGCAAAACTTCCACCAAGTTGTAACAACTACCGCAAAAAGCTCTTACACGTGACTGAAGATCTCTTGTTAGAAAAGATAGGGAAACACATACAAATTAAACAAGAAAATAGAATCCATGATGGTGTTTTTTCCTTCTCTAACGTGAATAATGTGAATTTTGGAACGAAGAGAAAGAGCGGTTAAAACCAGAACTTTATGCCAAACAAGAAGGCAAGCAGGGAAACAACTCTAATCCAAAAGACAAAAGGAATAAGGGATGTTTTTACTGCTGTAAACCTGGATGCTACAAGCGAGAGTGCAGGGCTCCTCCAAAACAGAATAATGGAACCTCTACAAGTGCAAATATGGTTGATTCTAAGCAAATGCAAGAAATCATTGCTATGATTTCAGATTTACAGATTGGCATGATAACTGACTTGCACATGGCTATTGCTGAAACAAAAACTTCAGACCGACGGTTTGAGTCCGCTGCAACAGTTCATGTTTGCAACAACAGAGATATTTTCAAAACTTATAAGGAGGTTGCTGACTAACAAGAAGTGCTTATGGGAAACAGGAATGGTGCAAAATTCTAGGAAAAGGAAACGTGGAGATTTAGTTCACTTCCAAATAGAAGATCACTCTCACTAATGTGCTACATATTTCTGATATCAAGAAGAACCTGGTCTCTGCATTGATCTTATGCAAAAGCTGTGTCAAATCAGTCTTGGAGGCTGATAATTTAATTCTGTCTATAAATGACATGTTTGTGGGTAAAGGTTATGCTTGTAATGGGATGTTCAAACTTAGTATTAATGAAATAAAGGAACATTCTGTTATACTGTTGATTCTTTATCTCTATGACATGCACGTTTAGGACATTTAAACTATAAATCTCTGAAATATATGCCTAAACATGGTTTTATTTCTGTTGCAAATAATGAGCATGATAAATGCAAAATATGTATACAAGCCATGATTACTAAGAAACCTTTTCCAAGTGTTGAAAGAAATTCGAAACTCTTGGATTTAGTTCACTCTGATATATGTGAATTAAATGGAGTTTTAACCAGAGATGGAAAAAGGTACTTCATTACTTTTATTGACTATTTCTCTAAATACACATGTGTGTATTTGCTTAGAAATAAGGATGAAGCCTTTGATATGTTTAAACGCTATAAAATAGAAGTTAAAAATAAAAAAATGTAGAAAAATAAAGATCTTACGCAGTGATAGAGGAGGAGAATATTTCTCTATCGAATTTTCTAACTTCTGTGAAGAACATGAAATTATTCATTAACACACAGCTCCTTACACGCCACAACAAAATGGCTTGGCTCAAAGGAAAAACAGAACTTTGGTTGATATGGTGACTTTATGCTGTTAAATGCTAAATTACCACTTAACTTATGGAGTGGAGCATTACTCTCCGCATGTCATAGTTGAAAAATCTGATTAACAAAGAAGTTTTTAATTGAAGAAATTTTATTGCATTATTTTCTGATCTTAACTCTCTACATCAGTTTTTCATACGTACAAAAATATGAGATACAAAGCTCTGTTTATATAACAGAGTACAAATCAAAGTGGACTGAGCCAAAGCAATATGGCCCAAGAAATAAAAATAAAATAAAAGATAACTGATAATGGGTCGGGTGCATAAGGAAATAACCGTATCTGCAACAAAAGTTTAAGTTTATATCCTTATACGCAACCGCTTCTCATTTTATCTCCCCCCATCAAAGCCAATACTAGGGTTTACTGAGAGCAGATGATATCTGGCAATTTCCTCCAATTCATGCTATTATTTCAAAATCAACTAAAAAACTGCAACATATATGATTGTGAGCTTGATTGACAGTCGAAGATCTGATCTTTAACACTAATTCAAGTTTCAGAGTCTCTTCTTTTTACTTTGATTGCTTTTGACCTTTAAGATGGCTCTTCAACAATCCTTATCCGAAATTGAAAGACTATCTTTTGATCTCTGCTCCAGCATTAAATCCTATGATTGTTCAATTTCCTTGTTTCTGGAACAAGTTGCTGCATTGATCCTTGAGACAGTCTTAGAGGAAGTCTGAACTGGTTCATTGCTGTGACTGGAGACTTGCTTTACTTTAAGATCCTCTCTGAATCTCACAAAGTTTCTGACCGACAGTGCTTTGGTAAGAATATCTGCTCTTTTGTAAGTCCCAGGTATATGATTGACTTCCAACTTACCTTTAATTATTTGTTCTCAAACAAAATATATATCAATCTCTATGTGTTTTGTTTTGGAGTGCAAAATTGGGTTGGCAGACATATATACTGTACTTTTGTTGTCACACCACAAGATTGGTTTTAGCCCAGTTTTGATTTTTGGCTCACTGAGCAAAGATTGTATCCACATTATCTCGGCAGTTGCACTGGCCATACTTCTATATTCAGCTTCAGTACTTGATCTGGATATAGTTGATTGCTTCTTCGAACACCATGAAAATGGATTATCCCCGATATAAATGCAATAACCAGAAATTGAATTTCTATCATCATGATCTGTTGCCCAATCAACATCTGAGAATCCAGTTATATTGAGATTTTTGCATGTCTTTAGTGATAGGCCATAAGTAGCAGTTCCTTTCAGATATCTTAATATCCTTTTTACAGCTCTCCAGTGCTCATTAAGAGGTTCCTGCATAAATTGAGACACTTTGTTAACACTATAAGCAATATCAGGTCTAGTTATGGTAGCATATTGTAGTACTCCCACAATACTTCTATATTGTTTAATATTGAGTATTGATTCCCCCTGTTTTTAGAAAGTTGATGGTTACATATAATGGTGTTGTTGAGGATTGGCTCCCTCCATTTTTGTTCTGTGTAGTATTTCATTAATGTACTTTCTCTGACTTAAAGTAATTTTTGAGCTTGAGTTTCTGATAACTTCTATTCCCAGAAAGTAGCTTAAATTTCCAAGATCTTTGACAGAAAATTGCTTTTCTAGATACTGGATAAGATCATTGATTGCTGCTCCATTATTGCCTGTAATAAGTAAGTCATCAACATATATTAAGATATATATAATGGACTCTTGATTTATTTTAATAAATAAAGAATTATCAGATTTTGTAGCCTGATAGCCCAGTCTGATCAGTGTAGCCTTTAACCTTTCAAACCAAACTCTAGGAGCTTGTTTAAGCCCATATATTGCCTTGTTTAATTTGCAGACATAGTTTGAACTTTGGTTGTACCCTTGAGGTTGTTCCATGTAGATTTCTTTCTGCAATACTCCATTTAAAAATGCATTGTTAACATTAAGCTGTCTGATATTCCATTGCTTATGTAAGGCAATAGTGAGAATCACTCTAATAGTTGTAGGCTTAACTACAGGAGAGAATGTCTCAGTGAAATCAAACCCATATTGCTGTGTGTATCCTTTTGCTACAAGTCTAGCTTTATATCTGTTAACTGTACCATCAGGATTTTTCTTCAACTTATAAGTCCACTTGCATCCAACAATGCTTCTGTTATTAGGAGGGCTGACAAGTTCCCAAGTTTTATTTTTAATAAGAGCATTGTACACTTCATCCATAGCAGCCTTCCAGTTATTGCTTTTTATAGCTTGTTCAAAAGTATTTGGTTCTTCAGTCTCTTTGACTGCAGTGTAGAGTTTTGGTTTGAATATACCACTCTTCGATCTGGTGATCATTGGGTGACCTGATCTTATTTGTGAAACCTTTGTGCTAGTAGTTTCATCATTGCTTCTATGATGACTGTGTTGGATACCTGTAGATTCATTGCTAACTTGATGGGTTTGATCATCTGTGCAGGTTGGAAATTGATTGTAATAGCTGGATTCGTCTGCTGGTTCATAGCTTGGCTCATCAGGCATATCAGGTTGGGAATCAGCAGTTCCTGCAGTCCTCTCAGTATCCTTCTAGTGCCAGGCTTTGGTATAAACAAGTAACCCAGGTATGGATACTCTTGAATTATATACATTTTTGGTTGTTATCATGTCTGAGCTGCTAAAAGGAAACACAGATTCATCAAACACAATTTGTCTGCTAACAAAAAAATTTCCACTGTTATCCAGACATTTATACCCTTTCTGATTGGTTGAATAACCTAAGAAAGTGCAAGGTTTTGACCTGAAGTCTAATTTATTTGTGTTATATTGTCTTAGATGTGGAAAACATAAACACCCAAAGGTTTTCAAGGCATGATAATCAGGTTTAACACCAAGTAGTCTTTCCATAGGACTTACATTATTCATAACTCTGGTAGGAAGTCTGTTAATTAAATTGACAGCTGTATTAAAAGAATCAGGCCAAAATTTTAGAGGTAGAGATGCCTGAGCTAAAAGTGTAAGTCCTGACTCCATAATATGTCTATGCTTTCTTTCAATCAGACCATTTTGCTCAGAAGTATAGGGGCATGTAACTCTATGAACTATTCCCTTATTGTTAAAGAAACTAGTAAGGGGTTTAAATTCAGAACCCCCATCAGTTTGTATAACTTTGACATGAAAACCAGTCTGTTTTTCAACCTGAGTTATAAAGTGTAATACTGTGTTATAAGTTTCAGATTTAGCTTTTAAGAAATATATCCAAGTATGTCTAGAATAGGCATCGATAAAAGACATGTAATACCTGTAACCATAGTCAGAACAAACTGGGGTTGGACCCCAAATATCTGCAGCAATTAATTCTAGAGGATTAGAGTACAAAGTAGTAGAGTTATTAAAGGCTAACTTATGACTTTTACCCATCTGACAGTAAGTACATACATATGGTTCGTTGATATTTTCAAAGGAAATTTTATTCTCACTGAGAATTTGTTTAACAACATTTACATTTGGATAGCCCAACTTATAATGCCACAAATCAAAAATACTTCTACTCTTTTCTGTTTGAATAGCTTTAGACACATTACAATTGTTTTGATCTTTTACAATATTGGTGGAATTAACCACATTGAATCTGTAAAGTCCATGGTCTGCATCACCCTGTAAAAGAGTTTCTTTAGTTAGAATGTCTTTAACTAGACAGTATTTTGGAAAGAATTCAAAATAAACATTGTTGTCTCTAGAAAATTGAGATACACTAATAAGATTCTTTTTTATCTTTGATACTCTTAATAAATTATTTAAAAACGGTTGTCTAGCACCTTTGATATAGGCTTTGCCAGTATGAGTAATTCTAATAGACTCACCATTGCCCAGGCTAATTGACTGTTTACCTTTGTACTCTTTATTCCCAAGATTAAGATTGTCAAGATTGCTGGTTAGATGATTAGTTGCTCCAGAATATGGATACCATGCCTCATCCTGAATGTGTTCTGGCTTTGTAATTTGATTTATGCAGTTGTCTGATAGGCCATATAAGCCTTAATGAGTTTGTGCAATGTTTGCACTCATGTTGACATTTCTGATTATTTGTGCTCTGCCCTGGTACATAGTTTAAGTTTAGTCTAAAGTAACACTTAGGGGCAGTGTGACCCACCTTTTCACAAATTTGACATCTTGGCTTGTTATTGTTATTCCATTTTCTTCCGCCTCTTCCTCAGTTGGACTGACTATTAATTTCTTTGTTGAGATTGTTCTGATTTACTGCTGTATTGGTTTTTGCCCTTGTTACTTGAAGCATAATTGATTGACATGTCAACTTCTCCAGGTTTCTTGTATTCAATTCTTCCTTCACGAGCAAGGAGAATTGCATGTACATCTTCTATTGAGGGTGTGATCCTTTGAGATGATTTACAGCCACTACAGCCTCATATTCTTCACTTAACCCACTTAAACTGATTAAAACTTTTTCAATATTTGAAATTCTGTGGCCTGCAGCCTCAAGATGATCACATATTGTTTTGATCTTTATTAGATACTCACCCATTGTCAGATTGTCTTTCCTTATGCTGTGTAATTGTCTCTTGTAGTGCATGACTTTTGCTGCAGATTGAGAATTAAAGATTCTCTCTACTGTAGTCCAGATTCCATTGGCAGTTTTACTTCCAATAACTTGTGGCAGTAACTTGACATTGATTGATGATAACAGCCATGAGAAAATTAGACTATCCTGTCTTTGATGTTTTATAAACTCTTCATTACCGACAGTTTTGTTTTCTTGATCAGTTATGAACATTGGTGGTATTATGATGGTAAAAAGAAGATATCGTTCGAGACCATAGCCTCTGATTGCAGTCTCCACTTGAACTTTCCACAGAAGATAATTATCTTCTTCAAGGTGTGCTGTAATTGGCTCTGAGAGCTTATCACAGTCTTTATTAAGTTTTCAGTGGCAGATTAAAGAGAATTTGATGATGTATTAGACGTGGCAGAGCTATCATTGTCTCCTGCCATGTTAGCTTGAAAGAAAGATAATCAAGAACTGAACAGAGAATACTTACAGAGTCAAGGAAGAATCAGATAAGTGAAGAATAGATCAGTTACAGCCAGAATTCAAATAACTGATGAATTCTTGGCGAGGTAACAGTTTCTTTTTTTTGTGATTTCTTGATGATTTTCTTGACTTTGATGATGATTTTCTGATGCTATTTGATTGAATTTTCTTGAAACTTTATGTTAGTAAGTCTCGTTGCAACCAAGATTTGATATCTTCTGGTATGACACTGACTTAAAGAAGCAAATTCTTCAAGAACCTCAAATGATGAGTTTGATCTCTGATGAGGAATTTGATAATCAGATGATGATATCTGATCTGATGATTATTCAGATAGAACTCCAAGTTGAAATGCTGCTAAGCTAAGATGCTCTGATACCAAGTTGAAAAATCTGATTAACAAAGAAGTTTTTAATTGAAGGAATTTTATTGCATTATTTTCTGATCTTAATTCTCTACATCAGTTTTTCACACGTACAAAAATATGAGATACAAAGTTCTGTTTATATAACAGAGTACAAATCAAAGTGGACTGAGCCAAAGCAATATAGCCCAAGAAATAAAAATAAAATAAAAGATAACTGATAATGGGTCGGGTGCATAAGGAAATAACCGTATCTGGAACAACAGTTTAGGTTTATATCCTTATACGCAGCCGCTCCTTATTTTATCTTTCATTTACATAATAGAATCACCTCTAGGAAAACTAAAGTCTCCCCTTATGAGTTATGGAATTGTCGAAATCCAAATCTAAGATATCTAAAGGTGTGGTGGTGTATTGCCTTCTATAAGGTGACTGATTCAGAACGGACTAAACTAGGTCCAAGAGCCTTGAAAAGTATATTCGTAGGATATGCTGAAAAGTCCAAAGCATATAGATTGTTAGAATTATCATCTAACACGATTACTGAATCAAGAGATGTTAAGTTTATGGAAAATAAATTCAAAGACGATTCAACTACAGTTCAGTCACCAAGCCCCAATATCTTTCAAACACCAATAGATGCTCCTACGCCTTCTACTAACAATAAAAGAAAGGTGATAGAAGAACAAACAAAAATAAGGACATAGAGAATTAGAAAAGAGAAAACTTTGGAGAAAAACTTTGGTCCAGATTTTGTATCTTCTCAAGCTATAGAATTTCTTGTGGAAGGAACTAGAACCGAAGTTCTTAATAAGATACCTATAGTGCTAAATACAGA
The DNA here is from genome assembly GCA_030737815.1 of Allium fistulosum. NCBI lineage: Eukaryota > Viridiplantae > Streptophyta > Magnoliopsida > Asparagales > Amaryllidaceae > Allium > Allium fistulosum. The sequence continues at coordinate 571,616,322 of CM060906.1, forward strand.
AGATGACCCAAAAACGTATAAAGAGGCTTTAACATCTAGAGATTCTGCCTTTTGTAAAGAAGCAATCAATGATGAAATTAATGGACTCTATTTTGTCAAACAATACATGAGAATTAACAAACTTACCTCAAGGATCAAAGACAATCGGCCGCAAATAAGTGTTTCGAAGAAAACATAATAATGATGGCAGCGTACAAACCTTTAATGCTAGATTGGTAGTTAAGGGATTTAGACAAAAGGACGGAATTGATTTCTTCGACACATATGCTCCCGTGGCAAGAATCACATCCATTCGAGTATTGATAGCTTTAGCGTCACTCTATCAGTTACACATCCACCAAATGAATGTGAAAACAGTCTTTTTAAATGGTGAACTTAACGAAGAAGTCTACATGGAGCAACATGAAGGGTTTAAACTTTCTGGTAATGAAAATAAGGTTTGCAAATTAACAAAATCACTGTACGGATTGAAGCAAGCACCTAAATAGTGGCATGAAAAATTCGACTCGATGATTTTAGAATATGGTTTCAAATATAATAGTGCAGACAAATGCATTTACTCTATCTCTGCTGGTAGTGGAAATACTTCACATTGTTGAAGCTTTTTGGTTCTTACAGAAGTACATGTTGTTGTGGTTTGGCATATAAATGATTAACACATTAATGAGATACTTTCCCACATTTCTATAAGCATGTCCATTATAACTTAAAACCCAACATTTCTCATGTTATTTTTCTTTACTTCTACTTTTCTTTGTATCATATCATATCTTTGATTTATTATCTAAATTTTTCATTTTGCAACTTTTTAGTCTTATAAAATGTTTTAGTTGGTAAGAGTTTTTCCATTCCTTTTGTTTGGCTATGATGATGGTGATGGTAATTTGGTGCACAGCTATGCAATGAAATTCAATGAGTAATTCCATTAACCTAACCTCTTAAGCCGTCTTAGGTGAAATATGATTTTTTCTTCTTTTCTTTACATAATGATTTTTTCTTTTTCATGTTTCATGGTTAATACAGTATGAAAACAACAGTTTGATCACTAACAGTCTCTATAATCTTTAATAATAGTTGTAATAGCTTTGGTGTCATACTTTTTTAGTATCAACGTGAACTACCAAAAACGCCCCTCTATATATTATCAAATCTTAATCACTTAAAAATAGGATCTAATATTACACTTTTTTACAAATTCAAATGTCCTTGAAAAGCAAGATCTAATAATTAAACATGCATTACAAATTTAAAACCCTTCTGAAAATAAGATTTAAAATTAAACTTCCTTTACAAATTCAAAATACTTCTTTGCAAATATACAAATCTTAATATCACTTGAAAATAAAAAATTATTTTTTTGACCAATTTAAACATATACAATTTATAAGAAAAATAATTCACGCGCCAAGCGCGTGGTGTAACATATTTTTAACACCAATACCTTTGGTGTTTTTTTAATGTCAACGTGAACTACCAAAAATGCCCCTAATGCCAAATTTGAATATCACTTGAAAATATGATCCAACAATTAAATTTCTTTTACAAACGTCCATCTACAAATATTACAAATCTTAATATCACTCAAAAAGAGGATCTAAAGAATAAAGATTTTTTTACAAATTTAAAACTTCCATCTGCAAATACTATCAAATCTTAATATCATTTAAAAATAGGATATAACAAATAAATTATTATTTAATAATATGAATAAAAATTCAAAACTAAAAAAAGTAAATAGATATTGCAACATAGAAATAAAATTTAAACTAAAAGCAAATGATTTCAACCCAAAAATATGGTTAAATATTTCTACAAATCATTTTTTTAATGTGCTAAGCATTTACTATTTGTAGAAAAACAATTCACGTACGAAACAAGTGCCATCATCACGTGCGAAGCGCGTGCCATGATGCTCGTGAATAATAAAACTTCTTTATTTGGGGTACTTATTTATATGTTTTATAGATGAACTTATTTATGTTATCATTGCTTTAGTTTTCTTTTTATATATATATCTAGAGGATGAAACATAAATATTGATTTTGTTCTTTGTATTGCTTATTTTTTAGTAACTGCTCTAATTTGATGTTCATTGTTAATTTTATTGTATTCATTGCAATTGTTTATTATTTTATCAAAAATCACACGATGCTTTACCTATGCATTTTTTCTAAATGAAACGGTATTAAAAACCTTGAAACCATTCGGTTTTACAATTATTATTTTTTCATTTTTTTAAATGACTGGTTGGTTGGTATATGATCAGGTTCTTTCCAAATGGATTCATTGGTCTTGCCTATATTATATTTGATTTGTTTTTACTATTAGTATATATTTCAGTTCTTTTACATTGTTTAATCTTTTGGTTATTCATTTATAGATAGATATTGAGCTTCAGCTTATATTCTTGAATTATCTAGATGTTCTCAAATGCTTTTATTGCACAGTGACAAAGGTACCAATTTATCTCTGCTATAGATCCTATGCTTTTAACAACAAATGTTTATTTTATGGTAAATGTTAAAATTTAAAGCTAATATTTAAAATTACTACAAATATAGGATGGATTTTGTTAGGTTAGGAAAAAGTGAAAAGGCTAGCCTCATGAAACCATAATTGTTTTGTTGTTCATTAATTTAAGACATTTATTATTTAATTGTATTATAGAAAAGTTATTTGCGTTTTCTTAAAGGCTGATGGAACTGTGATATATCTATTAAAATCAGTTTGTCTCCTATGTTACTTCGTGAAGATGGAGAGTTTGCAGTTAATGTTCCTTTTTAGTTCATGTACTATGTGTCCCCATTTGCAAATATATCGTCAACGAAAGAAAAGATTTTTTGAATGCCAATGGTGACACTGGTAAAAGTAGTATTGATTCCAGGAGTAGAACAAGCTTTAGAAGCAAGTTAGTGATACTAAATCTAAAATCAAATTTTTTTAACCTAGGTATATTACCTTTGAATGTTCTTTGGATTATCGAACCTAAGCTAGAGCCAACGACTTTAGTGTCCGAGGAACTAGAAGCACCATAGAGCCTTACACCCCTCCTTACGGACCTTTCTAGTTGAATAGATTTTCATTTGCCCGACCGAATTGAACCCGACCCCAATGTGCCCATAACCACATTTATCCCACTAATAGAAACTTCCACAGACTTAATCGAGCCCAATGAGTCTAGCACCTCCACATTCGCATAAAATTCTGATTTGATAATACTAGAATTCCTCTACTTGAAAATGCTTGCTTCTATTCCGCCCACTTCTACAACAGCTGATAGAAGTCCTATCACTGTTATTCACGCACAACCCTCTCTTCCCTTGCACAAATTCTTGATTCCGCTTTTCCAAAATCACCCTCTTGATTCATGCACACTGTTTTAATGCATTCCTTTCCACAAACTCCTCCTCTCCCCTGCAAATTTTTTAAAACTACTTTCTCTACAATTATAGAACCACTAACATTCCTGTTGAAATTGATACCTGAATTCCATCCGAGAGCAGCGGTTGAAGAAGAAGAAGGAGTTGCGGAGGAGGAGACGCAGGCGAAACCCTAGAAACTAGTATCACGTTGCGTAGAGGAAGCTGGAAGTGAACTGCTAGGGCTTGGAAGGATTTGGAGCAGTGAGAAAAGGAAGCTTCATTCAGTAAAGTGATTTCATTCGGTAAAATTGAAGACGAGATTTGGAGCGGTGAGAAAAGGAAGCTTCGTTCGGTAAAGTGACTTTGTTCGGTAAAATAGAGAAGCGAAAGAAAAAGAAAATCGTCGAACGAAATATTTCGTTCGGAGATTTGCCGAACGAAATATCTCGTTCGGTGATTTGCTGAATGAAATATTTCGTTCGGTCATTTGGGCATGCCATTCCAAACTAAAGTGGGTAATGCTGAACCAAAATGAGCTGCCGTGTTTGCCGAACCAAATGACGTCGAACCAGATTGCTGAGCTGCTATATAGTAGTTTCCCCTCCTCATTTTTTCACTCTATAAATAGTGGAGCTTTTGGACAACAATGACAGCCATCCTATATGCTGAAACTTTGCATAATTTTGTCTGTATTGTTAATTCTTCTTTTGTATAGCCGCCAAAAGTGAATCAATCTTGTAACTCTAATCTTTTAGTGATTAATGAAATCTCCTCTCCCTAATTGGACATACACTAGCTTGCGGTAGTAGAACTGCTATAAATACTGGTGTTATTATTTTTCTGCATTGCATTGATCTATGACCGTCTATTCTGGTGCTTATCTCTGTTTGTATCGTCTCACTACAATCACGATCCAGTTGTTTTCCACTGCGTTGGATTTTTTTATTCCCTTAGACTGATCATCTGAAGGGATTTTCCCCAACAGTCTGGTATCAGAGCTGCAAAGGTTGATTGAGGAGTGTTAGACGCTATAGAAGGAGATGAAACGACTCCAGTAGTTACAAGACCCTATACTAGAGGGATGTATATTGCGTCAGGATCACAGTAGGCAACTAAGAAATGGAATGGGGATAAAGACTTCGAGAAGTGGCCATGGAGGTTGAAGGCTGTTCTAATGAGGAATGAAGTCCATCCAGTAGTGTTTGCTCCAGAGGAGTTGACAACTGATATCTCAGTCGCGAAAAGGAAGGAGATGGAGAATTGAGCGTTTACTACTTTACAACTAGCTATGGGAGAGCATGTCATCTAAGATATTAGCAGTGAGACCACTACTAGGGGCATTTGGACCAAGCTAGAAAATCTCTACTTGAAGAAATCTCTGACTAAGCGTTTGATATTGCTGAAGACATTTCTCACCATGCGGATGAGAGAGGGTACTTTAGTGAAGGAACATTTTAATTTTTTTGATGATCTCGTAATGAAGATGAAGACTGTTGACTTGAAGATGGATGAGGAGCAAATGATAATGATTCTTTTGTGTTCTCTTTCGGAGCGTTACACAGGTTTCGCTAACAGCCTTATCTTCGCTAGAGACACATTTACAGTGGAAGATATGAAGTCAGGCCTTCTATCTGAGGGCTTGAGAGATCAGATGAAGGAGATAAGTGAAGGAAGTAGAGGTGGAAGTAGTAGTCACGGCCTTTTTGTTGAACGAGGTAGAGAAGATAAGAAGAATTAACACTCTAGATGGCGTTCCAAATCTAGGAAGCCCGGTAATGGCAAGAGAGGAAAGTCTAAGGACAAACAGTGCTTTATCTGCAAGAAACCTGATCATTAGAAAAAGGATTGTCTAGATTTCAAGAAGAAGGAAGAAGATGGATCTTCATCATTTGCGGTGGAGAACTCTGTATCTGACGACGTGTTGTCTGCAGCAGTGTCGGATGTCTTAGACCATTGGGTGGACTTGGGGGCATCTTTCCATATGACGCCTAATAAGGATTACTTCAGTTCTTTCGTTGGATGAGAGGGAAGCTCTATTCTTATGGGTAATGATGCTAGCTGTAGTGCAATGGGTGAAGGTATAGTGAGGATTAGAATGTTTGATGGAGTGATACGTGATAGGTGTCCAGTATGTTCCAGGTTTTCGGAAGTCCTTAATTTCTTTAGGACAATTGGAATCTTTGGGATGCAAGGTAACCATCAAGAATGATAGTCTGAAGGTTTCGAGAGGTGCACTTGTTCTTATGAAAAGAGATGTGTTTCGAAATCTGTATTTGCTGAAAGGAACCACAGTTGTTAGAGGGTCGTGTGTTGGAGTAGACAGTTCTCATGCTTTAGATGCCACAAGGCTTTGGCATCTCAGATTGGGTCATATTTCAGAAAAGAGCTTAGAGTTGCTTCGAAGACGGAGGATGATCAAAGGAGAAAGCTTCGACAAGATGGATTTTTGACAGGAGTATGTGTTAGGCAAGCAAACTAAAGTATCTTTTGGAGTTGGACTCTATAGATCGAGGCGAGTACTTGAGTACGTGCATACAGATGTCTGAGGACTGGTTCCTACACCTTCTCTTGGAGGAGCAAAGTACTTTATCTCTTTTATTGATGATTTTTCTCGAAAAGTATGGGTGTATATGATGAAGGTCAAATAAGAGAGTTTTGAGAAATTCAAAGACTAGAAAGCGCTTGTTGAGAACCAATCTGGTTCTAGGTTGAAGGTGCTGAGATCTGATAATGGCGGTGAATTTGTCTCTAGGGAGTTCCTCGATTTCTGTAGACAACATGACATTAAGACTTCAGAGACATTTCACTACACCCGGCGATCCGCAATCCAATGGGGTTGCAGAAAGGATGAACATGACTCTACTGGAGAAGGCTCGTTGCTTGAGAATGACGGCGGGCTTGTCTAGAGGCTTTTTGGTCGAGGCATTATCTATTGCGGTGCATATCATAAATTGAATTTCGTGCTCAGCCATAGATGAGAAGATTCCAGAGGAAAAGTGGAGAGGTAAAACAGTGTATCTTGGTTACTTCAGAATTTTTGGTTGTCCCGTGTACGTTCACCATACAAGTGATGACAAGTTGGAGGCTAGAGCATACAAGGGCATACTAATGGGATACACCGATGGTATCAAAGGGTATCGAATTTGGAACCCTGTTAATAGGAAGATTGTTCATTCCAGATATGTTCCCTTTGATGAGTCTGCTATGTTCAATCCGAAGGAGAAGCTACCTACCACATCAGAAGATTCCGATAGGCCTAAGAAGATGGAAGAAGTTCTCGTGTTCCAGCCAAATAGTAGAGTTGTTGTTGATACTGTCTAGGTAAACGCAGTTGATGAAACATCACAGGATAGTCCACATGTACCTTCTAGTAGTGCTGGTGATGTGCATGAATCTAGAGGAAGTTCAATTCAAGGTGGAGCTGAAAGGAGTTTAGATGAAGGAGTACATACCCGGGTCAGTCGTAGGATTATTAGGCCACCCGAAAGGTATGGTGATTGGAAGTTTGCGAACTTTAGCCTTGGTGATCAGTTTGACTATGCCCTGCATTTGGTTTATGAGGAGCCGCTTGACCTTGATGAAGCTTTGAAGTCATGTGGCAGTTCAAAGTGGATGTGGGCTATGGAAGAGGAGTTAGAATTGTTGAAGAAAAACAAGACTTGGGATTTGGTACCACCTCCTCAAGAAAGCCAAGCCATAAGTTGCAGGTAGGTGTTCAAGGTAAAGGATGATGGGAGATACAAGGATAGACTAGTTGCTAAAGGATTTTCACAAAGAAAGGGATTGGAGTATGATAAGATATTCTCTCCAGTAGCGAGGCATACATCCATCCCCATTTTGCTCGCTATCATCGCAGCTCATGACTTGGAGCTGGAGCAACTGGACTTGAAAATCACTTTCTTGCACGGAGACTTGGATTAGACCATCTACCTGAAGCAACCAAAAGGATTTGTTGTAGATGGAAAAGAAATTTGGGTTTGCAAATTGAAGAAGTCATTGTATGGACTTAAGCAGTCACCTAAACAATGGTACAAGAGGTTTGACTCTTTTATGCTCTCACTTAGTTTTGATCGTAGCAACAAAGACGCTTGTGTGTACTTCAAGCATTTAAAGAATGGTAGATGGGTGTTCCTACTCTTGTACGTAGATGATATGTTGATTGCTTCCAAGGATAAAGCTAAAATCGATGGTTTAAAACGAATGCTAGAGGCGGAATTCGAAATGAAAGACCTTGAAGAAGTAAAGAAAATTTTGGGTATGGAAATCCAAAGGGATAGAAAGGTAGGACCTTTGAGCCTCACTCAAAAGGAGTACATTCGTAAGGTGATTGCTCGGTTTAGCATGGAAGGGGAAAAGGCAATCAACACACCCATGCCTTTGCACATATAGCTTTCAAGTAAAGTCTCTCCGATCTCGAAAAAGGACAAAGCTTATATGATGAAGGTCCCATATGCAAGTGCAGTTGGCAGCTTGATGTATGCCATGGTCTACACTAAGCCTGACTTGCATAGGCTATTGGACTGGTGAGTAGGTTCATGGCAAATCCAGGAAAGACGCATTGGGAAGCAGTGAAGTGTATCTTCCGATACCTTAGAGGAAGTCCAAACCATGGACTTGTCTTTGGTGGCAGAGGAAGAGATTTCTGCTTGGTTGGATTTTGTGATTCCGACTATGCTAGTGATAGAGATCGAAGGAAATCAACCTCCAGATATGTGTTCACCATTGGTTGGACAGCGATCAGTTGGAGAGCGAGGTTGCGGACGATTGTAGCTTTGTCTAGTACAGAGGCAGAGCTCATAGCTGTGGTTGAAGCAGCAAAGGAGACGCTTTACTTGAGGCGATTGTTGTGTGATTTGGGCTTCGCATACGAAGGAGTGAATGTGCATTGTGACGATCAAAGTGCAATTAACTTAGCTGAAAATCTGGCATTCAGCTCGAGGACGAAGCATATTGAGGTGAGAGAGTCGTTTCTTGTCTCGATGAATGAAGAGAAGTTGGTTCGTCTTCAGAAGGTTCACACAAAGAAGAATGCAGCAGACATGTTTACCAAGTCGTTGCCTGTTACTAAGTTTGAGCATTGCTCGAACTTGATTCGCTTAGTGAAGTGCTAGGTGCCACAGGGTGGCATGGGAGAAGAGTTAAGATGGTTCATGGAGACGTTTGTTTTCATGGTGGAGATTGATAGGTTCTACACGGACTGGGTCCTTCGAACACTTTGTTGATGGGTGGTGGTCTTGCCGGAGTTCGTTGACAGAGTGTAATGGATGATGGCATTGCTAAAGCTCATTGATTAAGTATCCATTGCTTGGAGCATGAAGGTGTAGATAAAGTTGGAAGGCTTGCTAGGGATACAGTATCAAGGTAGAGATTGTTGAAATTGATACCCGAATTCCATCTGAAAGCTGCAGTTGAAAAAGAAGAAGGAGGAGTTGCAGAAGAGGAGACGCAGACGAAACCTTAGAAACTAAAATCACGTTGCGTAGAGGAAGCTGGAAGTGAACTGCTAGGGCATGGAGGGATTTGGAGTGGTGAGAAAAGGAAGCTTCGTTTGGTAAAGTGATTTCGTTCGGTAAAGTTAAAGACGAGATTTGGAGCGGTGAGAAAAGGAAGTTTCATTCAGTAAAGTGACTTCGTTCGGTAAAATAGAGAAGTTAAAGTAAAAGAAAATTGCCAAACGAAATATTTCGTTTGGTGATTTGCCGAACGAAATATGTCGTTTGGTGATTTGCCAAATGAAATATTTCGTTCGATCATTTGGGCATGCTAGTCCAAACTGAAGTGGGTAATGCTGAACCAAAATGAGCTGCCGTGTTTGCCGAACCAAATGTGTGCCGAACCAAATGATGCCGAACCAGATTGCTGAGCTGCTATATAGCAGCTGCCCCTCCTCATTTCTTCGCTCTATAAATATTGGAGCTTCTGGACAATAATGGCAAGTATCCTAGAGAGCTGAAACTCTGCAGAATTTTGTTGGTATTGTTAATTCTTCTTTTGTATAGCCTCCAAAAGTGAATCAATGTTGTAACTCTAATCTTTCAGTGATTAATGAAATCTCCTCTCCCAAAGTGGACGTACACTGCCTTGCAGTAATGGAACCACTATAAATACTGGTGTTATTTTTTTTTGCATTGCATTGATCTGTGACTGTCTGTTTTGGTGCTTATCTCTGTTTGTATCGTCTCACTACAATCATAATCCAGTTGTTTTCCACTGCGTTGGGTTTTTTTATTCCCTTAAACTGATCATCTAAAGAGATTTTCCCCAACAATTCCACATTTACTCCCACTATAATTCATCCCTACAGAATCACCTCTCTTCGAGCTAGTCTAAACCCCCACCATCTCCTCTATTGCAAGTATTGTGCAACCGCAGTCTACCATCTTTACTTCAATAAATTCTGCCGAACCATTCCATCATTGACCCTACTGGTTTCCTGTAACAACCTTGATTTTAGAATTATTTTAATAAAATAAACAACGATTTAAATTGGTGAAGAAATTTGATTTTTCTAGTATTGAAGCATGAGAAATTTGAATTTATACTCTTATATAAATAAAAGCTAATGAATTCTTTTGGAATATGAATTCTAAGTATATACATATAGTATTGGAAAATTATATTTTGATGTTTAGGATGAATTTATTTTGATATGGACAATGTAGATTTTTATGTCGATAAATCTTTTGTAAAATTATAAGAGAAATTTTAAGAGTTGAAAATCACTTTTAAAAATCAATTAATTGAGATTTTATATTAAATAAATATAAAATTTATTTGTTTTGAATTGATTAACAAACGAAAAGGGGATAGTTTGGATCAAGTAATGCTTGAGAAGTTATTTCATGATTTAACAAAATGGCTATGAGAAAAATATATAGTAAAACAGAAGGCATGCGTGTTTTTTTGAAGGGAGGGGGAACTCAACATTTTCCTGAGTTTAAATAGAATTAGCCTTTTTTTATTCTGCTTGAATAATATTAGTAGTATTATGATTTTATTCAGTTTCAACTTGATGTGAATCGTTAGCTCTTTAAACTTTTGATCCCTATCGAAATTGGACTAAAAGGCCAAATTCATCCAATGATGCTAGCGAATTTCACTTTCTTGCCGTTTGTTCTCCTTTTTGGCTAGTTAAATATACCACATGTAAACAAACTCCAACAAAAACTGCATGAAAATGAGAAGGTAAGTTTTATATGAATCCCGAAGATGAGTTAGAGTTGTTGAAGAAAAACAAGACTTAGGATTTGGTACCACCTCCTCAAGGAAGCCGAGCCATAGGTTGCAGGTGGGTGTTCAAGGTAAAGGATGATGGGAGATACAAGGCTAGATTAGTTTCTAAAGGATTTTCACAAAGAAAGGGATTGGAGTATGATGAGATATTCTCTCTAGTAGCGAGGCATACATCCATCTGCGTTTTGCTCGCTATCGTCGCAGCTCATGACTTGGAGCTGGAGCAACTGTACGTGAAAATCGCTTTCTTGCATGGAGACTTGGATGAGACCATCTACATGAAGCAGCCAGAAGGATTTGTTGTAGATGGAAAAGAAAATTGGGTTTGCAAATTGAAGAAGTCATTGTATGGACTTAAGTAGTCGCCTAGACAATGGTACAAGAGGTTTGACTCTTTTATGCTTTCACTTAGTTTTGATCGTAGCAACAAAGGCGCTTGTGTGTACTTCAAGCATTTAAAGAATGGTTGATGTGTGATCCTGCTCTTATACGTGGATGATATGTTGATTGCTTCCAAGGATAAAGCTGAAATCTATAGTTTAAAACGAAAGCTAAAGGCGGAATTCGAAATGAAAGTCCTTGAAGAAGTAAAGAAAATTTTGGGTATGGAAATCCAAGGGATAGAAAGGTAGGACCTTTGAGCCTCACTCAAAAGCAGTACATTCGTAAGGTGATTGCTCGGTTTAGCATTGAAGGGGAAAAGGCAATCAACACACCCATGCCTTTGCACATACAACTTTCAAGTAAAGGCTCTCCGATCTCGGAAAAGGACAAAGCTTATATGATGAAGGTCCCATATGCAAGTGCAGTTGGAAGCTTAATGTATGCCATGGTCTGCACTAAGCCTGACGTTGCATAGGCTGTTGGATTGGTGAGTAGGTTCATGGCAAATCCAGGAAAGATGCATTGGGAAGCAGTGAAGTGTATCTTTAGATACCTTAGAGGAACTCCAAACCATGGACTTGTCTTTGGTGGCAGAGGAAGAGATTTCAGCTTGGTTGGATTTTGTGATTCCGACTATGCTAGTGATAGTGATCGAAGGAAATCAACCTCCGGATATGTGTTCACCATTGGTGGGACAACGATCAGTTGGAGAGCGAGGTTATGGACGATTGTAGCTTTGTCTAGTACAGAGGCAGAGCTCATAGCTGTGGTTGAAGCAGCTAAGGAGACGCTTTACTTGAGGTGGTTGTTGTGTGATTTGGGTTTCGCATACGAAGGAGTGAATGTGCATTATGACGATCAAAGTGCAATTCACTTAGCTGAAAATCTGGCATTCAGCTCGAGGACGAAGCATATTGAGGTGAGAGAGTCGTTCCTTGTCTCGATGAATGAAGAGAAGTTGGTTCGTCTTCAGTAGGTTCACACAAAGAAGAATGCAGCAGACATGTTTACCAAGTCGTTGCCTGTTACTAAGTTCGAGCATTGCTCGGACTTGATTCGCTTAGTGAAGTGCTAGGTGCCACGGGGTGGCACGGGAGGAGAGTTAAGATGGTTCATGGAGACGTTTGTTTTCATGGTGGAGATTGATAGGTTCTACACGGACTGGGTACTTCAAACACTTTGCTGACGGGTGGTGGCCTTGTCGGAGTTCGTTGATAGAGTGTAATGGGTGATGGAATTGCTGAAGCTCATTGGGTAAGTATCCATTGCTTGGAGCATGAAGGTGTAGATGAAGTTGGAAGGCTTGCTTGGAATACGGTATCAAGGTGGAGATTGTTGAAATTGATACCCGAATTCCATCTGAAAGCAGCAGTTGAAGAAGAAGAAGGAGTTGCGGAAGAGGAGACGCAGGCAAAACCTTAGAAACTAAAATCACGTTGCGTAGAGGAAGCTGGAAGTGAACTGCTAGGGCTTGGAGGGATTTGGAGCGGTGAGAAAAGGAAGCTTCGTTCGGTAAAGTGATTTCGTTCGGTAAAGTTAAAGACGAGATTTGGAGCGGTGAGAAAAAGAAGCTTCGTTCAGTAAAGTGACATCGTTCGGTAAAATAGAGAAGTGAAAGAAAAAGAAAATTGCCAAATGAAATATTTCGTTTGGTGATTTGCCGAACGAAATATCTCGTTCGGTGATTTGCCAAATGAAAAATTCGTTCGATCATTTGGCATGCCGGTCCAAACTGAAGTGGGTAATGCTAAACCAAAATTAGCTGCTGTGTTTGCCGAACTAAATGTGTGCCGAACCAAATGACGCCGAACCAGATTGCTGAGCTGCTATATAGCAGTTGCCTCTCCTCATTTCTTCGCTCTATAAATAGTGGAGCTTCTGGACAACAATGGTAGGTATCCTAGAGAGCTGAAACTCTGCATAATTTTGTCTGTATTGTTAATTCTTCTTCTGTATAGCCTCCAAAAGTGAATCAATGTTGTAACTCTAATCTTTCTATGATTAATGAAATCTCCTCTCCCCAAGTGGACGTACACTGCCTTGCAGTAATGGAACCACTATAAATACTAGTGTTATTTATTTTTTTTGCATTGCATTGATCTGTGACTGTCTATTCTGGTGCTTATCTCTGTTTGTATTGTCTCACTACAATCATGATCCAGTTGTTTTCCGCTGCGTTGGGTTTTTTTATTCCCTTAAACTGATCATCTGAAGGGATTTTCCCCAACAATTCCCACCTTCACTCCCACTGTAATTCATCCCTACAGAATCACCTCTCTTCGAGCTGGTTTGAACCCCCACCATCTCCTCTATTGTAAGTATTGTGCAACCCCAGTCTACCATCTTTACTTCACCAAATTCTGCCGAACCATTCCATCATTGACCCTGCTGGTTTCCTGTAATAACCTTAATTTTAGAATTATTTTAATAAAATAAACAACGATTTAAATTAGTGATTTAATTGAGAAATTTGATTTTTCTAGTATTGAAGCATGAGAAATTTGAATTTATACTCTTATATAAATAAAAGCTAATGAATTCTTTTGGAATATGAATTCTAAGTATATACATATAGTATTGGAAAATTATATTTTGATGTTTAGGATAAATTTATTTTGATATGGACAATGTAAATTTTATGTCGATAAATCTTTTGTAAAATTATAAGAGAAATTTTAAGAGTTGAAAATCACTTTTAAAAATTAATTAATTGATATTTTATATTAAATAAATATAAACTTTATTAGTTTTGAAATTGATTAACAAACGAAAAGGGGATAGTTTGGATCAAGTAATGCTTGAGAAGTTATTTCATGATTTAACAAAATGGCTTTGAGAAAAATATATAGTAAAACAGAAAGCGTGCGTTTTTTTTGAAGGGAGGGGGAACTCAGCATTTTCCCGAGTTTAAATAGAATTAGCCTTTTATTATTCTGCTTGAATAATATTAGTAGTATTATGATTTGATAACCTTTTCAGTTTCAGCTAGATGTGAATCGTTAGCTCTTTAAACTTTTGATCCCTATCGAAATGGGACTAAAAAGGCCAAATTCATCCAATGATGCTAGCGAATTTCACTTTCTTGCCGTTTGTTCTCCTTTTTGGCTAGTTAAATATACCACACGTAAACAAACTCCAACAGAAACTGCATGAAAATGAGAAGGTAAGTTTTATATGAATCCACATTTTAGTCTCCTAATCCATCCACAAAAATAGCTTCTTTGACCTTTTACATAATTTAAAAAAACGATTAGTTTATCTACCACGTATACTTCTTTCTTCTTATCTTTTACAGTGCATGACACCCTTTCTTTTTTACTTCAACCGTAAAGGTTAATCAAATCTACTACTCCAAATAATTTGATACTTAAACAACTGCACCGAATCATTTGAGATACTTTTATGTCATTATGTGTGTCTCCAATCTTTAATTTAAATTAATAATCAATACTAATAATAGACATAAAAAATATTGTCCAACTCATTATAATGTTTATGTGTAAGGAAAAAATGGTTGATAAGAAAAATTCAAGTGATCTCAAGGGAACTATCAATCGTACTATGAGTCAAAATGAAGGATGTCTAGAATTTTATTCGAGGATAACGAATGATGAAGAAGATAACAGATAATTGGTTGAAGCCTTATAAAAAGGAGGCAAAAACATCAAAAGTGATTTTAGACAAAGTTAGGACAATCCTGATAGATTGAATTTTAATACGGTAACCATAGTAATTTATACATTTATTTTATTTATTTATACAACTGTATCTCTTTGTTGCAATTTTATTTTATCATTCAGATTAGTGATATATCATATTTAGAAGATCAAATACTAGAATGAGACTGCACATTTGCATTTAGAAATAATAAGATACAAGATTTTTTATTTTTTCATATAAGCGATAATGTTACTTGTGAGATTGAAGAGCACTCATTTTTTTATATATGATTTGGATATTCCATTGGCGTGGTGAACTCAGAGAACGGTGAAAAACTTTCAAAAAGTCTTGTGGGGTAGTTGTTACTATCAAGCAAAGTGAAAATCAAAAAAGTGATTATAGAGGTCGTATATCATATTGGTGCGAAAGAAGTGGCATACACGTTGAGAAGGAAGAAAATAAAATAATCAATAATAAGATAAAGTCTTGAAAGATGGGAACTAAAAAATGTGGATGCCCTTTCTTAATGAAAGGAGTTACACTACCAATGTTGGATCGGTAACATATTGATAGGAATAAGGTAGAATATGAGAAGAAAAGTTGAGACAAAGAGAAAAAGAGTTAAATCTATAAAATATAGAGAACAGATTGTAATAAACATGCATTCCTCACTTCCACGTACAGCTAAAAATCATGACATGCCTCGGTAAAAATTGTTGCATTGGTTCTTCTTCTTAGCAATGTATTCTGAACATGATTATTTATAGTAAAAGAGTAAAGAAATAAATAAAATTAGAATAGCATATTCTATCAGTTAATCCACATGCGGATTAACTTACAAATAATTTATGGATTAACTTAATGGAATTATACTGTGAATCACCTAAAAGAAACCGTGGATAAAAGTAAAAGTTAACAAATGAAAATTTTCAACATTGAAATACATAACGATGAACTATCAAATATTGGTAAAATGAAAATGCACCTTGGTTATGAAACAA
The DNA here is from genome assembly GCA_030737815.1 of Allium fistulosum. Lineage (NCBI taxonomy): Eukaryota > Viridiplantae > Streptophyta > Magnoliopsida > Asparagales > Amaryllidaceae > Allium > Allium fistulosum. The sequence goes on from CM060906.1 coordinate 571,631,962, forward strand.
AAGTTTTGAAGTTTCTTAAGATAATCATTAATTACCTATGGAAAATAATCAAATTTTCCTGCAAAGAGATATTAATCAACATTTGGCTTCCAGTTCACACAATTTACCTAGTATTTTTTAAATAAACATACCAATTCGCGACTAATATAACAAGCTATGATGTTTTGAAAGCATAGCCACCAAAGAATATAGAATGATCAGTTAAAACTTAGAGCATAAACATTGTTTCAACAAAGAGGTCTTCTTGAAGGAACTCGTGCATACAGGTTGTGTTATTTTTTTCTTCAAAATAGTTGTAATAGTTTTAAAACGCTGTTACTACAATGTGTTATAATATGCATGCAACACATCGTTTATATAATGATTATCAAACAATCAAAATAATATTTTTTTTGAAATAAAAGAAGCGGATAGTTTAGTGGAATCATGTTATATATTATTGTTTGATGTTTAATATACATTGATTGTTTGCATTTCTCACTCTATGCATAATAAAATTCATGTTATGTATGCCAATTTGTTTCAAATATATATAAGCCTAAAACGACTTTGTTTAAGCATTATTGAATTTAATTTTTGTGAATGATTGAGTTGATAATCAGGAATATTCTCTTTAGTAGCAGAAGTAAGAATGCACATAATTTATCCATCACAAACCTTAGCAACAGTAAACAAAAACACAAATTGAGAGAATGAAGCACAACTTTATTGACCTGCAACTTTGGCATATTAATATGCCTGATACAACTTGGATTCAGGAAATAACAATCCACGTTAAACATTAAAACATAGTTACTGAAAAGACTAAATCAAGAACAAAAACATGTTCCTAAAGACTAGGACTTATTAAAGAAACAGTAAAACAGGATAGCTGAGCAATACATAATTATTTCAAAAGCAAACTCCAATATTTCCTCCCTTAAACTACATTGTACCATACAATCAGTTTATTCTCCTGGCATTCTGCATTGTCCAAGCAAGCTTTTGAATTTCTGGAGGTCATCAAATTTTAATGGTTTAACATCAACTACTTGATTCTATGAATTGCAATAAACTAACTCTACCACACCATCCTTTCACAGGTCACGAAGAAAATGGTATTGAACATCTATATGTTTGCACCTTTGATGCATGACAGGGTTTTTTGACAACTTTATAGAAGAACCGTTGTCACAAAAAATCAGTGTGGACTTACCTTGGTTGGAACCAAGCTTTTCAAGAACTCGTCTCATCCATATGCATTGACAAGCACAGTAAGTCGCTGCTATGAATTCAGCTTCTGTAGTAGATAATGTGACCACTGGTTGCTTTTTGGTTGACCATGCCACTGCACCATTGCTCATAATAAAAACATAGCCAGATGTACTTTTACGATCATCAATATCGCCGATATACACTATCTGAAAATGCCACCAGTTCTTCACCGTTTACAACATCAGAACTATAGCAAATACCTAGTTCCATAGTGCCTTTAATATACCTCAATATCCTTTTGATAGCTTGCATGTGAAGCTCATTTGGTTTCTCCATGTATCTGCTTACTAAGCTTACAACAAACATGATATCTAGTCTCGTCACAATCAAATACATCAAACTACCAACTATTTGTTTGTATCATGTAGCATTCACACACACCCCTTCTTCATCTTTTAAAAGTTTACAGCCTTGAACAATATGAATTAGAACTGAGTTACAGTTGTTCATATCAAACCTTTCTAGAACTTCCAGAGCATACTTTCTTTGACTCAAATAGATTCCTTCATTGTTTTGCACAACCTCCACACCTAAGAAGTACTTCATCTTCCCCAAATATGTCATTTCAAATTTTGACATCATTGATGCTTTAAATTATTCAAACATTCTTGCATCATTTCCTGTAAATATCAAATCATCGACATATACACTTACAGACTTACTATTAACATCTTCCTATCTCCTTGCGACTTCACGAACAAAGTATGCTCATTTGGACATTTTTCAAAGCCTTCCCTAATAAAATATGTCTCGATCCTGCTAAACCACGCTCCAGGGGCTTGTTTTAGTCCGTAGAGTGCTTTCTTTAGTTTATAAACCTTATGCTCTTCCCCAATCTTCTCGTACCCTTAACGCTGCTCTACAAATACATCTTCTTCTAACTTGCCATGCAAAAATGCACTCTTCACATCAAGTTGGTAAACACACCACTTTCTTTGCGCTGCTTAAGCTAATATCATCCTTATTGTATCCCATCTTATGACTGAAGCAAAAATTTCACTATAATCTACGCCATGCCACTACACCATACTACCCATTTTGCCACACCCCAACGCGGAAAAATTACCACGGTTTTGAGTCGTGGTAAAGGAAACTAGCACGGTCTAAGGCCGTGGCAATTTTACCACGGCTACGAACCGTTCCAATATTACCAAAAAAATTTCACCCCCGCCCCCCATCTCAATAACCCTCGCCTCTCTGCTTAAACAAAAAAAAAGAATGCCCCCATTTCAGTCACACGCCCTAATTTCAATCGCGCGCCCTAATTTCACAGTTTTCCCCAATCGCGCTTCTTCTTCCTCAAAGTTACATCATCTACTTCTCCGTCTTCCTTCACTTCTTCCTCTCCGTCTTCAGTCTTCATGATTTTATTTCCAAAACCCTACTTACACTAAATTAAATTGCCACCTCTTGCAAATCATCACCGCCTGTTCCAATTCGCTATCGCATCCTCCAAATCGCCATCATCTACTTCTAAATAACAAATAGCAGCATGCGAGCACGTTCGACCTTAACCTCGAATGGCATAAAGCAAGCATGTTCGACCTCAACCTCGAATAACCGCACTCGAGCATTCAACCTCGACTCAAAAAGCAGTACGAATCGAGCACGTTTCAATCTCAATCTTGCCAGCACGTTTCAACCTCTACCTTGTCAGAACTGCTAATTCGGAGTAGACAGGGTAAAAATCATACAGCCATAGCCCTTTTTTGCTTTGTATTCGTCTCTGCTTTAATATTTATGCAAGTTAATGTTTTCATAGTGACTCTGTATTATATTTGTTGTGTTTTCATGGCTCTAGATGTGTTAGAATTGTAGATGGTATCTTTAAATCAATCAATACAAGATGATTAAATTCTTGTTCTTGTAAATTATTCTGTATGATCTTCAAAGCTTCATAATTAGTTAAAGATCTTAATTGCTTTGTCCTGTTTGGTCAAGTAAACTTCCATCCTATAGTGGACATGTTATTAGCATGTTCATACCTTTACAGAGATAAAGTAAATAAAAGATCAACATGTCTAGTTTCACCTTTAAATAAATATTTTGTACACTTAGTGGACAAACATTTTCAAAGAAGATGTGAATAGTTTGGTTGAGATTTGAAACCTTTGATGCAATCATGTATAGTACCTGACGGTCAGAATTTTTCAGAAATAAAACGGAATATCAATATTTAAGTTTATACTTGAATTTGGTACGGTTGATTTTATGTTAAAATCTTAGTGTTATACCCTCACAAGGCTTTATTGGGTTTTATATGATAAACCCAAGAGAGGGTTTGTGTTAAAAAAAACATAAGCTTTATTTATTTATCTTCATTTAAGTATAAATTGTGCTTGTTTCACTTGAAGAAGGTAGTGCTTCTTTATTTATGGGTTGTTGCCCAAAGACAAAAATAATTTTCATATTGAGAAAGCAAGGGAAGGCAATCGACCTCCTTCACCTACCTCAACGTGGAAACGCCCATGCGTAAATTCAATCTTAAGGCATTTATTCCTAAGTAAGAACAGCAAATCTCAGTCTTTCCACAATTAGTAGACTGTATAGTTATTCATTGACATATGTTGGGGTTATTTATATTACAAAAGAATTACAGACATTTTTGGTTATACACGAGTTAGTTATATATGAGTTAAATATAAACATCTAATGCTACAATATTACTTTATGTGCCGTGACATACAGTTGGAAATCCCCAAGCTTTTGGACAACCAGATATTTTCAATGCTAGGTCAACATTTTTTTTATGTTAAAGTTTACTTGATGATTAATGATATTACAGTTAACCATTATATTGCATTGGCAGAAAAAAAAAGTCTCTAAGTTTTGTTTAATAATTTTATTTTATCATATTATATCGAATTGGGTACTTCCTGTTTTACATATGAGTTATATTTTACCAATTTGGCCACCATTTAACTTTATGTCCTTTATCGTTTGTTCGATCTATTTCTCAGTTTGGAAATACTGTTAAACCAGCTACTTAAATGGAATTTTTTATATTGTTCAATTTAATCACCTCTTATGTGCTAATGCAGTTCAGTGTGGATGTGATATGAAGAAGGTAAATCCCTCTTTGGTGACTTTTCTTTTAACTGCATAACTTTTGGCATGGTTTCACTTTTATTTTTCTTGCAATATTTAAAAAGTTTCCATTTTCCTAATAGTTAGTTTGAAGCTCAAGTCTCAGACATTACCCAAAATTTTAGATATTAATTTGTAGCTACATGTAATACATGTCTGGGACCATGTTATGAATGTCAAATTGTTTGCTCATCTTCAACAACCTCAAAATTTTGCATTTTCCATGCCGATTCCCTTAAAATTACCCGTGAATGTTATTTTGATCAAAATTAGTCCTTAATTGTCTGTTACCAATTTGTATTCCATAATCAATTGTTATAGCTACTAAAAATATATTCAGTTAGTCTGATACTAAATATTGACTACCTGACTGGTAAAATTGATTTAATTTACTTGGTCTAAGGTTGATATGCCCTAATCAATTTTACCAACTATTTGTTTTGTTTCAATATTAGAAAATTGAACTTTATGCGACTGATGGAAGATGATCAAAAGGAAGACGGTTATTTAGCTGTCATGTTAATGCAGGTAACTTTAATTTATGCACTTTTTTTTCTATTTTTGTACTGTTCAGAGCACAAATATCTTCTTTGTTTCTTTTTTGCTTTTCATGCTTTCTCATCATTCTTTCTATTTGCTTCAAAGAACGTATTTTAAACATTTTTATTGACACCATTTTTCCTTGGTAAAAATAAGGTTTAATGTGTAATTTTGAAATTTAAACATCGTAGATGTCACTATGTCTCTACCAGTTCAAAGAAGAAGTTACGTACTTATTTGAATTTCTGTCGTTCTAATTTTTTCATCAACAAACATGAAAGTAAAAACATATCTTTTGCCCACATTAATTTGAAAAGAGTATACTTATACTCCTTTGCAATAAGCATAACCATTCTTGAATAAAAAAACTATTTGGCTTTTATGCATGGAGAAGCTTTATATAATCATATTTCATCGTCTCACTTGAGAACAATATTCGATAGGTTTCTAACTACTAGAGATAACTTTTGTAATAACTAATAACAGTTTGGAAATAGTTTTCATGTATAGTTTTAACTAAACATCACAAGTTATATGCAAAAATTTATATACTCGATTCTTGCTACAACTAGTGTGGCATATTGTTCTCAAACCCAAATTTCTTTAGATAGTTAATAGTTTTAATGCGAAAAGTTGTATGGACATTATTGTGAAAGTATGACAAAGAGTTAAAAAACGAGAACAAAATTTGATTTACATGTTGTTATAATATTTTATAGTATTATATTATTTATTTCTAAACTTTCCGTTTTAGTAGCATGCATTAGTGTATGGTTTCTTTAGCATCCAAGCTGTATTTTTAACGTTTGATTCAAAGATCTCAAATTTAAACATTATGTAGTGCTGGATAAGAATTTGAATTTAATAACTTAAGTGAAATTAAGTTTTAGTGTAGTAGATCATGGATACTAAATACCACATATCCTTATCACCACTAGGACGACAATAAAAACTATCACGATTTCATTTTTGTTTTCTGGATGTAGCACCTTTTAATGGTGAATATCATTTTCCCTTGGTGACAAATGTAGTTGCCTAAACCACAATATTCATATATTACAAAAATTCATTGATCGATCAAAATGTGACGTCTTCAATTTATGATTTAATTTGAATTAACTAATTGTATAGCAAGATGTTTTCAAAACTGCAAGTCTGTGCTCTATTTCATTAGCTAAACCACCATTGATGAATATTTAGCTAAAATTATTTCCATTGTTTACCCTTGGACTGAACTTAACATAGCCTAGATAATAGCAGTTGCAAAACCTTGATAACAAAATTTTAGATTAAATTTTACCTCACCTTTTAAGCTTGCATTTTGAATTATATCACATATCATATACATCTCTTTTTCCTTGTCAAATTTACCCGATTCTTATTGAATTTCCATATGAAACAAAAAGTTTTGTTGAAATGATTAACAAAACGTTAGTCCAATTATTTTTCCCCATCTCAACAAACATGTCGTTCACTACCGTGTTTAGACTTATTGCATTACATCCGCTATAAATTATATTAAATTTCTTAGCCATAGAGTCAATGTTAAGTATTATGTTATGATCAGGCAAGATGCAAAAAAATGTACAGGTAGCAGTTGAGTATAATTGGAGCATCGAAGGTATTGAACAGAGTAAACCTAGATATAAGTAATTTTAGACGATAGTGTGACCACTTGGGTCCTGTCGGTCTATTATTTAGACCTTAGATACTGTACTATGTATTACATCTTAATCTTGGGCACCGGTAAACAAATGAGGTAATAATTTGTTACCACAATGGATATACCAGTAAAAACCGTTTGTGGATAACATTATATTGGTTGATCGTATAATTTTATCAGCAAAAGTAGAGTAATGCCACAAACGAGCTGATGACTTATCAAAGTGGTTGTGAAGTAGTAAACGAGTTTGACAGTATATGCTCGTAGTTAATTGAACCCTGTACTTTTCATTTTTCTCAGTACAAATCATAGAGCTTATTCATCATCTTTGCACCTAATCATTAATTATGTTTGCTGATCAAACAAATATGATATAATACTAAAGTTACAAACCTGAATTTGGCCATGCAAGAACCTGATGTTAAGATTGTATACACGATTTCAACCAAAATCTAATATTTGATTTGTTTATCGTTGATAGATGACCCATGTTGTTGAAGTGGATGATGTGAAGCCTGAAGTTGAAATACATGCCTTATAGTGCGAAATCAAAAACTTGCAGTTCAGCAAGTGCATTAGAAGGAGTTACACTTTGTAGTGTGCATTATGTATTATTATTGAACTTTTGTTTTCATGTATCATTGTATTGTACTTGATGAACCATCTGAAATTTTGTCTTCATGTACCATTGTATTGTACTTGATGAACTATCTGAAACTTTTGTCTTCATATATCATTGTATTGTACTTGATGAACTATATATCTTAGTTGATGAACTGTTTATAACAATGAACCGTATTGTGAACTAAGACATTTAATCTATGCTTTGAGTTTCAATTGAGATCACTATTTTGTTGAATTGAACTAAAGTAAGAACAGCCGAGGCTTTTGATTAATTTGAAAAACATACAAAAATTAGTCACGGCCTTAAGCCGTGGCTAAACATGTATTTGCCACGGCTCTAAGCCGTGGCTGAATGTAATATTGCCACGGCCTCAAACCGTGGCAAAATAGAAAAGAGCCACGGCTTTGGGCCGTGGCAAATTTTCATTTAGCCACGGCTCTGGACCGTGGCAAAATTTTTGTCACTGCCTATTTTGACATGGCCCAAAGCCGTGGCAAAATCGTTTAGCCACGGCCCAAAGCCGTGGCGAAATGACTTTTCTGGTGTAGTGCTGTTGCGTGTAGCCTTTTGCTACTAGGCGAGCTTTGAGCTTGTCAACTTTTCCTCGTTCATTCAGCTTTGTTTTGAAAATCCATTTCACTCCTATCTTTTTTGCTCCCTTTGGTAAGTCTACAAGCTCCCAAGTGTCATTTTTCTCAATAGCACCAATCTTATTGTCTATCGCAACTCTCCACTTCAGACTCTTTTTTGCTTCTCCAAAAGTGATTGGATCATCCCCTGATGCATAAAGAACCATGTTGAGGGCTTCTTCATTCTCAAATAATTCTTCACCTGTGACATAGTCCTTCATCCAATATGGGGTTCTTTTATTTTTAGCTTGAATCAACTCCTGTGAGGCTGTTTTAGAAGGTGAGGTTGTCGAAGTTGTTGCACTGCTTGAACTTTTATGTGGTATTTCAAGTTCATTTCCTTCACAAAACGACACCATAGCCTCTTCTTTCGGCTCATCCTTCTCTTCATTCATCTCTTATTCATCGCTATTAATTAATTTACCATCATCACCCCACTCGAGCGGCATAGATTTTTTTTCTTCTGCACTCCAATTCCAACCCTCGTTTTCTTGAAAGACAACATCACGACTCACAACTATCTTCTTTGTAATTGGATTGTATAGTCTATAGCCCTTGGTTTCTTCACTTACACCAAGTAAAACACACTTAAAAATCTTTGGATCTAGCTTCTTTCTTTTTTCTTCTGAGATATGGACATTTGCAATGCATCCAAACACTCTGAAGTACTCCACAGATGGTTTGATGCTGCTCCAAGCCTCTTCAGGTGTGTAATCTTTTACTTCTGCAGTAGGACTTCTGTTGAGAACATGTACACACCAATTGACTGCCTCTGGCCATAATTCATTAGGAACTTTCTTCTCCGACAACATACTTCGTACTAAGTTCATGATGGTTCGGTTTTTCCTCTCAGCAACTCCATTTTGTTGTGAAGTGTAGGCAGCAGTAAGTTGTCTTTTGATGACATTTGCACTGCAGAACTCATTAAATTCTTTAGAAGTAAACTCACCCCCTATCTGTTTTTAAACAACATATCAAAGCACACGATTCCTTTTCAACAAAACTTTTAATTTTTTTAAACATACTTAAAGCCTCTGATTTTTTGAATAAATAATAAACCCGACACTTTCTACTAAAATCATCAATAAAAGAAATTAAGTAGCTATTTCCACTGCTCGATTTCGGATTCAAGGGGCTACATAAATCTGCATGGACTAGCTGTAGTTTCTTTGTTGCTCTCCAACAGCTTCTCTTAGGAATGACATCTCTATGTTGCTTCCCAATTAAGCAATCTGAGCATACTTTATTAGGCGCTTTAAGGAGTGGTAACCCTTTCACCATATTTTTATAATGCAAAGTTCTCAGTCCTTTAAAGTTGAGGTGGCCAAATCTGTGGTGCCATAACTGAGTTTCATCCTCATCAATTGCCTGGAAACAGGTTGGTTCTCTTTGTGCCACGGCTGCTAGCATCACAAACATGCGGTTTGCAGTCATTGAAGACTTCATAATTAACCTTCTTGAAGGATGAAACATCTTACATGTACTGTTTTGAATGAGAATTGTAAGACCCTTTTGTTGCAGCTGTCCCACACTCAACAAGTTATTTTTAATTCTGGAATATAGAACACCCCACTGACTACTTAAACAATGCCTTCAACACTTAATTTAACAGTACCCTTCCCCATCACATTCATTCTAGTATTATTTCCTAGCTTCACAGATTGCCTAAAGCTTTCATCAAAGTCAGAAAACCAAACCCTATCTCCAGTCATATGATTACTGCAGCCTGAATCTAAAAACTATACCTGATCTCTTCTTGTGCCTCACATCTCAGTATGGGCCATGAGCAGCATCTCATCACTTTCATCCAATTCAGCATAGTTAGTGGCTTTATCCCATTCCGGACATTTATACTGAAAATGTCCCAACTTATGGTCTTTATAGCATTTAATGATGGCTATGTTGAGTCTCCCTCGACCTCTTCCTCTGCCTCGAAAGCCTCCGCTTGTTCTGCCTCTACCTCTACCATTCTCCCTTGCTCCATATCTTCGTTCACTGGTGACTTTGGGAGCATGTTCTTCTTCGTAAGACTGGTGACCTCTCATCCTTTGCTCATGAACTAGAAAACTGCTTTGCAATTCATCAAGCGATAATATTTCAAGGCCATTAGACTCCTTTATCGAACATACCACATAATCAAATTTTGTGACCATCGATCTTAAAATTTTCTTAGTGATAATGTTCTCTTACATCTTCTCGCCGCATGCCTTCATCTTGTTTGCTATGGCCAGTGTGTGTGCAAAGTAAGCATTAACTATTTCTCCTTCCTTCATATGGAGGACCTCAAAATCTCTGCGTAGGGCTTGCAATTGTGCTCTCTTTACCCTTGTTGAACCTTGAAACTTATTCTTCATTAAATCACAAATGTGCTTTAATTCTTGTATCCGTATTCAAATGGTATCAAGGATTTCTCGATCAATTGCTTGATACAAATAGTTTTTGATCTTCAGATCTTTCTAGGTTTGTTCTTCAATTGTCTTAAGTTGTTCAGCTGTTGGTGTTATTCCAGCTGCCACCGTCAAGATGCCATTCTCGATGAGGTCCCAATATTTCTTTGAACGAAGGAAATTCTTCATCAACTTTGCCCAATGATCATAGTGACCATCAAATTTGGAATGGAAGGAGTCACGAACCTTGCATTACTGCTCTCTGCCATCTTTCTACTTCTCACTTTGTTTCTCTCACACTCACTGTTTATCTCACGAGCACTTGCTATTCTCTCTCACTCTCTCACAATCAGGCCCTTGAAGATATGGCTCTGATACCACTGTTAGTAACAGTAAACAAAAATACAAATTGAGAGAATGAAGCACAACTTTATTGAACTGCAACTTTGACATATAAATATGCCTGATACAACTTGGATTCAGGAAATAACAACCCATCGTTAAACACTAAAACATAGTTACTGAAAAGACTAAATCGAAAACAAACACAAGTTTCTAAAGACTAGGACTTATTAAAGAAACAGTAAAACAGGACAGCTGAGCAATACATAACTATGTCGAAAGCAAAGTCCAACAAAACCTACTTCAAGTTAGAGTCTTGTGCAGCTATTATGAAATGATGATGATTTTGTATAGTTTCTCACAATCATGTACATCATTTATATACCAAGACATTCAAAGAACTTGGAAATATAAAATATATATTGAATGTAATCTGCACTTGTACAAAGTAAAAAGTGGGTATTTTCGTTGATAAATTAAGTTGCCTTCTAGATGCATGAAGTAAAACATAGTTTTTGCTTTAGTGCACAATCAATGATAATTCTTTTTTTAACATTTCGCACTTACTAATAAACATTTGGACAAACCACCGAAGTAATAATATAGGAATTGACGAAGAGTTGAAACCACATAACACAGAAGTAACAAACTTAGTAATAACAAACCTCATTGTTCCAGTGGCTAAGCCTTTCGATTTTCATGTGAGAACTTACTGATTCGAAACTTGTATAGCGTAATTCGAATATATATTGTTATGTAGTATGTCTGTATAAGACTTGTAGTACTGCTAAGAATCCAATTTCAAAATAAAAAATAAAATAAAAAAGCCCTGTTGATAAAATGATACCCATCAATTTTTGAATCTACTATAGCACAAAAGCACTACCGTGAAATAAAATAGACAAAAACAAACGAACAAACATTTCTTCCTGCTCTTATGTTTCTAATACACCGTTACGTGTTTCTTGTACCGCTAGTTTTGCCTGTTGGGTTGCAAACTGAAGGTCCCTTTAATTCTTTTTCATATTTTATTGTATGATTTGTAAATAAAAAGAGCCAACTGAAGCATATTCTCAACACCAGATCACCTTTGTTTTCTTCATACATGCACCTATTTCAGTTCATCCACGAGCTCATGTGATGTTTGCTTTAAACTTAGCATAAAACAATCTAAAAAATGAAATAAGTGATTAACGTATAGGAATAACATCTTTTGTAGTGTACTTTTACTTGTCTCTACTTATGGATTAAACAGTTTTCCTCTCACCTTGAGTGAGATCATCACCAACCACATATACAAGAATGCACTTTAGCCTTCACAAGATCTTTTGTAGCACAACCTTGGATTTACAAAGAGTGCACTTTAGCTTACACCAAAATATGCATGATTCATGCATAAAATACCATTAAAGTCTCGTATGATTATGTTTCTTTTAAACATGTACCAAACATGTCATAGCTTGTTCACTAATGCAAATTAAATTCTTCTAAAACATGTTTACCATTTAAGACATCAATAGAAGCAAATTATTCAAGCAATCACTTTCCCCAAAACCACTTTACTTTGAACACCAATGAAAAATCTCTAACAAATACACATAAAGCCAAAAAATGGAAATTACATAACCGTAGGCAATCAAATCGTTAACAAATTACTGAGCAAAAAACAAACACATAAGACTAACGGATTAAATTATGAATACATGATTAGCCCTTTATTGAAGCAACTTGGCCTGAGTTGAAGCTATGGTGAATGATGTTACGCACATGTTATTAACTTAATATCAAAAGGTTAAACGTGAACAAAGAAATAGATATCCTCCTATGGACAACCAATAAACTACTGTAGCTTCTTGAATAATAAAATTTGGTAACAAAACCTCTTAGCAGGCAATCAATTGAAAATGTTACACACACTGAGGCAACCAATTGAAAAGGTTTTATACTTCTGATTTATGAAAGAGCGCTGGTTAAGCATAACTTCCTAAATAATAGGGGATACCATTTTGTATTAGAAAGTGTACTAAACCATCTATCTTTGTCAATATCCTTTAGATTTTTAAATCACCGAGGATAACTTATGATAAGTTCAGAGTTTCCTCAATAATATTAGATATATTGGCTTGGAAGCGCAAACCTTTGGTCTGACCACAAACTTCTAAAATTGCCGTCACACTCTTTTGATGTCTACGTGAAATAGCAAAAATGTATCTCTACAGCCACTATCAAAATTTAGTATAACTCAAAAATAGGATCTAACAATTAATAAACATTTACAAATTCAAAAATTTCTCTATAAATATTTACCAAGTCTTCATATTACTTAAAAAATAGGATCTAACAAATAAACTACGTTATAAATTTTTTTATTATAAATTAATAATATAAATAAAATTTTAAACTAACAAAAAATTAGATATTGTTACTTAGAAATAAAAATTCAAATTAACTACGTATGATTCAACACAAACATATGATTAAATATTTGTGAAAAACATTTTCTTTTAAACGTATTAAACAAATACAATTTGTACAAAAATAATTCAGGTGTCTTCATCATGCGCGAAGCGCGTGCCGTAATAAATAATTGTTCCAATTTTCAAAGGATAACGTACGCTGCTTGAAGAAATGTTCCTAAGAAATTTCCGAAATTTCAATAAATATATTTCACTCGCAAAGCAATTTATTACTTCATAAATAAGATGTTGAATTTTTTTGATCGTGTCTATTTTCCTACTCGATGTTATGTACTTTACATTGAATTTTTTTTCTTAAGAAACCACGTTGTACCCATGATGGGAATAAACATGGACACATAAGTTTTAGGCCCTAAGTTACATGATCCATGTTAAGTTTTAGGCCCTAAGTAACATGATCCATGTTATCGTTAACCATTTGTACAATGGTTGAAGAGGTTAATATACAATATAGAGGCTAAACATATACGTTATATAAAAAAAAATTATACTAAAATATACGACCCTACAATGCCATCTATTAGTGCGAGATATACTGAAGATAGCGTCAAAAACATCTACGTAAGTTAATATAATTTATCTATCGTGTTGGGGGTGCATAGTAGAGAATCTATATATGTCACAAGGAACTATATTCACTAATTCTTCATCAATTAAAAAGGTTAGTTACCACAACAAGGATAGCTACGATAAAAATCTAATCCAACATCGCTAGATATTCTATCATTTTTTCACTACTTATTAATTATGCATGGATGGCATGAATCACCAGACAAGCTTGCACACGCATGTGCATGACATGGGCAAATGGCGGATGTGGCATCAATACTTTCAGTGGAAAGGACGATGCAATCAGAAGCAAGCTGCCAATTTCAAAGCATAAGTAAATCTCGCCGAGGATAAAGATATCAAAGCTTTAGTCATTGTCGAGGCTAAGTGTAACAGCCCTAAAAAGATTAGTTTTGTGTTGACAGGCAGAAACCCAAAAGATGATCACTTCCTGTCAAATTCACCAGAGACAACCATGGGAACATCGGAGTTGGTAGCTGGAGATAGCAGGAAGGCGTCAGGTGCTGAAGTTCTTGAAGTCATGGCCTGAGAAGGAAGCTACAAGGATGTATCAGTTGTGCCTGTTGTGCACATGCCAAGTGATACAGGCATTATTTGGGCCTATTTACCGTTGTATTTGGGTTGAGAGTCTTTGTATTTGATGTTGAGTTTGTATATTTACTATGTGGTTAAATCAAAGTGGGCTGTATTGAATCACTTGGGTATGAGTTGATTGAGTCTTGCTATCTGATTGTATAAATACAGGAAATGTTGTATCAGAAAGAGTGTGAAATCAGAAAATAATTCTTCTTCTTTTGCAAAATTTAGCTGCTACCTGAGATATTTCTTCTTCATTAGCCATAGTAAATTCTTTCGATTTTTTAGTTAAATAATAGTGTTCAATTCCTTTACAGTTCATCCTTGTTGCTGTTACATTAGATCCTGTTGCATAGTTTAGGCAATCTCTTTTCTTTTCTTTTTCATGTATTTCTGTTCTTGTTCTTAGATTTGCAAACTTACAATTCCTTGTTCTCTTTTTTTGTTGTTCTTGCTTAATTTACCTTTAGATCATTTTCTGCCACTTATAATTCCTGTCATTTCTTGTTTGATCACTTTCTGCAATCTGTCATTCTTTGAATATGTTCTTTCCCACAATCAGAAATTGTAGTTTAAACATGTTAGTTTGATTTCCTATTCATTTTAAATCCAATTCATGTTCACATAAACAACTTGCATTTCCCTGTTGCCTGTACTTCCTGCAAGTATTGATTGACATTCTTGTTGATTTCTGCATAAGTGCCATTGTTCAAATTCTTACAAAAATATCATTTTCAGTTTCTTGATAATTTTTTCTTGTAAATTCTTGAAAATTATTCTCCTTAATCATTTTTCACAATCCCTTCATTTTGATTCCATTTCTTGCTGTGTAAACTGATACTTTTACACATATATCAGTATCAGTGCATAAACTACCCCTGTAAATCTACCACTTCTCAATCCACTGCCACTCCATCTTCTTCTTCTCCATCAAAACTACTCGTTCTTTCATCAATAATCGATGAAAACCTCCACGTCCATGGCTTCTGACCCACTAAAACAACCTGTGCCTCACACTAAGGATAACTTGGTGGAAAACAAGACTTATTGGGTGCCAGACACAGGAATTTCTAGACATCTCTGTGCAAATCAAGAGCTTTTCCATCAATTCCAAGATTCAAGAAAAGGCGACTGTGCATTCATGGAAAACTCTACTACTGTTAGAGTAAAGGAAAGGTTTTTCTTGAACTTACTTCTACAAAAAATTTAGCTTTGAATGATGCATTGTATATCCCTTCCCATCATAGAAATTTAGTCTCTGGTGGGTTACTTAACAAGGCTGGGATGAATCTTGTTTTTTAATTTGACAAAGTCATAATAAGTAGGAATGGGGTAAGTGGGGAAATGATATCTTGCCGATGGTCTGTTTATATTAAACTCCGTTGTTTCTCGTAATGAAAGTACTTTTACTTTTGCTTATATGACCGAGCCCCTTTGACTTAATGGCATAATAGACTGGGACAGGTGAATATGGGCTCAATTAATAGACTAAAATAACTGAATATACTAAATATAGAAAATGACACTTTATCTTTCAAATGTCCTATATGTGTTGATGCCAAACAAACACAAAAACCTTTCAAATTATTTACTAAGAGAAGTACTGAATTACTAGAATTAATACACTCGGACTTAGCTGATTTTAAGAACATAATCTGTAGAGGAGATAACAATATTATGCAACCTTCATGGATGGCTTTTCTAGATACACCAAAATCTATCTTCTTGTATCCAAAGATGAGACTAAAGAAATGTTCTTAAAATCTAAAGCTGAAATTTAAAACCAATTAGACCAAAAAAATTAAAAGGCCTAGATTTGATAAGGATGGAGAGTATTGTACTGATTTTCTAAAAAGTTTTTGTAAGAAACATGGAATTGCCCATGAAATTAGTGCCCTTTATAGCCCCCCACAAAATGGAGTAGCAAAAAGAAAAATAAGACTCTTAAGAGATATGATGAATGTAATGCTTTTAAGCTCTGGTATGTCTGACAACATGTGAGGGGAAGCTGTTTTATCTTCATGTTATATACTTAATAAAGTACCACATAAAAGGTTTATGAATTGTGGAGAGTTTCCTGTAAACCTAAATTTTTTGAAAGTGTGGGGTGCCTAGCTAAGGTGGGATTAACAGACTTTAGAAAATCTAATATAGAACCCAAGACATTTGACTGTGTTTTCATTGGTTGTAAAATCAGATTCTGGATAGAGGAAGAAAGTAGAGAAAAGTAAAATCTATTTTATTCATAGTAAGAAGTTCTGTATATAATTCCAAAATTACAACCACAATCTGAAATGCGCATTACCAGATATATATTTTGTGTGAATGCCAGCTGTACAAAGTAGCTTGAAGAATAAAAAAAACTATTTTACATATTTTTATTACACACACTCATACACCCCCCTCAAGCTGGACCTGAGAAACAAGGCCAAGCTTGAAGCATAACTCTTGATGCTGTTTTGTTGGAAGTGCTTTGGTGAGCAGATCTGCATGTTGCAAATGGCTTGGAACATGAACTGTTGTCAGAAAACCTTCTTCAACTTGTTCTCTTACATAGTGGTAGTCTCTTTTTATGTGCTTTGTCCTCTCATGATATGCTGGGTTGTGAGCAAGAAACTCAGCTGATCTATTGTCACAAAACATGGCAACTGGTGTAGGAACATACACCTTAAGATCTTCCAAAATCTCAACAACCCAAACAAGTTCACTGGCTGTAGCAGACATACTTCTATATTCTGCTTCTGTAGAAGATTTGCTAACTGTTTTTTGCTTTTTAGTCTTCCATGAGATCAAATTATCACCCAAATACACACAATATGCACTTAATGATCTGCTAGAAAACTGGCATCCACTCCAATCTGCATCCGAGTATCCACTTAAGTATAAAGACGAATCTGAAGTATAGAACAAACCAATATCTGAGGTAGATTTCAAATACTTGACAATATGAATAGCAGCCTGAAAATGTGGCTCTCTTGGACAACTGAGAAACTGAGACAAGTGTTGTACCGAGTATGATAAATCAGGTCTGGTAATGCCCAAGTACAGCAGTCTCCCAATCAGTTTTCTGTATATTTCAGGTTCATTTAGAACAGTGCCATCATCGGTTGAAAGCTTCAAACCAGTTGGTAAAGGTGTAGAAAATCCTTTACTATTCTCCAACCCCATTGAACTAACAATGTCTTTTATGTATTTCTTTTGAGATAAAAACGTGCCAGATGAAGTTCTCATGACTTCAATTCCCAAAAAATATTTCAAAGTGCCAAGATCTTTAATAGTGAAGGTTGTATCCAATTCCTTTTTTATCTCATCTATTTGTTGTTGACTGGTACCAGTTAGCAGCATATCATCAACATAGATGAGTATCACTATGAATTCACCATCTAAGCTTCTAGTGAAAAGAGAATAATCTTGGGTAGATTGACAAAAACCAGCTGATTTCAGAAATTTGCTTAATTCTTTGTTCCACTGTCTTGAAGCCTGTTTTAACCCATACAAAGATCTTTTCAACTTGCATACTTGACCAGGATTGCATTTTTTATAACCAGGAGGTGGCTTCATATAGAGTTCTTCATCAATATAACCATGAAGAAAAGCATTATTTATGTCAACTTGACATAATGGCCATTTCTTAACAGTAGCCAATGCCACTATTATTCTCACAGTTGCTAGCTTAGCAACAGGAGAAAATGTGTCCTTGAAATCCTTTCCAGGCACTTGCTGATAACCAATAGCCACAACTCTTCCTTTCAATCTTTCCACATTCCCATCAGGCTTCAACTTTGCTTTATATACCCATTTAGATCCTATAGCCTTTTTTCCCTTAGGTAAATCTGTAATTTCCCAAGTATCATTGGCCTCTAAAGCCTCTATTTCTTTATCCATGGCTTCAACCCAACCTGAATGATCTTTGGCAGTGTTGTATGAAACTGGTTCAAGGACTTTCATAACATTTGCAATAAAAGGTATGAAAGTGTGGTCTATGATGGAAATAACTGCATTTGAAAAATGTTTGAAAGACGGACCAGAAAGTTTACATTCATAATCTTTGAATTTTAAGGGAGCTTTGATATTTCTGGTGGACTGTCTTCTTTGATTAGGAATGACAGGAATAGAAGGAGTAGAAATAATATTGTCCGAAGGAGTGGAAGATCTGACAATACCAGGAGTAGAAGAAGGCAAATATTGGGGAACATGAACTTCATTGGAAATTTCAGTTTCATGTTCCATAGTCTCAAATGTGTTCGGTTCAAGAGAGAAATTCAAATCAAGAACATCAATATCATTTCCAGAAATGACAGGAACAGATGGAACATATTTTTTCTTTGAGGAATTGAGAAATGGAAAAATGTTCTCTTGAAAAACAACATGTCTGGAAACAAGGATCTTTTGAGTAGTTAGATCATAAACTTTATACCCCTTTTGAGCATAAGGATATCCTATGAAAACACATTTGTTTCCCTTAGGATCAAACTTATCTTTTCCTTTGTCCCCATTTGGAATAAAACACTGACTTCCAAACACCCTCAAATGATCATATGTTGGTTTTTCTCCTGTTAACACTTCATAAGGAGTCTTCCAATTAAGAACAGGGGTAGGAATTTTGTTTATCAAGTAAGTAGCAGTAAGGATACACTCACCCCAAAACTTCTTTGGCATGTTAGCATGAATCCTTAATGCTCTAGCAACTTCAGCTAAATGCCTATGTTTCCTCTCAACTCTTCCATTTTGTTGAGGAACACCTACCACACTTCTTTGATGAACTATGCCTTTTTTAGCAAAAAATTCACTACACTCTTTGTTAATGATTTCAGTGCCATTGTCTGACCTGATTTTTTTAATAGTTTTCCCAAATTGATTCTCTATCAAAGCAAAGAAATCAGTAATAGTTTTGAACACTTGACTCTTATTATGTAACATAAATTTCCAAGTAGTCCTACTATGATCATCCAACACAGTCAAGAAATAAGATGTTCCACTCATTGTACAAACTCTAAATGGCCCCAAAAGATCAAAATGAACCAACTCAAAAATAGTAGAGGCTTTACTGCTACTTCTTGAAAAAGGAAGTTTATGAAATTTTGATTGAAAACATACATCACAATCAAAACCATTTACATTATTGCAATCACAATCATCAATATGTTTCATTCTAGTCATAGAAGCATGTCCAACTCTAGCATGAATCAAAGCAACATCAACTTTCACAGCATTTACAACATTATTCGTTACAGAATTATCAACTATCACAGTATTAGTTGATCTAATCTTACTGTTTATTCCACTATGTATAGATTTAGAAATACCTGTCATCTTCAAGTAATACAACTGTCCAACTTTCCTTCTAATTGCTAAGTATTGTTTAGTAGTAAGGTCCTGAAAGAAACATTCAGTTGAATTGAATGTCACGCTCAGATTATTACTATCTATAAGCCTCCCAACAGACAACAAGTTGTACTTAAACTCTCTAATCAACATCACATCTTTCAAAAACAGACCAGATTCAAGAACTATATCACCTAATTCATTCACATGCTTAACAGAACCATCAGGTAAACATACAGAAATCTGATTTGTTAACCTTTTCCTAGTTATGAACATGCTATCATTGTATGTCATATGGTCAGTGGCACTGGAGTCAACAATCCAACTATCACCATATACCATGTTAGAAGATATATGTGTGTCAGAATTATTACCTGCACTATTAGCAAAATCTCCTGAACTGCCACTTGCTTCTGAAGAACTTTGCTTTCCTGCCATAGCCTTCATAATCTGCTTGCATATGGCGTTCATCATAGAGGGGTCAAGTTGCATCTGTGAACCGGAAGCTCCCTCACAATCACCATCCAAAGGAGTGTCAGACGTTCCAGCACCATTATTGGTACTGATATGAGCAGCAAACTTGCCATAGCCTTCATTCTTCTTGTTGGGATTCTTCCACCAATCGGGATATCCAATCAGTTTAAAACACTGATCTCTTGAGTGGCCCTTATTCTTGCAGTGATCACAAAACCTATCTGCTTTATCTTTCTTCCAATCCTTCTTCATACCACTATTTTGACCAGAGAATTTAATGTTTCCTTGATTCATTGTCTTCTGAAGTTTCTGTGCAGCCAAAGCACTCACCTCTGTGCTACCCTCAGCCATACCACTAATCTCCTTTTGTTTCTCAACTTGCTGCAATATGGAGAATGTTCTGTTTACAGTAGGAATAGGATCCATAGATAAGACATTTGTAATAGTGTTATCAAAACCACTATTCAGCCCTAGCAACAATTGCATCACCTTCTCCTCAGATTCAAACTCAGTAAGTTTTTTTAAAAATTTGCAGGAACAAGAATTTAGAGCACCACAATCACAGCTAGGAAAACTCCTTAATTCTTTCAGTTTATCCCATAAGTTTTTCATCTTGTTATAATACTGCAAAATTGTTAAATTCTGTTGCCTAAGCCCTTCTAATTCCTTCTTGAGTTGATACACCTGGGGTCCATTAGTCTGTCCAAATCTTTCTTGGATATCATTCCATAAATCTTCTACAGAATTCACTAGACTAAAGGTCTCTGAAATCTCTGGTTTCATAGAGCTCAGAATCCAACCAATCACCATGTAATCAGAACGAATCCATTGTTGATACGTAGGATCACTAGAACTAGGTTTCTTGATAGATCCCTCAATAAAACCTAACTTGTTCTTTGCGCCCAAAGCACGTTTAACATTTTTCGACCAATTGAGGAAATTATCGCCATTAAAAGCAACAGAAACTAGCGAAGTATTCGAGTTGTCAGAAGGTGCCAAAAACAACGGATTATTGAAGCAATTACCTTGATTTTGGCTCCTCTGATTGCTTTGTTCGGAGTTAGAAGAATCCTCTTCAATTATTGCCATATCTGACACTCAACCTTAGAAAAATCAAAATCCGAGGTTAATTCACCAATTCAGAAGAAAATCGAGCGAAATGCGAATAATTTGATCGCCATTTCCTGTTCTGATACCATGTAAAATCAGATTCTGGATAGAGGAAGAAAGTAGAGAAAAGTAAAATCTATTTTATTCATAGTAAGAAGTTCTGTATATAATTCCAAAATTACAACCACAATCTGAAATGCGCATTACCACATATATATTTTGTGTGAATGCCAGCTGTACAAAGTAGCTTGAAGAATAAAAAAAAACTATTTTACATATTTTTATTACACACACTCATATTGGTTATGCTTCTAATAGAGCTGTAGATAGATTTATGTCTTTAAATGATCGAACTATTTATGAAGTTAGTGTAACGATTTAAATAACGTAATTAACCAGATTTTTTTTTCTTGAAATAAAACAATAAAGTTATTGCAATGAAAATTTGATATTTGGTATGCGTCTATTCAAATGTAACAAGTCAAATTTTTATTGGAAAATATGGAAGTTTGTTTGGTTGTGAAATTTTAATTTAAAATTTAAATCAGTTAAATTAACTGGAAATAAATTATTTTTGAAATCTGAATATTTTTATATAATAAAATTTTAAATCATTTTCTGAGTGATACGTCATATTTCGTTTCACCAAATTTGGAATGCTCTAGCCCCGTTTATCTTATTTTCGGCGTTTTAGCAGCAGTTTGGCAGCGAAAATCAAGTTTTGATAGGATGGTCGTATCTCTAATACTTGTGTACCATTCTGTTTGTCTCGTCGTGCTGATCTCCGCTGTATATTCATTCCTGTAATTCGATGCCCGATACGCGGTGAAATCGGTGAAACGATTTGCCGTATCGGTAACCGTTTGAGCCTTTTGGTTTCCTTGTGACCATTCAACTATCCATCGGTTGAAACTAATAGCCAGTAGGTTTTTATAATTCCTTGAATACAACTATTGGCTTTTATCATTTCATCATTTCAAATTATATTATCTGGTTCATTTCTCTTCCTCCATTTCTTCTTTCCTCTTCTCCTTTTCTGTTCGGCTATGCTTTGTTATATATATAAAAAAAAGTGAAACCTGAAGCATATATATGTTTGGTTATAAGATGAGGCCTGTGCTTATCCTTCCTTGCTCCAACAGACCCATCACCCTCCTCCGATCTGCAGCCCCACCGATCACCAGCCCTCCTCCGGCCTTCGGCCTCACCCACGTCAGCCTACCAAGTGACCCACCCGCCATCAAACCTTTGGCCTCCCTCCGCACACAACTCTTGGCCACATCACACCTATCTCCTTCAAACAAAAAGCCAGCAGCTGACCTCGTTCTTCCCTCTGACCAAGCACCGCAACCACATCCAAACGACGGCCGCATCCACTTCCCGCTTCCACCACAACCGCTCCAAACCCGATAGCCACCGAACCCACCATTCAACAGCCCGCTCGTCTTCAGATCCGCCTAGCAACAAGTAGCCACAGCCTCCCCCGCCTTATCCACAACCTCACGTCAGCAAGCAACCCAACAGCCCGCCTCCACCATCTCGGCCTCAGCCCCTTCCCTCCCCGCCATGGCCGCAACAGCCACTGACATCACAGTCTCCTTCATTTTCAAACCACTGAACCATGCTCCACTCCCTCTATTCTTTCCCGGCAGCCAACTTTCCCTTCCTCCGACCAAATCGCCACCCATAAACCCAAACAGCAGCCGCATCATCCTTGCAGCAGCCTCTGAATCCATTTATTCTTCCTCTTTTATATAAGAAAAAAAGAGAAAGTGGAAGATATATATATATATATAGGTTCGCATACAAATGTGTTTTGAGAGCCTGCTCCATCGCTTCGCTGAGCCTACCCACTAGCGCAGCTTTCAGCCTTACCCTCTTCCGCTTGCTCCGCCTTTTCCGTGTCCAGTCAGCCCTAGCAGCAGTCGATCACCCTATGTTTACTTTGCTCTGATTTGTTATATATGTTACGTGTGTGTGTGTGTGTATATATTATGTAATATGTTTGATTCGCAAGTTAATGCTGGCTTTGCTTTGTTTCTCTGCTGTCGAATTTGTCGCAGCAGCTTCTAGCTTGTCGCTGTCCTGCTAGTTCATGTCCGTATCCGTGTGCGTGTACCTGTCATCTTCTTCGTCATCGTTGTTTCCATAGCCTCGAAAGGTGAGCGATCACTCACGATTAACATTCTAATATTTAGTAAATTGATTTCACATGAAATGACGATTGAAATATGTTGTTAAATTGAATTGTTAGTTATTTAATTGTTGGATATGATATGTTATTATTTGAAATTATTAACCGATGTTAATTGACCTATGACACCATAACTTGTATGTATATATATTAAATTTAAATTGTTAATGATTATATATGCTGGAAATTGATATGTTATGCTATTTTATTTTATTTGTTCTCACTCTGCAAGTTCCCTGTAGTTTAGAAATCCCCATGGGTTGAAATGGTACATACCCAAATGATATTATAGATTAGGGAAAATCGTTATGGGTTGAAATGATATACCCAAGCGATTTTATTGATTTTTGAATTTTGGGATTGCGGGTTGAAATGATATATACCCGTAAAATATTAAATTATTGCGGACTCAAATGATAAATATCCGTATCACTTGACCATATGATAGAAAATTATATACGGACACCGTTGGTCTATTTTGAAAAAATGATTTCCAAAGTTTTGAAAGGAAATATATGGATTTTAATAAATATTGATTTTTAAATATAATATAAAGATATTTTAATTTTAATATATGTGAAAAATTAGATTTTTAAAATTATATATTTTGGAAATTTTAAAAATTTTAAGTTAAGTTTAAAAATGCAAATTACAAATTTTACTTATAACTTTATTATTTTTAAAATATATAAAATAAGATCTAAAATGGATTTTTATAATAATAAGATTTAATTTAATAATAATTAATATAATAAAATTTAAAAAGAATTTAGTTAATAGATAATATGTTTTAAATATTTATTTACAATTTATATTAATATTTTAAATAGATTTTTGTAATAACTTTAATAAAATTAAGGTTGGAAAGATAAATTAAGTTTACTTGTAATTTAAATGGTTTAAGAATATATATTTTTAGCAAAGCTAATCGGCTTTAGAGTGGGCCGTGCGATTGTATAAATAATGGTAAAACAGATGCTCTGGACATGCACAGAACAACTAAAGGGCAAAAAGGCCCAAAAAACAAAGATAAAAAGCACTGGAGCTAGACAAAGGTGCCTAAAGTACTATAACAACATGACTAGGTTCCCTCAAAAGAGGAAGAATAATCCCGTCCAACAACCGACGATGGCCCAATAACATGGGAAAAACCGGAGAACAGAGATGCAAGGTGAGGATCATAACCTTTTGAATGAGGAGAGTAAATAAATTTCCTATCCCAGGTGACATCGTAAAACTTACTTTTGTTCTCCTTGCCAATCTCGCCCACCCTAGTAAGCCATAAACCGTCTCCCTCAATATGGTAGATAAGAAAACGACTCTCGCCCCCAATATCACTGATAAAAGCATAAAAGGTGTCAGTCTCAGGCGAATATCTCATATCAGAAGGAGTGTGAACCCAAGCCCGTTCTTCTGGATTCCAGGATATAGTATTAGAAAAAGAAGGTCCCACATCCACGGCCGAAGGTGGAAGACTATCAGATGGAGCTACACAAACTGGATCGACGATAATGGAAGCAATAGGAGCATCAACAATGGGGGCTAAAGGGTCATCGGCTAAGGGGGCAATATGGTCATCATCTATGGGGGCATCAACAAAAGGGGCTACTGGAACCACCTTCGGAACTCACTTCTGGACATGAGGACAAGGTAGAGGAATCCGGTCAGCGAGGGGAACAAAGTCTGCAACCGCCGATCGAGAACATGCCTCTGAAATATGCCCAAAAAGGCTGACAGGACATGCAAATCTCAGGTTTCCAATTGTAGCGTACCTTGACCTCAGCGTTCTCACCAAGTCTGACTTTTAACACCAGAGGTAAAGGTTTGGCAGGAGTAATCTCAATTAGAGCTTTGGCATAGACTAGTTTCTTTTTGGCCATAGTGTTAGCGTCATAGTATTTTACCTTACCAACCAATCCTACTAACCAATCAATCCTGATAAGAGACTGCAGAACGGAAGGAATGTGAGAAAAGTGGGCCCAGACTGGAATAGATAAAACTTGGTCCTTGGTCTGATTCACAGACTCCAAGTAGTGATAATGAACGGTTTCCCATCAATGAGAATAGGCCCAGCTTCAAGAATACGTTGTCTTTCTTCACTGCGCGTGAATTTAAAATAGAACATTTCGTTATCGTAGTGAATACTCAATCCTCCCTTGGGTTTCCACACCTGGTTGCACCTAGCCTTAACTAGATGATATGGTGGGTTGGAGTCAAGGAAAAACCCACCAAGTGAACTTTCCAATAACTAACACCGACCTCGATCATCTCACTCGGAGGGATCATAACATCCTCAATCTCTATAATATCGAAGCAACGTGGAGAATGCTCACCCGCATTTATTGGTATTTTGGAGAACAACAATGACCATTTAGGAATTGCCGAAGGGGGGGAGGGCGGAGGGACCAACGGACGAGACAAGGGATCAACAAACGGTGGTCCACATGATGTTGTATAATATGTGTGAAATTTGTCATTGGCATTACAACAAGCACCTGGAGTGAAACCAATTGGATTGCCACTTTCAGCAGTGTTGAACTCAACCTCATCACATACAGTCACACGAACAACACGGTCAGTTGTACCATCAGCCAAAGGCCCTAAAGCAGTGGCCTCCGACCTATATTCATCAACATAATTATTGGAGCCAAAATTCAACCCAACGATAGATTTAGACCAAGAACAATTACCTTCATTAGCTAATAATGGTGCCAGAGGGTTCATACAGGTAGCCATTAAATTGACAGGCAGATGAGCAGCAGCTAGGAGATCAGTATCTAAATCACTCAGTAGATTGGATATGGGATTACAGGAAGATGATACATTCACAGTAGGATCGCAGATGATAATATGGGATGATTCGTGAGTTACAACTACAGGTGGTGCCACAGCACCAGGAAGAGCACCAGGATTGCATACGATATTAAGGGAGGATTCGCAAGCTACAATATCAGACCGCGCCACATCACCAGGAACAACAGGCGATGAGCAAGCATACGTAGGAGGAGAACCAACCGAGTTGGCCGTAAGCGGAGCCCTAGATTCTAAATCTAGAGCAGGGGAGGCGACTAGAGGTTTCTTGAACTTGGGCATAATCGAGAGATGAAGCAGGCAAAAAGAAGCAGATGACAGGCGAAAACACGGAGAGGCTCAGATGAACGAAGCACCACGGGTAGAAGGAATCGCCCTTAACCAGCTTGGGCATAATTGGTTTAAGAATTGAATTTAAATAAGTATTAATTTGAAACTTATTGATTTTAAAATTTTTAGAGATATGATTTTATAACTTAATTTCTTGATTTTTGATAAGGGCGATTTAATGAAGATTAGAAATTTAAATAAAATTGTAATTGGATAAAATTTTGATTTAAATTTGTAATTTGAGATTTTATTTGAATATTTATAAAAAGGTAATTAAGTGAATAATTTCAAATTAAATATAATTGAAGTTAGATATTTAATTTCGATTTAAATTTGTAACTTAAGATTTTATTTAAATGTTATTAAAAATGATTAAGTGAATATTTTCAAATTTAAATAAATTTAAAGTTGAATTTTGAAATATAAATGAAATTTATAAAATTGAGTTACTGTGAATTGTTTGAATATTTAAACTTTGAACCTATTGAATTGGAAGTGGCTAAATTTGTGGTTCAAACCTGGATTTGAAATCGATATAAATTAATGGTTTTAATAAGAATTTGAATTGAACCTTTAACCTTTTTAATTAAAATTGTTGAATTAAGATTTGATTTAAATTGAATTTTGGAACTAAGGTCGATTTGAATCGATTTGTGAAATTGGAAGAAACAATTCTAATTTGAAACTATTTTCAATATAAACTCTTTTAAATATATAAACTATTTTAATATATATTATTTTAAATTTATAAACAATTTTAAATATATATATTTTAATATATAAACCACTTTATATAAACTATTTTAATTTATAACCTAATTTTAAATATAAACTATTTTAAGGGATAACTATTCTAATATATATATATATATTATTTTCAATATTCAAACTGAAGTTGGAACTGTTATGATTTAGATTTAATGGATTTAAATGCAAATATTTTGATATGATGGTTTAACTTATTTTGTGGTTATGATTTTGGAAATGAACTATAATTTAAAGTGAATATGATTTCGAAAGTGATATGATTTCGACGGTGATATGATTTTGAAATGAATATGATATTTTGATATGAAGTATGAACTGTTTTGAAATGAAAATGACCTCGGTGTGAAATAAGCGTTTGGTTGTTAAAGAGACCGGGATCCGATATTGTCATACTCTCTGCCAATACCGAAAACCACTTTAACAACTATGCACGTGGTGGAGAATCGATAATAAAGTAGGATGGTTTGGCGACTTCTATATGAGGTATGAACGCAGCTCTGACTCCCGCGAGTCAGCTGATGTGACTAAAACAAGAGCCACGCCGGGCCAAGTGAGTCGCACCTCTGATCGAGCATGCTTCTTCGATACCATTCTATTACTTTATGATTTGATTGGGCGCACCTTTTATTATGGGAGTGTGTCTCGAGGTGGGCGGTAGTAGCTGATATGCATTACCACCAGCCCGGATCCACAAAACGGTAGTATCCTACCCAGGGCATTACCTCGCTTGCCTTGTCACATGCCTTATCGTGCCCACGGCGAGTTTGTTTTGTACCATACCTATGGAGAGCTCCTTGAGTAAACCATCGGTTTAGTGGAGCTTACAGTATTTGTATAGACTACAGGAATATATAAAATGTGTTAAGAGGGATATGGGTAACGCCTTAATGCAATTTTAATAGTTTACTTTACTATAGACATTATCTATGTAGCATATTGTACTATGTATGTAGATAGTTTAACGGATCCTTAGAGGATGGGAATCCAAAACATCCTTTAAGTTATTTGCATTTCACTTGGATATTTCATTTGAGTTGATTTACTTGCATAAGAATGTTAATCCTGATTTGAGTGTTTTGTGTTTTGCTTTTTGCTCGGGTCAGACTGAGTGTCACAACATTTGAGACTCACCCTTGGAGCTTGGAGCTTTGCTTGAAGATCTTTTGTCTATTTATTTTTTCCAGTTATTCCAGTTATTTCCGGTTGTTTATGTTCAGACTTGTCAGTTGATTTTGTATTAGTGACTTCTATGTGTGAGAAATGCGGATTACGGATCTTAAGGCTAGAATTAACACTAGAGGGGGGTGAATAGTGTTTTAAGGAATTACTAATTCTTTTTGAGTTTATATTAATTTGAACATAGATGTATGCAATATTCAGACACATATATGATCACAGAATCAAACACAGATGCATATATAAAGCAAAAGCAATAAAGGAAAGAACACACCGGATTTTATACTGGTTCGTAGTTACCCTACATCTAGTCCTACAACACAAGTACGAATTTCCTTTCAAAATCAATTCTTACAATTACACCCTCGATTTCAAGGCCACGAGGTACACCGCTCCAGATTCACAATCCTCTGGATAGAGATACTTGATTTTACGGGCAACAAGTTCACCCGATTGATTTTCTAGGCTACAATCACACCTTTTCTTGCTCGATTGAATACAAAGAAGTCTATAACTCTGAATAGTACTAGGATCTTGTTGAGATAGTGATAGAGAATCAAACCAGAGATGATATAGTTAGATTCAATGGTGATTTCGGTAGAGTAATGGTAAAAATGTATATAAAGAAATGTGGAAGAAGAGGAGTGAAATCAAAGAAAATATGATTATAAATTAATTTAAAACAGCCTCTATTTATAGTAGAACAACAGCCATGTCCATTCGTGAAAGGATATGATGAATAGACACTTCCTTTGAAATTCAAACTTTTGAAATAAACTATCACCTTGTCGACAAGGGGTCCTTGGGGTTGTCGACAAGCCTAAGTTATTTTTGGTAATTTGTTTCTTTGAAAATAACTTCTATCTTGTATTAAAACTATTTTAAACTTTATAAATATACTTAACTATAGATAAAATACATAAATAAGTATAGAGAATAATATTTTTGTATATATAAAATTTTACTATAATTTTATATTTAAATCTAAGTATAAATATTAAAAGTTAAATATATTATAATTAAAAGATAGTTTAAAACCAAGGATAATTTGGTATTGAAAATAAAGATTATTTTAAGGCTAAAAGTATTTTAAAACTAGGATAGATGTTTTTGATTTAAAAAGGAAGATTTTGAAATCATTTTGAAAACAAGATATAATTTTGTAAAACATTTGAATAAAAGTTAGTGGATACAAAACAATGTTCCACTAGATTTTTCATAGGTTCCATCCTACTTAGGGTTCCATCCCTTTAACAGGCTCGAAGAGGATTCCATTCCACGAAAAAAATTGATTTTAAGATGTCAGTGCTTTTCTGGAAGTTTTAACCAAATTCCTAACTAAATTACTTATCTTGAAATCTTGAAATCTTGAACTCTTGATAATCTTGATACTCATGAGTCTTGAATCTTGATATCTTCGATTCTTGAGTTCATCGGTTCTTGAATCTCTATATTGTACAGTCTTCATTCTTTGGTACCTGTATATATATCCGATATATACATATATATCTAAACAATAATGTTAGTAATTATATTTTATAATCTTATTCTAAGGTTGTTGTCATCAAAACCAACTTCTCAGGGACTAACAATCTCCCCCTTTTTGATGATGACAACCTTTGTTTGTAAAATATTACTTCTATCCTAATAACTCCCCCTAAAACTAATAACTCCCCCTTAATCTATGCTTAACTATCCTATTTTATACTTCTCCCCCTTTGTCACCAACAAAAACAAAGGTTAAATCTATACAACTCCCCCTTAATCTAATACTATATTACATGTGATTATAATGATAGTGTTACCATAAATAATCAACAATTAATTCTGAAACTAAAACTTAGCCCTTAATAACTAACTCTCCAAACTAAGAATCCATATATGATAATATTTATAATAATGATAATGTTAGAATTCAAAATATAAGAACATAAATCATTTATTAATTATATAATGTTATATTTACATTTGCATAGAAAACGTAAGTAAGATCATATACAAATAATGATAAGAAAGAGAGAAAAGAAACTAATGTGTATCCTTGACAATGGGAGATCTATGAACCGAGCAATTTGGGTAGTGGAAACAGAAATTTCCACGTTGTTCGACTAGATATCCATACTTGTGAAAGCACACTTCGTCAATGCAAACATCTTTGTCATCATCTTCAGCATGCTCTTCTTCCATAAGGGCTTCTTCTTCTTCTTCACTGTCCTCTTGCACTTGAACACTTGAGGATTCTTCATCGATCAAGATGGGATTGGCATGATTGTCCATTAGAAACTTTTGCAAGTTTCTAAGGATTTTGCCTTGTCATTCTTGTTCTTTGGCCATTCTGATTTGCACCACTTGAATTTCAGTCATAAGTTGTAGTGCATCCTTCAAGAAAACCTCCATTTTTATCACTCGTGCAAGCGTAGTTCGTTGAAATGGTCCGGTAAAAGGAGAAGGGAACGAAAAGGTTGAATATTTGTTCAATTTAAAATCAATCTCAACTATTTCTAAATTCATTATCTTATTATCCCATTTCTTCAATTTAAATTTTTTTTAAAACCATAAATTTGAATAGTCTTTTATTATAATCATATTTTCTTCAAAAATTTTAAATTCTTCTTTATTCCAAATTACTGTTAAATTTATTCTACTTAATATATCTTATCACATATATTTAACCCATATAAATTAATTTAAAACATAAAAGTTTCGATTTAAATTAATTTACATCTATTAATTTCTTTTAAATTCAAGGTATTTTCATATGTTGATCAAATTTCAATTTATTAATTCTTTCAAAACATATTTATTAATTCTTTCGAAACAAATTTATTTCTTTATTAACTGAGTTTACTTATTATCCTATCTAACTCTATTAACATCTTTATAATCAAAATTTAGTGTATAACATTTATTATAAACACTCAAATTTTATTTATAAATTCAATTTATCTTATATATTATCCAATTACATATTCAACTTCTGAATGATTTAGGTAAATTGTATTAGAATGAAGTTGAACAATATACAAATAAAATTTTCCCAATTCGATTATTCAAGTTTAAATATTTATTTCAAATTTTGGTTTTATTTATAATTAAAATCATCCTTTAACAAAATTTAAGAATTAGATTTCCGATTAACTTTAAACAATTTAGAGATATATATAATATATTTATATCAAATCAAATTAAAATTTTAAAATAAGATACCTATATATATATATATCAAATTATACTGAAGAAATTCAAATCAAAATATTTTTCAAAACAAAACCGTAGCAAAGCTACAGAATAGTATCTCCACTTCGAAACTCGAAAATGAATGTCAATGATGCGGCCGCCATCACCGAAATTATTTTCCAACGACAAAGAGAAGAGCACTGATTTCAATATTTTAAAATTCTTTGAAACGATTTATATTCGAAAATATTTTAAATACTATACACTTTAAAACTTTCAAGTCAAAGTTTGAAATCACCGGGAATTTAAATTCCCAAATTCTAATTTAAATAGATTTCAAATTTCAAATCAATTTATAACCAAGTTTTATAAATTTATTTATATTATGCGATAATCAATGGTTTACAAAAAAATAAATGAAAAACAAATATTATCATTTTTGACAACAAATTCATTAAGAATTTAATTTCAGAAAACTTATATTTATATATAATATAATCTTCCAATTATTTTGTTTACCAAATTTGAAAACACATTGTGTCAGTTTGCTCTGTTCAAGTGTTTTGGAAATCCTATCGATAGCATTGATCAGACGAATCGATCGAAAATCCAAATCAACATCAACAGCTCAAACAACACAATATTTTTTTAAACATTTTAAATATAATTTTACAAATACAATTCATCACTCGACGATACAAGAATAGATTTCAAACATGTATAGCGATTCAAATTTGATGGAAATCAAATCAAAGAGAATTTTGATTCGAAAATAAGTTTGAAACAGAAATAAGATAATTCAATTACCACAATCGAGAGATGGATGAGTTTATTTAATTCACGGGCAACCTTAACCGGGTCGTCCGTAACTTCGAGAATAAGATCGATGCTGAATTCTGAGATAAATCAACACTCGATCTCAAGAGATGGAATTCAGGTATAGCAGGTAATAGATAGCATCGTAAACCGAGGATACAGAAATCTCCGGTAAATCAATGCCTATTATAAAGGAGTTTAATCCTCTACGAATCATTCGAAGATTGGCGAGACCGCCGATCTATTATAGATAACATTCAGAATGGAGTTATGGGGTGTTCCAGGATTGAAATAAGACAAATAGTGAAGGACACGAATGAATTTCGGAACCGAGGGGAACGTTCCAAAATTCAAAGGAATTGAGTCAAGGGAGAGATTGAAACTCGAATGAGAGTGATTCTGTAAATACATTTACCCTATATGTTGAGTTTTGCCTAGAGCTACCAAAGCTCTGATACCAACTGTAACGACCCGCTATTTTGGACCATTCGCATCCATTATAAGTGTATAGGTAGACACTCATGCCGGAGTTGAATTGCTCAAAATACCGCGTTGTTAATTTAAATTTGGCAAAACTGAACATATACAGTAAATAAATAATCACAGATCACAGACACAGAGTAATAAGTGCAGCGGAAATAAAAGAGATAGTAGTTCATGAAGCTACTATATGAATATATAAAATACATCAGAGTTTACAACAGAAGAGTAATACGATACATCAGAGTTAAACCAGATACAGCGGAAGAGTAACACGATACATCAGATACAAATCAGAATACATCACTGGAATCATCGAATACTGAAAGCAGAATAGATGGCTGGATCTTCAAGCAAAGCTCCAACTTCAAAGGTGAGTCTCGAATACTGGTACACTCAGTCTGACCCGAGCGTAAAGCAAAACACAAGACACTCGAGTCAGGATTAACATTCTTATATTAATAAATCCAACTCAAGTGAAATAGCAATTGAAATACAAGTAACTCAAAGGATGTTTGGAATAACCATCCTTTAAGGATCCGTTAAACTATCTACTAGGTAGTAATGTACGCTAAGTAGATAATGTCTATCAGTAATATAAAAAGATATCAAAATAGTGTTAAGTCATGGCCCATTCCACCCTTAACACATTTTTATTCCCAAAAGCATACAAGACCGTAGTTTCCCCAAAACCGGAAGTCACCAGAGGGCAATCCATATACTAAAGGTACAAAACAAATTCGTAGTGGTCGCGAATAAAGGGATACAAGTATGACAAGGCACATGAGGCAATACCCAAGGTAGTGATACTACCGTTTGCCTGATCCGGACTGGTGAGAACGCAACGCCGCAGCGCCCGCAACACCGTGAAACAACACTCCCAAAATCAAGGGTGCACCAATCGACAACAAGTAATGAGTAATTCGAAGAAGTGTGTTCACTTGAGGTAGCTAATCCTCTATTGGCCCGGCACGGCTCCTGTTTTAGTCATTTCCAATTTGACACAAGTGTCGAGGCTATCCATCATCGTTCTCTTTCTTCAGTCATCACGTACATCATTCCAACCACTTCATTCTGGATCACACTCCGCGTATAGTTATTAAAGTGGTTTTCGGTTTAGATAGAGAGTATATCCATAACCGACTCCGGTCTCTTTAATAACTTCCGTAATTATTACACCGATTGGTCGATTTATAAATTTCAAAATCAAATCAATTACAATTCCAATTAGAATTTTTGCAAATCAACATTTCATTTGTCTTTCTAAAACAATTTCCATAATTTACATTTCAAACTTTCAAATTACCATTTCAAAATCTTATAATTCAATTCAATTCAAATATTGATTCAAGTTCGTATATAAGTTTCATTTCGAAATCATTTAAATTAATTTAATTTAACATTCAAATCAGTTTTACTTCATTTATCGATTTCATTCAATATTCGTTAAGTAAACTTGCCATTCAAAACAATTTCTATTAGTTTCCAATTCATTAAATCCATTATTTAAATTCAACTTCCTTATATCAAACTTACGAATTGAATTAAATTAAATTCATCAAATCAAATTCTTTAAATTTCAAGTCTTACATTAATTTCAATAAACCACATTTTATTTCTTGTTAAAGAAATTCAATTTCACTTATTTACTTACTTAAATAATTTTCCAAAACTTAATTTAATAAAGAAACTCAATTTCAATTATTTACGAAGTAAAAATTCACTTATTCAAAAGTTCGATTTCTCTTATCAAAGAATTCAAATTTTTATTTAATTATCAAATAATTCAATCTTATTTAATTATTAAATAATTCAAAACTTAATCATTAAATAATTTCAAAGTTTAATAATTTCAAACTTAATTATTAAATCATTTCAAACTTAGTCCAATCATTTCTCAAATTAAACAACATTCTTTCATCAATTACATTGTTAATATTTTGTTTCATATGGTTAAATATTAACAGTTTCCTTTCATAAAAATTCAAATTCCAACTTCATTTCAAAACCATATTAATTATTCAATAAAATCTTTGTTTATTTTTAAATCAAATTATTGACCAATCGGATTTTATTTAATTCTCTATCCTAGGTCGAAGTTTAATTTGGGTATTTATCATTTCAACCCGATTCCATTTCAATTCAAAAATCAAATCATAACAAAGGGAACTTGCAGTGTGATATCTGGGATGGTGTCAAAGTAAATAAACAAGCAATAACAACAATCAATAACAATCCGATAATCAATTCAAATAATCCCGAAATAACCGTATTAATTCGCATTTATTATTTGTACGAATTAATATAATTATTTCTAGAATCTACACTATCATTTCATGTAGATTAAAGATTTTTACATTACGGTTTTCCACTTGTCGTTCAATTTCAAATTTTAATACTACAACAATTAATCCAATATACATTCAAGGTTCAAAGTGTAATTTATCAAATTCTACGTGTAAATTAATTTAACATCAAAGGGGTCACATTATACGAATTTTTAACTAATCAAATTCAACATATAGATCCAATTTAAACCGTTAACTATCATATGTCAATTCAATTGCATATTATTTATCACTTTAACATTTACAATTTAACGTCCAATAAAAATAACAAACAATCAATTATCAACCAAACTGTATTATCATCGCATAAATAATTAACAGATAATGGTGTCAGATGTCATAGGTGAACAGATACAGGTAATAGCATATATAACAGTGTAAATAACTAACAGCAGCATATTTCAATTGTCGTTTCAATTGAAATTAAATTTAATAAATAAAAGAACATTAATCGTGAGTGATTGCTCACCTTTCGAGGTTAGAAACATTTGACAAAGAAATGAGTTACGAATTCCACAGCAACGCTAGATGGATACGATTCGATGGAGAAACAGTCATGACGGACAAAGCTGATAACAGAGATCGATGGAATCAAATTAGAACTGGATTGATGAAGATAATTTGTAAAAGCGAATTCATATATAAAAATCATATTCTAAATCCAATCGCATAAAAATTTAATATATACGTATTTCAAAATCCATTGCCTCAAATTAAAACACACATATTAAAGATTAGCATACATACATATATATATACATAATAAAGTTTGAAATACCTACTCATATACCCATTTTAACATATAGACTTCATATGCACCAATATGTTCATAAAAAGAAAAAAATTTAAAATAAATATTATTACAACCTATATACATATACTGACATATATATTATATGCGATAGACAACCCAATAGAACCATAGTTATAACTAGTATATATATAGTTCTGTTATGACTTTAAGATGCAAACAATTTCGAAACTTACACAAAAATATTTTTCAGGCTGACATATAAATTCAAAGTCCAAACCAACCTATAAATATATAAACCAACTCATTTATACTTATGTTTTTAAACAAAATTTCTCTGTAGACAATGACTGCACATAATTTATGAAGAGACTAACTTCGAAATATTGAACTGTAAACAACAACTGGTATATATTTAAAGTATATACAAACTGTAAAACTAATATATAGTGAATGTATAACTCAACTGTATATCCTAATACATACGTTTCAAAAACCGAACCCATATAAAAATATACTTAAAGTCAGTCTTTAAACTACCTGGAAAATAAAATCTATCTACTGTGCTTTCAAAATTTAATATATAGAGACTTATATTATATCAACGCATATATTCAAACTAACATCTACAAAACAGTGTATATAATATATAAATAAACTTTTATAACTTATGCTTAAAAATATGTAAACTCAACAGCCAAAGACTAAACAAAAATTCGTTTATAACTATGTAAATATTCATATGCTACTGTAATCATACGAAAGCTAAACACATATGCCGACTTCACAAATATATTCAAAACTCACCTATAAATAAACATGTACTCGGCTATAACAAAAGGGAGGCGAGGCTCAAAATCATTGCATGGGTTCGACAACTGCACTTATTTTATTTTCAAAATGAGGCTGCACGTATTCAGGGCTCGGGAAGGCGGAGGCCAGAGAATCGGTTAAGAGAGAGAGTGGGAGATGCGGCGCTGGCTCTGGTGGTTGTTGCCGCCGAGGTTGGTGGAAGTAGGCGAGTGATGGTCGGCATGAGGAGGATTTGTGGACGAGATCGGTGGCCAATGTAGGATGTTCGAAGGTGGGGCGAACTGGTGGCAGAGGGCACGGTGGACTGATGGTGTCGGCCTTGAGTGAGTTGATGTCTACAGTTGTTTGTTGGTGCGTATAGATGCTTTCGCATATATCAAAGACTAATTTTTATTATTATTTTATGGTGGCCATTGCTTTCGGCCATGAAGGGAGGTGACAAGATGAAGAGAAAAGAGGAATGAGATGCGAAGAAGGAATGAGGAGGGGTTAGTAAAATGAAGAGGCGTGAAGGTGTGGAGGGATAAGAAAAAGAAAAGTCAGGCAACAAATGAAAGTGAAAATGGGAACTCAATTTGAATGTGCATTGGATACAATGGATGGCTACACGTTTTCTAACGTCCTTTCAAATGAACTTTTATATTAAATAAGTGCCTAATAGCTAGCAAAAGGAAAGGCAAAGTAAAAGCACTAAACTGTTATATAAAAATTAAAAGGAACAGTGGAACGGTAGAGAAGGAAACGTCAGGAAATAGCAAAAGACAGAGTTGGATTTCGGGAAAGTTATGAAAGCAATTGATTTGGTTCATTGGCTGGACGTTCAAATTTGAATAGGCAAAGAAAAAGTTAACCGTCACAATTTACGGTGCCGATATGACGTACCGTTTAATCGTTTCCGTCGCGTAACGGACCTCAAAATACCGAAATAAATATACCATAGAGATCAGCATGACAAGATGATCACAACGGTATACAGATATTAGTGGTATGATTGAATTATAAAAATTCGAATTTTTTACTAGCGGAAAATGCAGCAAAAACGCAGAAAAATAAGATCGACGGAGCCAAAGATGTCTGAATTTGGAAAAACGACAAACTAACATCTTGCTCAGATGATGGTTTAGAATTTTTCTATGTAAAAATATTTAGGTTTCGGAAACATTTTATTTTCATTGCTTTTTAACTGATTAAATTGAAGTGAATTTACGCGCGAAATAAACTTTCATATTTTCGGACGAAAATTTACCAATTGCTATGTTTAACTAGACGTATTCCAAATATTAAATTTTTATTTCAAAATTTTATCGTTAAAATTTCACAAAATTTGAACTAATTACGTTATTAAAACAGTTGAAATTTACGGGTCGTTACATGGTTGTTCAACATATACTTCCTCATTTACAAATCCATTTAAAAAGGCACTTTTAACATCCATTTGAAATTATTATGATTTGCGAAAGCAAGTAGAATCCTAATGGCTTATAATCTTGCTACAGGAGCAAAGGTTTCATCACAATCTATTCCTTCTTCTTGACAATAACCTTGAGCGACTAACCGGGATTTATTTCTAACGACCTCACCTTGTTCGTTCATTTTATTTTTATAAACTCATTTAGTTCCAATTATAGTTTTATTTTTCAGGTCTAGGAACAAGTTCCCAAACATCATTTCTAGTGAATTGATTTAGTTCTTCTTGCATAGCCAAAATCCATGAATCATCAGTTGATGCTTCTTTTGGATTTTTGGGTTCAATAGTTGATATAAAGGCTACATTGCTCATTTTACTTAGTTGATTTCTAGTTGTAACAACAGATTGAATATCTCCTAGTATATTTTCTATAGGATGATCTTTTAAAAGTTTAATCTTTTTATTAGGATGATTAATTTCATTATTAGTTTCAGTTGACTCCTGATTTTGAGTAATTAAATCCTCTTCATTATTTGTATCTTCAAAATTTTTGAGATTTTCATCGAATGAAACATGCATTGTTTCTTCGATGGTGTTAGTTCTTAAATTAAACACTCTGTATGCTTTACTTCTATTAGAATGTCCAATAAAGTTACCTTTGTCGGATTTAGGATCAAATTTATCTAAGTTACCTTTTGTATTTAAAGTAAAACATTTACTTCCAAAAATTCTAAAATAAGATACCTTAGGTTTCTTTCCGTGAAGAAGTTCATAAGATGTCTTATCAGTTAAAGGTCTAATTAAAATTCTATTTAAAATATAACAGACAGTAGAACCTGCTTCTGCCCAAAAATGATTTGGTAATTTACTATCTGAAGCATAGTTCTCGCACACTCTTGAATCGTCCTATTTTTACGTTCTACTACTCCGTTTTGTTGTGGAGTTCTTGGAAATGAAAAATTGTGAGTTATTCCCTTTTTATTGTAGAATTCCTCAACCATTTCATTTTCAAATTCACCATCGTGATCACTATGGATGGTTATAATTTTTACAGAAAGTTGATTTTGAATCCTTTTTGTAAAGTTCATAAAACTTTCAAAAGTATCACTTTTATGTTTCAAAAATATTGTCCATGTAAATCTAGAATAATCATCTACAATTACAAAAACATATTTACTGTGATTTATTGACTGAATTTGAGATGGACCAAATAAATCAAGATGAAGTAATTCAAGAGGTTTTGAAGTTGAAATCATAACTTTTAATTTAAAGGAACTTTTTCTAAGTTTTCCTAATTGACATGCATCACATAAACTATCTACTTTAAAATTCATTTTAGGGAGACCTCTTACTAGATCATGTTTTGACAGTCTAGATAAGAGTTTGAAGTTCAAATGCCCAAATCTCTTATGCCAAATCCAAGGGTCACTTGTATTTGCCAAAAGACACAGGCTATCATTTGAAACTTTCATACTTAGAATATAAATATTCTTTTTCCTAATTCCCTCAAATATTATGGTTGAATTATTATCTTCAATGTGACACTTATCTTTTTCAAATTTAATTTTATATCCTTTATCGCAAAGTTGACTAATACTTAGCAGATTATGTTTCAAATTCTTAACTAGCAAAACATTAGTAATAATAGGAGCTTCAGATAAACCGACATCGCCGATGCCAATCACATATCCTTTTGAGTTATCTCCAAAGTTAACCAGTCCTCCGTCTTTGTATATTATATCATTCAGCATATCTGAATTACCAGTCATGTGTCTAGAGCATCCACTATCGAGTATCCATTTATTCTTTTTGATCTGCACAATTTGTCCATTGTGGATTGATTCCACAACACCCATAAAACATGTTTCCTGCACATCATACAATTTTGGTAGACAACTTGAATTTGAATATCGATTATATACAGACTCATGAGACAGTGATGATCTGAATATTTCTAAACTAGTATTAACAAGTTTTTCAAACATAGCCATTTTAAAAGCCTTTTCAAAATTCATATTATGAAACTTTGAAAACCTTGCTTTGATACCAAATGTGAGAAATGCGGATTACGGATCTTAAGGCTAGAATTAACACTAGAGGGGGGTGAATAGTGTTTTAAGGAATTACTAATTCTTTTTGAGTTTATATTAATTTGAACATAAATGTATGCAATATTCAGACACAGATATGATCACAGAATCAAACACAGATGCATATATAAAGTAAAAGCAATAAAGGAAAGAACACACTGGATTTTATACTGGTTCGTAGTTACCCTACATCTAGTCCCGCAACACAAGTACGGATTTCCTTTCAAAATCAATTCTTACAATTACACCCTCGATTTCAAGGCTACGAGGTACACCGCTCCAGATTCACAATCCTCTGGATAGAGATACTTGATTTTACGGGCAACAAGTTCACCCGATTGATTTTCCAGGCTACAATCACACCTTTTCTCGCTCGATTGAATACAAAGAAGTCTATAACTCTGAATAGCACTGGGATCTTGTTGAGATAGTGATAGAGAATCAAACCAGAGATGATCTAGTTAGATTCAATGGTGATTTCGGTAGAGTAATGGTAAAAATGTATATAAAGAAATGTGGAAGAAGAAGAGGAGTGAAATCAAAGAAAATATGATTATAAATTAATTTAAAACAACCTCTATTTATAGTAGAACAACATCCATGTCCATTCGTGAAAGGATATGACGAATAGACACTTCCTTTGAAATTCAAACTTTTGAAATAAACTGTCACCTTGTCGACAAGGGGTCCTTGGGGTTGTCGACAAGCCTAATTTATTTTTGGTAATTTGTTTTTCTTTGAAAATAACTTCTATCTTTTACTAAAACTATTTTAAACTTTATAAATATACTTAACTATAGTTAAAATTCATAAATAAGTATAGAGAATAATATTTTTGTATATATAAAATTTTACTATAATTTTATATTTAAATCTAAGTATAAATATTAAAAGTTAAATATATTATAATTAAAAGATAGTTTAAAACCAAAGATAATTTGATATTGAAAATAAAGATTATTTTGAGGCTAAAAGTATTTTAAAACCAGGATAGATGTTTTTGATTTAAAAAGGAAGATTTTGAAACCATTTTGAAAACAAGATATAATTTTTTAAACCATTTGAATAAAAGTTAGTGGATACAAAACAATGTTCCACTAGATTTTTCGTAGGTTCCATCCTACTTAGGGTTCTATCCCTTTAACGGGCTCGAAGTGGATTCCATTTCACGAATAAAATGGATTTTAAGATGTCAGTGCTTTTTTAGGAGTTTTAACAAAATTCCTAACTAAATTACTTATCTTGAAATCTTGAACTCTTGATAATCTTGATACTCATGAGTCTTGAATCTTGATATCTTCGATCTTGAGTTCATCAGTTCTTGAATCTCTATACTGTACAGTCTTCATTCTTTGGTACCTATATATATATCCTATATATACATATATCTAAACAATAATGTTATTATTTATATTTTATAATCTTATTCTAAGGTTGTTGTCATCAAAACCAACTTCTCAGGGACTAACACTATGTACTTGGGATTTTCTGTTGTATTTATTTCAGACTCTGATGTTCTTTGGTAGCTTCATGAACTACTATTTATCTTTTCCGCTGCTTATTGTTATATTACTCCATGTCTATGATTCTGTGATTGATTCATTTGCTGTATATGCTAAGTTTTGCCAAATATAAATTAACAATATGTTGTTTTGAGCAATTCAAGTCTGACATGTGTGGATGATTGTCAATTTGAATGGTTCGAAATGCCAGGTCGTTATAGTTGGTATCTGTGACGCCCTACCTCTATACTCACACTAGTCAAGGATACTACGGGGTAATGCCATCGACTAGCACGAAGAATAAGGCTGTTGAGAAGCGACCATCTATGTAATTGCTTTATGCGAGTACTGATATGTCAGATAGTATGCCATATATTTCATTTCAAGAGGAAATCTGACATATCAAATACAAACTAAAAGCTACTACATAGTGGCTATGTGGCCTTCGGAAACAAATATAAAATAAGCATAACATAAATCAGTCACAGATATTCATATCACAAAGACGAAAACAGATATGAATATAACACATAGAAGTGTACATCAAAGTAGTGGTCATACAAGATCCACTACATCACAAAAGAATAGGTACAAGTGCTAAGCAAAAGAATATGTATACATTAAGGAGTCTCTATCTCAAATGTATAAAAGCAAAAACTACTAAGCTAAAGTAGTTAGCCAAAAGTCAGAAGCTAGCCCCTACTAAGAAGTCAAGTGGAAGCACCTGTAACACCTCGGTCTAACCCGAGTATTATTTAAGAAGAAAAATAATAAACGGATCAGTCTAGCTATAAATATCATATAAGATGAGATAGGATAAGAGATACAACAAAAATATATGATAACAATAATGCCATACTTTGACAAGCATAAATTTGATAACAACAAAAATTATACAATATCTCAAATCATCTCAAATATCCAAAAGAATATCTCATTCTTAGCTTATTCACCAAACGTCAAATATTGACAAAACATATCAATGCCAATCGCAAAAATCGGTGAAATGCAAATTCCAGAAATCCATAATAAAAAATCCAAAAAACACAAAAAAAGGGGAAGCCTAACATATACGGGATGTTATCCCATGGGTCGCTAACCCATAAAATGAGCTGAACATTGACGCACCTAAAAAGATACGCTCCATGCACAGTCGAACATCGACGCACCTTAAAAGATACACCCCATGCATAAACGAACATCAACGCACCTAAAAAGATACGCCCCATGCACAAACAAACATCGACGCACCTAAAAAGATACGCCCCATGCATAAACGAACATCGACGCACCTAAAAAGATACGCCCCATGCACAGTCGAACATCGACGCACCTAAACGATACGCTCCATGCACAGTCGAACATCGACGCATCTAAAAAGATACACCCCATGCACAGACTTATTGAGTCGAACATCGACGCACCTAAAAAGATACGCCCCATGCACCGACTCATTGAGCCGATTGCTCCATGAATGGTCAAAAGACCATGGGTCGCTACCCCACCAAATTGAGCCGAAGCTCCATAGAATAAGTGTAAATTACACTAAGCTAGTAAATAAATGAGTTTAGCTTCATGTTCCATAACCACTGGCTTAACTTATATATTTACGAACAAATTTTAGATTTCCACTCGAAGATTGTCATGAGATTTCAATCGAACAAGTCCAAAAATTAAAAGACGAAGTAAACGCAAGCATTTCATACTACTTGTTTTGCTAAGCCGTTTAGTTAGATTTCTCATACGAATGAGGTAAAGGTTTGTATATACTAATAGATTGGAAAATGGTTTTAAAAATGAGCTTTGTATTAAAAATAGTGTTGAAATCGTTTTTGTGAAAGAGTTTTTAGTATTTACTACTAGTATAAAAACCTTTGTATTTTAAAGTGACAAATCACAGAAATGATTGTAAAAACAATCTATCACCAAAAATTCACATTTGACGTCGTGAATTAAAACCACGAAAATCGATATCAAATCCATCAAATGGATATTCTCAAAGATACAGAAAAGAAGTCATCAAAGTCGATAATAAATGACAACAACTAATCTGATCAACAAAAATCGATAAGAAAATGGAAATTTGCATAAAAATAGGCAAAATGGGCAAAAACCAACAGGACAGACGTCTGGTTGGATTGCCCAG
The DNA here is from genome assembly GCA_030737815.1 of Allium fistulosum. NCBI lineage: Eukaryota > Viridiplantae > Streptophyta > Magnoliopsida > Asparagales > Amaryllidaceae > Allium > Allium fistulosum. The sequence continues at coordinate 571,675,831 of CM060906.1, forward strand.
ATGTCTGACCTAGGGTTCTGTCGTTTTCTTTGCTTTTTTTCGTTTCTTTATAATTTCCAGAAACCCTAACCAGACGTCTGACCGATTGAACCAAACGTCTGGTTCATGGCTCTGGATATATATATATATATTTTTCCTTCTGGTACCCTAACCAAACGTCTGAGTTCTTCAATCAGACGTCTGGTTGCGTGTACTGGGCAACAGTTTGCCTTGGCCATTGATGGCCAAATCAATTCGGAAGCGATCGGACGAGCGACGAAGGCTGGGGATTTATGCCAAGCGACAACCCAGTCCTATAAGCTCTTCGATACACCCCAAATAACATGTCCAAACATCCAAGATAGGATCTTTATAGTTTTGACTTCAAAATACCAAAATTGGAAAATTCACCAAATCAATTCAAATCAAAAGCAATGGGACATGAAGTAGATGTTAGGAATTCATACCTAACAACAATGAAAGCTATAAACATAGATGTGAGTTCAAGAACTCACCTTAAAACCCAAAAAACAACGGATGAGAAGCTTTAAAACAAGGCAAGATCAATCGCTCCTCCACTTAACTTCAAGAATGCTCAATCTATGATCAAATGCAAATATTACCTAAGTTAGGTTATAGGAATTTCTGGAAATTAGAGAGAAATTGAGGTGGAGAAGAAGAAGATGATGCTTACCTAAGCTTCTCTTTGATTTTGGAGTTTGAATCTTGAATTTCCTAATAATCTAGGGTTTAGGAATTTTAATTTCCTCTTCTTTCCCCCATTTTCCTTTAGCTTAAGAGTGTTAGGAAAATAGAATGAATGAATGAAGAGGGGGTGGAGTTAGGGTATTTTGTTGGGTTAGTGGGATGAAACCCAAACCCAAAGCCCAATAGAAAAATAGAAAAATTCTAATCAACTCCAAACATATCGATGTTTATACACAAAAAAGTCGCAAACGCCGTTTTGGACTCAATGGAAGTGGTCTTGAGTCCAGATTTAACCGTTTACAGAAAGTCACATTTCGGACTTTAAATTCAACTAACGATGCTATATTTAAATAAATCATTTAAATATATAATCGTAAATTATGCGGGTTGTTACAGTATCAGAGCTCTGGTTTAGGAAAAACTTAGCATATGGAGTAATAACTCATTAGAGATAGGGTAGTAATACCCTAGAATGAGTGGAATTGATTACAGAATCATATTCGTTCGAGCTTAAAATTCTTCGTTAGGATCCTTCTGGATTAGGATTTCTTTTGAATTTTGGAACTTTCCCCTTTATTCTAAAATCCAGTTTTGTCTTGTCCTGTTCGTGTTCTTTTCAATACTGGAGCATCCCATAGCTTTGTTTCTATTGATCTCTGTAATAAATTTGTGCACATCTTGCAACCTCAATTGGCAGCTTTATCCTTATGTGTGACTAATCCCATCGGCGGTCCCGCCAACCTTAGTATGATTTGTAAAGGGATGAAACTCCTTTACAACAGACGTCGATTCACCGGAGATTTCTATGTCCTCAGTTATGATGCTATTATTTCTTGCAAAGCCCGAATCGTTTCTTTAGCAAACGACCAAGGCAATTCTCTTGTGATCGAATGTAGATTGCCTCAGGATTATGCAGGCAGTCTTATCTTCTCACTTGGTTCTCAGCGTAGTGATCTTGACTCCACCCCGACTGTCAGGGATTATCCAGATGTTTTTGGTGAAGTCACTTCTCCACCTCCTAAGCGGGAAATTGACTTCTGCATCGATCTTAGTCCTGGAGCTTGATCTGCTGTCCTTCCTCCCAGAGAATGGTTTCTATGATGGTTAGTCATGCCCTTTGGATTAACCAATGTTCATGCCTTCTTCGTTGATCTCATGAATCGCATTTGCCACGATGTTCTCAATAGGTTTATCCCCATTTTCGTTAATGATATTCTCGTTTTTCTAAGTCTCGGTTGACCCGGTTAAGGAGAGGTTCTAAAAATTGTTTAGAAAAATAATTTTCCTTCACTGGTACTTTTACTTTAAACACTTACTTCTTTAAAATTAGGGTTTTTAACCCAAAACATTCAAAACTCAATTAATAAATCAAACCATCAAAAATTTCAAAAAGGATTGCTTAATTTAAAAGAAACAAAGTAATTTCTCCTTTTAAGAAACTTTCTACATCAAAGATTTATTCCTTTGAAAGTTAGCCTTTTAGATCAAAATATTCAAAATCATCTTCTATAATTTTAAACAATGAAAAGTGGAGTGGACACGGTAAACTCCTACCCCCAACATTTTCCTACCCCATTCTCATTATTTCTCCTATATTATCTTTAACTAGATTACTAATCGTATTTTATAAGTTCCTAGCGCTATTCCGATTCAAATCTCCCACTATTTCCTTTGTTTATACCTTTCCTACTTAAATGGCTTCTTTATCATTTTTAATCAAGTTTCATTTCCCTTTTAAAAAGAAGAATTTAAAGAACTTCTAAATTTATGAAATATAAAAATCATCAAGTCCAACCAATGCTCTACTTTGCAATTATTTCAAAAAGAAAAATCACTTTATCAAAAAATCTTTAAAATGAAAACATTTAAAAAAAACTAAGAGATTCAAAAATAAAAACCCTTTTTTTACTGAAAACCTTTTAATCAAAACTTTTTGCTCCATAAGTTATTTTTATTCACAAACCTTTGCCTTAACAAAATTTCTGATTTATGAATTTTCAAAATTCCATTTTTTTCCCAAAACAACAGCTCCTCGGTAAATCCTTTGAAAAAAATTTCAAAACATTTCAAGGAAATTTCTAAAGGAAAGCATTTCATCAAATTTTTCACGTGGAGTTAGATTTTAGAAAATATTTTTCAAAGCAACAACTTCTTAATAATTGTTTTCTCTATTGCATTTTCTTTTTCTTTCATGCCTTACTTCTGAATGTTTACAACTATACTATCTAGTAATATCTAGTCAATACCTAACATTTTTATTTGTTATTTCCATTAATGTCCCTTGGTCTATATTAAATGGTTATTACCTTAACGAATGTTTCCTAAAAATATTTGTTTACTTATTCAACTTTTTTTTAATGGTCTTATTAGTTTATTCAATTCCTTGTAACTCCTCACTTATTACACATTCATTGTCTATTAAACTTTTAGAGTTACAACATTTCCAATTCTATAATCCCATAATTACCTTAACAATCTCTTTAATTGGTTTATTTATATCCTAATTAAATTATTGTAACTCCCTATTAATTGCACACTTATTGTCCTATTAATTTTAGAGTCACGATCTTTTCTATTTACATTCCTCACAATACGACCTTCATTGCACAATCCTTAATCTACTATTTCATTTCTAACCCATATTGGCCTTGCCCACCCTTTCGGAGTATTGTCACAACTACTTCTATGGTTGGAAATTATAGAGTAAATTCAAATTAAGTATATATATATATATATATGTGTGTGTGTGTGTATGTGCTTATATATAATAGAATTTTGAAAAATACTTTCAAAAATAACAAATACGCCACTCATACATATAACTATCCCCGTTGATCAGGTAATCTAAGCTCTGATACAAAATGTAACAATCCACCGAAAAACGGACCTAATTTTAACCCAATAAAAGCCCGTCAAGCCTTAGGCCTATCTCGAGGCGAGCTGTTAGGTTGATAAAATTAAAAAATACACAGTACACAGAGCTATCTATTTATACTTTCAGAATCTCACAGAGGAAGAGATAAAAATATAATATTAGAAACAAGTACCCATTCCACAATGAAAACCATTTTAAAAACATAACATGTTGAATATTACAACATGTTTACATAAAGTCTCCATAGTACAATATCTCAGAATAACATAACTATCTGAACTGGGAACAATAAAAATACTTAGAAGGCACGCACGCATACACACGTGTGTGTGTGTATAACTGCTACAAGCCTTCATCTCTACCTTCGCCTCTTAAAATCGGCATTGCCTCCTCTAACTAGTGTGTTTTGATGAGGAGTGGGTCAGAACAACAAATGTCCAATGAAATAGAAATCTCAAGTTTTACCATAATTATACTTGGCCCGTATTATATAAATAAGAAATATGCCTTACATATTTAAGACTATACCAAATGTAATGGTCACAATAAATGGTGGTGCCACAAATACTAATAACTTTAACTATAAGCCCAGAAGCCTTTCTAGCCCAATTCCAAAATTCTAACACAACTAACATCAATGATGCAAGAGAAAGCATCCAAACCAATAAATACCCTCTATTGGGGATTAGGCAGATGCTAACTGTTTAATACCTATAAAATAGGTAGGTCCCCGTCCTTTAATACCTAACCCATTTCCAAATTTTAACTCAACTATCGTTAACGATGCAAGAGAGAGAACCTCCAAACCACTTAATACCACTTTCATGGGACTTAGGCAAACTCTGACCATTTAAGACCTATAAAATAGGTAGACCCCTCTTATTTAAGACCTAACACAAGGCGGGTTCCCACATGGTTCTCACTAGTTGAAATCGTAAAAAATCCCATCAGGTCACTTAATACTTCTCCTAAGAAGAGGCGGGCCCTACCATAACCACTTAATACCTCAAACCCATAGCGAACCCCTCCGAAGAAGTTCACCTATCGCATCTAAAACTCAATTTATGGCCTATAACCCACTCGTGATGTCTCACATTAGTCTGACTATTTGTAGGTACTGGTAGCCAGATTAACTGGGCAGGTTTACCCTATAGAATTAGGACTAACCTCGCATCCACCTTGTTTATTTATTATAGATGATGTCCCACATTAGTCTGCAAAGCTACATAGCTGGTAGCTAGATTTAATTAGGTAGACTTCCATATAGCTTTGAGCTAACCTCGCATCCCTATAACTTAGTCATAAATTATTTATATATCCACTATATACATATATATCACCCTACATAGATAATAATGGAGGCCGTATAAGGTATCCCCTTTATGCCCCTAATTAGGGATTAATTCCCTAATTTACTCTAACTAACTTCCTACATATTAATATTACTTAACTATTTTAATAATACTAATTATCATGATCAATACGCTGTAGCTAATACATTATATTGTATATTTATTTATTTACGCGTGGAATTTAGGGTCTAATCATTATGTTACAAAAATTTGATAATAATTTTCTAATTAGGTATTTTGAAATATCAATTTCATATAAATCTACAATTCCAACAAGAACTGCTAGTACCATAGCCAATAAAATGGATTTGTGCAAACATGGAATATCTACACTTATTCTATATTAATACACCAGAATCCTTTTTCTGTTTTAAAGAAAAGAGCATCATAAATTAGATCGCCTATATTCAATTTAACCTTCGTATACAACATTTTGAAGTGAGAAAGAAATTCCTAATTTATTTAAGTAATAGATGTAGGCGGTGTAATCTATAATAATTCAGTTCATAATTTACACACCGTTTCAAATTATTTTCTTTCTGAACCCTTTAACACTTCAATTCAATAGGGGGAAAATAGGACAAATTGACCATAGATTATCTAATTCTAACAGTTAGTTAGATTCTAATATACCAATACCAAAAACAATTATAACTCCAATATATACAATGATTGATATTTACTTAGGGAAATTATGGAGGTTTTAGATGTTATGTTTTTTTTTATCAAAATTTCCCAAGGCATGCTCTAATCCAAATAAATACTATTCAATTACAAAAATGTGAAAAACTTGATATTTCTACTCATAGAGAATATTTTGCTTCCTAACAGGATTTGATTCCACCATGCCTAACTCTCTTTCAGATCTCCATCTTTATGCAACAAAGTTAATTACATATAGAGATTAGATTAATAATCAAAAACTAGTGGAATAGAATCAAGAATCAAAAGGATTAACATCTAAACCTTTTACCCGAAAATTCTAACTGATTTTGGAATCTAAAGAAGAAGAAGAATAAATTTGATTTCTAACGCTCCTAATTCTCTGTTAGATCTTACTCTTTTTGAATATACAACAAATATATTGCATATATAGATTAGATTTTAGAAACTAGAGGATAGGGAGGAGGAGGATTTATTTAAATTACAGATTAGCGACTAGAATTTCTTACCAGAAAAGTTTACTGCTTCTTAAACCCTAAGGGGAGAGATTTTGATAGAGCTTCGCTAGCGTTCCTAAAATTTAATGAAGGAAAAATGGGGATCTAGGGATCTATTTATAGAGGTAAATAGGAACCAAAACCATTGGATCGAAATCAAACAAATCCGGACCGTTTGAAATAACAAAACCCTAGCCACTGCCTTCTGAATTGGACGTTTTCACCCTCAAGCGGTCGACCCCATATACACAAGCGGTCGACCCCTTGGGGCCTGAATTGCCAAGTTAATCTCTTTCCATTTATTAATTATTTATTTCTTAATTTAATTTAACATTACATATTAACTTTAACCCTTGCTTAAACATTAGTCCTCCCTTAGCGTTAACTTTTAAAATTCAGTTTTTGAAATTCAAAATTCATATTTTTAAATTCAAATTCAAATTCAGTTGTTTATGTTTTAAACTCGAAAACATCAAACGTTCATATCTTCTTCGCTTGAACTCCGATTTTAACATATTACAATGGAAATTGTCAAAAAATCGCGAAGGACGCAAAGGTGCAACTTCCGTGCCCAAATTCTAAAATTTACAAAATTTTCATTTTAACTCTACTTTTAAGGGGCAATTAGGGAAAAGGATAAATTTTGAAAAATATTTAGGCTGAAGGACATCAAGTTTTATTTTTAGGTCGAAGGACAAATGTTAGTTATAATTTAGGCTGAAAGACAAATTTTGAAAAAAAATTTGGCTAAAGGAAAATGCTAGTTCTATTTTTATGCATTATGTTCAGTTTTACACTACAAAAAACTAGCATATTTTCCTTTAGCCTAAGAAAACTCTTCTTGTCCTTCAACCTAATTTTTTTTCAAAATTTGTCCTAGTGTCTATTTTCCTATATTTTTTAATTACTTGATTTCTTATTAAATTTTATGGGATGTTACACGCCTTGTAAGGGAAATAAAGTCGATGATGCTTTGAGTAGGAGACATGCCATCTTAGGAGCGATGTTCTTTTAATTCAAATAGCTTGTGTGTATTGTTGGTTATGATTTCTGACTAAGATGTGAGCTAGAGCCAGAGATATTGGCAGGCTTGATGATTATACCTACTCTGATAGAGCGGATCGGAGCTAGTCAGGGAAAAATATTAGGCCAGTAAAGACCATTGCTAAGATCGAGGAGGGAGTAGAGTCTGAGGAGATGAGGTGCTACAAACTCGACTGAGATGGTTGGCCCTGTAAAGATGGAAAATTGATTATACCTAATGTTGATGGGTCAAGGGATGTTATAAGAGTACTATCATTCAAGATTGATTATACATACTGAAGGAAATAAAATGTATAGGGATATGAAGTAATCATTTTACTAGGAAGGGATGAAGAAGAATGTCGGGACATTCATTTCGAAGTGTATGAGCTTTCATTTGGTAAATGCTAGCAGAAGAACTCCAGTGGTTTTATAACATCCCTTTTGAAAAGTTAACACAACGATCTTTTAGCATTGTGGTTAGTGCTTAGTGTTTCTTTCCAAGACGACGGGGGTTCGAATCTCACGGTCGTCACTTTGGTATCAGAGTTAGTACCCAATCGAAATTGTGTGGTGTAATGCTATGGGTATCATTCAGTGTACTACTTATGCGGTTACAAACACAACGCTTAGGTGTGTGATGATGAGCCAATAAGGACGTTGGGCATTTCAAAAGGGATAGTTTGTAACATCCCTTTTGAAAAGTTAACAAAGTTCTTTTAGCACAATGGTTAGTGCACGATGCCTCTTTTTGAGATGTCAAGGCTTAAAATCCCATAGTCGTCATTGGTTTGTTGCAACCACTTGTCCAATGGAAGTAGGAACAGGTCTCGATGGATTTTATAAATGGATTCCCTAGGATAGAGGAGGATTTGATAGCTTTTAGGGCATAATCGATAGATTGACGAAGAGTGCTAGATTCATACCCGTGAAACCCAGTAGAACGTCAGCGAAACTAACTGAGTTTAATATGAAATAGGTTGTTCGATTCCATGGTGTGTCGAAGAGCACTGTAAGCAACAGAGATCCATTATTCATAAGTGGATTTTAGAAGAGCTTAGAAGAGACATTAGGGTCGAAGTGGCATCTAAGTACAACTTACCATCCTCGGACTAATGGGAAGACCGAGAGAGTGGTTTTAGAGGATCTCTTGTGGGCTTGCATTATAAATTTTGATGGCTCGTGGGATGATTATTTATATTTTATGGAGTTTGCATACAGAATTAGTTATTAGACAAGCATTGGTATGACAACGTTGGAGGCTTTATATGACCAACCATGCAACACTCCTTCATATTGATGGGAAGCGAGCAAGGAACTGATACTAGGGTCAGATTTGGTTCAAGAGATAACGAAGAAGATTGAGATCATTCAGCAGTGGATGAAAGCTCCTCAAGATAGACAAAAGTGGTACACTGATAAGAGATGGCGAGATTGTTAAGATTTCTTCGTTAAAAAATGCGGTTAGATTTGGTAGAAATGGGAAGTTAGCACCCAGAATTGTAGATCCTTTTCTAATACTTGAGAGGATTGAGAACCTAGCTTGTAAGGTTGACTTACCTCAGAAGATGGCTGGTGTGCCCAATGTGTCCTACATTTCTCATTTGTAGAATTTTATGCATGACCCAGGGGTAGTAGTGACACCGAATCCACTGGATGACATCTAGATTTAACCAAAAGCTTTGTGACCTCGTAAGCCTATTCGTATAGATGGGCATAATACTAAGCAGCTTAAGGGGAAAATGGTGAAGATTCAATAGGGTAAAAGCAAGAGCAATGGCACTTGGGAGACTAAGGAGAGTTTAAGATTCACTTATCTGGAGCTCTTTACTTAGTAAGACTTTCTATTTATCGCGTATACTTTCACTTTCGATACCATATATAATATTTTAGTACCTCACATGCTAGGATAGACGTAGATTTTCTTTGTTTGTTTGTGTGTGCATGTTTAACGAATGTTGTGCTTGCCTATGGTTGTTAGGCATGCCGGGTAACAATATTGTTTGAACTTACCTTGTTTGATGGGATTTTATGGGCGAATTTACTAAAGGAAGTGGGAGTGTGCTTGCCTATGGTTGTTAGGCATGTGAGGTAATAATATTATTTGACCTTACCTTGTTTGATAGGTTTTTGGGGGCTGATTTACATAAGGGAGGGGAAGTGAAATGACTTGAAATTTGAGGAACCAGTGGATCTTAAAATATTATTTTAAAACCCAAATTGGGTCATACAAGGCTACAACTTTGAGTAATGAAGAGCAGTGATATTTACACCCTTTGAATTTTTGTTAGACGGTATTAACCTTGAGAATATTTTAAGACTTATAACTTTTGGTAGGAGCAGAATTAAGGTCGAAACCACTTCCAAATGAAATATATGATGGTTTCTCTTTTCGTAGAGTCATCGTAATAGATTTTTGAACTTACGGTTTTGGATATATGATTGTTTCAAGGTTGGATGGTTTTTAGGATAATATATTAACGGATAATTAACCCAAGCCCATCATTAGGCGTACTAATGATTTCGGGATTAGGGTTAATAGCAGCCAGTAATTGCATTTTTCTCTTTTCTAAAGATCTCCTTACTTCTATTAACCCAAATCAACAAAAACTCCATTATTTCCTTTAGTTTAATTAGCCGAGTTGAGTGATTAAGGTGAGATTAGTGAAGGAAATTTGGATCTCGGGATTGCTACATTGGGAAAAATTAACTTGCTATTTAGATTGGATCTAACAAATTTTTTGGTTGATTCTTCATTGTGAGTGACTATATTCCTCACTTTATTATAATTGTTGATTTAGTAATAAATGATGATTTTAAATGGTTTTCAAATGTTAAAACATGTTTTATAATAGATTCAGGCCTAACATTTATTTCAAAACATAAATAAATGATTTAATATGGATTTTGATTAGTTCTTTTTACCATTTTCTTGTATCAATCATTGGTTTCCTTGTACCATTCGTTGGTTTCCATATGTCTAATTTTTGGTGATTCTTTTCTTTGATTTTGAACCATATGAATGTTATAATGCTTGTTTAATGGTTGTATGTGTGAAAATATATGTTAATTGAATGTGTGCAATGTTTGTTTGCTTGTATTGAATGAAACTTCGATCGAAGGCGAATTAGAGTCCAGGGATCGTTCTATGATGGATCTAGCGCATTGTGATGATCATGATGTTTGATCATTGATATTGGATTCACAAAACAATAGGGATTATGTTGGTAGAGGGATATCTAGAATCAATATGCCAAAAGATAAAGGGGTGATGAATCGTTTCACATCTGGTGTTTGCACACAATATCGCGCTAAAGGGAAATGGTCAAAAGATGCAAAGATGTGGAGTAGAAAAACATAGGAAAAAATGGATAAGTAATTTGATTGGTACTAGTCACATCAAGTGCGATTAGTCCCCATCCATTTTTGTGTGCACTCAAGTGCATGTGAAGGCTTGGCTTGGGTTAAAAGCGGTTACTTTAGGTAGGGGATGGAGAACTTTTGTCTTGGACTTTAAAAACCCAAAGAGATTGGTGACCGGCGAAAGGTTCTGGACCCCCGAACGATTTTGAGATGTGTGTGTTTAAGCTTCGGGGAGCGACGCCAGTTGCTTTAGGATGTAATGGAGATTTCTCCATGGAAATAAGCTACGATGAATGGCTTTGGCATTTTGCCACTTAGCCAAATTTGACTAGGTACCTATCCAACATGGTTGGTATCGATCACTTAAGAGTAATCGATGTCGATCACTTTTTAGGGGCACCTTTTTGTGTGTTTTTCGAAGGAGGAGGCAATGATTGATTGATTAATGATTCGAACGCTTATTTTGATGCATATAGCCAATAATGATTGATTCAATGATGAAGAGAACATAGTGATTTTTAGACAGAGAAGCTCTAGATCTACTTTGCGAACGACACTTAGGAAGTGGAGATATTACTTCGGGGCTGATATAATGGGATTCCTTGACTTTCGACGATGGTCCAGAGAAGTTCCAAATGATGTGAGTTGTGATGATGGTCCAAGGAGACAAGTTCGATGATTGTAGGGAACAGCGTATGATGTGTTCTACTGGATGTTTCTTAAGGATCATTAACTCAGAGGTTTTGATGTGTGGTTGTAAAGAAGGGTGTGTGAGGATGCTCTCTTGAGTCGTATGACGTGACTTTAGATCTTATGACGGTGATATGCACTAGACTCATAAGATGTGAGTCTAGTATCCTGGCCTTACGAAGTGATGTAGATTCGACCATAAAGGAAACTAAGATGTTGAGTAGTCTCTGGGCATACGATTTGGTTATACGAGTTACTATATAATCAAAGGAACGATAAGTGGTGTGAGATGGCTTGATGGTTGCTATGTTTGCTACGGATATCATACGTTGTAGGTACTATCGATGTTAGTGATCTATACATACCATATTGTACTTTGGCTTGTATTACACCCTATAATGATAGCATAGCATATATCGATGTTATGTGCTTACTTGTGGGATGTAGAGACAAGGCAGGTATGATTCTTTATACTTAGTTGTTCCTTATAGATTATCAACTCTTATGGTATTTTGAGATAAATATGTCGCTCATACCAGACTTATATCCAACTCGAGGTTTTATGTTTTGCTTCTTATTATCTTAAGTAATTTTAAATGAGTGGACTAGATATTAGTTTGAGATTATCACATACGGGTGTTCAAAGAACGAGCAGGCGGCTGGCGCTTACCTATACTTTTACTATGAGTTTATTTTTATTCTGTTCTGCAGTACTACAGAGATTATATCATTGCTTAACAATTATTAGAGGTAGATTTCCTTTGGGTTTATTTTGACCATGTATAAACTCTTACATTTTCTTTTTATACATGTTGTAAACCTAATGCACTCTGATATTCCGTCTTTGGTTCATTTTGGTTATACATATCTGTCTTGCATGTTTTATATCTTTGTTGCTATTATATTTGACCCTTTGCACCATAAGATATACAATAGATTCTGATTTACACTGGTTACTTTACCATTGGTTGTCGTTCTACATCTGTCGGGTACCGAGGTAGTGCACTATATAGGTATATTGGGTATCGGAAGTGTAGGGTGGTCGTCACCTTGGGAAGATCATTTAATATTGGTTGAGTTCACCTATAATAGCTATCATGGAACATAGGCATGACACCGTTTGAGGCATTGCATTGACGACCATGCAAGTCCCTGTGTCCCTGTAAAAATTAACCGAAAATTTAATAAAAGAAATTAAATCAAATATAATAATCGTAAAAGCAGAATTTTCAAAAACATCCAAATTCAGCTACGAAACTTGCACCATTGTGTTTGTAGCGATTTTCTGGACAATAAAGTATCATAATCGGAGCTCGTGTGAAAAGATATTAATATTTAAAAGTTTGAATCAAAAATAATTCAATAAGGATACAAATATTTTAAATAAGGATAGCTCCACTGATGTACACCCTACCTTGGACCAGTCGACCCTTAGCGGTCGATCGATCGAACATTCCAAGCTAGGGTTTAGGTCGACCGAACGGATTGGATTTTATATAAATCGATCTAACAGCTGATGATGATCTGTACCCTCATAAGTAGATCCCTAATCTAATACTGAGAACCCTAATTTCATACTGATTGTAACAAAACTCCGTCTCTCCCAAAAATCAACCTTCTTTCTCTCCAAATCAATTTCCTTCGAAAATAAAATAAAAAATAAATTTAAAAGATTAAAGAAGGAGGAATCAAATCAAGCAAAAAGGAGAGATTGACAAGTAGAAGAAAAGGTGATTCAACACGAATTAAAAAGGGAAAAGCTAATAAGAGGCAAGTGGGTTTATTATAACTATGATGATTTATTTGTAATTAAGTTTGTTTATACCCTATTTGATCTAGAGCCATTTTAATTTAATTAGAGACACTGTTTATCTAATAACCGAGTAGATTAGGAATTTGATAGTAATTTAACCCATATGAATATAATTCATGTCCAATCTAAATTTGGTTAAAGTAAAACCAATTGGATAAAAATTGATTTAGGTTGAACTCACTCTTTTTGTTAAATTATATATAGATTGATATATCAATGCCGTATTGATTCTAAACCTAAGTTAATTTGAATTAATAACAAATGCAGTTATGAAATGGTGAAATGATATGAAATTGAAGTTGAGAACACCGAGAATTGTAGATTAACATATTAGAGTTTATTGTAAAACTAGATCAATAAAGAAACAAGGAAAAATAAAAATTTGCAATAATTAACAACGATCGATCAATAGGCTCATTGGAGCCGGTCGACAGCAAGCAAACGACCGCTCCAATAGCCGACGGTCGACTGGTTAACAGTTTACAGGTTTAGATTAAACCTTGGCCTAAAGCCCAGGTTATAAGTTTATATATATATATGTTAGTATATTAGTAAGGAATTAGTTCCCTAAGTTTACAACTCTTGGACGTTACGGGAGTGGGTAAATGTGTACGCAGGCAATTAGGCATATGAGGCACTATTTATTCGGCAAAGTCTATATAGACAAGGGCGATTCGATCATAAATTGCACTTATAGGAGGTTCTACGATGTATGCACACACCGATGAGGGTTCCTGGAGAAGTGAATGGTCCAACACTAATGAGAGGTTCCTCGGTACATACGACAATTAGAAGGTGTTACTGTTGTTGGATGCATAGAGATGTGCAATAAATAGTGTTACATTACCATCAAGATAGGACATGGATGCAATGAACCCTAAGATGCCTTTGGCAAGAATCGGCATTGCAGGTTCCTTCTTAATACGTAAATATGAAACGTGTAGTCATAATTTAGGAATGTAGTCCCAAGGTTGATACTATAGGCGATCCAATGTTGAAATTGTTCAAGTAGTTATTAGACCGATTAACCATTGTTTTTTAGATTCAATTAGTTGTTTGATCCTAAGTATAAACCTTCACAAGATGTTTGGCGTAGGTGTATTTAGAACTATACCCCTTAGGTTAACGAAACCTACCTTAGTAAGTAATTCACAAACATAAGTAGGACACCCTAGGTCACATAGATTATTAATGAAGTCAATTGCATATGATCACCATATATTAATGATGCAACTCATTGACCAGACTTTGGTCTGACCCACTCCTTTCCTTTTTCCCCACTATAGGAGAACATGGCAATAGGTTATCGGCCCAGATCTAGTACGTGAAGAGGCAAGCTTGGCACTGGCATTGCTTTTTACTTTCCATTACTCTCCATGTAACTACTTATCGTACTTAGTACTTATCAATCTATACGTTGTATTTCTGTAAACTCTGGTTACGTATGTTTTGAGACTGTGTTTTCTAGGATATTTTCTAAGATAACTATTTCGTATATTTATATTTTACTGTCTTCAGCTATGATATCTTAAAGTATAGAATGCCTTAGATTTTTATCCTTATATTCTTATTCTCTATAAAGTTTTAAAAACCCGATAGCTCGTACTTCTTGACACGACGCGAGTCTGAAGTCATCCTAGGTTTTGGGTCGGTGTGTCAAGAAGTGCGTGTTGTCACACCCTGTCTTATTGGTGGGAGGTGACTGATAGAATTATACTTGGACTGGAAATGACTAGGACCACATTCGAATAGGTAGATATGATATAAAAAAGAATGAAGACAACATAGGATAGGTAGAAGTCATATGGCGATAGGAGGCATATGGAGTTGGAGTACACAGTAGGTGATATGGAGTTTGTGGAAGTATCACAGTTGAAGCATGTTATGAGATTCGGTAGCTCAGGGAAGCTAGCGGTTCATTTTATAGGGCCTTTTCTGATATTGGAGAGCATATGGAAGTTAGATTATAGAACGAAGAATTCTGAAAAGTTGGTGGGAGTTCACAATATTTTTCATGTGTCACTTCCACGAAAGTATATTCATGATTTAGTTATTATAGTCGAGCCGGAATAGTTAGAGGACGTGGAAGTGGATTTTGAGTCTATTACACCCTTTGGACCTATTCACATAGTAGAGCATGAAGTGAAAAGACTTTGAAATAAGAAGTTAAGTTGGTCCGGGTGCAGAGGGAAAACGATCCAGCAGAGAATATTTAGAGCATGAAGAGAAGATTTGTGTTTCTCATCCAAACTCTTTACCGATATGCTCTATTTTATTTTAGTTACTTAGGATAGGTAAATTATTTTTGGATGATTGATTTATTTTAGATGATTGATTTATGGTATTATTATTTTGATTACATGGATTAGATGTTGATTGTGTACATGGTTGTTAGGACTATGTAGTGATTAAAACTAGGCCTAGGTTATCTAGGAAAATTTTGTACTATATTAATCATGCTATGTTAATACCTTGCAGTATGATGGATGCTTTGATGAGATGTAAGATTGCATTCATATAGAACTATATGCTTACTGGTAGGATGTTTTGCATACATGCCTATATGTCATACTATTTGCATACTTGTAGGAGGCCATTAGCTGCATTTTTTGCATATCGATATCATAACATACTCATCATTTATACTCATAACTATGGGCTGACTTCAAGCTTGTATATATTTTTGTATCTTTGATAGACTATATGTGTATATGTATGTTATATGGATGTGTATTAGGTGTATACCTATGTAGTATGTGTTTATATGCTAAGATGCGAGATACATTTTCCATAAGTACAAATTTTAGGAATGAAATTCTTTTAAGAGAGAAAATGTAACATCCCATAAAATTTAATAATAAAACAAACAATAAATAAAGGATAAAATGATAATTTTACAAAAAAGGAAATTATAAATTTTTTAAATAATGAATAGTCGATGAAACTTGCACAGATGCGTAGAGCACTTTTTTAGTCAAGTTTCACTATAAGAACGTTAAGTTCATACGTATAGGTTGAAATTTATGAATAAAAGAATTATTTAATTTAGAATGATTTGGTTGGGTCTAACAGCCCATTAGTACCAAATGAGGTTTAATATTCTTTCCTTACTCAGAAGAAAGGTATGTTCATTTCATTCTTCATATTTCTCCTTTCCTCAAACAAAAGAAACTTTAGATCTAAAATACTAGATCTAAAATTACTTCATTGTATCTCTATCAATTTCAATAAAAATTAGGTTTAAGGGGATTAGGATGAAGAGCACAACAAGTGGATATTAAAATCAAAGTGTTTCATGTAGTTTAGAGATCAGGGAAATCCAGACAGTGGAGAATAAGAGGTATTCCATTGATTTTGGGGCTAACTTGGTTAATTAGCCAGCAGTGATTTATTTACTTTGTTATATAATATCATATATGCTTTTATTTCATCTTCATAGCCTATGTTAGGTAAATAGCATAGTTGATACGAATAAATCATAGATATATGTTAAATCAAAATGTTGATTGATGCTTGGGTATAGAAAGATACAAGGCTACTAATGTTGAAATAAGTCCTTTATTTAAGAAGGAAGAAGAGGTGATTAAAGTAATATATGTATACATGTAATAGAACCATAAGAAATGCTAATCATATAATTTAGATGGATACTATTAAAATTAGTAATATAAACATGTCAATAAAATGATTAAAATATGTTTTGATGTAAATAAATGAATTGTAGCTAAAGGGATGAAGAATAAGAGATAAAACTATACTGATAACTGAATAATTGGATATGATGTTAAACAAGAAAGAATCAGAACATTATTGTGATAAACGGGACAAAATGACCACTAAAACACTGCAAGACCTTCTTATAATGTACTTAGAAGATAAATGAAGTAAATAAATTAAAAAGGAGAAAATACGCATTTAACAATGATTTAGACATCTAATTTATTTTTCAAACATTTGAAACTAAATGTTATAAACATAGAGGAACACATTCATATTTTATCTCATCCAAACGTCTAAAATTATGATTTAGACATCTTAATTATAGATTAGTCATCTGAATCCATGACGTTCCAACGTTGAAAACTTGATGGGTTTTTTGTTTACAAGTCAGACACCTGAATTTTATGATTGGATGTTTGAAATGAATTTAGATGTCTAAATTGTTTAGTCATACGTCTGAACGTCTACTGAAAGTATATGTTAAACCTAGACCCTTATGGGCCAAGATAATTGGTTAAGGATGCCTTGACTTGATCATATAGCAATGCTAAGATGTTTAATAGGGTATACATGGATGTATAAAGTAGTATGTATATATATTGATGGCTACTTTGAATGTGTATCGATACTAGTAACTCAATAATTAAGCTATGGGGACATGTTCATATTATAAAGCATATCAGTAGGAACATGATACGTTCATAATTGTAAAGCTTATCAATATTAAAGTAAAGCTACAGGGATATGTCAACACTGTAAAGCATATCACCAGGAACATGATATGTTAATAGTTTTAAAGCGTGTCAGTCTAATGAAAGTACAATTGCTGGGGTATGCTAATATTTTAAAGCATATCAGTAGAAATAGGGTATGTTAAATAGTTGCAAAGCATATCAATAGAAAGATAAGTACCGCAAGGGTACATTAATATTATAAAGCATACCGGCTAGGAGATAAGGATATGTTAAATATTTTTAAAGCGTATTAATGCCGATGTTATATGATGGTTCTAGTTGTGTGAATGATACCATTAAAATGGTATGATTGACAGAATAATCTAATAATGATGAATAACCCACAAGATTATAATTGTAGAAATAGTCTATATAATTGTTTATTTAGCATGTTGGTCTCATGTAGTTAGAGATATGTTCTCTGGCGCCAAGCTTATGCCTGACCTCTCTATATTACTATTTTTGTACCTATCTATAATAGGTTGACATGATCCTAGAGCATGCTTGAGGTGAGCAGATGATGATGGAGACCTTATGGACCTGTGCAATATATATTTCTAGTTATCTACTATTCAATATTATGCAACTACGTTGACTACGTACCATAAAGTGTTATTCTACACTAATGTAATAGCAATAGCACTTAATTTTATTTTCAATTGGTTCAAACAGTTCTCTTGTGTTATATTATAATTTATTTCCATATGTTACGAGTTTTAAAAGTGCAGACAAAAGTAGATAGCTCTATGACTATCTATATCATTTTTACGGTCTTTGGGATTTGAGCGTCGATTGGGAAGTAGAATAAGAAGGTCATGAATGTGGGTTGTTAGAGTTGGCGGCGAAATGTTTCCATCAAATTCAAGGCATTGATTATGATGGAACGATTTTCACTAGTCATCATGCTTAAATTCATTCGCATACTACTTATTGTCACTAGTTATTATGACTACAAATTATAGCAAATGGATGTCAAAATAGCATTTTCAAATGGTGATAGAAAAGTGACCATTTGTATGTCATAGACAAAGGGTCCGGAGATTAGTGAGAGTGGTGATAAGGCATGTAAACCTTTAAGATCAATATACAGTCTTAAGTAAGCATAAAGGAGTTGGAACAAATTTTTTGATAATGTAATCAAACAGTTTGATTTCTATCAAAATATGAAAAAGTGTGCATATATAAGAAGGGGAAAATGGCACTATAATTAGTATTATACATTGACAACTTGCTACTGACGGGTAACGACTTACCGATGTTACAATTAATGAAAGATTGGCTGATAAATAATTTCTCAATTAGGATTTAGGAGAGACATCTTATATGCTTGATATAAAGATCTATAGAGATAGATGTAAAAGGATATTGGGATTGTCTTAATCTATGTATAGAGATACCACACTAAGTCGGTTTAGCATGGGAAATTCCATGTGTAGAAATGTTTTAGTGCAGCATGGAATTGTCGTTTCTAAGAAGGACACCCCATCTAAGAATGAGGAAAGGGGACGCATGAATCGAATTCTTTATGCTTTGGCAATAGGTGCAATTAATCGATATCAAAATGATTTCAGGAGAGAATCATTGAACGGTAGTTAAGGTCATCCTTATGTATTTAAGAAATACCAAGGATTTTTTTCTCATACATGAAAGCAATGAACTCCTTATAAAGGGGTATTCAGCCTCGAGCTTTCAAAGCGATATTGTTGACAGTAGATTAATCTCATGTTTATTGTTTACTCTCAATGAAGATCTTTCGGTTAGAAAAGTTCTAAACAAGAAGTTGTGGCCGACCTATAATGGAGGTTGAGTACACTACCTTCAGTGATTCCGTAAAAGAAGCAGTGTGGATGCGCAAATTCATTAAGGAGCTAGAAGTGATTCAAAGCATTGAAGATCTAATGATTTTTTGCGATAATATTACGGAGGCTTACTAAGGAACCACGATCTTACAAGAAGTCGAGACACATCTTTCGAAAGTTCTACATGATAAAGTAGTTTATCAGAGATGGAGATATCGTAATCGAGAGAGTAGACACCAAAGATGGCATAGCAGATCCATTTTCTAAGGCATTTTCTCAATCTAATTTAGGAAGACTGATCGAAGACATAGGGATGAGGCTTCATAATTGTTCTCAAGTACCAGTGAGAGATTGATAGAGTTAAGGGTGTGCCCTAGGCACGATCATGTAAATAGTTATATAAATTTAATTCTATAAACAATCATGTTCGAAATGAAGTGTGATTTTGGTTTTATTATCTTTTATATGTATTATTATGTAGAGATATAAATAATTAATTAATTACATTAATTATATGTAAGTAGAAAATCCTTGGGTAAAGGGTTTTATCGATTGCAGTTACGAATGTGTTCACAATAATGAATATTGAATTGATGTATAAACACTAACTCTTTAAATGTTCCTAGTCAAGATGTATCCAGAAAGGATATCATACATTTTTTGAAACTAGTGTACATAATGCTCTTCATTCAATGGATAGTGAATTACTCATGACCGTTGGAGGAATCAAAGGGTTACATATGTTTAGTTGTTTGGAATAATCATAGAACGACTCGATGAGAGTCTTTTATAGGTTAGTACAACAGAATCAAAATAGAAGATCTCATGGTAACAACATACAGTAGTCTACCGACTTCAGTAAGTAGAGTATATTTTGAGTACAGTCAATCACATGACATTACGATCATGTTACGACCATGGTTAGGTATACATTGGAGTACTTGCAGTGAAACACTATCCAAGAGAGGATTCATCTCCTTCATTATAAAAGGTTAGTATTACTGTAATTGGTAGTCAACTTAAAAGTCAAATTCTATGGCCAAAGTAAATTAATTGATTAATAAATGTTATCAGATTAGACCAAAGACTTTAAAATGATTTACGCAATAACATACGGATATTAATAGATCATTTAAATCTTATACCAAACTCTAGATATCCAAGTGATATAGTGATGGCGAAAAGAAAATGTCATTACTAAGCGAACTTATTAAAGATTAAAAATTGGTTTTTGCCTAAATTATTTGTAAGTGTTGAACTCGTACCTGACACCATACTTTGACAAAGTTTGCACAGGCTTCAGTATTCAAAATGTTAAAATATTAACCGAGGATCGAGTTCGTACTAGAGAGTCAACACAACCGAGTTGTTAGTAATTTTTAAATTTGACCATTGTAAAAATTAATTTATAAATGTTATAAACTACTAAAAAAATAATAAAAATGTCATATTAAAAGCTTATAGGATTTTAATTATTTATTTGGAGCTAAAAAATTAGTTAAAACGAAGTATATAAGTTTTAAGTCGATATAATTGAAGAAAGGGCTTAAACATAATAATTTAGTACTTGATTCAAATTGCGTCAAATAAATATTTTGACTAAGTAAAGGTAAAAAATGGGGTCGACCATAACATATGGGGAAAATGGGGACTTAGTCTCCTAAGATTTGAGGAAAAAAGGGTAGATATTTGATATCAGTTTGGCTTTAAATAGGTTGCCCCCTTCTCATTATCTTGACACTAAGATAACCTAACCTTAGCCTCCAACCGATAATGGGGAAGACAAGGTGATGACATTGCAACCCTAGCCAAAGAGATCGAATAAACAACCTAAACAAATTGATCGACAATCAGCAAGATTGCAAAGAGGAGACACTCATCTATTTAAATTATATATTCAATTATGTATACATGTATTTATGATAATATATATGTTTGCCATTAAATGATACACTCTACCATGATATAAAATCAAAAAAATAATTTTATTTTTAATAACTAATTAATGGAAAACATTTTAAATATATATATATATATTATAAATTAGTTTCGACTTTTAAAAAATAATTTTTAATTTTAGATCTAAATTACACATACACACATATTAAAACAAGCATGTTATACTTTTAAATTATTAAATACATTTTGGCTTTTAATATTTAAATAAATAATTTTACTGTTTCTATTTTGTTAATAAAAAAATATTTTTAGTTTAATATGTAGATATATAATCCATATAGTAAATTTTATAAAAAATTATTTGGTTTTAATATTCAGGAAAATAGGTACAGGGAAGAAGTTACAAAAAAAATTTAGTCTCAAGAACATCACGTTTGTGTTTTAGTCTGAAGGACACTTTATAGTATAAACAGAAAATGATAGTTGCAACTATCATTATGTGATTTACACTACAAAGTGTCCTTCAGACTAAAAAACAAACTTGCTGTCACTTAGACTAATTTTTTTTGCAACTTCTTCCCTGTGCCTAAAAACCTCTTTAATATTTTTGGATGCTGGTAAAAAATATTTTTATTTTGTTTAAAAGTCAAATAAGTTTAAAAATTCAAAATTTTGAAAATTTCAAAAATAAAATATCCAATCGTATTTAAAAATGAATATATATATATATATATATATGATAGCTAAATTAAAATAATTTTTTTAATATATATATATATATATATTAGATATTTACTTTTAATAGGTCAAACTTATTTAAATTTAAAATTTGAAATTATTATATATATATATGTATGTATGTATAAATTAAAAAATATTTATATATATAATAGTAAATTTATGTTTAAATAAAAATATACTATATATTAATATATTTATTTATATAACTAGTACTTAAAATAAAATGGTCAAATAACATTAGTTTATTTTAGTATAGACATTAATTTAATCATTTGATGTATATGTATATATGTTTGACATCATTATTAACATATGATCATCACAGGTATATTTATTAACTATAAGCCACAACGATGAAATACCTACGTGTCAACATATTACACCCAGGTTAAATATACATATGTGAATACAAACATAATAAAATATTAAATAAAAATAAATTAATTAAATTAATAAATTAAATTAGAATTAAATTAATATACTAAATTAATATATTAAATTAAAATTAAATAAAGAATTATTGTTAAACAATAACAAATAAATAAATATTTTGAATAAATTAAAAATATTTCCAAACTCTTATATGAATAAATACTAAATAATGATTTGCTATAAAATTTATCATTCATATGAACACAAATACAATCTTATGCAAATTAATAAAAGAATTTTTCTTAAAATTCACCATCTTACCCCGCTGCCGATGAACCTGATCCATCAAATACTTATTCTTAAATTGTTCCTAGTTGACATGTATCGATAAAAGGATATCGATACATTCGTTGAGACTAGTGTTTGTAATTCTCTCTATACGATGAACGTGAATTACTCATGATCGTTGGGGATACCAAGTGATTACATACTTATAGTTGTTTGAAACAATCACTTAAAAACTCAATAAGAGTCTTCTATTGGTTAATACAACTAGGTCAAAATAGAAGATCTCATGAAATGATGTGTAGTAATCTTCGGACTTGAGAGTACAATTGATCTTAAGTAACACAGCTGTACTTTGATTAATATCAATCATATGACAACATGATCATGTTATGACCATAGTTGGGTACTCATTAAAGAAGATTCACCGCCTTCGCTGTAAAGATTAATTTCACTGTAATTGTTTTTCAACTTAAAGTCAAAATATCTGGCCAGTGTAAACAGTTAATTGATAGATGCATTTAGATTGAAATGAATATTATTAGAGTTTTAACTATTAACCAAACTCTAGATATCTTGGTGATATAGTGACGACGAAAAGAAAATGTGCACAACATATCGTTACAATGTGTAGCTTAATAAAGATTAAAAATTGGATTTCTCTTAATTGATCTATGAGTTACTAAACCCTGTCAGATATTGTACTTTAGCAAAGTTCATACAAGCATTGTATTTAAATTGTTTAAAATTAACTGAGGACTGAATTTGCAACAGGGAGTAAACCGAGTTGCTAGCTAATTTCCCAATTCAACTAATTTAAATTAACTTATAAATGAAATAAATTAATATAAAAAAATTAGTGCAAACGTTCTATTTGATTTTATGGCATTTTAGTTACCTATTTCAATCCTTAAAATTAATCAAAATGATATATAATTGTTGGACATTAGTTTCACTAAATATACAGGCTTGAATAATTAAATAATTACTATATGGTATATTAATTAAGCTCGACATCATTGAAGCCTATATAGGGCATGGTCGGCCATACTATAAGGGAAGAGGGAAGTTTTGACTTGGTCTGTGGCTATAGATTAAATCTAGATTAAAAAAAAGAAAAAGGTGGAAGATATTATATCTTACGGCAGCTATAAATAGCCCACCTTCTCTTATTCAAAATACATAGAAATTCCATAATTCTAGCCTCCATTAGAAAGTTGGTTGGAGTTATAAAGCTGGGATTTGCAAACCAAGTTCAAGGGAATGGAATAGTGATCCAAAAATGAACAATCAAGCAACTGATCGTGTCGACAACCGGTAGATCTAAGGTACGAACTTATTTTAAAACTATACATACATATATGTATGTATGTATATGTAACAACCATGGTTTGGAGATTACCTACATATATTAAATTATAACGGATGTTATAATTTAATATTGTAAATTAAAATATAATTGGAAATTTTAAATTGTTTATTTGGAATAAACAATGAATTTTGTAAATAAAATGGGAAAAATAAAGTTTGGAAGTTTATTTTGTTTATTTGGGAATAAATATGGGATTAAATATTGATTGGATAAGTATTTGGTTTAAATAAATTGAAATATTGGGTATTTATTAGTTTGGAGCTAATAAATTAATTAGGTGATATATTTCAATGTTAAATTGTTGAAATAAATCTAAAGTAATGAAAAATAAAGTTTTAAAAACTTTATTTTGAGAATTTGAGTAGAAAATAATCAAATTGCAAATTTGATTTGGGTAAATACAACAATATTGGAAAACATTGTCAATATTAATCTTTTATTGAATTTAAAATGAGAAATATGAAGAAAATACGTGTTTTACTAAAATAAAATATGAAATATTGTTTAAAAATAATATTTTGATGATTAAAAAGAGTTAAAATGATTTATGGTAATTTAATTGACAAGAAAACAATTTTTGTACAAATTGTTGGATTGAAAATAGTGTTTTTGTAATAAAATAGTGTAAATTGTAAAATATTGTTGAAAATAAGGTTTTATTTGTAAAAATGATTTTTTATTGTTAAATAGATTTTATCTTGTTAAAGTAATAATTTTGGTTACATATATTGGTTGGATAGAATTTTATTTCAGTTTAAAATATGAAATTTTGCTTATATAGTGTTAATATAGAAAAGAAATGAACATAGCTTTATATTTTTCTCTTAGTATTATTGTTTTGGGCTTATTTGGGTAAGAACTAGATCCATTAGCCCTTACTAGAATCTTCTGGTTTGAGATAATCATCCTGTACGTAGTTTCATTTTACATTATCTTCTCAAAACATCTTATAGTAAAGAAAAGAGAAAAATTCATGGCTTCTTCAAATTAAAACCAAATCTCACCGAATTGGTTGCAAATAAAGAAGAGAATCCCTAGAATAAGGAAGTAAAAGGTAATCTCTACCAATACTACAACTATTTCATAAAAAATATTAGAATCTAGGTATTGTTGTTTGTAACAGTTTTGTTTTGTTGTGCGTGCTTCCTTTTCATCTTTTACAGGTTGCTAGAGCCTCAAATCTCCTCAAAAGATCACTGCTTACTAACAAAACATTGCTAAATTGCTAAGGTGAGTTCAACACTCACAAATGCTAACCAAACTTGAGTTACTATAAGAAATTTGCTCAGAAAAGCTTCTGTTTATATATATTTCTTTGTTAGTTGTTTTGGTGAGTTTCTCGTTTCTGGTTGCTACTTTGAGCACCCATAACCCTTTGATTTTCACTCAAATTACTACCGGATCTTTTTCGGAGTGTTATTTGGTTGTTAAACTTGTTGCATGTCAAATTTCAGTCGTTAATTCATCTGTTTGTTATGTGAAATGATCTATGGAAGTTCAATACGAAGCAAAAATCACCTAGGAAAATAAACTTCGTAGCCTTGGTCGACTGGTAGGTCGACCTAGCAGTCTCCAGGTCGACCTGGCCACTGCCCTGGGTTGAGCCCTGTTGGCCCAGGTATGTTAGCCTATTGTTTTTTTTATCCGAGCCTTTTTGCCTTGTATGCTTATCTTATTCTATGTTTTCGTGGCTCATTTCTAATGCAAATTTTGAAATGATTTGATAATGACTATGGGCTACGATGTTCATCAATGGATTAGCCGATATTTGGAGGAATTTGGAATTTAAAATTTTGAATTTAAATTCGATTTAAATTTGAATATCGATTGGGTGTGTTTTCAACGTTTTTCTCGATTTTCAAGCACAATTTCTTCCAAATAAATTTTAAGAAAATTTCTAAATGATTTGGTTTTTGAAATCATTATTATTAAATATTTTCAAATCATTTTAAATTATTTATAAATTATTTCAAAGTATTTTAAATATATTCATTCCCTATAATAAGGAGAAATTTCAATAAAATGTCTTCAAAATGATTTCAGAAAATTATTTTAAAATTCCATTTTCTCAAGTAAATTATTTTATAAGTAATATACATTATTTTTTACACTTTTCGGGCGTACAAGAAAGAGAATTAAACGGTTTAGTAAAATATATGGTATGGAACATGTGAGTTTACTTTATCGGTTAATTTTGGACTTGTACGATCGAAACTATCTAGGTTATTGATTTTTGAGTTATTTAGCCAATTTATGGCGAGTTTTTGAGATTATAATTCCTATCTTTAGGAATTATCTAAGAAGGCCAATATTTGGCGGGTTGTGGTTCGTGATCTCCTATTCTAGGAGTATGATCTATGAGAACTCGTTATAGTTTTTACTTGCCAATGAGATGAGGCGAGTCTGAGTTTTTCGAGTTTTGAGATTTTATGATGATTTCTGTTTTCTAATGTGACATTGACTAGCGGTTAGTAAACTGTTCAGTGCGAACATGTGGTATGGGATGCATGTTAACACTTTTCGGGTTCCTATCCGGGAGTTTGTGACACATTCTGGGATTGCCAGTATTATAGACCTTCGGGTCATCTGGGATTACGACTTCGGTCGTTTGAGATTTATGACTTCGGTTGTCTGGGAGAGGTACCTAATATATATATATATATATAGTACTAGGGGATGGCACGTGCAGCATCGCTTCGGCATGCAAATGGGGTTTGGCCAATCCGGAGAATTTTTATGAGTTTTGATTTCGATTTCACCAATTTGGGATGATGACTTACTTATAGCCTTGAATTAGAGAAAGGCTTGTATATATGTTGTTTTATGGTGATTTTGATATTGGGATTATGAACTCTTATCGAGTTTCATGAGCTTTGATTTGGAGAGTTTGATGATTTCACTTATAGTTTATATGTTGCTTAGTTCACTTACATTATATAGCCCTTGAATGTGAAACATCTATGCCCTGTCAAGCCTTAGCACGTGATTAACTTTGGGCCTTTATGGAATACCTATTCTTAGTTGTATAAATAGACTTTATTATATCATTCCTTTATCTTTAAAGGAATGTTTCCCTTATGCACATGCATTCCTTTATCTTTTGCTAATATCAAGTTCTAGTTATTCTGACCCGTGTATTTATTACTCGCGTCAGACCGAGTTGCAGGTTAGCTTTTGGACCTATGCTAGCTTTACCTTTTGGGCTTCTTCATCGACTATGGTTATGGTATAGTTTTTGTGTAGTAATCTTTTGTTTGGGAACCTTATGATGTATATATTCTTTGTGGGGATGTATGTATATATTGTGTTTGAATACCACTTGTGACGGGTTGTATTACATTTGATGTATGTGTATGTATATATATTCTGTGATGTTGTTATGTGTCTTGTGATTGTTGTAGTTATTATATTTTGTTTCTGAATTGATCTTGTAGCCACCATAGTAGTGTATTGGATAGGAATTAAGTATGTCGAATACCCAAGATGAAAACGAAAAAAATAAGTGCCAAAACCGACATACTTAGCTCTTATCTAATGCAAGACTATGATGGTCGCCCTTAACCAGCCCTATTCTCCGCATTAGTAGACAGAATTACTATGTAATTCTCTTTGTTAATGTGGGTCCAGGGTGGGGCGTTACAGCTTGGTATCAGAGCTGGATTCAGAAAAAAATGTAATAAACGCAGAACAGTATACATAATTACAATACACCAAGTATAATACAAGTGTAAACATCATCCCCAAAATCGTAGTTGAACCCAACCTTGTCCTTAATCTTTTGAGTTCTTTGGGGTAGATAGAAAGGAATATGTCTAGGAATGTCAATATTAAATTCCGTAGTATTCCTTATTCAATGAATCCCAATTGCTAATATCTACCCCTATGAATTATCCTAGCTTATCTTAACTTTCAGCAAATGGTTGGAAGAGGTAGAGGTCGCACTTCGGAGGCGGGACCATCCAGTGGTTCTCGTCTCGAAGGAGTTTTGATGCAACCCAGAATGGAGAAATCATAGGTCGTGTACGACCTAACATGTGGATAAGTCGAGACCGACCTAATAAGGAAGCTAACGAGTTAAGATTTGGTGAGAAATGGTGGAAAGTTGAAGTTGTAGGTCGCAACCGACCTATCGAAGGATTTAAGTCGTTCCAACGACTTAGTGAAGATCGCAGCCGACCTAACAAGGTAGAAGTAATATACGAGTTACGACCTAATGAGCTCCGATCTAATGGAATACAACCTAGTGATGAAGAACGAGCTAACTGTGCCGAGTTACGATCTAAGGAGGCATGTGAACAGGAGCTACGACTTAACTGGAAACCAGGGGAGGGCGTTAACTCGAGTTTACGACCTAAGGGGAAAGTCTTGGATCGTTTACGACCTAACGGGTCAGGAGGAAAGGCTCTACGACTTAACAAAAGCTTAAGTCGCTCAGCGTTTATAAGTCGTCCACGACTTACGGAGAAGGCCACAGAAGGAGAGAATGAAGTGTTAAGTCGGTTACGACTTAAGGAAGGTGTAAAGTCGAAAACGAGTTACGACTTAGTTAAGTCGCACAGTTTAAAAGCGAAATCCCTTAAGTCGCAGAAACTTGTAGCCGAAGATCCTGATACCGCGTCAATCTGAGCCGTTGATTATGTTAAGTCGCGAAGAAGGATAGGTCGTTGATGGGAAGCTGCTGTGTACTTTAGGTCGTGTACGACCTATGTGAGTCGTTGTAATGTGTTGTACATTTTCTTAAGTCGTGAGCCGTTTTGTCTTTGAGTCGCTTGTATCCTTTTTAGGTCGTAGCCTGTTTGTTTTAAGTCGTTGCGTTGTGTTTCTGTGTTGTAACTGTTGTCGTAGGTCGTCGCCGAGTTATGCTAAGTCATAGGTCGTAAGTCGGAAACAACTTAGGAGTTGTTCAGATTTGTGTTGTAATTTTGTAACGCCTATAAATAGGCAAGTGGAGTCATTTGTAATGGTTGTTGATTTTTGAATAAAATTCTCTTTTGTTAGCTTTGTGCTTTCATTCAAATTGGTAGTTGAGTGTAATCTCCTATCTCCTCTTTCGGTTAATCGAGTGCGCTCGATTCAACGATTGCAGAAGCCGATTCGCGGAATCAAGTGCGCTTGATCAACGCTTGAAGAATTGAAGATCTTTGAACCCGGTATCGTGCGCGATCAACGAGTTCGGGATAGCTAGAATTCGGTATCTTCGGATCAACGAATTCGGGCATTTCAGTATTCATCAATCCATCGATTGCTACTTTCACCGATTGAAGATTGTTTTGTTTAATCCGCTGCGTCAGTTTTGGTATCAGAGCTTGTTTTAGCCAATCATAGCTAAATCGAGACTTGGAGCCTATTCATTTTGAAGTTGAAGTGATAGCCGAGAGCTTGAAGTGTTGAGCCGTGATCAAGTTGAAGTGTTCGACTTTGTATTGAAGTTTGGAGATCGGATCTTAGCATTTGGAGAAGTTGTGTTCATCGTGTTTATCGCGATTTGCAACAAGTGTGGAAGTTTCGATCCATTTCAATTTGGATCAAAGTTCGAATTGTGTTTGAATTTGAAGTGTTTGTAAAGTTTTCAAGTATGCCGCCGAGGAGAGCTAATCGTCACCAAAACGTAGAAGCTTTGTATCGAAGAGAAGAAGCTGATGAGATGGAGCAAAGAATCAATGAAAACTTTAGTGAAAAGCTTAATGAAGGGATTGGACGATTAGAGAAGATGATGTTAGAAATGAATCAAAATCGGAGAAGGGTTTCACCTGAATCTAACCATGGGGGAAGTAGAGTCTCACCACAATCCAATCGAGATAGAAGTGTTGATGATGATCAAAGGCATGGGAGGAACGTGAATGATCGTGAATGGAGGAATGTAGATAGAAGGGATGATGGTGGTAGACGTGATGGGAGTAGAGATGTGGGTGGACGAGATAGACAACGATATACATATGATTTTGAAGAGGAGTATGATGGTGGTAGTGTTCGAGGACAAGGACGAGGACAAGGAAGAAATCACTCTGAGTATGATCACAAGTGAGAGTTGGGGATGAAGACTAAAATTCCTGAATTCAAAGGTGGTATGCAAGCGGAGGAGTTTCTAGATTGGGTAGCTAATGTTGAAGAGATTTTTGACTTCAAAGAAGTGCCGGAACATCGTAGAGTGAAGTTGGTTGCTACAAGGTTGAGGGGTAGAGCTTTGGCATGGTGGAAACAAACCAAACTTACACGTGAACGAATGGGAAAGTCAAAAGTTGAATCTTGGGAGAAGATGAAGAAATTGATGAAAGCAACGTTCTTACCTTACAATTATCAATCTTTGATGTATCAACGTTTGTAGAACTTGAGACAAGGGACGAAATCTGTGAATGACTATGCTGACGAATTTTATCAACTGATTGCCAAGAATGATATTATGGAGACAGAAGAACAATTGACAGCCAGATTTGTTGGGGGGTTGCGAATGCAGATTCAGGATATGGTTAACATGTTTGATCCTAGATCTGTAGCGGAAGCACATCAGAAAGCGTTGGCTTGGGAGAAACAGGGACGACGAGGAAGTGGTGTGTTTACTAATTCTAACAATCAAGCGAAGGGTGTTGGTGGGAGTTCTAATGTTTCTAAACCTATCAGTAGACCAGTAGTGAAGGAGGCTGAGAAGACAAAGGTTAACAACGGTTTCAAATGTTACAATTGTCAAGAATTTAGTCACAAAAGTAGCGAATGTCCAAAGCCGAAGAAGAGAGCTATGATAGCAGAGGTTGAGGATGAGGATGAAGAAGCTGAATGTTCCAATTCACCACCTGATGAGGAGGAAGAAGAAGTGACGGGAGACGAAGGTTACAATCTAATGATGAAGAGGTCATGTTTAACACCAAAGCAAGAGGAGGATTGTAGTTGGTTAAGGAGCAATATTTTTCAGTCAACATGTACTATTCTGGGGAAAGTTTGCAAATTTGTTATTGATGCTGGAAGCTGTGATAATATAATTTCTTCCGAAGCTATGAGGAAGTTGGCGTTAAAGACTGAGAAACATCCGAAACCGTACAAGCTAGCTTGGTTGAGGAAAGGCGGGGAGGTGAAGGTTGGACGAAGGGCTTGTGTGAAGTTTTCAATTGGAAAGAAATATAAAGATGAAATCTGGTGCGATGTGGTAGATATGGACGTTTGTCATTTGTTGCTGGGGAGACCGTGGCAGTATGATAGGGCGGTGCAATATGATGGCCGTACCAACAGTTACAGTTTCATGTTTGAGGGCACAAAGATTACTCTAGTTCCAAAGAAGCGACAACAGGAGGAAAACAAGATTGAGGAGATTGAAGAGCTTAAAACCTTGTTATCTTTGAAGGAGTTTGTGAAGGAAGTAGAGGAGGATCCTGAAGTGTTTTTGTTGATTGGGCGAGAAAGCAGTAAAGAGGTTGAAATACCGGAAGAAGCAAAGCCAGTTTTGAAAGAATTTGACGATGTATTTCCAGAGGAGTTACCAACGGGGGTGCCACCGTTGAGGGATATACAACATCAGATAGATCTTGTTCCAGGTGCTGTGTTGCCACACAGACCACATTATCGAATGAGTCCGAAGGAACATGAAGAGTTGCGGAAGCAGGTAGAAGAATTGCTTGAACATGGGCGTGTGCAGGAGAGTTTAAGTCCTTGTGCTGTACCAGCTTTATTGGTACCCAAAAAGGATGGAACGTGGAGGATGTGCACAGACAGTAGAGCATTGAATAAGATCACAGTCAGATACAGATTTCCGATGCCGAGGCTTGATGATTTATTGGATCAGATCAGTGGGTCCGTAATCTTTTCTAAGATTGACTTGAAGAGCGGTTATCATCAGATTCGCATTAGACCAGGGGACGAATGGAAGACAACATTCAAGACGAGGGAAGGCTTGTATGAATGGCTGGTAATGCCGTTTGGTCTATCGAATGCACCAAGTACATTCATGAGGGTGATGAACCAGATTTTTAGGCCGTACATTGGGAAATTCGTTGTGGTTTACTTTGATGATATTCTAATCTACAGTGCTAGTACAGAAGAGCATGTTCAACATTTGAAGAAAGTGTTAATTATTCTTCGTGAAGAACAATTCTATGCTGCTACAAAGAAGTGTGTTTTTATGGCGAAGAGTGTTTTATTTCTGGGATATGTTGTTTCGAAGGAAGGTATACAGGTGGACCAGAGTAAAGTTGAGGCGATCAGAGATTGGCCACAGCCCAAGACGATAACGGAAGTTCGTAGTTTTCACGGGTTGGCTTCATTCTATCGAAGGTTTATTCCACACTTTAGTAGTGTGATGGCACCTGTGACTGATTGTATGAAGGGTAAACAATTTTCATGGTCAGAGGAGGCAGGGAGTGCTTTTGGGAAAATCAAGGAGTTGCTGACGTCTGCACCAATTCTAGTGCTACCAGATTTTCAGTTAGTGTTTGAACTACATACTGATGCATCCAAGGTTGGAATTGGAGAAGTATTGAGTCAGAGGGGACGTCCGATTGCATACTTTAGCGAGAAGTTATCAGGAGCAAAGATGAGATACAATACATATGATGTGGAATTTTATGCTGTTGTGCAATCTATTAAACACTGGAGACACTATCTATTTCAGAAGGAGTTTGTTCTTTACACTGATCATGAGGCGTTGAAGCATTTACAAGGACAAGACAAAATTTCAGCAAGACATGCATCGTGGATTGCATATCTGCAACAGTTTACTTTTGTTGTTAAACACAAGTCGGGAGTGACGAATCGTGTGGCTGATGCTTTGAGTAGAAGGAATCATTTGCTAACAACAATGAAGGTTGAAGTAATGGGGTTTGATGTGTTGCCAGAATTATTTGCCGATGATCCTTACTTTGCAAAGTTTGTTGATAAAGTTAAGGAGGGGAAAACGGATGAGTTCGTGATGGTAGATGGTTTTCTGTTCAAGGGAAATCGATTGTGCATACCTGATTGTAGTTTGAGAATGAAGATTGTAAAAGAGCTACATGAAGAAGGACATGTTGGGAGAGACCGTACATTACAATTGATTTCGCAATCTTACTTTTGGCCATCGATGAGGAAAGAAGTGGAGAGGTTTGTGGAACGATGTCATATCTGTCAGGTTTCGAAAGGAACTGCGACTAATGCGGGTTTATATATGCCGTTACCGGTACCAACTAAACCATGGGTTGATGTGAGTATGGACTTTGTGTTGGGGTTGCCAAGAACACAGCGTGGTAATGATTCCATTTATGTGGTGGTTGATCGATTCTCGAAAATGGCACATTTTATTGCTTGTAAGAAGACGGCGGATGCTGTTCATGTTGCTAAGTTGTTTTTCAAAGAGATATATCGACTTCATGGATTGCCAGAATCGATTGTGTCGGACAGGGATACTCGTTTTCTGAGTCATTTTTGGTTGAGTTTGTGGAAAATGGTGGGAACGAAGCTGAAGTTTAGTAGTGCTTATCATCCGCAAACGGATGGACAGACCGAGGTTGTGAACAGATCATTGGGAAATTTGCTGAGGTGTCTTGTGCAAGATAATCTGAAGAGTTGGGATGTGAAGTTATGTCAGGCGGAATTTGCTCATAATCATGCTGTAATTCGAAGTACTGGGTTCAGTCCATTCCAGATTGTATATTCTAGTATGCCAAAGGGACCGTTGGATTTAACGGTGATACCACACTCAAAGGGAACAGTTAAGAAAGCTGCTGATTTTGTTGAGGGATTGACGGAATGTCATAAAATCGTGCAGGAACGATTGGAGAAAGCGAATGAGAAGTCTAAACGTTCTGCAGATTTGAAGCGAAGGAGTGTTGAATTTCATGAAGGTGATTTGGTTTATGCAGTGTTGACAAAAGATCGTTTTCCGGTGGGAACATACAATAAATTGAAAGCACGAAAGATTGGTCCCGTGGAAATTTTAAAGAGAATCAATGAAAATGCTTATAAATTGAAGTTGCCAGATGATGTGTATACGTCTGACGTATTCAATGTAAAACATCTCGTAACATATCATGAAGACGAGTTTGTTGTGGATGCAGAAAGTACAAATTCGAGGACGAATTTTTCTCAACCTGGGGAGGATGATGCAGCCCAGAATGGAGAAGTCATAGGTCGTGTACGACCTAACATGTGGATAAGTTGAGACCGACCTAATAAGGAAGCTAACGAGTTAAGATTTGGTGAGAAATGGTGGAAAGTTGAAGTTGTAGGTCACAACTGACCTATCAAAGGATTTAAGTCGTTCCAACGACTTAGTGAAGATCGCAGCCGACCTAACAAGGTAGAAGTAATATATGAGTTACGACCTAATGAGCTCCGATCTAATGGAATACAACCTAGTGATGAAGAACGAGCTAACTGTGCCGAGTTACGATCTAAGGAGGCATGTGAACAGGAGCTACAACTTAACTGGAAACCAGGGGAGGGAGTTAACTCGAGTTTACGACCTAAGGGGAAAGTCTTGGATCGTTTACGACCTAACGGGTCAGGAGGAAAGGCTCTACGACTTAACAAAAGCTTAAGTCGCTCAGCGTTTATAAGTCGTCCACGACTTATGGAGAAGGCCACAGAAGGAGAGAATGAAGTGTTAAGTCGGCTACGACTTAAGGAAGGTGTAAAGTCGAAAACGAGTTACGACTTAGTTAAGTCGCACAGTTTAAAAGCGAAATCTCTTAAGTCGCAGAAACTTGTAGGCGAAGATCCTGATACCGCGTCAATCTGAGCCGTTGATTATGTTAAGTCGCGAAGAAGGCTAGGTCGTTGATGGGAAGCTGCTGTGTACTTTAGGTCGTGTACGACCTATGTGAGTCGTTGTAATGTGTTGTACATTTTCTTAAGTCGTGAGCCGTTTTGTCTTTGAGTCGCTTGTATCCTTTTTAGGTCGTAGCCTGTTTGTTTTAAGTCGTTGCGTTGTGTTTCTGTGTTGTAACTGTTGTCGTAGGTCGTCGCCGAGTTATGCTAAGTCGTAGGTCGTAAGTCGGAAACGACTTAGGAGTTGTTCAGATTTGTGTTGTAATTTTGTAACGCCTATAAATAGGCAAGTGGAGTCATTTGTAATGGTTGTTGATTTTTGAATAAAATTCTCTTTTGTTAGCTTTGTGCTTTCATTCAAATTGGTAGTTGAGTGTAATCTCCTATCTCCTCTTTCGGTTAATCGAGTGCGCTCGATTCAACGATTGCAGAAGCCGATTCGCGGAATCAAGTGCGCTTGATCAACGCTTGAAGAATTGAAGATCTTTGAACCCGGTATCGTGCGCGATCAACGAGTTCGAGATAGCTAGAATTCGGTATCTTCGGATCAACGAATTCGGGCATTTCAGTATTCATCATCCATCGATTGCTACTTTCACCGATTGAAGATTGTTTTGTTTAATCCGCTGCGTCAGTTTATATGTCAACCAACCAGATACTTGAGCTTCTTAGGAGCACTCAGCCTCCAGCTCCTACTCATTCCTCTCCTCCGCACAAATATGCATTTGCGCGTATGTACAACGACTTCACCCATCTCAGAGGCAAGCCATTCAAAGGCTCCAAGACAGTTTTAGAGATTTGAGCTTGGCTCCGAACATGCGAGCGCATCTTCACTAGCATGGAGATTTCCTATCATCACTGTGTTCTTGTGACATCGAGTATGATGCTAGAATGAGCATTAGATTGGTACGAGCTCCTTATAGCTGAGGTAGATGAGTCTACTCTTACATGGCAGCATTTTCGAGATCGTTTTGAGCTTAAGTTCGTGCTAGAATCCGAGAAGGCTTTCCTTGCCCGTCGCTTCCTCAAGTTGAAGCACAGAAAACCTCCGTGTCAGATTATGTATCCTCCTTCTAGTCTCTATCCAAGTATGGGCTCGTATTCATTGGTACCCCATACAAGAAGAATCTTAAGTTCGTATTCGGACTTAAGAAATATTTGAAGAAGTCGCTAATGCTTCAGCTTAAGCTCTCGTTCGAGGAGCTTGTGGATTCAGCGCTTCATCTCGAAGCTGTCGAAAAAGAAAGGGATAGTAGTGACGAGGCCGAGGTTCGAATGAACCCAAATAAGAAGAAATTTCCGTTTCAGAGATCCCAATCATTTCCTCCTAAGAAGAAGATAAAGCAAGGCGATTCTGGTTCTCATTCCGGTGCAACACCACCTTCAGCTAGAGTATTGGCTTGCTTCAATTGTGGTTCTAGAGACCATCTAGTTAGAGAATGTCCTCAAACCCCCAAGTGCCATTATTGCAAGAAGGAAGGACATATAGTTTCAGCATGTCCTAAGAAGGGGAAGAGTTCAGGTTCGGGGAATCTGAATATGGCTCAGGCTTCTGGTAGTGCATCTCAGTCGCAAGGTATATCTCCTGCTATTTTGAAAGGTTCTATTCTTTTTCATGACTTTTCTATTCGAATCCTCTTCGATACGGGTGCTTGGCATTTAACCGTACCGAAGAAATTTGTTAATGCTATTTGAAGTTCTGGTCTTGTTGCTTACTTGAGGATTGCGAATCCTTTTGAGGGGATCCGCAATACTTGACGTGAGAATTTTGGGATTTGTTCCTTGTAGTTTGTCTTTGCGTGCGTATTAGCACGCTATTTTCTATCTTGAGTTTGGAGTAATTTGAGAGGGAGTGGCTTGCATTTTATCATGCCACATTTTGTGGTTTAAAGGGTCCTATAGTGAAGTATCCTAATTCAGTTGGTTTGTTAATTCTTGTCTTTGGAAAATTGATTATGATTTCGAAGTCTCTGTACTCATTCTTAAGTATTGAGACGTTGATGATATATCTCAGATTCCCGTCATTGTGACTCTATTGATTTTTGTAAGTCCATTTGGGTATGACACCCAATCGAGCAATCGAATATTGTATTGATCTAATTTCTAGTTCTTAGCCTTTCGGTCATCCTTCCACGAGGATGCCCACTAAGGAAATGAGGTGATCCTTGGAATTTAGGTAATATTGCCATTCTTACCTCTTTTGTGATAACCTTTTTGGATACTCATTTATAGGCTTAGTAATATTACTTCACCCGAAGTAATCATTTCACTAGTACAAAAAGTGCATATTGCTTCGCCTCATTTGCATCAGTTGAAGTAAAAACTGATGCAAATAGAACTATTTGCATCAGTTCCATCTTAATAACCAATGCAATTGGTACGTGAAAAGCAGTAGGTAATAAAAAATCAAATTTGCATCAGTTGTCACCAACAACCGATGCAATTAGTACGTGCAAATAGTTTTAGTCGCATCGGTTTTAAATTCAACCGATGCAACTACATTAGTTTGCATTCATTTTCCATCGGTTTGTTACTCCAACTCTCATTTTCCCTCCCTTTAACTTTTCATTTCCCGCTTAGCTTTCATTTATCCCTCCCCTTCCCCCGTAACCCATTAAGAAGAAAACAAAAGCAACTTTATATTCGTTCAATTGAACGACTTCAAATCAAATGAAATCTAATGTCAATTTATAAACTCATGTCTCAAAAGAGGTCTTCTTCAATTTTAATAAGCAATGGGGTTATCGCGATTTGGAGATATCTGGGTTTCGTTCGGTTCCTGATTTTGCGTCTGGGTTTCGCGCTTTCCGTCGGCGTCCTGCGCCTCCTCCTCCGTCGCCGGTATCTCCTGTTCTGGTTCCTCGTGCCTCTCGCTCTACAGTTCGCTTCTTTGTATCTATTGGGTGCTTTCGTAATCTGTTTTTGATTACCCCAATGGAAAGCCTTTTGGTTGATTTATCCAATTCTTTGCCTCCCTCTGTCCTTCCTGTTCCTGTTTGCCCTAGTGTGCCTTCCCCTATTTCGCCATTGCTTATGAATCGAGGCGAGTCTTCTTGGCCGGTTTCTGTGCTTGGGCATGATATTACTGGCGTACGGAATGGTATTGCTCTTGATCCTAGTAGTGATGTGGTTCATGGTGGTTGCTTGAAGGATGCAAGTGTTCTGTCCAGTGCTACTGTTGGGGTTCCGATTGTATGCACTTCTGGTGCTTGCGGAAATGTATCAGTCAATAATTTTCTTCCTACAGGTTCCAACGCTAATCAGTCATTACCTCCTCCGCCACAGCAATGCCCTTAGTGGACATCCATGTTCTCTAAGCTACCCAATAATGCTGGTAAGCACACTCCCCGTGTCTTTGATAATATGGAGATTGAGGGCGTGATGATCCCTCCTTCGGATGTCCTCGAAGCAGGTTTGAATTTTTAAAAGTCAGATTTCTAGAAGCATAAATTCAAATAGTCCGGTATAAATACTTGTATAAACTTCCTAATAAATACTTGTAATAATATCATATTTATCACATTCAAGCTAGCATATTAGAACCACCAATAAAACAAAACCAAAGTATTTATTACATCTTCATTTGCTTTTGAGCTCTTAGCAATGTGGACAGCTCATAACATATATATTGGCTTGATGACTTCCTATATTTAATCTTAATAAGATTGCGTTCCAAAGTATTGCAGGTTGTATACTTGGCTTGACAGATGTTTGACTATAGTATCCAACACTTGTTTGGTTCGGCCTGGAATAGAAAGTGATACATTGTTTCTATATCCCGATACCTATATTTTAATACTACTTTGAGTTATTTGTTTGTAAACATTAGATTTGGAATCCCTTTAGCATCATTTTGAAGTATTTGAATAAGAAAGATAAATTTAGTAAATACTGAATATAATATATATGAAGATTAACTGTGAGTAAAAATGGCATCCATTTATGAACGTTATCGTTCTTCTTCTTCCAAAAATCTTCTCTCCGTATATGATCTACCTTTATTCTCTTTTAACCACGCTTCTCCCTCACCACATTTAACAAACGCAGATACTAAAATCTGGCCTAACCATTTTCAGTGCTTCTGGAAACCCAAATTAACATCGCAATCCCCGTACTTGCGCTCTGCTTAATGACGTAAGGGAGCTATTGTCATGTAAATCTTTGGTGGCTTGTAATGTTGAAGCTGGCAGTAATGTAAGTTGTTGTGAATTGAAGTGCATATTTTTCTTCAGCGTGTACTGCTACTTTCACATTGAAATTTAATATGATTAAGCACAGAAAACTGTATTATTATGCTATATTAATGATTTAACTATAACAAAGGTATGACCTAATATTTGTTATATTTTGCTTTCACATTTAGTATATACGTAATACACTAATACGTACGTGGCAGCCGGTACAAGTTAAATCATTGTATATATTTTTGATGAGTTGCCTTTGATTAGTAGTTTCAAATAATTTGTAGGAACACGCATTGACATTCAATTTAAGAAGTTTCTGGGTGAGCATAGATGAAGCATTGAATGAACACGTGGAATTTGAAATAATTGTTTGGCTGACTCAACTTATGATTCAACACCTTTTCGAGAACAGCAGTCAAACTTGATTAATATTTGGTCTACTGTTATATTCTACCTACTTTTTTTTGTGTTGACTGAAATCTACCTGTTTTCTTGGAGGATTGCTTCATAATTATTTGATATATATGCAGTTGCCAACCCAAGCGAGCAGAAATTCGTGATCGCAGGTCAAGATGGTTGGAGATAAAACTTTGCAAGCCTGTTTTCAAACAAGATAAAAGGGACACAAACAATGCATAAATTTCCATGAACATTATTACTATGGAGTAAAACTACAGTTTGTATTTTATTTTGCATGCAATCTCTTTTTTTTCTCACATCAAGTCTTTTATAAAATTGATATCTAACCAGTTGTCATATGATCTTTGATCTTGTACGTTTCTTTGATAGATGACAATTCTCCCTGTACGATAAACCACTAGGAAGCCATACATATGGATGAAGCTATAAAGTTCATCTATGAAAGGGATCCATAATGAAGCTTCTTTATTAAGCCAATTGAACAAGCTCAAGGAACCCAAATGCACGAAAGCTTGCCTTAGTTATTTATTGGCTCGTAATATATTCGAACGAGTCAAAGTGCTCGCCCTAATATGATAGAGAGGTATTTTCTCCATAACTTCACTTAGTCAACTCAAAGTGCACGTTCAGCCTTCCTTCAGGTCTTGGTTCTAACAGATCATCTTCGACATTCGAAGCCAGGATCGTTTTATGCTTTACCTTAAAGCCAATAGCTATTTAAGCAAATGTTGATGGTTTCAGGATTTGAGAGATACTATCAAATTGCAAGGTAAATGTATTCCTTTTTATTCATTTACCTATTTGTGTTATTGATTTATTGATTGGATTTGGGATTAAGTTGATGGTGATTGACAGTGGAGTGATGGTGGACAGAGAATGTATGGTGTTGTTTGTTGGCAAATGTCAAATTGTTGCAAGTTGAAGCAGTGATGGAGGAACTGTTATGGAGGAACTATTATGAAGAAGTCTGATGGCAGGCAAATAGTGATACCGGAGGAAGGTTGCTGGTTGATAGATGAGGCAGTGAGGCTTGTTGAAGCATTAAGTGGAGGAGATATGGTTAGTGCTGTGAGATGACAGTGGGAAGAAGAGTTGATGCAGAAGTTTGTAGAGTTGTTTTTGACGATGTTGTTTTGATGAATGTTTGGAGTGGAATGTTTGTTGTCTGGGTATGCTTGCAGTGGTGGTACACTGATGGTGGCATGGCAGCAGTGTTGTGGTTGGAAAATTGCTATGGTCTGTGGTAAAGGCAAGGAGAAATGGTGAAGGAAATTTGTATTTGAGTATATATTGGTTATATGATGGATTGTTGGAGACTGGCAGAAAGTTGTAGGAGTGGCAATAAGTGGACAGTGAAGCTATGAATTGAAGTTTCAGTTAATATGACTGGTGGAATGCAAGGTAGTGATTTAGAAAGGTGATAGGGAAGGCAGTGATATTAGAACTATATGATGTATAAACTAGGTGGTTGTGACTGTGATGAAGGAGAATTGCAGTAGTGTAGTTTGGTGAAGGAGGGATGTTTGTTTGAGCAAGTACCAGCAGTTGGTGGTAATGCAAGTTTTGAAGGAAGATGTATGCGGTGCAAGTATGGGGTGGGGTGTTTGTTGAATTGATGTGCAAATGTGTTTGCTGTAGTTGTTTTGGAACTAGGCAGTGATGTGGTGGTTTGAGTTGCAGTTTGTGGCAGTGAGAGGAAGACAGTCGTATAGGATGGCAGCAAGTTAAAGAGGTATGATTGATGGTTGGTAAATGGAGATGGCACTGGTATGTATAGATTATTAACACTATAATTATGTGTTGCCAACAAGAGATAGATGATTGTACAACTTAATGATTGTACTAAAGATCTGAATTATGCTGCTAAAATGAATGTATGACCATTATTTTGTATAGATTATTAACACTATAATTGATGATATATGTTTATTTTGGTATTATGTTATTCAGTTTGTATTTGCCATCAAATTTAATTTTGAATGATTGTAATATTGCATGCAATAATTGTTTGTTATAATCAATAATATATATATATATATATATTCTATTTGAGTACTGTAATAATGGTTTCTGATAATAGTTTGCATCGGTTGTTATAAAAAACTGATGCAATAGAGGGATTACTTTGCATCGGTTTTCAACAACAACCTATGCAACAAGTTCCTTTGTTGCATCGGTTTTCATTACAACCGATGCAACATGGGGGTTGTGTCCAAGCAACCAACCATGATATTTTGCATCAGTTAATAGTAACAACCGATGCAAAAAGGACCTTTTTGCATCGGTTTCAGAACTGATGCAAAAGTGTTAAGCCTGTTGCATCGGTTGCATATGCATCGGTTGCTGAACTGATGCAAAAGGGGGGTAAACAACCGATGCAAATGGCCTGTTTTGTAGTAGTGTTTACCGTTTGTGTTCTTCTTCTCTTTCGAGAAGATATTTTACCCTTACCCTGCTATCTCGCTGATTTCTTATTCGATCTATTGGTGGTGCTAGGGTCTTCCTTCAGCTTGACCCTACACTGATTCTCATTAGCTTCGAGTTGCGGAGGATAATGTTCTTTTACCGCATTCCGCACTCGTTATGAGTTTCTGAGTAGTTCGTTATACCGTTAGGAATAACAAACACTCCAATCTATTCCCTCAATCTTGTGAATCGACTATATTCCGGGAACATCTCGATGAGTCTCTTTTTGAGTTTTGATTTTGGGTATATGTAATGAATTGTGTTTTTAAATTTTTCAAAAATTGAAGATATATTTCTAAGAGGAATTGGATTTGGTTTTTGGGATAAATAAAGAACGTTTTGAGAACTAAATATGAGATACTTCTTTTATAGAAGATGATTTTTGTGTTGGGTTGTCCATCAAGTGCTTTAAGAATTCTAGTCGATACGCCTGATCAACGTTATCGATAGGAATTTCCTAAACGCTGTGATGAGACAATCAAAGATGATAAATTGAGTTTTAAATGAGACTAAGTCTGGAAATAAATTAAAAAGATTTGAGAACTAAATTTTATTCTGGATGACATATGTAGCTATTGAACCATAGTGGGATTGGATGAGCGGCGAGGTGGTTTTGATCATTTGGTCAAAGCTGCAGCCAATCAATAGGGTTATTTACTATAAATCAATGGCGAGGCAATGACATTATGATAATTGAAATGTATGAGTTTGAATATAGTTATTTTTATTGTTGAAATGATGAGATAATAATTTGTTTAAAGAATAAATGTTTATTGAATATTTTAAAAATAAGTTATGCATGTTAAAGATGGAGTTTGTTATGAGAATTTGGATATTTGAAAATAAAGAGTAGTAAAATTAAAAAATTTATCTTAAGAATTGTTGAAATGAAATTATAAAAAAAATTCTTTCGAAAATTTATTTTTGGAATAAAAAGTGGAATATGAGAGTGAAATTATTTGTCATTTGTATAAGAACTATAGGAAGGAGTTTGGAAATTTTCCAAGTGTTGAAAATTGAGATTTTGAATTTAAAGGCATTGAGTTTTAGAACTTTAAGAAGTTTGATTGTAAACAAAAATTTAGATCATGGTTTTGAAGATAATGAATTTCGAACTCTAATAAATGTTGATTGTAAATTAAAATTTATATCTATTGTGTTCCTCGTGATTGTCTTGCCTTAGTGCAATAGTCTAACGACAGCTTTTTGCGGTCGTTTGAGTAGGGTAATTTTTGAAGTAACCATCTCTCATTGGGTCTTCTTACCTCAATGGTTGTTATCTTAGTATCAGTATGGCCCCTTTCGTAGTGACATATGGGAAGTCATCAGCTTATTGTTAGAGTTCGGATAAAGCGAAGCTAAATTCCAACATTATTCGAGAAACTTTTGTGAAATCAATCTCTTTAGATTGATTTTGGGTTGAACTTTTGCTTTTGTGTTCTTGTTTCGATGGCGAGATGCCTTCGAAAACATGAAGTGTTGATCGAATATATTCCATAATTCTCTAATCCCGACTTATATATTCGGGTAATCATAGAATTTATTGAGAAATTTTATCTTGGTCTTCTTTTATATCGAGTAGAGAGTGAGGAATTTTGATCTCATGCTTGTCTATCCTTCCTTTGAATGATGAATAAATGTGTTGAATACAAACTCTTTTATAGAAATTGCGAGGATGTAATTTTGTTAAGGGGGAGAGTCTATAACAACCCTGGTTTGGAGATTACCTGTATATAGTAAATTATAACGGAAGTTATAATTTAATATTGTAAACTAAAATATAATTGAAAATTTTAAATTGTTTATTTGGAATAAACAATGAATTTTTTAAATAAAATGGGAAAATAAAGTTTGGAACTTTATTTTGTTTATTTGGGAATAAATATTGGATTAAATATTGATTGGATAAGTATTTGGTTTAAATAAATTGAAATATTGGGTATTTATTAGTTTGGAGCTAATAAATTAATTAGGTGATATATTTCAATGTTAAAATTTTGAAATAAATCTAAAATAATGAAAAATAAAGTTTTAAAAACTTTATTTTGAGAATTTGAGTAGAAAATAATCAAATAGCAAATTTGATTTGGGTAAATACAACAATATTGGAAAACATTGTCAATATTAATCTTTTATTGAATTTAAAATGAGAAATATGAATATAATATGTGTTTTATTAAAATAAAAGATGAAATATTGTTTGAAAATAATATTTTAATGATTAAAACGAGTTAAAATGATTTATGGTAATTTAATTGACAAGAAAACAATTTTTGTACAAATTGTTGGATTGAAAATAGTGTTTTTGTAATAAAATAGTGTAAATTGTAAAATATTGTTGAAAATAAGGTTTTATTTATAAAAATTTCTTTTTATTGTTAAAGTAGATTTTATCTTGTTAAAATAATAATTTTGGTTACATATATTGGTTGGATAGAATTTTATTTCACTTTAAAATGCGATAAATTTGCTTATATAGTGTTAATATAGGAAAGAAACGAACATAGCTTTGTATTTTTCTCTAAGTATTATTGTTTTGGGATTATTTAGGTAAGAACTAGATCCATTAGCCCTCACTAGAACCTTCTGGCTTGAGATAATCATCTTGTATGTAGTTTCATTTTACATTATCTTCTCAAAACATCTTACAGTAGAGAAAAGAGAAAAATTCATGGCTTCTTCAAATTAAAACCAAATCTGTAACGTATCGGGTTTTGCCCGCTCGAAAATCAACATCCGTACTTCACATTGTACTAGAATGCCGCAGATTCGATCGTTCAAATCCGATTCGCCGGAGCTATAACACAATTAAGTAAATAACACAGCGGAAGAAAAGAATAATACATTGATATACAATATCTGATACAACAGAGTGATACAATGAATATCAATATACATCAGAGATAG
Source organism: Allium fistulosum (assembly GCA_030737815.1). NCBI lineage: Eukaryota > Viridiplantae > Streptophyta > Magnoliopsida > Asparagales > Amaryllidaceae > Allium > Allium fistulosum. The sequence goes on from CM060906.1 coordinate 571,720,421, forward strand.
TACAACAAATATCAGAGATACAAGAAATAGCAGCGGAAAAGGAGAGATAACAACAGCAAATGGAAGAGATCTCCAAATTGATCTTCGGACAAGAATGAATCCACAACTCCAAGATAAGCAACTCCGATGAATGAACTAGCTCCAGATAATCTACTAAACCTGAATATCTGAAAAGAAACCCAACTCTAGACTGCTCGTGTGGAAAATTATGAGCACCCAGAGTTTAGGAAGGGAACAATAAACTCCGGATCAGTCATGGGACTGGTGTGAGCAACAAAAATAGTTTATCTTTAAACAACAACAAAAGGTTTTAAACATTGAAATCCGCAATGCTTTTAGAAAATGAAACTACCATAAGACCTCCCACCACACACACAATGCAAACGCAGAATTGGAGGAGATTTCTTCTTATGATAGTCAAAGATGCTTACTACGCAAATCATTGGATTATTATTATTAGTGCATAGTGGAAAACAATTTGAAAGTATAATATAAATCTTAGCCAGCATAGGTACCATTATACTATGCCTACTATAGCTACCATATTAGATGGTAGGTTCTACAACTAAAATCGTACAAGGTTCGTATTGGAGAAATGGATTTCCAACAAATGGTCAGGCTAAGGAACTTCCTTCCGTCGCATGGGATCGCCTCTGGCGGGACGTCCCGAGAGACAAACTGCTCTCTGTCAAACAAGGCCGGGTTACCCCTGTAACAGGTAACTCACGAATATGCCACCTCCCGGTCCTTTGGGACCTTTATCCGAGCTCGGTATCCAACATCACACATCATAAAGAAAGTGTATCCACATGAGTAAGTATCTGGGCTCCATACCATGATACCACCCCTTTCCAGAAGGAAATGACATACCCTAAAGGGCGCGACCCTCATAACCTTGCCGCAACATTCCTGTTTCGACCATTTCCGGATAGTGAGGCCCTGACGAAGTCTCGTCCACAAAGCTACGCTTTGTCACAAAGCCATGCTTTGGGTCAACAGATGATCAACCTATGATCACAAAGATATAAGATCAAACAAATGATCATATCGCAAATGATCAAACACTGATCACCACACAGCAACACTCGGCATGCCACATTACCAAATTGGGATATATCGCTGATAAATTTCAACTACATAACCTCTGAGCTCGTACGTCTCAGAGAAGGGTGTTAAGCTAAGAGAATAAATTCTCCGCCACCAACAGAAATGTATTTGAAAGAAATCGGCTTTATATCTCAAAGTGTAATGTCAGACATGTATCCATACAAGTCTGTTCCGGGTTCGAACAGAACCGAAGGCACTTCTCACGAAGCCCTTGCAATTCCGGATAATTTCCAATCACGTCCGGACTTCCCATCACAAAGGGTGCTAAAATCTCTATACCGGGGACCAGTCGATGCAGAGACATTCGATGAGTTGTCCTTTCGTTTTCGAAAATATCCGGTCTTCACCACCGGTCTTCAAATGCTATCCATATACGACGTATCAGTATTCGAAACGGGTTATATGACACAAAGGTCCTCTCCCGGCTAAACCGAATAATGAGCGCGATACTTTAAAAACATATGGATATTGGGATTTCAATTAAGTCACAACTTATTACCCCAAATTTTCTTTCAAATGGTTTAACAAATTACCATTTCAAATCTTTAAACAAAAAGATTCATTTTAACAACCTTCAACAGTTCAACAATTTTCCACGCTTTAATCTTTTAAACAAAAGATTTAATCACAGATTTTCCAAATTAATTTCCATTTCAATTTGATTAACTCGTTAAATCTTTAAAACAAAGATTTAACTTATAGCTTTCAAAACGATCCCATTTCAAATGATTTAAACCAATCATCATTATAAATCTGTTAAAAATAAACAGATTTAATTCATAGCTTTCAAAAAGAATTCATTCATAACTTAGAAAACCATTTTCGCTTCAATCTTGAAATTCCTTTACTTAAACTGGAATTTCATTTCTTATCTGAAAGCTTTTATTCTTTTGAAAACAACAGTTTTCATTTTGGAAACCCGATTCATTTATACAAGTTAAAGTCATTTGGGTTAAATCCAAATTCTCAAAATTATGCTTTTAAAATGGTTTAAATTCATACAAACACATTTATAACATTTTTAACCGTAATTTCCAAACATGGAATTCAATTTCCAAATTATTTTGAATTCAAATTCAAATTAAATGATTTAAATTGGAAATTTAATTAAGTTATTTTAAAATAACTTTTGTCTTAAAAACTCCATTTCAAAAGCTTTAACATTTAACCCAAATTCATTTCCAAAATCAATTGAAATTAAAATTTCAATTTCAAAAACATTAAATTTAAATTATCTGTGACTTAACCGATTTCCATGTGAAATCCATATTTGTGTGTGTATGGTGTAGTCCAGGGGTTTTACACAATAGTGCAACATGATGAATCATCACAGATATATAAATTACAGCACAGGTAATCAATTATACTACAGATCACAACATAAAATCAGCATATGTCACAAAGTATCGTGTATCAGAAATATCAAACAATTCGACAATCAATAGAATTTAAACATCCATAAGTAAGCTCAATTAATTATCTGATCAGATAAGTCATCAATCGTGGTTAATTAACATAAATTAATTTCACATCATTTGATTGATTACCCTTTAATCATTTATTTATTTAAATTAATTAACCTTAAATTATTTAATAATCAACCTTTAATTTTTCAATTATCTTTTAATTAATTTCCTTTAATTAATTCATTGAATATAAATCAACCCTTAATTAATCACCCTTAATAAATTTATTATCATTAAATTAATCATTCTTAATTAATTATTCTTAATTACAAATTAATTTAACCTTAATAAATTTAACTCAAATCTTAATTTCTTGATTAAATAAATAATTTTCTAGTTAATTAACTTCATTAACTAATAACATTTCTTTAATTGCCTTCTTGAGAAATTATCTTAGATTAATTCATTATTAATCATTTCCAATTATAAATAAATCTAAATTATTTATTTATAAATTAAATAAATCATTCTTTAATCATCTTATTAATTAAAATCATTTTATTACCTTCATTATCTCTAAGAAAATAAATTTCTTTATTTATGATTTCATTATCATTTAAGTGTATTTTAAACGTTACACTTTAGTTTTAAAATTTTAAGCTTGAAAATATATTTCATTTCACATTTATTTTAAAAATTTAAAACAGAACAAACAAGTTTCTGTTTAAACCTGTTACACCATTTTAACCCGAGCCATTCACTCACTTATTCGAGCTCCACTTCGAGTAACTCGCTTTCCCACTTTACTTCGAGTCATTCATTCGTTTTTCCCGAGTTGAAACCCGAGCTTCCTTCCCATAATTCGTCTTCCCCAATTCCTACTACGGACACAAATTACAAGTTGTACACGTGCACCAACAACGGAGGCGTCTCCGATCAACGCTGCCGGCCTCCCCAAGTCGTAATTCATCCCTGTACCAACCTCCGATCATCGAAGTTCCGCCACGTCGACGCGATCGAATTTCGACTTAAAAGTTCGAAACCTGAAAACGCGAAAGCACTACGCCTCGAAACCTATCAACACACTGTTCTCACCGCCTCGTCCACCAGAGAGTTTGAAACTCCGACCATCTGTTCGTCATCGCTCCCCCTACCATCACCCCAAACTTGATAGCACTCGATCAACAGGGGAGGTCGAACGAATAAAACATCTACCCCCTGACAAAACTAGGTTTACAAAAATGAATTGCTCGCCGCCAATGCCACCTGCATCTTCGCCACCTCCAACCATTTTTCACCGACACCCCATAGGCTTCTCCATCACCACGAAAAACCTCGAACCCCACGAACAAGCCGGTCGCCAGAAAATGCTCAAAAACCAAATTTTATTCAATTCCAAACTGCTCCTAACTCCTCCTTCTAAAAATCATCAAACCATGCTTAAAAATCATGACCTTCAACAAAGATTCAAGTTATATCCTTGAACCAATATTTCGTGATATTCAAAATTTCTCGAAAATAAGGTTTTCACTATGAAAATTTGGTTGTTCATCCTATATACCTTCATGTTTCACGAAACCATTTTTAAATTATAACCCGTACTTAAACACAACTATTTTGTTTTAAAACTGAAGTCTGATATGGATTAGAAAAAAAAAGAAATTGAATTTTCTATGTTAGGTTTATGTTCTGAAACTAAACAGAGAAGAAGGTGCACTGGTATTAGTATATACATCAGAACAATGACAATATGTATATTCAAATCTAAGCAACTATTGTCACTCACATACAAACCATATCTAAGTTATTATCATCACAGATTCAAGGAAATGAAGAAGTTCAAATTTAAGGGAAAGAAGTTTGCTCACATGAATTTGGACAGAAAAGTATAGCCTGGAACTGTTTTTGACCTTGAACTTGATCCGCTCTTGCTTGTTACCACTGAATTGAATATGGTTTTACTTGATTATGATGTTGATTTTGTTTAAGTTATTAAGATATGTTATAACTTTAGAGTTTACTTAGCTTGATGGGAAGAAGAACAGAGCTACTCAATTTGCATAGGCTTTGAAATTGAAAGCTAAAACTTCCTTGATCTCTGGTTTGCAGTGTTGAACGAATTGAATTAGAAATGAGAAGATGTATATGTAGAAGGAACATATTACAGGGAAAGGTGATATATTTTCTTCTGGTTTGATAACATTTGTGAACGAACTGAAATGAAGATTAATATGTGAAAAGGAAGTTTACAGGGTGTACATATTTTGTACAAGTGATCATGTTGTTTTGTACAACACCAGACCATATTTTTTTTTCTTTGTTTTTGTCAGTGATATTTCTTTCTTATAGAGGCTGAGGTGATTTCTTTGCTTGTACTAGAGATGATGGCATTAAATTGCCATGTACCATATTACTTTATTTTGTTTTCCTTTACTTGCTTGTCTCGGCTGAGATGATAACATGTTTGCTTGAGAAGATGGGGTATTAATTGGTTTGTACCATATACATTTTTTTTTTATTTCGGCTGTACAAAAGTATATGGAGATGTTTGGTGGCTTGTTCTATCTTCATGTGTACATACTTATCTTCCTTTGAAATTTTTACTATATTTTATTTTGCATATTTATTTACACTTTGTTTCATATTTAAGTGTTGTTTCTTTAGTCTTGCTACTTGATAACATGAATACATCTCTATTTTGATGTGTTGTTAGTTTTCTTTTGTAAGCTAATTCATGTATATATTTTATTCATATATATATATCTATATTTTTTTATATTTATCTTTAACCCATTTATATTAAGATTTAAATTCAATTATCAATATTTATTATTTCAAATCTATTCATATAGGCCCAACTATATAGATTCACATATATATACAATTTCTAAATTTAAAATGATTTAATACATTTTGAAATTAGAAATTTGGGTTCGGGGGAACTCGCATCACTTTGATCGATAAATTTTATAATTTTTTATTCAAAAATCAAATTAATTATTAATTTAAATTTAACTAAAATCTGGGGTCGTTACAGACTTCCCCCCTTAAAAGAATTTCGTCCTCGAAATTGCCAAGGAGATACAAAAACAGATGAAAGACATTTCATCAAATCAAACTGAACATTGATTCTGCATTTGGCTTACCGAATCAGAATATCGATAACAGATACAAGAACGAATCTGTTTAACACTTCAGAAGATACTCGGGTTATCCAGATCTACGAAATATACAATGGCATCGGTCAGTTCGAAGTGATAACTAACCATTCGTAGTACATATCCGGACCCAAAGAATAGATAGATATATGGATACGATTTCAAAACTTTCAGTTTAGAACTAAAGTATACCTATCAACCATAGCAATCAAAACAATCAATACATCCAAACAAACAATTCTGGCCTATCTGGAGTTTATTGTCCCATATTGATATATCGAATCTTCTTTCTGGATCTACCAGAAACTATCGAAGAATTCAGAAAAGATGACGAACAAAAGAGATTGATAGAGAAAAGATTGCTTCCTTATTGTTACAGAGTATCGACCATTTATAGTCATATTCCCCTGTCCCCTATCTCATCATCTTCTTACACTCATACTTACTATCAGTGGATAGCAAGAGAATTTACTGAGGCATACGGACGGATATCTGAGAATTACTCATTCTAGAGTTTACTTCACTCTATCTCTAATGAGCTACTTAACGTGTTATACTCCTGAGCTAAAGTTCAACCTTAGCTCTGATACCACATGTAACGTATCGGGTTTTGCCCGCTCGAAAATCAACATCCGTACTTCACATTGTACTAGAATGCCGCAGATTCGATCGTTCAAATCCGATTTGCCGGAGCTATAACACAATTAAGTAAATAACACAGCGGAAGAAAAGAATAATACATTGATATACAATATCTGATACAACAGAGTGATACAATGAATATCAATATACATCAGAGATAGTACAACAAATATCAGAGATACAAGAAATAGCAGCGGAAAAGGAGAGATAACAACAGCAAATGGAAGAGATCTCCAAATTGATCTTCGGACAAGAATGAATCCACAACTCCAAGATAAGCAACTCCGATGAATGAACTAGCTCCAGATAATCTACTAAACCTGAATATCTGAAAAGAAACCCAACTCTAGACTGCTCGTGTGGAAAATTATGAGCACCCAGAGTTTAGGAAGGGAACAATAAACTCCGGATCAGTCATGGGACTGGTGTGAGCAACAAAAATAGTTTATCTTTAAACAACAACAAAAGGTTTTAAACATTGAAATCCGCAATGCTTTTAGAAAATGAAACTACCATAAGACCTCCCACCACACACACAATGCAAACGCAGAATTGGAGGAGATTTCTTCTTATGATAGTCAAAGATGCTTACTACGCAAATCATTGGATTATTATTATTAGTGCATAGTGGAAAACAATTTGAAAGTATAATATAAATCTTAGCCAGCATAGGTACCATTATACTATGCCTACTATAGCTACCATATTAGATGGTAGGTTCTACAACTAAAATCGTACAAGGTTCGTATTGGAGAAATGGATTTCCAACAAATGGTCAGGCTAAGGAACTTCCTTCCGTCGCATGGGATCGCCTCTGGCGGGACGTCCCGAGAGACAAACTGCTCTCTGTCAAACAAGGCCGGGTTACCCCTGTAACAGGTAACTCACGAATATGCCACCTCCCGGTCCTTTGGGACCTTTATCCGAGCTCGGTATCCAACATCACACATCATAAAGAAAGTGTATCCACATGAGTAAGTATCTGGGCTCAATACCATGATACCACCCCTTTCCAGAAGGAAATGACATACCCTAAAGGGCGCGACCCTCATAACCTTGCCGCAACATTCCTGTTTCGACCATTTCCGGATAGTGAGGCCCTGACGAAGTCTCGTCCACAAAGCTACGCTTTGTCACAAAGCCATGCTTTGGGTCAACAGATGATCAACCTATGATCACAAAGATATAAGATCAAACAAATGATCATATCGCAAATGATCAAACACTGATCACCACACAGCAACACTCGGCATGCCACATTACCAAATTGGGATATATCGCTGATAAATTTCAACTACATAACCTCTGAGCTCGTACGTCTCAGAGAAGGGTGTTAAGCTAAGAGAATAAATTCTCCGCCACCAACAGAAATGTATTTGAAAGAAATCGGCTTTATATCTCAAAGTGTAATGTCAGACATGTATCCATACAAGTCTGTTCCGGGTTCGAACAGAACCGAAGGCACTTCTCACGAAGCCCTTGCAATTCCGGATAATTTCCAATCACGTCCGGACTTCCCATCACAAAGGGTGCTAAAATCTCTATACCGGGGACCAGTCGATGCAGAGACATTCGATGAGTTGTCCTTTCGTTTTCGAAAATATCCGGTCTTCACCACCGGTCTTCAAATGCTATCCATATACGACGTATCAGTATTCGAAACGGGTTATATGACACAAAGGTCCTCTCCCGGCTAAACCGAATAATGAGCGCGATACTTTAAAAACATATGGATATTGGGATTTCAATTAAGTCACAACTTATTACCCCAAATTTTCTTTCAAATGGTTTAACAAATTACCATTTCAAATCTTTAAACAAAAAGATTCATTTTAACAACCTTCAACAGTTCAACAATTTTCCACGCTTTAATCTTTTAAACAAAAGATTTAATCACAGATTTTCCAAATTAATTTCCATTTCAATTTGATTAACTCGTTAAATCTTTAAAACAAAGATTTAACTTATAGCTTTCAAAACGATCCCATTTCAAATGATTTAAACCAATCATCATTATAAATCTGTTAAAAATAAACAGATTTAATTCATAGCTTTCAAAAAGAATTCATTCATAACTTAGAAAACCATTTTCGCTTCAATCTTGAAATTCCTTTACTTAAACTGGAATTTCATTTCTTATCTGAAAGCTTTTATTCTTTTGAAAACAACAGTTTTCATTTTGGAAACCCGATTCATTTATACAAGTTAAAGTCATTTGGGTTAAATCCAAATTCTCAAAATTATGCTTTTAAAATGGTTTAAATTCATACAAACACATTTATAACATTTTTAACCGTAATTTCCAAACATGGAATTCAATTTCCAAATTATTTTGAATTCAAATTCAAATTAAATGATTTAAATTGGAAATTTAATTAAGTTATTTTAAAATAACTTTTGTCTTAAAAACTCCATTTCAAAAGCTTTAACATTTAACCCAAATTCATTTCCAAAATCAATTGAAATTAAAATTTCAATTTCAAAAACATTAAATTTAAATTATCTGTGACTTAACCGATTTCCATGTGAAATCCATATTTGTGTGTGTATGGTGTAGTCCAGGGGTTTTACACAATAGTGCAACATGATGAATCATCACAGATATATAAATTACAGCACAGGTAATCAATTATACTACAGATCACAACATAAAATCAGCATATGTCACAAAGTATCGTGTATCAGAAATATCAAACAATTCGACAATCAATAGAATTTAAACATCCATAAGTAAGCTCAATTAATTATCTGATCAGATAAGTCATCAATCGTGGTTAATTAACATAAATTAATTTCACATCATTTGATTGATTACCCTTTAATCATTTATTTATTTAAATTAATTAACCTTAAATTATTTAATAATCAACCTTTAATTTTTCAATTATCTTTTAATTAATTTCCTTTAATTAATTCATTGAATATAAATCAACCCTTAATTAATCACCCTTAATAAATTTATTATCATTAAATTAATCATTCTTAATTAATTATTCTTAATTACAAATTAATTTAACCTTAATAAATTTAACTCAAATCTTAATTTCTTGATTAAATAAATAATTTTCTAGTTAATTAACTTCATTAACTAATAACATTTCTTTAATTGCCTTCTTGAGAAATTATCTTAGATTAATTCATTATTAATCATTTCCAATTATAAATAAATCTAAATTATTTATTTATAAATTAAATAAATCATTCTTTAATCATCTTATTAATTAAAATCATTTTATTACCTTCATTATCTCTAAGAAAATAAATTTCTTTATTTATGATTTCATTATCATTTAAGTGTATTTTAAACGTTACACTTTAGTTTTAAAATTTTAAGCTTGAAAATATATTTCATTTCACATTTATTTTAAAAATTTAAAACAGAACAAACAAGTTTCTGTTTAAACCTGTTACACCATTTTAACCCGAGCCATTCACTCACTTATTCGAGCTCCACTTCGAGTAACTCGCTTTCCCACTTTACTTCGAGTCATTCATTCGTTTTTCCCGAGTTGAAACCCGAGCTTCCTTCCCATAATTCGTCTTCCCCAATTCCTACTACTGACACAAATTACAAGTTGTACACGTGCACCAACAACGGAGGCGTCTCCGATCAACGCTGCCGGCCTCCCCAAGTCGTAATTCATCCCTGTACCAACCTCCGATCATCGAAGTTCCGCCACGTCGACGCGATCGAATTTCGACTTAAAAGTTCGAAACCTGAAAACGCGAAAGCACTACGCCTCGAAACCTATCAACACACTGTTCTCACCGCCTCGTCCACCAGAGAGTTTGAAACTCCGACCATCTGTTCGTCATCGCTCCCCCTACCATCACCCCAAACTTGATAGCACTCGATCAACAGGGGAGGTCGAACGAATAAAACATCTACCCCTGACAAAACTAGGTTTACAAAAATGAATTGCTCGCCGCCAATGCCACCTGCATCTTCGCCACCTCCAACCATTTTTCACCGACACCCCATAGGCTTCTCCATCACCACGAAAAACCTCGAACCCCACGAACAAGCCGGTCGCCAGAAAATGCTCAAAAACCAAATTTTATTCAATTCCAAACTGCTCCTAACTCCTCCTTCTAAAAATCATCAAACCATGCTTAAAAATCATGACCTTCAACAAAGATTCAAGTTATATCCTTGAACCAATATTTCGTGATATTCAAAATTTCTCGAAAATAAGGTTTTCACTGTGAAAATTTGGTTGTTCATCCTATATACCTTCATGTTTCACGAAACCATTTTAAATTATAACCCGTACTTAAACACAACTATTTTGTTTTAAAACTGAAGTCTGATATGGATTAGAAAAAAAAAGAAATTGAATTTTCTATGTTAGGTTTATGTTCTGAAACTAAACAGAGAAGAAGGTGCACTGGTATTAGTATATACATCAGAACAATGACAATATGTATATTCAAATCTAAGCAACTATTGTCACTCACATACAAACCATATCTAAGTTATTATCATCACAGATTCAAGGAAATGAAGAAGTTCAAATTTAAGGGAAAGAAGTTTGCTCACATGAATTTGGACAGAAAAGTATAGCCTGGAACTGTTTTTGACCTTGAACTTGATCCGCTCTTGCTTGTTACCACTGAATTGAATATGGTTTTACTTGATTATGATGTTGATTTTGTTTAAGTTATTAAGATATGTTATAACTTTAGAGTTTACTTAGCTTGATGGGAAGAAGAACAGAGCTACTCAATTTGCACAGGCTTTGAAATTGAAAGCTAAAACTTCCTTGATCTCTGGTTTGCAGTGTTGAACGAATTGAATTAGAAATGAGAAGATGTATATGTAGAAGGAACATATTACAGGGAAAGGTGATATATTTTCTTCTGGTTTGATAACATTTGTGAACGAACTGAAATGAAGATTAATATGTGAAAAGGAAGTTTACAGGGTGTACATATTTTGTACAAGTGATCATGTTGTTTTGTACAACACCAGACCATATTTTTTTTTCTTTGTTTTTGTCAGTGATATTTCTTTCTTATGGAGGCTGAGGTGATTTCTTTGCTTGTACTAGAGATGATGGCATTAAATTGCCATGTACCATATTACTTTATTTTGTTTTCCTTTACTTGCTTGTCTCGGCTGAGATGATAACATGTTTGCTTGAGAAGATGGGGTATTAATTGGTTTGTACCATATACATTTTTTTTTTATTTCGGCTGTACAAAAGTATATGGAGATGTTTGGTGGCTTGTTCTATCTTCATGTGTACATACTTATCTTCCTTTGCAATTTTTACTATATTTTATTTTGCATATTTATTTACACTTTGTTTCATATTTAAGTGTTGTTTCTTTAGTCTTGCTACTTGATAACATGAATACATCTCTATTTTGATGTGTTGTTAGTTTTCTTTTGTAAGCTAATTCATGTATATATTTTATTCATATATATATATCTATATTTTTTTATATTTATCTTTAACCCATTTATATTAAGATTTAAATTCAATTATCAATATTTATTATTTCAAATCTATTCATATAGGCCCAACTATATAGATTCACATATATATACAATTTCTAAATTTAAAATGATTTAATACATTTTGAAATTAGAAATTTGGGTTCGGGGGAACTCGCATCACTTTGATCGATAAATTTTATAATTTTTTATTCAAAAATCAAATTAATTATTAATTTAAATTTAACTAAAATCTGGGGTCGTTACAAAATCTTACCGAATTTGTTGCAAATAAAAGAAGAGAATCGCTAGAATAAGGAAATAAAAGGTAATATCTACCAATACTACAGCTATTTCATCAAAAATCTTAGAATCTAGGTATTGCTGTTTATAACAGTTTTCACTACGACATAGATTGCATACTGCAACACCCAAGAAGTGATGCAGGAAGTGCCAAAAAATGTTGTTGTAGGTTAAAAAAGGGCAAAGGAAACACTTTCTCGGTGATGCATTTTGCCACGTTGCCCTAGAGTCAAAGGCAACACCTTTTCGGCCCTAGGGCAACATCGGTTCTGTTGTTGCCACAGGTACCAAATTTACTAAAAAGTGGGTCCCACAATCTGGGCCCCAACAAATATTTATTCACATATTAAATAAATATTTGCTGAATAAAATAAATAACACGAAATTTAAATTCAAACGGATATTTTATTCAAACAAATATTTATTGCAATTTTGAATAGTACAAATTCAAGCTCTCATTATATATATACAATTTCAATTCCAATACAATATTGATTACATCACAATTTTCCATTTACATTTGCACCTCACTACAATTCACTCTCACTCGTATTTATCTTCAACTTTATTCCAGATTGAATCCAGCATCTGAGCTATCTGCAAAAATATACACTGACGCAGTAAAATTGAAAATAAAATATTTTTGCAGTATAAAATAAAATGAGATTTTGAAAATATTATTTGCCTCAGTTATTTGGGTTATTCGTCATCATTTAATTCTGAATTCATCATACACGAACAGCTTGTGACATGCACAGTGTATCACTGTACATGCCATAAGGCCGTGCATACCGATATACACTTGATAAATCTACAGGGACAGGTGAGCACAAGGTCAAACCCAAATTAAAAGTTGGGTTCAACTCAAGTGAAATACAGATAACATTACGACACGAGCACAAGGTCAAACCCGAGTTTTGAAACTGGATTCAACTCAAGTACAATTTCAAAAATCAACCTGAAATGATCAAGAACCAACAAAACAACTCAAATCAATACTCAAGCAAATACACAAACCAACAAAGGCAAGGCAATGCATTTCAATGATCAGTTCAGGTCAGTATATATGAATATGAGATCAAAGAATAGAAGGAACAACAAAAGCAATAGGTACAACAGTGCACAGGATACAAGTAAAGTGGTACAGTAGTACAAAGGTCATAGGCAACCTCAAATCAGCAAAGTCCAAGCAATACATGAACAAAGTAGTTCAGGCATGCACAAGAGAGAGACAAGAAACCAGCATCACCAAACCAGTGAAATGGAACAGACCAGAGAAGCAGGTCACAAAAGTGAGTTCAAACCAGACACAACACTTGGTGGTTAAAGAATGAAACAGGGATCAAAGTACTAAGCATCATATGCAAATGAGACAAAGTTACAAATCAAGCATACATATAAACAAATGCAACATGAAAACAACTCAAGATCAATGCATATGAAGCAACCAGACCCGACTGAAGTGTTCAAAGATTACAAATATACAATGGAGCACATATATGAACACACATGTATACAATGCACAGCAACTCGAATATCAATGACACTGCCTCAACAGTCAGAGCATCATCAACAAACATAAACAAGACTGCAACACTACGGCAACTACAAGTGATCAAGCATCAAGTCAAAGACAACTACAGTCTTACAGGAACCAAGACAAAATTCAAGCACCAGACTCGGCCAAGACTACCATGTACACAAGTAAATGCAACTGTGACATATAACATTAATTTATCAAGTCATGAAACAGCAAAATACAAGTGAGTGTATCAAGTCAGAGCTGTGACAACCAGAGTCAAAGGAAAGGAATCGAACAAGTCAAGTTATGTTAACATCAATAAACAATGTCAAGTTCAAATGCAGAAACCCAAAGAATTGTTTTGCAATATCTATTAACAGTTTTAAAATGGATTCAGAAAATATCCTGCTATAGGTTTCAACAAAACAGGATCTAATTCTACAAAAATGTCGATGCGCAAAATGGAGCATTTTTTGACATCTGATTGAAGAGAAAATAAAATTCTTACAATTCTGTACTTCATTACTGAAGTATCAGTCTTGTACACATGAATGCAACAGTGGACAATGCAAGTGAAGACAAGCTACATCAGCACTGACCATACAGCAAGGCCAAATACACACAACAACAAAGGCCAGGACCAGTGAATTGCAATGGTCGACCAGGCAGCAAACAAAACAATGTATCAAGACTCGAATGAACAGAGCTGACACACATTGAAGTGTCATATACAAACCAGAAGTATACATGACTTAACAACTTATGAATAACCAAGGCCAGAGGAGATATCATATACAAAAGTGAAGACCACATGAGCTCAATGCAACACAACATCAAATAACAAACTATAACACAGACATATGTATATGCATATTCAAGTGCATATGAACTCAGACTCGACCAAGACTACATGAACCAGACAAATGCACATATATACACAATCTAGGCAAAGCAGGATGACCACAAGCCAAACATGCATACAAACACTGTGTGTGTGTCTATACACACACACACACATGAATGTTTGTATTATGTGTGTATATATATATTACAAGTTCAAGCAGCAGGTCAAACAAACATTATCACAAGCCGAAGTCAAGAAGGCTGGAATGATCAAAAAATCACGAAACCAACATAAGCAAATCACAAGCAGTTTCAAAATTATCAAGTGTAGTTTATCATAAACAAGATAAAGTGGCCAAATTATTCAGAAATTCACAGAACGAGTCAAGATAAATCAACATCGTCAAACCAAAACCATGATGGCCAAGAAATCGAACCAAGTCAAAAATCAACACCGTGGGAATCAAGTCACAAATATACGAAATTGATAAAGTCGGAAAAATCATAAACATCCAAGCAATATCATACGGCCAAGCGTAAAATTATCAGACGATTTCGTATAAAATATACAAACAAAAATATAGGGGTTCGAACCCTATATAAACAAGAAACATCATCGGCAAGTGTGTGATTCGAGTTGAAGAAAAACGGAAAGCATCAAAGAAAATCAAAATTCCCAATTCAATTTAGCATCGAATCAAAGTTACTTACAGAAGTACAACATACGAATCAACCGCGAAGCCAACCAGGAAGCTAACAAACCTGAAAGCAATCTAACAATTGTATAATCAAACCAAAGGCACAAAATCCATTCTGATTTCATAGGAACAAAGGAGCGGCAGAAGCCCTTAATTGATTTCACGATTCCACGAAACCCTAATT
The DNA here is from genome assembly GCA_030737815.1 of Allium fistulosum. Classification (NCBI taxonomy): domain Eukaryota; kingdom Viridiplantae; phylum Streptophyta; class Magnoliopsida; order Asparagales; family Amaryllidaceae; genus Allium; species Allium fistulosum. Next base: position 571,735,724 of record CM060906.1, read on the forward strand.
GATATCACAGAAGCCAACAAGGAGGCCAAGGCCTAGCAGAGGAAAGGAGCGAAGCCTAATCGATTTCGAAAAACGGCCGAAGCCCTAAAAAATTCACTGCAGCCATTTTTGCTTCGTCAAAGAATGTACGAGAAGCCTTTTTTGGGAACGGAGTATGTATTTTGTTAAGTGTTTGAGTAAAACCCTTCAATATTTTGTTAACTTTTGCCGCTTTGTTTTTGCTTCCTGCGTTAAAAATTAATTCAGCCCGCTTTTTTTTCAGCCCGCACTCATTTTTTATAGTATTTTTATAAGTCTATAGCTACTGCAACATAGTGTTGATATCTATGCTAACATCCTGAAGATAATGTTGTAATAGACAAAAATCAGCATAGCTATCGTTACATTGTAGCTAGCAACATCTTGTATTTTCGTTGCAATAGGCCATCTATGGCGTAGTGTTTGTTTTTCTTTGCATGCTTCCTTTTCATCTTTTACAGGTTGCTAGAGCCTCAAATCTCCTCAATAGATCACTGCTTGCTAACAAAACATTGCTAAATCACTAAGATGAGTTCAACACTTACAAATGCTAACCAAAACTTGAGTTACTATAAGAAATTTGCTCAGAAAAGCTTATGTTTATATTTATTTCTTTGTTAGTTGTTTTGGTGAGTTTCTCGTTTCTGGTTGCTACTTTGAGCACTCATAACTCTTTGATTTTCACTCGAATTGCCGTCGGATCTTTTTCGGAGTGTTGTTTGGTTGTCAAACTTGTTGCTTGTCAAATTTCAGTCCTTAATTCATTTGTTTGCTATGTGAAATGATCTTTGGAAGTTCAATACGAAGCAAAAATCACTCAGGAAAATAAACTTCGTAGCCTGGGTCGACAGGTAGGACGACCCAGCAGTCTCCAGGTCGACTTGGAGGTCGACCTGGCCACTGGCCTGGGTCGACCCCTGTTGGCCTAGGTACATGAGCCTATATTGTGTTTTTTATCCAAGCCTTTTTGCCTTATATGCTTATCTGATTCGATGTTTTCGTGGCTCATTTCTAACGCAAATTTTGAGATGATTTGATGATGACTATGGGCTATGATATCCATTAATGGATTAGCCGAGATTTGGAGGATTTTGGAATTTAAAATTTTAAATTTAAATTTGAATATCGATTGGGTGTATTTTCAACGTTTTTCTCGATTTTCAAGCACTATTTCTTCTAAAAAAAATTAAGAAAATTTCTTAATGATTTGGATTTTGAAATCATTATTATTAAATATTTTCAAATCATTTTAAATTATTTATAAATTATTTCAAAGTATTTTAAATATATTTATTGCCTGTAATAAGGAGAAATTTCAATAAAATGTCTTCAAAATGATTTCAGAAAATTATTTTAAAATTCTGTTTTCTCAAGTAAATTATTTTATAAATAATATACATTATTTTTAAACTTTTCAGTCGTATGAGAAAGAGAATTAAACGGTTTAGTAAAACACGTGGTATGAGACACGTGAGTTTACTTTATCGGTTAATTCCGGACTTGTACGATCGAAACTATTTGGGTTATTGATTTCTTAGTTATTTAGCCAATTTATGGCGAGTTTTGGAGATTATAATTCCTATATTTAGGAATTATCTGAGAAGGCCAATATTTGGCGGGTTGTGGTTCGAGTTCTCCTATTCTAGGAGTATGATCTACGAGAACCCGTTATAGTGTTTTACTTGCTAATGAGATGAGGTGAGTCTGAGTTTTCCAAGTTTTGAGATTTTATGATGATTCTGTTTTCTAATGTGACATAAACTAGCGGTTAATAAACCGTTCAATGCGAACGTGTGGTATGGGACGCACGTTAACACTTTCCGGGTTTCTATCTGGGAGTTTGTGACACATTATGGGATTTCCAGTACTATATACCTTCGAGTCATCTGGGATTACGACTTCGATCGTCTGAGATTTACAACTTCGGTCATTTGGGAGAGGTACCTAATATATATATATATATAGTACTGGGGGATGGCACGTGTAGCATCGCTTCGGCATGCAAATGGGATTTGACCAATCCGAGGAATTTTTATGATTTTTGATTTCGATTTCACGAATTTGGGATGATGAACTTACTTATAGCCTTGAATTAGAAAAAGGCTTATATATACGTTGTTTTAGGGTGATTTCGATATTGGGATTATGAACTCTTATCGAGTTTCATGAGCTTTGATTTGGAGATTTTAATGATTTCACTTATAGTTTATATGTTGCTTATGTTCACTTACATTATATAGCCCTTGAATGTGAAACATCTATGCCCTGCTAAACCTGAGCATGTGATTAACTTTGGGCCTTTATGGAATACCTATTATTAGTTGTATAAATAGACTTTCTTACATCATTACTTTATCTTTGAAGGAATGTTTCCCTTATGTACATGTATTCCTTTATCTTTTGCTAATATCAAGTTCTAGTTAGCCTAACCCGTGTATTTATTATCGCGTCAGACCGAGTTGCAGGTTAGCTTTTGGACCTATGCTAGCTTTACCTTTTGGGCTTCTCCATCGACTTTGGTTATAGCATTGTTTTTATGTAGTAATCTTTTGTTTGGGAACCTTATGATGTATCTATTCTTTTGTGGGGATGTGTGTATATATTGTGGTTGAATACCACTTGCGACGGGTTGTATTACATTTGATGTATGTGTATGTATATATATTCTGTGATGTTGTTCCGTGTCTTGTGATTGTTGTAGTTATTATATTTTGTTTCTGAATCGATTCTGTAGCCACCATAGTAGTGTATTGGATAGTAATTAAGTATGTCGAATACTCGAGATGAAACGAAAAAAAATAAGTGCCAAAACCGACATACTTAGCTCTTATGTAATGCAAGACTATGATGATCACCTTTAACCAGCCCTATTCTCCACATTAGTAGACAGAATTACTATGTAATTCTCTTTGTTAATGTGGGTCTCGGGGTGGGGCATTACAGTATATGTTCATTTGCTACGTCTATTTTCGACCAAACTAAAAAAATATTTGTCAAAAAATAGTAAGTTATGTGTGTATGTTTAATTAAATACATTTCTTTTGAAAATGAGTTCCTTTTTGTTGCTATTAATATAAAATTACATAGCACAATCATAAAATGTATTCCGGCAATAATAGGCCTGCATATTGTATACAATAAAATAAAATAACATCTTTATACAAAAAATTTCCAAGCTGCTTGAAACACTATTCCTAGCATACTAGACCTTTTTTTCCATTCATCAAATAAATTCCTGCCATAGCATTGCTAAAATCACTTTTGCAAATGACCTAAATAAACGTCGGGCTTATTTGTTAAGGATTTACCCTATTAGATTTTTTCCATTCAACAATCTGGCTCATTTTAACTTCTCCAAACCATTGAACATCTAATCTCATTTGAGCAATTCAATTGATAGGTCTGGTACATCATATGTGTCAAACATAAACTAGAAACCGCGTTTATATGCCATTCTTCTCTAACAAACTGCTCACACATGATGCCCAAAACGGTTACCTTAATTATCGCAAGAACATTCTCTGACGGTTTTATTGCCTTTTTCCAACGCCATGCCCTCCGCCTTGGTTGCCAAGTCTACCACCTCCGACGACATCTCAAAAGGTCCACAGTTTGAGTCCCCTTACATCAATAGTCATATTGTCAGAACTGTTCTGTCCATCTACTACCCGAATCGCTACATATAGATTCTATTATGGTTGTCATTACGTTACTCACTTCGGTGTCGTCGGAATATCTAACCCCCATTTTCTTTGTTTTTCTCTATAGGTAACTGATGTCAATTTGTGGTTCTAAATTCCATATCTAGATCGAGTTTGCACTGTGAAAACCGGTATTCACGATTTTCACTTCACTATTTTGGATTACAACCTTTATCGTGCTTGTCAACTGTCACTGCAAAACATAATATGTCAGATCCATTTCAAAATCGATGTCTTTATTTCATCCAGATCTTTTAAAATTGCCTTCGAGAATGAAACAGTGATTGCTTTCCTAACTTAAGATAGAGTTGGTACTTTAAGGACAGAAGCATTACTTCGGTGATAGTGCATGAATTCACTGGGAAACCCTTAAATCTTCTAGTAACCGTTTTGAGCATAAGATCCAAAAATTGAAAAGATTGTCCCAGCCTTCTAACCATTGTTGTGGAATTCCTCTCTGCATGAGAGATCCTCTCTACAAGAGAGTTCACACCATTAAATTTAATACATAATTACATACATATATATGAGCTAGGATTAACGGTTTCTTTATTTAGCACCATTTTGTAGTCCCCTAATATCAACCATAAGTTTATATTTAAATATTTGGTCTATGTGACAGAAGAGAGAAAGAACAAATATTTAAATAGAAACTTATGGTTGATATCAGAGAGCTACGAAATAGTGCTAAATAAAGGGGGCTATTGATATATATATATATATTAAAGATTTTCAATATATATAAGGAAATTTTCTACTTACGGCTTAGATTCATATATATAACGAAAATTGTTTTCGATATACTTTTTTTGTTTTTCCTTCTCAAGTTTGGAAAATTCGTTACTTTTGTTCACGGTTTAAAAAACATATTAAATTTTTGTTTTCAGAATTTAAAATACATACATACATATATATATATAAGATACGGTTAAAAATAATATTTTAATATATGAATTAATTTTAAATTATTTTAAACTAATCTTAAATTTTAATTTCAAATATATATATATAAACACATATATTAAATTTACACCAATATATATATATATATATATATTAGACAATTTTATAATACAATATCATAATTTTAAAATATACATGTAAATTTTAACCTGAAAAAACACGTTCTTTTATTGTAGCCAAAACAAAAAATTTAAAATATTTAATAATGGGCCAAAAATAAAAACTCATAAATGTATTTGTATACATATATGTATGCATACAAAATATTACCTATCATCAAGAGACTAATTAAATATATTCTTGATATTGTACTCCCTCTTTATAACCATATGCCACAATGGTTATTCACGTGTACATATATTTAAATAAATGAATAAGGATGGTCACATATATGGAGTTCACATTAAGAATGCAATTCCCTAATAAATAAATTATGATGAAAGTACAGTATGTGCATGTGCATCATGACATTAAATATAAACATATATATATATATATATATATATATATATATATATTGAAGTTTTATAATAAATAAAACACGATCAAACTGAAATAACAAACACCTATTTACTATTGATCACTAAATACAATTTAGTGTGAATAAATTATTTATGTAAGTGCAAAATAAGATCTGGAAAAAATCAAACAATTTTATTTTTTGAAATTTCCCCTTTTTATCCCGCTACCAATGCACCTAATCCAACTTAAACCTGGTCAATCAGCTTTTTCAATCTTTGCATCAATTGTTGTTTTGGCTATAACTTTCAAGTCTTAGCTCTGATTTGCCTCTAGTATTTTTCATTGTAAAGCTCTTGATCTCCTCTTTGATCTTACCTGTAGGCTGACATACTTACCACAAATTGAATAATATTTATGGTTTAAAATCTCAACATTCCACCTGGACACAGATCTCTCCATCTTAATTCAAAATACTCCATCTTCATCCAACCACTTAGATATGTATGTTTCTTAAATAAAATATGTATCCAATGTCCATTTAAAAATGCTAGTAATACCCCAAGGGCCTACATTTAGGCTTTGTGGATCTTTTTTTCTTGATCTAAGCGAACTTGTTTCTCCAACTCAAGTTTGAAAACTCATTATGCTGTAACGATCCGCCTTTCTTATACACCTAAAGACGACACTTAATACATCCTCGATATTTGTGTGCCGATCATTTAAGTGTCTGAAAGACAGATCCTTTGGGGTGAAGAAAGACGAAGACAAAACAGAATCTGATAAAAACATTTTTGTCTTACATCCCTAAGTTTAAACATGTTTCATTTCCCTTTTTACTTTTTGTCTTACATCCCTAAGTATATTTACTTATGTATATACCAATATATACATTCTAACTCATTTATAAATGTGTATGTTATATTATACAATAGGTTTTTCAACGTTTCCGATAACTTTTAGCCGACGAAAAGTCGAAAATTCTGAAAATGTATTCAGGTCATATTTTCGATTTTTCTTCGAACTATATATTTTTGTTAACAAATTTGAAAAACTATTTCATCGTCTTTATTTATTATTTAATAGAGTTAATTATAAAACCTGTTATTTGAATATTTAAAATTAATTAAATATTCCCAAATCAAAGTGGTGAAATTCCGAGTCGTTACATATGTCCTCCACCTATTATCTATCGCCTTATAAAGTATTTCCTCCTCTTTATGCTCATAAAATGTCCATATTGTCATTCCAAACTCTAGCAACTCCACCTCTTGTTAAGAAATTACAATCATTTTCTTCCCATTAGCCCACCGAGAAAAGATTGTTGTTACCATCTTTCTTTCAAACATCTTCAACTTACCTAAATTAATGTCATTAATACCCATCTCGTAATCATTAGCCGATGCCACCTTATGTGACGTCCCACCCCGAGACCCACATTAACAAAGAGTATTACTGGGTAATACCGTCTGCTAATGCGGAGAATAAGGCTGTTTAGGAGCGATCATCTAAGCCTTGTCTTAAATATCTATTGAATACGTCGATAAATGCTCTATATTTTTTTCCTCTCAAGTGGATCGACATATCCAATAAATACTTAATACAAAGCCATAGGTGGCTATACGATCTATCGGAACAAAATACAACAACTCAAATGCAAAACACATCACAGAATAGCAGATAATCACATACATACACACATATACAGATACATCATAGAGTATACAAAATGATACATCACATATGTGGTATGACGACCACAATAAAAACACGTGTCAAAAGAATATACATATCAAAGTAGCAATAAAAAGGACTACACAAAAGCTACAAACAAAAAGAGCTAGCAAAAAAGTCCATGCGGAAGCAGAATAGGCCAATCCAAAGGGTACCTAACCTGAAACACCTCGGTCTGACCCGAGTATAAAATACATGGGTCAGTCTATCTAAACAAATCAGTTTAAGAGGATAATCGATAACATAAGCATAAGGCAAGGTAACAATCTTCTCAAGTGAGAAGGAATAATTCAAGGGTATATGGTTACTTCACAAGGCACAATTAAGTAGGTATAGTAATTTCAAGTGATATAAGGTCGCACTAAATATGAATGCAACTCAAAGGCGATAAAACTCTATAACAAATCTCACAATAAAAGCACGCCTCATCTCATCGACGTATCACAAAACAGCAAATATGGTTTAGGAGAAAAACATAACTCCAAAGAGGAGAAATTCCAAACCCGCCATATCGGCAACTCAAAACAACCTCAAAGAAATCACCATCTCAAAATACGCCACAAGGCAGTTAAATATAAATCTCCAACATAGGAGACTATAATCCCAAATATACGTCAAAAGGCAAATCTCATATAATATGCCAAAAAGGCAAATCTCAAATAAAGCCAGTGTTGGCAAAACCCAAATCTCAAATATAGAACTCAATAAGGAGTTCAATTTCCAAAGATATAATCGCCATATATAATATATCGAACGGCTCAAATGGCCAATAATGTAACACTACAATAAAAAGGCCCTTTTATAGCGTTTAAAAACGCTATAAAAGGCTTTTATAGCGTTTAAAAACGCTATAAAAGGCTTTTATAGTATTTTTATAAACGCTGTAAATCAACATGTTGTAATAAATCAATGACCCTATTATTGCAACAGAAGAACCGCATAAAAAAAACATGTTTTTTATAGCGTTTTGAACATGTTGTAAAAAGTCTAATTAATGGCGTTCTTTATATGCTATAAAAAAGTTGTAATAAATCAATAACCATTTATTGCAACAAAAGAAACGCTATAAAAAAACACATTATAATCATTTTAAAGCATTTTAAAAACGCTATCAAATCCTTTAACGGCGTTTTAAAAATCATTTTTGCAGTACGTGCATATCCAACATAAACACAATGTATCATTTCACACAATCATATAAATCACATTAAATGAAAAATACTTAACCATTCAACATTCACATAGAATAATGCATAACATATCATAATATCTAATGAACATTACATTAAAGGTGTAAATAATACAAGTGATAAAAAGATCGTACTACACATGACGATTAAATGTGCAAACCAAAAAAAGTTATTACTTCAAAAGAACTTCAAATCGCTGATATACAATAGCATGTTGCCATTTGTATGCACCATAGATGGGTAATTACCTATGAAAAAGAAATTCAACAATTAGCAATTATAACTATACATACATACATACATGTGTGTGTGAAACTTAATTATATAAATTTAATTAATTTATATGGAACTTTATTAATTTATATGGAACTTGATTACCTTAGTTAATTTTTATAAAACTAAATTAATTTATATAAACTTTATTTAATTTTATAAAATTTAGTTAATTTATATAATCATATGGAAACGATATCAATAACATATGGAATTTCCTGAAATGGATGTAAATTTTGTTTGAAATACTTTATTCAACAATTGCATGTGTATTGTTATAAACTTATTTTTATAAAACTTAATTAAATTTTATTAACTTATTTATTTAAAAAAAACAGTTGTCTTATTTAATTATTATAAAACTTAATTAACTTGGTGACTCATTTTAAACTTTGTTAATTTGTTGTTGTTGTTGTTGTTATAATATTATTATTAATATTACTAGTGTAAATCGCACGTACGTGCATTTAATAGTTAAAAATATTTATTTTTTATTTAATAATTTTTTTATGGACGGATGTGTGCTTATAAGTGCAAAAGCTTTATTTGTCACAACACTTTTATTGTAAGAAAATTGACACTGAATTTCCGTTGATTAGTGGTTGGTAAGGGAATAACGATGAAGGTTGCAAACCGATGGTGAAATTCGGTTGATTGATGTAGAGCTTTTTAAAATTTCAAAACGACACCGTGAAAATCTTATTCATTGAATTCTTTTTATTAACAATAGAGATGTACCACGTCGTCTCGGCGTGGAACCATTATGCCAATTTATTTCCATGTTTGCAAAGCGGTCGCCTGGAGATATAAATATATATATTATTCACATACATTTTATAACCTTCACGTCCAGGATTTTGAATTTAACATGGTGTGAAGCTTGTACATATTTTTCTTCACGTCTGCAAAACTTGTATACATTTTATAGCCTTTACGTCTAGTTATACTTCGTGTTCATTTTATGGCCACGTGTACAGTTAATCACACCTAGTTATACTTTGCGTATTTAATTAAGGCTATAATATTTTTTTTTCTTCACGTAATCATATATATGTAATATGTCCCTTTATATATATTTCGTGAGTGTTGCTATAGGTGTGTGTATATGTATATATATTCGCATGTATTTGATCATTTCCTTATTGCCAGTGATGTGTGTCCATGTGAAAATATTTATATACTTGCCTTCATGTCAGTATTGCCTGACTTTGCACATTCGCATATATATATATATATATATATATATTTTTACATGTGAAAATATAGGCATGTATATGTTTTTTTCAACACATTTGCATGCAGTATTGTCCAGCCTTCGTGTGCACCAGTCTAACCTATCAAGAATAGTAATTTGCGCGAGACGAAATGAAATGCAGTAGGAAATGAGATTAGGATAAAAGGGTATTGTCGGAAATCCCAAAAGATACGGTTGAATGTAGTTCATTAAATTATTATTATTAATAGTAAAGGCTTGCATGCAGTATTGTCTAACCTTCGTGTGCACTAGTCTAGCCTATCAAGAATGGTAATTTGCGCGAGACGAAATGAAATGCGGTAGGAAATGAGATTAGGATAAAAGGGTATTATCGGAAATCCCAAAAGACACGGTTGAATGTAGTTCATTGAATTATTATTATTATTAGTAATGATTATATTATTTTATTACTATTATTATTATATTATTTTATTATTCTTCTGCTAAATTTAGTTAATTTTTCTAAACTTAATTAATTTTTGTAAAACTTAGTTAACTTAGTTAATTTTTATAAAATTAGATAATTTTTATAAAACTTATTCAATTTTTATAACAATTTAACAAAGATTTCAAAAATAGAGAACATGATTTTTATAAAACTCACTTAATTTTTATGAACATGGTTAATTTTCATAAACTTTGGTTAACTTAATTAACAAATTTAATTTTAGTTAATTTTTATATAACTTAGTTAATGTTTATAAAACTCACTTAATTAACTTAGTTAAATATTTATAAAACTTAGTTTATAAATTTATTTAATTTTTATAAATTAGGTTAATATTTAGAAAATTATTAATTTTTATAAAATTTGGTTAACTTAGTTAATTTTTATAAACTTAGTTAACTTAGTTAAATTTTATAAAAATTGGTTAATTTTTATTAACTATTAGTTAATCTAGATAAATTTGTATAAAACTTGATTATTTTTTATAAACTTAGTCATTTCTTTATAAAAGTTAGTTAACTTGGTTAAAAAAATTTAAAACTTGGTTTGTCTTTATAAATGTGTTTAATTTTAATAAAACATGCTTAACCTTTTTTTCTTGTAAAAGTTTAATCTTTGTAAACTTGGTTAATTTTTACAAAAATTCAACTTAGTTAATTTCTATAAACCATAGTTAGTTTTTATAAACTTATCAGATTTCACAAAATTCCGACAACATCTCTTTTGCGCAGTTAATGCTTTTCCGCACATTCCAATTCAATATATATTTACATGATCAAAAAAAGATCGGATTCATATCATATGTAACAAAATATACTCCATGACAACATACCATTTAAATGCATAAAAACTTGCCTTTTATTTACAATTTTAGCTAGCAATCTTCCATATAGAAAAGCAACGTTTTGTGTACCTACGTATCAAAAGTAAAGGGAATAATTACGATGCTAAATAATGAAGTGGAATCTCACGCCCTCCTCTAATGACATGTTATACTAAGTAGCGTTTTGCAACCGAGTTGCATTTGCAACTCAGTTTTTCAAAACTGGGGTTGCAAATTGCAACTCAGTTGAAAATTGAGCTGCATTTGCAATTCAGTTTCGTAAAATTGAGTTGCAAGTGCAACTCAACTTTGAAAAATGAGTTGCAATTTGCATGTATGGTTACTTCACATAAGCACAATTTTAGGTCAGATCCAATTTACATACCACAAAATAGAGTTTGCTAAGGACTTATCCAATTCGAATTTAAGAATATGATCATATGCACAATCAGTTGTAAAAGAAACATGTAAATTCACATAGTCTTGATAGTAAAATGTTGAACCTTCCTATAATGGCGATTCAAAATCTTTCCTATAGTCTTGACAGTAAACGTGTAAAATAACTCGTTCATTTCATCTCATGATCTTTCCTTTTCTATCTCAAACCTTCCTATAATGGCGATTCAAAATATGCTTCATGAAAATTTTGCCCCGCTTCTATGTTAATCCAATAAATCACCACTTTGCTAGTCCATTTCCCCTTCCTCTCATCCAATTAACTACAAAACCTCTGAAAAACTACCACCATTAGATACGGCATCAAAATCATAACTTTTATGTCATACTATGTGTTCCTTGGTGCACTCTTTCGTATCTAAATGAATAAACACCATGCAATTACAATGAATAAATAGCATGCAACTACAGATCAAACACCCACAAGATAAGTTTCTCTTTATTATTTTATCCTTATTTTAAAAAATTAGATCCGAAGGCATGATTTTATTTTGGTTGTTGTATGTAGGGATCTACCGCAAACGGAGGGAACTCGAAGAGATGTTTCTTCAGTTGATAATATTTACTATGTATTCATGTATCCTATAAATTAAGAAGTTTGTGATAAATATATATTAAAATAGGTTGGGTAACATACTCGATGGCAGGAGAAGTCTGCTTTGACACGATAGTTCATATGATCAGTAACTGGGCTATTTGCATTTGGACCATCGTCATCGCTATCATGTCTGCATGTCCCACTTGCCTGCTAGAAGATCTAGTGCAACAGCTCTTCTTCTTACTTACACATCCTACCTCAAAACTACCTCACTGTCCTTACCTCTGCATCACATATTCATGTTGAAGCACAATATTTTCCACTTGCTAGCTCTGCAGACTATCAACTGTCCAGAAAGTTTAAGTTGAACCCTATGCAGTGAAAAATAAAAAAACTGAAAAAAAGAAAAAGAAAGCAATTAAGAAGCAGGCAAAAGCTTTTTGTTGTTCATTGCCTGAGTGAAACTGAGTCCCGTGTAAGATTGACAAGTGCCATGAGCATAGTACCATAATGATGGTATACCCACCTGTAAAATCACATATATAATTTCACTCTTTGCTAGCAAATGATATCCTACCGAGGATAAAAGGCCAATTAAAAGAACTCAACGATGAATCCATTATCCTATTTGTATCTTATTTACATGTAAAGAAAAGAATAGATGACACATGTTACACTAAAGAACACTCATTTTGAATAAGTTCTGCATCTAGTATCCAATATATTCAGTCATTATCTATTATACATATAAATGCTTTGATTCCATCATACTGTATTCACATTACAAAATAAATTGCCCCAGCCAAACTGAATACAAATTGGATGCAATATTTTTGTATTTCTTGAGATATAAACACATGGCAAGGTATTATGTTACTGGAGAAGATCTAAGGCACTTTTTATTATCATGTGTAGTGGTAATTTGGTATGATGACATGACAAAATATGATTAGATTTCCTGGCTAGGGTTGTTGATTTTCATACCTCTGTCGAACTGTTTGTTGTTCGCTATTTACAGCTTGTGATAATTAATTAGATTTCTAGTAGCATATATAAGAATAGATATCCCTACTCAAGACATTTCAATTTTTCATATAGACAGGAGATAATAAAATTAGAACAGAATGGGAAATGTTAGCTAAGGTCGAGCTCGACATACAAAAATTCTGAGTTTGACACGCATATTAGAAAGACCTAACTGATAATGAAATATCAAGCTGTATATTATGATATTTTACTGCTTTTTATTGCTGGCTTTAAGCTATATGAATTAATTAATTGACAGTGATAAGTTAAGTAGTTCAATTTAGCCTGTTGGTAACTGGCTTATTAAAATTAAAAAATACTCAGTACATTATTTTTTATTTATGTATATTGTATAATAATATGAAAGTAGAGCTGGTATATTTTTTTAATTCAGAAGGTAGTTTTGTGGGACTTGTATCATTGACACCCCAGTAAGTAAGTAACGAGTTTGTAATCATACCAAATGCTTGACTGTTTGAGAATTAAATTCTTAATGTGATCTACTAGTTCTGACAGCAGTAGTGCCTACAGGCTTGAAGTCAGCAGATCGTGTTCTTTGAGAATCATATATTGCCTCCTCTGTTTCAAATTTTCCTAATTTGAAGAATGCTAAACCCAACTTTCCCATTGTTTCCCCAACATCATGTTGAGCTTTCACAAGTGCTTCAGCCTGCAGCATAAGGGAAAATTAATCATATCTTAGTCAACAACTAAACATGACAAAATGTGTTATGATATCATAATGTCATCAATTTTAAGTAATTTAACAACAAATTCATCTTTATAATGTCAGCAAGGAATTGATCGGAAAATATCAAAAATAATAATACCAACATTAAGTATTTTTTTTCTCTCATTCTATTTTTTGTTAACATCTCAACTATTAACAAAGGAAACTAATTGTGCGGGACAGTCTACAATTCATTAGAGCATCCATGTTATGGGGCAATAACAATTCTTATAAGTTATTTCTATGTACTTGATAATATTTTCATGGATCACATCTAAAATCCTTCTCAAAAGTGTATGGAAGTGAATATAAAAAATGAAAATGTTTGCTATATAAATTGAAATTTTAGTAAAATTTAGTCCTTAAATGCTAAATAAGTCACAGCAAGTTTCTCTTACTATGATCAACTTTTTTGCTACTTCTAAATCGACTTTTTTTAGGTTGTCAAAAGATACTTCAAGTTACAAAGTAATTAATATGCTATTTTTTTATATCTACAAGCCATTGTTATCCTTTCTTGTTCATCATACATATCCGAACGTATTTGACGGTAAATTAAGCTTCATTTCCTCTTCAGTAAATATTATTATTTTCTATAAATAAAAGAAGACAGTTGGTTTTTTTTCTCAAATCCATCACCTTTGAATCTAGTGTCAAAGGCTTTATTACCATAAATAATTGTTTTCGGTTGTGGTTATGCAAAACCACATACTACTACTAAAATCACATCTATGTTCATTAAACATACTAAAATTCTGATTCAGACATACTAGTTCAATAAAGCAGTACAATGCAATTGACATTTAATATTAAATGAAGGAAAAATCTGGTAGCATATTGAACTGCCATTAAAATAGAATAATTTCTTCATTTTACTTTTCTAAAAAGAGGACTATTTTTTTAGAACCTGACTACGTAGATTTTGGCCTCTAAACTGAAAAAGTTGATTTCATCTTCATGTTCAAACATATTAGTACTGGTCGATCCTTTTCTCCACTCATCTTCTGAAATCTGAACATAAAAAATATCCTTGAAATAACAAGCCCGCAAACATAAGACAAAATTAACCAACAAACTTGACTGGCATACCAATGCAACATATGCAAGTATATGGCACGTTTTGATGCATAACACTGCAAATATTTCCAAACAAATAAATGCAAGATGTTTTCTATCTCATAAATGACAAGAAAGATATTTGCAAACAAATAAATGCAAGATGTTATCTATCTCATAAATGATAAGAACAGTGAGTTTGAGTATGAATGGTGTCAATGCCTAGCTATACCGGTTCATATACCACGGTGATGGATGATTCGGCAAATAAATGTATTGAGCATAATGTACTGTTGCCTCGAATTGGCTATAACGATGTTATATGTTCTACTAAGTGAACATACCTTTTTATGATCTTATAAGCTATCATAAGTTGGCTTATGGTCTATTGGACACAAACATGTAGATTTGGTAATATTCAAAGCTTGCTACTGCATGCACAAAGCATCTCAATGTTGTAAGCCTCTTAATCAATTACAAGCTCATAACAGAATCAAGTTTGGAACATTTTATTACCAACTAATATTAATCTGAACAAACTAATGTAATCGCGTAACTAAAAACTCAAGTTACACTCAAAATCCATAAGACATAACTTTGACAGCATTATTGACATAGTTAAGATAATTACACTAGTAAACGGTCTATCTATCCATTAACATGAACTGATTATCAAAAAAATGAAGAAGAATCAAACCTGAAAAGTAAATAAAGTATTAGAGATATGATTCATAGCACAGGCAATTTTCCATGTGGTAGTGATCTTGATATATGTTTGTCATTAGTTTTAAAATAAAAAAGATCATCTCTTTATTCTTGTATTATAACAAGACTAAGTTCAAAGTTATATGATTATTTATGATTAATTTACATGAAAGTTCTATTAGCAAGCATTCCTTTTGTCGTGATAAAGATTTCCTCCTATCTACTATATTATGAAATTTCAAAGATTCCTTTTGTCATGAAAGTTCTAACAGCAAGGTAGTATCCAAGATTTCCTCCTATCTACTATATTATAGAAAAACATATGAATATAATAAGATGATAAAAATGTCTAATTGATGTTTATAGAAAATCGGTCTTGATGAATCTTAAAACAAATCATACAAATCAAATCAGCCAAATTAAAGTTCAATCAAGCTAGAAATGAATTTGGACTAAGGGAACAATTCACGTTAACAAAAAAATCAACCACATAGTTCAAATCTTCTTAATAAACAATCAGCTAGGGTTACTTTAGAAGACTCACCTAATGTGTGATGTTGTGAAGCGCCAGGCTGACTGATGAGGTGCTCGAGCGGAGGCATGCTCAGGTGATGGTAAAAGCGGTTAATGGGATGCGGTTTCATGTGGTCTCACCAACCCTACTACGGCTACACCTCCGAGGAAAGAGAAGGCAGAGGTGAAACCCTAGGCCAGAAAGGGGTAAAAGACGGAGACGTTAGAGACAAGGGACGAGGTAACTTTTCTCAAGGATTTTCGAGGCGTTTGATGATTGTGGCCAGAAATTGAATGGTGGGAGAACGAAATAAATTAGAAAAAGAGCGTCCGCCGAAATAATTCATCGTCCAGCCTATTAAAGTGGTAGATAAAACATCCATGGCGTGCGCGTATTTAATTTTTTGTTTTAAACGGACTAATGACTGCAAGAACGTTCCAACGCTGTATTTTAATGCCATTAGTTTTGAACTTTCTTGTAGTGTAAAAAGGCGATACACTTGGAAAATCACAAGGAAATCGATGAAATCATCTCAAAGATATAGCACGTGCTTATTGCCGAAGCCCGCCAAGTACTGTTCTCTCAAAATAAGGCGCCACATTTCTTAGAAAAACGTCCCGAAGGACAAATAGATACATCTCTTAGACAAACATCCTGAAGGACAACATCCCAAGGGCAAATACGTCGCAATGACAAATGTCTCTTAGACAAACATCCCGAAGGACAAATGACCCGAAGGTCCAGTACAGGCAAATACGTCTCTTAGACAAATGTGTCACAAACTCTTGAATAGGAACCCGAACAGTGTTAACGTGTGTCCCATACCACACGTTCGCACTAAGCGGTTTACTAACTACTGGTAAATTTCACACTCAAAGCAGTAAAAAGTTTACCTCATCTCATCGGTAAACTCAACTCGAAGGTCAAAACGATCAAACAGACAAGTCGAGAATTAACCGATAAGATAAACGCATGTGTCCCATACCACATGTTTTACCAAACCATTTAATTCTCCTTCTCATTGACTCGAAATGTGCAAAAACGTGTAATTTATATATAAAATAATTTACTTTGGAAAACAAGCTTTGAAAACCAATTTTCGAAATCAATTTGAAAACCCTATTTGAAAATCTCCCTTATTATAGAGAATAAATAGATTTTACACTAGAAAATACTTTAAAATATTATATAATAATTATTTTGAAATGCCCATAAATTTTAAAATTATTTCAAAATCGTTTGGAAAAATCCGTGCTCGAAATCAAAGAAATTACTCAAAATTTTCATTCAAATTCAATTCAAATTCAATTCAAATTTGAATTTCAAATTCATCAAAACTGGGCTAGCCTATTGATAGGCATCATGGCCCTCAAAACAATTCAGAAATATCACAAAAACATGAAGTAAAAGTCAAAAGTCAGACGAAAAAAGAACATAAAAATGCATAGACAAAATAATGCTCAGGTCTAAAATCTTCTCTGGGTTCAACTTTCGGATATGAAACAGGTGGCCAAACGACCTATGATTGAACTAAAAATTGGTGCGCAAATAGTAGAAACTTCAGCTCTCAAATATAAAAGGAATCGATCAAAACCCGACTGGAAATGAAAAGGCTACGCTGTCTCAAATATGGACTCAGACCATGTTTACAACTGTTCAAACAAAAATGTGCCCAACGCTGAAAACCATCTTGGGTTCAAATTACATGCCTAAAACAGAGGAACGAACAACCTTGTATTGAGCTGAAAATTGGCAGCCATATATTTTAACACTCATGCTTTAAATTTCAAAAAGAATCATGGAATTTGAACAAAGTATGAGAAAGTTATGATGTCTCAAAGTTGAACCCAAGTAGTGTTTTCACTGTAAAAATCTGGGTAAAAACATGCTCCAAATCAAAGTTCGACAACATATTTCTATAAGCTACATGGGTCGAAATAACTTGAAATTTGATATGCATAAAGTTTAACACTCATAATTGAAAGTGGAAAAAGAACAATGGAATTTGAATAAAGTATGAGAAAGTTATGATGTCTCAAAGTTGAATCCAAGCAGTGTTTTCACTGAAAAAATCTGAGCAAAAACATGCTCCGAATCAAAGTTCGGCAGCATATTTCTATAAGCTATATAAGTCGAAATGACCTAAAATTTGGTATGCACATACTAAAAATCTTCATCTTATAAAAAAAAAGAATCGGCGAATTTTGATATAGGAATAAAAAGATATGGTCATGCAAAATAGCAACCAAAACAGATTATCACAGAAACTAAACTGCTACAATTTTACAGAAGTTATATTTGCACAGATTTTTGGCTTTTGAAGCTTTGCTTTAGTTAGAAATTGTGGGTAACTAACTCACCTTGCAATTTTGAAGTGAAACATGAATTAACTTGAAGGAAGTTGCTTGCTTTTGGCAAGGGAAAGCTTCAATAACCTGTAAAATCTCAAAACAGAAACATGCAAGAAGAAAGAAAGAACATTACAGACAATCCAATTCACAAAATTGAATTTTGATGAATTGATTTTGTTTTGGAATAGATTAACTGTAGAAATAAGCTTTAGATTGATAGAAAACAGCAAAAAAAATTGATTTAATTTGGAGATTGAAGCTTGGATTTTTAAATGAGGAATGATTTTTTCTTTTGGTTTTCTGGTTTTTACTGTAAATGAACGTACATTGGAGGAGAAGAGAAACTCTTTCTCATTTCTGGTTTGTTTTGTTAAGTGGGCTTGGACCCAAAACCAAATAATTAGCCTAAGTAAAATAAATTAGCTCTAAAACACATATACACTATGTTAATAAATCAAAACATCATGTTTTTACAAAGTTTCAACACAATAAATTAACACAAATATATTTTCATGTTTAATAAAACATTTTACAACTAATAAAAAGATAATTTTGTAATATAAATTATTTTTATTATCAAAAACTCTCATTTTAAAATAAATATCCAATTTACACAAATATTTCCACAAAACACTATTTTTAATACCAAAAATTGTACAAAAATTATTTTCTTGCATAACAAAATGCAATAAATCATTCTAGCATCAATTTTATAACCAAAAATTATTTTAAACAAAATTTCATCTTTTTATTTAAATATACACATATTAAAACAAATACTTCTTTTAAAAATTAATAAGAGAAGCATTTGGCAATAATTACAAGAATTATTGCATTTTCATTAAATAAAAATCATATTTCATTCATATTTCTCACAAACAACCAAGATAAAGTTTTAAAACTTTATTTTTCTCATTTTATTTCCAAAATCCATTGTTTATTTAAAATAAACAATTTTAAATCTCCAAATTTATTTTTATTTCTCAATATTAAATTTTAACCACCGTTATAATTTAATATTTACAAGTAATCACCAAAACCAGGGTTGTTACATCTTATCCCTTTACTCCTTATAATCGATGAGTGCCTCTTTATTCCATGCCTAAGAACAAATAGGTTGTTCCACGATTCGAGCAGGATATGAATGAAGAAGTACATATCGAGGGATTTGAAGGATGCCCTACTTTTTCTTGGTGATTTAACATGGAATTTCAAAATAGGAATCCCACTCGACTATGTAATAAAAATAAAACTTACAACAATTTTGAAGAACAACAAGAAGTTTTCGCCCGGCTTCGAATCCAAAAGATGTACTTGCGAGGAAGAAGGGGAGATCGGTGGATAGAGGGCATTATATGTCTCCAAAAGAAGAATTTAAGAAGTTGTTGGAGAATGGCTTCATAAAAGAATCTTATCATCCATTATGAATCTCGAATCCGGTCTTGGTAAAGAAATTGAATGGCAAATGGAGCACTTGTATTAACTTTTCTAATCTCAATGATGCACGCTTGAAGGATTGTTCTCATTTATGACACAACGGTCAATAGGTGGATGCAATATATGGACATGAGCTAGTATCGTTCATGGATGCTTACTTAAGTTAAAATAAGATTTTGTTGCACGGATCCAAAACACGGCTTTTATTACGGATTGTGGACTATATGTGTCGAGTGATGTTTGTCGACACAAAAAACGCACGTGCACGGCCATGTTAGAGATCAGTGAATAGGATGTTTGCATGTCAAATATGGTGAACCATGGAGGTGTGCATTAATGGTATATTGGTGAAATTGGTAAACAAAAAAGAAGAAGATAAAGTCGAATTTAGCAAAATGTATGTTTAGAGTATCATTTGAGTTCTTTTTAGGGTTATTAGTGACGAAAACCAAAGAAAACCCATAAAGATTAATGCATTAAATAAGGTGATTGCACTGGAGACGGTGTTACCTCTAAATAGGTTAAATATTTTATAATGATGCATAAATGATCTTGCTAATAAATTGAAATCTACAAAAAAGTCATTACATATGATTGATCTTTTTTTTACGCAAATTAACGAAGAGCATATTAAAGTGGATAGATAAAAGAGGATGTTGATCCTTTCTCTCTATTGTTAATTAGTTTTATTGTATTTTCTTTTATTTATATAACTTTTGTTTTAATGTTGAAAATATTTTATTTTTTGTTCAAAGTATCATTATATATATTTAATATAAATTAATGAAAATTTACAGCAAATGATTCTCTATCAATACGAACTAGTGTGTAACTCGTGCGTTATACACGCTATGTCGAAGAAAAATAATATTATAACTGCTTTTAAAAAATATAATTTATCATGCAATATCCGATGAATTTTGTTAGGATAAATGACTTGTAAATTTAAATTATTATATTATTTATAACCGTGTATTTTTGTTATGAGATTCATATATTTTAATATTTGAATAAAAATTAAATTATCATTTTTGTTGATAAAAATGATTTATATACCGATTTATTAATTTTTAGGATTCATCATTTATCAATCAAATAAATGAAAATAGGTATTCTTAATAAATTTTGAAATTAATACTTTTATAAAATTTCATAAATAAATATTCATGTACATATATTCTGAAATTGATATTTAGGTTTTGATGATAAATAATGCATACATTAAATTTCAAATATTACTTGAGAGAATGACGACAAATACTTAAAAATAAAAGTGTAATATCAATGGCTCAATGTATTCATATGCATTTATAGTTCTTGCAGCACATAGTTATCAAAATAATTATATGATATTATCAGGGTGATAAAAAATATTTATTTAACTACTAAAGGAAATATTAAGTGAAAATAAGGTCTGAAATGTTACAAATCACATTGTCATTTTAATTACGTAAAAAAATGATTTTTAATTCATTGTTTCATACCTTACCATCTTTATTTTATAATAAAACTTTTTAGAAAATACTTAACATTTATGTAAAATATGAAAGAAAATTATTTCTAATCAAAATATGGTATAATTTTTGTCCATTGATTAACTCAGATTAAGAATATAAATAATTAAAATGTAACTTTTTGTACAAAAACATACTAATCGAAAATATTTATTCTCAATATTACAGAATACCAATATTCATTACTTATCAATAATTGTAGTGTTATTCTTCACAAAATATAATTTAATAATGATAAAAAGTCCATTTGATGTACCAATTTTACGATAAACGTTATATATGTTTGTAATGACAATTTTGAAAACAAATTTTTGTATATATTAATTTGTTTGTAATAAAATACCAACTTTAGAAAGAAAAGATTATGTATATATATTTCTTTATATTAAATAACTAATTTTAAAAAGAAATACATTTTATGAACTTAACTGTAGAAAAATGTAAAAGTATCAAAGATAATTGTATAATGGTTAAAATATTAAATCATATGGACCTGAATGAAAATATAGTTTTACCATTTATGTCAGTACAAATGCGGTATACACAGTGAATTATCATTTTTTATGATTTATTAGATTAATAAATAAATATTTGTTAATTGGATTTTTAACAAAATTTAAATTCAAGTTCAATTAATAAATTCAAATATATAGACTTGAATGTAAAATAATATAAGAAAACTAAGGATAAATTCGTAAATAATTGTAAAACTTATTGAATGTTGGCATTTAAATGCAAAATGATAGGAGAGAATATTAGTAGAATTGTAATAGTTTGTATATAATTGCGGAAATTTAAAACTATCTGGACTTGAATGAAAGATTAGTTTTACTATTTTTGTCAATGTGAACGTGGTACGTATATTAAATTGTTATTTTTAAAAATTTATTAGATCAATTAATGAATATTCGTTAGGGGGAATTAATTTAAAGGACAAAGATTTGTATATTTTTTGCCTCACGGACACAACATCAATATTTTTACCATAAGGACAAACATTCTTCTAAAAATTATTCATAAGGACAAACATTTTCCAAAATTATTCATAAGGACAACAAGACTGCTACCAAGCTAAAAACTGATACCTAAAAACTGCTACCGATAACTACAAACTGATACCTAAAAACTGCTATCAATGACTAAAAACTGATACCTAAAGAAAGTTGTCCTTCAGGATAAAATATTGAAGGCCTGTCCTTGAGGCAAAAACGCTAAGAAATTTTGTCCTTGACAATAATTTCCTGTATTCGTTAATTTTACTTATTTAAAAAGGTTAAATTTAAGATTACCTAACTAAATTTAATATATATGGACTTAAATGTAAAATAACATTAAAAACTTAAAAGAAATCTGTAAATAGTTGTAAAATCTAGTGTTAAATTCTAACGATAGAAAAGAGAATCGGTAGAAACATTGTAATAATTATAATAACAATAAATTATAGACTGTGAAGATGTGAAAATAAAATATCTAGAGACAATTAAAGGTAAAGGAGGAAATTCCTAGAATTAATAAGAGAGCTATAAACTCTTCCGCTTTACTATTATCAAACCGACCGTTAGGAAGGTTTGCTTACTGTCACTAGCCAAAATCAAATTCTCTGAAGCCCAATAAACGCAAAATGTCTGCCCCGTTGTTTCCTCGAGTACGTGGTTTCATCCTTTTATCTCGCATATTATTTCCCCTATTTTCTCTTAATCTCCCATTCAAATTTTGAAATTTCTCGCGATGCCAAATCAATATCTCCTTCCGCTCCCAAATTAACGCATCCAACTTAACGAATCCAAAACCTTAAATATTTATCGTAAGCGTCTAAGATCGACATCAGGACTGTACCTTATCCCACCGCTAGACGCACGAACCCGCTTCCCAATATCTGATGCCGCAGCAGCCTCACCACCTCCAATTTAGTTCAGGTATCATATATTATAGTTTTTTATACTAAATGGCGTCATCTTTTTTTCAGTTGGTAATTTTAGCTTATTGTAATTATATAGGAATAACAAAATTCAGATTTGAGTTTAGCATCCATGTAATGACCCTAATTCTTAATCAAAAATTATTTTAGTTTTTTTTTTCTACTTAGCTAAGACTACCTAGGGTCATCCTTCCCTATTCTCATATTATCCAGGATCTTTCACAATATAAAAATATTGTTTTAAATCTAAATCATTCCTAACATACATATATGAAGATATCTATGTTATATTCTACTAGAATCAGAGCATGATAATATATAAGTAGAAATCCTTTTAAATCTATTAAAATGTGATAATTCCCTGATAAAAGATTAATTATTGTATCCTGATTTTTGACCATAGGATCCACTGGAAACATGTACTTTAGTCTGTTATTCTAATTAAGAAAAGATCAAGTAATAATCAGTGGAAAGCAAGCTTTTAATATGGATGATTGTGTTAAAGTCTGTATAGTATCAAACTCAGGCTAAAAGAAAGTGGATCATAAGTGAACACAAGCAACATCTAGGCGTAATGGAAACGCGCCTAACTTACACATGAGAGGTCACGAGTTCGAGTGCTATGCTGGTCGGTTCAAACCCAATTTTTGTTTTCCTTTTTATTTTTCTCCTGTATGGTTTAAAATCTGATATCTACCTATATCTGCACATATATACTTAATTTTTGCCTATAATCTAACATACAAAACAATATTTCTTGCTTTATTATTTTTAAAACCCTTTCCTACAACTGTTCTAGGAATTTATATTTATATTTTTGCCCAAATATCAACATGTACACAGATATACATGTACATGTCAATGTCTTTGCTCATTTTCCAGAAAACTGAGCTCAAATGGTTCCTTGCTTCATTGATTTGAAGTGAACATTTGGCCTGACCTATGGTCTAACCATGTGGTTAATCTGACCATTCTTTTATTTGCATTTTACAAACCAGAATCAACCCAAAACATTGATACTCCTTCTTTTCAAAAGCATGTTTATATATATATGAATCAGACACCTTGTGATCAGATTTATATCATCCTTCCTAACCATAATTCTCTTTTAAAAATGCATATTCAGGGTATATACACTTTTACTTGCATTTGAACATATATCAATATCATGACTTGAAAATATAACAGTTATAATTCTTTCTGGATTTTCCCAATATAGCTTCCTATATATCTATCTTTTGAAAGAACTTAGGATGAACTAAAATCATCATAAAATGATTATGCTTATAAAATCCAGGTTTTTCCTCTAAATCAAAAACAACTTTAGCAAATAGATTTTCAAATCAGTTTAACATCAATATCCTTAATACATACCAAACCAGAAATAACCAGAAACAACATAGCACATATCTCTTACAAGTTCTTCCTACTTAATACATTTAGATAGCCATATCAATCAGGGAATACATGCATGAATTAACACATTCTAGCTCTTATTTCTAATTATCTTAGCATCCTCTATTCCATATCTTTTTAATCTTGCTTACTTAGCTCCATCACAACCTGCAAAAGCATTAGTGGCTGCCTCATTATGAATGAGACACCCCCATGTGCCATGAGCAATAAGGGTCAGATCTATGATCTGGTGTGAGCATTTCTAACATATCCATGATATTAAGCTAAGGATACAGCATAAATATACCTTGCATAACTTGACAGGTATTATCATAAACGGTTAATGTATAAATTGATCAGGTATTCCCCTATACATACATAAGAGCAAACATATGCATTAAAACAATTTTTATCTGGAACTACTAAGGTTCCTCATACCAACCCTAATCCAGGAAAGACTCAAGTTTCCTATATCATCATTTAAGGTTGCCTTTTCTTCTTATAAATTCCTGGCCTCATCTGCTATAAGGAATCAAAGGGACACATTGCCATGAACTAATTAACATCATGGCACAAAGATCTCAGGACTTAAACAAGCCATGTGTCAACTTGTCTACTTCAAATAGGACAAGCATTCCAGCAGCCTTCTTGGCACAAAATCCTTAGTTATATTACTAAGTGTATTCATGTTCATTTTATCAATGATAGCTAGGTGTACAGACCACTTGTACACATGAAACATTCTAGTTACCTTGCAGACATAATATTGCAAGCAAGTTAAAGGTTACTTTCTAGAGGTATAACACCCAGTCATTCCATCTCACATTATTTAGCATATAAACACCCTATTCAAACATATACCAGAATGTTTGCAACTGAGAATAAATGCATGGCTCTATTGGGTTTATTTTGATTTTGCAAGCAACTATGTTTAGCCAGATTTTTAACCTTGTTTAAACATAATTTTTAGGCTTGTAAATTTTCTGTTTGGTTTAGGGCTCAGCACTTATAGAGAAAGACTCCATTGCACCCTTAACCAATTATTTCAAGCCTCAGCACTATACCATTGTATATGCAGCTCATAGTTTTCTTTTCCTTCATTCTTTATTTTAAGCCATGATTCAGACTAGTTACAAATACTCTCTTACATGTTCTTTAAGGTTTTGGTATAACATGCAGGGATGAAAATAGAACAATAAAGTTATACATCCATCATAGCAGATCATATCTCATCAAGCATTCATGAAACTATTAGTAGACAACATGGTTTGTAAATCAAAACATGCAAAATATAGCATATAAAAGCTTGGCTGCCTAATCCCAGGTCTTAATGCCATGTATATGAGTGAGGATACTCACCTAAATGCTTACACAAGCTTAAACCAGAAAACCCCTCAAATCTTTAGCCTTTTCTTCCTCTTCTTCCTTAGGTTAATTAATTCAGTGAGAGAGAGCAGTTTTCTGGTTAGGCTCTTGATTTATATAAGGGTTCTACCTAGGGTTTTGGGTGATGCAAAATCCCTATTTTAGCCTAAACCAGAATCATGCATTTGGCATTGCATATTCTCTCCCTCCTAACCCTTAATGTCCCGGCCAATATTTTAAAACAAGGCTAAGTTGTGCCCATTTTCTTTTCTTTTCAGAAAGTGGTTACTTTAAGTATTTTTATTATACTTACCTCAAACATGATAATGGTGTGACTTTCTATTTTCTGCCTATATACATTTGCTTTCTTGCACTTTGGTTCTTACTATTTTAGTGATTCCTTTATTAATTTTCTGCTCAAATAATATCTGTATATATATACATTTATACAACTATGGGTGTTAGTTTAACTTTTAACCTTCTTTTATTTGCAGAAAACATGTGCATTCTTATATGCATTTCTACACACCTATTATTCAAATAAAATTTCACTTATTCATTATAAATCAATGTTCTCTTCTGTCTTAATTTCCAGACAAGTCATACATATGCATATATATATATATATAGATATATATATATATATATACACATCCTCAGGAATTTTAATATTCATGTCTAGGCCTATAAAACACTTTATTTAAAACATTTTATCTAAATGTTTTCCTTCTTTGTTTTATTATTCAGGAATTCTGGATTTTCTCTTAATGCCATAACTAGTGTGCACGTGCACACATGCACACAACCTTGCACCACTGAAAATCCCACCTATATAATAATTCTGATTTTCCCCCCAGAATTTTAATCATTTATTTAAAAGAATTTTCCTCAAAATCTTGGGGTATTACAATCACCCCTTCTTTTAGGAATTGAGTCCTCACAATTTGCAAAATAATCTTTGAGTACTTCTAATTTCTTAGGGAAAAATTATTCAGCATATGCATGAGCAAATCAATTAGTCACTGTCTATCATACATATTAAACTTTCTTAGTAATCTAAGAATTTACCTTTTAAATTTGCAAAGAGCCTAGGGTAATCCATCCTGATTTTATCCTCTAGCTCCCAAGTACAATCACTAGGATCTATACTCCATTGAATCTTTACAAGCTTCAATGTCTTGTTTCTTAATTTCTTTTCTTCCCTTGCCACAATTCCCACTGGCTCTTTCTCGTAGATTAGATCTGGATTAATCTGAACTTCAGTAGGCTTTTCTAAGATTTCCTCCTTGTCATGTACCCATCTCCTTAGTTGTGATACATGAAACACATTGTGCATTGCACTCATCTCCTCTGGAAGCTCCAGCTTATAGGCTAGTGAGCCTATCCTCTCCAAAATCTTGTATGGTCCAACATATCTGGGTCTGAGTTTCCCCTGCTTGCCAAATCTCAAGACTTTCTTCATTGGTGAAACCTTAATGAAGACATAATCACCTACTTTGAATTCCACTGACCTCCTCTTTGCATCAGCATATTTCTTTTGCCTATCTTGAGCTGCTGCCATCCTCTTTCTCACCAGTCCTATTTTCTCTGTGATGTCCTTGACATATTCTGGCCCTAGGATAGCTTTCTCTCCTGCCTCAGCCCAACACATAGGTGATAGACATGGCTTTCCATATAGGGCTTCAAAGGGTGCCATTCCAATTGTGCTTTGGTGGCTATTATTGTATGCGAACTCAGCCAAATGGAGATGGTCCTCCCAATTTCCTCCAAAGTCTAACACACATGCTCTAAGCAAATCCTCTAAAATCTTGTTTACCACTTATGTTTGCCCATCTGATTGGGGGTGATAAGCAGTGCATAGGCACAATTCACTCCCCATAGCTTCTTGGAAGCTCTTCCAGAATCTTGAAGTGAAGATTGTATCCCTATCACTCACTATAGTTTTAGGAACACCATGCAACTTTACCACTTCTCTCATAAAAGTTTGGGCTAGCCTAGGTGCATTTCTGTCTGCTTTTACTGGTATGAAGTGGGCTACTTTAGTCAGCCTATCTACAATTACCCAAATACTTGTATTTCCCCTCTTGGATCTAGGAAGACCATCTATAAAATCCATAGATATGTCTTCCCACTTCCACTGTGGTATGCTAAGTGGCTGCAACAACCCTGAAGGTCTTTGGGTCTCAGCTTTTATTTGTTGACAAACCATGCACTTAGCAACATGTCTTGCTACATTAGACTTCATTCCCTTCCACCAATAGTCCCTTTTTAAGTTTTGGTACATCTTGGTGCTGCCTGGATGTATGGAATATTTGCTCCTATGGTACTCATTAAGGATTTCTTCTTTCAAT
The DNA here is from genome assembly GCA_030737815.1 of Allium fistulosum. Taxonomy (NCBI): domain Eukaryota; kingdom Viridiplantae; phylum Streptophyta; class Magnoliopsida; order Asparagales; family Amaryllidaceae; genus Allium; species Allium fistulosum. The sequence continues at coordinate 571,763,944 of CM060906.1, forward strand.
TCTATGATGTTTGGGACACATATCCTACCCTTGTACCTTAAGTATCCTTTTACATCAATGTGATAATCCTTCACTTCCTCCTTCTTTAATAGGAGAGACCTCTTTTCTGCTAAGTCTTGATCTTCTTCTTGCGCTTGCTAAGAAAATACTCCGATATGGATATTACTGGCCGACAGTGAACCGAGATGCAGCCAATTATGCCAGAAAGTGCGACAAGTGCCAGAAACACACTCGAATTCCAAGAGCCCCACCTACCGAGATAACTCAAATGGTCAGTCCCTGGCCATTCTCTATGTGGGGTATCGACATCATCGGCGCCTTACCTCTGGCAAGAGGTGGTGCGAAATATGCCATCGTCGCAGTTGACTACTTCACGAAATGGGCCGAGGCCGAAGCTCTCGCAACGATTACGTCGAAGAAAGTAATAAACTTTGTAGTCCGCAATATCATTTGTCGATTTGGACTCCCATATACCATCATCACCGATAATGGGACCCAATTCGAAAGTTCGGAGTTCAAGAATTTCTGCCAACGATTTCATATTCATAAAAAGTTCTCTGCAGTCGCACATCCACAAGCGAACGGTCAGGTCGAAGCTGTTAACAAAGTTATCAAATCCATCCTAAAGAAACGACTGGAAAAGGCTGGGGGCAAATGGGTCGATGAACTTCCTATGGCATTATGGGCTTATCGAACAACTCACAAGACCGCAACTGGACACACCCCATTTTCCTTATCCTATGGCTCGGAGGCCGTTATTCCAGTTGAGACAGAAGTATTTTCTCACCGCGTAACTTATTACGATCCGAAAACAAATGCTATATTACTCGCTGAATCTTTGGATCTGTTGGACGAGAAACGGGAAGAAGCTGATTTAAGAGCGGCCGCATACCGAAGTCGGGTCGCCCGGTTATATAACACCAAAGTTCGCCCCCGAACCTTTGAACTCGGTGATCTGGTCCTCAAGAGAATCTACCCGGTTCCCTCACACATGAAACCAAATTGGGAAGGACCGTACGTGATTACACAAAGACTTGGGGATGGCACATTCAAACTATCAACCGTGGACGGTCTAGTTTTACCAAGAGCCTGGAACAGCGAGAGTCTCTGTCGCTACTACATATGACAAGCTTTATTTATTTCATTATGTTTTTTATTCAGCAATTTACTTTTGCATTTCGAAAGTAGAATTTGTAATAAGGCAACTGATTTGCCATATTTTCTTATTTCAGCAATAAAATGCCATCTCTTCGAGCCAGAGCTGTGATTCATTAAATACAATGTACAACATCACGATGCACGAAGAGCTAAGTTCCATCACACAGTGGAATTTATTCAAGTAGGGAGTGGCTGTGGGGCAATCAACCACTCACTAAATGAAACCCGAGCTCGGGGGCAAGCCATCACATCAGGCCAAGAAATGGGTTGATACACGACAACCCTTCACTTGACTCCGTACTCCCAGAGTGCGAGGCGGAGTATAAACATTAACTTAACTCCGTACTCCCAGAGTGCGAGGCGGAGTATAAACATTGACTTAACTCCGTACTCCCAGAGTGCGAGGCGGAGTATAAACATTAACTTAACTCCGTACTCCCGGAGTGCGAGGCGGAGTATAAACATTAACTTAACTCCGTACTCCCGGAGTGCGAGGCGGAGTATAAACATTCATTCAACTCCGTACTCCCAGAGTGCGAGGCGGAGTATAAACATTCATTCAACTCCGTACTCCCAGAGTGCGAGGCGGAGTATAAACATTCATTCAACTCCGTACTCCCAGAGTGCGAGGCGGAGTATAAACATTAACTTAACTCTGTACTCCCAGAGTGCGAGGCGGAGTATAAACATTAATTCAACTCCGTACTCCCAGAGTGCGAGGCGGAGTATAAACATTAACTTAACTCCGTACTCCCAGAGTGCGAGGCGGAGTATAAACATTCATTCAACTGCGTACTCCCAGAGTGCGAGGCGGAGTATAAACATTCATTCAACTCCGTACTCCAAGAGCGCGAGACGGGGTATAAACATACGTCAACTCCACACTTATCCCCAATACTGGGGGCAGAACCATAACACATAACAAGTTGAAGAAAAAAAGGGAATAAATTTTCATTTCCACTATCAACAAAAAGAATCTGATTACAAAGTGTTTAAAGAAAATTCTGCTAGTGGGAGCCGAATCCACATCTATACACGGCTATAGAGAAATCAACAAAATGCTACCCTACACAACAAAGATTTAAAGAAAGAGTTCAATCTTTCTTCTTCCTTATCTTCTTCTTCGGGGTAGCCCCACCAGATCCGTTGCCTGATTTTCTCCTCGACCGCTTACTCTTTTCAGGCTTGCCCTCCGGCAGCGATATAATGTCAACGTCTTCCTCAGAACTGGAGGCGATGGAAATTCTTCTAGGAGGACGAGCTGGAGGCATAGGAGTAGTAGCAGGAGGAGGGACAGGAGCAGTTTCAATCACTACAGTACCGCCCGGTGAAATCACCATTAACGGGGCAGGCCCGGGCGGATTCATACCAGCATTCCCTGCTGCCATCTCGGCATCAATCTCAGCAATAATGTCGTCCTCACGAGATACTGGGGCCGCATCGGATGTGCCAATAGCTGGCATAGATGAACTAACGGCCGGAGCAGCCCCACTCACAGCATCGGACGGGTTGACAGAGGGATCGATGGGTTCATTGAGAAGCTCCTCAATCATTTGAACGCTGAAAGAAAACATATTTGCATCTCCCTCCTCGCCAATCAAGGTAGAAGTCGTGATGGCTTCAGAAAAAACAACCCCTTGTGTTTGATGTGGAATTAATAGAGCAAGAGGTGCAGGAACAATAACTTCAGTCACTGAAATGCGACAAAACGAAGATTGTTAGCCAAGTGTGTTGCTTAAGGTTCTTCACAACTAAACTACGAGAAGCGTTCAAATACCTTCCTTGGTCTGGACCGAAACGTGGGCAGAATCCTCGGTAGAAGATAATAATGGTTGGTCAGGATTATAGGCAGGAACAGACTGGGGATCTACCGCACCAGTGGTTTCGGGCAATGTTGGAATTACAGCTCCAACACTTGTCCCGTGATGCGCGATCCCCGAGCCTTCGCCTGTCTCTAGAGATTGAACGCCAAGCTTTTCTTTCGCCATAGAGATCACTGCCTCATGAAGGATCTTCCTCTCATCCTCGGTGAGCAAACGCATCTCCAGTTCAAAGTCGTCAAGTGTTCCATCTGGATGCGCTGCTCTTTTCTCATTCACCAGCCGGGTCCAGGCATTGTACAAGATCATGGAGTCATCTCCCAGCCACGCTAAATTTCTGTGTTCCAGCACATTAGCGTTATACGTGACTAAGAGATCATCAAACTCAGCATCTAGCCTAGACCTCTCCTCCAAGATCTTTTCCTGAATTTCTGCTTCCGCAGACTTAGCCTTGACCGCCGCCGCAGCAAGTTCGGTCCTGAGAGATACTGCTTGGTCGCAAGCCTCTTGAGCAGTGGCGTTTGCATCGTCCTTCTCCTTCACCATTTCAGTGAATTTGGCCTTGAGCTCATTCAGCTCTTTAACGGCTAAGTCTCGCTCAGCTGCAATGGTGGTGTTGCGATGGCCCATCTCTTCTACCGTGGCGCAGTGTTCCTGCTGCATCCTCGCCAGTTTGGCCACGACATCTTCATGTTTCTGAAGTGTTTCAAGCTCTGACTTCCGAGACGTCTCCACTTCAGATTGAAGAACCTGAATGATGCGTTTCTGTTTGACAATGTCAGCATCACGTTCAGCAATGATCTTCGCCCGGTCAAAAGCTACTCTAGAAGCCTTCACGGCTGCCTTGTACCACTCCTTATACTGAGCGTAGAAGTCGTGGATGTAACTATAAGCAGTGGTCTCAGCGTCCGGAGGAATTATTTTAAAGTTAGGAGGGAAGATATAGCCATCCATGCAAATTTCAGGATAGTCATTTTTCATTTGGGCAAGTTTAGCAGCTCCCTCGCTTGTCAACTCAGCCGAAGCTTGTTCAATTATAGCGGCTGCTGTCGGTTCCATTCTTGGCCGCTGAGCATCAGGCCGAGAAGATTGAGAAGGTAGCTGCTGCTGATGAGATGGCCCTGGGAGGTCTACTGGGGCCCTGGGAGGCGGAGGAGAGCGAGATCGGGGTCGGTACTGGTATCCCCAGTCTTTGTCAGAATAGTCATAGCCAGAACGGCCACGCGAGTAATCTCTGTCTCTATCATAACGTTCTTGACTTGAATAGCTTCGCCCACGATCCCTATCTGTTTCTCTCCTGCAGGAATCGTAAAATGGAGAAGATTGGCGCACATTCCGAAGCCTATCCAGAGTAGAGCCACGTCCTGACATCTCACCTGCGATAAGAAAGAATTACGGATTAGGATCCCATAAAGAAATGTTTACTATGCAAAAGTCATGAAGTACTGTGGAAGTGTGTGTAAATGTGTAAACCCCCAAACCGACCGGAAGTGTTGACCGCACTTAAAGGAAATGGCTCGTTCATGTTTAGGACATCTTGAAATTCCTCCAACCCAGGATTATGAGAAATCGATATATAATCTGGGATAGGAATATCGTCAAGCCCTTTGAAAGAATCTCTCGAATGAGAAGGGGCGGCCTCAGAAATCATGACTCCGGAAGCGGGAAGAAACACATCTACAGATTTTCCCCCCTTGGACTTAAGTTTTTTGGAAACGGCGGCCTTGCCTTTCCGTTTTTCTCCCGATTCCTCCAAGTTTCCCGAAAGGTCAGCCATTGGCTCCGAATCTGTATGGGTTCTTCCTTCGTCACTCGCCTCGATTAATCTGATTCCGAGTGACTTCTTCACCTTTCTCTTCTTGGTTTTCTTCTTATCTTCCTTCTTGGAGGCGGGCTTTGCCAATCCCTCAACGACCATACTTTGATTAACGTCGATCAAACCAAGAATTATTAAGTTATAATCGTTCAGCACCGAGTCAATATGTCTCAGCTCGCTTGGAACTTCTTGAAGACTTCGGACGATACCTTTGAAACGCCCTCCGTCGGGTCTGGAGATAATGGCTGTAAAGGAAATGAAATGTCAATTTTAACACCAAAGAGCTATTGGTCAAGAAAACAGGTTAAGGCACTTACGTCTAGACAACCATCGCCTAGCAAAACCCGGAGGGCACCGAACATAGAACCACTCGTTCTTAAAATAACTCAGTCGGGTCCAAGCTCCCACTACAACTTGGCAATTCCTAACTGCCTCCAGAAATGTACAAGACGGGCTATCACCCCTACTCTTGAAGTTAAATATGTGTCTGATCTCGGTGGGCCTTGGCGGGCGAAAGAGACAGTCCATGAATATGATAAAGGCACTGTTCAGCAACGCGTGCCCGTTGGGATGAAGTTGTGAAGGAGCGATTCCCAAATATGATAGCATCCCTCTGATATATTGATTGAAAGGAGGGAGAGTTCCGGCCGTGCAAGCATGGCGATAAAAAGCGTATATCCATCAGGCGGATTGTGCGGTCTATCATCGGCATTAGGTAATAACACATCATCCAGAGATATGTTATGCTTTAAGCATATTCGTCCATATAAGGATTCGGAGATGTTAGATTGAACCGAATCAACCGGGTCCTCAATAAATATAGCCTCTGGCAATTCATTTGGAGCTGGATCGATTACATCGGCAGGAATATCGGGAATCTCAAGCACCGGAGGAGTCGAGCTCTGTACCTCTTGTTGTTGGGAGCTCGAAGATTCCATAATTAGCTAACTCATCAGAAAGCAACGTTAAGTTCATAAAGAGCCCGTGCATTCCCCAGTGAGAAGTGTATGAATGTGTCGTGCAGTGCAAGTGCTGTGTGTTACTTAACAGATTCAACAAAACTGAGAACAAGATGCAAGCTTCAGAAATTATGAAGCTAATTAGAGCGACCGTCATTGCTGACCGTCTTAAAACATGTTATTCAGAATCCATGATTGATTAGTTCAGGTTAATTTTTCAAAGTTACAGTTCCATCGACGAGCTTTGAAGGGCAGTCAAATATGCACAACAAAAATTTAGTCCGAATATGCAAAGATGAAGCTCGTCGGAGTCATGCCAATAATCATGTGAAGTTCTCGTATCCATGGAAGCTCGTTCGTAAAGATCAAGGTTCGAGTCCATACAGCTTCGAATCGATCTTAAAGGTGTTCCTTCGAATCGGTACAGGTTCGAATCGATACAAACTCGAGCCAAAGCGATTCGAACCGATACAATCCGAATCGATGCAGTTCAGGCTGAGATGGTTTATCCTTCGAATTGATCTCTGGAAAAATCATGTGTCGAATGGACGAAGCTTCGTATCGATCATAGTAAGCATAATCTTTGAATCGATCGTAGGTGAGTATACCACAACTCCTCGTATCGATCGCTTCGAATCGATACGATCGATTCATCACCAATGATTGATTCGATCAACATACCTCCACAGATCGATGCGAACGCCACAAAAAATTTGGTTATCTGAGATCGATTCGAAAACCACCATCCAAGATCGATGCGAGGAAGTCGTTTCTTTTTTCATCCCTGGATTCGATTCCATCCAGATCGGTACGAACGTAAGCAAAGGGAATTACATCGAAGCCCGAAGCTTAAAGTATTTAGTCGAATCGCCTACCTAAATACGAGATGAAACTAGAAAGGATTGTTGCGATTCAAAGGAGGGCAGATGGCTTCGATTCACGCGAGTGCTAGATCGATTCGAAGACGCAGAGAAACAGAGCAAAAGTAGAAAAAGTGAAAAGTGAATAGGACCCCGGTATTTATAACAACTCAGTGGCGATTCGCCTCCCGGTATGAGTGACCGGCTTCAACGGGTGAAGACATCGAATCAATACGAAGCGGCAGGTTCGAATCCATAAGCCAGAATGTTAGAATCGACTCAGACTCCCACATGCATTAGTACTAAGCCACGCTTCGAATCGATTGCCTCGAGTCCATCAAAATTCGATTCGAAGCACAAATATTAGAAAGGCTTAGAGAACACTCGATTCCAACAGATCAAGGTGTTAATAGAACCACAACAGTGCATAGCCTACTAATACGAACGATCGCTTCGTATCCCTCAGTTATCATCAATACGAATCAAGGTCCATCATCACATCGGTTCGAATCCATCACTAGTGAGTTCCATCGATTCGAAGCCTTTGTTCGACTCCATCCACTACAATACGAACAAGAGTTTCGTATCTACTGAATTCTAAGTTCACCAATACGATGCCGGTCCTTCGACCTTCTATATTGATTTAGGAGAGGATTAATACGAAGGAACTTCCTAGACCAACTGACGGACATGGTTACAACTCAAATTTCACATTGGTTCAGGAGAGGGTTGATATGAAATGCTATAGAGAATACCGTTTTCAACAGAACATGTGACAATTGGACGACGTGAAACTGCGTCTTTACAAAGCACGTCATGTGTACACAAGACGTACTTTGGGGGGCAAATGTTATCCCGCCTTTTGGCAAGGCCGTGACACCAAGGACTTGACTAGATACCGGTGACAGATCGTCTCGGAAATCGGTTACACGCAAGGATCGCTACGGATATCGATGAAATTTGTTCAAGTCCGGATCGGGCTACAATTGATAAGGCACGTCAAGCAAAGCCGTGGGAACCAACGATCCAAGTTTCAAGTCAATCCGAGTTTGTATGCTCGAGATATTGTCGACAAAAGATGGAGTAGAACATCCTTAGTTCGAATCCATAGGCGGAGCCTATGTTCGAATCCATCAGACAAGCATTGCCTCGTATCCATGAGAAAGAGGCTGGTTCGAATCGGTCAAAGGAGAATTGCTTCGATTCCATCAGGCGAAACCGATAGCTTCGAATCCATTGGAGCATTCACCGCCTTCGACTCCATCAAGCAAGTCCTCATATGCCTTAAGTTCGAATCCATCCTCGCATACACCATAGTTCGAATCCATCGAAGGAAGGATCCTTCGAATCCATGCAGTCATAAGAACCTCGACTCCATCTCATGAGGCAGCTTCGAATCGATCGAACGTAATATGCCTTGATCGATTCGAAGACACCTATCTTCGAGTCCATCCCCTCGGATCTATCGAGTCAAAGTAGCGAGATACACGGAGTTGACTCAGTAAAACTCGGAGCGAACGCTGGATTGACCCGAAGCACACGCAACACGTCACTATCTTCACGTGCAACACCATCGATTCGAACCTATGGACTCGAAGCACATCGATTCGAACGGATCCATAAGGCGATGAACTCCAACTTGAATCGCTCATAACTCAAGATCTACAAGTCCAAATGCTATGAAATTTTCACAGAAGCTTGCATGCACATCAAAGAATGTCCACACCAAATTTCAGCTCGATTGGATGATTTCTTGATCGATTCGAACCAAGGGTCGAATCGATCCCAAAGTGGGCCCGGATCTCCAGATTTCGGCCATGTGGGCCCCCTGACGTACCAGAACTGGTCTTCCCTCATTTTAGGCGAAATATCAGCCTCCTACACCTATAAATAGAGCCCCTGGTCATTCAGAAAAGGGGTCGGAGAATTCTAAGTACTAAAGAGCGCCCAGATTCTGCCAGATTTACTCCGGAACACCGCCGCTGCTTTAGATTGAGACTTAGCATATAAATTCAGTTGTATTACAGTATAAAGAATTGTAATCTTCAAGTATCGAGCAATAAAATCATCAAATTTCATAGTGGACGTAGGCAAAACGCCGAACCACTCTAAATCGCTTGTCTTTGCAATTTACTTTCTGTTATTTGGAGTTTTTGTTAGATAATCCACAGTTTTAATTTTCATTCTTCACTTTTATCTCTTCAAAAACTTCCGAAGAGTGTTGTGCCCATTTTTGGTACAAACACTTGGTGAGTAGCTTCATTATGCTAACGTTACTTGATCTCTATTAAAATTCGTATTTTGATTCTACTGCTTTTTCACTGAACTTGTATTGTTGAATACGTTAGTATCATAAAGAAGTGTATCAGTGATTCAACGTTTATGTTGAATAGTCATCTTTTATATAAGCTTGTGATCGTTTACAATTGATCACTGGTGCCTGATGTATATGTAAATTTATTTATCTGAAAATAATCGCAGATGGAGGTTGATTTTCTAGGTAAACTCGAACATCCCAATATAGTAAAGCTAATTGGATTCTGCACGGAAGGGGATAACAGGCTTTTAGTTTATGAATATATGCCTAAAAGGAGTCTGGAGAACCATTTGTTTAGAGGTAAATAAATATTGATCATGTATAAATATGTATACATATTTTTTATTTTCTATATTTTAAAACAAGGAAAGAAAAGAAAAAAGTACTGAAAGAAAATAATATTCAAGAAAGTGGAGAATAATCATGCATTATTAGTATTCCAATAATTGTTAGTGTGTGCAAGACATTTAAAGTGTGTGCATAAATTGACACATTGCAAACCGAGTGCCTACAATTTTTTTCCCCACAAGAGAATCATACATGATTATAACATTTTAGACGATGAACTGTATGTGCAAACATCTTAGCTTTACATTATCTACATTTATCAGGAGGTCCTCAAACTCTTCCTTGGGCAACCAGATTAGATATAGCAATTGGTGCCGCCAAGAGAATTGCATTTCTGCATAATTCTGAAAGCCAAGTTATATATCGAGATGTCAAGTCTTCCAATATTATTCTTGACTTGGTAGGACATTATAAAAGATTATTAAATTTGAAGTATATAAAACTCGTTTTTCACATCATAAATTGTGTAAATTATAAATGCAGGACTATAGTGTGAGACTATTAGATTTTGGCTTGGCTAAAGCAGGTCCTACAAGCGAAAAGACACATGTCAGTACACGTGTGGCCGGTACGCAGGGATATGCTGCACCAGAATATATTGCAACAGGTACACGCCTCTTCATAGTTTAAAAATGATAAATGTATACCCTTAATTTAACACCTGAAATGTACATATAGGGCGCCACACTACGATGAATGACGTATATAGCTTCGGGGTTGTACTGTTAGAACTCCTATTAGGGTGCAGAGCTTACATTGAGTCGAAATCAGCTCAAAAGCACTACCTTGTGGATTGGGCAAATCTTTTTCTTATAGATAGAAGAAACATATTTTGGATAATGGACTCCAAATTAGAAGGTAAATACCCGAAAAGGGGAGCTTATGGGGTTGCCACACTTGCATTACAGTGCATTAACAGTGACGCTAGGCAAAGGCCACGTATGTCGCAAGTATTAGAGAAGTTGGAGCAGATTCGAAGTTTGAAAAAAGGTTTGGAGGTTGAAAATGAAACACTTTTAAATGGTCCTATAAAATCATCAAAGCATCATGTAAGTGAAAAGTCATTTGCCTCACAATTGCCGTCACCTTCACTTACATTAAACAAAACATCTAATTGAGCGCTGTAAAAATTTGGTAAAGCACTCTGATTTTTTGTAATGTGCAATGTAAAGTAGGCTTTTATGTTCGCGGGGACTGTTTGCCTCCTCTTATACTTCTGCTCTTAGGTAAAAGATGTCTATTTCCTTCTTTTATTTCTTTAATCCTGGTGTTTTAATCTAATAATTTTGTTTTTTATGTGTGTTTCGTATAATGTGCTGTTAAATGAACCATGTAATTTTCTTCTTAATACCAATTTTTAACAGTTAAAGCAATTAAATATTTCATCCACTTGATACATGTTCATTCGGCAATGTTATACTGGGTGATTTGGAAATTGTTTGGTCAAACGTAGAGGTAAAGGTCCTTCTCTTATCATTTTCTTTTAAAATGTCTTCATGTGCCAACATTATCAAAGCATATGTTATTTGTGAAACAATAAATTAGCAGGACCCACACTGAAAATTGATGAAGTAGATTTCATGGATAAGAGGTACAGTAAATTGTAGATGGAGATCTGTTGTATCATTTTTAGAGCGAAGAGATTCACATGTGCAACCATCTGAATCCTTCTCTTATTTTGTAAGAAAAATATTATGAGAAACGAGGTAGAGTAAGATAGAAAACTCTCTGTTTTGATACAGATGTGCTATATTATTATTTCAAACCGACCGTTAGGGAGGTTTGTTTACTGCTACTTGGCCGAAATAAAATATTCTGAAGCCCAAAATTTTATGCCTACATTCTACCACTGTTTGCGTGATAAACGCTAATACCTCCACTTTATTTCTACTACATAACCTCAAGCCTCCCTGCTTTGCTCTCTTAGGTTTTTTACCGCAATTTGGAGTTTGAATTCTCCTCCTCCTTGTTATTCTTGCATTTTGGCATTAAAATTTGCAGTAATTTTGGATATTTATCTGTTCTTCCAATTTAGGTAGACTGGTGTTTACATGTTTTATGTTTCCAGACCCAGTTTACAAAATCTAAGTTCAGCTATTTCAACTTTGATAAAAATATTACTTGTGTTGGTTTTATCATTTTCTCGGTTGCAAATATCGATAGGATAACGATGTTTCAAAAATGCAAGAATTGCCCAGTCTCAAAATCAGTTTTGTTAGACCAACCTTATTATTATTTAATTAAGTTGTATTTAACAGATTGAATGTTTTTTTCTCTTTTCTTTCTAGTCAAGAGTATTTGACAAAGCATCACAAATTCTATGTTATTAGTTACATGATTATAAAAACCGCCAATGTTATAATGGCGGGGCATATTATGTTATCAAATATTTCGGGTTTGACCTATGGGCATATCCCATAGCATTGTTCAGAAGAAGAAAAAGGGTTATAAGAATGATATGTCAATGTACAAAGTTCAATTTATATGTTGTAATGTTACTTTGGATTGGCAAGTTGGTTGTTGCATTTTCTCATAGCTTACTAATTCTTATAACAAACAGTTAACAATTAGTCTGTAACACATATTTTTGCTTACAAACTAAAAGGTTACCCAGGTCTTTATGTTGATGTTCTTTTTCAGAAACTTAGACTAGCAAATATATTTAAACATTTTCTTTTCCTTCCGTGTAGTATGCCAGGCACAAACATTTAGTTGCTTTTTCATGTAGAAGTCAGGAAGCAATGCAGCCCAAATTTTAGATTGTCTGTGAAGAGAGGTATGTATGTGCAACCCGTTGGCTGCTTTATTGCATTGAAAGTGGTTATGGTGATATGTTATTTAAATAAAATGTACTTACATTCTGGAAACCTATCCAACATTTGTGCAACTTGGTTCATAGAAGGCATCAAAGATCTTGAATGCAAGAAAGAGCAACCAAAACAAACATTTCCACTTCATTAAATCATGTTCTCGTCATCATCTACAAGCAAATCCAGCCTCATTTCATGAAGGCACTCTTTAGCAACATCAATCAATGTTGTGCTTTTCGGGCCATCAGACCCTAACTCAAAGTTTATCCTACTACAAACAATCTCAAGAAACATCACCTCGAAGCTATGCAAATCTACTTTTGATGTGATATATACATGTTTATACCACTCGAGTGCAAAGTAACCAATGCTAATCCTAGTGCTGGTTCTTGTTCTATCATGCTCTTGGTTTAGCCTTGACTAGATCAAAATCCAATATTTTGGGAGCATAATTTTCATCCAGTATAGTTTATTTTGAGGTTTAATATTACAGTAGTATTTTAGTTGTGCATTGTTCATACAAATATACAAGTCCTTTATTTTTCGAACAATATGTAATTTGGTGCATTATTAGCGTCAATGGATTTAGTTTTTAAACTTATTTGATGCAGTTTAAAAACCTATTTAATGCAGTTTTTACATTATTCATGTTTGGTGTTGTTTTCATGTTACTTTGAGTTGTTCTTGTGATAAACGTTGATTTTAGGATAAACATCGATGTAAGCAGTTCATGCAATTTATGCCTGGTTGTTGTATTTTTATATATGCAGTTTTTATTATGCATTGTGATTTGAACATTTTTAGGTTATATTGGATACTTTCTCAGTTTTTCTGTAATTATCAAATTTTTATGTTTTTAAAGTGGGTTAAACGGGTTCACCTATGCATGAAGATGGTTGGGTTATGTTGATCATTTTAATAAATGAATCAAATGGGTTGGATCATTAAATGGGTCCGGTCGATTTTGATCCGACTCATTATGACCCGACTCGATCCGTTTAACAGATCTAGATAAAACTCATTTGTTCGGATACTGTTTTTCTACACATAATTCAATGTGTATATCCATGGTGGAAATTTCTATATTTAATGAGGAAACGTCAAACTTTTTTCCATTGGTTCACAGTTATATAAAAGTGGAGTCTCATTAGCAATCACACACACATGTATTGTGTGTATACATCGCCAACACTTAATTATTCAATATTAGGCAATTTCTTAATATGGTTTTAATAGTTTACAATATTAGTATTTGCATTTAATTGAAATTTACATAGAACATTTGTAAAATTATAAAATCGAACGGTCGGTTTCTCTATCGTTGTGCGGTTATACTAGTTTAATAGAAATATGGTTCTACGAGTGACACATTTTGAAATACCTAATCTTTTTTTTGTTTCACTTGGCATTAATTCTTAAGATTTGAAAGATCAGATATTGAAGCGGAATTATCGTGACTGTATAAAATTTTATTTCTCCTTGATGTCCTCACTTAAATGCCAAAATTGCACTGTTCGCTTGGGATATTCAAGCAGCGTCCTTTTACTAAACCATTTCAAGTCTTGCAACAATAAAGAGAAAACGAATGTTCCCATAAAACCCGTGTAGGTATTAGAAGGACAAAATCCAAGGAGAAACCGCTTTCAAAAATAATTCATGTGTTTGGCATGCAAACACAAACCCATGCCACGTACCCAATTCAATTGTAAGCATCCTGATCCATGCTCTCTATAAAAAAAAAAATCCAAAACGAACACAAATCCCACAGTCACCTACCCCATGGATCCGACACCTGCAACCCGAACCCGCAACACAGTAAAGTTCCTAACCGCAGCCGGCATAGGCACCACCCTTCTGGTCACCGCAGCTCTCATCCTCACCGCAACGGTCATCTCCCTCGTTCTCGCAACCCCGGTCCTCGTAATCTTCAGCCCGCTCCTCGTACCCGCTGCAATCGTCGCCGCGCTGGCCACGAGCGGCTTCGTGGTTTCGGGCGGGTTGGGCGTTGCGGCTCTGTCCGCTTTGGGCTGGATCTACAACTACGTGTCTGGGAAGCACCCGGTTGGATCCGATAAGGTGGATGCGGCAAGGATGAAGATGGCGCAGGCGGCTGGGGCTGTGAAGGATAAGGCCAAGGATTATGGGCATTATGTGCAGATCAAGGCCAGCGAGATTTCTTCCTAGGGTTTTCGGGGGCTTACTTGTGATGTTAATTTGCTGTTTTCAATAAATAAATATAGCGAGTGGGTTCGTTCCTTTGTTTTTGTTTTTTGTTTTTTTTGGTTGTTGTTCTTGTTTATGAATCGTGTTTTAAACAAGTTTTACATTGGATATCTCAAATTTCTGTATCAGCTTTAACACTCATTGTTTACAGTGATTTTGAAGTTTTTTATTATGAAAATTGACTTTACCGCACATATTTGCTATTAAATTTGCTATTTGGATATGCCAGATTTCCAAATATCCAAATATTGAAGGGAAACAAAAATTGCTCCACATGAATATTGATCGGTAATCGTCATTAAAAATGGAGTCCCTAGTAATAAATAGAGGCAAATTGTAGACATAATTTGTCTAAATTACTCCACATGCCACATTGGATAGATAAGCTAAGAAACTAATAAAGACACTAACAAATGTCTCAACTGTTAAAAATATATATTAAGTAATGTATACTTGAGGCAGTTTCAATTGGCCTTAGCATATTCAAATCAAAATATAATATACAAGTATAGAAACAAAAATGTAATCCAGTAACAGAGATGATCTTCATTTTAATATTTCTGATGAGACAAAGATTAAATAACATTAGCAGCAAATAAATTGTACTAAATGAACATCTATTACGAATCTTACAAAAAATAAATAAACATTAACGACAAATTTTACAATTAATACATCAAGTTTAGATACATCTAAATTTTAAACAGAAGTTCATCACATACTAGAAGAAAACCGAGCTTGATAACTTGTGAGAATGTCATCACTAAAATCACAACCGTAGACTCTTAAATTAACATCAAATTATTTTGCAACTGTCCCTTCAAACCATAAACCTGGAGAACAAGACATTTTAATGATAAATGTGTTGAAAACTTACAGTTGTATAGAACTTTTTTATTTCATGTCAGATAAGCAAAATGGTAAACCATTGATTGAATGAGTAAACTTAACATTAAAAGTGCGAGTTACATGGTAAATGTATGTTTTTAAAGCTCCAAACCTCTGTAATGTATATTAATTATGCAAACATTATCCTAATCTCCTTGATCATCATTTTCCATTTTCTCGTTTATTAACATGTTCTTGAATCAACGAGACAGAGTTTACTAACTGATCCTCACTTCTAGAATGTGTAATACATGAATACAACTTACGATACACTGATTTCCTAACAAATCAAAATGCTAGTCCTTCCTAAAAATCAAAGATGATAAAAGGTTGTGGAAATTTTCACATAAAAAGTGCACATTTGTTGCAACCAGTACACACAAATGGAACATTGTGAATATATTATTTGAAGTCTATACCTAATAAGCCCATTGGGTAAATCTGTAATGCGATGAGTTTGTAAGTGTGATGCTAAAACCTTTCATAACCAAGATGTGTAGGTTGGTACTCCTGAATTGAAAAGTTATATCATTAGATCATAACAATAGAAAACAATGGAAGTTAAATTATATTTTCATCTACTTGTTTTAATAAATGTTGGAAATTTTCAAAATTAGTTTTGGCTTTGGGTTTGTTTTTGAAGAGGGAAGAGGAGGGAAGAAGAGAGATGGAATGCATAGTCCCACATCTTGAAAAACAAAGGATTATACTTTGTTAAATATAGGATTCTCTAAAGAAGGTTGGACCCTTTGGGTGCATAGTCCCACTTCTTTGATTCTTGGTCGGATCAAAATTGTACAAGTTTTGAATCTGATTACGCTGTTTCAAGGATTCATTGAATCCTAAAGTCGATAGTTCGATAACCCGTTTGTACTAGTTGGGTTGAATGAACTATTGTCTAAAAGAATCTACGCAGTAGATCCTTGAAGTCAGAAGTACATCAATTATCATTTTCATCATTCTAGAATCATCGACACAATTATTCAACAATTTTTAGACAATAGCTTCAATCATGGATGGTTCGAGTTCAAGCAATATCGATGCTCTTCAAGTTATGAATTAGCATTTGACGCGATTGGAGCGGTTTGATGGTGAAAACTTCACTCGTTGGCAAGTGACGATGAAATTCTTTTTTATCACGATCAAATTGTTCTATATTCTTGAAGATAACTTGTAGGAAATGTCAGAGTAAACTGATAAAGATACTAACGAATTGAAAGCAAAATGAGCAAAGCGCAAAGAAGATGATTTCCAGTGTAAAGAGCACATTCTCAACGCGTTATCTACATCAGTATACAACGCACATAGAAGTCTGGAAACAGTCAAAGCACTTTGGACTGCCCTCGAGAGCAAATATCGAATATTTGAGGCAAGCAACAAGAAATTCCTGGTATGCAATTTTATGAATTTCAGAATGCATGATAATAAGTCCATTATTGGACAAGTTAGTGATATTATATATATAGTCAATCGACTGAAGGATGCCAAGATTGAACTCCCTGAATCCTTTATAGTTGGAGTTATTCTTTCTAGACTCCCTCACTCTTGGAATGATTATATAAAGAAATTGAAACATGCAGAGACGGATTATGATTTAGAGAATTTACAGCGTCATCTTCGTATAGAAGAGAACTCTCGTAAAAGAGAACTAAATGACAATCCGCAAACTGAGTCTCATTTTAAGGCAAATAATATTGAAATATCAAATTCTCTAAAACCTAAGAATGAGACACTGTTTAAGAAGAAAAATCATTCTAAGAAAGATAAGAAGAATGACGCTTGTTATTTCTGTAACAAGTCCGGCCATTATGCTCGTGACTGTCGTCTACGAAAGAAACAATTAAATGCGAATATGGTCGAAGACAAATTGGTTGCAATAGTGCAAGAGGCAAACTCCATTGAGAACATGGGAAATGATTGGTGGATTGATACTGGAGCAACTATTCATATATGTTGATTCATGAGTTTTGATTCATGACACAAGCTTCAGAGATCATACGACGAGAATACTATACGAAAGCGACAAAAAGAGAATAAGTGCATATTGTGCACTACAAAGGAGACAAGACTACAATCCAGAGATTAGTATGAATATTTTATTTTATTGAGTCTTAGAATATTGTTAAAATCATTCCTCAAGTAGTCACACACACACAAAACAATTTATATTAAAATGTGTACACTGTGCAAATAATACCAGGTCGGCCGACCGACCAGGTTCCTCGGTCGACCGACCCTGTGTCATGTGCACAGCTACACTCTGTTTTGAATGATTTTTAAATTCATCTGACCTGCCAGAATTTTCAGTCGAACGACCAGAGAATAACGGCTAGTTTACTGAAGAGATGCGATCATTTCATGAAGAGGAATGTCCTCTGTTTCAAGAGATATGGACACAACTGTTGACTGAAACTCTTCATGAAAGATTATAACTCTTCTACAACTATATAAACATATTCAATTCACTTCTACAATCACCGATTCTTGTTTATATTTCTGAAATCTATTCTCTATTCATTTCTGCAAATAAAAGCATTCATTCTTAATTAATATCACTAGAATCCTTGTTTTAATTTATATACTTCGATTTTACGTGATTATCTTCCTTCTAAATCTTCACACACATATATACTCTTGAGGATTTGATTATAGGAAAGTTGTACTATCAAAAGACAATCAGTGTTATTCAGAACACATTCGTCAACAAACAATTTGTATTAGGTTGAAGTCTTCTTCAGTTGTTGAGGCGGAAAAATTCCTGTTCGGCTGCTCAGGTGTCGTATACCTATTCCTCCGGGTTAAGTGAGGGGTTTAGTTTAAATCCAGAGGGTATTCTGGGACTGGACGTAGAACGGGAAGTTCGAACCAGTATAAAAATTCCTGGTGTGCTTACTTTAATTTTTATTTTACTGTTATTACCAGTTTCCGCATTTATATACCATATTACACGATCCTTAGTACTACACGTACACTTTCATTTGGTATCAGAGCAAGGTCATCCTATAACCATCACAAAGTTATTTGATATTTATTTCTAGTAATATGGCAACCACCCAAATTAACGATGTTAACACTCACACTAATTCTAGTTTCACAGAAGGTCAATCGACTTCACGACCTCCACTTTTCAATGGTATAAATTACAATTATTGGTCAACTAGAATGAGAATTTATATGCAATCAGGTGGATTTGATATCTGGAATATTATACAAAGTGAGTACACAACTCCTACTGGAGAATACTCAACTTGGAGTAACACACAAAAACTAGATGCTACATCAAATGCAAAGGCTATGAATATTTTATTTTGTGCATTAGATAGAAATGAATTCAATAGAGTTAGCATGTGCACTTCCGGTTATGAAATTTGGAGAACTCTTAAAGTTTCGCATGAAGGAACGAACAAAGTTAAATTAAGCAAAATTTCTATGTCGAAACATTAATTTGAAAATTTTAAAATGAGGCCAAATGAATCTATAAATGACATGTACTCTATATTTCAGGATATTTATCATGCTTTATTATCATTAGAACAAAAGTTTACTGATTTTGATGTTGTTACAAAAATCTTAAATTCTTTAACGGACGAATGGGAACGAAAAGTCCTAGCTATTGAAGAAGCAACTGATTTGTCAACATTAAAACCATAAGAATTGATAGGTAATTTAATGTCCTACGAAGTAAATTTGCAGGCAAAACGAAATGGAGCACAAGAAAAGAAAAATGTAGCATTCCAAGCAGAAAAAGATGATTCCGATTCAGATAATGAAGATATGGCAATGATCGCCAAAAATTTCAAAAAGTTTTTGAAATTCAACAGAAACAAATTCAAGGAAAACAAAAATAATACCAACAACAATTCCAATAGCAGCAAACCATCATCTTCAACAATGGAATGTTATGAATGTCATAAGAAAGGACACATGAAGAAGGATTGTCCAGATCGTAAAAAGAATAACTTCAAGAAGGACAAAACCAAACGAAAAGCTTTTTCAGTCACTTAGGACGACACTGGCTCATCATCCTCATCAGAGAGTGAAAGTGATAATAAACAAGCAAATGTATGCTTCATGGCTTCGTCAGACGATGTAAGTGATTTTACTTTTGAAGATTTAATTGAAATAAATTCTGAATTAGTAAATTTAACAAAACAACTTAAAAAGAAAAATAAGGAGTTGCAAAGAAAGTTAGATAGAACAGTTTTAGAAGTAGATATGTTGAAAGATGAGAAGATAATATTGGAAGAAGAACTTGAAATTTCTCAACAATCGAATTCTAACTTATCTTCTCAAATTACGTCAATATCTAAAGAACTAGAAATTCAGAAAAATAAAAATGATGTTTTACTTTTCGAAAATAATAATTTAAACTCTAAGATTAAGGATTTAGAGTTAGAAAAATCTAGTCTTAAAATAAAATTTGATGATATTTCTAAAAATGTTTCTAATTTCAATAAAGGAAGAGAAAATCTTTCTAGTATACTAGAAAACTCTCAATCCTCTAACAATAAATCTGAACTAGGATTTAAGAAACAAAATAATTTTGCTAAAAGTAGGATTAATAATAAAATTAAGAAAGATATTAAGAAAACAGTTTATCCAAATACTAAAACCATTAAGATATGGATTCCAAAAACAAATAATGTCTTGATAAGGAATAAACATATCGAAATGTTTATGGAAACTGTTCATAATAACAAAAATTATGTTTATAAAGGGAATTCTGAACCCGTATGGGTTTGGCTTCCTAAGATCTAACTCTTAGGACCCTAAAAAGATTGGGTACCAACTTTTTATAAACTTTTTGCAGGTACCACATAAGAAGAGAGGAAAATGGATTTTAGATAGCGGTGGCTCAAAACACATGACTGGAAACAAAGAAATGTTGTCAAACATTATATACTCAAATGGAGGAGCAGTCAGCTTTGGAGATAACTCAAAAGGATATATCATCGGCAAAGGCAATGTCAATAGCAACGGTACCTCTAATTTACCTCTCATTACTGATGTTTTATTAGTTAAAAATTTAAAATATAATTTATTAAGTATTAGTCAACTATGTGATAAAGGTTTTAATATAACTTTTTCAGAAAATAAATGTAATATTTTTGATAAAAATCATAAAACCATTTTCGAAGGAAAAAGAGATAAAAACATTTATATCTTAAATATGAATGTTAATAATGATTCAAATTTATGTCTAGTGGCTAAAGAAAATGATTCTTGTCTTTGGCACAAAAGATTTTGTCACATCAATTTTAATACTATCAATAAATTAGTTAAAGGTTTACCCAATATAAAATTCGAAACTAATATATTTTGTGATGCATGTAAATTAGGAAAATTAACAAAATCTTCTTTTAAATCAAAGAAAGTAATATCTACAGAACAACCACTTGAACTTTTACACATGGATCTTTTTGGTCCAACTCAAGTGCAGTCTATTAATCATAATAGATATGTATTTGTTATTGTAGATGATTTCTCTAGATATACTTGGATTTTCTTTTTGAAAAATAAAAGTGATACTTTTGATAATTTTAAAGTTTTTGTTAAAAGAATTCAAAATATTAAAACTTTGAAAATTAAAAATATAAGAAGTGATCATGGAGGCGAATTTGAAAATGAAGATTTTGAACAATTTTGTAACAAGAAAGGTATTAACCATAATTTTTCATTTCCTAGAACACCACAACAAAATGGAGTTGTAGAAAGGAAAAATAGAACGTTACAAGAATGTGCAAGAACTTTACTAAATGGAACAACTTTATCGAAACACTTTTGGGTAGAAGTTGTGGCTACTGCTTGTTATGTATTGAATCGCGTTTCTATTCGACCATTAACTAAGAATACTCCATATGAACTTATAAATGGAAGAAAACCAAATATTGCATATCTTAAAGTTTTTGGTTCTAAATGTTTTATTTTAAATACTAAAGATCAGCTAGGCAAATTCGATCCAAAATCCGATGAAGGAATATTCATTGAATATTCGGAACGAAGCAAGGCTTATCGAATTTATAATAAACGAACTCAAATTATTGAAGAAAGCTTACATGTTTCTTTCAACGAAAATTTTAAAAATATAAATCCAATTGTTACTATTAATTCTGATGATGAAACTACTTAGAATGAAAATAGTAATACAAATGAAAATTTTGAGATTCATGAAACCAATACAAACATTATTCCTAATATAATAAAATCTCCACCTAGAATTTTAAGAGATCATCCTGTGCAAAATATAATTGGAGAAGTTAATACGAATGTTAAAACCAGACATCAACTAAATCAAGTTGGTCATGTAGCTTTTCTCTCTAACATAGAACCTAAGAATATAAAAGAAGCTTCAACTGATGACTACTGGATTCTTGCCATGCAAGAAGAACTAAATCAATTCGAACGAAACGAAGTTTGGGAACTCGTTCCTAGACCCAGTGATCAATCAGTCATCGGTACTAAATGGGTTTTTAAAAATAAAGCAGATGAACTAGGAAATATAACCAGGAATAAAGCTAGATTAGTTGCACAAGGATATAATCAAGAAGAAGGAATTGATTACGAAGAGACGTTTGCTCCGGTCGCCCGACTTGAAGCTATACGAATCTTATTAGCTTACGCGTGCTTTCATAATTTTAAACTGTATCAAATGGATGTTAAAAGTGCATTTTTAAATGGATTCATAAAAGAAAATGTTTTTGTTGAACAACCACCTTTGTTTAATCATGAAAAATTTCCGGATCATGTATATAAACTCAAAAAGGCGTTATACGGTTGGTTTGGGAGCTGGGAGATGGGAACCAAAGGACTGTGTCTGGGCAGGTTCGAATCCCAGCGCCAAACCATCAGTGGGAGTTTCAACGTTAAGCATCCGTGTGCGACGACTAAATAAAAGCGGGGTAGACACACGGCGTGGGGTTTACTTAAGTGAGTATCAATGAATACCATGATCTTAAGGTTCTCCATGATCTCAAAAAAAAAAAGGCGTTATACGGTTTAAAACAAGCACCACGTGCTTGGTATGATCGTCTTAAAGGCTATTTATTAGAATCTGGTTTTGAAATTGGTAAAGTAGATCAAACGCTTTTTATTAAGAAAACTAATAAAGATATTTTAATAATTCAAATATATGTTGATGATATCATTTTCGGCTCGACAAATGATAAACTATGTCAGGAATTTTCAACTATAATGACAAATGAATTTGAAATGTCTCATATAGGAGAATTGTCATATTTTCTTGGATTGCAAATTAAACAAATTGAAAATGGAATTTTTATTAATCAAGAAAAATACTGTTATAATTTAATCAAACGTTTCGGTCTGGAAAACACTGCTGCCAAACCAACTCCTATGAGCACAACGATTCATCTCGATAGAGATGAAGATGGCAAAAGTGTTGATCAGAAGCTATATCGTAGTATGATAGGTTCTTTACTTTATTTAACAACGAGTCGACCCGATATTATGATGAGTGTTTGTTTATGTGCTCGATTTCAAGCAAATCCCAAGAATCACATATGAGAGAAGTTAAACGCATTATTCGTTATCTAACTAAAACCAAAGATTTCGGACTATTTTATCCGAAAGAATGTCCTTTCGAATTAGTTTCCTATAGCGATGCTGATTTTGGAGGAAGTCGGACGGATCGAAAAAGTACGAGCGGAACGTGTCATTTCATTGGACGTTCCTTAGTTTCTTGGTTTAGTAAGAAACAAAACTGTGTTTCTTTATCAACGTGTGAAGCAGAATATATATCTGCTGCTTTGCCATGTGCACAAGTCATATATATGCAACAAACACTACAAGATTTTAATTGTCATCTTGAAAAATCAATAATTTATTGTGATAATACTAGTGCAATAAATCTTTCTAAAAATCCGGTCAATCACTCACGAACAAAACACATTGATATTCGTCATCACTTTCTTCGTGATTGTTTGGAAAAAGGATTAATAAATTTAGAATTTATCAACACTGAAAATCAAATAGCTGACATTTTTACTAAACCGCTAAATGAAAATATTTTTATAAAACTAAGACGTGATTTAGGTATAATGTCGTTTAAAGATCTATGAATAAAAATATGCAAAAATATCGAAAAATCAAAAATTGTCTTATTTCTGACCAAAGCGGAACTCGAACTCATGACCTCTGACTTATTTGTTAGATGTTGTATTATAGCTACTTGAGCTATGGGTGTTCCTTGTTTCAGTTCTATTTACAATCTGTACCATTAACTTTAATTTTAGAACAAACTATTTTTAGCTCTAAAGCTTATATATCATACAATTACGAATAGTTTTGGTATAAAGTTCTGTGATTATAGTTAAAATTTGTTTTAAACCACTAATTTTTCAGAAAATAGATGGTTATATATATGTTCTATGCTTATTAATTAGAACATATACTACAAAAAAAAATTTACAAAACAAAACTTGAAAATATGTCTTCAAACAATGATTACTATAACTCTGAAAATTCTCATCTTTCATACACATCTCCGGACGACGATTGTTCTGATCGCATCCCCGAAAATGGCCCCTATCCTTCTTTTCTAATGCCTAAACGTGTTCTAGACTTCTCCTCTCCAGATAAAGACCCCCGACACGAGTGGAAACCATGGGAAGACTCCCATACAGGCTATACACCTGAAAAGAAGAAAGGGAAGAATACAATGGAAGTATCTCCATCAACCAAACAAAAAATTGATGAAATACATCACTACCAACAACAGCAAATGAATATGCAACGGGAACTCTACTACGAACAAAAAGTCATGGCAAGACGTTTAAGTTTTCTTGAGAAGATTGCCATGAAAATTTGTTCATCTAAGAAGGATGATGTTGCTGAACCTTCTTACAAATCTCCATCACCTTCAAACCCTGTTCAAACTCCAATAGCTCCAAGATGGTCACCGATAGAAAATGTTCCGTCTCCAAACTCATGGGAACGTAGGTGTTGATGAACCATGGCTATAATTTAATATATATATGTTATTAATTTCAATAAAATGTATAAATATAAATGATGTAATAATATAATTTATATTTCTATAATTTTTTTTATAAAAAAACAACAAAAACAGCAGAAATTTGTTTGTTTACCTGCCTCGGTCGACCGGAGAGACTGA
Source organism: Allium fistulosum (assembly GCA_030737815.1). Lineage (NCBI taxonomy): Eukaryota > Viridiplantae > Streptophyta > Magnoliopsida > Asparagales > Amaryllidaceae > Allium > Allium fistulosum. Next base: position 571,788,276 of record CM060906.1, read on the forward strand.
GTTGGTCAGCCGAAGCTATCCCGAGAATTTTAAAAACATATTTCTACCAGGTCGGTCGACCGAACCCCCTGAGTCGGTCAGCCGAATCTATATCCCGAAAGGCAACTACAACATTTTTTTGAGTCGGTCGACCGAGTACCCTGCACCGGTTGACCGAAGCTCTTCCCGAAAGATTAAGCACTAACCTGAAACTCATGTCGGTCGACCGACCCAGGAAACTCAGCCGACCGAGCGTGCTATCTGTTGCAATAGTCTACATATTTTAACCCATCCACTCACCTTTTCCATCTCAACTCTTCAGTTTTACTCTCCCAAAACAGATTTTAACCCTAGCCCCCATTACAACCTCCTCAAATCTCTTCAAATTCTTCAAACAAAAATGGCCCCTAAGAAGAAATTTAAGACTAATGCTGGCTCATCTTCATCAACTCCTGTAGACTCTCAAATTGCTTCTTGGCTAGTAAGTGACAAAGCTTTAGAAAGATGGATAAGGCTTCAAGATGCCAAAATCTTTGAGGAGTCATTTGTAAGTTATCCTGATTTTACCTCCTATGGTATTGAAAATGCCGCCCTTGAAAGTGGTCTTGATACATTTCTTGACCATAGGAAAAATAACTTGAAAATTAATCATATAATGGTCAAGTTATTTCTAGCAAATCTCAACCTTGTAAATCCACCAAGAAACACTGAAAATTGTATTTGGACATCGGTTTGTGGCACTTCGATTTTTCTTTTCATTGATCGAATTAACCACATTTTAAATGCTCGACCGGGTGGAATTTCGTTACATGATGTAGATTGTAATATATCAACTCGTGACCAAATAAGCCATCTATTTTTCGAAGATGATGCACCGGATTTTAGACTAACATCGTCGCTTAGACCAAAAGCTCGACTCCTACATCGATTCATGATGAAATCCTTAGTTCCTAGAGGTGGTTCATATCATCTCGTATATCCTGAAAATTTTAAAGCATTGTATGCTATTTGTAGGAAAATACGAGTTAATTGGTCACAACTTCTTATGGACGAATTTCTCACTTTTAACCAAGGAAAGATGCTTCATATCTATTATGGAGAATACATAATGAGATTGATAAATAGTTTCGTCATCAATGCTCCAGAATCCGAAATCTCCAAAGTTCATATGTTTGATTCACGGACCATAAAGTTAATGAAATTACCTGATGTTCCACCTCGATTTATCAGATTTGAGCAATGGAGTAATACTCCAAGAGAACAACTGCGTCGTAGCTATTCTACACCTCAACCATCTACTCATGCTACGGAACGTATAACCCGCCAATCCTCAATTCAACGACCAACTCCCGGAATGAGTACGGAAGCGGCCATTGACATTTTGGCACAAAACCAAATAGCCTTGGATAGCCGGCTACGAAAAATTGATGGACGTTTCAAGAAGATCAAGGGCTTCTTCGTAAATTTGTGGGATGCCTTATCATGTACTTTCGAAGCCGGTGCCTCATTTGTTACTCCCGGAAAAAGACCCGCACCATATTTTTCACGGTCTACTTCAGAAAACACAAGTTCCAGCACATCGGGAACCCATGCACCTCCCACTCAAAGACGGGGTAAGGAACCGGCTCCTCTGGATGAAAATAATTGTCCAGAATTTTTGGGATTCCGATGATGATGAGGAGTAATCGTATTGTTTTACATTTTATTTTCAAGAATTTCCTTATGAACTATATGTTTTTTATGTTGTGTATTAAGCAAACATCTTTAATTATTCCTATTTTGGTTTGAACATGTACTATTTAAGATTCAATAATTCGCATATTACATCTAGTAAGTATTCCTTTTTGTCGATGACAAAGGTGGAGAAAAGTATGAAAGCTAACATATTTTTTGCAAAAAAGTCGCTATATATTCAGGGGGAGAATTATAATATAGATAAGTTCTACTTCGTCATATAAGTATTGTCATCAATCAAAAAGGGGGAGAATGTTGATTCATGACACAAGCTTCAGAGATCATACGACGAGAATACTATACGAAAGCGACAAAAAGAGAATAAGTGCATATTGTGCACTACAAAGGAGACAAAACTACAATCCAGAGATTAGTATGAATATTTTATTTTATTGAGTCTTAGAATATTGTTAAAATCATTCCTCAAGTAGTCACACACACACACAAAACAATTTATATTAAAATGTGTACACTGTGCAAATAACACCAGGTCGGCCGACCGACCAGGATCCTCGATCGACCGACCCTGTGTCATGTGCACAGCTACACTTTGTTTTGAACGATTTTTAAATTCAGCTGACCGGCCAGAATTTTCAGTCGACCGACCAGAGAATAACGGCTAGTTTACTGAAGAGATGCGATCATTTCATGAAGAGGAACGTCCTCTGTTTCAAGAGATATGGACACAACTGTTGACTGAAACTCTTCATGAAAGATTGTAACTCTTCTACAACTATATAAACATATTCAATTCACTTCTACAATCACCGATTCTTGTTTATATTTCTGAAATCTATTCTCTATTCATTTCTGCAAATAAAAGCATTCATTCTTAATTAATATCACTAGAATCCTTATTTTAATTTATATACTTCGATTCTACGTGATTATCTTCCTTCTAAATCTTCACACACATATATACTCTTGAGGATTTGATTATAGGAAAGTTGTACCATCAAAAGACAATCAGTGTTATTCAGAACACATTCATCAACAAACAATTTGTATTAGGTTGAAGTCCTCTTCAGTTGTTGAGGCGGAAAAATTCCTGTTCGGCTGCTCAGGTGTCGTATACCTATTCCTCCGGGTTAAGTGAGGGGTTTAGTTTAAATCCAGAGGGTATTCTGGGACTGGACGTAGAACGGGAAGTTCGAACCAGTATAAAAATTCCTGGTGTGCTTACTTTAATTTTTATTTTACTGTTATTACCAGTTTTCGCATTTATATACCATATTACACGATCCTTAGTACTACACGTACACTTTCAATATATGCAAGGACCGTAGTCTCTACAAGAACTACGAAGATGTTAGCGGAGATGAGAATCAAGTTACTGGAGCAAACAATGTTCGCAGTAAGGTGATTGGCAAAGGCACTATAGAACTACCGTTATCTTCTAGAAAGACTCTTACTTTGGTCAATGTATATCATGTACCTGATATTTGTAAGAATTTGGTCTCTGGATACCTTCTTAACAAAGGAGGATTCAATATAGTGTATGAGTCTGACAAACTAGTATTGTCCAAAAATGGAAAGTTCATTGGACAGGGATACTCTTGTAACGGCATGGTTAAGTTGAATCTAATAAAGAAATCTTCTATTTATATTGTTGATTCTATAAGTTTATGGCATGGTAGACTATGACATGTTAATTATAATTCCCTTAAAAATATGCATAAACTAGGATTAATTTCTGATTGTGATTTCGATACTATCTCTAAATGTGAAATATGTGTTCAACCAAAAATACACCGAAAATCCTTTAAATCCATAGAAAGGAAAACTGGCTTGCTTGATTTAGAATATAGTGATGTGGGTGACTTAAAAAATCATATCACCTATGGTGGTAACCAATACTATATAACATTTATTGATGATTATACTAAATATGCATATGTGTATCTAATGAAAACTAAAGGTGAGGCCTTTGATAAATTTAAAATTTACAAAGCAGAGGTCGAAACACAATTAGGAGTTAAAGTAAAAGTATTACATTCAGATCGAGGTGGTGAATATTTCTCAAATGAATTCACCTTATTTTGTAAACAACATGGCTTAGTTCACCAATGCACTGCCCCATATACACCGCAACAAAATGGTGTTGCTGAAAGAAAAATAGAACTTTAGTAGAAATGGTTAATGCCATGCTCATAAGTTCAAACTTACCTTATAACCTATGGGGTGATGCTATATTATCTGCATGATATATCTTAAATAGAGTACCACTTCAAAAGAATAATGTTTCCCCTTATGAATTATGGTTTAATAGGAAACCTAATCTTACAAAACTTAAAGTTTTGGGTTGTTTAGCATATGTTAGAAAACCAGACCCTAAACGACCAAAGTTAGGAAATAAGGCATTTAAATGTGCTTTCATAGGATATTCACTTAATAGTATAACTTATAGATTCCTAATTCTTGACACCTTAGAAGTTATAGAATCCGTAGATGTAGAATTCTTTGAAAATCAAACTGTTGAGATTCCATTGAGATCATTTAGTCTAGAACCTAATACGATTGATGATATCAATGACGATGACTATGCTCCTACTCAAAACAGCAAGGAAGTATCGGTACTAGATAATAGTACTGAACAAAGGAGAAGTAAAAGAGCAAGAATAGAGAAGGACTATGGTCCTAACTTCATTACATATCTTATAGAAGGCAGTAAGGACGAAGTCCTTAATGTGACTAGATATGTCATGAACGTTGATGATGACCCCAAAACTTATTCTGAGGCTATGAGTTCCAGAGATTCAATATTCTAGAAAGAAGCTATTAATGATGAAATGAATTCCATATTGTTAAACCAAACTTGGGTTTTAACTGACTTACCTCCTCGTCCTAAACCTATAGGATGTAAATGGATATTTAAGAAAAAGTTGAATACAAATGGATCCATTGATAAGTTTAAAGTTAGATTAGTTGCTAAGGGATATAAGCAAAGACATGGAGTAGATTATTTTGATACATATGCTCCAATTGCTCGCATATCTTCTATACGCTGGTTAATAGCACTTGCATCAATTCATAAATTGGTCATACATCAAATGGATGTAAAGACTGCGTTTTTAAATGGAGATTTAGAAGAAGAGATATATATGGAACAACCTGAAGGTTTCAAAACCCCAGGCCAAGAAAAGAAAGTTTGCAAATTAGTGAAGTCTCTTTATGGCCTGAAGCAAGCTCTCATGCAATGGCATGAGAAGTTTGATAAAATAGCATTGTCATATGGATTTATTGTTAATGATGCTGATAAATGTATTTAGCAAATCAGACAACAACGATTATGTTATAATATGTTTATACGTTGATGACATGCTAATATTTGGTTCCAATATATCCTGTGTAAATGAAACTAAAAAGTTTCTATCTTCTAAATTTGATATGAAAGATCTAGGAGAAGCTGATGTAATTCTGGGAATTAAAATTATTAGGAAAGAGGGGGAGTTGTTACTAACACAATCTCATTACATTGAGAAGTTCCTCCGAAAGTATGGTCATTATAATGACAAACTAGCACCTACTCCTTTAGATCCTAGTATTAAATTAGAAAAGAATACTGGACGTACCATTTCTCAACTTGAGTATTCCAGTATTATTGGGAGTCTTATGTATGCTATGCATTGCACTAGACCAGACATAGCACATGCTATAAGCATGTTATGTCGATTTACGAGTAATCCAGGTTTCGACCATTGGAAAGCTATTTCCAAAGTTTTAGCTTATTTGAAATAAACCGTTACCTATGGTTTATCTTATAAAGGATATCCTACTGTAATAGAAGGATATAGTGATGCAACCTGGAACAATGTAGAATCCAAATCCAAGTCTACGACTGGATGGATCTTTACGTTAGGAGGTGCTGCTGTGTCTTGGGTTTCAAGAAACAGACCTGTATATCTGACTCAACAATGCTGTCAGAGTTGATTGCATTAGCAGATGCTTGTAAGGAAGCGGAATGGCTTAGGAATTTATTAATAGAAATCCCATTATGGAAGAAGCCATCTCCAGCAGTCTTGATTAACTGTGATAATCAGGATACAATATACAATGTCTCTAATAAGACATGTAATGGGAAGTCTAGACATGTGAGTATAAGATATCAAATGATAAGACAGTTACTAAAATGTGGAGTAATAACTGTTGGTTACATAGAAACAAAGAAAAACTTGACTGACCCACTCACAAAGAGTCTTCCAAAAGCAACGGTTTCTATAAAATCAAAGGAAATGGGACTAAGGTCTATGAATGAAGGTTGATCATCTTTAACAGAAACCCAACTTATGTTTTTAAAGGAATAGACATGGGTAGTTGGACCAAGTAGAGAGCAGTTGGAGTGAACTCCTGCACTTTATAAGTGTGAGCAGAACCTATGCCAACGTTTAAATTGTAGATAGAACGCTCCTGTGAGTCATGCGAGCCTAGGAGAGGAAAAAAAGTGTGGTTGCTAGGAGTGCGACTCTTATCGGTATGAGAAGTATAGGCATGGTGGTATGAAATAGGGTGCATTATGGCAGGACCTAAAGCCTTGAATTAAGTGTAGACGAATAAAATATTTTTTTGAAATGTCCCATTTACGCTCAGCATAGTCCTGACAACTGGGAGGACTCCTAGGAGCAGAGAGTAGGATCTCTGAATGCCCTTTAGGCCGGACTTTAGATCTAGATCATATATCTTGTGACCCATGTTCACTTGCGTATTAAATAAAGTGTAATATCTCCTACTCCAAGACCCAAAAACTAGATGTCGATGATGCTACAATCATCACCAGAATCATTTTCTAGTGACAAAATGAGTTCATTATTATTGCACAACATTAAGTACATGGAACATCTAAATAAATTTCCATTATACAAATTTGTTTTATAAGATTCATTACATCCTTATTAACCCTATTTGTTTACACGTAGGGGTAAATATAATAAGAAAATAAGAATAGTGTCATGTCTGACATATGAAGATGCCAACACGACATGAAAGCAGTTATAATTCATAGTTTTAGATAATGAAATTTCCAAAATAACTTTTACTAGCTAGATAAGCCTCTTGCTTCATTTTTGGAACCATTATTCGTCCTTCCAGAAGATACTTATATAATCTATAAATTAGCCTATTTGAATGGGTACACATGGGTTTATTGGAAATAATAAAAGCACAGGTCAGTCATAAAGTCTGGTATGAGTAAAACTTACCCTAAGCAATCATAGTGAGACCACGCCGCTGAAGCATAGAATGAGTTTTCCTCTCACTTTCTCATCATAACAATTACATCACAACATGTAAACAACGTTACATCAAAAGCAACCATGTGCATTACATTCAATCCATAAGTGTACCTTACACTTGTCATCCAATTATGAACCATGTCATATTTATATTAACAATTCAAATTATGTATAACCTATGCTTAATGTACAATAATGAACCAATTTACCCAATCATTCATCATTCATTCAAACACTATGTAGTTAAAGTGCTTAGCGGTTCTATAACGGTGGAGGTGCAAAAAGTTAAAGCGGGGATATAGTGGAAAATAGCAAAGATGCAAAAAGCTTAATTAGATGTAAAACCAAGTATTGAAAGTTAATGTATTCTCATTCGCGCATCATTTGTATAGGAAAAAGAAATATTGTTCAATCTTATATGACAAAACCAAAGGATATCATGATTTATGCAATCCAGGTTTGGTGAGTATAATAGATTTATAAATTATATTGAGCACTTTCGCCTTAAAATTAGGTCTTTACCCTAACTTTGTTGATTTGGTTTAACAGAGAACTAGTCAAATCAACATTTTTATATTAATGTTGCTAACGTGGGCACTAAAAAGCCTTAATTTAGCAAGTGTAGCAGAAAATAGGTGGGCTTTAAGTGGATTTACTGTTCACTAGTGCTATATCAAAAAAGCATAGCGGTCGAAGAGCGCTACGCACTATAGCAGAGATTTTGCGGGGCTTAAGCCGGGTTTTAACTACATAGTTCAAACATCACCTAATCTCTTATTTTAAGTGTTTATCTTTATGTTATCATTAACTTGCTTTAGTGATTACCTCCATAGGTTTGTCTCTCACTAATTTATCTTTTCTTGAATAACGTCACCTGATTAAATGTTCTCATTCCATCTTGTAAGCCACCTGAATCTCCTAAGAGGTTGAATGTAAGCACCTTGAATACATTCGAACAAGCGTCCTTATTGAGCTTCAATAGCCCTCTTAGTCTCTAAACCACTATCATTCACATTGCCGATTTATTTTATTTATAACACCACCTTGATATTTTTGGCACTCTGCCATAACTCCCCTTTAGAGTTTTAAATTATCTTAGTTTGAACCCTATCGTGGAACCTTATCATATACCGTTGGACTTTAGGCTTAATAGCCAAGGCACTCGGCCATCCAAAACTCAGGTTGGACCCTACTGTAGCACCTTGCCATGGACTTTGGACTTAATAGTCAAGGCACTCGACCATCCAAAACTCTATGCGTTGGTATATCTTTACAAATATGATTCAACCGTTTTCTTTCATTCAGTAGTTGTGTACCCTACGAATTCTTCAAATAAATCATTTTTATCTCTGATTAAATGATCCCTATCGTTTATTAGCTTATCTAACCATTCTTCCATTTCAAAAATAAGTTAACATGATTTTAACTTGTAAAATTATTCCTTTATTTCATTCATATAAAATAGTCGATCAACACTTAGAAAATGTTTTCCAAAGTGCACTATGTATTTCTTATTTTACTTGGAATATTTTGGCTTCCCAAGCTATCGCAATTTGAAATTTTCTATTACATATTGTCTATCCCCATACCCATTGTAAGTCAAGCCTAACTATCACATATTGGCTATCTCATAGCCATCGCATGTTGATTTTCCCAGGTGATTGCTAGTTGACCCTCAACTAGCCATCGCATGTTGATGGTTTATTTTAGCTAGCTCACGTTGAGCCTCTATAGGCTATCGCACATTAACGCTTCTCCTAGCTATCATAGGTTGATAGCTCCACTAGCTATCACACTTTGAACTTCATGTAGCTTTCGCCAATTGACTTCCCTAAGCCATCGCAAATTGAGCTGCCATCAAGCTATTGCATGTTAAGCTTCTTTATGCCTTCCTATGTTAAAGAATGTATACCTATCACTAGTTAATAGTTGTCATGTGTTGAGCACTAGGAGTTATAACACATTGGCTTTTAGTAGTCATCGCTAGTTAACAGACTACTAGCTATCGCAAGTAGATAGTTTAGCATCCATCGCAAGTTGAAATGGCACAATCTTAATTAACTTGAAAACTGTTTGTTACTCTATTAAGTAGTTACTTTATATCAAATCTCATTTGGTGTCGAATTCTCGTTAGTTAATAGATCTCTTTACAGTTTTATTTTTAGAACTTGTTAATTACATCTTCAATTAATAAATTAATTTCCTTTAATCAATTAGTTCTCTCTACTTTGCGAAAATCCTATCGACAAGCGTTGGACATACCTCCAACCTTACAAACACACCTGCATCTCTATTTGATCCAGTATTATGCCTATAATGCACTTCAAAAGAGGATAACGTCTCTAACATCTTCCATTCTTCATGTTGGATCTGGGCCAGCACCCAACGAGGTAAACGGGTAAATTTCAAAAAATATATTCCCTTTTGGATCTTATTAGCCTATGAAGTCTAAAGTTATTTTAAATAAAACCAATATTTTATTTAAGTTGTAAATATTTATTTATTTATATTACATTTGTATTGTATAATGTAACATGCATATCGTATACATGTGTATATGTACGTGCACATGCAACATGAATGATGCACATGGTTTAACATGCCCATGTATAAGTGCTGAGATTTATACCATAGCAAATACATTAGCCCCTCTATATACATATGTGTTGTCTAATATATGGTATAAATAGTTATATATAATATAAAATAATGTTTGTAAAATATAAATGTTTATATATACGCGTGTGTGTAATTGAAATTACACTATAAAGTAATTGAAACTATTGTTATAAATAATTTTGAATACAAAGTAAAATTTAAATTTCAAAATTCAAAATTTACATCTTGATCCATGTAATAAAATATCTTGATATTTCAAATTCAAATTAATATATTAATTTTAAATACACATATACATACATACATACATATATATTATGCACATTTCAAAATAAATTATATATATATATGTATGTTTTTATGTATTAAATTTGTATTTTGAAAATACATAAAGAATAACAATATATATAAATAAGTTTGATATGAACAAATGATTAAATATTATATATATAAACATATGCACAACCTTAATATGATTAATAAAAATTATTTTTTCTTTTAATTACAAAAGGCTATCGGCTTTAAGATAGCTTTTTTAATAAAGATACCTTGATAGATATTTTTCTTTTTTCAAAAAAATATTTGAATACATTTAAAAAATCTTATAAAATACTTAATGTATATTTTATAATATATATATATATATATATTTATATTATAAAAAATTAAGTATAATATCTAAAAATAAATTTTATATATATTTGATTTAAATAAATATATATATATATATACATATATATGAAAAAATATTTTTTTAGTTTTGAAAACTTCATTGCATTTAAATTAATAAAATAAACACACATATATTTTATATACTTATGTGTGTATTTTAAAATCAAATTTTTTTACTTAAAAATCAGTTTAATATTATTTAAATTTGAAAAAAAAAAATTACAGTCGTGACTTATACTTTTTCTTTTTTTGGAATTAGGGAAACCTGGTCAATCACTATCGACATGAGATTCCTGAACAGTAAACCTAGGGAATAGACGGCTGGCCCGCCACAACCGCTATTCCAGGCTAGCCAGACTTTTCGGTTGACTTGGTCAAGGAATCGTGACTTATACATTATTATATATATATAACTTTCTTTTATAAATATATACACATTTATTATCATCCAATGTAGATAGCACAAACATATGTGTATTCTTGATACTTCGTATACTATCTAAACATATAACGACATATGAATACTTGTATGTAAAAATATAAGTATAGATAAAGGATTTATCTTATCTAAAGCTTAGATGAAACACCTTGAAATGCTGAATCGAATAACTCCTTGAATCGGTATCCAAAATCTAGAAAGATCTACTAATATGAATGCAGTAACCACCGATCTTCTATTTATATTCAAATTTTGTTTTAATAGCTTGAAAAAATAGAGGAGAAGGGGAAGGCGAGGTAGGCCAAGACTAGTTTAAAAGGAGAAAAAACTATAGAGAAGAGAAAGTGGAGTTTTAGATGTATGGATAGTGTAAATCTAAGGAGCAAAAAGGGGATACAGATCCTCCAAACTCCAAACTCCCTATAGTGGTCGGCAAGTTGCCCCTATCGAGGTCTCCTAACTGCTTTAAGCCCAATCAAATAAATGTGCAATTTATCCAATTCAAATGCATATTGATATCGTATATCGATACACATGTCTGTAACAATTAAATACACACTATTTAATATTGATTAACACAAATTAAATTTTATAATCTATATTCCATAACTATTAATTAATTTAACTAATTTATAAGAATTATAATTAATTAAATCATGTGGTAGTAGGAGTATTCAATGTTTCGATTATGTGACTCTTAGGTGTAAATTTGTGATATAGAATAATTTGAATATTAAGTACGTCACCTTAGCTAGTGGTGTGGCATTATGGCCAAACTATCGCTTACACAGCTTCGATAAAATCCAATTTTACTTATTTAACTGTTACCCAGTAGTGATAATTATTTATACTAATTCTCTTTGTCGAAATTATACCACATCAGGACTTATGGAATTTGGTAATTGTCAAAATTCCAATATCGTCCATATTCAACTTTATAGTCCAAACACAAAGTCCTTGGTTCAATAGTAACACTTATTATTAACCGAATTACTCTAGCCAAGGATTTTTACCTTTAGTTGACTTCACTTAACCGTTATATTAACCTCATATAACCGAGAAGATGAAACCATTATTGTATAGCGTTTCACTTCCAATGCTTTCGCTCGACTCAACTATAGTCATTCGATGGACGTTGTGCCACAAGTTAAATCAAAGTGAAGCTTCCACATTAAAGATCAATAGTATTCTCAAATCAAAAGAACTATGTAATATTGTCACGTCGATATTTTCGGTTTGAACTTAGTTATATTAACCAAAAGAAAAATATTGAGTGATTCATTCCATAGTTATCATATAGCTTTCAGTATGTAACATCTAGGTGCTCCCAACAGTCATGAGTGATATACTGCACGACATTTGGAGAGCGTTACGTACTATAATATCAACGGATGCATCGATATCCAATCTCGTTGCAGCTTGACTAGGAATATTTAAAATGATATATTTAATATTAGGGGGAATTAATTTAAAGGACAAAAATTTGTATATTTTAGCCTCAAGGACACGACCTCAATATTTTAACCACAAGGACAAACATTCTTCTAAAAATTATTCATAAAGACAAACATTCTTCCAAAATTATTCATAATGACAAACATTCTTCCAACACTGCTACCAAACTAAAACCGATACCTAAAAACTGCTACCGATAACTACAAACCGATACCAAAAAACTACTATCAATAACTAAAAACTGATACCTAAAAAAATCGTCCTTCAAGCTAAAATACTGAAGGTCTGTCCTTGAGGCTAAAACGTTGAAAATTTTTGTCCTTGACAATAATTTCCTGTTAATATTATATTGTGATAAAATACTCTTATTACAACAATTGTAATTATTATCACAAACACATCATTTACGTATTTTATATTAAATATACTTAAATTAATTAAATAATTATTTAATTGTAACATATTACAACAAGTATATAACAAAAAGAAAAACACCTGTTATTTCAAACGAGATTTTACTATAGAGTTAATATTTACAATAAATTACAGAATTTCCCAAAGGGCATGCACCTAACTATATAAATCTCCTACTTGAACTTATGACCGAATCTTAGTCCCATCTCTTCGATCGGCTTGATGAGAATCGACCAATCGAGTTCCTTCATGAAAGGATATGTTATGTTATCCTTGGTATTTCTTCATTGTATCATTGCCTCTTTCTTACCAATGAATTCTTCGATGAGGTGGAAATTTCATAGAATATGTCATGGTTTATTTTGTGCTCTTGGATCCTTTACGATCTGCATCACTGCATTGTTGTCATAGAACAATGCCATTAGATTCCCTGTATCGAGAATCACTCCATGCTCACTTAAAAACTTATGCACCTAGACCACCTTTTTAGCTGCTTCATTGAGGGTGATGTACTCGGCCTCCATGATGGAATCAGCTACTGTTTACTGTTTGGAACTTTTCCAATTGATAGCCCCATCGTTAATCATAAAAACATAACCCGACACTGACTTACTATCATCGATATCACTTCGCAGGCTAGAGCTAGTATACCCCTTCATAAGGAGGTCTCCATTCTCATATATTAGGAATAAGTCCCTAGTATTTCTCAAATACTTTAGTATACACTTTACAATGGTCCAATGGTTTTCTCTAGGATTCGAATGGTATAGGCTTATGCATCCTAATATGTATGCCACATCCGGTCTAGTACATAACATGGTGTGCATTATGGAATCGATAATCAAAGCGTATGGTATCCTCTTTATGCTCTTTCTCCTTATTGGTCTGAGAAGCGTCATTCTTAGTAAGGACAATTCCAGATTTCGTTGGAACATTTTCATGCTTGGAATTCTCCATACCGAACCATTTTAGTATGGTATCCATGTACAGGGATTGGGACAATCCTAACAGCCTCTTAGATCTATCTCTATAGATCTCCATGCCTAGTATATGGGTTGCTTCTTCCAAATCCTTTATGGAGAAATTATTGGAAAGCCATGCTTACACTAATTGCAATAACGAAATGTCATTACCAATCAACAAAAGATCATCAACATATAACACTAAGAATACGATAACATTACCCTATTCCTTTCAGTATATGCATGCTTCCTCTATGTTGTGATAAACACCAAACTATTTGATCACTTTATCAAAACACTTATTTCAACTCCTAAAAGCTCGTTCAAATCCATAAATGGACTTTAACAATTTACAAGCTTTGCCTTCACTCCCGCTGACCTCGAAACCCTCAAGCTACAACATATAGATGGACTCTTTTAAATTACCATTTAGAAATGCCAAATTTATGTCCATTTGCCATATTTCATAGTCATAAAATGCAGCAATATCCGGCACTATTTGAATGTACTTAAGCATGGCTATGGGCGAAAAGGTCTCGTCATAATCTACACCTTGAATATGATGAAATCCTTCTGCAACTAGCCTATCCTTATAAGTCTCACTTGTCCATCTACATTTAGCTTTTTCTTAAAAATCCATTTGTAGCTGATGGGTTTTATCCCTTTGGGTATGTCAAACAAAATCCATACTTTGTTTCATATATGGAATCCATTTTGGATTTCATTGCTCCAAGCCAAAGTGTAGAGTCTTCACCTTACCGTGCTTGTTGAAATGATAGAGGAGTGTCATCATCTAAGACACAGTCATCGTTCTCGCCATCCATGAGAAAACTGTAGTGTATCTCTAGTGCATAGGATTCCCTACTAGACCTTCTAATAGATTGCCTGTTTTCGTACAAGGGTGAACTTGATTCTCCCGCTGGTTCAATCTCCGTGTTTGACTCTCGGATCTCATCAAATTCAAAAACTTTGCTGTTAATTTCTTTTAATAGAAATTCCTTTCCCAAAGTGACAACATGTTGAGAAAAAATGACCTTCTGTTCCTCGGTATTATTGAAAATATATCCCATGGAATTCTTGGAATATCATTATATTAAACCGATCTTGCCTCAAGCTTATTGGGACCAATGTTCTTAACGTAGGCTGGACAACTCCATACCTTCAAATAATTAAAGTGGGGTTTCTTCCCGTGCCATATCTCATATGGCATCTTAGGCACAGACTTAGTGTGTAACAAATTCAATATATGTGCTGCGATTTCTAGCGCATATCCCCGATAAGACAGAGGTAACTCAACCTTACTCATCATGGAACAAACCATATCTAAAAAGGTTCTATTTCTTCGCTCCAAAACACTTTGTGTTGTGGAGTATGATAGAATTAGGGGTATGCCCTAGGGGCATTTATGTAATTTGTTACATATATCTAACTCGATAACTAATCTTGTTCGAAATAAAAGGTGTTTTCTTTCTATTATATTCTTGATACAATGTTATATTAATTAATTAGTTTAATTAAAAGTATATTTAATAGAAAATCCATAAATGGCATGTTTTAAGATAGTAGTTACGATGCATTGTAACCATGAATGATGTATCGTAATAAAATAAGTATACCATTTTGCTCTGAAACTCCTTACCAGTAGTATCATATACAACTCCTCACCCTTAGTTCCTTATCATAATCTCATTTCGACTTGGAGGAATATCAACAAATTAAAAGGAATTACTCAGTCGTACCTACCATTTCACGGCGGCTTATGCATAAATGTACGTATCTTGAGTAATATCAACAAATACGTACATATATCTTACCTTGTATATTTGATATATTAATAGTACTGCACATAACATCCTTAGCCTAACGAATATCAACAACTAAGGAGTATGCAAGTAATCTATTAATATATAGATAGTAGAGGACAACTTTATATTAAAGATTCATAATCTTTAATATATTATATCGAGTGATACCGATTTATGGATTAATGTATTTCTTATGAATATCCTCGTGATTTAAGTGTTGGACACATCAAAAATCATGGTATATGTACTATACGTATGTATTTATCCCTTAAGTCTATTTAGGGTTTTTTAACATTCCACTTTTAATTTATGCATTCATATTATATAAGCTTTAACTTATTATATAACTTTAATAATTTAATTAATTTATATAATAGTCGTATGTATAATATTATGTTAATTATCTTATTAATTAATTCATTTTTAATTAATTTTATATTATTCAATTACAACATTTTGTATTGAATATGTATGCTATAACACTTATAGTTGCACACATATATCTTTATAATATATATGTATGTAATTATTTATTAATTAACTATTAATTAATTTGTTAAATTAAACAATTTTAATTAAATATTTTTAATTTTGAAAATTCTTATTATATTTTACACACACACTTACATTGTCTTAAACAATTCAATTCAATGAAACATATATCCTAATATATATTATATACATATATTTAATCAACTAGATATTTAATTATTAATTAATTAATTATATTAGTTTTACTAATATTAAAAATTTTGAAATAATTTTATTATGTTTTCAAAACACTTTTGAAAATTATATTATAACCTTTATAATATATTTCTAATTTTAAATTTAACTTTTAGATTTAAATTTTAAATGTTATTTTAATTTCATAATGAATTTGAAAATAGCCCAGGCCCAATACAAATCGGGATTTTCTATTAGGACCAACCTTTGGGCTCACTTCACCTTTCGAGCCAGGTGGGGCGGAGTGCTTAATTATCCAAACCCAACCTTAGATTTTGCTTTTCTAGACACCCTACTCAATGGGTAAGCTTAATTAGTTAGCCCCACTAAATGACTAATTTAGACCGCATAGGCTATTGGGCTCCGATACCATTGTAGGATCTGGACCAGCATGTAGTGGAATAAATAGGCAAATTTCAAAAAAATTATTCCATTTTGGATCTTATTTGGCCTATGAAGTCTAAATTTATTTTAAATAAAATCAATCTTTTATTTAAGTGGTAAATATAGATTTATTTATATTATATTTGTATTGTGTAATATAACATGCACATCATATACACATGTGTGTACACTTGCACGTGCAACATGAATAATGTACATTGTTTAACATGTATGTATATATGTGTTGGGATTTACATCGCAACAAACACATTAGCCCTTCCATACACATATGTGATGCCTAATATATATGTATATAAACAATTATATATAGTATAAAATAGCATTTCAAAAATGTAAATATTTATATATTTGTGTGTGTGTAGGTTGTATGTATGTATGTTTGTATGAATAATTGAAATTATAATGTAAACAAACTGAAAATATTATTAAAAATAATTTTGAATATAAAATCAACTTTTAATTCAAAATTCAAATTTTAGATCTAGATTCGTGTAATAAAATATCTAGATATTTCAAAATTCAAATTAATTGAAGTTCAAAAGAAGGAACAATTAAAATCAATTTCTAAAATCAACCCCGTGAGAAAGATTTTGAGAATTCATTTAAATTTTTTGAAAGGGCTTTTAAAAGGATTATTAAATGATCATCTTATGTATCATAAGTTGAATTTTTTTTGAAAGAAAGCGATTTCAGCTGGCTTCAAAAATATGCTATCAATTGTTTTATGAAACATTTGAAAGAGGATGTAATTTTAAAACTGGTGGAACATTTTAAAAATGAAACGACCCACTTTTTGGATGGTTTAAATCGACGATAAACCACACACGTCAGAATCAAACCATTCAAATGGGAGGATTGTTATGGGGTAAATAAGAAAAAGCAGAGAAAGAAATAAAACAAACATAGAATCTCACAACGGAATGACAAATATAATAATCAAATAAACAGTTCATGAAGTTGTTTTATAAATAACATTTGATTACACTTTTACAATACAGATCAGAGTTACATACAACAGAAATAAATAAAAATGCAGCGGAACAACATGATGCATAGAATAAATATAATAGTACTAAATCTTCGTCTCCGTCCTCCAAAAAAGCAGTCTTCGATATACTAAAAACTCAGACTGACCCGAGCGAATTGAAAAGACAAAACACTCGAGTCAGAACTAAAAGATCTTATGTAAGTTAAATCATTAGTAAATAAATATGAGTGTAATGGCGTCAGAGAAGTTTACGGGTCTTGACTTCTCCTATCCAGTGTCTAACGTGCATGCAATAACTTAAGAGATGTTTGGGATTTCCATCTCCTAAGGATCCGTTAAACTATCTACATACATAATCCAATACGCTATTATAATAGTGTCTACAATAAAGTAAAGTATTAAAATAGCATTAAGGCGTTACTCATATCCCCCTTAACACATTTTATATAATGTTGTAGTCTATACAATATTATGAACTCCACCATAAACTGGTGGGCTATCTGGGAGCAGTCCATAGGCACGACACAAACCAAACTCATAGAAGGCGCGATAAGACATGTGACAAGGCACGCGAGGTAATGCCCAGGGTAGGATACTACCGTTTTGCGAATCCGGACTGGTTGTAACGCATATCAGCTACTACCGTCCACCTCGGAACACATTCCCGTAATCAAAATCGAGGGGTAGCCACCAAATCAATGACAAAGTCATAATATGGTATCGAAGAAGCACGTCCGATTGGAAGTGCGACCTCACTTGGCCCGACGTGGCTCCTGTTTTAGTCACATCAAGCTAACTCACGGGAGTCGGGGCTACGTAAATACCTCATACAGAATCGTTCGCCAAACCATCCTACTCCATTCTGGAATCTCCACCACGTACACAGTTGTTAAAGTGGTTTTTGGTATTGTCAGAGAGTATGAAAATATCCAATCCCGGTCTCTTTAACAACCAAACGTTTATTTCACACCGGATGGTTCTTTTAAATTTTCAAAACCGATTCATAATTGATATCAAATTATCATACTCAATTCGAACCATATCACTTTCGAAATCATATTCACTTTCAAAATCATATTCACTTTCGAAATCATATCGATAAGATAGGTTAATTAAATCCTCATTTCTAAATCATCATATTTACTCAGAATAAGTTATTTCACTAGAAAATATCAGTTCAAATCCCAACTTAGGTTATAACATCATTTAACCATATTCGCTTTTAAATCAAGGATTTAAATATAAACAATTCAACCTTACACTATCTGAAATTTAGAAAATAGTGTAGATAGTTATAAATAGTTTAAATAGTTTAGCATAGTTTAAATAGATATAAAATAAGTTAAATTGATTTAAATAAGATTAAATAGATTTAAAATAGATTAAATAGATTTAAAATAGATTAAAATGGGTTAATTATTTGAAAATAGGTTAAAATAGATTAAATTGGATTAAATAGATTAAAATAAATCAAAGTAGTTTAAATTGATTAAAATAGTTTAAAATAGATTAAATTAGTTTAATAGTTTGAAAATCTTAAAAATCAGGATTTAAAAATAATATATTTTTAAACAGTTTATATTAAATAATAAATTTGAAATTAATATCAAATTAAACTATTTCTTTCATTTCAACACATCTGGACTATGTCCAGCTTTCAACAAAACTAAATTTTCTTTGAATTCAAATCCCGAAAATCATTTCAATTTATCTCGATTTCAAACTCATGTTCGAACAATAATTTTAAAGCACTTCAATTTCATAGATTTCAAAGTTTAATTATTCAAACATTTCAATAACTCGATTTTGATAAGTTTCATTTATATTTTAGATTTCAACTTTGAAATTTTCATTTTTATTCTTTAAACAATTCCTTTAAACCAATTCCAATTACAACATTTAAAGCTTGGATATTCGAAACTAATTCAGTGTATATAAATCCAATTTATTTCAAAATATCATTTGACTAAATTCAAAATTTAGTGATTTAAGAAAATTAGTTAATTTAACCAATCTGGTGTCCGTATATAATTTTCTACCCTATGGTTAAGTGATACAAACATATATCATTTCAATCCACAATAATTTTAATTTATGGGTATATATCATTTCAACCCGCAATCCCGAATTAACATTCAAAATCCATAAAATCGCTCAGGTTCATCATTTCAACCCATAACGATTTTTCCCTAATCTATAGATCGTTCGGGTATGTATCCTTTCAACCCATAGGGATTTTCCTAGTAATAACTAAGGGAACTTGCAGCGTTATAACAATATAAAATATAACATCCAGTCATCTAATATTAACAATCAAACATCCATCACAATCATCTTTCAAATCAACCAATAAACATCAATAGATAACTGATTATCATTAACAGGTATAAACTGGCAAAATAAAATTTAATACTAAATTAAATGGCAAATATATTCAATAAATTCAGATTTAACTGGAATGATGAATTAAATATATCAAACAACAGTAAATCAACTTCTAATCACATCATAAATTTAATTTAACTAACATAAAACAGTCTAGTAGTTGTGAGTGGGTTAAAACACTCACCTTTGATTTCAAACCGATTTCAAATCCAAAATAAGGCTCAAAATTCAACAGTCGCAGAATTCATCCAAACCAGTTTCATAATGTCCGAAATTTCGATACGATCGTAGCGGAGCAAACCGCACGTGAATCGAACCTCGTACATAAAAGATATTAACATTAGAAGATATACGATTTCAATTTAAAACAAATAAAATAATATTATAATTATACACGTCACCTTCGTTCTTATCTCTCAGAAACCCTAGAACCCAGTTCATTCACGAACACATTGCGCTCAAAGTTCTGAGACGCCACCTCCCACCCGAAGTCGCACGAGCTTGGACCCCTCATAATCGACCGCCGCATGCGTTTGAACGCCGGACGAAGCCAAGAATTGCACAGCCGCCGCCCTTATTTCAAAACCCTAGGCAAATTTTTGGCGATGATCTGGCCGTTGATACGATAAACGAGCCATATGGATGAACTCCTCTCGTCACTCTCCACCCGCCCATGCCCTTGAATCGACGATCTGTCAACTATGATCAAACCCCAATGAATGGTTGAGATTTAATCGCCAAATTCTGGACACACAGAGGCCTAAATCGAAAAAAAAACTGCAGATCTAGAATGCGCTCGTCGAGAGCTTCGAATCGGTATATAATATGATAGGGTTTTGAGAAGTTTGAATTTTCGAAATTGATTTGGATTTGGATTTAGATTTGGGGATTTAGGTTTTCAGCCATTGAGAAGAGAGAAACGATAGAAATTTCAATACGTACAGTAATGAGAAATAGAAAGACTGCTAGGGTTAGAACAAAACTATTTATATGAACAAAGCCCGATAAGAAAAATGAACACATACCGAATTGGTACGAACGACAATAACGACCCGAAAAGCCCGTTCTGCTTCCAAAATGAAAGTAGGTCATCCCATATATCAACATATATGTTTTCGATATTTTTAAATTCAATGGAACAGGTTTCAAGTCCTAATTCCATCATATAAAGAAGTTAGCTTTTAAAATTAGCTTATTTTAATTGAATTCAATTAAATTGATTTCTACGTGTTTCGAGCCCGCACGATCAGACAACAAGTCTGATCGCTACGACTTGAAATCCTACAATAATTCACCGTTACGGATCCGATGAAACTGGTTTCATCGAAATCCGAGACAATGGCCAAAATGGCTATTTTCATGTTAATTAAATAAATTATTATTAAATTGATCAAATCACTTTTCAATTCAATATTTTTTATAAATATTTTTTTTTATCATTTCTAGTTACATATAAATTAACAATCTTTTCAAAACCAATTTCCCATGTCAAATTCAATGTTAATTATTTCACTAATTACAGTGTTAAATTTCAATTGCAATAAATCTATTAGTTATAATTTAAATTCCAATAAATTGATTAAACTTGATTTCGATCCTTTTTATTCAGTTAATCATTACCTAATGGAAATAATTAACATTGGTTTACCCTTTATTACCCTTTATTACATCAATATTCTTCCGTTATCATCTTAATTCACATTAACTATAATAATTGATTACATTAATTGCAATTGATTTCCAATTGATTTTCAACGAATTAAATAGTGAAATTTATAATTAACAATTTGTTACAACTTATAATTTCAAACATTTCTATGTTTATTATTTACAAACTAAAGCTAATAAATTCACATACTGATTAATTATTCTTTATTAACCAATTTCAATTAATTACATACAATTTCATCGTTTATTACAGCATTTGGTTTATTTCTTTATTTCAATTTATAACCAAATTTTATATTTACAATCATTTCAATTAATTGGAATTGCATTAAATTAGTTACTAATTGCCTTAAATTACTTTATTACATTTCATTCTAGTTATTTTCTCATTAATAAATCTCATATTTAATTTCTTCCAATATTAAATTACAAAATCTTATTAAATTCAAAGATATAATTATCGGAAAAATGCGGGTCGTTACATTCTCCCTCACTCAAAACTTTTCGTCCTCGAAAAGGAAAAAGAAAGGAAAAGAAGGAATTAAGGAATTGATATATCTTATTCAAAGTATTCAATTTATAAACAAATAATTTACATAATTAAAATAATCTAAATAAAATATATCAATTTATAAAACAATTAAGTCCTTTTATATTCAAGTTCACTAAAAGTTTGAAAAACATTTCCGCTTTCACAAAAAATTTCTGAGTCCAAAATTCATGGAAAATTTCGGCAGAGTCTCCTTTATACGGAAAGGTCCGGGGGAAATAATAATATCAATAATAACAATATATATCATATTTCAAAATAAAATATCCCAAACCATGGGAAAATAATATAATATCGCTATAAAACCATAATCCGAGAACGTACCTATTTGTCGGGCAAACAACGCTTATTTATGAAACCAAAAGTAGTAACAATTGCTTCATAAACCTGTATTTCACTTATATAATCCAAAGAAGTTAATAATTATGTAAAAAAGAAATATTTAAGTTGTTTCAATTAATAACAAAAACAAATCAACACAACATAACAATAGTCACTTGCAAACAAAACCATACAATCATCACATGAAATCAAAGTAATCAACCATCCATCCATAACAACCAAAATAAATGGTTTGTTCGGGTTCAGAAACTTTTAATCGTATAAAATGATAAATAAACTATTAAGTATACCATACACTCAACGGTCTTAGATAAAACTTAATAGATTATTTATACATCCTAAACAATTTAAAGTATCACTTCCCAAACATCCCATAAGCCAAACAACCAATAAATTCAAATGTCATGCAGGTTTATTCTTATTAGTCTCCTTTCATATTATTTATTGTTCTTTGGTTTCATTCATTCATACAATGATTATTTATTAATTTAACTTTATTACTTACAAATCCATTTCCTATTCATTCATACAATGCAATTTCTCCATTAATTTATATTCATTTACTTGCATAAGTTATTCCCATTCTATTTTTGGATGATCCAAAATCAATTCTTAAAGTATTATGTAAGTCTCCTCGCAAAATTTTCTTCATAGTTATTAATTACTTTGATTTCCTTTTATATCATTATTCATTTGTGAATCAATTCATACTTATATATGAACTCTTTCTCTTTTCACATTTATTTCTTCCATATATAGTATACAATTTTACTTTATAAATGGCTTCAATCATTAACTTAAGTTCATAATCATATACTTTCAGTATTCACATTTTCTATTACATTTAAATAGTAGCATTTCAGCTTATTAACTTAAGTTTATTACATTTTTTAACATCAAAATTCTTATTTATAGAAATAATTCTATTGAACACTTTCATTATTTAAATGCCACTTGCATAATATTCTATTACATATTCTTATTTAACATTTCAACTTTTAATATTTTGGTAAGTTATATATGTCTTTTAGAATGAAACTGAATGTTACACAAGTTTATTTTTATTCATTTTAGTTAACAAAATGTTCAATACTTACATCTTCTAAAATTTCATTATTCTTTAATTTACAAGTTTCCAATTTCTTATATGTTTCATTAACCACTTAGCATCAATTTCTTAATTTCCATTTAGAAGTTTCCAATTATTTATATAGTCAAGATTTCATCCTATTATGTAACGACCCCAGATTTAATTTAATTTAAATTAATAATTTATTGAATTTTTGAGTTAAATTGATAATTAAATAAATTTTTGAATAAAAATTTGTAAAATCAATTGATAAATTGATTCGAGTTTCCCCGAATATAGATAAATTCTGTGTACATCATTTCAATTTAAAAATATAGTACATATTGTACATATATGTGAATATATATGTATACGTGATATATGAGAAAAAAAAATTGAAGTTAATATATATGTATATTGAATTCGAGTTTAAATCTAAGTTTAAATGGTTTAATAATAATAAATAAAAATAGATATTTGAACAAATATAAAAATAAGAAAAGTAACACTTAAATAAATTCTAACAACAAAATAAAATAAAATATATATATAAAGAAATGCAAGATAATAAAACGAATACAAGTAAACAAAACAAAACAAAAGAAAAGAAAAGAAACAAAAGCTTTTGAAAAACAAGGTATGTAGCCTGTAAATAAGCAGACAAGGCAAGATTGTACATACAAAATAAAAGTAATAAGTAAGAACAAAGTAAGAATATAAACAAATGAATAATAGGCTAGAAATAAACATATACATTTAGTATGAACAAATGAAACCAAACCATAATGTCTTCAGCCGAGACAAGCAAGTATGGCTGCAATAAACAAAGACATAAACAAAGTAAAAGAAAGCAAAGCATTTAATGCAACATATCTCTAGCCCATGCCTATATTGTACAACTCAAAGTCTTTGTGACTAGTAAGTGTGCAACTGCCTACACGTTTGATCTTCTTTATACATCTCCTCTTCACTTCATCCATCAAAAACTCAGCAAAATGAAAGCCAGGAAAGAAGAAAAAAATTAAAATAAAATCAAAGATACAACCTGAAGCAACTCAATTTAAACATCAACAACAATACAAATCAGAGGATTAAAGATCAAGGAAGCTTCAACTTGTAATTTCTCAGGCTGTTTCAAATATTGGAGCAGGCTCTGTTCTTCAAAATAAAATGTGAGCAAACTCTCAACTTTTAAATCTTTGGATACTGCTGCATGTGATATCTATGTGGTGATGATTTATATGTATGTTTGTCTAGATAGTATTCATCTCGAATATAGTTGAATTAGGCTATAGACATGTTTGCATACTAGTACAGAGGTATATATACCTATGTTAAGCATTTACAGGCTTCCAAAAATTTGAACTAAAATCAATATCTTCTTGCTTGGTGTATTTTAGACATAGGTATAAAAATAAAACCTGTTAGTAATGACCAAATATTCGATCTGGAAACATTTCTAGATAGTATTAAAGAGTAGCTTTATCCTAAAGGAGGTAGAACAGTTAAATCTCAACTAAACCCAAATTTCGATCGGCATGATTTAGCATTTCAGGATCATAATCTGGTTTGTCATGGTAAAATAGGATTTTTAAAAGAAAATTCATGATTTTTAAGCCCATAATCATCAAGATATCTTATGTTGAACGGAAAAGCTAAACGCATTGATTTATGATAATCGCGTAATCGGGAAATCTTGAAATTATTTCGGGAGGATGATGGAGGTCTGGGATTCCAGCGAAAAATGGTGGTTGAATTTTCTGGTGATCGTGGCATTGGAATTTAGATGATGTAGGGTTTAAGGTCAGGTTTGGGATGGTTGGGTTCTCGTGGTTGCTGCATCGCCGTGGGTGGACTAGAGGCGACCGGTGGTGGGGGGATTGACGCGTGGGTTTGTGTCGCTACTCTAGGTTGATCGGCGGGGTGTCTAGTGGTCGTGTTTGGTGGCACGTGGTGATTGTGTTGATGGGTTTTAATTCCAGTGGGTGATCGAGGAGCTCGATTTCGATTTTCAGGTGGGATCGTGGCGCAGGGTGGTCGGAACGACTGAGGAGGGGATCGTCAACTTGGGGATGGTTGTGGCGAAGGTCGGAGCTGATAGGGTCGGCGTGCATGGTGCACGTGCACGTTTGGAACGGAGATGGAATTGAGTTTGGGGAAGACGAAGAAGTTCTCGAGTACGACTCGAAGTTTTCATTGATTGTCTCGGGGAAAACGAATGAGGGGTAAACTCGAAGCAAGGCCCGAGGAAATGATGGTTTGGCTCGGGTCTGTTTGATAGATAGCAGGTTTAAAAAAAAAACCTGTTCTGTTTTTGAAATTTTAAAATTAAATTTCAAATTATAAAACAAAGTTTAAGCTAAGTTTTAAAATCAAAGTGTAATAATGAATTCAAGTTAGTTTTGAAACTTTGAAAATAAATCAAGTTTTAAATTTAATTTGATTAACTAATTGAAAGTATATTTTAAGGAGTTTAAAGGTGAATATTGTTTTTAAATGTGTTTTAAACTTTGTTAAAGTTAAAATTTATATTCATTTTTAAGTCTTAAATTTAAAGTGAAATTGGAAAGTAAATGTGATAAGTATAATTACTTAATAAAATTTATGAAGCATAATTATTTAGTGATGTAATTAAGGGTAATTACTTAAAAATAATTACTTAATTAAAAGTAATTCATAAATAGTTAAAGTTGATTTAGTAATTAAGAAAAATCACTTGTTTCAATCAATTACGGATAATTTAATTAAATGGTAATTAATTAAGTGTTAATTTATTAACTAAAGATAATTAATTAAATGGTGAATTTAATAATTAAAGGTTAATTATTTAATAATTAAAGGTTGATAAATTATAATTAAAGGATAATCAATTTATTATTAATGGTTAATTAATAAATGATTAAAGAATAATTAATCAAAATAATTTGTAATTTATCGATGATAATTAACCAGAAGTAATAAATTCATAAGAAATTAATCTGATTTGAATTAATCAGATAATTAACTGATCTTACTTATGAATATTTGAATTCTATTGAATGTGAATTGTTCAATATCCCTGATATATGATGCTTTGTGATACATCCTGATTTTTGTTGTGATCTGTAATTGATTATCTGTGATATATATCTGTGATCTGTATGTGAAAGATAAGCGTTATAGTTTATATCGCTTATCAACTATACTTCTGTATTTTAATATGTGATGATTGATGTTGCACTATTCTGTGTAAAACCCCTGGACCACACTGTTACACACACAAATATGGATTTCACGTGGAAATCGGTCAAGTCACAGATAATTTAAATTTGATGATTTTGAAATTGAAATTTAATTTCAATTGATTTTGAAATTGGAAATTTGGGTCTAAAATGAAAAGCTTTTGAAATAGAATTTCAAAGATAAAATTTATTTTGAATAACTTAATAGAATTTTGGAAATTTAAATATTTGATTTAAATTTGAATTCAAGATTTGAAATTGAATTCTATGATTTGAAACTAGGGATTAAAAATATTATACAAGTTATATATGGGTTAAACTATTTTAAAAGTATTGATTTGGGAATTTGAATATAATTAAAGGGCTTTAACTCGTGTAAATAAAATTGGATTTTTTTGAAATGAAAACTATTTGTTTTCAAAATAATAACAGCTTTCATATAAGAAGTGAACTTCCAATTTGTGTTGAAAGGTTTCAAATTTAAAATGAAATTGAAATGTTTTTGAAAGCTATGAACTGAATCTGTTAATTTTAACAGATTTACAATGATGATTTGTTTAAACCATTCGAAATGAAATTGTTTTGAAAGCTATAAGTTAAATCTTTGATTTAAAGATTTAACGAGTTAATCCAATTGAAACGGAAATTGTTTTGAAATCTGTGAATGGATTTTTGTTGAAACTAGGTGAACTTTGTAAAATAAATCTTTTTGTTTAAAGATTTGAAAATGGAAATTTGTTTTAACCATTCGAATGAAAAGTTTTGGGCTTTAAGCTGTGATTTAACCGAGACCCCAATATCCATATGATTTCTAATAATTGCGCTCACTATTCGGGTTAGTCGGGAAAAGACATTTGTGTCATATAACCCATTCCGAATAGTGATACGTCGTATATGGATGGCATTTGAAGACCGGGGGTGAAGACCGGATATTTTCGAAAACGAAAGGACAACTCGTCGAATGTCTCTGCATCGACTGGCCCCGATATAGAGATTTTATCACCCTTTGGATGGAAAGTCCAGACGGGATTGTGAATACCCGAAATTGCAAGGGCTTCGTAAGAAGTGCCTTCGGTTCTGTTCGAACCAGGAACAGACTTGTATGGTTACATGTCTGACATTACATTTTGAGATATAAAGCTGATTTCTTTCAAATACATTTCTGTTTGGTGGCGGAGAATTTATTCTCTTAGCTTAACACCCTTCTCTGAGACGTACGAGCTCAGAGGTTATGCAGTTGATATTTATCATCGATATACTCCCAATTTGGTAATGTGACATGCTGAGTGTTGCTGTGTGATGATCATTATTTGATCATTTGTGATATGATCATTCGTTTGATCATTTATCTTTGTGATCATTACTTTGATCATTCGTTTGACCCGAAGCATGGCTTTGTGCCAAAACGTAGCTTTGTGGACGAGACTTCGTCGGACCTCACACCCCGGAAATGGTCAAAACAGGAAGGATGCAGCAAGGTTCTAGGGAGTAGAGCCCATTAGTGTATGTCATTTTTTCTGGATAGAGGTGGTATCATGGTATGGAGCCCAGATATTTAACCTATGTTGTTGCTGCAAATTTATTATGTGGTTGTTGGAATCGAGGATCCTCGGGAAGATCGGTTACGATCGGGGGATGGCATACGCGCGTCAGTAGTTACCTATTTTTGCAGAGGTAACCCGGCCTTGTGTTGGCAGAGATCCGGTTAGGTTCTCGGGTCGTCTTTCCAAAGGCATACCTATGTGGCAATGGGAAGTTCCTTGGCCTGACCATTTGTTGGAAATCCAAAGAAACAATACGAACCTTGTACGGTTTTAGTTGTAGAACCTGCCATTTAATATGGTAGCTATAACAGGCATAATATAATGGTACCTATGCAGGCTAAGATTTATATTCTATTTTTGAAATGTTTTCCACTATGCACTAACAATAATATCAAATTATTTGTTTTGCGTAGTAAGCATCTTTGACTAACATAAGAAGAAATCTCCTCCAAGTCTGCGTTTGCATTGTGTGTGTGGTAGGAGGTCTTATGGTAGTTCCATTTTCAAAAAACATTGCGAAATTGACTTTAAAAAAATTCTCTGCTATTTGTTTTTAAAGATAAACTATTTTTGTTGCTCACACCAGTCCCATGACTGATCCGGAGTTTATTGTTTCTTTTCTAAACTCTGGGTGCTTAAAAAATTTTCTACACGAGCAGTCTAGAGTTGGGTTTTTCAGATAATTAGATTAGTAGATTTTCTAGAGCTAGTTCAATCTTTGGATATGGACTGCACTTGCTTATCTTTGTGCATCGTTATTGGGAGTTCGAGCTATTTCTGGATTGGTGCTTTGAAGATGGAGATTATCCGCTGCTGTTGTTATCGTTTTCTTTTCCGCTGCTATTTCTTGTATCATATCTCTGATTGTATATTGATATTCATTGTATCACTCTGTTGTATCAGATATTGTTTATCAATGCATTATTCTTTTTTCCGCTGTGTTATTTACTTAACTGTTGTTATAAGCTCCGGCGACTCGGATTTGAACGGTCGAATCTGCGGCATTCGAGTACGATGTGAAGTATGGATGTCGATTTTCGAGCGGGCAAAATCCGCGGCCATTACATATTACAATAACTGAAAACTACTAATTATCAGAAAGTTTTAAGATCTAAATTCTGGGTCTCTTTTCAAATTAAATATATACACACACATTCATATCTTTCATATATGTCAAATCGTACTTAGAAAATAAAATTAAAATTTGTTTATAAAAATAAATGTGTTGTAAGCTACTACAACGGTCTTCCCACTTTGAAACTTAAAAATGAACGTTGATGATGCGTGCACTCATCACCGAAATTATTTTACAACGACGGAGAGGGGAGTACATAACTTATTTACTTCCAAAGTTCCTTTAAAACATTTCCTTCAAATCATATTGAAAATATTTCATCCAAAATACTTCCAAATAATACTAATATCATATTCCAAAATCTTTTGAAAGCAAAATTCAAAACCCTGGACATACATTCTCAAACTTCCTGTTCTTATTTACTTTATTTGTAAATCCTATTCTACAATTCAATATTTATAAAATTTCATTACCTAACAAACAACGTATTACATCCAACTATATCCATTTATAAAAATTATTCTTTTATATACAAAATATAATGCTAGGTAAAATTATTTCATTTACCCATATTTCAAAACAATATTGTGTCGGTTTTCCCTTTTAAGTGTTTAAAAATTCCTACCGATGCCATAGCGTCCTATGTACCGACTGGAATTTATAAATACTAAATGAAACAAATTAACACAATACAAAAACCTTTTTATAACACTAACAAATACGCTCTCTCATATATATATATACACTCAACAACTCATTCTAGGGTATTACTACCTTATTTCCAATGAGTCAGACCCCACAAAGCTAAGATTATCGCTAAACCAAAGCTCTGATACCAAATGTAACGACCCACCTTTTTGGGCGGTTTAAATCGACGATAAACCACACACGTTAGACTCAAGCCATTCAAAAGGGAGGATTGTTATGGGGTAAATAAGAAAAAGCAGAGAAAGAAATAAAACTAACACAGAATCTCATAGCGGAATGACAAATATAATAATCAAATAAACAGTTCATGAAGCTGTTATACAAATAACATTTGATTACACTTTAATAATATATATCAGAGTTACATACAACAGAAATAAATAAAAATGCAACGGAACAACATGATGCAGTGGAATAAATATAATAAATAATAATAGTACTAAATCTTCGTCTCCGTCCTCCAAAAAAGCAATCTGTGATATACTGAAAAACTCAGACTGACCCGAGCGAATTGAAAAGACAAAACACTCGAGTCAGAACTAAAAGATCTTATGTAAGTTAAATCAACAGTAAATAAATATAAGTGTAACGGCATCAGAGTTGTTTACGGGTTTTGACATCTCCTATCCAGTGTCTAACGTGCGTGTAATAACTTAAGAGATGTTCGGGATTTCCATCTCCTAAGGATCCGTTAAACTATCTACATACATAATACAATACGCTATTATAATAGTGTCTACAGTAAAGTAAAGTATTAAAATAGCATTAAGGCATTACCCATATCCCCCTTAACACATTTTATATAATGTCGTAGTCTATATAGTACTGTAACTCCACCGTAAACTGGTGGGCTATCAGGGAGCACTCAATAGGTATGACACAAACCAAACTCGTAGAAAGCGCAATAAGACATGTGACAAGGTACACGAGGCAATGCCCAGGGTAGGATACTACTGTTTTGCGGATCCGGATCGGTGATAACGCATATCAGCTATTACCGCCCACCTCGGAACACACTCCCATAATCAAAATCGAGGGGTGGCCACCAAATCAATCACAAAGTCATAATACGGTATCGAAGAAGCATGTTCGATCAGAGGTGTGACCTCACTTGGCAAGGCGTGGCTCCTGTTTTAGTCACATCAAGCTGACTCACGGGAGTCAGGGCTATGTAAATACTTCATACAGAATCGTTCACCAAACCATCCTACTGCATTCTGGAATCTCCACCACGTACACAGTTGTTAAAGTGGTTTGGTATTGGCAGAGAGTATGACAATATCTGATCCCGGTCTCTTTGACAACCAAATGCTTATTTCATACCGGGTGGTTCTTTTAAATTTCCAAAACCGATTCATAATTGATATCAACATATCATATTCAAATCGAACCATATCACTTTTGAAATCATATTCACTTTAATCATATCAATAAGATAGTTTAATTAAATCCTCATTTCAAAATCATCATATTAACTCAGAACATGTTATTTCATTAGAAAATATCATTTCAAATCCCAACTTAGGTTATAATATCATTTAACCATATTCGCTTTTAAATCAAGGATTTAAATATAAACAATTCAACCTTACACCATCTGAAATTTAAAAGTAGTTTAGATAGTTATAAATAGTATAAATAGTTTAGCATAGTTTAAATAGATATAAAATAAGTTAAATAGATTAAATAGAATTAAAATAGATTAATTAGATTTAAAATAGATTAAATAGATTTAAAATATATTAAAATGGGTTAATTAGTTTAAAATAGGTTAAATTGGATTAAATAGATTAAAATAAATTAAAGAAGTATAAATTGATTAAAATAGTTTAAAATAGATTAATAGTTTGAAAATCTCAAAAACCAGGATTTAAAAATAATATTTTTTAAACAGTTTATATTAAATGATAAATTTGAAATTAATATCAAATTAAACTATTTCTTTCATTTCAACACATCTTGACCATGTCTAGCTTTTAACAAGACTAAATTTTCTTTAAATTCAAATCCCAAAAATCATTTCAATTTTTCTCGATTTCAAACTCATGTTTGAACTACAAATTTAAAGCATTTCAATTTCATAGATTTCAAAGTTTAATTATTCAAACATTTCAATAACTCATTTTTGATAAGTTTCATTTATATTCATATTTCAACTTTGAAATTTTCATTTTGTTCTTTAAACAATTCCTTTAAACCAATTCCAATTACAACATTTAAAGCTTGGATTTTCGAAAATAATTCAGTTTATATAAATCCAATTTATTTCAAAATATCATTTGACTGAATTCAAAATTTAGCAATTTAAAAAAATCAGTTAATTTAACCAATCTGGTGTCCATATATAATTTTCTACCATATGGTCAAATGATACGGACATATATCATTTCAATCCGCAATAATTTTAATTTACAGGTATATATCATTTCAATCCGCAATCCCGAATCAACATTCAAAATCCATAAAAACGCTTAGGTTTATCATTTCAACCCATAACGATTTTTCCTTAATCTATAGATCGTTCGAGTATGTATCATTTCAACCCATAGGGAATTTCCTAGCAATAACTAAGGGAACTTGTAGTGTTATAACAATATAAAATATATCATCCAGTCATCCAATAGCAACAATAAAAAAACCATCATAATCATCTTTAAAATCAACCAATAAACATCAATAGATAACTGATTATCATTAACAGGTATAAATTGGAAATAAAATTTAATATTAAATTAAATGGAAAATATATTCAATAAATTCATATTTAACTGGAATGACGAATTAAATATAACAAACAGCAGTAAATCAACTTCTAATCACATCATAAATTTAATTTAACAAACATAAGACAATCTAGCAGTTGTGAGTGGGTTAAAACACTCATCTTTGATTTCAAATCGATTTGAAATTCAAAATAAGGCCCAAAATTCAACAGTCACAGAATTCGTCCAAACTAGTTTCATAATGTCCAGAATTTCGATACGACCGCAGCGGAGCAAACCGCGCATAAATCGAACCTCGTACGTAAATGCTATTAACATTAGAAGATATACGATTTCAATTTAAAACAAATAAAATAATATTATAATTATACATGTCACCTTCGTTCCTATCTCTCAAAAACCCTAGAACCCAGTTCATTCACGAACACACTGCGCTCGAAGTTCTGAACCGTCGCCTCCTACCCGAAGTCGCACAAGCTTAGATCCCTCCTGATCGACCGCCGCATGCATTCGAAGCCAAGAATTGCACAGCCACTGCCCTTAGTTCAAAACCCTAGGCGAATTTTTGGCGACGATCTGGCCGTTGATACGACGAACGAGCCACGTGGATGAACTCCTCGCGTCACTCTCCACCCGCCCATGCCCTTGAATCGACGATCCGTCAACTATGATCAAACCCCAATGAACGGCCGGGATTTAATTGCCAAATTCTGGACAAATAGGGGCCCAATTAAATTTTTGAAATGGATTTGGATTTGGATTTGGGGATTTAGGATTTCAGTCATTGAGAAGAGAGAAACGATAGAAATTTCAGTACGTATAGTAATGAGAAATAAAAAGGCTGCTAGGGTTAGAACAAAACTATTTATATGAACAAAGCCCGATAAGAAAAAGGAACACATAACGAATCGGTACGAATGACAATAATGACCCGAAAAGCCCGTTCTGCTTCCTAAACGTAAGTAGGTCATCCCATATATCAAAATAGATGTTTTCGATATTTTTTAATTCAATGGAACATGTTTCAAGTCCTAA
This sequence comes from Allium fistulosum, assembly GCA_030737815.1. NCBI lineage: Eukaryota > Viridiplantae > Streptophyta > Magnoliopsida > Asparagales > Amaryllidaceae > Allium > Allium fistulosum. The sequence continues at coordinate 571,822,022 of CM060906.1, forward strand.
TTCCATTATATGAAGAAGTTAGCTTTTAAAATCAGCTTATTTCAATTGAATTCAATTAAATTTATTTCTACGCGTTTCGAGCCCGCACGATCAAATGACAAGTTCGATCGCTACGAAATTTGAAATCCTACAATAATTCACCGTTACGGATCCGATGAAACTGGTTTCATCGAAATCCAAGATAGTGGCCAAAATGGCTATTTTCATGTTAATTAAATAAATTATTATTAAATTGATCAAATCACTTTTCAATTGAATTTTTTTATAAATAACAAATTTTATCATTTCTAATTACATAGAAATTAACAATCTTTTCAAAACCAATTTCCCATGTCAAACTCAATGTTAATTATTTCACTAATTACAGTGTTAAATTTCAATTGCAATAAATCTATTAATTATAATTTAAATTCCAATAAATTGATTAAACTTGATTTCAATCCTTTTTATTCAATCAATCATTACCTAATGGATATAATTAACATTGGTTTACCCTTTATTACATCAATATTCTTCCGTTATCATCTTAGTTCACATTAACTACAATAATTGATTCCATTAATTGCAATTGATTTTCAACGAATTAAATAGTGAAATTTATAATTAACAATTTGTTACAACTTACAATTTCAAACATTTCTATGTTTATTGTTTACAAACAAAAGCTAATAAATTCACATACTGATTAATTATTCTTCATTAACCAATTTTAATTAATTACATACAATTTCATCGTTTATTACAGCATTTGGTTTATTTCTTTATTTCAATTTATAACCAAATTTTATATTAACAATCATTTCAATTAATTGGAATTGCATTAAATTAGTTACCAATTGCCTTAAATAGCTTTATTACATTTCATTCTAGTTATTTTCTCATTAATAAATCTCACACTTTAATTTCTTCCAATATTAAATTATAAAATCTTATTAAATTCAAAGATTTAATTATCGGAAAAATGCGGGTCGTTACAAAAAACAAAATGGTGGATGAATTTTATAAAAACAAATTTGGAAATCTGTGATTTGAAGAGTTTCAAATAAGGTTTTCAATTGTGAATTTCTTAGTTTAAAATTTGTTGAGTTAAAAAATTTCCAATTTGTTGATTCTTCGTTTTTTTTATAAATGTAAAAGAGAGCATAGGTTGGACTTGATGATTTTTCTTCTATTTCGGAAATTCGGAAGTTCCTTTTCTAAAAAATTCTTTCTAAAAAGGGAAATAGATGGAAATGTAACTTAATTAAGTTAAGAAATAGAGAATAGAAGGATAAGGATAACAAGGATAGGAAGAACATTTCCATATAAGGAAAATACGGAGAATAACAACTAAAGTTGGAGCAATTAATTAGGAGAAATATAAATAAAGGCACTATTAAGAGATTTGGATAGAAATATAATTAGGAATTTATACAAATATGATCAGTAATCTAGTTAGAAATTAATAGAGTAGAAGTTATCCTTGTCTACTCCACTTTTCAATTTTTATGGTCATAGAATATGTTTTAATTTTTTTTACTATTGAATGGAATTAAATGATGATAATTAATATGTAACATCCCGAAATTTTCGACTTTCGAAAATTCAACATCGATACTCACTTTATCGACTGCTGAGCCATCGAATGCCGGAAACCCGAAAAGTTATGGTTTTAAGAAGAAGAAAAAGTAGAAGAAGAAGAAAGTAGAAAAAGAAAAGAAGAACAACACATCAGAACAGAAACAGAAAACAATATCAGAATCTCACATATCGCAGCGGAACAATATATAATAAATAAACACTAGTCTTTTAAAACAAAGAACTATATCAGTTTATACATACATCAATCATCAGAGTCAATATACAACAATGGACAGTTATATAACTTGTCCTTATACAGAATACACAGCGGAATAAATATTATCAGATACAAATACTACGTCTCGCCATCCAGCTTATCTCCAAGCTCCAGAATATCCTGATAATATAACTCTAGGCTGCCCGTGTGGAAATTGGTGGGCACCCAGAGTTTAGAAGGGAAACAATAAACTCCGAGTCAGTCATGGTGACTGGTGTGAGATCGTAAAACAGTTATTCTTTATATAACAACAAAATAATTTTAAAGTCAATTCGAAATGCTTTTGGAAAATGAAACTACCATAAGACCTCCCACCACACACACAATGCAAACGCAGACTTGGAGGAGATTTCTTCTTATGATAGTCAAAGATGCTTGATACGCAAAATCAAACCATTTTGATATTATTATTAGTGCACAGTGTAGAAAACATTTCGAAAGTATAATATTAATCTTAGCCAGCATAGGCATTCCGCACTTATGCCTACTATAGCTACCATCCAAACAGTGGTGACCACCATAAGTGAATGATAGGTTCTACAACTAAAACCGTACAAGATCGTATTGTTTCTTTGGATTTCCAACAAATGGTCAGGCTAAGGAACTTCCTATCCACGATGGGTACGTCCCTGGAATAGACGACCCGAGAACCTAACCGGATCTCTGCCAACACAAGGCCGGGTTACCTCTGCAAAAATAGGTAACTACTGACACGCGTATGCCATCCCCCGATCGTCACCGATCTTCCCGAGGATCCCCGATTTCCAACAAACCACATAGATAATAATAATGCAGTAACCACAGAGGTTAAGTATCTGGGCTCCATACCATGATACCACCTTTATCCAGAAGGAATGACATACACTAAGGGGCGCTACTCCCTAGAACCTTGCTGCATCCTTCCTGTTTCGACCATTTCCGGGGTGTGAGGCTCGATGAAGTCTCGTCCACAAAGCTATGCTTTCTACAAAAAGCCCTGCTTCGGGTCAAACAAAAAATGATCAACCTATGATCACAAAGATATAAGATCAAACAAATGATCATATCGCGAATGATCAAACACTGATCATTTCACAGCAACACTCAGTATGCCACGTTACCAAATTGGGATATATCGCTGATAAATTTCAACTACATAACCTCTGAGCTCGTACGTCTCAGAGAAGGGTGTTAAGCTAAGAGAATAAATTCTCCGCCACCAACAGAAATGTATTTGAAAGAAATCAGCTTTATATCTCAAATTGTAACGTCAGACACACAATCCATACAAGTCTGTTCCGGGATCGAACAGAACCGAAGGCACTTCTCACGAAGCCCTTGCATATCCGGATAATTTTCAATCACGTCAGAACTTCCCGTCACTAAGGGTGATAAAACCTCTAAATCGAAGATCAGTCGATGTAGAGTAACTCGACGGTAATCCTTCCATTTTCAAAAATATCCGGTCTTCAACACCGGTCTTCAAATGCGATTCATAACGACGTATCACATATTCGGAATGGGTTATACGACCCCATGGTCCTTTCCCGGTTAACCCGAATAGTGAGCGATTATTCAAAATAAGTGTGGCATTCAAATTCATCCAATTCACAACAAATACCTATCTAAAGGTAATTATTGATAGTCGGTTATTTAACTATCAATAAAGATGCGCAACATCATCAGATTCCAAATAATTTCCCAAATTATTTCATCTTCCAAAAATATCTTTACTAGATATATAATTTCCACACTTCAAAATAAATCAATATTTATTTTTAAAACGAATCCCCATTTCTTTTTATAAATTCCATAGTGAATTTATACTTATCGAATATCTACCGATATTCGATTTTTCAAATCGATTTCAATATTCAATTTTGATTTATCTTTAAGAAGATAAATTCTCAAAAACGTTTCTTTCGTTTTGGAAAACATTCCCATACTTATTTAAAAATAAGTCAGTAATTCACAAATCCATTTATTTTCAACATTTGAAAATATTCGATATACTTAAAATCAAATTAAGTATACATTCATTCTTTAAAGAAATCTATTTTCTATAACAACATCAATTTGAGTCAAAAACAAATGTTACGTAAAACATCGTTACGACGACTCAAAAATCACTAGTATAGGGATTCGAAATTAATATAGGTATGTAAATCCCAATACTAGATAAAAACATTTCCTTTCGGAAATCATTTACTATAACAACAGTGTTATAGTCCACCATTTCCTTATTTCTCGAAAACGCCTATTTCAACAAGAACTGTTGAAATCTATGCTTTCGATTCACAATACATTTTAAAACATCTTTAAAATGTTTAACTTCATTTTTAATATCACTTCTTCAAAAACGTATCCATTTTACTTAACAATATATTCACTGTCCAAATCGTGAATATACTTCACTTAACCCTATTTAAATCTTTTCTACACATTTATTTCGAGAATTTTCCACTATCCAAAATCGTGGATAAAATCCCCTTTAACCTTTTAATTTACCAAATCCAATTGATTTCGAATTTATAAAACAACGTTTATAAATTCTATTTCTATATTTCTTTAACAACTTTGATTTATAAATCTTCTTTATTAACGATCCGATCAATATTCCATTTAAAAGCAGAAATCCAATTTATAAGTAAATTTTCTTATAATCATTCATTCTACAACTTCATTCTTTATAAATCTATAAATTTCATATCTTTACAATTTATAATTCTATACATTTCATATCTTCACATTTTATAATTATAAATTTCATATCTTCACATTTTATAATTATAAATTTCATATCTTCACATTTTATAATTATAAATTTCATATCTTCACATTTTATAATTATAAATTTCATATCACTTATAAAACTCATTTTAAAACTCCAATAACTTTAATTGATAAATATAAATTTGATACATCTTTTTATATACATTGGTTTAAGAATTCAAAAATCTGAACTTAAACCATTTCATAAATTTCTTAACTCTTTATTTCAAAAGAAATTACTTCTTTGTTAAAATTCACAAAATCTCAACTTTTATAACTTAAAAGTTTTAACGTTTATCCTTTTAAAGTAAATCAATTCAACAATTTAAATAAACGTATATTTTCAAAGATCACTTTTAAAATTTCACTTTTAAAATCAACATCGTTATTTTTAAATTTCAAAATTTGAATCCGATGATGCAACGCATCAATTAGTCAATCACAACAGTCAATATCATATCTCAACATATGACAACAGAATATATATCAACATCTGTAAATAAATAAATACAGTTGAGGAATCCAGTTGGATCCCTCCAACCTGTTTCCCTGCATCCAAAGACGTCAGCACAATACCAATTCCGCTCCAGTACGGAATTATCGCGGTATATAGGTTTTTATAAATCCGCTTACTAACGGCGCAATAGGGTCTCATCCGCTATACGAGGCGGGAAATCAATCAATCCAATATATACATATACCAATATGTATATACTGCTATATATATAGATATATCCTATCATACCTAATAGCACATTCAAACAATCAATCAATAACTGCAACACAAATTTAAATCTGAGTGAGGAGATCTCACCTTAGCATTTATTTCGCAATCCATTTCCAACTTGACTTGATTTTCTTGACTTTAACCTTGTATAAATAATTTATACACATTTATTAATATTCGAAACAATTAATTAACCAATTTCTCTAATTCCAATTTCATTTCAGTTTTGTTTTCTCGATTTTAACCTGGTATAAACAATTTTATAAAATCTATTAATATTCGAATTAAATCGAATAATCAATTTTCATTTGGTAATTTTAATTATCCAATGATTTTATTTTAAATCAATTTCTTTAATAGAATTATTTAACAAGGAAATAAATTTAAAACTAATTTCTCCTTTAACAGATTATCTTTATATAAAACTTTCCAATGATATTATATATAAAATTTGAAAACTGCTTATGTATACATACTTAACTTTTATATAAATAAATAAAAATCTAGCTGTTTAATTAATTATTTTTCTTCCTGTTTTTCTCTACTGTAAAATCGTAATAGTATTTATTATAAAACAGAAATTAATTTCACTGTTAATATTTTCTAATCTATATAAACTTGACTGTAAATTTTTAACAAACTGTAATCTCTAAAACCATATAAAATTTCCTTCCTGTAAAATGTTTATATACATTTTTTTCTTTACTGAAAATATATATATATATATCTATATATATATTTTTACTAAATTTAAAATCGAACAATGGAATACCTCACTGCAAAGAGGCGACTGCAGCTAATTCATAGTCGCGACTGCTGGCTTCCACATACGAGCATCATTACCTTCGCAGAACACACGGCAATCCCTAACCACCTCGAATTGTTGCTCGTAGACAGCCGCGACCCCATGACTGTTGCCCTATCTTCGACGCCACCACACGATATCGCCGCTGCCTCCTCCCAGCATCGCGTATGCCTGCGCCACCATCGCCTGCCGCCGCGTTCCCCAAATTGGAGTTGAAGTCGTCGACTCCAGCCGAGGTCGAAAGCTTCCAATTCGATGATGCCACGACTCCAGCACGATTTGACGACCCCGAGACCACCAGGCGCGCGCTCGCGATAAGATCGAACTCGAGATGTCGTCGCCGCCTTCTGTTTCTCGTGCGCGAATCTGACCTCGCGAACCTCCCCCAGTCGCGATTTGATTAAAATTTGTAAATGGGGCCGCCATTGATTTAGTTTTGTATTTGGGTTTCGTTCGTTTGAACTGGGGAGGGAGACACGATTTTCGATTAAGGGGAAAGGAAGAATGGCTCGCGTGATAAAGGAACCGAAGGAGACACGAGAACGTGATTGTTGCAGAGAGTAGTCGTGCTCACACGATTTTGTATCGCGATTTTTAGGCGCGATTTGGGGAGATGATGTGCTGATGTGATAAGCACGTGAATATATATATATAATTTTAAATTTTGATATAAATGTTCAACGCGTTTACCTGTCGTATTCTCACATAACAACTCCGAACGATACGAAATTTGAAATCCGGTAATAACTCGATATTACGGACCCAATGGAACTGGTTTCGTCAAATTCCGAGACTGTTTGAAAAATGACTATTTTTAAATATCGGTTGAACGATATAAATTCAAAACTGAATAAATCATTTTCAAACTCAATTCTGAAGCTTCTATTATCTTCAGTGTTATCAATACGAATTTTAAAAACTTTCGAAATAATTTTCTTCAGCTTAAAATTGTAGATTCAAATTTTTATTTAACTTCAATCGATTAAATTTTATAATTTAATCGCCAAATTCAAATTAAAATCGGGGATTCAAATTAAATCATCGTTCAAATATTTAAAATTAATTAAATATTCTCAATTTAATTCGTTCAAAATTCAGGGTCGTTACATAATAAATGAGTTGGGATAATTTTATGAATGGTATAAGGGAAAGCATTTATGTCAGGACAACAATTTTATATCTACATTTTTCTATTTAGAACTTATTTGAATAAGAATAAAATACTATTGAATTTAAGATGGCAATGAAAAGAAATACATTGGGTTTAAAATAAAATTGCAAAAAATTGTAGGAGTTTAAATAAGACTTAAACAAAGTTATAAAAAGTATTTAGTTAAGTGATTGTACATTTTGAGTAATAAACCAATAGATTTTGATGTACATTTTTGGGGTAATATAACAACTTGAAATTAGAAATTTGACATGCATATGAATAGATCATAGTTTGAAGTCTACTAAAATAATTGCCTTGTAAGTAGAAATATCATTGAAGTGGTGACTTTTCACAAGTATAGGCCATAATTTCAAGGTGTAATAAGTGCTGATTTCGAATTGAATAAAAATAGGTTTATTTGTATAAAAAATTTATTGAAATTTTTTTATATGTTATAGAAGGTTTTTGAAAAGGGAAATTATTTTGCACCTTTATGGAATTAAACAATTTTTGAATTTTGATTTAATAATAGTTTGGTCTAAAAATCGAGTCTTAAATACTATGAATTAAAAGTCCAACTTTTAAAGAAATAAATCTCTGTTGTAGAAAGTCGTTAAAAAGGAAAAGTTATTTAGAAAAGGGAAATTTTTTCATGACTCATTTTAGTAACTATGCAATTTTTGAACATTAGCAAAAAAGGGTCCAATTTTTATATTTTTGAAGGTAAAGGTTTCAAATAAGATACTTTATAATTTTGGAATTTTAGTTTTAAGAATGGTAAGAACTAAACAAAAAAAATTATGGAGTAGACATGGACCACTACCTAGGTAAGGCAGTGTAAAGGTATTAAGATATGAATAAAATAGGAATATTAGGTACAACCTGATCTGGAAATTAGTCCCGGATATTTAATTGTAGAATATTCGTAAAGTCGTGAAGATGTTCTAGACTCATAATTGGGTTGTAAGTTAGGTTGCCCTAGTTACTTGGAATGTGAGTTTCTATGTTTTGATTTACATAGAGCGAGTTCTGTGTCAATTCCATAAATTATCCAATTTCAAAATATGTATAAAAGTGTGTCGTTTCAATTAACGGGGGATATATCAAAAAGGAAAGAGATGTATAAGATATGAATATTCTTTTCCATATTTTACACTATTTTAGAAAGACAGATTTAATAAATCAAAATGTGGAAAGGAATGTTCTAGTTTAGAAATTAATATAAACACACATATAACCATGCTTAACGTATAAAAATATGAATATATAAATAGCATGATTTATGACTAAATACGATTAGTTAGTAATAACAGAATAGGTTTTATGGACATTAATTACAAATTTAACAGACAATAAATTTATAATTAATGAGAGTTAAAAAGAATTAAATGGGGACTGATTAAGGAATTTAATATGGCAATAATGGAGGAATTGAACCAATATAATAAATGGATTTTGAAATTGATAAAAAGATTAAAGGGATTTAAATGAGGATTGATTAGAGATGGTCCAACTTTGACATTAATAATCAATTATTAAGAATATGCTGACTGAAGTAATGAATGGACCGCATTTATTAGAAATCTAGAAGGAAAATTATGGAAGGTAAGTGAAGTGAAATGACACATTAGGAATGTCCATCTTAATTAAGTAAGGATTGTTAGGACCACAACATTATTTACACCAGTTAATGATAAATGGCAACTTCCAACAAAATTTTCTATTAAAATTTTTGAGATTGTTATCACTAGTTGTCTCACTTAGGATATTGGAAATGTGTATGATATGGTATAAGATATGTTCCTGTTTTATCGTTGTATTGATTTTATAAATAGGAATAGACCATATATACATATATACATATTGAAGAAAAAAATGTAAATATGGAAATTTCATAAGGACAATTGACAAGTGATAAACTGTAGGTAAGACTAGAAGTTAATGAGAAAATTAGGTTAGTAAATAGTAATAAAGGGCACTTTAATCCTAAATTTTTTAGGATTCTGGGAACAATAAATTTTAGCTTGCGAAGTGACACCATTCAAGGTTGACCCTTCACCGTCGAGGAATAGGGATATGGAGAGAATTTTCTATCGGACATGGATGAAGAAGAAGGTGGAAGAATGTGCCATTAGGTGTTTAACATGCTAGAACGTGTAACAACCCGAATTCCAGTGGTCCGGATTTTTCGCAAAAATGCTAAAAACCAAGCCCACTAAAGCCCAAGTTGGGTATCTGGTATCCTGCAAATAGGCAAAGACAAATATATCAGAGCTCAATAATTTATCTCACAAAGGGATTGACTAAAATATAATAGTAAGTAAATACTCACCCAAATAATAACACTTTCTAAGAAAGTGTCATAAAGCTGAGAAGTCTCTGTCATCTACCTAACATATAGGATGTTACGAGAAGGGGGTCAGAACAAAAGTTCTGGTGAATGAATAAATTATATACTTCTAGGCTTAATTCTACATATATCGTTTTATTTTCATTTACTCTTATATTAGGTTCATTAGGTCACAATACTCGCCCCTGTTCATGAACCGTGCCCATCTACTCCATAGTAGATTAAAACCTAATAACTAATATATACATATATGTAGCTATATGCCCAATGACCACATTGGTCCTAGGTACCACCCATGGTACCTTCCGTATCCTCCTCGAAAAGGTCTCCATCGTCTTGCTTCGAGAGCGCTTCGTAACTACATCTGTAAAGGACTGCTTCGTAAGGCCTACAATACAGATGCTCCATCATCTTGCTCTATAACTATATCTGTAAAGGACTGCTTCATAAGGCCTACAATATAGATACTCCATCATCTTACTCCACGAGCGTTTTGTAGCTACATCTATAAAGGACTACTTCGTAAGGCCTACAATACAGATGCTCCACTACTTACTATGAAAACGTAAATCGCGTCCGCACTAGTCTATGCCAGTGCTTGGACATCCATAATGTACCACACAGTGCGTACGTTGAGGACTACGTAATTGTTCTATCTACTATCTGAATCCCGCCAACAAGGTCTACCTTGTACGGAATTTAGTCGAGGATTTTCTATATCTATAAAGGAATGCTTCGTTAGGCCTACAATACAGATATTCTAGTTGGTCTGTCTCTTTTTCATCGTGGTTGTGGCCCCACGCAGCTACCCCTCAACTAACCGAAAGACTTCTAAAGAGTTAAGTGGTTGTGCCCTACTACAAACAATCTAACATCCAAATGGCAGTGCCCCTCGTCCAATGTCTCGATAGTGAAAGAATCATTGGCATGTTGGTTTGACTCTAGTCTTTCCCGAAATCGCTCTTGGTATTGATGCTGGTCGATATCCGCATGCGACTATCCTTAAACTTACTTGCAAGTACTGCACATACGAATACCCTACTCCGAACACCAAGCCCTTCTGACTGCCTACAAAGGTCTGCTTTGTTAGGCCTGCAATACAAATGTAGTCAAGGCATACTCTCTTGATGGAACACTTACAGACCTTCCTCCGGGGGTGCAGCTTCGTTAGGCCTACCCAGAGGGCCATCCTAGAGTATCCTCACGTCCCGTTGAAGTCTCGTACTTCCTTAAAGCCCAAAAATACTAAGTTGGATGTGCTTCTCCATTTATGAAATCCGTGATGAGCTGCTTCGTTAGACGCTCCATCCTTTGGGCTACTCCAAACGCATCTATTAGACCCTAAGTCTAATTTTTTAATTTGCGTTCAATTTACTTTCTTATTCTATTGGCTACTTATTTACCCTAATTAGCATATTCTTGCCCTCGTCTTACCTCTATCTATTGTGAGATTTCCATTTATTTAATAGGAAATGTTGTTGGTATGAGCTACATTCATTATCTTGCTTATTTAACTTAATATAAATCTTAAGTTCATTAAAATAAGCTTCTTTTATCATTCCTGCTTTATTTGCTTATTGACTTAATATAAATTATTTAAATAAGCTTCTACCATTATTATTGCTTATTAATTTATTCAAAGTCTCAAAATAAGATTTTTCGTTCTTATTACTTAATAATAACCTATGTTATAATTCTACCTATAATTGTCATTTTCTCTTCTTTTATAGTCCGTACATAATTCCAACATTTCTTTTCTGTTCTATTATGCCTTCTTTTATTATGATATAGAATATATTTTTATTCTCTTATATTATATAATTCACTTATCATAATAACTATCTTCTTAAATATTCTACGCAGTGAATGTGGACCTAGGTTCATTATCGTTTACAACTTCAAGTTCTTATCTAATAATTTACTTGATTCATGTCATACTTTGCTTTATTATCTTCTATTCTAGGAAGTAATTCTATTTTATTTGGTTGGTTATGAAAACTATATTTAAAAATCCATTTCCATATTTTAATATTAAATAATACTATAAACAATAATCTGTAACTGCAAGATATTTCTTTTGGAATAGTGTAAAATATAGTGGTTTCTCTATTTTACACTAATTCTCTTTTTCTTTCTTTTATTCTGGCAATTACGTTCATTGTTATCTTTTAAATATTAAATTACAGAAATGTATCATATTTTTTAAACCAACCAATTAACCTTTTAGTTACTAACAAATCCAGCTATTAGATTAATTAACTTTTCTCATTTTAACGTAATATATTATAGTAATTCCATTCCTCAAACTTTTATTACTTTACATCTTATTTCCTTCATTTCAGTATTTTTAATTATTTAATACATATTCACATTTAATCTATTCTAATCCATACGTGAAGAAAGAGGTGAAAATAGAAGAAGAATGATGCTTGCATAGAAATCCAAAACGTAGAAATAGATGTAAATCAATACTAATACTGTAAATAAACTATAAATTTCTTATAGTTCAGCATAACTTAATTAATAGGATTAATTATTGAATAAAATTATCTAAATGGGAATTTAGCGAAAATATATCTTAAACTTAAGAGATATATAAATAAATCCACTCACATGACGTCCTTAGCATTGCCTGTGCTCAGCTTGGCTCCATGGTCCTTATGGATCCCCTTCCAAGGTGCATAATATTTTAATTTAGAAGATCTTCTCCCTAGAAATATTTTCTTTTAGGGTCCAGCCTTTTGGCCAAGGACCCAAAGAAATATTTTCTATTTATGGTTTAGCCTTAGGCCAAGAACCCATTGGGAGAAAATCTAATTGTGAGAAAAGATCTAAGCCTAGGGTTCTATTTATAGGGGAGCTTGGGGTCTTAGACCATTAGATTCTTGGATTGAACCTGGAGCCACCTCGTCATAGGATCGTTCGGAGCCATAGGATCGAAGAACGTATAGCTCAGATCGCGTTTAAAACCAAAAATACGTCATTGTACGTACCTGGACGAGGCTTCGTCTAGGCCGTATGCGGGTCGACTGGGCGGCCGACCACCCATAGCCACTGGTTGACCAAGCGGTCGACCTTGGGGCTATTTGGGTCGACCTTCTGGTCGGCCCATAAACGTGTGTGTGTGTATATTCGTTTTCTTTCCCGCTTTTGTTTCGTTTATAACTTCTTCATATTGGCTCGGATTTTGACAAGTTATATATGGAAACTGATCAAAAAATCACCCAGGACGCAATGGTACAAGTCCTGATGCCATATTCTGAAAATTCCAAAATTATTTATTTTCATTGCTTATTGTCATTCGTTAAATTCTAACTATATAAAAAATGCGGGGTGTTACAGAACAAAAAAGAAATAATTGATTAGGCAGTGAAGGAATGGCGCACAAGATCATCGGAAAGCCTACATGAACATGCAAATAAAAGAGTTACTGTTTAAAATAAGGGTATGGTGTTTATCAAAGTTTCCCTCTTAGAAAGGTCGTGAGATTTGGGAATTTCGGAGAGCTGGCACCAAAGATTTGTTGGGAGTTTCCAATTTTATAAAGAATAGGAAAACTTGCTTACAATGTGTAGCTTTCGGATAAGTTGGAAGAAGCCCGTGATGTTGTTCACATTTCACATTTGAGGAAATACCTTCATGGCATAGCTACTATGGTAGAGCCTAATATATTAAGGGATACTGAGATGGAGCCAATAGCATCCCATGCCACCATATGCATTATGGAGCACAAAACTAAGAAGCGCCATAATAGGCTGGTTTGAGAGCAGTGAGGGGAGAATCCAATGAAAAGCATGAGGGCTTCTTATCCTAAGCTTTTCACCGGTAAGCTTTTTTCTTAAAAATTAGGTTTTGGTTGCATCATGATTGCTAGATTTTATGGTAGCATATGGTTGCTACACTTTTACTATCACTTTTGCACTGATATAGGATACTTTTTTGCATGTTTAGGGTGTTTGCATACATACTTATCCGTTACGATCATACACTCACACTAGGATTGAGCTCACATATAGTATGTCTACAGTACATAATCAAATTGCACTTTTGGTTGAGTAGATAACTTAGTTGTATAACATGGATGTTTATTGCACATTATGATGTTAATCCCTTGAAAAGATTTCAAGGATGAAATACTTTTAAAGGAGGGAATGTAACATCCCGTAAAATCAACTACAAATTAATGATTTGGATAGATTAATTTAAATAAGTTAAGGTTAAAAATGGAAATTTGGCAAAATTCATAATTTCACCATGAAAGTTATGTCGTTGCGTTCGTGGTGAAATTATGATCAATTTTTATATATAATGTTCTGAAAATGGAGCTCAAACACAAAAGGTGTGGACGTTTGAAGTTTTCAAATTAATTTAAATCGGATTCGAATTCAACTAATTAAATAATTCTTAAATTTGAAATTTGAAAGTTAACAGTGGTAAGACTTTGGGGTTAAGTAAATGTTAAAAATAACGTGAACATTAAATGATAATTAACGAAATAAATAAATAAACAGCGGCATAAAAAAATCTTCCTAAAACAAATGTCGTCGACCGCTAACAGTCAACCAATAGGGTAGGGCGGTCGACCGCTAACTGTGAATTTGCGGTTAGGGTTTCGCACTTTGGACGTTTAGTTTTTTATTATTCTAACTGCCCTAAATCAGACAGTTCTGGTATATTCCAACCACTATAAATAAGTGCCTAACCCCTGAACTTTTATTCAAAGATTATTTTGGAAACCTAGCGAAGCTCTGCCAGTTCATCTCTTCTAAGATTCAAAAAAAAACTCCATTAAGGTTTTAGGTAATAAATCCTAAATATTTATTTTGTTTTCTATTTATTTTCCCAACCCATTCTTCTTCAATTTTCTGAATCTAACGTATACATACAAATCTCTTATTGTGTGTATGTGTCTATATATATATATATATATCAAAAAGAAGAGATTTGGTAGAGAAGGCCTGTCAAATCCACATGAGGCAAAGCTAAGGATATACTGTGAGTGGAAATCTTAGCTTTTCTAACTTAGCAATTAATTAGTATAGTTTGGGTTTGAATATGCCTTGGGTAGTTTTAGCTTGCAAAAACATCATAGTATAAACCCCTGAAACTCCTTCAATGCGAAATGTTGACTCTAATTTGGAATCTCAATTGTATATGTCAAAATAATGGAAATTGTATAGATTTGCAGTTTTGATAATTTTACCTTTTATTCCACTTCTTATTCATTTTCTTTGAATATGGTTAAAGGGTTTCGATCAAGGAATAGTATGTAAGGTACGAATTTTATTCGTAGTTTGCACCGTTTATTCCCATGAATTAAATATAAATTTGTTTGCTTATTTTTATGTGAAAAAGAAGTTAAATAGAGTATAAAATTGGAATTGTAAGTTTCTATTATCAATATATTCCATTATTTTGGTATAATAAGTTGAGTTTAAATTTTTATTGTATACAAGTCTATTGATTGGTATTTTTTGACATGAATATTAGAATTTTGGTATTGTTGATAATATAGGATAAGACTGGTATAATTGTTGAAAGAGTTGACATTTAAACGCTAGTTTAGAGCATATATTCCGCACACTTCAAAATTACTAGACGCGTACCTTATATGTATTAACATAATTAATGTATACTATAACGTATAGTTGCGTAGTTAGATAGGTTATTAATTTTATTAAATCCCCTTTAGACAAGTAATTAATGTTAAATGCGAAATAAGAGAGACCTCTTATAAGGCCTTGATTATGAAAACAGTTATATGTGTGATAATATATGTAGAGTTTATGTAGATTATGACTAAGTTATAGGGATGTGAGGTCAGTCAAAAGCACACGGAAGTCTACCCAGCTAATCTGGCTACTAGCAGTGTGACTTTGGAGCTAATAAGGGACATCACCTATAATAAGTAACTACGATGACACGAGGTTAATCTCAAATTCTGTAAGGTAAATCTACCCAGCTAATCTGACTACCAGTACCTACGGATAGTCGGGCTAATGTGAGACATCACCGTAAGGTATGGGTCATAATACGAAGGACTTGCTTCAAAGATTGAAGGTAATAAGTGGTTATGTGAGGGTCCGCCTCTTCTCTATATAGGAAGTAGTAAATGGTCGGGATTATAGGTTAGGCACGGTAGAGGAGATCTCGGGAAAGGGCACTTCAATAGGAAGTATTAAGTGGCTGAAGAGATTCCATGCAATGTCAGCTAGATAGTTACTAGTGAGAGTCCGCCTTGGGATTATAGGTAGTAACTGACATGGACCTACCTTAAATAAGGTACTAAATGGTCAGAGTCTGATTAATTCTCGTTAAAAGGTATTAAGTGACTTGAGTATTATCTCTTACATTGATAAGACATTATGGACGATAGATATGGGTTATCAAGTTGATAACAAGTTGGCAATGGGCTTATATTTGGAAAGCCTTTTATTTAAGTTTGAAAAAAGACTTCGAGCTTATATTTGAAAAGACTTATGATTTAAGTAGAATACGTAAGAAATAATTCCTATTTAAATTATACTACCCAAGTACTAATATAGAAACGCTCAAGCTTTTAATTCACTAGACATATGTTGTTCTGACTCCCTCCTCATTACAACATAGATTATAGAAGATGATGATGAAGGTGAAGGTGTGGAGTAAGCTTGTGGCAGTCTATTTATTTATCTATTCATGTTATTTTCAGATTTACTCATTGGAAACTATTGTATTTTAAAAATATACCATGGATATGTAACATTTATTATTGGTTTTTATTTGAATTTTAAATAAAATGGTAACTGCTTCTGTTGTTATATTTTATCCTTCCGCTGTGAGTTTTGAATGTATATATAAATAGCTCTGTATTGTTCTTTTACCAACCAACATCCAACTTTGGAATAGGTCTAAGTTTTGATGGGTCATTTCTACATCGGGATTTAGGTCCGTTTTAGAGCGGGTTGTTACATACACCTTCCCGTAAATACTTTTCTTCCATAGTTCTTATAATCCAGTGTCATCTTAGAGATGTCCACTCCTCTGGTAGCCGCCGGTCTCGACTCAACAATTTCAACTAGTTGTTGTCTTATCATTTCCATCACAAATTGGAGGAACAAGGAATTCACATTCATTCCTCCTTCAACCAGGGCAGGCATTTAAATATTGGCTTCAATACGAACTTCTGGGGCCGCCTCCCCTCCTTGGCCATTGGTTTGCGTACTATCGGTTCCTCTTCTAGGATTCGCTCTTGTACTTCATTTGGTAAAACATCGGTTACGTAGGTCCATTCTTACCTTCTGCATAAGCAAGGGTTCATAAGAAATAGAAGTGAAGAGAGTGAGAGAAATAGTAGAGGTGTAGATATATATATATATATAATAGGATATATTTATATCAAAATATAAGTACATTATATATAACGTATACCCTTCCCAAAGCATTCATTTTCTAGGTTTCTAACTTATACTTAGCATTTTTTTACTTAGGTTTTCCCCTAACCTAACCACCGATACCACATTGTGACATCCCTCACTCTGGGACCCTAAAACAGGCTCTGATGATGCCGTAGTTATCGCCAGAATTATTTTCAAGTGATAAAGTGAATTCAGTATTATTGCACAACTACTAAGTAAATAGAGTAGCTAGATAATTTTTCATTACACAAATTTGTTTTACAAGATTCATTATATCCTCATTAACCCTATTTGTTCCCACGCAGCGGTAAATACAATAAGAAAATAAGAGTAGTGTCATATCCAACATACGCAGATGCCAACACAATACATAACCAGTTATAATTCCTAGTTTTACATAGTGGAAATTTCAAAATAATTTTTATTAGGAAGATAATCCTCCTGCTTCGTCTTTGGATCTTTATTCATCCTTTCAAAAAATACCTATCTAATCCATAAACTCAGCCTATTCGAATGAGTGCCCATGAGTTTGTGGGAAATAATAAAAACACGGGCCAGTCATAAAGTCTAGTATGATTAAAATCTTACCCTAAACAATCATAGTGAGACGACGCCACTGTAGCATGGAACATGTTTTCCCCTCACTTTCTCATCATAACAATTACATCACTACATGTAAACAACATTACATCAAAAGCAACAATGTGCATTACGTTCAATCCATACGTGCACCCTACACTTTTCATCCAGTTATGAACCATGCCATATTTATATTAACAATTTAGATCAAGTATACCCAATACTTAATATATAATTATGCACCAAGTCATCTAATCATCCACCATCCATTCAAACATCACCTAATCTCTTGTTTTAGGTGTTCTTCTTTATGTTACCATTAACTTGCTTTAGTTAATACCTCTCTAGGTCTATCTATCACTAATTTATCTTTTCTTGAACAACGTCACCTTATGAAATGGCCAGCCATTTTATGGGGCCACCTTAACTAGAGCCACCATGGCTCTCCTAAGAGATTGAATGTAAGCATCCTGAATATATTCCAATAGGTGTCCTTACTGAGCATCAATAGCCCCTCTAAGTCCCTGAAATGCTATTGTTCATGTTGCTGATTTATTTTACTTATAACACCACCTTGATGTTTTTAGAACCCCTCCATGGCACCTCTTTTGTAACGACCCAGAATTTTGAACAAATTTAATTGAAAATATTTAATTAATTTTAAATATTTGAGCGATGATTTAATTTGAATCCCCGATATAACTTTGAAATTTGCGATTAAACTTTAAAATTTAAACTATTGAATGCTGAATAAAAATTTAAATCTTCAATTTAAAGTTGAAGAAAAATATTTCGAAAGCTTTTAAAATTTATATTGATAACACTGAAGATAATAGAAGCTTCAGAATCGAATTTGGAAGTGAATTGTTCGGTTTGAAATTTTATCGTTTAAATTGAATTTAAAAATAGCCTTCCGAGGCGCAGTCTCGGAATTCGACGAGACCAGTTCCATTGGGTCCGTAATATTGAATTATTACTGGATTTCAAATTTCGTAGCATTTGGAATTGTTATGTGACCGTACGGTGAATAAACGCATTGGAATTAAATCAAATTCAATTTAAATTTAAATTTTAAAATTTGTCAACGCAGCAGAGATTCTTTCTTCAGCCTGCCTTCTTTCAACATCGATGCTTTTTCTCTGCAATGTCGCGTAATCTTGTCTCCCATTTCTTCTCTGATAAATCACGTTCCTCCTTTCTATTCAAAATCAGAAACGAAGAAAAATTTAAAAATGGCGACCTCTTTCTTTCATTCTCGTTCAAAATAAATGGCCGCATACCCTTCCTCTCGTTCAAAAACAAAACGAATGGCTGAAGCAAAATAATCACTAATCTCCTCCCACCTTTAATTCATTCGCTCGAAAGAAAATGGCCGAGTATTTGTTTCGAAAACAAATCGAACGAAATCACGTATTCTCCTCCATCCCCAATTCCATACCTTCGGCCTCCACTGAATACAACTTCACAAAGTCGAAATCAAGTTCCCAGTAGTCGAAATCTTTGAGGAAGTAGCGCAATGGGTATCGATCGCGAGAGGCGGTCACGAGTTCGTCGCGTACGATGTCGCGTGGGCGAGCGCGTAGGGAGATAGCGATATCGACAGAGAGGGTTGCGATTAGGGTTTGGACCCTCGGCCCACGTACGCGAACTGATGGTGGCTCGATGGTCGATGTAGTGGTGTAGCACGCGTGCGATGGATAAGGCAGCGACGACGAGGTTGGATTGGTGGGGTCTCGCGACATTTGTGATGGGTTCGAGCTTCTCAGGGGATCGCGAGGTGGGAGCTCGGGTTCGTGGGGGCGGCATCGATCAGCGTGGGCTTCTGTTTGTAGTCGCGTGGTCGAGGTTTGGTTCGAGCAGCAGTTCAATCGATAGTAAGGTTTATTACTTAATTTTTCCAGTGAAGAGAATTTTTTTTCTGTTGTTCATTTGCAGAGAAAGAAAAATAAAATAAAATAAAAGTTATGTATACATATGAAGATTTTTAATTTATACATATAGAAGCAAATAGATTTGATAATCTCTGAAGTTAAAATTTTGAAACTGGGATTTAAAAATAATAAGAATGTATGTATAAAGGTAAGATTTTTATAAACCCATATAGCCTATTTTTATGTAAGCAGATTGAAAAAAAAAATTATTAAAGGAGAAATTCGTTGATTTAAAACTATCAAAACGAAAATTTGATTATTCGATTTATATTGAATATTAATAAATTGTACAATATTTATACAAGGTCAAAAGATCGTGAAAACCAAATTGGAATCGAAGTGGGATTGCAAAATAAAAAGCAAAGGTGAGATCTTTCTCACTCAAATAAATTTTGTATTGCAGTTATTTATTGACTGATATGATTGCTATTTGGATGTGATATTAGATATAGTAGGATATATATATATATAGCAATATATACATATTGGCATATGTATATATTGGATTGATTGTTTTTCCCGCCTCGTATAGCGGATGAGACCCTATTGCGCCGTTAGTAAGCGGATGATTTTTATAAAAAACCCATATACCGCGATATTCCACCTCGAAGTGGAATTGGTATTGTGCTAACGTCTTTGGATGCAGGGAAACAGGTTGGAGGGATTCAACTGGACCCCTCATATTGATTGAATTTATTTATACTGTGATGTGAATCTGTGAATGATTATATTGATGTTATTGATCATATTGATGTCTGGAAATTGTTTGAAAGCTAAAATTTAGCTGAATGGATGTTTGATATCATTGGATTCCAAAAATAAACGAAATTGAATTTTTGAAATTCAAGTAGAAATTTTTAAGTGAATTAATTTTAGAAATTGAATAAATTTGAAGAAAGAAGAATTTTAAAACATAAAAAGTTGATTTTATAATCTTATCGAATTTATTTCCAGAATTAGGTGAAAATGTTAAATAAATGGATTTCGTAAAATAGTGATTATAAATTGAAGAATTTAATTTAGATTTGGATTTTTTTTAAATAGATTGAAAGAGACAAAGAAATTTATTCTCTTTAAAAGGAATTTATTTAAAATGAAATAAGTTGGAAGTCTAATTAGAAATTAAATTTATGAATTGAAATAACTTGGGAAATGAATGTAAAAATGATTTCAAATTGAAGAATTCTTTTAAAAATAGAATATTGAATAAATTGGAAAGAATAAGGAAATTATTTAGAAATGATAAAATTTTGGAAATCAATCTGTAATTGATGTAGTATTTGGAAATGATGTTAAAATGGGTTTATAAAAGGATAGGATTTCCAGTTTGTAAAGTTTTAAAAGAATGATCTTTGTAAATAAATGAAATTATAAGTATTTAACTTATAATATGGATTGTGGTATAAAAATTGAGTTATGAGTTGAATTGGTAAATAAAGAAGATTTATAAATTGAAGTTTTTATAAATAGAAATAGAATTTATAAACGTTGTTTTATAAATTCAAAATCAATTGAATTTGATAAATTAAATATAGAAGGTTATTAAGGAAATTTTATCCACGATTTTGGACAGTGGATAATCTTTGAAATAAAAATGTGTAGAAAAGATTGAAATTTGATTAGTGAAGTATATTCACGATTTTGGACAGTGAATATATTTTTAAGTAAAATGGATATGGTTTTGGGAAAGTGATATTTGAAATGAAGCTAATTTTTTTTAAAAGATGTTTTAAAATATATTGAATATCGAAATCATAGATTTCAACATTATTGTTGAAATAGACGTTTTCGAGAAATAGAAGGAAATGGTGGACTATAACACTGGTGTTATAGTAAATGATTTCCGAAAGGAAATGTTTTTATGTAGTATTGGGATTTATACATCTATCTTAAAATTCGAATCCCTATACTAGTGATTTTGAGTTGTTGTAACGATGTTTTACGTAACATTCGTTTTGACTCAAATGATTTCCTTAAAGAATGAAACATATACTAAATTTTGTTTTAAGTATATCGAATATTTTCAAACGTTGAAAATAAATAGATTTGTGAACTACTTATTTTTAAATAAGTATGGAATTACTTTTCCAATATGATATGAAATGTTTGTTAAGAATTTATCTTTGTAAAGATAAATTGAAATTGAATATTTGAAATCAATTTAGAAAAAATCGTATATCAGTAGATATTTTGAAAGATGTAAATTCACTATGGAATTTATAAAAGAAATGGAAGTTCGTTTTAAAAATAAACGTTGCTTTATTTTTAAAGTGTGGAAATTTTATATCTAGTAAAGATATTTTGGAAAATAAATAATTTGGGAAAATTATTTGGAATCTGATGATGTTGCGCATCTTTATTGATAGTTAAATAACCGACTATCAATAATTACCTTGAACGATATTTGTTGTGAATTGGATGAATTTGAATGCCACACTTATTTTTGAATAAGCGCTCACTATTCGGGTTAGCCGGGAAAGGACCATGGGGTCGTATAACCCATTCCGAATATGTGATACGTCGTTATGAATTGCATTCGAAGACCGGTGTTGAAGACCGGATATTTTTGAAAACAGAAGGATTACCGTCGAGTTACTCTACATCGGTTGATCTCCGATTTAGAGGTTTTATCACCCTTAGTGACGGGAAGTCCGGATGTGATTAGAAAATTATCCGGATGTGCAAGGGCTTCGTGAGAAGTGCCTTCGGTTCTGTTCGATCCCGGAACAGACTTGTATGGATTGTGTGTCTGACGTTACAAATTGAGATATAAAGCTGATTTCTTTCAAATACATTTCTGTTGGTGGCGGAGAATTTATTTTCTTAGCTTAACACCCTTCTCTGAGACGTACGAGCTCAGAGGTTATGTAGTTGAAATTTATCGGCGATATACTCCCAATTTGGTAACGTGGCATGCTGAGTGTTGTTGTGAAATGATCGTTGTTTGATCATTTATGATATGATCGTTTGTTTGATCATTTATCTTTGTGATCATTTCTATGATCATTTGTTGACCCGAAGCATGGCTTTGTAGAAAGCGTAGCTTTGTGGACGAGACTTCGTCGGACCTCACACCCCGGAAATGGTCAAAACAGGAAGGATGCAGCAAGGTTCTAGGGAGTAGCGCCCCTTAGTGTATGTCATTCCTTCTGGATAGAGGTGATATCATGGTATGGAGCCCAGATACTTAACCTATGTTGATACTGCTTATTATGTGATTTGTTGCGAATCGGGGATCCTCGGGAAGATCGGTTACGATCGGGGGATGGCATACGCGTGTCAGTAGTTACCTATTTTTGCAGAGGTAACCCGACCTTGTGTTGGCAGAGATCCGGTTAGGTTCTCGGGACGTCATTCCAGGGGCGTTCCTTCGTGGAATAGGAAGTTCCTTAGCCTGACCATTTGTTGGAAATCCAAATCCCAATACGCACCTTGTACGGTATTAGTTGTAGAACCTGCCATTTACGTACGGTGGTCACCACTGTTTAGATGGTAGCTATAGTAGGCATACGATACTGGTCGTATGTTGGCTAAGATTAATATTATACTTTCGAAATGTTTTCTACACTATGCACTAATAATAATATCAAAAATGATTTGATTTTGCGTATCAAGCATCTTTGACTATCATAAGAAGAAATCTCCTCCAATTCTGCGTTTGCATTGTGTGTGTGGTGGGAGGTCTTATGGTAGTTTCATTTTCCAAAAGCATTGCGAATTGACTTTAAAATATTCCTGTTGTTTATTTTGAAGATAAACTGTTTTACGATCTCACACCAGTCACCATGACTGACTCGGAGTTTATTGTTCCCTTCTAAACTCTGGGTGCCCACCAATTTCCACACGGGCAGCCTAGAGTTATGTTATCAGGATATTCTGGATATTCTGGAGCTTTGGAAGCAAGATGGATGGCGAAACGTACATACGTACTTGTTTATTTATTCCGCTGTGTATTCTGTATGAGGACAAGTTTATATAACTGTCCATTGTTGTATATTGACTCTGATTGATGTATGTATAAACTGATATAGTTCTTTGTTTTAAAAGACTAGTGATTATCTATTATATATTGTTCCGTTGCGATATGTGAGACTCTGATATTGTTTCTGTTTCTGATGTTGTTCTGTTGTTCTTCTTCTCTTCTTTCTTCTTTCTTCTTCTTCTACCTTTTTCTTGTTTCTTAAAACCCCTCAATGTTCGTATTTCCGTGCCTCTTGAGTTAATAAATGGAGATTAGTGTTAAATCAAGGAGTACAGATTTGCGGGTCTTGACAGTTGGTATCATAGCATATGGTTAAGCGACAACCCTGCTCTGTTGGGTGTTACTCATTAGAGATAGAGTCAGTTGTACTCTAGAATGAGTTTGAGTGTAATAATAGATACGAGTGCGTATTTGTTAGTGAATATAAAATTGTTTTGTATTGTGATGATTGATTTATTGAGTGGTATATGAACCTTCGTCGGCACAGTCTACACAACTGGATCGATGGGGTTTCTAAACACTTGAATAGAACAATTCGACACAGTATTGTTTTAAAATAGGGTAAATGAGATAATTTTACCCAAGACTATTTTGTATATAAAAGAAATGATTTTCTGTAAATTATTACAGTATATGGTTGCATGGTTGCTAGAAGTAATAATATTAAATTATTCCCATTGGAAATAAATAAGAAATTAAAATCATAACTCCAAAGTTAGGAAATAAATTCACATACAAATGAAATCTAAAAATGTAAGTTATAAATGTGATTTGAAACGGAATTCTAGAGAAATATTTGGAAATGTTTTGAAAAGAATTTGAAAATTTTGGAGATTTGGAAAGTTTAAATCCTAATTGGAGTTGGAAATGAATTTCAAAGGTTTTGAAACGTATTTTGGAGAGATAAAAGCTCTAAACTCTTTTCGGTCGTTGGAAAATAACTTCGGTAATGACTGCAGCATCATCGATGTTCATTTTCGGGTTTCCAAAAGAGGAATTGCTGCCAAATTGTTTTAAATGGAAGTTGTTTGGAAAAATTTGGGTTTTGATTTTGAAATTCAAAGAATAATTTGAAAAAAATTAATGGAATGGAATTAGTAATGTGAATGTATAAATGATTTTATCGAGATGTAAATAAGTCAAAGACTTATAAAATATTTGAAATCTGATTGGAATAAGATTCAAATTGAAATGAATTAGTGAATGAATAAATAAATTTGCAATTGCAAGTGACAGAAAATGAAATTGAATGTTAAAATTCATCTTTGAATTTGTAAGTAAATGAGACTGAATTGAATTTGATTTGTGAAAAATGAAGTTAAGTATTAAACTAAAATTAGTAAGTGAAGCTAATTGATTATGGACCAAATGAATAAGGTTTGGAACGAATTAAATTCAGTAATTATAATAGAAAGGAAAATTGAATTCGAATTGGAAATCCAGTTTAAATGTAAGTAGATTTAACCGAAGTGGTAAATTGAAAATAAATATAATGTGTATATGGAATATTTATATGGAACCTAAGAAATGAAGAGTGAAATTCTTGAATAAAATTTGATGATTGAATGAACTAAAGAATGAAACTGGAATTGAAACTGAATGTTGAAAACAAATTTGAATAAGTGGATTAGAATTTGAAATGAATTTGAAATGAATTAGTAATTGAACCTAATCTAAAATAAGCAGTTATAAATGAAATTTAATCGATGAAATTCAATATTCAGAAGTTGAATTGAATCCAAATTAGATTGAAATTGAATTCAAATGAATTTGAAATGCAAAACTGAATGATAATGGATGTAACTTCAATAGTAAGCTAGAAATGGTATAAGCAGTTTATATTGGAAAATTTTGTAATGGAATGTGCAAAATAGTTTGAATATTGTAGCTAGATATTTTGGCTAGTAGGATATACAGGTGTATAAAGGAATTGGAAATTTGATTTCAAAGATAAATTTGAATTGCTCGACAAAAGGTAAGTATTTGAATTTCAATATGAGATTTGCTGATTTCTTGTCTAGCCGCTTGGCTTTTTCTTTTTGAAATCTGAGAGTCCGTAGGGACGTTTTGTAGTTGTGCCGTATTAGCCGTGCAAAGGAGACGCTGGCGAAATTTTTTGAAAATTTCAGGTGTTAGAAAATTTTTGAGAAATTTTTGAAAGTTTAAAATTTGAATTTAAATTTAAATTTGAATTTTGAGGTAAACAATGTTGTTTGAAACTTAAAATTGAAGTTGGAAATTTAGTTGAATTGATAACGAATCTTTAGTAGGAAGATTTGTTTTGAAAATCTGACAAAACTATTGGGATTTGGTAAAATAGTAGACGAGTTAAGGACCTTTTTTTCCTAACTTGTAATTTCGGGACGAAATTCTTTTAAGGGGGGAAGATTGTAACGACCCGGAATTTTGAACAAATTTAATTGAAAATATTTAATTAATTTTAAATATTTGAGCGATGATTTAATTTGAATCCCCGATATAACTTTGAAATTTGCGATTAAACTTTAAAATTTAATCTATTGAATGCTGAATAAAAATTTAAATCTTCAATTTAAAGTTGAAGAAAAATATTTCGAAAGCTTTTAAAATTTATATTGATAACACTGAAGATAATAGAAGCTTCAGAATCGAATTTGGAAGTGAATTGTTCGGTTTGAAATTTTATCGTTTAAATTGAATTTAAAAATAGCCTTCCTAGGCGCAGTCTCGGAATTCGACGAGACCAGTTCCATTGGGTCCGTAATATTGAATTATTATCGGATTTCAAATTTCGTAGCATTTGGAATTGTTATGTGACCGTACGGTGAATAAACGCATTGGAATTAAATCAAATTCAATTTAAATTTAAAATTTAAAATTTGTCAACGCAGCAGAGATTCTTTCTTCAGCCTGCCTTCTTTCAACATCGATGCTTTTTCTCTGCAATGTCGCGTACTCTTGTCTCCCATTTCTTCTCTGATAAATCACGTTCCTCCTTTATATTCAAAATCAGAAACGAAGAAAAATTTAAAAATGGTGACCTCTTTCTTTCGTTCTCGTTCAAAATAAATGGCCGCATACCCTTCCTCTCGTTCAAAAACAAAACGAATGGCTGAAGCAAAATAATCACTAATCTCCTCCCACCTTTAATTCATTCGCTCGAAAGAAAATGGCCGAGTATTTGTTTCGAAAACAAATCGAACGAAATCACGTATTCTCCTCCATCCCCAATTCCATACCTTCGGCCTCCACTGAATACAACTTCACAAAGTCGAAATCAAGTTCCCAGTAGTCGAAATCTTTGAGGACGTAGCGTGATGGGTATCGATCGCGAGAGGCGGTCGCGAGTTCGTCGCGTACGATGTCGCGTGGGCGAGCGCGTAGGGAGATAGCGATATCGACAGAGAGGGTTGCGATTAGGGTTTGGACCCTCGGCCCACGTACGCGAACTGATGGTGGCTCGATGGTCGATGTAGTGGTGTAGCACGCGTGCGATGGATAAGGCAGCGACGACGAGGTTGGATTGGTGGGGTCTCGCGACATTTGTGATGGGTTCGAGCTTCTCAGGGGATCGCGAGGTGGGAGCTCGGGTTCGTGGGGGCGGCATCGATCAGCGTGGGCTTCTGTTTGTAGTCGCGTGGTCGAGGTTTGGTTCGAGCAGCAGTTCAATCGACAGTAAGGTTTATTACTTAATTTATCCAGTAAAGAGAATTTTTTTTCTGTTGTTCATTTGCAGAGAAAGAAAAATAAAATAAAATAAAAGTTATGTATACATATAAAGATTTTTAATTTATACATATAGAAGCAAATAGATTTGATAATCTCTGAAGTTAAAATTTTGAAACTGGGATTTAAAAATAATAAGAATGTATGTATAAAGGTAAGATTTTTATAAACCCATATAGCCTATTTTTATGTAAGCAGATTGAAAAAAAAAATTATTAAAGGAGAAATTCGTTGATTTAAAACTATCAAAACGAAAAATTGATTATTCGATTTATATTGAATATTAATAAATTGTACAATATTTATACAAGGTCAAAAGATCGTGAAACCAAATTGGAATCGAAGTGGGATTGCAAAATAAAAAGCAAAGGTGAGATCTTTCTCACTCAAATAAATTTTGTATTGCAGTTATTTATTGACTGATATGATTGCTATTTGGATGTGATATTAGATATAGTAGGATATATCTATATATATAGCAATATATACATATTGGCATATGTGTATATTGGATTGATTGTTTTTCCCGCCTCGTATAGCGGATGAGACCCTATTGCGCCGTTAGTAAGCGGATGATTTTTATAAAAAACCCATATACCGCGATATTCCACCTCGAAGTGGAATTGGTATTGTGCTAACGTCTTTGGATGTAGGGAAACAGGTTGGAGGGATCCAACTGGACCCCTCATATTGATTGAATTTATTTATACTGTGATATGAATCTGTGAATGATTATATTGATGTTATTGATCATATTGATGTCTGGAAATTGTTTGAAAGCTAAAATTTAGCTGAATGGATGTTTGATATCATTGGATTCCAAAAATAAAC
Organism: Allium fistulosum; assembly: GCA_030737815.1. Taxonomy (NCBI): domain Eukaryota; kingdom Viridiplantae; phylum Streptophyta; class Magnoliopsida; order Asparagales; family Amaryllidaceae; genus Allium; species Allium fistulosum. The sequence goes on from CM060906.1 coordinate 571,850,070, forward strand.
GAAATTGAATTTTTGAAATTCAAGTAGAAATTTTTAAGTGAATTAATTTTAGAAATTGAATAAATTTGAAGAAAGAAGAATTTTAAAACATAAAAAGTTGATTTTATAATCTTATCGAATTTATTTCCAGAATTAGGTGAAAATGTTAAATAAATGGATTTCGTAAAATAGTGATTATAAATTGAAGAATTTAATTTAGATTTGGATTTTTTTTAAATAGATTGAAAGAGACAAAGAAATTTATTCTCTTTAAAAGGAATTTATTTAAAATGAAATAAGTTGGAAGTCCAATTAGAAATTAAATTTATGAATTGAAATAACTTGGGAAATGAATGTAAAAATGATTTCAAATTGAAGAATTCTTTTAAAAATAGAATATTGAATAAATTGGAAAGAATAAGGAAATTATTTAGAAATGATAAAATTTTGGAAATCAATCTGTAATTGATGTAGTATTTGGAAATGATGTTAAAATGGGTTTATAAAAGGATAGGATTTCCAGTTTGTAAAGTTTTAAAAGAATGATCTTTGTAAATAAATGAAATTATAAGTATTTAACTTATAATATGGATTGTGGTATAAAAATTGAGTTATGAGTTGAATTGGTAAATAAAGAAGATTTATAAATTGAAGTTTTTATAAATAGAAATAGAATTTATAAACGTTGTTTTATAAATTCAAAATCAATTGAATTTGATAAATTAAATATAGAAGGTTATTAAGGAAATTTTATCCACGATTTTGGACAGTGGATAATCTTTGAAATAAAAATGTGTAGAAAAGATTGAAATTTGATTAGTGAAGTATATTCACGATTTTGGACAGTGAATATATTTTTAAGTAAAATGGATATGGTTTTGGGAAAGTGATATTTGAAATGAAGCTAATTTTTTTAAAAGATGTTTTAAAATATATTGAATATCGAAATCATAGATTTCAACATTATTGTTGAAATAGACGTTTTCGAGAAATAGAAGGAAATGGTGGACTATAACACTGTTGTTATAGTAAATGATTTCCGAAAGGAAATGTTTTTATGTAGTATTGGGAATTATACATCTATCTTAAAATTCGAATCCCTATACTAGTGATTTTGAGTTGTCATAACGATGGTTTACGTAACATCGTTTTGACTCAAATGATTTCCTTAAAGAATGAAACATATACTAAATTTTGTTTTAAGTATATCGAATATTTTCAAACGTTGAAAATAAATAGATTTGTGAACTATTTATTTTTAAATAAGTATGGAATTACTTTTCCAATATGATATGAAATGTTTGTTAAGAATTTATCTTTGTAAAGATAAATTGAAATTGAATATTTGAAATCAATTTAGAAAAAATCGTATATCAGTAGATATTTTGAAAGATGTAAATTCACTATGGAATTTATAAAAGAAATGGAAGTTCGTTTTAAAAATAAACGTTGCTTTATTTTTAAAGTGTGGAAATTTTATATCTAGTAAAGATATTTTGGAAAATAAATAATTTGGGAAAATTATTTGGAATCTGATGATGTTACGCATCTTTATTGATAGTTAAATAACCGACTATCAATAATTACCTTGAACGATATTTGTTGTGAATTGGATGAATTTGAATGCCACACTTATTTTTGAATAAGCGCTCACTATTCGGGTTAGCCGGGAAAGGACCATGGGGTCGTATAACCCATTCCGAATATGTAATATGTCGTTATGAATTGCATTCGAAGACCGGTGTTGAAGACCGGATATTTTTGAAAACGGAAGGATTACCGTCGAGTTACTCTACATCGGCTGATCTCCGATTTAGAGGTTTTATCACCCTTAGTGACGGGAAGTTCGGACGTGATTAGAAAATTATCCGGATGTGCAAGGGCTTCGTGAGAAGTGCCTTCGGTTCTGTTCGATCCCGGAACAGACTTGTATGGATTGTGTGTCTGACGTTACAAATTGAGATATAAAGCTGATTTCTTTCAAATACATTTCTGTTGGTGGCGGAGAATTTGTTCTCTTAGCTTAACACCCTTCTCTGAGACGTACGAGCTCAGAGGTTATGTAGTTGAAATTTATCAGCGATATACTCCCAATTTGGTAACGTGGCATGCTGAGTGTTGCTGTGAAATGATCGTTGTTTGATCATTTATGATATGATCGTTTGTTTGATCATTTATCTTTGTGATCATTTCTATGATCATTTGTTGACCCGAAGCATGGCTTTGTAGAAAGCGTAGCTTTGTGGACGAGACTTCGTCGGACCTCACACCCCGGAAATGGTCAAAACAGGAAGGATGCAGCAAGGTTCTAGGGAGTAGCGCCCCTTAGTGTATGTCATTCCTTCTGGATAGGGGTGGTATCATGGTATGGAGCCCAGATACTTAACCTATGTTGATACTGCTTATTATGTGATTTGTTGTGAATCGGGGATCCTCGGGAAGATCGGTTACGATCGGGGGATGGCATACGCGTGTCAGTAGTTACCTATTTTTGCAGAGGTAACCCGGCCTTGTGTTGGCAGAGATCCGGTTAGGTTCTCGGGACGTCATTCCAGGGGCGTTCCTTCGTGGAATAGGAAGTTCCTTAGCCTGACCATTTGTTGGAAATCCAAATCCCAATACGCACCTTGTACGGTATTAGTTGTAGAACCTGCCATTTACGTACGGTGGTCACCACTGTTTAGATGGTAGCTATAGTAGGCATACGATACTGGTCGTATGTTGGCTAAGATTAATATTATACTTTCGAAATGTCTTCTACACTATGCACTAATAATAATATCAAAAATGATTTGATTTTGCGTATCAAGCATCTTTGACTATCATAAGAAGAAATCTCCTCCAATTCTGCGTTTGCATTGTGTGTGTGGTGGGAGGTCTTATGGTAGTTTCATTTTCCTAAAGCATTGCGAATTGACTTTAAAATATTCCTGTTGTTTATTTTGAAGATAAACTGTTTTACGATCTCACACCAGTCACCATGACTGACTCGGAGTTTATTGTTCCCTTCTAAACTCTGGGTGCCCACCAATTTCCACACGGGCAGCCTAGAGTTATGTTATCAGGATATTCTGGATATTCTGGAGCTTTGGAAGCAAGATGGATGGCGAAACGTACATACGTACTTGTTTATTTATTCCGCTGTGTATTCTGTATGAGGACAAGTTTATATAACTGTCCATTGTTGTATATTGACTCTGATTGATGTATGTATAAACTGATATAGTTCTTTGTTTTAAAAGACTAGTGATTATCTATTATATATTGTTCTATTGCGATATGTGAGACTCTGATATTGTTTCTGTTTCTGATGTTGTTCTGTTGTTCTTCTTCTCTTCTTTCTTCTTCTTCTACCTTTTTCTTGTTTCTTAAAACCCCTCAGGGTTCGTATTTCCGTGCCTCTTGAGTTAATAAATGGAGATTAGTGTTTAATCAAGGAGTACGGATTTGCGGGTCTTGACATCTTTAGAGTTTTAAATTGTTCTTAGGTTGAACCATACCATGGCACACTTTCATATACCATTAAACTTTAGAATTAATAATCAAGTCACCTGCCATCCAAAACTCTATGAGTTAGTATATCATTACGATCATGTTTCAACCTTTCTTTCATTCATTAGGTATGTACCCTACACATTCTTTAGATAAACATTTTTATCTTTGATTAAATGATACTCTATCATTTATTAGCTTCTCTAAGATTTCTTCCATTTTAAAAATAAGTTAACATGATTTAACTTATAGAATTATTCCTTTATTTCATCTCTATGAAATATTCAAGAAACCATCTTCCAAAGTGCACCAAGTATTTTTCATTTTACTTAGAAAAATATAGCCTCCCAAGCTATCACAATTTGAACTTAGCCGTCATTAATTGGCTATCCTATAGCCATCGCAAGTCAAGCCCACCTATCGCATATTGGTTATCCCATAGCCATCGCATGTTGACTTTCCTAGGCCATCGCTAGTTAACACTCAAAATGACATTGCATGTTGATAGTTTATTTTGGCTATCGCAAGTCAAGCCTCTGTATGCTGTCACACATTGACACTTCTCTTAGTTGTTGTAGGTTGATAGCTCCGCTAGCTATCACACGTTGAGCTTCAAGTAACTGTCGCCAGTTGACTTCCTTAAGCCATCATAAATTGAGCTTCCATCAAGCAATCACATGTTAAGCTTACTTTATACCTTCGTATGTTGAAGAACGTAGAGCTATCGCAAGTTAATAGATGTCGTAAGTTGAGCTCTAAGAGCTATTGCACATTGGCTTCCAATAGCTGTCGCTAGTTAACAGACTATTGGATATCGCAAGTGGATGGCTTTAGTAGCTATCGCAAGTTAGAATGGCACGCCCATAGTTAACTTAAAAACAATTTTGTCACTTTATACCAAATCTCATTTGGTGTTGAATTCTCATTGGTTAATCGATCTCTTTGTAGTTTTCTTTTCAGAATTTGTTAAATACATCATTAACTAATTTCCTTTAGTCAATTAATTCTTCATTTTACCAAATAATTCATATAAAATCGAAAACTAATAGAAAAAATCTCAAAAATTCATAAAAAATCCAATTTATTATAGTTTACCTCATATTAAAACTTCAGGTCAAAATAATTATTTTTCTTAAAATTAACCATTTTCCCAACCTAGAAAATTCATAACAATTCCAAATAAATTCCGTAAACTATGAAATTGAAAGTCCATCATTATTTATCATTATAAACATCATATTAAATTTTTGAAGCATATAATTTGATTAAATCATGTTTTATCCTAAAACATGAATAAATTCCTTTTATTTAAATTTCAAATCTCATTCCAAAAAAGTTTTAATCATTTAAACACATTTATCAACATCAAAGTCATCCAATTAAAAACAAATCCAAACCCAAATGGGTTAGAAAGTGTTATAGGGGAAATTTTACTCACCTTGGTTAAGAAAACCTTGTTTTAATCTCTTTTCTTCTTAAAATTGGAAGCTTGAATTCTTCTACCTTTAATTTCCTCTTCCTTAGCTTGAAAATGATGGCCTGCCTTGCTTGAGTTTTAGGGATTTAGTTTTGTAAATGAAAATTAGCGTGGAATCATGGAATGTGGCTAAGGAAAATACACTAGTGATTTTGGCATGGGCTAATATCCCTTCTAGCTAGTCTCACCAATACATCTCCCCTAACACTAATTCTTTTCACTCTAAAACTTAATTTATTTATCTCTATTAACAAAGCTAATTTTAATTGCTCTAATTACCTTTGGTCCATGTAATTAACTTTTTAAAGCGTCCTACACTTAATTAATCAAATCTCCCTTAGGAAATCATCATAATTAAAGTACTATATTTGCTTTTTTTAATAATTAGCTCTTATTATTAATTTAATTTAATTTCCCATATTAAACCCTATAAAATATGGGGTGTTACAAGAAGTGACACTAGAACAAGTAGATGAACAAGGAAAACATGCATGATGCATGTACGTGCGTTAGTGCATGCAATTATACATGTGTTTTGCAATGCAATTATACATGTGCTATAGACCAAGGGAAGCATTTAGCTCAATGCGAATTGAATCACCCTTTGATATATGTAAGTCAATAGGATCGATGCCAGCAAAAAGATCTTTGCAAGGGTCAAGACCAGAGAAGTCGAAGTTGAATCCAATCAATCGACTAGATGGGGATTGTTGGACGGACCTGCCACTTCCTCCTTTCCTCATGCCATCATATGGACACTTTGTGTGTAGATCGAGGTAGGGCGAGGAACAACATCATCGGTCCAACTCCTTAGCAGTTTATAATGATGGTCCGGGATCTAAAAGTTAGAGTCTTCTTCGGCATTATCCTCCATAGGCTTCATGTTCGAGTCTTCACATTCTTCTCCCTTTTTCGTTGTTTTCTTCATCTTCTTCCCCTCCACCTTTGGTCTCTTCTTCTTATTCTATTGCTCTTGCTCTTTCCTACAGAGTTGGAACTCTACCTCCTTTTTTGATCTTTGTATGCGGGCATCCATAATGGATCGTAGGGATAGCCATCGGCTTGGTGGCCATGGTTTGTAGACCAACATTTGCTCTCTATTCCAAAACATCAGTGGAGTAAGATGGCACATTAGAATGGTAGATCGAACGAACGTCATGGTCAAAAGCTTGAACAACAATTATGTCTAGAGTAACAGTTGTAGGGACAACTAGATTAGTCTCTTTTAATGAAGCAGAAGACCTTAAATTCATTGTGCTTGTTATGGATGTCAAGAACGACTCATTAGTAGCGTTGCACTTCAAAGTATAAAAAACAGGAGTTTTCTCCCTCGTACTTGATATGCTATAAGAATTGGAGTGGAATCATATTTGACTTGCGATCTAATCGTCACATAGAAAGCATATATTTGGATAACAAGGCATAGTAGGGTTTGGGGTAGAACTATTGCAAGAGTTATAAGGACATGTTAAATGAATGAGCAAAAGGGAGGAACTACCTGTAAGGTACATAGACCGACCACAAGCAGTGTAACTCATAAGTGGCCTATGGGCTCGCTCCCAAGACTCTGAGAGCCTAACCTCATTCTCTAGGATGTCATGTCTTTGGAAGACAAGTATGAGATCTTCCACGGTGATGTTGGTAGAAGAGAATTTAAGGGATTATCCAGAATGAATATAGGGCCCAAGGTACCCTCCAGATGTGACAAAGCCTAGGAGAGACAGATAACTCCAACATCAAAAGTCGCTGCAGGTAACTACGAGAATAGAGGTGACGTTGATGCTGGTGTAGTGTTCTAAGCTATGGAAGGAGAAGGGGAAGGTAACGAAGTAGCCATGGCAATATTCCTAATATAACGTTATGTAGAGTGATAAAGTTAGGGGTATTCCCTAAGGTCAATTATGTAAGTTATTGTAAATTATTAACTATATAATAAAATCTTGTTCGAAATAAAAAGTGTTTTTCTTTATAATGTGTTATGTTAACTAAATTTTTAATTTAAGTATAGAAAATCCATAAATGGTATGTATTATGATAGTAATTACAAAGTGTTGTAAACATAAGAGATGTATTACAACAAAATAAACATATTGTTTTAAATATTTCTAGTCAAAATGTATCGAGACTGGATATCAATACATCTATTGAGACTAAAGTATGTAACACTCTCCAAATATTGGGCAGCATATTACTCTAGGCAGTTAGGGGAACCAAGGGGTTATGTATTGATATTTATTGGATAACTATGAAATAACTCACTCGATAGTTTTCTATTGGTAAATATAACTAAGGTCAAATAGAAAATATCAATGTGATAATATTACATAGTCCTCTCGACTTGAGAATATTGTTAAACTTTAGTGTGGAAACTCCACTTTGATTACAATTAAATCATGGCACGACGTCCATCAAAAAACTATAGTTGGGTCAATTTGAAGCATTTAAAGTGAAATAATATTCAATAGAGAATTCGTCTCCCAATTATATGAGGGTAGTATCAAGATCAACTGAAGTCAACTCAATGTCAAAGTCTCTGGCCTGAGTAGTTCAGTTAATAAAATTGTTATTATTAAACCAAGAACTTTATGTTCGGGCTATACAAGTTGAATGTGGATGATATTGGAATTTTGGCCGATACCAAATTCCATAATTCCTAATGTGATATTGTTTTGATAAAGAGAATTGGTGTAAATAATTGTTATTACCAAGGACCGCTTAAAATAATAAAGTTGGATTTTATTAAAATTGTATAAGTGATGAATACATCCAAACTATCACACAATTTGCTAAAGTGATATGTGAACATTAACATTCGAATTATTTGATATTAATCGCTGATCGAATTTACACTTTTGAGTTGCACAACCGTAATGATAAATATTCCAAAATACCACATGATTTATTTAATTTATAATTATTATAAATTAATTAAACTAATTAATATTATGAAATATTAATTATTAATTTTTTTTGGGTGTTATTGGTAATTAATTTAGGACGTATGTAGAATTTATATATGCATGCATTGATATATACGATACCGAAGGAAATTTAAACTGGATTTAAATCAATAATTTATTTAATAGGCTTGGGACGTTTTGAAGACCTATTAAGCCTCATTCTTGGCCGCCATAGGTGGAAAAGGAGGGAGAGTTCTAGGAGTTGTTCCATTGTAAACTCAAAATCTGTTCAAATCATTCAAGGTGCATTTCACAGGCTATGGTGTTTGGTAGCATTCTAATTTATATTTATTTAGATATGTATTTATCATTTATTATGTTATATTTGGTCAGTTTAGTGGTATATATCACGAATATTTATATGTGTACGTTAATGATCTAGAAGTTATATATATTAATTAAAATAAAATTTTCATACATATATATATCTACTATTTTCAGCCTGATTTAAAATATATAAAAAAAATTAAATTAAAAATTGATTTAAAAGGATTTTTAAACAAAATATAATTTTTAATCAAAATAAATTAACATTAAATATTTATAAAAAAATTTATGTTTTAACGTATATCACGTTCGAAAATAAAAAAACTATGTATATAAAGATATTTTATATATACGAAATATTGATATACAAATTGTATATATAGTAAATTAACTTAGTTTCAATAATTTATAATATGTGTGTGTGTGTTTTACTATACATAAATTTACAATCATTATTTGATATTTTATTTCATAATAAAAAGGATTTTTTTCTTTCGGATTTTGCTTTTAAACTAAAAAACCCATAAGGATTTAATTAAAAAAATTGATTTTCTTAATATATAATTATAGCCTAAAAGAAATATGTGTATATACATACACTTTATAATATGATATATTTTTATATATCAATGATATAATTTTAATATTATATATATATATATGTTTACGTTTAATAAAAAAATTCATACATAATATATATTTTAAAAATAAAATATACTTTTTAGCGAATTTTAAATTTAAAAACTGTCTTCAGATCTAGATATAGTTTTAAAATTTGAAATTTGAATTAAAAATTATTTATATTCATATTTTTAAATGTTATTTTATGTGTATGTGTGTGTGCATATTTATATACGATTACTTTCACATTATTTTATGTGTGTATGTGCATGTGTGTGTATATGTATCTATATGTATATTTAATCCTATATAAATATAATTTATACCATTTAATTATTTATATATGTGTGTGTGTGTAAATTAAAGAAATATATAGAGGGCAAACATATTTGCTACGGTATAAATTCCAGCACTTAGACACGGGCATGTTAACCCATACACATTGTATATGTTGCATGTTCACGTAAACGTACATGTGTATATGATATATATGTGGACATTATATATTATATATAATATCAAATAAAATCCTTTTATTAATAAATAAAATATAATAACGATTTTATTTAAAATTAGTTTAGATCAGATCTAAATCAATTTAGACTTCATAAGACCAATAAGATTCAAAATGGTAAAATAACTGAAATTCGGACATTTAACCCACTATATGTTGGCCTAGATCCAATAATGGTATTAGAGCCTAATAGCCAATGTAGTCTACATTAGTCATGTTAAAGCCAACTAATTAAGCTTACTCATTTAATATGGTGTCTAGAAAAGTAGTGTCTAGGCAGGGTTTGGGTAGTCAAGTACTCCTCCCTACCTGCTGCATGCCTAGCACAAAAGGTGAAGTAAGGCCAAAGGTTATCCCAAATAGAAAAGAACCAATTCGAATTTGGGCATTGGGCTAATTTTTCAAAATTCGTTTAGAAATTGAAAAAAAACAAAATTTAAAAGTTAAATTTAAAACAAGAAAGGGTATAATAAAAGTCATCATATGATTTTCAAAATTATTTTGAAAATTTATAAATTAAAATTTCTAAAATTAATTAATATTTAAATTGATATTAATAATTTAATTGAATAGTTAATTAATTAAATTATATAACATATATAATGATATATATTACATTATCCTAAATTGTTTAAGATGATATAAGTATGTAAAAAAATTTCAAAATTAAAATAATTAATAAAATTTGTTTAGTTAAATAAATAAATTAAATGTTAATTAGTGAACAATATGATGCATATATATAAAGGTATATGTGTATAACTATAAATGTTATAGTATAAATATTCAATATAAAATGTTTAATTGAATAATATACAAAATAATTAAAATATTAATTACTTAATTAAATTAATTCAGTAAGATTTAATTAATAATATTAATATAATATTATTCATAAGACTATTATATAAGTTAATTAAATTATACAAATTATATAACTTATATAATATAAATGCATAATAAAAGGTGGAACAAAAGGAAACCCTAATTAGATTTAAGGAATAAATATATGTATGTATAGTACATATGCCGTGATTTCAAATGTGTTTGACATTTGAATCACAAGGGTATTTCATAAGTCGATATCACTCAATTAAACATATTAAAGATTATGGATCTTTAATATAATAAGGTGTTCTCTACCATTTATATATTAAAAAATTACTTGCATGCTCTCTGGTTGTTGAGCAAACTCAAGCTTGAGATGTTATGTGTAGCATTATTGATATATAGAATAAACGAGGTAAGATAGCTATATGTATTTGTTGAGCAAACTCTAGGTACATATGCTATACTTAGGCCATCACAAAATTGTAGGTAGGAGTGAATAATCTCTTTCGATTTGTTAAGCAAACTCAAGGTCAAAATGAGATTAGGACAAAGACCATGGGTCAGAAGTTGTATATGATACAACAGATAAAGTGTTATCCATCATTTATGGGCATATGACTTGTTGAGAAAATTTAAGGTCGGAGTTCCAGGACAATCATAACACTTAGTAGCAAAGCTGAAATACTTATATGTTTCATCTTAGAGTTTTAAGAAACATAAAAGACTAGTGGGAGCTTATTAGTAAAATGAAATGTAATGTTTAACCTTACTAATTTTCTAAGAACATCTACTTTGAATAATGTCCTAATATACTTAGTCAAATTTGCAAAAAATGTCTGCATCAAAGTTTTTTTTTTGAAAATGACAAACTCACCGAACCTAACTACATAGACTAGTTAAGGGCAATAAAGATAACACTAAAACAGATGTCCATGGTAATCAATAATGGAACCTCCAAGGCAAAAACCCACTTAAAATGCAAACCCCGTGTTAACATAGCCTATAACAAGCGGGTCGCGGACCTTGAAAACACCCAAGTTCATATGATGTCTACGTTGGACAAAACGTTGCAGAGATAGCACGAGAACATGAGTGTCCATCAAATTTTTGATACCCTCAAAGCTTTGTTCAGGGAATAATCTCATTCCACAAGGTACGAACTTACGAAGAGATCATTTAATAATAAAAGAACGTAGGACATAAAAGTGGACGAGTATGTTCTTATGATGAAAGGCTATATTGATACACTTTCTTATTTAGAAGTGATGTCAAGCAACAAGTTGAGAGTAGATCTGATCCTAGGGTATCTTTCTCCTTAGTTTGAGCTGTTTATATTAAATTATAATATGAACCAGTTGAACGTAAGCCTTGTAGAGCTCCTCCATGTGTTGAGGTCAACCGAGTCTTCATCCAAGGATCAGAGTGCGGTACTTACGGTTAAAGGGAACACATCGTCTTTGAAAGGTTCGAAGAAGTGGAAAAGGGTTAATAAAAAGAACAAGAAGACTACTCTAGCTAACAAGGGTGAATGTCATCACTATCACAAGAAATGTCACTAGAAATAGAACGGTTCAGAGTACTTAAAGACTGTCAAAAAGAAGAAACGTAATAGTTCTGCTGCTCCTATAGGTATATTTATGATTCAAAATTGCTTTTCAACCAATGAATTATCTTAGAATTTAGATACTGAATCTGCAACTCACATCTTTAATTCACTACAAAGATTAGGAATAGACATCATGTGATGAAGGTAGAAATGAGGCTTCAAGTTGCTGAAGGATCTTTGGTAGATGCAATGGCAGTTGGAGATTATCAGCTATCCTTACCAAATGGATTAGTATTTATATTAGTTAACTACTACTAAGTAAAAGACATTAAATGTGGTATTATTTTTCTATCTAGATTTTTTGAGACTGGTATATTTTTCACCGCAATAATATGTAATGAACATTATGTTGGATGGTAATAAAGTCTGTGATGGTATTTTAAATAATGAAATTTATGTTATTAATACTAATTATATCTATGTCGTGAATATTTCTTCTAATATTGACATAAACAATGACTATCTTTGGCATTGTGGGCTCGGCCATATAAGTGAGAAACGACCACATAAGTTGAGAACCAAAGGTTTTCTACCATCATTTGATTCTAAATCATTTGATATGTGTGAGTCTTGTCTCAAAGGAAAATAAACCAAGCATCCCTTTAGTGGAAGCAGTGAAAGAGTTAACAAACTCTAGCGCCTCATACATGCTATTGTATCTATTCTACAAGGTACGAACTTACGAAGAAACTCTTTAATACCAAAATGACCAAGGGACAAAGAATGGACGATTACGTTTTGATGATGAAAGGCTACACTGATATACTTTCATAGTTAGATGTAATGATAAGCAATGAGTTTCAACTAGTCTTGGGTCTCTTACTCCTAGTATGAGTCCATGTTAAATTATAATATGAACTAGTTAAACATAAGCCTTGTGGTCGGCTGAGTCTTCGTCCAAGGATCAAGGGGCTGTACTTGCTGTTAAGAAGAATGTGTCATTTTCAGAAGGTTTGAAGAAGCGAAAAAGGGTTAATAAGAAAAATCAGAAGACCGCTGCTGCTGTAAATGGTGAATGTCATCATTGATACAAGAAGGGTAATTGAAAACAGAATTATCCGAAGTACATGAAGATTGTTAAAGAGAAGACATAGAAAGGTTCTACTGCTCCATCATGCATATTTATCATTCAAAATTATTTTGCAATCAATAAATTATCTTGGTTTTTCGAAACTGAATCTAGAACTCACATTTGTAATTTATTACAAGGGCTTAAAAAACAGGCGTTGTAACGACTCGATATTTCGTGCCATTCGCATCCACACATGTCGGACTTGAATTGCTCAGAACATCAGATTGTTAATTTATATTTGGCAAAACTCAACATATACAGTAAATAAATCAATCACAGAATCACAGACACAGAGTGTTACAACAATAAACAGCGGAATATATGAATAGTAGTTCATGAAGCTACTATATAAACAATAGAGTATGAAATAAAATACAACAGAATATCTCAAATACAATATAGTTTCAAATACAAACAGATGACAAGTCTAAACAAAACAACTGGATAGCTGAAAGCTGAATAGATATAGGTGGATCTCCAAGTGAAGCTCCAACTCCAAAGGCGAGTCTCAAATGCTGTGACACTCAGTCTGACCCTAGCGTAAAGCAAAACACAACACTCGAGCCAGGATTAACATTCTTATATTAATAAATTAAACTCAAGTGAAATATTAACTGAAATACAAGTAACTTAAAGGGTGTTTGGGATTTCCATCCTCTAAGGATCCGTGGAACTATCTACTATGTAGTAATACACGCTATTATAATATGTCTATAGTAAAGTAAACTATTAAAATAGTGTTAAGGCATTACCCATATCCCCCTTAACACATTTTTATATATTCCCATAGTCTATATAGTATCGTAATTCCTCTGTAAACTGGAGGGCTATCAGAGGGCACTCCATAGGTATGGTACAAACCAAACTCGTAGAAGGCGCGATAGAGCATGCGACAAGGCACTCGAGGCAATGTCAGGGTAGATATACCATTTACGGATCCGGACTGGTAGTAACGCATAGCAGCTACTACTGCCCACCTCGTGACACACTCCCAAACCAAAGGTGCACCCAATCACATCACAAAAGCAATAGAATGGTATTGAAGAAATGTGTCCGATCGAAGGAATGACCTCACTTGGCCCAACATGGCTCCTGTTTTAGTCGCATCAAGCTGACTTACGGGAGTCAGGGCTACGTAAATACCATATAGAATCGTCACCAAACCATCCTACTTCATTCTGGAATCTCCACCACGTACACGGTTGTTAAAGTGGTTCTCGGTATTGGTAGAGAGTATGACAATATCCGATCCCGGTCTCTTTAACAACCAAACGCTTATTTTGCACCATGGTCATTTCATTTCAAATAGTTTATACTTCATATCAAAATATCATATTCAATTCAAAACCATATCAAATTCGATATCATTATTTACTTTAAATAATATTCAATTTCAGAATCGTAACATTTAAAAGATTGTAACACTTTTGAAATCATAACACTTTTGAAATCATAACACTTTTGAAATCATACCACTTTGAAATCATAGCACTTTCATAATCATAGCACTTTCGTAATCATAGCACTTTCCACCTAAACAGTTTAGATGTTGAAAATAGTATATATATTAAAATAGTTAAAAATTAAAATAGTTTATATATATATATATATATCAAAATACTTTATATGATAAAATAGTTTCCTCCAATTTCACAAATCGATTCAAATAATCTTAAATTCAAAAAATTCAATTTAAATCAATTCCAGTTTAACCATCTCAATTTAAAGTTCAAAAATTCAAGTTTAAATATTCAAACATTTACAATATAAATTTCATTTATATTTCAACATTTTAACTTTAATTTTTTTTCAATTTGGAAAACATTCACTTAACCATTTTAATAACAATTTGTTCAAATCCCAATTTATACATTTAAATCAATGTTCAATATTCGATCTCAATTTTTATTTAAAGTTGAGGATATTCATTTAATCGCCTTTTACCAAATCGAGTTATAAGCCATATCTTTCAAAATCTAAAAAGTCAATAAGTTTAAGTCAATTCTTCCTTAAATTCAATTATTAACCAATTTGAATTCCAAGGCAACATTAATTTATCTTCCCAACCTTTATTATTAAAGTTATAATTCTATTTTAAAATATTAATATAAATTTAAATAAATACTTAAACATATTATAAATTTAAATTTTATTAAATTAAATCTTATTATTAAATATACTTTGAATGTGGCGGCTTCGACCATGTAGTCGGAGGGGAGGGCAGAGGCCGGCTGCCGTGTTGACTGACGGGGTGGGTTCGGCAAGAGGGGCGGAGGTTGGTGGGTGGATCTGGGCTTGCGAGAGAGGGGGGTACCGAGACAGGCTATGGTGGGAAGAAGGAGGAATAGGCTTCGGCTATGGGTTTTAGTATTTGGTGAGGTGGTGACGAGGCCAACGAACAAGAGAAAAAAATGGAAGAAGAAGGAACAGTTTTCAAAAGATAAAAATAGACAAATAGACAAATATAAAGTTGCAGGCAAAAGAACAGGCTAATATATATAAGCTTATATTGTTTTATATTCAAACGAAACCAGGGGAAAGAAGAGGAGACGAAACAGTTTATGCTGGAACCAGCTATATGAATTGAATTTAGGGAAGAGTGAAGGTCAGGCACAAGAATTTATGAAATAATAAAAGCAAATGACCGTTTGAATTTCGACCGTTGGGCAATTTGAATAGACACAGAAAACCAAGGCTCCAAACGGATACCGATATGGTTAACCGTTTCACGGACTTCACCGCGTGTCGGACTCCAAAACACACAAATGAATATACTACGGAGATCAGCACGATGAGACAAATAGAATGATACATAGATATCAGGGATACGACCATCCTATCAAAAGTCGATAATCGGTACCCAAAATGCTGCTATAACGCTAAAAATAAGATAAATGGAGCAATAGGAGTCCAAATTTGGCGAAATGAAATATGACGTCTCACTCAGAAGATGATTTACAAATTTATTATATAAAAATATTCAGGTTTCGATATATTTTATTATCATCAAATATTAACTAATTTAAATTTAAATAAAATTACACAATAAAATAAACTTTCATATTATCTGATGAAAATTTACTGCTTGCTATGTTTATATAGACGTATTCCAAATATCAAATTTTTATTTCCAAATTTTATTATTTACAATTTCACAAAAATTCAGTTAAATTACGTTATTAAAACCATTAAAATTTTACGGGTCGTTACACTCTCCTCCACTCAAAACTTTTCGTCCTCGAAAAGGAAGGAGATAGGAGAATAGAAACAACCAGAAAAAGATAGATTTGGAATATAAAATACCAGATACCACACTAATTCCAAACCATAAGTTTCATTAATTTAAAATTTTGTTTATATTAAATTAATTGATTCCAGTTCATTTTATTTAATCAATCAAATTTATTGTGTTCACATTTTGATTGGTTTCTATACCATATATTTTCATTCAATTGATTCGGTTCCCATTTATTAACATTTATTACAAAAAGTTTCATAACAAAATTGTTTTATATTACTCATCTATTAAATCTATTTGATCAATCATGGTTAGTTCCACCTCAACATTCAACTTCAACTATTGAAAACCATATAGATTTCAGTTTTAGATAAATTAATATTCAACAATTTGGGTTAATCCATTTTATTCAACTAATAGATAGTCATTCAATTTAAAATTGATTTTCTTTCATTTTATCAACATTTCTTTCAAAAAAAATCATTTTTAGATCAACTCATTTATTTTATCCATTTATCTTCAGCAAGTTGACACCGCTAAAATTCAAGGTCACTATTCTTAAGTTCATATTTATTTGCTTAAATGGTCTTCTCTTTTATTTATTTAATTTATTTCACTTAACATATTTTGCAACATATATTAGGTGTATAAACATTTTATAACCATATATTATTCAACAAATAATTTTCCTTTTTATTATCCAATTTATTATCAGTAAATTTCCTTAACAAAATATCATTTTTGATATCCTATTGCTTATATCATAGTGTATATTATCCAATTACATTCTAATTACATTTAAACTTTCTAGGTAAGTTATATTAATGTTTCTGAGTGTAATTAAACACTATACAAATTTTCCTTTTATTTACAACATTTATATTAAGCCAAAATTTGGTTTGAACAATTTATTACTTATGTTTCCTCTTGTATAACCTTTAATTATATATTCACCCTAACATTTTAACTTTTTGAATATTTTAGGTAAGTTATATATATTAGAATGCAATTTAGTATTATACAAATAAGTTTTATTCAAATTCAGCTATTTCAAGTTAGTTTAATTTCATTTATCATTTTAGATATTCCAATTATTCAAAAGTTTCACTTTATTTCAATAATTGAAACCATTTCTTAATATAAAACTTAAGATTCAAATTTCCGGTTTCACTTTAAAATATTTTTGAAATAATTATATACATATATTTTATGAATCAAATTATACATAAGAAATTTAAATCAAATTCATTTTTCCAAAGCAAAAATGTAGCAAAGCTACTAAGGGGCCTCTCCACTTCGAGACTCGAAAATGAATGTCGATGATGCTACAGTCATCACCGAAATTATTTTCTAGCGACATAAGAGGAGGGTACAAATTTTCTTCATTTTAATATTCTTTGAAAACACTTTATATTCGAAAATACTTTCAAATAATATATTCTTTCAAACCATGAAAACCAAATTTTGTAAAGCACCGAAAATTAAATTCTTAAATCCTTAATTTAAATTTATTTCATTTTCAAATCAATAAACCCTGTTTATAAAATTTCAACACCTTTTAACATATAACAATAGAAAATGATTTAGTAGCGTTGACAAAATAATAAATGATAATCTAGTATTATCATTCCTAATAATCAATTTTATTAACTATCCAATTTCAGGAAATTATACTTTTATATATATAAAATATAACTATACATAAAATTATTTCATTTACCAATTTCGAAAACAATATTGTGTCTGTTTGCTTTGTTCAAGTGTTTTGGAATTCCTATCGATAGCGTTAGCTAGATGAATCGATCGAAACCCAAAATTCAAACTTAACAACTCAAACAACACAATATAAAACTTTTGTATTAATTACAAATACACTCCCTCACACGATGATTCAAGAATGGACTCTAAAACAAGGATAGAGATTCAAATCTAGAGGAATCCTAATCAAAGAGGTGTCTAACCAAGAAGATAGGCTCGAAAGGAAGATAGCATAATTATATTCCAAAAGAGAGGAGATGGATAGACTAATATTAATCGCGGGTGACCTTAACCGGGTCAACCGAGATTTCAGGAATAAGATCGATGCGGAAATTCAAATTTCCCGCTTGGGATATGGAGAAATGACTTCACCCAATATCAGGATAATCTCTGAATATCGGGTGGAGTCAAGAATACTAGGCTGATCATTAAGTAAAAGATAAACTGCCCACTTATCCAGGGGCTATCGACATTCGATCAGAAGAGAATTACCTGGGTCGTCTACTAGAGAACAGTTTGGGTTATTCCAGAAATAATAGCATCTAAAATCGAGGACGTAGAAATCTCTGGTGAATCGACGCCTGTTGTAAAGGAGTTTCGCCCCTTTACAAATCATATTAAGGTCGGCGGGATAGAAATGGAGCTATGGGATGCTCCAGTATCAAGAAGAACATGAATAGGAAGACAAGAATGGATTTCAGAACCAAGGGGAAAGTTCCAAAGTTCGAAAGAAATCCAAATCAAAGAGTAAGGAAATCAAACTCAAACGAAGGTGATTCTGTAAGTAAATTTACTCTATATGCTAAGTTTTTTCCTAAACCAGAGCTTTGATACCAACTGTAACGACCCGATATTTCATGCCATTCGCATCCACATATGTCGGAATTGAATTGCTCAAAACATCAGATTGTTAATTATATTTGGCAAAACTCAGCATATACATTAAATAAATCAATCACAGAATCATAGACACAGAGTGTTACAACAATAAACAGTCGAATAGATGAATAGTAGTTCATGAAGCTACTATATAAACAATAGAGTATGAAATAAAATACAACAGAATATCTCAAATACAATATATTTTCGAATACAAACAGATGACAAGTCTGAAAAAAACAACTGGATAACTGAAAGCTGAATAGATATAGGTGGATCTCCAAGTGAAGCTCCAACTCCAAAGGTGAGTCTCAAATGTTGTGACACTCAGTCTAACCCGAGCGTAAAGCAAAACACAAAACACTCGAGTCAGGATTAACATCTTTATATTAATAAATTAAACTTAAGTGAAATGTTAACTGAAATACAAGTAACTTAAAGGATGTTTGGGATTTCCATCCTCGAAGGATCCGTGGAACTATCTACTATGTAGTAATATACGCTATTATAATATGTCTATAGTAAAGTAAACTATTAAAATAATGTTAAGGCGTTACCCATATCCCCCTTAACACATTTTTATATATTCCCATAGTCTATATAGTATCGTAATTCCTCTGTAAACTGGAGGGCTATCAGAGGGCACTCCATAGGTATGGTACAAACCAAACTCGTAGAAGGCGCGATAGAGCATGCGACAAGGCACTCGAGGCAATGTCAGGGTAGATATACCATTTACGGATCCGGACTGGTAGTAACGCATAGCAGCTACTACTGCCCACCTCGTGACACACTCCCAAACCAAAGGTGCACCCAATCATATCACAAAAGCAATAGAATGGTATTGAAGAAATGTGTCCGATCAAAGGAATGACCTCACTTGGCCCAACATGGCTCATGTTTTAGTCGCATCAAGCTGACTTACGGGAGTCAGGGCTATGTAAATACCATATAGAATCGTCACCAAACCATCCTACTTCATTCTGGAATCTCCACCACGTACACGGTTGTTAAAGTGGTTCTCGGTATTGGTAGAGAGTATGACAATATCCGATCCCGGTCTCTTTAACAACCAAACGCTTATTTTGCACCGTGGTCATTTCATTTCAAATAGTTTATACTTCATATCAAAATATCATATTCAATTCAAAACCATATCAAATTCGATATCATTATTTACTTTAAATAATATTCATTTTAAAAATCGTAACATTTCAAAGATTGTAACACTCTCGAAATCATAACACTTTTGAAATCATAACACTTTGAAATCATAGCACTTTCATAATCATAGCACTTTCCACCTAAACAGTTTAGATGTTGAAAATAGTATATATATTAAAATAGTTATAAATTAAAATACTTTATATGATAAAATAGTTTCCTCCAATTTCACATATCGATTCAAATAATCTTAAATTCAAAAAATTCGATTTAAATCAATTCCAGTTTAACCATCTCAATTTAAAGTTCAAAAATTCAAGATTAAATATTCAAACATTTACAATATATATTTCATTTATATTTCAACATTTTAACTTTAATTTTTTTTCAATTTGGAAAACATTCACTTAACCATTTTAATAACAATTTGTTCGAATCCCAATTTTTACATTTAAATCAATATTCATTATTTGATCTCAATTTTTATTTAAAGTTGAGGATATTCATTTAATCACCTTTTACCAAATCGAGTTATAAGTCATATCTTACAAAATCTCAAAATTCAATAAGTTTAAGTCAATTATTTCTTAAATTCAATTATTAACCAATTTAAATTCCAAGTCAACATTAATTTATCTTCCCAACCTTTATTATTAAAGTTATAAATCTATTTTAAAATATTAATATAAATTTAAATAAATACTTAAACATATTATAAATTTAATTTTTATTAAATTAAATCTTATTATTAAATATATTTTGAATTAAATCTTATTTTATATATTATTAAAATAATAAAATTTACAAGAAAATATTAAATTTTATATTTTCCAAAACTAACTTATAAATTAAAATTCCAAAAACATATTATTTTAAAAATATAGATTTTATACATATATAAAAATAACATATATATATATATAATTTTAAAATCAATACTTATTAAAACCATATATTCCCTTTCAAACCTTTGGAAATCATTTTTCAAAATATAGACCAACGGTGTCCATATATAATTTTCTATCCTATGGTCAAGTGATACATATATTTATCATTTCAATCCGCGATTTAAATATCTACTGGTGTACATTATTTCAACCCGCAATCCCAAATTCAATTCAATTAAAATCGCTTGGGTTTATCATTTCAACCCATAACGATTTTCTCCTATTCTACAAGATCGTTCGGGTATGTATCATTTCAACCCATAGGGAATTCTAAACTAATAGGGAACTTGCAGAGTGAGAACAGTTATGATAATAATATAACATATCAACAATAAGCATATATCATCAGTGATAAAATATAAACAACATGATATGGTGTCATATCTCACAGGTGAACAGATAAAGATAATGACATATCATATATAGCAATTATAAAATTAACAGTTCAATCTAGCAACATATTTCAGTTGTCGTTTCAGGTGAAATCAAATTTAATAAATAAAATAATGTTAATCGTTAGTGATTGCTCACCTTTCGAGGCTAGAGATGAATGAGAATGAGATGAGTTACGAATCCAAGCACGAATTCCAAAGTAAAGCACGATGGACACGAAATAGACGAACAAAGCGAAGCTGGAAGTTTAGAATTGACGGAGGACAAATCAAAATTAGCTTAACATAAACTGAAACAAAATAAATATTTTATATATATATATATTTCTCTAAAATCAATATAAAATTTGAAAACCCCAAACTTATGTATACTTATCTATATAAATTAATATATAAACATATACAAACTCACATACATTAAAATCAACATACATACATATTATATAAATTTTCTAAAAATCAATTTAAAACATATAGTTAAAATAAAATATATAAAGCTTATATAATATAACTCTTAAACATGTGATAATTACTTTAACAAGGCTACTATGTAAAAGTACATATATATATAGTTTAAATCTCACTCAACCTATACGAAACCTATAAATAAACATAGTATTTAAATTTTATACAACTTACGCATACTATATACTTAAATATATGAACATGTCCATTCGCCAAATATACAAACGGCTTATGTATGTAAAACATACCTTACAATGTAGACTCAATATATAGAATATAAATATGTATAACCTACCAAAATCATGCAAACCAATACATAACTCGTACAAATATCTATATTTATAGATGAACAGAATATTAAACTTGTATAAGCTTATATATTATAACAAGGGGCATTTCACCAGAAGGACAAACTTTGCAGTCCAATTAGTTTGTAGGACATACATTCAAAGAAATTACTTTCAAGGCCAAAATCAGCAGAATACTTACTTTCAAGGACAAAGTCAGCAGTCCAATTACTTTTAAGGACATAATTTCATAGGTTTTTAGGCCCTAGAAACTAATTATTTTACGTTTTGTCCTTGAAAGTAATTATTTCAGTTGTGTGTCTAGAAAGTAATTCCACTTGATAAAGATGGCTAATTTCCACCTATAACTAACATATCATACACATCTTAGATAAACCTATATATATACAACAATATATATAACTTGTACCTTATAATACTATATACATAACTTATATATATATATATTACCAACAGATTTTTGTTTATACTTATATACTAAGATATACATATATAATATTTTGCGAAATAATTACTTAGTTTTAAACACAACTTTAAAATAACATGCCTATATATATCTTTAAACAAATATGTGCAGACAATATGCAGACAGCTACTCAAAATCATATGTAGAAGATATATACGAAAACAAATATATATGAGGCCACTGATCAATCAACATATGCAGACAACATATGCAATCAACAGAGATATATAAACATATAAATATAACTTATAATATATAATTATAATATATATAACTTAATATATATAAAGTCATATACGCAGCTTCTTGATCACGTGAGGAAGTTGGAGGGGCGGATCGGAGGTGAGGTGTGGCGTTGGTTGGTGGCGGCGCAGCCAAGCTCGGCTTGGGGTTGTGTCGGGAAACGCGGAGAGGAGGTGGGTGTTCGGTTGGAGCTCGACTCAGGTTGTTGGGTGGAAGATGTGGTGGCTTCGGCCATGTAGTCGGAGGGGAGGGCAGAGGCCGGCTGCCGTGTAGGATGACGTGGGTGGGTTCGGCAAGAGGGGCGGAGGTTGGTGGGTAGATCTACGCTTGCGAGAGAGGGGGTGCCGAGACAGGCTATGGTAGGAAGAAGGAGGAATAGGCTTCGGCTATGGGTTTTGGTATTTGGTGAGGTGGTGACGAGGCCAACGAACAAGAGAAAAAAAATGGAAGAAGAAGGAACAGTTTTCAAAAGATAAAAATAAATAAATAGACAAATATAAAGTTGCAGGCAAAAGAACAGGCTAATATATATATAAGCTTATATTGTTTTATATTCAAACGAAACCAGGGGAAAGAAGAGGAGACGAAACAGTTTATGCTGGAACCAGCTATATGAATTGAATATAGGGAAGAGTGAAGGTCAGGCAGGAGAATTTATGAAATAATAAAAGCAAATGACCATTTGAATTTCGACCGTTGGGTAATTTGAATAGACACATGAAACCAAGGCTCCAAAATGTATACCGATACGGTTAACCATTTAATGGACTTCGCCGCATGCCGGACTCCAAAACACACAAATGAATATACTACAGAGATCAGCATGATGAGACAAACAGAATGGTACATAGATATCGGCGATACGACCACCCTATCAAAAGTCGATAATCGATACCGAAAAAGCTGCTAAAACACCGAAATTAAGATAAACGGAGCAATAGCAGTCCAAGTTTGGCGAAACGAAATATGACGTCTCACTCAGAAGATGACTTACAAATTTATTATATAAAAATATTCAGGTTTCGATATATTTTATTATCATCAAATATTAACTGATTTAAATTTAAATAAAATAAACTTCCATATTATCTGATGAAAATTTACTACTTGCTATGTTTATATAGATGTATTCCAAATATCAAATTTTTATTTCCAAATTTTATTATTTACAATTTCACAAAAATTTAGTTAAATTACGTTATTAAAACCATTCAAATTTTACGTGTCGTTACAGGCGTCGCATGGCAATGGGGTAAATGAGGCTTCAAGTTACTGATGGATCTACTGTAGATGTAACAAAAATTGGAGACTTTCATTTGATTTTACCGAATGGATTTGTTTTGATATTAAATACTTGAAATTATGTAAAAGACTTTATTTATGGGATTAATTATGTGCCTAGATTGTCTAAGACTGGTTATATTTTTCACTATGCTGATAATGTTATGAACATTATTTTAGATGGTAACAAAATCTATAATGGTATTTTAGATAAGGTCATTTATGTGATCCATACAAATTATGTAAGTTCTATGTGCAGTTCTTCAAATGACAAATATAAATAAAAATTATTTTTGACATTGTAAGCTAGGTTATGTAAGTGAGAAACGACTACACAAATTGAAAACCAAAGGTTTTCTACCATCACATGATTCTGAATCTCCTATTACGTGTGAGTAATGTCTCAAAGGTAAGATGACCAAGCACTCTTTTAATGGGAGCAATGAAAGAGTTGATGCAATTTTGAGTCTCGTACATAGTGATGCATATGGCCTAATGCCATTAATTACTAAAGATGATTGTTCTTATTTTGTAACCTTTATCGACGATTTCTCAAGAGTAGGATATATATGTATCTTTTAAAGAACAAATCCGATGTCTACGACAAATTTATTGAATATAAGAATGACGTTGAAAATCAAACGAATTGAAAGATTAAAATTCTTCGATCCAATCAAGGAGGTGAGTATGTTGGACATGAACTCCAACAGTACTTAAAAGATTATGGGCTTGTCTCTCAGGCTACGCCATACCACAACGTTGTTTCGGAGAGAAGGAACAAAACCTTATTAGATATGGCTTGTTCCATAATGAGCATGGCTGAGTTACCCCTCCTATTGAGGATATGCATTGGAAACTGCATCACATATGTTGAATTTGTTACCTACTAAACCTATGCCTAAGGCGCCATATATGATATAGCACGGGAAGAAACCCCACTTTAGTTGTTTGAAGGTGTAGGGTTGTCCATCCTACATTAAGAACGTCAGTTCCAATAGGCTTATGGCAAGATCAGCCTTGTGTAAGTTTATAGGATATATAGGAATTCTAAGGGATATATTTTCTACAATACAGAGGAACAAAACGTTATTATTTCCACATACATTATTTTTTTGAAAAAATAATTTTTGTCATAAGAAATTAACAGCAAGGTTGTAGACTTGGATGAGATCCAAGAAATTAACACTAAGACCGAACCGGTGGAAGAACCAAATTCACCTATATACAAAAACATGCAACATATTAGAAGGTCTAGTGGGTAATCACGTCCACCAGAGAGATACTATATTTTTCTCGTGGATTGCAAGAAGGATGACTACGTCTTAGATGACGACACTTCTTTATCATTCCAACAAGCACTACATAGTAAAGACTCTACACTTTGGCTTGGAGCAATGAAATACGAAATTTATTCCATGTATGAAACAAAGCATGGACATTGTCTAACATGTCAAAAGGGATAAAACCCATCGACTATGAATAAATTTTTAAGAAAAAAGATAAATGCAGATGGATAAGTGGAGACTTATTAGGCAATGCTAGTTGCAAAAAGGTTTCTTTAAATTCAAGCTGTTGATTGTGACAAAACATTTTCTTTCATAGCAAAGCTTAAATCCATTCGAATAATGCTAGCTATTGATGCATTATACAACTACGAAATATGGCAAATGGATGTAAAGATGGCATTTCTAAAGGGTGATTTAGAAGAGACCATTTATATGTCGCAGCCTAAATGTTTTGAGCCCAGTGGGAGTGATGGAAAGGCATGTAAGTTGTTAGAGTCCATTTTTAGACTTAAACAAGCCTTAATAAGTTGGAATAAATGTTTGATAAAGTGACTAAATAGTTTGGTTTTTATTAGAACACATGGGAGGCATGCATATACCAAAAGAAACAGGGAAATGCTATCGTGTTCTTAGTGTTATACGTCCACGATCTTCTGTTGATTGGCAATGACGTTTCGTTATTGTAATTAGGGAAAGCTTGGCTTTCCAAGAACTTCCCTATGAAAGATTTGGAAGAAGCAGCCTATATATAAGGTATAAAGATCTATAGAGATATATCTAAGAGGCTGTTGGAATTGTCCTAATCCTTGTACATAGATACCATACAGAAATGGCTTGGAGTGGAGAATTCCAAGCGTCGAAATGTTCCAACACAATCTAGAATCATCTTTTCTAAGAAGGACGCTCCTCAGACTGATGAGGAGAAAGAGCACATAAAGAGGATACCATATGCTTATGCAATCGGTTCCATAAATGCTATGCTATGTACTAGATCGAATGTGACATACACATTAGCATACATAAGCCGATACCGGTTTAATCAAGGAGAAAAGTATTGGAACTACTATAAAGTCTATACTAAAGTATTTAAGAAATACCATGGACTTATTTCTTATATATGGGAATTGGGACCTTTTTATGATGGGGAATACTGACTCTAGCTTTGAGAGTGATATCGACGATAGTAAGTCAGTCTCGGGTTACGTCTTTAGTACTAACAATGGTGCAGTCTGTTGGAAAACTTCCAAATAAGAAGCGGTAACTGGTTCCACGATGGAGGCAGAGTAC
Organism: Allium fistulosum; assembly: GCA_030737815.1. NCBI lineage: Eukaryota > Viridiplantae > Streptophyta > Magnoliopsida > Asparagales > Amaryllidaceae > Allium > Allium fistulosum. Next base: position 571,876,603 of record CM060906.1, read on the forward strand.
ATCGCCCTTAATGAAGCAACTAAAGATGTGGTCCAGATGTGCAAATTTTTAAGTCAGATTGGAGTAATACCTGACACAAATAATCAAATGGCATCGTTTTGTGATAATAATACTTTAATACAGATCACAAAGAAGCCTAGAGTACACATGAAGCCACGACATATTCTTTGAAAGTTCCACCTAATTAGAGAATTCGTTGAGTAGAAAGAGCTCATAATACAAAGGGTAGATACCACGGATAACATAGTAGATTCATTCACAAAGGACTAGCTCGGTCGATTCTCGTCAAGCTAATCGAAGAGATGCGATTGAGGTTCCATAATTGTCCCAAATTCAAATGGGAGATTGATAGAGTTGGGGGTATGCCTTAGGGGCAATTCTATAATTTATTGTAGATTATTAACTTTGTAATAAAGTCCCATTCGAAATAAATTATGTTTTTCTTTCTATTATATGATCGTTATAATGTGTTATAATTAGGGTTGTCAACGGATGCAAACGGAAGCGGATGTGGCTGAATCCGCATCCGCATCCGCATCCGCATCCAAAAATTTAAATCCGCATCTGAATCTGCATCCGATATCCACGGATATCTGAGAATTAACATCCGTATCTGCATCCGCGGATATTTTTTGGATATCCGAAAATATCTGCATCCGAAAATAAAAAGCGTATATTTCCGGATATTCGAAAATATCCGAAATATCCGCATCCGAAATTGAATAAGATTTTTATTATACTAATATTTTTGAACTAAAACAATCACTTTCTCAAATGACAATACACACACTACAATACTAATCAGTTTTTCAAATGACAAAATGGCAACACACATAATATCAAACAAGTTTACACGATATTACATCAATTCAAATGAAAAAATAACAACATAAATAATGGAAAAATGGCAACACACATAAATTTTCAGATGGACGGATGTTTTTCAGATACGGATATGCCCATATCCGCATCGATTTTCTTTTTGGATATCGGATATCCATATCCGCTTTTCGGATATCAGATAATATCCGTTTTTTCGGATACGGATCCGGACGGATTTCGGATTTTTCAGGTATCCATTGACAGACCTAGTTATAATTAATTATTTAATTTAAGTATAATTAACAGAAAATCCATAAATGTTGTTTTTGTGATAGTAATTACAATTGTTGTGATCATGAGTATTTTATCACATATAATAAACACATCAGTTTAAATGTACCTAGTCAAGATGCATAGAGATTAGATATCGATGCATCGGTTGAGACTAGAGTACGTAACGCTCTCCAAAGGTTGGGCAGTGTATTGCTCATGACTGCTGGGGGCAAGGGTTTACGTACTGATAATTATTGGGTAAGTATGGAATGATCCACTCGATGTTTTTTGTTGGTTAATATTACTAAGGTCAAACATAAAATATCGATGTGATAATATCACATAGTTCTCCTCACTTGAGAATACTATTGAGCTTCCATATGGAAAGTTTGTTTTGATTATAGTTAATCATGGCACGACGTCCATCGAACAATTAAAGTTGGGTCGAGTGGAAGCATTGAAAGTGTGTTATATCAAAAATTCCTAATAGCAAAAAACGAAGATTATCTTCCTAAAGTGAAAAGAGGCAGCCCATTAGCTGGTTTGAAGTCCAAAGCATCTATTCAAGGTGGCAAGAATCTACGGTCAAGACGGCCAATGAGACGATGCACATCCCAGATAGAAATGGCCATTTAGGCTGGAAGTAAGTCATTAATCTACGTCTCTTAAGAAGCACCACTAGATGGTTAGCACAAGCTCAGATCATAGTCGCTCAATAAACAACTTCAGCAATCCAAATAGAAAAATTTACACCAATGGCATTGCAACATATTAGCTATAAATAAGCGGCAATCCCAAGGCACAAAGATCTTTTGGCACGAAAAATAACTGACATAAAATCATAGTATACTTTCATATATTGGAGCTCTATTCAAAACTCATTAATGGTGGAAATGCCTAGATTCAATGAAATAAGCCTCTCGGCAATATAAGAGTGACTAAATAAGTAAATGACAGTGGACGTAGGCACTCTTGGCCTGAACCACTATAAAAGTCTTGGTATTATTTACTTTCAGTATTTACCTTGTTCTCGTTTATCATCACGACTTCATAGTTCAACATTCTATAACTCCAGCTTAATCACGTCACATCTCGGTAATCTCATAATCGGGACCTATAACCCAACCAGCATTCAGAGCTCTACCTCTAGATCTCGGGGTGTTGGTGTAGACAAATATCTACACTAACATTTTTCACTCTAGAAGGAGGGCCCAACCTCAGTCATTTGTCTCCTCTCGAAAGTCCAATAACACCATCCCTCCGACTATGATTGACTTTGAGAATGAGGAACTCCTTAACCTTCGCATCCAGCTTATTAAAGAAGACAATGATGAGCGTCTCGCCGCCCTCATTTTGGAAAAAAGACTGGGACTAAGAGTACGATCCCATCTATGAGCTTAAAGCTCTCCAAATCAGACAGCTTTCGGAGTATCTTTAGGAGTCCCTCCAAGAGTCTGCTCAATTCCGAGGGACGGTCAAGGCTATGGTAAACAAAATCAATGACTTAAGTGTCGCAGTAATGACAAATAAAGGTTCATATCTCCCTACGAAAAAAGCCCTCACGGTTACCTCTATTCTTCGATCTCGGAAGAAGGTAAAATGAGAGGAAGTCCTTACTCCACTCAATCGAAGTCTATCTCGGATCTTTTTAGAAACACATGGAGAGATCCATTATCCAAACTATAACCCATCCATTAAAGAAGACCCAAAAGGAAGAAACTACCGTGTTTACCATCAAGCGAACGGGCATGAAACTGATGAGTGTCAAAGAATTTCTCTGGCCGTAGAAAGCTTCATATGAAAAGGGAGACTGGCTGAGTTTATTAAATAGTTACTTAAATATCTCATCTTTAAAAATGTCTAACTTTGTTTCTCTGTTTCAGGAGAAATTTGTGTAGACTCATTCAACTGAATATATATATACACCCGCTTCTAAAGATAAATGATGTTATATGGATCTTTATATTTAAAGAAATCTCTTATCTTACCTAATACGCTCCTTTCAGGTTTAGCTCTTTCCTCTCTCGATAAGTACAATCCAGTTTCGGTATCCATGTAATTCTATCTAGTATGTCTCTCATTTAGTTTTTTTGATTATCATGTCTGCATTTAGAGACCAAGGGTCGAAACTCTTCTATTGATCCGACGAGGTTAATAAAGAGTTTCACTTTTTTCTTAAAGATGTTAATTTTCTCAATATTTTCTTTCTCAAACTTAAATTAAATACGTTTTCTACCGAGCAATGAGACCTACTAACTACTCGATTTTAAAAGTCTTTACAAAGTAATTTGAAAGCACTCATATTTCTCTTTTACTAAGTTACAATTAGCTTTCCATATAATCAGTAACTTAGAATGGGTTTAAGTCGCCAACACCAGCCAAAAGTGGATGTGGATGGACGACACCTGCCAAAAGTGGTTGTAGATGGATGATGCCCACCAAAAATGGCTACAGATTTGGACCCAATGATAAGTTGGTAGATCTCGCCATAAGAGCACCCCCACAATAATGCGCTACAAAGTGTAAGGTCATATCACCTGGGTTTAAAAAGATGTGAAAAAGTAGAGTGTATGCTAATAGTGAGTAATGGTCAAATGGAATCATGCACTGGGTAGATCACCAATTAGATTAGAATATTAGGTAGATTTCCAATAATAGTGAGCCATGGTCAAATAGTACCATGCACTGGGTAGATTTCCGGTTAGATTAGAATATTGGGTAGATTTCCAATGATAGTGAGCCATGGTCAAGTAGTACCATGCACTGGGTAGATTCCTAGTCAGATCAGGGTGTTGAATAGACTTCCAGTGATAGTGAGCCATGGATGAGAATTTCCATGCATCAGATAGATTTCTAGTTAGATTAGAGTACTGGATAGATTTCCAATGATAGTGAGCCATGGACGAGAAGTGGCATGCATTGGATATATTCCTAGTTAAGAATAGAATATTGGGTAGATTCCTTATAATAGCGAGTCATGGTCAAGTAGTACTATGCATTGGGTAGATCCCTAGTTAGATGAGAATATTGGGTTGGTTCCCAATAATAGTGACCCACAACGAGAAGTATCATGCATAAGGTCGTGTTCGGATAGAATTCCTAATAAGGTTAGAATTTTAGGAGGAGAGTTCCTAAAAAACAATGCGCATTGGGTAAGGATCCTAATATGAGCCGTAAGTATGACATCAAGCTAGTAAGAATAGACATCGAAAACCCCAATATGGCGAGACGCCAAGGGGCAAGAAGAACCCCGAGAAATGGCTCGAGTTGAAAGAACTAGTTAACCGAAAAGATAAAAGACGACCTCAATATTATAGACAGATTATCCAAGTGATTACTAGTACATTTGGGACACAATATAAAAAGGATAAGAAGAAAGGGAATCGTCTTATAAGCCTTCATACACATTCCTAACCCTAGTTTCGGCTTCATTCACGGCCCCCTCTAAGAGAGATTTGAAATGCTCCTCCATCTTGTAGTAAATCTTAGATATATATTCCTTCTTAAATTGCCTGAACGAGATTCTTCGACCATCCCTTGTACAATCAAGAATGTTTGATGCATTAGGCACCTGGGCTGAGGAATAACTTCCTTCAGGTTAGGAGTGTTGGGAACAAGACCCAGAAGAGACAATTGTATCCTATGAGAAGGAATTCCCATAGCAACATACCCTCTACCCCGACCTCTTCCTCAAGCAGACGGGGCTGCAACCGTAACTTCGTTGATATGCTTACTATCAGTTTCGAGTTCTCGCAGCTTGGTTGTTGAAAGCTCTCAATGATCTTCATTCAACTGCTATCTAAGAGTAGTCGCCGGCTCACACAACCCTGAAACTATCAATTTTGAAGCCTGGCCAGTAACTGGCACCTTCGGGATGGAAGACATCTTATTTGATCATCCCTCAAGAGTTCGTTTCAAAGATTCGTATCTTTCAAAACAACATGGATGCTAGCATCAAGATCAGGACTATATTTCGTCAATTCAACGATCTTATCATTAAGACTCAGTTGCATGGAGGCAAGTTCTCTCTCTAACCTTAAGAAGTTAGGACATGATTGACCCTAAAAAGAGATTTAAGTTAGAACCAGAAAAGACAAGTCATCATAAGAACAGTTCTATTTCATCCCACAGAGAATTAATATAAACAGTAAGTAGAAAAAAAGGAGTATAGAATTCATGGTCCTTTGAGGTTTGCAAATTTCTCCTTAGTAGCCAAAATGATCTTAAGGCCTCTACTTCTAGTATTAGCAAGGGACCCTAGGGTTTGGCCGTATTGGAAAAAGTGATGTCCTTCCCTAAACCACCACTCAGTACAGAGAGTTTCAATAGAGAAGAGTCTACTAGGGGAAATCTAAGGTTGGCTTGCAGAACACATTAGGGAACATATTCTGAAACATGTTCACTTTCAAGAGTCTTCCCTTCGATAATAGCTAAGGGAGATGGGGTTACACTTTGGTAACTAGGAAAAGCCTTCGGAGTAATAGTTAAGCTTGAATCATAGAATCTTCTGAGGAAAGATAACCTTTTGTTCTTCAACTTCAAGTCTCCTGGATGCAGTTTAGAGAGTAGAGAAAACTCTTGAAAGACCTCGTCTTGGTCATTTAAAACGAACTTTAAATTTATTCCTAAGATCCAAGGTTTGGTTTGTTAAGCTAGTGCCTCTAAGCCTAAGGGATTTAATCATTCTGGCACAGGACTGGTCATGTGTCCCCTGTACCTCCTCGATCTTATTAGACAAGCTTACATTTCTTAGTCTACTAATTTTAAATCAGCTTTAAGGGTGCCTATGGTTGCTAACAACCTCAAATTTTTGGTTTGGCTCCTCTTCCATAACACTTCATAGTGAAAGGTGAAATTTGACTTTCTCTGTTTAAACACGGTTAAGGGAAAAGTACTTCAGAATAGACACAATGAAGACATTAAGGGAATAGTTCAACACCAAATAGAAGTACCACCATAGTCAGTAATTACCATAAATAAAGGCATAAAAAAGTGTATCAGAGTTATTACAAAACAAAATTCAAACATCATCAGTAGGAGAGTTTTGAGATTCAGAATCATGGCCTACCTCTCCTCTACCCTCATCCTCCATTGAGTGCCTAACACCTGCCGAAGCTCGCACTTTCTCATACTTCTAGGAAAAGCTCTCTTCAATCCTTTTGCCATTTGGATTGAAGCCCATAGAGAGAGTCACGCCTTTATCCCGGTTGTACTCATATGCATTGTAGAGGATTCCAAAGGAATCGGCAGCAGCCACCTTCTCAGCCTCTTCCTTAGTAACCAAGCCCGAGACCCATTTCTTGGCTTCCGCTATTCTTCTTCGGTCTTTTGATTATTGGCCTTCTATTCTTTTAAAGCCTTCTCTAGTTTTGTAATTTTGGTTTTCGAAGCTTTCAGCTTTAGAAGCTTCTTCTCCCTCTTGTCTTGAGCCTCCTTCTCGGCATTCTCCTTGTATTCAGCAAACTATTTCCAAATAGGCTCAGCCTTCTATTTTTATTTGACCAATTGTCTTCTAACAGCATCATCCTTCTCCAAATCTCCCTTCAACTTTTGAAACCCTCGGTGCAGAATCGAGAAGTCAGCTAAAATTTGAAGAAAGAAGGTTATTACATAAACTAAAGAGATAAACAATTCATAGAAAAGAAGAAAACCTTTACCCTGAGGTGATCCTCCATCCCCATACTCATCATCCTCCGAAAACTGCCAATGTCATCAGCTAACTCCACTCGAGAGTTCCCTACAACCTTAGGTAAATGATCATCGATAGCAGAACGGGTTACCTCAATCACCTAGTCCACCTGATCCCTTGGGGAGGAAGTTAAAACAAGGGCATCTGAGGGAGGTATGGCTTTAGCGGAAAGGATGCGGTTCTTGTATTTCTTAGTTGCAGATGGATCTTCTAGAGCTGGTTTTTGTCGAGAAGAAGTGGAAGAGTATGATTAGTTCAATAGCAACCCACCATTTCAAATATATTATCAAAAGTCACTGCTACATAAAAGGAGGAAAAGGTTAGTTAAGTAAGTTTATATTTCATATATACTAGAACACATACTATAAGATATTTAAAACCGAGGTCTACCCTTGGGAGCAGCATTTCGTCTTTCAGTTTCGTCGTTTTTGGAGTTAGTGGATTCTTTAGGATTACGTAGATCGATCACATCTAGAGGCATGGTTTCAGTTGAAGGGATCATATCCAAGAAACCTAACTGAAGGCAATAATAAGCCGCAAGCCTTGAGATTGGCCTCGGTAAGGACAACATGTTTTAGCTTTTCCTCTTCTGGAATTTTCATCGCCTCCTCATGTCTAGAGTTGAAAAGATCCCTGAGGGTTGGAGCCTTATCCCTCCCAAGTTTAGCCAAAGAGATAAAAAAAGATATTAAGGAACAATGTGATCAAAGTTTAGAAGTAAGAGCATTTCCGAGAGGAAAAGTTTAAAAACTTACAAGTCTCCGGTAACTCGATAACGATTCAGGGATCATCTATCTTCATGTAGAACTAGTGGGTAGTTGTTACTTTGCTAAGCGGTATAATCAAAGGCATCTTCTTCCAAAACTGAAGAAAATACACAGGAACAAACGACTTACTAGGTGACCTATGCAAGTTGTATAAGTAATGAACCTCAGAAGTGATCATGTTTTGGTACCCTCTCTTCTGATATAAAATCGCTAAAGCAGATAAAGTGCTATATGAGACTACCCCACGTTGAATTGTATTAAGCCCATAAAAGTCCAGGATGTCGACAAACAGGGGGGGCAAGAGGAAGTGATATTCCATGTGCTAAATGTTCCAATGTCTAAGTGAAAAAACACTTCGAGGGGTTTACCCTAGTCGTCGTCTAGGCTAGGAGCCCTAACCTCAACCCCATCAATCCCATAGATTTCGATCCAATTCTCTATCTCCTTCTGATCAGTTATCGGTTTATCCATCGTAGAGTCTAGAGAAGATTAATGATAAGCTAACTATTCAGTGGGAACTCCAAAATTTCTACTGGAAAAGTTTAAGGTCTTATGGTTCACAAAAGGAGTTAGGCCTAAAATTGGATCCTACACCCAAGTTCAAAACTCAAAATTCAAAAGGCTCTCAAAAATATAAATTTTCGATAAGGTAATTATTGACTCAAGTTAATGAAAAATTCGGTCTAGGGACAAAATCGTAATCTATAGGATAACAGACATCATGGATTAACCAATCGATCAATACCCCAAATCAAAATTATTTATTGTAATTTTAAAAAGAGGGAAATGCTCGCAGATAATGATAACGGTAAAAGATACTGATAAAATCATATGAAAGATCAAGGACTTACTGTTTCAGTCGGAGATTTGAAGTAATCCGTGAAGGTTTCCAAGCTTTAATAGCGAAGGCAACTGTTAGCAATAAGAGAAATTAAGAAGGAAAGAGGAACGTTTTATTTAAATCCCATAACCGATGTTGGAGATTATCTAATCGGTGAGATCCTAACTGTAGAATAAACATGGCAATATCAGGATACAAATCATTATAGGATAAAGAAAAGGTAGGAACTTTTCCAGAGAAACCAAGAGAATCGTGATAGTTGTCATAAAAATTAAATGCAGAATTAGGACCCATCCTTTCAGAATCAAACCTCGGCCTCTCTGCTTTATAGGTCTCGCGAAGTAAGAATCTCCTCGACCTTATGGTCCAATTTAACCTCTGCCTTTTGGCATCAAAGTTCGCTTACCACTTAGCCTAGAAGGCTTCAAGTGATAAGCATAGTTTTAAACGTTTTGACCTCACGGTCCTAGATCAGATTTTGCCTTTCGACACTGCAGTAATTTCTCTTACCACTTAGTCTAGATGGCTTCAAGTGACAAGCATAGTTTCAAACATTTTGACCTCAGGTCCCAAATCAGATTTTGCCTTTCGGTACCAAAGTAATTTTGCTTACCACTTAGCCTAGATGGCTTCAAGTGACAAGCATAGTTTCAAACATTATGACACAGTCCCAAATCAATTTTTTCCTTTCGACACCAAAGTAATTTTGCTTACCACTTGGCCTAGAGGGCTTCAAGTGACAAGCATAGTTTAAACATTTTGACCTTACGGTCCCAAACCAGATTTTTCCTTTCGGCACCGAAGTAATTTCACTTACCACTTAGCCTATATGGCTTCAGGTGACAAATATAGTTTCAAACATTTTGACCTCATGGTCCCAAATTAGATTTTCCCTTTCGGCACTGAAGTAATTTCACTTACCACTTAGCCCAGATGGCATCAAGTGGGAATCATAGTTTCAAATGTTTTAACCTTACGGTCTCAAATTAGATTTTGCCTTTTGGCACCAAAACAGTTTCACTTACTACTTAACCTAGATGGTTTCAAGTAGCAAGTATAGTTTTTCAAAAGTTTTGACCTTACAGTCCCGACTTAGATTTTGCCTCTCGCCTAAACATTTCACTTATTACCTAGCCTAGATGGCTTCAAGTGACAAATATGATTTTGAAGTTTTTGACCTTGGGATCCAAATTAAAATTTTCACCTTTCAGTTTTCAAAACCTTTAATTACTCATCACTTGACCCAAGTAGCCAGCTTAGTTCCTGTTCCTGGGCAGCAAATTAAGTTTGACCTTAAACGAGGTGATTGAGCCCGAAAGATAATCAAGAAAAATGAACTAGACTCCGTCACTTCAAAGTTCACTTCATATTTCACATATGAAGTAAACTTTGAGGGGCTTATGTTATACCAAAAATTCCTCATAGCAAAAAATGACGACTATCTTCCTAAGGCCGAAAGAGGCAGCCCATTAGCCGGTTCAAAGCCCAAAGCATCAATTTAAGGTGGCAAGAATCTACAGCCGACGAGATGATGCACAACCTAGATACAAAAGGCCATTTGGGCGGGAAGCAAGTCATTAATCTATGTCTCTTAAGTAGCACTACTAGATGTTTAGCACAGGCTTAGATCATAACCGCTCAATAAATAACTTTAGCAATCCAAATAGCAAACCTTCCATCGATGACATTGCAGCATATCAACTATAAATAGGCGGCAATCCCAAGGCACAAAGATCTTCTGGCATGAAAAGAACTGAAATAAAACCATAGTGTACTTTCCTATATTAGAGCTCTATTCAAAAATCATTAATGGCGGAAATGCCTAGATGCAATGTAATAAGCCTCTCGGCTATATAAGATTGACTAAATAAGGAAAGGATAGTGGACGTAGGGACTTTCGGTCCGAGCTACTATAAAAGTCTTGGTGTAATTATTTTCAGTATTTACCTTCTTCTCGTTTATCATCATGACTCCATGGTTCAACATTCTGTAACTCCAGCTTAATTACATCACATCTCGATAATCTAATAATCGAGACCTATAACCCAACCAGATTTCGGAGCTTTACCTCTAGATCTCGGGGTGTTGGTGTAGATGAAATTATGCACTAACAAAGTGAAATACTATTCGATAGAGGTTTCGTCTCCTTAGTTATATAAGGTTAGCATCATGGTCAACTGAAGTTAACTCAAAGTCAAAATCTCTGGCCAGACTAGTTCGTTTAATAAAAATTATTATCGTTAAATTAAGAACTTTGTGTTTGAACTATAAAGTTGAATACGGACGATATTGGAATTTTGATCATTACCAAAATCCATAAGTCCTAATGTGATATAGTTTTGACAAAGAGAATCGGTGTAAACAATTGTCACTAATAGGTAGCGCTTAAAATAAGTAAAATTGGATTTCATCGAAACTATGTAAGCGGAAAATTTGGCCTTGATGTCAAACTACTAGCCATAGTAACGTGTGAACATTAATATTTGAATTATTCGATATTAATCGCTAACTGAATTTACACCTAAGAGTCACATAACCAAAACGTTGAATACTCTAACTACCACCTGATTTAATTAATTATAATTGTTGTAAATTAATTAAATTATGTAATATATATATATATGAAATATTAATTATAAGATTTTATTTAATCCGTGTTGAAAATAGTGTATATATAAAAGTTGTATACATATGTATCGATATGCGATATCAATATGCATTTGAATTAGATTTAAATGCATAGTTATTTGATCGGACTTGAAGCAATTTAGAGGCCCAAAATGTGTTATGATGGCGGGCTATGGGATGTATAATTAGGGTTGAATATTTATTCAAAAGGTGTGAAATAGTAAGAGGAAATTGTGGAGCTGGATCCACCTTTTGCTCCTCTGTATCTCCACTATTTAAACACCTCAAATCCTATTTTTCCCACTTCTAATTTTTGCCTATATCCTCATCATTTCTGACCAGCCTCCCTCCTTACTCTCCTCATAGTTTCAAGCAAGTTAAACACAAATTTAAATACAAATAGTAGATCAATGGTTCTGGTAGCTCTTTCTAAATGTTCTGGATACAGATTCAAGGAGTTCATCGATTCAACGCTTTAACGTGTTACAACTAGGCATTAGTCAAGGTAAATCTTTATCTATACTCACACATATATAATCGTTCATTATGTCATTTATGTGCATTAGATAATATACACATTATCACAAATCCATATATGTTTGTGTTATCTTCATTAGATGAATGTATATATATGCAATTATCAAAAAAAATTATATATATATGCGCGTGTGAGTGTGCACGCGCATGCTATATACCATTCGACCAGTAATTTAAAAAAACCTAATTTTTGAAAATTAATTAGTAATTTAAAAAGCCTTTAAATAAAATTGAATTTTTAAATATATATTAGTATATAAAATAAACATAAATATATTTTGTTAATCTATGTACATTGTTATTCAAAAAAAATTATTATATATATTTATATATAATTAAAAACCGTATATATTAATATAATCTATATTAAACATAATATATTACTTTTATATTATATATATATATGTATTAAATATATGTATAAATGTTTAACAGCAATTATGTGCATGCTTTAAAATTGTTTGCGAAAAAAGTTATTTTTTTATAGATTTTCGTTAGGAAATCTAAATTTAAAAATAGTTTTTTTAAACTACAAGGTTTAATAATAAAAAAATTTATTTTTTTAAATATAATTATGGCTATATTTATTTATTTACATCAAAACATATTTATACATATAGTTATTTTATTTTGAAATTTAAATATTAATTTAATATGTATGTAAAACTGTGCGTATATGTAATTTTCAAAAAAAATATAATAACAATAAATTTTATTTAAAAATATATTATATTTATTTTTTATTTAGAAAATTAATACTTTGATTTGGTTTTGAAATTTGTAGATATTTATCATATAAATCAAGATTTGAAATTTGAATTTAAATTCAAGATATTTGTATTAATAATTACAATTATTTTACATTATAATATCAAGCATAAATATATCTCTAAATATTTATATTTTTACAAACATCATTTTATATTATATTAAAACTATACATACATACGTACGTACGTACCTATATATATTAGACAACACATATGTATAAATATGGGCTAATATGTCAGTTACAGTGTAAATCCCATCAGTTATACATGAGCATGTTAAAACATCTACACTATATATGTTTCACATGCACGTACACACACATGTGTATATGATACGCATGTTATAGTATATTATATAAATGTAACATTAAAAAACATATTTATAGATCATATAAAATATTGATTTTATTTAAAATTAATTTTGATCAGATTTAAATAAATTTAGACTTCATAGGCCCAAAGATCCAAATTGGAATAAAATTCCTGAAATCCACCCATTTAAGCTGCTGTGTGATGGCTCATATCCAACAATAAAAGGTATTTTTTCCTACTATAGACTTGTTATTATGTGTAATTTTAATTAATTGTTTAATTTATGTATATTAATAGAAAATCCATTAATGATATGTTTTGTGATAGTAATTGCAAAGTGTTATAACCATGAACAATGTACCATAATATAATAAACATATTGTTTATATATTCTTACTCAAGATGTATTGAGAATGGATATCGTTATATCTATTGAGACTAGAGTACGTAACACTCTCCAGATGTTGGGAAGTGTATTACTCCTGGCTATTGGGGGCACTAAGGGGTTGCGTATGATAGTTATTGTAGAACTATGGAATGACACACTCGATCATTTTCTGTTGGTTAATATAACTAAAGTCGAACGGAAAATATCGATTTGACAATATTACAGAGTTCTCTCGACTTGAGAATACTGTTGAACTTCAATATGAAAACTCCACTTTGATTATAGTTAAATCGTGGCAAGACGTCCATTAAACGACTATAGTTAGGTCAACTTGAGGCATCAGAATCGAAACATTATTCCACAGAGAATTCAACTCCTTGGTTACATAAGATTGGTATTACAGTCAACAAGTCTACTTAAAGTCAAAGTATCTAGCTAAAGCAGTTCAGTTAATAATAGTTGTTATTATTGAACCAACGACTGTGCGTTTGGACTATACAAGTTGAATGTGGATGATATGAGAATTTTTACCAATTCCATAAGTCCTAATGCGATATAGTTTTGAAAAGAGAATTGGTGTAAATAATTGTCGCTATTGGGGACCACTTAAAATGATAAAATTAGATTTTTATCGAAATTATGTAAGCGATAAATTCAGCCAGACAATCACACCATTAGCTATAATGATGTGTGAGTATTAATATTTGAATTGTTTGATATTAATCGCTAACTGAATTTACACATTTGAGTCGCACAGCCGTAATGATGAATATTCTGAAAAACCACACGATGTTCAATTTATAACTGTTATAAACTAATTAAATTAATTAATAACATTTTATTTTGATTATTTGGGTGTTATTAGTAATTAATTGGGTGTGTATATTAAAATTATATGGGTACGTATCGATATATATGATATCGAAGGAAATTTATATTTGATTTAAATCAATTATTTATTAAATGGGCTTAGAAATATTTGACCCATCAAGCCCCACTCTTGGTCGACCATAGGTGGAAAAAGAGGGAGAGATAAGTGATTCAAAATTATTTGACTTGGTTAGGAAGGAAGGAGTAAAACTAGGAGATATTTTAGTCCACTTTTATCTCTTCCTTATGCCTATTTAATCTACACATCACTCGCTCTTTTTTATCTATGTTTTATAGCCTCCTCTAGTCATGAGCTCCAGCCCCTCTTGGCCGAAAATCCCAAAAGCAAATTCTAAATAAAATTTAATCTAAAAGGTGGCGTTAGCTTCGTAGTCTTCAACAAATTCTAAAAGCCGTTTCATTGCAAACCCGGAATCTATTCAAATCATTCAAGGTGCATTTCACATGCTGCAGTGTTTAGAAACATTCTAATTCATATTTATTTACTTAAATATATTTGTCATTCATTATGTTATATCTAGTTAGTTTAAATGTACATATCACAAATCCTTATATGTGTATGTTGTCGATCTAGGATTATATATGTATATATATATATATAATATTTTTAAAATAAAAAAAATAAAAATTTCCATATATATATATGCATCTATTATTTTCGACCAGATTTAAAATAAAATAAAAATCAAATTAAAATAGAGTTAAAAGGATTTTTATTTAAAACTGAATTTTTAATCTAAATAAATTAACATTAAATATTTCTAATTTTTGTTGTTAAGTTTTAATATATATCACTTTCAAAGATTTAAAAAAAAGTATGTATATATATTTATTATATACAAAATATACATGTATATACACATATATATAATTTTATAATATAATAAACTAACTTAGTTTTAACAATTTATAAATTATATGTATTATGTATATTTTAATATACATAAATTTTCAAACATTATTTGATATTTAATGTCACATTAAGAAAAGGATTTTTTTCGTTTCTTTTTAAATTAAAAAACTGTATAGATTTATCTAAAAAAATGAATCTATGAAAATATAATTATGGTCGAAAAAATATGTGTGTATATATATATATATTACTATATATACATTTTATCATATAATACAGTTTTATATATTAATTATATATATACACTTTTAATAATAATAAAAAAATCGTACATAATATATATTTTAATAATAAAAATATTATTTAGCAAATTTTAATTTCTGAATTTTAATTTAAAATATATTTTCAAATTTAGATCTATTTTTAAAGTTTGAAATTTGAAATTTGAAATTGAATTTAAAATTATTTCTATTTATATTTTTAAATGTTATTTTACGTATGTATACGTATATGTATATTGATATAAGGTTACTTCCACATCATTTTATGTGTGTATGTGTGTGTGTGTGTATATGTATACGTATATTTAATCTTATATAAATTTAAGTGAAAATAAGGGACACATCCCTAAAATCAAACTTAATACACAAAACATCCTCCCAAAAAAAAGATATAAATTGCATCCATATTTTCAAATACTGTAATTTTCTTCCCTAAAATACCCCTTTGCTCTATGGCTAAACTTCAGTTCTTCATATGTGGATGTTATTCTCACACCCATAATTAAAATTTGCACCCCATTAATTATCAATCTTTAAAACGCAATAACTTTTTGTAGAAACGACGGATTAACAAACCGTTTTCACCATTAGTTCACAAATTTTATTATCTTTCTAATGAGTGGCATTATGCATATGTAAAAACAACGGCAAACCAAGTTATTCGCGGTAATGATTTTGAAATTTTCTGCAATTATATGTTATGATTGGAGACAATTAAGCAATTATATGCAATAATTATAGAAAAGTATGCAATTATATGATATAGTTGCACTTTTCTATGATTACTTGGAATAATTGCAGACTTTTCTACAACCATTCGATATAATTGCATAAAAGTATGCAATTATATGGAATAATTGTAGAAAAGTCTGCAATTATTCCATTTAATTGCATAAAAATCTATAATTATATCGAATAATTGCTGACATTTGAAGAAAAATTGATGATTATTTCATATAATTGCATAAAATGTCGAGTATACGGAATAATTGCAGAAAATATGCAATTATGTGGAATAATAGTAGAAAAGTCTACTCCATATAATTGCATAAAAGTCTGCAATTATTCCATATAATTTCATAAAATTCTGCAATTATATGGAATAATTGTTGACATTTGAAGAAAAATTGATGATTATTTCATATAATTACAGAAAATGGCAAGTATACGGAATAATTGCAGAAAAGTCTGCAATTATATGGAATAATAGCAGAAAAGTTTGCAATTATTCCATATAATTGCATTAAAGTCTGCAATTATTCCATACGAGCGTTAGGCCACGCGCTTTGCGCGTAATAATGGCAAATGCCTCGCGTATGAATTATTTTTCTACAGATTATATATGATTAACATGTTCAAAAAAAATGTTTTGTACAAATATTTAGCCATATTTTTACGTTGAAATAGAGGTAGTTAATTTAAACTTTTATTTTTAGATTGCAACATTTAATTTTTTTTGTTAGTTTGAATTTTATTTGTATTATTAATTAATAAACAATGAATTTGTAGTTAATTAAAGAAAAAATGTTTATTTATTATATCCTATTTTAAGTGTAGATGGACATCTTGAATTTGTAAAGAAGTTTAACTGTTAGACCATATTTTTAGGGGATATTAAGATTTGTTAATATCGGGCAAATTTAATTGTTTGATCCTATTTTTAAGCAATATTAAGATTTGTTAATACCGTAGAGGGACATTTTTGGTAGTTCACGCTGACACCAAAAAAGTGCGACACCAAAGGTATTACAACTATTATTAAATATAATTTCATGAAAGTCTGCAATTATATGGAATAATTGCTGGCATTTGAAGAAAAATTGATGATTATTTCATATAATTGCAGGAAATGGCAAGTATACGGAATAATTGTAGGAAAGTCTTCAATTATATTGAATAATAGCAGAAAAGTCTGCAATTATTCCATATAATTTCATAAAAGTCTGTAATTATATGGAATAATTGCTCACATTCGAAGAAAAATTGACGTTTTTCAAAA
This sequence comes from Allium fistulosum, assembly GCA_030737815.1. Taxonomy (NCBI): domain Eukaryota; kingdom Viridiplantae; phylum Streptophyta; class Magnoliopsida; order Asparagales; family Amaryllidaceae; genus Allium; species Allium fistulosum. The sequence continues at coordinate 571,893,654 of CM060906.1, forward strand.
ATTGCACTGCAAATATATGGAATAATTGCGGCCTTACTGCAAATATGATTTTTTTTTGTATCAACAATGGATCTTATTTTAAAGATTGTAAAATTTATGATTTTTTGGTGAAAATGGTATGCTGATCCGATGTTTCTACAGAAAGTTATACGCGTTTGAAATGCTAAAAACGTAAAGGATATTTGGGTCTTTTGGCGCAGGAGGATTTGAAAATAGGGACAAGAAACGTAAGTTTATTTTAGGAAGGATGTTTTCTCTATTTTGAAACTTAACAGGGATGTGAGCCAAACTATCCCTAAATTTAATTTATATCATTTAATTATATATGTGTATACACACACATAAATTAGACAGTATATATGTATATGGAGGGGCTAACACGTCCATTGCGATGTAAATCCCAACACATAGATAAATGCATGTTAAACCATGCACACTGTATATATTGCACGTGCATGTACACATACATGTATATGTGATACACATGTGCACATCATATATTATATATGACATTAAATAAAATCCTTTTATTAATAGATTAAATATAATAATGATTTTATCTAAAATTAGATTAGATCGAATCTAAATCAGTTTAGACTTCATAGGCCCAATAAAATCCAAAATGGCAAAAAAAATTTGAAATTCACTCATTTATTTCCTTTGCGTGCTTACTCGGATCCAATATGGAGGTCATACTTAATATCTATTAAGATAAACATGAACTCATGAAGAAAACTTCATATAAGGAATGCTTTACATTAAATATATGTTATATATATGAGTATAAATGCCATAGAGTGGCTATCTTGGTCTTGTTAAATTACATTATCAAACGGATGTCGGCGTATGCCGACCAATCGAAGACTGCACTTTGACTACAAAGGGTGTCCAAACCATGTGTATTACAACATATGATTTGGAATGATGAAAACTTAAATTATAAAAACAAGAACAGTGAAGTGTGGATGAACACATACATCTAATATGGAATATATTTGTTAAAAACACGATGGAACTATGTGTTAAATATGGTTACTGACATATAATGGATATTATAGTTATTTAACCCTCAGACTAAAGGGCATAAGTAAGAACGTGTGTTCTTGACTGGTTTTTTCTCGATAGGGATTGTTTTTGATAGGAAATAGAATCTTGGGGTCAATAGCAACGGAATCTAGTGTAATTCTTAGACCTAAATTGCTCGAGAGCAAAACAGTAAAAGCTAAGGAATTTTCATATCGAATGGTGGTAAAAAGTTGAGGTTTATGAATAATCCACTTAGATCAATACAATGTGGGGTGGAATCGATGTTGCATGATATCTGTACTTTGTAAGTCATACAATATAAATGCATCAACGAATTAATGTCGATCAACTAGAGTAGGGCAGCATTGAATCAATGTCGAATCGATGGAAATTGATGCTGATAAACGTGGAAATTGGAGGGAAATCACTACCTGATTAGCTTCATAGATTTGAAGGAGATTTGTGTTTATTAGGAGCGATTTAGAGTAAAATCTAGAGTTGAGATCGTAAGGATCAATATTAGTTGAAACTGGAAAGTGAAGCAAAAAATTCCTAGTGTTTACTATATCGAAGGGAATATTGATCGGTATCGACTGGTATATTATAGATTGGTTCCTATTGAAACGATAATGGATCATTTTGCATTTCTCCTCGAGAATGTTCATCCTTGCAATTCAGGATTCAAGTGTTAACCTCAAAATAAAGCACACTTTGCATTCCTAAAAGTGTACTTAGAGGGCAAGTGTTATTCGTAATTTTCCACAGTCGATGATTAAACAATGTTGGACTTCCAAAAGACTAAGAAATGAGTTAGAATTAATGGATGGTCAAGCACAAGAGATGGAAAATATGTAATAGTGGAAGAACAAGAGAAAAAATGACTAAGTACGTGAATCTTTAATTAACCAATGGCATCGATTGGGACAATCCATATGAACAATTAGCATTGGCATGTTAAATATAGTAAATGGAGCAAAAGCATCGATCGGTACCAATCCAGCATCAACCTGAACAGAAGAATTTTGGACTAGAGAAAAACTTTGCATGGCAATGTGGACCGATCGGCAAAATTGTGGAAACTATAGTACTAAAATTGATCGATCGGTACTAACCGATGAGCATGGATTGGTACTGATCGATGCAAATTTTATCATACGAGCAAAGTCAATTTTTACTTATTCTTCAGCATAAAATTATGGATCTAGACATATCCATTCTTTATCAAATATCGAGAGATATTTTTAGACAATTTGGAGTTCCTATTAGCTTAAACCACACCTATAAATACTAGCCTTATACTATTGGAACGGATCGATTATTATTTCACTAAAGGGAGATTCTACCCGTTTTTTTATTCAGATCTCTTTGTAATTTCGAGTTGGACTCATGTAACCTCTCTAAAAACTTGTGAAACGGCAATTAGGATCATTATAAAATGGACATAAGCAAAGCCAAAACTGTTATAAACCTTGTATATTCTCATTTGCTCTTTTTTTTATATTTTTGATATACTTGGAAGTGATATATGAAATATTTGGGACTCACATTACAAATCAGAGGTTAATAACCCACAAACAAGTTAAATCAACCACTACATTACAGATCGTTGGTTGTACAGAACCTCTACGGGTGTTAGGCTAATTTCTAAACTACAAACCTCAAAATCAAAATTGCTATAGAGCTGTCCGAAAAATTAGCTGAAGGTGCGCAACTGACTTGGAACAATAGGGCAGAGACTTGGTCCCACGAGGACAGCGGTCTCTGCTTCCACTCAAATTAGAAGGTTTTCTCTATGTGGATTTCTGATGATGAGAAGGATGAGTGGAAACTTTATTATTGACTGATGGATGACGAGCTTGTCCTTTGCAATGACGGCGAATTTGATGCAAACAACGAAGGGATTCTAGCTACTCAGGACTAGGATCGAAAACATATTTTCTTGCCACGCACTCTGGGGTATTGCCTGGAGCTCCTTGGTTGGTTCCGTTGGTGTGCGGGTATCTAGTTTGTAGTCCTCTTGGTATATTTCCTGCTATTTGTTATACTGTGTTGTTTTTGGCCAGTATGTATGCTGTTGCGGGGCCTGATCAGTGTTGTGCTTTATTAATGATTTTGTTATCTGGTCAGGCATGTTGGAATATATGTTGAATGTGGGCTTCTTGCCCAGTACTCCAGTACCTTTTTCTATATGTGTGTGTAGTATGACTGTATGATTCTCGGATCATACACCCTTTATATCAAGAAAAAAAAACCTCAAAATCAAAATTACTACGATATTAAATATGATTTAATATTAAAAAATATTCATAACATAAAATATGATTTTGTGATAAGTTAATAGTAAAGAGTTTTTTCTTCTTCAAACCCCTTCCCATCGCTGCTGCGGTACACACTTGATCTAATAGTAATTTGGTATATGTAATGTTGTGTACGAGGTCTAACATTGTATAACCAACCAGTTGGGGTGTTTAGTTGGTAAATGGCTAATCCGAGTAGATCGCCCTGGAAGTTGTGAAAGTCATATCTAAGTATCTTAAAATAACTACACGTTATCGTTTGTTTCTTCGATATGGATATGAGCATTTGTTCAGTTGGTTATTATGATTTTGATTATATTAGAGACAAAGATTGAAGGAAATCTTTGTAGTGAAATAGTTAGTTGGAGCAAAATTACATAGTTGCAATATCTACTACGAATGTGGAATTCGCGATTGCAATGGAGTACTGAGTAACTTGGATCTTATATACGAGTCTCATAGTGAACTGTATGTGCAATTCACTTAGCAAAAAATCTAGTATTTATCTATTGAAGTGAGAGTTACTCATAGAGTAGCAACAAACAAGGTAAAATTGCTCTTTACCCAAAAGATTTACAAGGAAAAATTTGTGAATATGTTTACGAAGTAGCTACCTACTAAAACATTAAACGATTTCTTGGTATTCGTTCGCTTATTGAAGTGGTAGGTGTCAAGGGGTGGCATTGAAGGAGAGAGATTTATCAACAACTTGATGAGTTCTGATCTTATAGATATGAGAATGAAGTATTATCCATTTTGGGTATGGACACTTGTGACGTTATGCCAATGGATGATGACCACGTCAAAGCTTATTAGAAAGGTGTCCTGTCTCTTGGTCAAGGCAGCTTTAACGATGTGACTTTCAAGTGCGCTATTGTATCAAGGTAGTGTTGAAAAATGCGACAGGATATGTTAAACCAAAAATAAGGTTATGCACTTTGCAAACTGTGAAAATGATTCACAAAAATGGGGAATGTATGCGAAAGTTATGGTGGAAGCAGTGCAAGGAAAAACACATAAACACAGCAGAAAATGGATGGGCAATGTTCAATTTTAACATTGACTGGTTGTAGCACAAGAAAGTTATATACGCATGACCAATTTCAGTTGAGCACAGACAGCATATACGAACAAAAAACAAAAAAAGAAGGGTCAGTATCAAAAAAACATATTCATCATAATACTTCTCTAATGACAACTCCAGACTTCATTTGAAAATAGAGTTGATCATCTCCTTTAAATTTCTGCAAGCCACAATCTCCATGTCAATACTTACAGTCCGAAGAAGTTTTTCTGCTGTCTTGGGTATGACACATCTTCGGTAACCCAATTTAGCAGCAGCTGCCACACGCTTCTCAATTAGCGCAACCTATTGTATTAAGAATCCATGTCCAGTTTTACATCGAGTTAAATGAATACTTCTCATATAAGTAATAACTGCCAATAACAATAACAGAAGACAGCATGAAGTCATATTAAGATTCCATGATTACCTTACGGAGTTCACCACCAAGCCCAATCTCTCCGATGAACACCACATTGCGTGGAATGGGAGATCCCAAGAAACTAAAAAAACAAATCATGGTTTAAATCTAAGGCATTAAATCTGGCTAAATGTGATATATACATATATGATAATAACAACTCCTCACTGATATAATAAGCAGGTTAAAGAACTAGAGAGTCTGCAAAACTATAGTTAAATTTCAAATGGAGAAGAAAAAAAGCTAGATGTGATACATACATATATGATAATAACAACTCCTCACTGATATAATCATTAGGTTAAAGAACTAGAGAGTCTGCAAAACTATAGTTAAATATCAAATGGAGAAGAAAGAAAACCTACCTACTGCACATTGATGCTGCAATAGCTAAATCTCCAGCAGTCTCTGTCAGCTTATATCCACTAACGACATTACAAAATATGCTCTATCAAAATGAGAAATTTGTATTAGACAAGGCATGGAGTAACGAATGTACAAAGATTGAAAATTTATAGTTAGCCATTTGACTGTGATCACTCTCTCTTTTTATATATATAATTTTCTATAAAATCTACATAGATGCTTCAACATCGAGGACTACTGATTAGGTAGTAAGTTTTTAGAGTGTGGGTCTAGAGAACTTGAGATTGAATCCCCTCGACTACTAATTTCAGTTTTTATTTTTAAAAAGATATATAGAAATACTTATCCTTATTTTCCAAAAAAAAGTATATAAAAAAGAGAATTATTAAAGGGAGAATCAATTTGGATAAGGGGAGCGAAAAACAAACTTTTTTATGTTGAAATGATTTTGTTAAAGGGAGAATCAATTTGGATAAGGGGAGCGAAAAACAAACTTTTTTCTGTTGAAATGATTTTGTTAAAGGGAGAATCAAAGCATTGATTCTTCCTATATAATAAGGATTGAAATTATCAGATTATCCTTTTTATAATCATCTTTCTTTCTTCTTTCGTGTACATTTATTCTACTAAAACTCACTGTCTTTTCATCTACAAACCATAAATCCTAATTCTCTAATTTTAAACAATAATTTTTAATGAAAACGTGAAGGGTGACTCGTCTCAGTCTCCATCTAGACTACACTGAACAATATAATATGTATATCGATTTCTTTCCTTGTTTTAAAAAAAAAATTCAACGAGGCCTTTGAAGGGTATTTAAAATCTTATGATTTGATCGAGTTTTTCTATTTAATTTTTTAAGGATGAAATGATTTTTTTATTCAAATAAAATCAATATTAATATTTTGCATGTATTTATATTAAAAACAATACAAATGTATTTTCAATTGAAGGTAGAAATTAAGGTTCGAGAACTCGGTTTCGGTCGTTTGAAATTTTATTAGTCTTGGATGATTTCGGAAATTTCGAAAGTTTCGGTATTAGTTTTGGTTTCGGTCCCAGTTTTGATTTTCAATCGTTTTTTAATGAAAATGTCATAATAGCGTAGATAAAATATAGTCTATAAAGAAATTGTTTTTAAGTTTCGTTAAATGCAATTTAGTAGTTAGTTTGCACAATTAATTATGGAGTTTTAAACTATATTTAGATCAATGATATTTTAGGAATTCATGTCAATAAATATTTAAAATTATTATAGATTAAGTTGCTCATTCTCTCCACAATAATGCTACTAACAAACAAGAAAGGTATAATATATTAAATAGGCTAGTGGTTCGCTTGCAAGCTACATCTAATATGTTAAAAGCATTATAAAATTCGAACGAGTATTGAAAAGTCCACATACAGCAATCACTACTGAAGCAACCAGTAAAACAGCTGGAATAACTCTCCATATTTGTTTCAAGTAAGGAAGAGAAAATGAGAGATACTACTGGAATAACTCTCTATATTTGTTTAGTAAAATATAGGCATGGGTAAATATTTTTTTCCCCTACAATTTTGTTATTTTCCACAATTCTTCCCTTATCTCTCGTCAAGGACCACTAGCTCAAATGTTAAGATCTCTATATTGTGTTCTAGAGATCTTGGGTTCGATCCATAAAGACGCCAAAATGAGTATTCTGCTTAAAATTAAGTATCACTCTTGTTATAAAAAAAATTGTCCTAAAAGAAATCTCGGATGTAAAAACATAACACTAGCTCTAAGTCAAAACTTAATTTCCTACTCCTTTCAAAGAGAAAAAGCATGTAAAAAATTTATTCATTGATGGTATATATAATTTTTCTTAGAATGGAACGAAAGTTGGACTCATCTGTCACTATCTTTTACAGTAATAATTTGTATGAATCACTCAATACTTTCGCACATAATATTTACTCGCTTTAAAGTGCAAAAACAGTTTGATATCTGTTAAGGAACTATGCTATGAAGCCCGAAATATGGAGGCCCTAAATGCACAAATAGGAAAAAAAAATTACGAGAAAAATGAGGAATTCAAAGAGTCCCAATATGTTTTATCTTATGAATGACATTTTGATAAAAAAAAATGCTCTGGACCTTCTAGCATTTTTGTTTGTTAACTCAGTGCTTGAATTTAAGCATGACAAACTGTTCTTCATTATACCATGTTATCTTAATGACAAATAGTTTTCGATGTTAGTTCACAATTATTTTGGTTTCCTAACTAATTTCCTATGCCATTGCACCAACTAAAGCTACACACCCTATTTAAATGCTCCTAATCCTAAGCCATAAAACTCGAAAATAAAAGATATAATAACAATTGGCCATATACACAGCGACCAGTAAAATCTGGAATGTATGATGCATAAGCATGTCCTAAGCCATCAATCTCAAAAATAAAAGATACAACAAGCGGCCAAATACACAAGCGACTGGTAAAATCTGTGAAATGTAAGCATGCATAATGGTGAATTAGAAAATGCAAGCAATAAAAAATGTAAGCATAATGTTGAGATTTATACACTGTCTTGAAGCTCCATGCCTGCCTGCTTCACAAGGACCTTCCAATGCAAATTTTTGATATATTAGTGATTTAACATTAAATGAAACTCTAAGCTGTCTAAATTCTCATATCAACTGTGTCCAAATTTAATAAGCTTCATTGTGTGACACAGTAAGCTTAATAACATAACAATAAAATAAATTACATGTGTAACACCCTCATCACAAAAATATACACTTGAAGGGGCATACATATACCAAACATCCACTCCAAAGTTTCAAAGAACATTGATGCATCCTGAGAAATAAAGCTCACAACATGGCTTGGTCCATCAGAAGTAGGTGCCTTGGTTGAGTGTAATAAATTATAATCCTAGCCAGGATCATGAATAACATATTGTATATGGTTTGTGGACAAGCATGGAATACACGCTGTACTAAGCGTCGAACAAAAATATTATTTGAGAAACAAAAGTCCACTTTGGTCTGGTTTATTGGATGAAGATATGCCCTAAACTGATTAAAAAATACCAAATAATTGCTGTTATTTTTAATTTATTTGTGATTTATGTTTAATAATACAACTATACATCACAATAATTTTACATTGAGTAGACCAGGCATTATGTGTAGTTGAGCAGAATTTGCAGGTGATCACTCAGTCTTCTTCTACACTTGCATTTAAAGAAATAGCAGTAGATTTCTTTGTACTATATGTATGAATATTTTTGAGTTCATTTTGGTTTTATACGCAAAGCCACATGTTATAAGGCTGATCCGTCGATGTAAAAACCAATACATTCTCTCATTTTTCTTGAATAAAATTAACCAAATTTCAGAAGAAAAAATAATATCGTAATATCTTTTGTATATTTCATAATGGTAACTTGTTAGGATTCAGAGCATCAAAAGGGTGTTCAAGGTAGAGTTAGAAAGAGAGAATACGAGATTAGGAGTTCAGGACATTACAGATTCACTGGAAGACAAAGAATTTGACAATGATTAATAAAGAAAATGTGTTGGTAATATGTTATGTTTTTCTTCTTAATATAACCGTACAGAGATTTTGAAATAAAATCTAACAATCGGTATTTTGAGCCCACTGCACATTTTGTAAGAAAACCAAAGATGGGAGAGAGATACAAGTGACCCTAAAATAATTAAATGGTAGAAATTAGAGAATTTAAAGGCCATGAAGTGATTATTCGGTTCTAAGAGCATCTCCAATCCATATGCGATGTATTGTCATCTAAAATCCACGTGTCAATGATTACTGCACATTGTTAAGAGGATGGGAAAGCACTTAATATTCATGAGTTGCATTTTTTATCCAAAGCAAAGTGTATATACAAAAAAATGCTTAGGTGTAATTTTCTTATAATTAAAAGAAAAAATATTTTAGTTAAAACCCATTAGTGAAAAGAGAAAAAGTGATGTGTCATGTGGAGTTGAATGTTTAGAATTTGACATTCGAAAAGACAATGTCAAGTAGTTTTTCGTTTACATCAACAATAAACATTAGCATTGCAGAAATTTTTTAATAGAAAATGTTAAATAATGATGTGGCATCCAAATTACAATGACTTTACAGCAGGGTTAAAGATGCTCTAATAATTCTTCATAGGACAATGCTACTTTGCCCGGTTGGAAAACCGTGTAAAATGGATGAAACGGTACAAAATGTGGATATTGGGGGCCAATTTGGTAATTTTGTATGAATTTGTGGCGGGGACAGACAAATTTCATGCCTCTGTCCTCAGATTTTGATAAAAAGAAAAACGGATGTTCAAGCGCTTTTGTTCTACATAAGCCATTAGAAAATGAAAGAAAAAGCAAGAGAGAGATTTTTTATAAATTAGGCTATCATAGATTGGAAAGCAATGAGGTTGGCCTGGAAAAATAGGATAATCCATTTTTCTGTGGAATACAAAATCAACTTATCAATGTGAATGTCCGCGGGTGCGGCGCAGTGGAAATGAGACTTGTGTTCTGGTAAAAAGACCCAGGTTCGATTTCTACCATGCGCTTCCCTATCATATATAAATTTACCGGGGGTATGGAGGCTTGGATCAGCGGACGGCTTTACTACGCCCTCCTCAGGAGTCCGTCGGGTTCTCGTGGGTTTTCAAAAAAAAAAACTTATCAATGTGAAATAAACGGGAGGAAAGCTATGCAAAAACCCTGCAATGAGCAATGCACTTGACTTTGATGTAAACGCTCATGGAGTCAGTTAAGAACTAGAACTCATAAATAGTTGTTCCAATTTTATGATTAACTACACCAAGAGTAAATGGAAAGAAGTGAACTAAGGAGACAAACAATTTATTTGTATAGCTTGTTTACTAAGAAAACGCGGATTCATGTTTTATAAACTGAAGAAAAAAAAACTTCTCCGAACGGAAACAAAAATGATCTACAAATCGACACAAATGACAATATTAGATGCTATCATTGTAACAAAAAGAAATGTATACAACGCAATTATAGGGAGTTCATAAATGATAAAAAGAAGCTTGAGCCCACCAAAAAGAGAAGCTATTTCAATGATAGTAGCAATAAAAAGAGCGACATGGACAATTCTGTTCTAAGCATGGGGAAGAATATGATTGGCACTATGAAATATTTTGGAATAATGATTCGATACTTAGAGAATCACTTGATTTATCACAAAACTAATTCATGATGTGAAGAGTGATCACTTAGTATTTATTTATGTAGAGTCAATATATGTTTGTATTATCGAGATAAGGCAAACTAATGTTGGTGTTATCGAGCTGAATAATGTTGTTCAATCAAGCCAAGAATGTTTAACAGCTAACATAAGACATGTTTCATGGACTACAATGTTTTTTATTTCTTGTGGCAATAAAAGTAGAGGGGAAACAAGTTTTCGACTCATGTGGAATTGTTAGAGCATGGAAAAATATACGAAGTTACACATGTTTGACAAGGAACGGGAAACTTGTAAAAGGTGATAGGCGAAGGCGATACTACTAATTCAAAGAGTAGATTAGGTTACTAAAACGAAGATGAAGGCCAAAATAGAAGCAAAGAAAACCTACAAAGACCATATAAGGTGCCTTCCACAAAGAACATAAAAGATTTTGTAGTTCTACCGGCACTTCCATACCAATTTGACAAGAATGTTCAGTTGGCGTGTATGTATAGGCAAGTGATCTAAATTGGATGAAGATAGAGGGAATCATATGGTGGAGCTCAGTGAAGGTTACATTTTTTTGAATTTAAGTACTTAGGTGATAGTACATAATTGTACTATAAGTCATGGGTAATATATAATATACTACAAGTCAACGTATATCCAGTGGTTTGAATCACGCGCTACGTAGGATTCGAACATGTAACCTCATGGACTAAAACCAGAGTGTCTAACCACTGAAACAGTGATGTGGACAGAAGGTACAAATTTATTTGACCAAGCACATGAAAACAACTGAAGATTAGATAACATACCAAGTGCACAAAATAGGAGTGGAACTTCATTTTATCAAAAGAAAAAAAGTAACAAAATTCTGACTTTGTAGTCAACAATGTTTTAAAATGAAAAGGCCTTGTGCAAGTTAATTGCGTATCATAGAGGTTCATTAAGCATTATGGATTAACTGTTTATTAAAGATTTGAAGTAAAAGATTTTTAATTGTTTATAAATGTTTTAGAGACCCATGAATAGGGTTGAAAGACTTGGATTGTACAAAGGAGCTTATAAAATGATTTGGAGACGTAAAGAATATTATTTACAAGGTGAAGAATTTTGTTAATTATAAATGGTTAGATATTTATAAACGGACTTAAGAAACGGATTTATAGATTTATAAGAGAACTTTATAAATGGTTCCAGAAGTTTTATAAAATGGTTTATAAATTGTTTTAGAGAATTAGAAGGAGTTTATGGATGATTTTTGAATCGAATAAAAAAGGAATATTTCTCAGTATGTAAATATACTCACACCGTTGAGATAAGTATATGGATATTTTTTAAGTATTGAAAATATAGGAATTGGTGGATATATCTATGTAAAAGTATTCTCATACAAGTAATTTACAAAGTGGTTCTTATATTATGAAATGTTTATAAAACGAGGCTAGTGATTGCTTATATGCTGAACCAATGTTGGTTTTCTTTATGGAATTAAATCCGTGATTGAATGATTGTTATTCGATAGTTAAATAATCGACTATCGAAATTAGACCCAAAACGTAACTTTGGAAATATCTATGAGAAACACGTGAGTTATATGGCACAGTCATCTCAAATGATGTTGTACTGTGCGTATAAACCTCGTTTCGTTCTTTTAGAACAATGATAAGGAAACCCGTCCACTAACAGTTAAGAGATGATCTCCGATCTTATCTTTAACTGTTTATTTTCTAAAGAACCGGAGTTGAGTTTACCAAAAATTATCGAACGTTGTTTCGAAGAGACCAAGATTTGATATATTATCTGAAAACCACTTCGATCCAACTTAAACGTTTCGAAGTGAAGACATCTTGAAGATGATGGAATTTGAAGACGGAGCTCTCAAGTGTTTCGTTTAGTCCCAGAACGAACTTGTATGGATGAATGCTGGTATTGCATTGTTGCCTGGAAGACAATATTAGCATTCCAAGTGGAAAGTGCTATATAAAAAGGTAAAACGTAGCCTCAAGCCTCATCAACCGGTAATGACTAAAACATGGGAGATGCAGCAGGGCTAAATGGTTCGCTCCCAAGTAGGGTATGATCATCCCTATCTAGAGTCGTTATTATACCTCATTTGTATGTTTTGGGGCCCATTAACGGAAGGGTGATCATATTCGATACTACTAGTCAAGTGATAGGTCGTTTCTGTGTTGACAGGGGATCCAGGCGAGATCCTCGGTGTTATTTGTCTAGAGATGCACCGTGACGGACGGTACCCCAATAGCCCGGTCATTGTATGGAATCCATTTTCCAATACGAGCCTTTACGGTTTTAGTTGTATACCTATTATGCTGAAATTTAATTAATGTAACAATTTCGGCTAAGATTAATAAGTAGCTGTATCTAGACATTATTATAATATCAATGGATTTTCTATAGAAAATGTTTTGGTTATCGTAAGGTAAAAACTCATCCCTGTTTATGTGCGGCGTGATCTTACGATATACTTTTTGATTTCAAATATTTTTATACAACAACAACTAAGCCATTATTCCCAAACAAGTTGGGATCGGCTAGAGATGGAACCCAAAACTAAATGAAAAAATCAATTTAAAAGTTATAATAATAATAATAGCAATAACAATAATAAAATAAAGTCAAATAAGTAAATTAATAATAATAACTAAGTAAAGTAAAATAAAATAAAAATATATATGTATATATATAAGAGGAATGATAATAATAATACTAATAGCAATAATGATACTAATAGTAATATTGGTCAAAGACCAAACCTACATCTTAGGCTCATGTTTCCTAGTCCTATAATCTAAAACTCAACGCTCATGGTTCTGGTACGTGAATCGCTAACTTCCACTTGCTTCGATCCGTCACCAGCTCTTTGGATATACCTCAATCCTTCAAATCCCTTTTTACTACTTCCTCTCATGTCAACCTTGGTCGACCTCTACCTCTCTTTGAGCATTCAACACGGCCTATAATTCCAACACGCACAGGTGCCTCGGACGGCCTTCGTTGAAGATGTCCAAACCATCTTAAACGATGTTGAATTAGCTTCTCCTCAATTGGTGCTACTCCAAGTTTATCACATATATCATCATTTCTAATTCGGTCTCTTCTTGTATGACCGCAGCTTCATCGTAGCATATGCATCTCTGCTACGCTTATCTTTTGGACGTGTTGGCTTTTAGTAGGCCAACATTCTGCACCATACAACATCGCAGGCTTGATTGCCGTTTTGTAGAACTTTCCTTTAAGCTTTTGTGGGACCTTCCTGTCACAGAGAATCCCAGACGCTTGTCGCCATTTCACCCATCCCGCTCGAATTCTAAAACTAACATCTTCATCAATCTCACCATTATACTGCAACATTAATCCTAGATATCGAAATGATTCCTTCTTGGGAACTATTTGTCCAGCCAGAGTGACATCTCCATCTTCCGACCTGACACCGCTGAACCCGCACTTCATATACTCTGTTTTAGTTCTGCTAAGCCTAAAACCCTTTGATTCTAAAGTCTGTCTCCACAGCTCCAGTTGTCTATCAACCTCAATCCTACTTTCATCAATTAGCACAACATCATCAGCAAAAAGCATACACCAAGGAATCTCACTTTGTATACCCTTCGTAACCTCATCCATCACTAGAGCAAAAATGTATGGGCTCAAAGCTGACCCTTGATGTAACCCTATGTTAATGGGAAAGTCACCGGTTTCACCATCGCATGCTCTGACACTAGTCACAACATCATCGTACATATCCTTGATAAGTGTAATGTACTTTGTTGAGACTCTCTTCTTTTCCAGGGCCCACCACATCACCTTTCAAATATTTTTATATAATTTAAAAATCCAGTTGGGTGTGATTTCTCACCCTGGTTTTCCAAAAGTTTGGATGCTTGGAGCTTCAAGAGACGAGTTGGAGGCCCAGAAACGTATTCATGTATATGGTTATTTTTCCACTGCATTTGTTGTTGTATTTATCAACAATTGTAAGGACATGCTGTTATAACTGTTCAGACTGAAATATGTTAGTATACTCTGATTGATATCTGTATGTACATATATCAAAGTATGTTTTGTGTAAAGATTTGTTGTATATTATATATTATTCGTTCCGCTATGAGATTCTGTGTTGTTTAGTTTTTTTCTTATCTTTTTCCTTCTTTCTTTTTCTCTAACAATCAGGTTTTCCGACATTCGATTTCTCGGCATGTAATACAGTGGACGTATTAGTGTCGAATTTTCGAGGGTCGAAAAGCTCCGGTCGTTACACAAGACATCAATTAAACGTTAAATTAGAAATTTTAAACATTCAAAAAGTTTCGAACAAAGTATTACTATACATGAGCAATACAATATTAGTATGCACTTTGCACATTATTAATCGATTCGAAATGTTTTCGAAATCGATCTCAAAAACAATTTACATCGATTTGGAAACAATTCGAACTGGTTTAGTATCCGTTCAAATCGGTTTAGAATTGATACGGATCATTACGAAATCAATTTGAAATTGATGCAAAATTGATTCAAAATAGATGTAGAATCGGTTCGAGATCGATTTGAAATTAATTCAGAAATGTTTTGAAATTATTCCGCAATCGATAATCAAGACTATTCGAATCAATCTGAATTTGATTTAAGGATAATGGAATTGATTGAAATTGATTTGGAATCAACTATTTGAACCGATTTGAAGATTAAAGTTTCCATGTCTAATGTTTTTGAAATCACTGGAATTATGTATTCTACTGCAGAATAATATTGATATCACTTGGAAAGTGTCATCTCAAGGTGAACTTCACAAATAATGCTAAAAATCTCTGGTGCTTCGATTTAAAATTTTGCTTCATTAGTCTTTTTTATTTAAAATTGTATGCATCCAGTAATATTCTACAAATATTTCAAGCAAGCCCTTCTTTTCCGGTTTCATCTCAAAATTCGGAATTGGTGAAACATGTTATCCATTACAACTCACATCAGGATACTCTTATTTATTTCATATTTCTCAGAATATTACTAATTGCATATCCCCGCATTGTTAAGTAAGCCCACTTGTTATGCAGTTCACTCATCGTCCACTTCCATCCTTTTATGCTAAAAAATTCGGAATGAAACAAAAATTTGACTATGTAACCAATTCGCTATCGAGTTCATTTATGTAGAAAATTGGATCGATATGAAACTTCCAAGTCATTCAAAATTATAAATCGATATGAACCATTAAGAGTGTAAACGTGTGTGTGTGTGTGTTTATAATGGTCATCGATAGAGTTTCAAAACTTCGTCCAAGGTCTCTCCCAATAACCCCTTTTTGTTCTTGGACGATATGAGATTTCAAATGTTATTCTTAACTTATTCGACACTAATCTCACCGAGTTGTTAAGATATAAATTTGAGATATGGAGCGAGATGTTGAATCAAGATTTTTCTGAAATACAAGATTTAATAGCTTGGTCATCGATCGAAAATGAAAAGTTGAACAAACTTGAAGTCTTCGTTCAATATATCTTCAAAGTTGTGTTTCATTCTTATATTTTTTACCACAAAAGAAGTTAGGGGATTACGATTAGATTTCATAAATCAATGGACATATTTGATGTGAATAGTCAATGTTCTCCCTAAAACTTTATCAATTTTCTCTCTCTTACATCATCATCAAATTCATCCACCGTCTTATTGAATCAATGAAGAATATGAAGGACCTACAAAGAGACTAAGGGTGCGTTTGCAATAAAAAAAGCCCTTACCTAGTTCGCGTCACGTTGAACATGTCCGACGCTTCAGACGCGTCTGGACCATGGCCCACATTTTTTTTTCCGAACTAACCATTGATAATCAACCATTAGCATTGAAGGCGTCTAATGTCTAATGCTTCATGTGCAAACGATAAATTTTCAAATGGGTAATCCTCAACAAATAAAATTTCACCTTTAAACGCCCCTTCATTTTTCTTCCTCTTTAACTCCTAACACAAATTCGAAAAATTAAAAAAAAGTCTACTTTAAGCAACCAAGTTTTGAGGTAATTTTTGTTATATTTGTATATATCTCATTTTCCTCTCTGTTTCTTTTTTTTGATTTTTTTGGACTAATATCGTAGAAACCAACTGATTTTGGACCGAAAAGGGCTCGCAAAAGTCCTAAAATTTGGCTCGACAAATCTACGACTGAATTTTTACGTTGCACTCACAAGGCAAAATGAAGTTTGGACGACTATTCCGGGTGAAGTGATGGTGTCCAATGATAAAGTTCGCTGCAAATACGAAGGACTGAAAAGCAATGGTCAGTAGGACAAAACTAGTGCAATGAAACGTGCTCTGTATGTGATGCGGTTAGGGGAATGATTAACGGTAGCGAGCAATGATGGGCCAAACATGTGAATGTAATTTTTGTACGTATTTTTTTTATTTACGAGTTTTAGGATTAATTTTTATTCTTTTATCTATTTTTTTAAGGAATTCGACACCTCAATTCTAAAGTACAAGAGACAACCAATAGCCAATATGAAGTCTCTGCAAATTATATTCCAAGGTACGACTACAATTGAAGAGGGTGCTTTCACAATCGGTGCTATAGACGAACAAGTTGAGACTCAACAATGTTCTCCTCTCCTAGAACAAACAACCAATACAACCTTCGATCAAACAAGTGGGTATGATAGATTTTATACTCCACTCGAATACCTTCACACACAACCGTCACAACTGACATGATTTCAAGGTACTTTCACCCTGTCAATGCGAACAGAGCATGGCTCAGGCTCCACTTCCAAAGGTCTTAGCACAAGACGTTGAACTGAGACAGAAGAGAAGGTAAACGTGATTGTCGATATGATATACAAACGGAATTTGAAGAATTCTCAATTTAAAACGGATAGTCTCATCAACACTCAAAGTTCAAATCCAATGGTAAACAATGTATAATCTACAGGCTCATTTTCAACCTTCAAGGCTGTAGCTGCTTTTGTTAAGAAGTTTGAAGAAATGTAACTTTCTAAAACAATGTCACTTCTAGAGATATAAGAGAACGGAGAAATATTAACTTCTTTGGACGATGACGACGCACGTAATTGGTTGCGGTTGGAGACAGAACATTTGCAACATGCAATCAAATACTAGCAGTTTATGATGGTCCGTCCATCTTCCTACCTATCACCCTACCCACCACCCGATTTCTAGTTTTAATATCATTACATGTACCATTGTATTAAGATGTATTTGATTAATTTTAATTTCTATAGTGTTTATCAAACATTGTCTTTTTTATTTCAATTTTTTTTACATTTCATAATTTATAAACAATATAAATTCATTTAACTATATTATTTAAACATAATTAAAACACATGAAACACTAACATAAATAATTATTCATAACAAAACAATTAAAATACCTCTTTCATATGCTCTTTTCGCAATACAAGAAAACATTCTTCTTTCGTGAAACAATCACATTTCATGCCCTTTTAAAAATGTTTAACAAAAGAACGCACCATAAGAATAGAGAAGTTATGACCTATTCGTCTCTCTACACACACAACACACACACAACACACACACACACACGTATACACACACATACATATATATAATACAAGGGAAAGTCTATTGGGATACAATATTTGAGACAATTACCGACAACCGTGCGCACAATGGGGTTCGATGATCAAGGTATTGTCAAGTGTGACTCGCATTATTGGTTCGTGGATTGAATGGATAAGTCCCACATCACAAGAAGTATGGCGTATAACGTGGTATATACATGGAATTGGTGGTAAAATATTGAGAATTCATTTTGTTACAAATGTTGTCAAGACCATGTATGTGCTCGTTGGGAGACGACGAACGGATGTTCAATGGAACGCCGGCACATTAGAAGCTTTGTTAGGTGACATCATCACACACAATGAAGCGTGCGTACAAGGGGACGTGCTGGAGTGCTGAATTCAACATATATATTGTGTTTTTGTGTCCTATGCACACAAAGTGTCTTGCATTAACCAAAACCACTAGTATGCTAGTATAATGGTAAGACACTAGATTGTTGATCTAGATGCGATGGGTTTGAATCTCATTGACATCATTAACCAATGTTAATAAATATGTGATGGGATTGAAGTAATTGCTTACATTAATTATCATGGAAGCTCTGCCTTGTAGAACACCGAGATTCCTTGAACGTCCCAAACCATTAGAACACAGTGCCTGTAAAAAAAAATGCACCGGGATTTTAAAGGAAATGATGTAGCGGGACGGTTATCCCTTTTTTACGATAAAGGTGACAGATTTGTCCTCTACTGAAGGGATTGAATCAATGAAAAATCTGAACATTGATTACAAGTTTACAACATTTGCATCAATTAACTGTAATAAAAAAGAGAGAGTAAAGTAATGATATATATGAGATTAAAGAATGATAACATCCACTGTTAATGATTATTTTCTCGTCAGTATACACATACAATTAAGGTCAATCAAGGGATTACATATTTTATTACTATGAAAATATATATATATATAATAATGAATTGTAAAGAAAATGATTAAAATCAAAATATGATAAATTTCATAACGCTTTCCACATTACTTTTTAGGAGGTTAACTAGATTTCATTCCTGATGTAAAAATAATACAAAATTGAGCACCACATGTTCCTTCAATATAATACAGTCATATTAAGCTGCAATAAAAAATGGAATTAGATCAAATGGCACTAGAGAGCAGAATTTGATCAAATGGCCCTAGAGAGCAGCCCATAGCCCATGATCCAATATGTTTCCTTTATTAGCTTCGATTGAGTGGAAGACATAACCCTAAGTATTAGGGAAAACTGACTCCATTTCACTAATCTACAACTTCTAACTGCTGAAAATCTTAAGAGCATCTCCAACACTCTTGAAGTGTGATGTTAAATTAACTACATGACTGCGGTTAATTGACAATGTTGAGTTTATTTTGGCAAAAGTTTATATCAAATGATAAGGAAGTTATTTTCTTGATTAAAATGTAAATGCATTAATAAGAACTAATTTTGATTATACGTGAGCAGAAAAGTTGCCACCAGTTGACATTGTATAGAATCAACAACTGATCATTCATCTTCATCATCCTTGCCTTCTCTCAAGTGATTGGGGTTGGTAACATGAATTTTCATTCTTCATAATATATATCGTTAGTCATATCATTTTTTTCTATGACCTAAAAAACAAAACTTCGCTTATAAACTCTTAAGAAAATATGTGTTGAATGCACAACACATACTTCAAGTACGTTCACATGAATATGTAGTTGGTGAGGATTGAACCCTCGACCTTGGATGTAAATACCACATGTCATAACTAACTCTACTACCCATGGGGTTTTGTTAGTCATATCTTTAGTTATATTTAATTTCATTTTTTTTAGTTTTGTTTTTTTTAATCCTTTTACATTCAATGCAAATTTATCTTCACTATTTACCCGTGTGTAATTTGGACTTCTCACCCAAGTATATTTTCTTTAATTTTCTCATTTATAGACATCATTTCTAATTTCTCACTCACTTTTTAATTTCTAACTTTTTCTTCAAAATTCCAAGCATTCCTTGTAAGATTCTCGTTTATTATACCTTTACTCTATTTTCTTGAATTTTTTTCGAAGGACCGACATCTTTTTTGTACAATTGAGAAGGTTTGCTCGTTGTTCTATCAAAATTTCCTTCCGGTCTGTTTGTTATTTTTCTATCAGATAGAATAACACTACCTTTTCTTTGTTTCATTCAACATATATTTATTCAGTTTGTTATATGCTTTTCAATTTCTCCATCTTCTTGTATTATGAAGATTTGAGCATAGACATTTAAACCTGTATATTTTGTTAATCTTTTGATTTTGCGTATTTATCATATTCTTATCTGCAATTTTCTTACTAAACTTGTATGTTATAAACCCAAGTATAATGCTACTATGTTTCAATCCTTTCGATTCTAGTGCATTTCTCCATTTTTCTAACTTCTGTTACACTTTTTCTTTCAATGCATCAATTAGCATAATATCATCTGACATCATACACTGTAGTACATCATTTTGAACTTCCATTGTCACTTCATCCTATGTTAATGCAAATAAATAAGGATTTAGAACTGGCCCATCTAGTCTTTCCTTCAGTGAGAACTCACTAGTCTCACCCCATACAGATTGTGTTTTTGTTTCACAATTTTAATACATATCTTGAATTAGTTTTAATATATGTTTGAAATTTGTTATTCACTTAACGCCACCAAATTATGTCTCGTGACACTGGCTCGATCATATGATTTTTTATAAATCTCTTATAATATATATATATATATATATATATATATATATAACCTCTCTGGCTTAAAGCCAAATTAGTTATCATATATTATATTAACATGGTCTTTCTCCCTTCATTTGGCATTTTTCCTTCTATTAATGTCTTATAAATAAATTTATAAGTCACTTGATTCATTTGTTTCTTAATGCTCTCCGCACATGCATAGGTACTCTATCTAGAACAATTGCTTTGATTTTGTCCTTTTATTTATTTATTTCTTAATTTTCTTTCCTTTCTATTTTGTCGATCATTCCATATCACCGTATGTTGCTATCTACTTGCTATATTTCCTCTACACTATATTCTTCATTTAGAAAATGTTCAAAATAATTTTTGAACATACTATTCTCACAATATGCATTTCGAGCCACATCTCGACATCTAGTTATAATATTGGGCATAACATTTTGCATGTGTTTCAGTATTTTAGTATAGCTTTTGGCAATTATGAAGGATAGTAGGGAAAATAAGCATACAAAATTAAGATGTTTTCTGAATCCTTATTCAAACCCAAAAAAAAGAAGACAATATTACTTGGTGGTTTAACAGAAAGGCAAGCAGAAAAATCAGTTCTTACTTGAATTTCTATTAAAAATGTTCGTGAACCATCAACAACGACAGTCGTAGCAAGTCCCACAGAGACATCAGATTCAGAAGCATATTCAGTTAAAAACATTTCACTTGGATTTGAAACAGCTTTAAGCCCATATTCAGTCATTTCAAACACTCCAAGCTGACAGAGAAGATTTTAGATGTTAATATGTACCGTGACATTTAAGTTTGACAAATTGTTGGAACTATGAGCTATCACGATCTGATCATCAGTATTTCGATATAATAACAAATTATTTTAAATTAAAAAAACAGTTTGATGCGAGTACCTCATCTGTTGAGCTGAAGCGATTTTTCACAGGTCGCAAGAGACGGTAATATGAACGCCTCTCGCCCTGGGATAAAAAATAATCAGATGTCAATTAAGATAGCATGGTATTGTATAAGCTCGATCAGGTTATGTATTTCATTCATGTTTTAAAATGATGCAATCAAAGCAACAAATCTAGCGCACATACGGATACGGACACGACTGTATGGATACGAGAATACTTCAAATTTCAATTCTTCGATTATAAGGGTACACATAAGTCCACAAAAATGTAATTACTTGTAACATTGCTATCAAAATTTTACACTTACGGTTTAAATCCCGTTTCAAATCGGATCTCTTCCATCCCGGTTCGATTTACATTCCGATTCAAACTCGTTTAAAAGTGCGCTTGAGAAAATTCATTCAATCATACTATACATTTAATATGCATATTTGAATCCATGATTCCAATCCTAGTGTTTTCTAAACAAAATAAAAATGAAACAGGAAAAAAAACCAAGTTTTAAGTTTAGCTATAACAGTTCAATCATCATAACCAATTTTAAAGTGTGTACAAACATTAAAACATAGAACATTTGAATTTACGATTTAATCTCATTTCGATTTAAAATTTGAATTTTACAATTTACGATTTAAATCTCATTTTGAAAACCTTGCTTCATAATAACTTGGAAATTTAAAGCGGTCTCCATCATCACCATGTTACCGTAAATACTCATAATCGACCAATAATATTAAGTAGAAAATAGTTTTTGAAATTGTATTAATATTAATTATCTTCTACCTATTAATTATTGTTATTTCAGTCGAAAAGGTAAAACAAACAGTCGAAATTGTTTTGTTGTGATATTTACACGATCTTGCTATGTTTCTAGCATATGTCTAAAGAAGAATAAAAGAACTAGTGTGTCGGTGTCACACAATAAATATGTTACAATTAGAGGAAGCATCATGTTTTTCATAAATTATTGTAGACCTATGTTGTGAATGGATTGAGGAGGAGCACGCAGTGAATTCTTGTATTTGATTTTTAATTGAGCATTTTTACTCTTATATAATTCATAGCTAGTTTTGGTAGTGCTTTTGATATGCTCTTAATGGATTCTAATATTTGATCTTTGATAGACCTTATATATATACATATATATACACACAAACACAATTTTGGTAGCGCTTATGAGACACATTTAATGAATTTTACTAATTTATCTGAAGTTATACCTTATTGCTTTTATATAACCATAACCAACATTGATGGTGCTTTTGAGATGCAGTTAATGAATTTCACTCATTTATTTGGGGTTATATCTTATTGCTCTTGTATGATCTATAATCAAAATTGATGGTATTATTGAGATGCACTTGATGGATTTTGTTGATTGGTTTGAGGTTGAGATTTTTGTTCTTAATGAGTCCATATTTATAAGTGGTTGTGCTACAGTGAAGCATTTGACAATCTCACCAACTTAGGTGTGAAGGTGAGCCGCCTTCTATGAGAGATTTGAGCTCTTTATTGTACTCATGAGTTCTCAAGGCGTGTGCAGTCATTAAAAGTGCATATTTATCATGAAATTTGCAGAAATTAAAAGTGTGATACATGTTGTGAAATCTCAATTGAAATCTTTGTAGCTCAAGAAAAATTCACTACTAGACTAAGTTTATCAACCCAAATTTTTGCAGTTCAATAGAGATTCACTGCTTAGGTTAATTTGTAAACTCTTTTATGTATCAATTCAATCAAAAGATATTGGTACTTACGTATGAAACCTTCTTTCTACATAGATTATTTTCTATTTATCTTCTTTTAATGTACATGTATTTAATAGAGAATTGTTGAATAACTATAATAAAACTTAAGTCTTTTCATTGTTTATAGTGATAAGCAATTGTTTCCATTTTTAATTGGGATTGATTTATTTAACTTAAAAAGAAAATCTACTTGATTTATTTATTGGGATGGATTTATTGGGATAGACTTTTGGTGAAGGACGATGAGATAAAAAATAGATGGAGAGATTATTTCGACAAACTATTTAATGAAGAATGTGATAGCACTACGATCGAGATAGACGACTCTTTTGATGACACTAGTGGACATTTTATTCGGAGAATTTAAAAATTCGAGGTAAAGGAGGCGCTAAAACGGATGAAAGCCTCGTTAAGGTGTGGAGATGCCTTGGAGATGCAGGGATAGTCTGACTAACCAAGTTGTTCAACAATATTTTCAAATCAAACAAGATGCCAGATAAGTGGAGGAGAAGCATATCAGTTCCAATCTTCAAGAATAAAAGAGATATTCAAAATTTCACAAACTACAGAGAAATTAAGCTTATAAGTCATACAATGAAGCTTTGGAAGAGAGTCGTTGAACATCGATTAAGAAAAATGATAAGCGTTTCAAAAATTGGTTTCATGTCTGGAAGGTCGACCACCGAGGCGATTTTCTTGATAAGACAACTTATGAAAAGGTTTAGGAAGCAAAAGAAGGATCTACATATGGTATTTATCGATTTGGAGAAAGCTTATGACAAAGTTACCGCGAAAGGTTATATGGTGGGCTCTGGAAAAGAAAAGAGTCCCAACAAAGTACATTACCCTTATCAAGGATAGGTACGATGATGTTGTGACTAGCATCAGAGCATGCGATGGTGAAACCAGTTACTTTCTCATTAACATAGAAGCACATCAAGTGTCAGTTTTGAGCCCTTACATTTTTGCCTTTGTGATGGATGAGGTTTTCGAAGGGTATACATTGTGAGATTCCATGGTGTATGTTATTTGCTGATGATGTTTTGCTAATTGATGAAAGTATGATTGAGGTTGATAGACAACTGAAGCTGTGAAGACAGACTTCAGAATCAAAGGGATTTAGGCTTAGCAGAATTAAAACAAAGTATATGAAGTGCGAGCTCAGCGGTGTCAGGTCAAAGAATGGAGATGTCACTCTGGCCGGACAAATAGTTCCCAAGAAGGAATCCTTTCAATATTTAGGATTAATATTGCAGTATGATGGTGCGATTGATGAAGTTGTTAGTTTTAGAATTCGAGCGGAATGGGTGAAATGGCGACAAACGTTTGGCATTCTCTGTGACAGGAAAGTCCTATGGAAACTTAAAGGAAAGTTCTACATAACGGCAATCAGGCCTGCGATGTTGTATGGTGCAGAATGTTGATCTACTAAAAGCCAACATGTCCAGAAGGTAAGTGTAGCAGAGATGTGTATGCTGCGATAGAGCTGTAGTCATACAAGAAGAGACCGAATTAGAAATGATGATATACGTGATAAATTTGAAGTAGCACCAATTGAGAAGAAGCTAATCCAACATCGCTTAAGATGGTTTGGACATCTCAAACGGATGCCACCCGAAGCACCTGTGCGCGTTAGAATTATAGGCAGCGTTGAATGCTCAAAGAGAGGTAGAGATCGACAAAGGTTGACATGGAAGGAAGTAGCAAAAAGAGACTTGAAGGATTAGAATATATCCGAAGAGCTGGTGATGGACAGAAGCTCGTGGAAGTTAGCGATCCACGTACCAGAACCATCAGCTATGAGTTTTATAAGTTTTAGATTATAGGACTAGAGAACAGGAGCTTAAGACGTAGTGTTTGGTCTTCAACCAATATTACTATTATTATTATTATTGTCATTTTTTTCTTTATAGTGTGTGTATGTGTATTTCTCCCCCACTCAAAACTTTTCATCTCTGAAAAGGAAGGAGATAGGAGAATAGAACAACCAAAAGAAAAATAGATTGAAAAACGAAATAAAACAATTGATTTAAAACTATATAAATTTCAATTTAAACAAATTAATATTCAATGATTGATTTTAAATTCAAGATATTTCATTAAGTTGATTAAATTTCAAGTTATAAATTCCTTCAAAACAAAATTTATTTGTCTATCTTATTTATTCATTATCCTATTATCCAATTTATCTTAATTAACATTTCTATAATCATAAAATTAAGTATAAAACATTTATTATAACCACTCAAATTTATTTATAAATTCTTTTAACATCATTTTACATTGTAAATTAATTAATTACATATCCAACTTCTGAATGATTTAGGTAAGTTATATTAGAATGTAACTGAGTATTATACAAGTAAATTTTTTTCAATTTAATTATTTCAAGCTTTTAAATATTTATTCAAAAAATTTAGCTTTATTTATAATTGAAATCATCCTTTACCAAAAAATTTAGAATTAAATTTCTGATTAACTTCAAACAATTTAGAGATAAATATATACATATGTATATTATATATATCAAAATAATCATATACCAATATATATATATATAAAAATGGTGCAGCGGATTAATCAAACGATGTAAACGGTGAATGTTGTAATCGGTGGATTGGAAGAATACTGGAATGCCCGAATTCGTTGATCCGAAGATACCGAACTCTAGCTATCTCGAACTCGTTGATCGCGCACGATACCGGGTTCAAAGATCTTCAATTCTTCAAGCGTTGATCAAGCGCACTTGATTCCGCGAATCGGCTTCTACAATCATTGAATCGAGCGCACTCGATTATCCGAAAGAGAAGGTAGGAGATTACACTCAACTACCAATTTGAATAAAAGCGATACCGGGTTCAAAGATCTTCAATTCTTCAAGCGTTGATCAAGCGCACTTGATTCCGCGAATCGGCTTCTACAATCATTGAATCGAGCGCACTCGATTATCCGAAAGAGAAGGTAGGAGATTACACTCAACTACCAATTTGAATGAAAGCACAAAGCAATCAAAAGAGAATTTTATTCAATATTCAACAACCTTTACAAAATGACCATACACGCCTATTTATAGGCTACAACTCAACACAACAGAGAATTCACTAACTCCTAAGTCGGTTCCGACTTACGACCTACGACCCATCCTAACTCGGAGACGACTTAAGACAAACAGTTACACTACATGCCTTTAGCGACTTATCAACATACAACACGATTCACGACTTATTTACAAAGTACATGACTCAAAAGTAAACGACTCACAGTCAACTCCCCTTAAGTCGTTTACGACTTATCAGATTACGACTTAAAAACAAAATTACAAACGACTTATAACAGATGCGACTTAACAACCAACACAACAGCCACTTTCTTCGACTTAAGAATCCACGGTGTAGATTAACTCGCATAAGAATCTACGGCAACAGGCTTTAGCGACTTAAGAACATGCGCATCTCATATCAGCGACCTAAAGAACAACGGTAGAGATTAACTCGTAGAAGAATCAACGGCAGTGTGCTTCAGCGACTTAAGTCCGGATTCATTAGGTCGTTCACGAGACTTAACTCCTTTCCCTGGTTTCCAGTTGAGTCGTGGACGACTTATACCTGCACCGTTAACTCGTATACGACTCATCAACACCGAACGACTTATGCTCTCCTTAAGTCGTAACTCCCTCCCATCTGAATTGATAGGTCGTAGACGACTCAATGCCGATTCGTTAACTCGCCGCTTTCCCTCACATGGCTCCATAGGTCGTGGACGACCTATAGCTTCTGCCTTAAGTCGTGGATGACTTATCTCCTCGCCTTCCTTAAGTCGGTCACGACTTATGTCCTTAGCTTTGATAAGTCGGTCACGACTTATGCCTTGGGCAATTATAGTTTGGCCTACATCATCCTCCCCAGGTTGAAAGAAATTCGTCCTCGAATTTGCATCTTCCTCAACATCAGTTCGTTCATCCCCGTGATATGGTACGAGATGTTTAACATTGAACACATCAGACGTATACACATCATCTGGCAGCTTCAGTTTATAAGCATTTTCATTGATTCGTTTCACAACTTCCACCGGACCAATTTTCCTGGCTTTCAACTTGTTATAAGCGCCTACTGGAAAACGATCTTTTGTTAACACTACATAAACCATATCTCCTTCGTTAAACTCAACATTTCGTCGTTTCAAATCTGCAGCTCGTTTATATTTCTCATTTGCTTTCTCCAATCGTTTCTGAATGACTTTATGACATTCCGTCAACCCTTCAACAAAATCAGCAGCTTTCTTAACTGTCTTCTTTGATTGTGGCACTACCGTTAGATCCAACGGTCCCTTGGGTAAGCTTGAATATACTATCTGAAATGAACTGAAACCAGTGCTTCGATTCACAGCATGATTATGAGCAAATTCTGCCTGGCATAACTTCACATCCCAACTCTTCAGATTATCTTGAACAAGACACCTCAACAAATTTCTCAATGATCGATTAACCACCTCCGTTTGTCCATCAGTTTGCGGATGATAAGCACTACTGAATTTCAGCTTCGTTCCCACCATTTTCCACAAACTCAACCAAAAGTGACTTAGAAATCGAGTATCTCTATCCGACACAATAGATTCAGGCAATCCATGAAGTCGATAGATCTCCTTGAAAAACAACTGAGCAACATGAACAGCATCTGCCGTCTTCTTACAAGCAATAAAATGTGCCATTTTCGAAAATCGATCAACCACCACATAAATGGAATCGTTTCCCCGTTGAGTTCGAGGTAAACCCAAAACAAAATCCATACTCACATCAACCCATGGTTTAGTTGGTACCGGTAACGGCATATACAAACCAGCATTAGTCGCAGTTCCTTTCGAAACTTGACATATATGACATCGCTCCACAAATCTTTCCACCTCCTTCCTCATCGATGGCCAAAAGTAAGATTGCGAAATCAATTGTAACGTACGATCTCTACCCACATGGCCTTCTTCATGTAATTCTTTAACAATCTTCATTCTCAAGCTACAGTCTGGGATGCACAAACGATTTCCTTTAAACAGAAAACCATCCACCAACACAAATTCATCAGTGCTTCCTTCCTTTACTTTTTCAACAAATTTCACAAAGTAAGGATCTTCTTCAATCAATTCTGGCAATAATTCAAAACCTGTCACTTCAACTTTCATTGTCGTCAACAAATGACTCCTCCTGCTCAAAGCATCAGCCACACGATTGGTTACCCCTGACTTGTGCTTAACGACAAAAGTAAACTGCTGCAAATAAGCAATCCACGATGCATGTCTTGCTGAAATCTTGTCTTGCCCTTGTAAATGCTTCAATGCTTCATGATCAGTATACAGAACAAACTCTTTCTGAAATAGATAATGTATCCAGTGTTTAATAGCTTGTACAACAGCATAAAATTCCACATCATATGTACTGTATCTCATCTTCGCTCCTGACAACTTCTCACTGAAATATGCAATTGGACGCCCCTTCTGACTCAACACCCCTCCAATCCCAACCTTGGATGCATCAGTATGTAGTTCAAACACTAACTGAAAATCTGGTAATACTAGAATAGGTGCAGATGTCAGCAACTCCTTGATCTTCTCAAAAGCACCCCCTGCTTCCTCTGTCCATGCAAACTGTTTACCTTTCATGCAATCTGTAACAGGCGCCATCACACTACTAAAGTGTGGAATAAACCTTCGATAAAATGAAGCCAACCCATGAAAACTACGAACTTCCGTTATCGTCTTGGGCTGCGGCCAATCTCTAATTGCTTCAACTTTACTTTGGTCAACCTGTATTCCTTTTTCCGACACAACATATCCCAGAAATAAAACACTCTGCGTCATGAACACGCATTTCTTTGTTGCAGCATAGAATTGTTCTTGTCGCAATACCATCAGCACTTCCTTAAGATGATTCAAATGTTCTTCCGGACTCCCACTGTAAATCAGAATATCATCAAAATACACCACCACAAATTTCCCAATGTACGGTCTGAAAATTTGGTTCATCACCCTCATGAATGTACTCGGTGCATTCGATAGACCAAACGGCATTACCAGCCATTCATACAAGCCTTCCCTCGTCTTGAATGCTGTCTTCCATTCGTCCCATGGTCTAATGCGAATCTGATGATAACCGCTCTTCAAGTCAATCTTAGAAAAGATTACAGA
Source organism: Allium fistulosum (assembly GCA_030737815.1). Taxonomy (NCBI): domain Eukaryota; kingdom Viridiplantae; phylum Streptophyta; class Magnoliopsida; order Asparagales; family Amaryllidaceae; genus Allium; species Allium fistulosum. The sequence goes on from CM060906.1 coordinate 571,923,160, forward strand.
CCCACTGATCTGATCCAACAAATCATCAAGCCTCAGCATTGGAAATCTGTATCTGATTGTGATCTTATTCAATGCTCTACTGTCGGTGCACATCCTCTACGTTCCATCCTTTTTGGGTACCAATAAAGCTGGTACAGCACAAGGACTTAAACTCTCATGCACACGCCCCTGTTCAAGCAATTCCTCTACCTGCCTCCGCAACTCTTCATGTTCCTTCGGACTCATTCGATAATGTGGTATGTGTGGCAACACTGCTCCTGGAACAAGATCGATTTGATGTTGTATATCTCTCAAAGGCGGTAACTCCTTTGGTAATTCATCTGGGAATACATCGTCAAACTCTTTCAAAACTGGTTTAACTTCTTCTGGAATTTCAACCTCTTCTTTGCTCTCACGCCCAATCAACATGAATATCTCAGGCACTTTCTCAACCTCTTTAACAAACTCCTTCAAAGATAATAAAGTTTTCAGCTCTTCAATCTCTTCTGACTTACTTTCTCCTTGTGATCTCTTCTTCGGAACTAGGATAATTTTCGTGCCTTCAAACATAAAACTGTAGCTATTGGTCCGACCGTCATGTTGTACTGCTCGATCATACTGCCATGGTCTTTCCAATAATAAGTGGCAAACATCCATCTCTACTACATCACACCAGATTTCATCTTTGTATTTCTTCCCAATAGAGAATGGAACACGAACTCGTCTATCCACTTTCACTTCTCCTCCTTTTCTCAACCATGCTAACTTGTATGGACTCGGATGTTTATCTGTCTTCAATTTCAACTTTGTTACAGCTTCGGTTGAAATAATATTATCACAGCTTCCTGCGTCAATCACAAACTTACACACCTTCCCCAGAATAGTACATGTTGACTGAAAGATATTACTCCTCAACCAACTAGTTTCTTCCTGCTTTGGTGTAAAACACGATCTCCTCAGCATTAGATTACAACCTTCATCCCCTGACGCAATATCCTGCTCATCCTCCTCAACTGGACTAGAACAATCCCCATCAACATCCTCATCTTCAACTTCTACAATCATGGTTCTCTTCTTTGGCTTTGGACACTCGTTGCTTTTATGACCCACTTCCTGGCAATTATAACATTTAAAGCCATTGTTAACCCTTGCCTTCTCAGCCTCCTTCACCACCGGTTTACTGATAGGTTTAGACACATTAGAACTTCCACTAACACCCTTCATTTGATTGTTGAAACTAGTAAACACACCACCTCCTCGTCGTCCCTGCTTCTCCCAAGCCAACGCTTTCTGTTGTGCCTCTGCTACAGATCTTGGATCGAACATATTAACCATATCCTGGATCTGCATTCTCAATCCCCCAATGAACCTAGATGTCAGCTGCTCTTCTGTTTCCATAATATCATTCCTTGCAATAAGTTGATAGAATTCATCAGCATAGTCATTCACAGATTTCGTCCCCTGTCTCAAGTTCTGCAAACGTTGATACATCAAAGATTGATAATTGTAAGGTAAGAACGTTGCTTTCATCAATTTCTTCATCTTCTTCCAAGATTCAACTTTTGACTTCCCCATACGTTCACGTGTAAGCTTGGTTTGCTGCCACCATGCCAAAGCTCTACCCATCAACCTTGTAGCAACCAACTTCACTCTACGATGTTCTGGAACTTCTTTGAAATCAAAAATTTCTTCAACATTAGCGACCCAATCTAGAAACTCCTCCGCTTGCATACCACCCTTGAATTCAGGAATTTCTGTCTTCATCCCCGACTCCCACTTGTGATCATACTCAGAGTAATTTCTTCCTTGGCCTCGTCCTTGTCCTCGAACACTACCACCATCATACTCCTCTTCAAAATCAGATGTATATCGTTGTCTATCTCGTCCACCCACATCTCTACTACCATCACGCCTACCACCATCATCCCTTCTATCTACATTCCTCCGTTCACGATCATTCACATTCCTCCCACGCCCTTGATCATTTTCAACACTTCTGTCTCGATTGGAATGTGGCGAGACTCTACTACCCCCATGGTTAGATTCAGGTGAAACCCTTCTCCGATTTTGATTCATCTCCGTCATAAGCTTCTCTAACCGGCCAATTCCTTCGTTAAGCTTTTCACTAAAGTTTTCATTAATTCTTTGTTCCATCTCATCAGCTTCTTCTCTTCGATACAAAGCTTCTACGTTTTGGTGGCGATTAGCTCTTCTTGGCGGCATACTTGAAAACTTTACAAACTCTTCAACACTTCAAATTTCAAACACTTTTCGGACTTTGATCCAAAATGAAACGGATCGAAAACTTCCACTTTGTAGCAAATCGCGATGAACACGATGGACAAAGTTTCGGCTTCCAATGCAAATCCGATCAAACAACTTCAATGCAAGTCGAACACTTCTACTTGCTCACGGCTCACTCTTCAAGCTTCTCGGTCAAACAATTTCAATCTTCAAAACTCTTCAAAATGTTTAGGCTCCAAGTCTCGATCTAGCTATGATTGGCTAGAACAAGCGCTGATACCAAAACTGGTGCAGCGGATTAATCAAACGATGTAAACGGTGAATGTTGTAATCGGTGGATTGGAAGAATACTGGAATGCTCGAATTCGTTGATCCGAAGATACCGAACTCTAGCTATCTCGAACTCGTTGATCGCGCACGATACCGGGTTCAAAGATCTTCAATTCTTCAAGCGTTGATCAAGCGCACTTGATTCCGCGAATCATACTTAAGAAATTCGAATCAAAATTTTTCTCCAAAACAAAAGAGTAGCAAAGCTACTGATGGCCTCTCCCCTCTGAAACTCGAAAATGAATGTCGTTGATGTTGCAGTCATCACCGAAATTATTTTCCAGCGACAATAAGGAGAGTACTGACTTATTTCATTTTAAAATTCTTTGACAACAATTTATATTCGAAAATACTTTCAAAAAAAATATTTTTTCAAATCATGAAAACCAAATTTTGTAAAACACCGGAAATTTGAATTCTTAAATCCTTAATTTAAATCCATTTTCAATTCCAAATCAAGTTATAAACCATGTTTTGTAAGATTTCAACTTCTTATAACATACAACAATAATTAATGGTTGACAAACAATAAATGATAATCAAGTATTATCATTTCTAATAACCAAATCTTATTGACTATCGAATTTCAGAAAATTATACTTTTATATGTATAAAATATAACTATATATAAAACTATTTCATTTACAAATTTTGAAAACAATATTGTGTCAGTTTGCTCTGTTCAAGTGTTTTGGAATTCATGTCGATAGCGTTAGCTAGACGAATCGCTTGAAACCCAAAATTCAAACTTAACAACTCAAACAACACAATATAAAACATTTTTTATATTAAATACAAATACACTCCCTCACTCGATGATTCCAGAATGGATTTCAAACAGGGATAGAGATTCAAATTAGAAAGACTCTAATCAAATAGAATTCAACTAGAAGATAGGCTCGATAGGAAGATAGAATAACTAAATTACAAAAGAGGAAGATGGATAGATTTATATTGATTGCGGGTGACCTTAACCGGGTCAACCGAGATTCCAAGGATAAGATCGATGCAGAAATTCAATTTCTCGCTTAAATGGGAGAGATGTGACTTCAAAACATCAAGATGAAATTGCCAATTGAGGTGGCAAGATATTCTCAGATTCATTATAGAGATCGGCCGAAGTGGAGCTATGGGGTGCTCCAGAATCAAGAAGAACACGAACAGGAAAGGACAAGAATGGATTTCGGAACAAGGTAAGGTTCCAAAGTTCGTAAGAAATCCAAATCAAAGAGGGAGGACTTCAAGCTCGAACGAAGGTGATTCCATAATTAAATTTACTCTATATGCTAAGTTTTGCCAATGTTAATTATCTCCAATGGTAATGCCAATGTTTTGATAATTTGGCAAAAAATTATTAGACATTATCTAATGCAATGTCTAATTTTAGACATTGCACTTCGCAATGTGAAGTAATAATGGAGTAAACTTTTAATATATTATTCTTATTTATTTAAATTTTGTTTGGGACACAATAAAATTTGTTTGTACAAGTACATTTGCATTGGAGTACTTTACTTTTGTTTAATGTGATGTTTAATTTTCAGAAAGCATATTTAATTAACATTGTGAATTCTTTCTTGGCATGTGGGATTTAATTGACATTACATCTTATTTGGATTGGAGATGCTCTAAACACTTCCAAAAAAATTGTTGATCGATGGTGTGTACTATATCTTACATTATGTACCTTCGGGGACATCCGATAAAATTAAAACGATAGATAGAAGATTAGCATGGTCTGCGAAAGGATGATACGTGCAAATCGAGAAATGGTCCAAATATATCTTACACTACGTTTGCATGTGGGTTGGAGAAGCTTTAAATATTAGAGTTACACACATACCTCCAAGTACAAAACAGCATCCACTATATGCTCAAGGACATGAGGGCCAGCAATATCTCCGGATTTTGTAACATGCCCAACCTAGAAGTCGAAAAAGTTATTAAATATTGCTGAAATTTTTTGTACATAAATAAACTACTACCCCCAACATTTCACATCGACATTGTCTGTCACCATACAAAAAGAAAAGAAAAGGTTCCTGAGGTTATCGGTTTCACAGAAATTTAAAGTTTACTTTTTGGAATTTTGCAACTGGAGGCAAACATGTGATTTAGAGGCAAACTACCAAGGTATCAAACTCAGTTTAATACAAAGCATTACATATATAGTAAATCTAGCCAAGATTACTCATGCCATCAAAGATCAATTAAAGTGGATTGCATGGTGTAATTCTTTTTCTTTTTTGGATATTGGTTAATTGATCTTAATGGGATTCGATTACAAAAGCTTTAGATAAATAATTGAAAGATACACCACTATCCCACAAGGAACGTCCAAAAATGGGTTAACTTTTGGGTTAGTGTTAATAACATATAAGCTAGGGATTAACTTACAAGAATCATTGGGATATTAGTTTGCTTAGCGAATCGCATTAATTCAGACGTGCATTCCCTTATCTGTAGCACAAACGATGGCAACCAAATATAAAATACATTAACATTAAGGATTGAAGTACACACACTTTACTGTTCTGAAATTAAAGCTCTGAGTAAATATCATACACTAATATTTACAATATGAGAGACATTTGAAGTCAAACGAAACTATAAATACTAGATGCATGAGTAAGGCCCAAGTTCCAACCTCGTATCCAGCATTTGCAAAATAATTTAATCTTGTACCTGTGTCTTAAAAGTTAACTGCGAATCAAAGTAAGCCCTTAAGATAAGGGAAACAACAGAAGCCAGTGATACTTTTTTTGAAAATTTTCTGTTGCTGGTCTGATCTGATATAAGTGTTCAATGGATTGGTGGTACATTCATAAACTACTAAACAGATCCGGAATTATTTTACTACAAAAAAGTAGAAATGAATGTGCATATAGTTACAAGTAGTATATCGCTATAGCCTGCTGAATCTAACAATGACCAAACCACATCAAGGTCAGAGGATCAACTGAACTCCCCTTAACTTTAAGAACAAATAGTGCCTATAGTTCAAATATTCTTTTTCTTTATTTTTTTTAAAAAAAAATAAAGAAGAAAAATGACAGAATTGTATGTTCTCTACTGTCATGCTACATAAATTTTTAATCATAATAGATAGTATTTCCGAGCGACGGTGGGAACCGACTATACATAGACGTTAATCACCAGCTTTATACATTATACTGAAATTATGCAAATAATTAAAAGCTCGTAATCACAAACCAATTGTAACAAAAATAGAATAATTAATATTATATGATTTTTTTGAAGTTGTTCAATAAATAAGTAGGGAATTGTTTTCAAGTTTATTGAAGACTTGAAGTACTTTTATCATGAAATTTTGGCAATTATTAGTCACTGATTAGAGAACCTTAAATTTTAGATTTTCTGACTATTTTGTTATTTGTGGATTATTTTTGGAATAGTATGACTTTTAAAATTATTTTTTTACTTTATGAGATTACATTAATTGCTTTTTTTTATAAAAAAAACTTTATATTGTGCTCTACATGTGAAAGGTTTTAGTATTTTTGTTAGTCTATATATTTAATTCCAGTATACCAAATTATGAATTTCAAAACAAAGGCTTTTCTTTTTAGAACATTGATTTTTTTTTTAAACTAAATTGCCTTTATGGTCGATTTCTATCTGAATTGATTTAGATATGTACCAGTATTAACAAGGAACTTTGGTAAAACACCATTTTGAGTTTCAAAATACATAGTCGTGTTTTATTTGCACTTTCAAAAACAGTTTTAAGGGTGTAATTTAAAACATGTCTTTGAGTTTAAAGAACACCTATATTTTTAGTTCTAAAGAACACCGGATATCTCTTCAAAAAACAGTTTTAAAGAACACCTATATTTTTAGTTTTAGCCAAAATGCAAATATTTGCACTTTCAAAAAGTACTGCAAGTATTTGCAGTAACAAGTGCGAATATTTGCAGTAAAAACGTCGAAAACAATTTTAGGAGTGTAATTTAAAACACGTCTTTGAGTTTAATTTTTGGTGTATAAGACGCAAAAATAAGAGGCGGATCCAAATTTTCAATATTTAAAATCATTTTCTTCCAAAAACTGAAAAAAGAAATTGCAAATTGATCTGAGTTATACTATTTTTGGAAGAAAAACTCCTCTGTATATTATTCTTCAGGAAACATATTTTTATAATACAGATTTTATGTTCTTGGAATACTTGTTCACTTATTTAAGAAATATAGGGGGTCCCATTTGATAAAGTAACATAATTAACAGACTAGAGGCTACACATTCGAGTCTCGCGGCCGTTTCGTTACTCAGCACGTGAACACAAAGTATGTACAGAAGATTCAATCCATATTTTATCATAGTATACGATAATGAGCTTGTTTCTGTGAGATTTCCAAAAAGAAAATGTTAAGAGCACCATCTCAAGTAGTAAGATCTCTAGACCATGATTCTAGAAGTCTTGGGTTCAATTTTCCAAGATACTAAAATGAGTGCTCTGCTTAAATTGAGTATCACTCTTGTTATAACACACCCCTCCCCCACCCCCCACCCCCTCCAAACCGACACGCATATATATACATAGATAAAGGTTTGACATTCTGAATATGTTAAATGTTAGAAGCATTTCAAATTAAATTGAATTTTATTATATTCCATATCAATAAGTTTTATCTGAAACCTTTAAAGCGTCACACTAAAAGACAAATTGGAACCTTTAAAAATAATCAATACACACACTTATTTTTTGGCATTTGTCCACTAGATAAGATCTTCATACCGATCAGTTTGATTAACTGATTTTAAACTAAATTTAAATTACAAAATATACTTACATAAGTACACAATAAAAAGGTATCGTAGACATATATGGGTTCAACACATAAATCTGGACCTTATATTTAATTCATATGCATTAACCAATCAGTAAGTTTACTGGATCAACTTTAAAATGGGTGGGTATGTAAACAATCAAGAGAAAGTTTCATAGTGCATGACCACTTCAATATTTTCTGACAACATCGTTACCATATAAACAATAGTCCTAAATTATTGCTAATTATTCGAAAATTGACACCATAAAAAGAGGGATCTCTTTTACTTTTGCCTGGTCTTCGAATCAGCAATTTGAAGATGAAAAGATTTGATAACCGAGTTTCCCGAAATTTTGGCAGACTAACCAAAGATCTAACCATAATAATTTTCTTGTCGTTGCCTACAATCGATAATAAACTACTGTACAAATGATTTCTAATTTGATGGTTAAGATATGAACCTGCACTTTATTTCCTGCACTTCCAGTGACTCCTTTCAAATACATGGTGTGAATGGAATCTATAATAACCGCCTGAGGAGATAGTACCTGAATTTTGTGCAATATATCCTGCATAAGATATAAAAAAAGCCATAGAATCAACCGAATAGACTTGGGAATTCTGACTGAGAAAGTTGACAGGCTCCATTTTGTTATGAAGGAGCTAAGACTCAGTTTAATAGACACAGAGTTATGGTCTACAGTTTGAATTCCAATGTAGGTAGGGGGAGAAAACACCACTTTTTTAAACCGTGCACTAATCTTTCAGCAAGTATACTTTTGTCTATAATTATAATGATTTATGCATAAAGAATAAAACTGTTTCTTGGTCAGATAAATTGACAGATTTATCGTGAGAAAACTAAGTATGAAGGTGAATTACGACCATTTACAATAACTAGAGAATACTCACCTTAATATCTGTGCTTGAGTACAAGAAAAGATCAGCCACACAAATTCTCATTCGATCAGCTCTGTCTCCAATTTGAAAGATGCTCTAAAAAACCAATAGTAAACATTTGATACATATTGTAAAGTAAATTATTTATGATATAATTGTCTAATAAATGGAGCAACACTATGAAATGACTAATCAAATTTTATCAACGCATAACTAGGTTGCAAAAGAAAAAGGAAATATACTAACTTATTATATCACCAACGGCTAAATGTCAATAAAAGCAAGGACAAATTTTATTTATAGCCCCCCACTCACCCACCAAAACCAAAAAAAAAAAATTCCATTTCAACTTTGGGCCTCCATCAAAACTTATTACAACAATAGACATGGTTTTCGCTAGGTTAGGATTTTGTACTCGTGCTATTTGAAATTGCGTACGCACAAACGCCCAATCGCACTTGCGCAATTTGAAATTACGTAATTTGAAATTGCACAAGTATAAAAAAAATTGTGCTGGTGCACATTCAAATTGTGCAAGTATAAAATGTTGCTATATGAAAAAAGAGATCTATTTTTGTAATAAGTTTTGAACTAGGCCTAAAGTTGAAATAGGTTTTTTCTCGGGCCTATAAATAAAATTTGTCCTAAAAGTAATGGTAACATGAGAAACAAATTAGAAAGTAAAGCCCATGAAGTTCAAGGAGGACGCGTGTTTCTATGAATTTAAGAGTTCTCATTGACCAATCTTCATATAATGCAGGCTGATATTACTGGTATGAGTTTGATGGTAAAAATAACATGCATATTACGAAATTGTATCATGTGTATGCAAATCAATTCGTCTTATAAAATATATGCCACTCACTTGTTTTAACTTTTCAACATAAAACAGCATAAGAAATGGAGTGAATAAAACAATCACGCATCAAACTTATGATTTACCAATTGAAGAGAATAGTACCATGTGCTTAATATAAGTTATAGTATCAATTCGAGAGAAGTATGATCATATTCTGGATTACTAAACTGAAACTGATAAATTAAAACTGAATTGTCTTAGACATGCTAAGTTGACAAGCAACAATTGTCAGTGTAGATTGAGTAGAACATAACTACATGTATGGAAAAATTATTCAGGCCATACTTCTTCTCCAGAAACATATATAACTGCTGGTTTTGATCCATTAAACTGCTTGCCTTCAGCTATAATAGCCGCAACCTGCACATAAATATACACTTCATATTTGAAATACAATCAAGAACATTTGGAAGTTGTAATCATCTTTTATATGCAGTACACTTAGCCTTAGTATCCACTACATTTATAATGAAGATGATGGACTCAAGGTACACAATTCAAAAGGCACATACCTGCAATATAAGCGTGCTTTTGCCAACGCCTGGATCGCCACCAACTAAGACTAAAGAACCTACAAAATAAAATTTGTGTAATTAATATATGTATTTTAGTACCTAGGGTAATCAAACGTTATCATGTATCGTAAGTTATTAACAAATTATGGTTACGACATTATCATGTATCATAAGTTATTGTTAGCAATATGGTAAAGTTGATAACTGATTAAACCATGGGGAAATATGACAAAATTGATTGTCTACATGGAACAATAAAATTTCAAGACAGAAAAGTTTTGATCAGAATATTACAAGGTCAGGGTCAAAGGATAAACTTGAGCAAATTATATGTTTATTAATTAACAGCTGTGGAAAATCAAGGCCTAAATCTAATGCCTTAGTCCACAGTTAATCACGGCGCTCAAAGGTGCAAAAACTTTCTGAAGCCGTGGCGCACAGTGCTGCAAAAGGTGACTATAAAAGCTTTGGTGCACGGCGCACATCTTTTGAATTACCGTTCATTTATTATATGTATTTATGTATGCGTATGATGCACATATTAGGCAATATTTCAATAGTTTAAATGCTTGTACTAAACTGCATCCAACAAAGATTTTTTATATCACATCGAAAAATCTATCGTTAAACATAATGTCATAAGCATCGAATTTCAAGTAAAAGGCAACTATAAAAGTCAAAATGCAAAATAATTTTAAATGGTTAATCACATGTTTAGGAGTACAATTTTGAATTAAATGCCTACGCCTACCATGCAACAATCAAATATTAAGTTACAAACTTATATCTAATCTTGTATATCCAAGTGAAAAAGATATTTTTATTTTGAACTATATTTTGATATATTTATTTTGTTTTATATTATTCCAATATTTTTATTTTGAACTATATTTTGTTTATTGTTTCATAATATTCTAATAGTTATTTAGTATGTTTTGATAATATCAAACTACAAAAGCCTATGATATAAATCTTACATCAATTTGTTCATAAATAAATGTATTTTTAGCATAAAGTTTTATCATATCTTCAAAAGGATAAATATACAATCTATATAATGAGAATACTACCATTTGAAACTTTTGAAATTACAAAAAAAATGCTAAATTAGTGCTCTGGACTGGGGATCTAGAGGTCTTGAGTTCGAACTCCAGAGAACACCAAAATTATGTTGCTACCAGTTTCACCATTTTTTACCAAAGCTTTTTTTGAAAAAAAAAACAAAATGAGATGGTTCTTTTTTTATGTACATGTGCACCACACGTGCATGAGTACTTATACCTAAACATGATTTGTTTATACATGATCAATGTTACATTAGAATATAAAACCATAAAGTACATAGGCTAGCTTTGAGATTTAATAAAAAGAATTAGGCTACAATTGGTTTACCGTTTTTAGTTTTCGGTTTTCGTCAATACAAAAGTGCGTATGACGCATGTATATTGTGAAAAAACAACTAATTTAGAAAATGAAGTTAACATAGAAAATAGAAAACAACTTTTTTTTATTTTTCGTGTTTTGGAAAATAACGAAAGCACGATAAATAATTCATCCTTTCGTCGTCCCCTCGTCTTCCTTCCACCCTCTTCGTTTCTCTCAACTCTTTTCATATTTTGTAATTAATGTTGAAAGCTCAAAACATAAAATACAAAATAAACTAAACGGACTCTTAGTTTTTCATATTAATCATTATATGTGTTTGTCTTCAATCAAAAAAGATTCAGCAGTAAACCGTATTATATGATAAAGGAAAAAATAGTAAACCGAATATTACGATGAATACCAACTTTTATGCATTTTTAGACCATGAAAAGGAATAAAATACAAATATTGGACATGCATATAATCAAACATGAACTAAGTATTAAAAAACAAATATTGGGCATGCATGTAATCAAACATGAACAAATATTGATGTCAACAAAACATTCATTTATTTATATTATTTTTTTACACAAATGGATACATAATTGCATATGATTTGGAAGATATTGTTAGTGTAAATGTTTTAAAAAAATTGTACAAGTGATTTGGTTTTGGAGAAGAAAAGGAAAAGAGAAGAATAATGTGAATACACACACACTGTAAAAAATTGAGCGTTATATTTATTTAAATATAGGCTCCAAGAGAGAAATGTGGGACCTTTTGGATGTCCAAATATATTTTTTTTGTTGAAGATAAAAACCATGCATGTTAACACATACACGTGCGCGCTTCCATTCAACCGACCGAGTCGGGCCAAGTTTGAGTCCAATTATATTTTTTAACAGAATTTTTATTTGAACGGGCCAATTTTAAACCTGTTTACAAGTTCAGAATAATTCAAATTACAAAATAGTGAAAATGGCGGAGAAAAAGAAGACACTCGGTTTACTTGGGGAACAGACGTTTCTTTTCGTTATCAGGTGCATCTTCTGACAAACAGACATCTCTTCACACCTATACAAAGACAGCCGTCTTCCAGGAATTTACAATTAGAAAATTCCAAACTCTCTCTCTCTTCCACTGTTATAATTTAATTTTCTAAATATTAATATATCAGGTTTGTGATACTGCAGATCACAAACTCGAAATTCTTATCATTACAGTCATCCGTACAATAGTTTGAATCGATTTTGGTAGTACAACCGTTGTCGATTAGATAGAATAACTTCTAAGCTCTTTGTATCTTGGAAGAAAATTTGCTGCAACTCCGAGCACATGCTCGTTTGCTTAAACGAGTAAAGATGGCAAATAATATCTTAAGAAAAGTGTCATTGAGAGGTCTTGGAGTGATCTCTGCAAATTTGATTAATACTGTCATTATGCCACTTAACCAGAAACCAAATTCAATACCTACATATAATTTAAAGTATGTTCATAAAATTTGCTAGCTACAAATTAGAGCTTGTTATCCAACATGTACACTTGGATTTGATACCTAGATACCATATTGAATTAAATCATAGAAGTATTTCATTTGAAGTTGACATATAAAGTGTTCTTGTTCACTGAAGACATTATTGAATCAAACTTATAATCGTGTACTATTCTGAAGCTATTTAATTTGTGATGTTGTTAGTGGACATTGATTGACGAATTTTGCAACCTAAATGCTCTTCGAATTAATTATTCCAAAGATGTATTCAATGCATACTTAGTCATGTAGGATTTAAGTCAAATGCTTACTGATGACCCTTTCACAATATCTTCCTAATTAAATATCCGATTTGACATCCAATGCAATGTTGTAAAAAATTCTTGATAAAATTTTGTAAAGGACTTTTTAAGATTACTTTACTATGCCAACATTATGAAACAATTATATCTGCTCGGAAAGAAATGTGAGCAAAATAATGATTTGTAATGAATAAAAAAATAAAAAAACATTCAAAGCCCATAAAAATCACTCAAGTGTGACACGCACATATAAAGTAGTTTATGATAAATTTAAATATTTTGATGTCTCTTTATAAATTACTTATGGTTATCTTACATTATAAATGAACTAATTAAAGTAATATGTCACTAAAGTAACCTACTGTTCATTAAAATGTTTAATATTTGTGTGTACGTAATTCATACGAATATTGGTCAGTCCAAAGGAAGGTTAATATTTGACCAAACAAATAAGACATGTATGATGATAAATATGTGACAATTATAAGATTTTACAAATTAATAATTAGCCGATCTAAAGAAAGTTGGTTATTTGACTTAAAATTATTGTCGACGTTTGATTGTTACAAAAGAAGAATCACTTACAGTTAATATTATGTCCAAAGACTTAATATTGATGTTGTGTTAGGTATCTTGAAAAGAGACTTACATATTATTTGAATTTACTATTGTTTTTTGATGCAAACATATATGGTTAATTTTTTGTTCCATTTTCAATTAATTTGACTATAACATCTATAAATTTTTTATAATATTAATTTTTGTCCCGAACCAACCTTAGGATTAGTAAGAGAACATGTTGTTTGTTTTTTGCTGCGTTGATCCAGATCTTGCATAAGGGGACAAACACACCCCTCTGATGGTTGAATCTTCATATAGTGTTAAAAGAACATTGAGACGTGGGATAGTCCAAAGAGCATGTGATTAATGATTATAAGATATGGCATTTTTTAGGCTTTCAATGGTGCAAAATTGAAAAGGAAAATTTGAGAATGGTACAGGAATCTTGAAGATGTTGAGTTTGGGGGAATCTTCTTTGACTCCTATTGCAATTATAATTTCTAACAATGTGCAAGTTTCATTCAAGTGATTACTCGTTAAGTAAATATAAAACTTCGATAAGAAAATGTTGAATTAAACCTTTTTCAAGTTGAGATTAATGTTTAAGAATAATAAACTCAACAACCTCAAAGTGTAATACCATAAAGGAGTTCTACTAGAGAGACAAAAAAAATACAATTTCAGTTGATTATTTAGTATTTTTCCATAAAGAGAAGTAATAGATTGGAGAAGATGATTGTAACGACATGTATTTTATATATCAAAGGATCGTAAAATATTATTTTTAAATTCAAATTAGGTCGTATGAAACTACAACTTTGAGAAATGTTGATTATCGACATTTTCAACCCTTAAAATTTTTATTGAACGATTTTGACCCTAAAAACTTGTAATGCATATAACTTTTGATAAAAACCGAATTAGGGTCTGAAACCGCTTGCAGATGAAAGATATTATAGTTTTATTTTCCGCAAAGTGATCGTAACAGCTTTTTGGATGATTTACCATTTAGGAGATATGTTCGTTTGAAGTTCAATTTTTGAACAGATTAGGGGGTCACTAGACTAAGCTCGTGATTAGGCTCATGAGTGGATTTCGAAAATTTTACCAAACTAACCTGATGGAACAGCCTTCTAGTCACTTCCACACTTTCAAAAACATTCTACCCTCCGTTAGTTATCTCTGTAACTAAAATCGGTTTTAATCCTGATTTTAATTAGTCAAATCAAACAATTAAGAGAAGATTAGCAAAGAGATTAATAATGAATTCATTTACTGTTAGGTGCATTGAAATTCGTGTTGGTTACTGTTCATCTTGGATTCTCATTGGTTTTTGTGCATTTGGATCTTAGATGAGTGATTAGAGCCTCGCACTGTACTATAAATTTGTTAAATTTTGGTGATACAAAATCACACATAGAGGGAAAGAAATATGCAAAAGAAAGAAAGAGAAGATTTTGTTTCCTCTGGTTAAATAAGCATATTTAAGTATGTTTATTTCTTTCTCTAATTTGCTAATCAAATTATTTTTTGCCTCTAATGTTAACTTGGGCATTAAGTAAATTGATTATATAAATAGAGACTAGAGGAGAGGATAAACATATGGTGGAAAATCTATTTGATAATTTTCTCTTCTTCATTTTTGTTCTTCTTCTCCAACAATTTAGCCATATAGATATTTGCTCCCTTTCTCAATTTGGTTATTGATTCAATGGTATTTTGTTTATTTTAGCTTTGTTCTATTAATTGTAAACAAAAAAATATTTGATGAATCAATAAAGTGGGTGGTTGGGTGGAATATCTTGTCTTATTGCTTTTAATTTCAATTCCGTCTTATTTTTAATCCAAGTTATCTCTTTGTGATTTAGATGACAAAGATCCGTTGATATAAGCTTCCGCAAAGCGCTACCATTTTTGCACAACAGTTTGGTATCAGAGCCAGATCATCGCAAAGCTTAGAGTAATTTTGGATTGAAAAATTATTGATGTCGGATATGATTTCATTTTCGAAGATGGCTATTTTGGATGGGAAAAATTGGGGTATTTGGAAGCCTAAGATGGAGGATGTTCTGTACCTCAATGATCTTCATGATCCGATTGATGGAGATGGAAAGAAGCCCTCTGATGTAGATGAGGGAAAATGGAAGAAGATGGATAAGAAGGCGATTGCTTTGATTCGCCAGTATCTTGATGATTCAGTTTTCCATCATGTGGCTAGTTGTGAATCCGCGAAGGCTTTGTGGGACAAGTTGGTATCTTTGTATGAGTCAAAGAGTGCTACTAGTAAGGCTTTTCTGGTTCGAAAGTTGGTACAACTGAGATTAGATGAAGAGAAGTCTGTTGCAGAGCATTTGAATGAATTTCAGGATGTAATAAATCAATTGGCAAATATGAAGGTCAATTTTGATGATGAGTTACAAGCTCTTTTATTGATGAGTTCGCTTTCAGAAAGTTGGGAAACTTTGGTTGTTTCATTGAGTAATTCCAATGCTAATGGAACTATCTCTTTGGAAACTGTTCGAAGTAGTCTTTTGAATGAGGAGCTTAGAAGAAAAGGGTCAGGTATGAAATCAATTCAAAGTGAGGCTATGGTGGCAAGGGACTCGAAGAAAGATACAATTTGGAAGAAGAAGGATGCTAACGGTAAAGGTGTTATCACTTGTCATTATTGTAATAAGAAAGGTCACATACGTAGCAAGTGTTATGCTTATAAAAGAGATCAGAAAAAGGCTGCGCATGGTGATACTAGTAGTGATGCACATGCAGGTTTTGCTGAAGGTACCGATAGTGTTGCTTCTTATGATGTCCTCTTTAGTGAAAATAAGCCTTGGAAGATGGATTCGGGAGCTAGTTTTCACATATGTAGAGATGTGAATTATTTTTCTTCTTATGAGAAGAGTGTCGGCATGATTAGGACAGCCAATGGAGAAGAGCTACCGATTTGTGGTATTGGATCTATCCGGTTTCGTATGCATGATGGTGTGGTTAGAGAAGTCTCTGGAGTCAGACATGTACCCACTTCTTCGCATAATCTTATTTCTCTCGGTCAGTTGGATCGCCGTGGTTGCACTTATGAGACTCAAGGTGGAGTTTTGAGAGTGAAGAAAGGTGGTCATGTAAGGATGAGAGGAGTATTGGAAGAAGGAAACCTTTATAGCTTGGTTGGTTCTGTAGTCGACTATGGAAAGCGAGTGACGGTTGAAGAACCTAGTCCACAGCAAGGTGGAGAGGTTAATATGGTCACTGCTTATGATTCTAGCATTAAGGATCATATTTTAGACAGGGGTCTTCATGATGATGATGCTCGGGGGATCGATAGTGATCAGGTAATGAGCTCAGATCGAGTGATAGACGGGTGTCGAGTTGCAAAATCCACAAAGACAAGACGGAGATCTTTGTGGTATTACAAACGTTTTTGAGACCGGATTTGTGTGGTGCACCTCATGTGGGAGATGCATCACTTGCGGACGGTGGTAGAGGTTTGTAATTTGGTATGATTGAGATATAGGGAATTGTGATAGATCTAGATATGACATGTTTGATATGTTGGAGATATGTGATTTTGCATCAAGGTGGAGTGTTAAATTTTGGTGATACAAAATCACACATAGAGGGAAAGAAATATGCAAAAGAAAGAAAGAGAAGATTTTGTTTCCTCTGGTTAAATAAGCATATTTAAGTATGTTTATTTCTTTCTCTAATTTGCTAATCAAATTATTTTTTGCCTCTAATGTTAACTTGGGCATTAAGTAAATTGATTATATAAATAGAGACTAGAGGAGAGGATAAACATATGGTGGAAAATCTATTTGATAATTTTCTCTTCTTCATTTTTGTTCTTCTTCTCCAACAATTTAGCTATATAGATATTTGCTCCCTTTCTCAATTTGGTTATTGATTCAATGGTATTTTGTTTATTTTAGCTTTGTTCTATTAATTGTAAACAAAAAAATATTTGGTGAATCAATAAAGTGGGTGGTTGGGTGGAATATCTTGTCTTATTGCTTTTAATTTCAATTCCGTCTTATTTTTAATCCAAGTTATCTCTTTGTGATTTGGATGACAAAGATCCGTTGATATAAGCTTCCGCAAAGCGCTACCATTTTTGCACAACAAAATTGTAATATGGTATTGAATGTTTTAAAATGATTTTGAAGTTAAAAATATGATTTTTATCAAATCTAAGCTTAATCATGCTTTCAAAACGAATTTAAATGGTGTAGATCTAAGGAATTGCAAGTATGTTTCTATAGATGTGTCATTTTATATTTTGACTTGATTCTAGTGGTATAATGGATATATTGGATGGTTGAGTTATCGTATGGATGTTGTATTATTGTTTGGTAGTTCTTGGATGTTTGTTTGTTTAGAATAGGATATAGAGTGCATTTTGGAGACTCAATCTGTTTTAGAGTGTTGAGAGCTAAATCGAGGCAAACAAATTGCATAGGAAGTTAAGGTATTCGGAGTGGAGGAAAAACTAACTCAGAAAGTGTTGAAAAGAACACAAGTTTTCTGGACGGTCGATCATGACCGATCAATCATGATCGATCAATCCAAAGTGCTCCAAAGCACTTGCAATCGATAAGGGTGTTGGAGATGGTATGTAGAAGCTATGAAATCGATTGCATGTGAATTGGAGTAGAGATGGTGGAGTTACAGCCTTGAAAGGTTGGTTCTGTCACGTTGAGTCGTCATTGTAGACTTCGAGACTTTGAATGTGGAACTTTGGATCTTTTGAATGGAGACTCCAGGGTTTGGCTTGATTAATGCGGTATGAAGTGAACAAGTAGACTTGGTCGAAAATCGGTTAAGTCCTAGAACCAAAATGGTTCGGACCCGAACCATTATGACGATCGATAGCTATCATACTCAAATCAACTTGTAATTGATATGGTGGTCTATGAGTGGATTTCGAAAATTTTACCAAACTAACCTGATGGGACAACTTCCTAGTCATTTCCACACTTTCAAAAATATTCTACCCTCCATTATTTATCTCCGTAGCTAAAAATCAACTTTAATTCTTGCTTTAATTAGTCAAATCAAATAATTAAGAGAAGATTAACAAAGAGATTAGTAAGAAATTCACGTGTTGGCTACTGTTCATCTTGGATTCTCATTGATTTTTGTGCATTTGGATCTTAGATGAGTGATTAGAGCCTCTCACTATACTATAAATTATAATATGGTATTTAATGTTTTAAAAATGATTTTGAAGTTCAAAATGTGATTTTTATCAAATCTAAGCTTATCATGCTTCCAAAACGAATTTAACTGTTGTCGATCTAAAGATTTGCATGTATGTTCCTATGGATGTGTCATTTTATATTTTTGACTTGATTCTAGTGGTATGATGGATATATTAGATGATATAGTTATTGTATGGATGTTGTAATATTTGTTTGGTAGTTCTTGGATGTTTTATTGTTTAGAATAGGATATGGAGTATCGATATGCATTTTTGAGACTCGATCTATTTTAGAGTGTTGAGAACTGAATCGGGACAAACAAATTGCATAGGAAGTTAAGGTATTTAGAGTAGAGGAAAAACTAACACAGGAAGTGTTGAAAAGAACACAAGTTTTCTGGAACGGTCAATCATGACCGATCAATCAAGACGAATCAATCCAAAGTGCTTCAAAGCACTTGCGATCGATAAGGGTGTTCGAGATGGTATGTAGAAGTTATGAAATCGATTGCATGTGAATTGGAGTAGAAATGGTGGAGTTACAGCCTTGGAAGGTTGGTTTGGTCACGTTGAGTCGTCTTTGTAGATTTCAAGACTTTGAATGTGTAACTCTGGGTCTTTTGAATGGAGACTCCGGGGCTTGGCTTGATCAATGCGGTATGAAGTGAGCAAATGGACTTGGTCGAAAATTGGTTAAGTCCTAGAACCAAAGTGGCTCGGGCCCGAACCATTATGACGATTGATAGCTATCATACTCAAATCAACTTGTAGTCGATATGGGGTCTACAAGGTGGTGACAAGCCTACACCATAGATCGCCTTGTATTTGGTGGAGTGGTGGTAGAGTTTGATAGAAATAGCGGTATGCCCAAAGGGCAATTCTAAAATTAATTGTAAATTATTAACTCAACACATTAGAAAAAAAGTTTGTTTTCTATTACATATTTGTTATATTATGATATATTAATTAAATAACTAATTTAAATATATTTAATATAATATCCTCAAGTAACATGTTATGTGCTAATAATTACAAGTTGTGATCATGAGAAAATTATCATAATATTAAATAATATATTATTTTAAATATTCCTAGTCAAGATGTTTCGAAAAAAATATCAGTGCAACCAATGAGATCAAAGTACGTAACGTTCGTTAAATATTGAACAGTATATTACTCATGGTTGTTGGGGTACCAATAGATTATGTACCGATAGTTCTTATGGAATGACTCATCCGAGAATTTTCTATTGATTAATAACTAGATCGAACGAGAAACTCGAAGTGACGATATTACATAGTTCTTTCGACTTGAGAATACTGTTGAACTTCAATATGGAAACTCCACTTTGATTATAGTTCAATCGCGGCATGACGTCCATCAAATGACTATTGTAGGGTCTCAGTTGAAGCAATAGAAGTGAAATACTATTCAATATAGAATTCGTCTCTTCGGTTGTATGAAGTTAGTATCACGGTCAATTGTAGTCAACTCAAAGTCAAAATCTCTGGTCAGAGTTGTACATTTAATATTAAATGGTATTATTGAACCAAGGACTTTGTTTATAGACAAACCAAGTTGAATACAAATGAAACTGGAATTTTAACCAAAATCAAATTCCACAATTTCTAATGTGATATAGTGTTGACGAAGATAGCTGGTGTAAATAATCGTTACTAAAACGTACCGCTTGAATTTGTAGAATTAGAATTTACCAATGGGATTTGTAAGCAATGAATTAAGTCAACTTTCACACCACTTATAGCATGCTCCAGTACAGAAATATTGTTTATGGTTAGTTATGAAGCATTCAACTATTGAAATTGCGAGATTTTGTCACAATGTTGCAGACTATTGAGAAATAAATTGAAAGACCATTAAAGCAATATTATGATGATAAATACAGGTGTTATTTCCAATGAGATCAATATAGATTGAAATTCATAGAGCATATTGTGACAAACTCAACGATAACAAATCCACTTATAAAAGAATTGTCATCCAAGATCTTTTATGAGCATGTTGTTCAAATGAATGTACATTTTATGTAAGAATATTTTTTTTTATAAAACTCAACCCAAAGCCCTGATGAAATCGAAGGGATGAGATGAGCTCCCCTAGCCTGGTCCGACCACAGACATGAGGGTTTTAAGCCAGTCCAGCACAGAGATTTGATGCCCCCAACCCATTTATAGGTTTTATGGGGACCCACCTCCGCGCCTTGAAATGGGAGTAGGGCAGACGGGAATCGAACCTGTGGCCTGCTTACCAGGAAGCAAGTATCTTACCACTGCGCCACTACTTACGGAAGTTTAAGGGGAAGTTTGTATTTAGCTTAGTCATAAGACATTGTTTTATACGTTTTCTAATAACAAGAGTGGTACTTTATCTAAGTATGACACTCATTTTGGCTTCTTGGTGGACATTGCTCTATACTTTGGTTATGCACATATTTCAGTATTTTATTTTATTTTGATCAGGAATAAAGTAATTAAGTTTTTTTCACTTCATGTTGTTTAAATATTGAACTTTTTTATCTCACTACAGTAGGATCGGTTTAAAATAAACATGTATATATTACATTTCATGTAATTTCCATGTTATGCATATATATGATTGATTTGCCTCGTTTGATTGTATTGACGTATGTGATCATTGACGAGTAGTTATACTAAAGACTATGAAAGTCACTTTAATTCTATATTAACACAATTAATGGACAAGCTTGTTTTACAAACACCTTATAATGAAGGATGGCGATTCAGGAGAACGTAAAGTTAACCACATTTTAAATATGTGGTCAAGGAGGAGATTGTTGAAATAAACTCAACATGTGTCATAAAGTGCACTGAAGAATAGTGTTTAGTAAAAAAAAAATTTTGGCTAATTCTATTTAAACACATAAAGTTGTTGAGTAGCTCTCAAAAATTGAAAAAAAAATCATTATTCATACGAGTATATATGCACGTCCAGGTGGACCTGTAGTTAATCACAATGTGCAGCATATATAGTTGCACCCTTGGAAGTAGATTTAATGGTACCATTGTGAGCATAAACTGAACCTAATAAACATCCTAAAAGATTAAAACAACTGAAGAATAGTCGTAGATCCAATTTTTTTATAATACTAAAGTTTTATCATTCGGTTATTATATTTTAGTTTATTTTATACTACTGGAAATGGAAATAATACTTGTATTTATACATGCATATGTTTTTTTAGCTAATGTGGAATATATCTAAATACATCATCACTTCACAACATGGCTTCATCTCTCTTCTGTCTCTTCTATTAAGAGAGAGAATTCAATGAATATGATTTCCATTATGGCATTTTGAAATTTCAAATCTGAAAGGTAATTTTGATATATGACTATGTTTATGTTTTGCCACTTCTTACAGTCAAATTGACTACAATACTCTTCCATTAATATTGAGTAAATAGCAAATAACCCAAAAGTTTTTATGAACCTGATAAATCACTTGGACGACTTTTTAGTGAAGCATAGTTGAACTATGAAATATGGATATTGAAATTATGTGTTAATTAATTTACTTTAATATACATATAATTTGGCACCAACAAATTAAATGCAGATTAAAGATAGAAGAAAACGTAAGATCTTTTACACTTTCTATAAGTGAGCTTTGATCAAAATACAATAATCAATGAAAGAACAAATAAACAATTAAAAAAGGATAACCGACCATAAAATAACTTGAAATGAAACGATTCATCATTCAAAAAACTTACTTGACGACACGTCAATGATTTGTTGTGATCCAAATAGGCAAAAAAAGCATACAAATTGTATTATAACAGAGTACATGGTTGCTAAAAAATCCAATAGCTTAAACCAATTTATTTCAAACAACCAAATCAAATATCCTTACAGGCCTAGAAAATAAAAATTATACATCAACATGAAGTGCTGGAAATAGGAAAACAACAATAACTTCCTTGTTTTTCTTTGAGATTCAAGGTCGGCAAGATGAAAACCGATCACTATCCAATTTTATCAAATACTAAAACCCCCAATTTTATCAGGTCACCAAAGCTCATTGCCTCCAAGATGAGGAGGCCTCCTACACACATTAACTTCATGTTCTTCAGGTCAACATGATTTTTTGGTACCATAATCTCTAAAATTATCCCAGTTTCATCATAGTAAGCTTCAAGCTTAGCATCTTCTGGAATTCTCATAAAGCATAAGAGATGATAGCAATAAATGAGCATAAAAGGTTCTTTACAACATCATTATAATATCTTCATTGTAATATCTTTTACACTTTCTATATAAACTTCAACGGATTCAACATCTACATGTACAAATGACATTAAAAAATGATGAGAAATAGTGCGGGTACGTATACAATAAAAGGTGGTGGACCTCATCTATCCTAAATTTTCTTAATAGTTGTAAGTCAATAAACGGAGGCAGAGTCAAAGCTGTTCATAGACCCAAATACACATGACCATGCCTTTTTCTTTGTTGGCTAACGTTTTGCATGCGATTTGGTTGGATAAGGTCTTTGACCATATAATCAAAACAATAGTTTCTTATCAAAAATTCTTATCGTAAAGCCTTAACCATATCATCATAGAGTAATATACTCATATCATATCATTAGAACTTTGTCCATAAAGTGACTCATATCATAATATAGAACTTACTGTGAGAAGAATATATAATATGCTTGCTGACTGAGACTTTTAAACTTACCTATTTTATATGGAGGATGTCCATACTGTAATTTGCATTGTGTTAGTATCAACGATCAATAATGCAAAATGATTGTACTGCAAACTACAAAAGAACATCATGATATTAATACTACAAACCAAACTTCTGGAATCACAAAGATCAATAAATTTCAGCACCAATTCCCAAATGTTGAACATTTTAAAAATTAAATAGAATTATGCTAAGTACACTCGCCTGTTTGAGTGAATTCGTTAGTAACTATGTTGAACAATACGAATTCAATAATTCTAAGTAAAACAGAAATCAAAACTTTAATCATGCACATGATATAGTTGGGTTGTTGACATGTTGTATTATACCGATGATGGTTTTCTCCTCATTTTCTTAAGCCCACGAAAAGTCGGTATTATAACAAATGACATACACAAACAGAGAACATTACAAACAGAATATCTAATAATGTTCAAAAAAAAGTCTACTAAAAATATGAAACATAAAAAAAACATTATCTTTAAGACAATTAATTTCATTGTTACATCCCCCTTGATTCAAACCTCAAATGTAGACATAGTAAAAGTCCAACGATGAAGATATATCGTGTTAAATTTTGAGTTTTATTTTGGGTTTAATAGCCGCTCCCTCGTTCAAATTCTGAAAAAAGTATACAATAAGTTACATAATGCAATAGACCATCCAAACTCAACGTGGAATATTTTCTAAAAAATGACAAAGATGGTTTTATAGCTTTCGCATTTTATTATTTAAGGAAAACTGTTTACAGTTTATTTTGTGACATCACCCTAGGAATGTTGTAACGTGCAGTATAGAGTAAGGTGGAAAAAAAACATTGATGCCAGCAATAATGAAACAACAGAATACATTTGAGACGGATATTTTGAAATGTGATGTTACACAGTGCACTTTATTCAGCAACCATAGTTAATGTCATAAGAATAATTGGTTCACATGGAAAATGTATGAACAAAGAACAGTTTTTTGGAAATTGACATGCATATTTAGATGTTACTTGACATTCCCTATAAGAACAGTTTTTTTGGAATTTACGATCTTCGATCATGCGTAGTTTAGTACATAATGCTTTCAAGTTTACTATCCCTAACATCATTTTCATTAGAACCTTAGTATATAGGTTTAATATCAAATATATTTATTTGGTATTTTATGACATGATGTATGGCTAGTAGCTGCACTGCCATTGTCTGATATTAACTAAGCAGTTACCTTCATACAACCTAAGTATTATAATATTACTTTTTCTTTCATTTATATCTACAAATACTTACTTTAGTAAAAGCGGTTGGGTTGAATAATCAATTGATACTTTTCCCCACAAAGTCGCTTAATCAAAATTCATACTTTTTTGCCCATTACTTCCTTCCCTTCTCTATAATTTCAAATTACTTTGCCACCAAAGCGATCATCCAGTATTGGTCAACCTCCAATTGAAGGAAGGTGACCTTTTATTTTCTTTTTTAAAATTGAGTAAAACCACAAAAGTGATCATATCCATTGGACCAAGTTTCATCTATTTCCTTTACTTCTACAAATTTTGAGTATTTCTAATTAGGTTTATGTATCATCGCAAATAAATTTGTTTACCATCCATTTTGTTTCACGATTATTCTATAATGACTAACAATTAGTAAGGAACTCGTAAATTTTTTGATTTAATTAGTATATAATATTATATACCAAATAAATAAGGTTAATTTTAGTTTTTTTTAATAAAAAAACTCAGTATGCTAAAAGGGTTGACTGAAGCATAAAATTTAGGAGTAATAGTGTAACCTATTAGAAAGTTCCTCAATGTTCTACAGTGGAGGCAAGGTAATATTTTGACATCTTAATTTTCTATTTTTATTTAGTAAAGTGCTTAATTCATTGTTGGATTTACGTAAATTAGTAGCACATCTTAGATTATATCTAGTTGAATGGTGTTTCAATAACACAATTATCAAATCCATGATTAAACACATTGAAAAGTAATCATGAAAAGAATATTGATGTTAATCGTTAGGTAACCACATTATAGATTAAAATTAATTACCATTTACTGATAACCATAGCTTTAGTTTATATAATATGTTAAGGTTAATTTTACATTTTCTCCTGAACTTTGATATTTACATTTACAAAATATGGCTCCTCTCATAATAATTAAATAATTTAGATACAACTACCGTAAATATATACGATACATAACTTTTAAATTTAAGTTTAACAACAAATGAAAAATAGTTATTACAGAATGCCTTTATATTAAATGCTAGAAGATTTACTTCTCAACCTATGTGTAGACTACCAGTATTTATTCATTAGGTAGATATATCAAGACAACAAAGTTTTCATGCTAGCTCAGTAACTTTATTACCTCTAGCATTAAAGACAACCCAGGCGGCTCATTTAGGAAAAGAACATGGCAAACATTTGCATACCAGTCAGATAGTTTTGATAAATTGCAGCAAACTCAAAGTTGAAAGCCCAAACTGGGGTGAATGTACACGTTTCAATTGAAAATGCTTATGTTTAATTATACACAGGAACTAAAGAAATTCAGAACAAATAAATATCTAAAATCTAAAATGAAAATAAAAACGTTCTACTAAGTAATTAACAGTATAATGCAATGAGGAATTAGATAACAAAGGATCAAACACTCAACTGTAAAATCCAAGACAAGAACAATAACTTGTTATTGTCCTTGTGATATGTGAATAAAGAAAAAATCATTATACCAAACTTCTAAAATCAAATAAAGGATTATAAAATCTTTTCATAATCAACTATTATCTCTTAGTTAATAAATTAATACCTAGGCAATAAATTCAATACCTGGGTCTATATAATTATATAACACACCTTCGAAAAATGATACCATATCGTTCAACATTTGATCCACAACCATATATACTCTTGATGCCTAAACGGAATCCTACAGTCATTTATAGATAAGGACATAAAGTAACAAAAAAAAAGATTCAATCAGCTCAAGCAATAGATGAAGCAAACCCAAAGCATTTATCTCAATCAAAATCGACCTAAAAACTGGTAATGAAATGAAATTTTGAACTGTAAGAAAATTTTACTTTCAAAAACAATTTCAGTTTATGTTCAAAATAAAAGATATGATAAGATGTTAAGAATCGCCCAACCACTAATTGAGAAGCATACACTTCAAAGACATCATAGGTGCTAATATATCAGCCTCCAATCATTGATTTCTGTGAATCATGGATTAGAAATATAAACCATCAAGTATATCATAAATCCAAAAAACCCTAAATGAAACTATCAGTTGAATTTCTAATTCAAAATCCCTATCTGAAGCCTGTAAATAAATTACCTTTGAGATCCACATCAACTGGAAGCCTCGTCCGATTGAAACCCAGTAAAAGCTCTAATTCTAGACAAACTGAATAGAGTGTTGTAATAACCAAATTAAAGAGGAAATCTTCATTCGATTCATTGAAAGAACAAATTGATAAGAAATCGAGAAGAAATGTGAAGGGGAGGAATGATAAGAAATCAAGAAGAAATGTGAAGGGAGGGGAAGAAACTGCTTAAGTGTCGTTCGCAACCAAATTGAGAGCTGTGGCTTTTTTGTTTTTTGTTTTATTTTAGGGGAGAACGATGCAAAAAGAACAGGTATGAACAGGCATGAAAAGAACAGGAATAGAAGGGTAATTTGGGTATTTCAAAAAAACACGGTTGAAATTAGTTTATGGAATTCTCATTATTAGTAGTAAAGATATTTTTGCTGAATATACTAATAAAATTTTCTATTTATACCATTATCTAGTAAAATCGATCCATAAAAAAAATTACTGTACGAAAAACTAAGCCACTCGAGAAATTTTTTTAATCCATGCATCCCACCTGCATGATTATTCTACATATTATGCATTTCTATCGCGTGATTTTCCTCTCAGTCACTCAGCCAATCTTCTTCAAACTGTGCATTTTCAGATTAAAAAAATTAAAACATCATAAAATTCAAGTTTAACCTCTTCTCGTTCCATTAAATTTTTATTATCATTAAAAGCCATTGATTCAAGCATACGATTTGTGGATTACCTAAAATCATATTATTATGGTTTATTGGATAAAATTAATTGAAAAAGAAAAACAGGATAGGAGGTAAAAAGATGGATGAATAACATAAGAGAAATTTTGTCCTAATCTTTTTTTAAATTGGAGAGGGGAAGGGGAGGGGAGGGGAGGGCTACTCAGCAACTCTATGAGTTTAAATAGAATTAATCTTTTTTACCATACATAATCCATACATGTTAAACTCATAGGGCTTAACAAGAAAATAAGATGGAATATACTCTTTTCTCCTAATAATTAATTAAGCAAGACAAATATATTATATAATTTTTACTGCATTAAAGGTACCAACAAATATCTTTTTATCATTTGCAAAAATATCGCTGAAAGAATATTATAAGCATAAAATTTCTAGTACAGAAGCCATTATAAAGGCTAAAATTCAAAATAGAAGAAGATATAGTCCATAAACTAAAAGATAAAACATATCCAATCTATGTCCGCCTAATTTTGTTAAGAAACCTATAATCATATGTTAAAAAATTGTATAATAACTTCTTACTTAAAGCTATGTTGTTCAAAGCAGGGTGGAGCGCTAGACGCTAAGAATGTCACTAGAGTCAAGTTGAAGTTCGGACGAAAATAAGCGCTCACTGCATTGTTTCACAAAATAAATTTTGCATCAAGTAACAATAACTACATATATAGTGAGAAACTCAATTTGTATTGATTAGATCATCATCTTAATACGACTGATTTATACAAGTATATACACAAAATTAAAGTTTATCATCAATATATTAAAAAAATACTCAGTAATAAAATTTATACATAACAAAGTTTATACATTGCTTAAAACCAACAAGATTTGATAGTTCATTTTACACTTTGCTATTTGTGGTGTTATTTTGGTATATTTATTCCGATATGTATTACTTTGATATACTTATTTAATATAAAAAATTATTATTATTTGTCTTAGTATTTCCTTAACGGCTATTTATTATGTATTTGTCATATTAGATAATCTTACATCAATTTTTCTAGACATAAACATATTTAAGAAAAAAATGTTTATCATATCGTTATATGAATATAAATAAATAACATATTGAAACATAAATATTAATTTAGTCATGCATGATCGATGTTATTTTACAAGTAAAACTATGAAATATACATAGACTTGCTTTGAGAATGTTATTAAAAAAATGCTTTCAATATAAAATTAGTACAGGTATTTATCTTCAAGTGATGGGATTTTGGTAAAAAACACAAGATTCTAAATCACAAAAAAGGAACTGATTTTTAAAAAAAAAATAGATAACATTTTAAAAATATGTGCCATGTTTGCATCATGCATCATGTGCATCTTGTACATCATTTATGTCATTTGATGTGCCTTCTCATGTGTGTCGTGACATAGATGCAAAGGCACAATTGCCACACCATGCCATTTGTTAACCATACGTATTAAAAATTTGACCAAGATAGATGTCAAAAATTATGCCTGTGGTGCTTCTGTTTACATTTTAATAGCGCTCAAAAAACTCTAATTAAAAGTGGGATATATTTATATTACGCTCTCCATAACCCCAAAATTAACGATTATAAAACTGAGTGAATAACAAAGTGTTTGGTCGTTCTTTGTTGAGTTAAAATTAAAATTGATTTGTATATATCAGTCGATATATACAACTAAAAGACATTAAGAAAATCACATATTTTGATCATTTAATAACCGAACTACGTTACAGATCAACATAACTTATTCTAAGGGTGGGTTATAAACACTAAATAATTAAGATTTGGTAGAAAATAAGGTTCTTGATCACCGAATTAGGACTTAGAAAATGTGCTTCCGATTTGAAGCTTTAGAATTTGGCTTAGAGCTGCAGATACTAAAGTCTAACTCAAATTGGAAGGGAAAATGATGGGTGAAGAAGAAATAATGTTAATTTGGTACAGAACTTTTACAGCATAAGAATTTCACCATTATTGTAGCACTACAAAGTCAATGGTAAAAAAATTTAATAAAATCGGTATATTGCTACAATCAGCATGGTAACTTTAGTAAAATCATCGTTATATTTGAAGGTAACAAAATGTCAAAACTAGCAGTAACGGTAAGTTTTTCAGTTGCTTCATTCTTTATTTTATTAACTTAATCAACTGTGTCATCTTGTTCATCATTCAATTTTTTTTAATGTTATTTTTATGAACTTTTGACGTATTAGTAAGTTATTTATGTTGAATCAATCCAAAATCTCATAGCTATTAAAATTATATATATTGATATAATAGAATATGTGTTAGTATATATAGCATTGATTAAGATATATTTGAGTAATCTATTTACTAAACTATAAATATACAATTAATTAATTATTTACTCTTACTTAACGATAAATTTATCATTACCAATCAATCAATGGTAACCAATTTCTTGGTGTACCAAAATGTTGGTAAATACAACGGTTTTTTGTTTCGTTTTACCTGCGGAATTGGTATGGCATAGATTTTTTCATGTTGATAAATCTAATCATCACAATATCAACCCTAGTTTGCTATAACTTATTTATTTATTCATTAATCATTAATTTCATACATGAGACATAGTGGAATGAGATTTTCGTATAGTGAATTTTTGTTGCAATTTTGAAGGGAATTTTTAAAAAGGATTTTGTATTGTATAACGAAGCAGTCTATGTTTGAAATTGTTGTTTTATTCCCCTACTGTCTCAAAATAAGATCTTTACCAAGATGGCAAAGATTTTGAAAACCTGGTAATTAATCAGTAATCGCTACATATGTACATATAAACCACAAGACTTGCATGGCTTAAGCAGCATTTAAGGGCATAAATAAAACAAAAAAGCTACACCTGGTACAAGACCGCCACCAAGCACTTGAGAAACCTCCTTTCCAAATTCTCCAGATCTAAAAAGGTAACTTATGTAAGTGTAGGAAGTCAACTTATACATGTGTGTTTGGATAAATACATATAAGAGTTATCAATCAAAAAAGTATCAGATTAAGAGACAAGAGTTTGCGACGACACTAGTTAGACTATTAAACAATAACGCATGCTAGGTCGAAATCTAGATCAACACCCTGAGAACTAGAAACCTCATGAGTTAGACTACTCTAAACAATGTACAACAGTAGCATAGAATTTTGAACTATTGTGAACATAATTCACATATAAAGCAAGACATTAAGAAGATATTTATAGCTAATAGATGATTGCTCTATCACAATGGATTGTACATACGCTTTCTTGTCTTTAACAGTTTTAGAGAGTGAAATTTGTAACGTTCGGTGTCCTTTCATGAAGTCTGAAGCCAAAAATGGCCATTCAACTTTCATTTAACATTTTTATTCAAATTCATGTTTGTACCTGAAGATTTCTCCACTGTTTGTACTTTGTTTAGGTCTATCAAAACACAGTTTCATCATGTTCTTATCTGTTGTAATTTTAATTCATGGTAGAAAGAGGATCCTTCTTAATGAACCTTTGCATTATCTGACACATTGAATTTAACTTGCATGCTAAGTGGATGAAGTTCCTGAGTCCC
The DNA here is from genome assembly GCA_030737815.1 of Allium fistulosum. Taxonomy (NCBI): domain Eukaryota; kingdom Viridiplantae; phylum Streptophyta; class Magnoliopsida; order Asparagales; family Amaryllidaceae; genus Allium; species Allium fistulosum. Next base: position 571,954,043 of record CM060906.1, read on the forward strand.
AGCTCTTATAATTTCAGTTCAGTGATTAACAATGGTATCCCAAGCTAAAAATGTTGATATAATTATTTGTTAATCCATTCTTTTTAGGCTATGTGATTTATTTGCAACAAGTGGTTGCTTACTGGAATGGACAAACTTTATTTATAAACCCGAGAAAAAAATATTTCAACTTTAGGCTCCGTTCAAAATTTATTACAAAAATAGACATGGTTTTCGAAGGGTCGGGATTTGTATTTCTGCAACTTTAAACTGTGCAAGCACAAACCCCAATTTGTACTTGTTCAATTTGAAATTGCGCAAGTATAATGTTTTTTTAAATATTCGTGGTTGCGCAAATTCAAATTGTGCATGCGTAAATTGCTAATATTAAAAAAAATCATTTTTTGTAATTAGTTTTGGACGTGACATAAAGTTAAAATATTTGTTTTTCTCGGGTCAATAAATAAAATTTGTGCTACTGGTTTTATATTCAATAATAAGCATTCACTTGCTGTAAAATCACTGATCTACAAATCAAATCCTCCGTCCGTACGTACCCACTTAATTTCAACTGATCTATAAATCACTCATCTAACATGTAATGCAGCGGATCACACGTAATAATAAAATCATTTGATGAATATATAAGATTAATATAACACATGGAGAACGGATTTGAGGATAGAGGATTTGATCTGAAAACAACTTTATCTAATCATTCGCTTAAATTAAAATAATAAAGCAAAAATGACAATAGAAAGGACTTAAAATATAAAGAAGCAACTTTTTTAGCCTTAGCAACCATTGAAATTCAGCAAAAATGATCATTTAGCATTGACCATTTACAATTCATCATCAAGTGTTTACAAACAAGCGCAGAGCAGCTTAATAATTTTGAGTCCATGGTAAAACTCCAAAGAAACTCTAAAGAAATCAAAACCATAAAAAGATCTTCGGGAAAACAACTCACAATGGAATTCGCCAGTCTGAAAGCTTTCTTTCCTTGTTAACATCAAGCAAACTGCGTGGCCAATCCTCATCTGCCCTCTTTGGAGACCACGACCTAACCGCCTCTAAATTTCTGCTCCTCTTACTATCTTCACGCTCTCTCAATTTCTTCCCCGTTACCGAAATTCTATTTTTCTCGAATTCATCCGGTTTTGGCAGCTCTTCGCTTGCTAAATATGTACATTCTTCTTGTTTGGTTTCTGGTATTTCTGACGATGGGTGGAAAGGGGGCAAAGATGATTCTTTAGCAGCGACGATTTGTACTGCATGATTTTCCCAATCCCGATTTTGATGCAGGGTTCTGGTAATGGTGTTGAATGAGAAGAGCGAGGAAAATGGTTTGGACCAGCGTATGCATTTCTGGATAAAATGCATTTTTGCTTTTGGATTTGTACGAATACAGGAGATTGCTGAATGAATTTGATTAAAATTTAAAATTCTAATATTAAGGTCGTCTTAAAAAGAGGTTTTTATGCATGAAGTTGATATAATACCCCTCCATTTTCCAATGCATGGTGATAATCATCTGCTGTATATTATTACTGTTGATAAGACCTATACACACTCAAGTGGATAGCCCATGGCTCAGGCTGCATAGGGTTTTTTTTTAACATTTATATTTAGTTATATTTATATACGGGGACCCAGATGAAAAACAAAATAAAACACAAAATAATGACTCAATGGGTGTTGGTCTTTGTATCTCATTAGAGGTTGAATTCAGAAGGAGATGATAAAACATAAAATGATCACACAATGGTTAATGGTTGACATCTTGACATTTCTTGTATCATCATTTGAGTCATTAATTGTATCCAAATAGACTTTTCCTTTAAATATAGGTGTCAATATAGAATAAGTTGAGTTATGCGTGATGTTTCATTTTGATGACTCATGTCTATACATTTAAATATCTTATTCCCTTACCATTGAACATGAATAGTAAATAATGATATTTTTATGCACTATATTCCAAAGAGACGGGAAGTAAATAATATTCGAAACTAATGTTCAATAAAAAACATGTTGTTTCATTTATAACACAAAGATATGATGGATATTTTTGAAAAATGAGCATGTGTGTATAATGCAAAGGGAAAGTATGTTTGTTCTTTGCAGGTTTTTCCTCATTTCATGGGCATTGTTTTTGGTTTGATGTACATGTAAAATTTGGATGTGCACGCGCGCGCGCACACATATATCTATTTATTATGTAAATTTTAATCAAGTTATTCTAATTCCACAACTATTGCGGAATACTTAGGCGCAAAAGCAATAAAATGATCTAACTTGTCGATTAACTATCAATCGCCAATTCAATGAACAACAAAAATATAAAAAAAGTAGAGAATACAAAGATTTAAGGTTCGACCAAATTGCCTACGTCCACGAATGTAGCGACCCGCGGTTCCGTACCTCTTGAGTTGATAATAACAATCTCTCATCCAACCCAAAGTATACGAAAGAGCGAATAGCTAGGGTAAAAGAAGAAGAAAGAGGTAGAAGAAGAAAGTAAAACAACATCAGAATCTCACAATCGTAGCGGAACAAAATATAATATATAATAACAACTTTTAAATACAATGAAATCTGTATTGTTATATATACATATCATTATCAGAGTACAACAATCCAATACATCAAATCTGGACAGTTTAGTAACTTGTCCTTACACAACGGAAATACAAATCTACGGAAATACGTCTCGTCATCCAGCTCGTCTCCTGAGCTCCTTAGCATCCTATCCTGAATCTGTTCAACTCGGTCTGACCCGAGCATCATAATAAAACAACACCCGAGTCAGTCTGGAAAACCAGCGTGAGAAAACTACACTCAAATGGATATTATATTTTCGAAAATCCTTTAGAACAAAGGTATCTTGTAAGACCACGCCATAAATAAACATGTCGGGTTTTTACCTTACGATAACCAAAACATTTTTATCAAATCCATCTGATATTATAATAGTGTTTATAGAAAGTAAAATAGAATCTAGCTGAAATACTTGCATCTCACGTTCTAGCAATAGTTGGGCATAATCAAAACCGTACGGGCGCTTATTGGAGATTGGATTCCATACAATAGCAGGGCTACTGGGGTACCGCCCATCATAGTACCTGGCCTAGATCAGAGTACCGAGGATCACGCCCGATCCCCTACAACACAAGATCGGAGCTACCCCTTACTGGATAGTCCGAATAAGATCACCCCGCGGTTGGGATCAGCAACCGCCCACTAAGCCGAATTAAAAGGAACATCTAGACAGGAATGACTTTACCCTAATTGGGTGCTACCCACTTAGCTTTGTTGCACCTCCCATGTTTTAGCCATTCCCGGTTGATGAGGCTTGAGGCTATGCGTTACCTTTTTAGAACACGTTTCACTTAGAATGCTCATCGTCCTCCTGACGATGGTCTGATAGCATTCTTCCATACAAGTTGCCCTGGGTCTGGACAAACCGAACATCGTTTTCATCATCTTCACGATCTTCATTCACAATCGTTCAAACCGGATCGAAGTGGTTTTCGGATAATTAAATCTGATCCCGGTATCTTCGAAACGATCAGCGCATTGGCCAAATATTGATAGCCGGTTATTTAACTATCAATTAACATCCATAAGCAACCATTCAATCTTAAATAATTCTCCAAATTATTTATCTCAAAATATCTTCACAAGATATTATTTCCATACCTCACATTTTGAAATTAGTTTTCAAATCTTTTTTTTTATTCTTACAGAACAAATCTCAACCTTTGCCTAATACTTAGAATATTTTTTTCCACTTCATTAGTTACTTAACACTTGGAAAATATTCACTTTTATTTCCTATTTCCTTCTCAAAATCATTTACAATTTCATTTGTAAATTCCCAACCTGTTTCACTTGAATTCTATAAACCCCAGAAATCCTTAATTTATTTTCCTTTAATATTTTCAAAGCCATTTATTTATTTAAAATTTCCAGTTTCACTTATACTTCCCTTTTCGTGAATCTTATTTCACTTTGAGGAAACCTATCTTATACTTTGGCAATTTATTTAAGTTTCTATAACCCCACTATAAGATTTTTCTCCTACAACTTATCCAATTTAATAAATTTCGCTTCTCATCTCAAGAGGATTTTTAATTGATTTTTAAAACACATAAAACATATATACTTGTAAAATAAGAATAATGGTTTTATTTTCAAAATATGGTTTAAGATAAAACTAACTTCGGAATATTCTAAATTCAATAATAGTTTATAAAAGTTATATAGTATAGTTGTAACATCCCAGATTTTTTTATTTAAATTTAGTGATTTATTTGAATTTTTGGTAATTTAATTTGAGAAGTTAAATAAATATATGAAGTAAAAGAAAATATAAATAAATATACTTACAAATATAATACAAACATATGTATATCTCAACCCTATAAACTATGAAAATTTCATAAGTAAAATAAATATATAAACTTAAATAGAAAAGAAGATGAATTATAAAAATAAAATAGATATATATATATATACCACAAATAAGAATTTGTGTTCAACTCTCAAATAAAATACATGTGATAATTTAAATGTTGATAGTAAAAACTTTAAATGGAAATTCAATAAACAAATTATGTTGCAATAAGATTTTGTGGTTATAAGGTGACATATGAAATACATACAAGAATCAAATCATATGTTTGCCGTGAGTATATGAAAACAAGAAAGGTAATAGGAAAATGCATGCAAGAAAATATCTTTTGATAAAACAAAATTTGTACTTGGAAAAAATAAAATAAAATTGCATGTTAACAAGGATGGGAACATGAGCATTAAATGCTTTCAAGCTCAGCATACAACCAGTCATTCGAAAGGGAAAAAAAATATCATCTCAGCCCCTTGCTTCAAGGAAGAAAGTCTTTGGTTGTACAAAGCCTGTACAAAGCAAGTATGCAAAAGAATGATGCTCATTACTTACTGACCTACACATCTCTTTATATACAAAACTCTTTGTTCCAAATTTTTCGAATGCTAAAATCTAACAAAGATCGGAGAAAAAAAAAGAAGTAAAACATCACTTTGTTATACAAACTTAAGCTAAGTATTCAAGATCAAAACAGGGAAAAAGAAATCAAAACTGCAGTTTCAAATTGTAGCTCTGTTCAATCTTATTATCAGGTGAGTAAACATCAACTTAAAGGCTTTAAGTTAACTATAAAGATGATTCTCTGTTTCATGGCATTGTATATGTTTATCTTTGAATATAGTTTGGTAAATATATATAGATATACAGGTTACTCTGTATATTGTTCTTCTCTGTTATGGGTTACAGGTTTGATTTCCATTCAAACTCCAGTAGTTTTCATCTGAATCATAGTAAAGCTTCAGTTTTAAATCAAACAAGATAACGGAACTCAAATATAGGTTTTTAAAAGCTGATTTAAAACCCAAGGCTGTGAGATATCATCACTAAAGTTTTGTTTACAGGTAATCAAGGAAAATGTGATGAACCCAAGTATTATAAAAAGCTAATTCAAGTTAATAGCCTAAATCCTTACTACAAATCATGATTTTTAAAACTAAAACGAAGATTTTTAGTTTGGGATTTTAAGAGCAGTTTGTATGTGAACCAAAATTGCATTTTTCCCATTTTCGAATCATTGAAGCAATTTTAAATGTTGAAATTGGTGATGAAGCAAGTTTAAGCATCTGTAATTTCATGAAAATTATCAGAAATATTTTCTATTGAACAAATTTAAGGAACGAGATCATTCTAGGGTTTTGTTTCAAGTTTTGGTCGTGTCAGAAACGAGGCGTGTTCGTCTCCGATACGTGACCGAGCTCCACGAGGTTTAAAGGAAAGGAAGGGTAGCATGTCGTCGTGGTGTGGATGAAATCTGGGCGACTCCGGTGGTCGGCGTCGCGAGGTCGAGTGGATTTAGTCGAGCAGTGGGTTCCAGTTTTGGAATAGATGGCTCGATTTTGATTCGAGGCAAGTTAGGGCGATTGGATATTTGGAGATGGTTGTTTGGGTGATGACTGACGTGCCGGGATATTCACCGTTGGTCGAAGTCACCTCCGGTGCCGTGCACGTGCACGTGTTGGCGAAAGTATCAGTTGTTACAGATTTGGGGAAGAGGTTAGGCAACGCGAAGCACTTCTCGGGGAATTGAGAAGAAAACTCGAAGGCGAGCTCGAGTCGTTTTAGTGTGATATCGAGTAGGTTTTAGGACTTAAACAAATTTTTGAAAATTTATTCACATAGGTCGAATTGGCAAATTTCTCGAAGCAGGGAAGGGATTTTCTCGGGAATGACTCGAGACAGTCTCGGGTCAGGCTTAAAAACAGTGAAGATTTAAGTTTTTTTGAAAATTTTGAACAAGAGTTTAAAATGTGTTTTTGAAATAATTATCTGAAATAAATAAAGTATTTTAAAAGCTTAAATTTTAAAAGTAAAATTGTTTAAGAAATTAATTTGATAAAATATTTGAAAAGTAAATCAAATATTTAAATTTTTAACTTAAAACAAAAATTATTTATAATGATTAAATAATGATTAAACAATTAATAATTTGTAATTATCTTGTAATTAAAAGTTGATTAATTTAAAGAATAATTAATAAAGATAATTAAGATTTAATAAATTAACAATTAAGAATAAATAAATTAAGATAATTAGTTAAGTTAATTTAAAATCTAATTAATTTATAGTTAAGGATAAGTAATTATAAAATTAAAATTTATGAAGATAATTATGTGGTTAATTCACTTTTAAATCACATTCACCCAAATTAGAGATGACTGACTATCATCAAATATACTGTACTGGATTGATATTTCTATTTTGACACTGTGCTTGTTTTGGTACTGAATTGTGATTTGTGATTTAATTCTGTATTGATGTGAAAACCCCTTTGCCCGTAAAATGGCATTTTTACTTCGATGCGACAGAGAGTCGGATTTCAGTTTGTTATCCGAAACCCACATCGAACCCTGAATATGAATCTTTGTGATTATCATATCCACGTGTTTTAAAAATTTATTGATCACTATTCAGTTTAGTCGGGAGAGGACCTTTGTGTCATATAACCCATTCCGAATAGTGATACGTCGTAATGGATAGCATTTGAAGACCGGTGTTGAAGACTGGGTTTTTTTATGAAAACGATAGGACGACCTATCGATTGTCTCCGCACTGAGTTGCTCCGGTATAGAGATTCCCTAAGTGATGGGAAGTACGATCGGGATTATGAATACCCGGATTGCAAGGACTTCTTCGGAAGTGCCTTCGATTCTGTTCGAACCCGGAACAGACTTGTATGGTTGTATGTCCGACACTGCACTTTGAGATATAAAGCTGATTTCTTTCAAATACATTTCTGTTGGTGGCAGAGAATTTATTCTCTTAGCCTAACACCCTTCTCTGAGACATACGAGCTCAGAGGTTATGTAGTTGAAGGTTATCAGCAATATATTCCCAATTTGGTAATGTGGCATGCTGAGTGTTGGTGTGTGTTGATCATTTATTGATCAATTGTGATCAAAGCGTGGCTTTGTGAAAAAGCGTAGCTTTGTGGACGAGACTTCGTCAGACCTCACTCCCCGGAAATGGTCGAAACAGGAATATGCGGCAAGGTTATAAGGGTCGCGCCCTTTAGGGTATGTCATTTCCTTTTGGAAAAGGGTGGTATCAGGTATGGAGCCCTGGTATTTAACCTATGTGGATACTCCAATCTCATTTATTGTGTGATTGTGTGTTTATCGAGGCGCCTTGGATAAAGGTCCCAAAGGACCGGGGGATGGCATATTCGTGAGTTACCTAGTTATAGGGGTAACCCGGCCTTGTGTTGGCAGAGAGCAGTTGTCTCTCGGGACGTCCAGCCAGAGGCGATCCCATGTGGCGGTAGGAAGTTCCTTAGCCTGACCATTTGTTGGAAATCCAATTTCCAATACGAAACTTGTACGGTTTTAGTTGTATAACCTGCCATGCAGCATGGCGGTAACCTGCCATAAAACATGGTAGCTATAGTAGGCATAGTTCGGAATGTCTATGCTGGCTAAGATTAATATTGTATCTTCAAAATGGGTTTCTACACTATGCACTAGTAATAATATCAAAAAAAAATTCTCGTATTAAGCATATTTGACTATCATAAGAAGAAATCTCCTCCAATTCTGCGTTTGCATTGTGTGTGTGGCGGGAGGTCTTATGGTAGTTTCATTTTCCAAAAAGCATGGACGACTTCTTTTAAAAGATTTGTTTTATTTCAAATAACTGTTTTGTTTACTCATACCAGTCCCATGACTGACCCGGAGTTTATTGTTTCTTTTCTAAACTCTGGGTGCCCATCATTTCCATACGGGCAGCCTGGTAGCAGGTTTTCCGTGCTTTGGTGTTAGCTGGATTATGGAGTCTTTTTGGGTTTAGGAGCTATCAGATTTTGGAAAGCTTTTGTCTTGGATATCTTTTGAAGTGCTTAGAGTTCTGAAGACTTTATCCAAGTAGATGTATGTTGGAACTTTTTGGAAGACTCTGTTGTTGTTATGTTGTGGAGTTATTATCTTATGTTATTGTATCTATATGTAGTGCTCTAGTATGGAAGACATATGTATTATGATATTCTGATGTAGAACTGGATATTACGATGATGTTGTATCTATGATGTAATGTATGATATTCAGTTTATTTCCGCTGTTTATATTCATCTGATGTTGTTATAAGCTCCACCGAACTGAAGTTTGACGTTTGAATATCTGACAGTCGAATACAAGTAAGGTATTTGATGTTGATTTTCGAGCGCTGGATTTCAGGATCGTTACATTTGGTATCGGAGCCGAAGGTTGAGTAAGAACTTTAACTATGGAGTATAACACATTAGATGGCTCATTAGAGATAGGGTGAAGTATACCCTAGAATGAGTATAACCGAAACCTTGAATTTTCCTAGTCTATATTTTTTTACTGCTGATATTCCTTGAGATATTTTGTCCGTGGATCTAAATCCTATTTTCTTACTAATTACAGATAGTAAGAATGAGCGGACGAAGAGGAAGAACTAGGGGTCAAGGAAATGCCACAACAGCTAATCAAATTCCCCCAATAGCAGAAGCAGCTTTACCTACTCAGCATCAGCCGAATCTGGCTGACTTATATAAGAATTTCTCGAAGCTTGGTGGTAAGCCGTTCACCGGCAAGGAGTCTATTGTTGAGGCCCAAGCATGGATTAGATCTTGTGAAAGAATCTTTAGAGGGCTAAAATTGGAGGATGATCAAATGATTCAAATGCGACTGATAGCTTCTTGGCAACTTCAAGAAGAAGCTTTAGCATGGTGGGAGACAGTCACTGTGGATTAGCCAGAAGACGAGTTTTCTTGGGAGAAATTTAAAGAAGTATTTGAGAAGCGCTGTATGCCATCAGCTGGGATTTCTCGTATGTATCAGGAATTCATGAACTTGAAGCAAGGGAGTTTGTCGTTTGAGGAGTATCTAAACAAATTCAATGAATTGTCTCGTTTCGGTCCAGAATTAGTGAACACACCTTTGAAGATGAATGAAAGGTTCATTCGTGGGATGAATAAGAAGTTCCACGAAAGGATGATTGGCCACGTCAAAGAGTCTTTCTCTGATCTTACTGATATGGGGTATAGGTATGCTACCTTGGATATGCAAGAGGTCCCGAAGGAGGGAGGAAATACGAGCAATCCAAATTGGAAAAAGAGGAAATTTGGAGGCAAGAAACCATGGCAGGGTAAGAAGAAAAAGGAGAGCGAACAGGGAAACACAGCAGAGAATGTTACTTGCTATAATTGTCAAGAGAAAGGCCACTATTCAACTAATTGTACGAAGCCTAAGAAACAAGCGAATCAATTCGTTCAAGCGAAGTCCAAGAAATGTTATGCTTGTCAGGAAGAGGGACATGAAGTCAAAGACTGCCCAATGAGGAAGAAAGCACATGTAGCAAAGGTATACGCAGTCAAAGATCAACCTACAACTTCTAAAGCAGGAAAGGGGAAGGGAGTTCTGGAAGGTAACCTTACTATTTATGATAGAATTGTTCGAGTTTTGTTTAACACTGGTGCTACACATAGTTTTATTTCTCAGTAAGCTGTAAATGAACTAAATCTTGAATCTGATTTCGTTGAGGAGCCTATATGCATAAAGAATCCTGTCGGAGGCCCCGCAAACCTTTGTCTTCGATGTAGAAATGTCCCTATCTCGTATTCTTGTTACCGATTCCCTATTGGCCTCTTTGTCCTTGATTTTAATGAATTCAAAATCTTACTCGGAATGGATTGGCTAACGAAATACGAAGCCAAATTGGATTGTAACAATCGATTGATTTCGATTAAAACCGAATCTGGAGATTTTATTGAGATTTCTTGTGAGGACCCTAGTCCTAAAAGAGAAGGGTTGATGTATAATTTGGGATATTCTGAACTTAGTTTGGAGTCTATACCCATTGTTAGAGATTTTCCAGACGTGTTCGAAGAAGTAAAATCCTTACCTCCACATCGAGAAATAGAATTCAGAATTGACTTAGTTCCAAATGCTCGTCCTGTAGTTCACGCAAGTCGCAGGATGGCGCCCAGAGAAAAGGGTGAATTAGTCAAGCAAACTAATGATCTGCTAAGCAAAGGATTAATTCGTCCTAGTGTTTCTGAATGGGGTTCAACCGTTGTGTTCGTTGCTAAATCGGACGGATCTTTGAGATTGTGTGTTAACTACCGCAATCTCAATAAGCAGACTCTTAAGAATAAATTTCCTCTACCTAGAATTGACGATCTATTTAATCAACTACACGGCGCTCGTTTCTTTTCGAAGATAGATCTAGCTCAGGGATTCCATCAGTTACGAATCGCCGAAGATTGTGTTCATTTAACCGCTTTCAGGGGTCCTAATATGTTCTATGAATGGTTAGTCATGCCTTTCGGGCTAACCAATGCTCCAGCATACTTCGTAGATCTTATGACTCGTGTATTTCGGGAAGTATTAAATGAATTTGTGCTTGTATTTATTGATGATATCCTGATTTATTCCAAAATGGAGGAGGAGCATTCTGAACATCTCAGAATTGTTTTGGAAATATTAAGAAGGAACGTCTTATTCGCCAAATTTTCTAAATGCCATTTTTGGTCAAAGAAGTTAAATTTCTTGGCCACATTGTTAATGAAGAAGGAATTTCTGTTGATCCTAGCAAGGTTTCTTCTATTCTAGATTGGAAGCAACCTACTACTCCGAAAGAAGTTCAAAGCTTTTTGGGTTTAGCAGGTTATTATCGGAAGTTCGTTCAGGACTTTTCTAAGATAGCTAGTCCAATGACTAAGCTAACAATGAAGAATGCAAAATTTAACTGGACTCCGAAATGTGATGAAGCTTTTCAGGAGTTAAAGAAGAGATTAACCGCCGCGCCTGTTCTCGCGATTACCAACGGGAACTGGGGCTTATCTGTTTATACCGACGTTTGTGGTGATGGGGTAGGAGCAGTATTAATGCAGAATGGGAAGGTGATTGCCTACGCGAGTAGACAATTACACCCACATGAAATAAACTACCCAACACATGATTTGGAGCTTTTAGCTGTTATTTTCGCCTTAAAGATCTGGCGACATTATCTTCTGGGTAAGAATCTCCTTCAGCTTTTTAAAAGAATATTTTAAGTTCGAATTAACTTAATATATACTTATACTTGATAAATTCTTCTGTTATAGGTGAAAAATTCAAATTATTCACCGATCATAAATCTTTGAAATATCTCTTTACCCAGAAAGATCTAAATCTGCGACAACAACGTTGGTTGGAATTTCTGGCATCTTATGATCTAAATATTCAATATACGCCCGGAAAAGCCAATGTAGTTGCCGACGCTATAAGTAGGAGGCATGCTGTTCTTGCATATCTTGTTGTCACTCCTACTCTCCTTGAAAAGATCGCGAGCAAGTAGTATGAAGATGAGTTTCTTCGAGGAATTTATAAAAGAATATGCCAGGGGGAAGACACTAATTTTGAGATGGATAGTAGCGGAGTTATAAGATTAAAAGGTAGAATGTGTGTTCCAGACTTCCCTGATCTGAAACGCGAAGTTTTGAACGAATGTCACAAGTCTAAACTTAGCATCCATCCAGGAGTCAATAAGATGTATAGAGATATCAAAAGAACTTTCTGGTGAAAGACAATGAAAAGAGACATATCGATATATGTGAGTCGCTGTGCAAATTGCCAACAAATTAAAAGCGATCAAAAGAAAATGGACGGTTTACTTCAACCTTTGGAAGTACCAAAGTGGAAATGGGATCAGGTATCGATGGATTTCATCGACGGATTGCCAAGAACCAAGAAGGGAAATGAAGCGATTTGGGTTATAGTGGACCGTCTAACCAAAACTGCTCACTTTATTCCAGTGAAATCCACTCGGACTGCAGCAAGCTTAGCAGGGCTACATATAAAGGAAATTGTTCGTCTCCATGGTATTCCCAGCAGCATAGTGAGTGATCGTGACCCGATCTTCACTAGTAGATTTTGGGAGGCATTCCAAGACGCATTGGGAACCAAGCTGAATTTCAACACTGCTTATCATCCACAATCTAATGGGCAGACGGAAAGGATAAATCAAATTTTAGAAGACCTATTGCGTGCTTGCATTTTTGATTTTGGTGGTTCTTGGGAGGACCATTTACATCTGGTTGAATTCTCATATAATAACAGCTATCAAGCCAGTATAGAAATGGCTCCTTTTGAAGCTTTATATGGTCGTCCGTGTCGATCACCTGCATGCTGGATCGAATCAGGTGATAGACTCGTCCTTGGACCAGATATGATTAAAGAAGCCACGGAAAAGGTTGATTTTATCCGAAAGAAATTAATAACTGCTCAAAGTCGTCAGAAGAGTTATTATGACCGCCGAAGAAGAGATTTGGAATTTCAAGTTAGAGATTCTATATTTCTGAAAGTGTCTCCGATGCGGGGTGTATTGAGGTTCGGGAAAACTGGAAAGCTAGCACCGCATTATATTGGTCCTTTTCCTATTCTGGAAAGGATTGGTCCTCTGGCATATCGAGTGCAACTACCCAGCTGGTTGTCTGGCATGCATGATGTGTTTCACGTTTCTAGTCTTCGGAAGTATGTGCATGACCCAGATAGTATTATTGAAGAAGCTACTCAGCAGGATCTTGAAATCACTCCTAATTTGGAAGTTAAAAGAGAGCCGATAAAAATTATAGATTGTGATGAGAAGCGATTGAGAAACAAAGTTGTGAAACTGGTCAAAGTTCAATGGAGTGGCAATCCAATGGACTGTACTTGGGAAACCGAAGATAATATGAAGAAATCATATCCCAATTGCAGAGTAGACATCTCGGCTTAAACAGGTAAGCCATTTCCTTATTTTTCTGAATTCGTATATTCGTTGTTGCTTTTCGCTCTTTTTCAAATTTCGAGGACGAAATTTTCTTAAGGAGGGGATATTGTAACATCCCAGATTTTTTTAATTTAAATTTAGTGATTTATTTGAATTTTTGGTAATTTAATTTGAGAAGTTAAATAAATATATGAAGTAAAAGAAAATATAAATAAATATACTTACAAATATAATACAAACATATGTATATCTCAACCCTATAAACTATGAAAATTTCATAAGTAAAATAAATATATAAACTTAAATAGAAAAGAATATGAATTATAAAAATAAAATAGATATATATATATACCACAAATAAGAATTTGTGTTCAACTCTCAAATAAAATACATGTGATAATTTAAATGTTGATAGTAAAAACTTTAAATGGAAATTCAATAAACAAATTATGTTGCAATAAGATTTTGTGGTTATAAGGTGACATATGAAATACATACAAGAATCAAATCATATGTTTGCCGTGAGTATATGAAAACAAGAAAGGTAATAGGAAAATGCATGCAAGAAAATATCTTTTGATAAAACAAAATTTGTACTTGGAAAAAATAAAATAAAATTGCATGTTAACAAGGATGGGAACATGAGCATTAAATGCTTTCAAGCTCAGCATACAACCAGTCATTCGAAAGGAAAAAAATATCATCTCAGCCCCTTGCTTCAAGGAAGAAAGTCTTTGGTTGTACAAAGCCTGTACAAAGCAAGTATGCAAAAGAATGATGCTCAGTACTTACTGACTTACACATCTCTTTATATACAAAACTCTTTGTTCCAAATTTTTCGAATGCTAAAATCTAACAAAGATCAGAGAAAAAAAGAAGAAGTAAAACATCACTTTGTTATACAAACTTAAGCTAAGTATTCAAGATCAAAACATGGAAAAAGAAATCAAAACTGCAGTTTCAAATTGTAGCTCTGTTCAATCTTATTATCAGGTGAGTAAACATCAACTTAAAGGCTTTAAGTTAACTGTAAAGATGATTCTTTGTTTCATGGCATTGTATATGTTTATCTTTGAATATAGTTTGGTAAATATATATAGATATACAGGTTACTTTGTATATTGTTCTTCTCTGTTATGGGTTACGGGGTTGATTTCCATTCAAACTCCAGTAGTTTTCATCTGAATCATAGTAAAGCTTCAGTTTTAAATCAAACAAGATAATGGAACTCAAATATAGGTTTTTAAAAGATGATTTAAAACCCAAGGCTGTGAGATATCATCACTAAAGTTTTGTTTATAAGTAATCAAGGAAAATGTGATGAACCCAAGTATTATAAAAGGCTAATTCAAGTTAATAGCCTAAATCCTTACTGCAAATCATGATTTTTAAAACTAAAACGAAGATTTTTAGTTTGGGATTTTAAGAGCAGTTTATATGTGAACCAAAATTGCATTTTCCCATTTTCGAATCATTGAATCAATTTTAAATGTTGAAATTGGTAATGAAGCAAGTTTAAGCATCTGTAATTTCATGAAAATTATCAGAAAATTTTTCTATTGAACAAATTTAAGGAACGAGATCATTCTAGGGTTTTGTTTCAAGTTTTGGTCGTGTCAGAAACGAGGCGTGTTCGTCTCCGATACGTGACCGAGCTCCACGAGGTTTAAAGGAAAGGAAGGGTAGCATGTCATCGTGGTGTGGACGAAATCTGGGCGACTCCGGTGGTCGGCGTCGTGAGGTCGAGTGGATTTAGTCGAACAGTGGGTTCCAGTTTTGGAATAGATGGCTCGATTTTGATTCGAGCAAGTTAGGGCGATTGGATATTTGGAGATGGTTGTTTGGGTGATGACTAACGTGCCGGGATATTCGTCGTTGGTCGAAGTCACCTCCGGTGCCATGCACGTGCACGTGTTGGCGAAAGTATCAGTTGTTACAGATTTGGGGAAGAGGTCAGGCAACTCGAAGCACTTCTCGGGGAATTGAGAAGAAAACTCGAAGGCGAGCTCGAGTCGTTTTAGTGTGATATCGAGTAGGTTTTAGGACTAACAAATTTTTGAAAATTTATTCACACGGGTCGAATTGGAAAATTTCTCGAAGCAGGGAAGGGATTTTCTCGGGAATGACTCGAAACAGTCTCGGGTCAGGCTTAAAAACAGTGAAGATTTAAGTTTTTTTGAAAATTTTGAACATGAGTTTAAAATGTGTTTTTGAAATAATTATCTGAAATAAATAAAGTATTTTAAAAGCTTAAATTTTAAAAGTAAAATTGTTTAAGAAATTAATTTGATAAAATATTTGAAGAGTAAATCAAATATTTAAATTTTTAACTTAAAACTAAAATTATTTATAATGATTAAATAATGATTAAACAATTAATAATTTGTAATTATCTTGTAATTAAAAGTTGATTAATTTAAAGAATAATTAATAAAGATAATTAAGATTTAATAAATTAACAATTAAGAATAAATAAATTAAGATAATTAGTTAAGTTAAACTTAAAATCTAATTAATTTATAGTTAAGGATAAGTAATTATAAAATTAAAATTTATGAAGATAATTATGTGGTTAATTCACTTTTAAATCACATTCACCCAAATTAGAGATGACTGACTATCATCAAATATACTGTATTGGATTGATATTTCTATTTTGACACTGTGGTTGTTTTGGTACTGAATTGTGATTTGTGATTTAATTCATTATTGATGTGAAAACCCCTTTGCCCGTAAAACGGCATTTTTACTTCGATGCGACAGGGAGTCGGATTTCAGTTTGTTATCCAAAACCCACATCGAACCCTGAATATGAATCTTTGTGATTGTCATATCCACATGTTTTAAAAATTTATCGATCACTACAGTTTAGTCGGGAGAGGACCTTTGTGTCATATAACCCATTCCGAATAGTGATACGTCGTAATGGATAGCATTTGAAGACCGGTGTTGAAGACCGGGTTTTTTTATGAAAACGATAGGACGACCTATCGATTGTCTCTGCACTGAGTTGCTCCGGTATAGAGATTCCCTAAGTGATGGGAAGTCCGATCGAGATTGTGAATACCCGGATTGCAAGGACTTCTTCGGAAGTGCCTTCGGTTCTGTTCGAACCCGAAACAGACTTGTATGGTTGTATGTCTGACACTACACTTTGAGATATAAAGCTGATTTCTTTCAAATACATTTCTATTGGTGGCGGAAAATTTATTCTCTTAACGTAACACCCTTCTCTGAGACATACGAGCTCAGAGGTTATGTAGTTGAAGGTTATCAGCAATATATTCCCAATTTGGTAATGTGGCATGTTGAGTGTTGCTGTGTGTTGATCATTTATTGATCAAAGCGTGGCTTTGTGAAAAAGCGTAGCTTTGTGGACGAGACTTCGTCAGACCTCACTCCCCGGAAATGGTCGAAACAGGAATATGCGGCAAGGTTATAAGGGTCGCGCCCTTTAGGGTATGTCATTTCCTTTTGGAAAAGGGTGGTATCAGGTATGGAGCCCTGGTATTTAACCTATGTGGATACTCCAATCTCATTTATTGTGTGATTGTGTGTTTATCGAGGCGCCTTGGATAAAGGTCCCAAAGGACCGGGGGATGGCATATTCGTGAGTTACCTAGTTATAGGGGTAACCCGGCCTTGTGTTGGCAGAGAGCAGTTGTCTCTTGGGACGTCCAGCCAAAGGCGATCCCATGTGGCGGTAGGAAGTTCCTTAGCCCGACCATTTGTTGGAAATCCAATTTCCAATACGAAACTTGTACGGTTTTAGTTGTATAACCTGCCATGCAGCGTGGCGGTAACCTTCCATAAAACATGGTAGCTATAGTAGGCATAGTTCGGAATGTCTATGCTGGCTAAGATTAATATTGTATCTTCAAAATGGGTTTCTACACTATGCACTAGTAATAATATCAAAGATTTTTTCTCGTATTAAGCATATTTGACTATCATAAGAAGAAATCTCCTCCAATTCTGTGTTTGCATTGTGTGTGTGGCGGGAGGTCTTATGGTAGTTTCATTTTCCAAAAAGCATGGACGATTTCTTTTTAAAGATCTATTTTATTTCAAATAACTGTTTTGTTTACTCATACCATTACCATGACTGACTCGAAGTTTATTGTTTCTTTTCTAAACTCTGGGTGCCCATCATTTCCATACGGGCAGCCTGGTAGCAGGTTTTCCGTGCTTTGGTGATAGCTGGATTATGGAGTCTTTTTGGGTTTAGGAGCTATCAGATTTTGGAAAGCTTTTGTCTTGGATATCTTTTGAAGTGCTTAGAGTTCTGAAGACTTTATCCAAGTAGATGTATGTTGGAACTTTTTGGAAGACTTTGTTGTTGTTATGTTATGGAGTTATTATCTTATGTTATTGTATCTATATGTAGTGCTCTAGTATGGAAGACATATGTATTATGATACTCTGATGTAGAACTGGATATTATGATGATGTTGTATCTATGATGTAATGTATGATATTCAGTTTATTTCCGTTGTTTATATTCATCTGATGTTGTTATAAGCTCCGCCGAACTGAAGTTTGACGTTTGAATATCTGACGGTCGAATACTAGTAAGGTATTTGATGTTGATTTTCGAGCGCTAGATTTCAGGATCGTTACAATAGTAGATTTAAAAATTCACTTTTAAAAAAAATTAATTTACTCGACAAAAAGTCTATCTTTAGAAAATCCAATATCAACCAATTCCTCTTGATTCATACCTCATCGGCCCTATTCACCCTTTTCTTTTCAAAACAATTTCCATAACTCGATATAAGTTCACACCATCACTTATATTCTTCACATATCCACTGATATTAATCTATCTCATTTATAAACCCCGTTTATAAATTTATAAACCCCTTTGGGTTTTCCATTTATTTATAAAAACATTTCTATTTATAATTCCATTATATAATTTATCCCTTTCAATCTATTTTAATTATCAATTCCAATTCTCTGCCAAATTTTCAAATATCTTTCAAGTCCTTAATATATATAATTTTAATTAAAATCTCTATCTAGCCCAATTTACCAATAGTTAAATATAACCAAGTTAAATTATATATTTTCTCATTCCACTTAATTTCCTTTACAAAATAACCCAATTTCCAGTTTAAACATTTTCATTCAAAATTTTCTTTTTATTTGCTTCAAATTTATTACTTATGGTATTTTAAAATGCCAAATTCAATTTCCAGGCTATTTAGCATTTACAATTCAATTCACACAATCCATATCAATTTATCCAACTTGTCATATATCAACATATATATATATATATATATGAAAACAATAAATATCTTTGAGGAATCCAGTTGGATCCCTCCAACCTGTTTTTTTCCTGCATCCACAGATGTTAGTTTACAAATAAAATACCAATCCCACTTCGAGGTGGGATATCGTGGTATATAGGGTCATCCGCTATTATGCGGGACGCATAGGGTCTCATCCGCTATATAATGCGGGAATATCAATCACTCCAATATATATATACTACACTATATATATATTATCATCCAGCAGATAATTGTTTAATTCATCCAAGCACATCCAATAATTTAAATTTAACATTTAATTTAAATAGGTAATCCAAATGAGTGAGAAAATCTCACCTTTGATTTTGTTTGCAACCCACTTCAACCTTGACTTGGTTTCACGGTTTTTGACCTTGTATAAACATTATATGGTTTTATTAATATTTGAACTAATCGAATAATTAATCACCATTTACTAAGTTTAATTTACTAATAATTTAGTTTTAAAATAATTTTCTTTTGTAACTAAAATAATTAAATAAGTTTATTAAACAAATTAATCTCCATAATACATTATTTTTAAAATAAACTAGTAGTTTTTAAAATGTGAATATGTATATTTATTTTATCTTCCAAATTTGAAAACACACATATATATATAAATAATAGATTTCAAAGATCTAACTTTTATATAATTTCTTCAAAATTTTAAAATTTCTATATCTTCCAAAAATCATATATATATATATATATTACTGTTTTAAATTAGAACATGTATGTGGGTATATATATATTTATTAAATTAAAAACAGAATTATTTTATACCTTACTGAAATTATTATTTTTTCCGTTTTCTGAATATACATATGTATATAAATTGAAAGAAAATCTGCATATATATATGCCTCACTGTCATTTCACTTTTTTTTCTTCTAACCCATACATTTATATATAGAACTATAATATGTTTATATCTCACCGTAATAATTTTTACCTTCTGTATATATATATTTACTGAATTTTAAAACAAAACAATACCTCACTGCTGCAGACCCTACAGGACTGCTCGAACAACTCACGACCTCGAGACCATCCCTCGCCGCGCCTGACCACTACTGCTACCGCCTCGTCCCCATACGCATGCACCTGATTATGAAAGCAACCTCCCATCGACTTGCCTCCCCACTAGAAACCATGGCCTTACCGATTTTACGCCGTACCAAACTTGCTCGAACATCCCTACGCCCTGAATCGATCGACCCGCATCGCCAATCGCGCGACCCTTCTCCCTGCGTTGATTAGGTTGTCGTGCTCGAGACTCCCCCCTCACATGGATGGCCCCTGCCCTCGCGTCCCAGGCATTCGGTGATAGTCGAAATCGAATTTGATTTCCCCCTTCATTTCTTTTTATTTTCTGTAGATCGATTATGTGAAAGGAGGCAATTCGATTTTTGAAGGAAAGGGAAAATAATGGTTTTTATTCGTTCGTATAGACCGGGGAAGGGAAAGAATTGAAGCTTATAAAACACGGAGGAGCCATTTTAATTTTTCTCTGTTGATTGAAATGAAGGACGTGATTTTAAAATGAGGGAAGGTGCCTTGCATGTTACAGTGCTTCTGAAGTGAAGAGAAAAAGTTTTGATGGTGAAAGAAAATAGGCTAATGGAAAAAATTGACGTGAAGGGATTTCAGCTGAAGTTGACTAGTCAAACAAAGCATATATTATATTTAAATTTAAATATAAATTGTCTCGATTTACGTAGCTTAAAATCTCGACCTCCTATCGATGTGTGCCGCTAAGCGTTTATAATGTTATACCCTTATTTAGAACTCAATGAAAAAGGTTTCGAGTCCTAATTCGATTGTATGGAGAAGATAGATTTTTGGACTTAGTTATTATATTGAATTTTCGATATAGATTTCAGCGCGTTTACATCTCGTACGGCTAAACGATAACTCCAAAAGCTACGAAATTTTAAAATCCGATAATAATACAATATTACGGATCCAATGGAACTGGTTTCGTCGAATTCCGGGACTGTACCTCGGAAGGCTATTTTTAAATATTAATTTAAACAATATATTTTTAAAACCGAACAAATCACTTCCAAATTCAATTTTAAAACTTACATTGTCTTTAGTATTATTAATATAAATTTTACAAGCCTGTAAATTATTTTTATCGAGCTTATAACTCAAGATTCACTATTTTACCCAATATCCAATTATAAACTTTGATAATTAAATTATCCAACAAATTGCTGTATTTAAATTCTGAATCCATTTTATCAAATAAAAACCAACTTTCATACTTAAAAACCCATCTATAACTCAGTTTTTATATTTAAAACCATTTAAATATTCACAATTAACGACAGAAAAACCCGGGTCGTCACAACGAACCCAACAATTATTCTTTATTTTATCGAAGAAAGAGAATATAAAAGAGAGATTACAAAATTATAAGTAGCAAAGTAAAGAGACCGACCTATAATTACAAATTGAATATTCAATTTCTCCAAAGACTTGCTTACGTTCAAAATCCCTAACTTGAGTTGACTGCAGAAATTAGGGTTTACTGAATAAGAGGATAATGGTGGATACTCTCTCACACACAAACATAAAGATGAAATTACTTCATTTAAATAGATTTAAGAATGAAGAAATTATTTGGAGACTGGGTAAGCTAAAGGAAAATTTTGGCATACATCTTTATGATTATAAAAAATTAGCAATAGGTCCCTTTTGAATTCTTTTTATAAATTACATTCCTATTTTCCAAAAAAAAATGGCATGGGGGTATTTGGTTAATTTTACTTACATTAACATTCGTTGCTCTTGGGGTATACGTCCATAACTCGTAACCAATACACATCAGAGTTACCGCTTTTAAATTTGAAAACAAGAGATGTAAAAAGAAAGAAATTCAAAAAAGAGGAGGTAGAAAATAGTTTTTAAAATAGAAGGATGTAAAACAAATAAGTTTAGAAAAAGTGAATGTGTCATTAATTTCCACTAAATTAATTGCCCAATTGGTATGAAACTACCAAATATCCATGATTTGATTTCACACTACAAAAAAAAGTGTAATTAAAGACCGAGGTTTAAAAACTGAAATTCATCGGTCTTTAGTTAAAAACTGATGTAAGACTGAAGATTTCGGTTTTTAGTTTTGCGTATTAAAGACCGAAGTTCAGTCTGTGATCTATCTGAAAAATTCAAGCAAGAAAAAAGTCACAGGTCCCTGTTTTTGATGTTGTTATACAAAAAGTCCCTGCAGAAATGAATATGTAAATTTGGTCCCTATTTTTAAAAAATAAAAAAACGCAAAGTGTCTTGCACTTTTCTGACAGAAAATGCAAGATAACTTACACTTTTTTAATTTTGAAATATTTTTCGAAATTTTTGAAAATTTTGAAAAGCGCAAGTTAACTTGCATTTTCTATCAGAAAAGCGCAAGCTAGTTTGCGCTTTCTAATTTTGAAATTTTTTTTGAAAAATTTAAAACTTTTAAAATTTTTGAAAAGCGCAAGGTAACTTGCGCTTTCTATCAGGAAAGCGCAAGCTAGTTTGCGCTTTCTGATTTTTGAAATTTTGAAATTTTAAAAAGCGCAAGCTAACTTGCGCTTTATGATTTAAAAAAAAACAGGGACTTAATTTACATACTTATTTCTACAGGGACTTTTCTTGTAACACCATCAAAAATAGGGACCTTTCGTGCAAAGCCCCAAATTCAAAACTATTAAAAACCAAATTTTTAGTGTTTAATCTTGGTTTAATCCGTATACTAATACTTAACGGTTAAGCTTTTTTTTTTCTTTGAATCAAATGGCTAGATATAACGATCCATGAGAATGTGTTTGAAACTTCCCAGAAGCCAGAACGAATACCTAATTTATATTAAAATTAATTTATTGTGAAATACCCCTAAGTTACTCCATTATCTCCTTGAAATAGGGTCACATGTATTGAACTTTCCCACTAATGCAAAAATAACCCATTTCTTTCTACTCCTTCATCACCAAAAAAGCACATCACTAAAAACATTCTCTGCTAATCCTATTCAAATATACATTAACTTCATACGCAAAGCTATTCCAGATCCCTAACCTTAATCACAGGTCTTGAAGAAATGGGAAAGTGGAAGAGTCACACCGCACATAACCAGTTCTACAAAGCCCATAGAAATGACGTCAAGAAACCGAAGAGGCACGGACAAACTTCAACCAAAGGGATGGACCTAAGTATTTGAGGAATCTGAGGTAATAAGAAGACTGTTAAGTCCGGATCTGAGCAGGAGTCGGATGGGAAATGGAGAAGAATCAGTTCAGAGTTTAATTTGTTCGAGGAATCGGATGAAATAGTTCAGGTTACACCTATGTTTTGCATATGTTATTTGTACCGATTTTGTTTTTATGTTCGCTTTCGTGACAATTCCATCCGCTTTGGTATATCTATCTAGTTTATCTTCTGTTTGGGATTGACTTTAGATTCATTATATTATCTTATCGCTTTGCTGATTTGTTTTATTAGAAGATTGTCATATTACCATTTCATCGATCATTTTATGTTTTTAGTGACATTGTTGATTGCCATCTTTGAAGTAGTCCTTAATGTAACTAGTAATGATTATCTGGTTAGGTATACAAGTAGTTAATTGTGCTGCTGTGTATCTATTAGCAAACTGTTATTGTTAATTAATCTTTATTTTGTAGCTTCAATATTGTTATTTACGGTACTAAAATATAGAGTTGCTGAATTAAAGTCCTTGTAATGTTGAACTCACTCTAGTTGTAGTTTCAAGTTCTCAATTGTAACTCTTTTGATATGGCCTGTCATTTTATACTACTGTGCATAATGTACGAAAGTTATTCCTATTATTCACCGATCACTTGTTTCTCCTTTTTGATGTAAAACATCAAGAGAAAGAAACGGTTACAATACACATGAAAATGAATTGAACTTTTAAGTAAATAAACATGAAAATGAATTGAGAAAATATTTGTTAATTTCAATCTCTGTGGCATGTAAATAGCAACATAAATGAATACATTTGGCTTGTGATCTAATTACAATTTCCGGTAATAAGAATGTAACAAATATATATACACAAAAGTCCCTGCAATTTATATAGAATTGTAAATTTGTAATCCATTTACATTACATGTCCAAAGTTATGCACAATTCGTTGAATGTCAGATTCAATATGAAAAATATAATTACTGCCTCCATGCACTATATATATTTATATATAGACACACACATATGTACACACATGTATACATAGTTAGAGACCAATTAGATACCATAACTTGGTCTTTAAAATTTAGTCTTTAAAAGAAATTTGCGACTGCACATCAATCTTAACATTTTAAGATCGAAAGTTCACTCACAAATTACGTTTGCGACTTGAGAATCAAAGACCAAAAATTCAGTATCAAATCAACCTTTAGATTTCATTTAGAGACAAAATTGCTTTAGTAAAGACTAAAATTGTCAGTCTTTAATTTAATATTCTTTTGTAGTGTTAATGCAAATAAATAATGGTGATCCTGTTTTTCATGATTTTCCTTGAATTAATCTCCATTAACAATCTTTTTTTTATTCATAATATAAAATCAATTAATTCATAGATCAACTTCTTTCCTCATTTATAGATCCACTGATTAATTAATTGATTGATTAAATAATTAGTGTCCTTCCAATAAAAATTATCCTCTTATAACTTTTCTTTTATTCTTTCCACATATAACATAACTGATTGATAAGATCAATTAGCTAAATTCTTTTCTTCTTTGTTAGGTATTTGAATCGCTCAAATTTAACACTTTGCCTTAATTCAAATATAATAATTTCTCTTTATCACCGCATCTCAACAAATTATCATATGAGGCCAAACTCAATATGAACAAATTTGGGCATTGTTGCCCAAACATAACTTTCAAATTTTTCCCAAGCATAAGAAAGATAATATGCACATCAACAAACAACATGCATACGAACAAGTACCAAATTCTTCAATATGTATGATGTAGGAGGTGAACTTGTAGATACTAAACTTCGAGAGAAAAATGGAGATTTAACAACATGCCTCACTTTCTCCATTCCATTTGAGCGAGGACATACTCAATATTTTCTACTCCAATCTCCTTCACAAGAATTTTGTTAGACCTTCCTAAGTCTACACCAATAGACTCACAAGCTCCACAACATTCAAAGAATAAGATGAATAATCACAAATACAAATACGCATACAAATAGAACCATCTAAGTCAAAAGGTCTTGTCTGCGACTGAGCTCCACCTAGAGTCTATACCTTTGGAATCTTCTCATCAACTATGGTATCATCGGAAATACTAACATCTTTCCGAATATGGAAATAGTCCGATGACTTCAAATGTGTTTGGAAATTTTGTGTCCTCAAAATGTCATCAGTTTATAGATGCTCCACTTTCAACAAAGACCTCTCATTAAATATCACATGTCTGCTATAGCTAGTCATAATTTTCCTAGTTGTTTTACACCACAACCTATACCTCTTCACTCCTTCTTTATAGCCAAATAAAGTGTGCTTGTTTTCCCTTGGCTTTAATTTATCATGTCTCTCGTCATATGAATAAGCTGAACAACCAAATATTTTAATAATGAATAACCAACGGGCACTATTTTCCATATCTTCTCAGGAACTTTTATATCTATGGCAATGGAAGATGCGTGGTTGATGAGAAAAATACCACCATAGATATTGCTTCTGCCCAAATTCATCTTGTAACGACCCAAATTTTTTAACGTTTCACATAGGAATATTTAATTTATTTAAATATTTAGATTTGATTCGAAATTAATAATAATAAGCAAACTCAATTACTAATATAACGACTCGATTTTAATGACGTGTTTTTAATTTAATTTATTGGATTTTTCCATAATTTTTAATTTAGAAAATATTTAAATTGTTGTTTGACAATTTTTCGACAAACGACGTTATTTTCTATATGAAAACCAACATTGGTTAAGCACACAAGCAACCACTAACCTCTTTAATTAATCCTTTCATTAATTAAAATCATTTTGTAAATACTTGTATCAAAATACTTTTACAAAGATAGATTCACAAAACATTTTTACTTCTTTCAATACTTGGAAGAATATCCATATACGTATCTCAACGGTATAATTATATTTACAAAAACACTATACTTTCACTACTTAGAAAATTTATTTATATACTTATCCCAACGTTATATTCACAAAAACAATATACCTTCACTACTTAGAAAATGTATGTACTTTCTCCTTTACTAAAATTTCAAAATCCATTTATAAAACTCTTAATAAATCTGCAAGTTTATTTATAAAACTCTTTTATAAATCTTTGAAACAATTTATAAAACCCTTTTATAAGTCCTTAAAACAATTTATAAACTCTTTTATAAATATTCAAAACAATTTATAAAACTCTTTTCCTTTATAGAACTCCAATATAAATATCCTTTATAAAAAGGCTTTATAAAGCCTTTATACAAATCTGTTATAAATCCAAAACTCCAATTTCATTTATAAACTCTTTAATAAATCTCTTTTATTAGTTCTTTTTATAAATCAATTTATTATTTATAAAACATTTAACCAGATAAATTAATTTACTTTAAACATCCTAAAACACTATTAAATATATATAAACAACTTTTACACATTTTTAAATAATAATTAAACAATTCTAAACATTATTGAGTAATCTTAAAACAACTTTAGAATATTATAAAATAATAATAAAAGAACTTTAAAAATTATTAAATAATACTAAAACAACCATAACCATTTTTAAATATATTAGAAAAGACAAATAAAAAAGTTGGTGTGAACAGAGAAGTCTGCCCATTTTAAACAAAATGTTCTAGAAAACCCAAAAGTCAAATTCAAAATCATTTTTAAGCCCAACGACAATTAATAGTATTTCAAAATACTAAATTGAGGCCAATGACCACAAATGCACTTAACCAATATTATTATTGACTTTATCACTATAGGGGTTAAGTTTGAATATATAACAACGTTATAAACAAGAGGGCCAAACAATCAAGTTTTGATATCCACTAATTCATACAATTGGAATATGATTGAAAATAAATCAACAACGACGAGGAATTCCTTTGGATCCCTCTACAAATTTCTTATTCGTCATATAAATTCCCCGTTAATATTTTCATATATTGATCGCTTTCAAAAGCGACAATTCATCAAAACCAAATAATCAACCAATGAAACATTCAAGCATACAACCAATAATTTTTATATACTGTAAAACATTACCGATTAATCAAAAAGGTGAGTTAAACTCACTGAAATTCCAGTTATCGCCGAAGCGTTTTGATTTCGACTAAAAATCGAACAACGTTCGATTTTAGTTTAAAATTCTACAAGCTCCAAATTCAATTAATTTAGTGCCTAAGCGTAGCTATCATTCCTACGAGTGCAACGCAACGACCGCACTCGATTTGGGCCTCGTATGAGCAAGATATATAATTTTTAAGTTATGGATTAAATATTTAAACAACTTTCTAATTACATTCTTATAAAACTAATTACCCTTAATCATTTTAAACTTCTTCTTCCCTATTCTCTCTCGCCGTTTCCTTCTACCACTCATTTGGCATGGCCGAACTTCGATCGCCTCTAGCTCCTCCTGTGCTCCACTAAAACTAAATCTGACTCCACTGATGAATTCTACATTAGAATCTCTATCCTCCTGACACCACGACACCCCGGCTCGACCCCTTGACCAAATCCCATCCTCCACTGCCTAGGCATGACCTATAGACGATCGCGACCACCAAAACATGGCCGCATCACACCATTCTCTGGCCATCGATGCTGAACTCCACCACGAACCCGAATCTATGCTCCAAACGAGCTAATTCCTCCTTGATTTCAAAAAAAGGAACCCTACTTGCTAAGAGCCATGACTTCCAATGTCGATCATCACGAGATGTCACTGCACCCTTTATGCCACACCCTAGATCGAATATCTCCTCTAAACGAACTCAAAGCTTCTTGCTTTAGAATTTATAATGGAGTATATGATTTTATATTGAATTTAGAAGGAAGTGTATTTAAGTTTTCTTTTTCATTTGATTTACTAAGATTGGTTTTGAAACAAGGAAGAGTAGATGTGATAGATTGATGTGCTGAAGATAAGTGTTGACCTTGTTTAAATTGAAGTTTCCAGCATTTCGCTATATAGATCTTTATTTGCATATTAAATTTGAATGACAAACCAAAAATATGGTTGCGCTCAGAGCAGCGATGCGTCCTTAAAACAATAATAATGTACATTGGTTATTAATTTAAATCACAAAAACACTGTCATTTTACCGAAAAATCGTCAAACAATAATTTAAATATTTTCCAAATTAAAAATTATGAAAAATTAAATTAAATTAAATTAAAAACACATCAAACAAAATCGAGTTGTTATATTAAAATAAATTTTTTAATTATTTATTTGAACCATTTATTATTGCCAATAAATTTACAATTGAATTACCCGTTATTATGTATTAATTAAAAGAAGTTAAATATGCCCATTGAATCCATTAAATTAATATTTAATTCAAAATTCAATTACTTAATTCATCATTCAAGTATTAAATTCCCAATTTCAAATAATTTAAATAATCTCTATATTTGACTTCAAGTTATTAACTTTTAAAACCAATATTCCAATATTTAAAATAAAAATTAAATATTGAAAATCAAATTATAAAATTTCGGGTCATTAAATTCTTCCCCCTTAAAAGAATTTCATCCCTGAAATTCCCAAAGTAGAGAAAATGCCTCCAAACCCTTAAACTTTCCACAATCAATTAGTTGAAATGTATTATTAAATTTCTATGTCTTTTAAATTTATGAAAAATCTTGACAATGTCTCCTTTGCACGGCTCGATCGACAAACTAGAAATCGCCGCTATTGGCCCAACCCAACAAAAGAAAACAAAAGCCAAGAGGCCTCCCATATATGGGGCATAAAACCATTAAACCAAACCAAAAATAAATGTGTACCTATTAGTCGGGCAACTAAACTTTACTTATGAAACCAAATGCAGTATGCTAGTCTTTGCTTCCATATACCCGAGTCTCACTTATATAACCAAAAAGAGAGTTAAACATAAAAATGAAACAATACTACAACTCAATCATCATATACATGAATTTAAGCATGCCAAAACATACATGGCAAACTTCTCAAACAATCATGCCGTAACAAACCATGAAACTTGCATTTTTTATGTCAATAGCATAAAATTTATTAAAGCTCATACGTACATACACCCATCGTACATAGTATCAAATCTGATCGCTCGCTCGGTCGCCCAATTCACTTTCAAACTAATATTGCTCACTCGACATCCCTAATGCGGACTCCGATCCGGTTCCTTGATTAGAAACCGACATTTTTTGTGCATAGCCATATACTATGATTAAAAACTTTAGATTCAATTCAAAAATCAGTTCAAGTGTTCGCCATAAAAATCAAGTGAAAAATCCTAACTCGGACCGGTGTAAATCACCTCGAAATCGTGTACTCGAATCTGGATCAAATGAGTTATGCGAATAGAATGATATACATATAACTTATATATTTATTCCATTGGTTCCTAAATTATACCAAATTCTTTTTATTCACATTCAATTTTAAATCACGCTTAATTCCCCAATGGTATTTCCTTTAATAATAAAATTCATTTACAACCCATTTCATAAATCATTTTATTTAACTTTTGTAACGACCCGATATTTTCAACCATTCGCATCCATTATAAGTGTATAGGTAGACACTCATGCCGGAATTGAATTGCTCAAAATACCGCGTTGTAAATAAAATTTGGCAAATCTCATAATATACAGTAAATAAATATAATCACAGATCACAGACACAGAGTAAAATAATGCAGCAGAAGTAAAAGAGGTAGTTGTTCATGAAGCTACTATATAAATATATCAGAGTTACATAAGATACAACAGGAGAAAATAAAGTACAACAGAAGTCTCAATATGATAACAAAGTACAAGCTGAATAGAACGACAGAACTGAAATAGATAGGACAAGACAAGCAGATAATCTCCAGCGATTCAAATCTCCAAGAGAGCGGAAATCCAAATCTGTGAATAACTCAGGCTGACCCGAGCGTAAATAAAATACAAAACACTCGAGTCAGGACAATATATACTTATATAATGTAAACTAACTCAAGTGAAATGTAATAAAGGTACAAGTAACTTAAAGAATGCTTGGGATCGCCCATTCTTTAAGGATCCGTTAAACTATCTACTATGTAGTAATATTTGCTATTATAATAATGTCTAATCATAAAATAAACATACTTTTAAATAGCATTAAGGCTTTACATTTTCCACCTTAACACGTAATATGCCAATAGTCTACACAGTACCTGCATACCCCGAGAGGCTACGAGAAGATACTCCATAGGTACGACACAAATAGAAACTCGTAGTAAAGCTCGATATGGTAGGTGACAAGGCACACAAGGCAATGCCAGGGTAGATATACCAATTACGCATCCGGACTGGTGGTGACGCATAGCAGCCACTACCACCCACCTCGAACGACACTCCCAAATCAAGGGTGCGCACCAAATCAATCACAAGTAATAGAACGGTATCGAAGAAGTGTGTCCGATAAGAGGTGCTACCTCCTTGGCCCGTCGATCGCTCCTGTTTTAGCCACCTTATGCCAACTCACGGGAGTTGGGTCCACGTATATACCTTAGGATCGTCGCCACCATCCTACTTCATTCTGGAAACTCCACCGCGTACACAGTTGTCAAAGTGGTTTTCGGTATCGACAGAGAGTATGTCCATATCCGATCCCGGTCTCTTTAACAACCAATCGTTATTATAACCCATGGTTAAAATTTTAAAATAATATTTTATACTTCAAAACAGAATATCATTTCAAATCCAAATCTTTATCAAAATAAATATTAAATCAATTCCAAACCATTTCAATATATTAACATATCATATCTTTCCAAAACTTCATTTCAATTCCTTTCAATATATCAAAATATCATATCTTTCCAAACTTCATTTTAAATCATTTTAATATATCAAAATATCATATCTTTCCAAACTTCATTTCAAATCATTTTAATATATCAAAATATCATATCTTTCCAAAACTTCATTTCAAATCATTTTAATATATCAAAATATCTAATCTTTCCAAAACTTCATTTCAAATCATCATTTGAGTTCAAATCCAAGTATTCAACTTTAAATATTTTTTAAATTCAAAGATATCATTCATTTATTATCATTTCAAGTCACCTTTTAAATAGTTTATATTTCAATCAAAATAATTCATTTAAACTATTAAAAAGTGTAATTATTATACTTTCAAGTCAAGTATTCAATTTTCAAAGTTTCAAAACATTTTGTGTTCATTTGCTAAGTCAAAACCCCTAATTATTAAAATTTCAGCCTTTCACAGCATTTAGAAAAAGCTGTTATAAGATATATTTGAAACATTTTAATTCAGCAAAGACAGCACTTAAAAACTGCTATTATATCTCATTTCTAGTTGAAAAATTAGTTTAAACAGCAAGGACAGCATTTTCAGAAATGCTGCGGTAGCTCAGGTTTCAAAACAAAGGTTTTATTTGATTTCAACAAAGACTGCAGACTACTACAGCATTTCCAGAGAATGCTATAATAGACCTGAGTTAAGTTTTTGCCTATTAATTCAACTACAACAACTGCAGCATTTCAGAAATGCTGTAGTAGCCCTTTTATTCAATTTTTAGTGTAATTCAAAACCATAGCATTTCTAAATGCTATTAAAAGTGATTCCCAGCTTTTTAGTGTAATTCCAGCAATTAAATAACTTCATTTTAAACTCTTTAAACATTTTAAAAATCATATTTTAACATTAAAATGTTCATTAACATATCATTAAACATTTTGATTTTTATTAAACCAATTTCTTATAAATAAATCCAAATTTCAATAATTCCACTTATTAGTTCAAGTGTAAAATTTCCTTTTCTTCACTTTCAACAAATAAACTTAACACTTCAAATTTAAATTACCATTTCACAAATTTAACTAAATTTCCAATTTTATTTAATTAATTTAAACCTTTAATTAAAACCAAATTTACATTTCCCAGTCAAGTTATATTTTAAAATTACAATTTAAGCATTCATTTATTTAACCACTTAAATTCATAGAAAAATCAAAAATACTTTAATAAATCACTTAAATTCAAATTTAAATCAAATTATCATATTTACCATTTTCCAAATATGATTAAATTTCCATTTTTATTCATATAACTTAAATATCATTTTTAACCAAAATTCCAAATTCCAAACTTAAGTTATATTTCAATAATCCAATTTAACCATTCATTAATTACATTTTTAACTCATAGAAAAATCATAATTTCTTTATTTTAAAACATTTCAAAATCTATTTAAATCAAATTTCATAAATTTATATTTTTAAAATACTTAAAAATATCCAAAGAACTTTATAAAATAACCACGGGCCTGTATATAGTTTTCTAACCTAGGTCAAGTGATACGGATATGTATCATTTCAATCCGCAGTTTAAAAAGAAAAATCCGGGTTCTATCATTTCAAACCCGCAATCCCAAGTTAAATAAAATAAATAAAAATCGTTCAGGCCTATCATTTCAGCCCATAACGATTTTTCCCTATTCTAAAGTCCGTTCGGGTATGTATCATTTCAACCCATAGTGAATCTAATCTACAAGGAACTTGCAGTGTGATAAACAGATATAAATGAATAGAATAGCATCATATAACGGTAACAGATAAGATGACAGGTAAATTAACAATTTAACATCATATATAAATGATCATAGGCAGTTATAACATCACATAATAGTTCTACACATTCAAATGGTGTCAATTCACATTTGTATAAGTATAAATGTCTGGTGAGATTTACTCACCTTTTTGTGCTGGAGTTAGCGATCAAAACACACAGAATAGATTCCAGAAAGCACGACAAGCATGATACAGCACGACTTTGATTCAAGTGAGAAGAGAGAGCCAAGATATGACTTGTAAACAATACCCAAACAAGACAAAACAATATAGCACATGAATATATTTAACATAAAACAATGTTGAACAAATTGAAATACAAAGCAACAAAGACAAGACCTTGCCTTTACCATTCAAATACTTGACCATAGGGGATCTAGTGCTTGGCCATGATGGTGTTAGCTCAGTTTTGGATCAGGTATGACAACAATATAGCACGGCTACACAAGTGGAGATGTGAAGAGGTAGTGGTGATAACATGAAGCATACATAGGAATAAGGCAAAAAGGCAATGGTTTGTTCAACTTTTTGGCTCGGCCATGACATCATAGGGCTCGGCTATGGTCAAGTACAGGTCATGTCAGGTCAGGTGGTGGCTGGAGGGATGGTTAGAGGTGGTGTGGTGGTGGCTATGGGGGTGGCCGAAGTGGATATGGAAGGGTAGGGTGAAGTTATGCTCGGCTAGAATGGTTTCAAGGAGTTTGGCAAAACTTTGTGGTGATGGCATCATCAAGTGGTCATGGCCTGGTCTAGGTCAGAGGGGAAAGAGGTGGTGTTGCTGTAGATGGTGGTGGTGATGGTGATGTTGTGGTGAAGAGGTAGTGACCGAGCAAACTAGAAGAAGAGGTAAGGCAAAATCATTGAAAAAGATGAGAGAAGTGAGATACAGAAGAAGCCATTAGCATTTTTCTTCAAAGAATGATAGCCGTGAGTTTTAGAAATGGTGAGAAGGAATAATTCACGTGAAAAAAGATGAATGAAGTGTACGGCCAGCAAGAGAAAAGGAAAAGGCAAAGCAAGCGAAGAGACAGGGCAATGAAAGGTCATCAACAAATGAAGAGTCAAAAGCAAATGAAGAGGCTTGTCTCTTGGAATTTCCAAATTTATTTATACAAAATAAACTAAATAAATTTCAGTAAATACTTTTAAAACCGAAACAAAGTGAAATAAAATGAAAATAAATAAATAAATTTAAAGAAAATAGAAAAAGAATTAAAGAAATTGCTTAAATATTGAAACAGGGTTCAAAAATTACAATTAAATCATCATTGGCTTTGGAAAAATATCTACTTCATTTAAAAATATTCTAAAACAAAACTTTGAAATAAATAATTCATTTATCATTTCTAAAGTGAAATAAATAATTAAATTTAGAGAAAATAGAAAAAGAACTAAAGAAATTGTTTAAAAATTGGAAACAGGACATGACAATTACAAATAAGATACCACTGACTCTAGAAAATTTCTACTTCACTTTAAAATAAATAAAAGGTTAAATAAATAAAATAAATGAGGAACAAAATAAAGTGGAAATGAAAATAAAATAAGATTTTAAGAAAGTAGAAAATAAATAAAGAATTTCTTTAATTAAATGAAACTGGAAATTAGAAATTATAAACAGAATACAACTGACATTGGAAAATGTCAATTACACTTTGAAAAATGTTTTAAAACCAAAATATATACATAACAAGTTATTTTACCCATATTAGAACATTACATGACCAAATAAAATATTATTTATACAATTTAAAATAAACAATTTTGTTAAATACATCAAATTACACACAATATTCAAAAGGGCATAACTTTCACATTATAAATCAGATTTCAACGAAACGAAAAGCAGTATTCATGGAATTAAATATATTTTCATAATAAAAGATAAAGTTTAAGAATTTGGAATATTTAAATTTAAAGTTCAAAAGTCAAAGTTTGACCAGTTTGAATAGAAATTCACTTTTCAGTGAAATATCCAATTTATACTAGTTTGAACTATAAATCACTTAATAATCAACATTTATATTTAAAATGAACTGTTTGAAATAGAACAAGTTTGAAAATAATCTCAAAATAAAATAAAGTCAAATTTAAAATATATGAAAAATCTAGGGTTGTTACAACTTTACTTAAGTTTAATTTCATTTCAAGCTCAATTTCAAATTTACTTTCCTTGACCATACCAATTATTTTTAATTCACATTTATTTTTTTCTTAGTATATTCCCTTTAATGCTAAAATTATTTATGAACTATTTCATATAACCTTACTTAAGTTTATAAACATTTTTAAAACACAACTTAGGTTTTATTAACATTTTAAAATTTAAGTTCATATTCTTAATTAATACTAGAATTCATTTTCTGAGCCATTTCATAACATATTACTTTAAGCCTACAAACACTCTATAAAGACTTATCTTCATTAATAAAACATTTCCTAAGATTATAATTAGCTTTTTAAGGATTCATCATTTTACTTAAGAGACGTTACTTAAGTTTATTAACATTCTAAAAATCAAGCTCATATTTGCAGAATACTCTTCTATTTCCTAAGAATGTATGTATACAACATTCAGAATTGTTTTACTTAACCAGAATATTCAACCAATTTTAAAACTTGTTTTTAAATTACTACCTCCTCAAATTTATAAATTACAAAAACTTAGAGGTCGTTTGGTTTATTTTGTATTTTATATTTTGAGTTTTCAACATTAATTATAAAATATGAGAAGAAAGAAGAGAGATCGGAAGGGATGAACGGAAGATTGAAGGGGACCACGAAGTGGATGGAGGAACGACGGAAGGGTGAATTGTTGCTCGTGCTTTCGATTTTCTCAAAACACGAAAAATGATAAAAAGTTGTTTTCTATTTTGTGTGTTAAATTCGTTTTCTAAAATGATCATTTTTCATAATATACATGCGTCGTGCGTATTTTTGTATGGACGAAAACTCAAAACTAAAAACGGTAAACCAAACATAGCCTTAATTTCTTATAATTTCTCAAAACACTTGGCTTCAATTTCTATATACATTCAAGAATTTCTGATTATCCAAAGTCATCGAAAGTTCCGTTTCATTTTAATAAATGAAAATTATCGAACAACATATCATAACGAGATGCAAAACCAAACTACCCTAATGCATAGGATACATGTAGCCATCAAATGACTTAACTGAGAACTTCAGAATTAAACGCCCGGTTTTATTTCAAATCGTTTTGAAACAATAATAATATAATATATATAGCTTCTTTTATATATCAAATCATTCCTTCGGGATTTTTAGATCCTGTTCCGTTTACCCAAACAACTCTAAACAAATTTCCATAGTAGCAATTCCCCACATACAAACTCGAAAACAAACATCGATGATGCTGCAGTCATCACCAGAATTATTTTCCAACAACTGAAGTGAGTTCAGTGCTTTCTATCTCTTTCAAAACCCCTTTAAAAATACTTCTATTCTAACTATACATCCAAATAATACTGTTATTATTTCTCACAACACTATGAAATTTTTTTACAAATCCTCGGGATTTAGGTACTCAAATTCTCAGTTTTAAATCCTTATTTATAAACTATATAAATCCTAGTTATATAATTTCACTTCTTATATAAGATCATTTCATAATTGTTTCTCTTTGTATAGATTATAATAAATAGCTTTTATTATAATTAAAATTCAACTCAATATTATCATCGAACACCTTATAGTCAAACTGTGAAACTGAATTCACATGGTGTTCGTATTAAATTTAACCAACAATAAAGGCTCATAAACTATCTAAGTCCTACCAATCAACAATAAATGATAATAGTCAAACATTATCATTTTCTAACAACCAAACACACTATATACAACTATATTAATTTTTTTTAAATTATTCTTTTATATATAAAATATAATTTAGGTAAAATTATTTCATTTACCTAATTTCAACAATACCATGTCAACTTGCCTGGTTAAGTGTTTAGAAACCCCATCGGCCAGAATTCATAAGCCGTTCAACCGATAAATCAACACAATATAAAACATTTTATAGCACTAACAAATACACGCTCATATATATAATATATTCAAACTCAACCTAGGGTCTCACTTACCTTGTCTCAAATGAGTTACCCCACCAAAGCATAGGTGTTTGCTCAACCTAAGCTCTGATACCATGTTGTAACTACCTGCCCTTTCGACCCTTAAAAGTCGACGCTAATACACCTACGGTATTCACGTACCGAGCATCCTGGTGCTGGAAAGACAAATAGTTGGGGTGAAAGAAAATAAAAGACAGAACATAATCTCACATCATAATGAGTAATATATAATACACACAATGACCATTACAAAAGAAAATTTGTAATATATATACATCAATCAGAGCACATTAAACAAATCATTAGCCTGGACAGTTATAACAACCTGTCTTGTAATGATCTACCTTTCTTACACCTAAAGACAAACTTAATACATCCACGGTATTCATGTGCCAATCATTTAAGTGTCCGAAAGATAGGTCATTAGGGGTGAAAAGAAAGAAAGAATAGATAAGAAGAAACCAAACAATCACAGAATCTCACAATGTAGCGGATTAACAGATATTAATTAACATAATTCATTGCAAAATCATTTCCAAAGTGATACATCAGAGACATATTGAAACGGTTCTACCCTGAACAATTATAACTGCATGTCCCAACATATCAGATATAGGACGCATATAATACAATGGAAAACAAGAAAATAACTAGCTACCAATGAAGCCTCCTGCTCCAAGCTCCTCCAAGAAGCATCCAGGGAAAACCTAAACTACTTGGCTACCCATAAAAATTTGAGGATCTAAGAGTTTTAGGGAACGAAAATAAAACTCCGGGTCAGACATGGGTCTGGTGTGAGTAAACTCAAGCAACTAAATTATTTCTTTTAAAACACTTTTAAAATCAAGGGTATTTTGTAAGACCATGCTGCACATAAACACGGACGGGTTTTAACCTTACGATAACCAAAACACTTTTATAGAAAACCCAGTGATATTATAATAATGTCTAACGGTTCAAGTAAAATATGAATATAGCTAAAATGCTTGCATCTCATAGTTCAACATAGTTGGGTACATCTAAAACCATAAAGGCACGCATTGGAGAATGGATTTCATACTATGACAAGGTAAGGAACTACCTTTCGGTGGTACATCTCTAGATAAAATGCACCGGGGTTTGACAAGAACATCTTGTACCCTTGCAACACAAGACTGGCCTACCACTTGACTAGCAGTACCGAATATAGTCACCCCGCTTTGGGCCCCGAAGCATACATGAGTAGACAATAATCAATTTAGATTTGGGATGACCATATCGTGATGGGAGCGACCCACTTGGCCTTGCTGCATGCCCATTTTTGTCATTTCCCGGTTAATGAGGCTTGAGGCTACGTTTTACCTTTATTTAGCACTTCCCGCTTGGAATGCTACACTGCCCTCCAAGCATCAATGTAATGCTAGCGTTCATCCATACAAGTTCGTTCTGGGACTGAACGAAACCGAAAGCACTACTTCTATTACATCCTTTTCGGGGAATCCCTCCCAGGATTAATAGAAAATAGCCCTTGCACTTCAAAGCTCTATCTTTGATTCCATATTCTTCAAGATGTCTTCAAGTCGAAACGCTTGAGTTGGATCGAAGTGGTTTTCAAATAACATATCTGATCCTGGTCTCTTCAAAACAACTTTCAATAATTTTCGGCAAACTCAACTTCGGTTCTTTAGGAAATAAATAGACAAAGATAAGAGCGGAGATCGCCTCCTAACCGTTAGTGGATGGATTTTCTTATCATTTATCCTAGAAAAACGAAACAAATTTATACGTACAGTATTGCACCACCGACGGTAACTATACCATATAATTTTCGTGTTTCTCATAGATATTTCCAAAGTTACGTTTTTGGTCCAGATTTTGATAGATGGCTATTTAACTATCAACTAACAAACATTCAAACATGGATTTAATCCCATATGGAATCCACTAAGCCTTATTTAATTAATTAAATTCACTTTATAAACATTCGATCAATATATCTTTACAAAACACTATTCCCAAAAACCTTACATCCCTTTTATACTTAGAAAAGCATTTATATAGTTATCTTAACGGTACAAGTATATTTAATAAACTTTACAAAAGTTTCCTTCTTTTCTAATTTCTTTTTTTAAAACATTACTTACTATAAACTGATCCACTTATCCTTTTAAAAAGTTCCCTTTTAAAAGCTCACTTCACATTTAAACATCTTTATAAATTTTCAAAATCAATTTATAAAACACTTTTATAAGTCTACAAGTCAATTTACAAAACCTCTTTAAAAACTCGTAAAATCATTTATAAAACATTTCCCCCATTTAAAACTCCTTTGATAAATCTTATTTAAGAAAAATCCTTTATAAAATATCTTTTGCAACTCATCCTTTTAAATCACTTCAAATAAACTTTTTACTTAGTAAAACCCATTTTTATAAACAAGTTATTATCTATAAATATCTTTATAAAATAATAATATAACTTGAAAAATCATTTATAAACCTTAACCCTAAACTGGTTAAAGAATTGGAGCTAATTTAAAACCATATTTTATACTTTCAAAAAGAGGCTTAGCAAACCCAATGGTAGTAATTTAAGTTACCATTTAACATCAATTTAACTTTCAAGTCACTTAACCATTTATTTACATAAGTCAACATATATGTAAATGCAATTCATATCCAAATCAGAGAATAACATGTCAATACAACTCAATTAACATATACATGTCCAAATACACATGTGTTACTAAATCGTTTAATTCTCTTCCTCATACGTTCGAAGAGTGCAAAATAGTGTATTATATATATAAAATAATTTGCTTGAGAAAAACTAGTTTCTAAAACCATTTTTGAAATGATTTCATAATTTAAATGGTTTGTGAAATAAATATTTTTCAATAATTATAAATTATTTTTAAATTATTTTAAAGCTATTAAAATATATTTATTTTATATAATAAAGAGAATTTCAAAGGGAATATTTTCCAAATGATTTCAAAACTGGTTTTAGAAACTAGTTTTTCTCAAGCAAATTATTATATATATATTATACTATTTTGCACTCTTCGAACGTATGAGGAAGAGAATTAAACGATTAAGTACGGTCGACCTATGTGACCTTATGGTTGACCCCTAACCCCTTTCGAAAGCAGTGGGAGGTGGCTTATATTTATAAAAAACGATACCTTTCGACAACATTGATGTCTTTAATACCATCGAAATGCATCAATCACAGAAGGGGTAGTTACGACCAAGTCGAATCCCTTCTGTGATTTGATGCCTTTCGATAGTATTGAAGACATTAATGTCGTCGAAAGGTATCGTTTGTTTTATAAATATAAGCCACTTCCCACTGCTTTCGAAAGGGTTAGGGGTCGACCATAAGGTTAACATAATAGCAGGATGGTGATTTGTCCTGCTAAATAGATGTCCAAAAAATTCACTACTTATAACAAAATTGGAGTTTATTCTACTAAACATATGTCCACACAATAAACAATTATATTATAGCAGAACAGAGATTTATTCTGCTAACAGATGTCCAAACAATCAACTTATAGTAGAACGGGAATTTATTCTGCTAACAGATGTCCAAACAATCAAACCATTTACATAACTCATTCACAATTGTTTGTCTACTTAATGGTATCGACATTTGAATCCCTTGTGTTCAAAATCTTGTTTGAAAAAGAATCACCTTTAAAACAATTTTGATTCTTGAAAAACAAGGATTAAAAACTTAAAACTCCCTTTTAAAATGATAAATTACAAGTTAAACTCTTTATTTAAATCATAATCAATCTTAATTTAATTATAAATCAAGAAATAAATAAACCTTTAGTAACTAATTAAACAATAATTAACTATTATATAATTAATTTAAACCCTAATTTATTCTTTATTAATTATTAATAACAATTTAAACCTTCATTAATAATTAAATCTCAATTTATCTCATTTAATTAATTAAAGCTTAATTAATAAATTAAATATTAAATAAATAATTTATTTTAAATTAAACCTTAAATTAATCATTAAGAATAATTAACAATTGATTTATTTAAATAATTATCCTTATAATTAATTTAAAATATATCATATACTTAAATTATATATAATAAAAAATAATCTTACTTAATTAATAATTAATTAAAACTAATCTTATTTTTAAAAGATAATTAGCTAATAACTAATCTTTACTTAATTATAGTTAATAAACCTTATTTAATCTTAATTAATTATTAATTGTTTAAGCTTAATCATTAAAAAACTTAATTAACTTTATAATAATAATTATTAAGTTTATAAAACATTTTCAAACACTTGAAGTTAATAAAACCAAATTCTACAAAGTTGGATTTTTAAGCGAAACTACATCCATAGCGACTATCGCTATGGATACCCGTAATCTCAACTTGTTTTTATCTTTCCCTTTGAAATTCACCTTAAAGTTTACTAACTTTTTTTTTCAAACATAGGAAAAATAAATTTTGAAAACTTAAACTTTTGATTTCAAACTATTTACTATAGTTTCCATAAGAAATCTCATATCACTTTTACAAACAAGATGTTATCTAGCATACGCCATATAAACATGTTTATAACACACACCATTTTTACGACTACCACATAAACTAGATCACAACTTTAAAACTAAACACATCACTTTAATCCATCGATTCAAGTCTAATGCCTAAACACAAACTATCACATACATATACATCCAAACCATATCATAATCTAAACTTAACATCATATAAATGCCATCATACAAGCAAAGGAAACATCTTTTTGAAAATTAGAAGTTTACTCACCAAAAATCTTTGAAAACTTGAAATGCTTTAGAACTTGTAAAGCTTGGAAAATCACACAAAAAATCACTCAAAAATGGGTCATTTTTTCCTCGATTTTTGGCCATCTTACTTTCGGAATTTGGATAAGTGGAAAAAAAGAAAGTTTTAGGAAATTCTTTTCTCTACAATTTCAAAAAAAAAATCACTCAATTTCAATTAGTTTTGGAGGAGATATGGTCAAAAGAAGGAGTAGTATTTTCGACCTTGATAACATGAGTCCGAAAATGAGGCAGAAAGAAATGCAGTTTGACCCAAAAATATTCAAAATTTGAAAAAGTGGTGTAAATAAAAGTTGTAGCCACTGAAATTATATATGGTTTGAATAAAAGTAAATCTTGATATGAAGTATTATAGGGGAAGTTAGCCGGATGAAGTGGGAGGAAAATGGAGAAGTTTTTAGAATGAAAAGGAGGAGATTAAACAAGTTTGATATCATTTTAAAAGATTAAACTTGGATTTTTAAAAACTTAATGAATGGAAGCCATTAAAAGGTTTCGAAAAGCTTTTTGGAAGATGAAGACTTTCGGAAAAATGGAAAAAGTGAAAAGAATAAGGAAAAAGAAAATGAAAAAACTTTTATATAAAATGCATAAAGAAAATTACCACTATATCCTTGTCCTTTGCCCTCCATTTATTTGCTTCCACCTCATCACCAAGCCTCCCTCCCCTTGTACTCATGCCATCATAGCCTGCTCCCCTTCTAATCAAAGCCAACATGCCATAAATACATGTAATTAATGTTTAAACATGTTTCCATGATGTGATGTTTACTTTTATATAATTTTATATTATATTATCTTAAGTATACACACACGTACGTACACTTAACTAATACATACATGAATACATGCATAACCTAATTTATTTCTAAATAAATGTGTATATACTTATGCTATTTTGATTACAACATTGTCGACAACTTTTATCCAATGAAAAATCGAAAAATGAATTACGGTCACATATTCAATCTTTCTTCGAACTAAATATTTTTGTAAAATATTCGAAAAACTATTTCACCATCATTATTTATTTTTAAAAAGTGTTTTATTTTAATTATAAAACTTATTATTTGAATATTTAAAATTAATTAAATATTTGCAAATCAAAGCGATAAAATTCTGGGTCGTTACATGTCCTCACAAATGCCGTTAAATATAGACAACCAATGTAGCCGAAAATAACATATACGTGAATACATCTCGCAACCTCCATCACATCTCCTGAAGCTCTAAAGCTCCAAACTAGATCTGTAAATGTAACGACTCGTAAATTAATCGCTTTATATTTTAAATAATTTTTAAATATTTTAATAATAGATTTTAATAACCATATAAACATATTTAAAATATTAATTAATGATATTAAAATCATTTTTAAATTTTGTTTGCCAAAATAAATAGATCAAATAAAAATAGAAAATGTGTCCGAAAAATGTTTTTCGAAATTTTGACTTTTCGGCATCGGAAAAATCATCGAAAATATTGTGCACATTTTTGTATCACTCATATACACATGCACACACGTGCACATATGTCATGTGGTAGATTAATGATAATGTTAAAATAAATAAACTATGTTTAGAATAAAATAAAACAAGATTTGACTTAAAAATATAAAATAATACTTAAGTAACCTAAGGAAGTACTTAACCATAACCTAAGCTAGCCAGGTTAGTACACATGGCATGGTGAAGGTGGAGTCATGGTGGGTGCATGTGCACCTGTGATGATGGAGAGGCATGGCCTCCATGTTTCATGACAACATTTAGTATATTTTAATGTTTTAATTAAATTAAATTAATACTCTATCCTTTTCCTATAAATACCACTACACATACTTTGTTCTCACTTTACATATTCATTCCCATCTTCATTTCTTATATCTCTTCATGTACATGAACACTTCCATGGTTTCCACGTGAGATTCCAAAATAAAAAACTAGTGAATACACTACCAAACATCAATTTAAACTTCATATATACACATACAAACACTCTTCTACCAAAACAAAGGCCACCTCCACCTCTTTACTCTTAGGCCAGGCTCAATATAGCCAAGGCTGAGCCAAATTTTGTCTTTTTCTGAGCCATATTGCACTCTACAAGCCCACACAAGTGCATAAATCCAAGTTAAGGGAGTTTGCTTGGCATTTAGACAAGTTCGGTAAAAGTCAGTGATCGTTTTGGTGAGAAAAACTTCCACTTTTAAACCATACAATTTAAACTATATTAATGCCCATATTTATAGGTATTGAATGCTTGTTATATAATTGTAATAATGGTTTGGTTGATGGTTCGGTTTGTTGCTTGAAAGATAATCGCTTTGGAAAGTTACTAAGCGAATCATTGGTTATATGGAAATCTAGTAGTAAAACAAATGTTGTTGTTATTAAGTGCTTGATGTATGTTATGTTATTATAAATCATCATGTATGTATGCTTATT
Source organism: Allium fistulosum (assembly GCA_030737815.1). Lineage (NCBI taxonomy): Eukaryota > Viridiplantae > Streptophyta > Magnoliopsida > Asparagales > Amaryllidaceae > Allium > Allium fistulosum. Next base: position 571,997,865 of record CM060906.1, read on the forward strand.
ACTTTGTTATGTGATGTATAGTTGTGTTGCAAATGTCATATGCTTGAATTCTGAACCGCCCGTATAGCGATAGTCGCTATATCGGCATTTTTGGAAAATCACCTATTATCAAAACCGTTTGGTTTCATTATCGTGCTTGGAATTATTTTCAAGTTAAGCAAGTTTGATATTTCCAAAAATAATTGATTATTTTAATTTAATTTAATTAATTATTTAATCAATTATTTAAATTAATAAGGATTAAGGTCAACTAATTAACTTATTAAAGAGGTGTTTTAAATTTAACTAATTACTTAGTCAATGATGTTTTAATTTTAATTAATCATTTTATTTAATGATGTTTAAGGCTAATTAATCGTTGGATAATGATGAATTAAGATTTATTAATTTATTAATTAATGATATTTTAAAATTAATTAACTTTTTTTAATTAATGACTTTTAAAAGTTAATAAATCTGTTTAACCTTAAATAAATATTTTCTTAAATAAGGTTTAAATTAATTTATCACTTTTAAATAATGATATTTAATTAATTAAATTAATTAAATTATTAATTAATTAATTGAATTAATGATGTTTTAAATGAGATTTACCCTTTTTAATTAAAGGTTATTGAAGTTAATTAATCAACTTAGTTAACAAAGTTTTAAAGTTAATTAATCAATGTAATAAGGATGTTTAAGTTGTTAAATCCTTTTTATAATGATGTTTCAAAGTTGTTAAACCCTTTTTACAAAGTGTTTTAAAGCTAATACTTGCAATGTGAAGCCAAGTACGAATTCGGGTTTTTAAAAAGAAAACGTTTGATTCGTTTATGGAAATGAATTAATTTTCGTAAAGCGAATCACTTATATGGAAATAATTTATTTGTATAATTAGCACTAAACACCGAAGTAGACTTATCGTTGTTTCGAAAGTTAAGAATAGTCGTGGGACATGACTTTAAGGTAACACTACCTTGACTTGTCTGGTATTATTGTTAACCAAGAAAGAGTACAAGTTTGAATTCGATGAGTGGTGGTAAGTATATAGGATTTAATTTCCATATACGATCGTTTTATATCCTCGATAGTTGGTTTCTCAACTATCGGTTACTTCAGCTACTTTATTATCATCGTTCTAAGACGATTTATTGCTCAGTTGAGCATTGATATCCTTTGTCCGACTAAAACCAAAACGCGAGAGGAGGCCAAGTTATGTGGGGTTGCTCCCATTATTATACCTTCACATCTCATTTAGATTGGATTCGGTAGCGCTATTAGATGTGAAATATTCGGATTCTTAGTAAGGTTTGGCAGGGTCCGGCTTGGAGGGTTCCGAAAAGTGTCACAGAGTAAATGAGCTTCCCAGAGGTATATTACTGGAGGTATACTTCAAGGGGGGTGCACCTTTCTAGTCATTTGTTGGAGATTTTCCTTTCCTTATTTGATTCGACCCTTCAAATTTATCTCCTTATTTACACCGGACAGAGTAATCACTCTTCGGAGTGTTTAATTATTTATCCATTCTTTACATTTGGATATTGACTTATGTGAGAGTAAACCCGTTCCGTGTTCAATGGCGTTGTCTCACATGTTTGTGCTTAATTTCATATCTTTGTTTAAAGTTTTACTCATACCAGACATATCGTCTGACCCGAGTTGTTTGTTTCCATAAACTCTTGGGTACTCATTTTTATTTGAGTAGTCCGAGAGTAGCAGGTCTTTGTTGGGTCCTTTTAAAGACAACGTCCTAGCTGAAGGCTTTTCATCTTCTTAGTTATCTATTCCACTATATTATCTTGTTTGTGTAAGTGTATTTTGTTTCAGCATTTGTAAAGGCATGATGTTATAACCGCATAGGCTGATTGTTATACTTTTGGTTAACTCTGATAACTCCCTGTTAAAGAGTAACCTGATGTACTATTTACTGTTATGTTTTATTTAGAAGTGAGGTTTTCTATTTTGTTCTTTATTTCACTCCATGACGATTCATATTTCCGATGCTTGGGCAATGGCACACGAATACCGAGGATGTGTTAAGTGTCGTTCCTAGGGGTTGGAAGGGTGGGTCGTCACAGTAAATATGCACGGTCTGACCTAAGCATTATATGAAAAATAACGCCCTGATCAGTTTGGTAAACCAGTGTGAGAAACACGCCTCAAATGGATTTTAATGTTATAAAAGTCTTTTGAAAATAAAGGTATCTCGTATGACTATGCCGCACATAAACACGAATGGGTTTTTACTTTATGATAACCAAAACATTTCATAAGAAATCTTCTGATATTATAATAGTGCTAGGGTTTAAAATAAATATTGAATCATAATCGAAATTGTTACATTATTAAATTCCAGCATACTAGGTATATAATCAGGTCTGAAGGCTTGTATTGAAAAATGGATTTTAACTATGAAAGGGTAAGGGTCTACCCACCAAATATGTAAACCTCTAGATAAAATGTACGGGAGGCTACAACACATTGCACCTCTGCTACTGAAGATCGACCCTAACTCTCACTGGATAGCACTGAATAAGATCACCCCTTTGGTTAATCAACAACCATAAATAGGCCCTAAAGCATACCAAAAATATTGACTCTAGATAAGGAATGATCATACCCTAATGAGAGCGACCCACGTAGCCTTGTGGAACTCCCTACTTTAGTCATTTCATCAGTTGATGAGGCTAAATGCTACGTTTACCTTTTAGTTAGGAATTCCACTTGGAATGCTAACACTGCTCTCTAAGCAGAAATGCAATGCCAGCATTCATCCATACAAGTTCGTTCTAGGTCTGAACAAAACTGAAGGCACTACCGCTACTACATCCATTTTAGAATCACCCTCGGGATTAGTAGCAAGTAGCTCTTGCACTTCAAAAGCTCTATCTTCAATCATCTTCAAGATGTTATAATTCGAACGCTTATGCCGGCTCAAAGTGGTTTTCGGATAATATATCTGGTCCCTGTCGCTCCGAACCGACAACGATAGTTTAAAAACTGGCCAAGTTTAATAGTCGGTTATTTAACTATCAAATAAAACAACAATCCAAATAAGGGATTTATTTCTATAGGGAAACCAACATTGGTTAAGTACATAAGCAACCACTAACCTCTTTAATTAATCCTTCCATTAATTAAAACCACTTTGTAAATACTTGTATCAAAATACTTTTATAATGATATATTCACAAAACCTTTTTACTTCTTTCAATACTTGGAAGAATATCCATATACTTACCTTAATGATATAATTATATTCATAAAAACACTACACTTTCACTACTTAGAAAATGTATTTATATACTTATCTCATTGGTATAAGTATATTCACAAAAACACTACACCTTCACTACTTAAAAATGTATTTATATGCATATCTCCTTTACTAAAATTCCAAAATCCATTTATAAAACTCTTGATAAATCTACAAGTTTATTTATAAAACTCTTTTATAAATCTTTGAATTTTTTTGTAAAACTCTTTTATAAATCCTTAAAACAATGTATAAAACTCTTTTATAAATATCCAAAACAATTTATAAAACTTCTTTTATAAACATCCAAAACAGTTTATAAAACTCTTCCTTTATAGAACTCAACATCCTTTATATAAATCCTTTATAAAGCCTTTATAAAAATATGTTATAAATCCAAAACTCTAATTTCATTTATAAACTCTTTAATAAATCTCTTTTATTAAATGAGATTCCTTTTATAAATCAATTTATTATTTATAAAAACATTTAACCAGATAAATTAATTTAATTTAAACATCCTAAATAAATAATAAATTAACTTTCCAACATTATTAGTAAATTTAATTTATGAACTCCAAACCATTATTATACAATGATAATTAATCTCCAAACATTATTATAATAAACAATAATTAAGTTCCATAACATTATTAATAAATAAATATTATTAATTCCAAAACATTGTTAATAAACAATAATTATTAATGACAAAACATTATTAATAAAAATAATTATTAACTTCAAAACATTATTATACAACAATAATTATCAACTTTAAAACATTATTAATAAATAATTATTATTATCTACAAACAATATTAATCATGTAACTATATTACTTTCCATAATATTAAAGTATTAATAAATAACTTTAACACAATATTAAAAATAAATAAACAACTTTTACACATTTTTAAACAATAATTAAACAATTCTAAACATTATTGAGTAATCCTAAAACAAATTGAGAATATTATAAAATAATAATTAAACAACTTTAAACATTATTAAATAATACTAAAACAACTATAAACCTTTTCTAAATATATTAAAAAAGACAAATAAAAAAAGTTGGAGTGAACCGAGAAGTTTCAAAATCCATTTTAAACAAAATGTTCTGGAAAACCCAAATGTTAGATTTAAAATCATTCTTTGAATCAAAATAATTTTAAGCCCAACGACAATTAATAGTATTTCAAAATACTAAATTGAGGCCAATAGCCACAAATACACTTAACCAGTATTGTTATTGATTTTTATCACTACAACGGTTAAGTTTGAACATATAAAAACGTCATAAACTATATGGCCAAACAATCAAGTTTTCATACAACGGGAATATGATTGAAAATAAATCAACAATGACGAGGGATCCCATTGGATCCCTCTATAATTTTCCCGTTCGTCATATAAATTCCCTATAAATGATTTCATATGACCGCTTTCAAAAGCCACAATTCATCAAAACCAAACGATCAACCAATAAAACATCCAAGCATACAACCAATAATTTTTATCTACTATAAGACATTACTGATCAACCAAAAAGGTGAGTTAGCCTTACCGAAATTCCAGCTATCGTCGAAGCATTCAATTTTAGCTTGAAATTCTTCAAGCTCCAAATTCCATGAATCTAGTTCCTAAGCATAACTATCGTTCTTACGAGTGCAATGCAACTGATCGCGCTTGATTTAAACATCATATGGGCAAGATATACAATTTTGTTATCGATTAAATATTTAAACAATTACTTTCTTAATTACATTCTTATAAAACTGATTACCTTTAATCATTTTAAACCTCTTCTTACCCATTCTCCTCCACATTTCCTGCTACCCCTAATTTTCCATGGTCGAACTTCGATCTCTAGCTCCTCCCGTGCTCCACTAAAACTAAATCTGACCCTACCGATGAACTCTACATCAGAATCTCCATCCTCATGACACCACGACACACCGCCTCGACCCCTCGACCAAATCCCGTCCTCCACTCCCTAGGCATGACCTATAGACGATCCCAACAGCCAAAATACAGCCGCACCATACCATTCTTTAGCTATCGATGCTAACTCCACCGCGAACCCGAATCTGTGGTCCAAACGAGCTGATTCCTCCTTGATTTGGAAAAAAACAAACCCTACATGTTAAAAGCGGCGACTTCCAATGTCGATCATCACGAGATACTGCCGCACCCTTCATGCCACATACCAAATTGAAGATTTCCTCTAAACGAACTCAAAGCTTCTTACTTTAGAATTTTTAGTGGAGTATATGATTTTATATTGAATTTATAAGGAAGTGGATTTAAGTTTTCTTTTTCATTTGGTTTACTAACATTAGTTTTGAAATGAGGAAGAGTGGATGTGATAGAATGGTGTGCTAAACATAAGTGTTGACTTTGTTTAAATTGAAGTTTCCGGCATTTCGCCATACAGGTATTTATTTTCGTATGAACTCCGAATGACAAAACAAAAATATGGCCGTGCTCAGAACAACGACGCGTCCTCGAAACAGTAATAATATACATTGGTTATTGATTTCTGAAAAATCACAAACATTGTCATTTTGCTGAAAAATCATCAAACGGTAATTTAAAAATTTTCCAAAAATTAAAAATTATGGAAAAATAAAATAAATAAAAAATATGTCCAACGAAATCGAGTTGTTATATTAAAATAAAATTTTGATTATTTATTTGAACCATTTATTATTGCTAATAAATTTACAATTGAATTCTCCGTTATTATTTATTAATTAAAAGGAGTTAAATATGACCATTGAATCCATTAAATTAATATTCATTCATAATCCAATTACTGAATTAACTATTCAAGCATTAAATTCACAATTTCAAACAATTTAAATAATCTCTATATTTGAATTCAAGTTGTTAACTTTTAAAATCAATATTTCAATATTTAAAATAAATTAAATACTGAAAATCAAATTAAAATGTTATGTATCATTACAATTAACTTATGGTTGAAGTAAGAATTGATTTTGTTTATAAATGAGATAAAATTCGCATAAAGCTTCACTCTTTTTCCCCTTGTGCCTTTTCAATTTCCCTCCTTACTCTCACTTTTCAATGCTAGTAAACAAAAAAAATGGCGGTATGCCTTTAAAAATCAAAACAGTTAAATTACTCAACTAAAAATTCCAAAACTTGTTTCTTTGAGATTTTATTGAAAAAATCTTCGATTTGACATGATTTTTATGGCATGCGATGATGATTAGGGAAGATGATAGTTTAAGGAGGAGCTAGGGTTTCGGTTTTTGGCCAATAGCGGAGGAGTTAGTCGTTTTGGAGGTGATGGGCGTATTTTCCTTGAGAAGGAGCATCATTTTGCATTATATAGTGATGTGCGATCCTGTTTGTGAAAAGCGATATTTAGGGTGGAATGGGCTAGTGGCTTTAGGTCATGATTCATGGGAAGATGTCGAGCTTGGAACGATCGGGGGAAAGCGATAAGGAGGTGGAGAGAAGTTCGTCGAAGACGACGGATTTCGATTCCATTGAGTGATGGTTAATTTTTGGCATGTGTGCACAAGGGGTTGGAGTTCATGCATGTATCAGGTCATGTGATTAGAGTTTGGGGAAGATGAAGTTTTGAAGGGTAATTATAATATAAAATTGTAATTAGGTGAATTAATGAATTATCTAATTTCAATAACTTATAAAATCAATATCTATTTCATACGAGGTCCAATCAAGATGCGGTATTTTTATTTGCACCCGTAATGGTGATAGATACACATTGGAATTGTTTGTTAACTTTGGAGGTAGTGAAATTTTAGGCTAAAATTGAACATTTTAGTTCAAAACTAAAACGCCTAAACATCCGCTAGAATTTCGATGAGTTAAATTCACTTTTTTGGATAACACTATGATATATAGTAAATAAAAATTAGTGTTTGGATTCAAATAAATTATTGGTTTGGTTAAATATCTGCTTTTGATAAGCAAATGACATCTAAAATGAACTACAATGAAAAATTGTAGAGAAATATGAATTTCTCGTCGTTGTGATTTTTAATTACAAATATATACTTATTGATTTTAATTTCAGTTATATAACTGTTATATAAATTGTTAAATGCTAAAATTTGATAGTTTGGTCATATTGGACGTGATACTGACTTATATTAAAAGTCGAACATTTATAGTGTTAAAGGTAGTAATAGCATTGGTTAAGTGCTATGGTAGCTAAGGGCTTCGTTATAGTACTTGAAATACTATTAATTGTTGTTTGGTTTGGAATGGTTTGATTTGGAGAATGATTTTAAATCTGACTTATGGAATTTCTGTAATATTTATTTAAAATGGGTTTTGAACATCTATATTTTATTTTAACCTTTTTGTTAATCATTTCTTATTTATTAGAAATGTTTTAAAAGTATTTGTAGAAGTATTTATATTTATAGAAAATTTATTAAAATATTGAAGATTTATTTTAAAGGAAAACAATGGGAATTATCAATTTTAAATAAAATGATTTTTTCTTTAAAAAAACATAGAAATAATTTGAGATAAATATTTGTGAAACATTTTATATAAGATGTTGTATAAAAAGGGAGATTTATAAATGTTATTTAATAAATAAAGGAATAGTTTTGTAAATGGTATTTTATAGATAAAAAGAATGGATTTAATAATAATAATTTTAAAAGGGAAATGATACCATTTTAAGGAATTAAATAGTAAATCACATTTGTGGATTTATAGTAAAATGTGGAATGATCATTTTATTAAAGTATCTGGGTTCTATTTTGGAAACTAAAAGTCTGTGATATATTGGATATTTATAAACGATATTTTATAAATAGAAATGAATTTATAAAAGGATTTTACAAATATGAAGAAATGTTCAAAAGGATTTTTATAAATAAAAAAGGATTTATAATTAAAAATGTGTTTATAAAAGAAATTTTATAAATGAATTTAGAGTTTTATAATAATATTTGGGGATTTACAAAAGGAGTTTTTAATTATACTTTGAAATTTATAAGAGGATTTTATAAAAGATATTTTATAGTGGGGACTTATAAATGATATTTTAAAAAGGAGATTTATAATTGAAGTTTTTAAAGGAATTTATAATTGGAGTTGTAAATATGGAAGAGCTTTATAAAAAGGAGTTTTGTAAAAAGAAATGAGATGTGATTTCAGAAAACGATCATTTTTAAACTTACGATGGTATGGAAAATATTATTTTCATACTTAACACCAAATTTCGAGCTATGGAAACTCGTTTTTATCTTGATAATTAAGAATGTGTGTCGAGACAAGGTTAGTTTTCTAACTTGTCTGATTTCATTGTTAATCGAGTGATGATATTGTTTGAAATTGAAAAGTAGTATTAAGTATATTTGGTCTAATTTCCATATGATCCATTTACTTACATCAAAAGGGGAATGTTTTAGGTTTATTATTATTATCATAGTTAAATGACATTTGTTTTAACCAAAATAAGTATGGTATTGAAAGATGAAATCTTTCTTAAGATTTGTGAATATACTTATACCATTAAGATAAGTATATGGGTACATTTCCTATGTATTAGAAATGTAGTGTTTTTTGAATACACTTGTACTGTTGATATAAGTATATAGAAAGGATCTATTAGTTTTAAAAATGAAATATTTTATGGATATACTTATGCAGTTAAGGTAAGTATATCAATATTGTTTAAGTATTGAAAAGAGTAGAGGAGGTTTGTGAATATTACTTTGTAAAAGTATCTTAATACAGATATTTACGAAATGGTTTTAATTAATGAAAGGATTAATTAAAGAGGCTTAGTAGGTGCTTATATTCCTAACCAGTATTAGTTTCCATATGGAATTAAATCTCTGATTTGATTGTTTATTTATTTAATAGTTAAATAATCGACTATCAAATGTTGGCCGGTTTTAAAAACTATCGTTGTCGGTTCGGAGAGACCATGATCAGATATATTATTCGAAAATCACTTCGAACCAGCTTAAGCATTCGAATTGGAGATATCTTGAAGATGGTCGAAGATGGAGTTCATTGAAGTGCAAGGGCAACTCACTACCAATCCTAAGGATGTAGTATAAGTAGTGCCTTCGGTTTGTTCAGTCCCAGAACTTGTATGGATGAATGCTAGCATTGCATTATTGCATGGATGGCAGTGTTAGCATTCCAAGTGGGTTTGCTATATAAAAGGTAAAACATAGCCTCATACCTCACAACCGGTAATGACTAAAGTAGGGATGTGCAACAGGGCTATGTGCATCACTCCCGCTAGGGTATGATCATTACTTGTATCTGGATCGACATTTCCTGATTATGTATGCTTGTAGCCATGGAAACGGTTTGTCAAGCCAACAGCCTAGGGGGTGATCATATTCGGTGCTATCCACGAAGGGGTAGGTCGGTCCTGAGTAGCAAAGGTGCAATTAAGGTAGCATCGGTACATTTTCTCTAGAGGTGTACTGTATGGAAGGTAGACCCTTACCTTTTCATGTTGGAATCCATTTTCCAATAAGTTCATTCGTACTTAGTTGTATACCTATTATGCTGGAATTTAATTAATGTAACAATTATGGCTAAGATTCAATATTTATTTTAAACCTAGACATTATTATAACAGTAGAAGGCTTCCTATGAAATGGTTGGGTTATCGTAAGGTAAAAACCCATCCGTGTTTATGTATAACGTGATCTTACGAGAAACCTTTATTTTTGAAAAGTTTTTATAACATAAAAATCCATAAGATGTGTGTTTCTCACGCTGGTTTACCAGACTGGTCTAGATGTTATTTTCTTATAATGCTCGGGGTCAGACCGAGCATGTTTTTCCATATTTAGTTTGGATGCTTTGGAGCTTCGGGAGACAAGCTGGATGCCTTATAAACATATTCACATATATTTTATTTTCCGCTGCACTGGTTGTTTATATTTGTCAGCAATTGCGAGAACATGTTGTTATAACTATTCAAGCTGATGATAGATTATTGTACTCTATTTTAATGTATGTATATTATAGTTGTCTTTTGTAAATTTCTATTTTATATTATATTTTACTCGTCATGATATGAGATTCATTTCTATCTTTTCTTTCTTTTTCCCTTAACAATCTACCTTTCCGGCACTTGGATGTTCGGCACGCGAATACCGTGGATGTTTTAGTGTCAACTTTTGAGGATCGAAAAAGGGGGTCATTACAGGTGGTATCAAAGTTTACGTTGAGCAAACACCTAGACTTTGGTGGGGTAGACTCATTAGAGACAGGGTTAGTAATACCTTAGAATGAGTTTGAGTATATATATAAGAGTGAGTATTTGTTAGTGATATGAAATGTTTTATATTGTGTTGATTTATCTATTGAGTGGTTTATGAATTCTGGCCGATACAAAAGGAACAACGGTATCAATAGGGATTTCTAATCTCTTGAACAAGGAAAACCGAAACAATATTGTAACAACCCGGGATTTAGCTTCATATTATAATCGTCATTTAACGGTTAAAGTGATGATAAATTGCTATTGGAATTTAAATCAAGTTGAAATCCTTTTATAAAAATGTTAAGTGTTGGGCGGGCTTTAAAATTTGTTGTGGCCCATGTTTTATTGTTGCCGAGATGATTATCCTTGTCGTTCTTTCCCCGATCCATTCATTTTTTCGTTCGAAACTAAAACCAAAGAAAACCCTAAATCATAACGAGGAAAAAGAAATGGCGGCCTAAATTTCGTTCGCTCCGCTATAAGGAATTAGGGCTCGAGATTTTGAAGCCACGAATACTCTACAATTCGTTGCTTGCTCGTCGATGCTAAGGTGAGTACCCACTCACATCTAATTCTCATCTCGAGTTGAATTAGGGTTTAAACTTTGTGATTTCGTTCGTATTCAATTGTTTGGGTGGTCGATTCCTTTTTCTTGCAGTTTGATTCATGTTGTTTTGTATTGATTTTTGATCTGTTTGATTTTCGTGGTCGTCACGACTTCGATATTGAGTTGTTCGATAGTGTTCCTTGTTACATTGGTCACCACGATTTTGACTTTGGTCTGAAAACACGGATTGATGATGTTTATTTTTGGTTGACTTCGTATTCTCTGTCATTGTTCAAACTGTTACTTGATTTTTGATATTACTGAATCTTCGGCACTGATTTAATTCATTGTGATTTTTGCATCACTGCACCATGTACTTTTGAAGCTTGATTCTATGGTCGACACTTATATTTTGCTGCACTGTGTTCGACATGGTTTTGTAGTACTTCTCTGCACACTGTTTCATTATATCTGATATTGAATTATTTCGAGTTAATACTTTGAGCTAGTTTGCACCGCCTATATGTATGTGGTAGCTGGACTTGCTCGAGTTCATATATCTGACTTTGGTCATTTTTGAAATTTCTTGATGTTGTGCTATTGAGCTTTGTTCGAACTGGTTCAGGTCCATTGATGGTGCTATGTGTTTGTTGTATAAGTTGGCTTTGGTATCACTCTGTTTCACTGGTACATGTGCATTTGTTATATCTCGCAGTTGCATTCACTTGAGTTCGTTGTAGTCTGATCTTCATTTTGTCAGTTGAGTTGTTTTGTTGGTTATGTCACTCGTTTGGTTTGTGATTCACTTCATGTTGCCTTGACTCTACATATCTTGGTTCGGTCTGTAGCCTTTATTAGCATACCGAGCATTGTGTAGTTGTTTGCGCATTCGGGTCTCGTATGCACTGAGTTCTGATCATCTGCACTTGCATACACACTGTCACTGTCTAGTTTTTGTCTTCATGTGTACCACTTGAAGTTATGACATTTGCATTCGAGTGTGTACCGTGTCTTGAGTCATGGTCATCCATGTGTACACAATATATTGTGTACCATGTGTACATGATATATTGTGTAGTTGTTTTATAGATCCATGTATGGACATTTGGGTTACAGATTTCTGGCCATTGTTTGTTTCAATGACATATCATGTGAACATCACAGCACTTTTTGGTCGAGTTTTGTTTTGTGCATTATGTTGCCAGTCTGGATTCGAGTGTCCATGAGTCTTGTACTCGAGCTCACTGTATTGTGTGATGTGCATCACTTGTGGTTGCCTCTGTTCATCCACTTGAATTCTGGTTTTGGTTTCTTCATTATTGAGGCTGGTGTTGTTTCTTTGATATTGTGTAGCCTGGCCTGAAGTACATTTTGGTTCAGGTTGCACATTGGGTTTGACCGTGTTTGTGGTCATGTTTGTGTACTCAGTTGGGCTTTTATGACCTGTCCATGGCTTGAAGTGTTTTTGTCTATGATTATGTTGGCACTGGGTTGCTCACTTGTTGCTGTTGCATACGTTTGTTTCCCGACCTGCTGCAGTGTAATCTTCAGGTGTATACTTTTTGGAGCTTGCACTGTTAAGTTTTACAGTTGCATACAGGTTATATCTTACTTCATGTCTCACCTTTGGGTTGTGTTTCACTTGCATTATTGTAGTGGCGAGACAATACACGTGTGCGTGTACTGCAGCCCTAGCAGAATTGACAAATTTAATTGATATTTCGATTGTTTGAATTATTTCGTTGGTTCAATTCAATATTTTGAAGTTGTATTTTGATTTGGTTTAATCTGATGATTTTGTTGATATCTAATTATCTTTTAGATAAGTTAGATTATGTGTTTTCTAATTATCATATTGATAATTAGATTTTTGTTGTTTACGCTGTTTTGTTGGCTTGGGTTTCACTTTGACCTCTGCAGTTTTGATTGCTGTTAGTATTCACTGTTGTGATGATTTCACGTACTGTAGTGGCGATGCAGTGCACGCGTGCGTGTACTGCAGCCACACAGAGTTTGGTTTGATTTAACCATTTTGAGATTGTCTAATTATTTATTTAATAATTGGATTTTGTTGTTAAATTGCTGTTTAGGCAATTCTGTTGTTTTCTAAATTATCTTCTAAATTATCTGCATTGGTAATCTTTTTATCTATCTTTGTTGGTGATTTGGATTTGCTGATTTGTTGTTTAACACTGTTTAGTGTTATATCTGCCGTTATCCGATTCTCTTATCGAGGAGTTGGATATACGAGATTTATGTGATTGTCGTCTATTTGATATTTGATTATTATTGCTTCTGTGCATTAATAACTGAGTTTGAATTAGACTGACCCGTGTATTATTTTCTTTTGAATTTAATACTCGGGTCAGACCCGAGTTATTTCAGGTTGTAGATATCTTGCTTTAGATTGCTGTTTGAGCTGTGAAGACATTTCATATCTTTTGGAGTAGTCGTGTCATAGTATAGGTTGATATGTATTCATGTATATTAGTCAATAATGTACTTGTATATATAACTTCCAGAGTCGACGGTTGTAGTTGTATCATATGTATTGTGTCAAATGTATTGTAACTGACATCAGTTGTATATATATATGAGACTTTTGTTATCTGTGTTCCGCATTTTTATTGTCTGTGTTATTATTATATATATTGTCCTAAATTATTATGAACCATCGTAGCTCGTTTTATACTGGAATTGGGTATGTCGATGGGAGTAAATAAATAAGAGATGAAAAATGAAAAATATATACCACTCCTATCGAGGTAACCAATACTAGTGTAAGGCCAACTACGGATGGTCGCTCCTATCCAGCCTTATTCTTTGTAATAACAGACAGTATTTCTATTAATACTCTTTGTTATTATGAGCATAGAGGTGGGGTGTCACAAATATTGTTTTGAAATGGGTAAATGAAATAATTTTGCCTAGATTATATTTTATAAATAAAAGAATAATTTTCAGAAATTGATAGTTATTTACGATGTTTTTGTTTGTTAGGAAATGATAATATTCAGTTATATTCATTTATTTCTTGATTAGTTATGCTCGTCCACTATAGGAGCATTGACTATCATTTGTTGATTGATTATTTGTGCTCAGGTTATTTATGAGAATTTATTATTTTGGTTCAATTAAATACGACCACCTTGTGAATTGAGTTTCATGGTTTGACTATAAGACGTTCAATGATAATGTTGAGTTAAGATTTAATTTTAATAAAAGTTGTTTATTATAATCTAAAAAAAGATATTCATTTGTAATTGGTTTTGTATAAAAGGCAAAATTATATAAGTATGATTTATGAATATGTTTTATGAATAAAAAGGATATAAACCGAGAATTTGATAACTTAAATCTCGGTGATTTTGAAAATTGTTTTTCAAGTTTTCGGAGAAAATAATAATAGTATTGTTTGAAAATATTTAAGAATAAAAATATTTTAAATGGATTTTAAAAGAGATAGAAAGCACTAAACCCACTTCTGTCATTGGAAAATAATTCTGGTGATCACTACAACATCATCAGCATTCATTTTTCGAGTTTCTAAGTGAGGGATTGCTACCATTGTAATTAATATAGAGTTGTTTTGGTAAATAAAAATTTGTTTTAAATTCCAAATGTTTGATTTGTTATACAAAAAGAGATATGTATATAATTATTACTATTTCAAAAATGATTTGAAATAAAACCCGGTGTTTAATTCTGAAGTTTTCTTTAAAAATTGTACTCATGTATCCTAGCATTAGAATAGTTTGATTTCTGCATCCCATTATGATTTATTGTTTGGTAAATTTTGATTTTTTGAAATGAAATGGAATTTTCAACGATTTTGGACAGTCGAAAACTTTCAAATTAATTGAGAAATTGAAGCTAAGTGTTTTGTGAAAATATAAGAAGATAAGATTTTGTAACTTATAAGCTTGAGGAGATAGTAAGTAAACCAAGTTTAAATTATATCGAACATCCTGGTTAAGTAAAGCCAATCTGATATTGGGTATATACTCTTAGAATGTAGTGGAGTATAATACGAATATGAAATTAAGTTTTAAAATGTTGATAAACATAAGTTGTGTTTTATAAAATGTTTATAAACTTAAGAAAATTGTTATGAAATGGTTCATAAACGATTTAGTATTAAAAGGAAAAATACTATAAGAAAAATGAAGGTGATTTAAAATGAAGGGGAATTGGTGTGGTTAAGAAACCAATGGGATAAATATGTAAGTTGTACATAGACCATTTATCCGCATGACAGTTCTTGATCCAAGTTCGAGTACACGATTTCGAGGTGATTTACACCGATTTGAGATAAGATTTTTCACTCGATTCTTGACGACGAACAGTTGATAAATATTTTAGACAAGATTCTGAAGTTTTCTATCATGGTTTACGGCTATGCAAGGATAGCGGAGGTTTCTAATCAAGGAACCTGATCGAAGTCCGCACTAGGAAAGTCGAATGAGCCATACTAGTTTAGAAGTGAAATTTGTGTGATCGAGCGTGTGATTAGATTTAATATTGCGTACAGATGGAATATGTACATCGTACGGGGTTTAATACAATTATATGTTTTTACATTAGCAATGCAAGTTATATGGTTTGTTATCATTTATAAGTGAGATACATGTATATGGAAGCAAAGACTAGTTTGATGCTTTTGGTTTCAAGAGTAGAGTTGGTTTTCTTAATTAATAGGTAAACGTTTATATTTTTGTTGATGGATTTATGCCCCAGACATGGGAGACAACTTTTAGGCTTTTGTTTTCTTTTGTTGGTTCGGGCCAACTGTGGTGAGTTGTAGGTTTTCCGGTTGAGCCGCGTAAAGGAGGTGTTGCGAAAAATTTCCGTAACATATGAAACTTTGAAAGTTTAATAACTCATTTTAATTAATTAGTTTTTAAAGCTTAAAGGCGAGATGATATTTTTCTCCCTATGGAATTTCAAAGACAAAATTCTTTTTAAGGCGGGAAGAATGTAACGACCCGAAATTTTTAACGTTTCGAATAGGAATATTTAGTTTATTTAAATAGTCAAATTTGATTTGAAATTAATAATAATAAGAAAATCAATTACTAATATAATGACTCTATTTTAATGATGTATTTTTAGTTTTAATTTTTGGATTTTTCCATAATTTTTAATCTAGAAAATATTTAAATTGTCGTTTGATGATTTTACGGCAAAGGATGGTATTTTTGTGACTTCACAGAATAAGATAACTGTGTATTTTATTGTTGGTTTGGGATATGTGCTTTTTGGTGCACGATCATATTTTTATTTCAATCGTTTGCGGCTTGTACGCAAATGGAATATTATGCAGCGAAGTATTGTTAATATTTCTTTTCAAAACCTTTTGCTGGATGGGATGTTGGCTTAAAAGCTTATGTTAACTTGTGCTTGAATAAGAATTGATTTTGTTTATAAATGATTAAAATTCACTTAGAGCTTCATTCGTTTTACCCTTGTGCCTTTTCAATTTCCCTCCTCACCTCACTTTTCGATGCCAGTAAATAAAAAAATGGTCGTATGCCTTCAAAAATTCAAATCAATTAAATTACTCAACTAAAAACTCAAAAACTTATTTCTTTGAGATAGTATTGAAAAGATTTTCAATTGGGCATGGGTTTCATAGCATGAGCTGATAATTAGGCGAGATCGACAATTTGAGGAGGAGCTAGGGTTTCGGTTTTTGACCGATAGTGGAGGAGTTAGACATTTTGGAGGTGATGGGCGTATTTCCCTTGAAAAGGAGCATGGTTTGGCATTATATGGTAATGTACGATCCTGATTTGTGAAAAGTGACATTTAGGGTGGAATGGTCGAGCGGCTTAAGGTCGGGATTCATGGGAGGACGTTGGGCTTGGAACGATCGGGTGGGGGGAGGGGAAAGCGGTGAGTAGGTGGAGAGAAGTTCATTGAAGGCGACATATTTCGATTCTGTCAAGTGATGGCCGAGATATAACATGCATGCACAAGTGGATGGAGTTCGTGCGCGTACCAAGTTGTGTGATTATAGTTTGGGGAAGATGAAGTTTTGGAGGGTGATTATAATTTAAAATGTAATTAGTTGAATTAATAAATTATTTAATTTCAATAACTTATAAAATTAATATCTATTTCATACGAGGTCCAATTGGAATGCATTGTGTTGCACTCGTAATGGTGGTAGTTACGCACTGAAACTTGTTTCATCGAATTTGGAGAAAATTTTGGACTAACATCGAACGTCATTCGATTTTAGTTCAAAACTGGAATGCCAAAGCATCCGCTGGAATTTCGGTGAGTTAAACTCACCTTTTTGGATAACCAGTATGATATATAGTAGATAAAAATTATTGTTTGGATTTGAATGAATTATTGGTTTGGTTTGGTTTCGTTAAATATCCACTTTTGAAATGTGAATGATATTTAAAAATGAAATACACGGAAAATTTGACGAGAAATCCGGATTTCTCGTCGTTGTGATTTTTTTGAGAAAAATGTGTGATCCTCTAGAATAGAGGAGAGCACACATGTATATATGTATATATCACAGAAGACAAGGTGCTGCCAACTTGCCTGGCAGGTAGCTAATCATTGTAAAAATAACATAGAAAAGAAACTAGGTACCCCTAGAATGAGCTCCAGCAAGGCCACCTCCTATTACACCCCAATATCAAGCTCCGGTAAGGCCACCACCCGGTATTGAGATGTTAGAAGTACCTAAAAAATCTATGAAGCAACTCAGCGCCAATGATACTAGAAGACAGCTCCATCTGAGAAGGAACGCCATGCCGCAGATTCAGAATAACTGGAAATGCGAATAATCTGGAATGAAAAAACGCCACTATAAAGACTCGGAAGAACCGGAGAGGGCGCCTCGCTTAAAAGTGAATCATCCAGAAAGTAGAACGCCACACTAAAGATGTAGAAGAACCGAGAAGAACTCCTCACTGCAAACAACAATCCTATGAACCTGCAAAAAGAATCTAACACTATTTTTGGCCAAAACATGTATCTGTAAAAGGAACTAAAGAAAATTATAAGAATAATACACATATATGCATATAAATGAAATTTATTTACATATATATGCATTAAAGAATAAAAGTAAAGATACAAAAGCTAAGATAATAGGACAGAAAACAATAAAAATTAGAAACAGATAAAAAAGAATCCATGACCATAAGAAGTTAAAAATCTATAAGCTAAAACAAAAACGAACTAAAACAAAACTAAAACAAACTAAAACTTAACCTTATGCTCCTTTAATCAAAAGGATATTTTGGTAATTAGTGAAATCATCATTTAAGTTTGAAAAATGTTAACGCTACAATTATTAATGTCAAAAATATTGTTTTTATGTTTAAATAAATTAATATTACTACTAACCTTATTAAGATATTCTTTAAAATGATTATTTTTAGCTAATTTGTATTTTGGACTTGAGATCCAATTAAAACAAAATGAAAATATTATAAAATTCAATTTATTTAATTGACTATTATTATTAAAAATTCTATGATTTCTCTCAAACCAAATACACTAACAAATTATAATGAATAAAGTATCAAGTAAAAATCTATTTTCCATTTTAAACTAAAATCTAAAATTATTCCAATAGTAGTCACAATCAGTTACTTTAATTGTAAGATTAAAGTTAAAGATTTTGAGAGTATTATTCAGAATGTGATAAGTATCCATGCAATCATAGTATATTTGTTTGATATCTTCAAAATGCAGATTACAAAAATAACATTTATTATCAATTTGCATATTTTTTCTTTTTAAGAATTTTATAGTATTTAGTTTTCCATGCATGATTAACCACATATGAATTTTAGATTTAGGAGGAGCATTTGTTTTCCAAATAAATTTAAAAGAGTTATTAGCTACACCCGAGAAATTAAGAAATTTATAAAAAGAATTAGAGTAAATTTCTTACGCTTATCCCATTCCCAACTAATATTATCATTTTCATTATCAAATTATATAGATTCAATCTAGCATAAAGCAAAGTAAGCTGCCTAAGAGTTGTACCTATTAAAATTCTATTAAAAATAAAATTCCAAGGGGGTCATTTTCGGGGGAAAAACATCTATAATTAATGCATTCTTAAAGTTACAAATTTCATAAAGCTATTTAAATTCTATCCTAAGAGGGATAACATAAATCCTACAGTCATGCCAAAAAGAAGTACTATTTCCCGAGTGAATTATTGTATTAGTACCAAGGTTAAAAATCTTATGACATTTTAAAATTGATTTCCAAAAATTAGACAATTTATTTATAATAGTAGGAGTAATTAGATGTAAATTATTACTATCATTATAGTAATGTTTAGCAATAATTTCTTTCCAAATATAATTATCATTTATATCCTTAAATTTCCATAACCACTTTCCTAGTAAAGATAAGTTCATGTTACGTAAATTAATAACTCCTAAACACCTTCCTTTTTGGATTTACAAATAGTTTGCCAATTGACTAAACATTTAAGACTACTGTTGGCATTATCGCCACTTCATAAGAATCCTTTCTTATTTTATCAATTTTATCAATCACCCAATCTGGAAAAAGATGTATAGACATCCAATAGATCGGGAGAGCTGATAAAACAGAGTTTATAAGAACTAATCTACCCGCTCTCGATTAAAACCTCCCATTTTAGTTAGAAATTCTATTTTTAATCTTATCTATTATAACTAACCAGTCATCATGTTTAAGTTTAGTTGGTCTAATCGGAAAACCAAGATAATAAAAAGGGAAAGTCATGGTTCTGGAGTGAAATTAATCATTTATTGTATTTTAATTAAGTTAATGTGATAATATTGGTAATTATTGCCAATATTATCACATTAACTTAATTAAAATACAATAAATGATTAATTTCACTCTAGAACCTCAAAATAAAGTTTTTAAAACTTTATTTCCATCAATTTGGATTTATTTCAACAATTAAATGTTGAAATACATCACTTGGTAAATTTATTAACTCAAATTTACCTAAATTCCAATATTTCCCATTTTATTTAACCAAAACACCAAACAATGAATTTTTAAACCCAATATTTAACTCTATACATATTGTTTATTTAAAATACCCAATTTAAACCAAATTTATTTCTCCATTACATTCTATTCACCATATTAAATTATAACTATCGTTATAATTTAATATCATCAGTAATTTCCAATACCAGGGTTGTTACAGACTCTTTACAATTAAGCGTATTAGCAACTAAACCTTCAAACTTATCAACATCATTTAATACTAAAATAGAACTTTTCTCAAAATTGATTTTTAGTCCTGAAAGAAGTTCAAAACTGTATAAATATATTTACGAGTAATGACTTGTTTAGGCAAATGGGAGGTAAATAGTAAGGTATCATCCGCAAATTGAAGTACACAGATACCATTACGAGAGATTTCACTACCTACACTCCAAAAAGATCCATTACCGACCGCTTTTTTAATTATCATAGCGAAAACATCTGCGGCTAGGTTAAACAAAAGAGGCGATAAAGGATTACCCTGCCTTAATCCTCGCTTAGATTGAAGTTTATCCCTAAAATACCGTTAACCATTATACTAGAGTTACTCGTTCTAAGCAAAGTCATAATCCAGCCTATCCACTTATGACTAAAACCTCTAGCATGTAACATATCAACAAGAAAATCCCAATCCACCGAATCAATAGCTTTCGCAAAGTCCAATTTTAGAATCGCACAAGTAATATTATTCTTACAACAGTGATTAATTTATTCTTGAACATCAGCCACATCATCGGTGATATTTCTCCCCTTAATAAAAGTAGTTTGTGAACAATCAATTAGACCATTCATTCTTTTACTAAGTCTATTAGCTAAAACTTTTGAAATAATTTTAACGGAACAATTAATTAATGAAATAGGTCTAAAATCTTTTAAATTATTAGCTCCGATTTTTTATGCAATAAAATTACATTTGCAAAATTAAATCTTCCTAATTGTAATTTTCCATTATAAAAATCGTTAAACATGCTAATTAAATCGAATTTTAAAATATCCCAAAACATTTTGTAAAAGCAAATAGGCAACCCATCAGGATCTGGGGATTTATCACAAGGCATGTCATAAATAGCTTTCAAAATTTCCTCTTCAGAAAAAGGATTATCAAACTCGGAAAGGTCAATTCTAGAATCCGAAGGATAAAGATCACTAGTACAAAACAGATCAGCTACTTCGCCTCATTTGTGTCGGTTGTCCATAAAACCGACACAAATAGTGTAATTTGTGTCGGTTGTTCATTAACAACCGAAACTATTGACTTATGGGGTAAGAAGAAAATGTTAAAAATGTAATTTGCATCTGTTGTTCTTAAAAAACCGACACAATTGGAGGGAAGCAATAGATCTATTTGTGTCGGTTGTTTGAACAACCGACACAACTAAATAAAATAGCATCGGTTGTCCAAAAACCGACACAATAGGCACACTACTTTTCCCCCAAATCCATTTCACCCGCCCCCTCTTTTCCCGCGAACGCTAAATTTTAGAGGAAAAATTTAGGTACCCATTATACTGCCGCCACATCTTCTTCGTTATTTTACTACCGCCCCATCTTCTTCGTTATTTTATTCCTTCTCTCTACCCATTATACTGCCGTTCTCTCTACCCGCGAACGATATCAATCCCACGCTTGGTTTCCTTATTATAGTCTTCGGTTGTTGTTTTCTTCTGTGTTGTGCCTTGACCCTTCTCCATTCACGTTGCCGATTCGGGGTGGATTTGGGGGTTCAAATCCGAACTCCCTAAAGATAGGTTCGACCATCTGTTCCATTTGATATATTCTGGTGAATCAATAGTTTAAAATATTATCATGTTGCATTTGAGCCATTTATGCCAGATTAATGTCATAATCACAATGTTTATTTGTTTGTTGATTGATCTATTGCCATTGTTCCCATTGAAAATTAGTCAAATATGTTATGTATATCATTGCATGTGATTCTTGGTAACTGTAGTTTGGTTTTACAAGTTTTCCATGAGCTGTTTAAATATGAGCACTGGAAAGTAGATGTATGTTGGTTTCCGAATTTTGTTTGCATAAGACATATACTTCATCGATTGAGTCGTTCCATCTTGCAACTTTTTCTTTGGTCTATAACTTGTTTGATTTTGCAAGTAGAGCGCATAATTGCATTTTGGTTGAGCACGATGAATTCCAGATGAGTTTTCACTATGTAAGTTCGTTCCCGCTCTCTCTAACCTAATTCCAAGCTGACATGAATGAGAATTCACGATTTTTTTGTTTCCATGTCCAGTGATCGTCAATTTTATTCAGTTATATAGTATTAATGCAAACTTGCTAGGATCTGAATAAGCAGGACTTTAGAAAAAAGGTTGAAAATCTATAGAAATATCAATCCCACGCTTGTTTTCCTTACTTATTTTACCTTATTTGCTCTAGGTTATCCTTTCTATTTTTGTCTTTGATTTTAAGTTAAACTGTAGTTTTGTAGGCCTACTTGGAGTGCGGGATTACGAAGGAGAGACCGACAACTTCCTTTTCATTTACGGTGAATCCTAGTAAGTATTTTTCCTCTTTCACTATAGTTTCCTTTTAATTTCATTTTTGTATAATGTTAGGAAGAATGTGGAGTTTGTTTTTAAGTAAATTATTTCCCTTTGATTATGTTTTATCATAGCTTGTGGTGAATCCGTCTAACTTTTTTTTTTGGTTTGAAAATTGACCAAAGAGTTTAGTTATTTCCCTTTGATTATATTTCTCTATATCTAACTAAGATTTACATTGTAAAAAGTAATTTAATGTTCAAATTTGATGCTATGGTAGAATATAATAAAGAATCTTCCGTAAACTTGATCATAAATATAATTATCATTATCATTTCCCTAGAAAATTAATAATAACATTCATACCCTAAATATCATTAAATATCTTAACTTTATTCTAATTTAAAATTGATGAAATATTTTTACTTATGATGTTTACCTCATTTTCTTTCACTTATTAATGGTTGATAAGATTGAAAATAATTATGTTTGATAATTAATTAGATTTTATGATATCTTCATGTTTTTCAAATATGCTTGCGTTTATTTCTAGTTTCTTTTTTAGCTTTGGTATGAATTTTTGAAAAAAGTTATATGAATTAATTTTATTAAATGTTTAAGTGACATTAGTAATGGATAAGTTGATGTAAATAGTAAAATAAAATGTATCGACCAACTTCAAATACATGTATAAAATTCATCCTATTCTCACAAATGACTCAACATCGAGTGAAATACATGTATAAAATTACTCACAAATGACTCAACATCAACTAATTTAGCAATCAAATAATTAAAATTTATGCAGTACTACATAACAGAGCAAGCAGCCTGTGGCTCCTCTTCATAAAAGAACCCACAACTCTTTTGCCCATAAAAACCCTACGGTGCACCATACACAAACACGGGAGGCTGAACCACCACCTGAGGTGGTGCCATCACCTCACAGTCAAACCCTCTCCCACACCATGGGCACCTGTTATTACCATAATACCCCCCATACCATGGCTTACATCCACAGCTGCATACAGGTCCAGGCCAACATGGCTAGCACCCATGATCCGGTGCTTTAACTACTGGAACCGGGTCTTTTTTAACCGGTTTAGGTGCTGGTGGGTTTGGTTCTTCCTTTTTTGGTTTGGGATCTTCTTTGATTTGGATGTCTTTGATCACCTTGCATGCTCTGCAGCACAGCTTCTTGCACATCCTTTTTGGATCGAAAGGGCCCGACACTGTTATAGTGTTGTTCTTCTCATCGTACACTACTGTCTCTATTTTCTCCTTCTCTAAGTTATGCACAATTTAAATTCAAATTTAGATGTTTCTTTATTAAATGGGAATGTTCGAATGAATATAGGGTTGTTATGAAGGATGATTACCTTGGAGGTTGATTATGGTTTTACGAATCTTTTTGTAGCAACTTTTGCAATCGAGATCAACCTTCATCACTATAGTGGAAATCTATGATCATACAAACGAAATAGGAAGATTATTCTAAACAAGTTTTAATAGACTCCTGGCTCTAGATGTGAACATAAATGGAAATTAAAGGTCCAAAGGTTACAAAGTTCATAAATTGACAGGTTTCCAATGAAACATCAGCGTACATAATTTTGATTCTTAAAAATGAATATACCAAAAGGAGAAAACTTTTAAAGAAACATATATACCTTTGCTGCCATGTCTGAAAAATGTGAACAAGAATATGGAGAGATAAAAGAGGGTGGAAGATTTTTGAGTTCTTGATTTCTTCAGTCTTCAATTTTTTCTTCTTCTATTGTTTGTATGCTTTTGCTTGGTCTCCTATGTGCCTTTTATGTCGGTTAATACTTGAAGCTTTAAAATTAAAGACAGTGAGGGCTCTGCTCATAAGTTTATCATTACAGTTGGGCCACCAGAATCTTGTATTATCATGTAAAACTATGGACTCTAAGTTGATGCTGAATTTTAGTTTAAAATTATAACCGTATAAAACTTTCTTGCTCATAATTTAGGAAATTTGGATTATACATGCTATGGAAGTTCAATTTAAAATGAACTACTGCTAATAAGTTTATTGTTACAGTTGGTCTACCAAAATATTGTATAATCCTATAAAACTAAGAACATTACTATTGTATTTTAGTTTGAAAATATATAATATAGGCTAACATTCTTTGTGATTTGCATATTTGCATTGCATTTGGAAAACTCTGCATGGTATCATTCTTTCTTAGAAGCTAGATAGAAAGAATCACCGAACTATCTTATTTATTTGAACTTGTGATTTGATTAAGATGAAGTGCACCGAATTGCTATTAAATTTATCGATATGTTCAAAACTGAATTTAACAGTGCTTATATTTGAAGACTCATGATTCACTTATCCACTTTAGCTGGTTTGTTCAATCTTCTAAGTACATCTTTTACCAATTTTCTTTCTGACGTGTTTTATGCTCTTTAACTTAAAGGTGATAAAAAACATTAGACAAACCAATATTGTGTATTACATTAACAGTAGTTGTCCCCTTACAAAGGTTGATTTCAGATACTGTTCACAAGGCAAAGATTCTTTTGCTGGCACAGTGAGAAGGGGTGGCTGATTTGCTTTATGATTTTTTTGCATTGAATTGAAATGGTTTGGAATTTTATTTCTCTCCTACCAGAGCTTCTTTTTACTAGACTGTCTATGTTAATTTGGTTATATTATCTCCTTCACTGCCTTTTCCAACTTGCAACAAATAACATTATTCATGGGTGCATTGCGTTGCTTGTGAGGGTATAGCAGGTTGGTGTAAGTGTGTTCATGAGCGTGTGTGCAAGCGCAAATAAGTGTGTTTGCATGGGTTGAGTGGTACCTGCTAAGTGAGTGTTCTGTGCCATGTGCGTGTTTATACATGAGCGTGTGCAGTGTCAGAGCGTGAGTACATTTTTGTAGAGGTGTGTGCAGTGTAATTTTAAACATGTGTGTGTGTGCAGTGTAATATCCAAACAAACAAACATAAGAAACACTTATGATTTTTTTTGCTTATGCAGTGCGTCTCTAGCAATTTCACATGGATCGTAATTGGATGTATAACGTGAAACGTATTGATGATGAGTTCTTGAACAAAATGGAAGGATTCATCAAGTGTGCGTTGAATGATCAATTAACAAGAAGAGAAGAAACAATTTTTTTCCCTTGTAGACGTTGTCAGAATAGGAGGAGATTTCATAACATAGATCATATCAGGGATCACATAATTTGGTATGGGTTCAAGCAAAATTATACACAGTGGATAAGGCATGGTGAAAGCACACTTAGTACACCTAGTTCTAGTAATCATTACACTGATGAGGATGACCGGGAAGGTACCGTGAATCACGAGGTAAATGATGAGACTGATGAGATCGACAATGTTAATGAGATGTTTGATGATGTTCAAGAACATTTGATGGAAGAGCCAAAATTGTACGAAAAAATATTACTTGATGCTGAGAAGCCTTTGTATTCTGGTTGTGCTAAGTTTACAATATTGTCTGCTGTGCTCAAGCTTTTCAATTTAAAAGCAAAACACGGGTGGAGTGATATAAGTTTTACATCATTGTTGGAACTTTTGAAAGACATGCTACCGGAAGGTAACGAGCTTCCTACTTCTAATTACGAGGCAAAGAAAATTTTGTGTCCAATTGGCATAGGATACAAAAAGATACATGCATGTCCAAATGATTGTATATTGTATCGAAATGAATATGAGAGCTTGCATGAGTGTCCTAAGTGTGGATTATCCCGTTATAAGTCGCAAGAAAATGTTCATAACGACCCACATAAGAAATGGCCTCCAGCAAAGGTTTTATGGTATTTTCCCATTATACCAAGGTTTAAACGTTTATTTGCAAATAAAGAAAATGCAAAAAACTTAAGATGGCATGCAGATGTGAGGAAGGATGATGGATTACTAAGGCATCCAGCCGATTCTCCGCAGTGGAGAAATATCGATACCATGTATTCTAGTTTCGGCAAAGAAATAAGAAATCTCAGACTTGGTCTTTGCACAGATGACATAAATCCATTTGGCAATCTTAGCAGTCAACATAGTACTTGGCTAGTTCTTTTGGTGATTTACAATCTTCCACCGTACTTGAGTATGAAGCGCAAGTACATTATGTTGTCTCTTATGATTTCGGGACCACGACAACCAGGAAATGACATCGATGTTTATCTAGCTCCTCTTATTGATGATCTAAAACTTTTGTGGGATAAAGGTGTGCGCGTGTTTGATGCATATAGTAGAAGTGAATTTACATTACGCGCCATGCTTTTTTGTACCATAAATGATTTTCCCGCATATGGTAACTTGTCTGGATATAGTACAAAAGGTGCTAGAGCATGCCCAATTTGTCAAGACGACATGGCTGTTGAGCGCTTGCATTTTTGCAAGAAAAATGTGTATATGCATCATCGTAGATTTCTCCCTCTCAATCATCCTTATCATAAAAAGAAGAAACCTTTCAATGGGGAGATAGAAAGCAGAGTTGCTCGTTTGCCACTAACAGGAAATGATGTATATGAATGGATCAAGGATATTGAAAATGTATTTGGCAAAGCCTTTCCTCTTCAAGAAGGCATGTGGAAGAAAAAATCTATATTTTGGGAACTTCCATACTGGAAACATTTACAAGTTAGGCATTGTCTAGATGTAATGCATATAGAAAAAAATGTTTGTGATAGTATCATTGGAACACTCTTGAATATACCTGGTAAGACAAAAGATGGTGAGAAAGCTAGACAAGATATGTTGAAAATGGGTATTCGAAAGGAGTTAGCACC
This sequence comes from Allium fistulosum, assembly GCA_030737815.1. Taxonomy (NCBI): domain Eukaryota; kingdom Viridiplantae; phylum Streptophyta; class Magnoliopsida; order Asparagales; family Amaryllidaceae; genus Allium; species Allium fistulosum. Next base: position 572,025,228 of record CM060906.1, read on the forward strand.
AGTGGAGAAAGGTAAACATATCTAATTGCCTCCTGCATGTTATACATTGTCCAAAAAAGAGAAAATTAGTTTATGCGAGTGTCTTCGTGGTGTCAAGGTTCCATCAGGTTATTCTTCGAACATTAGCAGTCGTGTATCAATGAAGGATTTGAAATTGACGGGCATGAAGTCTCATGACTGTCATGTGTTAATGCAACATTTGTTGCCTATTGCTATTCGAGGTATATTGCCTAAACATGTTAGACATGTTATTACAAAGCTTTGTATTTTTTTAATGCAATTTGTAGTAAGGTGATTGATCCTGATATGTTGGATGATCAACAAGCCGATGTTATTGTTACCTTGTGTCAATTTGAGATGTATTTTCCCCCTTCATTTTTTGATGTTATGGTGCATTTGGTTGTACATTTGGTAAGAGAAATCAAGATTTGCGGTCCTGTTTTTATGAGGTATATGTATCCGTTCGAAATGCACATGGGAACTTTAAAAAGAAAAACAAAGAATAGATATAGACCTGAAGCTAGTATCGTAGAAGGTACTGTAGCCGAGGAAGTTATTGAATTTGTCACTCAATACCTAACTGACGTTGAACCTATTGGACTTTGCAAGTCTCGACATGAAGGGCGACTTGACGGTCAAGGCATAATTGGGTGTAAATTGATGTCAATTGGTGATGATATGTTTCACAAAGCCCACCTACTTGTTTTACAGCACCTTAGTGAGGTTCATCCTTACTTGGAAGAGCACATGACAATTCTAAAGTCTCAAAATCCTTCAAAGAACGAAAGATGGTTGACAAATGAACATAACCGCTCATTCGTCATATGGTTTAAAGATAGGGTAATGTCTCAATTGTCTCAAACAAATCATAATGTTTCCGATATAATAAAATGGTTGGCGTATGGGCCTAAATTTCAAGTTAGCTCTTATGAAGTATACGCTATTAATGGGTATGTCTTTCATACGAAGCGTCAGGATGAAAAGAGCAAAATGCAAAATAGTGGAGTAAGTGTCGTAGCATCTTCAAGAGAATTTGCTAGTGCTAAAGATAACAAACCAATAAATGCGACAATGTCATATTACGGAGTAATTGAGAATATTTGGGAACTTGAATATAGGGACTTCACGATTCCTCTATTTCAATGTAAATGGGCCGATAACCATCGTGCTGTACAAGTGGATGAACATGGATTCACACTTGTTGACTTTGATCGAGTGAGTCATGATAACGATCCACTCATCTTGGCATCTCAAGTGAAACAAGTTTTTTATGTCACCGACCCAACTGATCATAAGTGGTTTGTTGTCCTTCCTGGAAAAAGACGCATTGTTGGGATCGACGACGTGGTAGATGAAGAAGAGTATAATCAATTTGACGAGAATCCACCTTTTTCCATTGGCGTAAGTCTATCAGAAGAAGAAGTTGATTTAAATGCAAATTATGCACGTACTGATCACGATGAAGGGGTTTGGATAGCGGGGTAATTTTTTAACCTTCTAATACTGTCACCATTTAATTTGTTCATATGTGTACATTTATTTGGAATGTGTATATCAGCTGATTCTGATTCAGATATCAAGGAGGTATGCAAGTATTTTGGAATATAATCATATCTATATCGTCTAATGCTATATGCATAACTTTTTGAGATGTTGTTCTAATGCTAATTTTTAATTATCATTTATCAATCTATTTATAAAAGTCCTGTGCAGCGGTGCTATAAAACTAAAAATTAAATATAGGAAGCATAGACATATAGTTTGTGCAGTTTTATTTTTGCAAATGGATAAGTCATAAACAAAATATCTATGCTTTGGGTTGTCTATGCAATGCTTGAACCTGAATTACTCACCTTCATGACAATAGCTAGCTTCCCATGTTCGATTGATGATGTTATATATATATATATGTTGTAGTCTAATAATTATATAGGAAGCTCCAGGGTTGGAGCTGTGTTTTAGCTAGCTAAGTACTTCAATATGAATTAAATTCCAAGCAAAGTGAAGTTCAATTTAGGTGTAGTTATTTTGGTTATTATATTATTCAGCTTTTTTGTTACTACATCATAAACCTTATCTATTTTGCTAGGGTCAAACTTAAACAGAGCCCATGCATTAGTGTTTTTTAAAACAGAACCTTTGAGTATCTCTTGAACCAACACCTCCTGCATTTTGAGAAATTGGATGGGCAATAATCGATTCTCACAGCACAACTGTTGTTCCTGAAAATAATTATGACACCGCATGAATATAGCAAACATTGATAACGTCATCCATTATCTGTTTATACGTATAATGCATCCGTTTGAAATGTCATATATCTGGTTAAATGGTATTTATAGCTTTTAACCCTTTTTAATAGTGTAACCAAAGCGCAAACTTAAAATTTTGACTGGAAAGCCCAAGATTTAGTATACACCACCCCACACATAAAACATTACTTCTAAAATAAAGCAACAAGTTTGACAATCGTCCCCAAGACATAGCATTAAAGATATACATGTAACAGCAATATTATAAAATGTTAGAATGAAAAGTATTTAGCATATCATTTAGAGAGTACTTGTGCTAAACTTCAGAATTATTATCTAAGAAAAGTTTTTTCAGACTGGGTAAATAATTTGTTTTAATGAGTAATTACATTGCCTTGTAACAGATGTCATTAAAATCATGAAAGCTAAATAATCAAAGACATATAACATATATCTTGCTACTGTTTTTTCTCATTTATCTACTTGGCTGAGATATTTAGATGAATCCAACGTTCCCGGAGGTATTATCAATAGATGATTCCAATGCTAACTGAGGTGTTGATATTATCAATAGATAGATCCAATGTTATAATATTGTCAGATAATAACAATAACAATGAAACAACGTAGACCATCATCGGTTGCTAGATATGTCAAATGATAGGACTGTATTTGCATATCTGTGGATGTCAATTGTTTAATTTCAGAACAAGTAGAACATTACTTATTGACATATCTAATGAATATTTTATATACCAATTGCATGCAGGTTTATTCACAGTTTATTATATAGATGTTATCTTATAAATATAAACCTATTTTTTTTTCTTAAATTTGTATAAATTTACCACTATTCGCCATTCGTATGTGCATCATTTAGTGAAACTATTGGATAATTTCTGGGTTTAAATTTGCCATTTTATGACATTATTAGTAAATAATTTTTATGCTGACTACTGTAAATCTCATATGTTCGTATTTAAAGTCTGAATACGATGATGTATTGTTTATCTTATTAATTTTAATTGTTATTATCTCTTTAATGTAGTCACATAGTTATGATCAGTCGAGTAATTATTTATAAAAAGGAAAATAGTCACAAGGACAAATTATAAAAAAATTTAGTTTGAAAAACAAGAAGTTTGCATTTTTGGTTGAAGGATAATGCTGGTTATAACTACCATTTTGTATAGTGTAAAACTGAATATAATGTTAGATATAACTAGCATTTCGTATAGTGTAAAAGTTGAATTTAATGCTAGTTATAACTAGCATTTTGTATAGTGTAAAACTGAATATAATGCTAGTTGAATTTACTGCAAGAAATAACTAGCATTTTGTAATGTAAAAATTGAATTTAATGCTGGTTAAAACTAGCATTTTATATAGTATAAAGCTGTATATAATGCTAGATATAACTAGCATTTTATACAGTGTAAAAATTGAATTTTGCTCTGAAATTTAAGCAACCATGTATGTTTTGCTTAAGTGGTTAAATCATGAGCTTATAGAATGCATGTAAAATATACATGGTGATATTTATGTTATTATTCGTTTGTTGAAATATTTTATAACTTTCGGGTGCACATCTTTGATACAGAAATAATGGAAATGCAACTATATGGACACACTGAAGAGCAAAACACTTCCGCTACCGCTTCAGAACCGTCATCTAAGAGGAGGCAAAGAGGTCCAACAACCGGAAAGAAATACAGAACATCCGAGCCAAAGTTCATTGAGTGGTGTGATAATGGCAAACCTACTGGAAAATGGGTGAAGTCTTTTAAGGCGTACGTAGGCGATACAGCTAGATCTAGAATTGATATCAATATCAAGAATTGGGCTAGCGTTAGTCAAGGGCTTAAGGATACCATCTGGGATGACATTAAGGTATTATAAATTCATTTGTTCGCTTATTAATTTGTCAGTTGGATCCTTTGTGTTTGGAGTCATGAACCGCTTTGTTTATCAAATTCATTTTTACTGCTTTGACGTTGTTTATTTTTTATTTTTTATTACCTCAGACCGAGTATCACATCGACGAAAAAATGAAAAATAATGTGTTAAAAAATGTTTGTGGAGTATGGAAGGGTTTCAAAACAAAATTGGTTAGTGGTTGGATCACGAAGACTAGAGAGCTTCCAGCAAACCATAAAGAGCCATACGAATATTATGATGGGGTTACAAAAACACAATGGGAAACATTTAAGAAGTATTGTGAAACCGAGGAGTTTAAGGTATGTTTTTTTATGCTTTCATAACTAAACCAATAATATAAGAAAGGGAAAAGTCTCACATTAATGAAAGCACGGGGTGGAATATCATTTTTGCATTATACTCTTCCTGCAACCTGCATATTATTAAAAAAAGGATATTGGAATGCCAGTTGTTAAATCAATTAATAAACATATATTCTATAGGCATTTTAATTGCATGCCGCTGTTTCTTTTTCGCCTTGAAGTCTGCAGCAATGCAGCAGCGAAAGGGAAAAAACAGAAGAAAAAAGGTTGCATATAATATTGTACAATCTGGCTCCATGGGTTATGCTTTAGTCTATGTTGTAATTCATAGCTTTTAAGTCTCAGTGGACTTAAGTGAGAGGCAGTTATATATGATACGGCTTGATACTTCCTCCTTATATTCTTCTTGTTTTTCTTCGTTGCTAGCATTTTCCTTAGTATTTGAAATGATTAACAACCGAGGGACTGCATTCAGATAAACTTAAATATATTTCACAGAAGTGATTTAGTTATGCTATTTTCATTGCTTGCCTTAAATCATTTCTCAAAAGCAGCAGCTGTTGCTAATAACTGAAGGGCTACTAGTTCTTTTAACTTTGCATTTACATTAAAACATCTCTAGCTTCATTGTCATACTGCTTGCTTGCCTATGCACTGTACACATTCTTCACCCATCATATCCCTTCTGCCTCACAACTACAATTCACTTACATACCATCACAAAACCCATCTGAACTACAAGTCATCACCTGCTTTCTTTACTGCCTACATTTCATTGTCTTACCTCCTTGCCCCTCCTTCTTACCATACTGTTCCCACTGAATACATTGATTCATAGTGCACATCTGATCATAATATATTGCCTTCAACATTTGTTGCTTGCTTCACAATATAGTGCCTCAACCTTCACCCAGTTCACAATAGCAACAGAAATAACAACATTCATTGCATACAACAAACTGCTCAACCTAAAGCGCCACATCCATCACTACATTACTTATCCACAACATTCACCTTTCTTTCAAACTGCTCCTCCCTGTTACATATGAGACAACTCACTGCTCCATCATTGCCTTGCCAAACTACAGCTCAGAACAACCAACCACCACTGCAGCTTCTATCTCAAATTCCTGACCGCAACTGCACCTTCAACATCAAGTCCATCATCTTTTGAAAAAAAAATCAGATAAACGTATGTTTGGAGTTGCATTCTTATTGTTTGAAGAAGAGCAGGTTAGGGGTGACCTTAGGTAGGCTATTGGATCGGGTTGTGTTTGAAGCTAATGCGTTTGCAGGGGGATAGGATTCATGCAATGTAGATTATTAAGGGATTATTCATGCAATGCAGGGAGATATTTAATTTATTAAATTATGAGTTAGAATTTAAATTCTGTATCTTGCTTGTTAAGTCTGATTTGCACATGGATTTTTTCATTCTTGCAATGTAGATTAGCACAACACTATAATGTAATTTGGTTATAGAATTGGTGATTTAAAAATTGCAACTGTTCCGTGGCTTGTGCTATTCTGTTTTGCTGAATTTTGCAATGTCATAAAACAACAAATAAGTGAGAAGGCTAGGAAGAGTCAGGCATGCAATGAGCATCCTCACTATTTAGGACAAGCTGGATATGCAGGGAAGAAGGCTAAATGGATAATTGAAGGCCATAGTTCCTCGACCATATTGCCAGGTGGACCTGTTTTGGATCGGAGTATTGATTGGATTTTGGCACGATCAAAAAAAGGAACCGATGGAAATTATGTCATCCCTAATGAGAAAACTAAGATGGTTGCAGATAAAATGGTACGACTAGTTTCCATGTGTTTTATCGCTTTACATGTTTTAAACTGAAAACACACACGACCCAGCATTCTTTATTATTAGATAAAATATGACACGTAATATGATATCATTTCAGCAAACGTGTGGTGCTAACATTTCAGTAAAAAGCACGATACTATAGCACTATTTTAATTTTTTAATCTTCATATGATAGTAAAAAGCATGTCACCTTATGTTTTAGCTTTTTTTTGTTGACAGAATGATTGGAGAGGAAAAGCCGTTGAAGGGTCATGGGTTCCAGATAGGTATGATGATGTCTTGAGTCATGGTCTTGAAAAAAGAGAGCATCCAGGTCGAGTTAGAGGGATTGGTGGGACGGTTGGTATAAAAAACGTATTTGGGGATGTAGAGAAAAGGAAAGGTCGAAGTGGTGTAATATCAGCTGATGAGCTGCATGTTATCACTCAGGAAATAGAGGCTAAAGTGAGCCAAAAATTGGGACAAGAGATGAGTACAATGGTTCAAGAGCAGATTGCAAACATTTTGAACACGATGAATTTGCCCAAGGAGGTGGAGATCAGCACACCATTAACTAATCATCGTAGTAGTTGTCAATCAACGCACCCGAGCAAATTACAATATGCAAACAAAACTCAAGAGACGGATCCCTTTGCAGACTTACAGGTAAACAATTCATAGTTGAATTTATAAACGTATACGATTTTATGTATTTGACAAGTGCTAAGTGAAAAATGTTGGTTTTGTACTTTGCCATTCTAGAAACCGATTAAATGTCGTTTGGCCGTGAATATGGACTCCAAAATTGTTGTAGTGGGTCATGGCATGGTACATCCCGCTTCAAGGTCCGGAGATCAATGTCATAATCAACAAATCTTGGTCGATCATGTAAAAGTTGGAATTGATGCAGTGGAGTCTAGTCATGAAGGAACCTCACTTCCTGTTCCAACTAAACATCACAACACGATAGGATAAGCGGTCGGGAGTTTTGTTCAATGGCCTAAAAGCCTTGTGCTTTTAAGAGATAATGATACGATAATGAATGCATTTTTCTTCCTTAATTTAGCTTGCTAAACTCCTCTATTTCATATTAGAACATATTAAAGAAGTAAAATTTCTTCATACTAGAACTTATTATAGATAATTTAGCTATTTATAAACTTATCGGAAAGTAGTTAACATATGAAGTTGAATTCTTAGCATTCGTCTATTCTTTTAACAACATCATTTCAAACATCTACTTAAAATTTTGAATTAGGTGCCTACATCTCAACCAAACAAGGATTTGTTTGAAAATAGTAATGACAAGGTCGTGAATACAATGTCAGATGAGTCTGCAAAACGCAAATCAATCGTGGATGAAGAGATTCTCAAAACTTTAACGAGCGAGTGCGGATATTTCCATGACCTAATACTTCAAATGTTATCCAATGATAGTGCCATCAATGCAATTCAAGTGAATAAGGATTTATTCACATACGATGAGGACTTTGAAATTCATATCACGATGGACGACATTATCCAATTCCTTAGTAGGACATGGTTGAATGCATCATGGTTGCAACTTTACATCATGTGAGTATTTTTTCCTTAGCAATTCTTTTATATATAACCATCTTAGTTTTTTGATGAATAGTCAATTTTTAAAAAACTAATAATATATGTTTAAATTTGTTTAGGTGGTTAAATCATATGTGCAATGATCTCAAAGTGGAGACCATTGGGTTTATGTGTCCCAAAAAGCTTTCCCAAGTGCGAAAACATCCAGATGCGACAAATACATATTTGTCGAACACATGGAAAGCATTGCAATCTAAAAGCTTACTTTTAGCCCCATAGTACGAAGGGCATGAACATTAAACTTTTAGTAACTAGTTTACAAATTTGATGCCAATTTTAACTTACTATAAATCTTGTAACGCAGGAAACATTGTATACTGCTTGTTTTCCGTGTAGAAATGAATGAGATTTATGTTTTTGATCCTCAGGCCGAACGCAAACATAAACTTGAAATTAAACCGCAAGTGAGCACGTAAGTTGTATATATTTGCTCTCTTATATGAAGTTAGTATATGTGGTAAAATTAAAAATTTATACATGAAATTAGTGTACGTAAATGCAGGTGCCGGAGTAGTTACTATTTAACATTTTCTTGCATGTGTAGGGCCTTCAAAATTTACAAGGCATTCGGTGGCAAGTCTCGAGGAAGTACCTTGAAATGGAAGCATGTTAAGGTGATTTGATTTTCAAACAAAAAATAAAATAAAATAAATACTATATATTGTTTGGCATATGAATTCATTTTAAACTAACTATTAAGTTATCTTGTAATATTGTTGTAGTGTCCTCAACAATTAGGAGCAACTGACTGTGTATATTATGTGATGAGGTATATGCATGACATAGTGAAAAACCACAATCAAAGCATCGATTTACAAAAGGTACTACTTTAGTTTTTTTCCTTCATATTATACATTAGCTACATTATAGGTATATTTCGATCAAATCATTGCTGCAATACTAGTTAAATGCCAAGTCTTTATTTACTGTTCCGTTCATGTATTTGAAGAAAAAAAAATAAACCGAGAAAATGTGTAGTGATGCACCAAGAAAAAAAAATAAACCGAGAAAATGTCTGTGCAATCCTCATGGCTGCATTTCATTAATCTTAAAGCCATTTTATAGTTTCCATTCATATTGATATATTAGATCTGATTTTTAAGTACAGAAATTATTTGATTCAGAATTAAATTAGTTATTGATTAAAGTAAAGGTGGTACAGGTGAAAGTTTCACTGTCAATTTTTCTCTCATCTAAGCCACTAGCTAGTTGCTGCATTAATTTTGTAACATGGATCACGTTGTACCATTCAGCTGTTTAATTTAAAATTTTTATGCCTAAGAGGATTAATCAATTCTCTGTTAATTAATGGGATGTGGTTGCAGTTATGCTCGGAGACGCATCCCTATTTTCACGTAGTATGATAACCGATACAAAACACTGATATTTACAATCAATGTTTTTATTGCTATTTTCTTAATTAATTTTTCTGTCAATCTATGTGAAATAAATTAATTATTATTCAAGCAAACGAAAACATAAGTGCTTGCTTGGCAGTTCTAGTGTATCGACTAAATAAGGGATGAATAAATATAAATTAAAACAACTAATTAGTTGTAGGCGGTTCACTTGAGGATATTATGGACTGAGAGGTGTAGCAGGTAGGGCTACAATGGTTGTCGAAAATGTGTTGCGGGCTTGTGTGCAATGGTTGTGAGGTTCAAGTTGTGGAGAATGGTGAGTAGAAGTTCTGTGTAGTTGTTGTTGTGGTCTAAGGCGGGGTTGCTGTTGTTGAATGTTTGTAGCCGAAGTCAGCTTGTTTATTGAAGTTGCGATTGGGACTGGGGCATTCGACAATTGTGGTGGCTCTGGTTGTTCTAGTTGCTCTGTTTAGCAGCAATTGAAATGGTGAGGAGTTTAAGGCAGTTATGTATTGGTAGTGGATGGTTTGTTGAGCAGAGGTGATGTAAGAGGAGATTAAAATAGCAGGGGGATGTTATGAAAGTATGTAGTAGGTTAGGGTGTCTGATGTAGCAAGAAGTAGAGAGGTGGGGAAGTGTTTGATGTAGGAGGGGAGGAAGATGGTGCTGTATGAAAGTATGCAAATGGTTATCGGGGGAGGCAGGAAGTCTGGTGATGAATTGAAGGAGCTGATGATATATGTCAGTGATGATTCTGCTTGTTGGAGGAGATGCAGGCAAATTGAAGTGGTATTAGAGACAGAGGAGCAGCGGTTGTATATTGGAAAGTGTTGATGCAAGAAGCTGTTGATGGATGGAAAATGGTCAGTGATGAATGAAACTGATATGTTTACAGTGAAGACTTTATGGCAGTAGCAAGTGGTGATTATGGGGAAGATATGGAGTAGCCGCACTGTTGAAGTAGTGGTGATGCTTGCAGCTTGAATCGTATGAAATGCAGTTTGTGGTTGTGAAATGGATATATTGTTGTGTGACAGAGGATGGAAATGGAAATACAATGATCAAGTGCCACTTGATACTAACACATGGCAGAAATCCTACATAAGAAAAGGAGGATGGCTGCCTGCTTCTGCAGTCAGTGAAAGAAAAGGAAAAATATAAATAGATTAGCCCTAGAAACATAGGGAGGAAAGTTTTCAAATCTCTGTAAACTGAGTTATCGTTGGAAAGACGATGTTAGAAATCGCTTTAATGGTAAAAATTGTACTTGTAAATGATGAATCAACAATGGAAATTCCTTTTGCCCCATGGATGTAGAAACCTGACCTCTGAACCACATATATCTCTTTGTCCTTAACCTCTCATTGAACTCTACCTAATTAGTTAAAACAACTCAATTAGTACAACTAGCATTTAGTAATTTGTGCTCTTCTCATTATACGTTGTATAGTGAGACTGAAAATTGCACTAATAAAGGACTTTAGTGAATCAGACTGCTTCGACTGGCTACACCCGCATTCACTGTATGAACACAAAAAGCTATGAAGTCTACCTTGAAATCCAATGACATCTTAGCCCAAGAATGGATTGTCTCTTGCTTTATAACTTGCTGAACACTTATTTGTTACTCCTATGGCTATTTTGAACATAGTTTAGAGATCCACATGGTATGTTCCATCTCTAATGAGAGTCTGACATAGAGATATGTGTGAATTAATCAAATGACAAACAGACTTAAAGTGGTTCAGTTTCTAAGAATCTATGTACATTGGGATGATTTTGCTATTTTATCGTTTGATTCGCAATATTACAAAGCTATATTACTATGGATGGTATAATCTTGATATCAATAGATCTGAAACGTCCCTTCTCTAATGTAGGAGAATAGCATGTTATTTATAGAAGAAAACTACTAATGTCATCAAGCTAAAGTGGCAAATAACGTCCATAGCTCAGATTTGTTGTGGGGTTGTAATGGATTGTGAATGGTCACTTTGATATTGTTGCAGTAATGTCTGAGTTAATTGCTTGTTGATTATTTAGACTTAATTAGGGCAGAAGCGACTAATTAAAGACAATTAGGGGGTGAAGGTTTTCATACATTGAAGAGGGTACAACGTGACTTGTTTGGGTGAAGGGCAACATTTCTTCTTACCACTTTGCAATAGAAGTCACGATAGGAACAAGTGTCAATGTTTTTATCAAAATAATTGGTGGCAACATTTCAGATTAAATGAAATGCTGGTTGGGTTGTGATAAAGAAGTGTATTGATATGGAGTAGGAGTGTTGTTCAATGGGTAGTTTATTGAGATTGTTGCTTGAAGGTAGGTGCAGAGGTAGTGTCAGAGAGTTGAATGTAAGTAGCAGTTGTAGTGGTGGTGAATCACTGCAACAGTGTGTATGCAACAGTCAGGTGGCAGTTTTGGTTTATGATAGAGTTGAAAGTGAAGAGTTTGCAGTCAGGGAGGTTCGCGGTGTCGTTGTTGCTGAGAGAAGGTCGTGGTTTTTTAGCAACTGCGTTCGGTTTATTTTCTTTGTTGTTGGTCAATAACTCTTTTTTTTTCTTTGTTAAGAGGCTACTGTTATGATGATGAATTAGGCGACAGAGGAAGACAGGGGTGCGATGGAGATGCTTGCACTGTTGTATGGTCGTAGTATGTATTTGGGGAGTTGTTCGATGGCAGGGAGAGGGAAGTTGTTAACAGTGCGGCAGTAGTTGCTGACGTTGTTTGTCAGTGAGGAGAAGTTGTGGTGCACAGCAGTTGCAGAAATGTGGTGAATGGAAGGCATGGCAGCGAATTGCAGGGGTTGGTGGTGGTATTGATCGAGTGCGTGATGGAGTTGCGACTTGGAAGTTGACAGTAGCAGAATTGGTGGAATTATGGAATTGGTTGCTATGGTGAATGGTAGAAGTTGATGGGAGCAGTGATTCAGTGCATATGATGGTGTTGCAGGTTGGTTTTGGAGGTGGTCTGGGTCTTTTGGTTTGTTGGATGGTGGGGAGAGTGTGACAGTGGACGTATGGTTGCAGCAAAGTATAATGCAGATGTTAACAGTGGTTTTGATGGTCAGTTTGTATGTGGATTCAAGGCAGTTTGGAGTTGTAGTGCGAGTGATGTTTGTGGTATGATTTTGTTTAGCAAGACAGTTGAAAATAGAGGTGGTGGCAGTTGAACTCTAATGGGGTAGTAGAGTGGTTTCGTTGCTAGTTAATCGTTGGTGAATCACTGCAACAGCAAGGGAAATCTGATGGATAATGCAACAGTGTGTATGCAACAGTGATATGGGTGGTCGGGAAGGTTTGTTTGTGTGGTGAACTTTGGAAGTTTTGGTGAAATGCTGCTATTGGATCCATGTCATATTGCGTTATGATCTAGAATTAGAGCAGTATCCATGTTGGGTTATAATTAAACAAGCTCAAACTTTAAACTAGAATCATGAATGTACTATAATAGATGTACATATGCCACTGAATCATTTATATCCTTATTGCATTTTTTATAATTAACGTTTAGAAAAGTAGATTTTATTCAAGCGTTACTTTATTTGGTGAATGTAGTGATATAGTTTCTTCACTACACGTCACCTTACCAATAAAGTATTCAATATAAATTTACCATTTTATTCAAGAATTCAGGACAAGGGTTGAACGTGAAGTGCTGCTGAGGGAACTCTCAGACTGATCTTTTATATATATTCAGAGTATTCCTGATCACTTAATTATTGTCTTTTGTATAACAATTCTCTTAATTGCAGGACTTTGTACGAGACGGTTCTTATAACCAACAAGAGATAGACGAGGTTCGAGAGAATTTAGCTAGTTATATCATGTATAATTGGATGTAGTTGGTTGTGTACGCTGATCTTTTGTAACGTACGTTGGTATTTTGTTATGTACGTTATTTTTGTGATAGATTATACTCTATTTTGGTCTGTAAACATGAATTATGTTGATGGATAATATAATTATATTTTTTGTTCAATCAGTTCATAGTAACGTTGGTTTATAAAAAATTAAAATTCAATTTCATACTATTTCTATAATCCAATAATTTTTTTTTCTTTAGATATTACTTGTGTCGGTTGTTACTTCAAAGGAAACCGATACAACTTTATATCAATTGTGTCGGTTGAAAAAACAAACATAACCGACACAAATATCAATCATTTATGTCGGTTGTTATTAAAGAACCGACACAAAACTATGAACAGTTGTGTCGGTTTTTATAAAAGGACCGACACAATAAACGGCGGTGTGCTTCACTATACAAGCTGATTTGTGTCGGTCCTTTTAGAAAGACCGACACAACTGTTCATAGTTTTGTGTCGGTTTTTTAATAACAACTGACACAAATGATTGATATTTGTGTTGGTCGTACAACCGACACAACAGAAAAATGTCTTTTGTGTCGTCTTTATATGAGTCGGTTGTAAAACCGACACAACAAGGGTTACACAACCGACACAAATGACCAGTTTTGTACTAGTGGATCATTCCATCTAGCATTAATTCTATGCTTATTTCTATTACCGAAAATATATCTATAATAGTCTGTAAAAGCCTTATTAAGATCTCTTTGGTCAACCAATTCCACGTTATTCACAAAGATAGAATTTATCATATTACTACGTTTTCTACCATTAGCCATATTATGAAAAAAAATTGTATTGTTATCCCCTTAATTAATCCATTGAATTCTAGATCTTTGTTTCCACATAACCTTATCTTTTTCTAAAATTGAATTAAGTTCTTCTTTTAGGTTAGCGAGAAAGTTACGCTCACCTAGATTTAGTTGTCTAGTTTCTTCTATTTTGTTTATCTTAAGCATTTCAGAAAGAATGTTTTTGCAACGACCTGTAAATTTTAACGGTTTTTATAACGTAATTAACTGAATTCCATGAAATTTTAAATAATTAAAATTTGGAAATAAAAATTTGATATTTGAAATACGTCTATATAAACATAGCAAATAGTAAATTTTCATTGGAAAATATGGAAGTTTATTTTATTGTGTCATTTTATTAAAATTTAAATCAGTTAATACTTGATGATAATAAAATATTTCTCAAACCTGAATATTTTTATACAATAAATTTGTAAATCATCTTCTGAGTGAGACGTCATATCTCGTTTCATCAAATTTGGACCGCTATTGCTCCGTTTATCTTATTTCCGGTGTTTTAGCAGCATTTTGGTACCGATTATCGACTTTTGATAAGATGGTCGTATCGTTGATATTTGTATACCGTTTGGATCATCTCGTCGTGCTGATCTCTGTGGTATATTCTTTTGTGTAGTCCGATGTCCGGTAAGCGACGAATTCGGAAAAACGATTCGTTGTACTGGTTCCGTATTTTTGAACCTTTGGTGTTCCTCTTGCACGTTCGTGTATCAAACATAAGAAATTGGATGGCCACTTAGCTTTTAACATTCTTTGAATCCAGGCTCTAGATAATATATTCTTACTGTTATGTTGATTCACTTTATTTTCTGGACTCTTCCTTTTCTCTTCCGTTCTCTCTGCAAATTGATTTTGAAAGAAAATAATATATATTTCAGAGTTGCTTATATTATTCTGGAAATCTTACCTGCTCTTTTCTCTTTCATTGCCGTCTGAAACCAACTTTTGCCTACTACCTTCATACGCTTCCTTCTTCATTAAAAAAAAGAGGAAATGATGATAGCTCATAAAACAAATCACATATTTTTTTTTGAAATTGCTGCTTATATAGTGAGGGTCGAAACCCTTCGAACATCACCCATCACGGCCAAGCATCGGCCGACATCTTCTCGAGCCCGTCCCCTCTCCATCGGCCTCTGCATCCACTCCCTCCAACTAACCCGACCTCGCCACGTTGTACACCCTTCAACGCAGACAAACCTCGGCCATCTACCTCACCTTCATTCGCCTGTTGCTCTGCCACCGAAGTACACGACCAAAAAACCCTCGTTTCCCACAAACCCTCCTTCACATCATTGTCGTGCTCTCTGCCATGCCTGCCTGATGTGACAGCCTCTGGCCGCTTCCCATCCAAGAACGACCTGACCACCTTCCTCGTTTGCAACCAAACTTTCCACCACCACAACCCGAGCTCCACCCAAATCCACCACCCAATAGCATCCTTCCGTCCCCTCGCACCTCTCCGCTCTCGTGCAACAGTTGTTGGGTTAGTACACACACACATATATATTTATATGAGTTATTATATATATATATAGATTTTAAAGTTCTAAGTCTTTATTCTATATGAGTTATAAAGTTTGGTTACATGGTTAATTTATATATATATATATATATATATATATATATGTATTTACAGGTTTGCGTGTATGTATAAATATTACAAAGTATATATAGTTATAATATATAATGTTTATATTACAGTTTTATATACATTATATTTTAAGATATGTATGTATGTCAGGTTTACATATTTTATTGAATATATATATATATATATCTTTATAACTGTATATATATGTTTACAGAGATATGCCTGTATTTTTATAAGTGATTCATATATCATGTATATATATAATATGTTGTTAGTTTGCTGTGAATGACTTAGTAATATATGTGTAGATTTTAAATTATAAGTTTGTATTGTTCTATAATAAATATTGTTAAAAATATATAATAGGTCTATAAGTTTATATATATGATATATATCCGTTCATATACTAGTTATATATTATTAACTTAGACATTAGTTTGTATATATATACGCTTACATAGGTGATTCTGTGTTATATGAAAAGGTTTTTATAAAATATATTTCTGTGAAGTGTGAACACATAAAAGTTTATAAACTATATTATCTGTTGATGCTTTTCAAAATGTATATGAGCTATAAGATCTGATATATGAAAAGTTATATAAGTTTGTATAATTGGTTATATATATATATTAAGCTATATAATTTTGTATATAATAAGTTGCTATGCACATAATCATGTACATGATATGTTAAGTTAAATATATTTGAGGAGAAATAAGTGTTCTGTTTTATAAGTTTGTTTCTTTTATATTGTAGAGATATTAGTATATTTTATACATATATTTTGGTTGGGTTTGTTTAAAGTTTTATATGTGTCAGTTTATATAAGTTTTTAACCTGGCAGTAGTTGGTTCATATAAATCATATCATATGTTAATTTTATAAGTTATGATATGCTGTTTTGTGTATATGTATGACAGTGTTTGTTTAAATGATGTATACGTATATATATGAGTATAATTTGTTTCAGGTTGTATAAATGTTAGTTATAATGGTTTATATGTCTGATCTGTTTGTTGAGAGTTTGAATATGTATCAAGTTTTGACAATACAGGGGTTTTATTTTATAAGTTTAAGTATTGATTTCGTGTATGGGTTTTTAAGATGTAAATTATATATATACTTTTATTTTAATATTTGAGTTTTGGAATAATGAGTTTGAATTATATTTATTTTAATATTTGTCTTAAATTAAATATTGATTTCAAGGAAATAATAATAATATATATTTTCTATTCCTATCAAATTGATTGACTTTTCTCATCGATTCCTACACTACACCATAATCCCGATTTTGCAACTCCTTAATGCGGCAGCTTTGCAACGGCTTTGAGCCGTTGCTAATTAGAAACGGCTTATGGCCGTTGCAAAGGTCTTTAGAAAATTAACCTCCATCGTTTCCTTTTTTGCAACGGCTTTAGGCCGTTGCAAATTGAAATTGTACTTTCCTACCCCCTTTAACCCAGTACGCTCCCATATCTATCCAGTACGCTCATAAAAATAAAAAATAAAAAGAAAGCAGAAAACCCTAATCATCTCCTCCGCAGCACCTAGAACCACATCGCCAATCATCTCCTGCAATCTTCGAAACTACCCCGACCCTAATAGCGACCACCCCCTTTCCAAATTCGCAACCTAAACCATCAATCCCCCAATCCTCGCCTGAAACTCACCACAGCAATTCGCCCTCAACAGTTGAAGAAAGCAATTCCCCGAATTTCAATTCCAAATCGGAGAAGGCTGAAAACAGAAATCCGAATTGAAGATTGCGGATCGGTTCGAAGACCCTAATCTTGATTGAGTCAAGGTATGAAACTCGCAAATATTTTAGTTCGGCGTATGCTAAACGCTTCTCCTAAATGATTACTACAACTTCCTTGTTGTGTTCATATTTTGATTTAATTATACCCAATATTTATCTTCGATGAATTAACTCAGCAAACATCTGCATACTCACGTATGTTAGCTGCTTGGGATGACAGTGACCTTGATATACTTGAAATTTCATTGAAAACTAAGACAAAATTAAATGTTACATTGACATATGTAACTTAGTTAAGAATATTTGTATATTTGTGTGTCACATGTATGAATAAAAAACATCTGGTGTTACATTGACATATGTAACTTAGTTAAGAATATTTGTATGATGAACCGTTCTGCCTTAATTTTCATAGCCAAATTAAAAGCCTTTGAAAACTTGGCATCATCTTTTGCACCATTTTGATTCAAGTCTAACCAAAAAAACATTGAATTCCACCTGCTAAATATCGATTTGTAATTAAACTAAGTTAGAAGAGTAATAAAGTATATAGCATCAGTACTATTATTGACTTTGGACTTCAAAATTGCTTAATATGGAAAATAGTTTCACCATCCAATTCATGTAGCATGGAGAATAATGTATACAAAGCATCTATCATTGAAGTTCACATTGTTGCACATTTAAATATTATATATTTCAGAAAAGTTTTATAGTTCCAAATAGAGCCAAAAAGAGTGTAGAAATCCTTGCACTATAGGTAGCCAAATTTAACAGAGAGCAACAATTTTTTTTATAACAAAAAGTGGTTGAACTAAGTCTTGTTCTAGGTAATGGATAATGGTTTTAATTGTATAGCACTGTACATTTAGGCAGGCTACCGCAAATGAATAAACTGCATTAAGTAGGGAAAAACTATGATAAATATTTAGGACGTAGGAGTTTAATATTAAATTTTAGTATAGTGATCTGATAGGAATCAAAAATAAAAAAACAGTAGCACAAAATAGATGTACTTTTAATACATCTGTTCTTCTGTCAGCTGATGCCACATTACAGCTGCAATCTTGGTTTTATCATCAATGACTGCAAAATTTCAATACATAAGTTGTTTGTCTTGGTTTAAGAATAGTAACCAACATTTTTTTAAAACGTATCAATATAGTCTCGCGTGACCATTAGAATCAAATATTTATTCTTCCTTCTGATTTGACTATAATACCATTATATTCTGAACCCGTTAAGGTCCCATTTTGTCATTACACTTTGATTGATAATAATGAAATAAAAGAAGCTCTGAACAATATACACATGCATGGCTTTGTGGATTGGAATTTTGCCAAAGTCTTTGAATAATGAATTTGATTTTTGATTTTTGTTTTTGTTTATTATTATTATTATTACTATTATTAGTTGAAAAAAAAATGTTTTGGTAATCTGATCCTACCATTGAATGGTTTAATAATATGAAAGTATTTGCTAATCAAACGGGTCCCTGCGTAGATTTTGCCTGTTGCATGAACAATAAGCTTTATCAACCCAAAGGCGGGAATACAAAAATCTTGCATCTATCTGCACACATAATTCGTCTCCGATGGCACTTCTAAAAGGAACTTTTCACCTAGGTCCCTTGAAAAATTTAAATAAGCTTAGACTCCATGTTATCATAAAGTTGCTATAGCATATCTTGTTACATGCACATCATCAATTTTCATGCACAAATTTATATTTTTCCTCACTGAAATTTGGCTTCTCTTCATGTTGACTAGAATTAAACAAGTTTATATTTTTCCTTATCTCCTCCTGAACAACAACTATCAGCTGATGAATAACAAATTTCTGTTTTATTTTCTTTTTGTGACGATTTATCTCAGCTATTGCAATATGTTTTATTACATTTGTTCAGTGCTGACTGAAATGTCATTATTCTATCACCTTTACTTTTTTCTTCATGTACGTCTATCATTATGTTTATCTTAATAAGAAAATGCTTATGTATTTTAAGTTTTTAACTCCAATTTTAAACAAGAACCATGGCACAAGCAGCATATAACTGAGAATATATGTATTTATCTTTTGTGAATAAATAAAGCTATTTACCTTTTGTGAAAATGATAAACATAAATCTTTTTGATAAAAAGATTTTTTTTTAATTTTTTGAGACAAAGATAAATGCAGTAATTATGTTAGTACCAATTAAATAAATTTTGTAATCCTTTTGACATAAAATATTGCTCTGTCTCTGATGGTATATTTGGCTATGATATACTTTTGGGAAAATAAATTTGGAGAACTTGAGCTGTGTAAACGTTTGATATATCCGACTCGTAGTATAAACGTTTCTTTAATATTTCATAACTTGGAAAGTAACCGAATCTCCCATCTTTAGGAAGGTGCTATTGGTAGTTCAAACAAAAATAATTCATGGCCTTTTATATTTGATATATCAGGTCGGTATGTCTTCTAGCGTGGACAAACAGTGGATGAAAGAATCCAATTGTAGAACTCCGCGATATCAGGAAGGAGTGCAGGAGTTTATTAATTTCATTGAAAAAAATGGTGGTAATAAAGAAAAATATTCTTGTCCTTGCGCTAAATGTAAGAATGCGAAGGAAAAGATTAAATTAAAGGATATTCATTTTCATCTACTTAGAAGGGGAATTGATCCAACGTATACCATTTGGCATTTTCATGGAGAAGAATTGACGGAAAAGGGAAAACAACCCATCAGTCAAGCCATGCATGTCGATGATGTTGAATATCCCAGAATGGAAGATCTAATCAATGATGCCGATAAATTTCATAATTTTCAATCGACAAGTCAATTCCATGATAATGTTGACGAACCGCCTATCACTGAAGTTGACTGGCAGACCGATCAAAGTAAGAAGTATAAATCGCTTTTTGATAGTGCAAAAGAGCCATTGTATCCTTCTTGTCCAAAAGGCATAACAAAATTGTACGCCATTGTGAAGCTGAATAGTTTGAAAACGCAATACGGTTTTTCCGACAATGGTGTGACCGCACTCCTAGAATTTATAAATGAGTTAATTCCTGAAGGTAACAGACTACCAGCAAAATATTCGGACATGAAGAAGATAATTAAACTAGTTGGGATGGATTATAAATCTTATGATGCTTGCATTAATGACTGCATGCTATATTGGAAAGATGATGCAAACAGAGTTTCTTGTAGAATTTGCAACAAACCAAGATATAAGACAACATTTAACGAAGACAAAAAGGCCACCAAGGTAGCACAAAAGATTTTGAGACATTTCCCTTTAATTCCCAGATTGAGGAGACTTTATACAGTACCATGGATAGCAGAAGCTATGACTTGGCATAGTCGTGCAAAATCAGATCTAGCTGTTATGCGTCACCCATGCGACAGTTCGCAGTGGCGAAGTATAGATTCTTTTGATAAAACATTTGCCGTTGAACCACGAAATGTTACGCTGGGAATCTCAACGGATGGTTTCAATCCACATGCATCTCTAGGTACCCGCTATAGTTGTTGGCCAGTAATTGTAGTACCATATAATCTTCCTCCATCAATGTGCATGAAAAGAGAGTTTTCAATGTTGACATTGTTGATCGCTGGACCAAAACAACCAGGGAAGGATATTGATGTTTATCTACAACCGTTGATAGACGAGTTAAAGCAGCTATGGGAAGGAGTAATGGCTTTTGACTCTTTAACAAAAATGAGTTCACAATGAGAGCTAGGGTGTTGTGGGAAATTCACGATCATCCTGCGTTGGGCACATTATCGGGGTGTACAACTCATGGCTATTTTGCGTGTCCTACATGTGGAGAAGAAACATGTTCTTATTATCTTCCTGCTAGTAAGAAGATGTGTTACATGGATCATCGAAGATTCCTTCCTTCCAAACACAAGTTTCGTGATGAAAAATCAAATTTTAATAATAAACTAGAGCATCGTCGTCCTCCAAGGTCACTAAATGGTTATCAAGTTGAAGAGAAGGTAGCGAATATCAAGATGAAAGTTGGTAAAGACAAACATGAAATTGGTCGAAAACGAAAAAAGAAAGCCGAAGAAGAAGAATATGAAAATATTCCTGCATGGTACAGGAGGTCCATCCTATTTGATTTGCCGTATTGGAAAGCAAATTTGGTCCGACACAATATTGATGTTATGCATACAGAAAAGAATGTCACTGAACATCTCATTAACACAATTTTAGGTTATAAAGACAAATCAAAAGATGGCTTCAATGCACGGAAGGATTTGAAAAACATGGGTATAAAACAGAAACTGTGGGTGATGGAAGATCCTGAAACAAATAAAACAGCTATGCCAAATGCTACTTTCGCCTTAAACAAGGAAGAAAAGTTACGATTTTGCACCATTTTGAGTAACTTGAAAGTACCTAACAAATTTTCTTCGAACTTCCACAATAATGTGAGCATCAATCCTATTGAACTGACAAATATGAAATCGCATGATTATCACGTCATAATGCAACTATTACTTCCTGTACTGCTTCAGCATTGTTATCCGCAACATAAGGATCTACGTAATGCTATACATCGAATTAGTCTATTCTTTTACATTTTATGCTCAAAGGTGATAAATAGGGAACATCTATTGAAAGCAAAGGCTAGTTTGGTAGAAGCCATTTGTGTGCTTGAGAAACATTTTCCACCTGCATTTTTCGATATCAGCATCCATCTTATGGTCCATTTAGCCGACGAAGCATTGACTTGCGGTCCCGTTAGATACAGGTGGATGTATCCTTTTGAACGGTAAATTACTAATTTCACTTTTATTAACCATCGCTCGATTTAAACAACTATTGATTATTTATAATTTATATCTTTCATAGGTTGATGAAAATATATAAAGGATATGTTCGCAACAAAAGATATATTGAAGGGTGTATTGCGGAAGGATATATTGTTCAAGAATCCAGTCTTTATTGCATGGAGTATATGACGAAAGGAGGCGACAACACTCATAAACATACCCGTGAGTTGTTTTTAGACGATGATGACGAGTTTGCTAGTGAGATGCCTATAGACAATGGTAAAGATATAATCTTAACCCAAGTGCAGTATGAACAAGTTCGTAGATGGGTCCTTAATAAGCACGATGGGTTGGAAGAATGGGAGAAGTAAGTTAAAAATTTGTCTTAAGTTTCCATTAGCATAAATCAATTTACTTGTACGTTTTAAAATTTATGCTTTGTAGGAGGTATGAAATCTATGTGAAAAAAACTAAATCACAATCTCGTGCTGGAGTTATTCCTACTGAAACTGATCAAAGTTTTATTCTATGGTTACGTGACGAGGTAAATATAACATCGTATTAAATATTTCACGTGCATTTAACTGATCTTACTCCTTCATGACCATACTTCCCACATATTATTTTTTGTTAGTTGGCGAGGATCGACGATGTTGATCCTACTCTTTGGCGGCTGGTGAACGGGCCGATGTTCAAGGCACGCAGTTATGTGAAGTACCAAGTAAACGGATTCAGATTTTCCTCGAAAAGTTACGTAGAGCATTTGCTAACACAAGACAGTGGTGTATGTATGAGAGCAATTACCAAATTTAGAGCGAGCGGGAAGGACAAAAATTACAAGGAAGCAGAAACCAAGTATTACGGAGTTATTCAACAAATAATTGAGTTGGATTACATTGACTTTAAACAAACGGTTTTCTATTGTGATTGGGTAAAGGTTGAAGACAAGGTCAATGGTTGCAAGATTGATCCCATTTCAAACTTGATCATGGTTAACTTAGGAAAATTGAAGAGTAAAGACAAAGTGAACGATGAGCCGTTTATTCTTGCATCGGAAGCGACTCAAGTGTTCTACTCGAAAGATTTAAAAAATGACGGATGGTCTGTTGTTTTACACACGCCAAAACGGTTGACTAGTAATGTGGATGACATTGAGTTTCCTACTATTTACCAATCAGCTTTTGACGATAATGACAAGTTAGAAGATCTTATAAAATGTGTTTGTTGATATTAAATGCATTTCTTTGATGTATGAAGTGACTAGAAATTGTGTGTAAAAAAATGTTGAATTCTATTGTTGGTTGCTTATCTATAATCGTGGTTTGCCCCGAGTAAATGGATATTGTTGGTTGCTTATCTATAATCATGAAAAAAACATTAAGTTTTGATAAATTTTTATTTTTCATAAATTTTTATTTGGAACACAAATTTCATTTTGTTTTGATAATGAACATTCCAAGAGCTAAAGTTAAAGTTTAAGCAAACATAAAACCAAAAAGTGGAATTCATACGCATGGGACACGTGCGGTTGTAATGTTTGGGTCTCCTTAATTGGCGCCGAGCTCACCAGCATTCATCCAAATTTAGTTACCAAACGTAGATTAGTTTACTATTTGTTTTTGCTCCTTTTCCTTTGGACGGTGGGAGTATTCTGCATGGTAGAATTCAGGTAACAATATTTGCATTCGTCTTCATCTTTTCTTACTTTTCCAATCAATCAAATAAGTGCAAACTGCCGTATTTACGGGTTTCATTGCTTTTACGCCGTAGGCCAACCAACTATTAATTAACTTGTATATTTCATGATTTCCATTGGATTGATTAATTGGTCTTATAATTATTCATTGCTTTTATCACTTTGTTTAGCATTCCTGAATCAAACTTTAGTGTGGCATTAAATATCTTCTATCTTGATAATATCATGTGAATATTTACTTGCTTTGTTGTTTTACTAAAATTAAATATAACTTATTTGGATTTGTTTCAGCGACACTACTAGTACAGTTCATACGATATTATCACATTAATGTATTATGTACCTTATCCACTGTAATATCTGTTTGATTCTGTTTTGTCTTAATACAGTTTAATCTACATGTAATAACAATAGAGTACTTATACTATGTAAATCATTTACTGAAACAAATACAGATGTCAGAATCCCGAGAAGCTCCAACCCAGTCTACGCAATCATCAACAACAGAACCCGAGAAGGTTGACATAAATGCATATGGAGTTCCCGTTTCAAAAAATGCAGGAAAATTAGGCAGTCGCATTGGTAAACTTGTGCGGATGCATGTGCCGATCTCCTACGAAAGCTGGGATAAAGTACCGCCAAAAATTAAAAATGACGTGTGGGTTGAATTGTTGGTAAGTACCGATCATTTATTGCATTACCATGTACCAACAATCTAATCTGTTTATGAATCGTTTAGAAGCATATTATACAAATTATACAGGCACACACAAATCTGTTTATGGAAATTGTGGTATACATGTACACTGCATATGCTACATGTATACATGTACACTGCATATGCTTCATGTATACATGTACACTGCATATGCTCCATTTAAAATGACTGGACCTGATTTCTTATTTAA
The DNA here is from genome assembly GCA_030737815.1 of Allium fistulosum. Lineage (NCBI taxonomy): Eukaryota > Viridiplantae > Streptophyta > Magnoliopsida > Asparagales > Amaryllidaceae > Allium > Allium fistulosum. Next base: position 572,049,919 of record CM060906.1, read on the forward strand.
AAATTTATGTTCATGTGCACTTATACACTTGCTTTTCATGTGGCTCTGCCATGTCTTCATTGGTGTATTTGTTGAACCATACACACTTGAGTGGTTTGGGTAAATTTAAGTTGGTAAGAACAGATATCTCACTTGATCAAGTAAATGATAAGAACAGACACATTTTCATATGTACCCTTGTGATAGACTGTCTTGAATTCTATGACCTGCTGATTGACTTTAGTTGCTGTCATGTACTTGCTGAACTTGTTGAACCATTTTATTCAGTTCCAGTAAAAATTTAATTACTTTATCTATTTAATCATTAGCTGTTTAGTATTAACTATCAACAAATTTTGACCTTGACCTATCTTCATTTTTGCAGAAACGTTTTGACCTTGATCCAAATACAAAAGATTTTTATTTCAAAAGAATGTGTGAGTCTTTTAGGAGAAATAAGACTGAGTTGAGGACAAAATACTATGACAAATTCAGCAATTACGATGAAAGGTTGAAAAATTGTCCGCCCACTGTTAGTCAAGATGACTGGGAGGGGTTTTTGAAGAACGAAGAGAAACCCGGTGTGAGCGAGCGAAGAGAGATAGGCAAAAAAAATAGAAAAGGATATAACTATGGCCACCACACCGGTCGAACAAGTCATGCAGTCGTAGAACATGATATGGTATGTTTGATTTCATTTTCCAGTAATTCCACAAGTACAGTATTGTTTTGATTTTTGCTATTATATGCTCCAGAAAATATATATGCATATGTACAAGTGCAAGTATTTATCCCAGAAAATATATATTGCTCCAGAAAATATATGGAGAAAATATATATTGCTCCAGAAAATGATGCGATGTACAGCTTGCTAAAAGATATATGGAGATACTTGCACTTAGATAAATATATTTATGGATGGATATTCTTATTTATAACTTGCATATGAAACAGGTCATCATTTAGTTATATCATACTGCACAGGTCAGCATGACCTTTCTTTTCTTTCAAGTAGTTTCCATGCTTGTATTTCTGATTTAATTTGTTGCAAATTGACTATAAATTTGTTTATATATTTGTCATCAACAAACATGAACGTTTATATATTTTGGCTACATAAATTCCAAACAAATGGTACCTATATATCTTTCTATTTTAGTAATTGTTATGTTATAAATTTCAGGCCAGCTAGCCAACTTTAACCCAAAGTAATAAAAAATAGTAGCAATATTTTATTTTAATAAAGTAGTTCTAGTTCATTTGAATTCTTTGCTACTTGTAGTCAAGAATATATATGCATATATTTCTGGAGCAATATATATATCTCCATATATTTTTGCTATTAAGTGCAAGTATGAAATATCAATAAACTGAAAATATATATGCATGCATTAATATTTATTTTTTAAGAAATAAGCGGCAGCAACAAGCTTATAAGCATAGCATCATTTACTGAACCATTTGCAAGTCTGTTTTATTTTATTAGTTCAATTGATAAGTGTTTCCAGTACCATCATTTACTGAACCATTTGCAGGCTATTGCAAATCCGGATAAAGAAATAACACGTCTTGGAGTATGGGAGACGGTTCATACAAAAAAGGATGGAAGCATAACCGATTCCACTTCTCCATACTTTGTAAGTTAGCGAAATAATTGCTTTTTTGAATTATTCACTAATTCAATTTATATATTTATGCTTCATGATTAGGATAAAATTAAAAAGGCAAAGGAAGCAATGAAGGACGGTGTGGAAGAGGAGTTGCCGTTGGATGAAGACATACTTTCACAAGTTTTTGGGAAGGATACAAGAGGCCGGACTCGTAGTATTGGAACCAAGATATCAAGGACCCAAGTTAAGGCCTCCAAAATTGCACGCAAGCAAATAAAAACTGCTCAAAACATGGAAGATCGGATGACCAATGTAGAGGGTACATTGAAGACTTTAGTGGAATTGATTAAAGGAAATTATGAGAAGCAAATACCGGACAATGCTTCGAATGAAGGAGGAAGTAATGCATGTCACGATGCTACTGAAACACAGCCGGAAATTGACATTGGCAATCGACAGAATTCTTCCGAGTCGGTAAGTTTGAAGTGTGAAATCTTAAACTTTAATCTGGAGGTCATTGCGACAGGTACAGTATGCAGAGGTTCGTTGGGTTCAATTATTCATGGAAAAGCTGTACCGCCATCATTTGAGAAGTTGGTTGTGGATAGCATACTGCTGCCAGATGAAAGCACAACCAAGCAAAACCATGCTCTTGCTACGACCTTCGGAGAAGTTGGAGTCGGCGGTTTTGTGTGCCATCCGAAGAATCTTCTTCGATACCTGTAGACGCTGTAGCACATCAGGTAGTTACTTGCAAATTTATGCTTTACTTAAAACAGATGGATTGTCGATGATGCTTCATGGCTATTAAATAATTGTGTTTGCTCTCCATGGTCTTTGTTTGTTAGGCTTGCTATCAGCTTTTCTTTAGCCCTATTACTATACCTTTTCTTTATACTATAGTGTCCAGTGTTAGGAATTTTTTGACTATGTACGTAGAGTGTTGGCACCTGCCAGATTTATTAGCACCTCCTTCTTAAATATAGAATTATATTAGTGCTCTTCCCCTTGGAAGGATCATTCGTTTCTCATAAACATATTATTTAGCCAGTTTGATACAAGATGTTTATTTTTTTTTTCTTCCATTTTTCATTTTATATTTTAAGTGATAATAATGCTTAATCAAACAATCTTGAAGCAGGCTTTATACTTCAAATTTTTCATGCACATAAAATTCTTACAGAAAAGGCATCAAGCTGAGATCATGTTAGTTACTAGTATATTGTTAGTAATTTTAGTATGGGATGAATTTAAACACACTTATCTAAGTTTTTAAAAGTAGGTCATTCCTTCCAATAGTGCATTCCACTAAGCACCCCTTTAACTATTATGAAGAATCTTTTTTTCCATATTTTCGACCCGCATCGCAGCGGCCAAAATTTGAGCGACAAAAAATTTAAATTTATTTACTTTTACAAATATTTTCAATAAAAAATAAAAAGATATCAAAAAATGCATTTTTTGCTCAAAAAACAAAGAAAAATAGAGAAAATCAAAATTCTGGAAAAATAATAACAATTCCAAAGTTTAAAAGGGGTGGTTAGCGAAATTAGGTTTTGGACAGCACCCATCTAATAAAATTTAAAAGGTTGGTTGCTTAATTTTCACTTTTAGTATTTTTTTTAAAAGTATGCATGTTTGAAGCTTCATTTTGCTTTTGTATGCTAACGTGCGGACCAGTTTTGAATTTTTTGAGCTATCATTTTTTCTTTAACTTCATTTTCATTTTAAAAAAGAAGTTGCTCTCTATTGTTTTATAACAAGAAAATACGCCTATATGCCGGGTGAATATACAACCGTATATATATACAGCTATATTTCTTTACTATCCACATGTAATGTAAATGCTTGATCATAAAAGTTTACAAAAACGCACAGAACAATATTTGTATATAAAAAATTGGAAGCTATTTTGAACATCTGCAATAAGTAGAAAAAATCACATTACTGTCATTATTATGGTTTAATTTCCAATGGATAGAAATTGAAGGCCTTGTATGATTCAAACATCATAAAATAATGTGTAAAATACTAAAAATGCATACAAAGAAAAGATCACATACCTTTGTAAATAATTGAGTTCTGTGCAGTTGTTCTCTATTCTTGTCTTTGTTCTTGTTTCTTTACTTTTTTTTACTATGTATTGAATTGCATTGTGTTTGCTAATTGCTATTGCTTGAATTGCATTTTTAAGTTTACTGTCTCTGTTTCTGGTTCACTGTATTTTTATAAAAAGAAGAAAAAAAACTTATTTCATTTCCATATTTTCATTCACTATTACATAAATCTCTCTGTTGCATTGTCTGCACATATTTATTCTATGTTGCATTGCATTTTTTTGTTTACATCTATGTTCATGGTTTCATTTACTCCTGCACACACCATATTACCAGAAACATTGCACAAACCAATCTATCTCTGCAGCCCATTTCATCACAACATTCATATAATCCCTTTGCATTTGCATATCCACCTCCATTGCATTCATACTATTGCACCACCATCTTCCATCATCTACGGCAAGACAAAACTTTACAATTCCCTACTGTTACATTCATCTACCTGCAAAGCATCATACTTTCCAGACTTCCATTCTGGATAACTACCACTACCATATCCAATAGAAGTAGACACCATGTGTATTATACTTTAACATTTTGACATTTATCGTCACCTATGTTTATAAAGTATGGTAGTTCTTTGACTGATTTAAATTATATAAGGCATTTTGCCTGTTCAAAATATATGTCATATACAGTTTGCCATATACATATTCTGAACTGGGTTCTTCTTTGCAATATACAGATTCTTTGCTCTGTGATGATATAAGGAGGCTTCCTTTGCTCTGTGAACCTTTGACTGAAGATAAAAGCTTCCGCTCTTGGCGTTCCTCTCAAATAGTGTATTATATCTCTTGTAGTACGCTTGTAGTATGCTTGTAGTACTTTATTGTGTTCGTATTGTTTTGGTGAACTAAACTTTATGATGGTATTGTAGTACGCTTGTGTTGAAATTATCGTAACTTATGTGTTTTATGATGGTATTGTGGTATATATGCTTGTATTGAAATTATCGTATGTGTTTTATGATGGTATTGTGGTATGCTTGTATATCAAATATTCATAGATTTCTGCTGAATATGAAATGCAGTGAAAGCAATAAAAAACATTTTTTTAGAAACTTTTTAATATAACAACGGCCAAAAACCGTTGCGAAAATAAATTTGCAACGGCCTTTACCCGTTGCTCCAAGGCAACTATTCTATTGTATCTTAACATGTAGCAACGGTTCTAAGCCGTTGCTAAATAATATTCCGCAACGGCTCATAACCGTTGCTTTTACAATAAACTGCAATGGCTTAGAGCCGTTGCGAAATCATATTTAGCAACGGCTTTGAACCGTTGCGAAATTTAGCAACGGGTCTTTTTGCAACGGTCCAAAGCCGTTGCTAAATTAATATGCAACGGCTTAAAACCGTTGCGAAATCGGGATTATGGTGTAGTGCTATCTATCAGCTTTGTCCGTCAAATCTGCTTTCAGCTTACTTCTCTCTGAGATTGTTGTTTGGATTGGTCTATTGTCTGGATCGTGATCCAATTCGCAGCTTGTTGTGTATCAAATTCCTCTAGCCTCGAAAGGTGAGAAATCACTCACGATTAACATTCTTATATTTATTAAATTTGATTTCATTTGAAACGACAATTGAAATATGCTGCTAGTTTGAACTATTAATTATTTAATTGTTATATATGATATGTTATTATCTGTAATTGTTCACCTGTGGGATGTGACACCATATCCTATTGTTTATATTATATTTTATTGTTATTGATGACATATGCCTGTTGTTGATATGTTATATTATTATCATAATTATTCTCACTCTGCAAGTTCCCTGTTAGTATAGAATTCCCTATGGGTTGAAATCATATATACCCGAAAGATCTTGTAGAATAGGAGAAAATCGTTATGGGTTGAAATGATAAACCCAAGCGATTTTCATTGATTTGAATTTTGGGATTACGGGTTGAAAAGATATATACCCATAGATATTTAAATTGCGGATTGAAATGTTAAATATTCGTATCACTTGACCATAGGATAGAAAATTATATATGGACACCGTTGATCTATATTTTTGAAAATGACTTTCAAAGTTTTGAAGGAAATATATGGGTTCTAACAGATATTGATTTTTAAACTATAATATATAAATGCTATTTTTATATATGTCTAAATTTTAGATTTTCTAAGATAGTATGTTTGGAAAGCTTAATTTATAAGTTAGTTTTGAAATTGTAAATTAAATCTTATTATTAAATTTTATTTAAATTTTATTATTTTCAAACTTGTATAAAATAAGATTTTGACATAAATAAATTTAGTAATAAGATTTAATTTAAATAGTATATAATATGTTTTAAAATATTTATTTCAAAATTTATATTAATATTTTTAAAATAGGTTTATAACTTTAATAATAAAGGTTGGAAAGATAAATTAATGTTGACTTGGAATTTAAATTGGTTAATAATTGAATTCAAGAAAGAATTGATTTAAACTTATTAGTTTTGAGATTTTGAATAGATATGATTATAACTTGGTTTATAACTTGATTTGATAAAAAGTGATTAAATGAATATTCTCAATTGTAAATAAATTTGAGATTGAATGTTTAATATTGATTTAAATATATAAATTGGGATTTAAATAAATTGTTATAAAAACGGTTAAAGGAATGATTTCAATTTGAATAAATTTAAATTTAAATATCGAAATATAAAAGAAATTTATATTGTAAATGTTTGAATATTTAAACTTGAATTTTGGAACTTTAAATTGAAATGGTTGAACTAGAATTGATTTATATTGAATTTTGGAATTTAAGATGATTTAAATCGATTTGCGAAATTGGAGGAAACTAATTTTATTATATAAAGTATTTTATTATATATACCATTTTCAACATCTAAACTGTTTAGGTGGAAAATGTAATGATTTCAAAGCGTTATGGTTTCAAAATGTTATGGTTTCAAAGTGTTATGATTCAAAGTATTATGATTTCGAAAAGTGTTATAAATTTAAAAGTGTTACGGTTCTGGAAATGAATATTATTTAAAGTGAATAATGATATCGAATTTGATATGGTTTTGAAATGAATATGATATTTTGATTTGAAGTATGAATTATTTGAAATGAAAAGACCACGGTGTGAAATAAGCGTTTGGTTGTTAAAGAGACCGGGATCAGATATTGTCATACTCTCTGCCAATACCGAAAACCACTTTAACAACTGTGTATGTGGTGGAGATTCCAGAATGAAGTAGGATGGTTTGGTGACGATTTTGTATGGTATTTACGTAGCCCTGACTCCCGTGAGTCAGCTTGATGCGGCTAAAAGAGGAGCCACGCCGGGGCAAGTGAGGTCATTCCTCCGATCAGGCACATTTCTTCGATACCATTCTATTGCTTTTGTGATTTGATTGGGTGCACCCTTTGATTTGGGAGTATGTCACGAGGTGGGCGGTAGTAGCTGCTATGCGTTACCACCAGTCAGGATACGCAAACGGTATATCTACCTTGGCATTGCCTCAAGTGCCTTGTCGCATGCTCTATCGCGCCTTCTACCAGTTTGTTTTGTACCGTACCTATGTGGTGTCCTCTGGGTAAACCTCCAGTTTACGGAGGAGCAAACGACATTGTATAGACTACGTGAATATATAAAATGTGTTAAAGGGGATATAGGTAACGCCTTAACGCTATTTTCATACTTTTACTTTACTATAGACATATTATAATAGCATATATTACTACATAGTAGATAGTTCTACAGATCCTTAAAGGATGGGAATCCCAAACATCCTTTAAGTTACTTGTATTTCAGTTGACATTTCACTTGAGTTGAATTTATTAATATAAGAATGTTAATCCTGACTCGAGTGTTTTGTGTTTTTCTTTACGCTCGGGTCAGACTGAGTGTTACAGCATTTGAGACTCATCTTTGAAGATTGGAGCTTTGTTTGAAGATCTATCTACCCAGCTTTCAGCTATCCAGTTGTTTGTCCAGACTTGTCATATGTTTGTATTCGAGATTACATTATATTGGAGATATTCAGTTGTATTTTATTTCAAACTCTGTTGTTTATATAGTAGCTTCATGAACTACTATTCATCTATTCCGCTGCTTATTGTTTTTAATACTCTGTGTCTGTGAATCTGTGATTGATTTATTTACTATATATGCTGAATTTTGCCAAATATAAATTAACAATATGATATTTTGAGCAATTCTAGTCTGACATGTGCGGATGCGAATGGCACGAAATATGGGTTGTTACAGTTTTCTTTTTTAATTTTAATACTACCAAAAATATTCTTACTCCAATTCTTAAGAAAGTTCCTAAGTCCCCTAAGTTTTAAAACAATTTTTTTTGCAGAATTATCCATATTTCTGATATTGTAAAAGTTCATAGAAATCAATTTGTTTTTAATTAAATTCAAAAAATTGGATTCTAATAACTACATTTTTTCGAATTTAAAAGATCTATTAACAATCCTATGATGATCACATGTAATGATAGGACAATGATCAGAGTAAGTGTAAGGCAAACCAATAACTCTAAATAGGAAATTTATCCTCAATTTCATCACTGACGAAAAACCTATCAAGAAGGGTCATAGAAGGGGGCTCCCTAGTATTACTCCAAGTAAATTCTCTATTCAAAAGAGGAATTTCAATCACATTAGAATTAATAATAAATTGGTCAAATTCCTCTATAGAAGAGAAATCACCTTCCCGTGGTGAACGCTTTCCAAGAAAACACGTAACATTAAAATCTCCCCCTAAAATCCAAGAACCAGGAGCTAAAGATCTAAATTCTAGACATTCATTCCAAAGAACCCGACGTCCAATTTTTGAGTTAGGCCTATAAACATTAAAAATACTTAAAATAGAATTATCACTAAGTTTAATGAGAATAGTATGCAAAGAGTGTTGCGTAGAAATGGATTGGAGCAATTTAAAGAATTATCCCGCCACCCAATAAGTAAACCCCCAAAAGCACCAATAGAAGGTAAATAAGCCCATTTCCTAAAATGAAAACCTCCTAATCTTCTATAAAAATGAATATCAGGATATTCAATTTTAGTTTCCTATAAAAATACAATGTCAATAGAATAGTCTTTAAAAAAACTCTGATTTTATCACACTTATTTAAATCGTGTAAACCTATGATATTCCAGCTAATAATCCTTATAAACCAATAGATCTAGCCCTCTCAATCTCTCTACTTCTAATGAACGCAGTATCTAACTCAATGTCGAAAAAAACAAAAGCGGTATCCCTAGCTAACTGACAATACTCAGTGGATGACAAAATACCTAGAGCATAAAAAGAAAAAGTACTATCCAAATCAGAACTCATACCTGAGCCTGAATTCGAAGCGCCACTCGTGGCACTCGAATCAAGTAACTCACCCAAAAAATGAGAGTGACTACCATTAATCCTGGCACTACGACCAACGGACCCGCCAGCGGCAACAGATTTCCTACGCCTACCTCTCTTTTGACAATGAAGAAACTGAAGAGGCTAAATTATCTATACCATCCTTAACTTGAGAGATAATAGTTGCTTCAACATTTCCTTTAACCTCTAGAACATTTGACATGTCTTCAATCACATTGCATTGCTCAACTGTAGAACCATCCTTATTCATAAACGAATTAAAGCTCACATCTTTTTTATCTTCCAACATAAAAATCCCCTTATCAGCAAAAGAGGAATCTACTGATACGTGTGCACCGTGAACGTTTAAAGAATGCTGTGATTCAACACCAGCCAAAATATAATTTGAATTATCAATAATAGCATCTTCAATCACTGAAACTTCCCTATGCAAATTTTGAGAAGCTATTGCACAGTTTGAGCTTACTATATTCACAGTTCTACCAACCGATACATCAGAGACATCCTTATCTATATCAGATCGAAAGTCATTATCAGTTGACGAATTATTTAAAACACACAATGAATCACTAACCACCATTTCCAGCTGAAACCATCAGAATTATTAGAACTATCCTCATTCTACAATTCAATCGAACATTTCGATGGATCAAGAATGGTATCTCCAACCACTACTCCATCTTCACACGCAAGCAAATTAGTGCCAACTATACAAAACTGAGCTTCCATCTCTGCATCATGTTTCAACTTCTCTGACATATGTGCACAACCGAATACAAGTCACAATTTGACACTTTTTCGGTCACAAGGCAAGCACAAAATTTAGCACTGTCAGCACTAACCATCTCTGGTTGAGATTCTACAACAGTACGAGATTTATAAGAAGAAATCACGGATTCATTCACCACTATATTGTCATCAACAATGTCTTCCTCCGATTGCAATTTGAAAACCATCAACCCATTCGCAGAATTCATATCTCCATCCACTTTATCAACTTTAATCTCAAGCATCTCACCACTTTTATCAATCACATACATCGTTTCCAAGCATTTTGTATCTGACACAGGTGCACGCAGAGATGCACACTGTGAATTTTCTACATATATGCATCCACCATGTGAGACAACAACACCAATCATCTTTGGTTGAGATTCAACAACAGTATGAGATTTATAAGAAAAAAGCACGGATTCTTTCACCACTATTTCACCAACAATGCCTTCCTCCGATTGCAATTTGAAAACCATCAACCCATTCGCAGAATTCATATCTCCATCCACTTTATCAACTTGAATCTCAAGCATCACTCCACTTTTATCAATCACAGACATCGTTTCCAAGCATTTTGTATCCGACACAGGTGCATTCAGAGACACGCACTGTGAATTTTCTACGTATATACATCCACCATGTGAGACAAAAGTAAGATCTGAATCTTCCAATAACTCCAAACAATCAAAAGATTATTAGTAACTAAACTGAAACTCTCCACTTCGCGAGGTTTTGCCAAATGCTTATTACGAACAACATAGTCATCAACAGATACTCTCAATTGATCTGCAGATATAACATCACCTTTAGGCTGAAATGAAAATCCATGATCACAACCAGCATTAATAAGAGAAGAGAGAGATCCTTGTCTACAAAAAGAGATATCTGGATCGAATAATACTGGATCGAAAATGATATTTTCCTCTCTCTGATTAACAGCGCTGATTTCTGAATCAATCATGCCATTGATAATATACTTCCCATCATCAAAACAACCACTATGAATAGCCGAAGAAACTCTAACTAAGTTTTCCTCATTAATCAAAAGAATATTGTTTTCCTAAATATTCAACAAGAGCTCCCAATTTCAAACTGTAACCCTTACCAATGTTGACATCATTGATAACATCAAAATGTCTGAAAAGATCTTCCAATAAATCAATACCCACTTCCCTTTGAATCCAAAGATGATCTAGTAAAACTCCCTTAAGTTTCATGCATTTGAGAACAAACTGAAATCCATGATCTTTGATAGACAATATTTTTCGACTACCATCTAAGATCGATCTGCCTGAATCGCCAGAGGGACCTCTCAATGTCATCGAACACTTGTTCATTTTATGACCAAAAAACTCACATTCGAAACACCTAATGGGATCTCTACAGACATTCGCCAGATGAGATAATCCACCGCATCAAAGACAAAATCTCTTCCCTTTCCTGGAATCAATCCATTTCTTGGATGAAAGATTAGAAGGATATATGCAATTGGTAGATTGAGGTGATAAAAAGGATTATCTCTAATAATTTAAGCATAAGAATGAGAATTCATTGAATTAAGATTCGTAGACCAATACGAATTAGAAAGATAAGCAGAGGACGAATTAAGATGAGGATTAGACATAGACGATGAAGAAAAAAGAGCGGCCATTTCATCGTTGTGATTTTTAATATCAATTATATACATGTTGATTTAATTTCAGTTATATACTTGTTATATAAATTGTTAAATGCTAAAATTTGATAGTTCAGCCATATTGGATGTGTCACCGACATATATTAAAAGTTGAACCTTTTTAGAGTTAAAGGTAGTAATAGCATTGATTAAGTGCTACGATAGCTATGGGCCTCGTTATAGTATTTTGAAATACTATTAATTGCTGTTTGATTTGGAAATGATTTTATTCGGAGAATGATTTTAAACCTGAATTTTGGTATTTTTGTAATATTTATTTAAAAATGGGTTTTGAACATCTCTATATTATTTCAACCTTTTTGTTAATCTTTTCTAATTTATTTAGAAATGTTTTAGAAGTATTTATATTTATAGAAAATTTATTACAATAATGAAAGTTTATTAAAATTAATGAAAAATTATATTAAAGGAAAACAAAGGGAATTTTTCTGCATAAAATAAATTGATTTGTTTTTAAAAGAAGATAGAAATAATTTTCGATAAATATTGTTGGAACTTTTTATATAAGATGTTGTATAAAATGAGAGATTTATAAATGTTATTTTATACATAAAGGAATAGTTTTATAAATGGTATTTATAGATAAAAAAGAATGGATTTATAAGTAATAATTTTAAAACTAAAATAATACCATTTTGTGGAATTAGATAGTAAATCATATTTGTGGTTTTATAGTAAAATGTTGAATGATCCTTCTATGGAATTCCAAGTAGGATTGCTATATAAAATATAAAACGTAACCTCGGACCTCACAACCTGTAATGACTAAAGCAGGGACGTATATCAGGGCTATGTGGGTTGCTTCTTTTAGGGTATGATCATCATTTATATCTATATCGACATTTTCTGATTATGTATGCTTGTGGCCATGGAAATGGTTTGTCAAGTCGACATTATTAGTTGTATACCTATTATGTTGGAATTTAATTAATGTTACAGCTTCGGCTAAGATTCAATATTTATTTTAAACCCTACACATTATTATAATATCATAAGATTTCCTATGAAATGGTTTGGTTATCGTAACACTACACCAAACATGCCATTTTGTCACACTTTTTTCGTTTCATTTTGTCACGGTTATTATTGTTGGAAATTTGTAATGGTTATTACTGTTACATTGTATTATCACGGTTATTTCCGTGACAAAATTTGGACTTTTTGTAAATAACTCAAAGACGTTGGATAGAGTCGTCATTTATGTTTCAATTGTTACTTTAGTTGTTTCTCACGCTTCTGCTCTTATCATTCTTCCCTAAATCAAATTAGGTTTAAGCCATTCTATTTCAAAGCCTTGATTCGATCCAGCGTGTCGCCCCTCTCTTTCGCCTACCGACGTTCTATTTCAAAGCCTCCGCCCATCTCTTTCGCCATATCCGCCCATCTCTTTCACCACCTTCACCCTTCTACAAAGTCAGGTAATAATTTTCATTTGTATTTCACATTTTTGTTTGTATTAATTTTGTTATTTATTCAATTTTAATTATGGATCAATTTTATCATGGTTCGATCTTTATATTTGTTGATTCGTTGACACTGAAAGAATGAATTGAGACTGTTCATGAAATGTTATTTTCGTTTTTCTTATTTTACACAGATTTGTATGATATGTTTATATTTGGTAAAGCTTCAAACTGTAAGCTTGTTTCGGTCCATCTATTTGTCAAGCGTAGTTCCTTTCAGGTTTAATGATAACCTTCCTTCCCCATGAATTGACCATTTTATTTTATAGTTTAGAGTATGTAAAGTTAATGCGGAGTGAGGATTTATTTTTATCTTTTCTTTTTCGTTTTTTCTAAATAAAAAAACATATGTATGAAATAAGAAATAATACGTTGAGACCAACATATATATATATATATATATATACACACACACATACTACATTCACATAGATGGCAAAATTATATTTTCAATTGAACATTAAATATATATATCAAATGGGAACTTTAAAACGATCCAGTTTTGGAAAAGAAGACAGAGTGGGAAGGGTCATTTTTTCCACTGTTTTTAAAACTAATATGTGAAGTACTTAGAAACTTAGTCCTTCGTAACAAAATAAAATGGCTACTACTTCGTTCACTAGCCTTCTATTATCCTACCCAGAAGTCTTATTAGCAACAGTTTCCTCCCTATTCTTATATTGTTATTACCAATCAGTTATTCCAGTTAACTGGCCGGTAGTGGGCATGCTACCGGGTCTTTTGATCAACCTTACCCGCTTCCATAGTTGGGTTACCGACCTCCTCCACGAGTCCAACTACACGTAGAGTATACGTTGCCAGTGCGATTTTTATGCCAACTATAGATGTCTATTTTACTTTTTTTTCTGCGTTCATCTATCCTCTTATATGATTCTACACTTTTTTATTATTTACATGGAGCTGTAAAAGATATAAATCATTCCTTGGAAGAAGTTAATAGCCTGTCATCCTTGTTTACCTACCCTTGGTTTACTAGATTTCATCAGTTCAACAAATTACAGACTTAAATGAATAATGTCTTATTCCAAGTAGATTCTTAGTTGCTAACGGCTTGTTTGGATGAACTTAAAGTTATATGTGTTAACCACTTTATTGTAGATACATCTCTTGACATTAATGACTTAGAGAACATAAATTTGTTAGTTCTCATAGTTTAGAAATTTAGGCTAGTTCTCATAGTTCAGAAATTTATGCATGGCTCTTGAATTAATTTAGATAACGGTTGATTTGTGTCTGATGCATCAGTTTAGTTCTTTGTTGTTCACTCAGATTGCTTATGCATTTATTTGAAACAATAGTTTATTTTGTAGCATGGAGTAAATTCCCACTTAGCTGAAATTGTATGGCTATAAAATAATTATAGGTTGCCAACATGTACCGGAATAAAACTAGTTTAAAACGAAAGTAACATTTTCTTTTATTAAACAAGCATATAACCTTAACATGGAGTAATCTATGCTAGTTTATTTTTATCCAACTTTTGAACTAATAATGCAAATATGAGTTAAGCCAATTCTTTTTTGAAGAAGTACATCATGTCATCATCTAGACCATATTTGCATCATATACAAAAGATTTTTTTATTTTATTATTAAAAAATATATATAAAAAAAGCCATGTTTACAATATGTTTAGAAACCAAGTTAGAATGATAATTGAGCTTCAAAATTTGATGCATATGGAGTTTTTGCATTAGAAGGAAAAATATATGCAACAATTCAACAATGAAAAAAGGGATGAATAAAAACGAATAGAAGACTAACATTGCTCGTAATTGACGCTACACTTGGCAGGAAGCTCCAAGGCACCATTACGATCCACACCAGAAATAGGGGGGCCATTAGCAATAGCACATAAACAGGGCTGCCCTAAGTTACGAACCGCATTGCAGCATAGCTCGCTAGGGGGTGCAGGGCTGAAAGGGGAAACTGCAGGCCTACATGGCATCAGCTGCACCAGGGCCGAGAAGAAGGTAGTCCCACATGCCTGAGTTGCAACTGTCTGGCCCTTCACTACTACTCCCCTTGATATTAGCAGTAGCATCACAGTGAAGGTAATTTGTGTTGAACTGATATTGCTATATTGTGTTGAACTGATATTGCTATTGCCATCTATATATTTTTTAGGTATTTCAACTTTTATTCTACTCGGAAGTTATTGTTGTTTCTGATAAATAATTTGTTTCTTCTACTAAACATATACGTCTATTCTTTTTGACGTTATTTGTTTGCAACCCTTTTCACTTACATGTGGACTTATTTGTTTATGTCATAATAATTTGTTTGCAACCCTTTTCACTTACATGTGGACTTACGATGTATCGTAAGTAATTAAGAAAAAATTGAGGCATTGTTAAACGAATGCCACTTTTGAATACGAGAGAGTTTTTTGTGGGATCACCGAGTTTGTGTGTTATTTTCGTATGAGATACCGTTCGTAGTGTAATTTTTTTTAATGAGGTTTGATCAAACTTTTTGACTTTTTGTATACAGAACTGGAGTCCTTTAAAAACACCTAAAATTTGTAAAATTTGTGCATTTTACTTTTTATCTTGTAAAATTTTTAGTAGTATATAAAACTACTTCTTATATCTCTCTTAGAGCTCAGTATGATTGATTTTGAAGGTTTGATATATGTTTGTTCCTGTGCAATTGTATGGATTACTTCAGTCTATCAATATATGGACAACTGGTAAAAGAGCCAAGGAAATAAGCATTCAGTTTTTGTTTTTAAAAATTGTTCATAAGCGTTAATGCGTCTTGCATTTTCTCAATTTAATATTATTTAAGCATTCAGTTTTTGTTTTTAAAAATTGTTCATAAGCGTTAGTTTGGTTTAATTTTGTATTTTACGTTTTCAACGTTCATAACAAAATATGAGCATGATTAATTTTAAAAAATATAAAATTTTAGATTATTGGGACCACTATGGCGGAAGTAGTGGATGGACATTGGAGAAGACGGATTGTTTTCCATTTTTTTTGTTATTTTTCAAAACACAAAAAACAAAATAAATTTGTTTTCTATTTTATATGTTAGTTTCGTTTTTCAGATCGGTTCTTTGTTAAAAATATACCGTCTGTGCACGTTTTCTTGACGAAAACAGAAAACTAAAAATGGCAAATCGAACGGGATCTAAAGTGTGTTTTCTTTTAAAATAAATATATTATTGTATATCATTTGTATAGTGCTTTAATGTCAGCATACTGAATGCACAAACAACAGTACAAATGGTGTGCCTTGAAGCCGTTAGGTCTCAGTATAGTTGCTTATATTTCTTAAATATCTTTAAAAGAAATTATCACATTATTAATATATTATTGTACATTGAAGCCGTTAGGTCTCAATTTTCCTCAATAAAGGTGTAAATTGGTATTGTTGTTTGTATAGTTGCTGCTTATAAAAAGAAGTTTATGTCTTTAAAATAAATTGAAGGGACAGTGTTGATGAAATTTGAGATCATTTTAGGACATTTTCAACGTTTGCTAAATTAAATACTCCATATCCCAATTCCAGATCTAAAAGAAATTATTATTTTCAACATACCTGACAAGGAAGGAGCATTTGCATGCAAATAGTTAATGCATTGTTTGTTTATTTATTAACTTCCTACACTGTATGTCTTCATAAGTTGTCTGATGTACCCATTCTCCATTAAATAAGTCAGAATAATATTTAACTGTCTGATCTTTAATTTGATGTGTGTCAAATATCAATTCCCATTTGTCATTATGAAGTAACTTTATGGTGTTCTTGTACTTTCTCATACTCATTTTAGCATTAAAAAATTGAATTAGAATCATCCTCAATGAGCCAATTAATTTTGATTTTTGCACTGCATCAACATACTTTTCATACATTTTCCTTCTCAAAGTATTGCCTGCATGTATCAGATCATCATAGAGAAAGACATCCTCTGGGTTGTTATCTACAACTAATAATTTGTTATTATAATTTGGTTCCAGACTAGTCAAAACATCTAAGTCCTTTTATCTTGTCCTATTCCACTGTTTCAAGTTCGGCTTAATTCTTCTAAGTTTGATCATGGAGTTTTGAATAGCAGACCCCATGTGTATTTTGATAGAACATTTACCACCCGATCCTCATAATTATTTACTAAGTGCTAGCTGTTGTTATATCAGAAAGGCACTCCCCTTTGTTGGGTAGGTTGTGTATGTAGTTTGATGATGATAGGGATATGATCACTCAATGGTAATGTAGTGGAAGCAGCTATAAATTTAGGGAAGTGTTGTAATATGGTGTTGTTTATCAGCACCTTGTCAATGTGCATGGCTAAGCCCCTTCTTCATGTAAAGTGAAAACCTTGTATGCTAATCTCTATAAGGCCACATGTGAGTAGACAGTTCGAGTAATCCCTGAGAGGAGGAAAGTGAACCGGTATCCCTCCTTTCTTGTCCTTCGGGTTAAGTATGTTATTGAAGACCTGTATTAGTAACCATGCTTTATCTACAGCACTTGCTAGACTAGATAGTTCTTGCCATAACAATTTTCTATCTAAAAACAAATTAGTTGCTCACACAATCGTTAAGAACATAGAATATCCTTCCAAATTTGTAATCATGCATGTTATATGTTGTATATTAGCTTGAATTATATGTAATTGCCAAATTGATTTGTCCCATAGCATAATGATTTTGCCTTTTGAGCTGTAAACATTATTATGGCTTAAAAATTGTTTGATGTATATTAGCTTAAATATATTAAAAGCTATCGTAATTTTAACTAAATCATACACATGTGGTTTTAATTGTATTTCTGTGATGCAGCTTCAACTACACAACATAATGCAGTTAAAACTGCACAAATGTAAGACAGTTTCACAAATGTAAGACAGTTTCACAAATGTAAGATATATAAAATTTTAATAGCCTCTTTATTCAATATCTTATGAAATCTGCTTAGATGCGTTTTTGTAAGTTTGCAAAGTCTATCTAGATACAACTGTGTACGTGAATAGTAATTATGAAAATCATTATATTCTATACTCTATATAACAGTGGCAACATAAGTTTCTAGTGTTCTTGGTCATCTCTTTGCAGTTTTATTATCTTAAATGCATTGGTCTTGCTTGAGTTTTATTTGAACTAGATAATATATTTATCTTGTACTGTATATTTTATATTTGAGAAACCCACATCGACAGAGTTTCAAGATTTATTTACACCTTCTCTTCACCATTTTGCACATGATTATTATTCTAGTTTTGGCTGCATTTGTTTGCAGTAAAATATATGCACAGTGCTACTCGCTTGTTAGTGTTAGCTTACAATAAATGAGTAATTTTTTGTATAAAAAGTAATAAACATTAAGAACCTCAATAAGCATAAAGAAAATGCTTAATAAATTTTAATTACAGATCATTCGAAACCAAATTATTATTTGAAGTGATTTAATATAATCATCAGAAATGAGTCCTCTCTGTATGAGATTAGGGACAACATAAATAGTTGAGTGTTAGGCATTATAGGCCAAAATCTTGAAACATTATGTCTTTGACCAACCGTAAGGTGTTCATGTATTGTTTTATTTATATTAGCATGTTATTTAATGCTTCATTTATGTATTAATGTTGTATTTACATAAAATTGTAGGAACAAATAAATTTTCTTGCTAATGTCGAAGCCTACATCGAGAGAGTGGATTAGAATTCGGCATAGGAATACCAATGAATATATACAAGGAGTTCGATATTTTATGGAATTCGCGAAGAGTCATTCATCACCGGACTTTGGACTATGCAGCCGTCCTTGTATAAAGTGTAGGAATTCAAAAAAGTTGGCTTTTAAATTAGTAGAAAAACACTTGATCATTCATGGTATGGATCCAACATACGACGAATGGTTTTTCCATGGCGAGAGAAGCGACAATGATGTGGTGGTCAATACTACGCGACATAATACCTATGAGGCTTACAACTCTAATCAATTTCAAGAACAGAACCATGTAGGAGATGCGCTAGAAGACCTTGTTGATGATGCATATAGAGTATATGGTAGCGTTGAAGGCGTCGGTGATGGTAACCATTGGAAAAGGTATCAGGAATACAAAAGAAAAGCAAATGAAAAATTATACCCTTCTTGTGAAGATGGTCTTACAACATTAAGTGACATTATAGAGCTTCACAATTTAAAAAAAGATTTTAATTGGTCAGGAAACAGTATGACCGAGTTGTTGATACGATTGAAGCGGTGGCTTCCAAAGGAAAATACAATACCGGAGAAGTACTCGACAATGAAACAAATGTTAAAGGATTTGGGAATGAAAGTAGAGTGTATACATGCTTGTGAAAATGATTGTATATTGTTTTGGAAGGAATACAATGATGCGTTGGAATGTCCACGTTGTCATACGTCCAGATTTAAAGTTAAAAATCAAGGGGAAGTGGTAAAAAGGACAAAACAACCTCGAAAATTTTTGAAATATTTTCCAATAACTCCGAGATTAACAAGGTTTTATACTATACCATGGATAGCTCGAAAGATGTTATGGCATAGTGAAGCAAAACCTTGCTGGAATTCCATGCGTCATCCTATTGACTCAGCCAAATGGAGATCGTTGAAGAACAAGTGGCCAGAGTTTGGTAAAAATGGGTGAAATGTTTGGCTTGGTATTGCTACTGACGGGTTTAACCCTAGTGCAACAGAATCAAGTAATTATAGTTGCTGGCCTGTGTATACGGTTCCTTATAACTTACCCCCTTCATTATGTATGAAGTCGGAGTATCAAATGTTATGCTTGTTAATTCCTAGACCAAGAGCACCTAGTAAAGATATTGATGTGTATTTGGAACCCCTTATCGATGAATTGAAGCAGCTATGGACAGAGGGAGTGCCTGCATTTGACATGGATAAGAAAGAGCATTTCACTTTGAGAGCAATGCTATTATGGGGAATTCATGATCTACCTGCATTTGGAAATTTATCTGGTTGTGTAACACATGGTTACAAAGCATGTCCTGTTTGTGCTGTGGAGACTGAATCAGAACGCATTGGAAATAAGATTGTTTATACGAAGTATAGAAGATTTTTAAAGAATGGTCATCCATATAGGGCATTGAAACATGGATGGTATAAGAATATAGAGGATAAGGAACCTCCAACACGATTGACGGGATCAACTCTTTTAGAAAAGCTTGCTCATATCAAATATGTACCCGGTAAAATAACAAAAAACGCATAGTAGATGATATCGACCTTGACGATGAACATTTTGTAAACGAAAATGGCGATGATGAAAGACCAGCATGGTATAAGAAGTCAATTCTTTTTTGCTTAGAGTATTGGAGTAGTCATAGAGTGCGACATACTATTGACGTGATGCACACTGAGAAGAATGTATCGGAGCATTTCATTAACTTGTTGTTTGATAGATACAAACAATCTTCCAAATTTGCATTTGATAAAACATACAGGATGCAATGTTGTCAAGTTCTAAAAGATGCAAAACTTCCATCATGCTTTGGGACTAAGTTAAGCAACTTAGTAAATATTCAACCACCCAGTTTGAATATTAGAAAGTCATATGACTATCATGTTATTATCCAGTATTTTTTGCCTATCATGGTTCAACATGCTTATCCAAAGTGTCGTGACTTAAGACGTGCGATATTACAAGTATGCTTGTACTTCAATATTATTTGTTCGAAGGTTTTAATTAGAGAGCATGTCCAACCTACCAAAGATATGATTGCCGAGGCATTATGCGTGTTGGTGCATTATTTTCCCTCTCATTTTTTTGACATAAGCATACATCTAATGGTGCATTTAGCTGATCAGGCACTACTATGTGGACCAGTTAGTTATACATGGATGTATCCATTTGAAAGGTGCGGCATTTTTTAAATATAATTATCACATGATTTTTTTTCAATAGTAACGTAAATGATGTATTTTTATATTATAGCTATGAAAGAATGCAAAGACATACCAAGCAATAAACGCTACGTGGAGGGATCAATTTCCGAAGCATATCTTGTTTCAGAATCCGTTAAATATGCCATGGAATATATGCCAAATCCACGTACTGGTAATCATAGGTCTAAACATGCACCATTTTTAGATGAGAACGGAGATGACATTTATGAACGTTCCATCATTGAGGGTAAAACTATCAAGTTATCTGGCATACAACGTACTCAAATTCGAAGGTGGATACTTTTTAGGATGGAAATTCCAGACCGAGATGATTATTATAGGTTTGCATTTTTTTTCTACACGCTATAAGATGTAACTTTAATATTTACTTACGCCACCATATATTGGTTTGTAGCGAATACCGATCGTCGTTAGAAGATGCTCAACGAAGTAGAAAGAAGCTCCATGCAAGGACGGAAGTAGTAGTGCAAACTGAATTCATTGAGTGGTTGTACAAGAAGGTTTGTTAAATTCCACAAAGATCATAATTCGATAATCAAATTAACATTATTTAACTTAATTAAATTATTTCAATAGTTAATGGAAGAAAAATGCATGAATTCATTGTTATGGTATTACGCTAGTGGACCAGCGTGGGAAGCCAAAACTCATCTTAAGTATAGAATAAATGGTTATGTATTTTCTCCGCAGTGCTACGATGACACCCTTTCAACGCAAGATAGCGGTGTTTGTATGAATGCAATAACAACATTTGTTGCAAGTGCGAAAGATTTGAATCCTACAGATGATGACACCACTTGGTATGGTATTATCAAGGAAATCATTGAAGTTGATTATTATGAATTTTCACATGTAGTATTCTATTGTTAGTGGGTCAATATTACTGATAAAATGCATGGTTGTAAGATTTGTCCGGACTCTAATTTGTTGATGGTGAATCTAAAAAAACTTAAAAGCAGCGACAGAGAGTATGATGAGCCTACAATTCTTGCATCAGAAGCAAGTCAAGTTTTTTACATACCAGACATACAAAATCCCGATTGGTCCATTGTACGACGTTCACCTAAACGCTTGACTGATAGTGTGGATGATTACGAGATGCCAACAAACTTCCAGTCAGTTTTAAAGGAGCAATCTAACTTAACAACGTTGTTGAAATGTATTGAATCCAAATAGATGAGCTTGATTGAAGTAGTAGTTGCTTGTTTTGTAACTTTATTAGTATTCTCAGTCATTATGCGTGAAGCTTTCCATTCATATGAATTGAGATGTAAAAATTTAAAATTAATGAATATGAACGCATGGCAGACTTTTGGAAATATGTGAGTTTTAAGTGGCAGTTTTAAAATGTATATAGTTTTTTATATAATTTTATGGCATTATATTTTGTAGATAGATTGTTATATCTCTTGCATTATATTTGAGCAGTATGTCGGCTAGTTGCAGTAGACATATAGAAAGCAGAGAAGAAGAAGTTCCTCCTCCCCCACCAAATAAAAAGTACTGGATAATTGTTGAGATGGATGGTGCTAAAGGAGACGATGCAACAAAGTGGAGTTCCCGTTGTGGCACTCTAATTCGAAGGCATATTCCCATTAGCTATGATGATTGGAGGAAAGTTGATGGGTTTTTCAAGGATAATTTATGGAAAGCACTCATGGTATTTGAATTTACAATTTCTACAAGAATGATTTTTTTGTGCATATTTGAAGTACAAAATCATGTTTAGAACATTTATTTTACCTTTCTATAGAAGGAGTTTGATTTGAATATAAACCCCGATTTAGCTCGACCTATTTTAGAGAAGGCGTTTTCACAGTACTTCAGAACAACAAAAACGAAATTGAGAAAGCTATATCTTAAAACAAAAGAAGGAGAGTTATTGCCTAGGCATCTTGCGATTGATAACCGACCCGAAGACATTGATAAAGTTCAGTGGGAGGGGTTCATCGACATTGAGTATGCTGATAAGAAGAAAAAACAATGCAAGACGAATGCTGATAATAAAAGAAAGAACACCATAAATCATACATTGGGAAGAAAATCTTATAGTAGACTATATGAACAATTGGTACGTAGTAAGTCTTTCACAACTAATCGCGATAATATTGTATAATTGTTTAATATATTTACATTTATTTATGTAGGAAACTGATAATCCCGAATGTAAAATTACACGAGCAAAGGCATGGAAAGTGGCGCACAAAAGTAAAAAAACCGGAGAGGTGCTTCCTTGCGCCGCTGAAAAATATGTAAGTCTTTTACAATTTTTTTCTGACGACAATTTGAGTAGTTCACATTTACACCAAAAAATAGTGACCCGGACATATTAAACTATTATTAAAAATTTCATTGTGGAACTAACATTGTACATGCCAGTATGTACAACATAGTGCAACCGTGCTCAATTTACTGCATAGACAAGTGTACATCTTCTAACCATGCAATTGATCTCCATACTTCTTCCTTATAGTTAATGTTAATTTATCCCTCTATGACTATGACCTGTAAAAACCTTGAACAAACCATAGTAAAATTTGATTATTGTTCATGTGTGTACATTATTGTGCACAAGTTCATTGTCCTTTTTTCTTTCTTTCAAGATAGAACCTTCCAGGAAAGATTAGAGGAAGTATCAGAATTTTCAATATCACATCATAATTCTTCTTGTGATGAGGGAACAATGTTTAAAGATTAAGAAAACTGTTTTAAGAAGTCATCAGGCATACTAAATAAAAGCTAATGTATCTGAAGTATGTGATTATATTTAGGTTCAACGTGAATTATATTTTGAAGAATGGTAGTAGCAGTACTCTGCTTTTACATAGGAGTGTTGAGTTATGCAGATTAATGAACATTTACTAGTTATTTCATAAGGCCTGGAAGTCATGTTACATACTGTATACACCACTATAGTAATTTGTCACGCATAATGCCATATTGCCATGAAGTAAGCCACGCACCCATGCCTTTTGCCTCTGCTTTCGTGCGTCAGACCATGTCTTGCTTTGTTTCGTCCCTCCCTTGCATTGCTTTTCTACGCACACTTCCATGTAGCCTTAAAAATTTGGTCATGTCATGCATTGGTCTTGTGCAATTGAAAATATTTTATTAGATCTAAATGTAAATCTTTCGTTTGTGAACAATGCTACATCTTTTATTTCCCTTGATTAGTGCGTTGCCTGTAGCCTCCCCTCCATGCTTTTGTCAGGGAATTTAGTCATGCACATAGCCTTATGCTTTGAAAATAAGGCTCACTTCCTGTAGCATATTTTTTCGTCCTTATATGTGCTGATGCCTTGAAATTGGTATGCACACATTGTCTATTGATTTATTTTGTACGTTCTTGTCTGTTATTTCATTTGGTTAGTTGCTCATTAGCATGTTCTCGTTTTGAACCATTGCCTTAAGCTTTTTTCTCTTCTTCTTCTTTTCTTTTCGTTCCTGGTGTATTCATGTTGCTCTTATTTTCTTGCCTTGTTATCTTGTGGCACACGTCTCTGCTGTTTTTGAGATATTAGCTGTTGTTTAATGATTTTTGTTTCACTATTTTATGAAGTTCGGTTACACGTTTTAATGATTTCTTATGACATTGAACTGGAAGTCTGTTTAAGGATTATAAAAAGGGTGATTTCGTGCAAAAGATACCCCTGTAATTTATAGTCTATTTAAGAACTGGAAGTCTGTTTATGAACAATCGGCACCCCTGTAATTTATAGTCTGCTTATCACATGCAAGCAATTGTATACAATCAAATGTACATGTAATTTATGAATATGATTACAAATGAAAATTGACATTTGCTAATTTCAGTTTCAGTTTCAATTATATATTTAACCTCTGTTATGTAATTTTACATCTGTACAAAATTATGAATTGTGTAGGCATTAATAGAAGCAGCCGAAGAAAGACAAAAATCGGAAGCTAGTGTTAATGGAGAAGATGGAATAAGAAGTTTAGAAGATTTTGAAAAAGATCCCGTTGCCGAAGCTTTTCGGGATGATAAAAAGCGAAGCTATTGCCGAGCTATTAGCTCTACGTCTAATGTAAAGCAAGTAAGACTCTCTCAAGCTTCAAAAGCCATTACCAATTACAAAGAGAATGCAAATCAACAATGGAAAAAAGAAATGCGTGAAGAGATGAAAACAATGAGTTTAGCTATAAATGATATGAGACAATGTATAAAGATGCTTGTAAATCATATTGGAGGAAATGTGCTGACACCAAGAGGAGAAGCTGCTTCTAATACAGAGCAAAATCTCAACAGTCCTGGAGATAGCTTAGGTACTCCACTAAATGGAATAATGGGATCTTCTACGAGAGAGAAACAACCAGTAACACTATTGTCAGTGGATTTGACGGAAGTAGCAAAAGGACACATTGGGATGCAAAAGATATGTCATGGTAGAAAGGTGGTTGAAGGAGAGCAAGTTGTTTGGGTGGAGAATGTTTACGATCCAGAAGCTTCAATTTATGAAGCACCACAAAATGGCCATTACACACTATCCGAATTAGTTGAAGGGGGTTTTGTGATTTGGCCCGAGTATCATTTGCGTTGTTAGTAAGTTACTGAACACTATGTAGTTATATTCTGAAACTGTGTTTTAAAGTTTGTTATATATATTATGCTTGTATGCTATAATTTGTGGTGTTGGTATGAAGTATCCTTTGTGGTGTTTGAATGAAACATAAATGTTTGGTGTTGTTCTAATTATTGATCGTATGTTTTCTTAATGTTAATACTATATATTTTTGGTATAGATTGTTTGTAGCTGTAATAAAATATTGGTGCTATATAGTTTGTTTGATACTGTTTTAGTTATAACGGTTATAAGTGTTAGAAAATTACCTTTCGTAATGGTTATAACTGTGATATAATTAGCATTTGTCACGGTTATAAGTGTGAGAAATTACTATTTTATAACGGTTATAACCGTGAGTAGATACTATTCTGTCACGGTTATAAGTGTGAGAAATTACTATTTTGTCACGGTTATAACCGTGAGTAAATACTAAACTGTCACGGTTATAAGTGTGAGTAAATACTAAACTGTCACGGTTATAAGCGTGACAAATTAATATTTTGTCACGGTTATAACCGTGAGTAAAAGTGTGCCTGAATTTTACCACGGTACCTATTTTCACGGTTATAACCGTGACAAATTAGTTTTGTCACGCTTATAACCGTGAGGAAATTGCCTTTCTGGTGTTGTGTAAGGTAAGAACTCATCCATCTTTATGTGCAGCGCGGTCTTACGAGATACCTTTATTTTTGAAAAGTTTATATAACATAAAAATCCATTTGATGTGTGTTTCTCACGTTGGTTTTCCAGACTGATCCGGGTATTATTTTCTTATAGTGCTCGGGTCGGCCCAAGCATATTT
Source organism: Allium fistulosum (assembly GCA_030737815.1). Lineage (NCBI taxonomy): Eukaryota > Viridiplantae > Streptophyta > Magnoliopsida > Asparagales > Amaryllidaceae > Allium > Allium fistulosum. The sequence continues at coordinate 572,076,206 of CM060906.1, forward strand.
TTCCAGATTTAGTTTAGAAGCCATGAAGCTTCAAGAGATGAGGTGGACGCCTTCAAGACGTATTCAATATTTTATTTTTTGCTGCATTGACTGTTTATATTTATCAACAATTGTGAGAGCATGTTGTTATAACTGTCCAAGCCGATGATAGATTAGTGTACTCTGTTTTGATGTATGTGTATTACAGTTGTCTTTTGTACTATTGTATGCTATATATTACTCGTTACGATATGAGATTTTGTTCTGTCTTTTCTTTCTTTTTTCCCCAACAATATGTCTTTCCGGCACTTGGATGCTTGGCATGTGAATACCGTGGATGTATTAGTGTCGACTTTTGAGAATTGAAAAGGTAGGTCGTTACACCTCTTCTAGACCAACAATCATTCTCAAGCTCATAACTCACTCCCATAATATCCGACACATGCTCTCTGCCACTCTATAACAATGTAACTCAACAGAAATAGAAAAATCTCTAACAGAGATACAAATTCACTACTATTTACAACTTTGAGAATTTTCAAATGCTTCTTTGACTCTTCCTCTACCGAGGTCTTCCCCTTACAAAACTGGATAAATATTTTATATTTGGCCTTTAAGAAATAGACCCACACCTTACGCGAGATATCATCCATAAATAAGATGAAGTAACTGGCTCCACCTAAAGATGCAACTGGGGTAGGTCTCCACACATAAGAATGAACATACTCTAAAAACTCTATAGCTTTAAGTCTTCCAACATTAAATATAACATGCTTCTTCTTCCTTAAAGAACAATCTCCACAAGAGCTAGGCTTCGATTAACAAACACCATCAATCAACCCCCGCTTCTTTAATACTTCAAGACTCTCCTTATCAACATGACCTAAACGAAGATGCCGTGACTGAGTAGAATCTATAACACTAGAATTAGTAGAGACTACCAACTCTCCCAAGATTGTCTTTCCATAAAGCATATAAATGTCATCAACTCCCACCCCCTTCATCACCACCAAGGAACCCTTCGCCACTCTCGATTTCTCTCCATCCACTATTATCCTCATACCAAGTCTACTCAAAGCTCGAACTGACAAAAAACTCCAACATAGGATCAGAACATGTCTAACATTTGTGATAGTCCTACCAACACCATCAAACATTCTAAACCTCACACACTTCCGACACCCACAACATGACAAGATATGTCATTCCCCATATGAAATGCTCCGCCATCAATCTTCCTATAACCGGCAAAATAGCTCCTATTTGGCATCATATGACAAGAGGCTCCAGAATCAATCACCAATTTGTACTCTCTAAAGGTGAAATACTGGCTGAAAATAATGACGTACCACTATTGCTACTATCTGCATCTGATCTAAATGCTGCTGAAACTGAAACTTTCTTCTTCTTCTCTATCTTATTTCTAGGAGCTGGAAATTCCTATATGAAATGCCCCTTCTTCTTACAATAATAGCAAATATCCCTTCTAGGACCCATGAAGTTGGGCCTATGCATATCTCTCCTACCTCTAAGGTGCTTCTGGCTCTTATCTATTCTTCCAAATGAATCAAGTTGTTGTTGAAGAACACCATCATTAGTCTTCACCTTCCATATCCCAAAAACTCATTTTCCAGAAAATTTGGTGACACCATAATTTTTCATACCACTAATAGAAGAATTTGCTATTGATCATTAATCTAGAAAAAGATAGCTAGCTCTAATACCAATCTATTGTGCAAAATTTTAATTAATTTGCACTAATTCCTTTTATACCAATCTGACTTCTAGTCGGGCGGTGTGGGTTCGTGTTCCACCGGATGTGCCAATCTGTTAGGCAGGGCTCGAATTGCATTAGAGTGAGTGCGTAGATTGGATTATTTTAAAGTCCCATATCACAAGATATCCTAAAGGCGATGAGCATATATATATATAGGACTGGTAGCATGTAAAAATAAGGGATTCCTTATGTTACAAAAAATGTCATCATAAACATATATGTGATACAGGAGGATGTAGAGATATTCAATCATAATGCTGGCACTGAAGATTTTCATTCAGTGGTCTTGCTTCTTTCTATACTAAATGAAGTGCACGCATAGTCGAGAAGCTAGGGGTTGTCGAAAATTTCAAAATGCTAGGGGTACCAATATGATGCAGCATTGACCTTAGTATGCTCCAGCGTGTGGCTTGAGCTCGAGATTCTTATTAAGGTTGGAGTTATATGTTAGAACGCGGTCTGCTCCAACCGTTGAAAAGGGGAATTTTTGTAAAATAGCTTGGTCCAATTGCTGAGAGGTGGTAGCAACCTAATTAGAACTACTAAGAGGTGTTAGCGACCTTATCCAAGTGGATGAGGACTCTGTAATTTCAGGTTAAATTGAGAAAATTCTATCAAGCTGAAGATCTGTTAGGTGTGGATCGTATTGTATTAGAGTGGGTGCGTAAATTAGATTATAATAAAGTCCCACATCGTAAGATATCCTAAAAGAGATGAGCATATATATGAGATTGGTAGCATGTAACAAAAAGGGATTAATTTTGTTACAATAAATTTTCTCATGAAAATATATATGCTCCAGGGAGATGAAGGGATATCCAATCATGACACTGGTACCAATAGGCTTCGTTTAGTGGTCTTGCTTCTTCTAAGCTAAATGAAGTGCGTGCATAGTGGAGATGCAAGGGGGTGCCTAAAATTTTTAGCAAATAATTGTCGATATTCTTTTATATTCACTTAAATTTTTTATTTTTCTCACCATAAAAAATCGTTTAGAAACAAATCAATTCTTAGACGAGATATATAAATGTAAATATCTGCTTGATTTAATATAAATTTATATATCTAATGATAAATTTATATATTCTGATTATTTGACATGTTATTGATTTACACATATTAGTAAGAATGATTATATTTTGATGTTAAAATTGTAAAGTCCAATTATAAGGCATTGGTTGTTTCAAATATAACCACAAATTAATTAATAATATCCTTTGTAATAAATTGCTTATATGTTTTGACTTTCTATCTTTTTTCCAAACATGTTATTAGAAATTAGGTAGAGAAAATTAATCAAAAGTTGGATATATCCATGAAATATGGTGATCTCATTCATGACTATCTGAATTAAATTTTTTACTTCCACCTCAAACTTAGTTTTCAAATTATCATGTCTCAACACAACTATTTAGTTTCAATAGCCAATTAACATAAACAAAAAAGGAAAAACGTTTAGGAGCTTATAAGTACAAATGAACGTCCGCGGGTGCGGCGCAGTGGAAAGGAGGCTTGGGTTCTGGTAAAAAGACTCAGGTTCGATTCCTACCATGTGCTTCCCTATCCTATATAAATTTACCCGGAGGTATGGGGGCTTGGATCAGCGGATGACTTTACTATACCCTCCTCAGGAGTTTACCGACTCGTCGGGTTCTCCTGGGTTTTCAAAAAAAAAACAAATGAACATAAAGTAATATAGTTTTCATCTGTTTTGATTATTGCTAGGTCAGAGTACCTATCAAAATGCATCATACGCTTGACAATTGTTAATTAACATGATGATTCTACTCACGTAACATTTAGCAAAACGACAAGCACCATTGTCTCAGTGGTTAAGTGATTCGACTTTGATGCGAGAGGTCACAAGTTCGAAACTTGTGTAGCGTGATTCGAACGTTTAATGACACATGATTTGTGGTTTGTTGTCCCCACGCTATGAACGTTTATTGACACATGATTTGTGGTTTGTTATCCCAGTGACATGTTGTATCTAAGTACCATCTCAAAAAAAAACATTTAGCAGAAAAGCATATTCACTAATTTTTAGAATGTCTAGTTACTATACACTATCTAAATATGATTTTCACAAGTAATCTACATCCTATCTAAATTAAAAGCCAGTCATGGATTAATGATCATTATTACATAGTCATTGGTTGTAGAGAATAATCTCGACAACTTGCTAGATTATATATCATAAAATTTCACTATATATAGTTAGTATTACACAGGAATAATAATGGATACATACATCTCTATATTAGATAGATGATACAAAATTACCTGTTACTCGTTTAGATAGTCAAAATTTTCATATTTTAATGAATTATAAATTAAAAAAGACTAAACTTCTTTAACCTAATTAACATAGTATCGTAACAAGAAGAAAATTTTAATAAATTATGCATCAAATAATGCAAAGAGGAATTGTGTAGGAACAGTAAGTTGATGGAGTTGATGGGTTTGAATAAGATATAACTTATGTTATTAAATTAATAACAATATATTATACATCAAATGAGTCACCAAAATATTAGAAAGTAGTCATTGGATATATACAAATAGTGTTTATGTTACAATAACTTATATAAAAAGGATGATCAAAATGTCAATCATTATTTAAATGTACAAATCTTTCCTTTTTTTTAAAGATAGAGTAGAATGTAGTCATTGATCTTTTGTTATTTTTATTAATGCACATATGTTAATTATATATGCTATATAACATTCATCAATCATCTTTGATTAAATAATTATTGTAGCAAAATAAATTTTAAAAATGAAATTTAACAAAATAGTAAGTGAAAAGCTATCAAAACAAGAAGGTCATAATGGTTATAAAATGTGAACTTTTTTCTTTCTAAATTTAAAGGAAATACAAATTTAAATGTAGTAAATAATGGAAAATATGCTTTTCTGAATAGTATAAAATAAGCTTATGCTGACAACCATCTTACGAACCATCAGTTAAGTTGAAGTTCTACGAAAACATGTCTATAAATTTTATTTATTTTTCATAATTCCTCTATCCTACTTTCCTGTGAACATACAATTACTTTTTATCGTATAAGGTAAAGATTACAAAAGCATATAAGAAGTTGTAGAAGGGGAACTCTATCAAAGGTAAAAATCACCTTGTGTACTGCCCTCAACTACTTTGTTGATCGTGAAATTAGGTACTACAACCAAGTCTGGCTTGTGAAATAAACATATATGATTTGTATTTCATTTCGTTGTGTAGAATTTGATAAATTTAAGACGTAGTTTATGTATTTCACAATAGCGGCAATTGTGAATACCCCACAATATTTGAATATAAAATATGTGCATACAATGTAGTTTGTTAGAAAATAATTTGTTGAAATTTATAAGGTTTCAAATTGTATTGTTTATCGAGAATAAGTATGCATGATTCAACTTTTACAACTTTTGGTTATGTGGAAAAGATGGTCACATTTCAAGCAAAATGATAAGATTGGTAAATATTTATTTTTCTCTCCATGGGAAAAATGTTATATGAATGTTATATAGTTGAAAATAAATTAAGAGAGAAATAAAAGAACGGCTAACAATCCAATCAACATGAACCATTAAATACATATTGATTTCGGCTTCAAATTCAAAAGTAAACAATCCAACAAATGAAATTTATTGTGTTTTTATTTGTGTCCCAGTAACCTTTACCAAGGAAAAGTATCGAGGTACAAATAAAAATAAAGTTAAAGATATAATTAATGTCTTCCGTTAGAATTCTAATTTTTTCGATAACCATATTATATTACTAAAACAACATATGCTATAAATGATGTTGTACTTTTTTGTATTTATCAAAATATGTATGAAGGGAACGATGAGTTGTATAGTGAGAATAGATGAATAAGCACATATGTTATGAATGATTATTTAATCATAATATTAATAGCTAAATTTCGACGACCAAGATTTTCACCATGTCTTTGAGCCGTAAGAAAATCTTGGTAGGAAGGTCCATAAATTAATAATTAACCTTAGTTTAAAGCACATAATTTTTTCAGTTCTTTCATTAGCTCTTAGTTTTTCACCTACCTTCCTTTTAGCTTTTTTTTAAATTGGGTACTTAGGTGGTATTAAAAAGTTGTGCTACAAATCTTAGGTAGTATATAGCATGCTACAAGTCAATATATGTCCAATGATTCAAACCACGTGCTACGTTTGATTCGAACATGTGACCTCATGGGCCAAAGCCAGAGCATGTAACCTTTGGGACAATGGTGTTGGACTTTTCTTTTATCGTTAGAAATATATCTCTATGTAAGATAGTTAAGAACATATAATCGGTGTAGGCCTTAATAAAAATAAATTACATGTTGTTGCTGGATTATAATAAGAACCTGGTAAGTGATGTTTCACTTGATAACAGCTATCTTAGAGCTTCATGCATGTTCGCAGCGATGGTGCGGGTTCACTTAAAGATACAAGTGCAGCCATTTTTATTACTATGGCGATTGATTAACTTTGTGGTATTGGTACTGAAAATAATCATGAGAAGAGATAGTTGTATTCTCTAATATAAGAAGAACAAGCAGATTTCAACTGGACTTAGAAGAATTAAACAAGGATGAAACAAGTTGAAAACTTGGAGGCACACTTAAAATGACTAGAGAATTGAGCTTAAGAACTTTTGATGAAACATACACTAAGGAGAGTGGTCGATATTTACCTCTTAAGTAGGTACCAACCCTCTTGTTAACTCCGTAGATGTTGCGACCTCTTTAGGACACCTCCATATGGAATTTGAAGAGCGCTACAAAAGAGTATAAGTCATTTCGAGCTAAAGAAAAATGTCACTACCGACCTCTTAGGCAAAGACCAATACTGAGTTGTTTTGGAGAGAGATAGGTGCCAACTTGTTTTGGATGACCAACAATCGATGGAAACAGCATGGGACACCTTAAAATGAAGTAAGAAGAAGGATGTAAGAAGGTTCAAAGTGATTCGAATTACAAAGAGAAGTCACCACTGACTTTAGATGTTGGCATTGACCTCTATGGTCAACTTGGGATATCCTATAACTTTGCACACTATTTCGGGCCGATATTTGGACTCCGCCTCAGGTGGATTTCTGGCTCAACATGAATGTTTTCCCTATAACTACAAGCCATGGACAACCAAAACAGGGGTGGAATTCTCTGATGGTGCAGACTCTACCATTTCTTCACCTTTAATGTCTCCTCTGTTAGAGTCACCTAGAAAACAACTATTTGCTATTATAGGACTTAGATAAGGAAATTCTTAGTATTACTGACTCACAAACACTATTAATCCTCATTGTAAATCTAGGATCCACTAGATTATGACTAGATCTGATATAATTCATTGTAACCCGGAGAGAATACAACGAATAACAAACTATAAAGTGGACGTAGGCCAGAGTTTGCCAAACCCTTATTAAAATTCTTATGTATTCTTTACTTTTTTGCTATCTTTACTTGCTTGATCTAGAATTTCTACTGCTTTTATTTTCATTTCTAATCGAACTGGTGCTTTCATCTGATTTTCGGGTGTTGATCTATCTTTTGGGTTAACATTTTGGCGCTTCCATTGAGAGAAAAGATAGATCTGAATACTTGAAGCTTGATTCTGAGATTTGGAGACAATAAAGAGGCCTAATACTAGATCAAAAACCAGAGTAAGTCAACCAGGGCTTGGGGGAAACTAGGAGGTGCCTTCGAATTCTCAACAATCTGCCAATATAACTAGAGAAGAGATAGAGAGAATGATGAAGGAGATGTAGGATGAAGTGATAACTAAACAACAGGAAATGCTTGAAGGATTCTTATAAAGGATGGGACAATAAGGAATAGCTAGAGTTGCTGATATTCAGAACCAAGAACATGGAGCAGATATAGGAGCATTTAGAGTTCGAGCAGAAAAAATTAGAATGATGCCCCCACCAACTGAATAGATTGGTATCGACCTAAATCAACTTGGTATAGAGAGAATCATACTCGAAGGCAACGCTGGTGTGAGCGTGGGATGTGCTAGAATGCTAGAAACAAATGATGCAGGAGTTAGAAATGCAAATCAGAATGCAAATGCACAACAATCGGAGGAATATGTGCCAGAGCTACCCTATAGGAATGGAGGATATAATGAAACCAAAGGAGCATGATAGAATGCTGATGTGCAGCAGTGGAGTACGTGCTAGAGTATCTGTTGGAATTCCCTTATAGGAGCAAGGGGAAGAATATCGCTTTTGGACGAAGACCTTCGTTGGACGGTGAAAACCAAATTGCTGAATTGGTAAGAAGAATAGTTAGATGAGGACCCCAAGATCATGGTCTGGAGGATATGAACAGAAATCCATTCACTTCTAATATCCAAACGCAAGGAATCCTCCCGATTTCAAGCTTTTGACCTGGAAATGTATGACCGAAAACATATCTGACAATTCATCTTATGAGATACATCCGACATATGGAGGTGTTGAGGGCTTCTGAGGAGGTAATGGGGCAGTGTTTCCCATTTTACTTAATGGACTTGGCGATGATATATTTCAGATAGCTGGAGAATAGGTCCATAAGCACATGGACTGACCCAATGAGCAGATTCTTGAGACAGTTTAGAGTTCACGTCTCGTAACCAAAGAATGTACTGAAGCTGTCAAGCATGAAACAAAGGCCCAGAGAGATCTTGAGAAGCTATTTGATAAGATTCAATGCAGCAGCAGCTGTAGTCAATAAGATGGATCCATCATTAATCTTATTGGTGGCAGTATTTGGAGTCGCGAGTAAGACCGACTTCAAAGGTGCACTGGAAAGGGATCCACATATGGATCTCATGGAATTCTACTATGAAGCTGAAAGATATTTGCGGTAGGAAGACGTTGAAGCCGTGGATGAAGATGAGGATGCTGAAATTAATGTTGCGGATGACATTGGACCGTCCGGAGTAGGAATTGGAAAAGATAAAGGGAAGAAGAACTGATAATGACTTTGGAGAACCAAAATGATAAAGAAGGGAGCCGAAATTCACTTTCTGCATTGATTTAACTGAGACATCGGAGATGACATATTTAGACACTTGGGGCAGATCCCCAATCGGAAGCCACCAAGAAGTGAACCTACCAATTGGGGGAAAATATTTGGAAAGTTTTGCATCTTCCAAGAACTAAATGGACGTGAAATGAATGAGTGTCGAAACCTTCTTGATCTGATAGAAGAACTGGTTTAGAGCAATCAGTTACAATAGTACGTGAGGAACCAAACTGAAATAGTGAGGCCGGAGCAACCACTATCTATGGAAAATGCATCAAGGAACGACCAGGGGTTTAGTCCGATACTCGAAATCCCATGATCGGTATGAACGGGAGTCGAATCTGATTCCCACACTTTGCGTTTTTATTTTATTTTCTAGCATTTTGCTTTTTGTGTTTAGCAATAAAGACAATAATAATATCAGGCTACTTACACGTGTACTGGATCCCGAACGGTCCCTAGGCACGCTCCCAGTCGGATGCTTGAGATGACTATTTAGGACAATAATAACCCCAGACCACTTAGATGTTGACGCAGCGGATATTACAAAACAAGGTAGATCTATGAATGTAGTGATCGGTGGATTGGAAGATACTGAAATGCCCAAATTCGTTGATCCGAAGATACCGAATTCTAGCTATCCCGAACTCGTTGATCGCGCACGATATCGGGTTCAAAGATCTTCAATTCTTCGAGCGTTGATCTAGCGCACTAGATTCCGCGAATCGGCTTCTACAATCGTTGAATCGAGCGCACTCGATTATCCGAAAGAGGAGATAGGAGATTACACTCAACTACCAATTTGAATGAAAGCACAAAGCAATCAAAAGAGAATTTTATTCAATTTTCAACAACCTTTACAAAATGACCATACACGCCTATTTATAGGCTACAACTCAACACAACAGAAAACTTCAAAATATTACAAGTACTTAGGTCGAAAACGACCTACGACCTAGAACAGACGCGACCTATCAAAGTCTCCGACTCAACATAAGTCGTACACGACTTACAATAGAACATATGAAAAACAGACGACTTAACCTATAACAGTTGCGACCTACGACTTGGTATAAGATGGTAGCGACTTAACAGCAGCTTCTTCACACTTTAAAGAATCAACGGTGTAGATTAACTCGGCATGAGATTCTACGGCATCCAATGCTTCAGCGACTTAAAACATTAGCGCATCAGAAACTTCGCGACCTAAGCTTTAGGTTGGTAACGACCTAAAATATGTAGCGACTTAAGGATCAACGGCAGAGATCAATGCGGCATAAGAATCAACGACATCCAGAGTTTTGCGACCTAACAGATAAGCAGTTCCAGAAACTTTACGACCTAAGGCCTTGCGATTTAACTCCTCACGATCTAAAACTTCGTGACCTAACTTAGGTCGTTCTGTTTTCCTGCGACCTAACATAGGTCGTAATTTGTTAGGTCGTATCACCTTTCCCTTCAGATTGTTAGGTCGTAGCTCTCCACTTCCCTTAAGTCGTAGCTCATTTCCCCCTAGCCTGTTAGGTCGTAGCATGTGATCTTTGAAACCGGTAGGTCGTTGGAGCGAACTAAAAACTTCGTTAGGTCGTATGCGACCTAATACTTCACCGATTTGGACACTGCCACTTTTTCCAGCATTACTTGCTCCCTCCTCTATCTCGCTAGGTCGTGAGCGACCTATGAACTCCTTAGGTCGTGAGCGACCTAGGCCTTTAACTTTCTGCGCTGCATCATCCTCCCCAGGTTGAGAAAAATTCGACCTCGAATTTGCACCTTCTTCTTCCACAACAGACTCACCCTCATGATATGGTATAAGATGTTTAACATTGAACACGTCAGACGTATACACATCATCCGGCAGCTTCAACTTATAAGCATTCTCATTAATTCGTTTTACAACTTCCACCGGACCAATTTTTCGTGCTTTCAATTTATTGTACGCGCCTACTGGAAAACGATCTTTTGTTAACACTGCATAAACCAAATCACCTTCATTAAATTCAACACTTCTTCGTCTCAAATCTGCAGATCGTTTATACTTCTCATTTGCTTTCTCTAATCGTTCTTGAACGATTTTATGACATTCCGTCAGCCCTTCAACAAAATCAGCAGCTTTCTTAATTGTCCCCTTTGAATGTGGTATCACCGTTAAATCCAACGGTCCTTTCGGTAAGCTCGAATAGACAATCTGGAATGGACTGAACCCAGTACTTCTATTCACAGCATGATTATGAGCAAATTCTGCCTGGCATAACTTCACATCCCAACTCTTCAGATTATCTTGAACAAGACACCTCAACAAATTTCCCAATGATCGATTAACCACCTCTGTTTGTCCATCAGTTTGCGGATGATAGGCACTACTAAACTTCAACTTCGTCCCGGACATTTTCCACAAACTCAACCAAAAATGACTCAAAAATCGAGTATCTCTATCCGACACAATAGATTCTGGCAATCCATGAAGTCGATAGATCTCCTTGAAAAACAATTGAGCAACATGAACAGCATCCGCCGTCTTCTTACAAGCAATAAAATGTGCCATCTTCGAAAATCTGTCAACTACCACATAAATGGAATCATTACCACGTTGTGTTCTCGGTAATCCCAACACGAAATCCATACTCACATCAACCCATGGTTTAATTGGTACAGGTAACGGTATATATAAACCAGCATTAGTCGCAGTTCCTTTCGAAACCTGACAAATATGACAACGCTCCACAAACCTTTCCACCTCTTTCCTCATTGATGGCCAAAAGTAGGATTGTGAAATCAACTGTAAGGTACGGTCTCTCCCAACATGTCCCTCTTCGTGTAACTCCTTGATAATCTTCATTCTCAGACTACCCTCCGGTATGCACAATCGACTTCCTTTAAAAAGAAAACCGTCAACCAACATAAACTCATCAGTCTTCCCTTCATTGTCCCCTTCAACAAATTTCTTAAAATAAGAGTCTTCTGCAATCTGTTTCGGCAATAATTCAAAACCTGTCACTTCAACTTTCAGTGTAGTCAACAAATGACTCCTTCTACTCAAAGCATCAGCCACACGATTCGTCACTCCCGACTTGTGTTTCACAACAAATGTAAATTGTTGCAGATATGCAATCCACGATGCATGTCTCACTGAAATCTTGTCTTGCCCTTGCAAATGTTTCAATGCCTCATGATCAGTATACAGAACAAACTCCTTCTGAAATAGATAGTGTCTCCAGTGTTTAATGGATTGTACAACAACATAGAATTCCACATCATACGTACTGTACCTCATCTTCGCTCCTGACAATTTCTCACTGAAATATGCAATTGGACGTCCCTTCTGACTCAACACTCCTCCAATTCCAACCTTGGATGCATCAGTATGTAGTTCAAACACTAACTGAAAATCTGGTAATATTAGAATTGGTGCAGACGTCAAAAGTTCTTTGATTCGCTCAAAAGCAACCCCGGCTTCCTCCGTCCATGCAAACTGTTTACCCTTCATGCAATCAGTAACAGGTGCCATCACACTACTAAAGTGTGGTATAAACCTTCGATAGAATGAAGCCAACCCGTGAAAACTACGAACTTCCGTTATCATCTTGGGCTGCGGCCAATCTCTAATCGCTTCAACTTTACTTTGGTCAACCTGTATTCCTTTTTCTGACACAACATATCCCAGAAATAAAACACTATGCGTCATGAACACGCATTTCTTCGTTGCAGCATAAAACTGTTCTTGTCGTAATACCATCAGCACTTCTCTAAGATGATTCAAATGTTCCTCTGGACTCCCACTGTAAATAAGAATATCATCAAAATACACCACCACAAATTTCCCAATAAACGGTCTAAAAATCTGATTCATCACCCTCATGAAAGTACTTGGTGCATTTGATAAGCCAAACGGCATGACCAACCACTCGTATAGACCCTCCCTGGTTTTAAAAGCAGTCTTCCACTCATCGCCTGGTCTGATATGAATTTGATGATATCCGCTCTTCAAATCAATCTTCGAAAAGATAGTAGCTCCGCTTATTTGATCCAACAAGTCATCCAACCTCGGCATTGGAAATCTATATCTCACAGTAATCTTATTTAATGCTCGACTGTCAGTGCACATCCTCCATGTTCCATCCTTTTTGGGTACCAATAAAGCTGGTACAGCATAAGGACTCAAACTCTCCTGCACACGCCCCTGTTCAAGCAATTCTTCCACTTGCCTCCGCAACTCTTCATGTTCCTTCGGACTCATTCGATAATGTGGTCTGTGTGGCAACACAGCACCTGGAACAAGATCTATCTGATGTTGTATATCCCTCAACGGTGGCAACTCCGTTGGTAACTCCTCTGGAAATACATCGTCAAACTCTTTCAAAACTGGTTTAACTTCTTCTGGAATCTCAACCTCTTCACTGCTCGCTCGCCCAATTAACAAAAACACTTCAGGTTCCTCCTCTACTTCCTTCACAAACTCCTTCAACGATAACAAAGTTTTGAGCTCTTCAATCTCCTCCAACTTGTTTTCCTCCTGTTGTCGCTTCTTTGGAACTAGAGTAATCTTTGTGCCTTCAAACATGAAACTGTAACTGTTGGTACGCCCATCATGTTGCACAGCTCGATCATACTGCCACGGTCTCCCCAGCAACAAATGACAAACGTCCATATCTACAACATCGCACCAGATTTCGTCTTTATATTTCTTCCCAATTGAAAACTTCACACAAGCTCTACGTCCAACTTTCACTTCACCACCCTTCCTTAACCAAGCTAACTTGTATGGTTTAGGATGTTTCTCGGTTTTCAACTCCAACTTCTTCACCGCTTCTGTAGAGATAATATTATCACAACTCCCAGCATCAATAACAAATTTACAAACTCTTCCCAGAATAGTGCATGTAGATTGAAAGATATTGTTCCTCAACCAACTACTTTCCTCCTCTTGCTTCGGTGTTAAACAACTTCTCCTCATCATCAATGCGTACCCGTCATCTCCTGACAGTAAGTCTTCCTCCTCAACTGGTAAAGAATTAGAGCATTCAGCTTCTTCATCCTCATCCTCAACCTCAGCTATCATAGCTCTCTTCTTCGGCTTTGGACATTCATTACTTTTGTGGCCCAACTCTTGGCAATTATAACATTTGAAATTGTTATTGACTTTCGCCTTCCCAACCTCATTCACAACTGATTTTGCAACAGCTTTTGAAACATTAGAACTCCCACTAACTCCCTTCACTGGATTGTTGGAATTTGTAAACACACCACCTCCTCGTCTACCCTGCTTCTCCCAAGCCAACGCTTTCTGATGTGCCTCTGCTACAGATCTTGGATCGAACATATTAACCATATCCTGGATCTGCATTCGTAGTCCCCCAACAAACCTAACTGTCAGTTGTTCTTCCTTCTCCATAATATCATTCCTTGCAATAAGTTGATAGAATTCATCAGCATAGTCATTCATAGATTTCGTCCTTTGTCTCAAGTTTTGCAAACGTTGATACATCAAAGATTGATAATTGTAAGGTAAGAACGTTGCTTTCATCAATCTCTTCATCTTTTCCCAAGATTCAACTTTTGACTTTCCCATCCGATCACGTGTAAGTTTGGTCTGCTGCCACCATGCCAAAGCTCGACCCCTTAACCTCTTAGCAACCAACTTCACTCTACGTTGTTCTGGAACTTCTTTGAAGTCAAAAATCTCCTCGACATTAGCTACCCAATCTAGAAACTCCTCTGCTTGCATATCACCTTTGAATTCAGGAATTTCAGTTTTCATCCCCGACTCCCATTTGTGATCATACTCAGAGTGATTTCTTCCTTGTCCTCGTCCTTGTCCTTGAACACTACCACCATCATACTCCTCTTCAAAATCAAATGTATATCGTTGTCTATCTCGTCCACCCATATCTCTACTACCTTCACGCCTACCACCATCATCCCTTCTATCTACATTCCTTCGTTCACGGTCATTCACGTTCCTTCCACGCCTTTGATCATTTTCAACACTTCGGTCTCGATTGGAATGTGGCGAGACTCTACTACCCCCATGGTTAGATTCAGGTGAAACCCTTCTCCGATTTTGATTCATCTCCGTCATAAGCTTCTCTAACCGGCCAATTCTTTCGTTAAGCTTTTCACTAAAATTCTCATTGATTCTTTGCTCCATCTCATCAGCCTCTTCTCTTCGATACAAAGCTTCTACGTTTTGGTGACGATTAGCTCTCCTTGGCGGCATACTTGGAAAATTTCACAACTCTTCAACACTTCAAACTTCAAACACTTTTCGGACTTTGATCCAAAATGAAACGGATCGAAAACTTCCACTTTATAGCAAATCGCGATGAACACGATGGACAAAGTTTCGGCCTCCAATTCAAATCCGATCAAACAACTTCAATGTAAGTCGAACACTTCTACTTGCTCACGGCTCACTCTTCAAGCTTCTCGGTCAAACTTCAAAATGAATAGGCTCCAAGTCTCGATCTAGCTATGATTGGCTAGAACAAGCTCCAATACCAAAACTGACGCAGCGGATATTACAAAACAAGGTAGATCTATGAATGTAGTGATCGGTGGATTGGAAGATACTGAAATGCCCAAATTCGTTGATCCGAAGATACCGAATTCTAGCTATCCCGAACTCGTTGATCGCGCACGATACCGGGTTCAAAGATCTTCAATTCTTCGAGCGTTGATCTAGCGCACTAGATTCCGCGAATCGGCTTCTACAATCGTTGAATCGAGCGCACTCGATTATCCGAAAGAGGAGATAGGAGATTACACTCAACTACCAATTTGAATGAAAGCACAAAGCAATCAAAAGAGAATTTTATTCAATTTTCAACAACCTTTACAAAATGACCATACACGCCTATTTATAGGCTACAACTCAACACAACAGAAAACTTCAAAATATTACAAGTACTTAGGTCGAAAACGACCTACGACCTAGAACAGACGCGACCTATCAAAGTCTCCGACTCAACATAAGTCGTACACGACTTACAACAGAACATATGAAAAACAGACGACTTAACCTATAACAGTTGCGACCTACGACTTGGTATAAGATGGTAGCGACTTAACAGCAGCTTCTTCACACTTTAAAGAATCAACGGTGTAGATTAACTCGGCATGAGATTCTACGGCATCCAATGCTTCAGCGACTTAAAACATTAGCGCATCAGAAACTTCGCGACCTAAGCTTTAGGTTGGTAACGACCTAAAATATGTAGTGACTTAAGGATCAACGGCAGAGATCAATGCGGCATAAGAATCAACGACATCCAGAGTTTTGCGACCTAACAGATAAGCAGTTCCAGAAACTTTACGACCTAAGGCCTTGCGATTTAACTCCTCACGATCTAAAACTTCGCGACCTAACTTAGGTCGTTCTGTTTTCCTGCGACCTAACATAGGTCGTAATTTGTTAGGTCGTATTACCTTTCCCTTCATATTGTTAGGTCGTAGCTCTCCACTTCCCTTAAGTCGTAGCTCATTTCCCCCTAGCCTGTTAGGTCGTAGCATGTGATCTTTGAAACCGGTAGGTCGTTGGAGCGAACTAAAAGCTTCGTTAGGTCGTATGCGACCTAATACTTCACCGATTTGGACACTGCCACTTTTTCCAGCATTACTTGCTCCCTCCTCTATCTCGCTAGGTCGTGAGCGACCTATGAACTCCTTAGGTCGTGAGCGACCTAGGCCTTTAACTTTCTGCGCTGCATCAGATGTGGATAAAACCAAGATTGGTCCCTAATCACGCTCTGAGTCGGATGTCTAGGATGAACACTTAGGATTCTTACTTGTTTTCTTTGATTTGATTTGAATATTGAAAAAATCACATTAAATGTGATAATTGATATTCATCGCTTTGAGTCCCAAGAGAGACGGGACCATAGTGCAAGGTGTAAGCTCCCTTGTCAAAGAGTGAGTGGATAGGCTTGTACGAAAATAAGTCCCCTCACCAGATAGTGAGTGGATGGGCTTACTTGGTCGTTTTGTTCCTTTGCTGGAGAGCAAGCAGACTTAGCAAGGATCCAGAGAGATCGAAACCCTAGATTGGGCGATAAATGACCTGGAGAGGTCAAACCTTAAACAAAATGCCTAATGATCCGAAGAGATTGTTCCCCTAAACTAAACATTAAACCGAATATAAATGATCTAGAGAAAACGCACATTAAAATTGAATGTAAAATGATCCAAAGAGATTGTCCCCTTAACTTAAACACTAAACGATCTGAAGAGATTGAAACCTCAGATTGAATACAAAACAATCGGGATAGATCGAACCTTAGAACATATATAGATTTGATAAAAGGATTTAAACACCTTGTAATTAGAATAGAAATGATAAATCCCGGATGAACACGGGATAATTTTGGATATGTGATGTAATAACTTCGAATGAAATCAGATTTGTGATGTAATAAGAGATACGTGATGCAACAACTTCGAATGAAATCGGAATGATTGTGATGTATAAACTACACTTAGGCAGAGTCTAAAGTCTTAGGCTGTAACAGGTTTGGAACAACCCGTGGTTGACAAGAGAATCTGAAGGAATTGCATGATTCACTAAGATTGAAGTAGCTAATGAGCTCAACCATCAAAGAATGATTGCTGGAATTGTTCTTGAGTAAAACACACCTTACATTCAAAAGGCGTACTTTGGGGGGCAAGTGTTAACCTGTATTTTAGCAAAGCAGATTTCAGCTGGACTTAGAAAATAGAAATGAGGATGAAACGACTTGAAAACTTGGAGGCATACTTAAAAAGACCAGAGATTGAGCTTAAGAAATTTGGACAAAAATACACTTAGGAGAGAGGTCTGTACAAGTAGGTATATATTGACCTCTCTTGTTAACTCCGTAGATGTTACAACCTCTTTGGGACACCTCCATATGGAATTAAAAGAGTACTGCAAAAAAGTACAAGTCATGTCGAGCTAAGGAAAAAACCCACTACTGACCTCTTAGGAAAAAAGGCCGATATTGAGCTATTTTGGAAAGAGGTAGGTACCGACTTGTTTTGGACGACCAACGATCGATGGAAACAGCATGAGACACCTTAAAATGAAGTAAGAAGAAGGATGCAAGAAGGTTCGAAGTGATTTGAACTACAGAGAGAAGTCACCACTGGCTTGACAGGTCGGCACTGACCACTATGGTTAAATCAGGAGATCCTACAACTTTGCACACTACTTCAGGCCGATATTTGGACTTTGCCTAAGGTGGATTTCTGGCCCAACACGACTGTTTCCCCAGTAAATACATGCCATAGAGCAACCAAAACAGGGGAGGAATTCTCGGACTTCGTAGACTCTACCATTTCTTCACCTCTAATGTCTCCTCTTTTAGAGTAACCTAGGAAACAACTATTTGTTAGTCTAGGACTTAGATCAGCAAATTCATTGTACTAGTGGCTCACAAACACTCTTAATCCTCATTGTAAATCTGGAATCCTCTAGATTGTGGCTAGATCTGATATAATTCATTGTAATCCGGAGAGAAGACAACGAATAACAAACTATAAAGTGGACGTAGGCCAGAGATGGCCAAACCACTATAAAAATTCTTGTGTGTTCTTTACTTTTCTACTACCTTTACTTGCTCGATCTGGGAGTTTTACTACTTTTATTTTCATTTTAATCGAACTGGTGCTTTCATCTGGTTCTTGGGTGTTGATCCAATTTTTAGGTTAACAATAGATATGTATGAAAAAATCATATTGTAGAAAAATTGTAGATAAACTATAGATACACAATATATCAGATGCTTATATGTTACATTCATGATCGGAAAAATTGAAATATATGGAAAGTATACCTTTTCAATAAAAAGATGATCAAACCATGTATATTCATATTTACCATTATTATTCCAACTGCAAAACAAAAAGAAGATGCAAGGGGAATGATGAAACTATAATAGATATTGAAATGGGAATCATAGTGCATTAAATACTCCGACTATGGCTTCAAATGCAACAAATTTATCGTCATGTTACATAGAGACCAAAATAGCCTTACTGCAGACATTTGGGATATTGCCTCCACCTAATCGAGGAGTAGAACAATATCATAGTTGATTTTTCTATACTGTCTCAATTGAACATTATCTTTGTAAGAAATATTTTGCTATAGTAACTAGCAATAGAATTAATCTGCAGTAAATCTTAGTAACATCTCTATCTATTTAACAATGCACGTTAACTTGAAAATAACAGTTCAATAAAATCAAGGTGGAATTTTCTTGATAAAACAATAAGAATAGCACAAAAGCACTCTCTCATTGTTCATACATCGCTAAAAGTGAGTGTTCAATATCACTGAATAAAATGAAAACATTAACATATAAACATTGTGAAAAATAGAACCTGTAAGAGTTGGCATGGAGAGGGATGTAAGAAGATTACCAAAACAAAAGTAATTTTTTTTATAATTTCCATCAATTATTTTAATAAAAAAACTTGTTAACACCCCAAAGTAGAGTTAAAAGTGAAGGTATGTCCTTCTAAACCTCTTTTGATTAAGTAGAGAAAGTTAGGATCTTATTGCTTCCTTTGATTTACCTTTCGAATAGATCTTTGTTAGAAAACCCTTCCTTGTCCAACCTTTTGAAACAGTTGAAACACTTATGCCCCTTTCTTTTTAAGTCTTTCAAACTAGCCTAGTCGGCTTATTTATCGATTCAAAACACCCTATTGAAACAACCGTGGTAATCTAATGGTTGGCTCTAATGTTGTTCGGTATTGACTAAATGATGGGTTTCGACTTCGTCGAAAGCTTGCCTCCACTACAACAAAAAATTCATTTCATAGCGTTGAAAAAACGCTACCAAAACTTTTAGTGTTTCGGTGAACACTGCGACACGACATGCAACAAAAAGTCTGAAAGTTTTAGTTGCGTTGTAGTAAATGCTACCAAAAACAAAATATTGTAGCATTTCTGAAACTCTAAAATAGTTTTTTTGCAGCGTTTTCAAAATGGAACCAAACTTACATTTTTTAGTAGCATTTTTACTTGCATCCTTTTTTCTGTAGCGTTTATTTTATGCTACCATAATATTTTCGCATGGTTTTCTCTGTCCTACTATATATTTTTTGTTGCATTTTTTCTCTGTCAATATTTTTTTTAATTGCATTTGTTCCCATAGCACTTTTGAAATGCTAGTAAAATTATTGATTGATGTACTGCACATTTTAAACGCCGATATTTACTGTTAATGGTTTGTATCATTTCCGACAAGCACTTATATATAATAGCCATATTAAAACCAACAATCAATCACATAATTATCATTTTCAAACCAACATCGATAATCATCATATTCAAATAATTGAAAAAGCACGTTAATTGCATAATCAAGTATAATATCCATAATCATTTCAATAATAGTATTTCGACAAAATAGGTGAATTCACTACCACAACTGTTTACAAACAAGTCTACACAACTAGTACGAGCAAAATATTATAATATATTACAGTTAAAGTCTTGTTCATGGCTTAATTACCGACAATTCTTTGATGCAGCTGTTCTTCACTTTGGAAATGCTATTTACTTGTAGACAAGTATAACGGTCAACAATTAGAATTACATACATGTCTTGATAATTTATGTGTGCTGATAATGTATGAATTACATGCACAATTAAGTATAATATATATAAGAATATCAAGAGCATTACTATTGACATTAACATTAGCAAGAGCATTAAAATCCTTATTGACCATACTTATTGACATTAACAATAGCAAGAGCATTAGCATAAGTATTTTAATTCATTGGCTAAGAAAGAACGTTTTTTGCCTCTTCAAACTTCATGCAACTGATTCATACAAGCTTCTACGTGATATCCAATTACTTCAGCAATCAGTGTACTTCCAAAACCATCCTCCACCACCTCCTCACAACAACCACCATCATCAAAACTGCAAAAATCAACCTCTACCAAATAACT
Organism: Allium fistulosum; assembly: GCA_030737815.1. NCBI lineage: Eukaryota > Viridiplantae > Streptophyta > Magnoliopsida > Asparagales > Amaryllidaceae > Allium > Allium fistulosum. Next base: position 572,096,920 of record CM060906.1, read on the forward strand.
GCACAAAATACAGAACTCTACTACCCTAAACACTCCTCCACACACTGCTACAACCATAACAATATTACACCCAAACCATCGAGCTTAAACCATAACAATTAAAAATTTATTTATACTAACTCAGACTTATAAATTATTCCAATTGCTAAAACTTAAAATGCCATAACTTATATTTTAATTGAAACTTATAAATTATCTTAAACTTAAACTTTATCAATTTGGCTAATTTTTATAAATTATCTCAAACTTACAAATTTTCTTAGTTAATTTATTATTATTATTATAAAATTATTTAATTCTTATAAACTTAGTTAACTTTGTTAATTTTTGTGAACTTAGTTTTTGTTATTATTGTTATTATTAATTATCAAACTAAGCTAACTTAGTTACTTTATTATTATTATTATACACTTAGTTATTTTTTATTAAACTATAATTTATTATTATTATTATAAACTTAGATTATTTTTTGTCAAACTTAGTTTATTATTATTATTATTACTTGTTAGTTTTTTTTTATCAAACTTAGTTAATATTTATAATCGTATTTAATTTTTATAAAACGTAGTTAATTTATTCAAACTATTATTATTATTATTATTAAACTTATAAATTATCTTAATCGCTAAAACATAAAATGTCATAACTTATATTTTAATTAACTTAAACTTATAAATTATCTCAAACTTATAAATTTTTCATAAACTTAGTTAAGCTATTATTATTATTGTAAACTTAGTTAATTTATTATTATTATTATTATTATCATAAACTTAGTTGATTTTTATAAACTTATTTAATTTTTATAAAACATAGTTAATTTTTATAGACTTAGTTTGTTGTTGTTGTTATTATCAATTATAAAACTTAGTTGACTTAGTTAATTTATTATAAACTTTGTTAATTTTTGTCAAACTATAATTTTGTTGCTGCTGCTATTATTATTATTATAAACTTAGTTAATTTTTTGTCAAACTTAGTTTATTATTATTATTATAAACTTGTTAGTTTTTATAAAACTTAGTTGATTATAGCAAAAACTTGATTGACTAACAAAAGAAAAGTTTGCGGAAGATTTACATACTATGTACACTGCGACCACTCAACTCATACCGTGTACACTGCAATTGGGGGAGATTTACATCTGAACAACTTTCCATGGTATAAAATAATATGGAACTTGTATGCTGATGAAAAGCTAAATTTTTTGCTTTGGAAGGTACTCAAAAATGCTCTGCACATCCTTGGAAATTTGGCTAAAAAAGGTATATCTGTCTCTACCTCTTGTTTATTATGTTCCTATGTAGTTGAAGATATTCATCACGTATTCTTTAGTTGCTCCTTTACTCACTTCATATGGTCAAAAATAAAGACAAGAGGTGGATATGCATCTCCTGTGAGAGACAGTAAAATAGAATGGATGAATACTTATAAAGCTACAAAGTGGAAGCAATCATCATCATATGAGCTTTTAATAGTACTCAAAATAGTGGTCAGAGAAATATGGAAGGAAAGGAATCAAAGAATTTACAATCATAAGAACAAGAATCGTATGCAGATTTACTTCGGCATTTGTAGAGAAATTTACTCTTCGATCTCTATGTCCTCTTACCCCTTTGATGCAGTTACCTTGGTTAGGTGGTCCTAGCTTTTTATGTTGTGTCTTTCTTTACTCCCTTGTTGTTCTGTATTTTATCTTTCCGTCTTCTATCTTGTAAAACCATGTATACCATTTATATTGTAAGGCTCTCTTATATATATAAATATATAGTAGGAGTCATTCAACCCCGCTGGCTTTGCCAAAAAAAAGAAAAGATTGTATTTAATCTAAATAGTAAGCCGAAACCAACATTCGAACAGACACAACACATAACTTTCTGACAGACCGGATTAGTTAGGAATAAGTCGATAAGCATCTTAATTCGGCTTCCCTTATCTCAAATTCCATATCCTCCTAACACAGCTCTACTTTAAATACAATAAAGTAGGAACCATAAGTGCATGTAACTTTATTTTACATACCCAAACAAACTTTATATTATTCAAATTCAAGTAGAAATAGTTAGTAACAGAAAAACATAAAAGAAAATTGAATTTGAAGTTTCACAAAAGCTGATAAACACCAACCCTTCAACACAAGGTTCAGGACATAATGCGTCAAGATTGACACCCATTACACTCATGATAGTGTTAATGGCAGCAACTCCTTCACATCCAGATTCCAAAAACACCCTTTCTCGTTGAGAATGAATAAAAACAGTTTAAGTAATTTAACAGACTAAAATATAAAAAAACTCAGCAATTTATAGGTTAAGATGTACAACATCATCTATGTAGTGCACAAGGCTCCTTCTTATGTAGGGTTTGAATGGACAGGTTGTACGCATCATCCATAGCTGCATCATCCAATTCTTCTTATTAAATATATATAGAAGTCAGGCCATAAGCATTAGCGATGAAGTCGCTCAGTAAACAATTATACAAAATCAAGCAATGCCTCTTAATATAGTTTAGCGACAAACGAGTTTCCATTATGTATATCTGTCATATTCAGTTCTGTATATTACATTCATGAGTCAGGACAGAGATATAAATTTACCTCTAGGCAAATCCATGCATTGCCAGCCCCTCTAATTTCTCTACCATCCAACAGACTTGCTCTAATGCCATAGAGATCAGCTACCTGTTTCCATTAATATAGCATCAAGTGATGCATACTATCACAGCATAAATAAATATATAAGGACGACTAAAATATGTACTTACACAATTGTCTAGATTAAAAGTAAAATTAGCAGATACATGCGAAAATGGAACACGGTCAATAGCTGCCACGGCCCCAGCATCTTTATCAATTATTACAGTTTCAGATGCATAGGACAGAGGCCAAGTCGAGGTCATATGAGAGTATATCATAGAAGTAGTTGCACTTCCCACAAATAAAGGGGCGTCAAGCGGACCTTGACAGTTAAAACGTAAGAGTTGATGTACCCACCACCTGCTAAGAAGCAAGGACACCTACTTGGTTTCTTATTATGCAAGGGTAAAGAGGGGTCACACTCTAAAACTTCATTCAGATGTGAACAATATTCCTTGATAAAAATTTATTTTGAGTTACCGTCCATGACAAAGTTATTAAAATGCATTTAAGTCACTCGGTGATGCAAGCGATAAACACATCATCATTGTTCTGCTTTATTTTGATTTTTTTTAATTAAATTTTTTGTTTAATGGTGAACAAATTTAATTGCATCTCATTTGCTTCATGCTTGAATTAAGCAAATAAACAGTGGGTCTATCTTCAAATTTGTTATACCCATGCAAATGTAAAAATGAATAGGAATATGTGAAAACAAAAGTCATACTCATCTTAGATTATGATGTGTGGTTTCCTTCAAAACAAATATCATATGCATTATTTCTCATTTACTAATAAAAGTATTCTATTTCATAGTCTACCAAAAAAATTATTTTTAAAACGAAAAGGTAAAGAAGAAATTTTTAGGGGATAAATAGAAGAAACTATATCTACAGAATGTTACCTTAAACCCCAAACTTGTTTTCGCCTTTACAAACTTTCTTCAATCCTGCATGCTTTTGACGTTGTAAGGTTTCAAACGAAGTCTTTCCTCTTTGGCCATTGCATTAATTATTTTTTCAACCAATTTGCTTTTTGACGATCTTCAAATAGTTCTCATTTGTTGAAATATGGAGGTTTTTTGTCATTCACCGTACAATTTCAATCTAGTCTGAAACAATCATCAGATTCATAATCATGTTAAGGTTGTCCTGGTGATTTTACTTATCAATCTCCAATTTAATAATCATTTTAATAGAGAGCTAAATGCAGGTAGATTTTAACAAAAAAACTGGAAGGAGTTCTTACAAAAAATACACACACACATAAAGTATTTTATTTTAAAGTTATACCACACATCATCGCTATATTTTCCATCGATTATAGAGAATACCGTCCTGGTGGAATCTATTGAAATAGAATGGCAATCATTTGTTGAAAGTCTTGAAAATATTTTTTCCCATCTTATATCTTCTGAAATAGTTGTATTAGGCTTGACTATGTATGTACATGATAGAGATAGAGGTGGTAAGACATTTTCTAGAAAATAATAACATCCTTCTGAAAAATAATAATAAATAATATGAGTGGATATTTTCCAAAAATAATCATGATGAATAATTCTAACAGAAAATATATAGATCAATAACAAAGAAGAATATCCTTTAGAAAATGACAACTAAACAAACACCACCTTTTATATTCACAAATGAAAGAGTGGGTGCTACTACAGCATAATTGTCTTTGCTTATTTTTGGCTAAGAATTTGTGAACATTTTCTGACCAGGTAACAAGGCAATACCACTGCAATATATAATATATATCATTGTCCCAACTTATAAACAAATTACATCATAAACACCATATATTTATAGAGGAAGTGTCCTCAGTTAAATTTCATCATAAATAGTGTAAAGTAGTAGGCTATAAGCAAATTTGACAGTTAAATTACTATCATAAACATTCAAAATCATGATAATTGTTTCAGGTATACAAAGTTAGTGGTTGGATCTTCATATGATGAGGAGTGAGGTATAATCCAGAAAAAACATGGTCATGAGATTATACATTTACCGTCGTTCATATTAGTAATTAATAACAAAAAATGTAGAATGCCATATCTTAGCAGCAAAAAATGGGACTGTTGTGTACTTTTTACGGAGATTTTCAGCATAATGCTAAATAGATTATTTTTGTAAATAAATCAAATGTTATGTGACAAAAGAACAAGAGTTGTAAATATAAAAATAAGAAAAAGAGTCCATCTGGCATTGATGATAACAAATACATCCAATATAAATGCATCATGCACTTACTACTTTCTTATTTAAAATTCTTATCATACTTGCTAAACCGATTTAACTTTTGTTGTCTATTTGAGTATTCATAAATGCTTTGGGATGAACCAGTATGGGAGCTTTTCTTTTAAGTGCCTGTGCTAAAGGTACAATTAGCATATAAATAGTTTACCTATTCTACTCTGCATTATAATTTTAAATACTATGGAAGATATCTCTTTTACATAAATGCAGGGAAAAGATACAGCCTACCCAACTTCAGAATAATGATCATTGCACGTTGTAGTGAAGGGTTGTCATTGCACATTTACATAGTACAGATATGTTTAAGTTTCATTGCCTACTTAGTGGTGACAATAATGAGAATATTGAATGTCTTTTGCAGTGGCCGTAGTGTATGAAAATATATGCAGTAATTGATTTTCAAATTTTACACCTTGTACTTTGTAAGCTGGTTAGCTGGCCCAGCCTTTTTTAAAGGTTACAAGTAAAACCATAGCAGGCCAAGCAACTCTGCCCAATCTGTATGACACCTTGTAAGCGCACTTAACTTTTTTAATAAAATGGAAGCCCAAAGTTCAGTAGTACTTTTTCTCTCAGATTTTGTATTACAGCTATACAACAGTAAAAGTAGTTAAGTGATGAATTTCTTTTTTATCTCTGAAATTAATCGATCCAGTGAACCAAAAAATCATACAATTATAATTTGTAGTTTTGTACCAAAGTATGTTAAAAATAAAATGATAGAAACTTATAACAATTTTTGAAGAAAAGAGAAATTTTCAGGAAGAAAGGAATTTTTATTATGACCAAAAGTTGAAAGTTACAAAACAGGAGACGGGCTTCTTATACACGCTCCAGGCACTAGATGGACCCAAAACCCAGTAAAGAAATAAAAGCTGATGCAGTACATACCTTATGCCGCAATTGCGAAGACGAAGTCGAGCGACTTAACTCCTACAATCCACTTCCGCGAAATCCAATGTCCGACCTAACTCCAGAAGATCTCCGACCTAACGATAGGTCGCAAACAATCTCCGACCTAACTTCCATTCCACGACTTAACTCCACCGAACGACATAAAACAAGTCGCGTACGACCTAAACCTCTCCACGACCTATCCCTAAGTCGCGAACAATCTCCACGACTTAAAAATTTCTCCGACCTAATTCCAGTAGTCTCTGATCTAAGCAATCTCCGACCTAAGCCATCTCCGACCTAAGCAATCTTCGACCTAAACCACCTCCGATCTAAGCAAGCTCCGACCTTCAGAGATACGACCTAATTAAGACGCGAAGCCTGAAGATGATCGATTTTAGGTCGCGTGAGTATGCTTTTAAGTCGTAGGATTTTAGATCGTAACTCGTTTGCACTTAAGTCGTAAGTCGCGACTGCTACGTCGCTTGTACCCTGTAATAAAAAGTGTTGTATTGTTTCTTTGTTTTTAAGTCGCAAATGTTAGGTCGTTCACGACCTATGAGTTGGGTTGTAAGTGTTGTGTTGTATGCCTATAAATAGGCGAGTTGTCATTTGTAAAGGTTGTTGATTTTGAAATAAAATTTCCTTTGTTAGCTTTGTGCTTTCATCCAATTGGTAGTTGAGTGTATCTCCTATCTCCACCTTCAACATTCGAGTGCGCTCGAATCTTCGATCGTTGAAGCCAATTCGCGGAATCAAGTGCGCTTGATCAACGCTCGAAGAATTGTAGATCTCTCTTCACGGTATCGTGCGCGATCAACGTGTCAGAGATAGCTAGAATTCGGCATCTTCGGATCAACGAATTTGGGCATTTCAGTATTTCTCAATCCACCGATTGCTACGTTCATCGTATCATCAATTTTTGTATTCCGCCGCTGCGTCAAAAGCCCAAGAAAACATAACATACAATATTATGCACAGCTCAACACCCCCTCCTCAAGATTGACCTCATTCAAAGGCCAATCTTGAACCAAAAACTGAGAGACCATACCAAGCTTGCACACCAAAGATTTATGCTGATCTGCTCCAAGGGGTTTAGTCATTATGTCAGCAGTTTGCAAAGCAGATTTAACATATTTTGTTGCGATAAACTCTGACTGCACCTTTTCTCTCACAAAATGTACATCTAGCTTTTGATGCTTAGTCCTCATATGCTTTGTCTTTTCATGAAAACATAGGTCCTGAGCAATATACATAGCTGATAAGTTGTCACAATGAAGTGTAATAGGAGTTGGAATATCAACACATAAATCTGCCAATAATCTTTCAATCCAAACAAGCTCTCCAGTAGTGTAACTCATACACCTATATTCAACTTCAGTGCTACTTTTAGAAACAACTTTCTGCTTCTTTGTTTTCCAGGATATTAATGCAGTACCAAGAAAACCACAATAAACAGATAAAGATTTACCAGTATCATCACACATACCCCAATCAGCATCGCAATAAGCATTCAGAACTAAATCAGAATGAGAAGGAAAACATAAACCCAGATTGACAGTACCTCTCAAATACTTTAAAACATGAAAAGCCGCATCCAGATGAGGGACTCTAGGAGCTTGAAGAAATTGACTCAACTGCTGTACTGAATATGATATGTCAGGTCTGGTTAAATTCAAATAAAGCAATTTTCCAATTATTCTTCTATAAATTTCTGGATCTGAAAGTAAATCACCCTCATACAAGCTAAGTTTCAACCCCTTTGCCATAGGAAAATTAGCTGTTTTACATTCTTCCATATTATGATCTCTTAAAAGATCCATAATATATTTTCTTTGGTTTAAAAAAATACCAGAAGTTGATCTAGACACTTCAATCCCCAAAAAATATTTAATTTGCCCTAAATCCTTGATTGTAAAAGCCTTATGTAAGAGAAGCTTTAAATCAGAAATTGTAGAAGAGTCATTTCTAGTAATCAACAGGTCATCAACATATGCCACTAGAATAGTAAAATGACTATCATTCTTCAAAGTAAACATAGAATAGTCTTGCTTGGATTGAATAAAACCGAAATTAAGTAAAAACTTAATTCCTGATTCCAACATCTTGAAGCTTGTTTAAGTCCATAAATAGACTTCTTCAATTTGCAGACTTGACCTGAAACAGCTTTAACATATCCTGTAGGGGGAGTCATATAAACTTCTTCTTGTAGATAGCCATGTAAAAAAGCATTATTTGTCTAATTGTTGAATATCCCATCCCTTTGCAGCAGCCAAAGCCATGACAACTCTTACTGTAGTGAACTTAGCAACAGGGCTGAATGTATGCTTGTAGTCCTTACCAGAAATTTGTTTATCTCCCTTGCAACAACACGAGCTTTATATTTATCTACTTGACCATTGGGTTTAAATTTTGTTTTAAAAACCCATTTAGAAGCTATGGGCTTTTTACCAATAAGAAGTTCAACTAAATCCCAAGTATCATTATTTTCTAAAGCATCTAATTCCTTGTTCATAGCTTCAGACCATTCAGGATGAACTTTTGCTTGATTATAAGAAGAGGGTTCAAATGAAGAAAGAACATTTGAAATGCTATGCAAATCATTAAGATCAAACTGAACAGGGGATGGCTCAGCAAAAATATTGGAAGAGCAAATAATTTCTACTTGTGAATTATTGATTTGTCTTGAAGGCAGTTTTTCAACAATAAAATCATTATATTTCTTTGGCAACTGGCAAGTTCTAGAAGAGGTTCTGGTAGGCACAATTTGAGGAGAAATGGTATCTTCATTTGAATTGGAAAAAGAAGAATGATTTTCAGTGGATAATGGAGATTGGTCATTTGAAATTGAATGAGAATTTGAAGGAGAAATATTTTGTGGAGAAGCATTGAAAAAATCAGGACAAATATTTGAAGAAGAATTTTGATCTAAAGCAGGATTAACAAGCATTATATCTTGATGTGTTTGATTTTCAGTGGATAATGGAGATTGGTCATTTGAAATTGAATGAGAATTTGAAGGAGAAATATTTTGTGGAGAAGCATTGAAAAAATCAGGACAAATATTTGAAGAAGAATTTTGATCTAAAGCAGGATTAACAAGCATTATATCTTGATGTGTTTGATTTTCAGTTAGAAGAAGAATTGAATTTATCTTGAATGGATAAACATTCTCTACAAAATGAACATCTCTACTAAACACAACTTTGTGAGTATCCAAATCATAAAGTTTGTATCCCTTTTGACCATGAGGATAACCAATTAAAACACATCTTTTAGCTCTTTCTGCAAATTTATCATGCAACTTTTGAAAAGAGAAACACAAGCATCCAATAACACGAAGGTATTGATAATCAGGGGGTTTATTCATTAGCAGCTCATATGGTGTTTTCCAGTGTAAAATTGAACTTGGCATCATGTTTATAAGTGAAGTGGCAACAAGAAGACAATCTCCCCAAAATTTATAAGGCAAACCTGAATGAATTCTAATAGTTCTGGCAGTCTCAAGCAAATGCATGTGTTTCCTCTCAACTCTACCATTCTGATGAGGGTTACCAGGTATTGATCTCTGATGAATTATTCCTTTGGAAGTAAATAATTGAGAACAAGAACCTTGAATTATTTCAGTCCCATTATCTGACCTAATCACTTTAATCTTCTTGTTAAAATGAGTGAGAACATATTCAATGAAAGCAGTAATTGTAGAAACAACTTGAACTTTAGAATGCAACAAATATGTCCAAGTATTTCTAGTATGATCATCAAGAATGGTTAAAAAATATGTTTCTCCACATAAAGCTGGTCTATGATATTTTCCCCATAAATCAACATGTACAAGATCAAAAGAAGCCTCGGCATAAGATTCAGACTGATAAAATGGTAGTTTATGATGTTTTTCTAACACACATGCTTCACAAGTAAAATCTTTATTAAGTATTCTGCCTGATACAAATTTTTGGAAATGTTTCATATTGCTAAAAGAAGGATGTCCTAACCTAGCATGTAAAATTTCTATGCCAGGTCTATTACAAGATGTAATTGTGTTGTTGATAGAAGCAAGAAAAGAATTATTAAAAGATAAAGAAGAAGATACAGAAGCATCATTTAACATAGAAGGAAATGAAATTCTGTATAGACCAGAAATTCTTGATCCAATAGCTTGAAGATGCTTTGAGTTAGGGTCCTGAAAATAACAAGATGATTGAGTAAAATTTGCAACAGTATTATTTTGATCAAGAAATTTTCCTATAGATAAAAGATTATTTTGAAATGTAGGAATGTATAAAACATTTTTAAGTTGCAAATTTGGGTTTAAATCGACAGTTCCAATATGATTGACATGGATTTTAGAACCATCAGGCAGAGAAACTTTTATAGGTGTTTTAACTTTTTTAAGTGAAGCAAATAGTGTCAAGTCTGAAGTCATGTGATCAGTAGCACCACTATTAATTATCCACGATTTTTGTTGAAAACATTTCTGAAATATAGCAGAATAACTGTTACCAGCATAATTGATTGAAGATGCCATTGGATTATCTTCCAGGTTGATGACAGAATTCGAGTTTTGCATCATCTTCATGACTTCATTATAAAATTTTGTAACTAGAACTGGATCAAACTGACCATCCTAAGAAATAGCAGAATTCATTGCTGCAGATGAATCATTGATAGAATCTGGCTTAATTCCAAGAATCCCTTGACCTCCAGAAGCTTTAGCCATGTTGATATTTTTCTGAACAACCTTTGCTTTTCCAGTCCCTTCTTTGATCCACCAATCAGGATATCCAATGACTTTGAAACATTTTTCAGTTAAATGACCTTTTCTTTTGCAAAGATCACAATAAAACTCACTCTTCTGTTTCTTATTTTCTCTTACAGTTCCTTGAAGACTTGGCTTGGAGAAATTCTTTACAGCATTGAAAGCATTCATTTCTGGCAAATTATTTCCTTTATCACCAAGCTTGTTTTGATGTTCAACTTGCTGCAAAGTATAGTAAGCTTTATGAACTGAAGGAAGAGGATCTAAACTTAAGATGTTTGTCTTAACTTGATCATAGTCTCTCGTGAGTCCAGAAAGCAGCTGCATCAACTTGTTCCTTTGGTCATTTTCAAGAATTTTTTTAAGAATACCACAAGAACACTCCGAAAATCCTTCAAGCATTTGAAGTTGATCCCAAACTGCCTTTAAACGAGAATAATATTCCGCAATAGTGAGTTCATTTTGATGAGTAGAAGTTAAACTTTGATGTAGCTCAAAAATTCTTGGCGCTGTCGTTTGCCCAAATCTCTCTACCAATTCTTTCCATAATTTGACAGAAGAATCAACAAACATGAAGCTCTTAGACAAGATCTTATCCATTGAATTTAAGATCCAAGACATAACCATATAATCGTTTCTAATCCACTTCTGATAATCAGGTGAATTACTAGAAGGTAAAGGTAGGGTTCCATCAACAAATTGCAGTTTATTTCTAGCAATTAAAGCCATCTTAACAGTTCTAGACCAATTGATATAGTTCGATCCGGTTAAAATATGATTGCCGAGTTGCATACCTGGATGATTCAAATTTGAAAGAAAATATGGATCACTAAAATTTACTCCCTGATTTGCTTAAACAGGTACTTCGGTTCTAGTTGAATCGAAATTTGAATTCGTCATAATGATTGAAGACGATCTGGATCCAAGAAAGAAACGAGAAGACTAATTGATTTGAGGAAGAATCAGCCACAAAATCGCCTGCTCCGATACCATGAAGAAAAGAGAAATTTTAAGGAAGAAAAGAATTTTTATTATGACCAAAAGTTGAAAGTTACAAAACAGGAGACGAGCTCCTTATATATGCTCCAGGCACTAGATGGACCCAAAACCCAGTAAAGAAATAAAAGCCCAAGAAAACATAACATACAATATTATGCACAGCTCAACAATTTTTCTTTGAAATTTGGAACCTTTACGAAGTATTTGTAGTAGATGAGCATCATCTATTCATCTGATCACATATTTAACGTCAATGTGAGTCAAAATAAATATAGTAAAATAACCATTGTTGGACAAATGTTGCTGTCTCTTTCAAACCTAGTCTAATTTGCATAAAATGTGTTCATTCTGAAAATCATAGACAGTGATGACATTGACGGTCTATTATATATAGTATGCATGTCCTTTAGTTATTAACAAAACAAGAACTGGCTTTATTTATATGGAGTCCACCTCATCTCATAAGACTATAACACGATCTTATAAATATATGCTATTATCAATGTACAGCTAGTGGCAAATACAGTAAAAGCGTGTAGACAATAATTGCAGATGGAAGCTGCATATACACACAAAGAGATATACGTATGCCTGCGCATAGGCGTGCATTAAGGAATAAGTCGAGGGTCCCAAATTTAATTTTGTCAAAATGAGCGTAATACAGAGAATAACTTGAGACCTCTTAATTTCCAGATTTATAATCATTTTTCTGTCCGCATTTTCCCTACTTAATTTTTCAGGCTCTGTAACGGTACTTGTGTATTAATATCACAATATTTCTACCAGATTAGCTATTTATTTTGAACATAAGATCGATAAAAACACGTTACTATTGGATTTTTTTTTCTTATAATAAACTAGTGTAAATCGCACGTACGCGCATCTAATAGTTAGAAATATTATACTTTTTATTTAATAAAAAATTTATGGATGGGTGTGTGCTATAAGTGCCAAGTTTTGATTGCCACAACACTTTTATTTCAAGCAAATTGATAGTGAATTCCGTTGATGGGTGGTTGAAAAGTGGATGGTGGCGGAGGTTACAAACCGATTGTGAGATTCCGTTAATGGATGTAGCGTATTTTCGAAATATCAAAAAGACAATGTGAAAATCTATTCGTTAAATTCTCTATATTAATAGCGAGATAAATAAAAATTTAGAGAAATTAAACTCAAATGTGTCGAATGAAACACTACTTACTGCCAGTTTCATATGCATTTACACAATCTTAGCTTTGCACAAGTTTTTAGTAGCAGCATCAGGGGCACAAATTAAATATTATATCATTAATAAGCAAGCCTCGAAGTCCAACATAATTCTGCCTAGGGAGTTTGAGATGATCTGGAAACCTGAGCTACTACGTGTAGCAACATAATTGTGCATTATATATGTATATTGACTATTAATGTCTTCAGATGTTGTGTTTGTTTACCATGGTTCAACAGATCATATCTTGAAAGTTTTTGTCATAATAATTTGCCTTAGGCTTGTTTAATACAAAAGGAATGTTCTTTACATGTTAGTCAATTCATTGAGATGATAATATTTTTGTGGAATTCTTCCTAATTTTTTTATCAAGTATCTACGGAAAGGTTCACATTCTTTTGCATAGGACTACGAATTGCTCATACTAGTGACCAATGGCTATACTTGAGAAATATCATTTGCACATCTAAAACATAACGCTGCAACTATTCTTTAGCATGAATGACTAGGTTACCAGCTTCTAACAAATAAATTTCCCTTTTAAATTACGTCATACATTGAGTTCTGATATGGATCTGTTTTAGCAGAATACATCAAAATAAGTGGGATGAAATGCAAGAGCAGGCAAATTTGAATATAACAAGTTATTGTTACTTGCAGTATGGGATGCCACATGTTAATGGAAGTGAAGGAAAGGCTTCAAATTCCAGCTGGTAACATGGGTCTTTGTGTTCGATGGAAAAGCCTTTAACCCTTTTGGCATAAATCTTATTAACTTCCCTGAAATCATGTAGGTCGACACTAGCTTTTAGTACCTTACCAAATATAAAAACATGTAAACTTTGATAGCATGGGTATAAAATCTCAATGTAGCAGGTGCATTCTTTAAAGAAGTTGCCTCATTATTGTTAGTAATAGTAGTAGTAATAAACAAAAACAGAAGTGGGAGCGAAGGGCAAATATGGAAAAGCTTCGGGAGATGTAAATCAGAAACTTTGGGCAGTGGCAAAGAAGAGAAAAATCAATAACCTAACAGTATCACGAGCCGTAAGTTTGCGGTGGTGGCAATTTATTGACAACTGGGATTAACTTGTTTTTAACTGCAGATAAGATTTACTTTTAAGGAAAAACATAAGCAAGAAATTCATATTTCTATACATTTAGTTTTGTACCTATATTCTTTGTTCAACACAATTAGTATACATGTATACATTTTTAACATTTGTGTTCTTATTGAATATCATTTTGTACCAATATTATGTATTTGTATGGATGACAGTAAATTGTTAATGGATGTATGCTAACATTTATATTGTAGTGTAGATGCAGTTTTATTCATAGTGATAACGGTCTTTTGAATAATAAACCAAATATTGTGATTTATAAAATGCAATACTCGGCATTTACTTTACACTGTCAATACTTAAAACTCATTTTATGGCGTTCACATGAAATAACGTATCCAATTATCAAGCCAGGAAAGTTGACCAACTATGAGTCAATATATATCTTCGTTCTCGTGTTTATTAGGAATATTTTTTACTTTCGGTTATTTTTATTATTATGAAATGAATATGAAGTCTGTAAACTTGTAAAGATGCTTCAAGGTAAATAAACAATAAATTGAAGTTCTGAATACATGATAACATGAAGCTTTGATTAAATCTTGAAGATAAATAAAATTTTAGTTTAGATCAAACTACAATGGCAAGAAATTATTCGAAAAGATAATGGAAGTTCGTTAATATACAAAACACTTCACATCAAATATATCAGGTACTGAATTATTAACATTTTTTCACAAAAAAGAGGCATTTATATTCATTAGTAATAAAGGCAATTATTTCAAGCTCTAAGTTTTACAATCACACCTTACATAAAGTTCCACATAATGATATATGTCTGTCTTAGCAGAATACACCTTACATAAAGTTCCACAGAATGATATATGTCTGCCTTGCATAAAAGACCTTTATATTCATTTAGTTGTGTCAATCATGCACAAATATTTTGTTAAATAGTATATATATGTCTGTCTTAGCAGAATACTATTTGAATAAAATTTGTCATTAATCTGGTTAATTTTTGGTTGAGTGATCCTTTAGTTTTATCAAATCAATGCAAAACGCAAGTGAATATTTATCTTGTAATTTTCTAATATTTAACTAGTATGACCATATGTGCATTGTTATAGTGATAAAAGTGCACTTACGTTTTTTTATACAGTAAATAAAACAATGGCACAAGGCCCAAAAAAAGAAGAGACCGGGTACAAAGCATTGTTGCTCGTATTTACACAACGACATCTAAACATACCAAAACCTAGCCGTTTAGTTACTTCATTCTATCTTTCTCTTTGGAACGAAAAACTCAACCCTAGAAAATTAGGGCTCTGCTTCAGTGGCAATTTACTCCATCTCTCAAGTTAATGAGATATCCCAGCTGAAGGAGATATCTTCATATTTTCTATCTTCTTGTTTAAATGCTATATAAAATGAAAGTTTGGACACAACACATGCAGTGTTTCCAGTACATGCAAGACGGCTTCTCAAATCAGTGGCATGTTCTTTTCAAGTCCAGCAATGAAGTTGAATGAATCTGAATGTTTTGCAGCTGGACTAAAAGTATTTTAAGTTGCTACTTAATTTGTAAGTATTTAGATATTTTCATTTATTACAGAACTTCAATTGTGTTCCCTCGGTAACTATTAAAATACGTTTGAATTAATAATTAGATGACTGATTATTCAATTTCTATAAAAATAAAGTTTAAACTTATATGAACTTATTACAAATATTTTGTTAAATAATATCAGAAGACATGAACAAAGGCATCGATAGTATAACAAAAAGGCATTATACTAGTAGAAGAACTCAACAAAGAAGACATTAACAAAACATGGGACTGCTAATTCATTGCTAATACAACGATCGAAGGAAAATCACCGACTCTTGAGAAAAAAGGCAAAATTCGTGATTGATTTAAAAGAAATTTCCTCATTCTATCATCAACTCGAATGATAACAGCAAACACATAGTGATTGGGGTTCTTGCAGTAACAGCAAACATAGTACAGAAATTAAAATACCTTAGCCAAATTAGGGTTTTGCGATTACCTCGATCTGTCGATTCAAGGTTTTGTGAACAAATCTCAAGGAAGCAAACGGGTGGAGGGAGACGGAGTAGCGTGAATGCATAAGGGCATCTCCCATGGTCGGTTACATTCTGAATTTAGCCAAAAAAGTCTTCCCAATCGTCAAATTCAGTTTGAATATTAAGCTTAATGTTCAGGATCCGGTTCAGGATCCTGAACTGGGCTTGGGCGTCCATTTTATGGACGCCCAAGCCCTGGCGCCCATTTTATGGGCGCCAGAGCTCTGGCGCCCATAAAATGGGCGTTCAAGCCCAACCCTTGCCAAACTCCTCCAACGGCTACCAAAAATCGTATTCTGTTGAAATCCAACGGCTATAAACGGTCATATTTTTGTCCCCAACGGCTATAAACGGTCATATTTAAAATTACAACGGCTATAAACGGTCATATTTGTGATTTCATTATATATATAGGACTATTTTTCAGATTGTAAAACACACATCTCTTCTTCTATTACAATTATATTCTCAATTCCATAATATTGAAAGTATGTCTCATCCTTTTCAATCATATACCGAAGCGATGAATATGGATAGCTGGGATTTTGATTCTCAACCAATTCAAAATGTTCATCCCCAAACCGCTCCCCCTCTATCCTTCCATTCTTCTGCTACATGGTCTGGCGATGAAGATAAGGATTTGTGCTATATTTACTGTCATTTTTCTAACGACTCGGTAAAGGGGAATGACCAAAGTGGAGAGGCGTTTTGGGCAAAAGTCATGACTGCGTACAATAAAAAGCATGTCGAAAAGACGAGGTCAATGTCTGCAATCACCGGTCGTTTCGGGAAGATTAATCGACAAACACAATTCTACGAGTCGTAGATTCACAAAATAAGAACAGCAAATCCAAGTGGAATGGGTGGCGAAGCTGAATTGGTAGCGTTTTGAAAAATATTATTTTTAATTTATATTCATTCTGATCACTTTGTTAATATATCATTTTGTGTTTCTGTTTTTTTAGAAGAGAATGGCGAACGATCAATTCTTGAAATTATTTCCAAGAGAAAATGGTACAAAGAAACCCCACTACTATCAGTTTGCAAACTGCTACGACTTGCTTGTTAGTCAACAAAAATGGAGCTCAAACACTGCAAAAAGCTTAAGAGATGTTCAGACGAACTCGAAGGGCAAGAAAAAAACAAGACGAACTAATTATAATTCCAGCCCAAGCAATTCTTCTCAGATGGACTCTAATGTATGCCCAGATAACGAAGACGAAGAAGCAGAACCCGCATTTGATGAAGATGCTAGACCGATGGGGCAACGAGCAGCTAAGAAGAAAATTGCCGTTCAATCTCAAATCGATTCTCGTTTAGCCCTAATGCATGATAAACATGCGAGAGAAAATGCAGAACGTCAAAGGGGGAGTGCAGAAAAGCTTGCCGTGTTAAAAGAACTGGCCGAGATTAAGAAGGGCCGGTTTGAGCTAGAACGGCAACGCCAAGAGACCTTAGTAATGGAAAAGGATGTCACCGGAATGGACCCAATTACAATGCAATATTGGATGGAGTACAAACAACGCATTGTTGAGAGTAGATCGGGAACAAAACATATGTAGTTGAAATATTCATGTTATATTTTAAGTTATTGCAGTTAAATATCCATGTACCTTCAGTTTATATTTTCAATCATGTGTTATTTTTAGTTTTAAAATATTCAATGGGATGTCATTTATTTCGATGCATTATGTAGACATCAATAAAGATTTATTTCAAAAAACATAAATGATATTACAAAGATAAAAATTATAGCATTCTACACTTCGTTACAGAAATAAAAAGGCAAACAGATGTAATTAAACAAAGATCCACCATCCCGAACTATTGATTTCCATGAGAATTCCAAATATGCTCAATTAAATCCCTTTGCAGTCTATTATGAATAGCAGCATTACGATATACTTCATGATTATCGACATGAATTGCGTACTGTCCTTCATTTCGTAACGTAGCTGTGCGAAACAATTCGGGGGGTTGTCTTGCCCCATCATACTCGAAATCGGGATAGTCCATAGCGCGTTCATCTTCAATGATCATGTTATGCAAAATTATACAGCAGAACATAATTGCAGCCATTTTTGATATCTTCCATAATCTACATGGATTGCTGACCATTGCAAACCTTGCTTGAAGGACCCCAAATGCCCTTTCTACGTCCTTCCTTTGTCCTTCCTGCATTGCAGCAAATTGTTTCTGTTTTGCCGTCATTGGGTATGCAAATGTCTTTACAATCGTACTCCATTTGGGATAAATTCCATCTCCAAGATAGTATCCATGCTCATATGTATTATGACCAAGAGTAAATGATAAGGGAGTTGACTTACCTTGCGCTAAATCATTAAACAAATGAGATCGTTCGACAACGTTTATGTCGTTAAGAGAACCTGGCATTCCAAAGAAAGCATGCCAAATCCACAAATCATTAGAGGCAACCGCTTCTAAGATGATAGTAGGTTTTTTTTTCTTTACCGTTATATGCTCCATGAAAAGCTTTTGGACAGTTCTTCCACTCCCAATGCATACAATCTAGACTTCCAAGCATTCCAGGCCAGCCTTTGCTTTCATGCATTTCACGCAAGCGCGCTACATCTGCCTCGTTTGGAGAACGAAGATATTCAGTCCCATAAATGTCCACAACTGACTGACAGAAGTGATCTAGGTTTTCCAATGCCGTACTCTCTGCAATACGATATGCGTCGTCAAGGGCATCGGCGGGTGTACCGTACGCTAACATCCTCAACGCTGCGGTCATCTTTTGATGCCCACTTAAACCTTGTTTTTTTGCGGCGTCTTGCTTGTAAACAAAATAATTATTATTCTGCTGAATACTTTCGAGAATTCTTAAAAATAATGGACGACTCATTCTGAATCGTCGTCTAAACATCTCTGGACCGTAAGTTGGATCACGGGCAAAGTAATCTTGCATAAGTGTTTTATGAAATGCTTGCTGGTTACGGTTGATATATTTCCGACCCATAACTGAACCGCCTTGTTTTCCAGAAGTTGAACCGTATGCTTCACGGTATATCTCCATCAGTTCCTCCTCCTCTTGTTGATGCGCTAACGCATACGCTTCTTCTTCAGAGTCACTATCGCATAGCAATATAGCTTTTAGTAAATTTCCAGACATTGTTTGATATTTGAGGATGGTTGTTTGATATGTGAATGTTTTGTTAGACTTAATTGAGGTGAACAAGTATGAGATCTAAATGGTTATATGTATAGACAAATTCTTGAGTGGAGAGAAGGTGACTCAGTGTGCAGTCAAATCAAATACTGTAGCCACGTTCATCTGCCGGTCAAGATTCTCTGCTTTCTTGAGTGGAGAGAAGGTGACTCAGTGTGCAGTCAAATCAAATACTGTAGCCACGTTCATCTGCCGGTCAAGATTCTCTGTTTTCTTGAGTGGAGAGAAGGTGGCTCAGTGCACAATCAAATCAAATACTGTAGCCACGTTCATCTGCCGGTCAAGATTCTCTGCTTTCTTGAGTGGAGAGAAGGTGGCTCAGTGTGCAGTCAAATCAAATACTGTAGCCACGTTCATCTGCCGGTCAAGATTCTTGAGTGGAGAGAATCAACATCCATTCTATAAATTAACAAATCGTTATCTGTTGAAATCATTTAAAAACTTAACATTATTCAAACTACATTGTCCAACATGACATTTAAGTCTCATGAATTGAAGTTACTTATGCAGTACTACATACAAACCGATGAGATGTGCGACAATCAGGAGGTAATGGTAATTCATTTTTGGGAGACTCTGGCTGAACTGTACAACAACGACGTGGGTTGTCAAGTTAGACGTACGGCTCAAGAGGTCAGGACAGCATACGGAAACTTTACTAGGGCATGCACGCGTTACACAAAGATTATTAATGAGGTAATATCGGAAAATGTGTTTGAGAATACACGTTCGACATATGACGGTCGATACAATTTAAAATACCGCACTCCGTTCATTGGCCATGATGCATACTTCATACGCCAAAATTGGCTAGAAAGATTTGGATGGCCTTAAGATAACAATATTGGTAGTCGGTTATGTAACGGTCGTTAATGTGTGGAGAGCTTTCTGACTTGTCTTTTCAAATAATGTCTGTTGTTTTTATCATTCCCCTACTACCTGTTTGTTTATATATACGCTTTCTTATTTACTTATTCATCATTCATAATCATCTTCTTCCTCAATCACAACAATAAATTCATCATCCAATGCCTTCTTGGCCTTCTTCTATCGATTCAGATGCAGGTTACGTGCGTACGGAAAGTCCACATACTGATGAGGATTGGCTTATCAATTATCAAGAACAACACTATGAAGATGTCCGCGGTCAATTTCCAGATCTTGAGCAGCTGAGACTTCAGGAAGTGGTTGAACCACCATACGAACAACATGTTGTTCGTCATGCATATGAACAACCTGAGAACCAGGTTCAAGTAGTTCAACCTCCCACTGAGCAAGAAGTTGAATCGTACCCAGTTTGTTGTCAGTGTGGGTATGGAGTTGAAGTTGTAGTACGTGCGGATGGAGAAAATATTGGTCGTCGAATCCAAATATGTCAATTCTGGCCGAATGGTTGCAATTACGCGGAATGGTTGGATGATCCTTTATGTCCAAGGGGAATAACCTATGCAAACGAACTAGAACAGGAGATAAGACGTCTTCGAATTTCTTTACAGGAGTTGCAATTTAATCGTCACGTCTAGTATATTCATATTTATGTTCTATTATTACTGTGTCGTTTTTTATCAATGTTCGTATGTCTTCAATTCTAATGTCACTAGTATACACAAACATATATAATTCACAGTATACACAAACATATATAATTCACAGCATACACAAACATATATAATTCATAGCATACTCGAACATTATCAGCCAAAATCCAAGAAAGTGAAATTATATAAACAAACACTCAGACAATGACATAAGTACATAAGATATATGAACTGCAACATATAATAAAACGTTCGCTATGCATATACTAAAAGGTATACAACTAAAGGGATGCAACGTCGTCGTCGTCATCATCATCACCATCATCCCCATCACCATCATCTCCGTCATCGTCATCATCATCCCCATCTCCGTCATCATCATCTCCGTCATCATCATCGTCATCCCCATCACCATCCTCACCATCCTGCCCCTCGTCCTCATCATCTTCCTCACCCCCATCATCCTCACCTAAACCACCAGCATCATACCCACTGGGACCAGCTTCACCTCCGCCCTGTGATTCGAAAGGCTCATATATAGCAAGTCTAGCTGACAGCTGATCAATCTGCGTCTCTAGCATATGTGTATGCTGCATGTACATATCATGCATGGTGTGTGTATGTGCAAGAGTCATATCGCGAAACACACCAAGTGAAACTCTGGCCTGGTCCAATCTAGCAGCATACTACATAAAGATGATATTTGACATAGTAAGAAACTAAGCATAAAATAAAGGAAAAAGGGCAATAAACAACAAACGTACCTCATACGGAGGATATAACCCAACTGAAGGCACACCAGGAAACTCAGGGTGGTCTGGAAAGACTAAAGGCTGCTCAATCACAGTACCTGTCACGTCATATGCTCTAAAAGTAGTATCAGGCTCCAACTGCATGGGAGTCTGCGAGAACTGTGACGGAATCGGGTCAAATGAAACCTGCGGTACCTGAACTCTACCGGCTGCCATGTGAGGTCCTATATGATCAGAGTTGACCCCACGAACATAATCTGGTACGATGAATCTACGGGGTGCTACTCTGGCCCAATAAGAATCGTAGTCTCCATCGATGAAGAAAGTACTGCTATCCACCCACCCAGCCTGTCGTAGAGCATCTAAGTAATGATCGCCAATCACCCTATGTCTACCAAACATGTCCTCACAAGATAAAGGATCATATGGTATACGACGATCACCGGTAATCTGATAAGCACACCTCTCTCCCAAATACCACATAGGCATAAATGCAGGTGTATGCAAAGCAACCCTACGTCTAGATAGAGAATACGCAACCATCATGGGATGGTCGTCCACCATAAGACCTGCATCTGCTAGATGAGTCCAATGTGAGGCCCAAGGAGTACGAATGATGTTACCTCAACTACGCATATCAAGCTGTGACCTAGCCTCCATCAAGTCATGCCGTACACCTAAGGGAACATGATGTACGTACTGCATAGTCTCCCACCTTCTCATCCTAGGGAAGTACTGCTCAGGAGCCTGACTAGCCATGTCCTGGATGCGGGGATGCATGTTTGCCATGTACTCGTAGTACCATAACGGCAAAATATACCAAAAAGCGTACATCTGCTTGACATCGCCAAGCGCAAATGAATCTAGAGCGGTATAAAGGGTGCCTAATATCGCCGTGCCCCAATCAATAGTATGTAGCTGGTCTAATCTAGCAAGAGATGCTAAATAACCTAGTCGAACCGTACCTTTTTGGTTCGAAAAAAAGGTCGAACCAAACAAGTACAGCAGAAATGCTCTAGTGACTGCATCCATCATATCGGCTCTAGCTATATAAGTGGTGATGTACTGCTGCAGGTAAGTCAACTTAACAGAACCACTACTGACGCAGGTAACATCTATCAATGGTAGAAAAACAGTAAACAGATTGGGGGACTCGTACAAATCATCAAATGGAAAAGGTCGAAGACCATGTCGTCCAATCTCAATGCCAGTGAACACGTAGAAATCAACTGGGGTGATACCAAGCTCAAAATCTGAAAAATGAAACGTATGCGTGGTGGGCCACCACCTCTCAGCTAATGCCTGAATGAGAGATCGATCAAAGGACTGAACAGGCCTAATCGACAAAAAAAGACCAAAAGGGCTAGCCTGTAGCCTCTCAGCAATAGGACCGGGAAGAGAATCATAAAACTGGGTAATACACTTAGCCCAACTACCCCGACAATGAATGTAATGGTCCTAAAGATAATTTATGAATTAATAATTTTTGACAGAATAACAGTTAGTTAATATGATTATGTGATGTACATATAAAAATAATCAAATATACTAATGTGCAATTTATACCTGTACGGTCGTCAAAGCGGATTCGGCTCTATGCCGATAACCATCTGGAAGCTCGTGTAGTACACGTAGATCGTCTGATGAAACTCTAGGTGGCGGCGGAACATGTAATGGTCCAGCTTGCTCCGCTGGATGTCTGTGAACCGTTCTTCGAGCGATTTTGGTTGGACGCGGCGGCATTTCGTTTAGATTTTCTAATTAAAAAAAAAATTAAAATGAAAGGTAGAGAAAAAATGGGGAGGAAAGGGAGGGGATGGGTAGTAGTAGGGGGGAGGGGGCAGGCGCTCATTTTATGAGCGCCTGCATTTCAGGCGCCCATAAAATGGGCGCCTGATGCCAGACGCCCATTTAATGGGCGCCTGGCATCAGGCGCCCATTTTATGGGCGCCTATGGTCTGGCGCCCATAAAATGGGCGCCTGACCGGTGCGTTCTCCTATGAGATTACGCACGTAATATTCAGGGTCCTGAATATTACGTGCGTAACCCACTGGAGATGCCCTAAGAGTGGAATTTATTTGAAAGAGGGTAGAAACGTAATAATGGAGGAAAGCAGATGGGAAAAACATGACGATTTTTTACTATTGGGCGGGGAAGGCCAAAATTTGGAAGCTTGGGATAAATGAAAAACCAAGTAAAAAGAAATGGTCAAAATAACATTAGTTGCATTCGCATTACAAACACTGCCAATAAGTGCAACCAAAGATAGGTTTTCTTGTAATGCTCTAAGTCTAGGGACTTCGGCCGAATTTGAGGTTTCAACTCACTAAAAAGGTGAGCTTTTGAAAAGTAGTGGTTTGGAGCTGTGTTGAATCGACTAATTTCCTATCGTTTTAGAATCGCCGAAAAATTGTAATAAAATAACCGCAAGAGCACGGCGTACAAGTTTAGTACGTGGCGAGTACGGATCGATCCGTAGGGAAATGAATTGATTTTAAACTCTACTCAATCAAATTAACCAGAGAGCTTGAGATTGTTTAAACTAAAAATGTAAAAAACTAACAAAAAAAGTGAACAAATATATGAGAGTATAAGACAATTTAGAGGCAATTTCCTTCTCATTATCACATAAATCAATATAATGAAATTATGATCTCTCTTCTTTTGGCCATTAGTGAATTTAGTTGATGTGTTTATCATCTATTTGTGCTATTAATTAGTCCAACATAAACCATCAAACTTTAACACACCCACTAAACCACTTGTTAACTCTCATGAAAATGATAATGAAATTGAAAATAAAATCTATTCTAAGCATGATCTATTTACTGTTGATTAGTAATATAGACTATCAAATTTTGATTCTCAAATCCACTACATTGCCAACATCGTATGTAGATGAAGATGTAATTTGTGTTTATGTTTGTTTAAGCATAGCCTATTTGGTGTCCATAATATATACTATCAAATTCAAAACTAAACAATAAAATTTAACCACATCAAATATTGTCATTAAGCACAAAAGGAGATCAAAAATTAGCAAAATATTGAATCTACATGATTAAGAGAGCTTCATTACCCCTAAATTGAAGAGGTTTAACTTCTCATATTTGTTATCATTTCAACAAATGTAGAGTTCAACATGAAACAAAAACAAGAGAAAGGGCAAGCTAATTAACTAAAAAGAGAATTAAATTACTTGCATAAATAAATAGATCTATACTACTAACATGAAAGGAAAAAGAGCATGTAAGTAAAAATGAGCATAAAAATAAAATAAAAGCAAAGAAGAAAAAGAGGAAAAAGAGGCTTAGGGAGCCATTTTATTTCTCATATAATTTGTTGCTACCACTAAACTAACTACAAGGCGGTGCTAAGAGCTTTCTACGATGAACATAAAAGGTATTTATACATGCCTAAAAACCCTAATCATATTTTAAGGGACTACCCAAAATACCCCTATAGGAAGTGTGGCTTTCAAGTTGTCATTAGCATGAGCATAATCCACCATTACATGTGCATGTAACATTAATGTCCACTAACATGTGCATTAGCTTCTAATTGTAGATCATGGTAAGTGGGTAGGTGGGATCCTCTATGTTGCATGAATTGATTTATTTCCATCTTCATTTGCCTTCCTTCACTTGTGCATGCATGAATACATGAAGCCTCTTCTAATTTCCATCCAATTTTCCTACAAATAAAAATAAAATGTGCAAATAAATATTCTCAAGTTAATTCACACACAAAAATGACCATTTTGCCCCCATATGAAGATGAATAAATGATGATTTGAAAACAATTGAAATTTTCGTTTAAAAATGTTAAAAATACCCTATATGCTCATTTATTTAATTATCTTAGATTAAATATGGAAGTAAAAATATGCACATTTACGTGCACATTAAATACCCCCCACACTTATCTTTTTATTCGTCCTCGAATAAACTAAAACTAAGATAAATCTGGTTTCGTAGGAAACACAATTGCATTGAGCATACGCAACAAGCCGTTAAACCTCTAGGTGTCCCTAGTAGGACGAGTGTTGTCTTGTGAGGGTTTTCAGCGGATACTACCTACAAAATCCAAATGCAACATGAAAAATTCCTAAATGCAAGATTTATTTACAAAGATATGGATGGAAGTTTTTGAAAATATTTACAAATAAAGAATTTACTTTTAAATTGCCACGAATAAGTTAAATATAAGTTCTGGTCATTATCAAGAAATTTAAGTCCTATTACTTGTCAAAATTTCCAATAAAAATTAAGTTATCATCACAATTAGACTCTAGTTTGGCTAGTTGTTTCGGTTGATAACATAGTGCAACTATGAAATGGATCTTTAGTTGATTATCAAAGTTTTTCAAAGTGATATATTCATTTCTTTTGAATAACAAGTCGAATCAAATAAGTGAAAATAGTGCTTGGATTTCATTGCTTACTCTCTCATTATTTGAAAATTTTATTGATATTAACAATTTTTTTTTGAAACTATGGAAACCTGTTCAATCACTACCGACATGTGATTCCTAAACAGTAAACCTAGGGAATAAATGACTGGCCCGCCACGACCGCTATTCCAAGTAAGCCAGACCTTTCGGTTGGCATGGTGCAGGAGGCGGGAAATGAACCTGAAACCTCTCATGTGAGAGGCATATCTCCTCTCACTCCTCCTAGGTAGGACTCGAACCTCAAACCTCTCATCTAGGAGGCATATCACCCCGCCACCCGACCAAACCCGTGGACAAATATACCTATTGAATGTATTGACTAATTCCAGATGAGAGGTTTGAGAGGCCCGCGGACAAATACGCCTACAATCGATATGTAAATTCATTTCATAACAGTCAGTACATTCATGTCCTCTCATGGTGTCCTTCCCCCAATCCCTTCACCCATTCCTCCTGTCCCTTCTCCCATTCCTTCCTCGTCAGTCCTTTCATCCTCTTCTGTACCATCTGCTCCTCTTCCTCCAGCCCCTGACCCACCTCCTCCTGTTTCTCCCATTGGTCCCTCTTCTTCATATTTTCCTCCTCCCATTGGTCCCTCTTCTTCATATTTTCCTCCATTACCTTCTTCCCCTTCCTCTCCTCAGGTTCCTATCATTCCTCGTCCTTCTTCTTTGAATTTTGTCCCTGTTTTGAACTGGTCTTCTTTGTTTTCTAATAAGCCAAGAAATGCAGGATCATATACTCCAATGTAGTTTGACATACAGTATAATGGTTCCCCTCTAGAACCTCCTATAGATGTTGTAAATGAAGGCATAAAGGCCTGGCCTGACTGCTTTTTAGGCTTTTTCTTAGCGGGTACTGTCAATTTCATGGCTGTTAAGATTCATTTGGATAAAGTATGAAAGCTTAAAGGTTCTTATGAAATTTTCTTCGATAAACAAAATTATTATCTCAAGTTTTCTAATAAAGAAGATAAACAGAATGTGTTGATGGAAGATCTAATCTTTATTAGAGGCCACATGTTTATAATATCAAAATGGAATCCCTCTTTCACTTCAGCTCAATCTGCAATCAAGTCAGTTCCTATATGGGTTCACTTATATAGAATTCCTATATTAACTTGGTCCCTTTTGGGCATCAATTGGCTAGCCTGTCACCTGGGTAGACTTGTATGTTATGATGAGAACACTGAAAAGATGAAGATATTCGAATATGCGAAATGCTTAATTGAAGTATCCCCTGAAAAGGAATCGACTGATCAAATAGCTGTTGGTAATGACTCATGCCCGAATGTTTTAGTTGAATATTCTTGGAAACCCCTTATATGTACGCATTGTAAAGTGTTTGGACATGCAACTGACCACTGTGAACTTAAAACTATGATTGAAAAGGTGTGGACAACAAAGATGAGGTGGAAAATGGAAAAAACTATTGAGAAGGAAGCTGATGGTAAGGAGGTTGTTACAAAGGAAAAAAATAACAGAGTTTTCTTTGTTAAAGGAAGGAGAAGGAACAAACAAGTTTATAAAGAATGGAGGAGAGTTAATTTGAATAAAGATAGTAAAGAAAAGGAAGTAATTGCAGTTGACAATGATGAGGTTATTGAAGACATGGAAAAGGAAAAAGAAAAGATTGATGAAGTAAATGATGACTTGGAACCAAAGGAAAATTTGCATGATAACATCACTTCCCATGCAACAGGAAAGAAGCATGATAAATGCATCAACAACCAACTTGGTAGTTGTGTGCATTTGCCAGAAGACAATGTAATGGATGACTCGGTTTAAACAAGCAACCCATTTGCTTTACTTCAAGAAGTAGACAATGAAAACAATATTACTTAAGCAATCATTCCTTAACACAATGAACTACATAATGCATTTGACAGTTCAGGCATTGTTGCACCTGATCAATTTAATCAAAATCCCTTTGATACAGATGTGCACACTGACATGTACACCTCCCCTCTCATTAATCTTCCTTCAACTTCATCAGCTGCCTCCCCTTATAATTCATTGACCCTTCCAATTCAGTTGTTCCCTGATATTGAATCCTCTTCTCACCAGACATATGATCATACTCCTTCACTCAAAATCAATACACACGCCTCCTCTCCAAAAACCAACAAAAGAGGTAGACCCAAGAAAGTTCTCTCTCCTCATGCTCATGCTATTGATCGAGACAATTGTAATCATTTTTCTCTAACTCAAACAATTGTTCCCTCTCTTCGTTCTACTATCCCAAATGCCACTTTCTCTGGAGTGTGTACCAGAGCATCAACCGGTAAGCAATGATGGTTGACAATATAGGATATTGGAATGTAAGGGGTGCAAACTCTCTTGCAAAACAATTAGAAATTAAAAATCTTATCTTATCTCAAAATCTTCACCTTATGGCTATAGCTGAAACAAACTGAATCGGTGAACCACCTCCACAGCTGCTACTTGTATTATGCCACAATGGAATTATATTCATAATTTATCTCAAGCTCCATTTGGTAGACTTCTACTCATATGGAATCCTGAAGTTTTCTCTCTATCTCCTATTACTGTCCAAAGGCAGTTTATTCACTCTACAGTAACTCATCTTCCTTCCTCTTTTTCCTTTTTTCTGACTACTGTTTATGCTGAAAATAGTGCTAGCCATAGACAGATTCTCCTTGATATCCTTCCTACTTTACACCCTCATAATAATCCTTGGATTTGCTTGGGGGATTGAAACTGCATGCAACAGTCATCTGACAAGTGTGGTGGCTCTCCACTATCATTCAATCAAAATAGGCCTCTTAATAATGCTGTCTTTGACTCTAGATTACTTCCTACCTCTGGGTGCAAGTATACTTAGAGTAATTCTAGTCGATCTGGTAACTTGACCTTATGCAAACTGGAAAGATCCTTCCAAAATCTTCCTTCTCTTTTGAAATGGCCATCTCTTTCTTCAATTATCCTTCCTCCTTCTTTGTCTGATCACTCTCCTTTGATTCTTAATTGGGAAAAGAAGACTATGAGAAGGCATGCCTTATTTTCATTTTTTAATAATTGGTCCGACCACCCTCGATATTTAAATATTGTTGCCGACTCTTGGAAAATACATGTATTTGGTAACCCAATGTTTATTTTGCAGGCAAAGTTAAGGCATCTAAAAGGTAAACTTAAAGTATGGGCCAAAGCTAATTTTGGTACTGGTAATTGCATTTCATCATCTATTAGAGAGAAACTTGAACAACTGCAGAGAGAAGTTCACCTCAACCCAATCAATAAGTTCTTGACTAATCAAGAGATATCCTTAAAGCAGAATTTAGCTAAGGCCCTAGTTGAGGAGTACAAAATGGATAAACAAAAATCAAAGGCAAGATGGCAACTGTATGGGGATAGGAACACCAAAAAATTTCATGAATCCCTCAAGATCAAACATGCTTCTGAAAATGTAACCAATATTGTTGACAAAGATGGGCTGAATTGTACTTCTCCTAAATCTATTCAACATGGGTTTTGGAGTATTTTCAATACATTCTGGCAAACCAGTCTACTCTAGATATATTTAATCATTTATACTCCCATTCCCAATTACCTACTATCTCTAAAGAACACAAGGCAGATTTGATAAGGGGTATAACTGCAATTGAAATCAAAGAGGCAATATTCAGTATGAAATCTTCCAGTTCCCGTGGACCTGATGGGTTTAATGCTCACTTCTATAAAACTTCATGGGACATAATTGGTGGTGATGTCATTAAAGCCATCCTTAATTTCTTCAAGCATAACAAGTTGTTAACTGGAATCAGTGCCACTAGACTTGCTCTCATTCCTAAGATTGATCATCCATCTTCAGTTAGTCAATTCAGGCCCATTGCATGTTGTAATGTCATTTACAAGTGCATAACAAAGATAATGGCTGCTAGGATGAAGGATGTGTTGGCTACTATCATTTCTACTAACCAAGGTACCTTTCTGCCGTCAAGAGACATCACTGACAATGTCCTTCTGTCCAATGAATTACTGAGAGGCTACAACAGACAACATTTATGTAACGACCTGGATTTTTCAATGATTAGTTTGGAATATTTAAGTGGTTTTAGATATTGGATTTGGAATTTTGATTGAGTTAGAAGGTTTTAAAAAACTGAAAATTTCAAGCGATTCCGTAAAATTTGTAAATCGTCAATTTAATCGACGTGTTAAAATAGCGATCTGGGGCACAATCCCAGAATTCGATGAACTAGTTCCATTGGATCTGTAATGATGAATTATTATCGGGTTTCAAATTTCATAGTATTTGGAGTTGTTGTTTGATCGTATGGAATAGAAACGCGTTGAAATTAATATCGAAATTTAATATAATAATTGGGTCCAAAAAGCTATCTTCTCCATACGATCGAATTAGAACTCGAAACTTATTCCATTGCATTCGAAATAGGGGTATAACTTTATAAACGCCAGGTGGCATGCCTCAATAAGGGGTCGATATTTCACGATATGTGATTCGATATATATATATATATATATATATATATAATGGTCAAATCAATGAACAGTTAAGTCGTCCCCTTTACGTCTCTTCTCTTCCGAAACACACAACTCCCTTCTTTCCTTTTTAAAAGCACGAGCCTCCTTTCTCCCTCCTTTCAGTTTGAACGAAAACAAAAATTGAGATAAAGAAAAAAAAATGGCGACGGGTTCTTAAAATCGCTCGCAACCCTGGAGCTCGTGCACGAAGATGGAAGGGTTGTTGCGAGAAGGTTGTCGTAGGGAGAAGGGCATCGTTCCTGGGGTCGCGAGGTTCGAGGTTGGGTGTGTGAACGATGCGCGATTTTGGGAGAAGGTGGTCGAGTGTGGAGGGTTCGATGCTACTGATGATTTGGGACTCGCGATGGAGGATGAAGGGTTGCATAGTTTCAGCATGGAGGAGGTGATAACGATGACTGGTCATAGAGCTCGAGCTCGAGCTGAGGAGGCTGCGGTGGAGTGCAGGAGCAGCAACGCCTATAGCGGAGGCAGGGGATGATGAAGGCAGTGGCCAGAGGTGTTCGAGCATTGATTTTTGGTCGAGATGTTGGCAGGCCAGGCAGGGTATATTAAGGTTAATTTAATTTAAATTTATGATTAAATTAAGTTAATGATGTATATTTTTAATTTTTATCTAATCCAGAAACTTATAATAAAAAAAATTATTACTCTCTCATACGAGGTTAAATCGATCAGAATCAGTCGTGTGGGAGTTCAGAGCTGCGGAATATGAGCAAAAGAATTTAATTGGAACGATTTGCAATTAAAAATAAAGGTGAGAAATTCTCACTCATTTGGATTGCCTAATTTAATTTTAATTAGTTAAAATAAATTATTGGATGCTTGGATGAATTTATATAATTATTATCGGTTGAATGTCAAATATATTTAGTAGTATATATATTAGTAGTTGGAGTGATATTTCCGCATATTATAGCAGATGAGACCCTATGCGCCCCGCATAATAGCGGATGACCCTATATTCCACGATATCCCCCTCGAAGTAGGATCTATATTTTTATGTTGTATTAACATCTGTGGATGCAGGGAAACAAGTTGGAGGGATCCAACTAGATTCCTCAAATATATTGTTTATTTTTCATATATAGTGATATATGATGTGTGTAGATAATCTGTTATAGATTATTGTTGTAAAATTATTAGATGCTATAGTAGCACTGGCATTAAATTTTGGTATTTTTTAAATACCATAAATATTATTTTTGGATTTGAAGGAATAAAAAGGAATTTTGGATATAAAAATATTTATATTGGAATTTGGGTTATTTTAAACGAAACTGAGTTGGAAAAAAAATATAAATGTTTGTTTTAGTTGTACTTAATTATTCGTAAATTGTTTAAGATAGAGATTTTTAAAACTGAATTATATAAAAGAACTTATAAAGGATATTCTGAAATTACGAAAAGGAGTTGAAGTCGATATTAAAAATAGATTAAAAAAACATAAATGGAATTATTAAAGTAATGTATTTATAAAAATGGAATTTTATAAACGAGATTAATTTTATATAAAGTGAAACTCAAAGGAGTTATAAAATTTATAAACGATGTTTTATAAATAAGGGAAATTGATATCAGATGATAGATTGGGAATATAAATTTACAGGGAGAATTTATATTAGAATATGGAAATAGGGTTAAAAAATAGTGGATACTATTTTTGAAAGTGAAAATGGTTAAGGAGATCGGAATGGAAGTGATGAGATGTGATTCGAGAGGAATTTATAAAATTGAATTGGTTATTGAGGTTTTAAAAATATATTTTTAATTCTAAGAAGTTAAGTTTATTTTAAAAGGAAAATTTTATTATTTAAAACTATGAAATTTTAAACTAGTTAGGATTGAAATACTTCGGTAAGTAGATTTTCAAATATTAAGTATTTATTTTAGTAAATTCTAACTTTTAAAATCAGCTTTGAAAATTTATTTGTTTAACTAAAAATAAGTTATTGATGTTATAAAAGTTATTTCAATTTTTTTAAAAAATTACTTAAACATGTTTCAAATTTTTATATTATTCTTTTAAATACTTATTATATATATAGAGTTTTGAAGTGATTGAAAATTTTATTTATAAATTCTCTCGAGATTTGTAAATGGGTCTTATAAATGGATATGATTTTATGGAAATGGAATTTCAAAATGTTGAATATGGGAACTTCGAAAATGAAATCTGAATTCATAAAAGAAGTTATAAATTGTTTTGAATGGGGTATAAATAGGTATACTGGGTTTTGGAAATTGAAAATGGGAATTTATTAGTGATTTCGAAGACTTATGAGATAAGTTACGAAATATTCTCTTAAGTATTGATATTTGAAAATATTTTGGAAAATAAGACTTATAATATTTTCCTAAGTATAGAAAATGGAAATTTGGGAATATTTCTAAGTGTTGAGATGGTTTGGAAATATCCTGTTATAGATTTAAGTATTTAAAATTGTTTTCAAATGTTGGAAGGGATTGATATATCTTATAAAGATATTTTGAAAACAAATCTCTTGGAAAGATTTATAATAAGGCCTAGTGACTATTTATGGATGTTATTTGATAGTTAAATAACCGACTATCAATATTGGTCAATTTTGTTAATCGTTTCGAAGAGACCGGGATCAGATTTAATTATCCGAGAACAATTCGATCCGGTTTGAACGTTACGAATGGATACCGTGAAGATAGTGAAGACGGTGATCCGGTTTGTCCATACCCAGGACAACTTGTATGGACGAATGCTATCAGAACATCGTCATTGGAGGACGGTGAGCATTCTAAGTGGAATTATTTCTTGAAAGGTAACGTCTAACCTCAAGCCTCATCAACCGAAAATGACTAAAACAGGGGAGATGCAGCAAGGCTAAGCGGGTCGCACCCAATTAGGGTATGTTATCACTTTTCTAGATATCCTCGAAAATATATATAAAGTATGGATATGGTTGTGCATGAAAAACGGAGCGCTCGATTTTTAAGGGTGGGAACACCCGGGGTGATAACATATTCGGTCTATCCAGGTTAGGGTTAGGCCGGTCTTGTGTGGCAGGGGATCCCGGCTAGGTCCTCGGTACATTTTTCTAGAGGTGTACTGTGATGGGCGGTACCCCAGTAGCCCAGTCATTGTATGGGATTCATTCTCCAATATGCGTCGTACGGTTTTGGTTGTGCCCAACTATGCTGAAACATGAGCTGCAAGCATTTTAGCTATTTTCTATTTACATTCTATAGACACTATTGTAATATCAGATGATTTGATAAAAAATGTTTTGGTTATCGTAAGGTAAAAACCCGTCGTGTTTATGTGTGACGTGGTCTTACGAGATATCCTTGTTTTCAAAGGACTTGATAAAAGTTAATAATTCAAATTGAGTGTATTTTCTCACGCTGGTTTTCCAGACTGACTCGGGTGTTATTTTATTATAATGCTTGGGTTAGACCGAGTATTACAGATTCAGGATAGGGTGATATGGAGCTCAGGAGACGAGCTAGATGATAGAGACGCATTTCCGTACTTGACTTATATTTCCGCTGTATGGGGACAAGTTATTATAACTGTCCAGATTGATGTATTGACTATTGTACTCTGATGATTGTAAGTATAAAACAGTTACAGATTCTTTTGTATAAAAATATGTTATTTTATTTTATTCCGTTGGGACTGTGAGATTCTGTGTTGTTGTTCTATTTTCTTCTATCTCTTTCTTCTTCTTTACCCTAGTTATTCGTTTTTCGTACAATTTGGGTTGAACAGGAGTGAATTATTATCAACTCAAAGGGTACGGAACTGTGGGTCGCCACATTTGGTATCAGAGCTGAAGGTTAAGTGAGAACCTTGGCTTTGGTGGGGATTACTCATTAGAGATAGGGTCAGTAGTACCCTAGAATGAGTTTGAGAGTATTAATAGATATGAGCGCGTATTTGTTAGTGAATATAAAATGTTTTGTATTGTGTTGATTTATCTGTTGAGTGGCATATAAATTCTGGTCGAGTAGTGGGACGCCACTAAATCGATAGGAGTTTCTAAACACTTAAATGCGATTAACTGACACAGTATTGTTTTGAAGAGGGTAAATGAAATAATTTTACCTAGATTATATTTTGATATAAAAGGAATAATTTTCTAGAAATTATTATAGTAGATTGATGTGTTTGGTTATTATTATATAACCAAAACAAAGTTATAAAATTGGAAATGGTTTATTAAAACCAAATTAGATTGTATAAGTATAAATTATACAAATGAGTTAAAAACTAAAAGTGGATTCAAACCAGAATTTGGAAAATTAAATCCCAGAGATTTTTGGGAATATTTTCCAAAGTTTTTGAAATTGAATAATAGTATTATTATTTTGGGATATGTTTGAATATAAAATGGTTTTAAATGGATTTTGGAAGTGATATAGCACTGAACTCACTTCAGTCGATGAAAAATAATCCTCGTGATGACTACAACATCATCATTATTCTTTTTCGAGTTTCTAGGTGAATTGCTACCATAGTAAATTAATATGGAGATTTTTCGGTGAAAATAAGTGTTGTTTTGGAAATTCCGAGGGAATTGTTTTGGATAAAATCAGGTTGATTTTGAAATTCGAAGGAAGTGGTATGTTAAACCAAAAAGAGTATATATGTATATATTTGATTTCAAAGTGATTTGAAATATATGCCGGGTGTTTGAATTCTGGAATTTTAATATAAATGTTGGGAAAAACCTTGGAAATAAGTTATGAACTTATAAAGAGAGGATGATTTCAATAAGAAAGGAAAGTATGGAATTTGATTTTTGGGAAATAAATTTTAACTTAAGTAAGATAAAATAGATTGTGTGAACTGAATTTAACATAAGGAAAGTTAAATAAATTTATTGGGAATTGAGACAATAATAAATTCAAATGGTGAAATTGTTATATAAATATAAGTAAGGTAGTGGAAAATTTTGAAATTGGAATTGAATTCTTACTTGATTTAAATTGAATGGATTAAAAATAAAATTTGTTTGGAGTGAAATTAATCTAAGTGTGAATAACTCGAATATAGTTTTTAAATGTTGATTAAAAGGAATTGTAATTTAGGTAAACTAAAGTTGATTGGATTAGAAATAATATCGAATGGAAGGAAATATAAATTGTGAGTGGTAAAATAATTATTTTACCATAAGTTATAAAATTTTGAATGAAATGAAATTCAAGTGAAAAATATGTAATTGTGAATAAATGAGTTTGTATAACTTGTAAAATTTGAATTAATAGAATAAGAATATACTTAGGCTATGAAGTAATTTATGATCTTGAGTTAAGAATAAAATGTGAATATACTCGAGTGTAGAATTTATGAAAATGAGAAAAATAAGTTGTTAAATTTATAAGTAGGGAAAAAATGGAATGGTAAAACCAAAATAAAAATAATTTTGTATTTTGGTAGAGGAATTAAAGTCCAAACTTGAATTATAAAGTGAATGTGAACTCAAGTGGATTAAATATAATGATTTTTGAAATAAAAATCCAGTTGTGAGATTTAAAATAAAAGCAAACCAATTAGAAGAATTAAATGGTGAATCAGATATTGAAATGAGACCTGAGTTGAATGGAATTAAAATTGGAGTGTGGAACTTGAGTTTTAAATAAGATTCGACCTAATTATAAGCGAATTAAATAAAATTGGAACGAGTCGAATAAAAAGAAATAGATTGAAATAGAAATGATTTTGAGTTACAAATAAATTCAATTTGAGTATAAATAAATTGAATATGGCTTTGATATCATTTAAATGAATTCAAGAATGAATTTGAGTATGGAATTAGAAATTTGAAGTGGATTGAGTGAATGAACTAATTAAATAAATTAGTAGATGTAATGGAATTGATTGGATGAGAATCAATCTAAAAATGGAAATGGAATTCGATTGCAAATGGAAATGAACTTAAGTTGTATGGTTATGATTGAAGTAAATGAATTAACTTAAGTTAAATAATCTTGGATAGAAGCTTGGCTTCAATAAATTTGTGAAATGGTTATTTAATAAAATAACATGGAATGATTCTGAGCTTAATAAAATGGATTGGAATATAATAAATGTGGATATGAATGGAATGTAAATGAATTGATTGAGAATAAATTTGAAATGGAATAAAATTGAATATAAATCAATTTGGAATTAAAATATCTATAGACTGGAATGGTTATTTTATTAAATGAATATCGTCGAATTTGCATAGAAAATTGGTCTTTGGCGTAAACGGAAGTAAATAAAATTCTATGAATAAATAGAATGTGAATAAATTGATTTTTAATTAATTTGGAATGGATATGGGTTTGTTTGATATAAAATGAATTGAATGCAAATAAATTTGGTTGTAAATCATTTTGGATTGAATGAAATGGTATATGGATCGATGGAAAGTAATTAAATTAGTATCAGAACCTTATAAATGCTTATGATTATATGTTAGAATGCATTGTTTATGAAATTTATGTGTTTAACCAGTTAAATGAATGAAATGTTAGTAAATTTTCATGTTTTGGTACTTGTGTGTTTTCAATTGAGTAAGTACATGTATATGGAGCTGTTTGCTTGATTTTTGGTCGTGCAAACTGCAAACAAAATAAGCCGCTTGCTTAAAAATACTAATATAAGGTACGTTTTCAGATTAAATACCACAAAATATAAATATTGATATATATATTTTGTTTTCCGACCATGTGGGTCGATGTATATATTTTTATCTCTCTTGTCATATTGAAAAAGGTCCTCCGTACAAAGGAGACTCTGGCAAAAATTTTTGGAAATTTAGGGTGTTAGAAAATTTTGGAAAATTTTTTGTTAACTAAAAAGTTAATTTTTGAATTACAACTAAAATGAAAAGTTTTTGAATTATAAATGGAAACTAATTGTTTTGGTAGAAACTAAAAGATTTAGATTAGTGAAAATCGAGTTTTAACAAAGTGGGTTTTGATAAGTTAATGGATTTGGAGCATTTTTCCTGCCTTAGCAATTTCAGGAACGAAATTCTTTTAAGGAGGGGAACGTAACGACCCGGATTTTTCAATGATTAATTTGGGATATTTAAATGGTTTTAAATATTGGATTTGGAATTTTCATTGATTTAGAAGGTTTTAAAAAACTGAAAATTTCAAGCGATTTCGTAAATTTTGGAAATCGTCGATTTAATCGACGCGTTAAAATAGCGATCTGGGGCACGGTCTCAGAATTCAACGAAACCAGTTCCATTGGATCCGTAATAATGAATTATTATTGGATTTCAAATTTCGTAGTATTTGAAGTTATTGTTTGATCGTACGGAATAGAAACGCGTTGAAATTAATATCGAAATTTAATATAATAATTGGGTCCAAAAAGCTATCTTCTCCATACGATCGAATTTGAACTCGAAACTTGTTCCATTGCGTTCGGAAAAGGGGTATAACATTATAAACGCCAGGCGGCACATCTCAATAAGGGGTCGAGATTTCACGGTATGTGATTCGATATATATATATATATATATATATATATATATATATATATATATAATGGTCAAATCAATGAACATTTGAGCCGTCCCCTTTACATCTCTTCTCTTCTGAAACACGCAACTCCCTTCTTTCCTTTTTAAACGCACGAGCCTCCTTTCTCCCTCCTTTCAGTTTGAATGAAAACAAAAATCGAGTTAAGAAAAAAAAATGGCGATGCGTTCTTGAAATCGCACGCAACACTAGAGCTCGCACACAAAGATGGAAGGGTTGTCATGAGAAGGTTATCGTGGGCAGAAGGGCATCGTTTCCTGGGGTCACGAGGTTCGAGACTGGGCGTGTGAACGATGCGTGATTTTAGGAGAAGGCGGTCGAGTGTGGAGGGTTCGATGCTAGTGATGATTCGTGACTCGCGATAGAGGATGGAGGGTTGCGTAGTTTCAGCGTGGAGGAGATGATAATGACGATTGGTCATGGGGCTCGAGCTGAGGAGGCCGCAGTGGAGTGCAGGAGTAGCAACGCCTGTAGCGGAGGCAGGGGGATGATAAAGGCAGCGGCCAGAGGTGTTCGAGTATTGATTTTTGGTCGAGATGTTGGTAGGCCAGGCAGGGTATATTAAGGTTAATTTAATTTAAATTTATGATTAAATTAAGTTAATGATGGATATTTTTAATTTTTATCTAATCTAGAAACTTATAATAAAAAAATTTATTACTCTCTCATACGAGGTTAAATCGAACGAAATCAGTCGTGTGGGAGTTCGGAGCTGCGGAATATGATTAAAAGAATTTAAATTGGAACGATTTGCAATTAAAAATAAAGGTGAGAAATTCTCACTCATTTGGATTGCCTAATTTAATTTTAATTAGTTAAAATAAATTATTGGATGCTTGGATGAATTTATATAATTATTATCGGTGGAATGTTAAATATAAAAATATTGAATTTGAAGGAATAAAAAGGAATTTTGGATATAAAAATATTTATATTGGAATTTGGGTTATTTTAAAGGAAATTGAGTTGGAAAAAAAATATAAATGTTTGTTTTAGTTGCACTTAACTATTCGTAAATTGTTTAAGATAGAGATTTTTAAAAATGAATTATATTAAAGAATTTATAAAGGATATTCTGAAATTATGAAAAGGGGTTGAAGTCAATATTAAAAATAGATTCAAAAAAAATGAAATTATTAAAGTAATGGATTTATAAAAGTGGAATTTTATAAACGAGATTAGTTTTATAAAAAGTGAAACTCAAAGGAGTTATAAAATTTATAAACGATGTTATATAAATAAGGGAAATCGATATTAGATGATGGATTGGGAATATAAATTTACAGTGAGAATTTATATTAAAATATGGAAATAGGGTGAGAAAAATAGTGGATACTATTTTTGAAAGTGAAAATGGTTAAGGAGATCGGAATGGAAGTGATGTGATGTGATTAGAGAAATTATAAAATTGAATTTGTTATTGAGGTTTTAAAAATATATTTTTAATTCTAAGAAGTTAAGTTTGTTTTAAAAGGAAAATTTTATTATTTACAACTATGAAATTTTAAACTAGTTAGGATTGAAATACTTTGGGAAGTAGATTTTCAAATATTAAGTATTTATTTTAGTAAATTCTAACTTTTAAAATCAGCTTTGAAAATTTATTTGTTTATCTAAAAATAAGTTATTGATGTTATAAAAGTTATTTAGATATTTAAAAAAATTACTTGAACATGTTTCAAAATAAATTTTTATTCTTTTAAATACTTATTATATATATATATATAGAGAGAGTTTTGAAGTGATTGAAAATTTTATTTATAAATTCTCTCGAGATTCGTAAATGGGGCTTATAAATGGATATGATTTTGAGGAGAGAAATTTTATAAGGGATTTGGAGGAAATGGAATTTCAAAATGTTGAATATGGGAACTTCAAAAATAAAATCTGAATTCATAAAAGAAGTTATAAATTGTTTTGAATGGGGTATAAATAGGTATATTGGGTTTTGGAAATTGAAAAAGGGAATTTATTAGTGATTCTGAAGACTTATGAGATAAGTTATGAAATATTCTCTTAAGTATTGATATTTGAAAGATTTTGGAAAATAAGACTTATAATATTTTCCTAAGTATAGAAAATGGAAACTTGGGAATATTTCTAAGTGTTGAGATG
The DNA here is from genome assembly GCA_030737815.1 of Allium fistulosum. Lineage (NCBI taxonomy): Eukaryota > Viridiplantae > Streptophyta > Magnoliopsida > Asparagales > Amaryllidaceae > Allium > Allium fistulosum. The sequence continues at coordinate 572,136,920 of CM060906.1, forward strand.
GTTTGGAAATATCCTGTTACAGATTTAAGTATTTGAAGTTGTTTTCAAATATTAGAAGGGACTGATATATCTTATAAAGATATTTTGAAAATAAATCTCTTAGAAAGATTTATAATAAGGCCTGGTGACTATTTATGGATGTTATTTGGTAGTTAAATAACCGACTATCAATATTGGCCAATTTTGTTAATCGTTTCGAAGAGACCGGGATCAGATTTAATTATCCGAGAACAATTCGATCCGGTTTGAACGTTACGAATGGATAACGTGAAGATAGTGAAGACGGTGATCCGGTTTGTCCAGACCCAGGACGACTTGTATGAACGAATGCTATCAGAACATCGTCATTGGAGGATGATGAGCATTCTAAGTGGAATTATTTCTTGAAAGGTAACGTCTAGCCTCAAGCCTCATCAACTATAAATGACTAAAACATGGGAGATGCAGCAAGGCTAAGTTAGTCGCACCCAATTAGGGTATGTTATAACTTTTCTAGATATCCTCGAAAATATATATAAACTATGGATATGGTTGTGTATGAAAAAGGGAGCGCTCGATTTTTAAGGGTGGGAACACCCTAGGTGATAACATATTCGGTCTATCCAGGTTAGGGTTAGGCCGGTCTTGTGTAGTAGGGGATCCCGGCGAGGTCCTCTGTACATTTTTCTAGAGGTGTACTGTGATGGACGGTACCCCAGTAGCCCATATGTGGTCCATTCTCCAATAAGCGCCGTACGGTTTTGGTTGTGCTCAACTATGCTGAAACGTGAGATGCAAACATTTCAGCTATTTTCTATTTACTTTCTATAGACACTATTGTAATATCAGATGATTTAATAAAAATTGTTTTGGTTATTGTAAGATAAAAACCCATCGTGTTTATGTGTGACGTGGTCTTATGAGATACCCTTGTTTTCAAAGGATTTGATAAAAGTTAATAATTCAAATTGAGTGTGTTTTCTCACGTTGGTTTTCCAGACTGACTCGGGTGTTATTTTATTATAACGCTCAGGTCAGACCAAGTATTACAAGTTCAGGATAGGGTGCTATGGAGCTCAGGAGACGAGCTGGATGATAGAGATGTATTTCCGTACTTGACTTATATTTCCGCTGTATGGGGACAAGTTATTATAACTGTCCAGATTGATGTATTGATTATTGTACTCTGATGATTGTAAGTATAAAACAGTTACAGATCCTTTTTTATAAAATCTGTTATTATATTTTGTTCCGCTGGGACTGTGAGATTCTGTGTTGTTGTTCTATTTTCTTCTACCTATTTCTTCTTCTTTACCCTAGTTATTCATTTTTTCGTACAATTTGGGTTGAATGGGAGTGAATTATTATCAACTCAAAGGGTATGGAAATGCTGGTCGCTACAATTTATCCCCTAGATGTGTATTAAAATTGGATATCCAGAAGGCCTATGACACAGTTCAATGGAAAGATATTATCTATATACTGCATAGAATGAACTTCCTTATTCCTTTCCTTGCTTGGATATTCACTTATATCTCTACATTCAATTATTCATTGAGCCTTAATGGTAACACCTTTGGATACTTTAAAACAACCCAGGGAATTCGACAAGGTGATCCTATTTCACCTTATTGATTTATATGTGTTATGGAGCTTTTCACAGTATTAGCTAAAGATGCAATGGTTTTACACCTTGTGGACTTTCATCCATTTTGTAAAAATATGGAAATCTTTGCCCTTCCTTTTGTAGATGACCTCTTGTTCTTTACTAGGCCTAATAAAAATCAATTACTAGAGTGCTGAATATATTAAATGCTTTTAAAAGCAAAACTGGTCTTTCTATTAATTATTCCAAGTCCAAAATTTTGATTGCTGGTTTGTCAGATCATGAGATGGAGGCAGTGTATTCTTTATCTGGTCTCACTCCTTTTGAACATAATGAATTATACCTTGGTGCCCCTGTTTGTTCCTCTAGGATCAGAACCAATCAATGTCTGCAACTGTTTGAGAAAATTACTGCTAAAATTTCTTCTTGGCATGGGCATCATTTCTTTATGGCTGGTAGACTAATATTGTCAAATCTATAGCCACTTCTATGTGCCTTAATTATGCAAGGACTTACATCCTTCATTCTAAACTTATTAACATGATTAACTCGGCTCTAAATCATTTTCTTTGGCATGGAAATCCTTACTCCAAAAAACCTATTCCGGTTGCCTTTAAGAAAGTCTGCTACCCATATGAGTATGGTGGGCTAGGAATTATGAATATTAAGAAATGGAATCGAGCTGCCTTGTCTTCCAGGATTGACAAACTTCTAATAAATGATATTTATGGGCTAGCTGGACAAGGAAGAACTTGATCAGGAGGCTTAACTTTTGGACAATGCTTATTCCAGCTGATTATAGTTGGATGTGGAGGAATTTACTTCGATTCAGATCTGTAATTCTTCCTATATTTCAAAGTTGCATGAGGGACAAGGAGGCCTTATCTTTCTAGCATGATCCCTGGTCGTCTCAGGGTGTCATTCTTCATGATATGCTCAATCACTGTCTTAGAGTTTTGACTGTTATTTCCGACAATGCTAAAGTATACAGTTTTGGAATGATGTATTTATCAATCTACCCTACTCTAGCTCCGCCTCTGTAAGACTGTTATGGAATGTAATTCAAAATAAAGCTTTCAACTGTGACATTGCTTACTCATCATGGTCTGGCAAAGCTCATTCTATTGCCACTGTTTATAAATTCTTACTTGAATCTGCTGATTTGAGTTTTTTCCCTTGGCATTCTCGGGTTTGGTCATCTACTGCAACTCCAATGGAAAGTATTTTTATGTGGAAGGTGTTATCTAATGCTCATCTCACCCTTGATAAGCTTAAGTCTATAGGACTTATTCATATGTCCTCTTGTTTGTTATGTGGCACTAAGGAAGTGAGTATTCCCCAATTATTTTTCTCCTGCCAGTTCACTTACTTTGTCTGGAATAGTATTTTATGTCTCTTGAAGATGCATAGGCCTAGCTTGAACTCTACTATGGAATGGTATTACATTTTTCAAGCAACAAGATGGAAAACACCTGCTGCATCTAGGTTACTAAGGGTTTTAAAGAAGTTTATGTACGCTGTTTGGACAGAGAGTAACAACCGGGTGTTTAATGGAATTATTTCTTCTAAACACTTATTAGTCCTTTCCTTGTCCAAGCAAATCTAGCTATAGGAGTTTGTGTATATGTTTTGATGTTGTGATACATGTATGTCAAGATGGTATGCCATCTTTGTTTGTAGTTCTTTTTTCAATAATATATGGTAGGGGTCATTCAACCACGCTGGCTTTGCCAATAAAACATCCAATTTGTAACGACTTGCAAATTTATCACTTTGATAAATTATATTTATATTTAAAATCTTTGAATAAAAGATTTTATAACACAAATTATAATGTTTTGAAATGGATTTGAGTTATAAAAATGGACGTATATGAAATGGAATTAGTGCTTTGAACAAAGAAGCTTTAAAAACTCTGTTCGCAGCGGTTTTTGTAGCGGTTTTGGTAACTTTTGCAAATTATGGTTTTAACTTGATTATTCTTTCCCAATCTTTTTATTAATCTTTTCAGATGAATAATTAAGTATTTTGAAGATGATTTGGAAGTTTTATACTTATTTTAAAGGAGTTTTAAATAAACGGTTAAAGGAAATTTGTTTTAAACAATATTTGGAATTGTGTTAAGTAAATGAAAATCATCTCTAAAAGATCATATAAAAGAGTTTAGAGTTGATCAAATAACTTGACCACCTTATGGGTGTCACAAAGATAGTCTCTAGACTCGAGCTTGGAAAACCAGTGTCTGGGTTCCGCTCTATCTATCTGGACTGGCCCAACGGAGGGGATAATAAAGTTGATTTACTCGAACCAGGTCTTTCTAAGATAAAAAGAGTTGCGGAGCTTTCCAAAAGTTAAACAAGATTTAAAATAGGATTTTGGTTGTTAAAGAAAACATTCTAGTTAAACTCCATATTAAATTTCAAGGAGGGAACTCGTACTATCCGTATGAATTTAACAAGTGATTTCACCATTATTCGACGAATAGTATAGGTTGAATATGGAAATTAGTATTGGGTATAATCGGCCTAAAATTTATGGATTCCTTTTATTCAATACTAACTAGTTTGGGTTTACAATAAACGATGTCTTAAACAACATTGTTTTTGACCCATTAAGAATATGTTTTGGAAATGTGAAATCTTCATTAAAATTTGAATTATATTTTTTCTAAGTAACTAAATATGAAATGTTTTGGTATTTCCAAACTTAAAATGGGGTTTTAATTAACCAAAGGATTTGATAAAAGAGGTTTAATTATCTCATATATACTGAAATAGAATATGATTTAAAGATGTATATCTCTAAAGAGATAATTTACTTAGATAAAAGATATTGATTAATTGAATAATAATCATCGATATACTTGACATCTTTTATTGATAATTGGTTCGGAGAAACCAGGTTTGGATTTGGGTGATTCCTATCTGAAAATCACTTCGATCCAATATATGTTCAAAACTGAAAACATGTTGAAGATAATGATTTTGAAGATAGAGATCTTCATAATGTAGGGCTGCGTGTCACTAAGCTCTAGGATAATTCCCTTATCACATATATGGTGGCAGTAGTTTCTTCAGTTTTAAATCTTCAATGCACAGACTACTCGCTACTAATTCTAAGGGTGATTCCCAACAGGATGTAGCAGGAGAAGTGCCTTCGGCTTGTCCTATGCCTGGACAACTTGTCTGACATTGCATTTCTAAGACCACGTACATCTATTTAGCGGTGTAGGAGGTAACCCCTTTTATACTTAACACTCTTCCCTAAGGCGTATGAACTAGGGGTTGTACTTTTGTTGAAAGGGTTTTTAAAAGAATGGCATTAAAAATAATATCTCCGATTTTGTGTAGCAAAGGTTTGGTTATCATAAGGTAAAAACCCGTCTGTGTTTATGTGCAGCATGGTCTTATGAGATACCCTTTGTTTTCAAAAATATCTGTGTTTTGAGTTTTCTCGCACTAGTCCCATGACTGACCCGGAATTTATTTTCTTTTCCCTTAAACTCTGGGTACCCTATTTATCCGGACAACTAAGTAGTTCAAGTCTAGCTTGGAACATTTTAGAGGAGCTTGGAGCAGGAGCTGGAGTTTCTTCTGTAGATGGTTATCCACTTCCATTTCCACTGCATTTGTTTACTATTTGTATTCAACATTAGTATGGGCAGAGATTTATATTTTCCAGGTTGAGATTAGGATAGAATCTGATGTATGTATTTAAAATTTCCATTGTAAAAGATATATATTAAAATAATATATGTTTTTCCATTCGTCTTAGATTCTGTTCTATCTATATTTTTCTTTTTACCCTTGATCAATCTGTCTTTCTGGCACTTAGATATTCTGTACGCGAATACCGTGGATGTATTAGTATCGATTTCTGAGGGTTGAAAAGGTGGGTTGTCATAGTTGGTATCAGATCTTAGGTTGAGCGAACACTTGAGCCTGATAGGAGTCAAGTCTCATCAGAGATTGGGTTAGTAATACCCTAGGATGAGTAACTCATTAGTGGTAGGATAAGTGACACCCTAGAATGAGTTGAGAATATTATATAAGAGCACGTATTTGTTAATACTGTATATAAATGATTTGTTTGGAAATTGTTGGTAAATGAAATAATTTTACTCAAGGTTATATTTTGTATATAAAGAATATATTTTGAAAAATAGTTATTTAGGTGGTTAAGTTATAAATTGGATAATCGTTTAAAATCAGGTTAGTCAAATCTAAGTATGAACATCTTGTGATTAGAATTTCACAGTTTGACTATAAGATATTTAATAATAATGCTTAAAGGATTAAAAGAATAAGGGATATAAATAAAACCTAAGGAGTTGGATAATGAGAACTTTTATCTAAGAGGTTTTTGAAAAAGTGTTTTCAAAGGATTTTGAAAGGTGATAATAACAATGTTTGGGAAATATTTTGGTAAAGATTTCAAAGGATTTTTGGAAAAGATAAAGCATTTGGACATGCAAATCATGGGATGAGATCTAAGTTAGAAAAACTATCTTTATTAATCGATTGAACAAAGACCTCAATTTGTTTTCTAAGTATTGGTCGAATATCGGTTTGGGGAAAATAGTACCAAGTTCTTAGTGAATTATTCTCTTTAAAATTGTGTAGTTAAAATGGATTTGTGTTAGGATAAACCTAGATTAATAATCTGACATTAGATTGTGTTAGGACAATTAAAATACTTAGTGTCTAAGTATTTGTTGTTTATAGTTGTAGAAGCCTTCTAGTTACGGAAGAAAGTATCCCAAGGGGGGATCATCAAGAGCCAACTGGGGTGAAAGAGATGATTTGATAATTCTTTCCAGTGATGAAGAAACCACCCAAACATCGGAAAATGTAGAAATAATCATGGAGTTAGAACCAGTAGTGTTGCCTCAAGAATCCTCAGATAGGATGTAGATCACTGATCTAGCAAGTTCGAAACCCGAACAAGACAAGTAGGAAATTCTCGAAGAAGAACCAATAGAAGAAGATTCTGAGCATGAGGAGGACCTAAATGCAACGATGAATAGTCAAGACACTACTACATATGATGCATGGATGGATGAGATATCAGATAAATCAAATAACAATATGGTGATAACAACATCTTTTGGGAAATGGGTGAAAATGATAATATCATTTGGAATGAAGAATCGTCAAGTTTGTACATAAATTGGGATGATATGGAAGAGTATGAGGAAGAAGCTAAGAATCCTTGGGAAAAGGAAGTTCAAGGTTTAGAAGGGTAAGCTGATGGAGAAGTTTTGCCCAAAGTACCAGCTGGATTAGGACATATTCCATGTGTTCCCCAAGGGCATCCTTAGCAAATAATGGGATGGGATTTACTGCATCAAGAAGAGGATGGAAATGAAGCTAATGATGAGTAAGAAAGTGATAATGAAGACAATATGGAGGAAGTTCTATTTGAGTTTGAAAATTGGGATGGACCATCAGCATCAGAATCAGAAGAATAGTTAGGTGTTGTGATATAATTTGAAGACTGGTGATATATATATATATATGTATATGTATATATATCTAATATAGTATTTAAGTAGTAGTGTGATGGCTTTGTATTATGGTTGTGTATTTCTAGTATGATAAAGTATGGTTAGGATGACCTATGATGAACTATGAGGACCTATGTAAGATATGATAACCTATGTAACTTGTGGATAATGGGTTTAAGTTAAGGATTGACCTATGTACTAAAGCTTATATAATATTAAAATGATCTTTTGTTATAACTTCTCTCATTTGCAATTTCATAAGTCACTTTAGAGAATTCTGGATAAAGGAAACAAAATTTAAAAGGAGAATTTTCATTGTAAGATAAGTCCGCACTAGAGAATCAGAGGATTAATACTAATCCAGAAGCAAAGCGGTATATTCAAATTTAAGATCGAATCAGATAGTGCATACAGATAATCCGTGAGCATAACACGGGTTTGTATTTGAAATTTAAAATAATGTTTTTACCGGGTTTTTGGTTAGGTGTAATTTTGGGGATGAAATTCTTTAAGGAGGGAAGTCTGTAACGACTCGCAAATTTATCATTTTGATAAATTATATTTATATTTAAAATATTCAAATTCAAGATTTTATAACACAAACTACAATGTTTTGAAAGGGATTTGAGTTGTAAAAATGGACATATATGAAATGGAATTAGTGTTTTGAACAAAGAAGCTTTAAAAACACTATTCGTAGTAGTTTCTACAACGGTTTCGGTAACTTTTGCAAATTATGGTTTTAACTTAATTATTCTTTTCCAATCTTTTTATTAATCTTTTCAAATGAATAATTAAGCATTTTAAAGTTGATTTGGAAGTTTTATAATTATTTTAAAGGAGTTTTAAATAAATGGTTAAAGAAAAACTGTCTTAAACAATATTTGGAATTGTGTTAAGTAAATGAAAATCGTCTCTAAAAGATCATATAAAAGAGTTTAGAGTTGATCAAATAACTTGACTGTGTTATGGGTGATAGAGAGATAGTCTCTAGACCCGAGATTGGACAACCAGTGTCTGGGTTCCGCTCTAGCTATCCGGACTGGGTCAACGGAGATGATAATAAATTTGATTTACTCGGACCACGTCTTCCTAAGATAATAAGAGATATGGAGCTTTCCAAAAGTTAAATAAGATCTAAAATAAGATTTTGGTTGTTAAAGAAAACATTCTAGTTAAACTCCATATTAAATTTCAAGGAGGGAACTCATACTATCCGTATGAATTTAAAAGAAAATTTCACCATTATTCGATGAATGGTACAGGTTGAATATGGAAATTAGTATTGGGTATAATCAGCCTAAAATTTACGAATCCCTTTTATTTAATACTAACTGGTTTGGGTTTATAGTAAACGATGTCTTAAATAACATTTTTTTTGACCCATTAAAAATATGTTCTGAAAATGTGAAATCTTTTTTAAAATTTGAATATACTTTTCCTAAGTAATTAAAGATGAAACGTTTTGGTATTTCCAATGTTAAACAGGGGTTTTAGTTACCAAAGGATTTGATAAAAGAGGTTTAATTATCCCATATAAACTGAAACAAAATATGATTTAAAGATGTATATCTCTAAAGAGATATTTTACTTGGATATAAGATATTGATTAATTGAACAATAATTACCTATATACTTTACATCTTTTATCGATAATTGGTTCGGAGAAACCGAGATCAAATTTGGGTGATTCTTATTCGAAAATCATTTCAAAACAATATATATTTGAAAGTGAAAACATGATGAAGGCAATGATTTTGAAGACAGAGATCTTCATAATGTAAGGCTGCATGTCACTAACCTCTAGGGTAATTCTCTTATCATATATATGGTGGTGGTGGTTCCTTCAATTTGAAATCTTCAATGCAAGGACTACTCGCTACTGATCCTAGGGGTGATTCCCAACAGGATATAGTAGGAGAAGTGTCTTTGGTTTGTCCTGTGCCTGGACAACTTGTATGGACGAGTGTCTAACATTGCATTTTTAAGACCATATACATTGCTTTTTACAATCATACATCTGTTTGGCGATGTAGGAGTTAACCCCTCTTATACTTAACACCTTTCCCTAAGGCGTATGAACTCGAGGGTGGTACTTTTGTGAAAATTAATTTGTGTGTTGTTGAAAATGGCAATGTGGCATTTGAAGTGAGATTTTTCATGTGAAAGGTAAAACGTTACCTTAAGCCTCATACATTGGCAATGGCAAAAACAGGGTAGATGCGGCAGGGCTAAATGGGTCGCTTCCATTAGGAGATGTTCATCACCTTTCTATATTACCCTCTATATTTCGGGTTTGTTGTGTATGATGTGGCCACAGATAGGTCGGGAATGATAGGGGTGATGTCATATTCGGTACAACCTATGGTAAAGGTAGGTCGGTTCTGTGTTAGTAGAGGTTGGAGCCTCAGGTGCATCCCTCTAGGGATGTACTGTCAAAAGGGAGTCCCCTACCTTGTCATTGTTTGAAATCCATTCTCCAAACATGACCCTTTATGGTTTAGTTGAAAACTTATTATGCTGGAATTTAATAAATATAACAATTTCGGATAAGATTATATATATTTATTTGAAAGGGTTTTCAAAGAATCTCATTAAAAATAATATCTCTGATTTTGCATAGCAAATGGTTTGGTTATCATAAGGTAAAAACCCGTCCGTGTTTATGTATGGTGTGGTCTGATGTGATACCCTTTGTTTTCAAATATATCAGTGTTTTGAGTTTTCTCACGCCAGTCTCATGTCTGACCCGGAGTTTATTTTCTTTTCCTTTAAACTCTAGGTGCCCTACTTTTTCGGGCAGCCAAGTAGTTCAGGTCTAGCTTGGAACATTTTGGAGGAGCTTGGTGCAGAAGATAGAGTTTCCTCTGTAGATGGTTATCCATTTCCATTTTCGCTGCATTTGTTTATTGTTTGTATTTAGCATTAGTATGGGTAGAGATTTATAACTGTCCAGGCTGAGATTAGGATAGACTCTGTAGTATGTATTTAAAATTTTCGTTGTAAAAGATATATTGAAATAATATATGTTATTCCATTTATGTTAGATTCTATTATGTCTTTATTTTTCCTTTTACCCTTGATCAATTTGTCTTTCCGGCACTTGGATATTTGACATGTGAATACTGTGTATGTATTAGTGTCGATTTATGAAGGTAGAAAAGGTGGGTCATCACATAATTACTCAACACACCAGCAACATACATCTAATCTTTAGAGATAGATTATGTGAGTTAAAATAACTCACATGTATAGCTTGAATTGAAGATTAAACTCGAATTCACCTTGGCCAAAACCATTCAGCAATTACCTAAATTTATTTTCAGAAATTGAAAGAGAAAAGACTTACAACCCTAGCTAAAATAGGGATTAATTAATAAATTAAACACATAAAAAGATAGAAGAGATTATCAGAGATTGATTTCTACTAAGATTAGCCAAAAGCACTAAGATTTGTAACTAGAATTTGGGGATTGCTTGAACTAGGGTTTATGTAATAGGAGATAGAAGGAGTAATTGTTCTGGTTTCTAGAACTAATGAATTGAGAAAGAAAGTGTACGTACTTCCATTTCTCTTTTCTAAATTAAATGGGCTATGTGGGTATGGTTATGAACCCAATAAGGTTAATAACAAGTGTTGCAAATTTATAAAAAGAAGTGTTACTAGATTTTGTTTTGCTTTATCACTCATAACCAACCCATTTACACAAAATAAGATTTTGTAAATTACAATGTGATTTCATAAAATTTGACAAATGCAAATATATTAGAAACTATTATTTTAAATCAACATAATTTTAGCTAATACAAGCTATTATTATCTTTCTAACAAAGATTACAATTTTCCAAAATCTCATTTTAACAAAAATATCAATATTACAAATTAGTAATATCTCAATTTTAATTAAAAAACCTTTTTAAGAAATGAACTTATTCATTACTAAATTAAAATACCATTTTCAGAAGCTAGATTTAATTTCATAATTAAATTTCATAAATTACAATTCAAGATCAATTATCCGAAATTAAACTTAACTAATTTGTTAGTTAACAACAGGTTTGTTACAATAAACTTGTCATTTGCTTTCAAAAGCAAGAGGGGTCTAAAGTTTATAACTTTAATTAGTTAATGTCACTTTAACTTTATACTTTGCACACAACATATATATACACAATATATACTTAAGAGATAGTGAGATAACTCACTTAGGTCCATGCCTAACCCAAGCACAAAGCTACAAGAACCAAAGAACTACGTCCTTCCATCAACATAACCTAAAGGTCCAACCTTTAGCACTTCCAAACCAAAGCCACCACCTTCTTCCTCTTCTTCCCAAGCTCACAGCCCATCTAAGCTCCTCCTCTTCCTCTAACCTCCTCCGACTTATTACTTGCTAATCATGCTTTCCATGATGTCTTGGGCCCAAAAGCCGAAGTTTAAAAGAGATTTGGGAAGATTTGGTTAACTTTTGAAAAAGTAAGAGAGTATAAGCGGATTAGTGCTTAAGCACTTCCAGCATTTTCGCCCCTCCTACTTCATCTCAAGCTTAGGAATTTAGTGATTATTTCCTAAGGCTTTGCCTCTCCTTATATACGATTTTACAAGAGGTCGAAGCCACCTCTTACCTTCTATAAAAGCTTACAAAGGAGCCTTTTTAACCCATGTTAACTTTACACCTTTCTTATTTTGCATAAAAGTTAAGTATTACCATAATAGGACACTTTCTAAATATCTTCCCTTACCTCATGTATGACATCGTCCATAACGTTTATTTCAGTAAATGGAAAAATATTTTTATTTCATTTTCTTTGATTCCTAATAAAATAAGTGTGTAAAAGAAAATCTGAACAACTTCTGACGGTTAAAAGGCTATTTATCGATAAAACGATTTTCGGTCACATTATCGATATCTTTTCAAAGTATTTATTTTTGTAAACATTTTTCCAAAATAACTTTACCATTACTTATGATTTAGAAGGGGTTAAAAAGCTTATTAGATCATTTTAATAACATTCAATCCAAGATTCAAATATTTAAACAATTCAAATATTTAAATACAAAGTGTTTAAAATTCCAGGTCATTACAATATATATATATATATATAATATGTGTGTTTATATATATAATGTTGTTTTGTTTAAAGAATATTTTTGGACAACATAGGCATATTAAAAAGAATTGTTAACCATGCACACTTCTTATATGTTGTACTTGCACAATATACACTATAAGTATATTTAGATATACTTACATTTCATGCTATGTTTAAATTGATCATCAATGACATTTAGTGAATCATTAATCTAATCAGAGAAATGAAAGGTTTCTATCTTCAATTAAAGCTATTTATTCCCTTAACTGTTTGCATAGGTTTCAGAGAAGGAAAAGAAAGTTTTACTTCTCAAATTAACTTAAATGGGTAGCTGTTTCACAAATGGATGTATTTGATACACTCATACATTTAAATTTATATCATATAAAGCACTTTCAAACTAATAAAATAAAATAAAAGATTTTTTTAAAACACCTTTTAGAGTGGATCTAAAATCTCTTCAGACTTCATAGTCCCAACAAATCCAAATTGGAATTTTTTTGAAATTACCTATTTCATCCGCTTTCGAATGGCCTGGTCAAACATAATGGTCAGCCAAAACAAGTCTTAGGAGGAGCAAAAAGAAGATGTAAATAAAGTGGGGCTAGAGATGAATATAGAAAAACACTAAAGAGCAACAAGGGGATCCGATCCACCTTTTGCTCTTTCCATTTCATCTTCTCTTGAATCATAATTCAAGCCACTTTGCTCCCTCCTATGGTTGGCCATAACAGCCCCTATTTGGGCCTTCTAATTGCTTCAAGCCCTATCAAGTAAATATGCATTTAAATCCAATCCAAATCCACATCGATCGTATATTGATATGCGTGTTTATAACTATTATATACACATTATTTAATATTGATCAACACAAATTAAATAAACTTTTATAATAAATATTTCATAAATATTAATTAATTTATAAAAATTATAATTAATTAAATCACCTAGTAATAGGAGTAGTTAACATTTTGGTTATGCGACTTTTAGGTGTCAATTCGGTCAGTGATTAATATCGAACAATTCGAATATTAATGTGTACTTCATTTAGTAGGTGATGTGACACTATGGCCAAATTTGTCACCTACTTAGCTTCGTTAAAATCCAATTTTACTTTATTTAACATTACTCGGTATTGACAATTATTTACACTAATTATTTTTTGTCAAAACTATATCATATTAAGACTTGTGGAATTTGGTAATGGTCAAAACCAATATCGTCTACATTTAGACCAAACACAAAGTCCTTGGTTCAATAATAACAATTATTATTAATCGAACTGCTCTGGCTATAGGCGTTGAATTTGAATAGATTTTAGTTGGCAGTGATACTAACCTCATATAATCGAGGAGATGAATTCTCTCTTGAATAGTGTTCTCACTTCCAATGCTTTAACTCGACCACTATAGTCATTCGATGGACGTCGTACCACGATTTAACTATAATCAAAGTGGAGTTTCAACATTGAAGCGTGACGGTATTCACAAGTCGAGGGAATTTTGTAATACTATCACATTAATATTTTTATTTGACCTTAGTCATATTAACCAATAGAAAACTATCGAGTGAGTCATTCTATAGTTATTCAACAACTATTAGTACATAACCCTTTGGTGCCTTCAGCAGCCATGAGTAATACACTACCCAACATTTGGAGAGTGTTATGTACTCTAGTCTCAACGGATGTATCTGTGACGACCGCCCATGACCCCTGCACCGAATCTAGAGATAGTACGCTGTAAAGTGTGCCAGGCGACCATGGACGATTGTCAGGGTAGATCAAAATAACAGGATCTATCGTATTACTCACAGCGCATGGACAAAATACAATAGAACATATGTATAGTGAAGCTTTACAGAATAAAATGCCATCATATAAAACTCCATAATAGTTGAATACAAGCATCCAAATAGTCAATACATCAAGCCTCACTACATAACACTCAGAGATTATACAAACAGCGGAACATCCAGTACATATAAGAAGATAATATGCAACCCTCTAGCTCGTCTTCGATATCAGCATCGTGAGAAGAGAACAGCACCTGTCACCTGCTACCTAGTCTGCCCGTCCCAAAATGGACGAACAGCCCAAGGCAATAAGAATTAAAACATAAAGCCTTGAGTCAGACAACAGTCTTAGTGAGCAGTAAATTAACTAACAACATACCAAAAGAGCATAAAGGAAAAAGGAATAGGAATACAACCCTCCCACTCCAACCTCATTCTACAGTGATAGCCCCCAGACACACACTAAGCAGAAGCAAACATAGCAGAGCATACAATTTAAAGTAAACTAATTATCACTCGAGTCAAGGGCGATGTTTTCCAAGCACAAACCCCCAAGGCCTGAACCAAGATCAGATAAGCACCCAGAAAACACTGCTCTTGAGACCGAATGACGATACAACCAAACATCCATGACTCTGGCTATCACTGTTATCATTGCTTCGATTTCACCGTTAATTGAATGACCGACACATTCTTTCAGCCGTCCGTCAAGGGCTAATGGAAACCCCGGTTCTAGACATTACTCCGCACGTCGTCGCAGCCCGTGCCTAGGACTATCGAATCTGCCCAGAGTACTCGACCATCAACAGTTGGCCGTTGGGACTATCGAATCTGCCCAAACGTACTCTTGCTTTGAGCATGCTAGAACCTTCAACAACGATGAGACCCAAGCCTCCTAGTCATCCTCTTCGACGACTATTCTCATATCCATTCATTATCTTCAACTCGAATCATATCACCGAGTTATCAACATGCTTGGAATGATCCCGTCTGAATTAAACCAAGTCTGCATCACATGATTGCCTCGCTTCATCACATCCTCGCAAAGCTTCATCTCAACATCACATCATCAAATCTATGCATAAGAGCTTCATCATCCCGCTACATATGCCACGAGCAGCTTTCCCAATTCAAGAGCCTTTCTCTTAGCTTTTGAATCACCTTTGGTCTAAATCAAACCATCAATCATCTAATTCATAGCAATTAATCAAATCAAACATTAATCCAAGCAATCAAACATTCGAATATGATCTAAGTAGACAATTATAACAATAATGGCATTTTCGTAATTAAAGAGTTGAAAGTCTAACAAGCATGAAAACATGAACAATATCTCTACAAACTTGATGAATGAACTTGCATAGGTTAACATATGATAAAATGGATGTAACATCATCATGAATAATGGATCTATATGGATCTACACTTAGGATGAAGAAAATGCATGGAAATCCCTATTTTAACACCAAATCGAGCCAACAATCCGATATACTCCTTTGGATCCGTGTGAGAGATAATCACCACTCACCAAATCACCAAAACAAACTCAAGTCAACACGCTTCAGATCTGGACAACGAAGGATCAATCTTGATCTATCACGAATCCGCTTCAAACGATGAAATCTAACTTCAATGGATGAAGATCTTCAATCTAAGCTCTTGAATCTTCAATTTGATCTTCGAATTGGATGGAAGGAATCACTAGATTAGAGTGGAGAAAAGAAGTGAAGAAGTGTAGAAGTCGAGCTCTCAAAATGGCAGCACTTCGTCGCTTCGAAATCCGGATCCCAAAAAGTGAGAAAAACCCTTCCTATTTATAGCAGAAATTTCCTTAAGTCGTAACTCGGCTAACTCCATAAGTCGTCTCCGACTTACGACGTAAGACCCCTCCGACCTAAGACTTGCCCAAACCTTACGACTTAACGACTTACCAAAACTCATCAGCTTACGACTAAACAGATAACTAGGCTACGACTTAAAACAGACCCAAGTCTCTACGACCTAAGACTTAACTTCCCTAAGTCGTCTACGACTTAACGCGTGCGCCTAACTCCTAACAACTCAACAGCTAAACCTAAGTCGGTTACGACTTAACTGGGTATACGGCTTACGACCTAACTACAAGGCCATACTCAGCGACTTAACAGATATGCACGCGCGCCCCAACTCCTAGGTCGCTCACGACCTAACGACTTAGTAGAACTCCGCGACCTACGACATAAGCAACCCAACGACTTAACAGGTACACTACCTCGCGACCTAACAGACTTACGACTTAACAGGTACACTACCTTACGACTTAACTGTTAAGCCCCTAAGTCGCTCACCCTTTAGGTCGCAACATTCTATAGGTCGCTCCAAACTAACACGTGGCCCAAACCACTTCACGACCTAACATTTAACTCGGTCACGACTTATCTCTTAGGTCGTTTACGACCTAGGACTTAAACAAATAGGACCGAAAAGACAAACATACTAAGTCGCATACGACCTATATCATACCCTAGGTCGTCCACGACTTACCACCTCAACTCGCTAACTCGCTGATTCCTTAAGTCGCGCTTATTCCCTAAGTCGTATACGACTTACGACCTATACTAAGTCGTGAACGACTTAGGACTTAACCATATTTCGCCTAAAATATGAAATGGCTCAAAAATGCTAAAATTCCAGATTTTGACAAACTTTTCGATCCGTAAAAATACGGGTCGTTACATTCTCTCCCCCTTAGGAATTTCGCCCCCGAAATTCCAAACAAACAAAACAATCAAAGACTATTATGTACGCCTACCAACCATAACAATCAACAAACCATGCATCCAATTCTAGCTTAGCGTACAGAATTCTAACACTAGAACAAGTTACAATATCGTGAGATGACACGACACCTTAGGGCCATACCTTGAAGAGTTCAGGATGAGCTGCCTTCATCCTCTCTTCCACCTCCCATGTACAGTCGTTATCATCGTCACTCCATTATATCTTGAGCAACTTAACTACCTTCCTTCTAAGCTGTTTCGTGTCGGTTCCCACAACACGAAGCGGCTTACGAGGTCTTCTATCGACTGGATCAACTTCGAAGTCTTCACAGCTATCAGCAGAAACCGCCGTATTCGAGTCGTGCACGTACTTCCGTAGATATGATACATGAAAAACATTGTGCACACTCGACATCTTCTCTGGTAACTCCAATCTGTAGGCGAGCTTTCCAATTCGCTCGATGATCGGGAATGGTCCAACAAATCTCGGAGTCAATTTCCCTTTCTTCCCGAATCGAATAACATTCTTTAGTGGAGAAATCTTCACAAAAACCATATCTCCTACGTCGAATTCCAAATCCTTTCGACGCTTATCGGCATAACTCTTCTGACGATCTTGGGCTGCCTTCATTCATTGCCGAATGATCTCTATACAATCTGAAGTCTGTCGAATCATCTCTGGCCCAAGTAACGGCTTTTCCCCAGTCTCTATCCAACATGTCGGAGAGTTACACGGTCTTCCATACAATGCCTCATACGGTGCCATACCAATACTTGACTGGTAACTGTTGTTGTATGCAAACTCCACCAAATGAAGGTGATCTTCCCATGATCCTCCGAAGTCCAAAACACAAGCTCTGAGGAGATCTTCCAAAACTCGGTTGACTCTCTCGGTCTGACTTTTGAATTTTGAACAATTTAAATTGAGAATATTTAATTTATTTTAAATATTTGAATGATTATTTGACTTGAATTTCAAATTATCAGAATGAATTGACGATTTAAATTTTGAATTTAATCTATTAAAGTTGAATAAAATTTGAATCTTCAATTTTAAGCTGGTTAAAAATAATTTAAAGGCTCAGAAAATTCATATTGATAAGACTGAAGATAATAGAAGTTTCAGAATTGAATTTGAAAGCGATTTGTTCAGTTTGAAATTGTATCGTTTAAATTTAATTTAAAAATAGCCTTCCGAGGCAGAGTCTCGGAATTCGACGAAACCAGTTCCATTGGGTCCGTAATATTGAATTATTACCGGATTTCAATTTTCGTATTCATCAAAATTGTTTTGTGAATACACAGCGTATAAACGCGTATAAAATTAAATTGAATTCAATTTGAATTTCGGTGATAACCGGGGTTTTCGCATCGATTTGATATCATTGTTAAACGATTTCTCTGCTAGTTAATTGCTTATAGGAGCTTCGATTCGAATTGGAATTCGTTTAATAAAAATTGTTGTTGGAATTTTTGAATCGGTTAGAATCCTTTTGGAAGAAAACAAGAAAAAAAAAATTGTTAAAGGGTTTTGGGCTTTAAAATTTTATCTTGGCCCATTCATTTTGATTAATACCCCTTTTTCTCGGTTAAAACCCAAACCCGATCCCCTTTCATTCTCATTCGTATAACCCTAAACCTAAATCGAAAGAAGAAAAAAAATGGCGGCTTTGAATTAGTTTCTCGTTCGATCTGAAGAGACGAGGACTTTGTTCGATTCTATTCACTCGTATGCGATTCTTCTACACTTTGGTTCTTTGCGGCATCGTCTTCTCCAGCTCTGTGAAATTAGGGCTTCGTTTTCGATCATTCGTGCTCGCCGATCGATCGTTGGTGCTTTGGGAAGTAAGGTGAGTACTTATTAGCTACTCACATCTTATTCAAAAGTCATATGATTTTTTTTTTTACTTCTTATTTTCCATGAAAAACTTCTGCTTTGAATTCTCTGGTCATTTCAATTTATTTGTTGCTTTTGATATTCTCTTGTTTCCTGTTTCGTAAATTTTGAATTTGACTTCGATCTTGATGTGAATTCAATTGGGAATTTTCGTTGTTTTGTTTTGATCTCGTGATAACTTCGGTTTTAGATATGTTTCTATTTGCATGCCCGGATGTTGATGATTCTTGAAGTTGCTTGTTTCACTTCATGTATGGCTGGACTGTGAGCAAATTGTTTTAATTTAAAGTTTTAAAAGTTTGGCTTGAATAATGATCTGCATGATTGAATACATGAGTAAATCTGTAGGTCTGTATGTATTCAAGTATTTGAAGTTAAGTAATTCACTTTAAAAATAGTTAATTACAGAGATGATTTTAATTACTCAACAATTCCAATACCCTATGAGTAAACCTATAGACCTTGATCTGCTTCATCTCTGATCCTTATGATTGAAATCATGATATGAAATATGTTGTGTGAATGTAAAATATTATTGTTTGTTTGAATGCCTGAGTGTATATTTTTGGATATATGAGGATAGGCTTTGTTCTTAGTGCAGTCTGATTTGACACTTGATGTCACTGTGCATTGTTGTTGCATATTTGTAGTAGGGTCTGCAGTTTTATGTATGTCTGGTCTGCTTTGCTTGATTCACTGAATGTGCATTGCACTGCCTTCATGTTTTGTTTTGAGTTGGTGTTGAAGTTGCACTGCAGTTCAATTTTCTGGTCAGTTTCTCTGTCTTGATTATGGCTTCATATATGCATTGTGTATGTATATATGTGACTATCTGCATTTTTCGTGAGTCTTCTTGCATCGAGCTCTGTCCACTGTTCTTCGAGACATTTGGTTCATGCGTTCACATACATCTGTGATCATATATGTAGTTGTTGCACTTCACTGTCGCATGCATTCTGTACCAGGATGTTAACCATGAACTTGCCTCCATACATTCATGTAGTCTGCATTTCAATGGTATTGTGGTACCTTGTAGTTTGCATGGTTCGCATATTTTTGTCATCACATTTTGTCAGGCATGTTTAGTGGCACCTTTCTTTAGTCAAATCATTCGTATTACCTTGAGACTTTGTAGTGGATAATTCGTATTTCCATTCTTGGTTATCATCTTCATATATATATGCATTCCTGGGCTCTGTCTTTAATCTGTTTATTCGATATTGAACTAGTTTATGTAATTCCATGACATTGGCATTGGTCTTGACTTTAGTCTTGTCATTTAATTGAATCATACATGCTTGCATCCATGTAGATATTATGCATTTAGTTCCAGTGTAGACTTTAATCATGGTAGTTCGGATCCTTTTGTTGCATGCACTGTCCATTCATATGTGGATTGATGTGAGCATGTTGTTGCTGGCTCATTGTTACACTGTTTCCAGATGTGGTCTTTGATCTCTGTTGTATGCACTATTGAGATTTGTTTTGCCCCTGACTTGTTGCATTGATGTTCATTTGTTCATGCTGCATATATCACTCTGCATTTCATATGCATCTCCCTTGCATTCCATTGATTCTGTTAGCATGCACCTTTATACCTTTGACCTGCAGCTTGAAATTTTATATAGGATGGCTGTTGTGCACTTGATTTAGTTGTACACTTACTGTGCACATTTCATATCATGCCCTGATATTGTGCAGCCCACTCGAAACTGTGTTGCTTTGACTGTTCATTGGCCTAGTGTTGAACCTATTTTGGGTTTGACCTTGTTTTTATTTCTGTGCTTTTTGGTTGGTGCACATGAGTTGGCGAGGCAGTGCACGCGTGCGTGCACTGCAGCCACCCAAACTCGACAGTTTTGAATTGATATTTCTTTGCGTCGTGATGCATTGATCTTTATGCCGTATTGGCGAGGCCGTACACGCGTGCGTGTACGGCAGCCAATCGAGTCTTGATGGGTTTAAAGTGACAAATTTTAATTGCTTATGAATTGATCTAGTCGATTTGATAAATTGTTTATTTATCTCTGTTGATGATTTAAATCTGCTGATTATTGCTCAACACTGTTTAGTGTATATTTTCGTTATCCGATTTCTTTGTTAAAAGAGCCGGATAGACGGGAATTATTGTGACTGTCGTCTATTTAAATTATTACTGCCTATATGCACTCATAAACTGGTTTGAATTAGACTGACCTGTGTATTATTTTCTTTTGAATATAATACTCGGGTCAGACCGAGTATTTTACAGCTTGAAGATTTTCGAGCAGCGAAGTTAGAGAGAGAGTAAAAGAATCACTTTAGTTTTCAGAAGAAAATTGTATTTTAAGATATTCCGCTGTATCAGTATTAAAATTGTATAAACTCTGATGTATATAAAAAGATTTATAGTAATGAAATAAATTCTCATTTGTTTTAATTCAGTGTTATTATTCTGTGTTTCTGTGGCTGATTCTGTTTAAACCTTATAAACTAAATAACAATTCGTCTTTTTGAACGTTTTTAGTTGGTTTAATTACCGACTGGAGACGGTCAGAAGGGGGAATGTTACATTAAAATACCTGTATCTATAAACTGATTAAAAACTATATTAAATATTGAATTTTAAATTCCTGAATATGATAAATATTTTGAAAATGTGTATATAAAACTCTACCAATTAAATTAAGAAAAAACATCCATAAATATATCTATATATATATAGTGTTTGCACCAAAAATGGTCACAAACCCCAAGTGTAGTGAAAGCACCAGCGTATGAATACGAATCAACAATATTCACACACAAATCACAGATCTAAGCAAGTAACAAGCAGCAATTAAGAAATAATGAACAGTGACACACAATTTATAGTGGTTCGGCTATCTCCGGCCTACGTCCACTTCAAGGTTTTTATGATTTTATTGCTCGATGCTTGAAGATTACAATTTTGTATCTTGTATTACAACTGATTTGCTGAATCAAGTATGAATTTAAGGCAGCAATGGTGATCTGGAGTAAATCTGGCAGAATCTGGGCGATCTTTAGCTCTTGAAATTGTCCGACCTCTTTTCTGAATGACCTGGGGGTCTATTTATAGGTGTAGGAGGCTGATATTTCGCCTAAACTGAAGGGAGACCAGTTCCAGTACGTCAGGGGGCCCACATGCCCGCTTTCTGGAAATCCGGGCCCACTTTGGGATCGATTCGAAGCTACGTTCGAATCGATCAAGAAATTGTCCAATCAAGCTGAAATTTGGTGTGAACATTCTTCATCATGTGCTCAAGCTTCTGTGAAAATTTCATAGCATTTGGATGTGTAGATCTCAAGTTATGATCGATTCAAGGTTGCATTTCTGGTTGACTAGCCTGGTTCGAATCGATCTAGTTCGAATCGATTCGTTCGAATCGATCCAGCGCACACTTCTGCGATGATGTGGAGCGCCTTCTTCGTATCGATCCTACTTCTATGCCGAGTTGACTGGGTCGACTCCGCGGTTCCAGCTTTTATAACTTGGTGGATTCGATGTAATGGATTCGGGGCTATGACTTCCTCGAATCGATTGGATGAACGTTCTCCTCGAATCGATCGAGGCAGATTAATCGATACGAAGACTTCTTGCTTGAAAGGATTCGAAGATGCTCGCGGGATGGAGTCGAAGCTTTTTAACTATATGGATTCGAAGAGTTTCTCATTAACGGATTCGAAGGCGGGAACGTGAGGGTGGACTCGAACTATCGGAGTCGAACTAGTGCTTGTTCAATGGAGTCGAAGCAAGGCGTATTTCGATGGATTCGAGGCAAGGCTCGTCGTGATCGATTCGAAGTAAGCTCACTTCTCATCGATTCGAACTTATACCACCTTATCCATCTTCTTTTGGCGATATCTTGAGCATACGAACTCGGATTGACTCGAAACTTGGAACGTTGTTTCATCTGGCCTTGCTTGACATGTCTCATCAATTGTAGCCCGATCCGGACTCGGACAAAAATCATCGATATCCATGGCGAACCTGTGATGCACAATCGATGTTCATGACTAATAATCATTGATTTTCAGTTAATCTTTGGGTATCTCGGCTTTGCCAAAAGTTGGGATAACATTTTGCCCCCCAAAACATGCCTTTTTGTTAAAAGGCGTGTTTTGATCAGTCTTAAGTTAAATGCAGTGAGTTCGTGCTTTACTCGTAGCTTATAGCATTTTCAATCAAGTCCATGGCTGTTCGAAGCCGAATTGTTATCAATTTTTTCAAGTGGAAATTAAGAATGAAATTCTACGGTCTCTCCGTACCACTGATGGTCACTCCGGACCCTTGTCAAACCCATTCTTGATTTAGCGATTGAATAGAAAGATCCTATTGCACTCCGGCGTTGCTTTCTATCCCTTGCACTCTGGCCCCAGCTAGGGCGTATAGCGATGTTTTGGTCGCTCTCGACCGATCATAGCCTCTCCGGGCTCATGTTGGATCCCATCCTGTCACTCTCCGGTGAAGGGGAAACAACGTTAAGTGAGTCAATCCTGTCGCTCTCCGGCGAAGCGACTCACCTCCTGCACTTCGGTTCAATGTATCTGAACAATAAGCGATGTCATGACCTGAATCGTCGGTCGATCATAGCCTCTCCGGGCTCATGCTGGATCCCATCCTGTCACTCTCCGGTGAAGGGGAAACAACGTTAAGTGAGTCAATCCTGTCGCTCTCCGGCGAAGCGACTCACTTCCTGCACTCCGGTTCAGTGTATCTGAACATTAAGCGATGTCATGGCCTAAATCGTGGGCCGATCATAGCCTCTCCGGGCTCTTATCGAATCCTGATCCAATCACTCTCCGGTGAATAGGAAACGATGCTTAAGTGAGTTGATCCTGTCGCTCTCCGGCGAAGCAACTCACTTCCTGCACTCCGGACCCTGCCTCTCCGGGTAGGATCATAAAGCGATCATGTTTATATTGATATTTAATGTTTATCCTTTAACTCTCCGGTCAAAGGTTTATTTTAATAAGTGTTTCTTTATTAAATTCAAATCCTAGATGTTCAATCTCAAACACCAAGAAAACAAGATAATGCCTCTCTGGGCGGGGCGGTCTATTTCCATCTCAGAGCATGTCTAGGGATCTCTCCGGTTCCCGTACATGAGTAAGTGGAATAGCCGTTTTATTTTGGAAATCAGATCTAAGAAAACTAATCGACCAAAGTCCAAATCTTGAACCTGGCCCTTGCCATCACAATCAGTTGATGACGAGTCGTGATCCCGATCCAGGATCATTCCTGTTTGGTTGATGCGGTAGTTGTTCGGGCCTAACCACCGTCGTACGTTCTCTGACATACTGCGGCAATCTACCACTCCTGGCATGTTCTTCCACCTCATCCTTCAGGTGGCGGCATTCATCGGTAGTGTGCCCATCCAGCTCATGGAATAGGCAATATTTTCCGGTTCTACGTTCCCGCTCTGTGGGGTCTCTCCTTGGTGGCTTTCGATAGGGGAGTTGCCCCCGAGTTTCAGTGTAAATTCGTTCAAGTCCTGCCACCAAGTCTGTGTACTGCCTGAATCTAGGCTCTCGGAATTTCTTCCGTTTGTCAGGACCATCAGGTGCATCATCCTGCTTTCTCTTCCCTTTGTCTGCCCTGGACTGTTCCCTGGCGGTTCCTTCGCCTTGTGCAACATTTATTTCCTGCCTCTCGGCTCGTGATTCCTCT
The DNA here is from genome assembly GCA_030737815.1 of Allium fistulosum. Classification (NCBI taxonomy): domain Eukaryota; kingdom Viridiplantae; phylum Streptophyta; class Magnoliopsida; order Asparagales; family Amaryllidaceae; genus Allium; species Allium fistulosum. The sequence continues at coordinate 572,161,226 of CM060906.1, forward strand.
AATCGAATGAATTTTTCAGCTTCATGGAAAAACTCTCCAAGATCTTGCGGTGGATCTTTAGTCAAAGAGTCTTTGAATTCGGTGCCTTCTCCAACTCCTGCCACTGCCGCCATCAAAATCATCGATGGGTCCGGGCGATCTACAGAAGTCACCGTCGCATTAAATCGTAACAAAAAATCTTTTATGGACTCTCCGGTCCTTTGTTTTATTGATGCCAAAGTCATCACGCTCTTAGGTCGCGTCACGTGGACCCTAAACTGCTTTATGAAGCAATCCACAAGCTCGCCCCATGTCCTGATTGATCCGGTTTCTAGCTGCCTAAACCAAAGCGCAGCCAAATCTGATAAGAATAAGGGGAAACATCGTGCCATCACTTCTTCGGATGCTCCCAGCACTTCCATGTGTCTGATATATCTGGTGATATGCATGGTCGGGTCTGACTTTCCGTCATAAGGATTTAGCGTTGGTAGTTTGAACTTCGGAGGGTTCCTTGCGTTCCTGATATTTGGGGCGAACGGGCTCCGACTAACTTCTTCCAATCCTCCTCCTGAAAATCCTCCTCTCATGAGTCGTCTCACTAGGCCGATCATTCTTTCATCTCCGTCTAGGGGTTGCCCCCTTGTCATGTCTCTGTCTTGCCCTCCGAGTCTTGTAGGGAATTCTGGTACGTACTCTTCGGGTGGCTCGTTAGCATTTGTGTCGGCCCTAGCCGGTTGAGCTCCTTCCAAAGGTCCTTCCGCGTTGGATCCTGCGGGCCTGCCCCCAAGCCCTAGTTGATTGCCTTCTGGTTCTGCATTCTGTTCTCCGTTGGGTTCCATAGCCCTAGCTCCTTGTTCCACATTCACAGCCGGTGTAGCTGGTCCAGGGTTCTGCGTCCCTGCAGCTCTCATCTGCTCGAAGAAATTCTGCAGCATCTCTTGTTGGCTCTTCATCATTCGTTCGTGCATCTGATTGGCCATGGTCTCCATTTCGTCTCTAGTGATGTAGATCGAAGCTGGTTCTTCTCCAGCACCAGAGGATGCCTCTTGACTTCCTGCCTGTTGGCTCCTCTCAGTTCTTTGTCTAGTTTGTCGAGTCATTGAAGAGTCAAATCTGAATCCTTAAAATCTTAAATCTAAACTTTGAATCTGGTGTAGCGGTCCTGAGTTCAGCTCTCAATGAAAGCACCAAAGTGTTTGCACCAAAAATGGTCACAAACCCCAAGTGTAGTGAAAGCACCAGCGTATGAATACGAATCAACAATATTCACACACAAATCACAGATCTAAGCAAGTAACAAGCAGCAATTAAGAAATAATGAACAGTGACACACAATTTATAGTGGTTCGGCTATCTCCGGCCTACGTCCACTTCAAGGTTTTTATGATTTTATTGCTCGATGCTTGAAGATTACAATTTTGTATCTTGTATTACAACTGATTTGCTGAATCAAGTATGAATTTAAGGCAGCAATGGTGATCTGGAGTAAATCTGGCAGAATCTGGGCGATCTTTAGCTCTTGAAATTGTCCGACCTCTTTTCTGAATGACCTGGGGGTCTATTTATAGGTGTAGGAGGCTGATATTTCGCCTAAACTGAAGGGAGACCAGTTCCAGTACGTCAGGGGGCCCACATGCCCGCTTTCTGGAAATCCGGGCCCACTTTGGGATCGATTCGAAGCTACGTTCGAATCGATCAAGAAATTGTCCAATCAAGCTGAAATTTGGTGTGAACATTCTTCATCATGTGCTCAAGCTTCTGTGAAAATTTCATAGCATTTGGATGTGTAGATCTCAAGTTATGATCGATTCAAGGTTGCATTTCTGGTTGACTAGCCTGGTTCGAATCGATCTAGTTCGAATCGATTCGTTCGAATCGATCCAGCGCACACTTCTGCGATGATGTGGAGCGCCTTCTTCGTATCGATCCTACTTCTATGCCGAGTTGACTGGGTCGACTCCGCGGTTCCAGCTTTTATAACTTGGTGGATTCGATGTAATGGATTCGGGGCTATGACTTCCTCGAATCGATTGGATGAACGTTCTCCTCGAATCGATCGAGGCAGATTAATCGATACGAAGACTTCTTGCTTGAAAGGATTCGAAGATGCTCGCGGGATGGAGTCGAAGCTTTTTAACTATATGGATTCGAAGAGTTTCTCATTAACGGATTCGAAGGCGGGAACGTGAGGGTGGACTCGAACTATCGGAGTCGAACTAGTGCTTGTTCAATGGAGTCGAAGCAAGGCGTATTTCGATGGATTCGAGGCAAGGCTCGTCGTGATCGATTCGAAGTAAGCTCACTTCTCATCGATTCGAACTTATACCACCTTATCCATCTTCTTTTGGCGATATCTTGAGCATACGAACTCGGATTGACTCGAAACTTGGAACGTTGTTTCATCTGGCCTTGCTTGACATGTCTCATCAATTGTAGCCCGATCCGGACTCGGACAAAAATCATCGATATCCATGGCGAACCTGTGATGCACAATCGATGTTCATGACTAATAATCATTGATTTTCAGTTAATCTTTGGGTATCTCGGCTTTGCCAAAAGTTGGGATAACATATAGATAAATATATACAAGCTTTATGACGTTGGTAATATATAAGTATATATATGTATGTATGTATGTATGCCATATGAAGTGATATATATGTAAATAGTAAATAATGTGGGAATATATATATGGAAGTATATGTAATAAGGAAGGTGATAAATGCAAATATATATGCATATATGATGACAACAACATATATGGATAGGTATATATATTCATAAAGGTATTGTATGTATGAATATGTGTATATATGTTATAAAAACAATGCTTATGGAAATAATCAATATCTATACATATATGTATAAGCACGTGTATACTTAAATATATAAAATAAAAGGTAAACTTGACGAAGTAAAAATGTATTTTGTACATGTATATATATGTATATATGTATAAGTGTTTAGGGTGAATAAATGTGTAAATGTGTATATGAATAAGTGTAAACATATATATATATATATAAAGGATGAAAGATATATATAAGTGAATATATATGAGGCATACATGTATTTATACATTATTAGAAAATGGAAAAGGCAAATATATACATAAGGATATATATCTATAGCAATGAATGTACATATAAACATATTGACAAATATATATAATGTATATATGTATACAAGGAGACAAGGTTAAGTATACGAATATATATATATATATAGATAAAACAAGACAAGACTATGTTTATAAGCATATATATGTAGTATATATATGTATATTCAAAGATATATATTTTCATGTAAACACCTTAGGGAATATAGCATTAAATACCTATCCTCTCAAGCACATATTATATCAAATCCCCTTTCAAATTATCTAATCTTCTTTTTTCAAATAATCAAATCAGGTCAGTTTAAAAATCTTTTTAAATCAAGTCATTATCAAAGTGAAAAAATAATAATAATAAAAATAAAAAGGGAGTTTACTGTACACAAAGAATGCAACCTACTTTCTATTATATAAACCTCTAATTTGTTTCATTTTTTCATTCGAACTAGCTAAAGTAAAAAGAAAACAATACTGCCATTACAACTTAAAGAAATCAAACAACTCAAGTGAACAAAGAGGATCAAAACCACAAAGCTAGCAGTTTTCTTTTCAAAAGCATTGCTCTGTCCAAAAAGATATTCTGTGAGTAAACTTTTTAAAACCAAAATCTTTCTTATAATCTATGAGTATGGTTAAAAAAATAAAATAAATAAATAAAGTAACAGTATTTGATATGCTGCTTGCATAGAAATGGATGTATATATGCATGTATATGGATGAATGCAAAAGCATGTACAACATTCTTACCTCTGTTCTGTTTTTCTGTCATGTTCAACTTTTCAAAAATCTATATCTCTTCCACTAGATGGTTTTAGTTCATGATGTTTGAAGGATTTATGTTTGTGTTGGGGTATACTTCATTTTAAAAATAATTTCGTAAATATTATCAAGAAATAACACTGTAAAATAGGATTTACATTAGGTAACCAGATATTCAAGAAATTCGAACATTTTGTTTTCACTGATATGGATTGGATCGGCATTAGAAATAATGAATTTTGGTGGCATTATCATGATTTTTAGTTGTGTATTTGTCAAGGGGGACAGTAAGGAACGAATTTTGGTCGTTGGTCGATTTCCGGCGATCTCGGGGTTCGTAGGTATCGGGGTTGTGGTCAGAGATAGCTGGGTGGTAGGGGATCTCGGGAAAAATGGTGGTGTATTTTTCTGAGCGACGTGGTGTGTGGTCGGAGGAGAAGTAGGGTTAGACTCGAATTTTGGTCGAGGTCGGGTTTCTGGCAATGGCGGTGTCGTAGTGGGGACGTGAGGCTGCGTTGTAGGGGGAAAAGGTAGAGGGGGGGAGACGAAGCTTCGGGAGAAACAGGTTGGGCTCCGATGGTCGGTGACGGCGGCGCGAGGTCGGGAAGTGGATCGGGTTTGTTATCTGGGTTCGGTTTTGCTTTCGATTTTTCGAAGTGAGGGTTGCCGGGGACAAACTGGTGGCCGGTGGTTCAAAAGGATCGGGGGCGACTTGGGGGTGAAGATGACGATGATCGGCGAGGCTTCGTTTGGGTGTGCATGTGTACGATTCTACTTGTACACGTTCCTGTATCTCAAATAAAGGACAGGAGGAAGGAAAGAAAAGAGAAAGGAGAGAAGGTGTAACGACCCAAAATTTTTGATGGTTTTAATAACGTATTTAACTGAATTTTGTGAAAATTTTAAATAATTGAGTTTTGAAATAAAAAATTTACTATTTGGAATACGTCTATTTAATCATAGCAGATGGTAAATTTTCATCAGAAAATATGCAAGTAAATTTATTTTGTGTTCTATTCCAATTTAAATCAGTTAGAATTTGATGATAATAAAATGTTTTCCAAACCTGAATATTTTTGTATAGAAAATTTCTAAATCTTCTTCTGAGCGAGACGTCATCGTTCGTTTTCAAAATTCGGGCTTCTATTGCTCCGTTTATCTTTTTTCTGGCAAAATAGCAGCATTTCTGGTACCGGATATCGACTTTTGATAGGATGATCATATCACTAATATTTGTGTACTGTTTTGATCGTCTCGTCGTGTTGATCACCGCAGTATATTCAATTCTGTGTTTTGAAGCCCGGTACACAGCGGAATCCACGAAACCGGTAACCGTATCGGTACTGGATCCGTGACCTTTTGTTTCTTTTGAATTTCAAACTTCAGCCCCATCATCCAAGCGACAATAAATTGCTTTAAATATTTCAGCTGAATCAACGTGTGACTTTTGCCATTTCCTTTTCTTTCCGTTGCTTTTATTTATTTCCTACATTTACTCTGCCTGGTATATTTTATGAAACATAAATTTAGATCTGCATCTCGTTCTAAAATTTTTCCTACAGCAAACTTCTCCGCCCTCTTCTCCTTTCCCCTCGGCGTGAAAACCTCCCACTCGCTCCACTATCTTCACCTTCCACCCCCTACGTTGACCACCAAACAACCCGCCTTCAACACCACCTCGTTCACGCGCAGCAGCCACCACCATACCACCTTCCTTCACGCGATCCACCCAGATCCGCCCCTCCACAAGCCTCCGGCCTGACAGCAAACACCATTTCGCCGACCTCGCCTTCCCCTCCACCTCTGGCCGTGCCTCCTTCGACCTTCAACTCACTTATTGATGTTTGCGCATATGTATATAAATCTCTGTAAGGTAAATATTTGTTAAATATAAATTCTACCGTATATATATATTTCGGTTATGTGTATAATTCTGTCTAGTTATGCATATCATCAAGTATGTAAGCTATATAACCTATATTTTTATATATATTAATATAGGTTTAAGTATTAGATAAAGTGTGTTAATATAGTTTATTTGTTGTGTTATATATGATTCTCTTCATTGCTCTGTTAAAGAAGTTAGATAGGTTCAAATATATACATATTTAAAAGTGAGTTTATATATATACAGTGTGTTTTTCTAAACTTCTAATTTTGGTTTACAGGCATGTATGCGTGAGTCTGGCTTTCATGTATATATACATGTCATACAAGTATAATACTGTTTTAAGTATTCAATATTTATAGCTTTATTTGTATATAATATAGTGACAGTTTTATGTTTTATGTTTTGTGTATTTATATGTGTAAGCTGTATATAAGTGATATAATTCTATATTTAGCCGTAGAAATGTTTGTAGATCTGATATAGAAGTAATATAAGAAGTATTTTATAAGTGCAACGGTATATAAGTTATATATAAATTCACACAAGTTGCTATTCATTGACATAGGTTACTGTATTGTACAGGTCCACTACATATAGGTTTATGTGAATTTGCTATTAAATTTATATATATGCTTTTGTCTTATCTATATATATGTTATATATAATTTGGTTCGAAACTATATATATATATATAGCTTGATATTCATACTTACTGCTTTGTTTAGAACGTGTTATTGCTTGCATGTATATATAATAAGGATATAGGCTATTTATTTGTATACTTGTATTTTGGTTCGTATATATAAATATGTTAAACTTGTGTATATATTTTGATTTTTGGTTATAAGTATATTTTATATACTGTTAGTTATACAGTTGATCACATGTCTATTTAAAATTGATATTTGTTACTTGATAATCAGATCGTTTTTATATATATAATAATGATGTAAATTTATATATATAAAGTAATTATCGTTTCTGAAAGGAAGGAAAGTTATATGTATTGTTATCTACTATGGGTAAGTTTATCTTAGTATTAGATATCTTATCTGTTTATATAATTTTTCCTTAACATTTTTTTTAAAATTTTAGTCTGTAATGATTTATAATCTGATTAGGTTATATATATTTAATGTAATCTGTTCGTTGTATATTTTATTTGTATAAGTTATATGAATTTATATATGTTAGATTATGTTAGTATATAATATTAGTTGTATATGATATGTATTCTTTCGATACCTTTATGAGTATTTTTATAATATGTTATATAAAATATGGTGAGAAATTTGTGGTTACAGTCAGTTTACATATACCAGTTTATAGCTGTTACTTATATAGTTGATTTCAAAGGTATATATTATTTCGAATTTTAACATGTAGATATGGTTGTTTATTTTGTGTGTCTTTGTTTAATACAATGGATTTCTGAAACGTATAAATATATATATATATTTAATTTTATTTATGTTTAAATTTAGAATATGATTTTATATTTATGGTTACATATAGTTATATAAATTCACTTATATCAATCATCTTCAGCGATCTAGTTCTGATTTGAATTCGTCTATTTCTATTTATCAGCTTTGATCGTCGATTCATGCCAATCTAGTTTTGATTTGGAAGTCGTGCTTGCAATTCGTAACTAAATTTCATCGTCCAACCTATCTAGCCTCGAAAGGTGAGTAATCACTCACGATTTAACGTTCTTATATTTATTAAATTTGATTTCAATTGAAACGACAATTGAAATATGCTGCTGTAGTTATTTAAATTGTTATATATGCTATTATCTGAAATTGTTCACATGTGGGATATGACACCATATCCTATTGTTTATATTATATTGTTATTGATGATATATGCCTATTGTTGTATTTTATATTATCGGTTATTACTCTACAAGTTCCCTGTTAGTATAGAAATCACTATGGGTTGAAATGATACATACCCGAACGGACTTTAGAATAGGAGAAAATCGTTATGGGTTGAAATGATAGACCCAAGCGATTTTCATTTGAATTGAAATTGGGATTACGGGTTGAAATGATATCTACCCGTATATATTTAAACTACGGATTGAAATGATAAATATCCGTATCACTTAACCATATGATCGATATATATACAGACACCGTTGGTCCATATATATAAATATTTTGAAAATAAATTCTATGAATTTGGGAAGAAATATATGGTTTTAATAAATGTTGATTCTTAAATTTTATATATAAATGGTAATGATATATATATAGATTTAATAATAATATTTGATTTAATTGAGATTGATTTAATACATATAATATGGTTAAGTATTTAAATTTATGTTTCAAAATAGATTTTGGTAATGATTTGAATAAGTTAAGGTTGGGAAGATAATTTTATTTAATTAAACCGATTTGAAACTTATTGAAATTGAGATTTAAGATCTGATTTATAACTAGGGTTTGATTTAAGTAATTTAATGAATATCTCTTTTTTAAATAAATTTAAGGAAATATTTGGAAAAAAAAATGTAATTTAAGGCTAGTTAATGGATATTGAATTTATTAAGTGAATATTCCCTGATTAAATAATAATGAAGTTAAATCAAGAGCTATATGAAACTGTTAAATTTAACTTTGAAAATATTGAATATTAAAGCTTGAAAAATATTGAAAATTTAAATGGTCTATTGAGAACTGAATTGAATTGATGATTTGAGCTTTGAATAAATTTGGATTTGGAATTTGAGTTGATTTGTGAGACTTGAGGAAATTATAAATACTTTACTTTATAAATTATTTAATATATATATACTATTTTGGAAAATGGATATATTTGAAATGAAAATGATATTTTGGTTTTGAAGTATAAATAAATTTGAAAGGACCACGGTGTTAGAGTGTATATTTCTACATTTTAGATAGTTCCACGGATCCTTAGAGGATGGTTATCCCAAACATCCTTTAAGTTACTTGTATTTCAGTTGATATTTCACTTGAGTTGGATTTATTGATATAAGAATGTTAATCCTGACTCGAGTGTTTTGTGTTTTGTTTTACGCTCGGGTCAGACTGAGTGGTACAGCATTTGAGACTCACTCTTGGAGTTTGGAGCTTCATTGGAGATCCAACTATCGATTCAGCTTTCAGCTTTTCCAGTTGATTTGTTCAGAGAGGCCATCTATTCGTACTGAAGACTTCACTGTATTTGAGATATTCTGTTGTATTTTATTTTTAACTCTGATGTTTATATAGTAGCTTCATGAACTACTATTTTATCTATTCCGCTGCGTATTATTGTATTACTCTGTGTCTGTGATTCTGTGATTGATTTATTTAATGTATATGCTGAGTTTTGCCAAATTTTAAATTAACAATCTGATATTTTGAATTATTCAAGTCAGACATGTGTGGATTATTGTCGATTTGAATGGACCAAAATAGTGGGTCGTTACAGTTGGTATCAGAGCTTTGGCTCTAGGCAAAACTTAGCATATATAGCAAATTTATTTACATAATCACTTTCGTTCGAGTTTGAATCTCTTCCTTTTGACTCGTTTTCCTTTGAACTTTGGAACATTCCTTGCGGTTCCAAAATTCATTCTTGTCTCTCCCTATTTGTATTCTTTTGATTCAGGAGTATCCCATAACTCCACTTCGAATGATCTCTATAAAAAAATCGGCGATCCCGCAAATCTTTGAATGATTCGTAAAGGGGGTGAAACTCCTTTACAATTGGCATTGATTCACCGGAGATTTATATATCCCTCGGTTTAGATGCTGCTATCTCTGGTTATGTCGAATTCTACCTCCGGTGATCAAATGACGATTTGCCTTGGAATTCTGCATCGATCATATTCCTGAAGTCATGGTTGACCCGGTTAAGGTCGCCCGCGACTTGTATAAATATATCTATCTTGTATTTTGTAATTTAGTTATCTCATCTTCGTTCGAGCTTATCTTCGAATCCGAATTCTAATCGATTAGAGTCCCTCTAATTTGAATCTCTATCTTTGTTCTGAAATCCGTTCGTGAATCATCCTTTGAAAATCGGGTTTGTTTGTATTTTAGAAATTGTTTTCTAAACCGAAATTATTATTTTGATAAGTATGATTATATTCTATATATAAAAGTGTAATGTTTTCGATAAAGATTATATACCCTTTTTAAAATGAGAATTTGAGGTTTCGAAAGGATTTGTAATTTTGAAAATTTTATAAGAATTTGATTTATCTAAAAATGATTTATAATTGAAGGATTTTAAATTTGAAATTCGAGAATTGAACTCCGGTATTTTGAAATTGGTTTTAAGATTTTAAAATATATAATAATAATATGATTTAAAAGTATTTTCCGAATAAGAAATGTTTCAAATGATTTCGAATGAGTTCCAATGATTTCGGAAAAAAAAATTCAAAGAAGTTTTCAAGAAAATAGAAGTCCATAACTCACTTATGTCGCTGGAAAATAATTTCGGTGATGAGTGCACGCATCATCGACATTGATTTTCGAGTTTCAGAGTGAGGGAAAGGCCACTCTAATAGCTTTGCTATGCGAGTGATTTTGTGAAACCAATTTTGACTCCCACATTCCGAAGTATGATTTGAAGTGAGCCGGTGTTCAGTCCTCGAGTTTTGGATTTGATATAACCCTATCTATTAAAATTGATTTACTGATTTGTTGCTGATTTCCAACTCTTGAATTTGAAAATGATTTCTTCAACTATTTTGAAGGTTCGAGCACTTCCAAATCAAGGTTAACTTTTCAAAGCTAAGGAATTTTGAAAAGTATAAAGTATATAAGTTTGGTATGTATGTTAAAGTATGTAGTAATATGGTTTAAATAAGTTGAAACTATTTTGTTAAGTAAATGAATAAGGCAATTTTAAAATTTTCTAATATGAAATTTAGATTTGAAATGTTTTGAAAAGAATTTGGTCTTCAAAATATTTTGAATAAAATTTAGTTTAAATGTTTTAACTTAGTAACATCTTTATGAAACTATATATTTAACAAGTTGGAATAAATATATAAGTTGTACGTATGCTGTTTTATTCGCATAATTAATTTATCCAAGTTTGAGTACACAAGTTCGAGATGAATTACACCATTTCATGTTAGGATTTTTCATTTGATTCTTGATGGCGAATATTTGATGTGGATTTTGGGCTTGATTCTAGAATTCTCTATCATAGTATATGGATATGCAAGGAGACTGATGGTTTCTAGTCGAGAAACCATATCGAAATCCGCATTAGGGAAGTCGAATGGACAATACTAGTTCGAAAGCGAACTTATGTGATCGAGCAAGCGATCGAATGTAATGTTGCGAAATGATGACATATGTACATCTTATATTCTAATATCATTGATATATTTTGACGTTGAAATTGGAAGTTGTTGGGTTGGATATCTTTGTAATTTAATTGGAAATTTTCTTTTATGCAAAACTACTATCAATTTAAAACCATTTTCAAACTATTTTTCTTTTATTCTTCTTAAAACGAACTATTTTAAACTATTTTATTTACAAATTATTTACAAAACTATTTTTCAAACTATCTTATATACAAAACTATTCTAAATTCAAAACTTTTAGTAAGCAAAGATGTTCAATCCCATATAGCTCTTCGTACAGCGAAATTTATTTTTGAAATTTTGATCCTGATATAAGATGGACCTTATGTAAATATAAGATGATTTTGAAAACCATTGATTTTGGAAATGAATTGTTTGATTTAATTATATTGATTTGGAAATTTGGATTTATTTCCTAAATTTATTATTTTGGAAACTTTGGAACTGAAGATATTTGATTTGGAAGAATAATTTGGTGAAAGCGTATATGATTTTGAAAATACATTGATATTGAAACAAATTGAAATTGACAACCTTGTGTTACTAAAAACTTGATTTGGGAGTTATCGAACTTATATAAAAAAAAATTTGGTCTGTATAAGTATGATGTTGATTCGAAAACTATGGATTTGAAAAGGTACTCAATTTGAAAAGTGAAATCTTATATAATTGAAGTCTATATAAGTGTGATTTGATATACTATTGATTTTGGAAAGTATTTGATTTGAAAATGAAATCTTATATATAATGGACTTTATATAAGTATGATATTTGAAATTAATTTGAAAGGTACTATATGATACATATTTTCGAAGTAAAGATATGGAAAGTGCCTTCTGCTTGATATCCGCCTTGTGGCCACATTGTGGATTCATTCTATCGATATTTCTCTAATTTTTGGTTTTCCGGATATGATACTCGAGTGTCCTTCGAATTCCATGGCGTTACCCATGGTCTTACGAACTCGACTGCATAGCGTAATTCGCAAGGCAGTGATTGCTTAAAAGGTACGGATGTTTCCTGGGGGATCCAGGCGTAACCATTGTGTATCTGCGATCTATGGTCGTGTTGGTGGCGTAATCCGCAAGGCAGAGATTGCTTAAAGGGTATGGATGTTTCCTGGGGGATCCAGGCATAACCATTGTTATGTATCCTGCGGTCCACAGTTTTGTTATCATGGCGAAATTCGCAAGGCAGTGAATGCTTAAAAGGTACGGATGTTTCCTTGGGGACCCAGGCGTAACCATTGTGTATCTACGATCCATGATTTGTTTTTTTTTGTTTGGATTGTACTTTCCATATCTGTTTTTAAAAGTTTTCCAGTATTTTCACTGGGTGTTGAAACAGGTCTACTAAGTACTTGGAGAATTCTAGTTTTGCGCCTGATCAACGCACTACCAGAGTCTATAGGAACAAGGATAAACTTGTTGAAACATCGAGTTATAAAAGTATTTTTTTATAAAGGTATTTTCAACAAAGGAATTCTGTATTAATATTTGAAATTGAAATTCTTATGGTTTGAATTAATTATTCATGCCTGATACTATTCTTTTGAATCTACCTTATCTTCTCAGCTTTATTTATTCACCTATATTCTGTTTTTCCAAATCCTCCTCTTTTTCCTTGTTGACTATATCCTTTTTAAATATTGTTTATTTATATACAACATGGTTTAATAGAAAATTTAGTGTTATTAATATTTTAGAAGTTATTAATAAATTAAAACATATTTAAAGAAATGATTATTGATTTATTGATAATGTTTGGAAAGTATCTTGAGATAAATTAATAAATATTTATGAATCATAGATTTAATGTTTTCAATAGCTTCTTTGTAAATATAACTAAGGATGTAAATAATTGTTTTCAAATAGTTTACATATATTTATAAAGGTGTTATTTAAACATATAGATGATATTTATAAGGGAAGCAAGAAATTTTACAAATGGGTTTTGGAAAGTATTAAAGTATTAAAGATAATTGAATTGCAAATGCAGTTTTCAAATGAATATTTCAAGTAAAATTTATATAGTTTAAATTAATTGTTTACCCTTGTCTTTTAATCTTTTCTGTCTGGTTGTTTCTATTCTCCTACCTCCTTCCTTTTTGAGGACGAAAAGTTTTGAGTGGGGGAGAGTGTAACGACCCAAAATTTTTGATGGTTTTAATAACGTATTTAACTGAATTTTGTGAAAATTTTAAATAATTGAATTTTGAAATAAAAAATTTACTATTTAGAATACGTCTATTTAATCATAGCAGATGGTAAATTTTGATCAGAAAATATGCAAGTAAATTTATTGTGTATTCTATTTCAATTTAAATCAGTTAGAATTTGATGATAATAAAATGTTTTCCAAACCTGAATATTTTTCTATAGAAAATTTCTAAATCTTCTTCTGAGCGAGACGTCATCGTTCGTTTTCAAAATTCGGGCTTCTATTGCTCCGTTTATCTTATTTCTGGCAAAATAGCAGCATTTCTGGTGCCGGATATCGACTTTTGATAGGATGATCATATCACTAATATCTGTGTACTGTTTTGATCGTCTCGTCGTGTTGATCACCGCAGTATATTCAATTCTGTGTTTTGAAGCCCGGTACACAGCGGAATCCACGAAACCGGTAACCGTATCGGTACCGGATCCGTGACCTTTTGTTTCTTTTGAATTTCAAACTTCAGCCCCATCATCCAAGCGACAATAAATTGCTTTAAATATTTCAGCTGAATCAACGTGTGACTTTTGCCATTTCCTTTTCTTTCCGTTGCTTTTATTTATTTCCTACATTTACTTTGCCTGGTATATTTTCTGAAACATAAATTTAGATCTGCATCTCGTTCTAAATTTTTTCCTACAGCAAACTTCTCCGCCCTCTTCTCCTTTCCCCTCGGCGTGAAAACCTCCCACTCGCTCCACTATCTTCACCTTCCACCCCCTACGTTGACCACCAAACAACCCGCCTTCAACACCACCTCGTTCACGCGCAGCAGCCACCGCCATACCACCTTCCTTCACGCGATCCACCCAGATCCGCCCCTCCACAAGCCTCCGGCCTGATAGCAAACGCCACTTTGCCGACCTCGCCTTCCTCTCCACCTCTGGCCGTGCCTCCTTCGACCTTCAACTCACTTATTGATGTTTGCGCATATGTATATAAATCTCTGTAAGGTAAATATTTGTTAAATATAAATTCTACCGTATATATATATTTTGGTTATGTGTATAATTATGTCTAGTTATGCATATCATCAAGTATGCAAGCTATATAACCTATATTTTTTTATATATATTAATATAGGTTTAAGTATTAGATAAAGTGTGTTAATATAGTTTATTTGTTGTGTTATATATGATTCTCTTCATTTCTCTGTTAAAGAAGTTAGATAGGTTCAAATATATACATATTTAAAAGTGAGTTTATATATATACAGTGTGTTTTTCTAAACTTCTAATTTTGGTTTACAGGCATGTATGCGTGAGTTTGGCTTTCATGTATATATACGTATCATACAAGTATAATACTGTTTTAAGTATTCAATATTTATAGCTTTATTTGTATATAATATAGTGACAGTTTTATGTTTTATGTATTTATATGTGTAAGCTGTATATAAGTGATATAATTCTATATTTAGCCGTAGAAATGTTTGTAGATCTGATATAGAAGTAATATAAGAAGTATTTTATAAGTGCAACGGTATATAAGTTATATATGAATTCACACAAGTTGCTATTCATTGACATAGGTTACTGTATTGTATTGGTCCACTACATATAGGTATATGTGAATTTGCTGTTGAATTTATATATATGCTTTTGTCCTATCTATATATATGTTATATATAATTTGGTTCGAAACTATATATATATAACTTGATATTCATACTTACTGCTTTGTTTAGAACGTGTTATTGCTTGCATGTATATATAATAAGGATATAGGCTGTTTATTTGTATATTTGTATTTTGGTTCGTATATATAAATATGTTAAACTTGTGTATATATTTTGATTTTTGGTTATAAGTATATTTTATATACTGTTAGTTATACAGTTGATCACATGTCTATTTAAAGTTGATATTTGTTACTTGCTAATCAGATCGTTTATATATATATATATAATAATGATGTAAATTTATATATATAAAGTAATTATCGTTTCTGCAAGGAAGGAAAGTTATATGTATTGTTATCTACTATGGGTAAGTTTATCTTAGTATTAGATATCTTATCTGTTTATATAATTTTGCCTTAACATTTTTTTTAAAATTTTAGTCTGTAATGATTTATAATCTGATTAGGTTATATATATTTAATGTAATCTGTTCGTTGTATATTTTATTTGTATAAGTTATATGAATTTATATATATGTTAGATTATGTTAGTATATAATATTAGTTGTATATGATATGTATTCTTTCGATACCTTTATGAGTATTTTTATAATATGTTATATAAAATATGGTGGGAAATTTGTGGTTACAGTCAGTTTACATATACCAGTTTATAGCTGTTACTTATATAGTTGATTTCAAAGGTATATATTATTTCGAATTTTAACATGTAGATATGGTTGTTTATTTTGTGTGTCTTTGTTTAATACAATGGATTTCTGAAACGTATAAATATATATATATATATATATATATATATATTTAATTTTATTTATGTTTAAATTTAGAATATGATTTTATATTTATGGTTACATATAGTTATATAAATTCACTTATATCAATCATCTTCAGCGATCTAGTTCTGATTTGAATTCGTCTATTTCTATTTATCAGCTTTGATCGTCGATTCGTGCCAATCTAGTTTTGATTTGGAAGTCATGCTTGCAATTCGTAACTAAATTTCATCGTCCAATCTATCTAGCCTCGAAAGGTGAGTAATCACTCACGATTTAACGTTCTTATATTTATTAAATTTGATTTCAATTGAAACGACAATTGAAATATGCTGCTGTAGTTATTTAAATTGTTATATATGCTATTATCTGAAATTGTTCACATGTGGGATATGACACCATATCCTATTGTCTATATTATATTGTTATTGATGATATATGCCTGTTGTTGTATTTTATATTATCGGTTATCACTCTGCAAGTTCCCTGTTAGTATAGAAATCACTATGGGTTGAAATGATACATACCCGAATGGACTTTAGAATAGGAGAAAATCGTTATGAGTTGAAATGATAGACCCAAGCGATTTTCATTTGAATTGAAATTGGGATTACGGGTTGAAATGATATCTACCCGTATATATTTAAACTACGGATTGACATGATAAATATCCGTATCACTTAACCATATGATCGATATATATACAGACACCGTTGGTCCATATATATAAATATTTTGAAAATAAATTCTATGAATTTGGGAAGAAATATATGGTTTTAATAAATGTTGATTCTTAAATTTTATATATAAATGGTAATGATATATATATATAGATTTAATAATAATATTTGATTTAATTGAGATTGATTTAATACATATAATATGGTTAAGTATTTAAATTTATGTTTCAAAATAGATTTTGGTAATGATTTGAATAAGTTAAGGTTGGGAAGATAATTTTATTTAATTAAACCGATTTGAAACTTATTGAAATTGAGATTTAAGATCTGATTTATAACTAGGGTTTGATTTAAGTAATTTAATGAATATCTCTTGTTTAAATAAATTTAAGAAAATATTTGGAAAAAAAATGTAATTTAAGGCTAGTTAATGGATATTGAATTTATTAAGTGAATATTCCCTGATTAAATAATAATGAAGTTAAATCAAGAGCTATATGAAACTGTTAAATTTAACTTTGAAAATATTGAATATTAAAGCCTGAAAAATATTGAAAATCTAAATGGTCTATTGAGAACTGAATTGAATTGATGATTTGAGCTTTGAATAAATTTGAATTTGGAATTTGAGTTGATTTGTGAGACTTGAGGAAATTATAAATACTTTACTTTATAAATTATTTAATATATATATACTATTTTGGAAAATAGATATATTTGAAATGAAAATGATATTTTGGTTTTGAAGTATAAATAAATTTGAAAGGACCACGGTGTTAGAGTGTATATTTCTACATTTTATATAGTTCCACGGATCCTTAGAGGATGGTTATCCCAAACATCCTTTAAGTTACTTGTATTTCAGTTGATATTTCACTTGAGTTGGATTTATTGATATAAGAATGTTAATCCTGACTCGAGTGTTTTGTGTATTGTTTTACGCTCGGGTCAGACTGAGTGGTACAGCATTTGAGACTCACTCTTGGAGTTTGGAGCTTCATTGGAGATCCAACTATCGATTCAGCTTTCAGCTTTTCCAGTTGATTTGTTCAGAGAGGTCATCTATTCGTACTGAAGACTTCACTGTATTTGAGATATTCTGTTGTATTTTATTTTTAACTCTGATGTTTATATAGTAGCTTCATGAACTACTATTTTATCTATTCCGCTGCGTATTATTGTATTACTCTGTGTCTGTGATTCTGTGATTGATTTATTTAATGTATATGCTGAGTTTTGCCAAATTTTAAATTAACAATATGATATTTTGAATTATTCAAGTCATACATGTGTGGATTATTGTCGATTTGAATGATCCAAAATAGTGGGTCGTTACAGAAGGAGGAGATGGGCCGGGGAAAGAAAGATGGGCCGAATGAAATAAGTAAGGAAAAGAAAAGAAAAGAAAGAAAAGTAAAAGGGAAATAGGAGAGAAAGAAAAAAATATAAAGAGGGGAAGAAAAATAAGGATAAAGAAAAGAAAAATAATAGGAGAAAGAAGAAAAAGGAAAAAAAGAAGAAGAAGAATGGAATCTAGGCATGTGCATTTATAAGATAATTTATATATTCTTCTTTAATTAAAAATCTGTTTCATTTTAAAAACCCATAACTAGTTTTCAACGATATTTCATAATTTAATGAGTAATTAATCAATTATAATAGTATCATTGACTCAACTTATGTAAACTACAAGTGAGATATTAAATAGTGTGTTAATTGTAATTAACTAGGAAAATTGTTTTATAATTGCTTGAATGTGTAATTAATTTGGATTTAAACATAAATGGATTTCAGTAAATCAAAGTTATTAAATACGGATGTGAGATTTTTTGATATTGTTATAGATCGTTAATTTGGTTAACGATCTATATTTTGGCTCAATACTATTGGATATCTTTTTTTCTTGTCTTTGGGAACGAATGGTCAGTCAAATTAAAATAATGAGGTTGAAGGAATGATACGTTTTATTTGAACAAAATCTATAATAAATCCCCATATTTGATTATTGTCACCCTAGATAATAAATTGTTTAATTTAAACAATTTAACTTCCTTAATTTATTACTTAGATCCGAGGAGACCGGGATTTGGTATTAGTATTAACTGAAAACACCTGATTCGAAATTCACCCTTTGCGGTTTTGATTATAAAGTTTAATAGACTGGAATTGAATAAATTAAGCAAATTTGGTTATTTTAGATAAGTAACTGTACCTAGACAGTATTGCAATATCAATGGAATTCTGTAAAAGCGTTGGTTATAATCTGATAAAAACTCGTAGCTTGTACGAGTTACCTCGGTTTTTCAAAGGAGTTTTATACTCAAGTATTTCAACTTAAGTTGGTTTACTCATGCTAGTTTCCAGCCTGACTCGGGTGTTACTTTATTGTAATGCTTGGGTTAGACCGAGTATTACAGAATTTCAGGTTAGGATGCTTTGGAGCCCGGAGACGGGCTGGATGGTAGGGATGTATCACACATACCGACTAGTCCGCTGTGTATTGTTGGCTGTATAGACAGCTGTTGGGGGACAAGTTATTATAACTGTCCAGATTTGTTGTACTCTGATATCTTGTATGTATATTGATAGTTACAGCTTTTCTTTATATAAAATGCTACTATTGTATATTATATTTTGTTCCGCTGCGATTGTGAGATTCTGTGTTGTTGTTTTCGTTTCTTATTCTATTTCCTTTTCTTCTTAACCACAACAGTCTGGGATTTCCGGCACTCGTCTATACAGTGGACGCATTAGTGTCGATTTTCAGGGTCGAAAATCACCTGGCCCTTACACGTGGTATCAGAGCTGAAGATTAAGCTAGAACCTTGGCTCTGGTGGGGATTACTCATTAGAGATAGGGTCAGTACTACCCTAGAATGAGTTGAGAGTATTATATGAGGGCGTACTTGTTATTTTCTTATAAAATGATTTTAAAATGGTTTTATAAATAATAATTTTTATATAAGGCTATATCTTGATATATAAAGAAGTATTTTTTCTGAATTATTATAATATATCAAGGTGATTAGATGTTGTTATTATTATATATCAAATAAAATTATAAAATCTAAGTGGTTATATATTTAAATTTGATATAAATAAATTATACAAATAAGTAAAGCTAAAGGTAGACTCTGACCAGAATTTAAAATTCTGAAAATTGCAGAAGTGTTTTTCGAAGTGTTGTGAAAATGAGGTAAATTTACCCTGATCATATATTAGATGTATAAAAATAATCTTTCAAGAAATTATTATTGAATGTATAGTATGTATGGTTTCTAGATATGATAATATTGGTTATTATCAAAAAAAAATGTTGTTGTGCCTAAATAAAGGGATGTTTATTTTAGAATAAACAATGATGAAACAGAGGGAAATGTTATAAGCCGAATTTATAAGTGTGACTTATAAAATTAAAATGAAATTAAAAATGGATTTAAATTGTGAAGTTTCAAATCTAAGCCCCAGAAGAATTTTGGAATTGTTTCAAAGTGTTAAGGGAATAATAGATGATATTATTTAGAATATTTTTGAATATGGAGATCTTTGTTTTAAAAACAAGAGTTGTTTGAAGATGAACTTGTTTTGGAAAGAAACCCAGGATGGTTTAAAATTTAAAGGTGTGACTTGATGGGATAAATATGTATATATGTGATTTCAAAGTTGATTTGAAATAAATATTGATGTTTGAATTTTGGAATCCCCCTGAGAATGAGATGTGTAACCCAAAGAAAATTAAGTTTTTGAACTTATAAGTGGGAAGTGATATTAAGAAGAATTGGGTTTAGAATGGGGAAATTTAAATTGAGTAAGATTAAATGAATTGAATGGATTGGAAATTTACTCAGGGCAAGTTGATTAAGTTTTGAACTTATGATCGGAAATTGGAAAATTTCAATGTAAAGTGGAAAATTTAACTTAAGGCTGTTAAATGGATTAAATCGAAAAGAGAAGTATAGATTTGATAAGAGGTTATGTATGGATAATTTCAAACAGCGTTTGAAATAAAAACGGGTTTTGAATTCTAGAAATTTTTGATGGATACTATTGACTAATGTTTTAGATAAATTGGATGCTTATTTACCTTGACATAACTTGCTATCATTCTATTTGTTATTTACAGTATATAAAACTGTAGATTGAATTATTTTGAATAAATTAGGAAGTGGATTGAAGTGATATATATCCATTCCTGAAATTAAATGGAAATAAAACTTTATTTTGAAACTATTTAAAAGATTTTGATTCTTAGAAATAAAATTGAATTTATGGAAATAGAATCATTTTGAAATTAAGTTTGAAATGTTAAAAACAAAACTTGTCAACTGAAATTGTTTAAAGAATTGGGTTTAAAATTTGAGAATGGGATTGAAATTAATTCAAATAGGTATTGAATTGAAATAATTGGAATTGTAATCGAAGTTGAATTTGTTAAAATTCAAATGGGAATTGGTTGGAATTGGAATAGAAATCGAAGATAATTCGAATTGGAATCTGGATTGAATCAAGTTAAATGGAAGTGGAAATTGAAAACTGACTTGAATTGGAGATTGGGAATTGAATCAGTTTGACTCTGAAACTATTTCCAAATAAATTGTTTTAATATAAACTATCTTAAATCTATTTTCTTAAATATTCAAATTATTTTGGATTTTCCAAGCTATTTACTGTACAAACCATTCTTTTTAATACTCAAACTATCTTATATTAACTATTTTAAAACTATTCAAGCTATTTTCTAAACTCAAACTGGTTAGAGTGAAAGTTGGTTTTATTTAAATCATGGATTTAAATACGAATTGGGATAAATTGAAGTTATAACCCAAATGGAACTCAAAGAAAAAAAATTGAAATTGGAACCGAAATCGGATATTGAAGCAGAAATGATTTTGAAGTGAAATAATATATTTTGAGAAAAATGTGATGATTTAAAATAAAGGTTGGATAGTATTATAACTGAAACTCACTTTATTAGAAGTAAGTAATGTTATAAATGGCTTTCAAAAAGGAAATCGAACTTGAAAATTTGATTTGGCATTAATGAGGTTATATATATATATATATATATATTGGTTATATATATTAAAAACTTCCCTTATTGAAAGTATAACCGGAAGGAAATGATCTTTAAAGGATACTTGAAATATAAAGTGGAATTTATTTAAGTATGAAACAATCTGAAAATTATTCAAGTTGAAAGAATAATCTTATATATATATATAAGAATGATTTTATGAGAATGAAAATGAAAGGGGTTTTGGAACTCATTGGTTTTAAAGGCTTTTGATTTTGGCAAAAAGCAAATTTTGGAAATTTGGTAAACCAAATTTGAGAATTTTCGATTTTGAAGATATCGATTTTGTGTAAATGGGATTTATATGTGATACATATAAAGAGTATGATTTGAAAGGTACTATATATGTATATAGTATGAAATGTTTTGAGAATGGTATAGGAAAAAAGCGCTCCCATTTAGAGTTGAAACTTCTAGTAGGAGATCCACTAGGTGGTTCTGCCTTGAGCCCTAAGGGGGGTTCTAAATTTTGGTCCCAGAGGACGTCCGGACAAAACTTTAGTTCCTGAGGATTGTGTTTGGGGTAGCGTAATTCGTGTGGTGCTGATGCCTATAGATACATTGGCGTTATGCTGTGACGGCAATGTAACTCTGGTGTAACTGCGATCTATCACCGTTCCATAGCGTAAGTCGAGTGGCAATGATTGCCTACAATCTACGTTTGATTTCGCTGGGATAGTGACGTAACATCGGTAGATTGCGATATATATGATTTGGTTCCATAGCTAAATTCGTGTGGCAGTGAGTGCCTACAGTCTACACTGGTTCCATTGGAATAGTGACATCACTTTGTGTAGTCTGCGATCTATGTGGTAAAGTTTCGTTTGGCAGCGTAATTCGAGGGGCGCTGATGCCTACAGTTACATGGGTTTTGCTGTGATAGCAACGCAACCCTGGGTGTAGCTGCGATCTGTGCAGTTTCCATCGCGAAAGTCGAGAGGTGCGGATGCCTACAGTTTTCTTATGGATTTCGCCGGGATGGCGACGCAATCATCGTGCTAACTGCATTGTATAATAAAAGAGTAAGAAGTTAAAATGTTTAAAGAATGATTTAACTAATAATAAACATTAGAATTTAAAATTCTTGCTTCGTTCCTTTTCGAGGACGAAAAGTTCTAAAGGGGGAGGAATGTAACGACCCGGATTTTCTGACGTTTGTTATTGGGCAATTATCTGTTTTCAATATTGATTTCTATAAGTCGAATAAATAAATTTTTCTGATATTAAAATACCTGTATCTATAAACTGATTAAAAACTATATTAAATATTGAATTTTAAATTCCTGAATATGATAAATATTTTGAAAATGTGTATATAAAACTCCACCAATTAAATTAAGATAAAACATCCATAAATATATATATACAAATATATACAAGCTTTATGACGTTGGTAATATATAAGTATATATATATGTATATATGCCATATGAAGTGATATATATGTAAATAGGAAATAATGTGAGAATATATATATGGAAGTATATGTAATAGGGAAGGTGATAAATGCAAATATATATACATATATGATGACACCAACATATATGGATAGGTATATATATTCATAAAGGTATTGTATGTATGAATATGTGTATATATGTTATAAAAACAATGCTTATGGAAATAATCAATATCTATACATATATGTATAAGCACGTGTATACTTAAATATATAAAATAAAAGTTAAACTTGACGAAGTAAAAATGTATATTGTACATGTATATATATGTATATATGTATAAGTGTTTATGGTGAATAAATGTGTAAATGTGTATATGAATAAGTGTAAACATATATATATATATAAAGGATGAAAGATATATATAAGTGAATATATATATGAGGCATACATGTATTTTTACATTATTAGAAAATGGAAAAGGCAAATATATACATAATGATATATATCTATAGCAATGAATGTACATGTAAACATATTGATGACAAATATATATAAGTATATATGTGAAGTATGTATGTATACAAGGAGACAAGGTTAAGTATATGAATATATATATATAAGATAAATCAAGACAAGACTATGTTTATAAGCATATATATGTAGTATATATATGTATATTCAAAGATATATATATATTCATGTAAACACCTTAGGGAACATAGCATTAAATACCTATCCTCTCAAGCACATATCATATCAAATCCCCTTTCAAATTATCAAATCTTCTTTTTTAAAATAATCAAATTAGGCCAGTTTAAATATCTTTTTAAATAAAGTCATTATCAAAGTGAATAATAATAATAATAATAATAATAATAAAAGTAAAAAGGGAGTTTACTGTACACAAAGAACGCAACCTACTTTCTATTATATAAAACTCTACTTTGTTTCATTTTTACATTCGAACTAGCTAAAGTAAAAAAGAAAACAATACTGCCATTACAACTTAAAGAAATCAAACAACTCAAGTGAACAGAGAGGATCAAAACCACAAAGCTAGCAGTTTTCTTTTCAAAAGCATTGCTCTGTCCAAAAAGATATTCTGTGAGTAAACTTTTTAAAACCAAAATCTTTCTTATAATCTATGAGTATGTTTAAAAAAATAAATAACTAAAATAAAGTAACAGTGTCTGCTGTGTTGCTTGCATAGAAATGGATGTATATATGCATGTATATGGATGAATGCAAAAGCCTGTACAAAATTCTTGCCTCTGTTCTGTTTTTCTGTCATGTTCAACTTTTCAAAAATCTATATCTCTTCCTCTAGATGGTTTTAGTTCATGATGTTTGAAGGATTTATGTTTGTGTTGGGGTATACTTCATTTTAAAAATAATTTCGTAAAATATTATCAAGAAATAACACTGGAAAATAGGATTTACATTAGGTAACCAGATATTCAAGAAATTCGAACATTTTAATTTGTGTTTTCACTGATATGGATGGGATCGGCATTATAAATAATGAATTTTGGTGGCATTATCACGATTTTTAGTTGCGTATTTGTCGAGGGGGAGCGTAAGGAACGAATTTTGGTCGTTGGTCGATTTTCGGCGATCTCGGGGTTCGTAGGTGTCGGGGTTGTGGTCAGAGATAGTTGGGTGGTAGGGGATCTCGGGAAAAATGGTGGTGTATTTTTCTGAGCGACGTGGTGTGTGGTTGGAGGAGAAGTAGGGTTAGACTCGAGTTTTGGTCGAGGTCGGGTTTCTGGCAATGGCGGCGTCGTGGTGGGGACGTGAGGCTGCGGTGTAGGAAGAAAAGGTAGAGGGGAGGGAGACGAAGCTTCGGGTAAAACAGGTTGGGCTCCGGTGGTCGGTGACGGCGGCGTGAGGTCGGGAAGTGGATCGGGTTTGTTATCTGGGTTCGATTTTGCTTTCGATTTTTCGAAGTGAGGGTTGCCGGGGAGAAACTGGTGGCCGGTGGTTCAAAAGGATCGGGGGCGACTTGGAGGTGAAGTCGACGGTGATCGGCGAGGCTTCTTTTGGGTGTGCACGTGTACGACGCTGTTTGTACACGTTCCTATATCTCAAATAAAGGACAGGATGAAGGAATGAAAAGAGAAATGGGAGAAGGAGGAGATGGGCCGGGGAAAGAAAGATGGGCCGAAGGAAATAAGTAAGGAAAATAAAAGAAAAGAAAGAAAAGTAAAAGGGAAATAGGATAGAAAGAAAAAAATATAAAGAGGGAAAGAAAAATAAGGATAAAGAAAAGAAAAATAAAAAGAAAAGGAAGAAAAAGGAAAAAAAGAAGAAGAAGAATGGAATCTAGACATGTGCATTTATAAGATAATTTATATATTTTTCTTTAACTAAAAATCTGTTTCATTTTAAAAACCCGTAACTAGTTTTCAACGATATTTCATAATTTAATGAGTAATTAACCAATTATAATAGTATCATTGACTCAGCTTATGTAAACTACAAGTGAGATATTAAATAGCGTGTTAACTGTAATTAACTAGGAAAATTGTTTTATAATTGCTTGAACGTGTAATTAATTTGGATTTAAACGTAAATGGATTTCACTAAATCAAAGTTATTAAATCCGGATGTGAGATTGTTTGATATTGTTATAGATCATTAATTTGGTTAACGATTTATATTCTGGCTCAATACTATTGGATATCTATTTTTCTTGTCTGTGGGAACGAATGGTCAGACAAATTAAAATAATGAGGTTGAAGGAATGATACGTTTTATTTGAACGAAATATGTAATAAATCCCCATATTTGATTATTGTCACCATAGATAATAAATTGTTTAATTTAAACAATTTACCTTCCTTAATTTATTACTTAGATCCGAGGAGACCGGGATCTGGTATTAGTATTAACCGAAAACACCTGATTCGAAATTTACCCTTTGCGGTTTTTATTATAAAGTTTATTAGACTAGAATTGAATAAATTAAGCAAATTTGATTATTTTAGATAATTAACTGTACCTAGACAGTATTGCAATATCAATAGAATTCTGTAAAAGCGCTAGTTATAATCTGATAAAAACTCGTAGCTTGTATGAGTTACCTTGTTTTTTCAAAGGAGTTTTATATTCAAGTATTTCAATTTAAGTTGGTTTACTCACGCTGGTTTCCAGCCTGACTCGGGTGTTACTTTATTGCAATGCTCGGGTCAGACCGAGTATTACAGAATTTCAGGTTAGGACGCTTTGGAGCCCGAAGAAGAGCTGGATGGTAGGGACATATCGCACGTATCGACTAGTCCGCTGTGTATTGTAGGCTGTATAGACAGCTATTGGGGGACAAGTTATTATTACTGTCCAGATTTGTTGTACTCTGATATCTTGTATGTATATTGACAGTTACAGCTTTTTTTGTATAAAATGCTGCTATTGTATATTATATTTTTTCCGCTGTGATTGTGAGATTCTGTGCTGTTGTTTACGTTTCTTATTCTATCTCTTTTTCTTCTTAACCCCAAAAGTTTGGGATTTCCGGCACTCGATTGTTCGTCACTCTATACAGTGGACGTATTAGTGTCGATTTTCGGGGTCGAAAATCACCCGACCGTTACATTTATAACACTTTATAAACCAACTAAATCGTGTGGTTTTTCAAGTAATTATCAAATACGGTTATGAGATTGAGAGGCGTGATTTCAGTCAACGATTAATATTGAACAATTCAAATATTAACATTCATACATCACTTTTGCTAATGGTGTGACAGTTTGACCGAATTCATTGCTTATTGATCTTTTTGGTAAAATCATATTTTACATTACTTTAAGAGGTACCAATAGTAACAATAATACATACATTCTCTTTACTAATACTATATCACTTTACGATGTATTGAATTTTTTATTTGTTGGAGCTCCAATATTATCCACATTCAACTTGGCCAGTCCATAAACAAAGTCTTTAATTAAATAATAACATTTATCATTAAACATTTTACTATGCCCAGAGATTTTTACTTTGGGTTAACTACAGTGAACCGTGATACCGACCTCATACAACCGAGGAGATGAATCCTTTATTAAATAGTTCTTTACTCTTAATGCTTCAACTCAGACCCAATTATAGTCATTCGATAGACGTCAAATCAAAGTGGAGTATGCACATTGAAGTTCCATAGTATTCTCAAGTCGGGGGAACAATGTAAAATCATCACACCATGATTTCATATTTGACTTTATTGCTATCAACTAATAGGAAACTCTCGCACGCGTCATTCCATGCTTATCCAATAACCACGAGTATGTAATCCCTTGGTGCGCCTAGTAGCCATGAGTATTATACTTCCCAATATTTAAAAAGAGTTGTGTACTTATAGGCTAAGTATATACCAAATATCACACATCACTTCACCTTTCTTCCCATCACCCATGTGCTCTATCTCCTCCCGTCATTTCGATCACCCACACTTTATGCCATCATTTCCATCTCCTCTATGCATGTGCATTGACTTTATGGATGCTTAAGTAGTAAGAAAATGAAAATATCTTAGATATTTTTTTAATATATACATATATAAGTGTATGTGTATATTTGTATGCATATATGTGTTCATGTATATGTTAGGGTGTGCATATGTTTGCTTTATATGTGCACAAGACATATAAACAAGGTTACAACAACTTTGAATAACTTCTGTTCTTTAAACCGTTGAAAATCGAGAAGCCGATTCTCGGTCACATTTCACTTATTAATTAAATTACATGTAAATGTAAACAAAATTAGAATACTAATTTCTTATCATTATTAATGAATTAAAATGATCACAGTTGGAATTATAAAATCATATAAAACAATATTAAACTATTGTTTATAAAATGTGCTAATATCGATAAAGCGATACGAATTTTTTTATATTTTCAAATCAAGTATATATCTTTAAAAAACTAATATAAATGATTTATTATCACTATATAACTAATAAAAATGATTTATAATCATTTTAAAATAATTATTTGAATAATTATAATAATTGTTAAATCATTAAATCTTAATTTAAATTTATAAATCAATTATTAAATATGATGCCTTTATTGATGATGTCATAAATATATTTTATTTTGTAAAATAAATAATTTTTATTTCATATTATAAAGTTTATATGGATAAATAAGTGTATGTATACAGTTCCGTGCATGCTAATATTGAGAAAATCTCAATTCTCCCGAAAACTGATTTTCGTCATTTTTCTATTGAAAATCCCAAATATCTGTATTTGTTAATATACTTCTAAAACAAGTTTACCTTCATTATTTATAGTTCAAAACATTATAATTTGTGTTATAAAATCTTGTATTTGAATATTTCAAATATAAATATAATTTATTAAAGTGACAAATTTGCGGGTCGTTACACAGAGGGTGTGCACGTCTATGATAGAATGATGCATATAAATTGTAACAACCCGCATTTTTGAGTTAATAAAATAAGGGGTTTTATTGCAAATTTACCAATGTAAACTTGGGTAAAAATCTTAATTATGTTATTAAAGTGATTCATAAATTTTTTATGAAGATATCATAAGTTTGAGAGCTAAAAACTATTTTTAACATGTTTTACATTTTTGTACAAACATGAAAATGTTCATTTTCAATAAATTATTTGAAAGATCTAACGACCATAAAAATGAGTGATTTTAGTTTCATTGCAAAGATTAAGTCTTGCACTTAATTTTTGAAAATAAGTTTGCATTTTTATGAGCTTTGGTTTAGAAGATATTATTTTTCAAAGATATACTTAAAAGGTGTTTTGTGTGTGTTTAAAATAGTGAAAAATTGATTTATTAATGGAGTTGGGCTCAAATCTCCAACCTAAGCCCATTTACTAGTAAAGATGAGATAACTCCTCTTTTTTTTGCTCTGTACCTTCATTACATTTCTCAAAAACTCAAAACCAGAAAGCTCAAACTCCTCCTCCTACAATTCTTTTCACCAAATCCTACCTGTTCCAAAAATCATAATAAATCAAATAAATTCTCCAAAATTCTAAAATTTGGATATATTGTTGCTGATATGTTCCAGAACCTCTGCTCCAAATTTCGTGGCAATTGGTTTAGTTTTGATGGGTCAAAGGTCTTGTTTCCTCTAGTGGTTTTTTGGTTAGATCTGGGCTGAAAACGAAGGTCAGTAGAAAATTCATAACTAATTGTAGGAAAATCATAAAAATATAAAATTTTGGTATGTTATTCTAACCTCCTGAATACACCTTCTATAAAAATTTCATAGGAAAATACTTATGTGTTGATGCATGCGATTTGGAAGATGATAAGGTGAGTTTTGAACACTCACAAAATCTATCTCTAAGGATTGGGCTATGAAATGATTGTTTTCTTCTTCTGTATGCTAATTTATTGTATGATGGTTGTTATGATGTAAGAGTTAAATTGGTTGATTTGGTTGCTTAACTTTTTGTCAATTTAGATTCACAAATCTGAGTTTAAAATGGTTGTTAAAGAATATGAAATCTGTACCAATTGGTTAGGTTTTTGGCTTTTAAATTCTATACATATAATCTAGACTAATATTCAAAGCTACTGTAAAAAGTTTGAGTGAAAAAGATTAAATTTCGAATTTATATGATTTTTGCAATGTGGGTATATGTAAACTGAGATCTACAAATCTGAGTTGAAAATGGTTGTTAAAGAATATGAAATCTGCACCATTTGGTTAGGAATTTAACTTTGAAATTTTCTACATATAAAATAAACTGACATTCAAAGCTACTATAAAATTTTTGAGTCACTTGCCTAAGTGCGTTTAGCTGTGTGTTATCCTGACCTTTATTCTGTTGTTTTGCACTATTTTCTTCTGTATTTTCAGAGATGAATTATGATGCTTTCAAAAGGCTATTTCTATACATTAGAAATTCGACATTCTATGATGATTTTAAGTTGCAATGTTGGTTATTTATTCGAGTTCTATTTGAGAAAACTCCGTTGAATTTGAATTGATTTCGATGATTTCGTGCACGGATTTTATAATCGATTTCAAGGTGATTTTTCGATTTAAAAACCGAATTTGAAATAAATAATTTTCCAAATTGATTTTATAAGTAAGAATTTATTTCCAAGCCTGAATCGATTATAAAATTGGTTTCCTCAATACCACCGACCCAAATGAACGCATAAATGCAAGTCGCTAGATAATTGCACCAAGGCAAGACAAACTTCAAAGAATGGATTTTTATATTTAAATTACACGTTTTTACACGTTTCGAGTGAATGAGAAGGAGAATTAAACGGTTTGGTAAAACACGTGGTATGAGACACGTGCGTTTATCTTATCGGTTAATTCTCGACTAGTTCGTTTGATCGTTTTGACCTTCGAGTCGAGTTTACCGATGAGATGAGGTAAACTTTTTACTGATTTGAGTGTGAAATTTACTAGCGATTAGTAAACCGTTTAGTGCGAACGTGTGGTGTGTGACATACGTTAACACTGTTCGGGTTTCTATCCGAGAGTTTGTGACACATTTGTCATTGCGGCGTGCCAGTACTGGACCTTCAGGTCATTGCCATTGCGGCGTTTACCATTACGGCGTAATTGTCTTCGAGACGTTTGCCATTGCGACGTATTTGCCATTGCGGCGTATTTGCCATTGTGACGTTTTGCCTTCGGGCAAGGTACCTATTTGAGATAACAGTACTCGGCAAGGCTTCGGCCACATGCACGTGCTAAACTTTTGAGATGATTTCTTTGACTATTTTCCCTAGTGTATCGCCCCTTTCCGGAATTGGTCCTTTGAACCATTCGATATATCTTTGTGGCGATTACCTTTTGGGAATTTGAACTCTTGGAAGTTCTATTTTTGAGATTTGAATTGCCTACACTGGTGTTATATGAGATTTGTGTTTTGGCGTTTACTTGAGATTTTATTCTCCTCTTTGAAGATATATTTGCCTTATGGCGTGGTTGAGATGGGATCTCTTTATGCATGTTTTGGGTTTGCCAAGATGGCGGGTTTAGGTTTTCCCCTAAACCAAATTTGATGTTTTATGAATGTCGATGATACGTGGCTCGCTACTTTTAGCGTTTTATGGGTTATTTTATCTCTTTTGAGATTATAGGTTTGTGTAGTGATACCATATTATCACTTGATGTAATCATACACTTTAGTTGTCTCTCCTCACTCGAGAATATTATCATATTATCACTTATCTCTGTTAACTGATTTGTATAGCTAGACTGACTCGTGTATTTTATACTCGGGTCAGACCGAGGTGTTTCAGGTTAGGTATATTAGGACTTAGCTATTCTGCTTCCGCATGGACTCTATTCTGCTAGCTCCTTTTGTTATAGCTTTTTGTGTAGTCCTTTTTGGGTTGCTACTCTGATATGTATATTCTTTTGACTCGCTTATATTTTGTGGTTCTATACCACTTGACATGTATCATTTTGTATACTCTGTGATGTATCTGTATATGTGTGTATATATATATGTGATGATCTACTGTTATGTGATGTTTTTTACTATAACAACCCGCATCTTTTACGATCGTATATTTAAAAATGTTTTATTTAAATATAGAATCATTAATCGGATTAAATTCCGAAACGCTACTTTTTGTGAACAATCGAATTGGGACTCGAGACCACCTCCATTGAGTCCAAAATGGCGTTTACAACTTTTTTGAGTATAAGCATCGATATGTTTGGAGTAAGTTGAATTTTGCTATTTTCTAAGTGGGCTTTTGGGTTTGGGTTCAACCCAACTCATTCTATTACCCTAACTCAGCCCCCTCTTCATCCATTCACTTATTTCATTTTGCAAACACTCAAGCTCAACTGAAAATGGGGGAAGAGAATAGGAATTAGAAATTCCAAGCCCAAGATTCCATTTGCAAACTCAAGTCTAGCTCCAAACTCTTGGAAAAGCTTTGGTAAGCCTCCTCTTCATCTCCTCCAACTCATTCTCTCTTTAATTTCAGAAATTTCCTAAACCTAACTTAGGAAATGTTCTTCTTTTGAGCTTAGATTCAAGCTTCTAGAGTTGAAGTTGAAGAGTAGTTGATCTCCCTATTGCTTTCAAGCTCCTCCTTCATCGTTTTTGGGTTTAAAGGTGAGATTTTTATCTCACATCTATGCCTATAACTATCCATGATTGTTAGGTATGAATTCCTAACATCTTTACATGTTCATTTGATTTTGGTTTGAATTGATTTGGTGAACATTTCAATTTTTGGTGTTTTGAAGTCTAAAACTCTAAAAATCTTAGCTTTGATGTTTGATCATGCTTTTGGTGGTGTATTGAGGAGCCTATAGGGCTGGGTTGTCGATTGGCATAAACCACTAGCGCCATTGCTCGTCCGATCGCAAATAGAAAGAGTTTGCTCTTCATTTTGATAGGTTGAAAAACAGTTTCAGTGCCAGTCAGTCGACTGACCTCTGAAGTCAGTCGACTGGCTGTAGAAACCAAGCGTATCTGGACTGTGCAGAAAACTGGAAGTCTTTGTTTTCTACAGTCAGTCGACTGACTGCAAGAAATGAAACATTCAGGTTTATGGATCAGTCGACTGGCCTCTGCAGCTAGTCGACTGACCTGCTCGTTTTTGCCTATTTAGCTTGAGGTTCCAATTTTTATCGATTCGTGATTATCCGATTTATTGTTATCATTTATTATTGACTTTGATGACTTCTTTTTCGGGGTTTTTGAGAATGTCCATTTTGATGGATTCAGTATCGATTTCTTTGGATTCGATTCACGTCTTCGTATGTGGATTTTGGTGATTGATTGTTTCTACAATCATTTTTATGCTTTGTCACTTTAAAATACAAAGGTTTCTATACTAGTAGTAAATATTCATACTCTTTTACAAAGATGATTTCAACTCTATTTTTAATACAAAGCTCGTTTATAAAACCATTTTCTAATCTATTAGTATATACAAACCTTTACCTCATTCGTATGAGAAAATCTAATTAAACGGCTTAGCAAAACAAGTGGTATGAAACGCTTGCGTTTACTTCGTCGGTTAATTTTTGGACTTGTCCGATTGAAATTCTTGTGACAATTTTCTAGTGGGAATCTACAATTTGTTCGTAAATATTTAAGTTAAGCTAGTGGTTATGGGACATGAAGCTAAACTCATATATTTACTAGCTTAGTGTAATCGACACTTTGTATTGATCGATGATGATCATTTGTGATTTAGACTAGAGATGTGCGATGTCTATTTGTTTGTGTGGGATTACAATCCCCGTTTGTGGAACTTCGGTTCAATTTGGAGGGGTGGCGACCCGTGGTCTTCAGGCCGTTTGTGGAGCTTCGGCTCAAAATTTATGGTTAGTGACCATGGAATAGCATTCCGTTTGTGATACACGTGTTGGTGAGTTTTCATGCTCCCGTTTGTGATAGGCCTCCCCCTTTGTGATTTCTGGATTTCTAATTGATGATTTCTAGAATTTGTGTTTCACCAACTTTTGCGATTGGCATTAATATGTTTGTCAATATTTGTAGTTTGGTGAATAAAATTAAGTATATGATATTCTTTTTGGTGCTTTGAGATTCTTGAGATATTGTATGATTTTGTTGCTGTTTAAATCATATTTGTCCTTGTATGAAAGTATTGTTATCATACGTTCTTATTATATCTCTGCTTATATCTCATTTCTTGAATGATAATTATAGCTAGACTGATCCGTTTATTATTTCTTATTAAATAATACTCGGGTCAGACCGAGATGTTACAGGTGCTTCTGCTTGACTCCTTATCTGGGATCATCTTCTGACTTTTGTCTAACTACACAGTTTTATAGTTTTTGTTATTATACATTAGAGATAGAGACTCCTTGATGTATAATTATTCTTTTGTCTAACACTTGTATCTATTCTTTTGTGATATTGTGGATCTTACTTGACCACTACTCTGATGTACACTTTTATGTGTTATATTCATATCTGTTTCCGCCTTTGAGATATGAACACTGTGACTGATTTATGCTTATTTCTATATTTGTTTTCGAGGTCCACTTAGCCACTGTGTGGTAGCTTTGAGTTTGTATTTGACATGTCGGATTTCCTCTTGAAATGAAATGCATGTTTTACTATCTGACATATCGGTACCCGCACAAAGCAATTACATGGATGTTCGCTCCTCAACAGCTTTATTCTTCGCGCTAGTTGATGGCATTACCCCGTAGTGTCCTTGGCTAACGTGAGCATAGAGGTGGGGCGCCACAGCATGGTATCAGAGCCAAACTTCGGAAAAATATAGAATAATCTAGCAAGGATCATTTTCCAAATCTTTCTTAGGAATCGTGCCATAGGATTTAATTTGAGTCTTCGTACCGTTCTATCCTATTTCTTTTTATGATGCCTTGTTTTACCAATCAAGTTTGTTTGATATTCATTCTGAGATTAACCTTTTTCTCTTTTCTTTCTTTCTTAAAGAAAAGAAATGGTTAGATCTGGTCGTCCCAGCGCCGGTCAATCTAGTGCTACTCCCCAGGATGGAGTATTTATGTCTGCTCAGCAACTTCTTGATCTTGTAAGAAATGCTCAAGCTGCCGGACCTATTCCTAAGCCCACTCATCCTAAATCTGGGTTTGCACGCTTGTGCAGTGATTACACCAATTTGGGTGGAAAGCCATTCAAAGGTTCCGAGAGCGTTATAGAAGTCCAGGCTTGGCTTCGAACATGCGACCGCATCTTTTCTCGCATGAATCTTATTGATCTTCATCGAGTCCAAGTGGCTTCTAGTATGCTCCAAGAAAGAGCATTAGATTAGTACGAACTTCTGATCTCCGAAATTGTTGAAACAGACCTTACTTGGGAGCAATTCCGGGAAAGGTTCGAATTAAAATTTGTGCCGGAAGCTGAAAAAGTATCTCTAGCTCGACGCTTCATTGACCTTGTTCAAGGTGAATCTTCCGTGATCGACTATGTCGCATCTTTTGAATCTCTCTCTAAATATGGGGTTGAATACATTAATACCCCATTGAAGAAAAATCAGAGATTTGTGTATGGCTTGAACAAGAGCCTCAAAAAGCCATTACTTCTGAAATTAGAAGTTTCTTTTGATCAACTTGTTGATATTGCTCTTCGACTCGAAGAGGCTGATAAAGATAGTGATGCTGAGGTCAAACAAAACATCAATAAGAAGAGACCTTTTAAATTCAAGCCTAATCCCAACAAAAAGGGAAAGCAAGCAACACCGGTAGCAAATACTCCTACATCTCATCGTGGAGAATGTTACAATTATGGTTCTAAGGACCACTATGCAAACAAGTGCCCGAAGTCTCTTTCCTGCCGCTATTGCAAGAGTTCGGGTCATACTTTATCTTTGTGTCCCAAACTTCAGGGCAAGAAGGAAGGCAAGCTAAATGTTGTACAAGCTCCTGCTAACACTTCTCGTGGTCAAGGTATTTCTCATTTTATCCTTGATGGCATCATTATATTTCGTGATCTTCCTATTCGAGTTCTTTTTGATACGGGTGCATCTCACTCTTTTATATCAAAAGAACTTGTTGATGCTTTGTCTTTGAATGTAATTGGCTTGATGACTTCTTTGAGAATTGCGAATCCGGTCGGTGGATCCGCAACACTCAGTTTATTATGTAAAGATGTCGAAATTATTTTATGTGATTATGCTTTGCGAGCCGATTTGCGT
This sequence comes from Allium fistulosum, assembly GCA_030737815.1. NCBI lineage: Eukaryota > Viridiplantae > Streptophyta > Magnoliopsida > Asparagales > Amaryllidaceae > Allium > Allium fistulosum. The sequence goes on from CM060906.1 coordinate 572,196,748, forward strand.
GTTATGCGTTACCTTGGTTTCAGAATGATTTTGGGATTGGATTGGCTTAACCATTATGAAGCCCATATCCTATGTCCTGAGCGGACTATATATCTTTGACATCCGCAATCTGTTAAGCAGATTTCTCTAGTTCTGAAAGATTCAGATTCCAATTCGAAAGCGTCCTTGTATTCTCTAAATCCTCATGATGACGATAACGATGATGAGGAGGATGTCATTTCTCTCATTCACATTGTTCGTGAATTTTCCGACATATTTGAGCCCGTTTTAGGATTACCACCTAAGCAAGCAATTGAGTTCAGAATTAATTTAATCCGTGGAGCTCTGCCTATTACTCATCCTCCTTATCGTATGTCCAATAAAGAAAATGAGGAGATGCGCAAACAATTATCCGAATTGGAAGCGAAGCAATTTATTCAATCTAGTTCCTCTCCATGGGGAGCTTCGGCTATTTTTGTGAAGAAATCTGATGGTACACTTAGGCTTTGCGTTGACTACCGCAAACTTAATGATCTCACCATCAAGAATAAATATCCCTTACCGCGGATTGATGATTTATTCGATCAGCTTAGTGGTGCTAAAGTCTTTTCACATTTGGACTTAGCAACCGGTTTTCATCAGCTCTGTATTGCAAAGGATAGCATTCCTTTGACATCGTTCTGTACTCGTTATGGATCTTATGAATGGCTTGTTATGCCATTTGGTTTAAAGAATGCTCCAGCTTATTTCGTTGACCTTATGAATCGAGTTTTCAAAGACTTCCTCGATCGATTTGTTCTCATCTTTATAGATGATATTCTTATTTATTCTAAAACCGAGGAGGAGCATGAAAATCATCTTCTTATTGTGTTGGAAACTCTTAGAGCAACCAATTGAAAGCAAAATTTTCTAAATGCCACTTTTGGCAATCTCGTGTGAAATTTTTAGGACATATCATTTCTGAATTCGGAATTTCTGTGGATCCTTCAAAGATTGAAGCGATTCAAAATTGGAAGAGACCGGAGAGTGTGACGAAAATTCGTAGCTTTCTCGGATTGGCGGGCTACTACCGTCGGTTCATAAAAGACTTTTCTAAGATTTCCGTACCTCTTATTAATTTGACAAAGAAGGGAGTTAAATACATTTGGTCAGACAAATGTGAAGCTTCATTTCAAAAATTAAAAGAACTCCTTTCCGATGCTCCTATTCTTGTGATTCCCGATGGGAACCAAGACTTTGTTGTTTATACCGATGTTAGTCGTGTTGGTTTGGGAGCCGTTCTTATGCAAAGGGAACGTTTTATCGCTTATGCTTCTAGGCAATTAAAGCCTGCCGAGACTAGATATGCAACTCATGATTTGGAGCTCGCGGCTATTGTTTTCGCCCTTAGAATTTGGCGTAATTATCTTTTGGGAGAGAAATTTGTTCTCTACACCGATCATAAATCTTTGAAGTATTTATTTTCTCAAAAGGAACTTAACTGGCGTCAACAACGTTGGCTCGAGTTTCTTGCATCTTATGATCTTGATATTCTTTATACTCCCGAAAAGGGGAATCTTGTTGCCGATTCCCTTAGTCGTAAGCAACAAGCGGTTGTTTCCATGATGATATCCGAGTGGAATGATCTCGTGACTTTGTCCACTTGTGAGATTCGAGATCGTAAATCCGATTTATGTTCACCTCTTGTTTTGTGTAGCCTTGAGGCTCATCCTTCTCTTTTAGACCGCATTCTTGAAGCTCAAAAGCATGATCCCAAATTGGTTCTTCTTAGCCAAAGTTGTAGGGATAAAATTGATATTGAAGGTTTGAAAGACTTTGATATTGATGCTCGTGGCGGTATTCGAAAATTTGGTAGACTTATTGTGCCAATTATTATTGATCTTCGTAAAGACATTTTAGAAGATTCTCATCGTTCTAAATTTACCATTCATCCCGGTAGTAGTAAAATGTATGCGGATATGAAGCGACTTTATTATTGGGATGGAATGAAATCTGATATTGCTAACTTTGTTAAGCGTTGCATGACTTGCCAACTTGTTAAGGCCGAGCATCAAAGGCCCGGTGGGTTATTGCAACCATTGGAAATTCCAATATGGAAGTGGGATCAAATTTCCATGGATTTTATTGACGGTCTTCCCCGTTCTCGTTTGGGCCATGATAGCCTATGGGTGATAGTAGATAGACTTACAAAATCCGCCCATTTTCTTCCCGTTCGGTCCAATCAGACCGTACCTATTTTGGCTAAACTCTTTGTCTAGGAAATTGTTAGATTGCATGGAGTTCCTACTTCTATTGTTAGCGATCGTGATCCATTGTTTACTAGTGGATTTTGGAAAGGTCTTCAAAAAGCTTTGGGAACAAAGCTTAATTTTAGCACCGCTTATCATCCTCAGGAAGATGGACAAACCGAGCGTGTGAATCAAACTCTTGAAGATCTTCTTTGTGCATGTGTTCTTGATTTTGGTGGAAGTTGGGAAGATCATATTTCTCTTGTTGAGTTTTCCTATAACAATAGCTTCCAATCTAGTATTGGTATGACACCTTTCGAGGCACTTTACGGAAGGCCATGCCGATCTCCTTCGTGTTGGCTTGAAGCCGGTGAGAAGCTGGTTTTAGGTCGAGATTTTATTCGGGATGCCACAGAAAAGATTGATCTTATTCGTCATAGGATGAAAGAAGCTCAAAGTAGACAAAAATCCTATGTCGATAATCGAAGAAGTAAATTAGAATTTTCTGTGGGAGATTTCATGTTCATCCGTGTTTCACCTATGAAGGGTGTTATGCGTTTCAGTCGATCGGGAAAATTAGCACCTCGATATATTGGCCCATTTCCCATCACCGAACGCATTGGTTCCGTGGCTTATCGCCTTTTATTACCGGCTCAATTTTCTGCTATTCATGACGTATTCCACGTCTCTCAACTACGTAAATGCCTTCGAGATTCCGATTCTATTCTTGAGCCCGGTGTTATTGAAGAAATTGAAGTTTCGCCTAATTTGACTTATGAGCAACATCCTATTCGTATTATTGCTTCGGAGGTTAAACGCCTTCGAAATAAAGATGTTCCTCTTATGAAAGTTCAGTGGTCCTCAAATCCTAAGGATTGCTCTTGGGAATCCAGAGAATTCATCGAGCGAACACATCCGGACTTGCTCTCTCGTGCTCCTTAAGGTGAACTTTTTATTTCAAATTTCTTCTTTTTGTGTTGATATGCTTTTATTGTTGTTACTTCTTATTTATTTCTTAAAGATTGCGCGGACGCAATTTCTTTAAGGAGGGGAGTCTGTAACAACCCGCATATTTTACGATCGTATATTTAAAATGTTTTATTTAAATATAGAATCGTTAATCGGATTAAAGTCCAAAACGCTACTTTTTGTAAACAGTCGAAATGGGACTCGAGACCACCTCCATTGAGTCCAAAATGGCGTTTACAACGTTTTTGAGTATAAGCATCGATATGTTTGGAGTAAGTTGAATTTTGCTATTTTCTAAGTGGGCTTTTCGGTTTGGGTTTCACCCAACTCATTCTATTACCCTAACTCAGCCCCCTCTTCATCCATTCACTTATTTCATTTTGCAAACACTCAAGCTCAACTGAAAATGGGGGAAGAGAATAGGAATTAGAAATTCCAAGCCCCGATTCCATTTGCAAACTCAAGTCTAGCTCCAAACTCTTGGAAAAGCTTTGGTAAGCCTCCTCTTCATCTCCTCCAACTCATTCTCTCTTTAATTTCAGAAATTTCCTAAACCTAACTTAGGAAATGTTCTTCTTTTGAGCTTAGATTCAAGCTTCTAGAGTTGAAGTTGAAGAGTAGTTGATCTCCCTTTTGCTTTCAAGCTCCTCCTTCATCGTTTTTGGGTTTAAAGGTGAGATTTTTATCTCACATCTATGCCTATAACTATCCATGATTGTTAGGTATGAATTCCTAACATCTTTACATGTTCATTTGATTTTGGTTTGAATTGATTTGGTGAACATTTCAATTTTTGGTGTTTTGAAGTCTAAAACTCTAAAAATCTTAGCTTTGATGTTTGATCATGCTTTTGGTGGTGTATCGAGGAGCCTATAGGGCTGGGCTGTCGATTGGCATAAACTCCTAGCGCCCACCGATCGCAAATAGAAAGAGTTTGCTCTTCATTTTGATAGGCTGAAAAACAGTTTCAGTGCCAGTCAGTCGACTGACCTCTGAAGTCAGTCGACTGGCTGTAGAAACCAAGCGTATCTGGACTGTGCAGAAAACTAGAAGTCTCTGTTTTCTGCAGTCAGTTGACTGGCCCTCTGTAGTCAGTCGACTGACTGCAGGAAATGAAACATTCAGGTTTTTGGATCAGTCGACTGGCCTCTGCAGCCAGTCGACTGACCTACTCGTTTTTGCCTATTTTGCCTATTTAGCTTGAGGTTCCAATTTTTATCGATTCGTGATTATCCGATTTATTATTATCATTTATTATTGACTTTGATGACTTCTTTTTCAGGGTTTTTGAGAATGTCCATTTTGATGGATTCGGTATCGATTTCTATGGATTCGATTCACGTCTTCGTATGTGGATTTTGGTGATTGATTGTTTCTACAATCATTTCTATGCTTTATCGCTTTACAATACAAAGGTTTCTATACTAGTAGCAAATATCCATACTCTTTTACAAAGATGATTTCAACTCTAGTTTTAATACAAAGCTCGTTTATAAAATCGTTTTCTAATCTATTAGTATATACAAACCTTTACCTCATTCTTATGAGAAAATCTAATTAAACGGCTTAGCAAAACAAGTGGTATGAAACGCTTGCGTTTACTTCGTCGGTTAATTTTTGGACTTGTCCGATTGAAATTCTTGTGACAATTTTCTAGTGGGAATCTACAATTTGTTCGTAAATATTTAAGTTAAGCTAGTGGTTATGGGACATGAAGCTAAACTCATATATTTACTAGCTTAGTGTAATCGACACTTTGTATTGATCGACGATGATCATTTTGTGATTTAGACTAACGATGTGCGATGCCTATTTGTTTGTGTGGGGATTACAATCCACGTTTGTGGAACTTCGGTTCAATTTGGCGGGGTAGCGACCCATGGTCTTCGAGCCGTTTGTGGAGCTTCGGCTCAAAATTTATGGTTAGCGACCATGGAATAGCGTTCCGTTTGTGATACACGTGTTGGTGAGTTTTCATGCTCCCGTTTGTGATAGGCCTCCCCCTTTGTGATTTCTGGATTTCTAATTGGTGATTTCTAGAATTTGTGTTTCACCAACTTTTGCGATTGGCATTAATATGTTTGTCAATATTTGTAGTTTGGTGAATAAAATTAAGAATATGATATTGTTTTTGGTGCTTTGAGATTCTTGAGATATTGTATGATTTTGTTGCTGTTTAAATCATATTTGTCCTTGTATGACAGTATTGTTATCATACGTTCTTATTATATCTCTGCTTATATCTCATTTCTTGAATGATAATTATAGCTAGACTGATCCGTTTATTATTTTCTTATTAAATAATACTCGGGTCAGACCGAGATGTTACAGGTGCTTCTGCTTGACTCCTTATCTGGGATCATCTTCTGACTTTTGTCTAACTACACAGTTTTGTAGTTTTTGTTATTATACATTAAGATAGAGACTCCTTGATGTATAATTATTCTTTTGTCTAACACTTGTATCTATTCTTTTGTGATATTGTGGATCTTACTTGACCACTACTCTGATGTACACTTTTATGTGTTATATTCATATCTGTTTCCGCCTTTGAGATATGAACATCTGTGACTGATTTATGTTATGCTTATTTCTATATTTTTTTCCGAGGTCCACTTAGCCACTGTGTGGTAGCTTTGAGTTTGTATTTGACATGTCGGATTTCCTCTTGAAATGAAATGCATGTTCTACTATCTGACATATCGGTACTCGCACAAAGCAATTACACGGATGGTCGCTCCTCAACAGCCTTATTCTTCGCGCTAGTTGACGGCATTACCCCGTAGTGTCCTTGGCTAACGTGAGCATAGAGGTGGGGCGCCACATTTACATTCAAGTTGTTGTATTTTGTTCTGATAGATCCTATAGCCACCTATGGCTTTGTATTAAGTATTTATTGGATATGTCGATCCACTTGAGGAAAAAAAAGTATGGCATTTGTCGACGTATTCAATAGATATTTAAGACAAGGCTATAGATGGTCGCTCCTATCCAGCCCTATTCTCTGCATTAGCAGACAGTATTACCTAGAAATACTCTTTGTTTATGTAGGTCTCGGGGTGGGGCGTCACATAAATATTGAATTAAAACATAAATTTAAAATGCAGTTTGAGCAATCGATGTAGAAAAGTAAGATTTTATGGTTTCAGGAAGCTGATACCAATCCAAAAATATTCTATGTAAAGATGTCTATAAGAAAGCACAGAAACAGAATTCAAGCACTTCTTGATGCAAAGGGATAGTATATCAATAATAAAGAAATAATAGTTTACGAATCCCTGAATTATTATTCATTCTTTTTAATGGTCCTACTAAATAGACTTTCCTCCAATCGAATCCAGAATGAGAATTAATGATATTGGTAAACAATACTTATCTGCCCTAGTGGATTACGAGGATATCATTGTAGCCCTTGATTCGATATAGTTGGAACTAGGCCAGCCCATAACAGAAGTTTTGGGCGAATTTCAATTTTTTTTTAATCTTATTGGATCTTTATTGTGCCTATGTAGTCTAGTTTATTTAGAACATTTCTTAATTTAATTTAAATAAAATCATATTTTTCAGTTAAGTTTATAAGTTGTTAATAGAAATCTATTCAATTTATTTTCAATTTATGTACAAGTATACATATGTACATGTGTGTGCATGCGTAACATGATATACCATGCAAGGCATAACATATCCGTATATAAATATTAGGATATACATCGCAATGGACACGTTAGCTCATCCTATATGTATTGTATGTTCAAATATATATATATATATATATATGTGTGTGTGTGTGTGTGTGTTTACAATTATATATATATATATATATTTAGGTATTGTGTGTGTCTATGGGTGTATATATCCGAAAATATTATATAAATATATATAATATTATAGTATAAAAATAAACATATATATATATATATACACATGATATATAATTTAAATTTTGTTTTTATAAATATACATACGTACATCTAAATGTATTAAAGTAAACTAATTGTATATATATATGTATGTGTGTGTGTCTGTAAATATAAATATAATTATTAAATGTAAATATGATTTAGAATATTTTATATAATTATAAAGTTTTAAAATAACTAATTTCTTTAAATTTTTATTCCAAATTGAATACACAGTAATTCAAATTTAAATATAATTTTATTATATTAGTGTGTGTATATATATATATATATTAAGAATCAATCAGTCAAACAACGGTAAATAAAAGATAGAAAATATATATCTAACAAATATTCCTAATTTCAAAATTTTAGAAAATCAGGAATACTATTAAATAGCCTAAGAAATTATTTTGGATTTTTCAAAGTCAAAAAATAATATCTTTTATTAATTATACGCTTTTCGACAAAAATTAAAAATAATTTTTTAAAAATATTAAAAATGATTTAAACATCTTGTTTTTTGACCAAGAGCTTATGAGGTACCATATTAATTTTAAAAAATATGAAAATGAATTTTCGGAACATAATTTATTTATATGAATTTCTTAATTCGTATAATGATTAAATAATAATAAAAATATTAGATAATTACCAAAAATTATTTTTAGTTACTAAATATCATGTTTAATATAAATGTACATTTTAAATTTGTTAGATCAATTATTTATGTGCATGGTCATATGGTTTAATATAATTCATATAAATAAATCAATGAATATATTAATTTATGTATATATATATTTATATATAAATAATTAAAAGTAATAATTTCGGCTATGTGTTTCGGATCCTTATGGAAAATTTATAATTTTTATTTTATTTTATAAACATATACACATAACCAATCAGTATGTACAGCAACAATACCTATAGGAATCTCACGTAGCCAACAATATAGTAATAACAAGATACATATATACGTGAACAACATACATTTATACAGAGGTAAAGCATCATGTATGCAAACTAAATACTTAACTAAAACTAATGCTCTTAAGTCCACCTTGCAATGATGAGTTCTTGATTCGTCAGATTGCTAGTCCTAGAACCGCAGACCCTTTGCTATCAAATAGCTTTTGATTTGAATTGATTTGAGTTTTGATGGAGTATATAAAGGGATAAATTTCGACCATAGGATAATATAGGAGATAACAAAATTTCTATATGCATTAGGGCTAGGAGTGCTTTTATAGCGGAAGGAATAAAGAGAAAGGTGGATCATATCTCTTACCCTTTCTCCCCAAATCTGAGCCATCCATCTAAAATATCCCTAAACCATTTTTAACCTCCATTTACATCCTTTTTGGTCAAAATTTGCAGCCCCTTTCGTGGGCTTTAAACCCATTTTAAGCTCAAATAAATATTATTAATTAATTCTAATTTAACTGCTTATTGATATTGCACATCGATCGATATATTTATAACTATTATAAATATACAAGAACATATATTCCTCAAATCAAATTCAAATTTCATAATTAATATTTCATAAATAGTAATTAATTTAATTAGTTTATAACAGTTATAAACTATTTAAATCATTTGGTCTAAAGAGAATTCATCATTTCGGTTGTGTGACTCTCGGATGTAAATTTGGTCATCAATTAACATCGAACTATTCGAATGTTAATGGTGTGGCATTTGGCCAAATTTATCACTTACTTAGTTTCAATAAAATCTAATTTCACTTTATTAAGCGTTATTCGTTTGTGACATTTATATACACTAATTCTTTTCATCAAAACTATATCACTTTGGACTTATGGAATTTAGCAATGGTCAAAATTCCAACATCATCTATATTCAACTCTATAGTCCAAACATAAAGTCCTTCTTTCAATAATAAAAATTATTATTAACCGAAATGCTCTGGCCAAAGACTTTGACTTTGAGTTGACTTGAGTTAACCATGATACTAACCCCATACAACCGAGGATATGAATCCTCCTTTGAATAGTGCTTCACTTCCAATACTTCCACTCGACCTAACTATAGTCACTCGATGGAATGTCATGCCATGATTTGACTATAATCAAAGTCGAGCTTTCATATTGAAGATCCATAATATTCTCAAGTCGAGAGAACTATGTAAATCAGTCACATCGATATTTTTTGTTTGACCTTAGTTATATTAACCAACAAAAAACTATCGAGTGAGTCATTTCATAGTTATCTAATAACTATCAGTACGTAACCCTTTGGTGCCCCAACAGCCATGAGTAATTCACCGTCCAACATTTGGAGAGCGTTAAAAACTCTAGTCTCAACGAATACATCGATAGCTTGTCTTGATGCATCTTGAGTAGGAACTTTTAATGGTATATTTGTTTTCATTGTGATAAATTACTCACAGGTACAACACTTTGTAACTACTATTAGAAAAACAGACCATTTATGGATTTTCTATTAAATATAGTTTTAATTAAATTAATTAATATAACATATTATATTAAGTATACAATAAAAAGAAAAACACCTTTTATTTCGAACAAGATTGATTACCAAGTCAGATATATGTAACAAATTACATAATTACCTTTAGGGCATACCCCTAACTCTATTACATACATGATGCAAAAAGCCCTAAATCTTGTGGTTTTTCCTCCAAATTTTACAAACTACTTTGGGATATGGTAAATGATGACCTCTTCTTAGCAATTTCAGAAATCTTTCAGCATGGCAAATTGGTAGAGGCTTAAAACGTACCTTTTTAACAATCATCCCTAAGAAAGATAAGCCTCAAACCCTTGCTGATTATAGACTAATAGCCTGTGCTAATGTGATTTACAAAACTGTCACAAAAATTATCTGTAATAGAATAAAATATTTCCTTCCTTTTCTTATTGGAGATAACCAATCAACGTTCATACTTGGTATAAATATTTGTGAAAATATTCTACTAGCACACAAGATGTCGAGAGATTTAAAGAAACCAGGCAAAGCAAAGATGTGTATTAAAATGACTTACAAAAAAATTATGATATGATAAACAGAGAGTTTATTTGCTACATGATTTTAGCAATGGGCTTCCCACATTCTCTTATCACATTAATTTATGAATGCTTTAGTACACCCACCTTCTCCATTTTGGTTGAAGATACCCCTAATGTTTTATACACTATAATAGGGGAATACGACGAGGAGATCCGCTCACACCTTATTTATTTTGTACTGCTATGGAGCATCTATCTTTAAAATTGGAGGATAGCTTAGCCCAGGAAGAGTTAAAGCCCATATCTAGCATTCGGCCCTATATTTCACATTTATTATATGCAGACGATGTCATGTTTTTCTTGGAAGCTACTGTTCATAATGCTCAGGAATGTAAGAATATTTTGGATGACTTGAAACATATGGATTGAAAATTAGTGTATTATTGAAAATGGCAATATGGCATTTGAAATGGGATTTTTCATGTGAATGGTAAAACGTTACCTTAAGCCTCACACATCGGTAATTGCAAAAACAGGGTAGATGCGGTAGGACTAAGTGGGTCGTTTCTATTAGGAGATGTTCATCACCTTTCTATATTACCCTCTATATTTTGGGTTTATTGTGTATGATGTGGCTGTGGATAGGTCGGGAACAACAGGGGTGATGTCATATTCGGTACTGTCTATGGTAAAGGTAGGTCGGTTCTGTGTTAGTAGAGGTTGGAGCCTCAGTGAATCCCTCTAGAGATGTCCTATCGGAAGGTAGTCCCCTACCTTGCAATTGTTTGGAATCCATTCTCCAACACGAGCCTTTACGGTTTTAGTTGCAAACTTATTATGTAGGAATTTAATAAACATAACAATTTCGGGTATGGTTATATATATTTATTTGAAAGGGTTTTCAAAGAATGTCATTAAAAATAATATCTCTGGTTTTGCATAGCGAATGGTTTGGTTATCATAAGGTAAAAACCCGTCCGTGTTTATGTGTGGTGTGGTCTTATGTGATACCCTTTGTTTTCAAAAATATCTATGTTTTGAGTTTTCTCACAGTAGTCTCATGTCTGACCCAGAGTTTATTTTCTTTTTCCTTAAACTCTGGATGCCCTATTTTCTCAAGGAGCCAAGTAGTTCAGGTCTAGCTTGGAACATTTTGGAGGAGCTTGGTGTAAAAGCTAGAGTTTTCTTTGTAGATGGTTATCCATTTCCATTTTCGCTGCATTTGTTTGTTGTTTGTATTTAGCAGTAGTATGGGCAAAGATTTATAACTGTTCAGGCCGAGATTATGATAGACTCTTGGGTATGTATTTAAACTTTTCATTGTAAAAGATATATACTGAAATAATATATGTTATTCCATTTGTGTTAGATTCTATTCTGTCCTTATTTTTCCTTTTACCCTTGATCAGTTTGTCTTTCTAGCACTTCGATATTCGGCACGTGAATACCGTGTATGTATTAGTATCGATTCATGAAGGTAGAAAAGGTGGGTCGTCACACAATTACTCAACACACCAGCAACATACATCTAATCTTTAGAGATAGATTATGTGAGTTAAAATAACTCACACGTATAGCTTGAATTGAAGATTAAACTCGATATCACCTTGGCCAAAACCATTCAGCAATTACCTAAATTTATTTTCAGAAATTGAAAGAGAAAAGACTTACAACCCTAGCCAAAATAGGGATTAATCAATAAATTAAACACATAAGAAGATAGAAGAGATTATCAGAGATTGATTTCTACTAAGATTAGCCAAAAGCACTAAGATTTGTAACTAGAATTTGGGGATTGCTTGAACTAGGGTTTATGTAATAGAAGATAGAAGGAGTAATTGTGCTGGTTTCTGGAACTAATGAATTGAGAAAGAAAGTGTACGTACTTCCATTTCTCTTTTCTAAATTAAACGGGCTATGTGGGTATTGTTATGAACCCAATAAGGTTAATAACAAGTGTTGCAAATTTATAAAAAGTAGTGTTACTAGATTTTGTTTTGCTTTATCACTCATAACCAACCCATTTACACAAAACAAGATTTTGTAAGTTACAATTTGATTTCTTAAAATTTGACAAATGCAAATATATTAGAAACTATCATTTTAAATCAACATAATTTTAGCTAATATAGGATATTATTATCTTTCTAACAAAGATTACAATTTTCCAAAATCTCATTTTAACAAAAATATCAATATTACAAATTAATAATATCTCAATTTTAATTAAAAAACCTGTTTAAGAAATGAACTTATTCCTTACTAAATTAAAATACCTTTTTCAAAAGCTTGAATTGAAGATTAAACTCGAATTCACCTAGGCCAAAACCTTTCAGTAATTACCTAAATTTATTTTCAGAAATTGAAAGAGAAAAGATTTACAACCCTAGCCAAAATAGGGATTAATCAAAAAATTAAACACATAAGAAGATAGAAGAGATTACCATACTAAGAATTAGCCAAAAGCCCTAAGATTTGTAACTAGAATTTGGAGATTTCTTGAACTAGGGTTTATGTAATAGGAGATAGAAGGAGTAATCGTTTTGGTTTCTGGAACTAATGAATTGAGAAAGAAAGTGTACGTACTTCCATTTCTCTTTTCTAAATGGGCTATGTGGGTATGGTTATGAACCCAATAAGGTTAATAACAAGTGTTGCAAATTTAGAAAAAGGAGCGTTGCTAGATTTTGTTTTGCTTTATCACTCATAAACAACCCATTTACACAAAACAAGATTTTGTAAATTACAATTTGATTTCATAAAATTTGACAAATGCAAATATATTAGAAACTATCATTTTAAATCAATATAATTTTAGCTAATACAAGCTATTATTATCTTTATAACAAATATTACAATTTTCCAAAATCTCATTTTCACAAAAATGTCAATATTAACAAATTAATAATATCTCAATTTTAAGTAAAAAACCTTTTTAAGAAACGAACTTATTCTTTACTAAATTAAAATATCGTTTTCAAAAATTATATTTAATTTCACAATTAAATTTCATAAATTACAATCCAAGATTAATTATCCGAAATTAAACTTAACTAATTTCTAGTTAACAATGGCTTTGTTACAATAAACTTGTCATTTGCTTTCAAAAGCAAGAGGGGTCTAAAGTTTATAACTTTAATTAGTTAATGTCACTTTAACTTTATACTTTGCAGACAACATATATATACATAATATATACTTAAGAGATAGTGAGATAACTCACTTAGATCCATGCCTAACCCTAGCACAAAGCTACAAGAACCAAAGAACTACCTCCTTCCATCGACACAAGCTTAAAGGCCCAACCTTCAGCACATCCAAACCAAAGCCACCACTTTCTGCCTCTTCTTCCCAAGCTCACGGCCCATCCAAGCTCCACCTCTTCCTCTTACCTCCTCCCACTTCTTACTTGCTAATCATGCTTTCCATGATGTCTTAGGCCCAAAAGCCGAAGTTTAAATGAGATTTGGTAAGATTTGTTTAACTTTTTAAAAAGTTAGAGAGTAATAAGTGGATTAGTGCTTAAGCACTTCAATAATTTTCACCCCTCCTACTTCATCTCAAGCTTAGAATTTTGTGATTATTTCCTAACGGTATGCCTCTCCTTATATATGATTTTACAAGAGGTCAAAGCCACCTCTTACCTTCCATGAAAGGTTACAAAGGAGCCTCCTTTGCACATGTTAACTTTACACCTTTCTTATTTTGCTTAAAAGTTAAGTATTACCATAATAGGTCATTTTCTAAATATCTTCCCTTACCTCATGCATGACATCATCCATAAAGTTTATTTCAATAAATAGAAAAATATATTTATTTCATTTTCTTTGATTCCTAAGCAAATAAGTGTGTAAAAGAAAATCTGAACAACTTCTGATGGTTAAAAAGCTATTTATCGATAAAACGATTTTTGGTCACATTATCGATATTTTTTCAAAGTATTTATTTTTGTAAAATTTTTTCCAAAATAACTTTACCATCATTACTTAAGATTTAGAAAGGGGCTAAAAAGCTTATTAAATCAAAATAATAACATTGAATCTAATATTCAAATATTTAAATACAAAGTGTTTAAAATTCTAGATCATTACAATATATATATATATAATATGTGCATTTATATATATATATATATAATGTTGTTTTGTTTAAAGAAATTTTTTTGGAAAACATAGGCATATATAAATAGAATTGTTAACCATGCACACTTCTTATATGTTGTACTAGCACAATATACACTATAAGTATATTTAGATATACTTACATTTCATGCTATGTTTAAATTGATCATCTGACATTTAATGAATCATTTATCTAATCAAAGAAAGAGAAATGAAAGGTTTCTATCTTAAATTAAAGCTATTTATTCCCTTAACTGTTTGCATAAGTTTCAAAGAAGGAAAAGAAAGGTTTACTTCTCAAATTAACTTAAATGGGTAACTGTTCCACAAATGGGTGTATTTGATACACTCATACATTTAAATTTATATCATATAAAGCACTTTAAATAATAAAATAAAACAAAAGATTTATTCAAAACACCTTTTAGAGTGAATCTAAAATCTCTTCAGACTTCATAGTCCCAACAATTCCAAATAGAATTTTTTTTGAAATTACCTATTTCATCCGCTTTCGACTGGCCTGCTCAAACATAAGGGTCAGCTAAAACGAGCCTTTGGAGGAGCAAAAAGAAGATGTAAATAAAGCGGGGCTAGAGATGAATATAGAAAAAGACTAAAGAGCAACAAGGGGATTCGATCCACCTTTTGCTCTTTCCATTTCATCTTCTCTTGAATCACAATTCAAGCCACTTTGCTCCTTCCTATGGTCGGCCATAACAGCCCCTATTTGGGCCTTCTAAATGCTTCAAGCCCTATCAAGTGAATATGCATTTAAATCCAATCCAAATGTACATCGATCGTATATTGATATATGTATTTATAACTATTATATACACATTATTTAATATTGATCAACACAAAATAAATAAAATTTTATAATAAATATTTCATAAATATTAATTAACTTATAAAAATTATAATTAATTAAATCACCTAGTAATATGAGTTGTTAACACTTTGGTTGTGCGACTCTTAGGTTTCGGTCAGCTATTAATATCGAACAATTCGAATATTAATGTGTACGTCACTTAGTAGGTGATGTGACATTATTGCCAAATTTATCACCTACTTATCTTCGGTAAAATCCAATCTTACGTTGTTTAAGCATTACTCGGTATTGACAATTATTTACACTAATTCTTTTCATCAAAACTATATCATATTAGGACTTGTGGAATTTGGTAATGGTCAAAATTCAAATATCATCTACATTCAACTTTATAAACCAAACACAAAGTCCTTGGTTCATTAATAACAATTATTATTAACCAAACTGCTCTGGCTACAGACTTTGACTTTAAGTTGATTTTAGCTGGTAGTGATACTAACCTCATATAACCGAGGAGATGAACTCTCTCTTGAATAGTGTTATCACTTCCAATGCTTTAACTCGACCCAACTATAGTCATTTGATTGACGTTGTACCACGATTTAACTATAATCAAAGTGGAGTTTCAACATTGAAGCTTGACGGTATTCTCAAGTCGAGAGAATTTTGTAATACTATCATATTGATATTTTTATTTGACCTTAGTTATATTAACCAATAGAAAACTATCGAGTGAGTCATTCTATAGTCATCCAATAATTATTAGTACATAACCCTTTGGTTCCCTCAGCATCCATGAGTAATACACTGCCCAACATTTGGAGAGTGTTACGTACTATAGTCTCAACGGATGTATCGATATACAGTCTCGATACATCTTGACTAAGAATATTTAAAATGATATGTTTATTTTATTGCGATATATCACTCATGGTTACAATACATTGTAACTATTATCACATAACATACCATTTATGGATTTTCTTTTAAATACACTGTTGATTAAATTAACTAATTAATATAACACATTATATCAAGTATATAATAGAAAGAAACCACACTTTATGCAAAAAAAGATTTGAAGCAGATATGGATGTTGAAGTAGTACAAATAAATTATAAAACATTTGATACATAAACAAATATGTAAGAAGTTTCAAGAATAAACACTTCAGCTGGAATAATAAACAAAGTCATGAGCATGATAGCAAGCGCAAAAGTGAATAAGTCTGTGGAAACAAAGAATAAACCCAGAAATAACATTCAACCTATGTCTGAAACTATACATGCAAATGAAAATGCAATGCCTGACCAAACGATAACAGCAACCGCATACAACAAAAACTCTAATGATGCTCTTAACAAGTACAATATGACCCACAGTACCATCCCCTCCATCCAATCAGATTCTGTTCATGTCCTGATCAAAACAATACCAAAACTTCGGTCTGCAGCTTCCTCCTTCAGCCTGCCACCATTGCTACCTACTCCAACAGCTCACCGAAATCTATGCCCATCTTCTGGACGTGCACATATGCACATGATGACACAACGGTCTAATCATGTCTTTTCCCTTCCAACTGACATGATGAGCATTGGAACCAATAGTATCTTCTCCTCTATTGGTAGTTCCATCATTACAGCACCCAATCAACCTTCTTCTGCCACTATTGATCATCCCATAAATTCTACATCCTCTCCATCCACGTTTCCCTCCTCATCTACAAATTCTAAAAAGAATCATCATTCAAACAAAAAGAAACCCTCTTTCTTGAATGCAAATACAAAGGAAAACAAAAACAAAAATCTATTAAAAACAATGAAGAATAGCCAGCTACAAACTCCTCTCTCTTTCACCCATAGAATCAAGAACTGAATCAGATTCATCCCTTAAGCAATACCCAGAGAATACCCCTTCTTCTAATATCAGCAGAACAAGAAGCTTGAATAAAAAACCTTCCAAGTATAATCAATGATTGACAAGATAGCAGCATGGAAAATAAGAGGAGCCCATAAACATGCAAAACTTGACCCAAAAAAAAACTCTGATCCACCATTATAATCTATCCTTAATCTCTATACCTGAAACCAAACTCGACTCTAAACTTACTCCTCGAGCTGCCAAATACATCAACATAAACTGGAAATACATAGCCAATCTATCTCATGCCCCTTATGGAAAATTGTTTATCCTATATAATCCTTTTGTTTTTACATTAACTCCTATCCTTTCTGACAGCCAATTCATTCACACTCATGCTATGAACCACCCTACTGATACTTCAATGTACTTCATTTTCATTTATGCCAATAATTCTCCTCTTATCAGAAATAAATTGCATGAGTATATTCCTCATCTCAGTCAGACTACTCACCTTTGGATCCTGATTTGAGATTTCAATTGCTCCTTCCTCTCTAAGCATAAATCTGCTGGCCTTTATCTTTGACTGAACTTACTCCATTAAATAAAACCATCCATAATGCATCCTTGATTGAAATACCTTACTCTGGCTCAAATTTCACATGGTCCAACAAAAGTCACAATAGACCACGTACTCTCTCCAAAATTGATCATGGTTTTATGAACTACAAATCCCTATTACATTGGACATCCATTAATATACACATCCCAATGCCCCAGCTATCTGATCACTGCCCTCTTATCCTGAGTATTGGTTCAGCTGCTATACACAAATAGGTAAATTTTAAATTTTGTGATGAATGGACTCAAAATAATAATATGATGCAGGTAGTTAGTGAAGCATGGAAAACCCCTACATATGGAAATCCTATGCTTTGTTTGCAAGAGAAACTGAAGAGTACTAAAGTGGCACTAAAAACATGGGCAAGAGACATATATGGACAAGGCAACAAATTGTCAACTGACATAGCAGCTCAACTTGAACAAGTTCAACAAATGATCCTAAATTTAAACACTGACCCTGCCTTAATCTAGAAAGAAATTGATCTATCCTCTCAACTTGAAAAAGCCTATGATACTGAAGCAAAAATGGTGATGCAAAAAAACAAGCAAATATGGTCTACATATGAGATAGGAACTCAAAACAATTTCATGCTTCCTTAAAAATCAGACAAGCTAAATCAACAATTCATCAAATAACTGATATGCATGGTGTATCTCGATCTACACCTACTCAGATTGATGTTGCTTTCCTCAACTACTACACTACATTACATGGTGGCCCTCCCTTGTCTTCAAACAACACCTTTATCAACAATCTTACAATCCCAAAGTTATCCAGTGAACTACAATCAACTATGACAAATCCTAATACAGACGAGGACATAAAGAATTCTATATTTACAATGAGGAAGTTAGCCTCCCCTGGCCCTGATGGATTCATAGTCACCTTCTACGCACACTGCTGGGATTTAATATCAACTGATGTGTACAAGGCTGTACACAGCTTTTTCAACAAAAGAAAAATGTTGTCCTCAAGCAACTCTCCAAATCTTGCCTTTGTTTCCAAAAAATCTAATCCCACTGATGTCACACAATACAGACCAATAGCATATTGCAATGTCATATACAAGTCCATTTCAAGAATCCTAGCCACAAGGCTCAAAACTGCACTGCAAACTCTTATTTCTCCCAACCAAACAGCCTTCCTCCCTAATAGAAGTATATTGGATAATGTCCTTCTGACACATGAATTACTGAATGGATACTCCTCACCATACAAATATCATAGGGAAATGATGAAAAAAGACATAAAGAAGGCTTTTGATACTATCAACTAGACATCCATTATGACCTTACTTGATAGGATGAACTTCCCCCCTAAATTCAGCAACTGGATATACAAATGCATTTCTACTGTGAGATATACTTTAGTCTACAATGCCCATTCTGTTGGGTATTTTAAAGGTAAAAATGGATTGAGACAAAGAGATCCCATCTCTGCATACTTGTTTATAATGATAATGGAAACTTTCACTCTTGCTATACAAAGGCGGGTAGAACTGAAAAACTTTGTCCTTCATTCAAAATGCAGAAACCCCATGGTGACCACTCTGGCCTTTGCCGATGACTTGCTTATATTTACCAAACCTACAGCTTTGTCCCTACAAACTATCATGAAAACCCTTGCCTTATTCTATGAGTTCACTAGTCTACAAACTAAATCTCAGAAATCTTATATATATTACAGGGTTGCCAAATCACCAAATATCTGATTGCTTGAGCATCACCAAAATGCTTCCTCTAGACACTGACATGGCTTACCTAGATATTCCTCTGGCAACAAAAAGAATCACAGTAGCTCAGTGTATTCTACTATATGAAAAAATAACCGATTTAATGAATAGATGGGAGAATCATCACATATCTCAACCAGGGAGGATAGTAATAATTAATACAGTCATCATATCCATGACAATATATTGGAGTAGAACCTTTCCACTGCCAACTAAACTTCTTGCCATGATCAGATCTGCCATCATAAAATTTTTGTGGTCAGGAACAATACACATAAAAAAATTGTCTCCAATTACATTCAGCAAACTTGAAATCCCTAGAGGCAAAGGTGGATTGGGAATAAAAAATATGAAGAATTGGAATGTTGCAATCTTGTCTAAGCACTTCCAGAATCTAGTTACCAGATCAAATACGCTATGGGTAAAATGGAGCATCAAACACAACTTTAAGGATGAAAAAATATGGTTGGCTGAACCAAAACAAGCTCAGAGCTGGGTATGGAAAACAATAATTAAAATACGTGATATATTGCTTCCAAATACACAACTAATCCTATCCTCTGACAGCTTATCTAAAGTCTGGACAACTCCATGGTTTAAGAAAGGCATGGTACTACAGAGATCCCTCTCATATGACAATATATGTGATGCCCCACCCCGAGACCCACATTAACAAAGAGTATTATTAGATATTACTGTCTGCTAATGTAGAGAATAGGGTTGGATATGAGCGACCATCTATAGCCTTCTCTTAAATATCTATTGAATACGTCGACAAATGCCATATTTTTTTTTCTATCTCAAGTGGATCGACATATCCAATAAATACTTAATACAAAGCCATAGGTGGTTATAGGATCTATCAGAACAAAATACAAAAACTCAAATGGAAAACACATCACAGAACAGCAGACAATCCCATACACACACATATATAGATACATCACAGAGTATACAAAATGATACATCACATATGTGGTATGACGACCACAATACAAACATGAGTCAAAAGAATATACATATCAGAGTAGCAAACCAAAAAGGACTACACAAAAAGCTATAACAAAAAGAGCTAACAGAATAGAGTCCATGTGGAAGCAGAATAGGCTAAGTCCAAATGTACCTAAGCTGAAACACCTCGGTCTGACCCGAGTATAAAATACATGGGTTAGTCTAGCTAAACAAATCTGTAACGATCCAGAATTTCGGACATTTAATATTCAAATATTTAATTGATTTTAGATATTAATAAGTGAAATTAATAAGTCGAATAATTTAAAATTCGAATATCTGGATTTAATTGAATAATTAAATCAATAATTTAATAGTGAAATTCCAGAAATAATTGAAATCTGGGTTTAATGTGATTGAAAATGATTTATGAAGTTATATTAAATCATATTGAAGTTATAGAGATGTTATAGAACTTTTAAAATTGAATTTAAAGTTAATCTGTGAAAATTGAATATTTTAATATTTAATCGACTAGAGAAATTAGCCATTTTTCGAATAGTCTCAGAATTGGACGAAACTAGTTCCATTGGATCCGTAATAGTTTGTTATTATCGGATTTCAATTTTCGTAGCAATCGGAGTTGTCGTTTGACTGTGGCAGCTCGAAACGCATCGAAATTGTTTTAATATTAATTTGGCGAGTTAAAAATAGTCATTTTTCAAAAAGTCTCGGATTTTGACGAAACTAGTTTTATCGGATCCATAATGTGATATTATTGTATGGTTTCAAATTTCGTGTCAATCGGATGTACCATTTTTCCGGGGCAAGCCAAAACGCATCAAAATCGATTTGAATTGGTTTAATTTAAATTTGATCATTTAATTCCGTAACTCGCACAGATGATTGAATTAGCTCCCGAAACATGTTCCATTGTGTTCGGAACGCGGGGTAAACCTTAGAAACGCCAGCCGGCATGCTTCGTTTGGAGTTTGGAAAATTTTGGATGAATAGTGTTTTGCAAATTTTCTATAAAAGGACCTCCACTCTTCACTTTTGCAACCAAACCAAACCCTAACCCTAGTTTCTAAAGCCAGCCGCCACCATTAAAACTGATGGCCAGAAATCAATCTCCTTCTCCCCTCAATTACTCTCAATCCGTAGACAATTAGAAGAAGTGTTCAACATGAAAGTTGTAGAGAACGATGAGAGCTTCAAATCCATACGGAGATGATCGAAAACGGAGCAATGAATCAACGGGAAATCAAGCGAGAAGGGGCTGCGTTTTTCACGCAAATCGAGGTGATAGGGGAGGCCGAGTTCAATATGGTGGCAGCCGATGGTGGCTCTAGAGCGGGGCTTCGCAACGGTGGTCTCCGATCGTCTTCAAGTCGAGTGAGTTGGTTGTGAAAATTGCGGGAAGTTTGGCGGCTATGGGTTGTTGTTACGTGAAAAGTAACGTGAGGAAGATGATGATAAGGAATGGCCAGATCTGGTGGGAAGGGAATGGACGGCCAGATTTAGTTGCAGGGTTAGAAAAATAAAATTAAAAGCTGAAATTGTTTATTTTAAATTCGTTCAAACTTTAAACTATCATAACTTCTTCATACGAGGTCCGTTTCGGATGAAATTTTTTGCGTTGGAATCGTATTGACGAGCACTATGCAATGGAGTTGGATTGGAATTGATTGGGGTCAGTGAAAATTTTGGGTAAAATTAAACGCGTGTTTAATTTTATTCGAAATAAACGCTGAAACTGAACTGAAATCAAGGTGAGAACTTCTCAATCAATCGAATTGTATTTCGATTTAAATTTTAAATAGTTAGATTTAAAATTGTTGATTGTATGTCTGGATGATAAATTTTATCTGTTATTGATTGAAATAGACATTATACGCCGTTTTTAAGCGGAGGTTATTTATTAAAAACATATACCGCGATAATTTCACATTGAAGTGGAATTGGTATTATTTATGTATATAGCAATATATATATATATATATATATATATATATATATATATATATATTGGAATATGTATATATTGGAGTTGATTTCCCGTATTGTATAGCGGATGAGACTCTATTGCGCCGCATAATAGCGGATAATATTTATGAACCCATATACCGCGATATTCCGTACTGGAGCGGAATTGGTATTGTGCTAACATCTGTGGATGTAGGGAAACAGGTTGGAGGGATCTGACTGGATTCCTCACCGTATTGATTTATTTACAGATATTGTGATATATTCTGTTATCATATGATGATATGTGATGTTTGATTGTCGTGATTGATGATTGGTGCTGTTGCATCATCGGATCCATTTTTGAAGTTTAAAAATAACGATTTTGATTTATAAAGGATTTTTAAAGTGATTTTTGAAAGTATATGTTTTATTGAATTTTGGAATTGATTCATTTTAAATAAATAAATGTTATAATTTTTATGTTATGAAAATTATGAGATTTGTGAAATAAAACCAAAGTGTGATTTTTTTGAAATAAATAGTTGATTGGTTTATAAAATGGTTTAAATTGGGATTTTTGAATAATTATAAAAGATTTATATATAAGATTTATAAAATTGATAATTATAAATTAAAATATTGGAATTATAAAACGAGTTTTTATAAGTGTTAAAAATGAAATATTAATGGAATTCGTAAGTGAATGAAATTTATAGAATTTTAAATCATGAAGATATAAAATGAATGAATTTGTGGAATAAAAGATTTATAAGAAATTAACTTATAAATTGGATTTTTGCCTTTAAATGAGATATAAATAGAATTTGTTAATAAAGGGGATTTATAAATCGAAGTTGTTATAAAATATAAAGGTAAATTTATAAACGTTGTTTTATAAATTCGAAAATCAAATTGAATTTGATAAATTAAACATAGAAATTCATTAAAGGAGATATATTCACGATTTTTGATAGCGAATTATCAATTATATGATATGTGTAGTAATGAAGAGTTCGGTTGGGAATTTTATTCACGATTTTGGACAGTGGATAATTCTTGAAATGAAATATGTAGAAACGTTAAATTTGGTTAACGTAGTATATCCACGATTTTGGACAGTGAATATATTATTAAATAAAATGGATATGTTTTGGAGAAGTGATATTATGAAATGAAGTAATCGTTTTAAAAGATGTTTTAAAACGTGTTAAGTATCGAAACCATAGATTTCAACATTCATTGTTGAAATAGACGTTTCCGAGAAATAAGGAAATGGTGGACTATAACACTGTTGTTATAGTAAATGGTTTCCGAAAGGAAATATTTTGTGTAGTATTGGGATTTATATATCTATCTAAATTTTGAATCCCTATACTAGTGATTTTGAGTCGTCGTAACGATGTTTTACGTAACATTCGTTTTGACTCAAATAAAATTTATGAAAGAGAACGTTTTCCTTAAAGAATGAAATATATACTTAATTATGATTTATGTATATCGAATATTTTCCAAGTGTTGAAAATAAATGATTTGTGAATTACTTATTATTAAATAAGTATGGAAATATTTTCCAATATGAAATGAAAGGTTTGAGATTTTATCTTTTAAAGATAAATTGAAAATATTTGAAATTTGTTTCAAATGGTTAAGCGTGGAAAATTATGTATCTTGTAAAGATATTTTTGGAAATTAAATAATTTGGAAAATTATTTGGAATCTGATGATGTTGCGCATCTTTATTGATAGTTAAATAACCGACTATCAATAATTACCTGGAATGGGTATTTGTTGTGATTTGCTTGAATTTGAATGCCACACTTATTTTTGAATAAGCGCTCACTATTCGGGTAAGCCGGGAAAGAACCTTTGGGTCGTATAACCCATTCCGAATATGTGATACGTCGTAATGGATTGCATTTGATGACCGGTGTTGAAGAGCGGATATTTTTGAAAACGGAAGGATTACCGTCGAGTTACTCTGCATCGGCTGATCTCCGATATAGAGGTTTTATCACCCTTAGTGACGGGAAGTCCGGACGTGATTAGAAAATTATCTTGATTTGCAAGGACTTCGTGAGAAGTGCCTTCGGTTCTGTTCGATCCCGGAACAGACTTGTATGGATTGTATGTCTGACATTACAAATTGAGATATAAAGCTGGTTTCTATCAAATACATATCTGTTAGTGGCGGAGAATTTATTCTCTTAGCTTAACACCCTTCTCTGAGACGTACGAGCTCAGAGATTATGTAGTTGAAGGTTATCAGCGATATACTCCCAATTTGGTAACGTGGCATGCTGAGTGTTGCTGTGAAATGATCATTGTTTGATCATTTGTGATATGATCATTTGTTTGATCATTTATCTTTGTGATCATTACTTTGATCATTTGTTGACCCAAAGCATGGCTTTGTACCAAAGCGTGGCTTTGTGGACGAGACTTCGTCGGACCTCACACCCCGGAAATGGTCAAAACAGGAAGGATGCAGCAAGGTTATTAGGGGGTAGCGCCCCTTTAGTGTATGTCATTCCTTCTGGATAGAGGTGGTATCATGGTATGGAGCCCAGATACTTAACCTATGTTGTTGCTGCAAACTTATTACTTTGTGGTTGTTTGAATCGAGGATCCTCGGGAAGATCAGTTACGATCGGGGGATGACATATTCGTGTTAGTAGTTACCCAGTTAGGGGTAACCCGGCCTTGTGTTGGCAGAGATCTAACTGTAATGTTAGGTTATTTCTCGGGTCGTCTTTCCAGAGGCGTACCTATGTGGCAATGGGAAGTTCATTGGCCTGACCATTTGTTGGAAATCCAAACTCCAATACGCACCTTGTACGGTTTTAGTTGTAGAACTACTTATGGTGGTCACCACTGTTTAGATGGTAGCTATAGTAGGCATAAGTGCGGAATGCCTATGCTAGCTAAGATTTATATTATACTTTCGAAATGTTTTCTACACTATGCACTAATAATAATATCAAAAAGGATTTGATTTTGCGTAGTAAGCATCTTTGACTATCATAAGAAGAAATCTCTCTGCGTTTGCATTGTGTGTGTGGCGGGAGGTCTTATGGTAGTTTCATTTTCCAAAAGCATTGTGAATTGTCTTTAAAAAAAATCATGTTATTGTTTTAAAGATAAACTGTTTTAAGTTCTCACACCAGTCACCATGACTGACCTGGAGTTTATTGTTTCCTTCCTAAACTCTGGGTGCCCACCAATTTCCACACGGGTAGTCTAGAGTTAGGTTATCAGGTCATTCTGGATTCGGGATGCTGTGGAGCTTAGTAGCGAGCTGGATAACGAGACGTACCACTTGTATATGATATTATTTATTCCGCTGTGTATTCTGTATGAGGACAAGTTTATATAACTGTCTCGTGTTGTATTGTTGTTGTAAACTCTGATGAGGATGTAATGTATAAAATGATATAGTTCTTTGATTTAAAGATTATTCATTTATCTATTATATGTTGTTCCGCTGCGAATGTTAGATTCTGATATTGTTTCTGTTTCTGTGTTCTTCTGTTGATTCTTTTTTCTTTTTCTTCTATCTTTTTCTTCTACCTCTTCTTCTTAAACCCTAATGGTTCGGTTTTCCGTTCATCTTGAGTTAATCGATGGAGATTAGTGTCTATTCAAGGGGTACATAAAAGTGGACTATTACAAAATCAGTTAACAAAGATAAGCGATAATATGAGCATAAGGATAATGTGATAATATTCTCGAGTGAGAAGGGACAACTAAAGTGTATGATTACATCAAGTGATAATATGGTATCACTACACAAACATATAATCTCAAAAGAGGTAAAATAACCCATAAAACGCTAAAAGTAGCGAGCCTCATATCATCGGCATTCATAAAACATCAAATATGGTTTAGGGAAAAACCTAAACCCCCCATCTTGGCAAACCCAAAACATGCATAAAGAGATCCCATCTCAAACACGCCATAAGGCAAATATATCTCCAAAGAGGGGAATAAAATCTCAAGTAAACGCCAAACGGCAAATCTCATATAACGCCAGTGTAGGCAATTCAAATGTCAAAAATAGAACTTTCAAAAGTTCAAATTCCCAAAAGGTAATCGCCACAAAGATATATCGAATGGTTCAAAGGACCAATTTCGAAAATGGGCGATACACTAGGGAAAATAGTCAAAGACACCATCTCAAAAGTGTTTGCACGTGCATGTGGACGAAGCCTTGCCAAGTACTGTTATCTCAAATAGGTACCTCGCCCGAAGGCAAAACGTCACAATGACAAATACACCGCAATGGAAAATACGCCGCAATGGCAAACGTCTCAAAGACAAATACACCGCAATGGCAAACACCACAATGGCAATGACCCGAAGGTCCAGTACTGGCACGCCGCAATGGCAAATGTGTCACAAACTCTTGAATAGGAACCCGAATAGTGTTAACGTGCGTCCCATACCCCATGTTCACACTAAACGGTTTACTAACCGCCAGTAAATTTCACACTCAAAGCAGTAAAAAGTTTACCTCGTCTCATCGATAAACTCAACCCGAAGGTCAAAACGATCAAACGGACAAGTCAGGAATTAATCGATAAGATAAATGCATGTGTCTCATACCATGTGTTTTACCAAACCATTTAATTCTCCTTCTCATTTGCTCGAATACTGCAAAAACGTGTATTTTATATATAAAAAAATTTATTTGAGAAAACAAGCTCTTAAACCATTTTCCGAAATCAATTTTGAAGACAATATTTGAAAATTCTCTTATTATAGAGAATAAATAGATTTTATAGCTTAAAGTAATTTAAAAATATTACATAATAATTATTTTAAATGCCAAATTATTTTAAAAATTATTTCAAAATTGTTTGGAAAAACCTGTGCACGAAATCAAAGAAATCACTCAAAACCGTCATTCTAATTCAATTCAAATTCAATTCAAATTTGAATTTCAAATTCATCAAAACTTGGCTAGCCTATTGATAGGCATCATAGCCCTCAAAAAATTTCTAAAATATCACAAAAACATGAAGTAAAAGTCAAAAGTCGGACGGAAAAAGAACATAAAACGCGTAGGCAAAATAATACCCTGGTTTGAAATCTTCTCTGGATTCAACTTTCGGACATAAAACAGGTGGCCGAATGATGTTTGATTGAACTAAAAATTGGTGTGCACAAAGTAAAAAACTTCATCTTTCAAACAAAAAAAAGAATCAATAAATTCCGACATAAAATGAAAAAGTTACGGTGTCTCAAACATGGACTCAGACCATGTTTGTAACAGTTCAACGAGAATGTACCCAGGCCTGAAATCCCATTCTAGCTTCAATTTCCAAGTATAAAACAGAGTAATAAACGGCATCGGATTGAGCTCAAAATTGATATGCATATAGAAGAAAACATCATCTTTGAAACAAAAAAAATAATCATGCAATTTTGATAAAGTATGAGAAAGTTATGATGTCTCAAAGTTGAACCCAGACAGTGTTTTCACTGTAAAACTCTGGGCAAAAACATGCTCCGGATCAAAGTTCGGCAGCATATTTCTACAAGCTATTTAGGTCGAAATGACCTGAAATTTGGTATGATTATAGTAGAAAACTCTATCTTTCAAAAAAAAAGAATCACACAATTCGAGCAAGAAACAAAAGAGATGATGTCTCAAACATGGACTCGGGCCATGTTTGCAGCAACTCAGAAAACAAAATGTGCAGGTAATTTCTAGGCCGTGCATTGATTTTGCAGCAAGATTTTCAGGTATCAAACGAAAGTGTTCTGCTATGAAATTTTGCAAATATATACTACAATAAATGAACTATCAATAGAAGAAAATCCGACAGCATTTCGTTGCCGAAATCAAAAGTTATAGGCATTCAAAAAGGCAGTATGAAACAGATTTCAAACAGAAAACTACAAAAATTTACCGACAAAAGCCAAATTTTTGATTGCTTTTGCACTTTTTTTAGCTTGGCTCAGCTAGATTATGTGAGTATTTCAACCCACCTTGCTATTTAGATGCAAAGACTCAGATTTTAGCAGCAAGTTGGAAGCTTTGGCTTGAGAAATAGCCTCTAAGAACATATACAAGAGAAGAACAATGCATGCAAGAACAAACAAACAGTAAATTAGAAAAACATTCATTGTAACAAGAAATTATTTGATGAAATTGGTTGATTTGGAGTTGATTACCTTTGATTTATCTCTAGATTACAAAAAGACTTTAATTTGGTGAATTTTAATTGAGAAATTGGTTGGATTTTGCAATTTGGAGGAAGGGTTTTCTATTTTCTTGTTTACTAGTGGAAGAGGAAGATGAGTTGAGAAAAAAGAACGTACTGCTAATGTTTTCTCACTTTCTTACCAGGTTAAGGGATAATGGGCCAAATGGGTTTAATGGTAAAAGAAAATAAATTGGCCTAAGGTTTAATTAATCAACACTTAACAATATATGTGCATATATCACATATATACAAACAAAATGCATTTTCTTCATATTTACACATAAGAAAAATATGAAAACTTGTTTACATACAAAGTAAAACATTTTCTATCATATAAAAAGATTAATTTGTATTTTTAAAATATTTTTATTATTAAATTCCTTTATTTAACAAAAATGCACTATTTACTCAAATAAATGAATAAAACCATGTTTTTAACTCCTAAAATTCCACAAAATTTATTTTATCACTTAGAAAAATATTTCAAACCATTTCAAAACATTATTTATAGCCAAAACTTATTTTTAACCCAATTTCCACCTTTTATTTCAATAAACTACCTTTAAAAATTATTAAAAGAAGCAAATAGGCAATAATGAATATAATTATTGCATTTTCTCTAAATAAAAACTATTTTCCATTTATTATTAACCCAAACAAATAAAATAAAGTTCTTTTTCATTTTATTTCCACAATTCCTTATTTATTCCAAATAAACAATTTAATTTCTCCAATTTTAATTTTAAATCACAATATTAAATTATAATTATCATTATAATTCAATATTGACAAGTAATCTCCAAACCAGGGTTGTTACAGACTCCCCCCGTTAACAAAATTGCATCCTCGCAATTCCTAGAGAAGAATTTGTATTCATCTATTTAATTTCATCACTCAAAAAGAAAAGAAAATAAGCTTGAGATAAAGAGACATTCTCGCCATCGCTATGCGAAGATAGAAAACCGGGATAGGATCGCTCGATAAACTCTTTGGTTTCCCAAGTGCAGTCATTGGGATTAGCGGACCATTGAACTTTAACGAGCGGCACGTCCTTGTTTCGAAGGTGTTTCACCTCCGTAGCAAGTACGTGAATAGGCTGCTGTACAACAGATAGGTCTGGTGAGATCTCAAGCTCTTTTAAATCAGGAGAATCGATAACAGAATCCGACTCTCGAAGACACTTCCGAAGCTGAGAGACGTGAAACACATCATGAATGCCAGATAGATGAGCTGGAAGTGAAACTCTATAAGCCACAGGGCCAATACGTTCAGTAATAGGAAATGGTCCTATAAAGCGAGGAGCCAGTTTCCTAGTCGTATTGAAGCGCATGACCCCTTTCAAAGGAGAAACACGAATAAAGACGAGATCTCCAATAAAGAACTCGAGAGGCTTCCTACGGTTGTCCGCGTAGGATTTCTAGCGACTTTGTGCCTCTTTCATTCTCTGACGAATAAGTTCAATCTTCTCAGAAGAATCACGAACAGAATCTGGGCCAAGAATAAGCTTCTCCCTGGATTCCAACCAACATGAAGGTGATCGACATGGCCTTCCGTATAAGGCTTCAAAAGGAGCCATACCGATACTGGACTGAAAACTATTATTGTAGGAGAATTCCACAAGAGGTAGGTGATCCTCCTAACTACCACTGAAATCTATAATGCAAGCACGGAGAAGATCCTTGAGAATACGATTCACCCATTCAGTCTGTCCATCAGACTATGGATGATATGCTGTGCTGAAATTAAGCTTTGTTCCCAAAGCTTGCTGAAGACTCTGCCAGAAATGACTCGTGAATAGTGGGTCACGGTCACAAACAATCAAACTAGGAACACCGTGAAGTCTCACGATTTCCTTGATATATAACTTGGCCAAATGAGAAGCACTCCTATTAGACTTAATAAGGATGAAATGAGCTGATTTGGTGAGGCGATCAACAATAACCCAAATGCCAGAATGGCCCGATCTCGAACGAGGTAGGCCGTCAATGAAATCGATCGAAATTTCCACAATGGAATCTCTAGAGGCTGAAGGAGACCAGAAGGGCGCTGATGTTCAGCTTTGATACGTTGATAAGTCATGCAATTACTCACATAACTCGCCACATCGCGCTTCATGCCTTCCCAATAAATAAAGGCGATGCATATCGACGTACATCTTACTACTGCTAGGATGAATGGTATACTTAGAACGACGACAGTCATCGAGAATGTCATGCCTAAGTGCAGAACCAGAAGGCACAACAAGACGGTTCTTCTTGCGAAGACACCCATGAGAATAAATGCTGAAATCCCTCAACTCCTCGTCATGGGACTCAGACTCACAAATTTGGATAAGGTGCATAAGATCGGGATCACGCCGTTGAGCATCAGCAATATGATCCAATAAGCTGGGTCGAGCTTCCAAACTGAATAATAGAATAGGCGAATCAGAAGATGGAGCTCGATCACGAATAACACAAAGAGATAAGGTCTCAAGAACATCCCACTCGGCTAGCATCATAGAAACAACAGCCGAATGTTTGCGACTAAGTGCATCAGCAACACGATTACCCTTACCAGAGGTATACTGGATATCGAAGTCATGGGAGGCAAGGAACTCGAGCCAACGTTATTGCCTCATATTGAGCTACTTTTGTGTGAACAGATATTTCAAGGACTTGTGATCGGTGTATAAAATGAAGTGCTCGCCTAATAGATAATGGCGCCAAATCTTCAAGGCGAAGACAATGGCGGCTAACTCGAGGTCATGAGTGGCATAGCGTACTTCATTCGGCCGCAGTTGCCTAGAAGCATAAGAAACTACCTGATCCTTCTGCATAAGCACGCTACCAAGGCCACAATGACTAGCATCAGTAGACAACAAGATCTTGATTCCATTCAGGAATCACTAGAATAGGAGCATTAGTGAGAAGCTCCCTCAACCGCTGAAAAGAAGCTTCACACTTGTCGGACCAAATAAATCGAACGCCTTTCCGAGTAAGGCTGGTGAGAGGAAGCACAACGCGGGAAAAGTCTTTAATGAATCAGTGGTAATAACCCGCCAATCCAAGGAAGCTACGAATCTCATGAACATTCTCAGGCCTCTTCCAATTCTGGATGGATTCGATCTTCGACAGATCGACCGAAATGCCTTCGGAAGAAAAAATGTGGGCTAAGAACTTAACCTTATTCTCCCAGAAATGGCACTTGGAGAATTTGGCTTTAAGATGATAGTGACGAAGAGTACTCAAGACAATTCTCAAGTGATTAGCATGCTCAGCTTCAGACTTCGAATAAACAAGGATGTCGTCGATGAACACAAGGACGAACCTATCGAGATATTGCCGGAATACTCAATTCATAAGATCAACAAAGAAAGCAGGAGCATTCGTCAAACTGAACGGCATAACGAGCCACTCGTAAGATCCATATCGAGTGCGGAAAGCTGTAAGAGGTATGCTATCTTCTGCGACTCGGAGCTAATGACAACTAGTGGCAAGGTCGAGTTGAGAGAAGACCTTAGCGCCACTCAATTGATCGAACATATCGTCGATCCTAGGTAATGGATACCTATTCTTGATGGTCAACTCATTAAGCTTGCGATAGTCGATGCAAAGCCTAAGAGTTCCATCGGACTTCTTCACGAAGACGACCGCGGCACCCCACGGTGAAAAACTAGACCAAATCAACTTCTTGGACTCAAGCTCTAAAAGTTGCTTCTTGAGTTCCTCATTTTCTTTTGTAGACATCCTCATGGGAGGATGACTAACTGGTTGTGCGTCTGGAATGAGAACAATGTGGAACTCAATTACCCGCTTGGGTAGCAAACCCGAAACAGGCTCAAATACATCAGAGAAGTCACAAACAACAGGAATACGAGATATATCATCATCATCTCGTGAGTCTAGAGAATATAAAACCACTTCGGAATTATCCACATTCCGAAGAACAAGTGATAGCTGAGTAGACGAATCTGGATGTCAAAGATATAAAATTCTCTCAGAACAAATAATCCTGGCATCGTATCGCACTAGCCAGTCCATACCCAAAATCATATCAAATCCCAAATAAGAACTAATGTGCAGATTCGCACGAAAAGAAAAGCCACATAAAGCAATCTCAACATCATCACAAAGCATGCTAAGGGTTGCGGATCCCCCAATAGGATTCACAATCCTCAATGAAGTAACCATACAAGAAACATCCAAAGACAAATCATCGACGAGCTTCTTCGATACGAATGGATGCGACGCACCCGTATCAAAGAGGACTCGAATAGAACGATCACGAAACAACAATGAACCTTCAAGAATAGAAGGAGAAGTACCTCTGCGCTAAGAAGAACCTCCAGATGCATCCGCTACATTCAGCTTGCCAGATTTAGAATTATTCGGAGCAATAGGACAAGTGGAAATACGATGGCCTTCCTTCTTGCAATAGCGGGAGAAGAGAGGCTTAGGACAATCTCGAATCATATGGTCAGAAGAACCACAATTGAAACACCCCTTCCGAGTAGGAGGTGCTCCACTAGGCTTGGAACTAGGACAAGATCTAACGGGCTTCTTCTTATTGGAAGGGAAAAACTTTGGCTTATGAAATGGGAACTTCTTTTTATTAGGGTTCTTGCGAACCTCAACCTCATCACCACTATCGCACTCCTTCTCGACGGCTTCGAGATGAAGCGTCGAGTCAACCAACTCCTCGATCTTAAAATGCGGATTAAGGATCTTAAGGCTAGAATTAACACTAGAAGGGGGTGAATAGTGTTTTAAGAAATTTGTTAATCTTTTTGAATTTATCTTAATTTGTTAACAATGTATACACTAATCAGACACAGATAAGAACACAGAATCAAACATAGATGCAAATATAAAGTAAAAGCAGTAAAGGAAAGAACACACCGGATTTTATACTGGTTCGGAGTTACCCTACATCCAGTCCCGCAACACAAATACGGATTTCCTTTAAAAAACAATTCTTACAAATACAACCCTCGATTTCAAGGCTACGAGGTACACCGCTCTAGATTCACAATCCTTTGGGTAGAGATACTTCATTTATCGGGCAACAAGTTCACCCAATTGATTTCCAAGGCTACAATCACACCTTCTCTCGCTCAATTGATTACAAAAAGTCTATAACTCAGATTAGCACTTGGATCTTGTAGAGATAGTGGAGAGATTCAAAACCAGAAATTATCTAGTTAGATTCGATATTGATTTCGGCAGAGTAATGGTGTAATTTGTAAATAAGAAAGTGGAGAAGAAGAAGAGAAGTTAAATCAGAGAAAAAAGTAAATAAAATTCGTTGAAAACACCCTTTATTTATAGTAGATCAATAGCCATGTCCATTGGTGAAGGGATGTGGTGAATAGACACTTGTTTTAAAACACAATTTAACTGTCACCATGTCGACAGGGGTACATGTGACCATGTCGACATGCCCTTGTATTTTTTGGTGATTTTTTTTTCTTTGAAAATAATTTCTATATTATATTATATTTATATTTAAACTTTAAAATATACTTATATATAGTTATAATACGTAAATAACTATAGAGAACAATATTAAAATATATATAATAATTTTATATACTTTTATATTTAAATCTTAAGTATAAATATATAAAACAGCTAAATATATTAATATCAAAATTTTAGTTTAAAAACTTAGGATAATAATTTAAAATCAAAGATATTTAAAATTAAGGATGTTTAAAACTATGGATATTTTTAAGGCTAAAATATATTGAAAAACCAGGACAGATGTTTTTGGTTTTTAAACAGGAATATTTAAAATCATTTTGAAAAACAAGCTATATATTTTGAAAATCATTTTGAAATAAAAGTAAGTGGATACAAAAAGATGTTCCACTAGATTTTTCATAGGTTCCATCCCTTTAACGAGCACGAAGTGGATTCCATTCCACGAATAAAATAGATTTTAAGTTGTCAGTGTCTTTCTATGAGTTTTAACAATATTCCTAACTATATAACTTATCTTGGAAACTTGAACTCGTGAAATTCTTGATACTCATGAGTCTTGAATCTTGATATCTTCAATCTTTGATCTTGAATCTTTATACTGTACAGTTCTTCATTCTTTAGTACCTGCAAACATATCTATATATATCTACACAATAATGTTAGTATTATATATTTTATAATCTAATTCTAAGTAAGGTTGTTTTCATCAAAACCAACTCCTCAGGGAATAACAATCTCCCCCTTTTTGATGATGACACCCTTTGTTTATAAAATATCACTTTTATCCTAATACTTCTAATAACTCCCCCTTAATCTATGCCTAACTATCCTATTTTATACTTCTCCCCCTTTGTCATCAACAAAAAACCATATAACTCCATAATTATAATACTATATAACTCTATATAACTCCACCTGAAACTAA
Organism: Allium fistulosum; assembly: GCA_030737815.1. Classification (NCBI taxonomy): domain Eukaryota; kingdom Viridiplantae; phylum Streptophyta; class Magnoliopsida; order Asparagales; family Amaryllidaceae; genus Allium; species Allium fistulosum. The sequence continues at coordinate 572,231,504 of CM060906.1, forward strand.
GACTACATTACTTGTGATTATAATGATAGTGTTATCATACATAATCAATACTTAACTTTAAACTAAACTCTTTATAACTACTTTTCCTAACTACTAAACTATTTATTCAAAAGATAAGAGAATATACGAATAAGAGAACACAAATTATTTATTGATAATGGAGTTTTTAATATAAAAATAGATAGTTAAACTGATAATCATGATAACTTAAAAGATCATATATTATTAATACTAATCATATGTATGTTATATTTTACACACATAATATCAATCCATACTAAGTCAAATTCAAGTAAATCAAACAAAATCCTAATTAAGCAAGCAAACGAATAAAAATTAAACAAAGTTAATCAAATATTACGAGGAACATCAACCCATCCTTCTTCTCCAAAGATAGGGTTTTGTTTGATGGCATCCCAATTCTCATTATCAACAGAGAGAGAAACGGGAGGATGTGCTTCATTATCATCCTTGTGCAGGGAGGAAATCATCCATTGAATTGCTTCGAAATGCCTTTCTTGCTCCTTGATCATCTGCATTTGACTCAATTCTAAGTGACGCTGATTACGGAGAATGATAGAGAGAATATTCTTGAAGGATTTAAGAGTTTCTTCAAGATTTTCAGATAAATTGTGAATAGGATCGGCCATTTTTGTGAAAAAGAGAAGAAATATAGATATAGATAAGTAATGATTTTGAGTAAAGATTTCTAGAAGAGAACAGGTATTTATAGGTGTAAATTTCGTTTGAAATGAATAGATACAAGTTAGTTATTTAAAATTCAAAAATTAAAATGAAAAGACACTTCAGATTTTAAGCATGTCGACAGGGTGCCTTTGGGGGTTGTCGACAGGGTCATCTGTGTTTTGATGACTTGTTTTTGATTTTGAATAAATGTATATATATATATTTATATATATCATATTAACAGTTATTCTAGAGATGAAATAAGCTAGATAACAGAAAGAACTTCAACATTAATTCAAACTGGAATGATACATGGATTAAACAACATGAAATACAATAACATTCAAACTTAAAACAAACATAAACAACTACGACAAGGTATGAAAAGATAGATCTAATTGAAGGATGATGAGGATGATGAAAGGTTAAACTTCTTGCTGACTTTTGAGAAGAACTTGTTCATCTTAGAAGACATTTTATCCAACTTTTTACTAACGGATCTCTTAAGTGTCCGTTGATTTTCTACAATTATCTTTTGGTTTTTGATAATAATCTTGTTGGTTGGTTTGGAGGTGTAATCAATACTTTTGTTAGCACCAAAATTGGTCACTAACCTCGTAGAGAAAGATTGTGTAGAGATATAAGTAATGAAGATAAATTAAACAAGGAAGAGAATGCTAATTTAAATGCAGAAAGTAAGAACACCAAATTTATAGTGGTTCAGCGTAATTGCCTACGTCCACTTTGAGGTTAAACTTTATTGATCTTCTTAATAGTTGATTACAAATACAATTCATGAATCAAATGCTTGAATGAAGTTGTTAAGTAGAGAAGATGAGTCTCAAAAATGGCAGAGTCTCCCCAGTGTTCTCCAAAAAGGATCCATTTCATTGTGCTCCTGCCCTTCTATTTATAGAGGAAGATGGGTTGGACTTCCTTCATGGGCTTAGGAACAAGGTGCCTCTTCCCATAGTGGGTGAATCTGCGCACCAGGCCAGGCAGGCCGAATGCTTTTGCTTTATTGTGGGCCTGACAACTTGCTACCACCTCCAGTCTCTCCTTGATCAGAATCTTGTCTAGTGCTAATGATAATTTCTTCAACCGTCGTTTTGTAACCGGGCCAAGATGCCGGTTAACACTTGCCCCCCAAAGTGTGTCGTGTGAAGCAACACAACACGCTTTGAATCAGCGAGTATTCCTTGTCTTTAGAAAGAAATCCACCATGTTTCTTGAATAGTCATTATCCTCCAATTTATCCTCCCAAGGTGTTGTATCCTTCTTTGGTCATCGTGATGCTCGGTCGATTCCCAATATTATAAATCCAGGGTTGTAGTTCATTAGTGGCCATCCGTGTCTGATTCTGCAGAGCTAATAAGCTTCGGCTATATGATCTAGTCTTCTCTTAATAACCCTTAGTGCAAATTCAATTTCTGTTGATTTCAAGAAGTTGAACTTTTTCGGATGTACACATGCACGTTCGGGTACATGTTCTTGCCATCGGCTCTCGGATGCGTTTTATATGCTCATAAGTCATCACCAACTCCGTCTAGTTTAATTGCAATTCAATCGCGATTCCTTGTTTGTATTTTCTGTGAAATAAGGGTTGCAATCAGCCACTTGAGGAGTTTTCCAAACCTCTCTTCAGTACAGACTCTATGATTTTGTTCACAGCTTCAACCTGTCCATTTGCAGTTATAATGGATCATGGAAGGTCATAAGGACAGATGACGTTACGGATAAAGAAGTTGATTATTTTCTTCATCTTGGTCGTGGTTAAGAGTTCTTCATCTGCCCATTTGGTGACGTAATCAATTGCTATGATGGTGTATTTCGCACCATCTTTAGGATCGACAAGAAGATGATTTCAGTGCCCCCAAGTGCCAAACGGCTATGAACTAGCCATTTGACTAATTTCCATCGGCGGGGTTCCCAGATTTTTTGCATACATCTTGCACTCGTCACATTGTCTAGCATGATCAACCGCATCTGGGTTGATAGTTGGCCAGTAATACCTATAACAGAGTATCTTCTTTATCATGGTTTTCCCCCTGATGTTATTACCGCATTCTTCTTCATAGACTTTGCTCAAGATATCATCATGGGCGATATGCTGAAGCAAGGGGATGGATAAACTCCTTTTGACACACGACTTATTCTTAGATTATCTGGCGTGAAGCTTTGAGGAGGATGTGTCGTTTTCCATTCCTCCGTTCAGTAAGAATTCCTCATTGTAGATAGTCTTTGATAGGAGTCAACCATGACACCTTTTCATTTTGTTCGCTGAGTACGTGTGTAATGATGTAATACGTGAAGTCGGTTAGTAGCTCTTGGACTTGGCCGAGATAAGGAGCAAGACAATGCCCCCTAGCAAGATCAACTTCCTTAAATTTGTATACTACCAATCAAGAATCACAAAAGATATGTAAAGTTTTCACTTCAAATCCTCTAGCAAGTTTGAGGCTGGCAGTCAAGGCTTCATACTAAGCATCGTTGTTTGTTACAAGTAAATCGAGTTTTAGGACGTTGCAGATTGATCGTTCCTCAGGAGTCATAATCAAGCCATACACTAATCATTGGATGCTCCATCTACGTACATTTTCTATCTTATGGTTGGTTCTCTGCTACTCTTCGAGTAGTCATCTGAGGTAGTGAATTTGGGTGTGAGGTCTGCTAATTTCCGTCCTTGGATAGCCCTTCGTGGGAAATAAGTGATATTGAATTAGCTTAGTTCGATATTCTATTTAAGTAGTCTTTCAGACGTCTTAGGTCATTGTGTGCCCTGTCGCAATGGCTGGTAGGCATTGACGTTGATGGGGTGAGCCTAAAAGTAAGAGTGGATCTTTCATGATGAAATCAATAGAGATTGTGCTATCTTTTGTAGCTTCGGGTTGATATCCAATGCATGGCTTGCGATAGTTAATGAAATCACATATGCATGTCAGAATGGGTCCAAAGGAACATATCATCATTTATTCAGAAAAATCCAATTAATTCTTTTATCATCATTGCACTGAGTTGTGATCCGTTATTCAGCACCCGGAAAAGGTCGCCATGGCTGGCTGCTATGTTGACCGTCAGCTTAGCAGGTGCCATCCCAGATTCTTTGAGTAAAGATGTAACTATTTTGCATAACATTCAATGTGAAATATGGTTGGGACGGTCAATGTTGATGGTTACTCTGGTCGAATCCTAGAGTCTTTCCATGAGTTGTTAAGTCAAATAATGAAGGGCTCTGAATGCTCTAATTGATTATCTGCAAATGGCCAAAGATCAGGCTTAAAAGCACGTTGAAGGAAATGTCGAGTAGGGGCCAGCCTCGAGTTGCGTGCAACTACATAGCTGGATCTTGCTATGAGTTTGAATTTGCTTGTATATTCGAGTAACGCATTTTCTATTCAATGCATTCATGATCCTTCACTCGCCCTTCGGGTTGGAGTGACAGTCAGTTGCCCCCAAGCTTCGGCATCGATTTAACGATTCTATCTCTAGGCATCCTCTCGGTCGTTTCCTTGAGTAGCTGTAAGCACTATATATAAGTTTTAATACTGAGCTATCGTGGCCAGTTTTTGGATGACCATGCGTCTTCTCCCAGTCTCGAGTTGATAAATGTACTACATGGACGGTTGAGTCTCGTCCTAGCTATGTTTATGTTTTCACCTAAACTCCAAAGACATAGAGGTGATTGGTGAATAGTCGGTTCACATTCATCTTGCTTCTCGCTCGTGCCCCCAGGTCTAGGGCATATACCGATAAGTAGGAAGGCCAGCCATGCCCACTTTAGCTTTACTCTCTTTCCCGTTCAATCGTGGGATCATGTAAGTCGATAGGAGACTAGGTCTCGCCTATCTTGGATTTTATCGTGGTTTTTCATTCCAAGAGGAATACTTCGATGCCACGTAAGTTTCAGGGCATAATTTGGATAGTGGATGGTCATCCACGTCCACTTTGGTTCATGCTCTGTAATTAGATCTCGGGGTAAAGTTGGCTACAAATGCAGTCGGGTTATGCTCATTCAGTTTCATACTCCTCCTGACGAATCGAACGAGGGTGCTGGAGAATTTTTGACCAAGTATTCGTGGTTTACCCTCCTTTCCATACTCTGGGGGTCATAGTTTTTCAAAAAACAAACATCCGAGTCACATTCGTATGTGCTTGGTGCGGATCGGCATTGACCCTTGGTCTGAGGTATGATATAGTAGGTTGCTCGTAGCTTTGGATGCCGTTTCGATTGGTTCTGTATTGAGGCCTCCATGCAGTCGTTGCCTCAAGTTATAAAGAACGCCACGCTAGAGCTATAGTAAGCTGTCGTATTCGGCTTTTCAGTGTTTTGTACCCCTGCCCCCAGCATTGATTTGGCCAGGTCACTAGATGGATGGTCAAACTCCATCCTCAGCGGGTTAATAATCCTCCTGTCGATTCCAGGCCGAAGTTTGCGGAATAGAAAATGGTCGGAATCCACTCGTCTATTTATCGATGTTTATACACCACTCTACATTCTGGTGACTTAGTGTTATTCTCCCTCTAGTTTACTCACGCCCAATTTGTGTTCATGCTTCGGTCCACGCTCCGGGGACTTAGAGATTTGTCGAACGGTTTGCGCTTTAGTTTACAGTTCGAGACGCAGAGATTTTCGTCAACTCGTTTATACTCTAGTTCGCACTCTGGGAACTTAGAGTAATCTTGTCCGCTTCTGGGATTTAGGGATTTTTCTGAAGTTGTCTATAATCTAGTCCATGCTCTGGGGACTGAGAGTACTGTAGTCCGCACTCTGGGGACGTAGAAGTTTTTGAGTCATTTATACTCTAGTCCTCACTCAGGGACTTAGAGTACTTTAGTCCGCATTCTGTCTCCCGTTCCAGAGGGTGAGACCTCTCGGATGGCTGAGAGTTTTCCCGAACCTGGTAGATAATCCTTCTCTTTAAGGTTCTCTTTAAGATTTCGAAAATCGTTATTCTTTATGTAGGACTATTGCATTCTTGTTTTCCACGATTTTGTGCAGGCCGTTCTGACCCCGAGCCCACTCCGAGGAGCGATGTCGCCAAGGAAGTGGGGGAGAAAACAAGTGAAGCCACTCATGCAGGGGAGGCTTCTGGTCCAGACGCTCAGGTGATCGGAGCGCTTGACGAAGACAAGTCTGAAACCTCCTCTCCTACCGACGGGGGTTATGAAGTAGAAATTACAAGCGCCTCTGAGCACACATCCGGATTGAGCATGGAGGAGTGGCTTGAGAAAGAGAGGGAGGAGACGGTCTAGGTCATAGTAGATCCCCGAGTTGTGGACTTGGATGATCCTTTGAACAAGCCGTTGAAGGTCATCCTTCCTGGCGGGTCCAAGCCCATGGAAGGCCCCCGTACTCCTTCAGTTGCTACCCCTCTATCAAAGAAGAGTACCAAGGGTAAATGCTCTGGAGAGGAGCCGTCTGGAAAGAAGTTGAAGAAGCACAAGAAGTGATTACTATCCTCGTTCAACGAGGGTTAGTTTAAGTCATGTAATTATTTTCATCTATTTCCTTAGTCCTTGTAGATAGAATGTCGACTCTGAACTTTGGAGGGGTTGTAATAGAAACTCATTTCTGAATAAGGTTTAGTTCCTTTTTCTGTCTTACAAAAGACTCTTATTGTTCAGTTTTCTTTGTGATTGTGGTTTTAATCCAAGCAGTTGTGAGTAACATAGACTTCTCAGTCCATCTTCATATAACTCGGAAACTCTTCGGGAGTCGTTGAACTTCCATTCTGTGCTTCGAGCACTTAGAATACTTTTTAGCCCGTATGTCAGGGATTTGACAAATTCAAGTCATCTGTGTCATAGTTCATATTCAGGGAACTTGGAGATCCGATTCGCTTATATTCGAGTCTGCACTCTGGGGAGTTAGAGTACTCCAGTCCGCACTCTGGGGACTTGGAGGTTTAAGTCATTTATACTCTAGTCCGTGCTCTGGGGACTTAGAGGTTTAAGTCATTTACACTCTAGTCCGCGCTCTGGGGACTTAGAGTACTCCAGTCCGTGCTCTGGGGACTTTGAGGTTTAAGTCGTTTATACTCTAGTCCACGCTCTAGGGACTTAGAGTACTCCAGTCCGTGCTCTGGGGACTTGGAGGTTTAAGTCGTTTATACTCTAGTCCACGCTCTGGGGACTTGGAGTACTCCAGTCTGCGCTCTGGGGACTTGGAGTACTCCAGTCCGCGCTCTGGGGACTTGGAGGTTTAAGTCGTTTATACTCTAGTCCACGCTCTGGGGACTTAGAGTACTCCAGTCCGCGCTCTGGGGACTTGGAGGTTTAAGACGTTTATACTCTAGTCCGCGCTCTGGGGACTTAGAGTACTCCAGTCCGCGCTCTGGGGACTTGGAGGTTTAAGTCGTTTATACTCTAGTCCGCGCTCTGGGGACTTAGAGTACTCCAGTCCGCGCTCTGGGGACTTGGAGGTTTAAGTCGTTTATACTCTAGTCCACGCTCTAGGGACTTAGAGTACTCCAGTCCGCGCTCTGGGGACTTGGAGGTTTAAGTCGTTTATACTCTATTCCACGCTCTGGGGACTTAGAGTATTCCAGTCCGCTCTCTGGGGACTTGGAGGTTTAAGTTGTTTATACTCTAGTCCACGCTCTAGGGACTTAGAGTACTCCAGTCCGCGCTCTGGGGATTTGGAGGTTTAAGTCGTTTATACTCTAGTCTGCGCTCTGGGGACTTAGAGTACTCCAGTCCGCGCTCTGGGGACATGGAGGTTTAAGTCGTTTATACTCTAGTCCGCGCTCTGGGGACTTAGAGTACTCCAGTCCGCACTCTGGGGACTTGGAGGTTTTAGTCATTTATACTCTAGTCCGCGCTCTGGGGACTTAGAGTACTCCAGTCCGCACTCTGGGGACATGGAGGTTTTAGTCATTTATACTCTAGTTCGCGCTCTGGGGACTTAGAGTACTCCAGTCCGCACTCTGGGGACATGGAGGTTTAAGTCGTTTATACTCTAGTCCGCGCTCTGGGGACTTAGAGTACTCCAGTCCGCACTCTGGGGACTTGGAGGTTTTAGTTGAGAGCAGTCGTATTTCCATTCTTTAATTTGTATGCATCTACTGTATCGAGGCTAATGTCGTCGAATGAACAATCGAACCACGTTTGCTCACGGAATGGGATTCTGCCCCCCAGGATAAGGGACGGAATTTGAAAAATGGACGATCGATTCTCGTCCGCTTGGTGATTATAGCTCTTCCAATCAAGTCAAGGAAGGAGGTATATGGAAGATGGTTGAATCACATCCATGTTGGGTTAGATAGCCAAATCTCTTACAATTTGCTCCGTATCTCCTTCTAGAAAATAAGGATAATAGATTGTTGAGTAGACAAAGTAAGTTGCATATGTTCCAAGGTGCAGTCGTGTCCATATATTGACAGCGATGGTTAGCGAGTACGCAGTCTACCATAGCTACTTCAAGTTGGGCTTTCGAACAACCTTTCGTGTTCAGGGTAGGATTTGATGTGTAGATGATCAAATCACGTCCACTTTAGACGGATCCCGGCGTCATTGAGCTTCATGAGGGGCATTTTGTCGAACTTTGTTCTATGACTCGATTGGAGTGGATGATCGAGCCATATTCATTCCAAGCAGTTTAGGTCTCCAAGTCAAATGTGGAGGTTGATGGATGGATGGTCGGTTGTTCGAATCGATCATAAGTTGAGCATACGAACTCGGATCGTCTTGAAACTTGGAACATTGGCTTCCCTGGCTTTGATTGTTATGTCTTGTTAATCGTGGCTCGATCCAGACTCGGACAAAATCCATCGATATCCATAGTGAGCCTTTGTGTAACCGATCTCCAAGACGAACTGTCACTGGTTTCTAATCAAGTTCTTGGTGTCACGGCCTTGCCAAAAGGCAGGATAACATTTGCCCCCCAAAGGACGTCTTGTGTAAACATGACGTGCTTTGAAAAACCGCAGTCTTTCATGCTGAATATTTCCATTCAGTTGATTGCTTGACAGTCGTCTTTTAATCGTTTCGTTGCAATCTTCTTTTAGACAAATGTTCAACTAGCGTGCTTTGCTTTGGTTCTTCCCCCAATTTTGGGGATGAGTATGGAGTTGATGTATGTTTATACTCCGTCTCGCACTCTGGGAGTACGAAGTTGAGTAGATGTTTATACTCCGTCTCGCACTCTGGAAATACGGAGTTGATTAATGTTTATACTCCGTCTCGCACTCTGGGAGTACGGAGTTGATCAATGTTTATACTCCGTCTCGCACTCTGGGAGTACGGAGTTGATTAATGTTTATACTCCGTCTCGCACTCTGGGAGTACGGAGTTGTGCGAAGGATCGTCGTGTATCAACCCATTTTTAACCTTGATGTGATGGCTTGCCCCCGAGCTCGAGTTTCACTTAACGAGTGGCCGGCCGTATCGCAGCCGCTCTCTACTTGAATAAATTCCACTTGTAGGATGGAATTCAGCTCTCTGTGCATCGTGATGTTGTACATTGTATTTAAACTATAACCCCAAATCAAAGGCATATGGTTGATGATGAGCAATAGAATTATTCTCGTCCAGATGTAACTCCACACGTCCGATCATGGTCTGCGTAGATTGGTTGGCAACCAAATCTGAGTACCTGGACACTTGCATCGTTTTGAAACTAGTTTAGTTCAAGCTAGTCGTAGTTCATAGAACAATTGAAATAGAGATGGAAATGGAAATAATTCAAAGAAGATTATGGTAAGTCTCATCGATATGTGAAGCAGCATCGTGTGCTCGCTATTCGACTCCGCCCCTGGCTCCTTTCAAAGGGATGTTGGTCGTCAACAGTCCAATTGATAATCATAGCCCTTTATTAATAGGCATCGGATATTCGCTGCCCGCCATTCTGCAGGACTTGTACATACTATTGAAGCTTTCCTTTCCAGGTCATCTCTTCGATCATACCTCGAAGATGTTTGTAATCGCCCGTGTTAGGATCAGTGAGCATTTGGGAATATACAACATTCCCCTGATTTTCTTTAGACTTTGGTGTACTCTCTCGAGGTTGGTTTCCAGTACCACTCCGAGTCGTGAGTCTTCAAGTAGAGGTTGTCAATTGAACCTTTCAAAGAGCATATGAGCTAAATTCTGAAGTCTTGTTTCGGCTACTGGGATCTACATCCTTAGCCAACGGGCCTTCATTGTTATTTTTCTTAGTCTGCTCCACTCCTCCTCACTTTAGTTCTGATTCATTTTGTAAAAGAAACGATCCATAGTCGTAGGAGGCTCTTTAGCCAACTAGCTGTCAAAATATATTTGGAGGTCGACTTTCCTCAAACGCGATCAGTATGATATCCTTGTTAGTAGTTGGAATAAATTGCTTAGAGCATTGGTTTGCTTGGAGTCATTAAATTCGAAGTGCTGGGTCAGCGAAGAATGGTGCTTGGAGTCATCTTGGCGTTTGCTAGAGTCATATCATCTATGTTCTCCAACCTTTGGGAGTACCGTTTGAATAGTGGTTGCTTGTATGTTCCCTTGATGCCGTTCATAAGCTGCCGCTAGATCCTCTATGCCCTGGTCGATCATGGGATGTCAGGGAAGTAGATAGAATGTTCCTTTATTAAGTTGAGTTTTGAATTCACTATCCGGAGGCACTTGGGTCGTACCCGAAAAAGATTTTTTTTTGTAAATAGGGGGTCGTATAAGAGACCGGTGTAACTTAAGTTTCGATCGGCATTGAGGGCCGTTCGGCATGACAAAGTTGCTCGGCATACAAGATTGTTCGGCATTCACACTGTTCGGCATTCACACTGTTCGGCAATCCACACTGTTCGGCATCCACACTGTTCGGCATCCACACTGTTCGGCATTCCACACGTGTTCGGCATTCACACTGTTCGGCGTCCACACTGTTCGGCATTCCACACTGTTCGGCATCCACACTGTTCGACATTCCACACGTGTTCGGCATTCACACTGTTCGACGTCCACACTGTTCGGCATTCCACACTGTCCGGCATCCACACTGTTCGGCATTCCACACTGTTCGGCATTCCACACTGTTCGGCATCCACACTGTTCGGCATTCATTCTTGTTCGGCACAACCGAGTCGTTCGGCATTACAGAGGTGTTCGGCATAGAGGTATGGATCGGCCTGGAAGAGCGTTCGGCCTAGAGGTATGGTCGGCCTAGAAGAGCGTTCGGCCTAGAGGTATGGTCGGCCTGGAAGAGCGTTCGGCCTAGAGGTATGATCGGCCTGGAAGGGCGTTCGGCATAAGCCTTTTCTGGGGCGTTCGGCATATGCCTTTTCTGGAGCGTTCGGCATACCCCACACTGTTCGGCATTCATTCTTGTTCGGCACAACCGAGTCGTTCGGCATTACAGAGGTGTTCGGCATAGAGGTATGGATCGGCCTGGAAGAGCGTTCGGCCTAGAGGTATGGTCGGCCTGGAAGAGCGTTCGGCCTAGAGGTATGGTCGGCCTGGAAGAGCGTTCGGCCTAGAGGTATGATCGGCCTGGAAGGGCGTTCGGCATAAGCCTTTTCTGGGGCGTTCGGCATATGCCTTTTCTGGAGCGTTCGGCATACCCCTTTTCTGGAGCATTCGGCATACCCCTTTTCTGGAGCGTTCGGCATACCCCTTTTCTGGAGCATTCGGCATACCCCTTTTCTGGAGCGTTCGGCATACGCCTTTTCTGGGGCGTTCGGCATACGCCTTTTCTAGGGAGTTCGGCATACGCCTTTTCTGGGGCGTTCGGCATACGCCTTTTCTGGAGCGATCCGTCGAATTGCCTTCAGAGGAGGGTCGGCCTTCATTCAACTTTAGTGCAAACTTCAACGTCCAATCCCTAGATCTTGCGTACATCAGTGAATCCAATCTACGGCTATCAGCTTCCTTTAGATTTCTTTCAAATCTGAGCAGAATAGGAAGTTTTCTAGTAAACAACTGGATCTATCTCGCGAATATGGAAATCCACTAGTAGATGATGAGATCCAATCAAGCTGAGAATTCAATTCTCAGTGAAAGCACCAAAGTGTTAGCACCAAAATTGGTCACTAACCTCGTAGAGAAAGATTGTGTAGAGATATAAGTGATGAAGATAAATTAAACAAGGAAGAGAATGCTAATTCAAATGCAGAAAGTAAGAACACCAAATTTATAGTGGTTCAGCGTAATTGCCTACGTCCACTTTGAGGTTAAACTTTATTGATCTTCTTAATAGTTGATTACAAATACAATTCATGAATCAAATGCTTGAATGAAGTTGTTAAGTAGAGAAGATGAGTCTCAAAAATGGCAGAGTCTCCCTAGTGTTCTCCAAAAAGGATCCATTTCATTGTGCTCATGCCCTTCTATTTATAGAGGAAGATGGGTTGGACTTCCTTCATGGGCTTAGGAACAAGGTGCCTCTTCCCATAGTGGGTGAATCTGCGCACCAGGCCAGGCAGGCCGAATGCTTTTGCTTTATTGTGGGCCTGACAACTTGCTACCACCTCCAGTCTCTCCTTGATCAGAATCTTGTCTAGTGCTAATGATAATTTCTTCAACCGTCGTTTTGTAACCGGGCTAAGATGCCGGTTAACAACTTTCAAGAGATGTTTCACCTTCCTCTTCTTCTTCTTGAATATCCATTTCATCCCCTTCTTCTTCTTCTTCTTCTTTCATTTCTTCGTGAGCTAAACGCTCTTCCTTTTCCACAAGGGATCATAAGGTTGAAAGATGTATGGAATTTTCATAAGTGAGATATTGGAATGATTGAAACTTTTCTAGAAATGAATTCCTCTCCTTTAAAATTCACTCCAAAATAGTTGAAAATTCTAGTAAGGTAAATTCCATGATATAAAACCTTTTCTCCCATTTCCAAGTTTTTAGGCCGAAATTCATCCAAAATAACTTGAGCCCAATTAATATCATAGTTTCCAAAAAGAGCTTTGCAAACTTTTGAAGTAGGATTATTAAAACTTCCCGATCTCGGGGTCAAAGTGTGTTGCAAAAGAAGGCTCACAATTCTTGCTTTTGGACGAAAATTGCGGTTTATAAAATCAAAGTTTTCGTCACTTTCAAAAATATGGTGGAAAGTCTCACGATCATTTTCATTAAAATTGAAATTTGAAAGATCCATACCCATACACTTACAATTTAGAATCGCTCCCAAAACATCACAATTTATAACAATTTGAGTGCCTTTTACACTACTCCAAATTTCATCATCGTTTCCTTGATAAAAGCCACGATTAAGATTTGCATAAAACATTTTCACAAGATTTGGGTAGCATACAAAATCATTTTGAGAATCGTCAACAAGACTTAAAATGTTGTTGCTAACACAAAGAGAATCGATTTCATAAGAAGCGAAATCGCGGAAAATTGCAAACTTTCCGGGATGAACTTTTCCATAATTAGCATAGTCAATATAGGCTTTGATTGCTTCCGGATCATAAAAGAGGTGCTCTTTTAAGGTTTTGGAGAGTCTCATAGTTGATGGAGTACTTGAGGAGGCCATTGATGTAGAGAGAAGAGAGCTTGAGTTATGAAGAAAGAGTTTGAATTTGAAAAGTTAAGTGAAAAGATGAGATAAATGATAGTAAATAAATAGAAATTAAATGGACAGTTTCTCTGGTCAAAAGTGTCCTTTTAGAGTCTCGAATGGTGTGAAAGAGTGGAGGGAAATACAAGCATTTGAATTCAAAATTTGAATTTCAAATTTTCTGTACCATGTCGATAGGTATGGATGGACCCATGTCGACAAGTATCCGTAAATATTGATGACTAGATACTTTTATATAATGTAATATTTATATATATATATAAATATATCTATTATTTTAATGTCTATATAATATCTGGAATATTACCAAGACTCATAAAATATTATAATATTATTAAAAAAAATAAAAAAAATAAAAAAAATAAAAATAATAATAATAAAAAATTTAAAATTCAAACGACACATCAATTCAAAAACAACCAATCAATCAATCAATTCAAGCATGCAATTTCAGCCAATGTATTGTAAACGTGTACCTTTTTCAGAGTCTGTGTCTTTGGTATCGACTAAATCGAGAATTGCTGTGAAACACAGATTTGAATTATCTTTCTTCTATTCATCGTCGCTAGAGGATGAGTCAGAGTCATCTAGAGTAGCAGTGAATGCACGTTTCCGTTTCTTTGTAGAATCATTGTTTGTAGGAGGGTTTTGCTTATCTGGATGCGGACAGTCTCTTTTGATATGACCTGGTTCGTCACAATTGAAGCATTTAATAAAGTTTGGTACTGTAGTCTGATTACCGGAATTCTTAAAGTTGTTTCTCTTGGAACTATTCAATTTTCTGTACTTCAGGAATTTTCGAAAATTCTTGGTCATAAAAGCAATCTCTTCATCATTATCGCTGTCTGAATTTGTTCCTTCTGTTAGTGCATTGAATGCAATTGATTTCTTTTCTGATGCCTTGCTTTCTCTTCTCCCAAGCATTTGAACTTCAAACGACATTAGGTTTCCGATCAATTCTTCAATCTTTAAGATGTTGATGTCATTTGCTTCTTCGATTGCGAGTGTCTTTTGATCCCATTCTGGGGTAAGAGAGTTTAGGATTTTTCTGACTTGATCTTCTTCGGAGAATACTTTTCCCAATGATATTAGAGAGTGGACAATATCCTGGAATCTACTATACATATCTGGAATAGACTCATTAGGATTCATTTTGAATAATTGAAACTGATTTGTGAGCATGGAGATTTTTGTCTGTTCAACTTTGCTTGTTCCTTCATGAGTAACTTGCAAAGTTTTCCAGATTTCATATGCAGACTTACAAACTGACACTCTATTAAATTCATTCCTATCAAGTGAACAAAACAAGATATTCATAGCTTTAGAATTATTCTGTGCAACAGTCTTTTGATCAGCAGTCCACTGAGCAAAAGCAGTTGTGGGTTCAGAATATTCTGTCTGTGTGACATTCCAAGTGTCTAGTCCTATAGATTGTAAATATATTTTCATCCTACATGCCCAATATGCATAGGTACTACCATTAAAATGTGGTGGTCTGGTAATAGACTGACCTTCTACAAATGAACTAGTGTTGGTGGTAATAGCAGTACTAGTGTTAGTAGCCATTTTGAAAATTTTCAAAATTCAGATAATGAAACTTTTGAAAACAAAGCTCTGATACCAATTGTTAGAATGCGGATTAAGGATCTTAAGGCTAGAATTAACACTAGAGGGGGGGTGAATAGTGTTTTAAGAAATTTTTTAAACTTTTTGAATTTATCTTAATTTGTTAACAATGTATACACTAATCAGACACAGATAAGAACACAGAATCAAACACAGATGCAAATATAAAGTAAAAGCAGTAAAGGAAAGAACACACCGGATTTTATACTGGTTCGGAGTTACCCTACATCCAGTCCCGCAACACAAATACGGATTTCCTTTCAAAAACAATTCTTACAAATACAACCCTCGATTTCAAGGCTACGAGGTACACCGCTCTAGATTCACAATCCTCTGGGTAGAGATACTTCATTTATCGGGCAACAAGTTCACCCAATTGATTTCCAGGGCTACAATCACACCTTCTCTCGCTCAATTGATTACAAAAAGTCTATAACTCAGATTAGCACTTGGATCTTGTAGAGATAGTGGAGAGATTCAAAACCAGAAATTATCTAGTTAGATTCGATATTGATTTCGGCAGAGTAATGGTGTAATTTGTAAATAAGAAAGTGGAGAAGAAGAAGAGAAGTTAAATCAGAGAAAAAAGTAAATAAAATTCGTTGAAAACACCCTTTATTTATAGTAGATCAATAGCCATGTCCATTGGTGAAGGGATGTGGCGAATAGACACTTCTTTTAAAAAACAATTTAACTGTCACCATGTCGACAGGGGTACATGTGACCATGTCGACATGCCCTTGTATTTTTTGGTGATTTGTTTTTCTTTGAAAATAATTTCTATATTATATTATACTTATATTTAAACTTTAAAATATACTTATATATAGTTATAATACATAAATAACCATAGAGAACAAAATTAAAATATATATAATAATTTTCTATACTTTTATATTTAAATCTTAAGTATAAATATATAAAACAGCTAAATATATTAATATCAAAATTGTAGTTTAAAAACTTAGGATAATAATTTAAAATCAAAGATATTTAAAATTAAGGATATTTAAAACTAAGGATATTTTTTAGGCTAAAATATATTGAAAAACCAAGACAGATGATTTTGGTTTTTAAACAGGAATATTTGAAATCATTTTGAAAAACAAGCTATATATATTTTGAAAATCATTTTGAAATAAAAGTAAGTGGAAACAAAAAGATATTCCACTAGATTTTTCGTAGGTTCCATCCTACTTAGGGTTCCATCCCTTTAACGAGCACGAAGTGGATTCCATTCCACGAATAAAATAGATTTTAAGATGTCAGTGCCTTTCTATGAGTTTTAACAATATTCCTAACTATATAACTTATCTTGGAAACTTGAACTCATGAAATTCTTGATACTCATGAGTCTTGAATCTTGATATCTTCAATCTTTGATCTTGAATCTTTATACTGTATAGTTCTTCATTCTTTAGTACCTGCAAACATATCTATATATATCTACACAATAATGTTAGTATTATATATTTTATAATCTAATTCTAAGTAAGGTTGTTGTCATCAAAACCAACTCCTCAGGGACTAACACTCGAAAGAAAGCTTGAGTTGGAGCATCAAAGACTTCTTCAAATACTTCTTAAGACCAAAGACAAACTTCAGATTCTTCTTATAAGAGGTGCTAATGTATTCAAGACCATACTTAGATAAGGCCTCGAATGATGAAACATACTCAGAGACGGAGGACTTCCCTTGCTACAACTCAAGGAAGCGACGGGCCAATAAAGCTTTCTCTGATTCGGGAACGAACTTAAGCTCGAATCGTTCACTAAACTGAATCCAAGAAAAAGTAGACTCATCCAGCTCGGCTATGAGAAGCTCATACCAATCAAGGGCACGCTCTTGCAATAGGCTAGATGCTACAAGAACTCTGTCGTGGTCAGAAAGATCCATGCGAGAGAAGATGCGCTCGAACGTACGAATCCAAGCTTGGACCTCAAGAACGGACTCGGAGCCTTTGAATGGCTTTCCTCCGAGATGAGAAAAATCACTACACAAGTGTGCAAAGACAAACTTGCGTTGAGGAGATGCTCGAGTAGGAGCTGGAGGCTGAGTGCTCCTAAATAACTCCATAAACTGATCGATAGACATATAAACGCCGTCCGGATGCGAGCCGCTGGATTGCCCAGTATCCGAGCATCGTCCTCTACCTCTTCCAACTATTAGCTGAAAGTTAAGATAAGATAAAGGTTATTCACATGGTAGATATCATTAATTCAAATATGGAATACTACGGAATGAAAATGCATTCCTAGACGTATTCCCGAAATTCTATCTACCCCAAAGGACACGAGAAGAACAAAGGCACAATGATTCAGGGATTCGTAACATTTGTATTACACTTTGATGTACCATAATATGTGTTTCTATTCTGTGTTTATCATTTTGTTCTAAACTCAGCTCTGATACCAAGCTGTGGTGCCCCACCCCGAGACCCACATTAACAAAGAGTATTATTAGGTAGTACTGTCTGCTAATGTAGAGAATAGGGTTGGATATGAGCGACTATCTATAGCCTTGTCTTAAATATCTATTGAATACGTCGACAAATGCCATATTTTTTTTTCTATCTCAAGTGGATCGACATATCCAATAAATACTTAATACAAAGCCATAGGTGGCTATAGGATCTATCAGAACAAAATACAAAAACTCAAATGGAAAACACATCACAGAACAGCAGATAATCCCATACACACACATATATAGATACATCATAGAGTATACAAAATGATACATCACATATGTGGTATGACGACCACAATACAAACACAAGTCAAAAGAATATACATATCAGAGTAGCAAACCAAAAAGGACTACACAAAAAGCTATAACAAAAAGAGCTAGCAGAATAGAGTCCATGCGGAAGCAGAATAGGCTAAGTCCAAATGTACCTAAGCTGAAACACCTCGGTCTGACCCAAGTATAAAATACACGGGTCAGTCTAGCTAAACAAATCAGTTAACAAAGATAAGCGATAATACGAGCATAAGGATAATGTGATAATATTCTCAAGTGAGAAGGGACAACTAAAGTGTATGATTGCATCAAGTGATAATATGGTATCACTACACAAACATATAATCTCAAAAGAGATAAAATAACCCATAAAACGCTAAAAGTAGCGAGCCTCGTATCATCGGCATTCATAAAACATCAAATATGGTTTAGGAAAAAAACTAAACCCGCCATCTTGCAAACCCAAAACATGCATAAAGAGAACTCATCTCAAACACGCCATAAGGCAAATATATCTCCAAAGAGGAGAATAAAATCTCAAGTAAACGCCAAAAGGCAAATCTCATATAACGCCAGTGTAGGCAATTCAAATCTCAAAAATAGAACTTTCAAAAGTTCAAATTCCCAAAAGGTAATCGCCACAAAGATATATCGAATGGTTCAAAGGACCAATTCCGAAAAGGGGTGATACACTAAGGAAAATAATCAAAGAAACCATCTCAAAAGTGTTTGCATGTGCATGTGGCCGAAGCCTTGCCAAGTACTATTATCTCAAATAGGTACCTCGCTCGAAGGCAAAACGTCACAATGAAAAATACACCGCAATGGCAAACGTCTCAAAGACAAATATGCAGCAATGGCAATGACCCGAATGTCCAGTACTGGCATGCCGCAATGGCAAATGTGTCACAAACTCTCGAATAGGAACCCGAATAGTGTTAATGTGCGTCCCATACCACACGTTCGCACTAAACGGTTTACTAACCGCCAGTAAGTTTCACACTCAAAGCATTAAAAAGTTTATCTCATCTCATCGGTAAACTCAACCCGAATGTCAAATCGATCAAACGGACAAGTCAGGAATTAATCGATAAGATAAACGCACGTGTCCCATACCACATGTTTTACCAAACCATTTAATTCTCCTTCTCATTCGCTTGAATAGTACAAAAACGTGTATTTTATATGTAAAATAATTTATTTGAGAAAAAAAGCTCTTAAAACCATTTTCCGAAATCAATTTTGAAGACAATATTTGAAAATTCTCTTATTATAGAGAATAAATAGATTTTATAGCTTAGAATAATTTAAAAATATTACATAATAATTATTTTAATTGCCAAATTATTTTAAAAATTATTTCAAAATTGTTTGGAAAAATCTGTGCTCGAAATCAAAGAAATCACTCAAAACCGTCATTCAAATTCAATTCAAATTTGAATTTCAAATTCATCAAAACTTGGCTAGCCTATTGATAGGCATCATAGCCCTCAAAACCTTTCAGAAATATCACAAAAATATGAAGTAAAAGTCAAAAGTCGGACGGAAAAAGAACATAAAACGCATAGGCAAAATAATACTCAGGTCTGAAATCTTCTCTGGGTTCAACTTTCGGACATAAAACAGGTGGCCGAATGACCTTTGATTGAACTAAAAATTGGTGTGCACAAAGTCGAAAACTTCATCTTTCAAAAAAAAGAATCAATAAATTCCGATAGAAAATGAAAAAGTTACGGTGTCTCAAACATGGACTCAGACTATGTTTGTAACAGTTCAACAAGAATGTGCCCAGACCTGAAAATCCATTCTAGGTTTAACTTCCAGGCATAAAACAGAGTAACAAACGGTATCGAATTGAGCTCAAAATTGATATGCATATAGAAGAAAACATCATCTTTCAAACAAAAAAAATAATCATGCAATTTTGATAAAGTATGAGAAAGTTATGATGTCTCAAAGTTGAACCCAGACAGTGTTTTTATTGTGAAACTCTGGGCAAAAACATGTTCCGGATCAAAGTTCGGCAGCATATTTCTACATGCTATATAGGTCGAAATGACCTGAAATTTGGTATGCTTATAGTAGAAAATTATATCTTTCAAAAAAATAAAGAATCACACAATTAGAGCAAGAAAGAAAAGAGATATGCTGTCTCAAACATGGACTCAGGCCATGTTTGCAGCAACTCAGAAAACAAAATGTGCAGGTAATTTCCAGGCTGTGCATTGATTTTGCAGCAAGGTTTTCAGGTATCAAACGAAAGTTTTTTGCTATGAATTTTTTTAGATATATACTACAACACATGAACTATCAATAGAAGAAAATCCGGCAGAATTTCGTTGCCGGAATCAAAAGTTATAGGCATTCAAACAGGTAGTATGAAACAGATTTCAAACAGAAGACTACAAATTTACCGACAAAAACCAAATTTTTGATTGCTTTTGCAATTTTTTGAGCTTGGCTCGGCTAGATTATGTGAGTATTTCAACTCACCTTGCTATTTAGTTGCAAAGGCTCGGATTTTAGCAGCAAGTTTGAAGCTTTGGCTTGAGAAATAGCCTCTAAGAACCTATACAAGAGAAGAACAATGCATGCAAGAACAAACAAACAGTAAATTAGAAAAACATTCACTATAACAAGAAATTATTTGATGAAATTGGGTGATTTGGAGTTGATTACCTTTGATTTATCTCTAGATTACAAAAAGACTTTAATTTGGTGAATTTTAATTGAGAAATTGGTTGGATTTTGCAATTTGGAGGAAGGGTTTTTTATTTTCTTGTTTACAGGTGGAAGAGGAAGACGAGTTGGGAAAAAAGAACGTACCGCTAATGTTTTCTCACTTTCTTACCAGGTTAAGGGATAATGGGCCAAATCGGTTTAATGGTAAAAGAAAATAAATTGGCCTAAGGTTTAATTAATCAACACTTAACAATATATGTGCATATATCACATATATACAAACAAAATGCATTTTCTCCATATTTACACATAAGAAAATTATGAAAACTTGTTTACTTACAAACTAAAACATTTTCTATCATATAAAAAGATTAATTTGTATTTTTAAGATATTTTTATTATTAAATTCCTTTATTTAACTAAAATGGACTATTTGCTCGGATAAATGAATAAAACCATGTTTTTAACTCCTAAAATTACACAAAAATTATTTTATCACTTAGAAAAATATTTCAAACTATTTCAAAACATTATTTATAGCCAAAACTCATTTTAACCCAATTTCCACATTTTATTTCAATAAACTACCTTTAAAAATTACATACTTCTTTTAAAAATTATTAAAAGAAGCAAATAGGCAATAATTAATATAATTATTGCATTTTCTCTAAATAAAAACTATTTTCCATTTATTATTAACCCAAACAAATAAAATAAATTTCCAAACTTTATTTTCTCATTTTATTTCCACAATTCATTATTTATTCCAAATAAACAATTTAATTTCTCCAATTTTAATTTTAAATCATAATATTAAATTATAATTATCATTATAATTCAATATTGATAGGTAATCTCCAAACCAGGGTTGTTACAATATATCTCAAACTGGAATTTCTATAAATGCCAAGGCCGCTAGCTACATAATAAATTGAAGAATATCCCTGCCACGCACAAGCAATTCCACTGTTAATGCCATGTGGGAATCATTTCATGATACCCCATACAGCTACATTCAATATGATGAATATAAATGGACGGACGAACTTAGAGACCACTCAACACATACAGTATACTCTGCGCTTGCGGGAGAGAAGTATCTGAGCTACTTCAAATGTTACAAAAGAATATGGAATAGATATGTAGAAGAAAAACAAATTTTCATGCTCTGGAAGGTGTTTAGAAATGCTTTACACACACGGGGTAATCTTGCACTTAAAGGCTTATCTGTTTCTACCACCTGCATATTTTGCTCTTCTACGGTAGAAGAAATACATCATCTATTTTTTAGATGCTCCTTTACTCATTTTATATGGACCAGAATAAAGAACAAAGGAGGACATGGCAGTGCATAGAGAAATAGCAAGATTGAATGGATGAACATATACAATGCAACTAGGCGGAAGCAACAATCGAAATATGAAATATTAATCATGCTCAAAGTTATGGTTACAGTGATAGGGAAGGAAAGGAATAGCAAAATATTTGAACATAAAGGAATTGTATGCATATATATTTTGAGATTTGTAGACACATACATGCATTGATCACAATGTCTACCTTCCCGTTTGATGCTGATGCTCTGGTGAGGTGGAACTAGGCTTGCATTACCGTGATCCCCCCTTCCTTCCTGGTTTCTTTCCTTATTCCCCTTATTTCTTTCTGTATCTCTGTTTCCCATTTATATTGTAGGTTTGCTTATTAATATAAATAAGTGGTAGGGGCCATTCAACACCGCTGGCTTTGCCAAAAAGAAAACACACTTTATTTCGAATAGGACTGACTATCGAGTTAGATATATGTAACAAATTACATAATTGCCCCCAAAGCATAATTTTAAAGACAATATATAGTTTTGAGAAAAAATAAACAATTAAATGACCAAGGTACGAATTCTTTAGTAGTTGTACAGTTCGGCATTTACATGAGTCTTGAAGTGACTATATGCTAAAATATTTACTAGTAAGTATATTTTACATTTCTACGTCAATCCTAGTTCCTTTCACTTGTATATTTTAAATGATAAACAATTTTACCATTTCATTAGTTGCTCAAATTTATTGAAGTGGATTGTTTTAACTTTATATAGTATGTGTCTTACAATATTAGAAAGGTTAAATTTATCGATTTCATTTTTCTAATAAGGCTCCCACTAGATTTTTTATATTCCTCAAAACCCTAGGAGAAATATAGAAACCTTTTGATTTCTCTAATGACTATTGGCACTCTCTTGCTGTGGTATTCTAACCTTGAGTTTGCTCAAGAAAACATAGCACCGCAAGCAATGGATAACTCTTTATCAATTATATCATATATATAACACCTAACTACGGTGTTTGCCTTAATATTGATCTTGACCTTGAATTTGCTCAACAAATAAAAAGAGATTATTCACTATAACCAATCTTTTCTTGATGGCCTAAAGTATAATGCATGTACCTTGAGTTTGATCAACAAATACAAGAATGGATCTTACCTCGTCTAGGCAATATATTAATAGTACTACACAAAACAGCTCTAGCTTAAGTTTGCTCAATAACTAGTACATATGCAAGTAATTTGTCATATATAAGTGATAGAGGGTAACTATATTAAAGATTCATAATCTTAATATATTTTGAGTGATATCGATTTAAGGAATAATGTATTTCTTATGAATTACCTTAGTGATTCAAGTGTTAGACACATATGAAATCATAATATATGTACCATGCGTATGTCTTTATTCCAAAAATCTATTTGGATTTATTTCAGGTCTACTTATATTTTAATTATACATATTATTATACGTATCTTATTAATTAAATTATATTTAATTAATTTAAACTGTTAATTTAATTAAATAATTCAGTTAAATTTTATTTAAAATTTCAAAAATATTATTTTATTCATCTTAAACCACTTAAAAAGAATATTTAACTACAACCATTATAGTTTTTTTATGTGTTTATATGTATAAGCTATATATATACACACAAAATAAGTTAACTATTTAATTAATTACTTTTCCAATTAAATGTTTAATAATTTTCAAAAATTTATTTAGTTTAATATTTGAAAACAATTTTGAGAAAATTAAAACATTTTAAATTATTAAACTATAACCTTCTTAGTTTTTATTTATATAAATCAATATACATAATTTAATTAATTATATTTAATTAATAATTTATTAGATAAATTATTAAATATTTTAATGATTTTCAAAAGTTTTATATAATTTTCTTTTAACAAATTTAAGATAACTTTTCAATTATAACCTTTATAACCATATACATACATACATATATATATATTAATGTATACATGTTTTTTTAATTAATCAACATCTAATCAATTAAATATTTAACTAATTAAATTAATTAGCTATTTATAAAAAAAATTAAAAGCATTAAATTAATTTCTCAAAATAGTTTTGTGAAATTTTAAATTTGTTTAATAACATCTATAAAATTTCCTTTCATGTTTTAAACTTAATATTTAAATTTAGAATATATTTTAAAATTTCAGATCTAAATCTGAAAATCAAAATAAATTTAGGCCTTGCACTAGTGCAACCTTTTGAACTTACTCAACCCATTGGGTCATTCTATTTTCCAAGTA
Source organism: Allium fistulosum (assembly GCA_030737815.1). Lineage (NCBI taxonomy): Eukaryota > Viridiplantae > Streptophyta > Magnoliopsida > Asparagales > Amaryllidaceae > Allium > Allium fistulosum. Next base: position 572,255,331 of record CM060906.1, read on the forward strand.
TGGGAGAATAGATTTTACCCAATTCCGATCCTAGACACTGCCATTATAGACAACCATTGGATAGAGAAGTTTATTAGTTTGTCTTGAAGCTTAATAATCAAAATGCATAGCCCTGCGGGCTTTGATACCATTGTTGGGTCAATCCCATTTTGCAGTGAGCGAAATAGGTAGATTTAAAAAAATCCTATTTGGATCTTAATTGGCCTATGTATATAAACTAGTATGTGTCTGTGCGCGTATTAACACACATGCATATAAATATTATGATTTATATCCATTGTATATGCATTATTATAGTTACATATACATATGATACATTCACATGCATATCAAGAATATAAATGCCTAAATATATACATATGTTTGAATATACTATAATATATATGCATATGGTTTGCATACACATATTAATAGTATCAAATGTGTGCGTATGTTTTTCCATATTATTATAAAATTAACCTTATGTGAAATATGTTAATCAGTTATTAAGAGAGATAACTCTCATTAACTACCTTTTAAATATCAAATCAAATAATATTCAGGTCTCATTTAGATCTACAATAGATCTAATTTATTTGTATTCCATATATGTATTGTATATCAAATCTCTCTCTCGCACACACAAAAATTATATATGTACATGTATGCATGTATGTATTTATGTGTGTGTAAAATTTACATATTTAGATCGTGACCAAAATGAAGAACTGTTTATGTTATTGTAGATAAGATAATTAAGATTTAGCAAACTAGGAATATATGTTAAAGCTAATTTTACATAATGAAATTTTGTGTGTGTATGTATATATGTGTGTGTGCGCACATGGCCAAAATAATTTATTTCATATTATATATATATATACGTGTGTGTATGTGTGTATATATATATGTATATATATATATATATGTCTATGTACATAAATACATATATGTATGTATGTACGTATCTCTGTGTGTGTATGTAATATGTATGTGTATGTATATGTTAATAATTTTAGATGTAAAAAAATTGCACATTTTAAACCATAGCCTAAATGAGTAATTATATATATATATTAATTTGATATTTAATAAAATACGATTTGTATAACATTATTAGCATGATTAACATAAATAAACACAAAAGTATGAGATAAATTTTATTAAATGTGTGTGTGTGTGTGCAATTTTAAATTTCTACTTTTGTAACAATTTTAAATAAAATCAAAATCAATGGTAATAAAATATATTACATACATTAAATTGGGTTACAGATGAACATATAAGAAAATGCAACGTAAAATAAAAATTGTATCTAATCAAACCTAGCCCTTCATGACACATTGATTAGAGTATTAACTCCTAAATTGCTTGAATCGCCGTTCAATGTTGCAACGAACGAATGAACCACCTTGATTTTATTTTATCTGATGTTGCTTCAGGTAAAGAATAATTTTGGCCATGGAAGGAAAGAGGGATGAAGATGGGTCCATTAATGGAGTAAAAGGAGGAAATCAATCGATGAATTAATAAGGAAAGTTCATTTTTATAGAGAGAACGAAAACCTTTCCTATTCAACTCTTTGAAAACTTACCCTTTAATTGTAACGACCCACCTTTTTGGACAGTTTAACTCGACAATAAACCACACATGCCAACTCAAACCATTCAAAAAGGAGGATTGTTAATAAGGTAAATAAGAAAATAAGAGAAAATAAGGAAAAAAACAAAACACAGAATCTCATAGCGGAATGACAAAATATAATAATCGAATAAACAGTTCATGAAGCTGTTTTACAAATAACATTTGATTGCACTTTTACAATACAGATCAGAGTTATACATACAGCAGGAATAAATAAATAATGCATCATAACAACATGATGCGGTGGAATAAATATAATAAATAGTAATAATATACTAAATCTTCGTCTTCGTCCTCCAGAGATAAGGTATTTAACACTAAAATGCTCAGGCTGACCCGAGCGTAATGAAAAGACAAAACACTCGAGTCAGAACTAAAAGGTCTTATGTAAGTTAAATCAAAATAAGTAAATATGAGTGTAACGGCTTCAGAGATGTTTACGGGATTTTACATCCCCTATCCAGTGTCTAACATGCGTGCAATAACTTAAGATATGTTCGGGATTCCATCTCCTAAGGATTCGTTAAACTATCTACATATGTAATACAATATGCTATTATAATATGTCTACAGTAAAGTAAAGTATTAAAATAGCTTTAAGGCGTTACACATATCCCCCTTAACACATTTTTATAAATGTCGTAGTCTATACAATATCGTAATTCCTCCATAAACTGGAGGGCTATCATAGGGCACTCCATAGTGTACGACACAAACCAAACTCATAGTGGGCGCAATCAGGATAAATATGACAAGGTATGCGAGGCAATGCCCAGGGTATGATTCTACCATTTCACACTCCCGGACTGGTGGTAACGCATAGCGGCTACTACCGCCCACCTCAGAACACACTCCCATAATCAAATCGAGGGGTGGCCACCAAATCAATCACAAAGTAATAAATATGGTATCGAAGAAATGTGCCCAATAGGGGGAGCGACCCTACTTGTCCCGGTATAGCTCCTGTTTTAGTCATTTTAATTATGACCCGAAAGTCAAGGCTATCCATCATCGTTCTCTTACTTCATTCCAGTAGCGTTCGCCAAACCATCCTACTTCATTCTGGATTCTCCACCACGTGCATAGTTGTTAAAGTGGTTTTCGGTATTGGCAAAGAGTATGACAATATCTGATCCCGGTCTCTTTAACAACCAAACGCTTCTGGTTGGTTCTTTTACATTTCCAAAACCGATTCATAATTGATATCAAAATATCATATTCACTTCAAATCATCTCACTTTCGAAATCGTATTCACTTTTGAAATCATTATTCACTTTAAATCATATTCATTTTCAAAATCATAACCACAAAATAGGTTAAACCATCGTATCAAATATCTGCATTTAAAATTATATTAAATCTAAATCATAACAGTTCCAACTTTAAACAGTTTGAATATTGAATGTAATTTATATATTAGAATAGTTATACATTAAAAATAGTATAGATATTAAAATATATATATTAAAAGTTGTTTATAAATTTAAAATAATATATATTAAAATAGTATATATATTAAAATAGGTTATAGATTAAAATAGTTTATATATTAAAATAGGATATAGATTAAAATAGTTTATATATTAAAAATAGTTTATATATTAAAATAGTTTATATATTAAAAATAGTTTCAAATTAGAATTGTTTCTCTTAATTTCACAAATCAATCAAATCAACTTTAATTCCAAAAATTCAATTTAAATCAATCTCAGTTCAACAATTTCACTTCAAAAGGCTAAAGGTTTCAATTCAAATTCTCATTAAAACTATTTCAATTTATATTGATTTCAAATCCATATTTGAACTACACATTTAAATCACTTCAAATTCAATAGGTTTCAAAGTTTAAATATTCAAACGTTTACAATAACTCAATTTTTGATAAATTTCATTTATATTTCAAAATTCAACTTCAAGATTACAATTTAAATTCTTTAAACAATTTATTTAAACCAATTTCAATTTCAACATTTTAAAGCTTGGATTTTGAAAATAATTCAGTTCATATAAATCTAATTTTATTTCATAATATCATTTAACTAGATTCAAAAATTAAAGATTTAAAATCATTTAATTTAACCAATCCGGTGTCCGTAGATATTTTCTACCCTATGGTCAAGTGATACGGATATATATCATTTCAACCCACAATAACTTAAATTTATGGATATATATCATTTCAACCCGTATCCTGAATCACAATTTGCAAATCCATAAAATCACTCGGGTTTATCATTTCAACCTATAACAATTTTTCTCTAATCTATAAGATCGCTCTGGTATGTATTATTTCAACCCATAGTGATTTTCCTAACAATAACTAAGGGAACTTGCAGTATGATATCAACGTATATAATAAACATAGCATCCAATCATCCAAAAAGTCAACAAATAAACATCCATTACAATCATCATTCAAATCAACCACTAAATCACAACAATTAACTGGTTATCATTATCAGGTATTTAACTAACAAGTTAAATTCAATATTAATTTATATAGCAATTAAATTCAATATAAATTCAAATTAAATTAAAATGTCAAATTAAATTACCAAACAGCAACCAATAATATTCTTATCACATCATAAATTTAATGCAACTAACATAAGAAGGTTTAATATTTGTGAATGTGTTAAATCACCCACTTTGATTTATAGTCGATTTAAATCCAATAAAAGCCCAAAATTCCAACATAAGAAATCGCGCGTGAATCGAAGTTTATACGCAAAAGATATTCATATTATAAGAAATATTATTAAAATAATAATTGGTACACGTTTAAAGAAAAAAATAAACAAAATATAATACTTACGTTTTTCTCAAGATAAGGCTTCAGGCAAAAGATGAAAGAACAAATTAAGATGAGGGCAGGACATGTAGGAAAAATGAAAAAATGAGAGCTTTTGAATTTGCAAGCTCACAACAAAATGATTCGGGGAAAGGAAGATTTGAAATGGAAATCTAAACATAGGAAATGAAGTGGCGACAAGAAAAAATATGAAGGAACAATTTTAAAAACATGAACAATTTGCTGATGAGAATATAGCTTCAATAAAGAATAATTTGAACTAAATGAATATGAGATGTTAGGAGAAATAAAACGTAAAAGAAGAAATAAAATGGAAGGTTATTTAATAATAAAGAAATGAAGGTGGAGGGACAAGAATGAATGTCACGTTTCTAAAATGAAGGCTTTAGGAAATATAGGCTACCAAAATAATAAAAAAATATGAGGTTGTGGAAGAAGGCTACAGGAATACAAAATGAAAAGAAATGAAGTGGATGTAGAAATATGAAATGAGATGGAGAAAACAAAGAACTCGCTTTTTTTTACTTTAGGAATTGGAGGTACGACATGGTGTAAAGAGGTGAAGAAAGGTTAAATAAAAAATATATGTATACATATAAAATGAAACTCACGTTTAAGAAGATGTAGCTTCAGGAAAAAGAGGAAGAAAATAAACGAAAATGAAGAAACAACAAAAATGAGGAAAGAAATGTGGTATGTATTAAATAATGATGAAAAAATGCACGGACTAGATGTACACTACCAACAAACCTTTGAAATTCAAATTTCAAAATTATGTCTCCTCTTTATTACTTTCCTTAGCTCCCATAAACTCACAGTTACACCTATTTAATTTTACATCAATACACAATAAATGAAAATAAATTCTCTAGACAAATTTGTGTAATTAACTAAGAAAATATATAGCATTAAGAACCTTTCATTTCTCTCTCTGGGATTAGATTGGGAATTTAAACAAACATGTTAACATTTCGATTAAACATTTTACTAGGAATGCATTAACATACATTAAACAAATATGATAGCATAAATGAGGTAATATAAACAGGTGTATAATATATATATATATATGTATGTACATCTTTATCTCCACTTATAATTTACATTCATAAATAAAAGGTATGCTGCTTATCCACATAAGGAGGCAATGAATGTAAGAGTAAATTAGAAGAGCGAAGATGGAAAGGTAAATTATGTTGCAATTAAAATCTAATCAAGTCTAAGTGAAAAGGAAATAGTCAAGTGTAAATCTATTTTACCCCTTTACAATCTCCTATTAACATTTAATTTAAAAACATATGAGATTTCAAACCTAAATAATCCTTTTTTATATATATAATTAGATCTGAAACATAAGTTTATATTTAGGTACAAACATATATGCAGTAAACCAACACTAAAATTTGAAACATGTAAAAGTGGTCTGATACCAAATGAAAGTGTGCTATGGATCGTGTAATATGGATATACGATAATACAGAATATAGTGATGATAACTATACAGTAAATAGTGTGGAATATAAGAGCGGTATAATAAAAATAACACCAGAGATTTTTATACCGGTTCGGAGCACCGTCCTACGTCCAGTCCCAGACTCCTTCTGGAATTTCACTAAAACAGCAACCCTCACTTAACCCGGAGGAACGGGTCTATATAATCCTAGAGCAGCAAAACAGGGACCTGAGGAGCGGAACAGGATTTCGCCTCAGCAGCCGAAGAGGACTTCACACGCCTGAGCAGCAGAACAGGACTTTAACAAATACAAAAGATTGTTTGACTTTTTGTGTTCTGATAACACTGATAAGTCTGTTTATAGTACACCCTTCCTATGATCTTCTCCTCGAGTATAAATATGTATATTTGAAGTTTATGAAGATTAGAAAGGAATAGTATTGCTTAAGAATGCTGAATATTTGAGAGTATAGTCGCAAGAATATTCAAGAGAATTAGATAAGAGAGATAAGCAAATTGGATGATTTGAAATGAAGTTAGGATATGTATTTATAGTTGTTAAATAGCAGCGACCATTGGCGAAGAGTTCTGATTGAAGCGTTGCATCCAAATCTCTTTGTAGAGATTCGTAACTCTTCACGAATGATCGTGTCTTTTCAGAAAATATAGTCGTTATAGAAATTCAGTCAACTGAGCCTCTGAGTCGGTCGACTAAATATTCAAACGATTTTTATTATATAAAATATATATACTTGTGCACCTATGCATACTGCACAGAAACTAGCAGGTCAGTCGACTGACCTACTAGGTTAATCGACTGACCTGGTATTTTTTGTGCAGTTTAAACAGTTTTCGCATGTATATATAATATATATTATATATGATTCTAACGTTAAAATATTGATAATATATATTTTATATGCTTATATATGTATAAATCATTTGAAAGTAAGAAAATTATATATATATAAGCTAATACATACGTAAACAAGGAGAGATTAACAATATTGACCTAAGACTCAAAACAAAATAGTATAAAAATTGATGCACCGATTTTGATGTCTTATCTCCATGTAGTATATATTCTCTTTTTGTCATAACAGTTGTCGAATCTGTATGTTGTAGTGATAGCTTCGTGTCATGAATCAAAACCAAGTCTCAACATTCTCCCCATTTTTGATTGATGATAACCTGTAAATAGATATAGATTTCGACTGTATATAATATAATATGTGATGCAGCCCAGAATGGTGAAGTGTTAGGTCATGAGCGACCTAACCAATTCTTGAGTCGAGAACGACCTAACGGGTCGCGAGATAAGGAGCTGCGACCTAACTTCGAAGAAGCAATGCGAGCTAACAAAGTCCTAGGTCGTGTACGACCTAAGTCCAAGGCCGCTGAAGAGGGGTGCAAACGACCTAATTCACATGCCGCTTCTTTAGGTCGCAAACGACCTACCACTTCTTTAGGTCACGAACGACCTAACTCACATGCCGCTCTTTTAGGTCACGAACGACCTAACTCACCTGCCATTCTTTTAAAGTCGCGTACAAGCTTACCTTTAGGTCGCGAACGACCTAACTCATTTGCCGTTCCTATAGGTCGCTCCTGAAGCTTGAAGCCGTGAATTCCTTATGCCGCTATGCTTTAGGTCGTTCAAGATAAGTCGCTGCCATAAGTTTTAGGTCGTTTGACCTTATGATATGTTGTACCTAGGTTGTGTGTGATGTACTTAGGTTGCATATTGATGTTATGTGTAAACCGTTGAGTCGTTGTTAAGTTGTAAATAACTGTTAAGTCGTTAACGACCTATACTAGGTCGTATGTCGTAAGTCGCGTTGTATTAGGTCGTGGCCGACCTAAGTGTTGTACAGTTTTGTGTTGTGAATTGTAAGCCTATAAATAGGCAGGTGGTCTCATTTGTAAGGGTTGGTTGATTTTGAATAAAAATTTTGTTTGTTAGCTTTGTGCTTTCATTTAAATTGGTAGTTGAGTGTAATCTCCTATCTCCTCTTTTGGCATTCGAGTGCGCTCGGATCAACGATCGTAGAAGCCAATTCACGGTATCAAGTGCGCTTGATCAACGTCTGAAGAATTGCAGATCTTCTTTCACGGTATCGTGCGCGATCAACGTGACGAAGATAGCTAGAATTCGGTATCTTCGGATCAACGAATTTGGGCCATTCGGCATTTTTCATTCCATCGATTGCTACTTTCACAAAATCATCATTTTGTTATTCCGGTGCTACATCATTTTGGTATCAGAGCTAGACTTAGCCAATCATAGCTAAGCCGAGTCTTGGAGCCAATTTTATTTGAAGTGTTGAAGATTGGATTTGCATCATTTGGAGAAGCTTGGTGTTCATTGTGTTCATCATACTTTTGCAACAAAGTAGGAGTTTTTTGATCCGTAGCATTTTGGATCAAAGGGTTGAAAGATGTTTGAATTTGCGCGGGAAGTTGTTTGCGCGCCAAAGGAATCTTGAATTGTGTGTGCGAGCTATCAAAGGGAGACGAGCTAAGAGAAACTACGCGAGCTAAGTCAGTCGCGAGCTAGTGAAGTGTTAGAGCCGAGAGTTTGAAGTTGAAGGTCGTGCATCACTTGGTATCATTTTGAAAGTTCAAAGCCGAGAATTGAAGTTTGTTTGAAGATTCAATCATGCCGCCTAGAAGAGCTAATCGCCATCAAAATATTGAAGCATTGTATAGAAGAGAAGAGGCTGATGAGATGGAGCAAAGAATTAATGAAAACTTTAGTGAGAAGCTTAATGAAGGGATTGGTCGATTAGAGAAGATGATGTTGGAGATGAATCAAAATCAGAGAAGGGTTTCTCCTGAATCTAACCATGGAGGAAGTAGAGTTTCACCACATTCCAATCGAGAGAGAAGTATTGATAATGATCATAGAAGTATGAGCCGGGACAGTTATAAAAATGTTGATAATCGAGATCGTTATAGGAATATGAATGATCGTGGTCGGAGGAATGTAGGTGGAAGGGATGTTGGTGGAAGAAAAGATGGTCATAGAGATGTTGGTGGTCAGGATCGACATCGATATACATCAGATTATGAAGAGGAGTTTGATGGTGGTAGTGTTCATGGACAAGGACGAGGTTAAGGAAGAAATCAATCGGAGTATGATCACAAGTGGGAGTCTGGGATGAAGACTGAAATACCGGAATTCAAGGGAGGTATGCAAGCCGAGGAGTTTCTTGATTGGTTAGCTTATGTGGAGGAAATTTTTGACTTCAAGGAGGTTCCGGAGAATCGTAAAGTAAAGTTAGTTGCTACTAGGTTGAGGGGGAGAGCTATGGCGTGGTGGCAACAAACTAAACTAACACGGGAGAGAATGGGGAAGTCAAAGATTGAAACTTGGGATAAGATGAAGAAGTTGATGAAAGCTACATTCTTGCCGTATAACTATCAGTCTCTTATGTATCAACGATTGCAGAATCTGAGACAGGGAACGAAATCTGTGAATGATTATGCAGATGAATTTTATCAATTAATTGCGAGGAATGATATCATGGAGACGGAGGAACAGTTGACAGCTATATTTGTTGGAGGGTTGAGAATGCAGATACAGGATATGGTGAATATGTTTGATCCCAGATCTATCGCTGAAGCACATCAAAAGGCTATCGCTTGGGAGAAGCAAGGAAGGAGAGGTGGTGGTGTGTTTCCAAATTCTAACAATCCAATGAAAGGGGCTAGTAGCAATGCAAATGTTTCGAAGGTTGTTGCAAAACCGGTTGTTAATGAAGTTGCTAAGACCAGAATTAATAGTGGTATCAAATGTTTTAATTGTCAGGAGATGGGTCACAAAAGCAATGAATGTACGAAGCCAAAGAAGCGAACGATGATTGCTGAGGCAGAAGAAGATGAGGTAGAAGCTGAATGTTCTAAGTCACTACATGATGAGGAGGAAGAGAATGTGTCGGGAGATGAAGGGTATTCATTGATGATGAAGAGGTCGTGTTTAACACCAAAACAGGAGGAGGAAACTAGCTGGTTGAGGAGTAACATCTTTTAATCAACATGCACTATCTTAGGAAGGGTTTGCAAGTTTGTCATTGATGCGGGAAGCTGTGATAATATTATCTCTACAGAAGCTGTGAAGAAGTTATCATTGAAGACAGAGAAACATCCGAAACCTTACAAGTTAGCTTGGTTGAGGAAAGGTGGGGAGGTGAAAGTTGGAAGAAGGGCTTGTGTTAATTTTTCAATTGGAAAGAAATACAAAGATGAAATTTGGTGTGATGTTGTGGACATGGACGTATGCCATTTGTTGCTGGGGAGACCATGGCAGTATGATAGAGTGGTGCAACATGATGGACGTACTAACAGTTATAGTTTCATGTTTGACGGCACTAAAATCACTTTAATTCCTAAGAAACGACAACAAGAAGAAAGCAAGTTGGAAGAGATTGAAGAACTTAAAACTTTGCTATCTTTGAAGGAGTTTGTTAAGGAAGTAGAAGAGGAGCCTGAAGTATTCTTGTTGATTGGACGTGAGAGTCATGAAGTGGTTGAGATCCCTGAAGAAGTAAAGCCAGTACTGGGAGAATTTCACGATGTATTTCCCGAGGAGCTACTAACGGAGTTACCGCCATTGAGAGACATTCAACATCAAATTGATCTTGTTCCAGGAGCTGTGTTGCCTCATAGACCACATTATAGAATGAGTCCGAAAGAACATGAGGAATTGAGAAGGCAAGTGGAAGAGTTGCTTGAACATGGGCGTGTACAGGAAAGTTTAAGTCCTTGTGTGGTGCCAGCTTTGTTAGTACCAAAGAAGGATGGAACATGGAGGATGTGCATTGATAGTCGAGCACTGAATAAGATTACAGTGAGATACAGATTTCCGATGCCGAGACTTGATGATTTGTTGGATCAGTTGAGCGGGGCTACTATCTTTTCGAAGATTGATCTGAAAAGTGGTTATCATCAAATTCGTATAAGACCAGGGGATGAATGGAAAACAGCGTTCAAGATACGTGAGGGGTTGTATGAATGGCTGGTTATGCCGTTTGGTCTTTCGAATGCACCGAGTACATTTATGCGGGTAATGAATCAGATTTTTAGACCATTCATTGGGAAGTTCGTGGTGGTGTATTTTGATGATATACCGATATATAGTAGAAGCGCTGAAGAGCATTTGCAACATCTGAGAGAAGTGTTGATGATACTGCGACAAGAACAATTTTATGCTGCAACAAAGTTATGCGTGTTCATGACGCATAGTGTTTTATTTTTGGGGTATGTCATATCGGGAGGAGGTATACAGGTGGATCAGAATAAAGTTGAAGCAGTCAGAAATTGGCCACAACCCAGGACGATAACCGAAGTTAGAAGTTTTCATGGTTTAGCATCATTCTACCGAAGGTTTATCCCACACTTCAGTAGTGTGATGGCTTCAGTTACTGATTGTATGAAGGGGAAGCAATTTTCATGGACGGAGGAAGCAGGAGTTGCTTTTGAGAGAATCAAAGGACTTTTGACGACAGCACCGATTCTAGTATTACCAGATTTTCAGTTATTGTTTGAGTTACATACTGATGCATCGAAGGTTGGAATTGGAGGGGTGTTAAGTCAGAAGGGACGTCCTATTGCATATTTCAGTGAGAAGTTATCAGGAGCAAAGATGAGATATAATACTTACGATGTGGAATTTTATGCTATTGTGCAAGCTGTGAAACATTGGAGGCATTATTTGTTTCATAAAGAATTTGTTTTATATACTGATCATGAGGCGTTGAAGCATATGCAGGGATAGGACAAGATTGCGGCTAGGCATGCTTCGTGGATTGCATACTTACAACAATTTACATTTGTGGTGAAGCATAAATCGGGAATTACCAATCGAGTGGCAGATGCATTGAGCAGAAGGAATCATGTGTTGATTACAATGAAGGTTGATGTAACAGGATTTGATGTGTTGCCAGAATTATTTGTTGATGATCCTTACTTTGCAAAGTTTGTAGATGAAGTCAAGGAGGGAAAGACAGATGATTATATATTGGTGGATGGTTTTCTTTTTAAGGGAAATCGATTGTGCATACCAGAATGCAGCTTATGTATGAAGATTGTAAAGGAGTTGCATGAGGAAGGTCATGTGGGCCGAGATCGTACTTTGCAATTGATTGCTCAATCTTATTATTAGCCTTTGTTGAAACGGGAAGTTGGAAGGTTTGTGGAGAGATGTCATGTTTGCCAAATTTCCAAAGGGACAGCGACAAATGCGGGATTGTATATGCCGTTACCCATGCCGGTTAGACCATGGGTTGATATCAGTATGGATTTTGTGTTGGGATTACCGAGAACTCAGAGGGGGAATGATTCGATATATGTTGTATTGGATAGGTTTTCGAAAGATGGCACATTTCATCACTTGTAAGAAGACAGCTGATGTCGTCCGTGTTGCCGAGTTATTCTTTAAAGAAGTGTATCGCTTACATGGTTTACTAGAATCCATTGTTTCTGATCGGGATACTAGATTTCTAAGTCATTTTTGGCTGAGTTTGTGGAAGATGGTGGGAACAAAGCTAAATTTCAGTAGTGCTTACCATCCGCAATCCGATGGTCAGACTGAAGTTGTTAACAGATCTTTGGGAAATTTATTACAGTGCCTTGTGAAGGATAATCTGAAGAGTTGGGATATGAAGTTATGTCAAGCGGAGTTTGCTCATAATCATGCTATAAACCGTAGTACGGGTTTCAGTCCATTTCAAATAGTGTATTCAAGCTTACCGAAGGGGCCGTTGGATTTAACAATAGTACCACAACCAAAGGGGATAGTTAAACGGGCTGTTGATTTTGTTGATGGTTTGGCAGAATGTCATAAAATCGTTCAGGAACGATTGGAGAAAACAAATGAAAAGTATAAACGATCTGCGGATTTGAAGCGAAGAAGCGTTCAATTTAATGAAGGAGATTTAGTATATGCTGTGCTAACAAAAGATCGTTTTCCAGTAGGAGCATACAATAAACTTAAAGCTCGAAAGATTGGTCCTGTAACGATTGTGAAATGGATCAATGAAAACGCTTATAAGTTGAAGCTTCCGGAGGAAGTGTACACTTCTGACGTGTTTAATGTTAAACATCTTATACCGTATCATGGGGATGAGCTTGTTATGGAAGAGGAGGGCACAAATTCGAGGACGAATTTTTTTCAACCAGGGGAGGATGATGCAGCCCAGAATGGTGAAGTGTTAGGTCATGAGCGACCTAACCAATTCTTGAGTCGAGAACGACCTAACGGGTCGCGAGATAAGGAGCTGCAACCTAACTTCGAAGAAGCAACGCGAGCTAACAAAGTCCTAGGTCGTGTACGACCTAAGTCCAAGGCCGCTGAAGAGGGGTGCAAACGACCTAATTCACATGCCGCTTCTTTAGGTCGCAAATGACCTACCACTTCTTTAGGTCGCAAACGACCTAACTCACCTGCCGTTCTTTTAAAGTCGCGTACAAGCTTACCTTTAGATCGCGAACGACCTAACTCATCTGTCGTTCCTATAGGTCGCTCCTGAAGCTTGAAGCCGTGAATTCCTTATGCCGCTATGCTTTAGGTCGTTCAAGATAAGTCGCTGCTGTAAGTTTTAGGTCGTTTGACCTTATGAGATGTTGTACCTAGGTCGTGTGTGATGTACTTAGGTCGCATATTGATGTTATGTGTAAACCGTTGAGTCGTTGTTAAGTTGTAAATAACTGTTAAGTCGTTAACGACCTATACTAGGTCGTATGTCGTAAGTCGCGTTGTGTTAGGTCGTGGCCGACCTAAGTGTTGTACAGTTTTGTGTTGTGAATTGTAAGCCTATAAATAGGCAGGTGGTCTCATTTGTAAGGGTTGGTTGATTTTGAATAAAACTTTTGTTTGTTAGCTTTGTGCTTTCATTTAAATTGGTAGTTGAGTGTAATCTCCTATCTCCTCTTTCGGCATTCGAGTGCGCTCGGATCAACGATCGTAGAAGCCAATTCACGGTATCAAGTGCGCTTGATCAACGTCTGAAGAATTGCAGATCTTCTTTCACGGTATCGTGCGCGATCAACATGACGAAGATAGCTAGAATTCGGTATCTTCGGATCAACGAATTTGGGCCATTCAGCATTTTTCATTCCATCGATTGCTACTTTCACAGAATCATCATTTTGTTATTCCGCTGCTGCATCAATATGAATACTTACTCCCCCTGAATCTTTGGCGATATATATCCTGCATTCTTAATGTTAGTGATAATTTTCTCCCCCTTTGTCATCGAAAAAAAGAAATAAAGAACAATATAAAACAAAATAACTACTACTTATAATGTAAGGTATCAGAAGAAAAAAATTAACATTTAAAGCATGCGATACCCAAGGTTCTTATAATTTCCTAATTTTTAGGAAACCATACCCATTTGGGTGTGGTTGAACCTTTATAAATATAATTTTCATTATTAAATACCATATCAAAATAATCATCAATGTATTTTTCTTTATTTTTCCATTTAACAGGAGCCCAAATACTTAGATAATTTTTATTCATATTTCCTGTCAATGATTTTGTACTTCTAAACAAATTATAAACATTATCGGTCATAGCAATATTTGAATTTATATTAAAATTGGATTTATACTTTATTCGAAATTTAGTACTAGCACTAACATATTTACTATACATGAAAGTGCATCTAGTGCTATTTTTACGATCAGTTTTATTATATCCTAAACCACTTTTATCATGTAAAGGTCTAGAACTAGATAAAATCATGTTTAAATCGTTGACCTTTATTAAATTTTTTGACTTCAGTGTTAAATTTATCCAATTTAGCTTTAAATTCACAATTATTATTTTCAAATGAAATATTACTGCTTTTCAAAATATCAATTTGCTTGTTTAATTCAGAATTCGCCTTTTTTAACATACAGTTCTCATTTTCGAGAAGAAAAATTCGAGATTCTGAAGTATCTAAAGATGATTGTAATAAATCATTTTGTCTTTTCAAATCCGTAATTTCTTTTGAAAAAATTTCTATTTCTTTTTCAAACATAGTATTTTGTTCATCTAGAAAATCTTTAAGAGCCTCAAAATTATTTTTCAAAACACCCTGTTGTTTTCTAAATCTAATTTCTCATTTTTCAATTTCTCATTTTCAAGTTTGATTGATTTCATCTTTTCTAAAATAAGAAAATTAAGCTTTGAGATCTTTTCGCTTATACTAACTAATTCATTATTCTCATTTACTGAAATTTGTAAATCAGAAAGTACCTTTTTGCAGTCTTCATTAGTCGTTGCTCTGATAGTTTCAGGCTTTTTGCTTGCTGTATTTCGACTGGATCATTTTCTGGCCATTATTCTATAATGTTGTGACGATCGATATAATTCCCTGCTCTGATACCAAATGAAAAGGCTCCGATACCAAATGAAAGTGCTCTGATACCAAATGAAAGTGTGCTATGGATCGTGTAATATGGATATACGATAATACAGAATATAGTGATCATAGCTATACAGTAAATAGTGTGGAATATAAGAGCGGTATAATAAAAATAACACCAGAGATTTTTATACTGGTTCGGAGCACCGTCCTACGTCCAGTCCCAGACTCCTTCTGGAATTTCACTAAAACAGCAACCCTCACTTAACCTGGAGGAACAGGTCTATACAACCCTAGAGCAGTAGAACAGGGACCTGAGCAGCGGAACAGGATTCCGCCTCAGCAGCCGAAGAGGACTTCACATGCCTGAGCGGCAGAACAGGACTTTAACAAATACAAAAGATTGTTTGACTTTTTGTGTTCTGATAACACTGATAAGTCTGTTTATAGTACACCCTTCCTATGATCTTCTCCTCGAGTATAAATATGTATATTTGAAGTTTATGAAGATTAGAAAGGAATAGTATTGCTTAAGAATGCTGAATATTTGAGAGTATAGTCGCAAGAATATTCAAGAGAGTTAGATAAGAGAGATAAGCAAATTGGATGATTTGAAATGAAGTTAGGATATGTATTTATGGTTGTTAAATAGCAGCAACCATTGGCGAAGAGTTCTGATTGAAGCGTTGCGTCCAAATCTCTTTGTAGAGATTCGTAACTCTTCACGAATGATTGTGTCTTTTTAGAAAATATAGTCGTTATAGAAATTCAGTCAATTGAGCCTCTGAGTCAGTCGACTAAATATTCAAACGATTTTTATTATATAAAATATATATATACTTGTGCACCTGTGCATACTGCACAGAAACTAGCAGGTCAGTCGATTGATCTGGCATATTCTGTGCAGTTTGCACAGTTTACACAGGTATATATAATATATATATTATATATGATTCTAATGTTAAAATCTTGATAATATATATATATTATATGCTTATATATGTATAAATCATTTGAAAGTAAGAAAATTATATATATAAGCTAATATATACATAAACGAGGAGAGATCTTAACAATATTGACCTAAGACTCAAAACAAAATAGTATAAAAATTGATGCACCGATTTTGATGTCTTATCTCCATGTAGTATATATTCTCTTTTTGTCATAACAGTTGTTGAATCTATATGTTGTAGTGATAGCTTCGTGTCATGAATCAAAACCAAGTCTCAACAACATGAACCGAATTAATTGGAAATAAGTCACCCAACTTAAATTTATTTCAATATACATTTACAATTAACGTCTTCTCTCTTTTTAATTAAAAGGTTCCAATCACATTAATTGCCATTGATTTCTAAGTTAAATGTTAAAAGAGAAATGAGACAATTCAATTCCTTTTATAGTAATTTAACGTATTTTTGTAATTATTGTATACAAACTAAAAGCTATTAATTTCTTATTAAATAATTGATTTCTTATTCTTGTAATTAATCTGTAAGCTAAAATACATTTCAGACAAATAAACATATGTTTACCCCTTTACTAAACTTATTCATTTTTATTCTTTTATTCTTTTATTTTTGATTAAAATGTTCTCATATTAAATCAACTATTGCCTAATGAATTTATTCAACACAAGTTTTCATTTTATTTCATTCAACTCTATAGTTAACATCTTTTCTTATATTAACTGCAATATTTAATTACATTTGATTTCATTTATTTCCAAATTGATTTCAACGGATAAATAATAAGATGATAAGTAAAACAATATTTACATTTAGGTAATTTAAATACATTTAAAAAACACATTTATAAATCTATTGCTTACAACAAAGGTTACTGAATCTACATACTAAATAATTAATTTCCTATTGCATGTTAAAACCAACCAAATCAACTAACATTGATTTCTCTTTTTAATACAACATTCAATTTTATTCCTTGTTAACTTTCATTATTACCATTAATTGAAATTACATTAAAATAGTTGTCAATAACATTCAAACAACATTATTAAATTATATCGTAATTAAAAAAATTCCATATATAATTCATAAATTTTGATTTCTTACAATATTAAATTCCAAAATCTTGTTAAATTTAATCATTGTTAATTATCAAAAATATGGGTCATTACATTGATTCTCAATTTAAATATAGGTAAAATGTTTAGATTATTCCTTTCCCATTGTAAGGTTGACCATGCATGTGTCCTAAGTGGACCAAAAAATCCCAAGGCATATTCAAATAATTAAATATATTTAAAGCTGGTTTAAATATACATATACATATATGTACATATGTATTCATATACATACACACATCTAGCACCCAGAACAATTCTAGAAGCTGCCAACTTGCTAATAACATCCCAAACATCAAATACAATAATAGTTAATATTTATTAAATATTAATTTATTTATAACACTTTATAAACCAACTAAATCGTGTGTTTTTTCAAATAATTCACAAATACGGTTGTGAGATTGAGAGGCGTGAATTCAGTCAACGATTAATGTTGAATAATTTAAATATTAACATTCATACGTCACTTTTTCTAATGGTGTGACAGTTTGGCCGAATTCATTGCTTATAGATCTTTTTGGTAAAATCGTATTTTACATTACTTTAAGTGGTACCAATAGTAACAATAATATACATACAATCACTTTACTAATACTATACCACTTTACGATGTATGGAATTTTTTATTCATTGGAACTCCAATATTATCCACATTCAACTTGATCAGTCCACAAACAAAGTCTTTGATTTAATAATAACATTTATTATTAATCGTTCTACTCTGGCCTGAGATTTTTACTTTGAGTTAACTACAGTAAACTGTGATACCGACCTCATACAATCGAGGAGACGAATCCTCTATTAAATAGTGGTTTACTCTTAATGCTTCAACTCAGACCCAACTATAGTCATTCGATGGACATCAAATCAAAGTGGAGTATGCACATTGAAGTTCCATTGTATTCTCAAGTAGAGGGAACTATGTAAGATCATCACACCATGATTTCATATTTGACTTTGTTGCTATCAACCGATAGGAAACTCTTACATGCATCATTCCATGCTTATCCAAAAACCACAAGTATGTAATCCCTTGATGCCCTTAGTAGCCATGAGTATTATACTGCCCAATATTTAGAGAGAGTTGTGTGCTTTTTTTTCAACGAATATATCAAAGTCCTTTCTAGGAACATCTTGAACATGTCAATTTAGAACATAATGTTACTTTAATTTGTGATTAATACTTACAATTGCATCTATTTGCAAATATAATCACATGTCATTTTATTCACGGATATTTTTATTATATACTTTAAATTACTTGTGTAATTAACTATACCACGGTGTAATAAAGTATATATAAGAAGAAAACACCTTTATTATGAACAAGATCGATTAAAGAGTTAGAAATATGTAATAACTTATATAATTTCCCCTAGCATATCCACTAACTCTTTCATATACTTTTTATAATAAAGTAATACACGCATCATTTCAGTCTGCATCCATATAGAAATGCCACCACTATTACTACCAAAAGTAATTTAATTTTTGTAATAAGTTTTATGACTATTACATTCGGTATAAAGGTTTTGAGGTTGAACTAATTTTGGAATAAATTCTCCGAAAGAGTCCCAACTCGAAAAGAAATTCTATCATAATGAAGTTACAATATTTGGTTTGAATACAAACTATTCAAAATACTTTTATATGCAAATGAGATCATTAATTTGAATCTATATTTATATTTTTCTAATAAAATATGACCCAAACCATTTATGACTTTTCATATTTGATCAATTTATTATAAGGATCAATCTGACCTAACCCACTAAAAATATATGGGCTTCCTATTTAATACATTTAACAATTTAAATTAGATTTGACTGATAATTTTTTTTAAATATATAAAATTTCAAATTTTGCTTTTTACCTTTTGGAATTATAATACAATCAAAATTTCAACTTAAACAAAATATAAATCCTAATTTTCATAAAATTCAAATTTTCATATTTTGATTTTTAATTTTTAATTTTATAAATATAATTTTCGAATATAAAGAAGAATTTCAAATTTTTAGAATTTATATATTCAAAATTCAAATTGTTATGGGCAAATTTTAGAATTTATATTTTCAAAATGAGACGTTGAATTATTATTTGGATCATAGTTTAGATGTGAGGGTGTAGTCTATTATTTGCAAATTCCAATCATTAGTTACCATGGAGAACTACAACGTATGTTCAAAATATGAAGTACTTGAGTGGTCAATATTGCGTGTAATGTTGATACGGTTTTATTGGTCAAAGCTGTTGATTCATGAGTTTTGATTCATGACACAAGCTTCAGAGATCATACGACGAGAATGCTATATGAAAGCGACAAAAAGAGAATAAATGCATACCGTGCACTACAAAGAAGATAATCTTACAATTCAGAGATTAGTATGGATATTTTATTTTATTTGAGTCTTAGAACAATGTTAAAATCATTCCTCAAATAATCACACACGCACACAAAACATTTTATATCAAAAAATATGTTCACTGTGCATATAACACCAGGTCGGCCGACCGACCAGGATCCTCGGTCGACCGACCCTGTATCATATGCACAGTGACTTTCTGTTTTGTATACGTTTTTCAACTCAGCTGACCGGCCAGTTTTTCCGGTCGACCGACCAGAGAAAAACGGCTAGTTTCTGAAGAGACGCGATCTTTTCATGAAGAGTAATGTCCTCTATTTCAAGAGGTATGGACACTACTGTTGACTAAAACTGTTCATGAAAGATTACAACTCTTCTACAACTATATAAACATATTCAATTCACTTCTACAATCACCGATTCTTGTTTATATTTCTGAAATCTAATCTCTTCTCATTTCTGCAAATAAAAGCATTCACTCTTATTCAATATCACTAGAATCCTTGAATTTATTCATATACTTCGATTCTACGTGATTATCTTCCTTCTAAATCTTCACACACATACATATTCTTGAGGATTTGATTATAGGAAAGTTGTACTATCAAAAGACAATCAGTGTTATTTAGAACACATTCGTCAACAAACATTTTGTATTAAGTTGAAGTCCTCTTCGGTTGTTGAGGCGGAAAAATTCCTGTTCGGCTGCTCAGGTGTCGTATACCTATTCCTCCGGGTTAAGTGAGGGGTTTAGTTTAAATCCAGAGGGTATTCTGGGACTGGACGTAGAACGGGAAGTTCGAACCAGTATAAAAATTCCTGGTGTGCTTACTTTAATTTTTACTTTACTGTTATTACCAGTTTCCGCATTAATATACCATATTACACGATCCTTAGTACTACACGTACACTTTCATTTGGTATCAGAGCAAGGTCATCTTATAACCATCACAAAGTTATTTGATATTTACTTATTTTTAGTAATATGGCAACCACACAAATTAACGATGTTAACACTCACACTAATTCTAGTTTCACAGAAGGTCAATCGACTTCACGACCTCCACTTTTCAATGGTATAAATTATAATTATTGGTCAACTAGAATGAGAATCTATATGCAATCAAGTGGGTTTGATATCTGGAATATTATACAAAGGGAATACACAATTCCTACTGGAGAATACTCGACTTGGAGTAACACACAAAAACTAGATGCTACATCAAATGCTAAGGCTATGAATATTTTATTTTGTGCATTAGATAGAAATGAATTCAATAGAGTTAGTATGTGTACTTCCGGCTATGAAATTTGGAGAACTCTTAAAGTTTCACATGAAGGAACGAACAAAGTTAAATTGAGCAAAATTTCTATGCTGAAACATCAATTTGAAAACTTTAAAATGAGGCCAAATGAATCTATAAATGACATGTACTCTAGATTTCAGGATATTTATCATGCTCTATTGTCTCTAGAACAAAAGTTTACTGATTTTGATGTTGTTACAAAAATCTTGAATTCTTTAACGGACGAATGGGAACGAAAAGTCCTAGCTATTGAAGAAGCAACTGATTTGTCAACATTAAAACCAGAAGAATTGATAGGTAATTTAATGTCCTACGAAGTAAATTTGCAGGCAAAACGAAATGGAGCACAAGAAAAGAAAAATGTAGCATTCCAAGCAGAAAAAGATGATTCCGACTCAGAAAATGAAGATATGGCAATGATCGCTAAAAATTTCAAAAAGTTTTTGAAATTCAACAGAAACAAATTCAAGGGAAACAAAAATAATTCCAACAACAATTCTAATAGCAGCAAACCATCATCTTCAACAATGGAATGTTATGAATGTCACAAGAAAGGACACATGAAGAAAGATTGTCCAGATCGTAAAAAGAACAATTTCAAGAAGGACAAAAACAAACGAAAAGCTTTTTCAGTCACTTGGGACGACACTGACTCATCATCCTCATCAGAGAGTGAAAGTGATAATGAACAAGCAAATGTATGCTTCATGGCTTCGTCAGACGATGTAAGTGATTTTACTTTTGAAGATTTAATTGAAATAAATTCTGAATTAGTAAATTTAACAAAACAACTTAAAAAGAAAAATAAGGAGTTGCAAAGAAAGTTAGACAGAACAGTTTTAGAAGTAGATATGTTAAAAGATGAGAAGGTAATATTGGAAGAAGAACTTGAAATCTCTCAACAATCGAATTCTAACTTATCTTCTCAAATTACGTCAATATTTGAGGAACTAGAAATTCAGAAAAATAAAAATGATGTTTTACTTTTTGAAAATAATGATTTAATATCTAAAATTAAGGATTTAGAGTTAGAAAAATCTAGTCTTAAAATAAAATTTGATGATATTTCTAAAAATGTTTCTAATTTCAATAAAGGAAGAGAAAATCTTTCTAGTATACTAGAAAACTCTCAAACTTCCAACAATAAATCTGGACTAGGATTTAAGAAACAAAATAATTATGCTAAAAGTAAAATTAATAATAAAATTAAGAAAGATATTAGGAAAACAGTTTATTCAAATACTAAAACTATTAAGATATGGATTCCAAAAACCAATAATACATTGATAAGGAATAAACATATCAAAAGTTTTATGGAAATTGTTCATAATAACAAGAATTATGTTTATAAAGGGAATTCTGAACCCGTATGGGTTTGGCTTCCTAAGATCTAACTCTTAGGACCCTAAAAAGATTGGGTACCAACTTTTTATAATTTTTGCAGGTACCACATAAAAAGAGAGGAAAATGGATTTTAGATAGCGGTTGCTCAAAACACATGACTGGAAACAAAGAAATGTTATCAAACATTATATACTCAAATGGAGGAGCAGTCACCTTTGGAGATAACTCAAAAGGGTATATCATCGGCAAAGGCAATGTCAATAGCAATGGTATATCTAATTTACCTCTCATTACTGATGTTTTATTAGTTAAAAATTTAAAACATAATTTATTAAGTATTAGTCAACTATGCGACAAAGGTTTTAATATAACTTTTTCAGAAAATAAATGTAACATTTTTGATAAAAATCACAACATTATTTTCGAAGGAAATAGAGAAAAAAATATTTATATCCTAAATATGAATGTTAATAATGATTCAAATTTGTGTCTAGTAGCTAAAGAGAATGATTCTTGCCTTTGGCACAAAAGATTTTGTCACATAAATTTTAATACCATCAACAAACTTGCTAAAAATAAATTAGTTAAAGGGTTACCCGATATAAAATTCAAAACTAACATATTTTGTGATGCATGTAAATTAGGAAAATTAACAAAATCTTCTTTTAAATCAAAAAAAGTAATATCTACAGAACAACCACTTGAACTTTTACACATGGATCTTTTTGGTCCAACTCAAGTGCAATCTATTAATCATAATAGATATGTTTTTGTTATTGTAGATGATTTCTCTAGATATACTTGGATTTTCTTTTTGAAAAATAAAAGTGATACTTTTGATAATTTTAAAGTTTTTGTTAAAAGAATTCAAAATATTAAAACTTTGAAAATTAAAAATATAAGAAGTGATCATGGAGGCGAATTTGAAAATGAAGTTTTTGAACAATTTTGTAACAAAAAAGGTATTAACCATAATTTTTCTTTTCCTAGAACACCACAACAAAATGGAGTTGTAGAAAGGAAAAATAGAACGTTACAAGAATGTGCAAGAACTTTACTAAATGGAACAACTTTATCAAAACAATTTTGGGCAGAAGCTGTAGCTACTGCTTGTTACGTACTGAATCGCGTTTCTATTCGACCATTAACTAAAAATACACCATATGAACTTCTAAATGGAAGAAAACCAAATATTTCATATCTAAAAGTTTTTGGTTCCAAATGTTTTATCTTAAATACTAAAGATCAACTAGGCAAATTCGATCCAAAATCCGATGAAGGTATATTTGTTGGATATTCGGAACGAAGCAAGGCCTATCGAATTTATAATAAACGAACTCAAATTATTGAAGAAAGTTTACATGTTTCTTTCAACGAAAATTTTAAAAATATAAATCCGAGTGTTACTATTGATTCTGATGATGAATCTACTCAGAATGAGAATATTAGTACAAATGAAAATCTTGATATTCATGAAACCAATACAAATGTAACTTCTAATTTAATAAAATCTCCACCTAGAATTTTAAAAGATCATCCTGTGCAAAATATAATTGGAGAAGTTAATACGAATGTTAAAACCTGACATCAATTAAATCAAGCTGGTCATGTTGCTTTTCTTTCTAACATAGAACCTAAGAATATAAAAGAAGCTTCAACTGATGACTACTGGATACTTGCCATGCAAGAAGAATTAAATCAATTCGAACGAAACGAAGTTTGGGAACTCGTTCCTAGACCTAGTGATCAATCAGTCATCGGTACTAAATGGGTTTTCAAAAATAAAGCAGATGAACTAGGAAATATAACAAGGAATAAAGCTAGATTAGTTGCACAAGGATATAATCAAGAAGAAGGTATTGATTACGAAGAGACGTTTGCTCCAGTCGCCCGACTTGAAACAATACGAATATTAAACAAAATTGTGTTTCTTTATCAACATGTGAAGCAGAATATATATCTGCTGCTTTGGCATGTGCACAAGTCGTATATATGCAACAGACATTACAAGATTTTAATTGTCATCTTGAAAAATCAATCATTTATTGTGATAATACCAGTGCAATAAACCTTTCAAAAAATCCGGTCAATCATTCCCGAACAAAACACATCGATATTCGTCATCATTTTCTTCGTGATTGTTTGGAAAAAGGATTAATAAATCTAGAATTTATCAACACTGAAAATCAAATAGCTGACATTTTTACTAAACCACTAAATGAAATTTCTTTTATAAAACTAAGACGAGATTTAGGGATAATGTCGTTTAAAGACTTATGAATAAAAAAATATATATATATATAAAATGATGAAAAATATAAAATTATTTTTCTGACCAAAGCGGTACTCGAACTCATGACTTCTGACTTATATGTTAGATGTTGTAGTATAGCCACTTGGGCTATGGGTGTTTCTTGTTCCAGCTCTGCTTTTAATTTGCATCATTAAAACTTAATTTCAGAATATACTATCTTTTGATTCTAAAGCATTGTATGTCATTCATTTGTAAACAGTTTTTGTTTAAAGAATTCTGTGATTAAAACTAAAATTTGATTTTAGACCACTATTTTTTTAGAAAATATGGTTATATATATACATACATATGTTTATTGAATAGAACATAAAATACAAAAATTTCTTACAACACAAAACTTGAAAAAAAATGTCTTCTAACAATGATGTCTACAATTCTGAAAATTCTCATCTCTCTTATACATCCCCGGACGATGACTATTCTGATCGTATCCCCGAAGGTGGTCCTTATCCTACATTTCCAATGCCAAATCGTGTTTTAGAATTTCCCTCTCCAGATAATGATCCCCGACACAGGTGGAAACCATGGGAAGACTCCCATACAGGTTATACACCTGATAAAAAGAAAGGGAAAAAGGAAATGGTAGTAACTCCATCAACCAAACAAAAGATTGATGAAATTCATCACTACCAACAACAACAGATGAATATGCAAAGGGAACTTTATTACGAATAGAAAGTCACGGCAAGACGTTTAAGCTTCCTTGAAAAGATTGCCATGAAATTTTGTTCATCTAAGAAGGATGATGTTGCTGAACCTTCTTACAGAACTCCATCTCCCTCTAACCATGTTCAATCTCCAATAGCTCCAATATGGTCACCGGTAGAAAACGTTCCATCTCCAAATTCATGGGAACGTCGATGTTAATTCATCATGGCTATATTTTAGTATATATATGTTATTTTTTTAATAAGCTGTATAGATAAATATGATGTAATAATATGATTATATTTCTATAATTCTTATTTGAAAAAACAACATGAAAATGTCTATTGACATGCTTTCGGTCGACCGAAATGCCTGAACCGGTCAACTGAAGCTGTCCCGAGAAGTTTTTAAAAACAGAATTCTTCCAAGTCGGTCGACCGAAATACCTGACTCGGTCAGCCGAACGTATTTCCCAAATGACATTAGAATATTTTTTAACTCGGTCAACCGAATCCTCTGCACCAGTCGACCGAAGCTTTTCCCGAAAGTTTCAGCACTGTTCTGAACCTCAACTCGGTCGACCGACCCAGGTCCTTCAGTCGACCGAACGTATTATTCTGCTCAAATTGTCTTCATATTTTAACCCAACCCTTCACCTTTTTATCTCACCTCTTCACTTTACTCTTCCACAACAGATTTGAACCCTAGCCCCCATTACAACCTTTCTAAAATTTCTTCAAATTCTTCAAGATAAATGGCTCCCAAAAAGAAATCTAAGACTACCGCTGGCCAATCTTCCTCAACTCCTGTAGATTCTCAAATTGCTTCTTGGTTAGTAAGTGAAAAAGCTTTAGAAAGATGGATAAAGCTTCAAGATGCAAAAATCTTTGAGGAGTCGTTTGTAAGTTATCCTGATTTTACCGCCTACGGTGTTGAAGACGCCGCTCTTGAAAGTGGTCTTGATGCTTTTCTTGACCATAGGAAAAACAACTTGAAGATTAATCATATAATGGTCAAGTTATTCTTAGCAAATCTCAATCTTGTCAATCCACCTAGAAACACTGAAAATTGTGTTTGGACTTCGGTATGTGGCACATCGATATTTCTTTCCATTGATCGAATGAATCATATTTTAAATGCTCGACCGGGTGGAATCTCATTACATGATGTAGATTGTAATCCATCAACTCGTGACCGCCTAAGTCACTTATTCTTTGAAGATGATGCTACCGACTTAAGGCAAACTTCATCTCTCCGACCTAAAGCACGACTTTTTCATCGATTCATGATGAAGTCTATTGTTCCAAGAGGAGGGTCGTACCACTTAGTGTATCCCGAAAACTTCAAGGCGTTATATGCTATGTGTGGAATCATTCGGGTAAATTGGACACAACTTCTTATGGATGAATTCCTTACATTCAACCAAGGAAAAATGCTCCATATTTACTATGGAGAATACATAATGCGGTTGATTAACAACTTTGTCACTCATGCACCGGAATCCGAAACATCCAAAGTTCGTACCTTCGACTCACGAACAATAAAATTGATGAAGTTACCCGATGCACCATCCCAAATCACAACCTTTCAGCAATGGCGTACCATTCCACGAGAACAACTACGTCGTAGCTATTCTACTCCTCAACCCTCCACTCATTCCACAGAACGTTTAACTCGTCAAACCTCTATCCAAAGACCACCTCCCGGTACTAGCACAGCGGCTGCCATAGATATTTTAGCCCAAAATCAATTAGCTTTGGATTCTCGCCTTCGAAAAATTGATGGGCGTTTCAAAAAGATCAAAGGCTTCTTCGTCAATTTATGGGATGCCTTATCATGCTCTTCTGAAGCCGGTGCTTCATTTGTTGCTCCTGGAAAAAGACCCGCACCAAATTTCTCTTGGTCTACATCCGAGAACACAAGTTCCAGCACATCGGCAACTCCTGCACCTACCACTCACAGACGGGGTAAGGAACCGGCTCCTCTCGATGAAAATCTTCATCCAGCACAGTAGGATACCGACGATGATGAGGAGTAATTGTAGTATTTTTTTTAAATTTATTTTAACTTTCAAGAATCTCTTGTAGTTTATTTTGTTTCTTAATTAATTGTTATGTTATGTTCTAAGCAAACATCTTTAAATTATTTCTAATTAAGCTCAAAGAATGTACCATGTAAATTTAAATGTTTTTTGCATTACTTCAGTCTGTTATGAGTATTCCTTTTTGTCGATGACAAAGGGGGAGAAATGTATTCAAATTAACGAATTTTTGCAGAAAAGTCGCCATATATTCAGGGGGAGAACTATAATATATATGTCAATATTACTTCGTCACATAAGCATTGTCATCAATCAAAAAGGGGGAGAATGTTGATTCATGAGTTTTGATTCATGACATAAGCTTCAGAGATCATACGACGAGAATGCTATATGAAAGCGACAAAAAGAGAATAAATGCATACCGTGCACTACAAAGAAGATAATCTTACAATTCAGAGATTAGTATGGATATTTTATTTTATTTGAGTCTTAGAACAATGTTAAAATCATTCCTCAAATAATCACACACGCACACAAAACATTTTATATCAAAAAATATGTTCACTGTACATATAACACCAGGTCGGCCGACCGACCAGGATCCTCGGTCGACCGACCCTGTATCATATGCACAGTGACTTTCTGTTTTGTATACGTTTTTCAACTCAGCTGACCGGCCAGTTTTTCCGGTCGACCGACCAGAGAAAAACGGCTAGTTTCTGAAGAGACGCGATCTTTTCATGAAGAGTAATGTCCTCTATTTCAAGAGGTATAGACACTACTGTTGACTAAAACTGTTCATGAAAGATTACAACTCTTCTACAACTATATAAACATATTCAATTCACTTCTACAATCACCGATTCTTGTTTATATTTCTGAAATCTAATCTCTTCTCATTTCTGCAAATAAAAGCATTCACTCTTATTCAATATCACTAGAATCCTTGAATTTATTCATATACTTCGATTCTACGTGATTATCTTCCTTCTAAATCTTCACACACATACATATTCTTGAGGATTTGATTATAGGAAAGTTGTACTATCAAAAGACAATCAGTGTTATTTAGAACACATTCGTCAACAAACATTTTGTATTAAGTTGAAGTCCTCTTCGGTTGTTGAGGCGGAAAAATTCCTGTTCGGCTGCTCAGGTGTCGTATACCTATTCCTCCGGGTTAAGTGAGGGGTTTAGTTTAAATCCAGAGGGTATTCTGGGACTGGACGTAGAACGGGAAGTTCGAACCAGTATAAAAATTCCTGGTGTGCTTACTTTAATTTTTACTTTACTGTTATTACCAGTTTTCGCATTAATATACCATATTACACGATCCTTAGTACTACACGTACACTTTCAAAAGCTTCACTTAACATTGAGCTAGTATAAAGAACTTATTGCAGTTTAAACAAAAACATGGTGACTTATGTCTAATTGTTTGAGTATATATTTTCAATTTTCAAATAGTTATGAATAAATTTCTTCATGACTTTCCAATGATTAAGAGACGAATGAATCATTGATGTACCATTCGAGTAAGAGTTTTAATGTAATAACCTTAACTTTTAGCAACATTTTTAGGATATTTAATTAGCTAAATTAAATATAATAATGTGATGATTAGGGGACTGAGATTTGTGATTAAACTAAGAGGTAGCCATGCCATGTAAACAATGAACTAAAGATGAGTTAAAATGAAATAGAGAAGGGGTAAAATAGGAAAAAAAATCTAATACCCTAATCCCATAGGAATTCATTCTCACGTTCATTCATTTGAAAAAATTAAATATTGAGGTCGGCCACCATTAGCAAGAACAAGAGGAAGAAAAGCTAAAGGAAGAAGATGAATCAAAATCAAATCTATTCAAATCTCAAACTCCTTAATCTCAAAGCTAAGGTGAATAATGACTACATCTCATATTTCTTAAGTGTTTTCAGTTTTAAGGTTAATCCGATTTATTTTCCAATATTATGCCATGATTTTGAAGGATAAATTGTTTATATATGCTAGTTGATGATTTATGCTTATTCATATAGATTTTATGATATGTTTTAATATGAAAACTCAATTTAGTGACATACAAATGCCTTGTGATTTTAGATTTAGATCTGAAATGATATTTTAGAGATGGGTTTCAATGTTCATAATTTTCTTAATTAATGTGGATTTTATATTAATTTTCTAGTGAAGAAAATGTTTATTTAGGTATAAAATAATTTATGGCTAAATTATTTATATTTTGGGTCTGAAATTAATATATGTTAGAAACATATTTAAAATAATTTTCTAGAATTTTCGTAGAATTTTCCTAAGTGTTTTAATAGATATATAAAATTATTTAAGGTATGGAACTTAAATGTTTTATATATCTATAAAAGGAGAAGGGGTCGTAAATTATTTAAATTATTTAATTCTGAAATTTTGGCAGTACTTTTAGAAAAGAAAATTAGCAACCAATAATATTTTGAAAAACAAGGCACGTTAGTAGAAAAGGATTTCTTTTTAAAGTTAAAATCAGTTTTTACATGCTTTTAGCATGTTTCGTCACTTTCGGCATCTAGGTTCCGACCTAATAGTTCCACCACCATGACCATCGAAACCAATGCGCATGGCATCAAAGACTTGGTCCTCAGCGAATTGGATATAGGTGGAAGGTGTTGGGTCGAAACCAGGGGTTCCAAAGGGAGCGAAGGGCTACTTTGCTTTCGAATGAAAATGTGCATGCTTTGCTTTCGAAGGGTATGTTTTCGACTTAGTTGGCTTCCGACTGGGTCAAATTGATTTAAAGAATGGTTTCGAAGGGGTTGCGCCTTTGTTTTTAAGTAAATGCTTTCGTCGGGGTCAAAACCCCTTGTTGCCGCATTTCTACCTTTCAAAGTCAATGGTTTCGGAAGGTATACTTTGTTTTAAAATTTAAGCTACTTCTCTAATGCTTTCGGAAGGGTTGGTTTCGACACCACCACTTCTTTACTTAGGAAAGCTTTCGAAAGGAATGCTTTAGACTTACATGTTTATGACCCTTTTGCTCTATTGAAGGTAGAACCCAAATGGTTTCGAAGAAGATGGTTAGGTTTCGAAAGGTTTTCCACATGTTTTACTTGAAAACAAAGGCTTTCGAATGGTTTGATGTTTAATGCTTTTGAAAGGTTTTAATGAAGGTTTCGAGGAGGTGGTTCCCCAATGGTTCGAAAGGTTTAAAAGGAAAGGTTTTCCAATATTTTTCGAAAGGCAATGTTTAAAGAGTTTTAAAAGAAGGATGTCTATGATTTTTAAAGCTTTCGAAGGTGATGTTTTTCAATGGTTTCGAAAGGATGATCATGAATGGTTTCAAAAGGGTTTGTTTTGGCCTTTGGCCTAAGGTTTACTTGGTTTCGAAAGGGATACTTTCAATGTGATCGAAAGGGGTACTTTCAAAGGTTTAAATGTTTTCATCAACAAAGGCTTGAGTAAAGTATATATAAAATGGAAAGATGATTTTGAGTAAAGCATAAGAGTATATATTTTCCTTGTTTAAGTTTGATTTAAAGGTTTTAAATCAATTTGAGATGAAAAGTTTCCATGGAAAATTTAATAGAAGATTGCCCTAAGTAAAATGACTTAGATATTTGTATACCAGATAAGACTAGTATAGGGTCGCGCCCTATACATTAGCTAATTGCCCCAGCTAATTTAGTCCAAAATTCCAGTGTGTAGGGCTTTGTCACGGATAAGACTGAAATGATGTTACATATAGAAGGGAATATGTATATTTGTACAGAAATAGGTTATTGGTGAGCCAGCAAAACCATTAGGATCAGTTGACCT
The DNA here is from genome assembly GCA_030737815.1 of Allium fistulosum. Taxonomy (NCBI): domain Eukaryota; kingdom Viridiplantae; phylum Streptophyta; class Magnoliopsida; order Asparagales; family Amaryllidaceae; genus Allium; species Allium fistulosum. Next base: position 572,286,493 of record CM060906.1, read on the forward strand.
AGAGAAAGTAAATTAGGAACAGACTGTCCAAAAGAGGAGGATCTAACAGATGTTAGATTATTTATTTATTCTGTCTAGTAGGCCCGAGTCAGCCAAAGGTTAGTAGTTAGCCAAACAAAACTATAGTGTTCAGACAGATAGTCCATTAGTTACCTGATATGTATATTTACATAATAATGCTTTATAGTTTTAACCAGTTTTGGTTTTAAGATTATGAATTGCAAAAGATATTTTTTAAAAGGATATCAGTGTGGGGAAACCCTTTCCGCTAAGCGGCGGTCTCACTTAATATCAAATAACCAAGATGTTTAGTATTATTCACACAAGGCTTTATGTCTGACTCGAAGTTTATGTTTTCCCCCTTAAACTCTCGGGTGCTCAAAATTGATTTGAGTAGACCGAGGGTTGAGGATTTTAAGGTTTTTAGTAGGTTGGCGAATAAAACTTCCGGAGACGAGCAGGTGGCTGACGGATAACTATTTAGAAGTTGTTTTTTTTTGTTTTGTTTATTCCGATATGTTGTATTATGACAATATAGTACTCTGTTCGACCAAGGGAGCATCATCATATGTCGCTCTTGGCATATTTTGTAATAATTATATTTGATCTGAACCTGGAAAACGATTGGGATTATGTAATGGAATATGAAACATGTTTTGTAAAATGTAATCAAAAAAGTTGTTTTTGAAATCTGTGATTTTGTTTCATATTCATGTGCTTCTGATATTATGGATACCATTAACATTACCGTATGATCACCGGAAGTTAATACTATGGATGACTGCGGCATTTGTAGCGCTTAGCTTCAGGCCTCTAGATAGAGGATGTTACAGCTTGGTATCAAAGCATAGGTTTATAAAAACTTTAAACTAAAATTGATTTTTGAAAACATAATCCTAAGGAATTAGAGATAAGATCGGGGTATAGGATAACGCTATATTAACGTACTTGTATTTGCTATATATAAGTGTACGCTATATCTCCATTCTCCTATCTCTCTTAGGCTATTCTTTTGTATCTCACGAGGCTTGAATACAGATATGGATGCTAGAAGTGGAAGAGTGAATCTTGGAGGAAGCACCACCACAAATGGAAATGCCAGACCGAATACTAAAAGGAACCAAGTTCAGGCACAAGCTGGGAATGTTGGTGTTGGAGTCCCACAAGTGGGCATGGGAGATATGTATCGGTTTTTCATGAGCATGATGCAAGCTGGAATTGCTACTGGAGTGGTTGGAGGAAATGCTGGAGTAGGAGTTCAGGAAGCTCCAGTGGTCAACAATATAGCTATTCTGAGTAGAGACTATATTAGGCTTGGAGGAAAGCCATTTATCGAAACTGAAGATGCTATTGAGGTGGACATCTGGTTGTTGCATTGTGAAAGAATCTTTGCTGACTTGGGGCTCAATAATGAGAAGAAGAGGAGGCTTGCTTCGAGAGAGCTTTAAGGAGCAGCTTTATTCTTGTGGAATAGTGTGACGGCTGGAGTGACTAAAGAGACGATGACTTGGGATAAGTTAGTAGAAGGTTTCAAGAGAGGTTCATGTCTGTGATGGCGTAGTTTGCTTTGCTCAGAAAGTATGCTGAGTTGGAGCGGGGGGAGATGTCTGTGTTGGAATATTCTAGAAGGTTCGAGGAGTTGGCTAGGTATGGACATGCCACTATAGATACCGTGATGAAGAGGAATGAGAAGGTCATCAGGAGGTTGACGCCTGAGTTGGCCAGGGCTACATTACCTCATCTAAAATATCCTTGTGATGTTGTAGTGGAGATGGGTTGAGACACAAGGAGATGCTTACTTCTTAGGAGAAGAATAAGGCAAAGGAGGTCCAGGTGGGGCACAGTCAGAAAAGGAAGTTCTTTCACAAGAAGGGTGCTCAGAAAGGTGGAGCCGCAAAGAAAGGAAAGTCGGAGGTTGTTTGCTATAAGTGCAATAAGAATGGGCATTTTGCTAATGAATGTCGTACTGGAAAGGCGAAGAAAGTGATTGGGAAGAAAAATATCAGATGTTTTAACTGCAATCAGATTGGTCATTATAAGAACCAGTGCAAAGAGCCTGCTAGGGATGGAAGGGGCAAAGTATTTGCATTGGAGCCTGCTACATCGGGACCAATAGCGTAGGAGAAAGGGAAGGCAGTGTTGGGAGGTATGCTTCAAATCTATGGTATGTCTGTTAGCATTATGTTTGATACTAGTGCATCGCACTTTTGTTTCTCATTGTTTGGTAGATAAGCTTAACCTAGAGCCCTCATACTTAATTACTTCCTTAAGGGTTGCAAATCCGATAGGAGGGTATGCGACACTTGGGATGAAGTGTGACCACCTCGAGTTTGATTTGTTAGGTCACATATTTGTTTGCAGTTTGCATGTGTTTGACTTTGTAGGGTTCGGAGTTATTTTGGGTATGGATTGGTTAAGTAGGTATGATGCTAGGATATTTTGCCATGATAGGAAAATATCACTTAGACACCCTAGCTGTAGTGATCAGATTGTATACACCGCAGAAAACCCTAGTTATGAGGTGAATGCTTTGTTGGGTGTTGTGGAGGTAGAAGACGAGTTGAATCGAGTTTTCGTGGTTAGAGAATTCGAAGATGTTTTCGAGCCTGTAGTAGGATTGCCACCGAAACGAGCCATTGAGTTTCGGATGGATTTAGTCCCTGGAGCAGAACCAGTGAGTAGACCGCCAAGTAGGATGACACCTACAAAGATAAGAGAGCTGAAGGTACAGTTGGTGGATTTGGAAGGCAGAAATTTTATTAGACCGAGTAGTTCACCTTGGGGAGAACCCGCAGTGTTTGTTAAGAAGCCGGATGGATCGTTAAGGTTATGTATCAATTATTGTAAGTTGAATGAGAGAATGATAAAGAATCGATATCCATTGCCTAGAATTGACAGTTTTTTCGATCAGTTGAGTGGAGCCAAGGTATTTTCTCAGTTGGATTTAGCAACAGGTTTCCATCAGCTTAGAGTAGCAAAGGATAGTATTCCTTTGACGGTGTTTATAATTAGATATGGATCGTACGAATGGTTAGTTATGTCGTTTGGACTAACTAACGCGCCAGCATTCTTTGTGGATTTGATGAACCGAATTTTCCGAGAGCACTTGGATAGGTTCGTGTTGGTTTTCATAGATGATATTTTGATACCTTAAGGATGAAAGGGAGCATGAAGTTCATCTTAGAATTGTGCTTGAGACACTGAGGCAGTATTAGCTGAAGGCGAAGTTTTCGAAGTGTCATTTCTGGAAGAAGGAAGTGAAGTTTATTGGTCATGTAGTCTCAGAGAAAGGGTTGTCTATAGATCCGACTAAGATTGAAGCGGTGAATAATTGGAAGAGATCTGAGACAGTGACTAAGATAAAGATTTTTCTTGGATTGGCTGGATATTATAGGAGGTTCACTAAGGATTTTTCGCGAATAGCAGTACCGATGACCAAGCTAACACGAAAGGATGTGAAGTTCGTTTGGACCGATAAGTGTGAGGAAGCATTTTAGAGCTTGACACACTTATTGACCCATGCACCTGTATTAGTTGTTCCGGAGGGAAATTAGGATTTGGTAGTATAAACATATGCATGTGAAACTGGATTAGGAGTTGTGTTGATGCAGAAAGGTAAAGTGATTGCCTATGCTTCCCGACAGCTTAAATCGCATGAGGTTAGTTATCCAACGCATGATTTGGAGTTAGCGGTGATTTTTGCATTGAAAGTGTAGAGACATTACCTTTTGGGAGAGCGATTTGAGTTATATACGGATCATAAGTCGTTAAAGTATTTGTTCTTTCAAAAGTAGCTGAACATGAGACAACAGAGATGGTTAGAGTTTATAGCTACTTGTGACTTTGGAATTGAGTACACACCAAGGAAAGGTAATAAGGTTGCAGATGCGCTTAGCAGAAAGCATCAGAATGCAGTGTTGGCAATGATAGCAGAGTGGAAAGATTTAGAAACATTGTCGACTTGCAGAGTGCAGTGGAGATTAGAAGTTGGGTCTAGTGAAGGAACGGTTGTGTTGTCTTGTTTAGAAGTTCGACTGGTGATGATTGAAAAGATTGCTTCTAAATAGATGAAGGGTCCAGTATTAGGTGAAAGGATCAAGAAGTCAAAGGAAGGAACAGAGAGCGATGACTTAAAGGATTTTAGTCTTGACCAGGATAGTTGGTTGAGAAAGAAAGGTAGGTTATGTGTTCCGAATGTGGGAGACATAAGGAAGGAAGTTTTGGAAGAATGCTATCATTCGAAGTTCACTATTCATCCTGGAGGAACTAAAATGTACCAGGACATAAAGTAGAGTTTCTTCTAGGAATGCATGAAGGGAGATGTTGGCTTTTGGGTGAAGCGGTGTTTGAACTGTCAACGAGTAAAAGCTGAACATCAGAAGCCAAGTGGGTTGCTTCAGCCATTAGATATTTCGGTATGGAAGTGGGGTTCTATTTCTATGGATTTTATAGACGGGTTGCCAAGATCTAATAGAGGAAATGAAAGTATATGGGTCGTAGTGGACAGATTGACCAGGAGTGCCCATTTCATTCAAGTTAAGTCAACTAGGACGGCACCTGTTTTAGCTAAGTTATTTATGAAGAATGTAGTTATACTTCATGGAATTCCTAGTAGTATAGTAAGTGATAGAGATTTTTTATTCACTAGTGAGTTCTGGAAGAGTCTACATAAGATTTTAGGAACCAAGCTCAAGATGAGTATCGCTTACCATCCACGGACCGATGGGCAAACGGAAAGAGTTAACAAAGTCTTGGAAGATTTGTTAAGAGCTTATGCGTTAGATTTTGGAGGATCATGGGAAGACCATCTACACTTATTCGAGTTTTCGTATAACAATAGTTACCAGGCTAGTATAGGGATGGCACCGTTTGAAGCTTTGAATGGAAGACCATGCAAATCTAATGTTTGTTGGTTAGAAACCGAGGATAGGTTGGTACTTGGTCCGGATTTAGTTAGAGAAGCTATATAAAAGATTAAGTTGATTCGGGCTAGGATGAAAGAAGCTCAATCCAGGCGGAAGTTGTGTAGATATAAAACGTAAAGACTTAGAATTCTCAGTTGGAGATCATCTTTTCATTAAGATATCACCGATGAAGGATGTAATTCAATTTGGGAAATCAGGGATGTTGGCACCGAGATTTGTAGGACCATTTCCTATTATAGAGAGGATCGGGAAACTCGCATATAGAGTAGAGTTACCGAATAGTTTGGCAGGATTCCATGATGTTTTTCATGTTTCTCATCTAAGGAAGTGTGTTAGAGGTCCGGAGACCACTATAGCACCGATTGTGTTAGATGACTTGTTAGTAGAACCGGACTTGACAATAGTTAGACGGTCAGTTCGTATAGTTGCAAGAGATGAGAAGAGGCTAAGGAACAAGACAGTCAGATTAGTGAAAGTCCAGTGGAGCGACATTGAGAGAGATTGTACTTGGGAGACTGAGAGCAGGATTATGGACGCTTATCCTGATTTGTTTGATGGTATGTTTTACCTTTATGTTTGATTTGTTGTGTACCTTATTGTAATTTCGAGGACGAAATTCTTTAATAAAGGGAGTATGTAATGACCTTAATTTTTAGTAACATTATTTAGGATATTTAATTAGCTAAATTAAATAAAATAATGTCATGATTAGGGGATTGAGATTTGTGATTAAATCCATTCAAATCTCAAAGCTAAGGTGAATAATGACTGCATCTCATATTTCTTAAGTGCTTTCGGTTTTACGGTTAATCCTGAAAGAGTCTATGCGGTAGGATCGTATAATATGGAATAAAAATGCTCTAGGTAGATAGTAGTAAGCAGTAAGTAAAGTAGACACCAAGACTTTATACTGGTTCAGACCTCTTGTCCTACGTCCAGTCCCTAAGCTCCTCTTAGGAATTCAACTAACCAACAACCCTCACTTAACCCGGAGGAATAGGTTTACAACTTACCCGAACAACCGAACGGGATTTCTTACCTCAACTACCGAAGAGGACTTCAACTTGGATACAAAAAATATTTCTGACTTGTTGTGTTCTTGATAACACTAATGAGTCAATTTAGTACAACTTTCCTATAATCTTATCCTCGAGAGTATACAAAGTGTTTGTGAAGATTTAGGAAATGTGAATTGCTATGAATCAAGATATGTTATAGTCAAAACAGAGATTCAAGCAATTGGTTTGCTTTTGAAAACTTAAAAGAATCTGAAAGTATGTTCAAGTAAGTAGAGAGATTAAAGCAAGTAGAATTGGTAATTTGCAAATGTTAAAAGCATGTATTTATACTTGTAGAAGAGTTGCATTTGTTTGCTAGAGATGCAGGGAAGAGATGCTTCTGTTTCCATTGGAGAATGGTTGCAATTCTTGGGAGGAAGAAGGTGTCCATTCATAGAAAATTCGCAGTTACAGATTCAGTCGACTGAACAGGAAATTCAGTCGACTGAAAATATACAGAGAAATTTTCAGTAATGTATTCAGTCGACTGGACAGTAAATTCAGTCGACTGAACTATAAAATCTGCACAGTGAATGTGGACATATGAATGTAGTTTTAAGGATGTATTTTTATGTTCGTGCAAATCTCTTGAGGATAGATTTTAACAAATAATCTAGACTTTAGACCTAAAAAATCATACTCATGTTTATACTTTGGTCTTCATCGATCTTCCTCTGATTTTGCATATATCTCTTCCTTTTTGTTGAAGTACATTGTCATTGATCAAAATCTTCGTGTATCAACAAATCCGATTTATTTTGCAATGTTATACCATGATTTTGAAGGATAAATTGTTTATATATGCTTGTTGATGATTTATGCTTATTCATATAGGTTTTATGATATGTTTTTATGTGAAAACCCTATTTAATGACATCCAAATGCCATGCAATTTTAGATTTAGATCAGAAATGATATTTTAGAGTTGGGTTTCAATTTTCATAATTTTCTGAATTAATGTGGATTATATATTAATTTTCTAGTGAAGAAAATGTTTATTTGGGTATAAAATAATTATGCATAAATTATTTATATTTTGGGTCTGAAATTAATATATGTTAGAAAACATATTAAAACTGATTTTCTGGAATTTTTGTAGAATTTTCCTAAGTATTTTAATAGATATATAAAATTATTTAAGGTATGGGATTTAAATGTTTTATATATTTATAAAATGAGGAGGGGTATTTTGTGAATTATTTAAATTCTGAAATTTTGGCAGTACTTTTAGAAAAGAAAATTAGCAACCAATAATATTTTGACAAACAAGGCAGGTTAGTTGAAAAGGATTTCTTTTTAAAGTTAAAATCAGTTTTTACATGCTTTTAGCATGTTTCGCCACTTTTGGCATCTAGGTTCCGACCTAGTAGTTCCACCACCATCACCATCGAAACCAATGCACATAGCATCAAAGACTTGATGCGCAGCGAATTGGATATAGGCGGAAGGTGTTGGGTCAAAACCAGGGGTTCCGAAGGGGGCGAAGCGCTACTTTGCTTTCGAATGAAAATGCACCTGCTTTGCTTTCGAAGGGTATGCTTTCGACTTAGTTGGCTTCCGACTGGGTCAAATTGATTTAAAGAATTGCGCATTTGTTTTTAAGTAAATGCTTTCGTCGGGGTCGAAACCCTTTGTTTCCGCTTTTCTAACTTTCGAAGTCAATGGTTTTGGAAGGTATACTTTGTTTTAAAATTAAAGCCACTTCTCCAATGCTTTCGGAATGGTTGGTTTCGACACCACCACTTCTTTACTTAGGAATGCTATCGAAAGGAATGCATTCGACTTAAATGTTTATGACCCTTTTGCTCTGTTGAAGGTAGAACCCAAATGGTTTCGAAGAAGATGGTTTTAAAAGGTTTCGAAAGGTTTTCCACGTGTTTTACTTGAACCCAAAGGCTTTCGAAAGGTTTGATGTTTAATGCTTTTGAAAGGTTTTAATGAAGGTTTCGAGGAGGTGGCTCCGCAATGGTTCGAAAGGTTTAAAAGGAAAGGTTTTCCAATATTTTTGAAAGGCAATGTTTAAAGAGTTTTAAAAGAAGGAAGTCTATGGTTTTTAAAGCTTTCGAAGGTGATGTTTTTCAATGGTTTCGAAAGGATGATCATGAATGGTTTCAAAAGGGTTTGTTTTGGCCTTTGGCCTAAGGTTTACTCGGTTTTAAAATGGATACTTTCAATGGGATCGAAAAGGGGTACTTTCAAAGGTTTAAATGTTTTCATCAACAAAGGCTTGAGTAAAGTATATATAACATGGCAAGGTGAATTTGAGTAAAGCATAAGAGTGTATATTTTCCTTGTTTAAGTTTGATTTAAAGGTTTTTAATCAATTTGAGATGAAAAGTTTCCATGGAAAATTTAATAGAAGATTACCCTAAGTAAAATGACTCAGATATTTGTATACCAGATGAGACTGGTATAGGGTCGCGCCATATACATTAGCTAATTGCCCCAGCTAATTTAGTCCAAAATTCCAGTGTGTAGGGCTTTGTCACAAATAAGACTAAAATGATGTTACATACAGAAGGGAATATGTATATTTGTACAGAAATAGGTTATTAGTGAGCCAGGAAAACCATTAGGATCAGTTGACCTAGAGAAAGTAAGTTAGGAATAGACCGTCCAAAAGAGGAGGATCTAACAGATGTTAGTTTATTTATTTATTTTGTCTGGTAGGCCCGAGTCAGCTAAAGGTTAGTACTTAGCCAAACAAAACTATAGTGTTCAGACAGATAGTCCATTAGTTACCTGATATGTATATTTACATAATAATGCTTTACCGTTTTAACCAGTTTTTGGTTTTAGGATTATGATTTGCAAAAGATATTTTTTAAAAGGATATTAGTGTGGGGAAACCCGTTCCGCTAAGCGGCGGTCTCACTTAATATCAAATAACCAAGATGTTTAGTATTGTACACACAAGGCTTTATGTCTGACTCAAAGTTTATGTTTTTCCCCTTAAACTCTCGGGTGCTTAAAATTGATTTGAGTAGACTGAGGATTGAGGATTTTAAGGTTTTTAGTAGGTTGGCGAATAAAGCTTCCGGAGACGAGCAGGTGGCTGACGGATAGCTATTTAGAAGTTGATGTTTTATTTTGTTTATTCTGCTATGTTTTATTATGTCGGTTATGACAATATAATACTCTGGTCAACCAAGGGGGCATCATCATATGTCGCTCTTGGCGTATTTTGTAATAATTATATTTAATCTGAACCTGGGAAACGATTGAAATTATGTAATGGAATATGAAACTTGTTTTGTAAAACGTAATCAAAAAAGTTGTTTTTGAAATTTGTGATTTTGTTTTATATTCTTGTGCTTCTAATATTATGGATACCATTAACATTACCGTATTTGGTCACCTAAAGTTAATACTATGGATGACTGCAGCATCTGTAGTACTGAGCATCGGGCCTCCAAATAAGGGATGTTACATTTAATGTGGGGATATAGTCTGTTATTTATTAAGTACAACTGTTAGTCAATGTTTCATATTATTCGTAACATAGATGTGAGTTAATGGTCAAAGTCTCATTTGATTCCAAGTTAGTAGGATAAGTTATGACGGTTTGGACAAAAATAGCGACTTTTGCCTAGTCGTCTTATACAACTTTTAAAGTTTTAAATTTCCCAATTATTAATTTCCTATATTAAACTTTAAAATTTTCAGAATTTTAAAAATTATTTTTCCAATTTTCATAATTTGTAATAAATATGTACCCATTTATGACCCTTTTAATAAAGCATCATAAATGAGATTGACTCTTTTAATAAATGATTCATGAATAAGGTTGACCTAATCGATTTATGAAGATTGTTAATGGGTTAGGTAAATGGATTTGCTCGGTGTACAAATGAGAAAATGAGATTTTAGGGTGTGTTCGCAGTAATAATTTACTCCATTCCGACATCCGACATAGCGTCCGATGCTAGAATGGCAAAACAACCTTCACATACTATTGTGGTGGGATGTCCTGAATTTAAGTCTAAAATTTGATGGGGTGTGTGTTTATATATACATACATACATACATATATATTGAAAATAGGTTCCTTTATTGATAACGTATAAAGAACATTACTAGTTTTGCCTCCTTAAAAAAACATTACCAGAGTAGTAAGGAAAAAGAGTTCAACAAGAAGTCAATAGTACAAACCCAACACCAGTATAATACAACTGCTATCGAACAATAAAATTAAAAAATAACACCATCCGCTTAACAACAGAATAGCCCATTCAAGCCCAATAACCAAACATAAGTGATAAACCCTAGCCGCTTCAAACGTCGTCATTTATCTCCACTCTCTAACGTTTCATAAAAAATCCCTCTTCTTCACTATAATGGAGACGGTCTTTACGAATCACCAAAGCGGTCACCTTCTTATATATGAATCTAGCTTACTGCAACTACATGGTCTACTTGTACTAAAAACTCCTCCTATTTCTTTCTGCCTAAATGTGATAAACCAGCGTGACAAGAGAAACAGATGTGAATTGCTGCATGGCATCCTTCTTTTTAAAAGAGTATTTGATCTGCCTAATCTCCTCCAGCAGCATACCATTCGTAGATTGTGGAAGCCCTGATTTGGGGCATAGGAAATTTAGTAGATATCTACCGAATTGGCAATGGAAGAAAAGATGTTCATGGGACTCATCTTCTTATTGGCACAAAGAACACTGTTTGTCTATTTGAATCCCCCAGTTAGATAGACGATCAGTGGTATGTAGTCGACTAAGTATTGCTTTATATACTCGCATTGACATTTTCTTCGAATTTAGTTTAAACTAGATAACTTGATACCAATCAAAAATAGGAGATTTTTATGCGTAGCTGATTCCAAACACATTTAAAATCAAACTTTGCTGCCCAGCAATAGTCCAGTAATCTTCTTGCTATGCTGGGTCAATTGCAATACCCATAATATGCTATTTTATTTCCCTCGTCTTTGGTAATAGTTCAGGTCTCCACTGATTATGATGAATTATGCTATCCACCATATTTCATTTAGTAGTGAACATAGAAGTTCTATGCTAGCCTAATAAGTCCACCAATGTTTTGTGGTTGATCCAAAGATCAAACCATAAGGAATTTGTACGGTTTCTCTATTTTGCAAAATGTATTCCATGGTTACAGAATGATTATTATTGATTTGCATGGTCTAATAGTTTATGTGTTCGAAATACTTTCTTTTCATCATTGACTCCATAAGCCATGTTTTGTGAGCAGTGACCATATTAATCTAATAGCAGTAGTTGCTTTAAGATCAGCGATCTTCCTTAGACCAATTCCCCCTTCACTCTTAGGTCCACACAACAGAGTCCAACTTATATTGTGAGATATGCCTCCCTAGAAGAAATTTACACATAAAGTTTCAGTTTTTTAATGATAGAGCATGGTATATGGTTGATTAGTAGCCAATACATAACTGTAGGAATAATAACACCTTATATTAGTTGAGCTCTCCCAACACTTGATAACAAGTTGTTGTCCTAACTTTCTAGCTTAGTTGTGATTTGTTGCAGCAATGGTTGACATTGAGATGCATTAATACAATTGGTTGACAATGGTACACCCAAGTATTTAATAGGCAAATTAGATTTAGTCATGCCTAAAGTCTGTAGTATATCTTGCTTATTTTCTACATATCTACTGAAGTAAATTTAGACTCTAGTTGATTAATTTGCAATCCATATGTTTCAAATCATTCAAAATCTTCTTTCATTCCTGAGCATTATGAACAGCAGCTTCCAAGAAAAACATGACATCGTCTGCATATAATAAATGTGAAATGAAGGGCTGAATGCTAGATATGGGCTTTAACTCTCCTTGGGCTATGCTATCCTCCAATTTTAAAGATAGATAATCCATAGCAGTACAAAATAAATAAGGTGAGAGTTGATCTCCTCATCGTAATCCCCTAGAGTGTATAAAACATTAGGGGGTATCTTCAAACAGAATGGAGAAGGTGGGTGTACTAATGCATTAATAAATTAATGTGATAAGAGAATGTGGGAAACCCATTGCTAAAAGCATATAGCAAATAAACTCTCTATTAATCATATCATAAATTTTTGTAAGTCATTTTAATACACATCTTTGTTTTGCCTGGTTTCTTGAAATTTCTCAACATCTTGTGTGCTAATAGAATATTTTCACCAATATTTATACCAAGCATGAATGCTGATTGGTTATCTCTAATAAAAAAGGGAAGGTAATATTTTATTCTATTACGGATAATTTTTCTGATATTTTTGTAAAGCACATTAGCACAGGCTATTGGTCTACAATCAGCAAGGGTTTGAGGCTTATCTTTCTTAGGGTTGATTGTTAAAAGTTATGTTTTAAGCCTCTAGCCAATTTGCCATGCTGAAAGATTTCTGAAATGGCTAGGAAAAGGTCATCCTTTACCATATCCCAATGCATCTTGTGAATTTTGGAGGAAAAACTACCAGACCTATGGCTTTTTGCATCATGTATGTGATAGAGTTAGGGGTATGCCCTAGAGGTAATTATGTAATTTATTACATATATCTGACTTGGTAATCAATCTTGTTCGAAATAAAATGTGTTTTTCTTTTTATTGTGTACTTAATATATATGTTATATTAATTAATTAATTTAATTAAAACTATATTTAATGGAAAATTGTAATGACCCAAGATTTTAGGAATTTATTTTGAAAAATATAAATAAGTTTAAAATAATTTTTAAACCAATTTTAAAGGGGAATTGATATAGCTTGATATGGTGTATCTGTATGTGTGTACATATGTGCACAGGAAATACACATGAATTAAAGCTTAATTCCTGAATGCTAAGAATGAATACATGATTGATGTGTATGGAAATATTATATATATATATATATATATTAAATCCTTAAAAGCAATATGCATAAATAAATAAATATATATATATATATGTGGATGCTACTGAGTATTTTTGAGTGCGTATGTGCATGTGTGTCAGTACAAAATAATGTATAAATATATATATGGGTGTACTAATTAATTCAGTAAGACTTATATACATATATATAGATATGTTAATAAAATACTAGAGTTCAAATCAGCAAAATAAAATATATAAACATATTTTAAATTATAGGCAGAAAGAAAAAGAATGAAGATATAAAAAGAAGAAATCCCCTTATAAATAAATAAAGGAAGTACATACTATTTAAATGAAAGCTAAAAATAGAAAAATAAGATAAAACAGAGAAATGTTTTGTATAGGCAGAATTAGGAAGAATATTTGACAAATGATAATATCAAGTCACACTTTTAGCATGATAGTAGACAAAAGGAAAAGTAATTTCTGGAAAAGAAAATCTCTGAAAATAACCAAAATAATATAACCACTTTTCTTTCCACAAACTCAAGCCGGGGAGGGTGAGATTTTAGGTTTAAAAACTAAATGCAAATGGCATGATTTCTGATGGGCAAAAATGACTTTAGCCAACATCTTAAACCCTAAGAAAAATCTTGCATAAATAGGCAGTGAGTTGAGAAACCTTCTTCTTCCCGGATAGCTCTTGAGAAAAATATATATATATATTATATAAATATAATACAAGTAAAGAAAAGGGTTGAAGGCAGAAGCTTACCAATCAACTGGGAAGTGGAAGAGAGCTAGGTGAGAAAACTCACTCAAAATCTAAGGCAATAAGTCCTAATGTAGGCAGCCAGTTATAAGTTAATTTTCTTGAAAATGAATTTTCATATATGATTGTCTATCTGTGATTTTAGAGCTAAAAATGTTTTGATTCTTTTTGGTTGTTCTGTTTGTTTTATTATATGAAAGTCTTAAGTATTATTAGTATATATATATGTGTTCTATAAACCCAGATCTCTGATATGTTAATGTTTAGAAACATAAGTAAATACCCAGAAAATAAAATGTTGAATATAGGCAAGTAGTATTGGTTTTGGCTCAACCCAGAAAAATGTAAACATATTGGGCTGCAATATACTCATGTATAAGTGCTGAGGCTTGAGACAAAAAGGAATTAGGGGTGCAATAGGGTTGCCTATGTGCTGATGCTCCTGATTCAATGAAAATCTATAAATATTCATACACATAGCAAATAAATTTTATGATTCAGTGAAACTTGGTCATTCTGAGTTTAACTCAAGCATAAATGTTTGCAAAAGGAAAAACTCTCTCAAAAGTCATAAGCCAATGTTAGTTGCCTATACCCCTTTTAAAATACCAGAAAATATGTATATACATGTAGAATCTCATTTAAATAGACAACAATGTTTGCTAGCCTGTTTGTCTCTGTTTGGTTATGAATAATATGAGATACCATGACATGGATGTTTATGTTAGTGAAATGAATCACTGAATGGTTTAGTCATGAAACATCAAAAGAGTTATTATTAACTTAAACCTGATTAGGAAATGGGGGTCAAGAACACTGCAAGAATGACTTGTTTTCTTGAGTAATACAAGTTGACACATGGCTTGTTTAAGTCCTGAGATCTTTGTGTAATGGAGTGAATTAGTCCATTACAGTGTGTCCATTGATTCAGTTAATTGCAGATGAGACCAAGATAGATAAATATATCAATATAAGAGAATTTGATATAAAGAGGAACTAGAGTTTTCCTGGAATGAAATCTGGATAGTGAATAAATGATTTAATTCATTTTGGGTGATTTCCTTGTTTGTATGGATGTTTATTTGATTCATGATTGAATTATATGAATGTATGAATGTACCATGTCTTCTTGAGGTTTCTGGAAAGGCAGACTTAAGTGTGCACCTGCAAACTGACACAGAACATGCACACATGAATTACTTGTTTTCTAAAGGCAGAGTTATACACATATATCCATGTTTTAACTTTAACTTGATTTAAAAATTGTTTTAGTGGATTTTCTCATACCAGACATGTGTCTGACCCTAGTGTGCTAATGGCATATGGGGTGTCTCATTTAATATGGGGCAGCTTCAAATGCATTTTCAAGGTCTGCAGCAACTAAGTAGGAGTAGGAGCAAGGCTTTGAGAAGAAGATTATAGCATGCTAACCTTAGTTAGATAAGAGCCTAAATGATGAAATCTGCATGTATTGATAATTTAAATTGCTACTTGTATTGAGTATTGAATACTGTATGGATATTTTGCTAAGTATTTTGCTAAGAAATTGACTTGTAACTGAAATCTATAAATCCAGATATTATCCGATATGCTGAAGTAGTTAATCTAAATCTTGTAAGTGAATTGAGCAAGAACACCATGATAATTAGGGTGGTTACATTTTATAAATGTATTAGTCAATCTTGAGTCTTTGAAAAAGGATAAGTTTTGGGAAAGCTGGATAGTTGAATCTCAGAAAAATTAAATGGTTTTATTTTTCTACCATGGCATATGTATACCAAAGATAATAAGCATAGGGAGAATGTATTTATATGTCTGTAATGTTTCCATAATTCAACTTGTTTTATACAAATGTTTTTATACCTTATTTTTAAATAAGGGAAGGGTCTGTAATATAGGAGTTGAAAGCAAGGTCCAAAATGGTACATATGTATATAGGTATACCCATGTAAATATGTTTGGTTCAGAGTTTAGCATACCAGTTATCATTGTATTTTAACATGAACTTGAATTTCTCTTTATTAAGACTTTGATCAAAAATGTATTTTTAAGACCATATGGGTCATACCAGAACAAAGAGACTGGTTGAACAATGTTTTGGGATACCCATGGTTACAGGAAACCCACTCAAGTTTGCATTTCATTTAGTCTAGCATATTGGCATCAAGGAATCAAGCCTTTGAAATATGATTTCACACTTAAAAACATTTCAGAAAAGAGTTAGTACTCTGAACAGATTTTATAAGAAAATCAAACATAGATAATGATAGAAGCTTATATCATTTTCCAGAGCACAAACACTACACCATTAATTTATAGATATCCATAACACAATTATCTGGTTTCTAGGAATTATACTCCATAGAGAATTTAGCAAGGAATCAGGAGTTTAAAATATATATATATATATATATATATATTGATACAGGTATGGATGGAATTTTATTGTATATATTGAGTTGAACTATGTGTGGATTGATTAAACTGAATCAATCAAATTATCCTCTTGTTTTCCAGAACTCTGATTCAAACAAGAGAGGCACATGCATCATCACATGTATGTGCATACCCTGATGTATATACTGATATATTTATATTGGTTAAGATTTTGATCCTGGATATATGTTGTTTGATAGAAAGAAAAAAAAATGACTCTAGGCTTCAGAAATATGTATATGTATATCTTTTATATATATATATATATGTAAAAAAAAATCCTTACAAATTAAGGTATAAAAGAGAGGGTCATTTCAAAAATCCATAAAATGGTATGTTTTTCTGATAATAGTTATAAAGTGTTGTATCCGTGAGTAATTTATCACAATGAAAACAAATATACCATTGAAAGTTCCTAGTGAAGATGCATCGAGACTGGATATTGATGTATCCGTTGAGACTAGAGTTTGTAATTCTCTCCAAATGTTAGACAGTGTATTACTCATGGCTATTGGGTCACCAAAAGGTTATGTACTGATAGTTATTAGATAACTATGAAATGACTCACTCGATAGTTTTTTGTTGGTTAATATAAATAAGGTCAAACAGAAAATATTGATGTGACTGATTTACATAGTTCTCTTGACTTAAGAATGCTGTGGATCTTCAATATGAAAGCTTAGGTTTGAGTATAGTCAAATCATGGAATGGCATTCTGTCGAGTGACTATAGTTGGTCAAGTGGAAGTATAGGAAGTGAAGCACTATTCAAGGGAGGATTCATCTCCTCGGTTATATGGGGTTGGTATCATGGTCAAATCAAAGTCAAAATCTTTGGCCAGAGCATTTCGATTAATAATAATTGTTATTATTGAACGAAGGACTTTATATTTGGACTATACAGTTGAATATGGATGATATTGGAATTTTTGCCGTTACCAAATTCCATAAGTCCAAAGTGATATAGTTTTGATGAAAAGAATTGGTGTAAATAAATGTCACAACCGAATAACGCTTAATAAAGTGAAATTAGATTTTATTGAAACTAAGTAAGCAATAAATTTTTCCAAAATGTCACACCACCTACTAAGTGATGTGTGAACGTTAACATTCGAATAGTTCGATGTTAATCGTTGACTGAATTTACATCCGAGAGTCATACAACCGAAACGATTAATTCTCTTTAGACCAAATGGTTTACTTAGTTTATAATTATTATAAATTAATTAAATTAATTAATATTTATGAAATATTAATTATGAAATTTGAATATGGTTTGAGGAATAAATGTTATTGTATATTTATAATAGTTATAAATATATCGATCGATGTGCAATATCGATAAGCTATTAAATTAGAATTAATTAATAATATTTATTTGAGCTTAAAATGGGTTTAAAGCCCATGAAAGGGGCAGGAAATTTTGACCAAAAAGGATGTAAAGGGAGGCTAAAAAATGGGCTAAAGGTATTTTAGACGGATGGCTCAGATTTGGGGTGAAAGGTAAGAGATATGAATCCACCTTTCTCTCTATTCCTTCCGCTATAAAAGTACTCCTAACCCTAATGCATATAGAACTTTTTGTTACCTCCTCTATCATCTTATGGTCGAAATTTATCCCTTTATATACTCCATCAAAACTCAAATCAAATCAATTCAAATCAAAAGCTATTTGATAGCAAAGTGTCTGCGGTTTTAGGACTAGCAATCTGACGAAAGAAGTTTTCTAAGGGAGGAGAACTCATCATTACAAGGTGGACTTGAGGGCATTAGTTTTAGGTAAGCATTTAGTTTGTATACATGATGTTTTACCTCTATATAAATGTATATTGTTCACGTATATACATATTTTGTTATTACTATATTGTTAGCTACGAGAGATTCCTATAGGTATTGTTGTTGTACATATTGATTGGTTATGTGTATATGTCTATAAAATAAAATTATAATTATAATTTTTCCATAAGGATCTTATACACATAGCCGAACTTATTATTTTTAATTATTTATATTTTATTAACTAATATATATATATATATACATAGATTAATATATTAACTTATTTATTTATATGACTTATATTAAACTATATGACTATGTCACATAAATAATTGATCTAATATATTTAAAATGTACACTTATATTAAACATAATATTTAGTAACTGAAAATAATTTTTGGTAATCATCTAATATTTTTATTATTATTTAATCATTATACGAATTAAGAAATTCATATAAAATAAATTATGTTTCGAAAATTCATTTTCATATTTTTAAAATTAAAATGATACCTCGTAAGCTCTTAGTCGAAAAACAAGATTTTAAAATAATTTTTAATATTTTTAAAAATTGTTTTTTAATTTGGTTGAAAAGCATATAATTATAAAAAAAATATTATTTTGACTTTGAAAAATCCAAAAAAAATTCTTAGGCTATTTAATAGCATTCCTAATTTTCTAAAATTTCAAAATTAGAAATATTTGTTAGATATATATTTTATATCTTTTATTTACTGTTGTTTGACTGATTGATTCTTAATATATATATATATATATATTAATATAATAAAATTATATTTAAATTTGGAGTTACCGTGTATTCGATTTGGAATAAAAAATTTAAAAAATTAGTTATTTTAAAATTTTATAATTGTATAAAATATTCTAAATCATATTTACATTTGATAATTATATTTATATTTACAGATACATACACACACACACTAGATATATATATATATATAATTATGTTACTTTAATACATTTAGATGTACGTACGTATATTTATAAAAACAAAATTTAAATTGTATGTTATGTATATATATATATGTTTATTTTTATACTATAATATTATATATATTTATATAATATTTTCTAATATATATACACATACACACACACATTACTTGAATATATATATATATATATAATAATTATAAACATATATACATATTTGGACAACATACAATACATATAGAATGAGCTAACGTGTCCATTGTGATGTATATCCCAACATCTATATACATACATGTTATACCTTGCATGGTATATCATGTTACGCATGCACACACACACATGTACATATGTATATGATACATATGTACACTTGTACATAAATTGAATAAATTTCTATTAACAATTTATAAATTTAAATGAAATATATGATTTTATTTAAATTAAATGTAGAAATTTTCTAAATAAACTAGACTTCATAGGCCCAACAAAGATCCAATAAGGTAAAAAAAAATTGAAATTCACCCATAACTTCTACTATGGGCTGGCCTAGTTCCAACTATATGGAATCAAGGGATACACTGATATCCCCATAATCCACTGGGGCAGATAAGTATTGTTTACCAATATCATTAATTTTCATTCTGGATTCGTTTGGAGGAAAGTCAATTTTAGTAGGACCATTAAAAAGATTTGAATAATAATTCAGGGATTCGTAAACTATTATTTCTTTATTATAGATATACTATCCATTTGCACAAGTAGTGCTTGAATTATGTTTCTATGCTTTCTAAAGGACATCTTTACATAGAATAATTTTGAATTGGTATCAGCTTCCTAAAGCCATAAAGTCTTACTTTTCTACATCGATTGCTCATATAACATTTTAATTTTATGTTCTAATTCAATATTTATATATAGCATTCTATCATAGACCTGCACATCCTCTATGTAGCGACCCGCAAATTTAACGCTTTGATAAATTATATTTATATTTGAAATATTCAAATACAAGATTTTATAACACAAATTATAATGTTTTGAACCATAAAAAATGATGGTAAACTTGTTTTAGAAGTATATTAACAAATATAGATATTTTGGATTTTCATTAGAACAACAACGAAAATCATTTTTCAGGAGAATTGAGATTTTCTCAATATTAGTGTGCATGGAACTGTATACATACACTTATTTATCCATATAAACAAGAATATGAAATAAAAATTATTTATTTTATTTTTGGGAAATAAAATGTATTTATGACATCATCAATAATGGCATCATATTTAAAAATTGATTTATGAATTTAAATTGAGATTTAATGATTTAATAGTTATTATAATTATTCAAATAATTGTTTTAAAATGATTATAAATCATTTTAATTAGTTAAATAGTGATAATAAATCAATTATATTAGTTTTGTAAAGATATATAGTTGATTAGAAAATATAAGAAAATTCGTATTGCTTTATCGATATTAGCACTTTTTGTAAACAATAGTTTAATATTGTTTTATATGATTTTATAATTCCAATTGTGATCATTTTAATTAATTATTAATAATAAGAAATTAGTATTCAATTTTCGTTTACATTTACATATAATTTAATTAATAAGTGAAAATATGACCGGGAATCGGCTTCTCGATTTTCAACGGTTTAATGAACGGAAGTTATTCAAAGTTGTTGCAACCTTGTTTATATGTCTTGTGCATATATAAAACATACATATGCACACCCTAACATATACATATACATGAACCATATATACATACAAATATACACATATACTTATATATGTATACATTACAAAAATATTTAAGATATTTTCATTTTCTTACTACTAAAGTATCCTTAAAGTCAATGCACATGCATGAAGGAGATGGAAATGATGGCATAGGGTGTGGGCGGACGAAATGATGGGAGGAGATGGAGCACATTGGTGATGGGAAGAAAGGTGAAGTGATGTAGGATATTTTATATATACTTAGAATATAAATACACACACCCTCACTTAATTTCTATACCATATTTTCCACACTTCTTCTCTTCTTCTCACTTCTTCTCTTCTCTCCTTTAATGGCCATATTTTGTGAGTTTTTGAAGGTGAAAGGGGGTATGGCTATGGGTTGGAGAGGGAGAAGGAAGGCTTAGACACTAGCAATGGTGAAGGTGGAGGTGGCCGTGGGTTGTGTAACATGTCGTATCTAGAGGGCAAAGCTAAACGCTACAGATGTTGCAGTCATCCATATTATTAACTTCTGGTAACAAAATACGGAAATGCTAATGGTATCCATAATACCAGAAGCACTTGAATATGAACGAAATCACAAATTACAAAAAACAACATTTTGCTAATTACATTTCAAAACAATAATTCATATCCAAGTTACAAAATCCCAAAACGTTTCACAAGCAATGATCAAATATAATTTACAATAATATGCCAAGAGCGGCATATGACGATGCCCCTTGGTTGATCAAAGAAATATAGTCGTATCTGACTTAATACACAGCGGAAATAAACAAAATAATCTATACTCCTAATTAGATATCCGTCAGCTAGCTGCTCGTCTCCGGAAGCTTTATTCGCTAAAACAACAAAACCTGAAAACCTCAACCCTTAGCCTACTCAAATCAAATTTGAGCACCTGAGATTTTAAGGGGAAACAAAAACTTCGAGTCAGACATAAAGCCTGGTGTGAATAATACTGTTCATCTCTGTTATTTTATGTTAAGTAAGACCACGTCGCTTAGCGGAACGAGTTTCCCCTCACTAACATCCTTTTTAAAACATATCTTTTGCAAATTCTTTCCTGTAACCAAAACTGGTTAAAATCTGTTAAACATTATATGTAAACATATATATCAGGTAATAAATGAACTATCTATTTAAACACTTTAGTTTAGTTTGGCTAACTATTAACCTTTGGCTGACTCGGACCTACCAGACAACATATCAAAATTCATCTAACATCTGTTATACATTCCTCTTCTTCGGGACATTCTATCCTTAACTATCTATTAAATACTTCTCTTCTGGATGGTCTGTTCTTAATTTATCATCTCCTAGGGTAACCTGATCCTAATGGTTTTGCGGGCTCATCAATAACCTATCTGTATACAAACATATATTCCTTTCTATGTGTATTCATAATTTTAGTCTTACCTATGACAAAGCCCTACACAATGGAATTTTGGACATAATTAACTAGGCTAATAGCTAATGTATAAGGTGCGACCCTATACCAGTCCCATCTGGTATTTTAATATTTGAGTCATTTTACTTAGGCATCCCTTCCCAAAATTTTCCTTGAAAACAATTTCAAAATGATTTAAAATCTTTATATCAAACTCAAACAAGGAAAATCTATATACATTCTATGCTTTACTCAAAATCATCTTGCCATGTTATATATATATATATATATATATATATACTTTATGAAAAACTTAGTTGATGAAAACATTTAAATATTTGAAAGTCTCCCTTTCGAATCTATTGAAAGTACCCCTTTCGAAACCATTGCAAGTACCCCTTTCTAAACCAAGTAAATCCTTTCTTTTATCTAGGCCGAAAGGCCAAAACCTTCCTTTCGAAACCATTCTCAAAACCCTTTCGAAATCATTAAAATCCTACCTTTCGAAAGCTTTAAAAACCTTAGACATCTTTCTTCTAAAACTTTTAAACATTGCCTTTCGAAACCCTTGGAAAACCTTTCCTTTTAATCCATTCGAAACAACCAGAAAAACCATACCTTTCGACTCCTTCGAAACCACTGGGGAACCACCCCATCGAAACCATTCTTTAAAACTTTTCGAAAGCATTAAACCTAAACCTTTCGAAAGCACTTGGATTCAATTTAAAATATGTGGAACCTTTCGAAACCATTCATAGCTTACTCCTTCGAAACCCTTTGAAAAACGTTTCGGTCGAAACCATTTGGATTATGCCTTCAAGTAGAGAAAAAGGATCATAAATCCATTAAAGTCGAAAGCACTTCTTTTCGAAATCATTTAAATCATCTCTATAGAAACCATTTGGGTTATACTTCAATTGAGCAAAAGGATCATTAAAGCCATTTAAGTTGAAAGCCTACCTTTCGAAAGCATTCCTAAGTAAAGAAGTGATGGTGTTGAAACCATCCCTTCGAAAGCATTGGAGAAGTGGCCAAATTTAAGAAACAAAGTACCCCTTCGAAACCCTCTGGGTCAAAAGGTAAAAGGGCGGGAGCAAAAGGTTTCGACTTAGTCAAAAATAGTTAATTATAAACAAAGGCGCAATCCAATCAAAACCATTTCCTTTAAATCCATTTGACCTAGTCGAAAGCTAACTAAGTCGAAAGCTACTTGGTCGAAAGCAAGCAGACACATTTTTATTTAAAACAAAGTAAAGCCTCAACCCCTTCCGAACCCCCAGTTTCGACCCACTACCTTTCGCCTACATCCAATTCACTACATAACAGTTCCCTGATACCATGTGCATTGGTTTCGACTATGTCGGAGGCGAGGGTAAAGAGGCGGAACCTGGTGCCGAAAGCATCCAAACAGTGAAAAACCTATTTATTTGTCCTTTTAAACTATTTCTTTTGTACCTAACCTGCCTTGTTTGTCTAAATCTGAATGGTTTCCATTTTACTTTTTCAAAAGTGCTGCCAATTTCCAACAATAACAAATATAAATTATTTGCAAAGAGCCCCTTCTCCTTTTATAAATATATAAAACATTTAAGTCTCATACCTTAAATAACTTTATATATCCATTAAATCACTTAGGAAAAATCTACAAAAATTCCAGAAAATCTCTTTTAATATGTTTTCCAACATATAAAAATTTCAGACCCAAACCTTTTATTATTTAACCGTAAATAATTTATAACCCAAAATAATATTTTCTTTACTAGAAATTTCATATAAAATCCACAAAAATTCTGAAAATTATGAAAATTGAAACCCATCTTCAAAATATTATTTCTGGTCTATATAAAAATTCGCAAGGCATTTAGATGTCATCTAATAGAGTTTTTACCTTAAAACATATCATAAAACCAATATGAACATGCATAATCATCAACAACTATATATAATCATTCCATTATTCAAAAACATGGCAAAACATTGCAAAACATTTTAGATTTCTCTTTAAAACCAAAAACAAACAAATGAGAGATGTAAACATCATTCACCTTAGCTTTAGAGATTAAGGATATGAGATTTGAATGAATTTGATGTTGATTAAGCTTCCCCTTTCTCTTTCTTTCTCTAGCTCTTGTTAATGGTGGCCGACCTTAGCTTTTAAATTTTGAACAAATGAAAATGAACGTGTAGGAGTATACATAGCTAAGGGATATAGATATAGAAATGGCCCCTTTCCTATTTTACCCCTCCTATATTTCGTTTTAAACTCTTATCTTAATTCATTGTTTAAATGGCACGTCTACCCCTTAATTAAATCAAATCTCAATCCCTTAATCAACACATTATTTAATTTAATTTAGCTAATTAAATATCCTAAATAATGTTATCAAAAATATAGGGTGTTACAGGTTGCATGGTGGATAAAGAGGCTTGGCCGTGAGCATTCTTGAGTAAAAGAGGTGGAGTTTTGGCCTATGGTCGTGGGCTAGTGGTGATAGAAGGGGATGGTCGTGAGCAATTTGAAGTGGAGAGTTTGAGCCGAGAACAAAGGCAAGGTGGTGGAGCTAGGCTGTGTGTCTTGGAGAAAGAGGTGGATGGCCAAACACTTAGAAAGGAAGGCGGAGTTGTTTAGGTGATGTTTGAGTAAAGTAGAAATGGTTTAGTTAAGTATTATTGGTAGGAAGTTTGGATTTGAATAATGATGAGAAAACTTATTTATATTATGATATGGATGATGATATGATACGTTTGAAATGATTGGTTGTTTTGTTTTGATCATCATGTTTTGGTTGTGAAAAATATGGTTGTTTGATTGTGTAAACAATTCACGTTTAATACACGTCGAAATTACACAATGGAAATCACTTTCCGAAATGAATTATAAAAGTGTTATGAGATGATTAAACCTCTTTAAATTGGTTTATAAATGGTTTATAATCACTAAAACTCAGTTTGGTGAAGTTTTGAAAAGAATTGAAATTGGAGTCAAAAATAGGCGCGTCGCGTAACGACAGTTCGTGTTGTAATAGTTCAAATCCATTTATAAATGGAACCGGAGTCGGAATTCTTTATTGTAAGAATTTTCCAAACTCTTATAATCATAGTTTTCAAAAAATAAAATGATTGAGATTTCATTTAGTAGATTTTGAAATGTGAGCAAATCAAGTTTTGAAAATAATCGCGCTTTGGCAGTTCGGAAACCAAAACGATAAATTATTTAGAAGTGATATTTTTAATTCTTTAAAAATATGGAATATATTCTATAAATATATTAAAATGTTTTAAAAGGGATTTGAGTTATAAAAATGGATTCTAAACAATTAACAAGTTTTTTTGATCAAATAAGCCTTAAAAGCATTATTCGCATCACCTTTTGCAGCGGTTTTTAATAACTTTTGAAATATAGATTTAAACTTAATTGTTCTTTCCCAAGTCTTTTATAAATGTTTTCAAACAAATAATTAAGTATTTTAAAGATGATTTAGAGGTTTTATAATTATTTTAAAAGAGTTTAAATAAATGGTTAAAGGAAAAACTGTTATAAATAAATGGTTTAATCTTGGCTCTAAAAGCTGATGAGTAGACTGGATTTTTCTATTCGTGAGATCCAAATGTGGGCTACTTAAATTAAGGAGATTTTCAGGAGCAACCAGTGCCTGACTCACCTAACCTCTTTCATGGGCGAGGAACAGATAAGGTCGAAATGTCGAAAATAAGACAGGTATAAAAGATTCAAATTTAAAAATTTAATACAACTTGGATTGTGTAGAAATAATCTTCTTATACTTGGTATTAAATTTGAAGAAGGAAACTCATACTACCTATATTAATTTAAAAGGCGATTCCATCATTATTCGATTGATGGTAAAGGTTGAATACGAAAATTGATATTGAGTAGAATTAGTATAATTTCTATCGACCTTTTTAATCAATAATATTTTCCAACATGATTTATGAGAAATGATTTGGTGTTTTCCAAAGTTAAAGAGAGGTTTAACAATCTCATATATAATGGAAAAGAAATGATATATCTCTAAAAGATGTTTTATCGATAATTGGCTCGGAGAGACCGGGTTCGGATTTGGATGATTCTATCCGAAAACCACTTCGAACCAATGTATGTTTGAAGGTGAAAACATGATAAAGGCATTGATTTTGAAGATGGTGATCTTCATAATGAAAGGCTACTTGCAACTAGCCCATCGATTTCCATATTATATACATATGGTGGCAGTAGTACTTAATTTTGAAATTTTTTGATGCAGGACATCTAACTACTAATCTTAAGGGTGATTCCCAAAATAGGATGTAGCAGGAGAGTGCCTTTGGTTTGTCCTGTTTCTAAAAACTTGTACGGATGAATGTTTGACATTGCATTTCTAAAATACATGTACATTGATCTCTACAAATGTACATCTATTTGGTGGTGTAGGAGGCAACCTCTTTTACACTTAACACCCTTCTCCGAGACGTACGAGCTCAGAGGTTGTAAATTTATGGAAATCAATAGTGTGTGATGGAAATGTCAATGTGGCATTCTATGTAGGATTTGATGATTCTATGCAAGGTAAAACGTGACCTTAAGCCTCGCACCCGAGAAACGACAAAAACAAGGTAGATGCAACAGGGCTATATGGGTAGCACCCATTAGGATATGGTCATGACCTTTCTAGATTACCCTTTATATATAGAGTATGTTGTGTATGTTATGAGAGCTCTCGGATAGGTCGGGAATGATCGGGGTAATGTTATATTCGGTATCTACGATAAAGGTAGGGTGATTCTGTGTTGGTAGAGGACCATCTGTTGGTGCCTCGGTGTATTTTTCTAGAGATGTACTGTCGAAAGGTAGTCCCTTACCTTATCATTGTATGGAATTCATTCTCCAATAAGTGTCTTCGGGTTTAGTTGTAAACCTATTATGCTGGAATTTAATAAATGTAACAATTTCGGCTATTTTAATATGTTATTTGAAAAGTGTTTTCAAAGGAATGTCATTAAAAATAATACCTCTGATTTTGCATAGCAAATGTTTTGGTTATCATAAGGTAAAAATCTGTTTCGTGTTTATATGCGGTGTGGTCTTATGAGATACCCTTTGCTTCCAATATCAGTGCTTTAAGTTTTCTCACACCAGTCTCATGACCAACCGGAGTTTATTTTCTTTTCCCTTGAACTCTGGATGCCCTATTTCCGGGCAGCCAAGTAGTCAATTTTAACTTGGAGCATTATGATGGAGCTTGAAGTCTGGAGATGAAGATATTCCTGTAGATAGTTCTCCATTTCCATTCCACTGCATTAGTTTACTGATTGTATTCAACATTCATAAGGATAGAGATTTATAACTGTCCAGGCCGAATTATAAGATAGACTCTGATAAATGTATTTAAAATTTTCACCGTAAAGATCATATATATTAAAATAATATATGTTATTCCATTCGTGTAAGATTCTGTTCTGTCTTTATTTCTTTTTACCCTTTATTATCCGTCCTTCCGGCACTTGGTTTTGCGACATGTAAATACCGAGGATGTATTAGTGTTGATTTCTAAAGGTCGAAAGGGTGGGTTGTCACACTCTGGGTCTTCATCTGCTTGAGTAAAACATAAGAATAATCCTCCTGAAGTCTGTTAATAGCATTTGCTTTTAAATTTTTATTCCATGACTTCAGGTTGATTTTAATTTGATTGAGCTTGGTAATAAAATTATGAGTAAAATCCCCCTTGTTGATGCTCTAAATCCCTGTACTACACACTACTCATATCCCTTTAACTTTTCCCAAGCACTAATATATCTGAATGGCACATTTTTGTCAACTTTCCTTTTGTCTTTAAATGAAATGAGAATTAGAGCATGGTCACCAATCAAAGTAGGAATGGCAATAGTAGTTAAGTAAAGACATGGTTGGAGAAATTGGTGATTAACCGGGACTTTATCTGTATTTATTGTTATGCCTCTCCTTCTCTATGTGTATTTAGCTCCTTGTGAAGAACATTGAGAAAGATTACACTGCAAAATACAATTATTTAAATTAAGAAGATAAGAAAAAAGAACAAGCAATCCTCCCTTCTTGTCTCGAGAGTTTAGAGCATTATTAAAATCCCCATATGCAATCCATGACATCTGAATAGAAGAAGCATTAGAAATCATTTCATCCCATGGTTTCTCTCTCTTTATATATGAGTTGCTGGCATACACAAATGTAATAATGCATTGGAATCCCCCACTATTTGTAAGAACAACAACTATTTACTGAGTACTCTTATTTAAGATGCGAGCAGTCCAAACTGTTGCATCCATGATGATTTATATTCTCCGCTTAGTCCCCATGTCATTATCGTTAAAACTGGTCCACTGTGGAGGGAATTTGGTTAGAAATTTTTTAATGCTACTATCACCTAGTTTAGTCTCATAAAGGGCAATAATAGAAGGCCCAAGAGACTGTAAAGTCTTGAATACTAATAACATTTTGTTTTTTGTATTCAATTCTCTTACATTATAGGAAATGGCATTTTTTTTTATCTTAGTAGAGCCCCTTATAATTCTTTTAGGAGGAGCTTATGGAGTTTGCGATGATTTCTCATGTTTTTCTTGTACCTTGCATTTGCTTCTAGCATATGGGGAGCATTTTTAGGCATGTTGTCTGAATTTCCAACTTTCTCAATGTGTTGTCCAATTTCCTCTATGAATTGTTATTCATCATCAAGTATGTGTTATGCTAAAATAAATTCCTCTGTTTCTGACACTGAATCACTGCTTTGAGCTTTATTCGATTCTATGTTCTTTATGGTAACACCGGGTCTGAATTGCTGCATTTTGGTATTTCTTCCTGTGCATGGGCAGTTGGTGTAGAAGCATTTGATCTAAAAGGCAAATCTGTTGGATCTTCAGGAGATAAGCACGAGAATTAGTTTGATGTGTGGACAATGCACTCCTAAAATGAATCATGTTTTTTGTTAGTTTATGTATCTACCAAAGTGTAACTAGATTGTACATTATCATAACCATCCCATGCGTATGGGGATAGGCGGACTCCCTACGGCCAGTCTGATGTGTATCTGATGTTGTAGAACAATTAGTTTCCTTATGTTGCTCTTTTGATTGCTAGGTTTTTTCAAACCTTTGTGTGCAGTTTCGAGTATTATGTCCAAATACCATACAGTTTGAATATGATTTTGTTTTGTATTCATATGCAACTTGTATTTTAATTTGACTACCATCAAAGTTTATGCCATGTATAGTGTGGATATTCAAAATTAGGATCAATTTCAACCATAACTCTAGCATAGTTTAAACGAATCTCCTTAGTAGTAGTGTTATCCATATGTACTGGTTTACCCAATATATTTGCAATATGGCTTATTTCATCCTTATTCCATAGTTCAAGACTTAAATTCATAAATTTTACCCAATTAGGAATAGATCAGAAATAGTCCCTTGTGAGTAACATATCGGGATTCCATAATTTCAAAATTATGATCTTGGAATTGAATGTGTATGGGTCTGATTTGATAACCTTACGATAATCTTCCACCCTTTCAAAATGCACGATGATGAAGCCGCCTTGCTTGCAGTAGATATCTACACCACCCATAGGATTCTAGAATATTTTGACAAATTTACTGAACTGGTCATAAAGAGGCCGGCTTCTTATTACATAAGCAACTACCAAGTTTGTCCATTTGCCTGAGTAGTTTGATTGTGAGATTCATGAATGGTGAAGACACACTTTCATGCATAGTGGCACAAATTCTGAATCTAATTAAATTTGGTCATTAACTCCTTGTTCGAAGCCTCTAACCGTATCAGCCCATGAATGAGACTAAGGCGAAGGCTTCACATTGTCGAACGTTGCTGGATCTAGTGGTCTATTTGGTGTTTCAGTGGGATTTCTTCATTTCCAACCGTTCCTGCCTTTGATGTGTTTCTGCCATTTGTTTTAATTTTCTATGCAATATATATATATATACATGTTTGCACCAAAATTAGTCACAAACACCCGATTGTATGTGAAAGCACCAATTTCCCAAAACAATATCTAAATGGAAAGACAAGCACACAGATCACAAAATCAATAGTAGAAAAAGTAAAGGAACACACAAGTTTTATAGTGGTTTGGCAAAGTCCCGCCTATGTCCACTAAAATAATCTTTTACTAGTTTATATTGTTGATTATAGTTACAAATACGTGAAATTCAAGAGTAAAATTGACAGAGTATAGCCTAGGTAGAAGATGAAGAGAAGCAGAAAGAAGATCCCTTTTATGAAGTCATGCCTACTGTATTTATAGGTGAAACTTCGACTACAGGGCCTTCTTATCCATATGGGCCCACCATAACGATCGGCATGTCTAATTCGTCATTTAATAACGATCGGCCATCATATCACCGATCATTTTTCCTTCATCCAATCCAAGGCCGATCGTTTCTGGAGGGTTCTTCATGCCTTTCGACGTTGCTTTTGAAGTACGGAATCATTCCGACTTGTAGTTTAGGAGATATGGGTTAATCTTGGTTGAAATTGGATGGTTCATTGAATTGCACCGATCGTTATGATGGATCAATATGAATGATCGGTCAATAACGATCGGTCAAGAAGGATTGACCATCTTCAAACCATCATTCCATGATATGTGATTGCTATGGTGGATCAGCAAGAATGATCGGTCGATAACGATCGACCATCCTCAAGTCTTTTACTTCGTGATACGCGATTGCTATGATGGATCATCCTAGAACGATCGGTTAAAACGATCGCCATCCCAAAACCTTCACCATTTGACACGCATTCGTTTTTGTAGGCTCCCCTCTTTATTTTATTGATGCTCTGAAAGTTTCAAGTGAATCGGTCTTGTGGATTTTAAGATATTGATCGATCTCCAATTACTTGAGCTGTTTCATGGATCGTTCTTTGTCGATCCATACGAATCCTTGCTTCATCCAAATCCATCAAACTATCGTCCATAGCTTTAATTGTAATCGATTTCCAATCCATCCATTTGAGCCAAATCCATGATATCCCAGCCTTGATAATTGTAAAGTTCATCGGGTTAAATCCGCCTGTGCACTGCCTTGCCAAAAGACGAGTTAACACTTTGCCTCCCAAAACATGCCTTGCAATAGGAAGGCGTGATTTGAATTGCATTAATCCAAAATCCATAATCCATCGATTGCCATATTATCCATTCCAGAATCTAATCCGTTGCCAATCCAATTCCTTGATCTCTCTGGATCATTAGCGAAATCCATGACTGTTCTAAGTCGATATCCAATTTTGAATCCATTCCAAATTCATTAACCAAATCCACGATCTCTCCGGATAGTTTTATCCAAATCCAGGACCACTATGGGTCCATATCCAAATCCATAGACCTCTCCGGGTCGTTTTATCCAAATCCGAGACCGCTCTGGGTCCATATCCAAATCCATAGACCTCTTCGGGTCATTTTATCCAAATCCAGGACCACTCCGGATCCATATCCAAATCCATCGACCTCTTCGGGTCATTTTATCCAAATCCGGGACCGCTCCGGGGCCATATCCAAATCCATAGACTTCTCTGGGTCCTTGCTGAGCACAATCTGTACTCGACGATCTGAGTAGGCCGATCCTGTCGCTCTTCGGCGAAG
Source organism: Allium fistulosum (assembly GCA_030737815.1). Lineage (NCBI taxonomy): Eukaryota > Viridiplantae > Streptophyta > Magnoliopsida > Asparagales > Amaryllidaceae > Allium > Allium fistulosum. The sequence continues at coordinate 572,318,013 of CM060906.1, forward strand.
CGGCTTACCCCTTGCCAAGCATAGTCCATACCTGACGATCTGTTGGGTTCTATTCTCCGGCCTCGACTCTCCGATCGAGAACTTAATCCGTGGGGTATCCTACTCTGTCCTCGATCCCCAATCGAAGACTTAATCCATGTACGGGTCCATCCTGTCACTCTCCAGCAAAGGGACTCGTGACTCGTGGTTATTGCCACGTCTCTCCGGTCGAGGCCATAACCGTGACCTGTGTTATTTATTACATTAATCCAAATTTAAGCATTCCAAAGTCCATTTTGTAAAATATAAATTAAGAGTCTGTACAACCAAAAAACTAAATAACCATAGTATCAGAAAAACCAGAGTTCATAGTAAACATGAAAAAACAAATTTTCACAAACCCAAGCACTATGGTTCATCGTCATCTTAGAGCATGCCTAGGGACCGTACTTGATCCCATACATGTGTAAGTGACTTAGCTGTATTACTACGGGGTTTATTACTCACAACACCAGAAAGGCAATTTGCTCACGGTTATAAGCGTGACAAAACTAATTTGTCACGGTTATAACCGTGAAAATAGGTACCGTGGGCAAATTCAGTCACACTTTTGCTCACGGTTATAACCGCGACAAAAATAGTAATTTCTCACACTTATAACCGTGACAGAATAGTATTTACTTACGGTTATAACCGTGACAAAATAGTAATTTCTCACACTTATAACTGTGACAGAATAGTATTTACTCATGGTTATAACCGTGATAAAATAGTAATTTCTCACACTTATAACCGTGACAGAACAATGGTTTCTAACATTCATAACCGTTACCAAAAAAGAAACTCTAACACTTATAACCGTGACAAATGCAAATTATATCACAGTTATAACCATTACGAAAGGTTATTTTCTAACACTTATAGCCGTGATAACTAAAACAGTATCAAACAAACTATATAGCACCAATATTTTATTACAGCTACAAACAATCTATACAAAAAATATATAGTATTAAAATTAAGAAAACATACGATCAATAATTAGAACACCACCAAACATTTATGTTTCATTCAAACACCACAAAGGATACTTCATACCAACACCACAAATTATAGCATACAAGCATAGTATATATAACAAACTTTAAAACACGGTTTCAGAATATAACTACATAGTGTTCAGTAACTTACTAATACCACATCCCATTATTCCATTTAGTGGAGCACCTAAGCTACCTTCTTCTGCTCACCCTCAACCTCACTTCCCTGCATCACCTCTGTTCCTATACCACATCACCTACAACTTCCATTCTCCAAACCTTCAACTCCATACAAAACCACTTCTCCAACAGCAACTGTTTCTCCCACTGCCTCTCCACCTCCACAAACAACTGGATTGCAAAATAAACCATCCACCACTGCTCAACCAAACGAATTCAAAACTGCCACTGCATCACTTCATAACTCCTTTATAAACTGCACTATAACCATTGCTACAGTCGCATACTCCTACCACACCTCCACAAACAACCCACTGCCTTCAAAAACCATCGCCTACAATACCCACTACAACCAATATCTTCCAACCTACATCTTCTAAAACTCATCAATCCCCCCACTACTAACACCCTCTATTCATGAAGAACCTGGTATATTTCAAGCAAAGCAGCCTTAGGGAATTACCTGTAACAAATTAAATTAATAGCTATTTTTAACAAAAGCCTTTGTTATGCTAGAACTTTTCAATCGAGAAAGTTCTATTCAAAAGAAATTAAGGAAGGCAAATACTAAAATAAAATAAGTGAAGAACTAGCAGAACAGTCAGCCAAATACTAATGTACCTTAGCTTAGTAGAGAGCTAAATTTATACAGTAACAGCATCCCTTTTATACCTTTTATTTATAGTTGCTATTGCAAACGAATATAAATCGTGGTTCAGTTATAACAGGTAACAGGCAACAGCATTGTTTTTCCGCTAGTGAGCACTAAGTACAAAAATATGTCATTTAGACATTTGTTTTTGTCACAAAATATACATATTTTTTATGATCAATATCACAATTTTACTCACTTTGTTATCGATTTTGTCCATTAGTTAGAGTACCAAATTTTGAATAACCATGTATCCAAGAAGAACAATCAAAACACCGTTTACTTATATATTACAATGTGCTACAAACATTTCCCACGGAATGGTCAAACAGTTTGCAGTGAAATGCGAACACAGTTTGCACTCAGTTTTGTGAGTGCAAACTTCCACAGTTTGCACTGACTGCAAACTGCCCAGTGAAAACTTGTACAGTTTGCTCTGAATATACACTGAGTTTGCACTGAGTGCAAACACAATTTGCACTCTACGCAAACTAGCATGTCATTTTGCACTGAGTGCCAACTGTGTTGCACTAATGCAGATTGCAGACATAGTTTGTACTCGGTACAAACACAACGATTTGGATGTTATAAAATGTTTAATTTTTTATAGATCTCTTTTTGAATTAAAGATTTCTCAGCCATGATACACATTATCATAGAACTGTCTATGACTAAAGTATAAATCAGCATTCATGCATTATGTTATTATGGCAACATTTTGTCTAACGTGAATATAATATATTTTTAGTCCTCTTTTTTTTACACACAATAGGTGGAAGCGAGGATAAGAACAGTTCATCCAAATAGTAAACATTGCAATAAAAGAGCTGTAGCAGTTCATATCATAATGCTCATATTTGTACTCAGTTGCAAAACTGGGTAGTTTTGCAATTGATTTGTAGTTTGCAACTAGTTTAAAACTGATCTGCAAACAAACTGCAGGTAACATTATAAACCAAAAACTAATACCCAACAAAAAACAAACTGCAGGTAACATTGTAAACAAAATATCTAACATACACTATGAAATCATGTAAAGTGTGGGAGATTTACCAAATGCATCACACTTAATAACCCTCCCGATGCTTCTACAAATGCAGCAACAGCTTCGTCACTGACAAACGAATGCAACAGTTAGTTTGAAAAATACAATCAATATTGATTTACCAAATAACACCAAATCAGTTGCAGAATAAATTAAAGCGATTATGTTTTTTGTAGTATTTATACCTTTTAACCAATGCATATGTATAGTGGTAGAATAGATGAAATTGCAACCTACTTGAACCTTTCTCTTAGTTTTAGATATACCTTCATATACAATACATACCAGAAGATAAAATCATAACAGATACAAAATAATCAATGTGTATCTGATACACATTAGAAAAGATTTATCCTCAAAAATATCCAAGCTATAAATCACAATGGCTTATTATTCTCTAGAACCCTAACAAGAAAGTTCTGTAGATGTATATGTAAAATGCTCCAAAGAAATATTATGTACCTTCAGCAATGGTGGATTCGATTTCTCCAAGGATAGATCTACATCCTGACTGAATTGGAGCTGGAGCTGTTTAGGTAAAAAGAAGTTAATTAAAAAGAAGTTAAAACTACATTAAAAAGTAGTAAAATAATTGCATGATTATGACTCAAGAATTAGAAACCAAAAACTTATGATTAATTAAACAATTTGGTGATTAGTTCATTAAAAACTGCAATTGAAATATGTTTTACGTTTACCAGAAAGTTCAATAATAATTTATAAAATAAAATAAAGAATGTGTGTAGCTAGTCCACTTATCATAATCATTTTTTGGAGCAAAACTGAAGATGAATCAAATGATAAGAAACTATCAAAAAAACCAAAAAACAAAAGCAAAATGAAAGTTACATGAGCAACAACTATAATTGAAGTTTGAACTGATTTAGTTTTTTCATCTGAAGAAGTTACTGATTCAAAACCCTTGACTCCCTATATCAGTTTCCCAACATTCATGTTCTTGTTGTTTAGATATTGCTTTTATTGCATTTCTCATATTCTAGTTATAGCACATTGGAATAATTATGATTACTAAACGCAATATTATTTTAAGATCAAGGATAAAATATTTGCACACTACTATTGCAGTTGTGTACAGGGACACCGATATAAATCACAATCGCATGCATAGTCGGGATTTTTGCTTGGCAATAATGTAATTCTAACAAAATGTAGGGTTTGGGAATGATAGTCATAGAAAATTTCTTTTATCAATCATGTAGAAAAATAAGCATTGTATCAAATAGTGCTATGACAATAATACATTACAAACAAGATGTAAGATACGGTAATCTATTAACAAAAGACGATGAAAGTTAGCTAAGAAAACCGGAGGATGTTGGAATTTGATGCTAGCATTTCATATCATATATACCACAAAAAATATTATTTCTAATTCATTATTCCAACCCATTAATTCATACCCAGGATCAATAATGTGAGCGCACACATGTTGAACTGAAATAACTGGTTTCAGCTGATGAATTATTCAAGACTAATGAGAACTTAAGTAAAAAAGTAAAACCAAAAACTGGTGGTGATTGCATGAATACGAGAGTGGACACAGCTGTTAAACAAGGAACCTTTATCCAGTGATTCTTCAATACCACAAATTGATACCTAGTGAATGGGAAATTATTCACCCTTCGAAGTTGAATAAATAACACGTCTCTCTTGAAGCAATATCAGCTACTCAAAAACAAAACCAAAAAACTTTTGATAAAAAAAATAAACAAAATCCTGACTTTACAAAAACGTACAAAAGTGAAATACAAACCATGATAAAATAGATCCATAATTAAAATTGAATAAATAACAAAATTAATACAAACAAAAATGTGAAATACAAACAAAAATTATTACCTGACTTTGTAGAAGGACGAAGGCGGTGAAAGAGATGGGCGGATATGGCGAAAGAGAAGAGCGGAGGCTTTGAAATAGAACGGCGGTAGGCTAAAGAGAGGGGGACACGCTGGATCGAAGGAGGCTTTGAAATAGAACGGCTTAAACCTAATTTGATTTGGGGAAGAATGACAGAAGCAGAAGCGTGACAAACAACTGAAGTAACAACTGAAACTTAAATGACGACTCTATCCAACGTCTTTGGGTTATTTACGAAAAGCCCAAATTTTGTCACGGAAATAACCGTGATAATACAATGAAACAGTAATAACCGTACAAATTTCCAACAATTATAACCATGACAAAATTAAACGAAAAAAGTGTGACAAAATGGCCTGTTTGGTGTAGTGTACTTATTCCATGCTAGAAATCCAATCAATTAATGATAAGTTGGTGATGATGCCTTAATCCAGTGCCATTTTCATTCGAGGTGGACGGTGGCTGCTCCTGTTCCACCGCCACAGCCCGAGTCCTTATATATTTTTGTAACTGACCATTCCTCACATGTTCCTCAATGATATTCTTCAAATGCCTGCAGTCATTTATATTGTGCCTATCCAGCTGATGGACTAGGCAATGCTTAGCCTGATGCCCGCTCGTGTTTGGAGGGTTCCCTCCTTGTCGGCCTTCGTATTGAAGGCGTCCTCGAGTATCCAAATAAATCCTTTCCAGAGGTTCGGTCAAATCCATGTAAGAAGAGAATTTCGGTTCTCTCCATTGCCTTTTTGACATATAATGCCATCATTCAATTTTCATTTGCCTTTATCGTTCTTGTTTACATCCCCTGATGATCTTCCACTTTGCACATCATTCACCTCCGGTTTATTTGCTTGTGCATCTTCCTATCGCAGGAACCTTTCTACTTCATGTTAAAACTCCCCTAGATCCATAGGTGGATCCCGTGCCAGTGAATCCTTAAACTCCATGCCATCAAAAATTCCAGATACAGCTGCCATCAAAACCAAAATGGATCTGGGTGATCCACCAATGCCGCCGCAACATCAAACCATGTTAGAAAACTCCTCAGGGACTCTTCGGTCCTCTGTTTCAGTTTTGCCAAACTCATCACATTTTTGGGTCTCGGGATGTGAACCTTAAACTTCCTCATAAACCCTTCGATCAATTTTGTCCATGTGCTGATAGAGCCGCTTTTCTACTGTCTGAACCATAGTGCAACTATATCCATCAAATACAAAGGGAAGCACGTGCCATGACTTCCTCCGATGCCACCAGTACTTCCATGCGTCTCATGTATCTTATCAAATTAACAGCGGGATCTGTTTTTCCATCATATGTCTCGAGCATTGGTAGTTTGAATTCCGATGGATTCCTAGCTTGCCTGATCCTAGGAGCGAAGGGGCTCCAATTTAGATCTTCCATATCCTTATTTACCAATCCTCCTCTCATAGCCCGTGTGATCATTTCCACCACCATGTCGTTGTCATCAAGTGGTCGTCTTGGCTCATTGTCTCCAACTTGCCTCTCAAGTCCACGAGGGAATCCTGAAATATGCTCTTCTGGACGAGCATCCATATTCCGATCAACGCCAAACTACACAACATCACCTGGTAACCTGCCTGGAATCGAGCTAACATGACCCGGGGGAATACTCCCGAGTGCGGAACGATCGACTAAAGTACCATTGATCGTTCTTGGTTGGTTAGAATGATCGGCTAAAGTACCACCGATCATTCTTGGTTGGTCGGGGGCTGCTCCCGGCGGTTCCACTCCATCCTGCATCCTGTTCACTTCATTTCCTTGGTTCTGATTCTGGGTTTCCTCAGCTTCTGCTGCTCCCACTCCGTGATCCATATTTCCTACTATTCCATTTCCTTGGTTTTGCACTCCAGCTTGTCCAATCTATCGAAGTAGGTTCTGCATTATTTCCTCCTGTCTCTTTAGCAACCTTTCCTGCATAGCATCCATCATTGTTTCCATCATCTTTCTATAACTTTTCTGGTTCTCTCCTTCTCTAATGACTGAAAATATGAGATCTTCCATGACTTCATTTATTCCTAAAATAAAATACAAATAAAATCAATTATGAAAAGTGGTTTATTCCTTCTTGATCCTTGCAACATTTGGAGGCTGATTTCTGAATCTAGGAGATTTGATTCATCATTCAAGATACGATTCATTGGCTACATCTAGAGGAAAAATACAGTGTTTCAATGTGTACTTCAAGGCTTTGGAATTAAGGTATGATCTTTTTATTCTAATAATTTTGATATAATGTTTTAATAAACAAAATTGAATATCTTAATTTATATGTGTATAATATTGTCTCATTTGATTTGAAAATGGTTTATGTATTTCAAATTGTTTATTATATAAGTTGATTGGTTTTTTATTTATTCAGATAAATCAAAACTGAAACTTATATAGGATTAGACAATATTTTAATTTTAGATCTATGTTTAAACATTCAAATCAAAACGTAATTTTTGAGATTTGGATGTTTACATGTTCTTATTGTTTGCATTTTTACTATAATATAAACTTACATATGATTAAATGTTGTTTTGATAATAAATTGATTACAATTAATTTCTAAATTTGTTACCCTATTTGACATCACAATTATCCTTCTTTAACTATTCAAAAGATCTTAACATATTGCTTAGTTCAGTATGTATCACCTTTTGTTTTATGATTATTTATTCATATAGGTTGAATCTCCTTAGATTTGTAAGTTTATTTGTTCTTATTATTTGCATCTTATAGTGATTGAAACCCACACATGATTAAATGATGTTTGGATATAAATTGATTACAATAAATTTATAAATTTTTTACCCTATTTGAAATGACTAATATCTTTCTTTAAGTATTTAAAGGGTTGTTAATAAATTGTGTTAGGAACTGGAGATAGTGGTTTCGATGACAACAACCTTTGTAACTTATTTTATTATAACTTATATACTAACACTATTGTCTAGATATATATATGAATGTTATTATACAGGATATATATAAGGCATATACTGATTATTGAAGACCGTACAGTATAAAGATCAAGAATGAAGAAATCAAGTTTGAAGACTCATGAGTATCAAGATCAGGATTTCAAGATAAGTGTCTAGTTTTGATAAAACTTCATAATAGCATGGAAATCTTCATTCCAAATTTCATTTGGGATGGAACCCATTTCTACCTTCTTAGTGGCTTACAAACCCACGAACATCTGGTTTTGTACAAGTTCTCGAGTCATGATGTGATGAAATATTGTGACGCCCCACCTTTATACCCACGCTAACCAAGAACACTACGGTGTAGTGCTGTCAATTAGCACGGAGGATAAGGCTGTTGAGGAGCGACCATCCGTGTAACTTCTTTAAGCGAGCACCGATATGTCAGATAGAATAGAATGCATATCTTTTAAGGAGGAAATCCGACATACCGATACAAACACAAAGCTATCACACAGTGGCTATATATGATCTTCGGAAACAAATATAGAAATAAACGTAACACAAATCAGTCACAGACAATTCATATCACAAAGGCGGAAAGAGATATGAATACCACACATGAAAGTGTACATCAGAGTGGTGGTCAAATAAGATCCACAATAACACAAGTGAATAGATACAAGTGCAAGATAATAGAATATGTATACATCAAGGAGTCTAATCTCTAATGTATACAAACAAAAACTACTAAACTAGAGTAGTTAGCCAAAAGTCAGAAGATGGCTCCAGATAAGAAGTCATGAGGAAGCACCTGTAAAATCTCAGTCTGACCCGAGTATTATTTAAGAAGAAAATAATAAACGGATCAGTCTAGCTATAATTATCAGATAAAGTGATATAGAACAAGAGATATGGCATAAACATATAAGATATCCATAAAAGCATACTACTACAAGTATGAAAATGATAATCAACAAGAGATTAATCAATATCACAAGAATCTTCTCAAAGATTAAAAGAATGTCATATTCTTAATTTAATTCACCAAACCACAATAAAATGACATACTCATCAATGTCAATGGTAAAAGCTGGTGAAACATAAAATCCAGAAATCTCAAGAAAAGAGGATGACCAATCCCATAAACTGAACATCGACGCACCTAGAAAGATATGCCCCATGTAAAGTCTAGCATCGATACACCTAGAAAGATGCACCCCATGCAAAGTCGAACATCGACGCACCTAGAAAGATACGACCCATGTTCTAGCATTGACGCACCTAGAAAGATACGCCCCATGCATAAATAAACATCGACGCATCTAGAAAGATACGCCCCATGTAATGTCTAACATCGATGCACCTAGAAAGATACACCCCATGAAAAGTCGAACATCGACGCACCTAGAAAGGTACGACCCATGCATAGACGAACATCGACGCACCTAAATAGATACGCCCCATGTCCCGACTTAGTGAGCCGATTGCTCCACGAAGTAAATAAACATCGACGCACCTAAATAGGTACGACCCATGCGAGAAATAAACATCGACGCACCTAAATAGATACGACCCATGTGAGAAGTAAACCATAAAATGATTGTCAGCGATCATAAAGAGTTTCAATATGTGTGAATCGAAATCACACCAATGAGGCATAGACTAACCTTGAAGATAAAGAGATATGTGTGAATCGAAATCACACAAATGGTGTCTAGTCTAACCTCGCAAACAAAGAGACATCGCACAAACGCTAGTCTAAATCACAAAAATGATCATCATGATCATAAGGAAGTGTCGATTACCCTAAGCTAGTAAATATAAGAGTTTAGCTTCATGTCCCATAACCACTTGCTTAACTCAAATATTTACGAACAGATTGTAGATCTGCACTAGGAAATTGTCACAAGAGTTTCAATCGAACAAGTCCATCAATTAACCGACGAAGTAAACGCAAGCGTTTCATACCACTTGTTTTGCTAAGTCGTTTAATTATATTTTCTCATACGAATGAGGTAAAGGTTTGTATATACTAATAAATTGGAAAACAGTTTTATAAACGAGTTTGATATTGGAAATCGAGTTGAAATCGTTTTAATGAAAGAGTTTTGATATTTAATACTAGTATAGGAAACCTTTATATTTTGAAGTGACAAGTCATAGAAGTGATTGTAGAAACAATCAATCATAAAAATTCACGTTTGAAGACGTGAGTAAAGTTCAAAGAAATCAATTCCCAAAACCATCAAAGTAAGAAGTTCTGTTGAACGCTTTTCAGATAAGATTGCCTACGCAGAGTAATACGGGGTACGACTTAGTGAAGGCAAGCTGGTCCAGCGACCTAAGGAAAAATAGGTCATACGACCTAAGGAAAATCGCGACCTAGCGAATCACAGATCATTCGACCTAAGGGTAAGGTCGGGGGCGACCTACGACTTAACAAAGTCGAGCGACCTACGACTTAACAAAGTCAAGCGACCTACGACTTAAGGTCAAGCGACCTAGTGAAATAGCAGTGGGAATGTTAGGTCGGAGACGACCTACGACTTAAGGTCATACGACCTAACAGTTGCCAGCTAGCGGAGTTGGCATGGCCGAGCGACTTAGTAGGAGCAACGACCTACGACTTAACGATTTAAAAGCCAACGACCTAGGACTTAAGAGCTAACGACCTAGGACTTAAGCTCAAATACGAGCTACGAGCTAAGGTCTTTACGACCTAACAGTCAAAAGGTCCTACGACCTAACTGGGGAACAAGGCCATGCGACCTAAAGTGCCACGCGACCTACGACTTAAGGCCTGGAACGACCTAGTGGAGTTAGGTCGAGGACGACCTACGACTTAAGCCAGGGCGAGCGAGCTAACTGCAAACGACTTAAGGCCAAACGACTTAAGGCCAAACGACCTACGACTTAACTCGAGGCGAACGAGCTAACTGCAAACGACTTAAGCCTTTAACTCGTGAACGACTTATGCCTTTAACTCGTGAACGACTTATGCCTTTAGCTCGTGAACGACTTATGCCTTTAACTCGTGAACGACTTATGCCTTTAGCTCGTGAACGACTTATGCCTTTAGCTCGTGAACGACTTAACATTTTGCCTGGAGATTATAGGTCGGCAACGACCTACGACTTAAGGGCGAACGACCTAACTCCGAACGAGCTAAAAATGGCCAGAACGACCTAGTAGCAGTTTTTCACCAAAATCACTAAATTTTGGAGTTTTTCGCCAATCCAATCCAAACCAAATGCAGATATTCATACAAATGCAATAGAGGATCATTCCCAACAGTCCAAGATAGATATAGGCAAGATGTGAGATCAAAAATCTCACCTTTTCACGGAATTTGATGAGGATGAAGTTCGGGGGCAAAGCAAAGATCAACCACAAGCTTGAATCAATGTCTTCACTTTGAATTTGGAGTTAGATGTTGAATTTGCTAAAGAACTTGAGCTTGGAATTTTAATTTCCTATTCCCTCCACCATTTTTGCTAAAGCTCCAAAGTTGATGCAAGTAGATGAAGTGATGAAGAGAAGGAAGGGGTTGGGCTGAGTTAGAAGAGGTGCAGCCCAAACCAAAAGCCCAACACAAAAAGTGACGAAAATTTCACTATCTCCAAACATATCAAAGTTTACACTCAAAAAGATCGCAAACGTCATTTTGAACTCAATGGGGGTGGTCTCGAGTCCTAATTTGACCGTATGCAAAAAGTAGCTTTTCGGACTAACATCCGACTAACGATAAAATATTTAAATATAAAATCGATAAGTATGCGGGTTGTTACAAATATTCTAGAGGAAGAAGCTTGCAAAACTACTTCAAAATGGTTTTTCAAAATGATTTTCAAAACTGCTTTTTAAAATGTTTTAGCCTTAAAAATTATCTTTTCAAATGATTTTCAAAAAGATGTTTTAGCCTTAAAATATTCTTTGTTTTTGTTTTTAAATAAACTCTTGTTTTAAACTTCGTTTGCTTTTAAACTATCTTCTAATTTTTGAAAATTCTTTTATAATATATATACTTGAGATTTAAAATCAAATTTATATATACATTCTAAAAATATATTTTTCTACTCTTCTTTATTATAAATCATAGGAAAATTAGTTTATTTTACTCCAGAATCATTTCATCTTGTTTTCCTTTCAATACCATTTTCAAAACAAATTTTACATTGTTTTTAACTAAGGGATGTCGACATCATTGGATACCCCATGTCGACATGGTGGCCGTTAAATTCAAAAGTTTCAGTTTTCAAAATAAGTGTCTATTCATTTAAATCTCTTCACGAATGGTTATGACCATTACTGGTCTATAAATAGCCTTCACAAACGAATTTTTTAACTAACTATTTTCTTATTTTCTTCACTCCTTCTCCACAAATCCATATTCTAAAATTTTCATATTTTTAAGATTGTGCCGAATTCTCAAGTGAATCAAATTAGAATCTCATTCTTGTTTGATTCTCTGCCCTCTCTCGAAGATCAAAGTGCTATTCAGAGTTATAGGATCAATTTGTAATCAAAAGTTTATCGAGTCTCTTTATAAGGTATGGTTGTGCCTAGAAATCAATTGGGTGATCTTGTGTCCCGTAAATCAAGAGAGTTTGCCTCGGACTCGAAAACAGGAGGGTACCTCAAGGCCTTTAGAAATTGAGGATTGTAATCTCGACATTGGTATAATAAAAATCTGTATAAGGTGTTTGCCTTGGTACAAAACTCGACGTAGGGTAACTCCGAACCAGTATAAAATCCGGTGTATTATTTCCTTTTACTGCTTTTTATTTACTTTCTGCATCTATGTTTGATTCTGTGATTGTTCTGTGATTAAGTTCTTCATTTGTTTATATCATAATTTTTAAATTAGTCCATATAAGTCTTAGAATCCATTAAACACTATTCACCCCCCTCTAGTGTTAAATTAGCCTTAAGATCCTTAATCCGCACTCCCTTTCAATTGGTATCAAAGCATGGGTTTTCATAGTTTTCATAATCTGAAACTTGAAAAGTTAAAAATGGCATTTTTAGGAAATTTTGTTAATACTAGTTTGAATTTATGCATTTCATCAAAGTATCATAAGTCTGCATATAGTTTTTTTATGAAAATTCAAGTTATCTACCGAATTGGTTTGTTATGTAGGAACAAACATGTTACATGGCTTTTGAAGAATCAACAACCAATGGACAAACTATGCAAATTGAGAAAGATAAATGGATACTTGATAGTGGTTGTTCAAGGCATATGACTGGAAATCCCTAGATACTCAATGACATTATATATCAAGATGGTGGATTGGTCAACTTTGGAGACAACTCAAAAGGATATGTGATTGGCATTGGCAATGTCGGTAATTCTAAAACTCCTCTTATTTTTGATGTTTTGCTAGTTAGGAATTTAAAATATAATCTGCTTAGTATGTCAACTATGTGATAAAGGATTTAAAATTAAATTTGGAAAAGATAAGTGTCACATCGAAGATAATAAGTCAAATATTATCTTTGAAGGAATTAGGAAGAAAAACATTTACATCCTTAGTATGAAAGTTTCAAATGATAACTTATGTATTTTGGCTAATACAAGTGACCCTTGGATTTAGCATAAAAGATTTGGTCATTTAAATTTCAAACTGTTATCTTGGTTATCAAAACTTGACTTAGTTAGAGGTCTTCCCAAGTTAAACTTTAAAGTAGATAGTATATGTGATGCTTGCCAATTAGGAAAACTTAAGAAAAGTTCATTTAAATTAAAAGATATGATTTCTACTTCTAAACCTCTAGAACTACTTCAGTTAGATTTAGTTGGTCCATCTCAAGTTCAATCAATTAATCACAACAAATATGTTTTTGTAATTGTAGATGATTATTCTAGATATACTTGGACAATTTTTCTTAAACTTAAAAGTGATGCTTTTGAATTATTTAAGAATTTTGCTAAAAGAATTCAAAATCAACTTTCTTTAAAAATAAAAACTATTCGTAGTGATCACGGTGGAGAATTTGAAAATGAAAATTTTGAGAATTTCTGTAATAAAAAAGGAATTACTCATAATTTCTCTTTTCCAAGAACTCCACAACAAAACGGAGTGGTAGAACGTAAGAATAGAACGATTCAAGAGTGTGCTAGAACAATGCTTTCTGATAGTAACTTACCTAAAAACTTTTAGGATGAAGCAGTCACTACAGCTTGTTATATATTAAATAGGATTTTAATTAGACTATTAACTAATAAAACACCATATAAATTACTTTACAATAAGAAACCCATAGTAGCTTATTTTAAAGTTTTTGGTAATAAGTGTTTTATTCTTAATATAAAAGATAATTTAAATAAATTTGAACCTAAATCCGACAAAGGTATCTTTATCGGATATTCTAATAGAAGTAAAGCATTTAGAGTTTATAATTTAAAGAACTAACACTATTGAAGAAACAATGCATGTATCTTTTGATGAAAATTTTAAAGATACTGTACAAATAGAAGATGAGGAAGATTTTGTAACTTTAAATGATGAACCTAATGAAACTAATTTGAAATCATTCAACCTAATAAAAGAATTAGGCTATTAAAAGATCATCATGTAGAAAATATACTAGGAATATTGAATCTATAGTTAAAACAAGAAATCAATTAATAGTATGAGTAATGTAGCTTTTATATCAACTATTGAACCTAAAAATCCAAAGGAAGCATCATCTGATGACTCATGGATTCTTGCTATGCAAGGAGAATTGAATCAGTTCACCAGAAATGATGTTTGGGAACTTGTTCCTAGACCGGAGAATAAAAGTATAATTGGAACAGAATGGGTTTATAAAAATAAAATGAATGAACTTGGTGAGGCCGTGAGAAATAAAGCTCGTTTTGTCGCATAAGGTTATTGTCAAGAAGAAGGAATTGATTATGACGAAACCTTTGCACCTGTAGCAAGACTAGAAGCTATCAGGATTCTACTTGCTTTCGCAAACTACAATAATTTCAAGTTATATCAAATGGATGTTAAAAGTGCTTTTCTAAATGGTTTTGTAAAAGAAGATGTTTATGTTGAACAACCTCCGCTTTTTGAAGATAATAAATTTCCAAATCATGTATATAAATTAAAGAAAGCTTTATATGGTCTGAAACAAGCTCCTAGAGCCTGTATGAAAGACTAAGATCTTATTTACTACAATCTTGATTTGAAATTGGTAAAATAGATACAACTCTTTTTATTAAAAGAAACAAAAATGATATTCAATTAGTACAAATATATGTAGATGATATAATACTTGGATCAACTAATAACATAATGAATAAAGAATTCTCAGATATAATGACTAAAGAATTTGAAATGAGTCATATGGGAGAACTAAGTTTCTTCTTAGGACTTCAAATCAAACAATTAGATAAAGGAATTTTCATTAGTCAAGAAAAATATGCTAAGGATTTAATTAATAAATTTGGATTGACCACTTCTAGTGGGAAACTAACTCGAATGACAACCATTGTAGCTTTAAAAGAAGATAAATCAAAAGATGTTGATCAAAAATTATATAGGGGAATGATTGGTTCGCTGCTTTATATAACAGCAAGTCGTCCTGACATCATGCATAGTGTCTGTCTCTGTGCAAGATACCAATCTCAACCTAAAGAAACTCACTTAAAAGCTGTTAAAAGAATTTTAAGATATGTAAAACATACTTTAGATTATGGTTTATTTTACCCTAAAAATGATGTATTTGATTTAATTTCATATTGTCATGCTGATTACGCTGGTTGTAAATCAGACCAAAAAAGTACAAGTGGAACTTGTCACTTTCTAGGACATTCTCTGGTTTTTTGGTTTAGTAAGAAGCAAAACACTGTATCCTTATCAACAACTGAAGCAGAATATATATCTGCTGCTTTGGCTTGTTCTCAAGTTATATATATGCAAAAATCTTTAAAAGATTTTGGATTAACTATAACTAAATCACCAATTTATTGTGATAATACTAATGCAATAAACCTATCTAAAAATCCAACTCATCATGCTAGAACAAAACATATTGATATTAGACATCATTTTTCTTAGAGATAATATAAGTAAAGAAGTCATAACTCTTGAATACACTAATACTGAAAAACAAATTGCTGATATATTAACCAAACCATTAAATGAACAAAACTTTACTAAATTTAGAAGAGAATTAGGTATATGTTCATTAACTGAAATATAAATTATAAATAATACAAGTATAGTTAATAATTAATATAAATAAAAATTCTCAAAAATTGAACTGGGCATGTCGACATGACCCATCCCCCCATGTCGACATACAGGCCGAGATTTTCAAATTTAAATTTCCCTCTAAAATTAGTTATTAAGTTATATATTTATATATTTCGACTTTTACTCCTTTTCTTTGTTCTATTCCGTGTAATGAACTTCTAAAATAGTAAATTAATGGCTTCTTCTTCTAATAATGAACCTTCTTCACCCACTTCTCCTCATTCTGGTCCTTTTCAACGTTCCACATACGTACGAGTCATCAAATTACAAGAGAAGATGAAAGATTTGCTTCGAATGATGATAGAAATTCAAGTGAGTCAACTGCGAATGGCTAGAGAACAAGATAGGCAAGGCAGAATCCTTAGGAATTTACAAAAATTCCTTATGGATAACCATGCCAATCCCATTGTCATCGAAGAATCATCACAAGCCATGGATTCTAAAGAAGGAGAGCCTCTAGAAGAACCACAAGAGGATCAAGAAGAAGAACATCCTCTGCCGAATCCGGATGTTCATATGGACGAAGACGATGATGTAATTTGCGTTGGAGAGGTCCTTTTTGACGCTAATGGGAACTTGATCGAACAACGTGGAAACTTTTGTCTCCACTATCCAAACAGTTCAGTCCATAAATCACCAATAGTTAAGGGTCCTCGTTAGCGTTTTTTGTTTTTGTTTTTCTCTTTCTTGATTATATATTGGTTTGTTAATTTGTATATAAATGTTATCTTAATAAAACTAATGTTCTTCTAAAAAAATCTTTAGTGTATAGATAATCTTGAATTCCATTTAATTTAGGATGCTATATTTTATATCACTCATACATAGTTATTATCCTTTTGTCATATGTTTGTTTATCTCATTTTCTATTAAGTTCAAGGTTTATAGGTTTTTTTGTTGATGACAAAGGGGGGAGAAGTTATATAAAATAGTAGGCTTGGAGTAAGGGGGGTTATTGGTGTAAGGGGGAGTTATGGTATGATCGAAGCGGTAAGTATATTCTATAAGGTTGTCATCATCAAAAAGGGGGAGATAGTTAGGAACTGGAGATAGTGGTTTTGATGACAACAACCTTTGTAACTTATTTTATTATAACTTATATACTAACACTATTGTCTACATATTTTTTTATAACTTATATACTAACACTATAACCTTTAAAGACCGTACAGTATAAAGATCAAGAATGAAGAAATCAAGTTTGAAGACTCATGAGTATCAAGATCAAGATTTCAAGATAAGTGTCTAGTTTTGTTAAAACTTCATAATAGCATGGAAATCTTCATTCCAAATTTCATTTGGGATGTAACCCATTTCTACCTTCTTAGTGGCTTACAAACCCACGACAAGTAGCTTACAAAACTACGACAAGTGGCTTACAAACCCACGAACATCCTGGTTTTGTACAAGTTCTCGAGTCCTGATGTGATGAAATATTCTGCAGGAAGAAGCTTGCAAAACTACTTCAAAATGGTTTTTCAAAATAATTTTCAAAACTGCTTTTCAAAATGTTTTAGCCTTAAAAATTATCTTTTCAAATGATTTTCAAAAAGATGTTTTAGCCTTAAAATATTCTTTGTTTTTGTTTTTAAATAAACTCTTGTTTTAAACTTCGTTTGTTTCTAAACTATCTTCTGATTTTTAAAAATTCTTTTATAATATTTATATACTTGAGATTTAAAATCAAATTTATATATCCATTCTAAAAATATATTTTTCTACTCTTCATTATTTTAAATCATAGGAAAATTAGTTTATTTTACTCCAGAATCAATTCATCTTGTTTTCCTTTCAATACCATTTTCAAAAAAAATTTTACATTGTTTTTAACTAAGGGATGTCGACATCATGGGATACCCCATGTTGACATGGTGGCCGTTAAATTCAAAAGTTTCAATTTTCAAAAGAAGTGTCTATTCGTTTAAATCTCTTCACGAATGGTTATGACCATTACTGGTCTATAAACCTTCACAAACGAATTTTTTAACTAACTATTTTCTTATTTTCTTCACTCCTTCTTCTCCACAAATCCATATTCTAAAATTTTCATATTTTTAAGATCGTGCCGAAATTCTGCCGAATTCTCAAGTGAATCAAATTAGAATCTCATTCTTGTTTGATTCTCTGCCCTCTCTCGAAGATCAAAGTGCTATTCAGAGTTATAGGATCAATTTGTAATCAAAAGTTTATCGAGTCTCTCTATAAGGTGCGGTTGTGCCTGGAAATCAATTGGGTGATCTTGTGTCCCATAAATCAAGAGAGTTTGCCCCGGACTCAAAGACAGGAGGGTACCTTAAGGCCTTTAGAATTAGGATTGTAATCTCGACATTGGTATAATAAAAATCTGTACGAGGTGTTTACCTTGGTGCAGGACTGGACGTAGGGTAACTCAAAACCAATATAAAATCCGGTGTGTTCTTTCCTTTTACTGCTTTTTATTTACTTTCTGCATCTGTGTTTGATTCTGTGATTGTTCTGTGATTAAGTTCTGCATTTGTTTATATCATAATTTTTAAATTAGTCCATATAAGTCTTAGAATCCATTAAATACTATTCACCCCCCCCTCTAGTGTTAAATTAGCCTTAAGATCCTTAATCCGCACTCTCTTTCATATTGCTCAGTTTAGTGTGTTTCACTTTTGTTTAAATTTTTTTTATTCAGATAGGTTGAATCTCTTTAGATTTGAAAGTTTATTTGTTCTTATTATCTGCATTTTATCGTAATTGAAACTCACACATGATTAAAGGATGTTTTAATAATAAATTGATAACAATAAACTTATAAATTTGTTACCCTATTTGACATGACTAATACATTTTAAGTATTCAAAGAATTGTTAATATATTGCTCAGTTTTGTATGTTTCACTTTAAAAAAAAGTTCATATAAGTTGAATCTCTTGCTTTAATTGTATACATATATATTTTGTTAACTAATTTAAGTTTATTTAAGTTCATAAATACATTAGAAAATTTAAATGTTATATGGTTTATTTTGAATTAATTAAGAAGTTTTGGGTTAATCTTCGTATAGAAATAATTATATATATATATATACATATAAAACTTAATGTTTATATTTCAAATTGTATAGTTTAAATGCTTTATTAACATCAAACAATTTTAAACGAGGCAATAGTTTAAGCTTATGAATTATTGTCTCTATTTCTAATCTTATGTCATAACGATACATTGATTGCTAATTGAATGCGGCATAAATCAAGTTTGTCAAAAAGGGGAAAGTGGATCATTCATCTTTGTCATCTTTTATTTCTTTCCTTTTTGTCCCTTATGTGATTGCCTTTAAACTTATTCTTATTTATTCATATACATCATGTTATCAATTGATCATACTTGCCTTATATTTAACTATTCTGTCACACAATTAAGGAATGAATATATTTGATATATTCAAACCTTATTTTTATATCCCATTCTTTATTATTTTAGAATCAAATTAATAAAACAAAATATGGTATTAAATAAAATACCGATTTTATTTAAAAGAAATTTAGATAAGATCTAAATACATTTAGACTTCATAGGCTCATTAATGATCCAAAATGGTAAAAAAATTTAAATTAACCCGTTTCTTCCGTTGCGGGCTGGCCCAGTTCCTTCACCGAATTCGCGGGTGCAAGTCCTCTCGATGAATGCATCAAAATGTTTATGCTGAAATTGGTCACAAACACCCAGTTGTATGTGAAAGCACCAATTTCCCAAAACAATATCCAAATAGAAAGACAAGCACATAGATTACAAAATCAATAGTAGAAAAAGTAAAGAAACATACAAGTTTTATAGTGGTTTGGCAAACACCGACCTACGTCCACTCCAATAATTTTTTATTAGTTTATATTGTTGATTATAGTTATAAATCTGTGAAATTCAAGTGTAAAATTGACAGAGTATAGCCTAGGTAGAAGATGAAGAGAAGTAGAAAGAAGATCCTTTTTCTGAAGCCATGTCTGCTATATTTATAGGTGGAACTTCGGCTACAGGGCCTTCTTATCCATGTGGGCCCACCATTACGATCGGCATGTCTAATTAGTCATTTAATAACGATCGGTCATTATATCATCGATCGTTTTTCCTTCATCCAATCAAAGGCCGATCGTTTCTGGAGGGTTCTTCATGCCTTTCAACGTTGCTTTTGAAGTATGGAATCATTCTGACATGTAGTTTAGGAGATATGGGTTGACCTTAGTTGAAATTGGATGGTTCATTGAATTGCATCGATCGTTATGATGGATCGATATGAACGATCGATCAATAACGATCGGTCGAGAAGGATCAGCCATCTTCAAACCATCATTCCATGATATGTGATTACTACGGTGGATCGGCAAGAATGATCGGTCGATAACGATCGACCATCCTCAAGTCTTTTACTTCATGATACGCGATTGCTATGATGGATCATCCTAACGATCGGCTAAAATGATTTGCCATCCTAAAACCTTCAACGTTTGATGCACGATCGTTTTTGTAGGCTCTCCTCTTTATTTTATTGATGCTCTGAAAGTTTCAAGTGAATTGGTCTTGTGGATTTTAAGATATTGATCGATCTCCGATGACTTGAGCCGTTTCATGGATCGTTCTTGGTCGGTCCATACAAATCCTTGCTTCATCCAAATCCATCCAACTATTGTCCATAGCTTTAACTGTAATCGATTTTCGATCCATCCATTTGAGCCAAATCCATGATATCCCAGCCTTGATAATTGTGAAGTTTATTGGGTTAAATCCGCCTGTGCACTACCTTGCCAAAAGGCGGGTTAACAATATACACACACAATATATACATGGGCAATGATTGCCCACACCTCATATTTGGTACACCTCTATTCTTCCTTGATTTCAACCACACATTCCAATTTAAATATATTTATTTATATGGGTAAGGATCGGCTACACCTCATTTTGTCTACACCTCCCTTCCCTCCAATTTCAACCACCCATTCTGACTTAAATAATATACTTCCTCTCTATTGTCACCTTATTAATTCAAAATGTGTGGTTGAAATAAAGGGGATTTGAGGTGGAGAACAACCACAAGTTATATTTAAACATTTTGTCCATGTGACAAGAAAGAGAAAGAACAAATATTTGACACGATGGTGCTAAATAAAAGGGGCTATTGATCATAGTTGACTCTACACATGCACACCCCCTAAATCTAAAAATGCTGCCAAAATTCAGGTTTTCCGTAACAATACTTAAATCTAAAAACGCTAGCAAAATTCAGATTTTTCGCAACAATACATTAAAATAATTCTGAACTTGCAGTTTTAGCATACTGTTACAGTATAAACTGTGCTACAGTGTTGTCAGGATCTTACATATTAAGTTGAAAATACCAAAAGAAATATTGGAACATTTTACAAGTCTGGCATTTGTAACGACTGGCCTCTTCGACCCCCGAATGTCAACGTTAATACATCCACAGTATTCATGTGCCGAGCACCCAAGTGTTGGAAAGTCGAAGTATTAGGATTAAATAAAAGAAAAAGGAATAGAATAAGGAAGAAGGAACACAATATCAGAATCTCGCAACAGAACGATCATATATAATATCAAAAGACGGTATAAACTGTCATTCTAAGACAGTAATCAGTCTGGACAGGTATACAATCTGTCCTCACAAATGCTGATGATACAATAGTAATGCGGCGGAATAAATACTATGGTAGGAAACCATCCAGCTCATCTCCAGAAGCTCCAAAGCGTCTATGGCTGAATCTAGAAATATACATGGGGCTAACCCGATGATGTGCATGTAAATGTGTATATTTTTACCACCATATTTAATCTATTTAAATTAAATAAATGATCATATCGGGTATTTTAACTTGTTTAAACCAAAATTCATATTATTTTCAAATCATCGCATATTCATCTTCATCCAAGGGCAAAATGGTCATTTTTGTGCATATATTAATTTGAGAAAATTTAATTGGAAATTTCTATATTATTTTATAGGAATTTGGCTTCATATAAAAGTGGTTTCATGAAGATGTATGCATGCACGAGAGTGAAGATAAAGAAATGAAGATGGAAATAATTCAAAGGCATGATAATGGAGGACCCCACCTACCCACCTACCTTAATATACAAATTAAAGGCTAATGCACATGCTTATGGAATTAATGGCTTCATGTACACTTAAATTATGATTAGTAGAAGCTAATGATTACTTGACCTCCACACTTTCTAAAGGGTATTTTGGGCATTCTCCAAAAATATGAATTAGGGTTTCATACATGTATAAAAACCCCTTATGTTTCATGTAACCCTCTTCTCCCTTAGTCTCTCTTTTAGGCTCTCTTCTCTTAGTCTCTTCTTTTAGGAAAATAAAAAGAAAGCAACCTTTCTCTTTTCATGGCTACTTAGCCATTTTTATTTTATGTAATCTTCTTTTCTTTTAATGAAATGTTAATTATTATTTCCTTTTACTTACATGTTCATTTCCTTTCATGCTAGTAGTGTAGATTTTCTTTTATGCAAGTAGATTAGTTTTTTCTTTCATTTAGCCCTCTTTTCCTCTTTGTTTTGTTCTATGTTGCAAGCTATATTTGTTGATATGATAACAAATATGAGAAGCTAAACCCCTTCAATTTAGGGGTAATGAAGCTCTCTAATTATATAGCTTCAACATTTTGATAAATGTTATGCTATCTTTTTGTGCTTCATGGAAAATGATGTTTATGTAATTTTGTGCTTATTATTGAGTTTGATAGCTTATGTTGTTCAAAACAAATAGGCTATGCTTAGTCATATAAATCACAAATTGCCTCTTCATCTATATATGATTATGGCAAAGAAGTGAATGTTTAAATTAAATTTTGATGGCCTATATTTCTAAACAATAGTTAATAGGCCATGCTTAAAATAGATTTTCATTTTCAACTTTGTTGTCATTTTCATGAGAATTAAAAGTGGTTTAAAGGTTGTGTTATAGTTTGATGGCTTATGTTGAGCTAATTAATAGCACAAATGAGCCATACTTATGATAACCACATCATTTAAATTCACTAATGACCATAAAAGAGAGATCATAATTTCATGTGTGTTGAACTATATGATCTAGAGAGTGAAAATTACCTCTAAATTGGCATTTATTCTCATATTTTTCTCACTTTATTTTTGACATTTTTCTGCATTTTTAGCTAATCACTCTAAATCTTTGGTTTAATTTGATTGAATAGAATTTTAAAATCATCAATTCCCCGCGGATCGACCCGTATTCGCCACGTACTACAAGTATATGCCGCGCGCTTGCGGTAAAATTTATTTCTAAATTCGTTCGCCGGTTTTCTACACCGATAGAAAATCCGTCGTCGAACACCCAAGCATTATAAGAAAATAACACCCGTATCAGTTTGGTAAATCAGCGTGAGAAACTCAAGAAAGATGAGTGACATGTAACAGTAACTATTGAGACCATATGGATTCCCAAAATGTTTTCCCCTCAAACAAACCAACCATTCATTAGGTTTAACATATAGTGATATGATAGATAATGTCTAGAGTATAACACATAATCATATCAAATAGTTGCTGCGTGAACGCCACAACAATAATGGTTTATAATCAATACCGCTAAGGCGGATTCGTATATGGATTGTTTTGAAGCGAATCTCCATGACAATGATCAAAAACTACCTCCCGAGCATCGTATATCTCTAGATGAGATATACTCTAAGGTAAACGTAACTGAATCACCCTCGATGTATGATCCAGATCATATCAACTCCCGCTAGCAACAATCGATAAGCATACTCCAGATCTGGAGTTGATATACCCTTGAGGTCAGCTAAATTCCCTGGCCATTCCCCTTCTATGTTTTCTATTATTTTCTTGATGTCGAGGCTACTTCGGCATCTCTCACATGAGTCTTCATCACTCGAACAGAACACGAATCCCAAAATGGATTCCATCATCTTGAATAGATCACAAATCACTACATAGATTCGAGCATCTTGAACAGATTTTGAACCTCATATTGGTTCCCCGTATAAGTCCTCCGACGAATGCTAACGTTGTCCTCTCTCTTGGAATACTCCTCAAGATAAACAACCCCACACGATTGTATCGTTTGAAATGTTAACATTGACCTTTCCCTTGGACTTAACCTTACGATAGATAATTCAACCCTATAATATTCCACTTCTCAGCTGCTTCCAGAACATAGATCACGTATATGGTTTTGAAGTGGTTTTAGGTTTGAGTCATCTCATATAAGTATACTCTTCCCAGTTACCAGATGCTCCAAAACCAATCAATGAATTCCTGGTAAACTCAACCCCGGTTGTTTTGGAAATAAACAGACAATACATAAGAACGGAGTTCACCTTCTAACCGTTTAAGCGGATGGATTTCCTTATCATTTGTTCTAAAAGAACACATGAGGTTATACATATAATATAGCACCGCCGAAGATAACTATACCATATAATTTTCGTGTTTCTTCTAAATATTCCCAAAGTTATATTTGGTCAATTTCGATAGTCGACTAATCTACTATTTGGTAGAAGATAGATGTTTGTAAATGAAAATCAAGCCTAATATACTGTCCATAAACAAATGAACAGACAAAACACTATCAAGTCACACAAAGTACGATCAAGCCACATAAAGTTTGGTTAAGCCACTTAAGCAACTCCTGATCCCTTTTATTTAATTAATCCTTTTATTAATTAAAAACTCATTTATTAGTAAACTTCTTTTACCTAATAAACTTCTATCATTTTCCAAAAGATTGCAATACTTATAATTTCCTTCAAAATATCCATTTTAAGGATCTAAGTACTTTCGCAAATCCATTTAAAAGGTTTAAGACTAATGTTACATAAATATTGTCACTACAAACCCAAAACCATTTCGCTTTTGCTTATCTTTAAATCATTCTTTTAAAAATCTATTTACATCCCTAAGTTTAATAAAAAAAGGTTGAAGACGAATGTTATTAACACACTGTCACAATAAACCTAAAACCACTCTTATAGTTGTTACTATTTTTGAAAACATTTGTTTTAAAGATCTAAGTTCATATTCGGTCAAGTTCAGCATTTGATAAGTTAACTAGTTTTAAAGACGATTGCTTATAGAAATCACGATT
Source organism: Allium fistulosum (assembly GCA_030737815.1). Taxonomy (NCBI): domain Eukaryota; kingdom Viridiplantae; phylum Streptophyta; class Magnoliopsida; order Asparagales; family Amaryllidaceae; genus Allium; species Allium fistulosum. The sequence continues at coordinate 572,343,089 of CM060906.1, forward strand.
CATACGCTTAACTCATTTTCGACATTCCAACTTAATTTTCCTCATTCAGTAGTAAAGCTAGGTAAGTTAGAGCACTGTTGCATCAAAGTCTTGCCTAGACACTTCATTCTTGAATCTCACAAATAGATAAGTCTACCTCGTCGGCTTTTAGTGTTAAGTATAGTATTAATGATTTTCATAAACAATAAGAAATCAACATGATTAACAAGTTTTCAATACTTTCCGAGTTATTATTCCTTGGTCAAGAGGGAAGCCTGGTAGGTTAGAGCTCTATTGCTTCGTCCCTACTCGACATCAATCTTAACTCTCATAAATAGATAAGCCTTACTTCATCGACTTTTAGTGTTAGACATAGTTAATTACTTTTCAAACAAGTAATTAAATAATTAACCATTTAGTCACTAAGCAATTCTAACCCCTTTTGAAAACATTTGTATATACTTTTAAAATACTTGAAAATACTTATAATAGGTTTTAAAACATTTATCCAAAATATACTTGAAAACAATAACTTTACAATTTTTCTCAAAACTTGAAAACGACGTGTTTTCTATATATTTTAACAAAATATCCCTCCATTAAAAATTCATAAAGATCTCAAACCACTTTTGAAATACTCTAATATGATTGTAAAAATAATGAAATAAAATACTTAAATTTAAATATCTTTTCAAACCTTTAAAGTCCAGAATCAGGCTAAACGAGGCAGTTTTGCACAAGTAAAGTTTTGACCACTTTTCGAGATGTTACTTAACTTTTTACTATTCAAGCTTTTAATAGCAACAAACATATATGAAAGACATTATAAATATGGAGAAACTCCTAAGGATCTCTCTACAAAGTTCTATAGAAATCGCCAAAAACAAGGCAATTCACAACTGCATCTATAACGACTATCGCTATAATTACACTTTCAAATCTGAGTCCAATCTAAACCAAAGTTCATTTATAACCTATATGCTTTGTTCAAGGTCTTGTCATAAGTCATACAAGTCCATTCAAAGTTCGTTCAAGTCCATATACATGGATCACATATGTCACTTACTTTTAAAGTAAGAATTCAAACCAATGTTTTAACATAAGTTAACAACAATTCAAATAACATAAACACAATCAAACACAACATATATATGTTATATTTTTCATTCAAAGTGAGGTGTTAATTCACTTTTAACCATACAAACAACCAAGAGCCAAGAACCCAAGCTAAACCCCATCATTGCAACCACCTTTTCTTCCCCCTTCCTCCTCTTTGCACTTGTTTTTAGTCTCCAACACCCACATAATGCTCACGCCTATCATAATAGGGGAAGCATGACATTGCTTCTTTTAACTTTGGCTTGGTGGAAGATTTTCTAATATTATACTAAGCCTTGTGGTAAAGTTTGAAGTGAAGTTGATTTGCAACTATTTCATTTAGATTATTTACTGAAGAAGGAGATGAAGAAGCCATTAAAGGAGCTTGTTTTTCATTTGTGAATTTGTGATTTACTTTAAGGTATGCCTCTCCTTATATAGGCAATGAATGGTGTTGCCTAAACTTGCATTCACACCCCCCATCATGCCATGGAAGCTTCACCTCCCATCACTTCTTCTTTATGTCACTTCTCGTTATGCATATTACTTTTATACCCTTCTCATAATATCTCTTATCCATATGGAAGTTTAGAATTTTCCATGCTCAATGAAGATGTATGTGTGTTAATTAGTTGCTAATGTGTTCATTTGATCATTAGTAAAGTGCACAAGAGTTCGAACAATTTATATCGATCGAAAGCTGTTTACTGATAAACTGATTTTCGATCACGTTATCGATATTTTTTCAAAAGATATATTTTTTAAACATTTTTTGAAAATAAGCTTACATCATTAATTATGATTTAATAGAGGGTTACATTTTAATAACGTTTAATTCAAGATTCAAATATTTAAATAATTCAGATATATGAATATGATGTGTTCGAAATTCCGGATCGTTACAGCATTGATTTAATAATGATCTCTGTTTGATAAGTTTAATAAGTCAATGTAAAAAAGCCCGAATAAACGCCTCAGCATGGCTAGAAATGAACATGAGTACAGCACTTAGATGGTGTGTGTATATATATTATTTGCCCGACCAAAAAAATCCCTAGAAAATGGAATATTACGCCCCAGCCGCTCCCCTCCCTTACCGCTACGAATATGATGAAATCGCGCAATCGGCAGCCATCTACCAGCAACCGCCGCCACCATCCGCCATCAGCCCCTACTACCCCAGCCAAAATTTTCATCCGCCACCTCAACAGTATACGATCGCAGGCGAAAAATCCGACATCAACACTCTCTTCATCGCCGGGCTTCCTGATAACGTCATGGCCCGTGAGATTCACAATCTGTTCAGGAGAAAGCCCGGGTTCGATTCTTGCCTTCTTGAGTATACTGGAAGAGGCAATCAGGTGACCAGGGTGTCTTAGGGTTGGGTTGTGCTCAATTTTTTTGCTAGCATTCATTTGTATGATTGTTTTTTTTTTTTTTTTTTTACTGCAGGCTGTTGCTTTTGCAAAGTTTGTGAATCACCAGTTGGCTGTTGCTGCTATGGTGGATATGAATGTGAGATTACTAATTACTAATATTTTTCCAAAATTTGATTTGTTAAACTAGATGCAATAAACTGTTAATAATCGCTTATGGTATTGGACCTAGAATTTTACACTATGTAGCAAAATTTTAGGAAGTTGCTTTTGGGGTAAAAGAAAAGAAGTCAATCATTTGTTATCTGCAGGAGAGACCCTGAGATGTGAGGTCCATATGTCAGTGTTGGCCTGCTAATTTCTGGGTTCAATTTCTCTATCTCCAATCCCATGTACCACCTGTCCCCATACAATCTAAACCCTTTATTGTTCATTAATTAATTAAATTAATTAGGTAGGTTGATGAAATAAAGAGCTGATTGTGTGGGGACGGGGCACGCGGTATTTGGGGACAGAGTATTTCATATCCTAATTTTTCTTTCATGCTGATACTACTACACACCATATCCCAAAAAATTATTATACTTGTCACCAACAATGCTGCTATACACCATTGTTTCAAAAAATTGAAGCGAAAAGCTGACACTAAATATCCGTACATTAACGTCTTTAATGATCGCATAGCAACACATTTTTAGACAACTAAATATCGTAATCCCAATCCAACCTCATAGTATGAGCAAACAAGAGTTGAGCGCTATTTGTTTCAATTTCAGTATTGAAATCTTAAATTTCTGAAAAGGATAGTAATGCAAATATATTGAAATATTAAGTATCACACACCATATTGTCTTAAGTAAAACATCAAGCATCAAGGATGCTTCTTGATCTAGGATGGGGTAGACAAAGCATGAGGCAAGGTGAAGAATTGATGTTTTTCACTATATATTGAATGTTAATAAATCTTGCATCAAATTGTAATGTGAACCATGGAGAAAGCTAGGATGACCGTTAATTAACACACCAAATTATCACACAAAGAGACTTGCATGTAATTATTAGTTTATCATATATTTGGATGGCAAGCAAAGTTTGAGGTTTTGTTCTTTGTCATTCAAATACTTGAATCGGAGGGGAATTTTATGTATTTGATTGAAGATTACTTGAATTTGAATTTTTTTTATCTTATATCCAAGAGAATTGAATTTTGAAGTTCAATAATGGAACATGAAATGCTCTATTATGCCTCTTAAAGCGAAAAGGAATAATGTGTGTTTTTTTTGGTGATTGTAATTAATTAAGTAGAATCATCAGTAGAATTTGATGCATCCAAACTTGCTTTAAGAAAAGCATTGTGCCCAAGTGTGACCTTAATCGTGGGAGGAAATTAAACACCACATTGAAGAAGCAACATGGCAGTATAAAAATTAGCATTCGATGGTTCCTTGGTGTTGGTCTGCCTCAATAGCATAATCATGTCAACTTGAAATATTGCCCAAAGAACATGATAGTCAATATCGCTTTAGTTCCTATGGTGCATATTTTTGCTTCATATACTGTCATGAGAGATGAAAGTAACGGCAAATAGAAGGTCAAACATTTCTTGTGTCTTTTTTGCTAGAATGTTATTTGATAGGCCTGCGAGTGATGCGTTGATGGTTTATTTGGTAAATCTAACGCTTCATCATCTAAAACCTTATTTTATAAGTTGTAAAAAGGAACGTATTTCCAACAAGCTTGTAGGTGTCTATTTGTCTTCCATGGAAATACTAGTAAGACGTGCATATTTGCTTTCCTAACATTACTAATCATATTTCAACTTTCATATATGAATTTTCGAAGATTACCGTTTTTTGCATTTTTCTCCGATGTCATCCTTTTATGCTTGCACTCGCTACCAAACATTCATTTGGATTGTAAGCATGTTCAAATGTCATCTGTTCTAAGATTGAGCCTTCAACACTTATCTCGGTAGGTAGTCAATGGTTATTCTATGTTGGGTTTGGTGACAATTCATATTGAAAGGCATCTTCCCAAAGCGGAGTCATCCATTAACATTCAAGAAAAAAAAAGATGTCAAATAAATTAAGATATAATTGTTGGTTGGTTAACAAATGATGAAAAAAGCATGTGGTAGAACTGTTTGTTACTAGAATACATATATAATTATGCGAAATAGAAGTGATTACTATGAAAGCTTTGATGCACCACTCTAATCAATTTTGCTTTTGATTCATTCTACGTTCTTATACATATGGTGTATTTAAGAGTTTCTTTTATTTTTTATTTTCATTGAGTAGCTTGGATAATAAAAATTCTTACATCATAAGATCATATATAGGTAATTCCTCAACATTGATACTCCTAATCATCTTCGTCATCCTTTTTTTTTCCAAATGATTGAGGTTGGTCACTTCACCCCAACAATGATACTAATGTGGAAAAGATAATCATATATAAACTTGTTTTAATTGTTTATCCAATTTTATATTAAAAAAATATATTATTGTGGAAATTCTTTATTTTAGTTGATATTGAAATGTTAGACTTTTTGAGTTATCAATGACATCGAGGCGAAAAATGTCTAAAAAAAAGTTACCATTATAACATCCTTATCCGTTTCTAAGATTTTGTTTTTTAAAAAAAATTGATTCAAATATCAATTTTATACATTTTTCTTCACACATATTTTGTAATAATAATTAGTATGCATATTAGAAGAAATCGTGTTTTTGAGTAAGAAAAAAGATTTATGTATGATATTTACGGATCTAGAAAAAGCATATGATAGGTACCAACAGACATGATTTGACGAGTTTTAGGTGTAACTGTAGAAGACAAATCTCAACACATATGGCATAACTTATTAACATATGTATGAAATTCTTACTCGAAAGTATAGACTGCATGCAAAGAGATGGGTGATTTTTTGATAAAGATAGGGTTTGCATTAAAGATTATTTTAAGTACATATTTGTTTGTGTTGGTCTTGAATGAAATAACAAGTAAACTTCAAAATGGTATACCATAATGCACAATGTTGGCAGATGAAATTGTGTTAATAGACACATCAAAAGGAATAATACAAGAAAGGAATAATACAAGAAAGAAAATGAAAAAAATACATAAAATCAAAAGGTTTGAAACTTAGAATAGCTAAAAATGAATATATGATATGCGACTTTAGTAAAGGTATTAAGGAAATAATTCAATAAAAATGCAAAATTAATTTTTTAACAAAAATATATCTTTGAATAATTGGGATTAGCAACAGAAGGATATAAAGAGATAAAAAAAGATGCGATTAACATGATAAATAGTGGTTGGATAAAAAGAAAACAAAGAAGTTGAGTTTTATGTGATAAAAATATAGCAAAGTAAATTTTTTATTGAGCGGTGATTAGATCAACTAGATTGTACGGAGTGGAATGTCAGTTTTTTATATTAAAAGCATGAAAATCAAATGGACTGAAAAATGAGAATGCTAAGGTGGATGCAGAGCTGCACATCAGATTAAATCTAATGGATTTAGGCAAAAGTTGACACGATCCAATTTATAATTGGATTTTAAATTTTTGATACATCTGATTCGTTTGATCTGGTCCAACCAGAATTTATTGAATTGTATTGGATCATATATTGGTTATTGTTTGTGATAAAGTTTATCAAATTGATATGCTTATGTACCATTTGTATTAAATTGTAAATTAAATCTTACATCTTGTTATATCAAATACTCAATTTAGTATATATTTTTAAAGACATTTGTTTTTACTATAAAGGCTATAATGTTTAATTTTCATTATCTAATTAAATTATATTGTGGATTTATAACATTATTGTAAATAGTTGTTCGTATCAACAGTTTGAGACTTTAACAAGATGATGTCACAAATTAAATTAAAATCGAGCATAGTATATAATGTAGTAAAATTATCCATTTATAGCTTCTAATTGAAGAAAAATCAAAAAGAAAAATATCACAAAATTTATTTTATCTACTTACATACATGGGGTAGAAGCAAATAAATTCCTTAGTAGCAGGACAAGAAACAAAATAATATTACATTAAACTATTGAAATGATATGTTTTTGAACAAAATAAAATAGGTATAATTTAAACATTTAAATTTCGTGCATATTAATAAAATTTAGTTGACCATTAAAATATGAAGGCATGAAAAAACATAATGAATTCAAAATTCAGATTAAAACATGAAAAATGTACAAATCAAAATCAAGTGAAAACTAGTGAAACCCTATCTTAAAAGAGATCTCATCACAATCAATCAACAATGTCAATTTTAAAATTAGAACGAAATTTTTAGCTTTTGATAATTTAAAATAAGTTGGATCGATTATCCAATTGATTTCGACCATAAGGATCCACTAACCGATCCACCATAATTGAATTTCTTTAGCTTGAATCCAATCTGATTCAATTCTTAAATTGGATTGGTTTTTTTTTTGTATTTTTTTTGTATTGAATTTGGTTGATCTATTGGATAATCTATCCAATATCCATGTTCACTGGATTACCATAGCGACTGCAAAAGATGGAGTTATAAACGAGTGGGAGGGACAAAAATTAAAATTGACACCTTTAAGTTTTTTTAAGGGAAGTAGATTTTTAATGTATGGTCGCATATAAATGAAACAAAGTGACAAACCAGTGATGAGATGCAATAATACTTATATAGAAAGACGAAAAAGAGATCTGAACTAACTTGAAAAGAGAAAAATAAAAATGATATAAAAAATCTAAATATAATCGAAGACAAGACTCACTTTTGGAAAATGAGAATTCATGCAATGAACTGTGATTTCTGGGACTAATGCAAGGATGCTGATGTTGAAGCATAATTCTTGAATAGATACTCACAAAGCAAATTTCATGTAACTAAACCAGTCATACATCTTGTAACACTTCATCAAAATATTAGATACCAACCATATTCCTTAAGCGAAGATAGAACATTGCATATATAAATACTACTTATATATATGTTAGAAGAAAAGTTATTTGTGCAAGTATATTTATTAACTTTCTAGTAGTTAAGGTGCACACACATATGTATGTGTCTGTGTGCATGCGTGTGTTAGAGAGTTAACCGTTAACTCATAATTAAGGGGTTTAAGAATCCATTTCAAGATTTTTATATATTTCTTAATAATTCAGTACCAACTTCGGAGTTTTCTACAATTTCAAGATCTAATTTTGAATTTGAATCCTGTTTAAATGATTTCTGGGAAGGATAATTGTTTAAATTCAGTACACATGGCATGTGAGAGCCAATGGTATAATTGCACTATACTATATAAATAGGTTGAATATTATTTAAAAACACCAAGGTGCTAACATAACCATTAATAGATATTTGTCACAAAAAATTCAACTAGGGAAGCATGGAATGCACTAACCCTGTGGTTTTACATGATTTTAAATACTTATTTAAATGAGAAATAATAAAAAATACTAAGTAACTATATAAATCGTGCTCTTCACCGTAACTAGAATTGGTCGACTTGAACCACTGGAATATTCTTATATGATATATATATATATATATATATATATATATATATATATATAATAGTATTATATTATTAAAGTAGATGGTTTCATATATATCTCCATTTTAAAAGTTGCATTGCCATTTGCTTCTTAAACTATAAGATAATAATTATGATAATATAATTTTTCAGAAATATCATGACAAGGTTTTGAACCCACGCAACACTGACCTATTTCATATAAAGACAAACACGTATAAAAATTGACATTACATTAGTCGGGGTTTGGTTTTTCAATGTTTAGTTTGCATTTTTTGCTTATAAGTTTAGTTGTTTTTTATGCATATTTTGTTTTGTTTGTTTGCTTTATGTCGAATGATGTGGAAGCAAGGTTTGATATCTTGATTTTGGCTTCAGTCATCTGAGCCCCCCCTCTCCCCCATCTTTTTCTTTCAAAATTTCGACTGGTTATGGGTTTGTTTTTTCTTTACTGAAAATGCATAACGTTACCTAGATTTATCAAACCCTGCATCTTTAATACCATGTTCAATGGTTTTGGTACTTCTTTTTGTTGGTAGTGAATAACTTAACATTTTTGTAATAAGTAAACATAGCCCGATCCAAATATATAATAAAACAAAACCTAGCTCTATAAACCCAACCCAGATTACATCGGAGATCCAATTTAAAAAGAAAAAAAAGATTCTTCTTAAAAAACCCTAGAACATTGAGCCAGCTAACATCGAGCCATCTTAAAAAGACCTTATCGTATCCTCGCCATCCTACCGCAACTTCAAAAAAAAAGAGAGGAAAAAAACGAACAAAAAAAGAAAAAGAAAAAGAAAAAGGTATTACATATCTGGTTTGTGGAGAGACGAGTGCATGCCTCGATTTGGAATGATTAGCAGCAAAATTACGCTGTATTAGCGATAAGTATATTCAATTTTAGTTTTGTTGCTTTTCACATTTGATTTTCTGTCTTTTTCTTTGGTTTTTGTTTTTTCTTTGAATTACAATCTTCTCTTTTTTCACTAAATAATTTCGGAGGTATGCAAAAACCATTTTTTGCATTACATGCCAAGAATACAAATTTAGGTCTTGTTTCGTCTCGGTTCTGGTTGGAACTGAACCGGAATGGTCGGAAGGTATGGTCGGACTCCCAGGGTTCCTACCAAGACCCTACACCTCCTACAGAAGACATGAAAAAAGTATATTCCATGGTTATTTGTTTTTCTATTGACTGAATTAACTATACACGTGTGTGTTTGCATGTGCGTGTGTACACACCCACACTAATAAATTGTCATGCACAACGCGTGCAAATTAACATCACATGTGTATGCTATTTTAATACGCATCACTTACATCTATCAAAAAGTAAGTAATACTTAGTTGAGTGCAATTAGTTGTTGAAAATTATGTATATACATATAGTTTCTTTATATGTGGAAAACGGGTTATCTTTTTTCTTCACCTTTAGTTTCGTAAATAGCACTATTTAATATATTAGATTGAAATTAAGTTTCAAATAAAAAATTGAAACCTTTTTAATTGTTGAACTAATGAAATTGTTTGATTCAAAATCTTGAGACTGAAACTGATATCAAAAGTGACTTTTTAACATTGGCGTGATACCATTTCTAATATTTACTTATATCGTTCCAAAATTTAATGCACTGTCAATTTTGTGAGCAAGCTTAGTCAGGGATTAAGTATTATACTGCAGTAGCTACTTGATATCTCATTCAAAAGATTAAACTTCACCACTCTTCATATACTCAACTTAAATGAGTAAAGGACATACAGCTGTAAAACTCCAAGATGAAAGGTTTAAAATAGAACCTATGATGAACGACATTGACCTAAATCTTCCATAGTGTATTTCGAGTTATTTAAGAAGAGTTGTAAGACTGACCACTCATACAGTTGCTGCGTTGCATGGATATCAAATTTGGTCCGTTGGTCAACTATTTTTTCTGTTCGTTATCAGTTCTCCAACCTTACCTAAAATTGATGTGTTGAACTTCTGGGCACCAAGTGTTTGTAAATGTTCCAACATACAATGGTTCAAGGTTTGTGTCCGGCCTTGATTTGGCGAAATAATCTATACATTTATGACTACTACATATTTACTGAATAAAAGTAACCATAACTGTCTGTCTATCTGAGTGGCGGTGGCAGTCTGGTATGGTACTCTATTCACGGTCAAAATTTCCCGAATCACTTCGATTTCTCTATTAATTCATTTTCTTCCAAGTTTGGCTTCTCAAAATTTCCAAATCTACTTCTGTATAGTTTTAGCCATTTTTAAATATCATGTAAACTACTGTTTAAGTGTATACTTGCTCATAATCTGACCTGAAATTTCACCTTTACGAATCTCACAAAAAATCCTTTCCCAGATTCGAACTATGGTTTAGGATGTTGTATACTGCTCAATTGCATTAGGTATGGGCTACAAATTAATATGTTACAAGCTATGGAATTAAGAGTGTATTAACTGGCACCAACTTTTATCAAGTCTTGATTTCCTCTTGATATTTACTTTGAAACACTTATGTTGTTAAAATTTACTCTGTCTCTTTAATCCTTATTATTATTATTATTATTATTATTTTGCAGGGATCAGTTTTTGATCCTGAAACAGGTGCAACTTTGCATATTGAGCTGGCAAAATCAAATTCTAGGAGACGAGCAACAGGTACTGTTTTAAATTTTATTGCTGCTATGCTATATCTCTTATTTATCGACTGATGGATATTGTTGATTTTATGTAGGTGTTGGAGCGTATGATATATACGATAAACGTGCCAAAGTAAACAAAGATGAGCAAGATATAGGAAGCAATGACGGTAATGAGAATGTTCACTGAATTTTACCTTCGTGAATGAATTATTCTGTCTCCATACATGCCGAGGAAGAATATCCGTAGTGCACTGCATTTTAAAAGTTACTTCTGGCTCATTTACATAGTTTGGTTACATTTATAACCATATCATATACCTGAGAAATGCAAAATGTCACAAAAGTACACTATCATCGATAATTGTTTTTCTTTTCATCTCACTTGCACGTTCTGGCACATTTGCACATAGGAAATGGTGGATTCAATGGGGAGAATCCTAACACCGACAAGAAGGGTGCTGCCACACAAAGGTTGAAAATTTGAAATGCACTTCACAACATAATTTAGTTAAAAACACTATTGCATAGCCCATTACTATTTCATTCTTATGGACTCTTATTTTGTAATTTTCAGTGGTGATGGAAAATCTAGTCCAACTACTACTGCTCTGGATGCTCAAAATGTAAGTTAATTTTGTCACTAAAGGGTCACATAATTCTGAAAGTTCCTGTATTCTTCATTATACTCCTTAATTTTATGTCAAGGAAATGCAAACTAATTTTTTGTCATCTTTGCTACCTTATCCTGTTTACAATTATTACCCTGATATAATTTTGTGAAGTTCCTTAATGTCTAATGTGGTACCTTTCATGTAATATTTTCCTGTTTGTTCTGATCTCCTTTGATCTGTTTACAATAGTACTTGCATATTTTGTATAATCCTCGTGTTACTTGCTGTCTTCTCATGGATAGGAAGCTATAGTTTCTAACATGACCATCTTATTGGTTATTTGTTATTCTAAGATACATTAATGTTGGCAATTAGTTGATTATACTTGCTAAGTGATGTTTGCACATGTTTATTCTCCAGGATCAGCTGGAAAAGGGGTCTTCAGATAGCCTTCCACCTTGTTCTACTTTGTTTATCGCAAATTTAAGTTTATCTTGCACTGAAGAAGAGCTGGAGAGAACTTTGAAAGAGTAAAACTTCTAATCCTTACTCATGCTAAACCGAAACTTGATATCTGAATTTCATTGAGAAATTTAACTCAATTTGTTTATTTCTAGTTATCGTGGATTCCAGTTTCTTAAATGGCAAAGGAAGGGTGGAAAACCTTGTGCTTTTGCTGATTTTGAGGTGAACGTGATTTTCATTCTAATTTCTTTTCAAGTTGATAATCCTCAGATTTTAGCCTGTTATGTGATTCCTTGAAGCTATAAAAGGATGATGCATGAAAAACTTGATCAAGAGAGCAGTGAAATATGCATTTGATAATATGTCGTTTATGTGCATTAACATTTTGAACTATGACAGATTGTATAGTTGGTTGAATTTTTCATTTTGTTTTTTACGTGAAGGATACTGAAACTTCAGCCGCAGCTAAAGAGGGGCTACGAGGTTCAATGGTCCATGCCTTCGATGAAGATGGTCTCTTTGTGGAGTATCCTTCCATCTAAATTCATATTTTCTATACACTATTTTACTTCATTCAATTTTCTTTGGTAAACATTTCACAATATAATTTGCTCTTGTAACATTAGCGTTAGCTTCCGTTAAGATGTTTGTATGTGGATTCCTTAACCCGTGCATTTCAGATACGCGAAGTCGAAAATGAGAAAAAGGGGCCGCAGTTGATGAAAAATGAATCACGTGGAAAAAGGGTAGCTGTTCAAATTAACTTTCAAACCGTTTCAAGAGTATTTCTCTAGAGTTAACCGTGTTAGCGTCTTTGTTACACACTATATGTCGAAATCCATGTTGCATCACTGATTTTAGAACTTGTATTTGCATGCACTATTTACCTTGCAGATAGAAAGTAAAGAAACCTGCTACTGTTTTTCACTTGTGGAATGTTATTTTGTTAATTTAAACTGTTGTTCTGAAGTCCTTTTTTCTTAATTAAATTTAAATAAATGATTATCTGCAACATACATTTTTGCCCAAGGTCCGATGGTAGGGACCGTAGGGTTATGTAAATCTCTCACTGTCTTGCTATAATTGTACGTATGCATCTGAATATCAAGTTGTTCTGGCTATTATTGTTGCTTACATGTGACATTTATATCATGTCTTTTTCTTACAGTACAGGTGTATAGTGCAAGCACTGCTCTCCATTGATGTCACATCGTGCTCAGGAGGTGATGATTGTTAGTGAGAAATTGACAACATCTGAGTGCTTTTTGATTTGCATTAAGAGGTGTAAAAACATGGTAGGATCCAATTTGAGCTACAATTGTATGTTTCATGTTCGTCTTAATCTGAATTCCGGAATCTTGTACCTGAGTGCTTTCTATATACATAAAGAAGTGTAAGAACGTGGTAGGGTTTAGTTTGAGTATCCAATAGACCTGTTAAAATATGATCCAATCCATTAATCTAATTCATTTACCCTACTTATGAGTGGATTGGGTCAATCCATTTTTGAATATTATTATATGGGTTGGGTTGATCCATTTTTAAAAGGATTATAAATGGGTAACCCATTTACCTATTTATTAAAAACATTAAATTTTAATATAAATTTGAAAAATAAGAATTTTGAACATATATTGTAGTTTTCCATGGAGACTGAGAGTTGTACATAGAAAATAACAGGCTATCGCATCTCCATATTTGAACTCCGTCTAGTGCAGAAGCCACTATTTTTTTTGTTCGAACTGCAATAACTCCCTCGTTCTAACTCGGAATCAGGCGAGGCTTTGATCGATGAACTCCCACATAAATTACGGACAGTATGGAACACTCGGATACTTCATCGTGCGAACGCACACAGTAGTTCTTCAAGGGGACTAACAATTGTACTTGGAAAATAACAGGCTACCACATCCTCATATTTGAACTCCGCCTAGTACAGAAACCGCTATTTTTTTTGTTTGGACTGCAATAACTCATTCGTTCTAATTCGGAATCAAGCGATACTTCGACCGATGAACTTCCACCTAAATTACGGACAGTATGGAACACTTGGATACTTATCATGTGAACGCACACAGTAGTTCTCCAAGGGGACCGACAATTGTACTTAGAAAATAACAGGCTACCACATCTCCATATTTGAACTCCGCCTAATGCAGAAGCCGCTATTTTTTTTGTTCAGACTACAATAACTCCTTTGTTCTAACTTAGAATCAGGTGGGACTTCGACCGATTAACTCCCACCTAAATTACGGACGGTATGGAACACTCGAATACTTTATCGTGTGAACGCACACTGTGGTTTTCCAAGGAGACTGACAGTTGTACTTAGAAAATAAAATGCTACCACATCCATATATATGAACTCCGTCTAGTGCAGAAGCCGCTATTTTTTTTGTCAACTCCTTTGTTCTAACTCAGAATCAGGCGGGACTTCGACCGATTAACTTCCACCTATATTACGGACAATATGGAACACTCAGATACTTTATCGTGTGAACGAACACTGTAGTTTTCCAAAAGGACTGACAGATGTACTTAGAAAATAATAAGTTACTGCATCCCCATATTTGAATTTTGATGAAAATTAGAATTAAAATTTTAAATTTTTATCGAAACTCAAAACATAAAAATTAGATCTAGATTCATTTTATATTTATTTGTTTTTTATTAGTCAAATTAAATTTAGATTTTTAAATGGGTTAAATGGGTAACCCGCTTATTAAGTGGGTTGGATCATAAATGAGTTGGGTCATAAATGGATAAAAAAAAGGGTCATAAATGGGTTGGATCAAACTCGACCCAATTCATTTTGACCCGACCCAACCCGTTTGACAAGCCTAGTATCCAATCTTGTATCTTGGTGTAACATCATGTATCTTCACGGCCCTTCGACTGAGCATATGTTAGTAGAAATATGCGATTTATATGGTTACATGAGCTTAAACATGGTTAAAGTTTAACAGTGCGATTTGATTGATGATCGTAAAACTGTATAGCTCAAAGTGGTTGGAGGTGACAAGGAAACAACGTGGTGTCCAACCATTTGGAGAATGGGGGTACCTGGTAACCAAAAGCAGTGTGAGTGTGGATTTGGAAGTATAATTTTGGGTGCGTTGAGATGGTGAAATTAAGAAGGACAATTTTTTGATCAAGGCCCTCTAGAAAAACAAATAACACAAATAAGGCTCTGCAAAAACTAATTGTCAAAATAGGCCTCGTTTAGTTTTGTACTTGCGCAAATATGGAATGCGCAAGGTATAATTTTGTTTATACGTAGAGCTTGCGCATTCCATATTTGCGCAAGCTATAGTTTTAAGCTTGCGCAATTATGGAATGCGCAAGGTCATTTTCGGGCATCAAAAAGACAGAGAGCTGAATCTGGGTTCATTTATCAAACCTATCCCCTTTCTTCACAAAGCCCTCCCATTTTCAACTTCAGACCCATTTCAAATCCAAATATATTAAGTCAGAAACATTTTTCCTCATCTATTTCTTCAAACAAACACTCGATTGCGCATAAAATGGAAGCAAACTCTTCATCTACGTTGATTAGAGGTAATTATAATTCATGTTTTTAATTTGCGCAAGCTATTAAAACTATAGCTATTTTTTGGGTCATATGCGCAAGCTATTTTTTGGGTCAGTTCCAAACAGAGAGCCGCTCTGCCACACTGCAAAACCACAAATTGCAAAGTTGAGAGCATACACATGCCATTTCATTAACAATACCATCACAAAACAAAATAAATAACATGATCCAACTGACAATTTTAAATCATCCAAAAAAGGTTGAACAGGTCGTACAATAACATAGAAACATAAAGTCAACAACCCCTAACCTAACCCAATCAAAGAAACAACAACAATAAGACCAACACCGTCAATCACGAATCCGTCTTAGCTCAAGTGGAGTGTCTCTTTTCTTCTTCTTCCGTTTGTACACGATGGGAGCCGATCCTTGGCCTTCTTCGAATGTTGGAGCGGGTGTAGGCAGCGGAATTTCTTGTTGTTAACTTGACCCAAAAATGAGTTCTTCTTGTTGAATTTCCCACTGCGGCGGCTCTTGCGTATGCTCGTATGTCGACTGTCCAACATATCCGAATTGTTGTTCTCCTTCATGCCAAACCGACCATTCAGCGTGAGTTTCTCCGCCGGTGTATTGCTGCTCTACCTCGGGCCAAGCGGGCCATCAAGCTGTAGTTTCGCCACCGGGATGTTGTGAAGCCTCCCCCTCTGCATGTGCCTCCTCCCATTGGCCTTGTCCACCCGCTACTGTGGTATGTGTCTCTTTTGTATAACGTGGTGGCTCTTCTACAATGCGCAGCGACTTGGCCGGCCTTCTTAGCTTGTTCCGACCCAAAATCGTGTCAAGTATTCGTCGTAGGTCAATGCACTTGCTTTTGACCTTGTCCGGCTCCATATGACTTTCTTCTATTTCGCCCACCACAGCCAAAGCGCTGTATATTCCGCTTACCTAAACCATAAATCATAAAAATGCATCAATATGACATAAAAATTGAACTATACAAAATTTGAAAATACAACACTTACCACATCACGTTCTAGAGGAGCACGGGGAGTGTACGCAACCAACTTCCTTGCCGACTTTTTAAGAATATAACGACGAGTAATTCGCCAATACCAATACTCGTACTCGCTCAAAGGTGTCGGAGGCTCGCGTGCTCGTTCGGCACGATCAATTCTTGATTCCCAAATAGCAATACTTTCCTTCAAAAATGCCATCCAGCTAGTGGGTTCTGGGTCAAGGGGGACGACAGGATCGGGAATGTGCTGATAATCAAAGGAAAACTGTCTCATAACCCGATCGGGTGCATACAACTCAAAGTCTAAAAATAGAATAGTCGGCTCTTAGTAATCCAACCGGCGAACGAATACTCAATTTCCGGATGTCCAAATTTATACACTAATGAATATGGTTACCATGTAACCGCATCATCCGCCAACAAATCCAACTCATTACGGTAAAACCGTACATTTCTTGGCGTCTCACGCCAACTCCTAGCACAGTTCCACCTAGCCCCGAATGGAAGATACAGATCTAAGTCGGTAGGAATTCTAATAGACGGCCGTCCAATGGCAATATGCGACCATGACCATAGTTGCAACAACATTGCAGAACCCCCTAAAACTTTTCGACGTTGCAAGGCAACGTTCGATAACTCACTATACAAATAGCAGAGAACAGCACTACCACAAGAATGATAACCACAGTCAGCCAAATCATCCCAAAAAGGTAAAAATTTCAAACTTAATCTCCCTTTCGAATGATCG
This sequence comes from Allium fistulosum, assembly GCA_030737815.1. NCBI lineage: Eukaryota > Viridiplantae > Streptophyta > Magnoliopsida > Asparagales > Amaryllidaceae > Allium > Allium fistulosum. Next base: position 572,360,112 of record CM060906.1, read on the forward strand.
GGAAATAATCGGCAACTCAAAAAATACAATTTCACGGAACGAGTGCGGTGAAGTATATCTAAATCGGTCGCCCCTTCGGGTAGTGGTTCAGAAAATTCACTTTTAAACCAAGTCATTGATAAATCACTTTTAGATTTAACCGCCTCTCTAGGTGGAATAATACCAAGCAAGTCATGAGCCAATTCGATGTAATCGATATCTAAATTTTGCAAACATACCGGACAACAGTCTCCTTTAAGACCGAAAAGAAAATGCACATCCGCTAGAGTCACTGTCATCTCCTCGACTCTCATATAAAACGTATTTGTTTCCGGCCTCCATCTATCGCATAAAGCGGTAAGAAGGTGATGATCGAGCCGAATGTAGTCGATTTGCATAGCTTTCCAAAATCTGGAGATTCGTAGATTCAGCTTCAATCTTGGATCTTTATAATCGATCTCCTTGAGCTTGCTCGAATGATCGCATATCTTCACAGTTTCAACACCCTGCAATATATAAACAAATTATAATTAGGACTTCATATTTGAATTCCCCGGTTTACCAATATCGAACATTTACCTCCTTTAATGTGTCGCTTTGGCTCTTATGGTGTTCTTAAAGATAGAGAACACTTCTACCTTCGGGCCCAGGAGACAATTCTACAAACAACAACAACCGTTTATCAATACAAAAACTATGTACAAAGTTAGGGTTTTTGCTATATGAATACTTCAAATCCTTTTGCATTTTCAACAAAGAAACCAACAATGTGAGTACATTCACATCGACATCATCAACACTACCTCTTTCGCTAACTACAACAATCATTTCTAAAGTAGTATTCAAATTAAAAACATGAATTATAATTACCTCTAATCAACGTAGATGAAGATGTTGCTTCCATTTTATGCGCAATCGAGTGTTTGTTTGAATAAATAGATGAGGAAAAATGTTTTTGACTTAATATATTTGGATTTGAAATGGGTTTGAAGTTGGAAATGGGAGGGTTTTGGTAGAAAGGGGATAGGTTTGATAAATGAACCCAGATTCAACTCTCTGTCTTTTTGATGCCCGAAAATGACCTTGCGTATTCCATAATTGCGCAAGCTTAAAACTATAGCTTGCGCAAATATGGAATGCGCAAGCTTTACGTATAAAAAAAATTATACCTTGCGCATTCCATATTTGCGCAAGTACAAAACTAAACGAGACCTATTTTGGCAATTAGTTTTTGAAGAGGCTTATTTGTGTTATTTGTTTTTCTAGGGGCCTTGATCAAAAAATTGTCCAATTAAGAAATAATGGGTAGGTAAACTTTTTCATGTACCATAGCTGAATTTGTTTTACGTATTCTTTCTCATTTTTTAAAAATGAAAAATAAAAGAAGTAGAGATGATATAGACATGGTCGAAGAAAGATGTTAGCTTGGGAGGAGCACATCTTTAACATAGACCAAGGCATAGGAGGCATTGTCGTATAACACAAGGAGATCTGCATGCTAATTTAAGAAATTTGCAGTTGGAGCACTTTGGTGAGTCACCCAAGATCCTTATGGAGATATCATGATTCTTTTTGTACATATTAAAAATGTGTATTTGTATTTGGTGTTTATACGCGTGTAGACCTTGATTTCCCTTGAACTCATTGACTGAAATTGCTTGTTTATATTTTGGATTAAGACTTGCGCGTATTTTGATGTGTGGAGTGTTGTGTGCTTTTATTTATTTATTTTTGATTTTTTTGTGGAAAGAAGTCCCTTCATTTGTCCATATAGGTCATAGGTCCAAATCTATTGTAAGTGGTTAGGTCAAAATCATGCAATTTGATGCTCAACTTTAATAAGGAACCGTCAAAATTGTTAAAACAGTTGTTTTTGATTGGGTGGAGACTGCACATAAGGGCGCTTGAGGGTCAATTAGACTTAAAAGTGTTAAACTTGTGAGTGTGCGGAGGTACGAGCTTATTAAGTTAGGCACTTACTCGAGTTGAACCCCCAATTGCTCTAGTGTGGAGATCTTTTCACAATCGGGATAGAAGTGGAAACCATTGAGTAAGCACCTAGTGGAGCAAACCAAGGTCATAGTTGTCACCAGACGATCATCGGAGCTAGTGGCTCACTTAGCTAGGGAAAATAAGTATGTCGAGGGTAGTTTGGGTAATGATCTAATGTGTACCTAAAATACTAGGAATATTTACCGAGTACAAGAGGTAGCAAGTAATTCGATGTTGACCAATGCTATTAAAGGATGAGTGGTTTTGAAAGTGGCCTAATTTGGACGTTAGCACTTTGCTCGTGTATATGTGGACATTTGAAGGGTGCAGAATGAGGAGTTTAGAGCTATGCTGTTGGGGGTCCATGGGAAGCTCGATGATCTCTACAAACGGCCTATGGTGGTCCAAAGACGACTGGTAGAGGTAAAGTCTTGTTAATGAACGAACCTTTACTTAAAATATGATGAGTAAATTGTAATGCACTCATCTGCTTGTGGACATGTGCATTGAGGGTATAAAAAACAGTCACTTACTATTTGTGTCAAAATTGAGCACAAACCCCAGAAATAGTGAAAGCACCAACGTATATACACATATCCACAATATCCTAGTACAGACCTCAGATCCAGATAAAATATAGAATAAAAATGAAGAAACGGTAAAATTAAAATGGAAGAAAGCAGGAAAGAACAAGGTTTATAATGGTTCGACAATCCGGCCTACGTCCACTTTGAATCAATCTTTCTTATTCCATTTCCTGTAGTTACAATTACAAGCCTTTAGGATCAATCATAAAAATGGCAGAGTTTCCACGTCAGAGAAGGAGAAGATCCCCTTTTAGTTGCCATAGGACCGTTATTTATAGGTGTAGATCCAATAATATCCGCCTCAAAACCTAGAATACCTCTTCTCTTGCGCATGTGGGCCCGCTAGATCGATCCAGAGCGATTTTGGATCAATCCCAGTACATTTCGTATCGATCCAAAATTAGCCCAATCGAGTTAAGATCGATCATGAACATTCTTGAGTGCATAAATAAGCTTCTATAAAAATTTCAGTGCATTTGGACTTATAGTTTGTGAGTTACGATCGATCCAAGTTTCAACCTTCGAGCGTTGGCTGACAATTTCGTATCCATGACTCGTATAACCCACTTTCGTATCGATCCCCGTCTTCGTATCCACCAATCCATAGCCTTTCGTATCCATACTTCGTATCTATCGACATATGCTATTCGTATCCATCAACCAACCTTTCTTTTTTCGTACTGATCGGCCATTGTCCTCTTCGTATCGATCAATTTGGCTCCATCAATTTGTATTGATCAATGATGGATCGATACGATATGCCTCCGCAGATTCCTTCAAATGTCGCCTCGTGTCCATGCTCCATCCCTACTTTTGCATCGATCCTGAATGTCCTGTTGAAGTCATATGACTTCGTACCCATCGGTCGCTCCTTTGTTTATGTCTTTCGTATCGATCCAATACTTGATCGATACGAAGTGCTCTTCCAAACTCCTGCGACCGCTGCTTCATTCTTCGTATCGATCCCAGCCTTGATCGATATGAAGTACGCTGCCGAACTTATGCGGTATCCAACCAAATCGATGCACATTGCATCGATACAAAAGCCATCGATTCCATGCACCCATCTGCTCCTCGTATCGATCCGAGTTCCCTTTCCTCGTATCGATCTCTATGGATACGAACGCCATCCATCTTGATCGATATGAACCAGTTTCCATGAACTTTGATCCATCCATAACTTGAGCATACGAACTCCGTTTGATCACAAATTCGAAACGTAGCCTTTCCTAGCCTTGTTTATCATTCTCAATCGATCCCATCTTGATTAGAGTTCGGTCCAATTTTGACGGTATCGATCATAGCTTTGTTTCCAATCGATCTCCAATCCTGGTATCCATCCTTTTTAGCCAATTTGTTGATATCCCAGCTTTGACCAAAAGGCGGGGTAACACTTACCTTTGATGAATACTTTACATGGCACTCGAGCTCATTCTGTTGTTGAACAACACTGAACTGGGATCCTTAAGAAACTAAGGAGAGGGCGTACTTTGTGGTTCTTTTTTAATAATAAGGAATTCACATGGTTGGTTTTATGATTGAAAGTGAGCCGAGGTCTAGGAGAAAAGCCAGGGATAGTCAATGCACATGTGTTTGAATGTCTCCATGAGTGGTTGGGGAATGAGCATTTTTAAGCACAAGTTAGTGTAAGTCAAGGAGAGCGTAATCCTGTAAATAAAGCGAAGTTGCCATGGGCGAGTTGAGGGTGTACTCATATATACGATCTGGGTTGAAACCTAGTGAATCTGATTAAATGATAGTGTTCGAGCTCACTGGCATAACCGAGTGAACCTCTTTAAACTTAGTGTTGTAGCCAAGTGGACTAGCCTCCTAGCATGCACAATGAGCGTGGTCGGGATGAGAATGCATATTCTCATTGACATTATTGAGCTGTGAGGACGAAGGGTGTGGTTCGTGAGTTTGTGTATGAGACTCCAGCGTTGAGAAAAGTTCTTAGTAGTCAGTATAACACCCCCTATTTTTGAGAGCCAAAATACGAGATTGACTTAATAAAAAATTATTAATGATAATTAAGATAATTTAATCAAGAAAATCACTTAAGGATAATTTGATTAATTGAGCGCGGGACACTTAAAATATTAATTGAATGGAGCAATAGTGATTAGTGAAATTAAATTCAGGCATTAAGATAAGAATATATAAAAATTTGAATGTTGAATGAAGGAGATCTTGTGTTAAGGGAAATAAATTAATGAGATTAGGCAAGAGGGATTTTAGCCCAATCCAAAATCATTAATGCACACACACGGGCACGCGCGCGCACACACACACTCTTAACCACATCTTTCACTTTCTTTACATTCATTTCACTTCAAAACAAAATAAAACTCCACTAACAACACCAAGGCCAGCCACTATTTTCTAAGAAGAGAAAGGGAAAATCAAATCAAAAAGAGGAGCTTTCAATTCTAAAAGAAAGAGGAAGATTTAATCGAGTTTTATAACTTAGGTGAGTAATACCTTCGCTAATTACCTCCAAATCTATTTTGGTTGTATTTGATTTGATTTTGATGTTTTGAATATGGATAAACATGTTTTAATGATGATGAATGCATTGTATACATGTTTGGAAATTAAATGATTTAATTTGAGTTTTAATATGATGATTTTAACATTAAAAAAAAAGGGGTTTAATTTATCATAATTTTTGGATGAAGAAATAATTTACTATGAATATTCTAAGTGAACAATGAGTGATTTTGGGTACAAATTAATATTCAAAAATATTAAAATTAAATATATTTTTTCTGAAATATTGAAGGTAGAAGATGACGTCATTAAATTTTTGGTAAATTTTTTGGATTTTTTCTATTAGTTTTCAAATAATTATGAATTAGCTGAAAAATGAGAAATATACCTTAATTAATAAAAATGATTAAAGAAATCATTAGTAAGGGGCAATAACTTTAGCTAGGTTCTGAGAATACTATTACAAGGTAAATGTAACCATTGAACAAATGATATGTGTACATATTAGGTTAAAAGCTATTACTTTACTATGAAAAAGTATCATTTTACTTTTAATTATAGATTTACCATTGTGACATGTGATAGCTTTTATGAATGACATGTAACAGTTTCTAGTGCTTGACCTTCGATAGCCTTGGATTGGCATGTAGTAGCTTTTATAAACAACGTACGATAGCGTTTTCAAACAAAATGCTATAGCTTTGTTTCTTGACTTAAGATAGCATTGGTGTGTGACCCGCGCGATAGCTTCTACAGCTTGACCTTCGATAGATGTAGGTCATGACATGTGATAGCTTGGCATGTAATACGTTGGCATGTTATAGCTTGCCCTTCGATAGCTTTAGGTCATGAATGCAATAGGTTGGCATGCGATAGCTTCACATTCGATAACATTAGGTCATGGCATGCGATAACTTGGCAGGTGGTACTACAAATATTGGTAGGTGTAAGAGAAAATGTCAGTAGAGAAACCACAAGTACTCAAACGAATGGCCAAGGAGGGGAGACAACCCCAGAAGTTCATGTTGAAGCTGGTACTAGGATGCCTGCCCTGCCTACTGGAGAAATGGATATGGATGCTCTTCTTCATCAGTACACGACGAAAATGATAAGGCAACAACTAGTTGAAGTTGTTGAGCCAAGGCCGGTAGTTGGGGGTAGACTTTTCCAAGACGACTCAAGATTTTAAGAACTGTGAGGGAAATATGTTTACTGGGAAGGAATTTGCTTTAGATGTGCTGAATTAGTCGAAGGTGTGGATTGCTTCTTTGGAGACTTAGGTTATGATAATGCTTAAAAGAGGAGGTTAGCTTCTCGTCAACTTCAAGAGGATGCTTTAGTCTAGTGGGAAGCATTGACTACTAAAATAACAAAAGAGAAGATAACTTAGGAGCAGTTTAAGGAGCGGTTCGAGGCTCAGTTTATCCTCAAATTATAGAAGAGTGCTTTGTGTAGGGAGTTCCTTGATCTGAAGTAAGGAATGATGACTCAAACAGAGTATATTCAGTGTTTCAATGCTCTATCAAAGTATGAAAGGGAGCATATTAATACTCTGTTGAAGAAAAATGAGAAATTTATTTAGGGCTTATGGAAAGAGCTAAACAACAAAGTGATGGTGCACTTATTGTCTCCTTTTGAGATGGTGGTGGAAATGGCAAGGGGATATGATCGCTTGTATCAATAGGAGAGAAAGGCTGATATTATGCCTAAGGTGGGAAAGAAGAAGAGATTCACCCATATTAGAATAGTAATAAGAATCAAATAGGAGGAAAGAACTCTGGAGGAGGAGCTTAGAATCTGAATGTGGCAGATGTTACTTGTTACAACTATGAGCAGAAGAGGCATTATTCTACTAAGTGTACCCAGCTAGAGAACAAAATTGGGCCAAGTGCTTTGACTATTACAAGCCTGGCCACAAGAAGAGAGATTGCTCGAAGTTGAAGTGGGCAAAGGTTTATACTTTGGAAGGACATTCGGTTGGAAAAACGACTGAAGGAAAAGGGAACAATTTTGTGATTAGAGACGTGGTTTCAATATCCAGTAATTTAATTATAATTCTAGTTGATACTGGTGCAACACACTCTTTCATTTCGAAAGGTTTGATGGATATATTAGAGTCAGATACTACCTATTTGATTACGTCTTCGAATGTGGTTAATCCGATAAGTAGGTATGCCACTCTTGGATTAAAGTGCACCGACGTTGAATTTCGTCACATGGACATATGTTTGTATGCGACCCATATGTGTTTGACTTCGTAGGATATGAGGTAATTTTGGGTATGTATTGGTTATTACATAATGATGTTAGGATCTATTATGTCGATATGATTATTGCTTTACAAAATCTAAGGGGCGGAGAAAGGATCATGGTAGCATTGAATGTAATGAAAGATAAGTCAGGATTGACGTCGTATGCAATGGAGGACCATGAGGATGAGATTAATAGAGCACAGGTAGTTCGGGAATTTTCAAGCGTTTTCGAACCAGTAATGAAATTATCACTAAGAAGGGAAATTAAATTCTGTATCGATTTGATGTCGGGGGCTCAATCTGTTAGTAGACCATCAAGAAGAATTCCGCCAAAGGGGATAGAGGAACGGAAGAAGTGGCTGGTGGAACTTGAGCATAAGAATTTCATTAAGCATGTAGTTCACCATGGGAAGCATCAACAGTATTTGTGAAGAAAACATATGAATCAATTCAGATGTATATCGCCTATAGGAAGTTGAATGAGTCGGCGATGAAAAATCATTATCCATTATCTAGGATAGATGACTTGTTTGACCAGTTTGATGGAGCTAGAGTATTCTCGCAGCTATATTTGGTAACAAGATTCCATCAACTAATAGATAAGGATAGTGTTTCATTGACCACATTCAGAACAAGATGCGATTCATATGCGTGGTTAATTATGCCCTTTGGACTAACTAATGCCCCTGTGTTCTTTGTAGATGTTATGAACCGAATCTTTTCTGATCAGTTGGATAAATGTTTGTTGGTTTTCATTGATGAGGTTTTAGTGTATTCTAATAATGAAAGAGACCATAAAGTCCATCTTAGATTGGTTTTAAAGACGTTGAGACAAAACACGTTGAAGGCGAAGTTTTTCAAATGCCACTTTTGGAAATGAGAAGTTAAGTTTCTTGGTCATGTAATTTTGAAGAATGGATTAACGATGGATCCATCGAAGATAGAGACTATTAATGATTGGAAGAGAACAGAAATGGTTACCCAGATAAAGAGTTTCTTCGATTTGGCTAGCTAATTACTTTAGGTTTATTAAGGATTTCTCACGTATAGAGGCACCCTTGACTAAGTTGACCAAGAAGAATGAGAAGTTTGTGTGGACTGATAGGTGTGAAGGATCATTTCAGGAGTTGAAGTTATTGACAAATGCTCTATCCTGATAGTACTTGAAGGGATTTGGTGGTTTATACCGATGCTTGTGGAACCGGATTAAAAGCAGTACTGATGCTGAAGGCAAGATGATAGCTTATGCATCTAGGAAGCTGAAGCCATATGAGGTTCGTTATTCGACTCGCAACTTGCAGTTGGCGGCGACGACCTTCGTGTTTAAGATTTGGAGACATTATCTTTTGGGAGAGAGGTTCGATTTTCATACATACCATAAATATTTTTAAGTATTTATTCTCTCAGAAAGAGTTAAATATGAGGCAATATAGATGGTTATAGTTCTTGGCGGCATACGAATTTGACATCAAGTATATGTCGGGAAAGGGAAACAAAGCTGTAGATTCTTTCAATAGAAATAACAGAATGAAGTCTTAGCCTTGATTGAGGAATGGCAGACATTGGAGACGTTAGCATCCTATGGAGTGCAATATAGGATGAATGCAGGATCAAGTCAAGATCCAGGAATTTCAGCAAGTTTGGAAGTACATCCAACACTTGTGGATAGAATTGCAGTAAGGCAAAGCGAGGACCCATTATTTGTCCAAAGAATTAGGAGATTATAGATCAAAGTAGATTTTGAGGATCTAAAGGGTTTTGAGATAGACTCGAAAGGATGAATCAGGAAGAAAGGAAGATTACGTGTTCCGAATGTAGGAGATCTTTGAAAAGAGGTCTTAGAGGAAAGTCATCGGTCTAAGTTTACGATTCATCCCGAAGGAACAAAGATGAATCACAACTTGAAGCAGATCTTCTTTTGAGAAGGGATGAAGGGAGATGTAAAGGAATGTGTGAAGAAGTGTATCACATGTCAGTAAGTGAAAGTTGAGCATCAGAAGCCAAGTAGTTTGCTACAACCCTTAGAGGTACTTACTTGGAAGTGTAATTCGGTATCTATGGATTTTGTAGATGGATTGCCAAGGTCAATAATGGGATATGATAGTACATGGATAATAGTCTATAGACTGACTTGACTAAGAGTGCCTACTTTATCCCAATGAAGTCGACAAGGATGACAATTAGCTTAGTAATGCTACACATGAAGAATGTTATAAGGCTGCATGGGATTCCGATCATCATTGTTAATGATAGAGACCCATTATTTACTGGTGTGTTCTAGAGAAGTTTGCAGCGTGCATTGGGTACAGAGTTGAATCTGAGTATGGCTTACCATCCACATGCATATGGTCAAACGAAAAGGGTGAACATGTATTAAAGGATATGCTGAGATCATGTGTCCTAAATTTTGGAGGATCTTGGGAATATCATTTGCATTTGGTAAGTTTGTGTACAATAATAGTTACTATTCGGGTGTTGAAATGACACCATTTGGGGCACTTTATGATAGACCATGCATGTCATCTATTTGTTGGTTGGACATAGGAGATAAACTCATGTTAGGACCTGACATGGTAAGAGATATTACTGAGAACATGGAGATGGTTCGCGCCGGAATGAAAGTCGCACAATCGATGCAAAAAAGTTTTGCCGATAAGAGAAGAAATGAGCTAGAGTTCGCAATAGGCAATCATGTATTCATGAAGGTTTTACTATTGCGAGGTGTTACATGCTTTGGGAAGGAGGAAAATTTGACACCTAGACATGTATATCCATTTATAGAGATGGAGAGGATTAGTAAAGTCACATATCGAGTTGATTTACCTAGTAGTTTGGTTGGTGTGCATAATGGTTTTCATATATCACATTTGAGGAAATGTGCGCGCGACCCAAGTAAGATAATAGAACCGAAGGCTAGTGAGGAATTATTAAAACAAGATTTGACTTATGTTAGACAACCGAAAGTGATAGTAGGTCGAAATGTGAGATAATTGAGGAACAAAGTTATTAGATTTATTCGCATCCAATGGAGTGATGGTAAGATGATTATACTTGGGAGGTAGAAGAAGAGATTAGGAATATCTATCCTGAATTGTTTTAGACATTCATATAGCAGTATGTGCTATTTGTCTACTGTATGAACTAGTAGCGTCACTAGTGGATTTATGTTATAATTATGTGCTAATAGTTGAACTAATGCATTACGTTGTTAGATTTAATCGAGCTTTTTATAACTTAGGTGAGTAATATATTCTCTATTTACCTCCAAGCCTATTTGAGTTTGGATTTGACATTTTGATGTTTTGAACATGATAATCATGTCTTTATGACAATGAAGGCTTTATATACATTTTTGGAACTAAACGATTCTATTTTAGATATGTTTTAGAGTAAAACATGGGTTAATTAACTCTAAATGTTTCAAAATTTATTATGAGAATTTAACATTAAAACAGAGGTGGGCTTCAATTTTCGTAATTTTTGGATGAAGACATAGTTTATTACGTATTTTCTAAGTGGATAACGATTAATTTTGGGTATAGATTAATATTTAAAAATTTCAAAACCAGATATTTTGATTTGAAATTTTTAATGGAAGGCAGAAAATGATTTCTTTGATTTTTGATGAATTTTAGGGAATTATCCCATTATAATTTTCGATTTTTTATGAACTTATTAGCAAAGGAAATATATAGCTTAACTAATAAAAATAATTAAGGAAAAAATTAATTAAGGGGTAATAATTTCGGTTAGGCTCAGATATGCGATATCTTAACCTTTGATAGCTTTAAGTCGTGATATGCGATAGGTTGCATGCGGTAGCTTGACCTTCTATAGTTATATGTCATGACATGTGATAGCTTGGCCTTTGATGGCTTTAAATTAAGATATGCGATAGCTTTTATGAATGACTTGCGATAACTTCTAAAACTTGACTTTGGTAGCCTTGGGTTGACATGAGATAGCTTTTATTAACAACATGCTTCAAAACAACATGCATTAGCTTTGTTTCTTGACTCTCGATAGCTTTGGGTTATGACATGCAGTAGCTAGTGATGCTAATTTTCTTATGTAAAACTAAAGAATACTCATTAACATTTTGCAAGCCAGTTTTCGAAATGTTGATTGAGAATTTCATAGGAATGAAATTGAAACAAAGAATAATAAGTTTAAAATAGGAACCTACTTAAAATTAAAGAATGAAATAAGCTTAGGGAAGCCAAGAAATGATAGTCGCAACATTTAAATGAAAGATAAAAATGTGTTATACAAAGAATATGCACAATACACAACAAATGAATGAAAGAAATAGATTGAACCCAAGATCATAAAATATACCGACTCATGGAGTTGTTAGTAGGGTTCCAAGACTAATGATGTCACAGTACAAGACAGGGTACCACGACATGTGAAGTCTGTAGGGTTCAATTCAGATAATTAACTCTATGGAGAGTAATAACATCAAAATGAATGTGTATTAATGAATGAGTCAACAAAGCGAAACGAAAGAGTTTTTGGGACTAGGGGAGGTTATTGAAACTTAGTAAGGATGTTTTCTAAAGTGTATTCAGAATGTTTACACTCAGCCTCCTAGGAGAGTCAGGGGGCTCTAGTCAGGATGATTTCCTAGTGGAATGAGTGGCCATTTCTTCGTGACTTTGTTAGAGAAAAGATAAACAGTGATAGGTAGGCCTAGTGAGAAAATCAGTAACCAAAGTTAATGATAACTTTAATATTGGCACCTAATAAGAGCCTAAGGATGCTTATGAATGCAATTGATGATTGTATGACATGGTTCATAACAACTTGATGATAAGTATAGGGTATCCTTAAACTGAAATGGATTAATATATACATGACATGGTTCCTAAATGAATGTTAAATCATTTTAAAAATGATGCTATACGTATGCTCATGATGTGATGATTGTTTACATGATATGATGTAATTGCCGTTGACGAAGTAGAGAGGGAAAAACTCATTCATGTTTCAACGGCATGGTCTCACGATATGTATGTTTAATGTAGAGTATTACTTATACTAGACTTTATGTCTGATCCATGTTTTTATTATTTCTCATAAACTCAAGGGTACTCATTCGAGTAGGCTGAGTATATGGATTAGTCAGGTTACTTTTGAAAGACGAATAAAGAAGCCAAAGAGGAAGCATGGGGCTTGTTGCTAATAAGTTATTTTGGTATTCCTATGTTGTAAAACAAGAATGTATAACTATTTAAGTGTTTTTATCAACATATATGTCAAGCAAGAAACTATTATTTATGTTTATTTTATTTTACCCTTGTGTGGACATGACTGAGAATATGAAAATGTAGTGGACAATCTTTTGATAAAAAATTTAGCTGCTCTGTTTACGTGCTATTGTGAAAAAAATTACTAGTCCTGTTTTGTCATTTGAAATTTCGATGATGGTTGCAACATCATCGTTAATGACATTCAGGTCTTGAAATGGAGGATGTTACCTCTAACTATTTTTATGAAGTGTGACGTTGAAAATATGTGAGTGGGATTCTAGCAGTGCTATGAAGGTTGCAACATAAGTAGAATACTTAAGTGTAGCTGTAGAATGAGATTCACACTAGCGCACATGAAACCTTTATATAATTGTTATATTAGCATAGAAGTAAATAACACCCGACATTATAGTTGGACATATTTTTATGTATATGTGAACTCTTGGGTATTCTTACATTAGCTACACTAGGAAGCACATATAACTAATAGATTGGTGTAGGTAGGACGTGGAGTCGGAATGGTTGGACCAACGTGCATTACTTCTAATTCACCTTTTATTTTTATTTTTCAAAGCAAGCTGGTTTAATAGTGGACCATACACTTTTATTATCACTAATAGATTATGAAAAGGAAAAATAAAAAAGGAATAGAATAAAATGCAACAGGCAAGAAGGAAACAAAGCTCAAATGATACCAGTCCAGAATAAAAATTCGCTTAATGCTCCAGCATTGTTAGAGATATAAAAATAATTTAAACCCTAAGCATGCCTAAAATACTCAAAATAATCTGAAAAAGGGCTGAAATAATTTGTTTAGTCCCCTTAACAGACGCACATTCCGTTCTTCCCAGATCGCATTGAGGACTTTCTTCAACAACTTTAGAAGTAGGATCGAATTGGGGGTTGTCCATCTTGTAGCTTTGAAGATAGATATCCATTCAGTCATATGGTTTCTGACAGGAGTATGCAGGTTATAGTGATGTCCTTCTCTATAAATTGTGAACGTACGAGCAGTTAAAAATAAGTGACTTATATTCTGGAGCTCGAGATCAAAGCAAGCAATTATAAGAATTGATAATTTTTCTCTGTAGAAGGTTTTCTTGAGTGTGCAGAGCATTATTGATAATTTTCCACATAAACAAGTTTTTTTAGGTTTAGAACCTGAATTCCAGATTCTTCTATGCCATAGGAAAATGTTAGTGTGCTGGTCAATTAACAAGACTTTGTACACAGAAGAGATCGAGTGCTTGCTCTTATTATTACAATGTATATTCAAGTTTGTTGGAGGGAAGTATGAGCTTTGTATTGTGTTCCACAAGGATCTGACCATAGAAGAACTTGCATAAGGTAAGTTTATAGTCCCACGATGAATATAATCATTAGATAAGGCAATATTAGGGATACCAAAAAGGGCACATAAATTATATTCGATTAGGGTAGAGATAATAATACCATTATTATTCCAGAGAGAATGCCAAAATGACTACATTTGATCATGGAAAGAAAAATATTTTTGAGGTTAAGAATGCTTCACCAGAACCAACTAGTATCAAAATGGATATTCATAGTCCAGAAATTTACCTTTTATTATGTTGCTTCCAACCGTGTATTTATGTATACATAACTATATGGTTGACTTATAACATCCCTTATTTTGAGATTTGAAAATGAATATGGGAGTGCTACAATAACTAATCTTATTTTAAAGTGATAACACGAGATTTAGTTTTACCTTTGTACATAAAATTGATAAGAAGCTATGATACTTAACAAATTCTTCATGATTTCATTTCAAATTAAATTACAATAAGTTCGACCGTAGAGAGTAAATATTATATACAACATAATAATACATGATCGGTATATGATGATACCATAATGAATGATCAGAGTTATTTTTTATATCACTGTTTTTTATAATTTCTCTCTATGATGGAATGATGTGTGGTTAGATTTACCATGAAATATTGAATATGAATTTATTTATGTAATATGGAGCATATTATATATGGAAAAATAAATTTCATATTACTACTTGAAAATGAGTTTAGAGTGACTGTAGCACTATGGTATTCATTTTTGGTTTGAAAATGAAGGATGCTGTAGTGTGTAACATCCCCTACTTTGAGGCTTAAAACTAAATGCTACGGATGCTGCAGTCATCCATAGTATTAATTTTCGATGATAAAATGCGGCTATGCTAATCGTATCAATAATCAAAAGCATATGAATATGATGATTTTCAAACACAATTTAATAACAAAGTTTCACATTTCATTTCATAAAAAATATTTCATATTCATTACATAATCTCATTCGTAATCCCACGTTCAGAGAAAATATAATTGTTACAAAATAGTCCAGGAGTGACATATGAAGATGCTCCTTTGGCTAATCAGAGTCTAATGCTTGGCAATTATACATCTTGCTATTACATCCATTCAGAAACAATTAAACAACACAGCGGGTTAGATAAGAACTCCTAACTAGCTAGATTGCCTCCTGCACATCTTTGGAAGCTTATTCATCGTACTGGAAACCTGAAAACCCTTACTCCCAACCTACTCATTTGAGTACCCAAGAGTTTAAAGGGGAAAATAAAAACTTCGGGTCAGACAACAGTCAGGTGTGAATAAATAACCTACAATATCGAACCAAATAGATATCTAGTGAGACCGCATCGTTGAGTGGAACCGATTTCCCCCTCACTAGTATCTTAAACAAAACATATCGACCATATACTATGCTCCTGCATCCACAATGGTTAAAACATAATAAATAAATATTTGCAATCATCCAACACGCATTGGATTATCCATTCAAATTTATTTGACTATCCGTTTTAATTTCATCTGATTATCTGTCTTAATTTCAAATGACTATCCATCTTATATTTATGTAGACTACCCATCTCACATGTAATTATTAATTAGATTACCCATACCCTAGCATATGGACTATCTATCACACATGGTTTCATTATCAAAGAGCCTTCATCGACAGAAAGACCTAAGGGAATCTCGCAGAGGGGGTGGAGACCGATCCATTCTATTTTCCGATCCCCGTTACGCATAACACATCGAAGTCAATTGAAAGAGCTAGTGATTTCATAGGCCAAAACCATGCTCTAGATTTCCCTAGGGACCAACGAATCGACGATCAAGCTGTCGAGTCCAAGTTGTGATCTTAGACTTCACGTTCTCTTAAAATTCCAAATATCAAAAAAGCCGACTGTCATTTTGAAAGCTGAGTCTTCGAGAGGTCTACCGCATTCACATACCTTCCTCCTATCTACCTCTTATGGGTCCGTGGATTGTTGCTGAAAAAAGAATAGAATTCCCCAAAGAATGGACTCCGAGAAGATATTTTCAAAATGCAATTTTGAAATTCAAAAGAAATTAAGATAAGTAGTGGCGAACATCTTTCAAAATTTTTCGCTACGCACTAGAATTATGCTTTACTGAATTCTTTTTGGTTAAAGAATCTCTTTCTAGTTGCTCTGGAACAATTAGGAGATTCTCTGGAAGAGATACGGGGTTTTGCTTTTGGTGGAAACATGATGTTGGGTGGTTATTGCATCAACTAGGACTGCTAAAAGACTCACTTAATTCACCGACTTAAGGTTATTGATGTGGTTCTAATAGGATAGGAGTTCTAACAGCTAGGAGAGGATAAAAAAGAAGTATAACCGGACGTTATGAATTTCACACTTTAGGTCGCTAACACGCGCCCGTTGAGATCATTTCGAAGTGTATAGAGTCTGCTTATATACTGGGGCTCGGTACGTGGATTATTCAGCGCGCGCTACTTTTCATGAAAAAAGACCAATTGAAGGGGAGGGTGTCTCACAATCCAAAATTTGGAGAAAGAATGGCATTTTAGGGTCGAGAAAATGCAGCAATCTGCGAATCGAGAGAGCTTTCCTTCCAATGATGTGGTGGTGAACCTCTCATTCGTCTTCAGTGCTCTCCGAACCGTGCGGTGTTCGTCGACGGGAATTCTATCGGTTTAGAAATCCGTCGAGCGAATTTAAATTTAAAATAACTGCAAGCGCACGACGTACAAATGTTAGTACGTGGCAAGTACAGGTCGATCCGCAGTGAATTTTTAAGATTTTAAAATTTTCTAATCAATCAAATTAGACCAAAATGAGAGAAGATTGTTAACTACAAACAAAATGAAGTTAAAACTAGAATGAAAATGAGATTAAAAACTATGAGATGAGAAAACAATTTAGAGGCAAATCCAATCTCATATTTTTGTAAATCAACAAACAAATAATCTATGATCTCTTTTGATGTTAAGTGAAATAATTGTTACATTTATCATAAGTATGGTTATTTGACTTTGAATTGGGAAAAATGCCACTTTATGGTCAAACAAGGCATATTCCTTGGACATATCATCTCAAATAAAGGCATTGAGGTAGATAAAGCAAAAGTTGACGTAATTGCAAACCTACCCATTCCCAAATCTGTTAAGGACATTCGATCATTTCTAGGACACGTTGGCTTTTACCGACACTTTGTGAAAGACTTTAGCAAAATCGCTCGTCCTTTGACTACTCTTCTAGGAAAAAACTTTCCTTTCGATTTCAATTCTGACCGTGTCTCTTCTTTTAAACATCTTAAAAATGAACTCATTTTTGCTCCAATCATTTGCGCACCCAATTGGGATCTTCCTTTCGAAATAATGTGTGATGCTTCTAACTTTGCGGTTGGTGCTGTCTTAGGACAACACATCAACAAAATCCTTCATGTCATTTACTACACGAGTATGAATTTGAACGACGCTCAACTCAACTACGCAACAACCGGAAAAGAGCTTCTAGCTGTCATTTTTGCGCTCGAAAAGTTTCGACCTTACTTGATAGGTTCACACATCACGGTCTACACTGACCATACTACTCTTCGATACATTTTTGCCAAAAAGGATGCTAAATCTCGTTTGATTTGTTGGATCTTTTACTTCAAGAATTTGAACTTACAATCAAAGACAAAAAAGGATCCGATAATGTCATAGTCGATCACTTGTCTCGTCTTCCCAACGCACCATCGCCTTTACCAATCAATGAAAACTTTCCCGACAAACAACTTCTTTCAGTCTCCGTCGATCCGTGGTATGCTGACATAGTGAACTATTTAGTCACTAAAGAAACTCCTTCATTTTAGTCAAAACCAGATAAATGCAAATTCATGTCCCAAGTGAACTATTTCTATTGGGATGATCCATACTTGTTCAAGTATTGCCCCGACCAAATCATTCGACGATGTATCCCAGATTGCGAAATCAAGAGTGTTCTCTTGTTTTGTCACGATCAAGCTACCGGTGGACATTTATGTCCTTGAAAAACCGCGGAAAAGGTGCTTCTGTGTGGTTTCTATTGGCCTTCTCTTTTCAAAGACTCATTCGAATTTTGTAAAACTTGCGATCGATGCCAAATGCTTGGAAAAATTTCTCGACGAAATATAATGCCTCTAAACCCCATTCTTATTATCAAAATCTTTGATGTTTGGGGTATCGACTTTATGGGACCTTTTCCCAATTTCTTTGGAAATATGTACATAATTCTTGCGGTCAATTATGTCTCCAAATGGGTCGAAGCTGTTCCTTGCAAAACCATTGACCAAAGAATTGTTGTGAAATTTCTCAAAGAAAACATCTTTTCGAGGTTCGGCACACCTCGCATAATAATTAGTGATAACAAAACCCATTTTTGCAATCGTTCTTTTGAAACTTTAATGAAGAAATACTCGATAACCCACAAGTTATCCACTCTGTATCATCCTCAAACTTGTGGCCAAGTTGAAGTTTCAAATCGTCAAATAAAACAAATCTTGGAGAAAACTGTTAAAAAAATAAAAAAAATTGGTCTCAGAAATTGACCGACGCGCTTTGGGCTTACCGTACCGCTTTTAAAACTAACCTTGGGATGTCCCTATTTCGCTTAGTTTACGGGAAAGCTTGCCATTTACCTGTTGAAATCGAACACAAAGCGTTGTGGGAAATAAAGAACTTAAACTTTGATCTCAAAAAAGCCGGTGAAAACAGAAAATTGCAACTCAACGAACTAGAAGAACTTAGGAACGATGCGTATGAAAACGAAATTTTTTACAAAGAAAGAACAAAAGTTTTTCACGACAAATCAATCCTAAGAAAACATTTTCATCAAACCAGAAAGTTCTTTTATACGACTCTAGACCTCATTTATTCTCTAGGACACTAAAATCAAGATGGACCGGACCATTTGTGGTACGGACTGTTTTTCCACATAGTGCCGTAGAAATAGAAAACCCTAGGGATGGATCGATTTTCAAAGTCAACGGTCATCGTTTAAAACCTTTCTTGGAATTGCCAAGTAACAAGAGGAGGAGCTCATGATTCTTCATGAGCCAAGCTACGTCTAGTAAGAATGTTAACCCTCTTTTGTAAATATGTACATATTTTACCCCGTTACACTCATTATATCATGCACTTATTGTGGGAACACAGTAAAAACCAAGTGTGGGAGGGGATCTTATTTTTTTTATTTTTCATGGCATTTTTTGAATTTTCATGGCAGTTTTTTTGAATTTTCATTTTCTTTTAACTCAAAATTTTCCAAAAAAAATCTCAAAAATTTATAAATCTCAAAAACATTTTCTTTTTAGCATTTTTGATTTATTTTTGAAGAAACACTATCGGATAAGTAAAAGTTTTGGTTAATAAATTGAAACTTTTGAAAATTTATTTGTCTTAACAAAAATAAAAATAAAGCTTGATTTCAAATAACAATGGTTTGACTAGTATGTAGGAAGGTTCATATGTGTTAATTATGAAGTATATTCTAATTAAAAATCTTTGTTTAAAAAAGTGGTAAATTTAAGTAAAGGATATAACATTTTTATCTGCTAAGTTAAATGGTGCTAAGATGATTTTGCAAAACTCTCTCTTATAAAAAAAGAACAAAAAAAACAAACATATATATATATATATAAGTAAAAAAAATAAACATTTGTATATATGTATATATATTCCTTTTAACACCTAGAGTCATGTGTTCGCACTCGTGTGTTCACTCGCCATGCTCTGTACCCTTCTCACATAAGCCCGAAGGGTAGTGCACGATCGGTATATCTGGCCTCAGTTTATCCGAGTTAGGTGCAAGTATATAAAAATTCTTTTACTAAATAACGCCTACAGTCAATAAGTGTTCACACTTGTGTATTCACTCGCCACACTATGTATTCTCCTCACGTAAGCCCAAAAGGCAGTGCATATGTAATATATCTGGCCTCAGTTCCTCTGAGTTAGGCATATGTAAATATTTTTAATATTAATAAAATTTCAAATAAGAGAGAGTGAGCAATTGAAATCCAAGCACTATTTTGACTTGTTTGATTTAACTTGTTATTGAAAAGAAATGAAAATACCACTTTGACAAACTTTGATAATCAACTAAGGATCCATTTCATAATTACATTGTGTTATCAACCAAAACAACTAGCCAAACTATAGTCCATCTGTTATGACAACTTAATTTTTGTTGGAAATTTTGACAAGTAAAAGGACTTAAATTTCTTGATAGTGACCAGAACTTATATTTAACTTATTTTCGATTTGAAAGTAAATCCTTCATTTGTAAATATTTTCAAAAACTTGCATTCATCCCATTGTTAATAAATCTTGCATTTTGAATGTTTTCACTTTGCATTTGGATTTTGTGGGTAGTATCCGCTGAAAACCCTCACGAGACAACACTCATCCTATTGGGGACACCCAAAGGTTAAATGGCTTGTTGCATATGCTCAATGCAATCGTACTCCCTACGAAAACGGAATTATGTTAGTTTTCCTTTATTCGAGGACGAATAAAGAGATAAGTGTGGGGGTATGTGATGTGCACGTAAATGTGCATGTATTTACATCCATATTTTATCCATTTTTATTTAAATAAATGTCATATTTGGATATGTTAACATGTTTAAACCAAAATTCAATTATTTGCAAATCACCATATTTTCATCTTCATACAAGGGCAAAATGGTCATTTTTGTGCATGTGCTAATTTAAGAAATTTTACTTGGACATTTTTTATGATTTTTTTATAGGAATTTGGATGTAAATGGAAGAGGGTTTCATTGAATATATTCATGCACAAGAGAATACAAAGAAATGAAGAAGGAAATAATTCAAACTCATGATCATGGAGGACCCCACCCACTTACCTAAATCTTCAATTATAAGCTAATGAAAAACTAAGTGGAGGTTAAAGCTTCATGCATATTTGATGATGGATTAATTAGAGGCTAATGGTTACTTGGTGGCCACACTTTCTAAAGGGCATTTTGTGAAGCACCCTAAAAAGTGAATTAGGGTTTTATGCATGTATAAATAGCCCACTTATGTATATGTAGATATCTTCTTACTCTTTTAAATTACTTAGGAAATTAGAATGCAAGTTGTAAGCTCAATGTTTCATGAAATAAAAATGGCTTCCTAGCCTCTTTCTCTTTTCTTTTCTACATGCTTCTTTTTACTTTTATGTTCATTTTTACTTCTATGCTCTCTTCTTTTCTTTGTTAGTAGATTAGATTTACTTTCATTCAAGTATTGTAGCTTTATTTTTTTATGCAAGTAGTTTAGTAGTTAATCTCATTTTCTTCCTTTGCTTATTTTCTATTTCTTCTGCCTTTTAATGTTGAAATTTACATGTGTTGTATGGATCGCCCCAATAGAAATAGTTCACTGGGACATGAATTTGCATTTATCTTGTTTCGACCAAAATGAAGGAGTTTCTTTTATGACTAAATAGTTCACCATGTCAGCATACCATGGATCGACGGAGACAGAAAGAAGTTATTCGTTGGGAAAGTTTTCATTGATTGGCAAAGGCGATGGTGCGTTGGGAAGACGAGACAAGTGATCGACAATGACATTATCGGATCCTTTTTTGTCTTTGATTGTAAGGTCAAATTCTTGAAGTAAAAGGATCCAACGAATCAAACGAGATTTAGCATCCTTTTTGGCAAAATGGTATCGAAGAGCAGTATGGTCAGTGTAAACAGTGATGTGTGAACCTATCAAGTAAGGTTGAAACTTTTCGAGCACAAAAATGACAGCTAGAAGCTCTTTTTCGGTTGTTGTGTAGTTGAGTTGAGCGTCGTTCAAAGTCATACTCGCGTAGTAAATGACATGAAGGATTTTGTTGATGCGTTGTCCTAAGACAGCACCAACCGCAAAGTTAGAAGCGTCACACATTATTTCAAAAGGAAGATCCCAATTGGGTGCGTAAATGATTGGAGAAGAAATGAGTTCATTTTTAAGACGTTCAAAAGAAAAGACACAATCAGAATTGAAATCGAAAGGAACGTTTTTTCATAGAAGAGTAGTCAAAGGACGAGCGATTTTGCTAAAGTCTTTCACAAAGCGTCGGTAAAAGCTAGCGTGTCCTAGAAATGATCGAATGTCCTTAACAGATTTGGAAATGGGTAGGTTTGCAATTACGTCAACTTTTGCTTTATCTTCCTCAATGCCTTTATTTGAGATGATATGTCCAAGGACTATGCCTTGTTTGACCATAAAGTGGCATTTTTCCTAGTTCAAAGTCAAATGTTTTTCTTTACATCGATTTAGAACCAACTCGAGATGATGTAAACATTCAGAAAAAGAATCACCAAAGGTAGAGAAATCGTCCATGAAAACTTCTAGAAAGCATTCAATCATGTCAGAAAAGATGCCAACCATGCATCGTTGGAAAGTAGCAGGAGCATTACAAAGTCCGAATGGCATACATCGATAAGCAAAGGTACCGAATGGACACGTGAAAGTCATTTTCTCTTGATCTTTGGGGGCGATTGGAATTTGGTTATAGCCAGAATAACCATCAAGGAAGCAGTAGAATTTGTGGCCGGCTAAACGTTCGAGCATTTGGTCAATGAAAGGAAGTGGGAAGTGATCCTTACGTGTTGCGACATTTTGTTTTCGATAGTCAATGCAAACATGTCACCCGTTTGAGTACGAGTTGGAATAAGTTCGTTTGAATCATTCTTGACAACGGTTAGCCCAGACTTTTTCGGTACAACATGAATTCGGCTAACCCATGAACTATCAGAGATTGGGTAAATGATTCCATTGTCGAGAAGTTTAAGAATTTCATCACGCACTGCATCTTTCATTTTTGGATTAATCCTTCGTTGTGCATCACGAACAGGCTTGACATCGTCGATTAAATGGATGCGATGTTGAACAAGAGCGGGACTAATTCCCTTTATATCGGTGACCGAACATCCAATCGCTTCTTTGTTTTTGGACAAGATTGAAAGTAAAGAAGTTTCTTGATTGAGAGAGAGAGTCGCAGAAATTATGACGGGAAATGTTTCGTTATCACCTAAGTATGCGTACTTAAGGTGATCGGGAAGTGGTTTGAGGTCCAATTTTGGGAGTTGCTCGATTAAAGAATTGGGTTGAGATTCGGACTCAACTGGAAGCGATTCAAAGGGAAGAGTGTATTCAATCTCATTGGGAATTTCGTGAAACAATTTTATGTAATCAGCTTCGCGTTCGTCATTAAGGTCAAGTGTCTCGTTTTCGAAGCTTTCGTGAATGGCACTAACTTCCAACGTTTGGTTGCGAGGTTCATTTGATTGGCTTTCAAGATTGAAAATGTTGAGATCCAAAGTCATGTTTCCAAAAGAGATTTTCATCAACCGTTGCGACAATTGATTAAGGCATTTGAGGTGGCTAAGAATGGTCGGCCTAAAATCAATAGAATTTAACTCGCGGGATTTGTCACAGGTTGTGTTTCGAGAACGATAAAATCAACGGGGAATATGAACTGCCCTACTCGAATGAGCACGTCCTCGATTTCTCCCACGGGATACTTAATGGAACGATCGGAGAATTAAAGCGTGACCTTTGTGGGTTTGAGCTCACCTAAGCCTAATTGTTTGTACATGGAGTATGGAATCAAATTGACACTCACACCTAAGTCTATCAAGCATTTGTTAATCGTCTTGTTTCCAATTGTACACGAAATCGTAGGACAGCCAGGATCTTTGTATTTGACGGGCATGGATTGGGACAAGACTTCACTCAAACTGGCAGCTGAGAAGACCTTTTTGGGCACTTGAGTGTGTCGCTTTTGGGTGCACAAGTCCTTAATAAATTTCGCATAAGTGGGGACTTGCTGAACAATGTAATGAAGCGGGATGTTCACTTTCACTTGTTTAAAAATTTCCAACATCTTTTCCATTTGGTCCGAGTGTTTCTTGGGTCGGAGACGATGTGGAAATGGGACACGATACTCAGTAGCCGGGTCTACTCGAGTAGAAGAAGAATTTTGATTGGCATTCGATTCAATGTTTGGCTCCACGTTCTGTTCTGATTCGTTTGTTGCTTTAGAAGTGTTGAGAGAAGTTTCCAGCAAATCGTTTGGATTGTTGACTTGATTATCTATTTGTTTACCGGAACGTAGAGTTGTGATTGCATTCAATTGGGTGACATTGCTATCTTGAACAACATGGGCTTGATTTGAATTTGCGTTTTGATTTCTGGGATTTGGAATGGGCTGGCTTGGAAATGTGCCTTGTTTGCGTTCACTTACAGACGTGGCTAATTGACTCATTTGCATTTCAAGTTATGCAATCGATTGGTTTGTGTTTTGCATATATGAGGTTAATAAATTTTGCAAATTGCTGTTTGATTGAAGGCTTTAAGTAGTTGCTTTAACCAACGTTTCAAGCGTTTTCTCAAGTGAACTTAAACATTTATCATCTTGGGGAGGATAAGCAGAAGTTGGTTGAAAATTTGATTGTTGCGGTTGATTATGAGACGTACCCGCAAAGTCTGGTTGAAAATGGTTAGGCTGAAAGGGAGGATTCGAAGTATTATTCAGGAATGCTTGAAAATTGGGATGAACGGTATTCGTGTTGGGATTGTTTTAGTTCCAAGCAAAATTTGGATGATTTCTCCAACCAGGATTGTACGTTGGAGAAAATGGGTCATTTTTGGCTTTACTGAAAGCATTGATTTGTTCGACAAAGTTGGGACACTGATCGGCTATATGATTAGGATCGTTGCATTTATAACACATCGGTTGGGAAGCTTGGTTCATTTGATTCAATGAGAAAACATTATCGAATTTTTTAATCATTGCTTCGATCTTAGCTTCCAAAGCCAAAGAAGATCCTATCGAGTGTGCGTTCGATTGTGAGTAAATTGATTTTTCGTTCGAACGTTCCCATTAGGACGACTTTTTGGCGAGGTTTTCAAGAAATTGCCAAGCATCGTCGTGATGTTGGGAAAGAAAGTTGCCTTGGCACATTGATTCGAGCATGGTTCGTGAGCTGTTTTCGAGTCCATCATATAAGATTTGGTAAATCGTCCATTTTTCGAAGTTATGGTGTGGACATTTTATCAAAAGCTCTTTGAATCTTTCAAAATATTTTCCAAATGGTTCTCCCTTGAATTGATGAAAATTTACAATTTCGTTTCGGATTCTACTCGTTTTTTCCAAGGGGTAGAACTTTTTTAAGAAAGCTTTTACGAATTCTTCCCAAGTTTTAATCGAGTTCGATGGTAAGCTGTACAACCATTTTTCAACGTAATCCGTAAGAGCGAATGGGATTAATCGAAGTTTAATTTTGTCATCGGAAAGTTGTTGGAGTTTCATGGTTACGCAAACTAGTTCGAATTTAGTCAAGAACATGTATGGGTCATCATGCTCGAAATTGCCAAATTTCGAAAGCATGGCAATATGGTTCGAATGAATTTCGAAATGGTTACCCATAGGGGCGGGTAACATGATGCAAGATGGAATAGAAACTCTATCGGGAAATATTCTATCCATAAGAGTTCGAGGGGCGTTTTCGTTCACCATTTCGGGAGGATCGTCTGTTCGAGTTAAACGATTAGTTGTTAAGTCGCGAGTCCAACGAATTTGTTATTGTGTCACGAATCCAAGTACTCATGTACAAGTGAAAGTCAAGAAGAGAAAGAAGTTAGAATCGAGTTTAGAGAATTAAACAAGATTTGAAAAATTGTTCTTATTTTTTTTTACAAGGAAGAAAACTATTTACCAAGTGAAATTTATTTTCAAAAGAGAAGTTTGATTTTTGTTTTGTTTTTGGCTTTTCAATTTTTTTATATGTTTTTGTTTTTGTCTTTTTTTTGTTTTTGAATTTTCAAACTTTCAAATATTTACCAAAATATTTTTTTTTAGAAAATGGGAACTTGATTTTTGTTTTTGAAAAGATTTTCGTTTTTTTTGGATTTTTTTCTTTTTGATTGAAAATTTTCAAAAGAAAGGTAAAGGGATTTTTTTGGATTAAAAACTAAGTTAAGTAAAATTTACAATTTTTTTTGGATTGTGGATTTTTTGATTTTTTATTAAATACGCATGAACTAATGCAACTAATTGAATGCAAAGGACCTAAATATAGTTTTTTGTCCTTAGTAGCTCCTAACCCAAAATTGTATAATCACACTTTGTCTTAAATCAGCAAAAATATTTCTTAGCCAGGTAACGGGCATGGGTTATCGGTGCACCACGAATCGCCGTAGCAATGCAGCCAAAGGATTAAGTACCTTCAAAGGAACAATCACTATAATATTTACGAATTACCGTAATATTTATAAATGGTTATTACTCTGCCGTAGCC
This sequence comes from Allium fistulosum, assembly GCA_030737815.1. Taxonomy (NCBI): domain Eukaryota; kingdom Viridiplantae; phylum Streptophyta; class Magnoliopsida; order Asparagales; family Amaryllidaceae; genus Allium; species Allium fistulosum. The sequence continues at coordinate 572,386,303 of CM060906.1, forward strand.
TAGACAACAAGAAATAAGCTTGTTCAAAGAAGACAATTGTCAAGATAAGCCCTAAGTGAGCTCGCAACTCCCTTAAGTCAAATGTCTAACCGTTATTATTAGTCAAATTCTACGATGAATGCGATTTGTGGGCTAAGGATAGAGTGATGAATTCCCCCACCTTATGTGAATTGGGGTATTGCCCTTAGAAAAGAAAATAAGATGGGATGAATGCAAAGCGAAAACTAAACGTGAATTAACAATGCAACTAAAATGAAGTTTGTTTTTGTTTTTGAATTTTTGGATTTTGAAATATTTTTTTTTAAAATGCAAATGCAAGCAACTAACAATGCAAAACAAGAGATAAAAGCACGATACCATAGCATGCAGAATTATTAGCAATTTATTTTAAAAGCAATTTTTTTAAGCAAGCAAGTAGAGCAATTTTTTGGCAAGCAGCTCTTCTTTTTATTTCCTACAACCTGAAAATTGAACAAGATATATACAGTTTTTTAAAATTTTTTAATATATAAAGATGGAACTTAAAACAAATGAAAATAAAACAAATTAAAACAGAACAAAACAATTTAATTTTTTTTAAGTAAAACGAAAACTCTTTATTTTTTAGAGACAAACTAATGTCAATTTTTTTTTGTATTGTTTTTTAGATAGATGATTGTAAAGAACAAGAATATTAAAAATAAAAAGAAATTTAAAAAGAATAAATCTCGGCCCACAAGCCCAAAGCGAATTAAACAACCTCAGATTAACTTAAACCCCCCGTTCTCTCTTTCGTAAAAGAAAAATATATCTCGAAATTCAAAAAAAAAAACAGTAGAGGCGAATTTCAGAAATCACGAAATTCAAATTTGCGATTAAAAGCTAAATTGAAATTCCAAAGAGGTGCGGCTCTTCGTGCAATGGTGATGGGAGTTTGAAGTCAGATGATTTGGGTTGCTTGTTCGATGCTAGCTGCTGCGGGTTCGAAGGTGGTTCGATGTCTTGGGTTTGAGTAGGTGATGGAGAGGATTATGATTGAAGTTTCAGTTCGACTTTAGGTGGCAGAGTTCGATTCAGTTCGAGGCAGGAGTGCGATTGGAATTCACGGGTATGGGTTCGAAGTGGATGGTGCTCGCGATGCTGGAGGTGGCGTTGTCTGTTGGATGTGGTGGTCGCGAGTTTGGGAGAGATTTGGGATGATGAAGTGGGCTCAGTTGCTGTTTGTTCAGGCGAGGGGTGGGGGATCTGTCATTGGTTGTCAGGTGGATTTTTTTTGAGTGAATGATTTGGGTTAAGTGATGTTCTTTGGTGGTTAAAGCTGAAGTAGGCTGCAGGCGGTGTTATTTGGTGGTCGTGATGTTTAGATGTTTGAAGTGCTGTAAAGTATGGTTGATGCAAGAGGAGTGTAATGGTGAACTAACAGTGTGGCAGTGAGGAAGTTATGGCAGAAATTAGAGGTTTTGTGATGAGGCAGAAATGTGGTTTTATGTGCTATGTGGCAGTGAAATGAAATGTTGGGATTTGCTTGAAGTGTTGTGACTGTGGCAAAGGTGTATGCTGGGTGGAAAATGTTGTTGTTGTAAGGAGTCAGTGGGATGGTTTGTGAATAATATATGGAGAACTGTAGTGGTTGTTGCAAGTGTAACAAAGTATGTAATGTGACAACAGAACTGTGATGAAGGGGAGTTTGTAACAGTGGCAAATGTTGGTGATGTGTTTTATGGATGAATGGATGAAGTTAGTTTGATGAAGTTAATGTAGCAGTGTGGAGGATTGTGATATGTTATGTGCAATGTGCACAGTTTTGGTGCATAGAGGTGCACAGAGCTAGTTACAGTTGCAGTGTAAAAGGCAGGGAGGTTTGTGAATTGATGATAGTGATTATGTGAATGTTTGTATGGTAGTGTCAGGTGGTAGAATGGTTTGAGATGGTGGAGGGGGTGGTCAGGAAGGTGGTTCAGAGGAGGAGTACAGTGAACAGTAGTATGAGAAGGGGATATGTACAGTGAACAGTGAATATGGCAAGAAGGTGTTTGTAAATGAAATTGTAATAAAAGAAATTTGTAAATGAAATTGTAAAAGGAATTTGTAAACGAAAGGCAATGTAAAGCAAAGGAGGAAAAAAGTGAATTTTTTTTGCAATTGTGCATATAATTTATTTTTGGATAGAAATGCTAATACAAAAAAAAATAAAAAGCAAAAAACAAGCACACAAATAAAATCACACAACAAATATTCAATTTTTTTTAAATGCAAAGTAACACGCAAAACAAACACACAACAAAAATCAAACAAACAATAATTCGAAGAATAGAAAAATAAAATCAAGGCAAATCCCCGACAACGGCGCCAAAAACTTATTCGTCGACGGGAATTCTATCGATTTAGAAATCCATCGAGCGAATTTAAATTTAAAATAATCACAAGCGCACGACGTACAAATGTTAGTACGTGGCGAGTACGGGTCGATCCGCAGAGAATTTTTAAGATTTTAAAATTTTCTAATCAATCAAATTAGACCAAAATGAGAGAAGATTATTAACTACAAATAAAATGAAGCTAAAACTAGAATGAAAATGAGATTAAAAACTATGAGATTAGAAAACAATTTAGAGGCAAATCCACTCTCATATTTTTGTAAATCAACAAACAAAAAATCTATGATCTTTTTTTTATATTAAGTGAAATAATTGTTACATTTATCATAATTATGGTTTATTTATGTTATTAATTAACATAACTTAAACCATCAAACTATATACAACAAATAAGCCACTTATCAATTCTCATGAAAATGAAGCCGAAGCAAAAACTATTTTAAGTATGATCTATTTACTATTGTAATTAGAAATATAGATCATCAAATTTTGTTTTAACTTTCATTTCAAAATCAAAAATCAATTAGCAAATGATAATGTAAATTGCATTTATGTTGAATAAGAATAGCTCATTTGCAAATGCAACATAAGCTATCAAACCCACTTGTATAAACTTACATCAAAATCTACTTTCATGAAGCACAAATAAAAGAGACCATAAGCTATAGAAATGTTGAAATTACATAATATTTGAGAGCTTAATTACCCCTAAATTGAAGGGGTTTAGCCACTCATTTGTGTTATCATATCAACACATGTAAATTTCAAAATTAAAAAGCAAAATAAATAGAAAATAAGTAAAGGAAGAAAATGAGATTAACTACTAAACTACTTGCATAAAAATATAAAGCTACACTACATGCATAAATGTAAATCTAATCTACTAACAAAGAAAAGAAGAGAGCATAGAAGTAAAACTGAACATAAAAGTAAAAAGAAGCATGTAGAAAAGAAAAGAGAAAGAGGCTAGGAAGCCATTTTTATTTCATGAAACATTGAGCTTACAACTTACATTCTAATTTTCTAAGTAATTTAAAAGAGTAAGAAGATATCTACATGTACATAAGTAGGCTATTTATAAATGCATAAAACCCTAATTCACTTTTTAAGGTGCTTTCCAAAATGCCCATTAGGAAGTGTGACCACCAAGTAACCATTATTCTCTAATTAATTCATCATCAAATATGCATGAAGCTTTAACCTCCACTTAGTTGTCCATTAGCTTCTAATTGTAGATTTAGGTAAGTGGGTGGGGTCCTCCATGATACGAGTTTGAACTATTTCCTTCTTCATTTCTTTGTATTCTCTTGTGCATGCATATATTCCATGAAACCATCTTCCATTTATATCCAAATTCCTATAAAAAATCATAAAAAATGTCCAAGTAAAATTTCTCAAATTAGCACATGCACAAAAATGACCATTTTGCCCCTGTATGAAGATGAAAATATGATGATTCGCAAATAATTGAATTTTGGTTTAAACATGTTAACATACCCAAATATGACATTTATTTAAATAAAAATGGATAAAATATGGATGTAAATACATGCACATTTACGTGCACATCATGCGGGAAGGTTTCCCACCATACGACTCATCAACTTGATCTTCCGCAGGAACCGTAGGTCCGAACAGGCCTGGAAAAACGAGGCTATTAGTCATGCTCGCTTTCTTGCCACTCAAGTGTACGATGGATGCCATGCTACCAGTATTTGTTTTATTGAATTTGCATCATTAATAGGCTCACGATTCGAATTTGATAGTACAAGCTCCCATAACAATGACATATTTTGGTTCAGGCATTTGTTCATATAATCATACTAAAGATGGAGCCATTTTCATTGTTATTGTACCGGCTGTTAAAATTAGGTCTGCTTGAGTGATTTTTTGTCAAGTCAACTCAACTAAGTGCATCTTTTGATGCATCCTATCGATCAATCGCCAAATGTAATCTTCTGCCCTTCAGAGGAAAAAGATTAGATATCTCATATCTCTCTTAGCGCCCTTTTTGCTTAATAAGCTTAGTGAGCTGGCTCAACAAGCACTATCTCAGACAAAAGAATGAAAAAAATTGTTGATGCACTGAATCGTCTTCCAACGGATTGACCATCAATTCTGTAACAGAGGCGCTAGTATATTAATTAGGGAGGTATATTAATTGGGAGTTGTTTCTACATCGCTTTCTTCCCTTTCTGAGATTTCTTAGTTATGTGGACTATCCATCTCACATGTAATTATTAATTGGATTACACATCTCCTACCATATAGACTACCCATCACACATGGTTTCATCATCAAAGTTATGTGGACTATCCAGCTCACATATATCATTTAGTTAAAATGATGTAGACTATCCATCACACATCCCATAGTTTTTCTAGAATGACTATGAACCCTTAATCAACTATATAGAGATTATCCATCTTAGTCATGATGTGGACTATCCATCACACATCCCATAGATTTATTAGGATAACTATGAATCCATCACTTATCAATTTTAATTCATGTTTAACCCAGTAGTTCAACCTATGTCTATTGGTGTCCCTAATTAGGTTGTATACCCTTTAAACTTATAACATCTCAAATGATATGCATCGGTATCCCCAATGATCTATGTCGTAATTTTAAAATGAAACACATTGGTATCCCCAACGATTAACGCCGATTCACAAAACAATGGTGTCAGTATGACAGACATTGTGTGATGCCCCACCTCTATACTCATGCTAGCGAAGGACACTACGGGGTAATGCCGTCGACTAGCCCGAAGAATAAGGCTGTTGAGGAGCGACCATCTGTGTAACTGCTTTGTGCGAGTACCGATATGTCAGAAAATATAAATTACACTTCATTTCAAGAGGAAACCCGACATATCAAATACAAACTCAAAGCTACCACACAGTGGCTAGGTGGACCTCGAAAACAAATATAGAAATAAACATAACACAAATCAGTCACAGACATTCATATCACAAAGGCGGAATAAGATATGAATATATCACATGAAAGTGTACATCAAAATAGTGGTCATATAAGATCCACTACATCACAATAAATAGATACAAGTGCGAGACAAAAGAATAATTATACATCAAGGAGTCCATATCTCAAATGTAAAATAACAAAAACTACTAATCTAAAGTAGTTAGCCAAAAGAATCAGATGATAATCCCTGATAAGAAGTCAAGCAAGAGCACCTGAAATATCTCAGTTTGACCCGAGTATTATTTAAGAAGAAAATAATAAACGGATTAGTCTAGCTATAAATATCAGCAGAAGTGAAATAGGATAAGAGATATGACCAAAAACGTATGATAATAAGAAAATGCCATACTATGTCAAGTATACAACAAATAACAACAACAATCATACAATATCTCAAATCATCTCAAAGCACCAAAAAGAATCACATTCTTTAAATAATTCACTAAGACACAAATATGGAGAAAACATATCAATGCCAATCCACGAAAATAGGTGAAATACAAATTCTAGAAATCACAACGAGAAATCCAAAAATCACAAAAAGGGGAAGGCCTATCACAAACGGGAGCATGAAAACTCACCAACACGTGTATCACAAACGGAATGCTATTCCATGGTCGCTAACCATAGAGCCGGTGCAACGACGTAGTGCAATAACAGTATGCCCGAGGAACCAGAAACTCAAATATTTCGGAACAACAACGTAGTGCAATAACGGTACGCTCGATGAACTCGAAACTCAAATAATTCGGAATAACGACGTAGTGCAATAACGGTACGCCCGATGAACTCGAAAGCCGAAGCATCGATGTAGTACAATAACGGTACATTCGATCAACCAAAAGCCAGGAAAGAACATGGGTCGCTATCCCATAAAAGAAATGAGGCGAAGCTCAATAAAATGAGTTACAGTCCCCCACATGGACAAAGAGACATCGCACATTGCTAGTCTAAACCATAAATTGATCATCATCGATCATCAAGAAGTGTCGATTACACTAAGATAGTAAATATAAGAGTTTAGCTTCATGTCCCATAACCACTTGCTTAACTCAAATATTTACGAACATATTGTAGATTTCCACTCGAAAATTGTCACAAGAGTTCAATCAAACAAGTCAAAGAATTAACCGGCGAAGTAAACGCAAGCGTTTCATACCACTTGTTTTGCTAAGCCGTTTAATTAGATTTTCTCATACGAATGAGGTAAAGGTTTGTATATACTAATAGATTAGAAAACGGTTTTATAAACGAGCTTTGTATTAAAAATAGAGTTGAAATCATCTTTGTAAAAGAGTTTGCATATTTACTACTAGTATAGAAACCTTTGTGTTTTATAACTAGTATATAAACATTCTACCATCAATGCTATGCGGTTGATTGCTCCATCCTGGCTTTATGATCACAATTTTCTTGAAGCTAATTATGGCAGATTGCTCACTTTATGGAATCCAAAATTTTTCAAACTTTCCAGGATAAATGCTTCTGATCAATATATTCATTATCTTTGTATTCATTTGCCATCCAATGTTTCTTTTCATCTTACCTCTGTTTATGCCCATAACTCTGTATCTTTGAGACAGATATTTCTGGATTTTCTTCCATCTTTAAATTCAGCTTCCACTCCTTGGCTAATTGGAGGTGATTTCAATTGTATGTTTGCTAGTAATCAGAAATGTGGTGGCTGTCCACTATCTCTTAAGGATATCTCTCCATTAAACAGTGCCCTAATTCATTCAAATCTTATCCCTGCTAAATATATTGGTTCAGACTTTACTTGGTCTAACAGTAATAGGAGTGGAAATTCTACGTTATGTAAGCTTGATCATATTTTCTTAAACATTCCTTTTCTTCATCTTTGGCCAAAATCTTTTTATCATATCTTACAACCTTCTTTATCTGATCATTGCCCATTATTATTTCATTGTGGAGATGACAATCATCGTGGTGGGAGGAATTCTTTTAAATTTTTTAATTTTTGGACTAAACAATTTGATTATCATGTTATTTTAAAGCAGGTGTAGAATATGCAATATGGCAAGGATCCTCTTACAAATATCATTCTCAAAATGAAGGCTCTAAAATTTCATCTTAAGAAGTGGTCTGCTATTAACTTTGGTAAGGATTCTAAACAATCTACGCAGATTAGAAATGAGCTCTATAAAATCCAAGTTTTGCTGAGTAATAGACCTTTTGATGCTTCTTTACTTCATATTGAACTGCAATTAAAGAATGCTCTGGATCATGTTATACAAAGAGAAGTTTCTTCAATCAGACAGAAAATACACTTGAGAATGGAAAGAGAGGCTGATAGGAACACAAAGTACTATCATAATTTTCTAAAAGTTAAAGGAAATAATGAATGCATTTTTCAGATTAAGGATATGTTTGGAAACATGGTGAATACTTTTGATGGAATAAATGAGGCTTTTGTTCAGTATTTTAAATCTATTTTAGCTCCATCCAATTTATTCATTCCTGATATTAATTCTCTTAATCACATTAGCCTTCCTACCATATCTGCCTCTCAGTCTAATACTCTGATAAGTGTAATATCTGGGAATGAAATTGAATCTGCTGTTTTTAGTTTAGATGGTGATAGTTGTGGTGGACCAGATGGGTTTAATGCTTATTTTATTCAGCAGAGTTGGATGATAATTGGATCAGATATTGTTAAGGCCATTCAGTATTTTTTTCTTCATAATAAACTCCCTGTTGGTCTTGCTGCTACTGCTATTACATTAATTCCCAAAATAAGTAATCCATCTTCAGTTGCTGATTTTAGGCCTATTTCTTGTTGTAATATCATTTACAAAATTATTTCAAAGGTTGTGGCTAATAGATTACAAACAGTCTTACCATCTATCATCACAAATAATCAAGCTGCATATATTTCTGGAAGATCAATAAGTGATAATATCCTCTTAACACAAGAATTATTGTATGGATATGAGAGGGCAAATATTTCTCCAAGGTGCATGCTTAAGCTAGACATTAAAAAAGCATTTGATTCCATTGCTTGGCCATCTATTATAGCTATAATGTCTAGAATGAACTTCCCTAAACCTTTTTTAGCTTGGATCTTCACATGTATATCTTCACCTATGTTTTCTATTTCGAGAGAGGGTGGATTGCATGGTTATTTTAGGGGTAATCAAGGTGTTAGACAAGGTGATCCAATCTCAGCTTATTTGTTCATAATAGTCATGGAGCTTCTGAATTCTATCATGAATGATCTTGTAGTCAAAAATAATTTTCAGCTTCATCCCAAATGCAGAAATCCAATTATCACACATCTTCTTTTTGCAGATGATCTTATAATCTTTACGAAGCCCACTCATCATAATATTCAATGTGTTACTTCTTCTCTTAATTTTTTTCACTCTATCACTGGCTTACAAATAAATCTCCATAAATCGAATATCAAGGTTGCTGGGTTAAATTCTTTGCAAAAGAATGATATCATAAATTTTTCAGGTCTCCAAGAATTATCTAAGAACTCTTACTATTTGGGTTTACCTATCTTAAGTTCCAGAATTACTAAGCAGAACTGCTTGCCTCTTTTTGAGAAGATTATTGAACGACTTAGAGTTTGGCCTATTGATAAGCTATCACAAGCTGGTAGGCTTACCATCATCCAATCCATTGCTGTGGCCATAACCAATTATTGGACTAGACATTACATTCTGCCTGTGAAGTTGATAAACATGATTTCTAGTGCTCTTAATAAATTTCTCTGGCATGGTGATCCTTTTTCTAGAAAACTCATTCCAATTTCTTATTATAAGCTGTTTGATTCTAAGAAGAATGGTGGTCTAGGTATAACTAATATTTTTCTCTGGAACAAGGCTGCCATGTCTGTTTACTTCAACAAGATATTTGAGTCTGATAGAAATTTATGGTCACAATGGGTTAATAAAAATTTGATTGGGAAGAAGAATTTTTGGACTATGCAAATCCCTCAGAACTGCAGTTGGAGCTGGAGAAGTATCCTTAAACTTAGGGAAATTTTTATCCCTCTCTTACAATGCAACTATGCCTTAACTAAAGGTTTATCTTTCTGGCATTCTCCATGGGCAAGACAGGGTTTGATTTTAAGCTCTGTTGTTGATTATAATCTAAGAAGGAATTCTGGAATTTCAGATTTGGCAATTGTGGATGACTTTTTACAGGGAGATAGTATTGTCTTACCTTATTCTAGTTCCACTCAGCTCAGAAATTTATGGAATATTATTAGTTGTAATCCCATAAAGAATAATGGAAATGTTTTGATTTGGTCAGATAAGGGTAAGCTTCATTCTATTAAGCATGTATATAAATCTCTCTGCGGAACTGGTTCATATTTCCCATGGCATTCTAGAATTTGGAATATAGGTGGAAGTGCTAAGGAAAATTTAATGTTGTGGAAAGTGATGGCTAATGCTTTAAACACTAAGGATAAGCTTTGTAGAATGGGAATTATTTCAGAGGATATTTGTGTTTTCTGCAGGTCAGAATCAGAAACAAATACACATTTGTTTTTTGAATGCACTTTTGTGTATCAGATTTGGTATAGGCTTTTGTCAAATGGTGGTTTTTATAAGCCTTCAACAATTAGTGCTATTGAGTGGTTTAATGTGTTTAAAGCAACTAGATGGAAAACCAGAATGACTAAACTGCTTCTTAAGCTTTTGAAGAAGTTGATATATGCAGTTTGGACAGAAAGGAATAATAGAGTGTTTGGTATTGCAAGTAAAAATTCTTCGCAACTCTATAATCTTATCCATGGTAGTATTCTTAGAGATTTGAAAACAGACTGTAGCTGAAGCTTGATCATAAGTCTTGGAAGGGTTAATATCATGAGCTTGGATACTCAGTTTTTTTGATATACTGTCATTACTTGATGTAAAGCTGCTTTAAATGCTGGCATGAGAGCAACTGGTTAGCCTGCTCGAGACATGATGCTGAATTAAAGATTGATGTTTAATTTGTATGTTTCAGTTCATTTTGGGCTAGCTGTCTTTTTGTAATTTTTTGCTCTGTATTATTGGTTTTGGCTGTTGTCAAGTGAAGGGTTGTAACTGAATTGGTGACTTGTGGTTTTGTAATTCTTTGATGTCATACTAATTAAGTCAATAAAATGAGCTTAAAGCTCTTTGCTCTTCAAAAAAAAATAAAGTGACAAATCATAGAAATGATTGTAGAAATAATCAATCATCAAAAATTCACATTCGAAGACGTGAATCAAATCCATAAAAATCGATACTGAATCCATCAAAATGGATAATCCCAAAAATCCCGAAAAAGAAGTCATCAAAGTCAATATAAATGATAACAATAAATCGGATCAACCCGAATCGATTAAAATTGGAATCCCACACAAAATAGGCAAATTGGGCTGAGACAAGCAGATTCAGACGTCTGAATTGAATATTTCAGATGTCTAAAACTATGGCTCATGCAATACTTTGCCTAAGCCAATGATGGCCAAATGATATCGGAAGCAATCGGATGAGTGACGATGGCTAGAGGTTTACGCAAAACGACTACCCAACCTTAAAGACTCATCAATACACCCCAACCAACATGCGCAACAACTATATAAGGATTTTTCGTCGATTTTGACTTCAAACGCTAAAAATTGGAATGTTCACCAAATCAATTCAAATGAAAAGCAAATGAACATAAATAAGTGTTAGGAATTCATGCCTAACATTAAAGATAGGTATAGACTTAGATGTGAGATAAAAATCTCACCTTTTAAACCCAAACACGAATGATAAGCTTTAGAACAAGCAATAGGTTAATCTCTCTTCAATAATACCTCAAAAACTTCAATCTATAATCAAAGATGAAGTTTCCTCAAAGTTAGGGTTACGAACATTTCAGAAATTGAAGAGGAAATGAGATGGAGAAGAAGAAGAGAAGGCTTACCTAAGCTTCACTTGGATTTTGGAGCAAGAATTTGAGATTGCAAAGAAAATAGGGCTTGGAGTTTTAATTTCTCATTCCTCTCCCCATTATCAGTTGAGCTAGAGTTTTTAGGAAATGAATGAGTGAATGGAGAGGAGAGGGGCTGAGTTAGGGTATAGGATGAGTTGGGTGAGACCCAAACCCAAAAGCCCACTAAGAAAATAGAAAAATTCAACTCGCTCCAAACATATCGAAGCTTATACTCAAAAAAGTCGCAAACACCATTTTGAACTCAATGGAAGTGGTCTCGAGTCCAAAATGTTGATTCTCAACTTCACTCTTCATTCAGACGTCTGAAATATGCAAATCAGACATCTGAATCTGGAAAAAAAATAAAAATTTTCCATCTTCATTCAGATGTTTGAAATGCACGATTCAGACGTCTGAATCTGGAAAAATAAATGTTGTTCCAGAACAATATTCAGACGTCTGAATGGTATATTTCAGACGTTTGAAAATGGCTATTTTAGCCTATTTCCTCCCCGGTTTGATTCGAACCATTTCAGACGTCTGAACTACCCCATTCAGACGTCTGAATCTGTGTTTGAAGGTGTTTTCGAATAGCCACTTCCAATTAGCACTATCCACAAAGAATTTTCACTAATTCGACTATTCTTCAATGAATAGTGACTTTTTCGGACTAAAATACGATTAACGATGCTATATTTAAATTAAACATTTAAATATACGAATCATAAAATATGCAGGTTGTTACAGACTCCCCTCCTTAAAGAAATTGCGTCCTCGCAATAATTAAGTGGAAAATAAAAAGTAACAACCATAAAAGCATATCAACACAAAAGAAAATTTGAAATAAGAAGTTCACCATAAAGAGCACGAAAGAATAAGTCCGGATGTGTTTGCTCGATGAATGCTCAAGATTCCCAAGAGAAATCCTTAGGATTTGAGGACCATTGAACTTTCACATGAAGAATATCTTTATTTCGAAGGCGTTTAACCTCCGAAGTAATGATACGAATAGAATGTTGCTCATAAGTAAAATCTGGTGAAACTTCAATTTCTTCAAATACACCGGGCTCAAGAATAAAAATCAGAATCCCTAAGGTAATTCTGTAGTAGAGAGACGTGGAAAACGTCATAAATAGCAAAAGATTGAGCCGGTAATAAAAGGCAATAAGCCACGGAACAAATACGTTCGGTGATGGGAAATGTACCAGCATATTGAGGTGCTACTTTCCCGATCAACTGAAACGCACAACACCCATCATAGTTGAAACACAAATGAACACCAATAAAATCTGAACCTAAAACTGGCTTCTCACCGGCTTCCAACCAACACGAAGGGAACCGACATGGACTTCTGTAGAGTGCCTCGAAAGGTGCCATACCAATACTAGATTGGAAGCTATAATTGGAAGAAAACTCAACGAGAGAAATATGATCCTCCCAACTCCCACCAAAATCAAGAACACATGTACGAAGAAGATCTTCAAGGGTTTGATTCACACGCTCGGTTTGTCCATCAGATTGAGGACGATAAGCGGTGCTAAAATTAAGCTTTGTTCCCAAAGCTTTTGAAGACCTTACAAAAATCCACTTAGTAAAATAATGGATCACGATTGCTAACAATAGAAGTAGGAACTCCATGTAATTTAATTTGACATAGAGTTTAGCCAAAGGAGGTACGGTCCAAAAGATAAGGACGAGCCTCAAGGCTACACAAAACAAGAGATGAACGTGAATTGGATTCACGATCTCGAATCTCACACGTGGATAAAGTCTAGAGATCATTCCATTCGGATATCATCCTTGAAACAACTGCTTGTTTCTTACGACTAAGGGCATCGGCAACACGATTACCCTTTCCCGGAGTATAAAGAATATCAAGATCATATGATGCATGGAACTCGAGCCAACATTGTTGACGCAAATTAAGTTCCTTTTGAGAAAATAAATACTTCAAAGATTTATGATCGGTGCAGAGAACAAATTTCTCTACCAAAAGAGAATGACGCCAAATTCTAAGAGCGAAAACAATAGCCGCGAGCTCTAAATCATGAGTGGCATATCTAGTCTCGGCAGGCTTCAATTGTCAAGAAGCATATGATAAAACACATTCCCTAAGCAAGAGAATGGCACCCAAACCAATACGACTAGTATCGGTAAAAACAATAAAGTCTTGGTTCCCTTCGGGAACCGCAAGAATAAAAGCATTGGAAAAGAGTTCCTTTAATTGATGCTCTTTCCCGAAAAGCTAAGTCATTCAAAATTATAATTAACTTTATGTAATCATTCTTTTTAGAAAAATTTACTTTTTACAAGTCAATTTATTGTGTCTGACTGTCTCATCATAGTGTTTAGGAGATTCCTATCGATAACGTTGATCAAGCGCATCGACCAGAATTCTTAAAGCACTCAATGGGCAAAATAACACAAAATCATCTTCTATATGATAACATGTCTCTTATAAAATTTACAAATATTCTTTGCTCGTTTTAAGAACAAAACCCAATCATACTTATAACTATCTTATTAAAAATATTTGCAAATTTTAAATTTGTTATTTTCATCCATAATCAGTAAATATAAGGATAAACTAATCGAGATATTCATAGAATACTCGATTCACAAAATGGATGAAATAAGGTGGAGGGTTTGTCAAACCGAATGACAGAACGAACCACTCACAAGAATCATAACGAGTGTGGAATGCGGTAAGTGGAATGCTATCCTCCACAACTCGTAGCTGATGAAACCGGTGGCAAGGTCGAGCTGAAAAGACCTTAGCACCACTCAATAGATTTCTTAGGTGATAATCCTAAGACAAGCTCAAATATATTCCGGAAAATTCACAAATTACTTGAATGAGAAAAATAACATCTTCTTCCTCAAGTAGGTTTAAAGAATAAAATGTTGCCAACAAATTTGGAAATCAAAATCTTAAAAACAATAGAAATCTGCATATCAGATTGAGAATGTCGATGATAAATAGTCCGCACAGGACATAGGATGTGGGCTTCATAATAATAAACCCAATCCTTTCCCAAAAATCAATTTCAAAGCCTAAATAACGCATAACATGCATATCGGCTCGAAAAGAATAATCACATAAAATAATCTCGATATTTTCACAAAGTATACTGAGTGTTGCGGATCCATCAAACGAATTCGCAATTCTCAATGAAGTAATCAAGTCCATAAAAATTAAAAGAGAAAGAATCATCAAGTTCTTTTGATATAAAATAATGAGATGAACCCAAATAAAAATGAACTCGAATAAGATAATCACAAAACAAATATCGTCAAGGATAGAATGAGAATTACCTTGACCAAGAGAAGTGTCGCTTGGGGCTTGAACAACATTTAGCTTTCCCTCTCTCTTCTTTGGAAGTTTGGGGCATGAAGATAAAAGATGACCCGAACTTTTGCAATAACGACAAAAAATGGTTTCGAGCACTCATTTGCATAGTGGTCCGTAAGACCACAATTGTAGCATCGTCCACGACTAGAGGTAGAAGCCTTTGCTATCAAAGATTCTTGCTTCCCTTTGTTGTTGGAATTGGGATTGGGGCCTTTGAACTTAACAGGCCTCTTCATGCTATTGTTGAAGTTCTGCCTGGCATGCACATCTTCAACATCAATTTCTCTATCTGCCTCTTCAAGTCGAAGAGCGATATCTATAAGCTGATCGAAAGAAACTTCCAGTTTCAGAAGTAAAGGCTTCTTAAGGTTCTTATTCAACCCATAGACAAATCTCTGATTTTTCTTCAATGGGATATTAATATATTCGACCCCATATTTAGATAGAGATTCAAAAGATGCGACGTAATCCATCACAGAAGATTCACCTTGAACAAGGTCAATAAAGTGTAACGACCCTAGATTTTAATTTAATTTAAATTAATAATTTATTGAATTTTTGAATAAAAATTTGTAAAATTTATTATAAACGGAAGCGAGTTTCCCCGATATTCGAATCGAAACTATGTTAAGTCATGGATTTGAAAATTTGTATATATTGAATTTGAATATTTAAGTCGTATTTAATAAATGAATGACTTACAAAATGCTGATAGTTAAAACTTTAAAAACAAAATATCGTTATACAAAATAAATTTTTTAATAGTATTTTCTTTTAAAGTGATATGTATATGAATTTAAATCATGAAGAAATGGTTTAGAAATGAAATTATATAAGATGAATTTTACAAAATCATGAAATGAATTAAAATAACAACATATTAGGATATAAGCTTATTTATATTGTAAAGCAACAAGGAAAAAATAAAGTAAAATAAAATAAATATACATTCAAGTATAAAACTAAGTAAAACAAATGTATGCATACAAACAAATACACATATAAACAAGAAAAAGAAAACAAAGTGTATACAAATAAAAAGTTTACATATAGAATAAAGTACAAAGCATAAAACAAACAAAACAAAAACTTAATCTTCAAGTAACAAAAGTATGAAACAAAATCTTCTCAATATATTCTCAGCCGAAACAAAAAGTAAGAAAAATAACAAAACAAAGTATAAAAACAAAACAAAATAAAAGAAGTACATATACAAATCATTCCATCCCACCAAAACATAGCTGCAGCCACCACAAAGTAAGCATTGTCAAAGATAAAGTATGAACAAACAAATTAAAATATATGTATGTACTTTGTACAAGTCATTAATGCTACTACCTCTAGCATACAAGAGAAGGTATCAGCCGAGCAAAACAAGTAAACATATGAAACATAAAGTACAAAGAAACAATACCCTGTACCATGCCTTATACCTTGTATACATCCCTTATGCATCAGGCATGCTTAGTATAGTACAAAGAAAATATGATACCCTGTAAACTATCTTCCATTTATCAATCCCCACTTCAGTATTTGTTCCATTCTAAACTGGAAAAAGAAAAAGAAAAAAAGAAAAGAAACTAAAGTAAATATCACCCAAAGCTACAACTTGAACAACATCATTTTCTTCAATCTGGAATTGTTACTGCATGCAAATCTAAACAACAAAGCAACTTGAGTTTTATCAAAACAAAGAAGATTGACAATTCAGTTTCAAGTTTTCAAAACAGTTTTCAAAGTTAAGGCTTCAGCTTATATCTTCTCAAGCCTGAGTCAATTCAAGTGCTCTGTTCTTCAACCTTCAAAAACTGTGAGCAACTCTAAATCCCATTTTTCTTTGGTTTGCATGTGATGATTTTTGATGAATGATGTGTTTGTTTTGCCTGCATGTAGAATATATAGATATATGTTGATATGCATGAATAAGTTAAGCCAGTTCGATATGGATGAAGCTCTGTTTAAACTAAATACAGTGAGTAACATCATTTTAAAGCATAAGTATATGAATCTGGATTGCATGGTTAAACTCTGGAATAAGTATGCTTTGTATATATGTATGTTTCTGTGTGTATATGGATAGATATTTGTGTGCTTGTTGTAATCTCTGTAACAAACTGTTTTAGTTCCAAGCTTGAATTTTTATTCAAAACTTTTTATTCCTTGATCTGATGACTTTGAGAACTTAGAATACAAACAAAAATTTGTTGCTTCATCCTAGCTTAGAGTTTAAATTTTATTTAACTTGAAATAAATTTGAATATTGCTCTGGAAAATCAAAACAATCAGAGCAAACTTGAATAGGAGAAAACCCAAACATTTTAATTTATTAATCTAGGATCATAAGCTGAATCATTAACTTATAACTTGATTTTTAAGAGGGAAATCATAATTTTTAATTTGGAATTGAAGGTGTAGTTTTGGGTTGAACAAAATATGGGAATTTATGATTTTCTGGTGATCTAAGTGATCGGGGTGGACGCAATTTTCTCTGGAGGAAGAGGAACGTTCGGAGAGGTCGGCAAAAATTGTCAGAAGGGGAATACGCCATTGTGGCAGCGGCAAGGGGTCGTTGAAGTTTTTAACCCTATTTTTGGGTTCGATCGGAAAGGAGTTCATCTCATCGCCTCTGGTGGATCGAGTTCCACCAGATTTTGGGAAGTGGAAGCAGGGTTGTTGGCGAAGTCGTGGCTGGAAGTGTAGGCGATCCGGTGATCGGTGTGGTGAGCACGAGGAAGTTTCTGGTTAGACATCGGGTTCCAGGTTTGAGCAGTATGCTCGATTTCGATTCGAGCGAGTGGGTGGCTTCGGAGGGGTCGCGATCATATCTGGAGGTGGTCGTCGACGCGTTGAAGTTCAGGTGGGTGGCCGGAGGTGGCCAGAGCCACGGTGCACGTGCACCGTGCCCATTTGAAGTGCTGAGGATTTTGTTGGGTGCAGGGTATTTTGACTCGGGGGAGACTCGGGTTATTCATATGCTCGACTCGAAGCAGGGGAGGTGAAGATTCGAAGTAGTGTACTGTCTCGAGTTCGTTTGTTCCAGGCATTTTAAAACAGAAGCCTGTTCTTCTGTTTAAATTCAAGTCTGGGTTTGTCAAATAAAGTAAGATTTAAAAACTTAAATTTTAATCAAGATTTTAAAACCTGGACGAAAAGTGAAATTCAAATACAAGTTGAAATAAAATCAGTTTTAAAATCTGAAGGTGTTTTAAAACAAGTTTAAATTTAGTTTAAATTTGGTTAAGGTTTTAAATGGTAAATTATTTTGAATCTTATATTCAAAATGTAATTTAAAATTTAATTCAAAAGTGAAATGTTCTACACATTAATATTAATTTAATCATTAATAAAGGAATAGATTATCTTAGAGATAATTTAGATATTGAAGTAAATTACATTAATAAGTTAATTTAAGAATGACTTATTTATTTTATTTAAAATTTATAATTTAGAATTAAAAGGTAATTTCTTAGGAAAGTAATTAAAGAAATGTTATTAGTTAATGAAGTTAATTAACTAAGGATTATTAAGTATTGATCTAAGTGATTGATGTTAATAATAAATTGGATTTATTTATTTAGATAATCAATTATAAATTGTTTAAATGAAATTACTAAATTAAAGTAATTAAGGATTAATCACTTATTAAAATAAATTTAGGATATTTTGATTTTTTTAAGATTAATTAATTAAGTAATTTGTTTAAAGGTTGATATAATTAATATGATAAATTAAGAAAAATTTAATTAATTTAAAGTGATTGATAAATTAATTTATATCAAATGATTTGTAATTAATAAATCAGAATTGGATAATAAATTCATAAGTAAAAAAAATTTGATTGGAAATAAATTGAATTGATTAAGATTAAACGATAAATTAATCCTGCTTATAAATGTTTATTGAATGCTTGATTTTACTTATGAATGTTTGGATTCTATGGAATGTTAAATTGTTTGATATCCCTGATATATGATGCTTTGTGATATACACTGATTTATGTTGTGATCTGTAATTTACTTAGCTGTGATATATATATCTGTGATCTGTGAATGAGCGATAAGCGTTATAGTTTATATCGCTTATCAACTATATTTCTGTATTCTGATCTGTGATGATTGATTGATGTTGCACTATTGTGTTAAACCCCTGGACTACACCTTTACACACACAAATATGGATTTCACGTGGAAATTGGTTAAGTCACAGATAATTTAAATTTGATGTTTTTGAAATTTAAATTTAAATTTCAATTGATTTTGAAATTTGAAATTTGGATTTAAAGTGAAAAGCTTTTGAAATGGAATTTCAAAGATAAAAGTTATTTTGAATAACTTAATCGAGTTTTGAAAATTTAAATAATTTGATTTAGATTTGAATTCAAGTTGAAATTGAATCCTATGATTTGAAACTAGGGATTGAAGATGCTGTATAAGTTACATATGGGATAAACCATTTTAAGGATATTGATTTGGGAATTTGAATTTAAATTCAAAGGTTTTCACTCGTGTAAATAAAATTGGATTTTTCTGAAAAGAAAACTATTTGTTTTCAAATGATTAAAGCTTTCAAATAAGAAGTGAACTTCCAAATTGTGTTAAAAGGAATTTTAAGATTTAAATGAAAATGATTTCCATGTTATGGAAACGTTTTGAAAACTATAAGTTAAATCTTTAATTTAAAGATTTTAAATGAGTTTAACCATTCGAAATGGAATTGTTTTGAAAACTATAAGTTAATTCTTGATTTAAAGATTTAACGAGTTAATCCAAGTGAAATGGAAATTGTTTTGAAATATATGAATGAATCTTTGTGAATGGGGTTAACTTTGTGAATTAAATCTTTTTGTTTAAAAGATTGGAAATGGTAATTTGTTTTAACCATTCGAATGAAAAGTTTTGGGTTTTAAGCTGTGACTTAATTGAAATCCCATATCCATATGATTTTTAATTGCGCTCACTATTCGGGTTAGCCGGGAAAGGACCTTTGGGTCGCATAACCCATTCCGAATATGTGATACGACGTATATGGATAGCATTTGATGACCGGTGTTGAAGATCGGATATTTTTGAAAACAGAAGGATTACCGTCGAGTTACTCTACATCGGCTGATCTCCGGTATAGAGGTTTTATCACCCTTAGTGACGGGAAGTCCGGACGTGATTGAAAATTATCCGGATTGGCAAGGGCTTCGTGAGAAGTGCCTTCGGTTCTGTTCGAACCCGGAACAGACTTGTATGGATTGTATGTCTGACATTACACTTTGAGATATAAAGCCGATTTCTTTCAAATACATTTCTGTTGGTGGCGGAGAATTTATTCTCTTAGCTTAACACCCTTCTCTGAGACGTACGAGCTCAGAGGTTATGTAGTTGAAATTTATCAGCGATATATTCCCAATTTGGTAATGTGGCATGCTGAGTGTTGTTGTGTGATGATCAGTGTTTGATCATTTGTGATATGATCATTTGTTTGATCATTTATCTTTGTGATCATAGGTTGATCATCTGTTGACCCAAAGCATGGCTTTGTGACAAAGCGTAGCTTTGTGGACGAGACTTCGTCGAACCTCACAACCCGGTAATGGTCGAAACAGGAATGTTGCAGCAAGGTTTCAGGGGTAGCTTCCCTAGGGTATGACCATTCCTTCTGGAAAAGGGTAGTATCATGGTATGGAGCCCAGATACTTACTCATGTGGACACACTTTATTTATGACGTGTGATGTTGGTTTCGAGGCGCCTCGGTTAAAGGTCCCAAAGGACCGGGGGTGGCATATCTGAGGTTTTTTTTATATCCCTTGGGAAAAGGGGTAGCCGGCCTTGTTTGGCAGAAAACGGTTTGGTTCTCAGAGCGTCCCGCCAGAGGCGTTTCTTTCGTGGAATAGGAAGTTCCTTAGCCTGACCATTTGTTGGAAATCCATCTTCCAAATACGAACCTTGTACGGTATTAGTTATAGAACCTGCCATCTACTTATGGTGGCGCCCCACTGTTTGGATGGTAGCTATAGTAGGCATAGTTCGAAATGTCTATGCTGGCTAAGATTTATATTCTACTTTCGAAATGTTTTTCCACTATGCACTAATAATAATATCAAATGATTTGATTTTGCGTAGTAAGCATCTTTGACTATCATAAGGAGAAATCTCCTCCAATTCTGCGTTTGCATTGTGTGTGTGGCGGGAGGCTTTATGGTAGTTTCATTTTCCAAAAGCATTGCGAATTGACTTTAAAATTCTCTGCTATTTGTTTTTAAAGATAAACTGTTTTTGTTGCTCACACCAGTCCCATGACTGATTCGGAGTTTATTGTTTTTTTCCTAAACTCTGGATGCTCAAAATTTTTCTACACGAGCAGTCAAGAGTTGGGTTTTTCAGATAGTCAGATTAGTAGATTTTCTGGAGCTAGTTCAGTCTTTGGATCGGACTGCACTTGCTTATCTTTGTGCATCGTTATTGAGAGCTCAAGCTATTTTTGGATTGGTGCTTTGAAGATGGAGATTATCCGCTGCTGATGTTATCGTTTTCTTTTCCGCTGCTATTTGTTGTATCATATCTCTGATGTATATTGATATTCATTGTATCACTCTGTTGTATCAGATATTGTATATCAATCTATTATTCTTTTTCTTCCGCTGTGTTATTTACTTAATGTTGTTATAAGCTCCGGCGACTCGGATTTGAACGGTCGAATCTACGGCATTCGAATACGATGTAAAGTATGGATGTTGATTTTCGAGCGTGAAAATCTGGGACGTTACATTTGGTATCAGAGCTAAGGTTGAACTTTAGCTCAGGAGTGTAACACATTAAGTAGCTCATTAGAGATAGAGTGAAGTAAACTCTAGAATGAGTGTATCCCTAAGATATCTGTTCGAACGTCTCAGTAAATTCTCTTACTATCCACTGATAGTGAGTATGAGTGCGAGAAGAGGACGAGATAGGGGACATGGGAGTACGACTATAAATGGTCAATACCCTGCAATAGTGGAAATAACTTTCTTATCAATCTCTTTTGATTCGTCTTTCCAAAATTCTTTGATTGCTTCGTATCAGCTACAAGAAGAAGTTTCGGTGTGATGATGGCCCTACGAATCGTTGTAGAAAATCCTTACTTCTTATCTTCATCGGTTTCTTATCAGCTTTTTGATTTAAACTTTAATGAATTTGAATTGGAAATTTTAAATTGAGTTAAATTGATTAATAGAATATGAGGATAAAATTGAATTGAATCGATAAAACGATTTCGTTTGAAACCAAATTTGAAATTCTATTGTAATTTCTTATGAATACCGAAGTCTGAAGAGGGACAAATTGATATATATTCTGAGATATTCCGACTTGAGTTTGGAATCCATATCTTGTGTTTGAGGAATTATAGGATATCGAATCTGTCTATCTCTGTGTTGTTTTCGTGCCTGCGAATTTCGAGGACGAAATTCTTTTAAGGGGGAAAGTTTGTAACGACCCTAGATTTTAATTTAATTTAAATTAATAATTTATTGAATTTTTGAATAAAAATTTGTAAAATTTATTATAAACGGAAGCGAGTTTCCCCGATATTCGAATCGAAACTATGTTAAGTCATGGATTTGAAAATTTGTATATATTGAATTTGAATATTTAAGTCGTATTTAATAAATGAATGACTTACAAAATGCTGATAGTTAAAACTTTAAAAACAAAATATCGTTATACAAAATAAATTTTTTAATAGTATTTTCTTTTAAAGTGATATGTATATGAATTTAAATCATGAAGAAATGGTTTAGAAATGAAATTATATAAGATGAATTTTACAAAATCATGAAATGAATTAAAATAACAACATATTAGGATATAAGCTTATTTATATTGTAAAGCAACAAGGAAAAAATAAAGTAAAATAAAATAAATATACATTCAAGTATAAAACTAAGTAAAACAAATGTATGCATACAAACAAATACACATATAAACAAGAAAAAGAAAACAAAGTGTATACAAATAAAAAGTTTACATATAGAATAAAGTACAAAGCATAAAACAAACAAAACAAAAACTTAATCTTCAAGTAACAAAAGTATGAAACAAAATCTTCTCAATATATTCTCAGCCGAAACAAAAAGTAAGAAAAATAACAAAACAAAGTATAAAAACAAAACAAAATAAAAGTACATATACAAATCATTCCATCCCACCAAAACATAGCTGCAGCCACCACAAAGTAAGCATTGTCAAAGATAAAGTATGAACAAACAAATTAAAATATATGTATGTACTTTGTACAAGTCATTAATGCTACTACCTCTAGCATACAAGAGAAGGTATCAGCCGAGCAAAACAAGTAAACATATGAAACATAAAGTACAAAGAAACAATACCCTGTACCATGCCTTATACCCTGTATACATCCCCTATGCATCAGGCATGCTTAGTATAGTACAAAGAAAATATGATACCCTGTAAACTATCTTCCATTTATCAATCCCCACTTCAGTATTCGTTCCATTCTAAACTGGAAAAAGAAAAAGAAAAAAAAGAAAAGAAACTAAAGTAAATATCACCCAAAGCTACAACTTGAACAACATCATTTTCTTCAATCTGGAATTGTTACTGCATGCAAATCTAAACAACAAAGCAACTTGAGTTTTATCAAAACAAAGAAGATTGACAATTCAGTTTCAAGTTTTCAAAACAGTTTTCAAAGTTAAGGCTTCAGCTTATATCTTCTCAAGCCTGAGTCAATTCAAGTGCTCTATTCTTCAACCTTCAAAAACTGTGAGCAACTCTAAATCCCATTTTTCTTTGGTTTGCATGTGATGATTTTTGATGAATGATGTGTTTGTTTTGCCTGCATGTAGAATATATAGATATATGTTGATATGCATGAATAAGTTAAGCCAGTTCGATATGGATGAAGCTCTGTTTAAACTAAATACAGTGAGTAACATCATTTCAAAGCATAAGTATATGAATCTGGATTGCATGGTTAAACTCTAGAATAAGTATGCTTTGTATATATGTATGTTTCTGTGTGTATATGGATAGATATTTGTGTGCTTGTTGTAATCTCTGTAACAAACTGTTTTAGTTCCAAGCTTGAATTTTTATTCAAAAATTTTTATTCCTTGATCTGATGACTTTGAGAACTTAGAATACAAACAAAAATTTGTTGCTTCATCCTAGCTTAGAGTTTAAATTTTATTTAACTTGAAATAAATTTGAATATTGCTCTGGAAAATCAAAACAATCAGAGCAAACTTGAATAGGAGAAAACCCAAACATTTTAATTTATTAATCTAGGATCATAAGCTGAATCATTAACTTATAACTTGATTTTTAAGAGGGAAATCATAATTTTTAATTTGGAATTGAAGGTGTAGTTTTGGGTTGAACAAAATATGGGAATTTATGATTTTCTGGTGATCTAAGTGATCGGGGTGGACGTAATTTTCTCTGGAGGAAGAGGAACGTTCGGAGAGGTCGGCAAAAATTGTCAGAAGGGGAATACGCCATTGTGGCAGCGGCAAGGGGTCGTTGAAGTTTTTAACCCTATTTTTGGGTTCGATCGGAAAGGAGTTCATCTCATCGCCTCTGGTGGATCGAGTTCCACCAGATTTTGGGAAGTGGAAGCAGGGTTGTTGGCGAAGTCGTGGCTGGAAGTGTAGGCGATCCGGTGATCGGTGTGGTGAGCACGAGGAATTTTCTGGTTAGACATCGGGTTCCAGGTTTGAGCAGTATGCTCGATTTCGATTCGAGCGAGTGGGTGGCTTCGGAGGGGTCACGATCATATCTGGAGGTGGTCGTCGACGCGTTGAAGTTCAGGTGGGTGGCCGGAGGTGGCCAGAGCCACGGTGCACGTGCACCGTGCCCATTTGAAGTGCTGAGGATTTTGTTGGGTGCAGGGTATTTTGACTCGGGGGAGACTCGGGTTATTCATATGCTCGACTCGAAGCAGGGGAGGTGAAGACTCGAAGTAGTGTACTGTCTCGAGTTCGTTTGTTCCAGGCATTTTAAAACAGAAGCCTGTTCTTCTGTTTAAATTCAAGTCTGGGTTTGTCAAATAAAGTAAGATTTAAAAACTTAAATTTTAATCAAGATTTTAAAACCTGGACGAAAAGTGAAATTCAAATACAAGTTGAAATAAAATCAGTTTTAAAATCTGAAGGTGTTTTAAAACAAGTTTAAATTTAGTTTAAATTTGGTTAAGGTTTTAAATGGTAAATTATTTTGAATCTTATATTCAAAATGTAATTTAAAATTTAATTCAAAAGTGAAATGTTCTACACATTAATATTAATTTAATCATTAATAAAGGAATAGATTATCTTAGAGATAATTTAGATATTGAAGTAAATTACATTAATAAGTTAATTTAAGAATGACTTATTTATTTTATTTAAAATTTATAATTTAGAATTAAAAGGTAATTTCTTAGGAAAGTAATTAAAGAAATGTTATTAGTTAATGAAGTTAATTAACTAAGGATTATTAAGTATTGATCTAAGTGATTGATGTTAATAATAAATTAGATTTATTTATTTAGATAATCAATTATAAATTGTTTAAATGAAATTACTAAATTAAAGTAATTAAGGATTAATCACTTATTAAAATAAATTTAGGATATTTTGATTTTTTTAAGATTAATTAATTAAGTAATTTGTTTAAAGGTTGATATAATTAATATGATAAATTAAGAAAAATTTAATTAATTTAAAGTGATTGATAAATTAATTTATATCAAATGATTTGTAATTAATAAATCAGAATTGGATAATAAATTCATAAGTAAAAAAAATTTGATTGGAAATAAATTGAATTGATTAAGATTAAACGATAAATTAATCCTGCTTATAAATGTTTATTGAATGCTTGATTTTACTTATGAATGTTTGGATTCTATGGAATGTTAAATTGTTTGATATCCCTGATATATGATGCTTTGTGATATACACTGATTTATGTTGTGATCTGTAATTTACTTAGCTGTGATATATATCTGTGATCTGTGAATGAGCGATAAGCGTTATAGTTTATATCGCTTATCAACTATATTTCTGTATTCTGATCTGTGATGATTGATTGATGTTGCACTATTGTGTTAAACCCCTGGACTACACCTTTACACACACAAATATGGATTTCACGTGGAAATTGGTTAAGTCACAGATAATTTAAATTTGATGTTTTTGAAATTTAAATTTAAATTTCAATTGATTTTGAAATTTGAAATTTGGATTTAAAGTGAAAAGCTTTTGAAATGGAATTTCAAAGATAAAAGTTATTTTGAATAACTTAATCGAGTTTTGAAAATTTAAATAATTTGATTTAGATTTGAATTCAAGTTGAAATTGAATCCTATGATTTGAAACTAGGGATTGAAGATGCTGTATAAGTTACATATGGGATAAACCATTTTAAGGATATTGATTTGGGAATTTGAATTTAAATTCAAAGGTTTTCACTCGTGTAAATAAAATTGGATTTTTCTGAAAAGAAAACTATTTGTTTTCAAATGATTAAAGCTTTCAAATAAGAAGTGAACTTCCAAATTGTGTTAAAAGGAATTTTAAGATTTAAATGAAAATGATTTCCATGTTATGGAAACGTTTTGAAAACTATAAGTTAAATCTTTAATTTAAAGATTTTAAATGAGTTTAACCATTCGAAATGGAATTGTTTTGAAAACTATAAGTTAATTCTTGATTTAAAGATTTAACGAGTTAATCCAAGTGAAATGGAAATTGTTTTGAAATATATGAATGAATCTTTGTGAATGGGGTTAACTTTGTGAATTAAATCTTTTTGTTTAAAAGATTGGAAATGGTAATTTGTTTTAACCATTCGAATGAAAAGTTTTGGGTTTTAAGCTGTGACTTAATTGAAATCCCATATCCATATGATTTTTAATTGCGCTCACTATTCGGGTTAGCCGGGAAAGGACCTTTGGGTCGTATAACCCATTCCGAATATGTGATACGACGTATATGGATAGCATTTGATGACCGGTGTTGAAGACCGGATATTTTTGAAAACGGAAGGATTACCGTCGAGTTACTCTACATCGGCTGATCTCCGGTATAGAGGTTTTATCACCCTTAGTGACGGGAAGTCCGGACGTGATTGAAAATTATCCGGATTGGCAAGGGCTTCGTGAGAAGTGCCTTCGGTTCTGTTCGAACCCGGAACAGACTTGTATGGATTGTATGTCTGACATTACACTTTGAGATATAAAGCCGATTTCTTTCAAATACATTTCTGTTGGTGGCGGAGAATTTATTCTCTTAGCTTAACACCCTTCTCTGAGACGTACGAGCTCAGAGGTTATGTAGTTGAAATTTATCAGTGATATATTCCCAATTTGGTAATGTGGCATGCTGAGTGTTGTTGTGTGATGATCAGTGTTTGATCATTTGTGATATGATCATTTGTTTGATCATTTATCTTTGTGATCATAGGTTGATCATCTGTTGACCCAAAGCATGACTTTGTGACAAAGCGTAGCTTTGTGGACGAGACTTCGTCGAACCTCACAACCCGGTAATGGTCGAAACAGGAATGTTGCAGCAAGGTTTCAAGGGTAGCTTCCCTAGGGTATGACCTTTCCTTCTGGAAAAGGGTAGTATCATGGTATGGAGCCCAGATACTTACTCATGTGGACACACTTTATTTATGACGTGTGATGTTGGTTTCGAGGCGCCTCGGTTAAAGGTCCCAAAGGACCGGGGGTGGCATATCTGAGGTTTTTTTTATATCCCTTGGGAAAAGGGGTAGCCGGCCTTGTTTGGCAGAGAACGGTTTGGTTCTCGGAGCGTCCCGCCAGAGGCGTTTCTTTCGTGGAATAGGAAGTTCCTTAGCCTGACCATTTTTTGGAAATCCATCTTCCAAATACGAACCTTGTACGGTATTAGTTGTAGAACCTGCCATCTACTTATGGTGGCGCCCCACTGTTTGGATGGTAGCTATAGTAGGCATAGTTCGAAATGTCTATGCTGGCTAAGATTTATATTCTACTTTCGAAATGTTTTTCCACTATGCACTAATAATAATATCAAATGATTTGATTTTGCGTAGTAAGCATCTTTGACTATCATAAGGAGAAATCTCCTCCAATTCTGCGTTTGCATTGTGTGTGTGGCGGGAGGCTTTATGGTAGTTTCATTTTCCAAAAGCATTGCGAATTGACTTTAAAATTCTCTGCTATTTGTTTTTAAAGATAAACTGTTTTTGTTGCTCACACCAGTCCCATGACTGATCCGGAGTTTATTGTTTTTTTCCTAAACTCTGGATGCTCAAAATTTTTCTACACGAGCAGTCAAGAGTTGGGTTTTTCAGATAGTCAGATTAGTAGATTTTCTGGAGCTAGTTCAGTCTTTGGATCGGACTGCACTTGCTTATCTTTGTGCATCGTTATTGAGAGCTCAAGCTATTTTTGGATTGGTGCTTTGAAGATGGAGATTATCCGCTGCTGATGTTATCGTTTTCTTTTCCGCTGCTATTTGTTGTATCATATCTCTGATGTATATTGATATTCATTGTATCACTCTGTTGTATCAGATATTGTATATCAATCTATTATTCTTTTTCTTCCGCTGTGTTATTTACTTAATGTTGTTATAAGCTCCGGCGACTCGGATTTGAACGGTCGAATCTACGGCATTCGAATACGATGTAAAGTATGGATGTTGATTTTCGAGCGTGAAAATCTGGGACGTTACATAAAGCGTCGGGCTAAAGTTACTTTTTCAGCCTCCGGCACAAACTTCATTTCGAACCTTTCCCGGAATTGCTCCCAAGTAAGATCTGCTTCGATAATTTCAGAAATCAAAAGCTCATTCCAATCTAATGCTCTTTCTTGGAGCATACTAGAAGCCACTTGGACTCGAAGTGAATCAATAAGATCCATGTGGGAAAAGACGCGATTGCATGATCTAAGCCAAGCTTGAATTTCTATAACACTTTCGGATCCCTTGAATGGCCTTCCACCCAAAGTGGTATAATCTCTGCACAAGCGTGCAAACCCGGATTTAGGGTGAGTAGGCGCTAGAACGGGTCCGGCAGCTTGGGCATTGTTCACAAGATCTAAAAGTTGTTGAGCTGACATAAATACTCCATCCTGAGGAGTAGCACTAGATTGACCGGCGCCGGGACGGCCAGGTCTAACCATTTCTTTTCTCTAAGGAAGAAAGAAAGAAGAGGAAAAAGGTTATTCTCAAAATGAATATCAAACAACCTTGATTGACAAAACAAGGCATCACAAAAGAAAATAGTATAGGATGGTATGAAGACTCGAATTAAATCCTATGGCACGATTCCTAAGAAAGACTTAGGACAATGATCTTTGCTAGATTATTCTACATTGTTCCGAAGTTTGGCTCTGATACCATGCTGTGACGCCCCACCTCTATACTCACACTAGCCAAGCACACTACGGGGTAATGCCATCGACTAGCCAACAGAATAAGGCTGTTGAGGAGCGACCATCTGTGTAATTGCTTTGTGCGAGTACCGATATGTCAGAAAATATAACTTACACTTCATTTCAAGAGGAAACCCGACATATCAAATACAAACTCAAAGCTACCACACAGTGGCTAAGTGGACCTCGGAAACAAATATAGAAATAAACATAACACAAATTAGTCACAGACATTCATATCACAAAGGCGGAATAAGATATGAATATATCACATGAAAGTGTACATCAAAATAGTGGTCATATAAGATCCACTACATCACAATAAATAGATACAAGTGCGAGACAAAAGAATAATTATACCTCAAGGAGTCCATATCTCAAATGTATAATAACAAAACTACTAATCTAAAGTAGTTTGCCAAAAGAATCAGATGATAATCCCTGATAAGAAGTCAAGCAGGAGCACCTGAAATATCTCGGTCTGACCCGAGTATTATTTAAGAAGAAAATAATAAACGGGTCAGTCTAGCTATAAATATCAGCTGAAGTGAAATAGGATAAGAGATATGACCAAAAAGTATGATAATAAGAAAATGCCATACTGTGTCAAGTATACAGCAAATAACAACAACAATCATACAATATCTCAAATCATCTCAAAGCACCAAAAAGAATCACATTCTTTAAATAATTCACCAAGACACAAATATTGACAAAACATATCAATACCAATCCACGAAAATAGGTGAAATACAAATTCTAGAAATCACAACGAGAAATCCAGAAATCACAAAAGGGGAAGGCCTATCACAAACGGGAGCATGAAAACTCACTAACACGTGTATCACAAACGGAATGTTATTCTATGGTCGCTAACCATAGAGCCGGTGCAACGACGTAGTGCAATAAACGTACGCCCGAGGACCCAGAAACTCAAATATTTCGGAACAACGACGTAGTGCAATAACGGTACGCCCGATGAACTCGAAATTCAAATAATTGGGAACAACGACGTAGTGCAATAACGGTACGCCCGATGAACTCAAAAGCCGAAGCATCGATGTAGTACAATAACGGTACATCCGATCAACCAAAAGCCGAGAAAGAACATGGGTCGCTAGCCCATAAAAGAAATGAGGTGAAGCTCAATAAAACGAGGTACAATCCCCCAAGTGGACAAAGAGACATCGCACATTGCTAGTCTAAACCATAAAATGATCATCATCGATCATCAAGAAGTGTCGATTACACTAAGCTAGTAAATATAAGAGTTTATCTTCATGTCCCATAACCACTTGCTTAACTCAAATATTTACGAACAGATTGTAGATTTCCACTCGAAAATTGTCACAAGAGTTCAATCGAACAAGTCCAAGAATTAACCGGCGAAGTAAACGCAAGTGTTTCATACCACTTGTTTTGCTAAGCCGTTTAATTAGATTTTCTCATACGAATGAGTTAAAGGTTTGTATATACTAATAGATTAGAAAACGGTTTTATAAACGAGCTTTGTATTAAAAATAGAGTTGAAATCATCTTTGTAAAAGAGTTTGCATATTTACTACTAGTATAGAAACCTTTGTATTTTAAAGTGACAAATCATAGAAATGATTGTAGAAACAATCAATCATCAAAAATTCACATTCGAAGACGTGAATCAAATCCATAAAAATCGATACCGAATCCATCAAAATGGATAATCCCAAAAATCCCGAAAAAGAAGTTATCAAAGTCAATATAAATGATAACAATAAATCGGATCAACCAGAATCGATTAAAATTGGAATCCCACACAAAATAGGCAAATTGGGCTGGGACAAGCAGATTCAGACGTCTGAGTTGTATATTTCAAACGTTTGAAACTGGGGCTCAAGCAATACTTTGCCTAGGCCAATGATGGCTAAATGATATCGGAAGCAATCGGATGAGTGACGATGGCTAGAGGTTTACGCAAAACGACTACCCAACCTTAAAGACTCACCAATTCACCCCAACCAACATGCCCAACAACTATATAAGGATTTTTCATCGATTTTGACTTCAAACGCTAAAAATTGGAATGTTCACCAAATCAATTCAAATGAAAAGCAAATGAACATAAATAAGTGTTAGGAATTCATGCCTAACATCAAAGATAGGTATAGACTTAGATGTGAGATAAAAATCTCATCTTTTAAACCCAAACACGAATGATAAGCTTTAGAACAAGCAATAGGTTAATCTCTCTTCAATAATACCTCAAAAACTTCAATCTATAATCAAAGATGAAGTTTCCTCAAAGTTAGGGTTACGAACATTTCAGAAATTGAAGAGGAAATGAGATGGAGAAGAAGAAGAGAAGGCTTACCTAAGCTTCACTTGGATTTTGGAGCAAGAATTTGAGATTGCAAAGAAAATAGGGCTTGGAGTTTTAATTTCTCATTCCTCTCCCCATTATCAGTTGAGCTAGAGTTTTTAGGAAATGAATGAGTGAATGGAGAGGAGAGGGGCTGAGTTAGGGTATAGGATGAGTTGGGTGAGACCCAAACCCAAAAGCCCACTAAGAAAATAGAAAAATTCAACTCGCTCCAAACATATCGAAGCTTATACTCAAAAAAGTCGCAAACACCATTTTGAATCAATGGAAGTGGTCTCGAGTCCAAAATGTTGATTCTGAACTTCACTCTTCATTCAGACGTCTGAAATATGCAAATCAAACATCTGAATCTGGAAAAAAAATAAGAATTTTCCATCTTCATTCAGACGTCTGAAATGCACGATTCAGACGTCTGAATCTGGAAAAATAAATGTTGTTCCAGAACAATATTCAGACGTCTGAATGGTATATTTCAGACGTCTGAAAATGGCTATTTTTGCCTATTTCCTCTCTGGTTTGATTCGAACCATTTCAGACGTCTGAACTACCCCATTCAGACGTCTGAATCTGTGTTTGAAGGTGTTTTCGAATAGCCACTTCCAATTAGCACTATCCACAAAGAATTTTCACTAATTCGACTGTTCTTCAACGAATAGTGACTTTTTCGGACTAAAATCCGATTAACGATGCTATATATAAATTAAACATTTAAATATACGAATCGTAAAATATGCGGGTTGTTACAGACTCCCCTCCTTGTTGGAAACCACTTGGCTTCTGATGCCCGGCTTTCACTTGTTGGAAATTCAAACATTGCTTTATCTACAAGCCTACGTCCCTTTCCATACCTTTCCATAAGAAACTTTTTTTCATATCCTGATACATCTTAGTTCCTTCAGGATGTATAGTAAACTTTGATCAATGACACTCCCTAAGAACTTCCTTCCTTAGGTTACCAACATCTGGCATACGTAGCCGTCCCTTCTTCCTTAACCATCACCTCTGGTCAAGACTAAAATCTTTTAGATCATCAATCTATGATCCACTTTCCAATCTTCTAATCCTTTTGGCTAACAGTGGATTATCTGTTTGCTTAGAAGCAATCCTTTCGATCAATACCGATCGAACTTCCAAACAAGACAACATGGCAGTATTTTGACTAGAACTAGCAGTCGATCTGAATCACACTATAAGTAGTTAACGCCTCTAAATCCCTTCATTCTGCTAACATAGCTAAGACCACATTCTGATGTTTTCTACTAAGTGCATCTGCCACTTTGTTTCCTTTCCCTGCCGTATATTCAATACCAAAATCATAAGCGGCTAAAAATTCCAACCACCTCTGCTATCTCATATTCAACTCCTTCTGAGAGAATAAATACTACAGTGATTTGTGATCCATAAACAATTCGAATATTTCCCCTAAGAGGTAGTGTCTCCACACTTTCAATGCGAAAATCATCGCCGTCAACTCCAAATCATGAGTCAGATATCCGACTTCATGCGGTCGGAGCCGTCGAGAAGCATAGGCAATTACTTTACCCCTTTGCATCAACACAGCTCCTAACCCTATTCTGCACCCATATGCGTACACCACTAAGTCCCGATTACCATCTGGCCAACTAACACGGGCGCATTGGTCAACGAATGCTTTAACTTAAGGAATACTTCCTCACATTTATCAGACCAAACAAACTTTACGTCCTTTCTGGTTAGTTTAGTCAGGTGTGCTGCTATCCGCGAGAAATCCTTAATAAATCTCTGATAATAGCCAGCTAATCCATGAAAAATCTTATCTCGGTCAATGTCTCAGGTCCCAACCATTTACGGCTTTGATTTTAGCTAGATCCATTGACAACTCTTTCTCTAAAACTACATGACCAAGAAACTTTACTTCTCTTTTCTTGAAATGACACTTTGAAAACTTTGCTTTTAGTTGATGCTGCATCAATGTCTCAAACACTATTTTAAGGTGAATCTCATGATCTCTTTCATCCTTAGAATATATCAAAATGTCATCAGTGAACACCAATACAAATCTATCCAAGTGCTCTCGGAATATCTACTTCATTAAGTCTACAGAGAAAGCAGACGCATTAGTTAACTCGAATGGCATTACAAACCACTTGTAAGAACCATACCTTATTCGAAACACCATCAAAGAAATACTTTCCTCCTACACCCTCGATTGATGGAACCCTGTCACTAAATCTGATTAGGAAAATACTTTGACTCCACTCAACCGATCAAATAAATCATCAATTTTCGACAAAGGATATCTGTTCTTTATCGCCTTCTCATTTAGCTTACGATAATTAAGGCATAATCTCAACGCTGTCCGGTTTCTTCACGCATACTGCGGTTGCTTTCCAAGGTGAATTGCTCGGTCTAATAAAGTTCATTCCTTCCAAGTCCACTAACTGCACTTTTAACTCCTTCATCTCGGTATGTGTCATCCTGCTAGGTGGTCTACTAACGGGTTCAACTCCAGGTACAAGATCTATTCGGAACTCGATAGCTCGTTTCGGTGGTAGTCCTATAATAGGCTTAAAAACATTTGTAAATTCTTTTACAACATGACCCGATTTAACACATCTTATACTTCTATGGCACCCGTTAAAGCATAAACTTATTGACTCGAATTCTCAACTAAGTATATGATTCAGTGACTACCATCAGAGTGTCTCAATCATATTTTCCTGTCTTGGCAATATATCCTAGCATCACATCTACTCAACCAATCCGTACCCAAAATAATTCCAAAACTCGCAAAATCAAACACAAACAAACTGCAGGTACAAGTATAACCTAGCAACTCAAATTCTAGATATTCATATCTCATCCCTAGAGTTGCATAACCTCCTATTGAATTCGCTACCCTTAAGGAAGTAGCAAAGTGTAATGGTTCTAAATTCAACTTATCTACCAAACACTAAGAGATAAATAATTGCAATGCTCTAGTAGAAAACAATACTCTAACTGGTATGTTATGAATCAAAAGCATACCTTCCACCATAGACTTTCCTTTCTCAGCAGCAGTCGGTCTTGACGCAGACAGCTCCAAAGCAAACACGTTTCCTTTATTAGCCTTGGCGCTTATGGACATTTGTTCATGTAATGCCCCACTTGGTCGCAGTTAAAGCACTTCACATACTGCCTTCCCACAACCGTCTTGCCATCACTAGATCGACACTCATTAGAATAATCCCCCTTCTTGTCACACTTATAACAAACAATATCTGCTTTCCCTTTATTGGCAGTTCCACCCTTCTGAGCTCCCTTCTTGTTGAAGAACTTCCTCTTCTTATTCTGAGAAATCTGGGTTTCCACCGACTTTTCTTTATCAAAAGACGCATGCACTCCCCATTCTTATAGCCATTTCCATCGCTACATTACTCGGATCTCGAAGATATGGCATTGTCGCTTTAGCATTCTCCGGCCTCAACCCCCACATGAACTTATCATTCCTCTTAATTACTGTATCTATAGTGGCATACCCATACCTGGATAGCTCATCAAACTTCGTAGCATATTCTAACACCGACATTTCCCTTTGCTCCAATTCTATAAATTTCCTAAGCAGGATTGACTTGGTTACTTTAGAAAAAAATCTTCCCTCGAATCTCTTTCAAAATTCAACCTAAGTCAATTCCTCTTCTGGCACTCCAACGGTCACTCCGTTGCACCAGTACAAAGAAGCTCCTTGCATCTGCCTTGCGGAAAAGCCTTGTCTTTTGGTCATTAATCAACCCTAGGTCAGCAAAGATTCTTTCATAGTGCAATAGCCAATTCTCCACTTCAATAGCATCCTCAGTTCTAAGGAAAGGCTTTCCTCCAAGACTAGTGTAATCTCGATTCAGCTTTACATTGTTATTACCAACCGACACCACGGGATTAATTCCTCCCGCATTTACAGCATTCCCTCCAATTACACTTGCAGCTGCTCTAGCTTGCATCAGATTGACGAAGAACTGATACATAGTCCCCATATATATTGGTGGGGTTCCAGCACCTACATTAGCATTTGCATTTTAATTAGCATTTGCCTGTCGACGTTGGTTCCTTCTGGTATTGGGTCGAACATTTCCATTGGTTGTAGTGCTTATATTAAACTCAGTTAATTTTTAAAATTTTAGTTAATTTTTATAAAAATTAGTTAATTATTATAAAAATCTATTAACTTATTATTAAACTTAATTAATTTTATCAAACTTAGTTTTATTATTATTATTATTATTATAAGTTTGTTAATTTTTATAATACTTAGTTAATTATTATAAACATATTTATTTTTTATAAAACATAGTTAATTTATTCAAAATATTGTTTATTATTATTATTATTAAACTTATAAATTATCTCAATTGCTAAAACTTAAAATGTCATAACTTATATTTTAATTAACTTAAACTTATGAATTATCTCAAACTTAAACTTTATTAACTTAGTTAATTTTTATAAATTCTCTCAAACTTATAAATTTTTCATAAAGTTAGTCAGTTTATTATTATTATTATTGTAAACTTAGTTAATTTATTATTTACTAATATAAACTTAGTTAATTTTTATAAACTTATTTAATTTTCATAAAACTTAGTTAACTTAGTTAATTTTTATAAACTTAGTTTTTGTTATTATTGTTATTAATTAAAACTAGTTGACTTGATTAATTTATTATTATTATTCTTGTTGTTGTTGTTATAAATTTAGTTATGTTTTATCTAATTATATATTATTACTACTATTGTTGAATCAGCTGATTATGTTTGTTTGGTTGAAACTTATTATGAAACAAAAGTGTATTGTGCAAATTCACAAATTCAGAGGCTAGAAGAGGGAATTCTATAATATATTATACTTGGTGTTTATTATGATTATTAAGCTTATTACCAAGTTCAGTAATCAAAATAACTTATCAAATAGCGCACGTTCTAATTCAGTATCATCACTGTGTATCTATGTTTGTTAATAATTTTGGTTAAAACCACTTATCATCATTAAGTGATTAGCCTCACAACAAGCAACTCATTACGTGTATTTGTATCCCCTTTCATCTTTATTAATTATTTTTCATTCTAAGTTAATTAGTCACGCACAATAGGGCTTTCTTAATAAATTTGTATCATTTTCATATTCTTGGGACATAAAGTATGTTTAGATAGGCAAACTTTATCAACATTCTTAAATTTGACCTCACAAATCTTTACTTTTAATATATTTACTACCGGCAACATTTCATGAATATATATAGCTACACATTTTTCATTTACCTTTCCTCTCAACAGACACATTATTCATTTAGTCATTTACATTTTTCATTTAGTCATTTACCTTTCCTTTCAACAGCTTATCAATCAATTTTTGTTTCTTAAAACTCAAGTCAATTCACCCTGTTTAATTTATTTTCTGCAATCTGTATCTCAATGCTCTAACAAGACTCATGACAGAGTATCAACAATATATATATATATACATAATATATAATAAAACCAAAAAAGGTTCAATTTTGGTTGGAATAGAAAACTAACAAGGCTCGCTGTATAAGTTCCATCAAAAGTGGTGATAACAAGTGTACAATTTAATTAGTTTCTTTATATTTTGGACTGAAAAAACTGTGAGTTTTGAATGTTCATATAGCAATGCTCTAAATAAAAGGTAACAACCATGCACGTGAAGCAAACTACCTCATAACATGTAGAAAAAAAATCTCCTATGAGAAAATTACCTCATCGAATTTTGAAGCTGGGCTATCATCATAGCGAGCAAGGAAGAAACCACCAAGTGTGTACCTACCAAATCATCTATCTTTAAAGTAATCAACTGATAATTATCAGCAAGAAACAAAATAGCAGAGTTTGTCTGCTTTTAGTTAATGGATGAGTCAGTAGACTCCGTTTGCTTTTAGCTACTGGTCTGAAGTTATCCAAATTGTTCTGTGAAAAAAAGGTGAAAGATATATATCATAAAAGTTTTGAATAAAAGTAAATGTATTCATTGAAATGTACTTATAGTCAGATATCTAAAGAAACATGTATGAAAAACTTTAATAATGCCTATAGTGCTCGATAGTCCATCTATACACAATATAAACCAATATATGTTGATTGCGAAATGTGTGTTTGTAGATAAATAGTGTAGTGATGGTTTAATCACTACTAGTCGGTATTTTTACTCAGTCGCTCTTCGAAAGCAACTCAGTATAAAACATTAAAAATTATAAGCTGTGACATCCCGGAATTTCTAGCAATATCAATTTAATAATCTGTGTTGAAAATTTAAATTGATTTGATTATTTTTGTTGATAAATTCAAATTGATTTAATAATCTTCTTTTGAATAAATATTTAACTGATAATTTATCTTTTAAAAAGCTAATAATTTGTTTTCTATTTATAATGTATATATATTTGTATATATTGTAAATAGAAATCTTTGGTTGGAATCTAATAAATAAATAAATCTTGTTTTCAAATTCTAATATATTTTTGGTAATTTGGAAATTAGGATTTAATATAGAATATATAGTTTTAAAATAGTTAAGGTAAATGTTTAATTGATTTAAATATATATCTTAGCTTAAGTTCAAGAACTAAATAAAAAGGTTTGTTTTAAAATATGGTTTAATAAATATGAGATATTAATTCATTTAAATAATAACAGGAAGTTATAATCTCTTTTATAAATTATTTAATTTGACAAATTATTGTTTTCAAATAACATTTAGCAATGTATTGTTATATATATATATATTTAAAATAGAAGCGTTATTTTCAAATTAAATATGTTGTTATACATATATGTATAAGTTTTTAATTGTATATATATATACACACATAGTTTTGTTTTATTTTCTCTAAAATGTAATTCATAAATATAAACAATAAATATATATATATATAGGGAAAGAAAAGATAATAAATATTTAAGTTAGAATGGAAAATATACATTGGATAAATTCTTTCATCTTGTTAAATATAGAAAACTTATTTATATTACAATACAAAGCATAAGACAATTGAAGTTCTGGAAAATATATGTTGTAAGGCTGTAAGTAATCATGCTAGGCAAGGAAATGAAACACTTTGATAGTTCTGGAAACAAATGTAGATGCAAGGCTGTAAGTAATTTGTAGGCAAGAATAAACTAAGTATAAAAGAAAAAAATATGTCTTCATGTTGTACAGGAAATTGAGCATCTACACTTGAAAAAGAAATAAGGAAAACATATGTTCTTGTTTACTCAGTAAAACAGCTATGTACATATAAAAAGAAAAAATATACATGTTACAGGCATAACAAAGCAAAGTAAAGATATGAAATATCTTTGTATACAAAATGGTTCAGAGAAACATAAGTATGAGATATGTATGTGTAGACATAAGGACACAAGGCATTTAATGTTTATATCTCTAGTACATTGTATAGTTCACTTCAGCCCCCATAGAGAAAAAAATCTCTGACCCAAAACTTAATATAATCTTGTACAATACTGTAAACATCTTGTATAAACATTTGTTCCATAGCTATCTTTCTCTATTTTATTTCGTTTACAAAAAGAAACTTAACAATCCAGTAAGGACATTAACAACTGAAGCTTCAGTTCAACTCAAACAAACATGGAGATTTAAAGGAGTTCCAGTTAGCAATTTTCCAGTTTTTAAAGTTTTCAAAAGCCTGTTCAAAATAAAGGCTACTCTGTTCTTCATTTTCAAATAAACTGGTGAGTAACATCTTTTTCAAAGCTTAATTGTAAATCTGGTTGCAAGTTGAGATCTGGAATGTGTTTTTGTGTGAATATATCTTGTGAAGTTCATGCATATAC
The DNA here is from genome assembly GCA_030737815.1 of Allium fistulosum. Classification (NCBI taxonomy): domain Eukaryota; kingdom Viridiplantae; phylum Streptophyta; class Magnoliopsida; order Asparagales; family Amaryllidaceae; genus Allium; species Allium fistulosum. The sequence continues at coordinate 572,425,499 of CM060906.1, forward strand.
TGATATACATATATGAATGAATGAATAAGTGTGCATGTTGTTGTATTTTGGTGTTATTCTGTTTTTAGTCTTCCAGGCTCCTGATTTAAACAAGAAATCAAAACCTCATGATCAAACCTTTGTTGGGATTTAAGATTCAATCAAAAGCTGGTTGTTACAATATATATTCTTGATTAAAAATTATAATTAAGTAAACTAAATTTTGAATATCTCTAGGAAGCAAAAAGAACAGAACAATCTTCATATATGTCAAATTTCGAGTTTCTTAATTCACGAATCCATGGATATAAATTGAATTTGTATACAAAAATAGGATTTTTAAAACAAGATACATGATTTTTAAAGGAGGGAGTGACAGTTCGAGTTCGACTGTTTTGGGCATTTCGAGTCGCCGTGGGCGATCGCGTTGATCGGGGAGGTCGGGACTGGGGCTGGAGATGCGGGGGTGATCGTGGGGTCTGGGAAAAATGCTTGGAGGTTGATCAAAGCCTTGTGGAAGCGGCAGCGAGTAGTTTTATTCTGGTGACCTAGTTTTTAGCGTGGTCTGGAACCAAGGTGATTTCATCACCATGAGACGATCGAGTGTAGCGAGCTTCGGGGTGATGGAAGCCGGGTCGATGACGAGGACATGGCCGGAGGTGATGGCTTTCAGTTGGTATCAGAGCGTTAGGTTGAGTGAATACCTAGGCTCTGGAGTGGTGTCTATCTTGAGAGAGCGTACTTGTATTTTTGATATATATATATATATATATATATATATATATATCTACCTATCTGTTGGGTTACCTGTTCGGGTTTTCCAATATAAGTTATAAAGGTAGATAGGGTAGTGGTGTGTTTAACACGACTACCAATGGTTAGAGTTTGTTGATGTTGGAAGCGTATCTGCCGAGACTGTAGACCCAATACCGTCTCGAGTGAATTTTTGTTGTGGTGTAAGGATTTCACCAATCTCTGAAGGGAATCTGTTAGGGTTCGAAGTCCATTTTCTTTGAAGTGTAAGTTGGATGAGCTAGAATTTGGATTCTGACAGTTGAGCAGAAGCTAGTGATGGTATCTTGATACCTCAGGAATTAGTAGCTGTGTGATGAGACAAGTGACTATGGATGTCTCCGAAGATTTTTCTTTGGAACAAGTTTAAGGAAGTTTTGGCATCAGTGGCAGCGTCGCAGTTCAGAATTGTTCTGTGTGCAGGGAAGGGGTTATCTGTCAGCAGTTTTCTAGAGGTGAAGTTCAGTAGCAGCAGTGTGGACCCATTTTTTCTTCTTCGATGGATTGGCTAGATATGCTTACGATGTTCTGATTGGTAAAGAGAGAACAGTTTTCTTTGGATATTAGATTGGGTTGATCGCAAAAGTGACTTGCGATAGTTGAGTGTTCTCTTGGTTTGTCAGAAATCTTTCGGGATTTCTGAGTTTTCTCTTTATGGATCTGTTGAACCATATTTCGAGGATGTGTTGTTCAGTTGGTGCTCGTGTGTATCATCAGCATTTCCATCTACTCAGATCAGAGTTGCGCAGCGGAAGCAGTTTGGGAGTGCATCTGTTTCATCTTTTCGGATAGGCAAAGTAAGTTCAGTCTTCTGATGTTTGAGGAGTAGAGTTTGTGTTCTTGGATTGATTGTGAGTGGATCATTTTGATGAGTTGTTTTGAGAAGTTTCAGCGAAGGTTGAGCTGATCAGTAGGGATGAAGGCAGCCCAGGATCGTCAGATGAGTTTTGTGGATAAGAGACGAAGAAATGTGGATTTCAAAGATGGAGATTTGATTTTGGGGTAAGTTTTCTCCGATCAAAGGAGCTTCAAGTTTGGTAAGATTTGGAAGTCAGCACCGAGGTATCTTGGATCTTTTCTGTATTTGGAAGGGTAAGAGTTGGTCTTCCGGAATGAATTGTCAGTTTGGATAACTGGGATTCGATGTGTTTCACGTACCTCTGAGGGAGTATGTGTAAGATTCTATCTCTGGTTTTGGAACCAGCAGTTCTGGAGGTTTGGTCGTTGAATCAAACTTGTCTATGGTCTGATATCCTGTCTAGTTTTGTAGATCTAGATGAGTAGGAGCTCTGTAGCTTAGTAGTATAGTTTTGTTTGGATTTTGTAGAGCGAGTATCCTAGTATTTTTACTTGGGAAACTCTAGATAGTCCTATCCTGATTTTGTCGGGATAGTTAGATTTGTTTGATTGGATGAGTTGGTTGCTATGGTTGTTAGCATATGATTAATATATGCTTGTGTTTTAAAATTAAATCTTTAATTAGATTATTAAATTACCTTTGTTTTAAATTTCGGGGACGAAATTCTTTTAAGGGGGAAGGAATGTGACATCCCGGAATTTCTAGCAATATCAATTTAATAATCTGTGTTGAAAATTTAAATTGATTTGATTATTTTTGTTGATAAATTCAAATTGATTTAATAATCTTCTTTTGAATAAATATTTAACTGTTATTTTATCTTTTAAAAAGCTAATAAATTGTTTTCTATTTATAATGTATATATATTTGTATATATTGTAAATAGAAATCTTTGGTTGGAATCTAATAAATAAATAAATCTTGTTTTCAAATTCTAATATATTTTTGGTAATTTGGAAATTAGGATTTAATATAGAATATATAGTTTTAAAATAGTTAAGGTAAATGTTTAATTGATTTAAATATATATCTTAGCTTAAGTTCAAGAACTAAATAAAAAGGTTTGTTTTAAAATATGGTTTAATAAATATGAGATATTAATTCATTTAAATAATAACAGGAAGTTATAATCTCTTTTATAAATTATTTAATTTGACAAATTATTGTTTTCAAATAACATTTAGTAATGTATTGTTATATATATATATTTAAAATAGAAGCGTTATTTTCAAATTAAATATGTTGTTATACATATATGTATAAGTTTTTAATTGTATATATATATATACACACACACAGTTTTGTTTTATTTTCTCTAAAATGTAATTCATAAATATAAACAATAAATATATATATATATAGGGAAAGAAAAGATAATAAATATTTAAGTTAGAATGGAAAATATACATTGGATAAATTCTTTCATCTTGTTAAATATAGAAAACTTATTTATATTACAATACAAAGCATAAGACACTTGAAGTTCTGGAAAATATATGTTGTAAGGCTGTAAGTAATCATGCTAGGTAAGAAAATGAAACACTTTGATAGTTCTGGAAACAAATGTAGATGCAAGGCTGTAAGTAATTTGTAGGCAAGAATAAACTAAGTATAAAAGAAAAAAAATATATGTCTTCATGTTGTATAGGAAATTGAGCATCTGCACTTGAAAAAGAAATAAGGAAAACATATGTTCTTGTTTGCTCAGTAAAACAGCTATGTACATATAAAAAGAAAAATATATACAAAGACAAGTACATACGAAATTTGAAATAAAAGATATGTTTGTAGACATGAAGGACAAGGCATTAAATGTTAAAACATCTCTAGTACATTGTGTAGGTCTATCAGCCCCCAAGTAAAAATAAATCTCTGACCTGTTTGTACCAAAAGAAAATAAACAACCCTGTATATTTGTATACATATTTATCAATCTATCTCACTCCATTTTCATTTACTAGAAACTTAGCATTTTCATTTTTTCAAAACTGAAGCAAGCAACAACTCAACTATAAACAACAATTCAAACTTAAACAAAAAAACTCAGTTTAAACATCAACAAAAATCAGAGGTCTAGAGAAGAAGTTTTCAGCTTGCAACTTCATGCCTGGGTCAAAATTGATGTACTCTGTCTTCATTCTAGAACCTGGTGAGTAACATCACAAATTTAAAAAGTTTAAGTTTATAAATTCTGTTGCATACTCATCACTGAAAATAACATGTTTGTGAGTATATGTATAAGTATGTCTCTGTGCATATATATGAATATCTAATTGTGTGCATACTATGTTTATGAATTGTGCTCTGCTTTGTCTCCCAGGGTCAAGTTTTTATTTAAAATTCCTTCCACATGATCTAGCTCTTGTTAGGATCTGATTATCAAACAAATATTGTTTGATTCAACCTATATTAATGTTTAAAGATCTAAGTAGTTAAAATAAGGCTTGTTTGTCTCTGGAAATATTTAATCAACTGTGTATGTTAAATAAGATGAAAAATCAAACTTTTAAATTTATAAAATTCAGTATCATAAATTGAATACTAAAATCAAAATATGATTTTTAAAACAAAAATGGAAACTTTTAATTGAAAAATAAAGGAGCAGTTACAGATGAACAAAAATCATTCTTTTACAAAATTCTGCCGATTTAATAAATTATTGATGCTGAAATTTGTTATGGAGTTAGATTCTTGATTCGTGGATATAGGAAAAATATTGGAAATTTTTTCTAATGCAAGATTGTGTAACTCGAATTGAAATTAGGGTTTAACTCATGGTTTTGTCGAGGCTGAGTTTTTCAATTCGTTCGTCTTCTTCGATCGACCGAGTTCAACGTGGTTCTAGGGAATGAAAGAGGGGAGGTTGACGAGTGTTTGGCCGGAGTTTCCGATCTTCTAGTGGTTGGGGTTGTAGAGGCGACGCATTGCTAGGTTATGGAGGCATTTCCTATTCGTGTTCCAGGATTCAAGTTCGTACTCGAATTCGTCTTTGAGAGGAGGATGGGGATTTAGGTGGTCGGGAATTGGGTTGTAGATGATAGTCGACTTGCTTGACGAGGTGACGTCGACTGGAGAAGTTCATCGGTGCTGTGCACGTGCACAGATTTGGGAATGTCAGCCTGGAAGTGTCTGGGACGAACGCGTTTTTTTTGGCGTATGACTCGGGTTATTCGAGTACTTTACTCGAAGTAATAGGGGGTCTGACTCGAAGCAATTTACTTTGCCTCGGGTTAGTTTTAGTTTGTATAGGCTTTATAAACCTGTCTGCAAAATTTAAATTTTAAAGAAATTTAAATAAATTTGAATCTGTGAGCAAGATTTAAACATAGTTTAAATCCAATTCTAAGTTTAGTTTCAAATAAACTTTGAATTTAAAAGTAAATTTGTTTGCAAACAAATAATTAAACTTGGTTTTTGATAAGTTCTTTTATAAAAGGATTTTAAATGTAAGTTAAAGGATTAGATAACTTGAATTTGCAAGTTGAATAGCGATGTATTTTAAAGGCTTAATTTTTAAATAAAATTAAGTAAACTTGTTAAAGGCTTTCCTTATATAAGTTTCCTATGTAAATATATAATCATTTTGGAACCTTAAATTCAAAAGGAAATGTGGATCTAAATTTAAAAGTGTAAGGTTTAAATACACTTGAATACTAATGAAGTTATTAATAAAGAAATGGATTACCTTAAAAATGATTAAGGTAATTAAGTGATTTAATTAATAAGGTAATTAAGGGATAAATTATTTTTATAAATTAATGATTTAGATTAATTTATAATTAAAGATTAATTAAAAGTGATTAAGAAATGTTATTAGTTAATGAAGATAATTAACTAAAGAGTATTAAGTATTAATTAAGGTGATTAATTCTAATAATAAATTAGATTTATTAATTAAAGATAATCATTTATGAAATGTTTAAGTAATTACATAAATGAAGTAATTAAAGGAATTTATTACTTAATATAATTTATTGAGTTTAATTTGATTTGTTTAAGTTAATTAATTTAGTTTAATTAATTTAAATTAATCATTGAATGATTTGATAAGTAATTGCTTAATGTAATAAATGAAGTATAATTATTTAGTGAAGTAATTAATGGTAATTACTGTATGTAATTAATTGAAGAAGATTTAAGTATGATAGTAATTTGGATTAAATTACTTGGTTAAATTAATCTAGGGATTAATTGCGATAATTAATTAAGGAGTAATTAATTTATTAATGAAGTAATTAAGGGTAGTTAATTACTGAATGGGATTAATCAAGATTGATTAATAATATGGTTTAAGTAAAGATTAATTTCTTAATGTAATTAATTTGAATGGAATAATTAATTAAAATAGGGATCATTAAATTATATAAGTAATTTTGAGTAATTAATTAATGTATTAAGGATAAATGTAATTAATTATAGTTAATTAATAAATAGAGTAATTAAAGGTTAATTACTGTATTTGGTTATGGATAATTAATTTGTGAAATTAATTAAAGAGTAATTACTCGAATGTAATTAAAGGTTAGTTAATCAAGGATGATTAATTAAGATGGGAATTAGAGAAGGATCAATTAATTGATTTGAAGTTAATTAATGGTTATGTAAGCAAGATTTATAATGATGAAGTAATTAATTTAATGGGGTTTTTAGGCTCAAGGAAAAAGTTAGAGAAAAATTTAGTTTCAAGGACATGAAGTTTGTTCTTTAGGCTGAAGGACACTTTTTAGTGTAAATCACAGAATGATAGTTGTAACTATCATTTTCAGTTTACACTAAAAAGTGTCCTTCAGACTAAAAAACAAACTTGTTGTCCCTGAGACTAATTTTTTTTAGAAGTTCTTCCTTGTGCCTATTTACCTGTAATTTAATTTACTTTAAATTAATTAGAGATAAGTAATTAATTAAATTAATTTTAAATTAATTATAAATGGTGTGATTATTAATCCTTGCTTATGTATTGATGGATGATATTGATTTCCTTGAGTGGTTTGAAATCTCAGATATGAGATAAGTAATGTTGTGTGATATGGATTATCTATCTGTGATATTGTAGATTATCTATCTGTGATATTGTGAATTATCTATCTGTGAGTATATAGATAATATTGAATTGAATTGTTTTAACTTTAAAACAACTTGGCCTTAAAAGATACGATTTGGTTTCGATGAGACCGGGATCGGGTTTCCAGATTTGGATATCCGAAAACCACATTGATCCAAATTAACGATAGGTCGTGAATCTCAAGTGAAGATGAAGATTCAGAGTGCAAGGGTTATTGTCGTTAATTCTGACGGTGATTCCAAAATGAGTGTAACGAGATAATGCCTTTGGTTTCGTTCGAACCCGGAACGAACTTGTATGGATTGAATGCTTTCAGAACATCGTCAGGTGGACGATGAGCATTCTAAGTGATGAGTTCTGATAAGGTAATCGTAGCCTCAAGCCTCATCAACCGGGAATGGCTAAAATAGGGGAGGTGCAGCAAGGCTTCGTGGGTCGCACCCACTTGAGAGTGAGATTTACCCCTGTCTAGATGTCCCTTTTTATTTCGGCTGTGTGGGCAGTTTTGAGCTCCAACTGCCGGGGTTGTTTCGTTCGAGACTATCCAGTAAGGGATGGTTCCGGCTTTGTGTTGCAGAGGAGCGGGCGTACTCCTCGGTACGCTGATCTAGGCCAGGTATTATGACGGGCGGTACCCCAGTAGCCCTGCCATTGTATGGAATCCAAAATCCAATAAGTGCCATCGGATTTGATTGTAAACCTAGTATGCTGGAATTTAATGAATGTAACAATTTCGGCTATTTTCTATTTACTTGAAAACCCTAGACCTATTATAATATCACTGAATTTCCTATCAAAGTTTTAGTTAGCGTATGGTAAAAACTTTTCCATGTTTATGTGTGGGAAGTCTTACGTGATACCTTTTCCTTTCAAAGGATTTTTAAAGTTAGGCAACTTTAACCTGTTACTCATACCAGACCCATGTCTGACCCGGAGTTTATTTCTATTTTTCTTAAACTCTCGGGTACTCAATTTTTTACGAGTAGCCAAGGGATTCAGGTTAGCTTTGACGAATTGTGGAGGAGCAATGGAGCAGGAGGCTTCAGCGTGTAGATATATATAGTGTTCCGTTGTGTTGGTATCTCTGTGTTGTATTTGAGTTGTGTCGAGTTGTATTAACTAGACAGGTGTTTATAACTGTCTAGTATGTGATGTATTATCTGTGTAACTCTGATGTATATGTTATTATGTAATCTCTTATGTGATATATTATATTTCATTCGTTCCGCTGTTGAGATTCTGATGTTGTTTCTTCTTTCTTCTTTATCTTTTCTATTTCTCACCCCTTTCTTTCTTAAGAATGATGCAACTTTCCGGTAGTAGAAAGTTGGGTCGTTTCATAAGCTCCGATCTCCACAAAATTTTTAAATTCGTAGCCACTCTTTTATCATAATCAACCAAAAAGGATATTAGTTCCCAAACAACATTCCCCCAGATACAACATGTAATAAAATGATAAAATGACAATACTAAGCTCAGTTTATGCGAAAACAAAGATATTACATCATTATGGTATATAAACTTTAAGCATTTTGATATCATTGTATCTTCTTTACCATTTTCCAGAAGTTGAGTTCTATAGTTAAACCAGCATTGGTTAAGGAATTATTTTAGTGAGAGGCTGGCTTCTTCAGTTTCAAAAAAGGTGGGAAATTCAAATAGATAAAATTTTGCATCATTTTTGCTAATATGACAACACTACATGAAAAAAAATGTGGTAGCAAAAGAATTTGGACAAATAATAAGGTTTATACCCAGTGAGATGACAGGCATTATATGATGTAAAAGGCAAATATGTTACCCGACTCTCTAGTGCAAGAAGTATCACTAAAAGTGGCACCACTACTATATCCTAGACAATTCAACAAATCAAACCAGATGTTACTTATCACTAAGTGTATCACTAAGAGCTATTTCAGATCATTGGGCGACGTCGATCATAAATAGTAGTCTTTTGTGCTTCCTTTAGTAAATATATTGCAATGTTTGGATATTTAGCTAGAGTTCTTATCCTCTTTTTTGAAAAGTATTCCCAGTCGTGAAAAGGAAGATGTATATCAAAAGATGTTTATCTGCTTGGTCTTACACTTCTTGAAATATTCACTAGCAAAAAAGTAGGTTCTGCTAATGAACTAAAGAAGCTGAAACTAGAGGTGTGCTTTTATTCCTCAATATTAGTTACATGCTATATAAAGTTCTTCACATGTATTTATATTATTTGAAAACTATACAGTAATACATATATGAATATTATTTGATAATCAAAGATATCATATTTCATAATAAACACTTAATAAAGTGGCTGTATTGGTAATATTCAATTGTAGGAATGTTTAAGTGAAGGGTCTGCAAAAATTAGCATCAATTATAGATCAATCAATCCACTACACTTATGAAATCAAATCCTTGTAGAATTTAATTGATGTTGCACTGAAGTGTCTAAATAAAAATGTTAAAGACAAACCCTCTATAGACGACATCCTTTGGAATTTGCAAAACTCTGTTCAAGTCCATAGATAATAGACCCTCCATGAATTTAATTACTTTGGAGCTCGATTAATCAGGAATTGGACTTTCATAATTTTCTTTGTCTGGCCTCCATGGGCATTCTCGTTAATATACCACTTTAATAAAGTAACAAAAATTTAAATTATTTTAAACTGTAATAAAAACAGCAACTCAATGAGGAACATTGATTTTAAAACTGATTATAGAAACAAACTGCAAATTATATTTTACATAAAAGAAGGTAGTGAAGTATTATTATTGTTACAAATATCAAATCGATGGAGCAGATTAGCGATTTAGGGTTTATAAAATTGATGCAGACGAGTGCGATTTAAGTTTTTGTAAAATTGATACAAATAGGAGAGATTTGGGATTTATGCAGAAATCCATAAGAACTATATAAAATCCATATATAGAATCAAATAACTCGTATATAAAATCGTAACCGATTTAGGGCTTGTAAAAATGGTGCAATCGAGCAGCGGATTGAAGGAGAAGTCGACGGACTATGGCGAAAGGAGCAGAATGATGGAGAGGAGTAGAGCGGTGGGGACGATAGAGGAAACATTATATGGGCTTGGTGAGTTTTGCTAAAATGAAGAGGAAAGTGAAACTTCTGAAATGTAGGAAGTGCTTTAGCATTGGCGGGGAAGGAAATTTTGGGGAGGCAGTAAGTTTTGGGAAGCCGCTAAATTTTTGCAGCGTTGGGTATACGAAAAATAAAGTGTAAAAATAATAATAGTTGCACTTACCATTGAAACGCTGCCAATAAGTGCATCTAAAGGCAGATTTTCTTGTAGTGCCACCAATATTTACTCTTCCATTTCCTGCTTCCATATCTTGCTTTCTCATAATCTGCATATAAGCCTTAATAAGATACAGAAGAACAGTCTAAGAGAGAGGGGAGAGTACCTACTTATATATAGCAAATACAAGTTCGTTACAATAACATTATCTCATACCCCAATCTTATTCTCTGATTCATTAGGATTATGTTTTCAAAAATCTTTAATCTTTTAAGTTTTGCATAAATTTATATTATGATACCAACTTGTAACATCCTCCACTTTGAGGTTCGAAACTAAGTGCTACGGATGCTGTACTCATCTATAGTATTAATTTTCAATGATAAAATGCGACTAGGTTAATCATATCAATAATCAGAAGCATATTAATACGAAAATTTTCAAATGCAATTTAATAGCAAACTTTCACATTTCATTTCATATATAATATTTCATATTCACAACATAATCCTATTTGTAATCCCACATCTAGAGAAAATATTATAATACTCCAAGAGCAACATTGAAGATGCCACCTTGGCTGATCAGAGTCTAATACTCGGCAATTATACATCTTGCCATTACATCCATTTAGACAAAACCAAACAACACAACATATTAGATAAGAACTCCTAACTAGCTAGATTGCCTCCTCCACATCTCCGGAAGCTTATTCGTCTTGTTGGAAACCCTTACTCATGACCTACTCAATTGCATACCCGAGAGTTTAAGGGGAAAATAAAAACTTCAAGTCAGACAACGGTCTGGGAATAATAACCTACCATCTCGAACCGATTGCAATAGTATAACTCCGATGTAACATTTTTGAAATGACTTTGTAATATATTATGTTGAGTAATATATATTGTTCCATTATGTTGTGATATTCTGGATTGTTTAGTCTCTTTGTTTCTCTATCTTCTTCTTTTCCCCTAATGATCTGACTTTCAGACACTTAAATGATCGGTACACGAATACCGTGTATGTATTAACTGTCATCTTTAGGTGTAAGAAAGGCAAATCGTTACGCCCTTGTTCATTACAAGATTGCCATATCGGTATTAATTCTACGCCGCATATCGACATCAATTCTATGCCGCATGTTTTATATTATGACTCCAACCAGAACAGATCCATTCTATACCAATGCAGTTGATATCATATGTATCCATTCAAATTGATGTCGCTGGGGTTCGGCATTGATATGGGTAACATGGAAATATCGTGATTATCATAAAAAACAGATTTATTTCTGCTAAAACTAATTACTTTTCACCAAATTTTAACTCTTATCAAATTTCTATTGGATAATACTATACTTCACCTACTTTTTTTCCAGAAAACCTATCGCAACCAATTTTTCATTCCCAAAACATACACCCACTTAATTAATTAATATCCTTAATGATTATTAGTTTAAATGCTCATCTAACATAATATATTCATAGTAATTTATAATTATTTAAGAAAAATCCCCAAAAGTCTCTAAAAATTAGAATTAATGTTTTCTTTCCCGTATAAAAATTTTAGGACCAAAATAGTTATATAATTATTTTTAATAATTAAAACCTGAATAAACACTAGTTCCTCCTTAGGAAACTCATAAAATATTTAATTTAACTTGGAAATTATGAAATTAAAAACCCATCTTCAAATTAATAATTTACACAGCATACCCGAAATCAAAGCATTTGGAGATTAAAAACTTAGGTTTTCCCTTTAAAACCAATCTAAATAATTTCATAAAAGTTTCACAAATCATCATTTTATCCAAACAATGATTATACACCCATAACTTGGTAAAAACTATCAAAATAATTCAGATACTACACATAGCCGAATTTAAGAACAAGAAAATAGAGATGGTTCACTTGTTAGTCACCTTAATTTAGATGTTGGAGTTGAGATTTGATGGTGTTTAGTTCCCCTAAGATTTATCTTTCAAATCTCGTTTGATTTCATTCCCATCTTCCCTTTAGAAATGGTTGGTGTAACGACCCATAATTTAATCACTTTGAACATGAATAGTTAATATGTTTTTAAATGATTAAATAATGGATTTTATATCTAGAAGTATTAACCCTGCCTAATAAAACAGAATAGTATAATTACTTGTCTAATAAAACAAGAAAGAATTATTAACCTAGCCTAATAAAACAGAATAGTATAATTATTTGCCTAATAAAACAAAATAGCATAATGATTATTATATTCCATACGGATGGTTGCCATTGGACCAAAATCTGGTCGAATCAGGTTATGCCATGCGGATGGTTGCCATTGGAAAAAAATCTGGTCGAATCAGGTTATGCCATGCGGATGGTTGCCATTGGACCAAAATCTGGTCGAATCAGGTTATGCTATGTAGATGGTTGCCATTGGACCAAAATCTGGTCGAATCAGGTTAGGCCATAGTTGATAAGGAGAATTCCTATTGGACCAAATTGTGGTCGAATCAAATTAAGCCACAAGGATGTTTTATATTGGACCAAAATGTGGTCGAATCAAATTAGGCCATATGGCTGGTTTCTATTGGACCAAAATCTGGTCGAATCAGGTTAGGTTGTAGGAAATGACTAAAGTACCCTTCTCTTCACCTATAAATAGACAAGTCCATATCTCATTTTAACTCATTCACAAACAAAAGAAAAGAACTAAAATTCATTATCAAAGGTGAAGTATTCCAAGTCTCCATCAAAGCAAATAGGATGTGAGTATATTCTTACTTTCATAGTTTAGCGAGTATAACTTATTTTGTGAGTATATTCCTTGTTTTCATAGTTTAGTGGGTATAACTTATTCTGTGAGTATATTCCTTGCTTTTATAGTTTAGCGAGTATAACTTATTCTGTGAGTATATTCTTTGCTTTCATAGTTTAGCGAGTATAACTTATTCTGTGAGTATAATTTAATTATTTTACAGTCAGTGTGATCTTAATCTCTTTTCTTTGACTCATTCACATTTTAACAAATGTTGTGTTAACTATTGATTGTAAATGGTTAATAATAACGAGTCTGTTATTATTCTTGTTTGGTTGTTTGATTTGTGCTCGGCCAGTTTATGAGCAGTAACTTTGATGTTTAGTTAAAAGGGAACTTACACCACCTTTTAACTTAGGATTGACATTTAGTGACTTTTTGGTTAAAAGGAAATAACAGCCCTTTTAGCTATCTCATTTGATTAAGAGGGAGCTTCACCCCTCTTGGTCGTATTCTCCTTTAAAGATGATGGGTTTAAGTTATGATTTGAATGCAAGTTTAAATCTTGGTTTAAAGTATTTTTAAGGAGCTTTGAAATTTATATAAAAGTAAGTAGTCCTATACTTGGCACTAAAAGCCGATGAGTAGATTGATTCTCTATCTGTGAGATCTAGAACCGAAGTGTCTAGGCAAGGCTAGGAGCAACCAGTGCCCTGACTTACCTGGCTTTGTTTCTGGGCGAGGGGTAGAGTAAGTCGAGAATATCGGAAACGTAACAAGTGTAGGAGATTTGATTTCCATAAATGATCTTTATAATTATAATGGAAAACATTATATTTCTTATATACAATTGTTTTTGACCCATCTAAGTATGCTTTTGAAATATGAAATCTTCCCAAATGTTTTGTGAATATACTTATATCTAAGAGATAAGTATATGGATATTTTCCAAGCATTGAAAAAGTATAAGTTTTTATTTCCATATACGATCATTTTGTTATCCCCGATAGTTGATATCTTGACTATCAATTTCGATACCTTTCTTCCTTTTGTTTTTGGTTTCGTCAATCTAAGACGATTTGTTGCTCAATTAGAGCATTGATATCCTTTATCGGAAATGACTAAATAAAGAGCGAGTGGGGGCAAGCTATGTGGGGTTGCTCCCATTAGGGTATTTTCACATCTACTCTAGATTGGTTTCGGTTGTATGCGCACGGAGATGTGAAATACTCGGATACTCGGTAAGGTTGGCGGGGTCCGGCTTGGAGGTTTCCGAGAGCCATCGTAGTTCTCAAGTATATTTTCTAGAGGTATACTTTCGGTAAGGGGGGCGCACCCTCCTAGTCATTGTTGGAAAAATTCCTTTTCCTTATTTTTGATTCAAAAGTTTAGATTGATTCTTTCTTAATTGCATCGGGAAGCGTCTTGCACTCTTCGCGATGTTTAATTATTTGTGTCCATTCTTTTATGCTTGGATGTTGTCCTTGTGAGGGAAAAACCCATTCTGCATTTTTGCAATGTGGTCTCACTAGTTACTTTGTGTGTTCTATTTTTGGAGTTTACTCATACCGGACTTATTGTCTGACCCGAATTGTTTGTTTTCCCTAAACGTTCGGGTACTCATTTATATTTGAGTAGTCCGGAAATGACAGGTTTCTTTGGGCTCTTTTGAAGATGGTGGATGAGCAGGAGGCTCCTTATCTATCTAGCTATTTATTTCCGCTGTTATGAGATGTTGGCTCTATGTATGTATATTTAAAGGCAGGTTGTTATAACTGCCTAGACTGACAGTAGTACTTTTGTTGTAACTCTGATAACTCCATGTTGGGAGTAACCTTATGTACTGTCTTATTTTTATGTTATATTTAACCGTTCCGTTGTGAGATTATTGTTGTGTTCTTATATTTTACCCCATGACAACTCGTCTTTCAGATACTTGGGCAACGACACATGAATACCATGGATGTATTAAGTGTCGTTCTCAAGGGTCAGAAAGGTGGGTCGTCACAGTTGGCCTCTAGGTTGTTCTTTTGATTGTTTATAAGTGTAAGTGAGAATGTATGATAGGGTGAGGGTTTAAGGGATAAAAGATGGATCTATTCCTATTTTGTCCTCCTCATATATCCTTTTACATGCTAAGTTCTAAAACAATCTTATTAGTTAATTAGTTAAGACCTAACCCAATTAATTATCAAATCTCATCCCCATGTTCCACCATATTATTATGTTTAATCTATCCAATTAAATTACCTGAATAATGTTGAACTAAAATTAGGGGTGTTACATAGTGTGACTGTGTGAATAAGAATTTCTTTTTCAGTCGTGAGATATTTCCAAAAAGGAAATTTTGGGTCCTTATTTTGAAAATAAATAGCACGTCCTTCCAAAAAATAATATATGTCAAATCTCTCTTTTATACGTAAAAATTATTGTTGAAAAAGTTGTAATTTTTTATTAATCATTATTGATTCTGATAGTTTTTGAATATTTACTGAAATGTTAACTATATTTAATAAGAACTACAAATTTGCATGATAAGTATTTTCCGTGAAGGATAATTTACATAATGCATAAAATACTTGTCATGCAAATATTTGCTATGCTAAATAATTATAGTGCAAATATTTGTAGTTGTACTATAGATATTCGTCATGCCAACGTTTATTACTGTGAAACATCACAAAATAATTGCCTACTTTTCTCTCTCTAAGTATATGCAAATTATTAATACTTCTCTTAAATTTATGTCATACAAAATCTAATATTAAAGAGGAATAAATGTCATAATATTGTGTATATGAATACACATACTATAATAGAATAGAAAGGATTTATCTTTTTCGAATTGTAACAACAAGTTTACTATATACATGGTGGCTTAGGAATCAAGTAATTGACTATTATAAATACAGACTCCATCCTTTATCAAAGATAGTTGAGAAATATTTGGTATTTCTCTCTTCTTCCAACTTTGTTCTTCTTCTAATACTAAGAAGCCATTGCCACATAAATTAAAAGCTATACTTAGTTAGTTATTGATTCTATTTTTGTTTTGTTTACTTTTACTTGGTATATTAATTGTAGATAATTGTTTTTTGAGAACAATTAAGAGGGCGATCAGGTAGAATCTTATATGGTAGAATCTTATATGTTGATTCTATTTGATTTGTTTGTCTATTTTGGAACTATTATCGTCGTTATTTTTGTTCAAATATTATCATTTTTATCCACTAGTATATCTTTTTGAATTAGATTATTAAAGATCTTAGGATAGGCTTATGCAACATATTTATCATTTCTCAAGTTTTGCACAATGAAAATTCCTAGTGAATTGGTATCAAAGTTAGGTCATCGTAAGGCTTATGGTAATTCTGGATTTAGAAAATTTATGAGATGTCAGCCATTATTTTCTTCTCAAAGATAGCTCTTCTGAATGGAAAAACTACGGTGTTTTGAAGCCTAATAGGGAGGATGTTTTAAGTCCCAATGATCTTCATGAGCCAGCTAGATGTAGAAGAGGTAAAATGGAAGACAATGGATAAGAAATCGATTGTGTTGATCCACCAGTACTTTGCTGATTCATATTTTCACCAAGTGCTTAGTTCCGAATCCGTGAAGGCTTTATAGGACAAGTTGGTATCTTTATATAAGTCGAAAAGTGCTACTAGTAAGGATTTTATTATTCGAAAATTAGTTCAGTCGAGGCTGGATGGAGGGAAATCTATGGTAGACCACTTGAATGAATTTCAAGGTGTAATAAATTGGTTGACAAGTTTCAATGCCAAAATTGATGATGAATTACAAGCTCTTTTGTTTATGAGTTCACTTTTAGTGAGTTGGAAAACATTGGTTGTGTCATTGAGTAAATATAATGCTAATGGGACTATATCATTTGACACAGTTCAGAGTAGTCACTAAAATGAAGTGCTTATAAGGAAAGGGTTGGTTGTGAATTTTTTTTAAGATGAGGTTGTGGTAGCAAAGGACTCGAAGAAGGATACAAGTTTGAAGAAAAAAGTTGTTAATGGTAAATGTATGTAAAAAGGTCATATGAGCAACATATGTGAATCGTATATTAGGAATCAAAAAAAGGCTATACATAGTGATTGTGATACGTGAGCTGACATGGTTGAATATAACGATGATACTTCTTATAATCTCCTTGTTTGTGATGTTAAGCCTTGATAGATGGATTCGAGTGCTATTTTTCACATATGTAGTGAAGTGATGTGTTTTCTTTTATGAAAAGACTGTCAATATAATTATGACCGCTAATGGAGTAGAGTAACCAGTTTGTTGTATTGGATCAGCTTAGTTTTGTATGCATGATGGTGTGGCTAGAGAGGTCTCAGACAAGAGACATATACCTACTAGTTCGCATAATTTCGTTTCTCATGGTCAGTTGAATCGTTGTGGTTGCACTTACGAGACTTGAGGTGATGTTTTGAGAGTGGTGAAGGATGGTCGTATTGTGATGAGAGAAGTATTGAATGATGGAATCTCTACATATTTCTTGGTTGAGTATTCAACAATAGGAAAGTAACAGTTTGGAAGCATAGTCCATAATTAGGTGAGAGGTTAAGGTGTGCATTTCTTGTGGTGATCGTGTTGGTTGTAATATATTCGACAAGGGTCTTCATGTTGATGAATTGTTAGAGGTATCGATGGTGATCATGCGGAGAGCTCAAACCAATTGGTAATGAGTGTCAAGTTGGAAAATCCATGAAGATGGTATATAGATCTTTGTGGTATTACAAACGCTTTTAAGGACGAGATATGGTATATCTCATGGTGTGAGATTTATCACCTAACGGTAGTGGTTGAGGTTTGTGATTTGACATGATTGAAAAAAGGGAGTTGATTAATCCGAATATGGTAGGCCTGTGTGTCATTATTTACTGAATATGGTAGGCCTGTGTGTCATTATTTGCTGGAGTCACATTCTTATGTTCACTTTCTAGATGTGATTTGGTTGAAGGTGGAGATTATATATATGTTGGAGATGTGATTTTGCATCAAGATAGAGTGTTAAATTTATGTGACATAAAATATAATATTAAAGAGGAAATAAATATTATACTATTTCATATATAGATATGCATATTATTGACTATAAATATGGCCATTCCGCCAAGTTATTAATATCCAAAATAACCCAAATCGCTGGACGTGACACACATATTTGTGGATCTTCATATTTATCAGAATGGAACAACAAAGATTTAGTGGTTTTTCTACTAGATTTATGATACATTATTAATGAATAACAGTTGAAAAGCTATACATATAAATTCCACTACAGAACACACAAAGTAGAGAAAAAATATCAAAAAAGGTAGAATAACACAATTTTTAAATTGGTCGACAAAACTCTGGCCTACATCATCTTTATAACTTTTTTTATTGAAATTCCTTTACAATTACAAAACTTTTGATTTCATTCAGATCATATTAGAGAAAAAGATGAAGGAGTTTGGAGTTGTTTTCACCAAATAATGGCATCAAAATGAGATAGATATCGATCCCCTTGTTCTATGACCGATGTGACAATTCTAATCATATATGGATGATATGGATGTTGGAGTTGATCTCAAAATTCTACACGAAATCATCCCTAATGACCAAGCCAAGACTAACAAAAATTGGAGGGAGAAAAGGAAAAGATAAAGTAATTTTGTAGCACAGATCTTATTGATCAGTATTTGCTACATGGTAGTACAGGGTGACATTAGGGACCGCTTTTTGTTATAAAGATTAATATTTTCTACAAGGATCGATACCAATCCATCACTTACCTAAATTTCAAAAATCTTTCATGTAAGTGGGAAGTACTTGGTCCATCTATAATCGTTCATATCTCCTTCGTCTGTCAGATCACCCTATGAGTTTAACCTTCTTATACCATTGTATAGAATGCTATTACTTTCTCCGTTAATTCACTCATTGACCATTTAAGGTAATTTTCCATGGTGGCATTGTAAACAACCCTCATTTTGAGGCTCAAAAATAGATACTAATAATGTTGTAGCCATCTTTAATATTATTTTCCAATGATGAAATGAGATCAGTTATTGTATCATTATCATTAAGAGCACAAAAACTTCAAATTTTTAACAAAAACATTTTCATTCATTCATGTTCAAATTCATTACATGTCAATTACATAACCCTACGATTCCATCATTCAGATAAAATATAATAAATACAAATATAATTCCAAGAGTAGCATATGAAGATGCCCCTTGGATGATAAGAATCTTAACTACTTGACGATTACCATACCCTTCTTTACATACATTCAACAAAATAAAGCAGTTAAACCGCACAATGGAAAACACTCCTAATAATATCTTGCCTCCTACACGTTTTCGAAAGCTTTATTCATATAAACATGAAAAACCCTTTCTTAGCCTAACCATTTTCAATGAGTACCCTAGAGTTTAGGGGGAAACGAAAAGCTTCAGGTCAGACAAAAGTCTACTACGAACAATATTAGTCCATCACAAATAAAAAAATACAACTAGTGTGACCACGCTGCTGAATCATGGAACAGGTTTCACCTCACTAATATCTTATCAAAGAATAAGTCAATCGTAACTTATCATGCAACCAAAACGATTAGAATATAATCATAACATCAATATCATGCATAATGGTTTAAAATGAACAGTCTGTCATTTACTAGTATTAATGGATCAAACGTTCCCATATTACCCAATCCCATAAAATAGTCCGTTCAATGACATAGTTTTCCAAAGCTCACTATGAACATATTAGTATTCACAAACCAACTAAAATCCTTTCGGACCAACCAGGACCAAAACACCAGATACTCCAATAGCCTTCCATTCCCATAGGAGCACAAAGCTACTCCTACGATAGAAGAAAATAATCAAGACAGTCTTCTTATACATTTAGAAAAATTACAATGGTCTCTTAAATTTAGTAGGAGAAAATAACAATGGTCTCCTAAGTTCGGTAGATGAAAAATATTGGTGAGTGTCTCTGCTACGAGTTCCTTTCTATGCTTAACTCAAAATTTTAGCCTCAATATTAGCAAAGCTCTATGCATTGGAATCATGGACCTGACCAGTCGGGGACTTGATGTATAGAAGATAAGGCATGACCCTACCCCAATATCAACCCTTAAATATAATTTTAAAATGTCAATGATTTATGTATTTCGACCAGTTTAGGGCATCCTAACACGATTTGAACTTCCCAATCTCCTTGATGCAATTCTACTCACACAGGAGTTAAGTCTAATCATTCCTACTACTGGAACAGCCATAATCGGTCACCAGTTCCCAATCCCCAAGGCCATAAGTGTTGGGTAACATACAAGAGAGCATGTCAAAATTTTACATATATAATATCAACTGATCAAGATTCAAAATCGAACATATAATATCATCAGCCATCGCAACATATGTTCATGTATAGCCATTTTATAAAAATTACTTGTGCTTAACTAAAAATTTCCTCCTCAAAACTCTTTTTAAAATGGGCTAAACTATCTTTTCTTTCCCTTTAAAATCTTTCAAAATACTTAACAAAAACTATATTTTTGTTTGGGGAAAACAAAGTAGGATATGGAGTTAAAAACTATATTTGTCAAAAACAGGTTGTCTTACTTTTCCAACACTTGTGCTATTGCACATTGAAACGCCATCGCACTTCAAAATTCATATGTTATCACACTTCAAAAAAAAGTGATCGAATGTCAAAAAACATGTAGTTATTGCATGCTGAAAAATTCAAAGCCATCGCATGTTGAAAAATGCATAGCTATGGCAAGTTTAAAACTATTATCCCGCCTTTTGACCAGGGAGTATATGGATAAACTTGACAAGTCAAACTTTGAAGTTATCAAGGCAGGACGTCCGAAGAGAATCGCAAAGCCTAAAAACCAAACACATCCAAGATCGCAAGGCAAATGCCAGACCAGCCCAAGACTAGAGAAGCAAGATCGCACCAAAGTGGTGGGTCGGTACCAACCCAACACCCTGGGTTGGTACCGATCCAAGAATGCTCCCCCAAGGGACCCATCATCTGCTTACATGCCTTACTTGATGTTACAAACCTATACCAAGTGTTGTTTTGTTGATCCAATGCAATTCTCTATCGATCTCCATGAAATCTTTAATTGGTAACTCTATTCTTTCATGGATCCATCATTTGGACTCATAAACATGCTAACATTAGTGCAAACAACTGTGGAATCATGAAGCTAACCATTGAACGAACCAAAGCAAAGAGTTCAAGATGACCAGATTGGCCATCTTTCGGAGTCGTACTGACCCAAGCCCTTGGAGTCATACTGACCCATATAAGTTGATGAGGTGGTATCCTACTTTAGTAGAGAAACAATCTAAGGTGTGGAAAATGAGGTGGAGATCTTCTGGGTGAGATTTTAGGCTCCTTACTTCTATAAATAAGATGGTATGGCTCATTTTTCAGGATCTTTTGGGCTTTCACTCTGCTTTCTTTAATTTATTGTAATCTTCATTGGAGTTGTACTGACCCATAAGAACTTCCACCTCCAGGTTAGAGTATAAGTAATAAAATCATTAAGTGGATGTAGACCAAGATTAGCCGAATCACTATAAACTGTTGTGTGCTCTTTTCTACTCGTTTTTCATTTATTTTCTTCACTTTTCATTCTCTACTTAATCTATTGGGTGTTTGTGCCATTTTTGTTTCAAACATTTTGGTGTTTTCACCGATCGAGAAACACTTGAACTTGCTAATTTAAGACTGGAGAAGATTCAGAATGACTAAACAATCAATTAGGAAGGCTGTAGCTGGAGGAAATCAACAAGGGGCAGCCAAGAGGCATTCTCAGGAGCTAACCCCTCATCAATCTACATAACCAAGGATGAAATGAAAACCATGATGAATGGATTGCAGGATAGGATGATTGCTCGCCAGCAAGAGATGATGGATAATATCTTTAGGAGAATAGGACATATGTGAACAGTCGAAGCTGCTGCAAATAAATATCAAAGACCATATGCCGGAGCGTAGGTAACTAGAAGCGGAGTAGAATGACCCGGGATAAATCCTGAGCCAAACATACGGGTCGGTACCGACCTACATGCACGGGTTGGTACCGACCCATAAAGGCTCGGGGGCATGGGTCATCCTGGCCTAGAAGGAATGATACACGTCCTAGAGATGATGCGGAGCATATGAATGCGAATCAGAATGCAGAAGCATGACCAAAGAAGTACGTATCAGAATTTCTTCATGGTGTTGGAGGGTAGCCTGAGAATGCAAACTTGGGAGTTTATTTGGATGACAACAACAGACTTGCTAAGATGGTAATACGAGCTATAAGGGGTGGACTACCTGAGCGGATCTTGGAGGATGTGAATAGGAGTCCATTCACTCCGAACATTCGATACGCTAGGAATCCGCTTGATTTCAAGTTACCTACACTGGAAACGTATGATGGGAAGGTAGATCCAATGATTCATTTGATGAGGTACATCCGGCAGATGGAGGTGTTAGGTGCATTTGAAGAGGTTATGGGATGGTGTTTCCCTTTATATTTGACAGATTTGGTAGCACTATGGTTTAGACGACTGGAAAAGGGGTCCATTGGCACAAGGGTCGAGTTAGTAAACAAATTTGTGAAGTAGTTCCAGGTCCATATCTCACAAGCAAGCATGAAGTAAAGGGCCAGAGAGACCCATAGGAGTTTTCTAACAAGTTTTAACTAGACCATCCAATGGTTCTGATGGTGGAGGTTTCAGGAATAGATGCTAAGATGGATTTCAAGGCTGCGTTTGAACAGGACCCTCGTAGGGATCTCATAGAATTTTGTCATGACGTGGAGAGACACTTGCGTTAGGAGGATGCTGAGGCCGATCAGGAAGAGGTCAATATTGTGGATGGTGGAGGACAACCTGGAGAAGGATCTAGCAAGGGCAAAGGAAAAAGAAAGATGGATGATGGATTTGAAGGACAAAAGCGACAAAGGAGGGAACCAAAATTCTTTTCTTACATGGATTTAAATGAAACACCAAAGCGAATTTATTAGGATACTAGGGGATAGATCCTCTATAGGAAGCCAGCAAGAAAAGAGCCCACGAACCATGAAAGGACGTTTGGAAAATATCACATATTCCATGAATTAGATAGGCATAACACAAATGACTGCCGACACCTACAGAATCTGATCAAGGAATAGGTTAGAGATAACCGATTACAGTAGCATGTGAGAAATCGAATTACGGTGGTAGAATTAGAACAACCATCAACCGCAACAAATGGGAATAGCCCTGGATCAGTCATCTCTTGATCGGGATGGTAGGGAATCAGGTTCGGTCTTCATACTCTATCTCCCCTTTTAAGTAAACAATGCAATAATACAGTCCTGCCATTTACTCGTGTATGGGATCTTGATCGGTCCCTAGGCATGCTCTAAGCTAGATGCTAGACTGTAATGCCCAGTGAGGCAGCTATCTTGATATTAGATTTTATGCTTTTATATTTGAATTTAATTCCATTAGACGAACCTTTGATTATTAAAATCCACATTCAATGTGAGGATTGATATTGATCGCTTTAAAGTCCCGTCCGAAGAGACATGACCGGTGTGTAAGGTGCAAGTTCCCTCATTGGAGCACAAGCAGATGGACTTGTTCGATATTAATCGCTATAAGTCTCGTCCGGAGGGACAGGACCAGAGTGCAAGGTGCAAGTCCCTCGTTGGAGCACAAGAGGATGGACTTGTACGACATTGGTTGCTTTAAGTCCCATTCGGAAAGATGGCATCAGAGTGCAAGAAGTAAGTCACCCTGCTGGAGCATGGGTAGATGGGCTTGCTTCTTGTTGAGTCCACTCATCGGAGAGCGAGAGAATTGGGCTCAGTAAGGCTCCAAAGAGACCGTGGATTTGATTATTAGCCTCAAATGGCCATGAATTTGATTAACGATCCAAAGAGATCGTGGATTTAACTATCAGCCCAGAACAACCATAAATTTGATTAACGACCCGAAGAGATCATGGACTTAACTATCGGTCCTGAATGGCCATGAATTTGATTACGGATCCAGAGAGATCGCGCATTAAACTGAGTATAAAATGATCTAGAAAGATCGAACCTAAGAATGAAAACATATTTGATTTTGATAAAAGGATTTAAACGTCTTGTAATTATAATAAAATTGGCAAATCCCGGATGAACACAGAATGATTTTGATATGTGATGTAATAACTATGAATGAAATTGGAATTGCGATGATATATCGACAACACTTAGGCAGATTATAGAGCCTTAGGCTATGACAGGTCAGAAATGACCTGTGATTGACAAGAGAATCCAAAGGAATAGGATGATTCGCAACGGCTTGATCAACTGATAACCAGGAAATTCAATTACTGACATCTCATCGATACCAACATTTGTTCTTGAGAAAATCACACCTTCTATTTCTAAGGCGTGCTTTGGGGGCAAGTGTTATTCCGCCTTTTGACCAGACAGTATACAGACAAACTTGATGAGTCAAACTTCAAAGTTATCAAGGCAAGACGCCCAAAGATATGACCGCGAAGCCTAAAAACCAAACGCATCCAAGATCGCAAGGAAAATACCAAACCAACCCAAGATTAGAGAAGCAAGATCCACCAAAGTGGAGGATCGGTATCGACCCAACGCTTGTGTCGGTAGCGATCCAAGAATGCTCCTCCAGGGGGCCCTATCTTCTGCCTACGTGTCTTACTTGATGTCAAAGCCTATACCAAGTGTTGTTTCGTTGATGCAATGCAATTCTCTATCGATCTCCATGAAATCCTAATTCAGTAACTCTGTTCTTCTACGGACCATCATTTGGACTTAGAAACAAGCTAACATTGGTGCAAACAATTATAGAATCACGAAGCTAACTACAGGATGAACAACAGCGAAGAGTTCAAGATGACTAGATTGGAGAAATTTCAGTGCCATACCCACTCAAGCCCTTGGAGTTGTACCAACCCGTATAAGTTGATGAGGTGGCATCCTATTTTGGTGAAGAAATAGTCTAAGGCATAGAAAACGAGGTAGAGATCTTCTGGGCAAGAGTTTGGGCTACCTACCACTATAAATAGGAATGTAGGGCTTATTTTTCAAGATCTTTTGGGCTCTTACTCTCCATTTTCTAATTTCTTGCAATCTATGTTGGAGTTGTACCGACCTGTAAGAACTTCTGCCTCCAAGTAAGAGTATAAGTAATAAAATCATTAAGTGGATGTAGGCCAAGATTAGCTAAACCACTATAAACCGTTATGTGCTCTTTTCTACTCGTTTTTCATTTATTTCTTCACTTTCCGTTCTCTACTTAATTTATTAAGTGTTTGTGCCATTTTTGGTTCAAACAAAAACCAAGGCTATCGCATGTTGAAAATGCTGAGTTGTTGCAAGTTGAAAACACTAAGGTATTGCATGTGTAAAAATATAGCTATTGAAGGTTGAAAATATGATGCTATGACATCCCTAACTTTTAAAAGCTATCGAATATCAAAAATATGGTGTTATCGCACCTCAAAACTTCCAAAACTAGTGTAGGTTTAAAACAAGGCTATCGCATGTTGAAAAACCAATAGCTATTGCATGTTGAGAATTAAATAACTACCGCATGTTGACAATAGCAATTGAAGGTTGAGATAGGTATTATGCTAAAATGGCATTTTCGAAAATATTCGTAAAACTGATCTATTTCCTTTAAAAGCAATAACTTTTTACCAAACCAATATTCTTGTCAAATTTCATTTGTTAATCAAATATTTTCAGATATGTTACAGCAAAATCAAAGAGGACATTTCCATTGTTTTTACAAAATCTTGATTGTATACCATAATTAATTAATTATCATCCTTAATAATTAAATCCTTCATTTACTAAATAATTCATAATAATTTGGAAATGCATTGGAAAATTTTCCAAAAATTCCCAAAATCTAATACTTTCTTTTATCACATATAAAATTTTTGACGTAAAATAATTCCTTTCATATTTTAATTAATTAAAATATGAACTTACTCATTTTCTCAACTTAGAAAATTCAAAATTAATTTATATAATTTCTGAAAATTATAAAACCTAAACCCCATCCTAAAATTAATGTTCCCAAAATCGTAACAAAATTTCAAAGCAATTGGAGTTCAAAATCATATTTTTTAAAATCAAAACTCCTTAGGGAAATTCCAGAAAATTAACAAATGATAAGCTTAACATATATAAATGATTATCCAAGTCAAATGCATGATTAACAATAATCAAAAATTTAGATTTCAATCACAACCGAAGTTAGAAACATCAAATAAAGAAGAAATGGAAATATTATTCAACTTAGATTTATTGTGTGGAGATAATTGCTTTAGTTCTCTTCATTTAGCATTTTTCATCTTCTTCTTCTTTGTTGAAATGGTTTTAATGGAGTTCTTTTGGTTTTGTATTTTGTTTTCCTTTTCTTCGTATGGGATGAGGCTGAATTTATAATAAGGAGAGGGGAAGAACATTAAAGAAAATAATTTAATGCCAACTTCCTTTCCTTATCTCTCTCTAATTTAATTAATTCTCTATATTTCTTTCCTCCTAACCCATTCCTGCATTTGAAATTTAAATTTTAAATTTTTATTAACATAATAATTATCCATGATCTATATACATTCTCACATTACTTATTTAATTACTTATATTTAAATATCTGAAATAATGTGCTACTAAAATTAAGTGTGTAATAAGTGTACTTATCATTTGGGCTTGATCGGTAAAGATGGTTTAGGTAGGAAAATAAGGATCTATCCATAACTTCTTATTATCAAGTCAAATTTGCATGCAATTTGAAACGTTCCTATTATATCATCATATAAATTTTTTTAAGTAGTTTGTTTCTATGCAACCCATCGTTTTACCATATTTTATCAATATCTTTATTTATTAAAATATGGTGATTTTTTCGTACAATGTTTACAACACGTTTGTTGAGAAATTAAAAGTCAACAAATTGAAATAAACTATGTAGAATATTGTCAAGACACTTAGTTAAGCAAACCCATAATTTTGTACTAACAAATGGAAGAATAAAAATTGACATCGCGTGTAATTAATTGATCCATAAACAGACCCTTTTTATACACTAATACACAACAAATGTCATATATCCATATTCTCTCATACAACACATACATGTAGACATGTTTTTATGCAAGCTAACCTTTTTGCCATTTGGCTAAAACTATGACACTTGTCATGAATAAAATATTCTATGCACAAGTAAAAATGTTGGAGGGCTTAAGTGCCAAAATTTAAAAAACTACAAACAAGGTCTCAATTCTTATTTTAATTATCTTATCCACAAGATACACCACGTCTTATATATTTCATCTCCTCTCGAAAATAATTCTCCTCGCGTATGATATAAACATACCCTATCTCATCTCTATACCTTCTTCATATAAAATAAATACACCTTGAACTTCATCTCTCTAAACCTCCATATATAATAGGAATTTGTTCGTTACCTCTGAAACAAAGTAATAAAGAACAATATGAATTTCTTTTTTATCATTCGCTATTGTGTTTGAAAGAGAGAAAGATGATAGTCTTGGAGTTCATGTATGACCAACATGTAAATTGGAATTGACCGGTGTTTAAGAAGAATCAAAGAATACAAGGAGGCTTGGTTTTTCAAGTGTGTAATGACCCAGAATTTCAGTCATTCGAATTTGGAATATTTAGTTCATTTTAAATACTGAAAAGTTAATTTTATAAGTTAAATAACTTATATTTCAAATATAGCGATTTACTTGATAATTAAATTATTAAATTTAATATTTGAAATTGTTTACATAAATGGAATCTTGATTTAATGTGAATGAAAAAGGATTCTAAAGTTGATTTAAATTCTATTTAAATAAGAATGAAGATAGTAAACTTTTTAATTTGGATTTTAAAAGTGATTAAATTGATTTTGGAAAATTATCGTTTTAATTAACGTGTAAAAATAGTCTTTTGGGGCACTATCTTAGATTTCGACGAAACCAGTTTCATCGGATCCGTAATAGTGAATTATTATATGCCGTCGAATTTCGTGGCGATTGGACGTATTGTTTGGTCGTGCAAGTTCGAAATATGTAGAAATTATATATAGGAATTTAAATTAATATAATTCGATTTTGAAAAGCTATTCTTCTAAATATGATGGAATTGGCTCCTGATATATATTCCATTGTGTTCAGAATTGGGGTATAACATATAGAACGCCAAGCGGCGCGCTTCGTTTGGGGTTTGAAATTTTCATGGATGAATAGTGTCGTGAAAATTTTCTATATAAAGGCCATCAACTATCTTCATTTTGCAAACCCTATCCCTAAACTATTCACAACCGCCATTAAACTTAACCATCCAACGGCTAACATCGATTAGAGCCTCTAAAGGCCGAATTGGCCAATGACTTCAACGAGGAAAATGTAGAGCACGTCGATACGAAGCCATTCAACGGATGGATCGAGCTATCATCGACCGAGGCAGCGTCAAAGGGCCAGCGTTCACGAGCAGGTCATGGGAGATTTGGGGTTCGATCGCGAATGGCGTGCGCACGTTACTGTTGGCGGGGGGTGTGGGGAAGCGACGCGGGGTCGTGGTCGGCGACGATGGTGGTTGACGGTCGATGATCGAGTGATGGTTTGAAGAAAATGAAAAAACAAGAAATGAGCTTCAGCCTGAGATGTGCAAACGAGAGGGAAGATGAGGTAGGTTTAAGTTTAAATTAATTTAATTAAGTTAATTATAAAATTAATTATCTCGAATGTTAATAAATTCATAACTTGTTCATACGAGGTCAGTTTTGAGCACCGTAAGTTGCGTTGCGTTCATATCAACGAGTACTATGCTATTGAGTTGAATTGGATGGATTCGGAGCTAGTAGGAATTTTGAGTTAAATTGAATAACCATTCAATTTTAATTCAAACCTTAGCGCTTAGGCGATTTCTGGAATTTTTGTGAGTAAACTCACCTCTCTAGTCTGCTTATATTTTTACATAAGCGTGAAATATTATTTATGATGTGTGTTGCTTGTTTGGATGATATACTATATTTATTAGTTGGTTGGATATATATACATATATATATATATATATCCCCGCCTATTGGAGCGGATGAGACCCTATTACGTTCCCGTGTAAGAGCGGATGAACCTTTGTATACGAATCCCACCTCGAAGCGGTTGATTTTTTTTATATTTTATGATTATATGTTGTCTGTGATGCAAGGGGACAGATTGGAGGGTTCTAACAGGATTCCTCACCATCGTTGATTTTACTTTTCATATATATGCGGATATATTATATATTGGATGCCATATTATTGATTATGATATAATTTGACTTATTTAGTGCTTTAGTAGCACTGGACCTTATTTTTGGTATTTTGAAATACTAAAAATGATGAATTTGATTTAAAAAGAATTTCTAAGTGATTTTGAAAGTATAAATATGTTTTAATAATTGTTGAATTAATGAAAGGATGGAATTTGTTTTAAAATAAATAAAACTATGATTTTTTATTTGGTATTTTCGATTTACTATTTTATAAAGTGTTTTTAAATAGAGATTTTGAATAAGTTTATGAAAAAGGATTTATAGAAGTGATGTTTTATAAATAAATAAATATATTTATAATGGGAATTTATAAATATTTTGTAAATGGATTTGTAGTTGTTGGGTAAATGGATTTTATAAATAAATTTGAAGAGATGGATTTATAAGTGGATTTTGATAGTAGAATTAGGTTTTATGAAAGAATGGATTTATAAATAGAATTTTATAAATAAAGAAATTTTATAAAATAAAAATTTCATAAAATTGAAAGGAGTTTTATAAAAAATTGTTTTATAAATATGGAAGTGACTTATGTTGAGATTTAAATATGGATTTTTATTTTAAAAATATTTTGATGGAGTTAATGGTTTTAAAAGTAGTTTATCTTTTGAAGAGTAATATTTTGGAAAGTAACAATTCCAAGCGGAATTTAATGGTTTTGAAAAATGTTTTAAAATGTGATATGTATCGAAAACATAGATTTCAACATTTATTGTTGTAATAGACATATTCGGGAAAGTATGGAAGGCATGAAATATAACACAGCTGTTATAGTAAATGATTTTCGAAAGGAAATGTTTATATAGTATATGGGATTTTATATATAGATATAATTAACCTAATCCCTATACTAGTGTTTTGGGTTTTCGTAATGATGTTTTATGCAACATTTGTTTTGACCTTCCATTGTGAAATACACGAATTGGTTCTTATGATCGTACTAGAGGCTTGGTGGTGTAGGAACATTGCTTCCTATACTTAACAACCATCCGGAGGCGTATGAACTCTAGAGTTTTACGGTTATAGAAATCTATTTGGCATGTCTCCAAATGGTAGTGTAATTGAATATACTTAAAGCGTTAATATAAGTATATGTAAATGTTTTCCAAAATATCGATACCTTGAAATGGTTTTGAGGATATATATTTAAAAAAGAAGAAGATAATTTGAAGTAAATATTTGGAAATTGATTTAAGTAATAAAATATTTAATTAAATGGGCCTATTGATTGCTTATAGTGCTAGATTATATTGTTGCTTTGATAGTTAAATAGCCGACTATCAAATTTGGCCTCCTTAACGTTGTTGATTCGAAGAGACCGAGATCGGTTTATCCGAAAACCACTTCAGACCAACGTATATGCATTCGAATGTGCAGGTGTTGTAAGACATTGATATTTGGGATTTTCGTAATGAAGTACTACTTGTTGATAATTTGGGGATAAACTCTCAGTATACATATAGTAGTAGTGGTCTCTTCGTTATGAAATATCCAATGTAAGGACTAATCGCAACTAATCCTAGGGGTGACTCCCAATAGGATGTGGTAGGAGAAGTACCTTCGGTTTGTCTTGTTGTGGACAACTTGTATGGACGAATCTCTGACATTGCATTTTAAAATTGATTGATCTATGTAAACGTATTATCTCTTGGTGGCGGAGAAGGCAACTTCTCTTAACTTAACACCCTTTCCTAAGACGTATGAGCTCAGGAGTTATATTTTTGTAGAAATCAGTTATGCGATGATGGAATGACAATGTAAGATCCAAAGTGGAAAGACGATGTGCTATGTGAAAGGTAATCGTGACCTTAGGCCTCACACCTGGAAATGACCGAAGCAGGGTAGATGCGGCAAGGATATGTGGTTCGCAACCATTAGGATATGATTATCCCCTTCTAAATATATTTTTTCCTGCTATGACGTTCGGGGTTTAAATTATTGTGGTGTATGTGACGAGGGCCCTCGGATAGGTCGGTAATGACCGGGGTGATGACATATTCGGTACTATCTAAGAAGAGGTATGTCAGTCTTGTGTTGGTAGAGGTGCAGATGTTCTGTAGCCTCGGTACATTCCTCTAGAAATGTACTACCGGAAGGTGGTCCCTTCACTTGATCTTTGTACGGAAATCCATTCTCCACTACGTGCCTGCCATTTTGTTTGTAGAACCCACTTTGTGGCTAGTATGCTGGAATTTAATCAATGTAACAATTTTGGCTATGATTAATATTATTTTTATACTAGATACTAATATAATATAACAGGATTTGATATGATATGTTTTTGTTATCGTAAGGTAAAAACCCATCCGTTTTTATGTGCGGCATGGTCTTATGAGCTACCCTTGATTTCAAAGAATTTTATAACTTTAAAAATTTAGTTGAGATGTTGTTTCTCACGCTGGTTTACCAGACTGATCCAGGCGTTCTTTCCTTTCAATGCTCGGGTCAGATCGAGCATATTTATAGATGTAGATTTGGATGCTTTAGAGCTTTAGCAGGCAAGCTGGAGTCTTCTAGTCGTATTCCCATATATGTTTATTTTTCTACTGCATTGTTGTTAAATTATTAGCATTTGTAAGGACAGGTTATTATAACTGTCCAAGCTGATGATTAGTGATTGATTGTTGTACTCTGATAGATGTATGTATATTACAGTTTCTGTTTAGTAAAGATCATTAATATTATATTATATGTTGTTCCACTGAGATTGTGAAATTCTGTGGTAGTTTTAGTTTCTTTTCTCTTCTTCTCTCTCTTCTTCATTTCCCATAAAGATCTGGTTTTCCGTTCGATTTGGGCTGGACATGTGCGGTTTATTGTTAGCTTGAACTGTGCAGATTTTCAGGCCTTTACAATGTGCTATAACGTGGTGGTATTAGTTCAGGCGAAGATGGTCTGAGGATGCCAAGAATGAAGTAAAGTCGATTATCTGAGAGAGTTAGGGGTATGCCCTAGGGGGAATTATGTAATTTTCTACATATGTCTAACTCTATTACCAATCTTGTTCATAATAAAAGGCCTTTATGTTCTGTTATGTATTTTTTGTACTGTGATACAGTAATTAAGTAACTAATTTAAGTGAATTAAATACAAAATCCTTAAATGATATGTTATGTAATAATAAGGAGTTTTAATCATGAGAAAATTATAAGAGTATAAAATAACACATTATTTCAAATATTCCAAGTCAAAATGTTTTAAGAAAGGATATTGATACATCCTTTGAGACCAAAATATGCAACGCTCTCAAAATGTTGGGCAGTGTATTACTCATGGCCGTTTAGGGCACCAAGGGGTATGTATTATTAGTTATTGGATAACTACATATTGACTTCCTGAGAGTTTCCAGTTGGTTAATAACAACTAGATCAAATAGAAAATCTCGAAGTGACGATGTTACACAGTTCTCTCGACTTTAGAATACTGTTAATCCTTAATGTGGATACTCCACTTTGATTATAGTTAAATCATGGCATGACGACCATCGAGCGATTATAACTGGGTCAATGTTGAAGCATTGGAATTGAAATACTATGCAATAAAGAATTTGTCACCTCGGTTGTATGAAGTTAGTATCATGAACCGTACTTAACTCATAGTCAAAATCTCTAGCCAGAGGAGTACAATTAATAGTAAATGTTATTATTGAACCAAAGACTTTATTTATGGACTAAACGAGTTGAATGTGGATGATCGGGAGTTTTGATCAAAACTAAAGTCCATAAATTCTAAAATGATATATTGTCGATGAAAAAAATTGGTGTAAATAATCGTTATTAAAAGGTACCGCATAAACTGTAATATTGGATTTACTATAATGATGTATAAGCGATAAATTCAGCCAAACTATCTTTCCATTTCCTAAAAGTGATGAGCGAACTTTGATATTCAAACAGTTTAATATTAATCGCGGACGAATTTATAGCTACGAGTCGCATAATGGTATTAGTGATTCCTTTGAGTTATCTCATGATTTAACTGATTTATAAATTATAAATTAATTAATATTTATGAAATATTATCTATTTATTTCTTTATTTGATGTATTGGCAAATGTTAGTAAGTTTTTGGATGCCATTAGTAATTAATTGAGTGTGTTACATACCGATGTACAATATCAGTACGCATTTAAATACGATATAAATGACGTTACCTACTAAATAGTTTTGATGTCCCATTATCCCATGAGGGCCCGTATGATGGCTGACCTAGGGGAGAAGAGGGATATGTTGGTTTGAATTCGGGATCTAATCTGGATTTGATTAACAAGGAAGCAGTAAAAGGAGGAGAACTTGTCTCCACCATTTCTCTAATTTGTACAAGCCTACGCCTCTTTATTTTGTCCCACTTGTTTGCTCCATTCCACACTTGGTCATAAGCTCTTCTTCCCCCATCATAGCAAAAAATACTTTAACCCTATATAACTTAAATCAAATACAAATCGTGGTTCTCCAGACCATTGCAACATCCGGAGACCAATTTACGTTGAATCTAGGTAATCCCAACAATCAACATGTGTTCAAATGCAACATCTCCAAGTTATAAAATCTTATTTACTTTTTATATCATACTCATCATGTAGTAGATATCATATGCAATAATTTCATATGTGTATTAGTTATCTCCTATTTAATCTGTAACTAAATAACACTGATCTTTTATATCAATCAACATTGTAGCTTAAATTTAAAACTAATGATAATAATAATAATTTAGTCTTTGGTCGAGCTAATTTTTAATCATTTATTTTATAAATTTTAAATATTAATATTATTTTTGATTAGTTAAAATTGTTGTTGGCTAATATAAATTTATTTATATAATTCTAATGTACTTTTAGTTATTTAAAATAATTATATATATATGGGATTCGAACTTAATAAAAAAAATTTGTGTCGAACCTACATATTAATACACACACACACACACCCATATATATATATATGTTCTATGCTGTTATATTTAATGATTTAAATTAATGTTCATATTAATTCATATATAAATGTTTAAATATACATTCAATAAAATAAAATATTTATGGTATTTTAAAATGAAATCTTTTGTCATGGCTGAAAATAACTAAATATAGAATGCATATGTTTTTAACATTTATTTTATTGTAATAAATATATTTTTTATATTAGTATGCAATTTTAAATATTTTATTGAAATTTTTATGAAATGGGTACTTATTTCTGATATTCCAGACATTTGATTTATAGGTTCAGACGTCTGGAACCGTTTCTGATATTATATGAAATGGGTACTTATTTATGATATTATATTTTATCATTTTCATTGTGAATCTGATAGCATAGATAGATAGCTCTGTATATTGTTCGTTGTATCAATTTTACCAACCAACAGCTAGCTTTGTAATGGGCCTAAGGTTCGATGGGCTTTTATTGGATCGAACATTAGGCCCGTTTCGAGATGGGTTGTTACATTTGGTATCAGAGCTTAGATTACCTGATTAGTAGGGATGGGTATACATAAGAGTGCATATTTATTATATTTGAAAGTATTTTTTAAAACCCTACTATATATATACACACTTTTATGAAAATACACAAACACACTAGGAAAATCTTTTATTTAATAATGCTATCTTAGAAAATTTTAACTAAAATCTCTAAACTATAAATAGTTGATTATGCTGAAAACCATTCCTTTGAGGTTGGGAACTCCTTTACCTAAGAGATACCTATAATTAGGGGGATGCCTGAATGGTTCAAGCAATTGAGACATGTAGGGCAAGTTACATTCCTCAACAAGCTTCACTAGCGGCACCCATTGCTCTGCCCACCGAAGCAGAACCACGCCCATTAGACTTCCCCAAATTTTGTAAAGACTTCCAGAATATAGGAGGACGAGTGTACATGGAAGTTGAAGGTTTTGTGGAAACAAAGGTTTGGATTAATGACCATGAACGTATATTTTGGGAGCTTGGATAGGAAGACCAGATCATGAAAAGGATGATTGCATGACATCTAAAAGTGGAGGTGCTAGATTGGCGGACTATATTGACTGAGGAGAATGTCAAGGAGGATTCACTTGGGCTGAATTCAAAACTCGCTATGAGCCGCGATTCATGTCTAGAGCTAAGGTAAATTTGCAATTAGGAAAGTTTATACAATTGAGGTAGGGTCACTCCACGTTGAAGGAGTATATTAGTAAGTTCATGGAGCTAGCTGTTTGGATAGAGTTTGATTGAAACCCCCATGAAGAAGGCAATGAAGTTCGTTAAAGGAATGAATTCCCCACTTAGCGAGCTGCTTTTGACCAAAGTACCTGCTGACGCCACTTATGAGATGATAGTTGAAATGGCCCTGCTAGAGATTGTGGGTATTGAGGAGAAGGAGAAGGTGGGACTGGCGCAAAAATAAGGTGGAGAGAAGAAAAGAGGATTTTAGGCTGATAAGAAGGACAAGGGGAAGATCAAGAAGGAAAATGTGACATGCCATAGATGTCAGAAGAAGTAACATGTTGCCAAGGACTGCAAGGTGAGCTTGATGAGGGAGGAGTTCAAAGGAAGATGCTATAACTTCCATGAGGAGGAACACTACAAGAATCAGTGCCCAAAGCAAGCAAAGGAGGTACAGAGTGGGCAAGCTTATGCCATTGAGGTTGTACCTATCTCAAGTTGACCTCCTCTTAGGGATCAAGGAAAAGCGGCAATTGAAGGTACAACTGTTATTTCTAGGAACACTATTCGTACCTTATTTGACACAGGAGCATCACATTCATTCATAGCTTGAAATGTAGTTAACTCCTTGAGTCTAAAATCCAAGTTGTCACCAACCCAATAGTCGTATTAAATCCTATTGGGGGATCGACGCATTTTTCTTTGATTTGTAAAGACCTAATTATGGATATATGTAACATTAATTTTACATGTAATGCATTTTTTCTTGGCTTTGAGGGTATGAAATTATCCTACGGATGGATTGGTTACCTTTCTATGATATCTCACACCCTAATGGGCTTGAATTTTCGTTAAACTAAAAATCCAAGTCCACCAAGGTACGAATCATTGGTTTGGTATCTTGCAAATAAATAAATGCATATCAAAGCACTATCGATATAACTAACGGAGGAATAGTAAAGTATAATAAATTATATAATTACCGACCAAGATTGATACTTCCAATATCTAGTGTCCTTGTCAGTGCCGAGCATGTATAAGGAAACCTATCCTTTTACTATTTTTGCATTGCACCGGTTCCTATCCCTTTAAAGCTATCATGTGGGTTGTAGTAAGGAGGGGTTATAACAACGTTCTAGTGACATGTAAATTATACACTTTATACATACCACTAGTTTATTCTGGTTGCGTTCCATCACATGTTATGTCGTTTTATTTTACTTAGTCCTCTCGACTCTACGTATGCATACGATACGCCCTATCTACCCGAAGTAGACCATAATTACTTACATATACATATGTACATACACACATACATATATGTGTGTGTAAGTACCACAGTCCCTCTTTGGACCAAGATATTATCCCCGTTAGTATCTGTAACCCAGCACCTCATTGGGATCCATCATAAATGCAGCATCACATCCTCGTCGTTGTGCATACCAAGGAACTCCCAGTAGCGCTCAATAATGGTGTCACAATAGTTTAGCCGAATTCTATCTTGCCTTGGGGATTTACTTACTTGTCTACTTCTTATTACGGACTCAACTCTACAGACTATAGAGGACTCAGCCCTCGGACTACCCCACTTGTTTTGAAAGACCTCACATAAGGGTTATCTAGCCTTGCCTCCTAACAAACTAAAAGTAACAGATGTGGTGGTGCATGATCTAAATGTGACCTACACTAGTATGAGGTGTAGCCCGTTTAGGTGTAACCCTCGTCTTTCTGCTGACAGCTAAGGACAAATGTAACGACCCAGAATTTCAGTCATTTTATTTAATTAATTTTAAATATTAATAAGTAAGCTTTGGAAGTCGAAGTAATTTAATTTCGATATAGTGATTTAATTGGGCGATTAAATTATTAATTTAATATTTGAAATTCCGGAAATAATTGAAATCCGGATTGAATGTGTATAAAAATGATTTATAAAGTTATAATTAATCATATTGGAGTTATAATGATGTTATAGAACTTTTAAAATCGAATTAAAAGTTGATTTGTGAAAATTGATTATTTTAATATTTAATTGACTAGTGAAAATAGTCATTTTTCAAACAGTCTCGGATTTCGACGAAACTAGTTTCATCGGATCCGTAATGTGATATTATTGTAAGATTTCAAATTTCGTGTCAATCGGATTTACGGTTTGTCCGGGGCAAGCCAAAACGCATCGAAATCGGTTTAAATCGATTTGATTTAAATTTGATCGTTTATTTCCGTAACTCGCACATATGATCGAATTAGCTCTTGAAACACGTTCCATTGTGTTCAGAACATGGGGTAAACCTTAGAAACGCTAGCCGGCACGCTCGATTTCGAGTTCGAAAATTTTGGAGATGAATAGTGTCGTCAATTTTCTATAAAAGCCCCTAACTTTCTCCATTCTGCACAAACCCTAACAATCCTAGGGCAAGCCGCCATTATCATTTCAATGGTCAGAAATCTCTAATCTTCCCCTTCAATTATCTTCCAATCCATAGACAATTACGAGAAATGTTCAACTACAACATCGAAGAGCACATCGAGACATACAACTTCAACGGTTGTGATCGAATTTGGAGCAACGGATCGACGTCAATCTTCACTCCAAGTCGCTGCAGTCATGCACATTTTTCGAGGACTGTAGGTGGCCGAGCCTCAAGCTATTGATGGTGAAGGTAGAGTCAAGTACGAGCGTTTGAATGGAGATCTCTGATCGTCGTCGAAGTGGAGGAGTGTGGCACGAAAATTCAAAGATGGAGGCGACTAATGGGTTGTTTTGTGCGTGTGTAGCCTGGTAGTAACGTGAGGAAGATGATGGAAGGAGTGGCCAGGATCTAGGGTTTCAAAATGAACGGCCACGATTCGTTGAGGGTATAAAAATTTAAAAGAAATTGAAATTGATTATCTTTTAATTCATACGATCTTTAAAACGTGATAACTTCTTCATACGAGGTCGGAATTCGACAAAACGTTTTGCATTGGAATCGTATTGACGAGCTATTTGCAATGGAACTGGATTGGAGTCAATTGGAGTTAGTGAAAATTTTGAGTAAAATTAAACGTGCGTTTAATTTTATTCAAAATAAAATACTGCAACCATTATTGAAAGCAAGGTGAGAACTTCTCACTCAATCAGATGTTTTGTTTCGATTTGAATTTTAAATAGTTAAATTTTAAATTTTTGATAGTGTTGATTGTGTGAATTGGATGATAAATTATTATCTGTTGTGTTAAATAGACCCTATACGTCGTATATTAAGCGGAGGTTATTTATTAAAAAACATATACCGCGATAATTCTACATTGAAGTGGAATTGGTATTATATATGTATATAGCAATATATATATATGTATATATATATTGGAATATGTATATATTAGAGTTGTTGATTTCCCGCATTATATAGCGGATGAGACCCTATTTCGCCGCATAATAGCGGCTAATATTTATAAATCCCATATACCGCGATAATTTCACTGTGAAGTGAAATTGGTATTGTGCTAACATCTGTGGATGCAGGGAAACAGGTTGGAGGGATCCAACTGGATTCCTCAAACATTTGAATTTATTTCATATGTTGTGTGTTGTTTATTTATAATCGCCGTGTGATTATAATTGTGAAATTGGAATTGTTGAAGGCTGTAATTTAGCCGAAGATATTTTTGGTATCGTTGGATACCGAAAATGAATAAAAATTGGATTTTCGGAATTTAAGTTGGAAATTTATCGAAAAATTTATTTTTGATAATTGGATAAATTTAAAAGGAGTTAAAAGAAAAAAAATCTTATTTTTGAGCTGTATTGAATTTAATTTCAAAATTTGGGAAGAAAGGGTTAATAAATGGATTTCGGAAATATCAATTATAAATTGAAGAATTTATTTGAAATTGGATTTTTAAATAGATTTGAAGAGATAAAGAGGTTTATTTTTAAAAGGGAAATAATTTGAAAATGTTTGGATTTTATTGGATGTTAAATTGTTTGACATCTTTGATGTGTGATACATTGTGATATATTCTGATTTGTGTGTGATTTGTGATCTATTTATCTGTGATATATATATATCTGTGATCTGTGAATGATAGATAAGCGTTATAGTTTATACCGCTTATCACATATTTTGTTATATTTGATCTTTGATGGTTGAATGTTGTTGCACTATTGTGTTAAACCCTTGGACTACACAATACACACACAAATGTGGATTTCACGTGGAAATCAGTTAAGTCACAGATTTTTATCAATTTTGGAAAATTTGAGTTTTTGAATCCAAAATGGTTTTGGAATTGGAATTGAAGGTTTTTTGAAAATGAGTTTCAAAAATAAAAGTTATTTTAAATAACTTAATAGAATTGGAATTTAAATCATTTGATTTAAAGTTTGAATTCAATATGTTGAAATTGAATTCAATGAATTGGGAATTTTGGTTTAAAAGATTTTATAAGTATAAAAGGTGTTTTTATGGTTTTTTTAACCAATTAAAATACGGTCTTGGGGAAATTTAAATTTATAATCAAGTTATACTTGAATGGCTTTAACCTGTGTAATTGTAACCAGTTTTTCCCAAAACGAAAACTATTTGTTTTCAAATACTAATAGCTTTTATAAAGTGAAAAGATTTCCAATTTGTATCGAAACAAATTCAAGTTGAAATGAAATTGTGAATTAACCTTTGTGACGATGATTAAACTTTATTTTGAAATCAAAGAAGAGTATTTCAAATGGTGTATCTTTTATATTATAAAAGACTTGAATTGTGAATAGTTTTGAAAGCTATAAATTAAATCTTAAATTAAAGATTTAATGGGTTAATTCAATTAAAATGGAATTTTTTTGAAATCCATGAATGGATCTTTGTGAATTGAATCTTTTTGTTTAAAAGATTAAAAGTGTGGAAATTGTTTAAACCATTGAAGGTTTTTGAAGTAAATCTTTTTGTTTAAAGATTTAAAATGGTAATTTGTTAAACCAT
The DNA here is from genome assembly GCA_030737815.1 of Allium fistulosum. Taxonomy (NCBI): domain Eukaryota; kingdom Viridiplantae; phylum Streptophyta; class Magnoliopsida; order Asparagales; family Amaryllidaceae; genus Allium; species Allium fistulosum. The sequence goes on from CM060906.1 coordinate 572,465,659, forward strand.
TTGAAAGAAGGAATCTTGATTTAATGTGAATGAAAAAGGATTCTAAAGTTGATTTAAATTCTATTTAAATAAGAATGAAGATAGTAAACTTTTTAATTTGGATTTTAAAAGTGATTAAATTGATTTTGGAAAATTATCGTTTTAATTAACGTGTAAAAATAGTCTTTTGGGGCACTGTCTTAGATTTCGACGAAACCAGTTTCATCGGATCCATAATAGTGAATTATTATATGCCGTCGAATTTCGTGGCGATTGGACGTATTGTTTGGTCGTGCAAGTTCGAAATATGTAGAAATTATATATAGGAATTTAAATTAATATAATTCAATTTTGAAAATCTATTCTTCTAAATATGATGGAATTGGCTCCTGATATATATTCCATTGTGTTCAGAATTGGGGTATAACATATAGAACGCTAGGCGACACGCTTCATTTGGGGTTTGAAATTTTCATAGATGAATAGTATCGTGAAAATTTTCTATATAAAGGCCATCAACTATCTTCATTTTGCAAACCCTATCCCTAAACTATTCACAACTGCTATTAAACTTAACTATCCAACGTCTAACATCGATTAGAGCCTCTAAAGGCCGAATTGGCCAATGACTTCAACTAGGAAAATGTAGAGCACGTCGATACGAAGCCATTCAACGGATGGATCGAACTATCATCGACCGAGGCAGCGTCAAAGGGCCAACGTTCACGAGCAGGTCATGGGAGATTTGGGGTTCGATCGCGAATGGCGCGCGCACATTACTGTTGGCGGGGGGCGTGGGGGAGCGACGCGGGGTCGTGGTCGGCAACGATGGTGGTTGACGGTCGATGATCGAGTGATGGTTTGAAGAAAATGAAAAAACAAGAAATGAGCTTCAGCCTGAGGTGTGCAAACGAGAGGGAAGATGAGGTAGGTTTAAGTTTAAATTAATTTAATTAAGTTAATTATAAAATTAATTATCTCGAATGTTAATAAATTCATAACTTGTTCATACGAGGTCAGTTTTGAGCACCGTAAGTTGCGTTGCGTTCATATCAACGAGTACTATGCTATTGAGTTGAATTGGATGGATTCAGAGCTAGTAGGAATTTTGAGTTAAATTGAGTAGCCATTCAATTTTAATTCAAACCTTAGCGCTTAGGCGATTTCTGGAATTTTTGTGAGTAAACTCACCTCTCTAGTCTGCTTATATTTTTACATAAGTGTGAAATATTATTTATGATGTGTGTTGCTTGTTTGGATGATATACTATATTTATTAGTTGGTTGGATATATATATATATATATATATATATATATCCCCGCCTATTGGAGCGGATGAGACCCTATTACGTTCCCGTGTAAGAGCGGATGACCCTTTGTATACCAATCCCACCTCAAAGCGGTTGATTTTTTTTACATTTTATGATTATATGTTGTCTGTGATGCAAGGGGACAGATTGGAGGGTTCTAACAGGATTTTGTCACCACTGTTGATTTTACTTTTCATATATATGCTGATATATGATATATTGGATGCCATATTATTGATTATGATATAATTTGACTTATTTAGTGCTTTAGTAGCACTGGACCTTATTTTTGGTATTTTGAAATACTAAAAATGATGAATTTGATTTAAAAAGAATTTCTAAGTGATTTTGAAAGTATAAATATGTTTTAATAATTGTTGAATTATTGAAAGGAAGGAATTTGTTTTAAAATAAATAAAAGTATGATTTTTTATTTGGTATTTTCGATTTACTATTTTATAAAGTGTTTTTAAATAGAGATTTTGAATAAGTTTATGAAAAAGGATTTATAGAAGTGATGTTTTATAAATAAAGAAATATATTTATAATGGGAATTTATAAATATTTTGCAAATGGATTTGTAGTTGTTGGGTAAATGGATTTTATAAATAAATTTGAAGAGATGGATTTATAAGTGGATTTTGATAGTAGAATTAGGTTTTATGAAAGAATGGATTTATAAATAGAATTTTATAAATAAAGAAATTTTATAAAATAAAAATTTCATAAAATTGAAAGGAGTTTTATAAAAAATAGTTTTATAAATATGGAAGTGACTTATGTTGAGATTTAAATATGGATTTTTATTTTAAAAATATTTTGATGGAGTTAATGGTTTTAAAAGTAGTTTATCTTTTGAAGAGTAATGTTTTGGAAAGTAACAATTCCAAGTGGAATTTAATGGTTTTGAAAAATGTTTTAAAATGTGATATGTATCGAAAACATAGATTTCAACATTTATTGTTGTAATAGACATATTCGGGAAAGTATGGAAGGCATGAAATATAACATAGCTGTTATAGTAAATGATTTTCGAAAGGAAATGTTTATATAGTATATGGGATTTTATATATAGATATAATTAACCTAATCCCTATACTAGTGTTTTGGGTTTTCGTAATGATGTTTTACGCAACATTCGTTTTGACCTTCCATTGTGAAATACACGAATTGGTTCTTATGATCGTACTAGAGGCTTGGTGGTGTAGGAACATTGCTTCCTATACTTAACACCCATCCGGAGGCGTATGAACTCTAGAGTTGTACGGTTATAGAAATCTATTTGGCATGTCTCCAAATGGTGGTGTTATTGAATATACTTAAAGCGTTAATATAAGTATATGTAAATGTTTTCCAAAATATCGATATCTTGAAATGGTTTTGAGGATATTTATTTAAAAAAGAAGAAGATAATTTGAAGTAAATATTTGGAAATTGATTTAAGTAATAAAATATTTAATTAAATGGGCCTATTGATTGCTTATAGTGCTAGATTTTATTGTTGCTTTGATAGTTAAATAGCCGACTATCAAATTTGGCCTCCTTAATGTTGTTGATCCGAAGAGACCGGGATCGGTTTATCCGAAAACCACTTCAGACCAACGTATATGCATTCGAATGTGCAGGTGTTGTAAGACATTGATATTTGGGATTTTCGTAATGAAGTACTACTTGTTGATCATTTGGGGATAAACTCTCAGTATACATATAGTAGTAGTGGTCTCTTCGTTATGAAATATCCAATGTAAGGACTAATCGCAACTGATCCTAGGGGTGACTCCTAACAGGATGTGGTAGGAGAAGTACCTTCGGTTTGTCTTGTTGTGGACAACTTTTATGGACGAATCTCTGACGTTGCGTTTTAAAATTGATTGATCTATGTAAACGTATTATCTCTTGGTGGCGGAGAAGGCAACTTCTCTTAACTTAACACCCTTTCCTAAGACGTACGAGCTCAGGAGTTATATGTTTGTAGAAATCAGTTATGCGATGATGGAATGACAATGTAAGATCCAAAGTGGAAAGACGATGTACTATGTGAAAGGTAATCGTGACCTTAGGCCTCACACCTGGAAATGACCGAAACAGGGTAGATGCGGCAAGGCTATGTGGTTCGCAACCATTAGGATATGATTATCCCCTTCTAAATATATTTTATCCCGCTATGATGTTCGGGGTTTAAATTATTGTGGTGTATGTGACGAGGGCCCTCGGATAGGTCGATAATGACCGGGGTGATGACATATTCAGTACTATCTAAGAAGAGGTAGGCCGGTCTTGCGTTGGTAGAGGTGCAGATGTTCTGTAGCCTCGGTACATTCCTCTAGAGATGTACTGCCGGAAGGTGGTCCCTTCACTTGGTCATTGTACGGAAATCCATTCTCCACTACGTGCCTGCCATTTTGTTTGTAGAACCCACTTTGTGGCTAGTATGCTGGAATTTAATCAATGTAACAATTTCGGCTATGATTAATATTATTTTTATACTAGATACTAATATAATATAACAGGATTTGATATGAAATGTTTTGGTTATCGTAAGGTAAAAACCCATCCGTTTTTATGTGCGGCGTGGTCTTATGAGCTACCATTGATTTCAAAGAATTTTATAACTTTAAAAATTTAGTTGAGATGTGTTTTCTCACGCTGGTTTACCAGACTGATCCAAGCGTTCTTCCCTTTCAATGCTCGGGTCAGATCGAGCATATTTATAGATGTAGATTTGGATGCTTTAGAGCTTTAGCAGGCAAGCTGGAGTCTTCTAGTCGTATTCCCATATATGTTTATTTTTCTACTGCATTGTTGTTAAATTATTAGCATTTGTAAGGACAGGTTATTATAACTGTCCAAGCTGATGATTAGTGATTGATTTTTGTACTCTGATAGATGTATGTATATTACAGTTTCTGTTTTGTAAAGATCATTAATATTATATTATATGTTGTTCCACTGAGATTGTGAAATTCTGTGGTTGTTTTAGTTTCTTTTCTCTTCTTCTCTTCTCTTCTTCTCTCTCTTCTTCATTTCCCATAAAGATCTGGTTTTTCGTTCGATTTGGGCTGGACATGTGCGGTTTATTGTCAGCTTGAACTGTGCAGATTTTCAGGCCTTTAAAATGTGCTATAACGTGGTGGTATTAGTTCAGGCAAAGATGGTCTGAGGATGCCAAGAATGAAGTACAGTCGATTATCCGAGAGAGTTAGGGGTATGCCCTAGGGGGAATTATGTAATTTTCTACATATGTCTAACTCTATTACCAATCTTGTTCATAATAAAAGGCGTTTATGTTCTGTTATGTATTTGTTGTACTGTGATACAGTAATTAAGTAACTAATTTAAGTGAATTAAATACAAAATCCTTAAATGATATGTTATGTAATAATAAGGAGTTTTAATCATGAGAAAATTATAAGAGTATAAAATAACACATTATTTCAAATATTCCAAGTCAAAATGTTTTAAGAAAGGATATTGATACATCCTTTGAGACCAAAATTTGCAACGCTCTCAAAATGTTGGGCAGTGTATTACTCATGGCCGTTAAGGGCACCAAGGGGTATGTATTATTAGTTATTGGATAACTACATTTGACTTCCTGAGAGTTTCCAGTTGGTTAATAACAACTAGATCAAATAGAAAATCTCGAAGGGACGATGTTACACAGTTCTCTCGACTTTAGAATACTGTTAATCCTTAATGTGGATACTCCACTTTGATTATAGTTAAATCATGGCATAACAACCATTGAGCGATTATAACTGGGTCAATGTTGAAGCATTGGAATTGAAATACTATGCAATAAAGAATTTGTCACCTCGGTTGTATGAAGTTAGTATCATGAACCGTACTTAACTCATAGTCAAAATCTCTAGCCAGAGGAGTACGATTAATATTAAATGTTATTATTGAACTAAAGACTTTATTTATGGACTAAACGAGTTGAATGTGGATGATCGGGAGTTTTGATCAAAACTAAATTCCATAAATTCTAAAATGATATATTGTCGATGAAAAAAATTGGTGTAAATAATCGTTATTAAAAGGTACCGCATAAACTGTAATATTGGATTTTACTATAATGATGTATAAGCGATAAATTCAGCCAAACTATCTCTCCATTTGCTAAAAGTGATGAGCGAACTTTGATATTCAAACAGTTCAATATTAATCGTGGATGAATTTATAGCTACGAGTCGCATAATGGTATTAGTGATTTCTTTGAATTATCTCATGATTTAATTGATTTATAAATTATAAATTAATTAATATGAAATATTATCTATTTATTTCTTCATTTGATGTATTGGCAGATGTTAGTAAGTTTTTGGATGCCATTAGTAATTAATTGAGTGTGTTAATACCGATGAACAATATCAGTACGCATTTAAATACGATATAAATGACGTTACCTACTAAATATTTTTGATGTCCATTTATCCCATGAGGGCCCGTATGATGGCTGACCTAGGGGAGAAGAGGGATATGTTGGTTTGAATTCGGGATCTGATCTGGATTTGATTAACAAGGAAGCAGTAAAAGGAGGAGAACTTGTCTCCACCATTTCTCTAATTTGTACAAGCCTACGCCTCTTTATTTTGTCCCACTTGTTTGCTCCATTCCACACTTGGTCATAAGCACTTCTTCCCCCATCATAGCAAAAAATACTTTAAGCCTATATAACTTAAATCAAAAACAAATCGTGGTTCTCCAGACCATTGCAACATCCGTAGACCGATTTACGTTGAATCTAGGTAATCCCAACAATCAACATGTGTTCAAATGCAACATCTCCAAGTTATAAAATCTTATTTACTTTTTATATCATACTCATCATGTAGTAGATATCATATGCAATAATTTCATATGTGTATTAGTTATCTCCTATTTAATCTGTAACTAAATAACACTGATCTTTTATATCAATCAACATTGTAGCTTAAATTTAAAACTAATGATAATAATAATTTAGTCTTTGGTCGAGCTAATTTTTAATCATTTATTTTATAAATTTTAAATATTAATATTATTTTTGATTAGTTAAAATTGTTGTTGACTAATATAAATTTATTTATATAATTCTGATGTACTTTTAGTTATTTAAAATAATTATATATATATGGGATTCGAACTTAATAAAAAAAATTTGTGTCGAACCTACATATTAACACACACACACACACATATATATATGTTCAATGCTGTTATATTTAATGATTTAAATTAATGTTCATATTAATTCATATATAAATGTTTAAATATACATTCAATAAAATAAAATATTTATGGTATTTTAAAATGAAATCTTTTGTCATGGCTGAAAATAACTAAATATAGAATGCATATGTTTTTAACATTTATTTTATTGTAAAAAATATATTTTTTATATTAGTATGCAATTTTAAATATTTTATTGAAATTTTTATGAAATGGGTACTTATTTATGATATTCCAAACGTTTGATTTATAGGTTCAGACGTCTGGAACCGTTTCTGATATTATATGAAATGGGTACTTATTTCTGATATTATATTTTATCATTTTCATTGTGAATCTGATAGCATAGATAGATAGCTCTGTATATTGTTCGTTGTATCAGTTTTACCAACCAACAGCTAGCTTTGTAATGGGCCTAAGGTTCGATGGGCTTTTATTGGATCGAACATTAGGCACGTTTCGAGATGGGTTGTTACATTTGGTATTAGAGCTTAGATTACCTGATTAGTAGGGATGGGTATACATAAGAGTGCATATTTATTGTATTTGAAAGTATTTTTTAAAACCCTACTATATATATATATACACTTTTATGAAAATACACAAACACACTAGGCAAATCTTTTATTTAATAATGCCATCTTAGAAAATTTTAACTAAAATCTCTAACCTATAAATAGTTGATTATGATGAAAACCATTCCTCTGAGGTTGGGAACTCCTTTACTTAAGAGATACCTATAATTAGGGGGATGCCTGAATGGTTCAAGCAATTGAGACATGTAGGGCAAGTTACATTCCTCAACAAGCTGCACTAGCGGCACCCATTGCTCTGCCCACCGAAGCAGAACCACGCCCACTAGACTTCCCCAAATTTTGTAAAGACTTCCAGAATATAGGAGGACGAGTGTACATGGAAGTTGAAGGTTTTATGGAAACAAAGGTTTGGATTAATGACCGTGAACGTATATTTTGGGAGCTTGGATAGGAAGACCAGATCAGAAAAAGGATGATTGCATGACATCTAAAAGTGGAGGTGCTAGATTGGCGGACTATATTGACTGAGGAGAATGTCAAGGAGGATTCACTTGGGCTGAATTCCAAACTCGCTATGAGCCGCGATTCATGTCCAGAACTAAGGTAAATTTGCAATTGGGAAAGTTTATACAACTGAGGTAGGGTCACTCCACGTTGAAGGAGTATATCAGTAGGTTCATGGAGCTAGCTGTTTGGATAGAGTTTGATTGACACCCCCATGAAGAAGGCTATGAAGTTCGTTAAAGGAATGAATTCCCCACTTAGCGAGCTGCTTTTGACCAAAGTACCTGCTGACGCCACTTATGAGATGATAGTTGAAATGGCCCTGCTAGAGATTGTGGGTATTGAGGAGAAGGAGAAGGTGGGACTGGTGCAAAAATAAGGTGGAGAGAAGAAAAGAGGATTTTAGGCTGATAAGAAGGACAAGGGGAAGATCAAGAAGGAAAATGTGACATGCCATAGATGTCAGAAGAAGTAACATGTTGCCAAGGACTGCAAGGTGAGCTTGATGAGGGAGGAGTTCAAAGGAAGATGCTATAACTTCCATGAGGAGGAACACTACAAGAATCAGTGCCCAAAGCAAGCAAAGGAGGTACAGAGTGGGCAAGCTTATGCCATTGAGGTTGTACCTATCTCAAGTTGACCTCCTCCTAGGGATCAAGGAAAAGCGACAATTGAAGGTACAACTGTTATTTCTAGGAACACTATTCGTACCTTATTTGACTCAGGAGCATCACATTCATTCATAGCTTGAAACGTAGTTAACTCCTTGAGTCTAAAAATCCAAGTTGTCACCAACCCAATAGTCGTATTAAATCCTATTGGGGGATCGACGCATCTTTCTTTGATTTGTAAAGACCTAATTATGGATATATGTAACATTAATTTTACATGTAATGCATTTGTTCTTGGCTTTGAGGGTATGAAATTATCCTACGGATGGATTGGTTACCTTTCTATGATAACTCACACCCTAATGGGCTTTAATTTTCGTTAAACTAAAAATCCAAGTACACCAAGGTACGGATCATTGGTTTGGTATCTTGCAAATAAATAAATGCATATCAGAGCACTATCGATATAACTAACGGAGGAATAGTAAAGTATAAAAAATTATATAATTACCGACCAAGATTGATACTTCCAATATCTAGTGTCCTTGTCAGTGCCGAGCATGTATAAGGAAACCTATCCTTTTACTATTTCTGCATTGCATCGGTTCCTATCCCTTTAAAGCTATCATGTGGGTTGTAGTAAGGAGGGGTTATAACAACGTTCTAGTGACAGGTAAATTATACACTTTATACATACCACTAGTTTATTCTGGTTGCGTTCCATCACATGTTATGTCATTTTATTTTACTTAGTCCTCTCGACTCTACGTATGCATACGATATGCCCTATCTACCCGAAGTAGACCATAATTACTTACATATACATATGTACATACACACATACATATATGTGTGTGTAAGTACCAAAGTCCCTCTTTGGACCAAGATATTATCCCCGTTAGTATCTGTAACCCAGCACCTCATTGGGATCCATCATAAATGCAACATCACATCCTCGTCGTTGTGCATACCAAGGAACTCCCAGTAGTGCTCAATAATGGTGTCACAATAGTTTAGCCGAATTCTATCTTGCCTTGGGGATTTACTTACTTGTCTACTTCTTATTACGGACTCAACTCTACAGACTATAGAGGACTCAGCCCTCGGACTACCCCACTTGTTTTGAAAGACCTCACATAAGGGTTATCTAGCCTTGCCTCCTAACAAACTAAAAAGTAACAAATGTGGTGGTGCATGATCTAAATGTGACCTACACTAGTATGAGGTGTAGCCCGTTTAGGTGTAACCCTCGTCTTTCTACTGACTGCTAAGGACCAATGTAACGACCCATAATTTCAGTCATTTTATTTAATTAATTTTAAATATTAATAAGTAAGATTTGAAAGTCGAAGTAATTTAATTTCGATATAGTGATTTAATTGGGCGATTAAATTATTAATTTAATAGTTGAAATTCCGGAAATAATTGAAATCCGGATTGAATGTGTATAAAAATGATTTATAAAGTTATAATAAATCATATTGGAGTTATAATGATGTTATAGAACTTTTAAAATCGAATTAAAAGTTGATTTGTGAAAATTGATTATTTTAATATTTAATTGACTAGTGAAAATAGTCATTTTTCAAACAGTCTCGGATTTCGACGAAACTAGTTTCATCGGATCCGTAATGTGATATTATTGTAAGATTTCAAATTTCGTATCAATCGGATTTACGGTTTGTCCGGGGCAAACCAAAACGCATCGAAATCGGTTTAAATCGATTTGATTTAAATTTGATCGTTTATTTCCGTAACTCGCACATACGATCGAATTAGCTCTTGAAACACGTTCCATTGTGTTCGTAACATGGGGTAAACCTTAGAAACGCTAGCCGGCACGCTCGATTTTGAGTTCGAAAAATTTGGAGATGAATAGTGTCGTCAATTTTCTATAAAATCCCCTAACTTTCTCCATTCTGCACAAACCCTAACAACCCCAGGGCAAGCCGCCATTATCATTTCAATGGCCAGAAATCTCTAATCTTCCCCTTCAATTATCTTCCAATCCATAGACAATTACGAGAAATGTTCAACTACAACATCGAAGAGCACATCGAGATCTACAACTTCAACGGTTGTGATCGAATTTGGAGCAACGGATCGACGTCAATCTTCACTCCAAGTCAATGCAGTCATGCACGTTTTTCGAGGACTGTAGGTGGCCGAGCTTCAAGCTATTGATGGTGAAGGTAGAGTCAAGTACGAGCGTTTGAATGGAGGTCTCTGATCGTCGTCGAAGTGGAGGAGTGTGGCACGAAAATTCAAAGATGGAGGCGGCTAATGTGTTGTTTTATGCGTGTGTAGCCTGGTAGTAACGTGAGGAAGATGATGGAAGGAGTGGCCAGGATCTAGGGTTTCAAAATGAACGGCCACGATTCGTTGAGGGTATAAAAATTTAAAAGAAATTGAAATTGATTATCTTTTAATTCATACGATCTTTAAAACGTGATAACTTCTTCATACGAGGTCGGAATTCGACAAAACTTTTTGCGTTGGAATCGTATTGACGAGCTATTTGCAATGGAACTGGATTGGAGTCAATTGGAGTTAGTGAAAATTTTGAGTAAAATTAAACGTGCGTTTAATTTTATTCAAAATAAAATACTGCAACCATTATTGAAAGCAAGGTGAGAACTTCTCACTCAATCGGATGTTTTGTTTCGATTTTAATTTTAAATAGTTAAATTTTAAATTTTTGATAGTGTTGATTGTGTGAATTGGATGATAAATTATTATCTATTGTGTTAAATAGACCCTATACGCCGTATATTAAGCGGAGGTTTTTGAACCATTGAAGGTTTTTGAAGTAAATCTTTTTGTTTAAAGATTTAAAGTGTGGAAATTGTTTAAACCATTGAAGGTTTTTGAAGTAAATCTTTTTGTTTAAAGATTTAAAATGGTAATTTGTTAAACCATTTGAAAGAAGGATTTGGGTAATAAGTTGTGACTTAATGGAAATCCCTATATCCATATGTTTTGAATATTTGTGCTCACTATTCGGGTTAGCCGGGAAAAGACCATTGTGTCATATAACCCATTCCGAATTAGTGATACGATGATATGGATCGTATTGAAGACCGGTGGTGAAGACCGGGTATTTATGAAAACGATAGGATGACCTATCGATTGTCTTTTCACCGATTAGCTACGGTATAGAGATTTCCTTTGTGATGGGAAGTTTTATCGGGATTGTGAATACCCGGATTGCAAGGGCTTCTTTGGATGTGCCTTCGGTTCTGTTCGAACCCGGAACAGACTTGTATGGTTACATGTCTGACATTACATTTTGAGATGTAAAGCTAATTTCTTTCAAATACATTTCTGTTGGTGGCGGAGAATTTATTCTCTTAGCTTAACACCCTTCTCTGAGACGTAAGAGCTCAGAGGTTATGTAGTTGAAATTTATCAGCGATATATTCCTAATTTGGTAATGTGGCGTGCTGAGTGTTGCTGTGTGATGATCATTTATTGATCATTTGTGATCAGAGCGTGGCTTTGTGAAAAAGCGTAGCTTTGTAGATGAGACTTCGTCAGGGCCTCACAACCCGGAAATGGTCGAACAGGAATGATGCAGCAAGGTTATGAGGGTCGCGCCCTTTAGGGTATGTCATTTCCTTCTGGAAAAGGGTAGTATCATGGTATGGAGCCCAGATACTTACTCATGTGGACACACCTTATTTATTATGTGTGATGTTGGTTACCGAGCGCTCGGATAAAGGTCCCAAAGGACCGGGGAATGGCATATTCGTGAGTTACCTGTTACAGGGGTAACCCGGCCTTGTGTTGGCAGAGAGCAGGTTGTCTCTCGGAACGTCCCGCCAGAGGCGTTTCTTTCGTGGCATAGGAAGTTCCTTAGCCTGACCATTTGTTGGCAAATCCATTTTCCAATACTAACCTTGTACGGTTTTAGTTGTAGAACTTGCCATTTACTTATGGTGGCGCCCCACTGTTTAGATGGTAGCTATATTAGGCATAGTGTGAAATGCCTATGCTGGCTAAGATTAATATTATACTTTCGAAATGTTTTCTGCAATATGCACTAATAATAATTATATCAATGATTTTGCGTAGTAAGCATGTTTGACTATCATAAGAAGAAATCTCCTCCAATTCTGCGTTTGCATTGTGTGTGTGGCGGGAGGTCTTATGGTAGTTTCATTTTCCAAAAGCATTGCGAATATTTCCACTTCCTTGTTGTTGTTGTTTTAAAGATAAAAAACTGTTTTAGTTCTCACACCAGTCACCATGACTGACCTGGAGTTTATTGTTTCCTTCCTAAGCTCTGGGTGCCCACCAATTTCGACACGGGCAGTCTAGAGTTAGGTTATCAGGTCATTCTGGATTCAGGAGATGCTGTGGAGCTCAGTGGCGAGCTGGATGGCGAGACGTATCACTTGTATATGATAGTATTATTCCGCTGTGTATTCTGTATGAGGACAAGTTCATATAACTATCCAGTGTTGTGTTGTGTTGTATATTGCTGTTGTAAACTCTGATGTGATGTAATGTATAAAATGATATAGTTCTTTGATTTAAAGCTTATTCATTTATCTATTATATGTTGTTCCGCTGCGAATGTGAGATTCTGATATTGTTTCTGTGTTCTTTTTCTTTCTTTTTCTCCTATCTTCTTCTACCTCTTCTTTTTCTTCATAACAATTCGGTTTTCCGCATTCGATTGCTCGGCAGTAGATACAGTGAATGTATTGATGTCGATTTTCGAGCGACGAAAAATCGAGTCGTTACATTTGGTATCAGAGCATATGGTTAAGCGACAACCTTGGCTCTGTTGGGAATTACTCATTAGAGATAGAGTCAGTAGTACTCTAGTATGAGTGTGAGTGTAATAATAGATATGAGCGCGTATTTGTTAGTGAATATAAAAATGTTTTATATTGTGTTTGCTTATCCGTTGAGCTGTTTATGAATTCTGGTCGGTATGTGGGATGCCATATTATCAATAGGGGTTTCTAAACACTTAAATGAGGCAAGTTGACATGGTATCATTTTAAATTGGGTAAATGAAATAATTTTACCTCGATTATATTTTGCATATAAAGAAATAATTTTTTCAGAATTATTGAAGTGTATATAATTGATTGTTTGGTTGTTGAAAATGTGCATATATATATATGAGTTAATGAAAGTTGTTTGAATAATCTAAATAAAAACAACAATTGTAAAAGAATGAAGTATATAAGCAAATGAATTTGGACTATGAATTTGAAAATCTTGAATACTGTTTATTTTGGAAGTTATTTTTCCAAATTAAAAGTTAAATAGTGAAATTATATGAGAAAAAGATTTATAAATGTGACTTATAAATAAAAGGAAATTTTGAAAGAATTTAAAGCACTGAATTCACTAGTGTTGCTGGGAAATAATAAGGGTGATGACTGCAGCATCATCAGTATCATTTTCGAGTTTCTATGTGATTGATTTGCTACCATAATAAATTAAAAATTGAAGTTTTGTTGTGATAAACAGATTTGAAATTAAAATCCAAGTTGAAATTGATGAATATAAGTGAAATGAGTTTTGAACTTATAATATGAGATAATAAATTTAGCTTTGGTAAAGTTGGAATAAAATTTGGGTTAGCATAGTGAATATATGATTTGGAATTTAACTAAAGGAAGTTAAATAAATTATATCAGATTTGGAAGTTAAATATATAAGTTGTATAACTTATAGAATAGGTAAAAGGTAAGTGACACCAATTGCTAAAATGGTTAAACAATTTTGTTAAGAAAAACAAAAATCTGAATTGGATTTATAAGTGGAAAATTAAGTGAAGTTAAACAAATAATGTTTAATTGGAATATAGCTTAAGTAATGTTAAATGAAGTTGATTTTGATATCAAAGTGAAATAATAAAGTGAATTTATTAAATGAATGTGAACTTGAGTTATATAAATGAAATTCAACTTTATTTGTTAAATGAATTAGCAATTGAATTGAACTAATGGATTGAATGTTAATCAATCTAATGTGAATAATTGAAAATGAATAATGGATGTAAGTATTATTCATTAAAACTAATGTAATTGGAAATTGAATAATTGAATGGAAATCAATTTAATATTAAACCAATTGGAATTAAAAATGCTGAACCAAATTGAATGTGAAGTAAAGTAAAGTGAATAAATTTGGTTGTGTTGAATGTACATTGGTTGTTATATGATTGTTGATTGATTGTATATGTAAAATTCATTAAGTGTTAATGAAATGGAATTTGTGAAATTGAAAGCTATGTAATTGGATTTAAATTGAAAGTGAAGTAAATTTAAATAGAAATTGATTTGAATTGAAAGTGAACCAACTTGAATTTAAATTAGTGAATGTAAACTAATTGAAAATGAATAATTGAATGTCGTTGTATATGAATTGGTTGTAAACAATTACAAATAGTGCCGAAATTTTATAAGTTGCTTATAAACCTTGTTAGTATGCATTTCATTTAATATGCATGTGTTGTAGTTGTTTAAAAGAGTAAATTGTTAATAATTCTATATATATGTCACTTACGTGTTTATATTGAGTAAGTACAGGTGCCGTGGCTACTGTTCGGTTGATTTGGTTGCGCTAAAATGCTTAATAAATGACTGCTTTGCTTAAAAATGCTAAAAAGGTACGCCTACGCAATAAAAATAGGAAATATGAACTATTTTTCTGCTTTTCCGACCGTGTGGGTCGATGTATACATATTTATGTCTATTGTGATCCTACTACGATTGAACCGCGCAAAGGAGACGCTAGCGAATTTTTTTGAAAATTTAAGGCGTTAGAAAATTTTCGGGAAATTTTGGAAAATTTTTGTTAAAGGAAAAGTCAATTTCTAAATTGTAATGAAAATATAGGAATTGAACTAGAAAATGGAAACCACTGTTTTGGGTTGAAGTTAAAGGTTTTGGAAAAGGAGAATATAAAATTTTCACTAAGTGGATTTTTGAAAAGTTAATGAATTTGGGGCATTTTTCTTACTTTGCAATTTCGAGGACGAAATTCTTTTAAGGGGGGAAGTTTGTAACGACCCAGAATTTCCGTCATTTTATTTTATTAATTTTAAATATTAATAAGTAAGATTTGGAAGTCGAATTAATTTAATTTCGATATAGTGATTAAATTGGGCGATTAAATTATTAATTTAATATTTGAAATTCCGAAAATAATTGAAATCCGGATTGAATGTGTATCAAAATGATTTATAAAGTTATAATAAATCATATTGGAGTTATAATGATGTTATAGAACTTTTAAAATCGAATTAAAAGTTGATTTGTGAAAATTGATTATTTTAATATTTAATTGACTAGTGAAAATAGTCATTTTTCAAACAGTCTCAGATTTCGACGAAACTGGTTTCATCGGATCCGTAATGTGATATTATTGTAAGATTTCAAATTTCGTGTCAATCGGGTTTACGGTTTGTCCGGGGCAAGCCAAAACGCATCGAAATCAGTTTAAATCGATTTGATTTCAATTTGATCGTTTATTTCCGTAACTCGCACATACGATCGAATTAGCTCCCGAAACACATTCCATTGTGTTTGGAACGTGGGGGTAAACCTTAGAAACGCTAGTCGGCATGCTCGATTTCGAGTTCGAAAAATATGGAGATGAATAGTGTCGTCAATTTTCTATAAAAGCCCCTAACTTTCTCCATTCTGCACAAACCCTAACAACCCTAGGGCAAGCCGCCATTATCATTTCAATGGCCAGAAATCTCTAATCTTCCCCTTCAATTATCTTCCAATCCATAGACAATTACGAGAAATGTTCAACTACAACATCGAAGAGCACATCGAGATCTACAACTTCAACGGTTGTGATCGAATTTGGAGCAACGGATCGACGTCAATCTTCACTCCAAGTGCTGCAGTCATGCACGTTTTTCGAGGGCTGTAGGTGGCCGAGCTTCAAGCTATTGATGGTGAAGGTAGAGTCAAGTACGAGCGTTTGAATGGAGGTCTTTGATCGTCGTCGAAGTGGAGGATTGTGGCACGAAAATTCAAAGATGGAGGCGGCTAATGGGTTGTTTTGTGCATGTGTAGCCTGGTAGTAACGTGAGGAAGATGATGGAAGGAGTGGCCAGGATCTAGGGTTTCAAAATGAACGGCCACGATTCGTTGAGGGTATAAAAATTTAAAAGAAATTGAAATTGATTATCTTTTAATTCATACGATCTTTAAAACGTGATAACTTCTTCATACGAGGTCGGAATTCGACGAGACTTTTTGCGTTGGAATCGTATTGACGATCTCTTTGCAATGGAGCTGGATTGTAGTCAATTGGAATCAGTGAAAGTTTTGAGTAAAATTAAACGTGCGTTTAATTTTATTCGAAATAAAATACTACAACCATTATTGAAAGCAAGGTGAGAACTTCTCACTCAATCGAATGTTTTGTTTCGATTTAAATTTTAAATAGTTAAATTTAAAATTGTTGATTGTGTGAATTGGATGATAAATTATTATCTGTTGTGTTAAATAGACCCTATACGCCGTATATTAAGCGGAGGTTATTTATTAAAAACATATACCGCGATAATTCTACATTGAAGTGGAATTGGTATTATATATGTATATAGCAATATATATATATATATATATATTGGAATATGTATATATTGTAGTTGTTGATTTCCCGTATTATATAGCGGATGAGACCCTATTGCGCTGCATAATAGCGGATAATATTTATAAATCCCATATACCACGATAATTTCACTGTGAAGTGAAATTGGTATTGTGTTAACATCTGTGGATGCAGGGAAACATGTTGGAGGGATCCAACTGGATTCCTCAAACGTTTGAATTTATTTCATATGTTGTGTGTTGTTTATTTATAATCGCCGTGTGATTATAATTGTGAAATTGGAATTGTTGAAGGCTGTAATTTAGCCGAAGATATTTTTGGTATCGTTGGATACCGAAAATGAATAAAAATTGGATTTTTGGAATTTAAGTTGGAAATTTATCGAAATATTTATTTTTGATAATTAGATAAATTTAAAAGGAGTTAAAAGATAAAAATCTTATTTTTGAGCTGTATTGAATTTAATTTCAAAATTTGGGAAGAAAGGCTTAATAAATGGATTTCGGAAATATCAATTATAAATTGAAGAATTTATTTGAAATTGGATTTTTAAATAGATTTGAAGAGATAAAGAGGTTTATTTTTAAAAGGGAAATAATTTGAAAATGTTTGGATTTTATTGGATGTTAAATTGTTTGACATCTTTGATGTGTGATTCTTTGTGATATATTCTGATTTGTGTGTGATTTGTGATCTATTTATCTGTGATATATATATATCTGTGACCTGTGAATGATAGATAAACGTTATAGTTTATACCGCTTATCACATATGTTGTTATATTTGATCTTTGATGGTTGAATGTTGTTGCACTATTGTGTTAAACCCTTGGACTACACAATACACACACAAATGTGGATTTCACGTGGAAATCGGTTAAGTCACAGATTTATATCAATTTTGGAAAAATTGAGTTTTTGAATCCAAAATGGTTTTGGAATTGGAATTGAAGGTTTTTTGAAAATGAGTTTCAAAAATAAAAGTTATTTTAAATAACTTAATAGAATTGGAATTTAAATCATTTGATTTAAAGTTTGAATTCAATATCTTGAAATTGAATTCAATGAATTGGGAATTTTGGTTTAAAAGATTTTATAAGTATAAAAGGTGTTTTTATGGGTTTTTTTAACCAATTAAAATACGGTCTTGGGGAAATTTAAATTTATAATCAAGTTATACTTGAATGGCTTTAACTTGTGTAATTGTAAACAGTTTTTCCAAAAACGAAAACTATTTGTTTTCAAATACTAATAGCTTTTATAAAGTGAAAAGATTTCCAATTTGTATCGAAACAAATTCAAGTTGAAATGAAATTGTGAATTAACCTTTGTGACGATGATTAAACTTTATTTTGAAATCAAAGAAGAGTATTTCAAATGGTGTATCTTTTATATTATAAAAGACTTGAATTGTGAATATTTTTGAAAGCTATAAATAAAATCTTAAATTAAAGATTTAATGGGTTAATTCAATTAAAATGGAAATTGTTTTGAAATCCATGAATGGATCTTTGTGAATTGAATCTTTTTGTTTAAAAGATTAAAAGTGTGGAAATTGTTTAAACCATTGAAGGTTTTTGAAGTAAATCTTTTTGTTTAAAGATTTAAAATGGTAATTTGTTAAACCATTTGAAAGATGGATTTGGGTAATAAGTTGTGACTTAATGGAAATCCCTATATCCATATGTTTTGAATATTTGTGCTCACTATTCGGGTTAGACGGGAAAAGACCATTGTGTCATATAACCCATTCCGAATTAGTGATACGACGATATGGATCGTATTGAAGACCGGTGGTGAAGACCGGGTATTTATGAAAACGATAGGATGACCTATCGATTGTCTCTGCACCGATTAGCTACGGTATAGAGATTTCCTTTGTGATGGGAAGTTTTATCGGGATTGTGAATACCCGGATTGCAAGGGCTTCTTTGGAAGTGCCTTCAGTTCTGTTCTAACCCGGAACAGACTTGTATGGTTACATGTCTGACATTACATTTTGAGATGTAAAGCTGATTTCTTTCAAATACATTTCTGTTGGTGGCGGAGAATTTATTCTCTTAGCTTAACACCCTTCTCTGTGATTTACGAGCTCATAGGTTATGTAGTTGAAATTTATCAGCGATATATTCCCAATTTGGTAATGTGGCATGCTGAGTGTTGCTGTGTGATGATCATTTATTGATCATTTGTGATCAAAGCGTGGGTTTGTGAAAAAGCGTAGCTTTGTGGATGAGACTTCGTCAGGGCCTCACAACTCGGAAATGGTCGAAACAGGAATGATGCAGCAAGGTTATGAAGGTCGCGCCCTTTAGGGTATGTCATTTCCTTCTGGAAAAGGGTAGTATCATGGTATGGAGCCCAGATACATACTCATGTGGACACACCTTATTTATCATGTGTGATGTTGGTTACCGAGCGCTCGGATAAAGGTCCCAAAGGACCGGGGAATGGCATATTCGTGAGTTACCTGTTACAGGGGTAACCCGACCTTATGTTGGCAGAGAGCAGGTTGTCTCTCGGAACGTCCCGCCAGAGGCGTTTCTTTCGTGGCATAGGAAGTTCCTTAGCCTGACCATTTGTTAGCAAATCCATTTTCCAATACGAACCTTGTACGGTTTTAGTTGTAGAACCTGCCATTTACTTATGGTGGCGCCCCACTGTTTAGATGGTAGCTATAGTAGGCATAGTGTGAAATGCCTATGCTGGCTAAGATTAATATTATACTTTCGAAATGTTTTCTGCACTATGCACTAATAATAATTATATCAATGATTTTGCGTAGTAAGCATGTTTGACTATCATAAGAAGAAATCTCCTCCAATTCTGCGTTTGCATTGTGTGTGTGGCGGGAGGTCTTATGGTAGTTTCATTTTCCAAAAGCATTGCGAATATTTCCACTTTCTTGTTGTTGTTGTTTTAAAGATAAAAAACTGTTTTAGTTCTCACACCAGTCACCATGACTGACCTGGAGTTTATTGTTTCCTTCCTAAACTCTGGGTTCCCACCAATTTGCACACGGGCAGTCTAGAGTCAGGTTATCAGGTCATTCTGGATTCAGGAGATGCTGTGGAGCTCAGTGGCGAGCTGGATGGCGAGACGTATCACTTATATATGATAGTATTATTCCGCTGTGTATTCTGTATGAGGACAAGTTCATATAACTGTCCAGCATTGTGTTGTGTTGTATATTGCTGTTGTAAACTCTGATGTGATGTAATGTATAAAATGATATAGTTCTTTGATTTAAAGATTATTCATTTATCTATTATATGTTGTTCCGCTGCGAATGTGAGATTCTGATATTGTTTCTGTGTTCTTTTTCTTTCTTTTTCTCTTGTCTTCTTCTACTTCTTCTTTTTCTTCATAACAATTCGGTTTTCCGGCATTCGATTGCTCGGCAGTTGATACAGTGAATGTATTGATGTCGATTTTCGAGCGATGAAAAATCGAGTCGTTTCAACCAATGACATTCTCGACTTATGTACATATTAAACCAAAGAATGGATCAACACCCAAGATGTATGTTAAACCAATAGTTGGCTCAACACCCAAGATGTTGTACAAGGTAATATTATTCAAAAATGTTCCAATAATACCCATTGGCTTCAATATAATCATGAAGTTGTTCAAAAGTTCAATTCACATGTGCAAGGGTAAAATAGGCGAGTCATATAAATATGCAATAATCATTTACTCGTTCGTTAATGAGCAAAATATACAATTCACATATATTATAAACCCTTGAATATATGTCAATAGGTATAATAGTCAATATGTAAGGTAACTTTAATTTAAGCAAGGGCTTAAGTAGTCTTTTAAAAACAACAATATGCATGTCCAAGTTTAAGTCCAAGGCCAAAATGAAGTCAAATGCACGTCCATTATTCGATAATATTCAAATATGCACATTCAAGGGAAATATGTTATTCAAAGTTAAAAGTCCAAGTCTGTATTTGCAAAAAAGTTCAAGATTTAAAATATGCTCTATAAATCCCTAAATTTATTTAGGGTTTATAACTTGTTATTAATAAGTAGAAAAATAAATGATTTGCCCCTTCACTAAGTGGTAGAAGGGGTATTATTTATAGGGGTGTCAATCACGCGAGATGATTGAAACGTGTCTTGGTTTGAAATCCGAGGGCACTGCTAGCTCCATTTTAGTGAAATTATGATAATTCTTTCTTTGTAAAGACTCGGCGTCACTTACCTGTATAAGTTCGACAATACAATCCTCCTTGCAGAAACTCGCCATCCGTCCCTTGTAGTTAAATTCTCGACATCTTCTAGTGGTGTGGCATATTTTCTTTGTTACATGTGTAAAGACCCGATTTTTCTATGCCCGAAAAATCGAACCATTAGGGTTAAAGAAGAAGAAGGTAGAAGAAGAAAAAGAAAACCACATCAGAATCTCACAAATGCAGCGGAATAAAATATAATAGATAATAACTGATCTTTACACAAAAGAAAACTATATTTGTTTATACTTTACATCTTTAGAATACAACATCAGAGTTCAACAACATCTAACACACAACCGTACAGTAATCACTACATGTCCTCACAAAACTGAATACACAGTACACACAACACAGCGGCATCAAGTACGAGTGATACATCTCGCCATCCAGCTCGTCTCCTGAGCTCCACAGCATCCTATCCTGTATCTGTAATACTCGGTCTGACCCGAGCATTATAAATAAATAACACCCGAGTCAGTCTGGAAAACCATCATGAGAAAATACACTCAATTGGATTATTAAGTTTTCCAAACCCTTTGAAATAAAAAGCATCTCGTAAGACCACGCCACAAATAAACATGTCGGGTTTTTATCTTACGATAGCCAAAACACTTTTTTATCAAATCCGTTTGATATTATAATAGTGTCTATATACAAATACTTATTCAAATAGCTGAAATTGTTACATGATTAAATTCCAGCATACTAGCCACAAAGTGGGTTCTACAAACAAAAACAGTAAAAAGCACGTATGGAGAATGGATTTCCAACTAATGACTAGGCATTGGGGTACCACCTGTCACAGTACCTGGTCTAGATCAGTGTACCGAGGACCACGCCCGATCCCCAGCAACACAAGACCGAAACTACTCCTTACTGGATAATTCCGAGTAAGATCACCCCACGGTTGGGATCAGCAACCACACCACTAAGCCGAAAAAAGGGACATCTAGACAGGGATGACCTCACCCTAATGGGTGCAACCCACATAGCCTTGCTGCATAAACCCTGATTTTCAGTCATTCCCGGTTGGTGAGGCTCGAGGCTAAGCGTTACCTTTATAGAACATATCCCTTAGAATGCCCATCGCCCACCTGACGATGTTCCGAAAGCATTCGTCCATACAAGTCCGTCCCGGATTCGAACGGAACCGAAGGCACTATTACACTACATCCATTTTGGAATCACCCTTAGGATTAGTAGCGACTAGCCCTTGCACTTCACTGCTCCATCTTCGATTCCAACTCGTTTCCCCACGAAACGTACAAATTGGATCGAAGTGGTTTTCGAGAAATTAATCCCGATCCCGGTCTCTTCAAAACGATCAGCGCATTGGCCAATATTGATAGTCAGTTATTTAACTATCAATTAACATCCACAAACAACCATCAAACATAAACAATTTTCCAAATTATTTATTTACGTCACAAATATCTTCACAAGATATATTTCCATTTTCAACCCCTTTGAAAACAGATTTCAAACCACACTCTTCTCATGGAATAAATTCCCAAATATTTATTTCCACTGAAAACACCAAGTACAAAAACTTTAGATTTTTAAAATAATTTAAAAACACTTTATTATAAAATATACTTCAACATTTAAATTGAAAACTACTTCAATACTCAGCCGAAAATATACTTTAAGAATATTTAAAATAAAGCTTCTTAATAAAATATAAAACTAAATTTTTATCCTTTAAAAACAAATACCAAGTCACTTTTAATATTTACTATTATAATAGATTTGAAAAATCCTTACTTTAGAATTTAAACATTCAGAAATAATAAATTTCTAAAACATGCTTTTTAAAACAACATTAAAACTTTTAACTTATATTCAAAAATTTGCTTTGAAACGTACTTGGCTATCCAGGGAAATACGCTTCGTTTTCACATCTTTAAAAAAAATCACCACTTATTTTTAAACAAATTTACCCATTCCTTTAATAAATTCCCACCGTGAATTTATTACTCCAAATATCCACTGATATACCACTTCACTTTTATAAACCCAGTTTAGAAATTCCAAAGTCTCACTTCTCTTTTAAAAATCCCGTTTTAAACACTTAAATCAATTCCCAAATTAATTTCCAATTTACTTCACTTTTAAATAAATTTCCTTTCTTACTCCATTTATTTCAAAATCCATTAACTTTAAATTTCATTTCTTTATTATGATTTAAAAATCTCTTTCAACTGAGAATACCAATTCAGATTTTTCCCAAATTCCTTTCTTATCCTTTTAAATAAATTTAACCCTTGAATTTTAAAATAAATTCTTTATTTCTTTAAAATAATAATGCATGAGTTTTAAAATTCATTATTTCTCTTTTATTCTTTTCCAATTCATTTTTGAATTTATTCAAATTCTCTATCATTATCTACTTAAAAATCTTCTCCTATATTTCCTTTTTCAAAAATCCGATACATATATTTTTGGTAACCCAGTGTACCCAAATATATTCAATCAGCCCGTTGCATCCAACATTCCAATCATCGATATAATTCTTCATAGGATAACAAATAACCATAACAGAGAATATTAACATTCTAAATAAATTTTGAGGAATCCAGTTGGATCCCACCAACCTGTTTCCCTCCATCCACAGATGTTAGCACAATACCAATTCCACTTCGAGGTGGAATATCGTGGTATATGGGTTTATATAATATCATCCGCTATTATGCGGGGTCTCATCCGCTATATAATGCGGGAAATCAATCTCTCCAATATATATATATATATACTACTATATATAATTTAGCATATCAAATCAATTTAATCATTCAACCCACTATTTAAATTTAACTGTTTAAATTTAAATAAAACCCAGATGAGTGAGATTAACTCACCTTTATTTTATTAGCATCTCATTCCTAATCCAGGTTGCTTTCTTCTCATTTTTTGACCTTGTATAAACATTATACGGTTTATTAATAT
Organism: Allium fistulosum; assembly: GCA_030737815.1. NCBI lineage: Eukaryota > Viridiplantae > Streptophyta > Magnoliopsida > Asparagales > Amaryllidaceae > Allium > Allium fistulosum. Next base: position 572,489,600 of record CM060906.1, read on the forward strand.
TTGAAACAACCGAACAATCAATTATCATTATTTAATAAATTTAATCTAAACTAATTTTTCCTTTACTAAATTATTTTTAGTGACTAAAATAATTAAATAAGTTTATTAGACAAATTAATATCCATAATACATTATTTTTAAAATAAACTAGTAGTTTTAAAATGTGAATATGTATATTTATTTCCCTTTGAAACTATATATATACTTATAAAAGTAATCTATATATAACTCATAAAAATCTAATTTATATAAATTATTTCAACATTTAAAATTCCTGTTTTTCCCAAAATCTTACATATTAAATTAAAACAGGATTGTCCCTACTTTACCGTAAACTTTTTTCTTTTCTTTTTTTTCTTTCTTCTTTACTGCATATATACAATACACATATAAATCTTTTAAATTGAAAAATAATTTATTTCCTATACCTTGCTGCCATTATATTTTTTTTCTCTAACCAATATATATATATATATATTTACACATATATAAATTTATTTTAATTGAAAAAAATTATACCTCACTGCCCAAATCGAATGACAGCCCATCGCCGCCCTGAAATTCCCTCGACGACCCCGATATACCTACGCGCGCGCACTCGTGGTTCGCCACCATCGCTGCAGTATCCCACCGCGTGAACCCTCCTCAACTTCGCTACGCTGCCAAGCCCTTACGCGTGCGCCTCTAGATCGTTGTTCGCGAATCTAGGCAATCCCACCTTCACCACACATTCGACCTCGTCTGCTGCCGCTATGACCTCGAACTACTCTCCATCGACCATCGGACGACTTCCCAAACCACGTCGCACACGCAACTGCACTTTCCCCTCTTCTCGAAACTGGAATTGTTGAAGTCGAAATTGAAGAGTTGCGATTTCCACTCGAACGATTTGAATTTGATTCAAAAAAACAACAGCGGCCATTCTTTTTTTATTTTTTTTATTTTATACGAATTCAAGAATGGCCAAAGGAAAGGGAAAGAGGTGATTTTGATTTCGTGAATTGAAGTATATGAGAAGGGAGAAGAAAGTTCGGCCATTATTTCTCCTTTAAATTTTATTTTATAAAAATCTGCTACGTGCTTATCAAAAGAAGAATGGAGAAGACAAGTGGGGATGTTGGTGTGTTGAAGAAGGGATTGCTACAGTGATTGAAGAGGGACATAATTGCAGCTGATGTAGATATAATTTCAACTGCAATTGACAAGTATAAATATATACAATTAATTTCAAATTCAAATTCAAATGCAACTTAAAATTTCAAACTCCTATCGAGGCATGCCGCTAGGCTTTTATAATGTTATACCCCTATTCCGAACGCAATGGAAAAGGTTTCGAGTCCTAACTCGATCGTATGAAGAAGATAGCTTTTTTTGGACCCAGTTATAATATTAAATTTTCGATATAAATTTCAACGCGTTTATATATCGTATGCTCACATAATAACTCCAAACACTACGAGAATTGAAATCCGATAATAATACACTATTACGGATCCAATGGAACTGGTTTTGTTGAAATATGAGACTGTGCCTCGGAAAGCTATTTTTAAACGTCAATTTAAACGATAAAATTTTAAAACTAAACAAAACACTTTCGAATTCAATTTAAAAGCTTTCATTATCATCTGTACTATCAATATAAATTTTACAAGCTATTTTTAACGAGCCCGAAACTCCAGTTCAATATTTTACCCAATTTCTAATTGTTTAATTAAACAATTTAATCACTCAATAAATAGTGGCATTTAAAATTCGAGTTAGAAATTAACTTTTAAATATTTAAAATCAATTAAATATTCCAATTTCAAATGCTCAAAAATTCCAGGTTGTCACAACATGTCTGATAACAACTCGTGTTGTAGAAGTTCGACGCCTCCTTTTTCACCTTTGACATCTCTGCTATTTCTAGGTCCAACAACTTTTGTACTATAGAAGCTCGATGTCTTTTGTTTTTCCATGTTTGCAGCAGTGTGATATCTTCAAATATTTATTGATTCGACATCTCCATCACCTTACAAACTCGACATGTTCTCTTTATTGTTTGATGCTTTTCATCTACTTCTACTTGTAGATGCTCGACAACACTTACCGTTGTTAAGGCTTGTTATCCTTTAGAGACTCGGCACCTCTTCATTCTTTGTAGAAGCTTATTAACTATATAAATGTTCAACATCCCTATGGCTGTAGAGGCTCAGCAGCTTTCTGGTGTTAGACGCTCGATACTACATTTGGATACAAGCTTAACATTTCCATGCTCGATATGTCTATGGCTTACATGCTCGATGTGTCTTCTATTTATAAGCTCGGGAGCTTCATTATCTTATAGACTTGTCATCTTCTCTACTTACAAGCTCAACATCGTCTTAGGATCATGATACTTCCTCTTAGACGCTTGATTCCGTTACTTATACATGCTCGGTATTGTTTCTTGTATTTATGCTTGATTGCTTTCATTATTACAAGCTCGCCATCCTCAAAGCACTTACATGCTCATTAACTTTATTGTCATATAGGCTCAACACCTATCTTTCAACGCTTCCATGCCCTTCTATTGACTTATTTGCTTCTTTTTCCCCTGACAACCCTTCTAGCATAGTAGTCAAAAAATATATGGATAATATTTGCCCTCTCCATGTATAGAAGAAGCTTTTTACATTTTAGTGCAAAACCAATTATACTCTATATTTCCAATTCTCATTTCTTACGAGGCTTTCTCTTTAAATCCTTTTTCTTTTGAAAAATATAAAGTAAATGATGTTGGTTTCCATAATTTCAATAGTTTCTTTATGAATTGATCCTTTTGCTTTGGTAAATGCCAAAGAAATTTGTGAAAAAGTTTTCTTGTTGAACTTTGAAATTTCGAAAGCCTGGTTTTGAAAATCACTTTTGGAATGACTATTGAATCAACAGAATTTTTAAATAAACCCTTTAATTTGGTAAAAATGTGGACCAATATGCTTTCTTATCTTTCTAGGCTAAATGACTTCATAGATGAATTCTTGTTATTATCCCAGCTGGTTTTTCTAGAGTAAACTTCTTTCCTTTGTCTATGTTTCTTGGATGATTATTGGATGATTTTTTTCGCCATGGGAGATGAAAAGTTGACCTTTCCTCTGAAGGTGGCTTTAACTTTTCCTTGGGGCAAGGTTGATCGTATTTGATTTCTCTTCCTCTATAAAATTTCTTTGGCTTATGTTTAAGGTGGCTTTAACTTTATATATGGTTGCCCCTTCTATACCTTTTAGGTAAGGCTTGGGGCTGGTTGGAGATTTGGCCACGTCTAACCCATTCTTCTAGGAGGCACTTTGGACAGGCCTTTTAGGTAGTACCGAGGCTATTGGTCAGTGCTTTTTCCAGGCCATCTTAGGCACGACTAAAGTCTAACCCATCCTTCATCTAGGAGGCGCTCCGGATAGGCCTTATAGGTGGGACCGAAGGCTGGTTGGTGCTTTGATCAAGCCATCTTAGGCAGGACCAAAAGCTTACTCCATCCTCTTTCCAAGATGCGCTCTAGACATGCCTTATAGGCGGTACCGAAGGATGGTCGGTGCTTTGACCAAGCCATCTTAGGCGAGACCAAAGGCTTACTCCATTCTTCCTCTAGGAGATGCTCCAACCAGGCCACATAGGCGGGACCAAAGGCTTGCGATGCTTTGGCCAGGCCTTATAGGCGAGACTAGAGGCTTACTCCGATCTTTTTTAGGAGGTGCTACGATCAGGCCTTATAAGCGGGACCAAAGGCTTATAATGCTTTGACCAGTCCTTATGGTGGGATCAAAGGCTTTTCCTTTATTTTATGGTCAGTTCCTTCCTTTCTATTGATTATCAATTTCGTAAATGTACTTGTCTTGATTTCTTTGTTTATTCATTATGGAAAAATAAGGTCTCAGATGTTTGGTATTCCAAGCTCTTGCTATTACATTACCATGACGTCGGCTTAGTTGATTACTTCATGGATAACAAGGGGTCCTCCCCAGTTTGTTCCGAGTGGCTCATCTGATGGATTTTTGGTGTTTTTCGTGACTTTTTGAAGTACGAAATCTTCTTATTAAAATGATCTCCTTTTAACTTTAGAGTTGCAGTATCTTAATATTATTTGTTGATATTCGGCCGTCCGTATGGTTGCTTTAGTTCATTGATCAAATCTAAGGATTCTTTCTTTACCTCTCTAAAGGAATATGTAATCCTTTGATGGGATGATATTTCAACTTTGATTGGAAACATTGTTTCATGTCCATACATAAAAGAAAATGGAGTATGTACTATTGTAGTCTTAGTGATTTTGTTGATAATCCATATTAAGGTTATATAAAGATCAGTCCATGCTAATCAATGTCTTTGAACTTATACACTGTCGATGTTGATTCTTGACGAAGTCCAATAGTTATTTAGGACTTTTTGAAGTGTTCATGTTGTCTTGTTATTATTTGAGATTTCGGAGATAGGACTTTGGCTATTTCATTTTCGATTGATCTTTCTGAGTTTAGACTGAATTCCATAGCCAGAAACATCTTTATCTCTAAGTTAGTATAACGTTTAAAGATTACTATGTTGGATGACTATTTGACCTCCTATTGGTTGGGCGAATAATTGGTTGTTGTTACTTAAATTTTTCCTCCTTTTGAGTCAAATAATGGTCTTTTATTCCATCAAAGGTTGTGGGCTTGAGTTGAGGCGATGCTAGGTTATAAAGGACCATTTATATTTATTTCTTAAAGTATTGAATATTTTGTCCTTACTTGCTTTGTGGCTAATGACTTTTTGTCTTGTTTCTTTCTTTACTTTGCTTCATATGGTTGGGATAATCCATATTTTTTTTCTTTCTAAACTCCTTTTCACAGCTCCACTCATTTCTCTTGAGCTACTTACTATAGGTGCAAGATTATTCTTGGTCATGGTATGGGAATATATATCTATCATTTCAATTTTTCTAATGTTCCTTGATTTTAGGTTGGTGCTTAATTACTCAGTTGCCATTACTGCTTTATCTCCTACATATTGACGATGGTGGTTATACTTACTCTTTCTTGCATCTTTCCTTGTTTGAACTAAAGGCAACGTCTTTAAACATTAGTATGCCGAAACTATAAGGCGATCCATTAATGATGTTGGATTTCCCTTTCTTTATGTATGAGAATTCGTTGTCAGTACTCGAGATTTGAAGATTAAGATTCTGTTTCTAATAAATGACAGGACCAAGCTTTATCAATAAATATTACTTCGACTAATTTGTCCTTTTGACTGTTCAAATCATGGTTTTGATGAGGACTTTTTCATCTTTCAACTTCTCGAAAGCTACATGAACAATTAAAGAAATTTGAGGTTTCAAATAAGAGATTTTGTATCTATCGTCCGAAATCCAAATTTTGGTCTTGAAATCTCATAAATTATTTTTGTGACTACTCACTCTTTAGGTTAATATTGGTAATCTACAATTTATTTTTGAAAAATCTTAAAAATAATATCATCTAAACATTCTTTGGATTAAAATTGAGAACATAATGGTAAAAACTATATATTATTTTGCAAATTGCTTTCAGAACAATAGTATGTGTAAATTTTCTTGGATTAGTGGAACATTCAATAGTAATTAAACTCTCAAAACTCTTTCTTTTGGACAAAAAGGTTTTAAAGATGGAAGTATTTATCACAATAAGGGATAGTGTGTATTATCCTATCTTATTTGGATGGGTAATAGATTTAAAAGAAATCATGGGGCTTTAGAAAGTGATTCTTCAGAAAATTAGAGAACTACAAAAATCACCCTCCTAAGAATCAATCCGATGGGAGGGCTTGACGATATCTTCGACCTAAGGAGTCTTTTCAATTACCATGATGAGGATGGTGAGCTCGGATTGTAAGAGTCAATCTTCTACTAATAAGGAAACCAAAAATCCAAAGAAATTTCGTTGCCACATAGAGGAGAAACTAAATTCCTACATTGTGATTGAGAACTTGGCAATAAGAGCAAGAATTCCACAAACTCCATTGCGAGGGCAAGGTTCATACTCTAGAAACCTATCTAGTAAAAAAATCAAAAATCAACCTAATAAGAAAACCCGAAATCTAACTCATAATAAGACCATAAATTCTTCTAATAAGAAGACCGGAAATATAACTGATAAGAAGACCAGAAATCCATCTAGTAAGAAAACCAGAAATCTAACTGATAAGGACAAAATTCCATCTGATAAGAAGACCATAAATCTACTTGATAAAAAGACCAGAAATCCATCTGATAAGAAAAACATAAATCTAACAGATAAGAAGACTAGAAATCCAAACTGGTAAGAAGACTAGAAATTCATTTGGTAAGAAAACCAAAAATCAAACTGATAAGAAAACAGAAATCCATCTGATAAGAAGACTAGAAATCTATTTGATAAAAAGACAAGAAATCCATCTAGTAAGAAAACCATAAATGCATCTAATAAGAAGACCATAAATCTAATTGAAAAAAAAACCAAAAATCCATCTGGTAAGAAAACCAGAAATCCATTTAATAAGAAGACCAAAAATCTAACTGATAAGAAGATCAGAAATCCATTTGGTAAGAAATTAGAAATCCATCTAATAAGAAGACTAGAAACTTTTATTTTAATGGTAAAATTCACATTCCAGCTAATAGAAGACCAAGAATTCGACCAATAACAAAGATTCCAGTTATTTGATAGAAAATTTGAATCCAAATCCAAAAATAAAAGATTGAGAGCTAATTTAACTCATACTTCGGAGAATGAAGCTCTAGGCTCAAATAATAATTTACACTTCTACAAGAAAATTCAGAATTTCTTAGATATCCTTATTTGACGTTGAAATTCTTAGTTCTGGGTAATAAATAGTTCTTGCTTTAACCATACCACTTCCAACAAAAGCTTTCCATGCTTAAATTTTCATAGATACACAGGACCAATCATGGCTGTCTAAATGGAAAGTACTAACTTAGAACTCTATCTATCGATCTGAGGACATGGTCTTGTGTATTTCGATGAGTAGAGTTGATCCGTAGAGGCCGATCGCCACACAACTTCACGGTTTGGTCGGGATTTGAGTTTAAAGATGAAAAAACCACTTCTCTTCTCAATTTTTTATATATATTTCAGTTCATTTTTTTCCTTCTGTGTATACATACAAGCACTAGCGCACATGAAAATGACCTACATCATCTAAAGAAACCTTCTAGCTTGGATGCGCATGATATGTTAAAGCGGGGAACACTATTTACGTCCTCGACAATCTTTTCTTCATACTCCATAGTTCTCGCATTTACAGGCTCGATACTTCACTACTTATAGGCTCGACATGTCTTGTTATCTTATAGGCTTGTCGTCTATTATTACTTATAAGCACGCTATCTCTGATTATCTGTACGCTTGTTATGCACATGATCTTACAGGCTAGACATGCACATCATTTCTCTTATTTACAGGCTCGACATGTCTGATCATTTTACAAGCTTACCATCCTCATTACTTTACAAGCTCGAAATGTTTTAAATGGGACTTTATCATTGGGGGTACCAATGCATTTTCTTAAATAAGTTTGACAAAGATCATTTGGATACCAATGCATGTCAATTTGAGATATTATAACTTTAAGGTGATGATCACCCTTTTTGAAACCAAGCTTAGTGCTTTTAAAAACAAGTATAATGTCGCCAACACCAATGAACAACAACATCAATACAAGTGGTGTCTTTATAAAAACATACTTAACTTACTTGGGCTATTCTGCCGCATAATATGTATAGAAATAAGGTCGACGTTAAAGAGAACCTCGAGATTTATCAAAAGCATAGTATAAACAATTGGCTAACTGCCGAAAACCAAACATATAGGGTTGCCAACCCTGAAAAATAGCGGCAACAAGAATAGCGAAGTAATTAAAAGTTCTATACTTAACTTACTTCAGCTATTATGCCACTTCACATATAAAGTCAAAGGCAAGACATGCGACATCACCGCCCTTTCGTATAGATGACTGTTAATTGGGTTTTTACCCAAGTAGGAATCCAGATGAATTAGAACATCCAGGCCAAGCAAAAACAACTCAAGAATCAACCAAAAGGACTAGAAGAATAGGCCAAGAAGGATTCAAGAAGAATTACCGAAAAATCCACTAAAGGGATGGATCGCTAGCGATCCATCACCCATGGATTGTTATCGATCCATAAGGATGCTCCATAAATCGTTCTAGCCTCTTGCATCTTGAACCAATATCTTTTCTAGTGATGTTTGCCAAGTTTCATAGTATTCCAAGAAACCTAGTTTGAGAAGTGAACATTCATCTGGTTCAATTTGTAGGACAATCTAACCCATGCGTGAACCATCACCAAAACAAGGTAACAAGCTATGAAATTAAGTGGAGAGCACCTACATAAGGCAAGGAGTGCAACCCAAAGAACGAAGCCCAAAAATTCCCTAAGCACATGTTAGATTAGGTTGGGTTGTTATGAAATTTTTAGAGACCCTTCTTATCATCAAGCGTAGGCTTTTGGAAAAGCGGGCTAGCATAATAGCTCTCCAATCCCTATAAATACAATCTTACCTGCAACATAAAGGGGATCTTCTGGACTGACTACTGGAACTCTGCAGAGATTATTCTTCACTCTTCTCCTCCCATGAATTAGTCATCTAGGGGTTCACTGTAATTCTCCAGTGAACTCTTGTACTCGTGACTTGATCTAACTTAGAAGATTCAATCATATTATAATTCGATTCAGCTTGTAACAACAGTCAGTTAATAAAAAGTTATAAAGTGGATGTAGGCTTCATTAATAGTCGAACCACTATAAAAATCTTCTTGTCTTTTTTACTATTTCTGCTCTTTTTACATTTTATTTATATATTATTGCTCTGTTAGAATAGGGCTGGTGCTTTCACACTCAATCAAGGGTGTTGGTCCATTTTTTGGGTTAACATTTTGGTGCTTTCATTGAGAACCCAACTTAGGCTTAGATCTAGCTATCCACTTTGGATTAGATAGGTTCAAAAGTTAGATCCTTAATCTCTGCTTAGAAAATCTGTTGTTGAGAATCAATGACACCAGGAATAAAGAGAACAACTTCTGGAAGATCCATAGGAGCTACCATTGCTGGAGAAGAAACAAACCCTCAACAAATTGAAGTCAACAACCCCAACAACCTACAACTTGGAACTAACACTGGAGATCAAGTGCCAAGACCCTTCACTTAATATGAAGTCGTGACTAATGGAGAATTGAACCAGATGGTTGATGAAATTAACCAGAAAATGGCAAACAGTCAAAATGCTCTTATGGAAAAGATAGATACTCTCTTAGCGCTCTAATCACTAACTACTCCTAGAACAGCGCTCGAAGTCATGGCTGCTATGGAGCAAGAGCTTTCTTTTGTTTCTAGCTTAAGTAGAAGAAAGAAAAAACAGAAGCAAAAGGAAGTAATGGGTGGAGCTCAAGACGCCACGATAGTGGAAAATGCTAATACTCCTTCCATTGTAAAAGCGCCCACTGCAAACCTAAACTTAGGAGTGAAAACTCCATGGGAGGACATACTAGTAGCTGATACTGACTCCAAGGAAGGCAAGCAACTTAAGAAAGAAGGATTGAACTCAAATGATCAAACTCCACCTGCAAGACCAACCGTCTGCCAATGGACCTCTGCAGGAGTGGCTCATCCAAAGATTGAAGAGCCTAGCTTCATCCAGTCAACCAAGACCATTTGCAAAGTCAAACACTTGGTGCAGCTACTAACAGTCGACCTGAGAATGAACGAACAAGTGAGGTATACATAGCAGACATGGTCAAACGCTTATTGGAAGAAAGCAAGGGTATCAAGGATGATGGTTGGGGTTCCGCTCCGAGCCAAACTCCCATCACCGATAGCATCCTTAGGGAGGAGTACCTTAAGAACTTCACCATGCCACCAGCTATGCCCTCCCACAATGGAACTACTGACCCTCAACAGCACTTGTCCAAGTACATTTGGAATATGGATGGTGCAAGGGCAATAGATGCAATTCATTGCAGATGTTTTCCCATCTATCTAGAAGGAGTTGCCTCCATGTGGTTTACTCGACTCCCTCTGCAATCTATCTCAACCTTTGATGAGCTAGCCAGGAAATTCTTGGATAAATTTAGATAGCACACGACTTAGCCAAAGGATGTGATGTCTCTATCTAATTACTTCCAAGGACATAAGGAATCACTAAAATCATTCATGATCCTCTTTAACACAACTGTCACTAAAGTGAGGAACTCTAATGAGGATATGATTTTCATGGCTTTAGTCCACTCGATCCATCCAGAGACAAATTTTGGCAGATAGATTAAAATGAAGCAACTAGCCACCATGAAAGAATTTAATCGAAAGTCTAGTCAATACTTGATATTGGAAGAGGCAAATACGTAGAAGGTAAAAATACTAATACGAGACCAAATGAATTAATTCAGAGTAATGTGGCAGTCAATCAAAATGGTAAGAATTTTGAAGTAACTGCTGAAAAAGATGGGAACCATAAAAGGAAGAACCAGGATCAGAACACCGACAAGGGCAACGGAGAGGGAAAGAAACTTAGAGGTCTAAAACGCGGAGAATACACTCCATTAAATGACAGCTTGAAGAGTATTTACCTGGCGACTCAGGGAATATAAGAGTATCCGAAGCCACCTTGGAAGGAAGAGTCCGAGCAAAAAAGGAAGTCAGGGAAGTTCTATCACTTCCACGAAACCCATGGCCATAAAAAACGAGTGTCGCCATTTGAAGATAGTGATCGAAGAACTGATTAGATAAAACAAGCTCCAACTATACGTGAAGAAGCCCTAAATTTTCGATCAGTCGATTGGACCTCATGGACCTAACACCCAAGGAAACCAGGCTGGATCTAGCAGAGATGGACCTAAACGAGCTAAACAGAGACTTGTCATAAATACCATTTCGGGAGGTCCTCATCCGGCATAGAAAAGTTGGGGCGAGATGGAAAGATATGCTAGTTCACTCAAACATGCTCCAAAGGAAACTTGCTTTGCAATCGAAGACGGGACCCCCACTAAATAGCAGAGGATTCTCAATGATGACATCGTGTTTCAAAAACCGAGATAGTGAAGGAATAGAAGCTCCAACTTTCGATCCAATGGTGGTGATGATAGGAATCGGACCCGCTGTCATACGACAGGTGTTGGTTGATACCGTAGGATAAGTAAACATTCTGTTTCAACATACGTTCGATCAAATGAAGTTTAACATGAAGGATCTCTCTGCGTGCCGAACCAAAATCTAAGGATTCACAGGTCATCCACTGCAACCGGTTGGCATAATCGATCTACGCGTTGAACTCGGAACAAGAGATCGGAGAGTGGTTCTCAACCAAACCTTTGTGATAATTAATGAGATCTCGACATATAATGCATTCTTCAGACAGTCGGCCTTCGTCGATTTTTGAATTATCGTGGCACAATGGTGTCTCACTATGAAATTCCCTACGGAAAATGGAGTTGGAGTGATAACGAGAGACTAGATTGCCATAAGGGAATGCTACATCACTGAATTGCATGAAACAAGAAAGAAAGAAAAGGGGAAGAGTGTGGAGAAAACTCTCTACATTCGTGAACCGTCAGCATAGCAACTACAAAACCACTCCTGACTTTGGGACCATAGCCAATTTGATAAGGCTATGGACCCTAAAAAGAAGAGTTCAGAGGAGGAATGCAGCACCGGCAGAGATTACGGTGCTTGTCCCTATAGACATGGATGACCCGACATGAGTACTAGAAATAGGATCACATCTTGGAACCAAGACGCGATAAGAACTATCAAGCTTCTTTGCGCCAATATGGATGTGTTCGCTTGGATACATTACGATATGCATTGGATATCGCCGAAGGTAGCGTGCCACACACTTAATATCGATCCCAAGTACACTCCAGTGAAGCAAAAGAGGCGCATCGTAGGACCGGAACGATCTGCTGCACTAAGAGAGGAAGTGGATTACCGCCCTAAGGAACATCAAAGCCCGCATGATCAAAACGGAATTACAAAGTCTAAATGGAAAGATCACAGCGCTAAGCCGATTCATTTCCCAGGTGACTGACAAGTGCATACCATTTTTCAATGCATTGAAGATGGGCAAGAAGAATTTCGAATGGAACGAAGCCTGCCAAATGACCTTTGAAGAATTACTCCATCATATGGAAACCCCCGCCAGTCTTATCCAAGCCAATAAATGAGGAAGTTTTGTTCGTTTATATCGTTGTGTCGACCCATGCTCTAAGTGCAGCATTGATACGCGAAGAGGCTAGGGTCCAGCGACCCATCTACTACATCAGTAAGTGATTAACTGGAGCTGAAAAGAATTACCCGAAGTTGGAAAAACTCGCATATTGCCTGTTGATCTCATCGAGGAAGCTACGACTGTACTTCCAGGCTCATCCCATCAAGGTGTTGACGGATCAACCTTCGAAACAAGTGTTGTATCATCTAGAGACATCAGGTCAAATTCTGAAATGGAATATCGAGTTAAGCCAATATGAAATCACTTATCACCCTCGAAGAGCTATCAATGGACAGGCACTGGCAAATTTCATCGTCGAATTTACCGAGTGAGACAGTGAAGAAGAAATCACTTTGAACATAGTGCCACATCGAAAGTTGTTTGTTGATGGTGCATCAAATGAATCCTGTTCAGGTGCAGGGGTAATACTGAAAACCCTCGAAGGACAATCATTTTGCTACGCTCTAAGGCTGGAATTTCCTACCACCAACAATGAAGCAGAATACGAGGCTTTGATGGTAGGATTAAAAACCATTAAAGAATTAGGAATAAAAGTGTTAGCACCAAAATTGGTCACTAACCTCGTAGAGAAAGATTGTGTAGAGATATAAGTGATGAAGATAAATTAAACAAGGAAGAGAATGCTAATTTAAATGCAGAAAGTAAGAACACCAAATTTATAGTGGTTCAGCGTAATTGCCTACGTCCACCTTGAGGTTAAACTTTATTGATCTTCTTTAATGGTTGATTACAAATACAATTCGTAGATTGAATACTTGAATGCAATTGCTAAGTAGAGAAGATGAGTCTGAAAAATGGCAGAGTCTCCCCAGTGTTCTCGAAAAAGATCCCTTTTCACTATGACCATGCCCCTCTATTTATAGACAAAGATGGGCTGGACTTCTCAGGTGGGCTCGGTAGCCGAACACTCTAGCCCAAGTATAGTGGTCGCTGCATGCCGAACCAGGTAGGCCGAACACAATGACGCCGAACCACCCTTTCTATGCCGAATGGTATGTTTGATGTATGGGAAGTGCAGAATGGTTGTCAGTCAAAGCCGAATGTGCCTCTGTCCGAAGCGCTTGACCGAACAATGCTCTCTGGCCAAACGATGCATTCTGGCCGAACGATACTGTCATGTCGAGTAGTCATATGCGCCGAACGCCTTCTAATGCCGAGTACTCCTAGATGCCGAGTACTACGCCGAGTACTCCTTGACGCCGAGTACTTCTAGATGCCGAGTTCCACTGGATGCCGAGTACTACGCCGCGTACTTCCAGATGCCGAGTTCCACTGGATGCCGAGTACTACGCCGAGTACTTCCAGATGCCGAGTTCCACTGGATGCCGAGTACTAGTTGATGCCGAGTACTATCTGATGCCGAGTACTAGTTGATGCCGAGTACTAGTTGATGCCGAGTACTATCTGATGCCAAGTATTAGTTGCCTGGTCAAATCTCCAAGAAACACTTGCCCCCCAAAGTGTATCGCGTGGCCGAACGTGGTACGCTTTGAATTATGCAACCTTTTCGTCTCGTCTTAAACCCTTGACTAACTTCGAACGGAGATGTCCTTTTGAGAATTCCAGTGGTTTAGGTGTGTGCCGAACGTTTCCTAGATGCCGAACGAGGCATTCGTAACCGGACGTGCCTCTGTCCGAACGAACCTTCAGTGCCGGACACTCTTATACGCCGATGTCGAACGTCATGACCTTGACCGGTTCCACCGGATGTAGCCTTTTCGACTTCTTCTGTTTCCCTATAAAAGCCAGCACCTCTATCCTTCTTTTCCTTTTCACATTTCCAATACCTCTGCCTTGCCCCCACCGAACCTATCAGCATACAACTCGCCGATTCTTCCCAAGTCTCTTCCTTACCAACTAGGTACCGATCCTTTCGTCTCAATATAGCCTTTATGCTCGAACTCCCTTAATTGATGGGATAAATCGAGCCTTGGACAAAATGTCGAGTCACGCGACGAGGGTGGTAGGAAGTGTAAATAGAGATGAGTTTTTTCCAGAAATCAATGATAGACACACTGTGGTTCGACATAGGTATTTTATGCCGGACCAGATTGGTGGAAGTAGAAAGATGGAGGGAATAGGAGATGATCAGGGGACATTGTGCGGTATGTTCTGGTATGACTTGCCGAACGATGTGCCCTCATGGTTCGGTGTGGATGGAGGAGGAGATGAGGCCAACGTTGAGGACAACGTGCCGATGTTCATCTCAGCCGAACAGTCACAAACACCGTTCCATACTTAGGCTAAAACACGCCGAACAAAATGTTGGGTACCTTTCCCAACACCTACCACCGAACCAGGCTCCACCGATCCAACCTTCGTCCCTACTATTCAACCATCTACAACTTACCAAAGCCACCACCGGACCAAAGGCACCACCAGACCAAAGCCACGACCGGACCAAAGGCACCACCGGACCAAAGCCACGACCGGACCAAAGGCACCACCGGACCAAAGCCATGACCGGACCAAAGGCACCACCGGACCAAAGCCACGACCGGACCAAAGCCACCACCGGACCAAAGCACTACCGAATCAAGGTGTTGCCGATCCAACTTTGCCAGGCCAGATCGCCTCGGCCCAGGCCCACCAGCAGCTATATACATCCAAGACCCCTGCTCCCAGCCTCACTATATAAATAGAGGGGCAGGGGTACAACAATGGGGGACAAGTTTTTGAGAGCTCAAGCACGGATAGAACTTTCAAACAACATTCTTTTACTTGTATCAAAGCTTTGTACTTGTAATCAAAACAAGAGAAGAGGAATAACATATAAAGTGGACGTAGGCACATTCTGGCCGAACCACTATAAATTTGCGTGTCTTTTTACAATTTAGCCCCTGCTTTTCATATATCTGCATAAATCTCCAAAATCACTAAGAACAACATAAGAACTATTGAATCATACGACTTTGAGGTGTTTGTCCATTTTTTGTGCAAACACAAAACAAGGCCGAACACGATTAACATGCCGAACAATGACTTTAGCCAAACAAAGACTCAGCCGAACAACGGCTTAACCGAACAATGCTTTAGCCGAACAATGACTTAGCCGAACAATGCTTTAGCCGAACAATGCTTTAGCCGAACAATGACTTTTAGTCGAACAATGATTTATCTGAATAATGCTTTAGCTGAACAATGACTTTAGCCGAACAGTGGCTTTTAGCCGAACAATTACTTTAGCCGAACAGTGACTTTAGCCGAACAGTCGCAAATGATAAACACTTATTAACTACATCTACCCGCATAGCAAAACAAGGAAAGGGCCCAAACATTCTAGCACATGCAAAGCCGACCCGGATCACTAAAAGTCAGGCTTCTGGGGACGGTCAGCGATGACGGTCTTCGAAGGCGATGTCTTGACGTTCAGTTTTATATCAACAACTTTGCGACTTTTCCAATTTTCAACGCTTTTACACGATTGCTTGCACTAGTTCACACACCACATGGGGGGAATATTCGTGTTGTTAATTCTAACGTTCAACGTTTTTTAAGTATAGTTTTCTCAAGCGCTTAGCCAGATTCAATATTTATCGGGGATGTCAAAAAAGTCTAGCTCCGCCACTATATCTGATAGGCCTGGGCCGTCATCAAGGCAAGAAGACGTTGAGACTTTAAATCCGTCGACTTCCCCTGCTCATAACTTAGCACCCGATGCCTTGGAGGCAACAATTCTTTTAGACAATACGATAGATTCACAAGCTTCGAAGATCAATGAAGCCGCACTTCGACGGATATGTTCCATCCACGAGATTCCTTTCACCGATGTGTTAGTCCCTTCGCGACACGATCGTCCTCACCTGCCCCCAGTCGGATATACCACTTGCAACAAGTTCATGTGTTGGATGGGCAGCGTGCCTCCGTTTAACTTATTCCTTCGGGACGTGTTGCAGTACATCGACATTGCCCCTGCAGCTGCACCCGAACGGTCACGCGTTTCTATATGGGACCTACCTACTCTTCATGGCTGTCTTCTCCAGACCTCCAACTTCTGGCGACATCAGATACATCTATATGATCAAGAAGCGGAAAGACAGCCCTTCCTTCATGTTCCTCGAGCCGTACCACAAATGCCAAATCTTGACAGGGGCATGTAGTAAATTTGCCATGTACAAACAGGAATGGTTCTACGTGTGTTGCCCTCCTGGTTTTGCGAGGAGATGGGTTGAAGGCAGTAAGTCTCTTCGCTGAGTCATCATTCGCGATTAATCGGAGTCATGCTTTTTCTAACTCCTCGTATCATCTTTTTTAGGTATCAACCCGCGTCCGGAGGGCCGAGGATATTCTGAGGCCGTTGAGGCCATTAGAGCTCTTCCTGTCGAGGAACGAGACGTTCGGACCATTATTTCAAACGAGTCATTGTCGAGGTTTGGCTTGCTAGCCCCTGGTCGCCGGATTAACCTTCTGGAGGGCGTCTCTATTCCCAAGCCAGCATCCGGTAAAGGGAAAAAACAGGTCGGATCGTCATCACGCCGCACTCCCGATGCGCACGAAGAAGGCGAGCACAAAAAGGATGAAGCTCCTGAGACCCAAGGCGAGAATGTGGGTCCTGCTTGGAATCCGGCTGTCGAAGTTCACGACATTGAAACGTCATCCTCCCATTCGAAGGGAAAGAAGAGGTTAAAATACAAAATTCGGAAGGAGAAAGTTGGTGGCACTTCAAAAGTTATGCCTATCCCGCCCGAGAAAGAGGCTTCCTCACAGCACTTGGAAAGTTCCCTGAGGGGTTTGTCGAATCTTTCTATCCCCGATGATATACTTAATTACGGGTTTGACGATCCTGAAGCCCTCAAGTTTTCTTCGCCCGCTAGAGGCAATGCGGGAGTTCAACTCCCGGTCCAAGGAGACAATACTCCGATTAGTAAAGATAAAAGAACTGGTCCGTCGGGGGGAACACTAGGACACACACGCACATACGCCTTCCATCATTCACTTCAAGTTTTTTCTTATTTCCCGGATTTTTCTTAACTCGTTGTTATCTCCATTCTTTGCAAGTGACATGGGGCACGCTCACGGACTCGATCGCCTTCATGGCTCTTCCATATTTCATCATTCCGGACGGGACTCAGGTTCAGGCAGACGCAGGGAAAGAGATGATTACGAAGATAGAGACAATTGTCCCCGCAATTCTTCTTACCGTAAGAAGGCATATTCTCAATCTTCACAGTCCCGTGATCCTCTTCCTCCAACTGAGCCGGATAGAGAGAAGTCTTCACAGAAGGGTTACCAACCTGATGCCCTTCGAGAACAACACTCTGGTTCATCGAGCACAAGGCAAATTCGGGAGCAACGAAAAAGAGCAGAACTTCCAAAGCCTCCTCCCCCTACTCCAGCGGTTGATCCAACTGTAGCGGAAAAGATGGTCGATCTTAAGGCCAAGTTTCCAAAAATTTGCTTCGATGGTCTGAAGTTCCTCCCGGCTATTCACTATATCCCTGGGCACGTGAAGCAGAGTGCCATTGCTTGTAATAACGCTGTCTATGTTCAACATGACGCGTTTGTACACTTGGTTGAAAAGATCTCGGAGGTGTCCGTTGAGCGTCAATATGAGATCGATCGCCTTAAATTGGAGGCTGGCTGCGACAAGAACATCATCAAGCATCAAGACGAAGAGCTTGCTTCGTATAAGTCGAAGCTGGAAGCCGCTGAACAAAGCGCAAAAGATACTGCTGAGGCAGTTACTTGTTTAGAGATGGCTCACAAGAAGGAACTTGATGAAGCAGTCCAGCACAGCGGTGCCCTTGCCCTAGAAAAGGATTCCATCCAAAAAGAAAGGGACGCACTTATCACACAAGTCAAAGAGCTGAAAGAATTACTTTCCAAGGAAAAAGAGGATAAGGTAGCTGCTCAGGAAGAATCACAATGATATTGTGATGAGATCGTTGCTACTCGGCTCCTGAAAACGAAGCTCGATGACGAACTTGCTGGGGTCGAAAAAATGAAGGACGAAGCTCGTGAGGAGGGCAAAAGAAAAGATGCGGAGGAGATTGACTCTCGCCTCGAGGCGGCCGCAGAAGCCGGCAGGGAAGAGGTCAAATGCATGTTTGACCCGTTGATTGCTGAGTACGGAGCCCGCGTCCTTATGCATCATGACTTAACATTCTTGGGCGATGGCTACCTCGAATCCCTAGTTAAGGCCTGGGAAACCTTAGTAAAGATCAGGAAAATCGAGTCGGTCTCTGAAGAGGTCGATGAGGATGCCTTGGTGAAGGAGTTTCTTAGGGGGAATGAGCCAGCAGATCTATCCGCAGCTTTGGCGTTTTATAGCAAAGGCTCTCCCCTTCCAAAAGAGAAAAGTGATGAAGCTGGCCCATCTGGGGCCGAGACTATGGCTCCTCATATTGCTGCTCCTCCCGCTGCTCAACCGGCCGGTCGGTCGACACTTGATCCATTTGAGCAGCATGCTGGTTATGATCCTGAAGATCCCGGGCTCGGCGCTCATGTGCTATCCCCTATCCTATAGGGTGAAACCCCACGCGCAATCGATAGCCAACCGGAACCTAGTAGGAAACTCTTCTTCTCTAGAAGTTGAAAGATCTGTCATTTTCCAGCAGTGGTTATTCGTTTTAATGTTCATTCTTTATGTTTTCATGCAGGCTGCTCTGACCCCGAGCCAACTCCGAGGAGCGATGACGCCAAGGAGGAGGCAGAGAAGACAAGCGACGTTGTTTACGCGGGAGTAATTCCTAGTCCCGATGCTCAAGTGATCGGGGCACTAGATGATGACAAGCTTGACACTTCATCTCCTGTCGAAGGGAGTGATGAAATCGAAATCACTGGCGCCTCTGAGCATACTTCAAAGATGAGCATGAAGGACCGCCTCGCCGAAGAGGAGAAGAAAAAGGTCGAGGTCAAAGTTGAACCTGAAATACTGGAACTTAGCGACCCGCGGAACAGGCCTTTGAAAATCATTCTCCCAAGCAGGTCCAAACCACTGGATGTTCCGTCTCCTACTCCTAACTTCGCTTCTTTAGCAAGCAAGAAATCCAAGAAAAAGCGTGAGGGAGAGGAGTCGTTGGAAAAAACAAAGGAAGACAAGAAGAAGAAACCGAAGAAATAATCGATACACTCGTTCAACGAGCTTCTTACTTAAGTCTTGTAGTTGCTTTTATCTTTTGTAGCTTGAAGTTTGTATAGATAGGTTCTTAACTCTGAGTTTTGTAGGAGTAACTGTGTAACCCCATCTTGAACTATTGAATGAAGTTTAGTTTCTTTTTCGTTCGAATGATTCTCTTGCTTTTCTTTGGTTTGCTGACTAACTGTAGTCATAACTCAAGTTCTTATGAGTTGCATTATCTCCCAGTCCATTCTCGTGTTGTTCAAACATTTCCAGACGTGGCATACTTCTTGTTCCACATTTCTCGAGTACTTTGACTTTTTTCTAAATCTGCGCTCCGGGGATTTAGAGTAAGTTGATCCGCGTTCAGGGGATTCGGAGGTTCGCATCGTTTATACTCTAGTCCGCACTCTGGGGACTTAGAGTACTCCGATCTGTGCTCTGGGGATTCAGAGATTTGAAATCGTTTATACTCTAGTCTGCACTCTGAGGACTTAGAGTACTCTGATCCGCGCTCTGGGGATTCAGAGATTTGAAATCGTTTATACTCTAGTCCACACTTTGGGGACTTAGAGTACTCCGATCCGCGCTCTGGGGATTCGGAGATTTGAAATCGTTTATACTCTGGTCTGCACTCTATGGACTTAGAGTACTCCGATCCGCGCTCTGGGGATTCAGAGATTTGAAATCGTTTATACTCTAGTTCGCACTCTAGGGACTTAGAGTACTCCGATCCGCACTCTGGGGATTCAGAGATTTGAAATCGTTTATACTCTGGTCCGCACTCTGGGGACTTAGAGTACTCCGATCCGCGCTCTGGGGATTCGGAGATTTGAAATCGTTTATACTCTAGTCCGCACTCTGGGGACTTAGAGTACTCCGATCCGCGCTCTAGGGATTCGGAGATTTGAAATCGTTTATACTCTGGTCCGCACTCTGGGGACTTAGAGTATTCTGGTCCGTGCTCTGGGGATTCGGAGATTTGAAATTGTTTATACGAGTCCGTACGTCGTACAGGATAATGTAGTTCGTCATCCGATTATGAGATATAGAAACATTAGTGATTCGTGGAAAATACGGCTTCAAGCCTTTATTAATGAAAAACAACTAAACTGCTTGATTACATAGTTAAAAAGAAACTAAGTTACGACTGAACGAAAACATACAGGAAATAAAAGTGCCTAAAACAAGAAAGAAAACATGCTAAATGTAATAGTGCCACAGATGTTCACTGTTCCATGCTCGGGGGAGTGTCGTGCCATCAACGGTCGCTAGCTTGAATGTTCCCTCTCCAAGCTTCCATTCAATGACGTACGGACCTTCCCAGTTGGGATTCATATGTGATGGTACCGGGAAAACTCATTTAAAAACGAGATCACCCACATCAAAAGTCCTTGGGCGGACTCTGCCATCGTAGTAACACTTGACTCGGTGTCTATGCGTTGCCGCCCTTAATTCGGCCTCTTCACGCTTTTCATCGATGCAGTCCAGCGATTCCAACAAGAGGTCCTGGTTCGTCTTGGGATCATAGTATGTCACTCGGTGTGATGGAACTTCAAGTTCCACGGGTATAACGGCTTCCGAGCCGTATGCTAAGCTGAATGGAGTGTGGCCGGTCGCGGACTTGTGGGTAGTTCTATAAGCCCATAGTGCTGTCGGGAGTTCATCTACCCACTAGCCTCCGACCTTCTCCAGACGCTTCTTCAGTATGGACTTGATTATTTTGTTAACGGCCTCGACTTGTCCGTTAGCTTTCGGGTGTGCAACGGCGGCGAACTTCTTCTCGATTCCATACTTTAAACAGAACTCTTTGAACTCTCTGCTTTCAAATTGCATCCCATTGTCCGTAATGATGGTGCGAGGAAGGCCAAAGCGGCATATAATGCTTCGTACAACGAAGTTAATGACCTTCTTAGAGGTGATTGTGGCTAAAGGTTCTGCCTCAGCCCATTTTGTGAAATATTCGACTACAACTATCGCGTATTTCGCGCCACCTTTAGATATAGGCAAAGAGCTGATTATGTCGATTCCCCAGATTGCAAATGGCCAGGGACTAACCATTTGTGTGAGTTCCGTTGATGGAGTCCTCGGGATTTTCGCATATCTTTGACACTTATCACATTTTCTTGCATAGTTTGCAGCGTCCCGATTTACGGTCGGCCAGTAATATCCATAGCGGAGGATCTTCTTTGCTAGCGTTTGCCCCCCAGTATGGTCGCCACATTCCCCTTCGTGAACCTCTCTTAAGACCCGCTTTGTCTCGTCATGAGCGATGCACCGTAATAATGGGACTGAGAACCCTTTTTGATACCTTAGTCCATCCTGCATCACGTATCGCGCGGCCTTTCGAAGGACCTGCCGTCTTTCGCTCCTTTTTTCTGGTAAAGTCCCGGTCGTCAGGTACAGTTTGAGTGGGGTTATCCATGATTCCTTCTCTATTTCCGTTTCCAACACACGATCGACTTTCATCTCGTCAATGCTTGGGGCATGCAAGGCTTCAACGGGATACAATCCCATTTGCTGCGCATCGCCTGTACTCGCAAACTTAGCCAACAAGTCGGCTTCTTTATTCTGTTCGCGCGGGACATGCGAAATGTCATAACGCTCAAGATGCGAGAGTAGTTCTTGGACATGAACAAGGTATGGGGCAAGCTTCTGTCCTTTTGCTTGGTAATCTCCCCGCACTTGGTAAACCACCAACTGTGAATCACAAAAGATTTCAACTGATTTGATCCCGAGTTCTCCGATGAGCTTCAAGCCAGCAATCAGTGCTTCATATTCTGCTTCGTTATTTGTAGCCGGAAAATCGAGCTTCAAGGCATAACAGATTGATCGGTTTTCCGGAGTTATAAGAACTACACCCGCGTTGGAGCAATGGTCGTTTGATGCCCCATCAGTGTATAATTTCCATCGAACGGGGGGAATGATGTCGTGATTATCTGGTTCGACGGGTATGGTAAACTCAGCGATGAAATCTGCTAATGCTTGTCCTTTTATGGCTCTTCGTGGTAAGTAGGCGATATCGAACTGGCTCAACTCGATGTTCCATTTTAGCAATCTTCCAGAAGTTTCTGGTCGTTGGAGTACCTGCCGCAGTGGTTGATCGGTATAAACACTGATTGAGTGTGCTTGAAAGTACGGGCGCAGCTTACGTGATGCAATCACCAAGCAATAGGCCAATTTCTCAATTTTAGGGTAATTTCTTTCTGCCCCCGTTAAACGCTTGTTAACATAATACACCGGCTTCTGGATTCGGTCCTCCTCGCGAACTAAAGCCGCACTTATCGCATGTGGGGATACAACCAAGTATACGTACAACATCTCGTGGTCTACTGGTTTTGACAGCACTGGTGGACTCTCCAGATGCCTCACCAGATCCCGGAATGCATCCTCACAACTAGACGTCCATTCGAAATTCCTCTTCCCTTTATTTATTATATCAAAGAATGGGATGCACTTGTCAATTGCCCTGGATATGAATCGACTTAGCGCAGCTACTTTTCCATTCAAGCTCTGTACCTGCCTTATAGTCCTAGGCACTTGCACATCTCAAATAGCTTGGATCTTTTCTGGGTTAGCTTCAATTCCCCTAGCATTGACGATGAATCCCAAAAACTTCCCCGACGCAACGCCGAAGGAACACTTCAGAGGGTTGATCTTCATCCCGTAAAACCTGAGTATGTCGAACATTTCAGCCAAGTCTCGACTGTGGTCGTTTGACTGTTGTGACTTCACGAGCATGTCATCCACATAGACTTCCATCGTTCTACCAAGCTGGTCCTTGAACATTCGATTCACCAAACGCTGATAAGTCGCTCCTGCATTCTTCAATCCGTAGGGCATTACTACATAGCAATATAGCCCGACATCTGTAACGAAGCTGGTGTGTTCTTGGTCCGGAATATGCATCGGGATTTGGTTGTATCCTGAGTATGCATCCATGAATGATAACAGCTCATGTCCTGCGGTGGAGTCGACCAACTGATCGATCCTAGGCAACGGGAAGCTGTCCTTGGGGCATGCTTTGTTCAAGTCGGAGTAATCTACGCAAGTTCTCCATTTCCCATTCACCTTTTTTACCAGCACGGGGTTGGATACCCATTCAGGGTAGAGGGCGTCACAGACGAACCCATTGGCTTTGAGTTTGTCCACCTCCTCTTTGAGAGCAGCGGACCTCTCCGGGTCCATTCCTCTCCTTTTTTGTTTAACCGGGACGTATTTCGGGTCTATGTTCAACATATGACTCGTGATGGCAGGAGAAATCCCACACATATCAGAATGCATCCAGGCAAAAACATCAAGATTCGCCCGGAGGAAGTCACTAAGGTCTTCAGTCATCGCGGGGCCAAGCTGTGATCCGATCTTCAGTATTCGCGAAGGGTCGTCTCGGCTGACTGAAATGTCAACCGTTAATTCAGCCGGCGCTGCCTTTTCTTCCCTGGGTTTCTCATTGTCGTCTCTCGGATCTATGTCTCTGAAGATCCGAGAATTATGCCCGAGCCAGGGCTCGGGCACTACTTGTCAATTATCCGTATTAAGGATGCGGACGGGATTGTCTGCAACCTTTCCTTTCTCCCTCCGATGGGCCTCTCGAAGCTCAGCCACATAACAGGAACGACCAGCTGCTTGGTCGCCATGAACAATACCTACTCCTTTGTCAGTTGGGAACTTCAAAGTTAAGCACCACAGGGCTAATGCTGCCCTAAACTCAGCCAGGGCCGGCCGGCCCAAGAAAACATTATACGGAGAATCCACATCCAAAACTACGAAAGGTAGGATCCGCACCCTCCGACGCTCGCCTTGTCCCAGTTCAACTGGTAACTCAACATACCCCACTGCATCGTTCGCTGCGCCATTAAAGCCGTGTATACGAGCCTTGGACGGTTTCAAGTCCTTTGTTTCCATTTTCATTTGGTCATAAGCCTTCTTGAAGATGATGTTGACAGAACTTCCGCAATCAATCAGAATTCTTTTCACATATGCCGGTCCGATCGTCGCAGATATGACCATCGGGTCGATGGTCGGAGCTTCTACTTGATCAGCATCTCTGTTTCTGAACACTATATCGTCTGTCATTATGCGCTACTGCTTAGCAGGGGTCCCATCCTCCACATTCGAACAGCACTCAAAATCTGCATGCTTCAGGGAACTTGCATACCGCTCCATCTCTTGCTAATTCTTATCCGCGGGGTGAGGTCCGCCGATAATAGTATTTATGACTAGTCTACCCACGGTTCGGGCAGGCTCCTCGGGATGACGCAGAGCTGGTGCGCGACCTGGGTTGGACGTTCCCTGTCCTCCTTCCTGTGGATCCTTCACAAATTCTTGCAACTTCTTTTGCCTGATCAACTTCTCGATAGCGTCGTGTAGGTGTCTGCACTCTTCCGTATTGTGCCCATAAGTCTCATGGAAGCGACAATATTTCCCGGTTCGCTTCTGCTCCTCGGTTGATTCTTTTGGACGTGACTTTCTGTACTGAAAAGTATTGCAGGTAGATAGGTAAATGTTCTCCAGAGGCACATTCAGCGGGGTGTACTCGTTGTAGCTTGGAATTCTCGATTTCCACTTCCCCACTTCTCTCTTCTTCCCTTGATTTCTTCCTCCGGACTCCTTAGGCTGCCCAGGCTTGTTCTGGACATTGACTTGGACCTTTCCCGAGTTGTCTCCGGACTGCTTCACAGCAACGTTGCTTTTCATAGACTCTTGGACATGTCCTGGTGCCTTATCTCGTCTTACCCACCTAGCTTCCTCTCTCCTTATAAACTGGTGTGCCTTTGAGTAGAAACGCTCTAGCGTAGTCGGAGGTTTTCCTGCCAACCAGTCTCCAAACTCAGAATCTGGGTCCACACCTCTCATTACAGCCATTAGAATTGCATGATCATTGGGATTACTGACTTCAGTTGCCGCAACATGGAATCTTTGTAAATATTCCTTCAATGACTTCCCAGGATTTTGGATTACACTTGACAGAGACATTACGTCCTTTGGACGAGTAGTGTGTATCCTGAACTGCTCAATAAACTTCTTTGCCAACTCCTCGAAATTGGATACGGACCGCGGAGGAAGTCGGGTGAACCACATAGTAGCAATCCCAGATAGAGTAATTGGAAAGCATCTACACTTGGTGGCATCATTTGCTCTAGCTGAATCCATCATCCATTCGTACCTCATGACATGCTGTCTGGGGTCAGTCTTTCCCTCATACGCAGGGATAGTAGGCATACTAAACTTCCTGGGGTACGCCGCCTGCAACACAACATCTGTGAATGGAGTATGACTTCTTGATACTCCCCAATCATCATTCGATAAACCTTGATTTTCTTTCATCAATTGCCTGACCATGGCTGTCAGATCTGGTGTCTGTATGGAAGGCGGAAGGTTAGAGTCTGTTCTACGCGACTGTCCATGCTGATTCCTCCTCTCCTGGCAATCTGCCAATCGTGCGTCTTGAGGTTCGACATCATTAGCGTTTTGATGGTCTGGGCCTCCAGCCTCCACCCGCCACCCGCACTCCGGTTCCGAAGTTTCCAACTCCTGCTTGGTCACGGTCTCCAGCTGTTTGAACAGCAGCATTTGCTCGCGCAGCTTCAGTCTTACGACGTTTGTGCCTGGGAGGTTCATCAGAGGAAGTCGAGTTGTCAGATGAGGAATAAGGAGCGGGATTGCCCCCAGCATTCTGTTGCTGTTGTTGAGTGAGTTGTGCCATCAGGTTGGCGTTAGCTTGCATCTGCTCTCCTAGTTGTCTCCTGCTTTCCCTGAGTTCTCTCATCAAGTCGTTGAACTCTATTCTGGTGACAACTGGAGTCTGGTCCTGGGCGGCAATTCCTACACCCGGAATTGCTGGATGATTGCTAGGTCCTGCTTGTTGCACGCTAGCAGTCTCATGGGCATCCGCATTATGAGAAGCTGACCTGGTACGTGGTCTCGCCATTGTAGAGTTATTGGTAGGAACTCTGAGTAGAATCAACGGATGTCTTATCAACGAGTCGGATCTTCTTTGGGGGATTTGTTCAATCCAGTAGCTTCAAAGCAGATCCTTGAGGTCCGAGAATTCAATTCTTAGTGAAAGCACCAAAGTGTTAGCACCAAAATTGGTCACTAACCTCGTAGAGAAATATTGTGTAGAGATATAAGTGATGAAGATAAATTAAACAAGGAAGAGAATGCTAATTTAAATGCAGAAAGTAAGAACACCAAATTTATAGTGGTTCAGCGTAATTGCCTACGCCCACCTTGAGGTTAAACTTTATTGATCTTCTTTAATGGTTGATTACAAATACAATTCGTAGATTGAATACTTGAATGCAATTGCTAAGTAGAGAAGATGAGTCTGAAAAATGGCAGAGTCTCCCCAGTGTTCTCGAAAAAGATCCCTTTTCACTGTGACCCTGCCCCTCTATTTATAGACAAAGATGGGCTGGACTTCCCAGGTGGGCTCGGTAGCCGAACACTCTAGCCCAAGTATAGTGGTCGCTGCATGCCGAACTAGGTAGGCCGAACACAATGACGCCGAACCACCCTTTCTATGCTGAACGGTATGTTTGATGTGTGGGAAGTGCAGAATGGTTGTCAGTCAAAGCCGAACGTGCCTCTATCCGAAGCGCTTGACCGAACAATGCTCTCTGGCCAAACGATGCATTCTGGCCGAACGATACTGTCATGTTGAGTAGTCATATGCGCCGAACGCCTTCTAATGCCGAGTACTCCTGGATGCCGAGTACTACGCCGAGTACTCCTTGACGCTGAGTACTTCTAGATGCCGAGTTCCACTGGATGCTGAGTACTACGCCGAGTACTTCTAGATGCCGAGTTCCACTGGATGCCGAGTACTACGCCGAGTACTTCTAGATGCCGAGTTCCACTGGATGCCGAGTACTTGTTGATGCCGAGTACTATCTGATGCCGAGTACTAGTTGATGCCGAGTACTAGTTGATGCCGAGTACTATTTGATGTCGAGTACTAGTTGCCTGGTCAAATCTCCAGGAAACAAAAAGCTATGCATATCTACAGCGATTCTCAACTGGTCATCTTCCAAGTGAAAGTGGAGTACCAAGCAAAGGGCAACCTCGCCCTCTACCTGTCAAAAACACGGGAATTGCTGCAGGACATCAAGCACTACACTTTAAGTCGCATTTCAAGGGAACAAAATATGCAAGCGGATCACCGAACCAAACTAACCAATTCCGGAGATACTCAGTCAATGGGACTGGCCCAGTCGAAATGCTTACATCACTCATTATAGATGACATGGATATCGATTAGATTATGGAAACTGTTGAGGAAAAGGAATCAAGGATGACGTTGATAAAAGATTATCTGATTAAAGGTACACTCCCCAGGGATCAGAACGAGCGATAGAAGCTTCTCCGGAAAGCACCACGGTCGTCTTGCAGGATGGAATTATTTATAGAAGGGGATTCTCTATTCCCCTACTCAAATGTGTAACCAACAGCGAAGCCAAAAAGGATCCTCAGGGATGTCCATGAAGGCGATTGTGGAAACCACATTACAGGGCAGACTCTAGCAAAGGAGATCCTCTGATACGATTACTTCTGACCATCCACCAACCATGATGTAGCCGACTATGCCAGGTAATGTATGAAATGCCAAAAGTTCACCAAAATACAAAGAACTCCATCCACCGAACTTATGCCAATGGTTGACCATTGTTGTTCACGGTCTAGGGAATTGACCTGATCGAGTGCTCTCAATTGCTAAAGGAGGAGCTAAATATGCTATCGTTGCTATTGATTACTTCAAAAAATGGGTTGAACCGGAACCGCTAGCTAGAATTACTACTAAAAAAGTAATTAACTTTGTCACTAAAAATATGATTTGCAGGTTTTGAGTGCCACAGAAAATCATCATAGATAACGAACTCAATTCAAAAGCGCTAAATTCAAGGACTTTTCCAAGCATTTCTGCATCGAAAAGAGTTTCTCTACAATGGCACAACCTCAAGCATACTGGCAACTGGAGGTGGTAAACAAAATCATCAAGTCCACCATCAAGAAGCGGCCGACGAAAGCCAAAGGAAACTGGGTTGATGAGCTCCCACTTGCACTATGGGCTTACCGAATGACGCACAAGTCAGCAACTAGACACTCTCCATTCGCTCTAGCATACGGATCTGAAGCAATGATCCCCGTTGAATTGGAAGTTCCCCCTCATCAGAAACGACATTTCAATCAAAAAGAGAACGAGCAGCTCCTGCTCGAATCACTTAATCTGATTGACAAGAAATGGGAGGAAGCCAAGCTAAGGACTATGGCTTACCAGAAAAGGGTAACACGGCTCTTCAACTTCAAGGTCCGCAACCGTACCTTCGAAGTGGGAGATCTCATCCTCAAATGGATCTGCCCAGCTCCAGGAACATTCGAACTGAACTAGCCTTACTCAATCGGGCAAAAGCTCAGAGATGGCACTTTTAAGCTGACCACGGTCGATGGAATCCAAATTCCCCGTGCTTGGAACAGTGACTCGCTCCGGCATTATGTTATTTAGCTTTTATCTATGTATTTCCTATTTTCACAAATAAGCCGCACAACTACACTGAGGCATTGTAAATAGGCAAAATTTGCTCTACTTTCCGTTTATCAACGAAATCTCTTTAGTTTCTTAAACCAATAAAACTGTGTTCGTATAAATCACTCGTCGGGTCGGCGAAAGTAAACCGGCTCCAAATAATTCATTAGCTGCTTGGGGAAGTGAAACTACACCCAAATACGCTCCGCCTACTAGTCGGGTCGGCGAATGTAAACTGACTCAAAATCATTCATTAGTTGCTTGGGGAAGTGAAACCATACCCAAGTACGCTCTACCTACTCGCCAAGTTGAAGAAAATAAATCAACTCAAAATTAGAAGCCGCACATGTCGTAAGCCGCGCACTCTCAAAAGCCGCGCATTTCGTAAGCCACGCACTCTCAAAAGTAACGCATTTCGTAAGCCATGCACACTTAAAAGCTGCGGATTTCATAAGCCACGCAAGCTCTGCTTGATGTTGCCCCGGCATTATCAGCAAACCGTTAAGATTTTCTAAGTATCAATATTGTCCTGACAACACTGGGGAAAGTTGTCTATTGTAGGACTAGCAAGGATCAACTCCCACTATAAAAAAGAATCGACATGAGTCCAACAATGTCGCAAAACTAGAAATCGGCAAAGAATTCTGATTGTTGACATTCGAGTCACAAGTTCTCGAAGATAGGAACCGCAAATTCAATTTGACTATAGACATCAGAGGAATCGCTCGGATCAACCGATTATTTATCAAGTGTTCGGAGTAAACAACCTTATGAAGTAGGGGCATACACACACCAACACTTAGTGGAAAGGAAAACTACTCCACAGCCCTGTTACGTCGAACA
Source organism: Allium fistulosum (assembly GCA_030737815.1). Taxonomy (NCBI): domain Eukaryota; kingdom Viridiplantae; phylum Streptophyta; class Magnoliopsida; order Asparagales; family Amaryllidaceae; genus Allium; species Allium fistulosum. The sequence goes on from CM060906.1 coordinate 572,519,295, forward strand.
AAGAATTTTGCAATCACAACAGATCTAGTTGTAAAACTAAAAAAATGCATCCATAATGCTTGAATCATAGAAATAAAGGCATTGTATACCACAAAACATGGCATGACAATACGTAATATAGAAATTATAGAACAAGCAATCACGTCATGTACACATATAAGTGGTATAAAAACAAGCTAAGTACGTGATAAATAAGAAGGAACACGGAAGTAACAGCAGTAGAAACATTAATCTTTTCATTTTTAATAACATTTTCTGTACAAAGTCAAAATGTGGGGACCATACCTACACAATATCGGCAAACAAAAAAAGTATAGATGCTACAACAATAAAAGTAATAAGTGCAGACTTTGCCTTTGTACAACATACATGCCGAACAAATCAAAATGCTACAAAATCCGGCTCCACTATCACTCGAGCCTGTCAATGCTTCTTGCCACCACTTCCTTTCCCACCTTTGGTCGGATGTTTCTTCTTCCCCTCAGCATCTCCCGGGAGTTGTATTGCTGCCAGAGACATCGATTATAGGCTCCAAGCTCATCTCTCCTTCTTGTTCTTTGGCTCCCTCGGAAGACTCCCCCATATTCTTGCGCTTGCGGGACTTACATGAGCTCCTAGAAGATTTTCTCTCCTCTACCTTCTCCTTCTTATCTTCCACCATCTACTGCTCAGTTTTACCTGGCTGGCTAGCTTGGTCTGTCTGCTTTCGGGTGTCAGCTGCTGTTAAATCACCCTCTAGAGATACAGAAGGGTTGTTCAGGCCATGAAATGCGGCAATCTTCTCAGATTCCAACCATGGTTGCATCCAGACATGAGTGTGGTGATCAAAGCAACTACAAAAATAAGCATTGAAGCAGTCGAGATAATAGTAGGCCCTGGGACTAGAGAAATTGGAAATTCGATAGGCAAAGAAGACGGACCTATAAGATCAAAAAGAAAAGCATTCGGTTCATCTTGTTCTTGCAGCATGAGCTGGAAGTCCTCAAACTCGGAGAAACAAGAAAATTACCTGCATCAGAGGTGTAACCGTGAATCTCAACCTCATACTCCCTACCATTTCATTCTTTAGATGGTTGCATAATCTTGGGCAAAGTTTCAAGACTTCCCAAGGCTTCTAAGATAGGTGCTGAAGGGATGGATAACAATGCAGTGTCGGTCGAAGCCGGAATGATGTTTGTCTGATCATGAAGTTGCTTGGATGACTCGTCAGGCCTAGAACTGAAAGGCTCTGATACTACTTTAGTAGCTGCAGCTGTGCTAGCATCGGCGGCTTCTCTCTCCCTTTCGACTCGAATAATCTCTCGACCCTCTACCAAAGCCATTTTTGATTCTTCATTCAGATAGGCATCCTCTAGCTCTGGTTCAGTGTACACATCCCTGTCTTCTCGGAAACGGGCCAGAATCTCTTCCCAAACAAAAGCAAGAGTACACGGGAATTCGGGACCCAGATAACAGAGACTGCCTTGATGCAACAAGGAGTTGACGTAGAAGTTTGGGATGGTGTTATCCATCTTCACCATCTTCCTTTCGAAGGTATCTTATTGCTCTAAGTAGTCCACCGTCATAGCGGTTTTCTCAACTTCGACTTTGGTCTTTTTGATGTTGAGTTGCGCAATTTTTTACCGAAGTAAAGCAATCACTTGAGCCTGGTTGAAAATGGTCTTATCTCCGGATTCCACCATTCTCGCATAACCAGCAATTTTTTTCTTATAAGCTTCGACGGTTTCATCATGACCAGCAATGGTCCTCTTTTGAGCTTCGACGATCTCATCTCAGGTTTCAAGCTCCTTCTTCGGCTTGACTTCATCAGCATGGGATTTCTTAATTTCATCTCTGAACACGATTTCAATTTTTGTGTGAGCCTCTTTCAATTTATTTAACAAATTAGCATTGCCCTTACTACCTCGAATGGCATCATCTCTCTCTTTTGTTAATTGATCGATTCTAGCGTCACGTTCCATTAGCATCCTTTCATAATCATCCTTTTTCGACTTGAAAGAAAGAATCTCTTACCAGTTGTTATGGTTTGTGTCCTTCAGCTGCTTACATAATTTTTCCCATCCTTCAGCTTGATCCAAGTCGCTCTGAATCACCTGGAGATGTGGTATGTAAGAACCCTTATGAATCGGACGCAGGTCATGATCAAATTTAACTCCCTTCAGGAACCATCCGGGGAGCGCGGCTTCAAGTTTAGGTGGACCGGATGGGAGAATATAAGCAGGCCTCCTACGAGGTTGTGAAAAACTAGAAGCAAGCATAACATGAGTTGATGGAGTCTGGGTTGATTGAACGACTGAATAGTAGAAGACGGAACCTCAATTCTGATATAAACCAAAGTCGGGTAGATATATGGTGCTCGGAAGGATGAGGATCACGATCTACTTTCGACTTTTTGGATGGCTCTTCTCGATCATCGGAAGTCTTCCCCTTCTTATAGCCACCCTTATAAACTATGCTTCGGTCCCTATCATCTCGACGACGAGCTTCAGCTTCCTAATCTTTGCTCCTCCTCCATTCTTCCTCGGTTTCTCGAGGCTGGCGGCGGCTTGAAGTATGTTTAGACCCAGGTTGTGCATCTATAAATTGTTCAAGATCTTCATAAAGTCCATGACCTCTCATAGTACCTAATATAAAAAAATGAAGTAACTTTAGCAGTAGAAGATGAGCTCAAAAAATGCATATATGAGTGTTCGTGACCATAGTGAAGTATGTAACGTGTCATAGGCATCCTAAAAGGACTTCACAAACCGGGTCGGGAAGCGACTACAGGGGGAGTCAGGCTAATTTTGGAAACAACATGACCGAAGTAAAGAGACAATCCCTCAGACTCAAAATCATCTCCTATGAGTTCTATAATGTCCACATAAACATTGCTCAAGTCCCCAAAGTCATATCGGTTTCCTTAGGCGGAGAACCAGGAACTCGTCTATTTGCTGAGGGAGCATCTTTAGCAATAAACTCTAGGGGAGGTGAATCCAGGAGAATAGGACTCATTCCTGGAGTTACATCACATATTCGAGATCTCTTTTGCTAGAATGCACTTCAAGTTCGTCATCGCTAGAGGAGGGGTCATTGTCACTTCCGCTCTCAATTTCACCTTCCTCTTTTTCTACGATCACTGCAACCTTGCCTTCTCATCATTTAAACTCCTCTTCCCCTTCCTCTGTATCGGGGGCATCCTGTTTGGACTAATAGCTCTGGTTGTGACGCCTTTTTCTTTATGAATTTCCTTGGTTGATCCACCAAATGTTCCATCTTCTCCTTGTAGACCACTCTCTTCAGCGTTATGCGATGAAGAAGTGGAGCGTGCTCTAATCCTAGAATGGGTAAGGGATGGAACCTCAACAACGACGGAAGACCTCCCAGAATGTAAAAATTAGTGCCGATGCAAATTCTCGCCCGTTAGCAAAAGTTTGACTGATATCTCTTTAGCATCTTTGGCCTTTAGAGTATGGATGATAGAGTCTAGTGCTGGATCTTTATTTGACCTTGGAATAACTGTAAGCATCATTCAGTTTATTAAAAACCTTCACCATCGTAATAAGTTTCAACGAGAGAAGAGAAAACTTACCCTCTAGCGTCCAAAGACGATTAAACCCCTTCAGGACATCTAACGAAGAAATATTTGGTCTTGAACTGAGAAAAGTTGTTGTAACGTCCCTAATTTTAAATAGCATTATTCAAGAGATTTAATTAGATAAATTAAATATAGTAATGTAGAGACTAGAGTGATAAGGGAATTGAGATTTTAAAACTAATTTAGGTCGTGCCTTAACTAAATTAATTAATTAGAAAGAGTTATGACTTAAAAAACTAAGAGGATAAAGCAAGGGCAATACGGGAATAGCCGAACCCCATAACCCCTAAAACCCCCTACCATACTCTCATTCTCATTTACATTCTTACATAAATAGAAGAAAAACAAGGTCAGCCATAAACCTAGGAGAAGAGGAACTCAAAGATCAATTAGAGGCTAAGATTCAAGCTATGAAGTTTAAAATGTAGAACAAATCTCAAGTTCCTTATCCAAACAAGGTGAATAATGATCTAAACCATCTCATATAAGTCATCTTGAATGTTTTAAATTTGGGTTTGAGGTTTAAACTGTATGATTGCATGAATGAGATATGTTTTGATTTAAATGCCATGTTATAATTTAAACAAGGATTTTGTGGAATAATATAGTTCGGTTTTAAGGCTAAAATCATGCAAAATGATTTCCAAATGCCATTATTTTTGAATATGTTATGTAAAACATTATTTTTGAGATGGGTTTAAGCTTTCATAATATTCCAAGCCGTGGATAATTTATTATGAATTTTCGAGTAAAAGAAATGGATATTTCGAGTTTTAATTAATTTAACGAATTAATTATTTTTAGGCTGAAAACTTCATATGATAAAGATATTATCATTTTGGAATTTAAGTGAATTACTGAGATTTTTCACAAGAGATTTGGGTGAGCTTTGGATTTTGTTAGAAAGATTAGTATTTATCAATTAATTAAATACAATGGGTTAGTTAATAACTTTTTAATCAAATATTGGAGCATGGGGAATTACATGTGGTAGCAAATTATGAAAAGAATTTTTATAAAGGCTTTGTTATCCAATAGAAAATTTAAAACATAAGGGGTTGGTAAAAAAATTGCTTTATTAGTTAAAAATCAGTTTTTATGATAATTATAGCAACGCCACTTGCCTTCGAAAGCATTGATGTATTCAAAAGCACTGATACCTTCGAAAGCATATAATTTCGCTTCCTTTTGAACATTAAGGGGGTAGGGGTGTTGCTTAACATGCGCTTGAATGAAGGCGGAAGGGGCCTTTCGCACCAATGAATAGTGTCGAAGGGGTCCCTCCGCATACATACACTTTAATAAGTGTACACTGCTGCATTGATTGATCCAACTATCATGGAAAGGGCCTTTCGCGTTAGTAGATAGTGTCCAAGGGGTTCCTTCCGCTCTTAAATGCTCCGCAAGTATGTTAATTAATGATGACGGAAGGGGTGTGTTGCACCAATCGATGGTGTCGATAACATACCTTCCGCACCTTTATACTTGACTAAGTCCAACCATTACGGAAGGTACCTTTCACACTAGTTGATAGTGTCGAAAGAGTCCTTCTGCATGCATGTTTGATTATAGAGGTGGAAGGGTGTGCCGCATCCAATCAATGGTGTCGACAGGGTCTTTCTGCATAGTTTCAAAGAAGTAGTGGAAAGGACCTTCCACATTGCTTAAGCAATGATTTTGAAAGGTCCTGCCACTAGAGTAAAGTGGCGCATAGCTGCTTGTTTCGAACCCATTAGTTAAATGGAAGGGGACGAAGGGCTTGTGTGCTCTATGATGTCAAAAGGGAGAGTGACGGAGGGTAACTCATGATGTCACAGTGATCCAAAGGATATAGTCGAAAGCCTTAGTTTTCAAATTAGAGAACCTAATCTCATTTTTAAAGTAAACACATGGCTACGTAAATGAGTTTTGAAATGGCATTTAACTTTGAAATTTTAGAGGAAGCTTCCTTGTTGAAGATAGTGGGTTAAGAGTATTAACCATATTTCATTAGAAAATGATTACAAGAAATTAAACCATGGATGTTTATATTGTTGTTTCTTTGATCAGTTGTCATGTATGCATGTGTAATCATATTCACTTCATTACTAACCCATAACTACATTTTGGGATGTTAAGGGCAGAATAACAGGTTAGGTTGACCCAGTAGTGAATATACATTTAATTAACTCATGTGTGAGTAGAATTGCATCCAAGAGGTCAGAAAGACCATAATATAGGATGCCCAAGACTGATCAAAAGATTATTGGTTTAGACAGGCTCTTAGTAAGCCTATAAAAACTATGTTATGGAAATTATTATTGGCAGGGGCCAAGAGGTTCTTAGCGATCCCATGAAAATTATGTTCGTAATTGCAGGTTGTTGATGGAGATCAATAGGTTCACAGTCAGCCCATGAAAACTATGACATGAGAGATGTTATTAGAGAATCCAATAGGTTCATGGTGACCCCATGAAAACTATGATTGGATGATGTTATCGGTAGACACCAATAGGTTCTTAGTGATCCCATAAAAACTATGAAACTTGACAGATAGTCTGTATGCTTGGAACAAGTTATTAGTTAGCCCATGAAAACTAATAGGTTAGTAGTGACCCTAGAAACTATAACTTGAGATAGATAGTCAGGTGAATGTAGGATGGGAAATCCAGAGCATATTACATGTTTGCATATCGTCATGATACATTTTTTATGTTATGTCTTGACCATTGTGTATGCAGCTGCATAGTATTTGTTATTATAAATTTGGTTAGGAAACTAGCAAGGGGAAAACCCATTCCTTTAGGCGACGTGGTCTTACTAGATATCCATATAGTTTGAGATGCTAGGTTATTATTCACACCAGACTTTTTGTCCGACTCAAAGTTTATGTTTTCCCTTTAAAATCTCGAATGCTCAATTGATTTTGAGTAGTTGAGAGTTAAGGTTTTCAGGTTCTCCTTTAGACGAATAAGCTTCCGAAGACATGCAAGAGGCAAGCTGGTGATTAGGAGTTCTTTCTGTTTGATAATGCTGTGTAATTGGATGTAATGGCAAAGTTGTTTAGTGCCTATAGTTAGACTCTGATCAACCAAGGGGGCATCTTCATATCTCTCTCTTGGCTTAATTTGTAATAATTATATTTCTTTGAACGTGGTTTACAGATTGAGATTATGTAATGAATCTGAAATGTTATTTGAAATTGAATGAAAAATTGTTTTAAAATTGAGTTTAATTTTTTTTAATATCCATGTGTTTTTGGTGTATCAATGTATCTAACATTACCGCATTTGGTTACCGAAAAATAATAACTATAGATGACAAACGCATCTGTAGCGGTTAGTTTTGGGTCTCCAAATGGGGGATGTTACAAGTTGGTATCAGAGCATAGGTTTATGTAAATTTAAAAGAAATTTGAACCTAAAATATTTTCAAAACATAACCCAAAGAATCAGAGAATGAGATCGAATTTGGATTAACGCTATAGTAACGTACTTGTATTTGTTATATATATATATATATATATATATATATAAGTATGTGTTCCCTTTCTCTTAGACCATTCTTATGTATGTTACTAAGGCTAGCATATAGATATACGAGAAAGGAAGATATGGAGGTAGGAAACAGAAGAGGAAATCTAGGTGGAGGAAGCGCCACAACTAATGGAAATGCTCGACCCAATACTAGGAGGAATCCGGGTCGACAGGCAAATGCTAATCAAAACGCAAATGCCAATGTGGGTGCTAGATCCCCACCAGTAGATATAGGGATGATGTATCAGTCCTGCGTCAATCTGATGTAAGCTGGAGCAGCTGTAGGAATATTTGGGGGAAATGCCGTGAATGTTGGAGGAGCTAATCCTGTGGCCCCAGTTGGCAATAACTATGCAATGCTGAGTAGGGATTACACCAGTCTGGGTGGGAAGCCATTTTTGGAAATAGAGGATGCTGTTGAAGTAGAAAACTGATTATTGCACTGTGAATGAATTTCGCTGACTACGGGTTAGATGATGAGCAGAAGTGGAGACTTGCTTCTAGGCAGTTGTAGGAAGCAACACTTTATTTGTGGAATGGTATTACCGTGGGAGTTCCCGAGGAAGAGTTGACTTGGCAGAGTTTCGAAGGAAATTCGAAAAGAGGTTCTTGTCTGAAGTTGCCAAGTCAGTATTGCTGAGAAAGTTCATGGACTTAGTGCAAGGTGAGATGTCGGTGATTGAGTATGCTACGAAGTTTGATAATTTGTCCAGATATGGATATGATAACGTTGACACCATCATCAAAAGAAATGAGAAGTTTATTAGAGGTTTGAAGGCTGAGATTACTAGGGCGACTATGCCACATCTCCGTGATCCAAGTACAGTTGTAGTGGAGATGGCAATCAGGAATGAAGAGATGCTCTCTACTTTTGGGAAAGAGAAGCAGGTTGAAACCAAAGATTCTCAGAGCAAGAAGAGGAAATTATTTAAGAAGAAAGGAGCTCAGAATGGAGGAGCAGCCAAGAAGGCAAAAGCTAATCTGGTTTTCTTTAAGTGTGATAAGAAGGGACATTTTTCTCATGAGTGTCGGACAGGCAAAGCAAAAAAGGCTACTGACAAGAAAGTAGTGAAATGCTTAAACTGTGATCGGATGGGGCACTACAAGAACCAGTGTCCAAAACCAATCAGAGTGGACAAGCGAAAGGTTTTTTCCTTGGAACCATCATCTTCTAGACCAACTACTGCTGAGAAGGGAAAGTCTATGATGGAAGGTACGTTTTGACTCATAATATACCAGTTAGGTGAAATGACCCTCCTATTTCTACCCTAATTTCATAAGGAATTTTTTTGTTACAGAGATGATATATAGATATATCATTCATTACAAATATATTTCCCAGGGTCATTTTCTTTTTCCAATAAACAAAATATATCCAGGATCAAAATAATTAACCAATATAAATATATCAGTACATTCACAAAGATATGCACATACATGTGAGGATGTATATGCCTCTCTTGTTTGAATCAGAGTTCTGGAAAACAAGAGGATATTGGATTGATTGAATTTAATCAATCCACACATAGTTCAGTGTTATATGCAATAAAAATTCCATTCATGCATGAATACCTATATATATATTTTTAAACTCCTGATTCTTTGCTAAATTCTCTAGGGAGTATAAATTCTAGAAACCAGATAATTGTGATATGATTGTCTATAAATTAATGATCTGGTGCTTGGGTTCTGAAAAATGATAGAAGTGTTTATCATTATCCATGTTTGATTGTTTTCTTATAAAATCTGTCTGGAATACAGGCTCTTTTTTTTTGAATAGTTTAAAGTGATCTAACACATTCAACATCTTGATTCTTGGATGTCAGTATGCCTTAAATTAAATGAAGTGCAAACTTGAGTGGGTTTCCTGTAACCATGGATGTCAATCACATGGTTCAACCAGACTCTTTGTTCTGGTGTAATCCATCTGGTCTTAAAATGCATTTGATTAAAATCTGAGTGATATGGAAGTCAAATTCCTATTAAAAATACAAAGGAAAAGGTGTGTTAATATCTGTACAAAACATGTTTATGTGTGTATATAACTGCAACTATTTTGGATCTGGCTTTCAACTCCCATATTACAGATTCTTTCTTTATTTAAAAATAAGGCATGAAACATTTGTATAAAACAAGTTAAATTATGGAAACCTTGCAGTCACATAAAAACATTCAACCTATGTCTATTATCTTTTGTATACATATGCCATGGTAGAAAGATAAAACCATTTAATTTTTCTGAGAATCAACTATCCAGGTTTTCCAAAACTTAAATCATTTCTAAAGACTCAAGGTTGACTAATACATTTTTAAAATATAATCATTTAATTTTAACATGGTGTTCTTACTAAGTCCACTTACAATATTTTGATTAACTTCTTTTATATCAGATAGTAACTAGATTTATAAATTCCAGATACAAGTCAATCTCTTAATAAAATACTTAACAAAATATCCATCCCATATTCAACACTTAATACAAGTAACAATTTAAATCATTAATACATGCGGATTTTATCATTTAGACTCTTATCTAACTAAGTTTAGCATGCTATAATCTTCTTCTCAAAGCCTTGCTCCTACTCCTACTTAGTTGCTGCAATCCCTGAAAAAGCATTTGAAACTGCCTCATTTTAAATGAGACACCCCAGATGCCATTAGCACACTAGGGTCAGACACATGTCTGGTATGAGAAAATTCACAAAAGCAATTAGTTAATTAGGTTAAAATCAAGTTAAGTACATATACATAAAGTTCTGCCCTTTGGAATCAGGTCATACTTGTGTGCATGCTCTGTGTCATTGTGCATGTGCACACTTTGATTTTTCTTTCCAGAGACTACATATATAAATATGGCACATACATTCAAGCATACAATTCAGTCATAGTCAAACAATCATTCACACCAAACAGGAAAATAACCAATATGAGTTAAATCATTTATTCCATCCTCATATTTCAATTCTGGGAAAAACTCTAGTTTTCTCATCATCTCAAATATTTTTCCCTTGGTATATTTATCTATCCTGGTCTCATCTGCAATATTTATGAATCAATGGACACACTGTAATGAACTAATTCACTCCATTACACAAAGATCTCAGGACTTAAACAAGCCATGTGTCAACTTGCATTACTCAAGAACACAAGTCATTCCTGCAGTAATCTTGACCCCATTTTCCTAATCAAGTTTCTCAGGTGTTTTATCCTTTAAATTTTCAGGGTAACCCAGCCAGTGAGTCATTCCACTAAAATAAGCATTCATCTCATAACATTCCTCATCATTCATATAAACAGACAGAGGCAATCAAGCAATTTATTAAAACATGTTCTTGCAATTTAGAAGAGGTATAGACAACTAACATTGGTTTATGGCTCTATTTGGAATATTTTGTTGCAAACATCTGTGCTTTAGTTAACTCAGATTGACCAAGCTTCCTAAATCACAAAATCTATCTGCTAGGTGGTTATTGTATATTTTCTTTGAACTAGGAGTATCAGCACATAGGCAAGCCTATTACACTCCTAATTCCTTTTTATAATAAGCCTCAGCACATATACATATGTATATTGCAGCCCATATACTTATCAATTCTTCTGGGTTGAGCCAAAACCAACACTACTTGCTTATATTCAACATCTTATTTTCTGGGTATTTATTATATTTCTATCTAATATCATATCAGAAAGAAATCTAGGTTTTTAAATTACCTATTCATGCATACTGATCATATTAAGAATGAAACAATCAAACAACTAGCAAGCATTAAAGCATCCTTAATTTCTAAAGAACAATCACATATACTTTTAAGAAAAATTCATTTATAACTGGCTGCCTTCATTAGGACTTAGTGCCTTAAGTTGTTGAGTGAGTTTCCTCACCTAGCTCTCTTCTTTGCTTCCTTAATTAATTGATGAACTTCTGCCTTTAGCCTCAAACTCTTTTCCTTCCCTTGCCTTATGATTTCTATGGTGTTGTTTCTTTTCTTTTTTTTGAGAAGGAGAGGAGGCTGCTGCATATACATATATATATATACAGGGTCTTCCTTAGGGTTTTGGGTATTGGCTAAAGCCATTTTTGCCCACCAGAAAAATTGTGTTATCTGTATTTTATTTAAACCCAAAATTCTACCCTTCCCGGCTTAATTTAGGTGAAGAGAAAAGTGGTTATATTCTTTTCAGAAATTTGCTTTTCAGAAAATACTTTTTCCTTTGTCTACAATCATGCTAAAAATGTGACTTGATTTGTTATTTATCAAATACTCTTCCTAATTCTGCCTATACCAAGCATTTCCCTGTTTTGTCTTATTTTTTCCTATTTTTAGCTTTCATGTAAATGGTATGTACTTCCTTTATTTATTTACAAGAGGACTACTCCTTTTTCTATCCTCAGTTTTTCTTTCTTTCTGCCTATATACTAAAATATGTCTGTATATTTTATTTTACTAATTTGAACTCTAGTATTTTATTAACACATATATATATTTATATAAGTCTTACTGAAATAATTAGCACACCCATATATATATATTTACACATCATTCTGTATTGACACACACATGCACATGTATACTCAAAAATATTCAGTAGCATCCATATATGTATATTTACTCATGCATGCAACTATTAAGGGTTTAATCTAAATATATATATATATATATTCCCATACATATCAATATGTATTTATTCTTAGAGTTCAGGGACTTTTAGCTTTATTTCATGTGCATTTCCTGTGCACACATGTACACACATACTGATACACTATCAAGCTATATCAATCCCCTTTCAAAATTTATTCAAAAATTATTCATTTATATTTTTCAGAATAAATTCCTAAAATCTTGGGTCATTACATACGCCCTTCCTTTTAGAAATTGTGTCCCACAATTTTCCTAAGCTTAAAATAAATTTTAATCTTAATTCAGAGAACAAGTACATTCTCAACCAACTAGATTTTTAGTTCTATAATAACTAAAAACATATGCATCTAAAAAAAAGAAAACAATCAAAAATCAGAATTACCTTTAATCTGAAAATAGCTTAGGATAATTCATCCTAACTTTGTCTTCTAATTCCCATGTGCAATCACTAGGATCAAGACTCCACTGTACCTTCACAAGTTTCAGAGATTTATTTCTCAACTTCTTCACATCTTTTGCCAAAATTCCCACTGGATCCTTTTCATAAATCAAATTAGAATTTATCTGCACTTGGGTTGGGGTCTCAAGAATTTCTGCCTTGTCATGGACCCACCTTCTCAATTGTGATACATGAAAAACATCATGTATACCTTGCATGTTTTCTGGTAATTCCAACTTATATGCCAAGGGAGCAATTCTTTCCAGAATTTTGTATGGTCCAATATATCTTAGGGTTAACTTGCCTTGTTTTCCAAACCTCAGCACATTTTTCATAGGTGAGATTTTGATGAAAACAAAATTTCCCACTTCATATTCTACCTGCCTCCTTCTCATGTCTGCAAATTTCTTTTGCCTATCTTGAGCTGCTGCCATTCTTCTTCTTATCAACTCAATTTTCTCCTTAGTTTCTTGTATGTACTCAGGTCCTAAAATAGACCTTTCTCCTGCTTCTACCCAACAAACAGGTGACAAACAGGGTTTACCATATAAGGCTTCAAATGGAGCCATTCCTATGGTGCTTTGGTAGCTGTTGTTGTATGTAAATTCAACTAGATGAAGATAATCTTCCCAGTTGCCCCCAAAATCCAGTATACATGCCCTCAACATGTCCTCCAAAACTTTGTTTACTACCTCAGTCTGCCCATCTGATTGAGGATGGTAGGCAGTACTTAAACATAGTTCACTTCCCATTGCTTCTTGAAAGCTTCTCCAGAATTTTGAAGTGAAGATGGTATCCCTATCACTCACAATGGTTTTGGGAATGCCATGTAACTTTACCACTTCCTTTATAAAAAATTTAGCTAATTTTGGTGCTGTCCTTTCTGACTTGACTGGGATGAAGTGTGCTACCTTGGTTAGCCTATCAACTATCACCCATATACTTGTATTACCTCTCTTAGATCTAGGCAGTCCATCTATGAAGTCCATAGATATGTCTTCCCACTTCCACTGTGGTACACTAAGAGGCTGCATCAACCCTGATGGCCTTTGGGTTTCAGCCTTGACTTGTTGGCAAGTCATACATTTGGCAATGTATTTAGCTACATCAGATTTCATCCCCTTCCACCAGAAGTCTCTTTTCAAATTTTGGTACATTTTTGTGTTGCCTGGGTGTATGGAGTATTTACTTCTGTGATATTCATTCAATATCTCTCTCTTCAATTCTGTGTCCTCTGGTACACACATCCTATTTTGGTATCTCATATAACCATTTTTATCAATATGATGATTCATCACTTCCTCCCCTCTTAAGAGGAGCATTTTCTTCTCTAATAAGTTGGCATCCTGTTCTTGCATTTTTCCTACCTTCAGAATTAAATCTGGTTGAAGTGTCATTAAGCTTAACTTCCCTTTATCTTCTTGTGCACCATGCATCTGCTCATCAATGTGCACACAACCATTCTCCCCAATTTCTAACTCAGTTAGCAAAGACAAGCCCTTAAATTCTTCTATCATCATCATAGCCAGTTTAGCATGTTGTCTACTTAGAGCATCTGCAACTTTGTTTGCTTTGCCTGGTGTATAGAGTATGTCAAAGTCATAGGCAGCTAAGAACTCCACCCATCTATGTTGCCTCATGTTCAAATCTTTTTGTGAAAATAAATATTTTAGAGACTTGTGGTCAGTGTAAAGTTCGAACTTTGTGCCTAACAAATAATGTCTCCAAAGTTTTAAAGCATAGATCACAGCTGCCAATTCGAGATCATGTGTGGCATACCTTACTTCATGGGGTTTAAGTTGTCTGGATGCATATGCAATGACTTGGCCTTGTTGCATCAACACTGCACCCAAGCCAAATCCACTAGCATCAGTGTATACAACTAATTCTTCATTTCCATGAGGTACCTTTAAAATTGGAGCATTCACCAATGCCTCCTTCAACTGTTCAAAAGACTTTTCACATTTTTCTGACCAAACAAAAGCTTGGTTCTTCCTGGTTAGGTTAGTGAGTGGTGTAGAAATTTTTGAAAAATCTTTTATAAACCTCCTATAATACCCTGCCATCCCCATAAATGACCTCACTTCACTCACAGTGCTTGGCCTCTTCCATGCTTGAATAGCCACTACTTTATTGGGGTTCACAGAAATTCCTTGAGCAGATATAACATGGCCAAGGAAATGTACTTCCTCTTTCCAAAATACACATTTTGAAAATTTTGCCTTTAAATCTTTTTCCCTTAATCTAGACAAAACCAGGTGCAAATGATGCTTATGTTCTTGCACTATTTTGGAGTAAATCAAAATGTCATCTATAAAAATAAGCACAAACTTGTCTAAATAATCTCTAAAGGTTCTGTTCATTAAATCTACAAAGTATGATGGTGCATTGGTCAAGCCAAATGGCATAACCAAAAATTCATACAACCCATACCTAGTGTTAAAGGCAGTGTACTTGATGCTTGATTCTTCCACCTTCATTTGATGAAAACCAGATGCTAAATCTAGTCTAGAAAATACTTTTGCCCCTGCTAATTGATCAAAAAGATCATCTATTCTTGGCAATGGGTATTTATTTTTAATAGTTACTTTGTTTAATTCTCTATAATCTATACAGAGTCTTAAGGAGCCATCTTGTTTCTTAACAAATACCACTAGTGCTCCCCAACAAGAATTACTTGGTCTTATAAAACCCTTTTCTTCCAATTCTTCTAACTGTTTCTTTAATTCTTTTAGTTCATTTGGCCCCATTCTAGTTGGCTTTTTTAATCACTGGGCTTGCTCCTGGAACTAGATTGATCTAGAACTCTACTGGTCTATGGTGTGGAACACCCTTGACCTCACCAAACACATCCAAATATTCATTGACTATGGGAATTTCTTCACTGGTTAGTTCACTGAAATCTTTTTCTGAGTCAACTAAATGATATAGTTTTCCTTCCTTAGCTACTTCACATAAAACTGTGATTCTCTGACCTCTAGAATTTTGCAATGATATGGTGGATGAGTCTAAATTAATTATGGCTTTAAATTGCCTTAACCAGTCTACCCCCAATATAACACCTATATTTGGGTAATTCAAAACATATAAATTGGAAATAAAAATATTTCCTCCTATGTTTAATTCCACATCCACACAAATCATATTTAAAACACTAGAACTCCCCAGTGGACTTTGTATATGCAATGGGGTTTCAACCAATATGCAATTCAGTTTTAGCATTTTAACTAGTTCATAAGAAATTAGAGAGTGAGTTGCCCCAGTATCATATACTACTGCTATGGGTATGGTACAAATGAGTAATGTACCTTCCACTTGACTATGATTTTCAGTGTTACTCTCCACTGTGGCTTTGCCTTTTCCTTCCAAATTTGCCAATTTTCCTTGCTGTTTGTACTCAGGACAATTCCTCTTTATATGCCCCTCTTTCCCACATAGATAGCACTTGAAAGCTCCTCCCTTCAATTCTGGACACCTAGGCTTGATATGCCCCTCCTTTCCACACTGATGGCACACAATTTTCTTCTTGGTTTCCTTAGCTTTGACATCTCCAGTGCCTTTGTTACTGGCCTCTTCCTTCTTCTTATCATAAGGGTGATACCTCCCCTTACCCTTCTTGGTATTATTGTTCTTAAAATTTCTGAACTTCTCCCTTTCCTTGTCATTCTGTTCCAACCTCAAAGCTAAGTCTATCACATGGTCAAAAGTCCTGTCTGCATAGGGTAACATGGCTCTGCTAAGTCCTGGGTTCAACCCTTTTATGTACCTATCATTTTTGGATGCCTCATCTACCACAAGCATTGCTCCATATGTGGAAAGCCCCTCAAACTTTTGAGTGTATTCTGTGACAGTCATGGTTCCTTGTCTAAGTCTAATAAATTCTTCTAGCAAGGTAGTCTTTGCTGATGCTGGTACAAACCTTGCTTCCAACATCTCTTTGAATTGATTCCAAGTGATTTCATTCTCATTCCTTCCTGCAATGATTACTTCCCACCAGCCTAAAGTTACTCCTTTTAGCTGTCTTGAAGCCACTTGCCTCTTTCTTTGATCATCAAGTTGCATGTCATTGAAAATTCTTTCCAATGTTCTCAACCATGTTTGAATTTCCATGATACTCTCTGTCCCTTCAAAGCTTTTGCCTCCTAAATGAGTATATGTCTTAAGTAATTTTGAGAGTTCTTCATAGGGATTTTCTTGCCTTTGTCCTGCCCCATCCCTAAATGCTCTCACCAAGTCTTGCAGATTGACCATTGGTGGTGCATGGGAAGATCCTGCTCCCTGATTTGGTGGTCTCCCTACCATAGTTTGCTAATAATAATTTACATAGCTGGTTAGTTTGATTGGTAATTTTATTATTTCAGTGGTTTTTTTTTCACACTGAAAACATTGATATATATATTTAGTTCCTTTAAATTTTATTTCTATCTAAGAACTTGATCTTTACTTCTACTATGTTGAATAACATAGCTCTGATACCAAATGAAATGACCCTCCTATTTCTACCCTAATTTCATAAGGATTTTTTTTACAGAGATGATATATAGATATATCATTCATTACAAATATATTTCCCAGGGTCATTTTCTTTTTCCAATAAACAAAATATATCCAGGATCAAAATAATTAACCAATATAAATATATCAGTACATTCACAAAGATATGCACATACATGTGAGGATGTATATGCCTCTCTTGTTTGAATCAGAGTTCTGGAAAACAAGAGGATATTGGATTGATTGAATTTAATCAATCCACACATAGTTCAGTGTTATATGCAATAAAAATTCCATTCATGCATGAATACCTATATATATATATTTTTAAACTCCTGATTCTTTGCTAAATTCTCTAGGGAGTATAAATTCTAGAAACCAGATAATTGTGATATGATTGTCTATAAATTAATGATCTGGTGCTTGGGTTCTGAAAAATGATAGAAGTGTTTATCATTATCCATGTTTGATTGTTTTCTTATAAAATCTGTCTGGAATACAGGCTCTTTTTTTTTGAATAGTTTAAAGTGATCTAACACATTCAACATCTTGATTCTTGGATGTCAGTATGCCTTAAATTAAATGAAGTGCAAACTTGAGTGGGTTTCCTGTAACCATGGATGTCAATCACATGGTTCAACCAGACTCTTTGTTCTGGTGTAACCCATCTGGTCTTAAAATGCATTTGATTAAAATCTGAGTGATATGGAAGTCAGATTCCTATTAAAAATACAAAGGAAAAGGTGTGTTAATATCTGTACAAAACATGTTTATGTGTGTATATAACTGCAACTATTTTGGATCTGGCTTTCAACTCCCATATTACAGATTCTTTCTTTATTTAAAAATAAGGCATGAAACATTTGTATAAAACAAGTTAAATTATGGAAACCTTGCAGTCACATAAAAACATTCAACCTATGTCTATTATCTTTTGTATACATATGCCATGGTAGAAAGATAAAACCATTTAATTTTTCTAAGAATCAACTATCCAGGTTTTCCAAAACTTAAATCATTTCTAAAGACTCAAGGTTGACTAATACATTTTTAAAAAATATAATCATTTAATTTTAACATGGTGTTCTTACTAAATCCACTTACAATATTTTGATTAACTTCTTTTATATCAGATAGTAACTAGATTTATAAATTCTAGATACAAGTCAATCTCTTAATAAAATACTTAACAAAATATCCATCCCATATTCAACACTTAATACAAGTAACAATTTAAATCATTAATACATGCGGATTTTATCATTTAGGCTCTTATCTAACTAAGTTTAGCATGCTATAATCTTCTTCTCAAAGCTTTGCTCCTACTCCTACTTAGTTGCTGCAATCCCTGAAAAAGCATTTGAAACTGCCTCATTTTAAATGAGACACCCCAGATGTCATTAGCACACTAGGGTCAGACACATGTCTGGTATGAGAAAATTCACAAAAGCAATTAGTTAATTAGGTTAAAATCAAGTTAAGTACATATACATAAAGTTCTGCCCTTTGGAATCAGGTCATACTTATGTGCATGCTCTGTGTCATTGTGCATGTGCACACTTTGATTTTTCTTTCCAGAGACTACATATATAAATATGGCACATACATTCAAGCATACAATTCAGTCATAGTCAAACAATCATTCACACCAAACAGGAAAATAACCAATATGAGTTAAATCATTTATTCCATCCTCATATTTCAATTCTGGGAAAAACTCTAGTTTTCTCATCATCTCAAATATTTTTCCCTTGGTATATTTATCTATCCTGGTCTCATCTGCAATATTTATGAATCAATGGACACACTGTAATGAACTAATTCACTCCATTACACAAAGATCTCAGGACTTAAACAAGCCATGTGTCAACTTGCATTACTCAAGAACACAAGTCATTCCTGCAGTAATCTTGACCCCATTTTCCTAATCAAGTTTCTCAGGTGTTTTATCCTTTAAATTTTCAGGGTAACCCAGCCAGTGAGTCATTCCACTAAAATAAGCATTCATCTCATAACATTCCTCATCATTCATATAAACAGACAGAGGCAATCAAGCAATTTATTAAAACATGTTCTTGCAATTTAGAAGAGGTATAGACAACTAACATTGGTTTATGGCTCTATTTGGAATATTTTGTTGCAAACATCTGTGCTTTAGTTAACTCAGATTGACCAAGCTTCCTAAATCACAAAATCTATCTGCTAGGTGGTTATTGTATATTTTCTTTGAACAGGAGTATCAGCACATTGGCAAGCCTATTACACTCCTAATTCCTTTTTATAATAAGCCTCAGCACATATACATATGTATATTGCAGCCCATATACTTATCAATTCTTCTGGGTTGAGCCAAAACCAACACTACTTGCTTATATTCAACATCTTATTTTCTGGGTATTTATTATATTTCTATCTAATATCATATCAGAAAGAAATCTGGGTTTTTAAATTACCTATTCATGCATACTGATCATATTAAGAATGAAACAATCAAATAACTAGCAAGCATTAAAGCATCCTTAATTTCTAAAGAACAATCACATATACTTTTAAGAAAAATTCATTTATAACTGGCTGCCTTCACTAGGACTTAGTGCCTTATGTTATTGAGTGAGTTTCCTCACCTAGCTCTCTTCTTTGCTTCCTTAATTAATTGATGAACTTCTGCCTTTAGCCTCAAACTCTTTTCCTTCCCTTGCCTTATGATTTCTATGGTGTTGTTTCTTTTCTTTTTTTTGAGAAGGAGAGGAGGCTGCTGCATATACATATATATATACAGGGTCTTCCTTAGGGTTTTGGGTATTGGCTAAAGCCATTTTTGCCCACCAGAAAAATTGTGTTATCTGTATTTTATTTAAACCCAAAATTCTACCCTTCCCGGCTTAATTTAGGTGAAGAGAAAAGTGGTTATATTCTTTTCAGAAATTTGCTTTTCAGAAAATACTTTTTCCTTTGTCTACAATCATGCTAAAAATGTGACTTGATTTGTTATTTATCAAATACTCTTCCTAATTCTGCCTATACCAAGCATTTCCCTGTTTTGTCTTATTTTTTCCTATTTTTAGCTTTCATGTAAATGGTATGTACTTCCTTTATTTATTTACAAGAGGACTACTCCTTTTTCTATCCTCAGTTTTTCTTTCTTTCTGCCTATATACTAAAATATGTCTGTATATTTTATTTTACTAATTTGAACTCTAGTATTTTATTAACACATATATATATTTATATAAGTCTTACTGAAATAACTAGCACACCCATATATATATTTACACATCATTCTGTATTGACACACACATGCACATGTATACTCAAAAATATTCAGTAGCATCCATATATGTATATTTACTCATGCATGCAACTTTTAAGGGTTTAATCTAAATATATATATATATATATTCCCATACATATCAATATGTATTTATTCTTAGAGTTCAGGGACTTTTAGCTTTATTTCATGTGCATTTCCTGTGCACACATGTACACACATACTGATACACTATCAAGCTATATCAATCCCCTTTCAAAATTTATTCAAAAATTATTTTGAATTCATTTATATTTGTCAGAATAAATTCCTAAAATCTTGGGTCATTACATTAGGGTACTATTTGATACCGGCGCCTTGCATTCATTTATATCTCAATGTTTGGTAGATAAGTTATGTTTAGAACCCTCCTACCATGTTACTTCCTTAAGGGTTGCAAATCCGATAAGAGGGTATGCAACTCTGGGATGAGATGTGACAGTTAGAACTTGATTTGTTAGGTTATAAGTTTGCATGCAGTTTGGATGTTTTTGTTTTCGTAGGCTTCGAGATCATTTTGTGTGGATTGGTTAGATAGGTATAATGCTAGAGTATTTTTCCAAGGTAGGGAAATATCTCTAAGACACCCCAATAGTCATAACCAAATTGTATACTCGGTGGAGAAGTCAGATTCAAGTGCTTGTGCTTTGCTGAATGCAATGGAAGTGGAAGAAGAATTCGATCGGGTGTTGGTAGCAAAATAGTTTGTAGATGTATTTGAGCCAGTCATAGGACTACCACCAAAGTGAGCCATTGAGTTTCGGATAGATCTTGTGCCCAGAGCAGAACCTGTAAGTAGACCACCTAGTAGGATGACACCTACCGAGATGAAGGAATTGAAGGTGCAGCTAGTGAATTTAGAAGGAAAGAATTTCATTAGACCAAGCAATTCGCCTTGGGGAGCGGTCGCGGTGTTCGTGAAGAAACCAGATGGGTCGTTAAGAATGTGTATTGACTATCATAAGTTGAACAAGAAGACGATCAAGAATAGGTACCACTTGTCGAGAATCGATGATTTATTTGATAAGTTGAGTGGAGCCAGAGTATTTTCCTAAATTGGATTTGGCGATAGGTTTCCATCAGCTAAGAGTGGCAGCGTACAATATTCTGTTGATTGCGTTTCAGACCATTACCCATTCAGTAGCTTTGCTACATTATTGTTTTAGGAATTAATTTGATTTGAATTTCTTCAGTATAATTTGATTTATATATATATATATACGTATATTATTTTAAAATTTAATTTGATTTGATATATAATATATATATATATATATATATCTAAATTGTTTGAAGTAAATCGGAGATTTAAATTCTTAAATTTTAGATTTAGAGATGATTTCAATTATAAACTGAAGTCAAAATTCTTGGATAAATATTTAACTGAGAATAACTGAATTGTAAAATGTTATTTGTATAATACTCAATTGCATTCCATATATAACTTACCTAATTATTCAAAAGTAAAAAATGTAATTGGATAATATACAATATAAAATGACTTTATAAGGAAAGATTTGAGTATTATAATAAATGTTATACACTTAAATTTTATTATAAAGATGTTAAATAGAATAATATGTTAATTGAATAATAGATGAGACAAATAAATTTGTTTTGAAGGAATTAATAAATTGAAATTAGATTAACTTAAGGAAATACCTTGAACTTAAAATCAATTATTGAATATATATTAATTTAAATTGAAATTTATATGGTTTAAAATATATGTGATAAGATATATTAAGTGTAATAAAGTTAATAATAATTTAGAATAAAAGAATTAAATTTTTTGAATAAAACATGAGTATAATAAATGATTATACAAACTGATTGATTTAGAAATTGTAAATTGAGAATGACTAGATAATAAGATAATGAATTTAGAAATAGATAGATTGATTTAACTTAAGTGAACTAAAAGGGATTTAACCAAAATGTTGGATATTAATTAGTTTAATTTGAATTTTATATAGTTTTTAAAAATTTGTTGTTTATTTTGTTTTCAAAGCTATTTTCCTTTCTGGTGGTTTCTATTCTCCTACCTCCTTCCTTTTCGAGGACGAAAAGTTTTGAGTGGGGGAGAGTGTAACGACCCGTAAATTTCAGTGGTTTTATTTATTTGATTAATTGAATTTTTGTGAAATTTTAAACAATAAAATTTTGAAATAAAGATTTAATATTTGGAATACGTCCAATTAGACATAGCAACTGGTAAATTTTCATCAGATAATTTGGAAGTTTATTTTCTAGTGTAATTTTATTCCAATTCATATCAGTTAAAAATTGATGGTAATAAAATGTTTTCCAAATCAAAATATTTTACATAGAAAAATTGTAAATCATCTTCTGAGTGAGACGTCATCTTTTGTTTCGTCAAATTTGGACATCTATTGCTCCGTCGATCTTACTTCCGGCAAATTAGCAACATTTTCGGTACCGATTATCGACTTTTGATAGGTCAATCGTACCACTGATATCTGTATACCGTTTTGATCGTCTTGTCGTGCTGATCTCTACAGTATACTCAATTGTCAATTTCTATGTCCGGTGCACAGCGGAATCTGTGAAACGATTTAACCGTACCGGTATCTAATTTCGAGCTTTTGGCTTTTTGTGTCCTTTCAACTTTCAACTGTCTACGTGTTGATAATCAAAGTCATTTTCCTTTATTCATTTTTTTTCTCATACGAAACTTTCAATATTCCTATGTTTTGAATTATTTTATAATACATATAGGGTTATGTTGCCAGAGAGTGTTACGTGCCTCTTCAACTTTCAAACCTTCTGTTCACCATCTTTGCAAAACTTACTTGTTCGTTTCCCCTTCTCTAACCATCATCTCCATGAACCTCACTGCCACATCTAAACCACTGCCGCCTCCTTGCCAAGTCACCTATATTTTGTTTTTTTTGCAAATCATTCATTCTCTTCCATAGCGTGCGACATCTCCATAAACCCTCTGCGCGGCAACCATCCCCTACCTGTGACCGCCGATCTCCAGCCATGCCCAAACCCGATTTCCCATCTTCTCCAAGCTTGCCTTGTGCCACCGTAAACGCCACCTTCCAAAGACCCGTACCCACCCCTTCAGCTAGCCCACACCCAAGCCAATCAGACAAGCTGCATCAACGTTCCTTTATTTTATTTTTTAGGTATGTATATGAATCCGTGGGGTTTATTTCATAAGTTATATATATTGTTCTTATATATTAGCTTATGTACTCGATCATAACCTATTGTACATATATAATTGGTCAGTTAAATTATGTTAATATATATATATATATTTTAGCTTATATAGATTTTGTAATAATGTTAGTTATATGTGATTTGTTTGAATTATATATAGTATATGCCTTATATCTGATTAGTTACAGTAAGTTATATATTGATATATGTGTTATATAAGTGTTGTTTCATGTTGTATATATGTTTGTTGTATATGATAATAAGTTAAGTTTATACTGATTTTATAATAAATATTGTTTACATATTTGTTATAGCTGTAACTATGTGTATTTTAAATGTCTATGTTTCTATTCTGAAAATTTTACAGACCATATATGTATTTAGAAGTTAGGTTAATTACGTATATGTTTCTGTTTGGGGTTTTGATGTGTAAGTATATGATAGTTTGTATATAATCTGCATGGACATGTATAGTCTGCACATGTATTTGTTTAGTAAAGCTTGTGGCCTCTTTGGTTTGAGATTTTATATGCATATTAGTGTTGATTTTTAAGTATAGATAGGTAACTTTCGTATTCAATTTTGAAGTCTACAGATATAATAGCAGGATATTTGCACTTTTAGTTGTAATTTAATATTTGTAGTGTCTGCATATATTTTTATTTATAACATTATTATATTGTTGTTATATATGTACACACTTTAAGTAACATATAGACTGTAATTTTATACGTGTTTAAAATATATATATGTTAGTTATATATATTAATGTGTTTATGCATGTTCGTATATATATATGTTCATACAATGTAAGGCTTATCTTTTTTTTTCCTATAAAAATGCTAGTTTCTTATGTTTACAATTTACATTAGTTTTCATTTATATCTAATATATATATTAGTATATATTCTATGTTGTTATGTATATAAAAAAATCTGCATAGGTTAGCATGCATATATGTTTAGCCTAGATATTTATTTTGTTTGCATATGAAGGGTCTGCATACTTGTTATGGTCTGCATATATATATATATATATATTGATTTTCTTTATTTATGTATGTGTTTCAAGGTAAGTGATAGTTTTTATGTATTAAGTATTTATTTAGAGAAATGATATATATTTTGAGTTTTGTAAATATTTGATTTTTCCAAATATGCTGAAAAGATTTTTGTTTAAAATGTATGTAATTTAAATATTGATTTTTGAAATTATATAATAAAGATTTTATTTTATGAGTTAATATTAGACTTTAAAATTTATATATATCTATTCTCATCAATTCCTTATCTATCAGCTCTATTCGTCGAACTCGTGTCCGTCGGGCTTTGCTTCGAAATTCATGCTTGGATCCGTAACTCATTCTATTGTATATTCTCTCTAGCCTCGAAAGGTGAGCAATCACTCACGATTAACGTTCTTATATTTATTAAATTTGATTTCAATTGAAACGACAATTGAAATATGCTGCTGTTAGTTATTTACATTGTTATATATATGTCATTATCTGTATCTGTTCACCTGTGACATCTGACACCATTATCTGTTATTTATATTGATGATATATTGCCTGTTACTATTGTTATTTTATTATCATATCTGTTATCACTCTGCAAGTTCCCTGTTAGTATAGAATCACTATGGGTTGAAATGATACATACCCGAACGATCTTGTAGAATAGGAGAAAATCGTTATCGGTTGAAATGATAAACCCAAGCGGTTTTCAAATTAATTGAATTTGGGATTGCGGGTTGAAAAGATATATACCCGTATATATATTTTAAATTGCGGATTGAAATGATAAATATCCGTATCACTTGACCATAGGATAGACAATTATATACAGGCACCGTTGGTCTATATATAAATGTTTTGAAAATGATTTCTTTGGTTTTGAAAAGAAATATATGGTTTTGATAAATATTGATTTTAAAGATTCATTAAAGTTGATTTAATAAAGTTGATAAAAAAAATATGTTTAAGTATTTATTTAATATCTATATTTTCAAATATAGAATTTATAATGATTTGAAATTGATTGAAATTATATTTATTTAAGAATTATATTTAAATAAGTTTGATTTGAAATATATTGAATTTGAAATTTAAAGAAGTGTTTTACAACTTGAAATTTGAAAAGGTGACTTAAATGGATATTTCAAACTTATATATATATTTAAATGGGATATTTTGTTTATTTAAATTTGTAAATTGAAATTGTATTTAAATGTTATGGAAATGATTAAGTTAATATTTCAAAACTAAATAATTGTAAAGTGAATCCGATATGTATATAAATTTATCGAATTTAGTTTTGAAATGTTGAATATTTAAAGCTTTGAAATATATTAAAATTGAAATGACTTATTTTATGGTTCAGATATGTATTTGAAATCGATAATTTGAAATGGTTTATTTAGAAGCTGAATCGAGTTGAAACTGATGATTTGAGATTTGATTAAATTAAATTTTTGGAATTCGAGTTAATTTGAATCGATTTGTGAAATTTGAGGAAACTATTTTATTTTATAAAGAAATTTTAAATTATATTTAAAACTATTGATACTTTACTTTATAAATTATTTTAATATAAACAATTTTAATATAAATCATTTTTAATATAAATTATTTTATTTTAAACTATTTTTAACTTATAACTATTTATATAAACTATTTTATTTATAAACTATTTTATTATATATACCAATTTTAATATCTAAACTGTTTAAAAGGAAAGTGTTATGATTTCCAAAATACTGTGATTTCAAAGCTGTGATTTCCAATGTGTTTTGATTTTTTTTTAAAAAGACTATGATTTCGAAAGCGTTGTAACTTTGGAAAGTGATATGATTTTGAAAATGGATATATTTGAAGTGAAAATGATATCGTATTAAATTGGGTTTTGAAATGATAATGATATTTTGGTTTTGAAGTATAAACTATTTTGAAATGACCACGGTGTTATAATAACGATTGGTTGTTAAAGAGATCGGGATCGGATATGGACATACTCTCTGTCGATACCGAAAACCACTTTGACAACTGTGTACGCGGTGGAGTTTCCAGAATGAATTAGGATGGTGGCGACGATCCTAAGGTATATACGTGGACCCAACTCCCGTGAGTTGGCATAAGGTGGCTAAAACAGGAGCGATCTCGGACCAGTGAGGTAGCACCTCTTATCGGACGCACTTCTTCGATTTCATTCTATTACTTGTTGATTTTTGGTCGCCACCCTTCGATTTGGGAGTGTTGTTCGAGGTGGACGGTAGTGGCTGCTATCCGCTCCATCAGTCCGTGTGCGTAATTGGTATATCTACCCTGGCATTGCCTTGTGTGCCGTGTCACCTACCATATCGAGCTTTACTACGATTATGATTTTAAGATCCGACCACGTTAAGGTTCTCCATCCCCTTAACGCTATTTTCTATATGATTATACTTTACTAATTAGACACTACTGTATATAGCGTATATTACTACATAGTAAATAGTTTAACGGACCCTTAGAGGATGGTTATCCCAAACATCCTTTAAGTTACTTGTATTTCAGTTGATATTTCACTTGAGTTGGATTTATTGAATATAAGAATGTTAATCCTGACTCGAGTGTTTTGTGTTTTGCTTTACGCTCAGGTCAGACTGAGTGATACAGCATTTGAGACTCACCTTTGGAGTTGGAGCTTCGCTTGGAGATCCAGCTATCTATCGATCCTGCTTTCAGTTATTCAGTTGATTCCAGTGATGTATTCAGATCTTGTATTTGATTATTGTATTGAGACATCTATTGTATTCGAGACTTCTGTTGTATCTTGTCTAACTCTGTTATATATATAGTAGCTTCATGAACTACTATCCTTTTGTTTCCGCTGCATTATTGTTATATGACTCTGTGTCTGTGATCTATAATTATTTTATTTACTGTATATGCTGAGTTTTGCCAAATTTTATTTACAACGTGGTATTTTGAGCAATTCAATTCCGGCATGAGTGTCTACCTATACACTTATGATGGATGCGAATGGTCCAAAACACCGGGTCGTTACATGTGGTATCAAAGCTCTGGTTTTAGGCAAAACTCAGCATATGTAGTAAATTCAATTACAGAATCACTTTCGTTCGAGCTTGAATTCCTTCTTCTTTGACTCGGTTCCTTTGAATTTTGGAACGTTCACTGTAATATCCCGGAAATTTTAACAATATCAATTTAATAATCTGTTAAATAATTAAATTGATATTGATGATCTTTGATAATAAAATTTGAATTTAATTTAATAATCTAATTAAATAAGTATCAAATATGTTATTTTCAAATAATAAGTATAATGTATTATTTTTAATATGTATGAATTTTAATGCTAAAAGGAATTTTATTCATATAAATTTAGAAAGTATTTATTTAATAGTAAATTTAGTACAAAAGATATATTTACACTTATAAATGAATTAAATATATTGTATATGATTTTATTAGAATATGATTAGTTTCTATTTTTATTTTCTTTTAAAGGTGTCATTTATTTATAATATGGGAAGGCCTTTATTAAATGAGGCATGTATTTATTTAATTAGGAAAATTCATTTTAAAGGCTTTTAAATAATTTTAAAAACAAATAAAAATAAATAATTACAAGTGTTAAAATTTTAGACATGTTAAATACATGTGTAAGATAATTAAGGATTGTATGAGACAAGTGTCATAGTTTATTTTATTTTCTTTAATTTTAAAACAAATCCTAACAAATCTATATAAATCTACATCATCCTTCTCTTCCATTTTCTTGTTTCTATTCTCACATTTTCAGTTCAAAAACTAAAACCAAAAGAAAATGTATCAACCCCGAAATGATCTCCAGCCAAAACTAAAATCTCCTCAAAACTGAAATTCTTCTCAAACCCAAAATGAAATCATCTCAAACAAAAGAATCTACAACCTAAAATCTTTTCAAACAAATCTGCAATGTTTTTCCTGTAACCTTCTGAAATGCAAGATTAAAAACTGGTGAATCCTTTTTATCTTCAACCTGAAAACACTCCTCAAAACCTGTAATCTACCAAAAGCTTGTAATCATTTCATCTCAAGCCTGAGATCAATTATCCTAAGACCAGAAACCATATTTCAAAACAAATCTGCAATGTTCTTCAAGTCTGAATCATTTCAAGATTTGCATGCAAGAAAATCTGAGGCAGAAGCAAGTTTTCAAAAGCTTTTCAAATTTTTAAAAGAAATTAAAACGAGCTCTTCAGTTTTTAAAGGAATGAAGCAAGTTCAGTTTCAAGTTTTCAAAGTCCAAATTCCAGTTTTTCTTTCAAAGCTCTGTTCATCTGAAATAGGTGAGTAACATTTTTACTTAAATTAACTTAGGTAATTATGATGCATGCTTAATTCTGGGATAAATATTGTTTTGATGTGGATGTTTATAGTTGATTCTGCATGTATATAGATGTGTATGTTGTTGGTATCAGTATGACCTTGTTATCTTGAATTCCAAGCTACTGTTTTAATATAAATCATATCCCATGATCTAGTTTTAAATGTAGATCTAAGGTTTAAATAAAATTAGTTGTTTCATAGTAAACTAAAGATTAAAAAGATTTAATTAAGTCAAAATTTAGTCTGAGTGCCTCTGAAATCAAAAACAACAGAGACATGTTTTATAAAGTGAAAATTTGAACTCTGTAATTTATAAATTCAAAAGTATAAATTGAAAACATAGATGATAATATATTTTTAGCATGAATATCATAGTTTTTAGTCTAGTATAATAAGAGCAGTTCTGGTTTATGTTGGAAATGAAATTCTGGTGATTTCGATCATCTCAGTGAAATTGGAAGTTTGAAATCTTTAGTGGTGGTAGTGTAATGATCAAGGATACTAGGAAAAATGATTGGGAATCGAATTAGACATTGAGGAAGAAATGATTTAAGTTTTAAAATTTTAAACCTAGTTATTACCAGTCTAGAGAAATCGAGCATCATTTCGTCTAGGATGGATCGAGTTCGACGAAACTCTGGGAATTGATAGTCGTGACGTGGATGAACTCGTCGCCGAAGTCGCTGGCGTTCTGGTGGTCGAGATTTCGAAGGCGAAGGATTGTTGACAGGCTTTTGGAGGTAGGCTGTGTTCCAGTTTGGTGTTCGAAGTCTCGATTTCAAATTCGCGAATAGATCGAAGAGGTGATGATCATAGATTGGTTGGTGGATGAACGTCGACTGGTGGGAGATGTCGTCGATGGCCGGAGTTGAAGAAGATGACCGTGCACGTGCACGCGATCGAATGTCTGGGTGAAGTCTGGATTTTGAGGAGAGAAAGGTCTCGAGAGATTCGAATTTTCTTACGGGTGAGACTCGGGGAATTTAGGGTTGCGACTCGAAGTGTTTTAGTGGAGACTCGAGTACTTTTATGTGTTGCCAGGTTTTTCAAAAGCCTGTTAGTTTAAATTTTAAACTGAATTTAAATGGTGAAGAAATATTAGGACAGGAATTTGAAATCAAAATTTTAAAATATGGATTCAAGTTTAGTTTTGAATCTTAGATTTAAGATAAATAAGTTTTATAAATTCAAATGTTTTAATAAGTTTAAATGTTTGTTAAATTTAAATGTTTTGAAATTAAAAAGGGATTTGTTTAAATCTTGTAAAATTTCTTTTATAAGAAAAATATTATTTATCATTTAAAGGTTTTAAAATTAATTTTAAAACTTGTTGAAGTTAAATTATAAGTTAATGATTTGTATGCATTTAATAATTAGAGTAATTAAATGGATAATTAATTTATCTAATAAATTAATGAAATAAATAATTACTTAAAAGTAATTAAAGGTTTAATCTTAAAGATTTAAGATTAATTATTTTTAGAATAATTAACTTGTAATTAAGATTCATTAATTAAATAGGAATTTGATTTTAATTAATGATTAAGATAAATTAACTAGGAATGATTAATTTATAATTAAGGATTATAAGTTAGAATATTAATTAATGATTAAGAATTAATTAATAAAGTAATTAAATATTAATTAAGTTATGGATAACACTTAATTAATTAAATAATTAGAGATTGATTAATTGGTTATTAAGATTTATTAATTTAGAATTAATAATATTAATATAAGTTAATTACTTAAGGAAAGTAATTAAATAATTGTTAATGAAAGTCATTAACTATGGATTATTAAATAATTAATTAATGTGATTAATATTAATAATTAATTAGATTAATTAATTTAAAGATAATCAATTATAGAATTTGTTTTAAATGGAATTACTTAATGGAAGTAATTAAGAATTAATTACTTATTGTAATTAATTGAAGTTAATTTGATTTGTTAAGTTAATTAATTAAGTTTAATTAATTTAGAATAATCAAGAGATGATTTGATAATAATTACTTAATGTAATTATTAAGGTAAGATTATCTAGGGGAGTAAATAATAAGATAATTACTGGAAGTAATTAGTTGAATAATGATTTTATTAATAGAAGTAATTTGAGTTAATTACTTTGAATAATTAATCAAGGGATTAATTAAGAAATTAATTAAGGAAGTAATTAATTTAGTTAGTGAAAGTAATTAAGGGTAGTTAATTACTGATTGAAGATTAATCAAGAGTGATTAATAAATATTGTTTAAATAAAGGTTAATTACTTAATGTAATTAATTTAATTAAGTAATTAATAATTAAGTTGTAATTAAGGATCATTAATTAATATAATTAATGATGTAATTAAGATTGATTAATTAAGTAATAATTAATAAATGAAGTGATTAATCAATGTAATTAATTAAGGATTAATGTAATTAATTATAGTTGATTAACTTAATTAATTTTAGTTAATTAATTAATGATGTAATTAAAGGTTAATTACTATAATGGTTAAGGATAATTAATTTGAGTAATTAATTAAAGGATAAATTACCTAAAGGGTAATTAGAGGATAATTAATTGATTGTAATTAATTAATGGTTAAGTAAGCAGGATTTATAAAATGAAGTAATTAATTTAATTTACTTTAAATTAATTAGAGATGAGATAAATCATTACTTATGGATGGATAAATAATATGGAATGCTTTGCATTGTTTGATCTCTGATGAGATATATGCTGTGTGATATGGATGTTTAGTTGAATTGTGATGATAATATGGATTATCTGATAATGTTGATTATCTATTGTGAATTATCTTTCTATGTGTATAAAGATAATGAATTGAATTGTTTTAACCTTTAAAACAACTTGGCCTTAAAAGATACGTTTTGGATTTCGATGAGACCGGGATCGGGTTTCCGTATACCGGATTTCCAGGTCTGGAGACCCGAATACCACATCGATCCAAATTAACGATAGGTCGTGAATCAAGTGAAGATGAAGATTCAGAGTGCAAGGGTTATTGTCGTTAACTCTGAGGGTGATTCCAAAACGAGTGTAACGAGATAATGCCTTCGGTTTCGTTCGAACCCGGAACGAACTTGTATGGATTGAATGCTTTCAGCACATCGTCAGGTGGACGATGAGCATTCTAAGTGATGTGTTCTTTTCTAAGGTAATCGTGACCTCAAGCCTCATCAACCGGGAATGGCTAAAACAGGGGAGGTGCAGCAAGGTTAGTGGGTAGCACCCAAGTAGGACAAGATTACCTCTGTCTAGATGTCCCTTTCTATTTTCGACTTAGTGGTGCGGTTGCTGATCCCAACCGTGAGGTATCTTGTGCGGGAATTATCCAGTAAGGGATGTTCCGACCTTGTGTTGCAGGGGATTGGGAGTGATCCTCGGTACGGTGATCTAGGCCACGTACTGTGACGGGCGGTACCCCGGTAGCCCTGCCATTGTATGGAATCCAAACTCCCATAAGTGCCGTACGTATTAGTTGTGCCCAACTATGTTGGAATGTGAGATGTAAGCATTTCAGCTATTTCTGTATTTTACTTGAAAACCCTAGACCCTATTATAATACAATCGAATTTCCTATCAAATGTTTTGGTTAGCGTAAGGTAAAAACTTACCCATGTTTATTTGTGGGAAGTCTTACGTGATACCTTTTCTTTCAAAAGGTTTTGAAGTTAAACAAGTTTAACCTGTTACTCACACCAGACCCATGTCTGACCCAAGTTGTTTATTTCTGTTTTATAAACTCTTGGGTACTCAAATTTTTACGAGTAGCCAAGGGATTCAGGTTAGCCTTGACGAATTGTGGAGGAGCAATGGAGCAGGAGGCTTCAGCGTTGTAGATATAGATAGTAGTTTCCGCTGTGTTGATCTTGTTTAGATCTTTGTTTTGTATTGAGTTGTAATAACTAGACAGATGTTTATAACTGTCTAGTATGTGATGTGTAATCTGTGTAACTCTGATAGATGATGTATATGATACTATGTAATATTTATGTGATATAATATATTTTGTTCGTTTCCGCTGTGAGTATTTGTGTTTGTTTTCTTTTCTCTTCTTTTCTTTTCTACTTCTCACCCCTTTCTTTCTTATTAGCGATACGACTTTCTATGGAGAGAAAGTCGTGGTCGTTACAGTGGTATCGGAGCCAGGTTGAGCGAATGCCTAAGCTTTTGGTTAATTGAATATCAGAGCACTAGGTTGAGTGAATACCTAGGCTCTGAAGTGGTGTCTATCTTGAGAGCGCGTAATTGTTAGTTATATAAAAATGGTTTTATATTGTGTTAATTGATCGGTTGAGTGGTATATGGATTCTGGTCAATACGAGTAGCTAACGTTATTGATAGGGATCTCTAAACACTTGAACCAGGCCAACGGACACAATATTGTTTTAAAGAGGTAGATGAAATAATTTTACCCAGAAATAATTTCTATATAAAAAAAATATATATCATTTTAAATATATATATTTATGTATTTCTACCTATTTATTGGGTTACCTGTTCGGGTTTTCCAATATAAGTTATAAAGGTAGATAAGGTGGTAGTGTGTGTAACACAATTACCAATAGTTGGAGTTTGAATGTTTGAGGTTGGAAGTATATATCGAGACTGTAAACCCAATATCGTCTCGAGTAAATTGGCAGTATGGAGTAAGGATGTCTCGGATCTCTGAAGAAAATCCTTTTCAAGATTCGGAGTACATTATTGGAATGTAAGATTGGTTGAGCTCGGGTGAGCAGATTTTCTAGAGTTGAATCTATCAGTTGTGCAGAAGTAAGTGATGGTATCTTGGTATCTTCTGGAAGAAGTAGCTGTGTGATGAGATGCAGTGAATATGGATGTTCCCGAAGATGTTTTCTTTGGAACAAGTTTAAGGAAGTGTGTCTGCTTCGGTGTGGTGGCTGAGTTCAGCATGGTGTTTCTATTTGGTTTGAGGTTCGAGTTTCTCGAAGAGCTTTGGATAAGGAAATCTTTGGCATCAGTGTCAGCAGTGCAGCTCGGAGTATTCTGTGATGGCAGGAAGTTTTCTGGATGAGCAGTTTTTCTGGAAGTGAAGTTCAGAAGCAGCAGAGTGGATCCATTTCTTAGATGGATTGGATAGTTAAGTTGAGCTGTTCTGATTTGTTAAGAGAGAACAGTTTTTCTTTGAAATTAGGATGGGTTGATCGCAAAAGTGACTTGCGATTGCTGAGTGTTCTCTTGGGTTATCAGATTTTCTAGATATCTTCAGGAAGTCAGGAGTTTGTCCGCATCTGAAGGTTGAGTTTTCTTATCGACTGGATTCCAGGAGTGATACCGGTGGTTCAGCTAGTGGAGGGATGTTTTCCTAGAGATAGAGTTGGTGAAGCAACTCAAGTTTTGCAGGAATATCTGAGTTTTATTTATGGATCAGTGAACCTTATTTCTAGAAGTGAGTTGTCCAGTCTGTGCTTGTGTCCTACCTCATATCAGAATTGAGCAGCAAAAACAGTTTGGAGTGTATCTCTGGATGGGAGAAGTAAGTTTGGAATCTACTGATGTTGTGAAGTAGAGTTATGTTTGGATCTCGTCTGTGTTCTGATTTGGATAAGTATTTGGACTTCTGAATTGAATTGTCAGTTTGGATAACTGGAATTCATTGAGTTTTACGTTTCTCTGAGGGAGTACGTATTTGATCTATCTCTGGTTTTAGAATCTGCAGTTTGGGAAGTTTGGTAGTTGAGTCAGACTCGTCTGTAGTCTAATATTCTGTTTAGTTCTATAAATCTAGATAAGTAGGAGATCTATAGCTTAGTAGTTTAGATTGTTTGTAGAGCGAGTATCCCGGTATATATATATATACTTGGGGAAACTCGAGGAATTTTATCTAGAATTTAGTCTAGATAGTTAGAATTGTTTGATTGGATGATTTGGTTGCTATGGTTGCTAGCATATAGATGATAGTATATGCTTGTGTTTTAAATTAAAATCTTTAATAAGATTATTAAATTACCTTTGTTTTAAATTTCGGGCACGAAATTATTTTAAGGGGGGAGGAATGTAATATCCCGGAAATTTTAACAATATCAATTTAATAATCTGTTAAATAATTAAATTGATATTGATGATCTTTGATAATAAAATTTGAATTTAATTTAATAATCTAATTAAATAAGTATCAAATATGTTATTTTCAAATAATAAGTATAATGTATTATTTTTAATATGTATGAATTTTAATGC
This sequence comes from Allium fistulosum, assembly GCA_030737815.1. NCBI lineage: Eukaryota > Viridiplantae > Streptophyta > Magnoliopsida > Asparagales > Amaryllidaceae > Allium > Allium fistulosum. The sequence continues at coordinate 572,554,049 of CM060906.1, forward strand.
TAAAAGGAATTTTATTCATATAAATTTAGAAAGTATTTATTTAATAGTAAATTTAGTACAAAAGATATATTTACACTTATAAATGAATTAAATATATTGTATATGATTTTATTAGAATATGATTAGTTTCTATTTTTATTTTCTTTTAAAGGTGTCATTTATTTATAATATGGGAAGGCCTTTATTAAATGAGGCATGTATTTATTTAATTAGGAAAATTCATTTTAAAGGCTTTTAAATAATTTTAAAAACAAATAAAAATAAATAATTACAAGTGTTAAAATTTTAGACATGTTAAATACATGTGTAAGATAATTAAGGATTGTATGAGACAAGTGTCATAGTTTATTTTATTTTCTTTAATTTTAAAACAAATCCTAACAAATCTATATAAATCTACATCATCCTTCTCTTCCATTTTCTTGTTTCTATTCTCACATTTTCAGTTCAAAAACTAAAACCAAAAGAAAATGTATCAACCCCGAAATGATCTCCAGCCAAAACTAAAATCTCCTCAAAACTGAAATTCTTCTCAAACCCAAAATGAAATCATCTCAAACAAAAGAATCTACAACCTAAAATCTTTTCAAACAAATCTGCAATGTTTTTCCTGTAACCTTCTGAAATGCAAGATTAAAAACTGGTGAATCCTTTTTATCTTCAACCTGAAAACACTCCTCAAAACCTGTAATCTACCAAAAGCTTGTAATCATTTCATCTCAAGCCTGAGATCAATTATCCTAAGACCAGAAACCATATTTCAAAACAAATCTGCAATGTTCTTCAAGTCTGAATCATTTCAAGATTTGCATGCAAGAAAATCTGAGGCAGAAGCAAGTTTTCAAAAGCTTTTCAAATTTTTAAAAGAAATTAAAACGAGCTCTTCAGTTTTTAAAGGAATGAAGCAAGTTCAGTTTCAAGTTTTCAAAGTCCAAATTCCAGTTTTTCTTTCAAAGCTCTGTTCATCTGAAATAGGTGAGTAACATTTTTACTTAAATTAACTTAGGTAATTATGATGCATGCTTAATTCTGGGATAAATATTGTTTTGATGTGGATGTTTATAGTTGATTCTGCATGTATATAGATGTGTATGTTGTTGGTATCAGTATGACCTTGTTATCTTGAATTCCAGGCTACTGTTTTAATATAAATCATATCCCATGATCTAGTTTTAAATGTAGATCTAAGGTTTAAATAAAATTAGTTGTTTCATAGTAAACTAAAGATTAAAAAGATTTAATTAAGTCAAAATTTAGTCTGAGTGCCTCTGAAATCAAAAACAACAGAGACATGTTTTATAAAGTGAAAATTTGAACTCTGTAATTTATAAATTCAAAAGTATAAATTGAAAACATAGATGATAATATGATTTTTAGCATGAATATCATAGTTTTTAGTCTAGTATAATAAGAGCAGTTCTGGTTTATGTTGGAAATGAAATTCTGGTGATTTCGATCATCTCAGTGAAATTGGAAGTTTGAAATCTTTAGTAGTGGTAGTGTAATGATCAAGGATACTAGGAAAAATGACTGGGAATCGAATTAGACATTGAGGAAGAAATGATTTAAGTTTTAAAATTTTAAACCTAGTTATTACCAGTCTAGAGAAATCGAGCATCATTTCGTCTAGGATGGATCGAGTTCGACGAAACTCTGGGAATTGATAGTCGTGACGTGGATGAACTCGTCGCCGAAGTCGCTGGCGTTCTGGTGGTCGAGATTTCGAAGGCGAAGGATTGTTGACAGGCTTTTGGAGGTAGGCTGTGTTCCAGTTTGGTGTTCGAAGTCTCGATTTCAAATTCGCGAATAGATCGAAGAGGTGATGATCATAGATTGGTTGGTGGATGAACGTCGACTGGTGGGAGATGTCGTCGATGGCCGGAGTTGAAGAAGATGACCGTGCACGTGCACGCGATCGAATGTCTGGGTGAAGTCTGGATTTTGAGGAGAGAAAGGTCTCGAGAGATTCGAATTTTCTTACGGGTGAGACTCGGGGAATTTAGGGTTGCGACTCGAAGTGTTTTAGTGGAGACTCGAGTACTTTTATGTGTTGCCAGGTTTTTCAAAAGCCTGTTAGTTTAAATTTTAAACTGAATTTAAATGGTGAAGAAATATTAGGACAGGAATTTGAAATCAAAATTTTAAAATATGGATTCAAGTTTAGTTTTGAATCTTAGATTTAAGATAAATAAGTTTTATAAATTCAAATGTTTTAATAAGTTTAAATGTTTGTTAAATTTAAATGTTTTGAAATTAAAAAGGGATTTGTTTAAATCTTGTAAAATTTCTTTTATAAGAAAAATATTATTTATCATTTAAAGGTTTTAAAATTAATTTTAAAACTTGTTGAAGTTAAATTATAAGTTAATGATTTGTATGCATTTAATAATTAGAGTAATTAAATGGATAATTAATTTATCTAATAAATTAATGAAATAAATAATTACTTAAAAGTAATTAAAGGTTTAATCTTAAAGATTTAAGATTAATTATTTTTAGAATAATTAACTTGTAATTAAGATTCATTAATTAAATAGGAATTTGATTTTAATTAATGATTAAGATAAATTAACTAGGAATGATTAATTTATAATTAAGGATTATAAGTTAGAATATTAATTAATGATTAAGAATTAATTAATAAAGTAATTAAATATTAATTAAGTTATGGATAACACTTAATTAATTAAATAATTAGAGATTGATTAATTGGTTATTAAGATTTATTAATTTAGAATTAATAATATTAATATAAGTTAATTACTTAAGGAAAGTAATTAAATAATTGTTAATGAAAGTCATTAACTATGGATTATTAAATAATTAATTAATGTGATTAATATTAATAATTAATTAGATTAATTAATTTAAAGATAATCAATTATAGAATTTGTTTTAAATGGAATTACTTAATGGAAGTAATTAAGAATTAATTACTTATTGTAATTAATTGAAGTTAATTTGATTTGTTAAGTTAATTAATTAAGTTTAATTAATTTAGAATAATCAAGAGATGATTTGATAATAATTACTTAATGTAATTATTAAGGTACGATTATTTAGGGGAGTAAATAATAAGATAATTACTGGAAGTAATTAGTTGAATAATGATTTTATTAATAGAAGTAATTTGAGTTAATTACTTTGAATAATTAATCAAGGGATTAATTAAGAAATTAATTAAGGAAGTAATTAATTTAGTTAGTGAAAGTAATTAAGGGTAGTTAATTACTGATTGAAGATTAATCAAGAGTGATTAATAAATATTGTTTAAATAAAGGTTAATTACTTAATGTAATTAATTTAATTAAGTAATTAATAATTAAGTTGTAATTAAGGATCATTAATTAATATAATTAATGATGTAATTAAGATTGATTAATTAAGTAATAATTAATAAATGAAGTGATTAATCAATGTAATTAATTAAGGATTAATGTAATTAATTATAGTTGATTAACTTAATTAATTAATGATGTAATTAAAGGTTAATTACTATAATGGTTAAGGATAATTAATTTGAGTAATTAATTAAAGGATAAATTACCTAAAGGGTAATTAGAGGATAATTAATTGATTGTAATTAATTAATGGTTAAGTAAGCAGGATTTATAAAATGAAGTAATTAATTTAATTTACTTTAAATTAATTAGAGATGAGATAAATCATTACTTATGGATGGATAAATAATATGGAATGCTTTGCATTGTTTGATCTCTGATGAGATATATGCTGTGTGATATGGATGTTCAGTTGAATTGTGATGATAATATGGATTATCTGATAATGTTGATTATCTATTGTGAATTATCTTTCTATGTGTATAAAGATAATGAATTGAATTGTTTTAACCTTTAAAACAACTTGGCCTTAAAAGATACGTTTTGGATTTCGATGAGACCGGGATCGGGTTTCCGTATACCGGATTTCCAGGTCTGGAGACCCGAATACCACATCGATCCAAATTAACGATAGGTCGTGAATCAAGTGAAGATGAAGATTCAGAGTGCAAGGGTTATTGTCGTTAACTCTGAGGGTGATTCCAAAACGAGTGTAACGAGATAATGCCTTCAATTTCGTTCGAACCCGGAACGAACTTGTATGGATTGAATGCTTTCAGCACATCGTCAGGTGGACGATGAGCATTCTAAGTGATGTGTTCTTTTCTAAGGTATTCGTGACCTCAAGCCTCATCAACCGGGAATGGCTAAAACAGGGGAGGTGCAGCAAGGTTAGTAGGTAGCACCCAAGTAGGACAAGATTACCTCTGTCTAGATGTCCCTTTCTATTTTCGACTTAGTGGTGCGGTTGCTGATCCCAACCGTGAGGTATCTTGTGCGGGAATTATCCAGTAAGGGATGTTCCAACCTTGTGTTGCAGGGGATTGGGAGTGATCCTCGGTACGGTGATCTAGGCCACGTACTGTGACGGGCGGTACCCCGGTAGCCCTGCCATTGTATGGAATCCAAACTCCAATAAGTGCCGTACGTATTAGTTGTGCCCAACTATGTTGGAATGTGAGATGTAAGCATTTCAGCTATTTCTGTATTTTACTTGAAAACCCTAGACCCTATTATAATACAATCGAATTTCCTATCAAATGTTTTGGTTAGCGTAAGGTAAAAACTTACCCATGTTTATTTGTGGGAAGTCTTACGTGATACCTTTTCTTTCAAAAGGTTTTGAAGTTAAACAAGTTTAACCTGTTACTCACACCAGACCCATGTCTGACCCAAGTTGTTTATTTCTGTTTTATAAACTCTTGGGTACTCAAATTTTTACGAGTAGCCAAGGGATTCAGGTTAGCCTTGACGAATTATGGAGGAGCAATGGAGCAGGAGGCTTCAGCGTTGTAGATATAGATAGTAGTTTCCGCTGTGTTGATCTTGTTTAGATCTTTGTTTTGTATTGAGTTGTAATAACTAGACAGATGTTTATAACTGTCTAGTATGTGATGTGTAATCTGTGTAACTCTGATAGATGATGTATATGATACTATGTAATATTTATGTGATATAATATATTTTGTTCGTTTCCGCTGTGAGTATTTGTGTTTGTTTTCTTTTCTCTTCTTTTCTTTTCTACTTCTCACCCCTTTCTTTCTTATTAGCGATACGACTTTCTATGGAGAGAAAGTCGTGGTCGTTACATTCACTTCGGTTCCAAAGTCCATTCGTGTCTCCCCTATTCGTGTCTTTTGATTCTGGAGTATCCCATAACTCCACTTCGAATGATCTCTATAATAAATCGGCGGTCTCGCCAATCTTCGAATAATTTGTACTGGGGTGAAACTCCTTTACAATCGGTATTGATTCACCGGAGATTTCTGTATCCTCGGTTTACGATGCTGCTATCTTATGCTATACCCGAATTCTACCTCTGGTAATCGAATGTCGATTTGCTTCAGAATTCTGCATCGATCTTATCTATGAAGTCACGGTTGACCCGGTTAAGGTTGCCCGCGATTTATACAACTTTATCCATCTTCCTGTTTGAAATGCAATCATCTAACCTTCGTTTCGAGCCTATCTATTTTAGATTAGTACTCTCTTTGGTTAGAGTCCCTCTATATTTGGATCTATATCCTTGGGTTGGAATCAAATTCTGGAATCATCGTGTGGGGGAGTGTATTTGTAATTAATATAAAATAGTTTATGTTTATAGTGTGTTGTTTGAGTTGTTGATGTTGGTTTGGATTTTCGATCGATTCGTCTGATCAACGCTATCGATAGGAATTCCAAAACACTTGAACAGAGCAAACTGACACAATATAATTTTCAAATTTCGTAAATGAAATAAAATTTATATGATTATATTATAAATATATAAGTAAAATTTTTTGGAATTTAATAAGTAATTAAATTAGTTGTTTGAAATGATAATATTTGATTATCATTTATTGTTCTATAAATGAATTTATAAACATGGTTTATAAATTGATTTGGAATTGAAATGAATTTAAATCAGGAATTTGGGAATTTAATTTCCGATGATTTCAAACTTTGGTTTTAAAGTGTATATTATTTAAAGTGTTTTCGGATAGAAACCGTTTTCAAAGAATTTTTAAATGTTCAAATCAGTACTCTCTTCTTTGTCGCTGGAAAATAATTTCGGTGATGGCGGCCGCATTATCGACATTCATTTTCGAGTTTCGAAGTGGAGAGACCATTCAGTAGCTTTGCTACATTTTTGTTTTAGGAATTAATTTGATTTGAATTTCTTCAGTATAATTTGATTTATATATATATATACGTATATTATTTTAAAATTTAATTTGATTTGATATATATAATATATATATATATATTTATCTCTAAATTGTTTGAAGTAAATCAGAGATTTAAATTCTTAAATTTTAGATTTAAAGATGATTTCAATTATAAACTGAAGTCAAAATTCTTGGATAAATATTTAACTGAGAATAACTGAATTGTAAAATGTTATTTGTATAATACTCAATTGCATTCCATATATAACTTACCTAAATTATTCAAAAGTAAAAAATGTAATTGGATAATATACAATATAAAATGACTTTATAAGGAAAGATTTGAGTATTATAATAAATGTTATACACTTAAATTTTATTAGAAAGATGTTAATAGAGATAAATAGAATAATATGTTAATTGAATAATAGATGAGACAAATAAATTTGTTTTGAAGGAATTAATAAATTGAAATTAGATTAACTTAAGGAAATACCTTGAATAAAATCAATTATTGAATATATATTAATTTAATTGAAATTTATATGGTTTAAAATATATGTGATAAGATATATTAAGTGGAATAAAGTTAATAATAATTTAGAATAAAAGAATTAAATTTGTTGAATAAAACATGAGTATAATAAATGATTATACAAACTGATTGATTTAGAAATTGTAAATTAAGAATGACTAGATAATAAGATAATGAATTTAGAAATAGATAGATTGATTTAACTTAAGTGAACTAAAAGGGATTTAACCAAAATGTTGGATATTAATTAGTTTAATTTGAATTTTATATAGTTTTTAAAAATTTGTTGTTTATTTTGTTTTCAAAGCTATTTTTCTTTCTGGTGGTTTCTATTCTCCTACCTCCTTTCTTTTCGGGGACGAAAAGTTTTGAGTGGGGGAGAGTGTAACGACCCGTAAATTTCAGTGGTTTTATTTATTTGATTAATTAAATTTTTGTGAAATTTTAAACAATAAAATTTTGAGATAAAGATTTAATATTTGGAATACGTCCAATTAGACATAGCAACTGGTAAATTTTCATCAGATAATTTGGAAGTTTATTTTCTAGTGTAATTTTATTCCAATTCATATCAGTTAAAAATTGATGGTAATAAAATGTTTTCCAAATCTAAATATTTTACATAGAAAAATTGTAAATCATCTTCTGAGTGAGACTTCATCTTTTGTTTCGTCAAATTTGGACATCTATTGCTCCGTCGATCTTACTTCCGGCAAATTAGCAACATTTTCGGTACCGATTATCGACTTTTGATAGGTCAATCGTACCACTGATATCTGTATACCGTTTTGATCGTCTTGTCGTGCTGATCTCTACAGTATACTCAATTGTCAATTTCTATGTCCGGTGCACAGCGGAATCTGTGAAACGATTTAACCGTACCGGTATCTAATTTCGAGCTTTTGGCTTTTTGTGTCCTTTCAACTTTCAACTGTCTACGTGTTGATAATCAAAGTCATTTTCCTTTATTCATTTTTTTTTCTCATACGAAACTTTCAATATTCCTATGTTTTGAATTATTTTATAATACATATAGGGTTATGTTGCCAGAGAGTGTTACGTGCCTCTTCAACTTTCAAACCTTCTGTTCACCATCTTTGCAAAACTTACTTGTTCGTTTCCCCTTCTCTAACCATCATCTCCATGAACCTCACTGCCACATCTCAACCACTGCCGCCTCCTTGCCAAGTCACCTATATTTTGTTTTTTTTGCAAATCATTCATTCTCTTCCATAGCGTGCGACATCTCCATAAACCCTCTGCGCGGCAACCATCCCCTACCTGTGACCGCCGATCTCCAGCAATGCCCAAACCCGATTTCCCATCTTCTCCAAGCTTGCCTTGTGCCACCGTAAACGCCACCTTCCAAAGACCCGTACCCACCCCTTCAGCTAGCCCACACCCGAGCCAATCTGACAAGCTGCATCAACGTTCCTTTATTTTATTTTTTTGGTATGTATATGAATCCGTGGGGTTTATTTCATAAGTTATATATATTGTTCTTATATATTAGCTTATGTACTCGATCATAACCTATTGTACATATATAATTGGTCAGTTAAATTATGTTAATATATATATATATTAGCTTATATAGATTTTGTAATAATGTTAGTTATATGTGATTTGTTTGAATTATATATAGTATATGCCTTATATCTGATTAGTTACAGTAAGTTATATATTGATATATGTGTTATATAAGTGTTGTTTCATGTTGTATATATGTTTGTTGTATATGATAATAAGTTAAGTTTATACTGATTTTATAATAAATATTGTTTACATATTTGTTATAGCTGTAACTATGTGTATTTTAAATGTCTATGTTTCTATTCTGAAAATTTTACAGACCATATATGTATTTAGAAGTTAGGTTAATTACGTATATGTTTTTGTTGGGGGTTTTGATGTGTAAGTATATGATAGTTTGTATATAATCTGCATGGACATGTATAGTCTGCACATGTATTTGTTTAGTAAAGCTTGTGGCCTCTTTGGTTTGAGATTTTATATGCATATTAGTGTTGATTTTTAAGTATAGATAGGTAACTTTCGTATTCAATTTTGAAGTCTGCAGATATAATAGCAGGATATTTGCATTTTTAGTTGTAATTTAATATTTGTAGTGTCTGCATATATTTTTAATTATAACATTATTATATTGTTGTTATATATGTACTAACTTTAAGTAACATATAGACTGTAATTTTATACGTGTTTAATATATATATATGTTAGTTATATATATTAATGTGTTTATGCATGTTCGTATATATATATGTTCATACAATGTAAGGCTTATCTTTTTTTTTCCTATAAAAATGCTAGTTTCTTATGTTTACAATTTACATTAGTTTTCATTTATATCTAATATATATTAGTATATATTCTATGTTGTTATGTATATAAAAAAATCTGCATAGGTTAGCATGCATATATGTTTAGCCTAGATATTTATTTTGTTTGCATATGAAGGGTCTGCATACTTATTATGGTCTGCATATATATATATATATATATATTGATTTTCTTTATTTATGTATGTGTTTCAAGGTAAGTGATAGTTTTTATGTATTAAGTATTTATTTAGAGAAATGATATATATTTTGAGTTTTGTAAATATTTGATTTTTCCAAATATGCTGAAAAGATTTTTGTTTAAAATGTATGTAATTTAAATATTGATTTTTGAAATTATGTAATAAAGATTTTATTTTATGAGTTAATATTAGACTTTAAAATTTATATATATCTATTCTCATCAATTCCTTATCTATCAGCTCTATTCGTCGAACTCGTGTCCGTCGGGCTTTGCTTCGAAATTCATGCTTGGATCCGTAACTCATTCTATTGTATATTCTCTCTAGCCTCGAAAGGTGAGCAATCACTCACGATTAACGTTCTTATATTTATTAAATTTGATTTCAATTGAAACGACAATTGAAATATGCTGCTGTTAGTTATTTACATTGTTATATATATGTCATTATCTGTATCTATTCACCTGTGACATCTGACACCATTATCTGTTATTTATATTGATGATATATTGCCTGTTACTATTGTTATTTTATTATCATATCTGTTATCACTCTGCAAGTTCCCTGTTAGTATAGAATCACTATGGGTTGAAATGATACATACCCGAACGATCTTGTAGAATACGAGAAAATCGTTATGGGTTGAAATGATAAACCCAAGCGGTTTTCAAATTAATTGAATTTGGGATTGCGGGTTGAAAAGATATATACCCGTATATATATTTTAAATTGCGGATTGAAATGATAAATATCCGTATCACTTGACCATAGGATAGACAATTATATACAGGCACCGTTGGTCTATATATAAATGTTTTGAAAATGATTTCTTTGGTTTTGAAAAGAAATATATGGTTTTGATAAATATTGATTTTAAAGATTCATTAAAGTTGATTTAATAAAGTTGATAAAAAAAATATGTTTAAGTATTTATTTAATATCTATATTTTCAAATATAGAATTTATAATGATTTGAAATTGATTGAAATTATATTTATTTAAGAATTATATTTAAATAAGTTTGATTTGAAATATATTGAATTTGAAATTTAAAGAAGTGTTTTACAACTTGAAATTTGAAAAGGTGACTTAAATGGATATTTCAAACTTATATATATATTTAAATGGGATATTTTGTTTATTTAAATTTGTAAATTGAAATTGTATTTAAATGTTATGGAAATGATTAAGTTAATATTTCAAAACTAAATAATTGTAAAGTGAATCCGATATGTATATAAATTTATCGAATTTAGTTTTGAAATGTTGAATATTTAAAGCTTTGAAATATATTAAAATTGAAATGACTTATTTTATGGTTCAGATATGTATTGAAATCGATAATTTGAAATGGTTTATTTAGAAGCTGAATCGAGTTGAAACTGATGATTTGAGATTTGATTAAATTAAATTTTTGGAATTCGAGTTAATTTGAATCGATTTGTGAAATTTGAGGAAACTATTTTATTTTATAAAGAAATTTTAAATTATATTTAAAACTATTGATACTTTACTTTATAAATTATTTTAATATAAATTATTTTTAATATAAATTATTTTATTTTAAACTATTTTTAACCTATAACTATTTATATAAACTATTTTATTTATAAACTATTTTATTATATATACCAATTTTAATATCTAAACTGTTTAAAAGGAAAGTGTTATGATTTCCAAAATACTGTGATTTCAAAGCTGTGATTTCCAATGTGTTTTGATTTTTTTTTTCAAAAAGACTATGATTTCGAAAGCGTTGTAACTTTGGAAAGTGATATGATTTTGAAAATGGATATATTTGAAGTGAAAATGATATCGTATTAAATTGGGTTTTGAAATGATAATGATATTTTGGTTTTGAAGTATAAACTATTTTAAAATGACCACGGTGTTATAATAACGATTGGTTGTTAAAGAGACCGGGATCAGATATGGACATACTCTCTGTCGATACCGAAAACCACTTTGACAACTGTGTACGCGGTGGAGTTTCCAGAATGAACTAGGATGGTGGCGACGATCCTAAGGTATATACGTGGACCCAACTCCCGTGAGTTGGCATAAGGTGGCTAAAACAGGAGCGATCTCGGACCAATGAGGTAGCACCTCTTATCGGACGCACTTCTTCGATTTCATTCTATTACTTGTTGATTTTTGGTGGCCACCCTTCGATTTGGGAGTGTTGTTCGAGGTGGACGGTAGTGGCTGCTATCCGCTCCATCAGTCCGTGTGCGTAATTGGTATATCTACCCTGGCATTGCCTTGTGTGCCGTGTCACCTACCATATTGAGCTTTACTACGATTATGATTTTAAGATCCGACCCCGTTAAGGTTCTCCATCCCCTTAACGCTATTTTCTATATGATTATACTTTACTAATTAGACACTACTGTATATAGCGTATATTACTACATAGTAAATAGTTTAACGGACCCTTAGATGATGGTTATCCCAAACATCCTTTAAGTTACTTGTATTTCAGTTGATATTTCACTTGAGTTGGATTTATTGAATATAAGAATGTTAATCCTGACTCGAGTGTTTTGTGTTTTGCTTTACGCTCGAGTCAGACTGAGTGATACAGCATTTGAGACTCACCTTTGAAGTTGGAGCTTCGCTTGGAGATCCAGCTATCTATCGATCCTGCTTTCAGTCATTCAGTTGATTCCAGTGATGTATTCAGATCTTGTATTTGATTATTGTATTGAGACATCTATTGTATTCGAGACTTCTGTTGTATCTTGTCTAACTCTGTTATATATATATAGTAGCTTAATGAACTACTATCCTTTTGTTTCCGCTGCATTATTGTTATATGACTCTGTGTCTGTGGTCTGTAATTATTTTATTTACTGTATATGCTGAGTTTTGCCAAATTTTATTTACAACGCGGTATTTTGAGCAATTCAATTCCGGCATGAGTGTCTACCTATACACTTATAATGGATGCGAATGGTCCAAAACACCGGGTCGTTACATATTGTTTGTACGAGTGGTTAGTGATGCCATTCGGGTTAACAAATGCGCCAGCTTTCTTCATGGATTTGATGAACCGATTTTTCCGAGAACACTTGGAGGTTCATTTTGGTATTCATAGATGACATCTTAATATATTATAAGGATGAAAGAGAGTATGATGTTCATCTTAGAGTGATGCTTGAGACACTAAGGCAGCATCAACTAAAAGCGAAGTTTTCAAAGTGTCATTTCTGGAAGAAAGAAGTTAAGTTTCTTGGTCACGTGGTTTCAGAGAAGGGTTTTTCAGTAGATCCGGATAGGATCGAAGTTGTTAACAACTGGAAGAGACAAAGATGGTGACTGAGATCAGAGTTTTCTAAGGCTTGCTGGTTACTGCCGGAGGTTTATTAAGGATTTCTCGCGGATAGCAGCGCCTTTGACTAAGCTGACCAGGAAGGACGTAAAGTTTACCTGGTCTGACAAATATGAGGAAGCATTCCTTAAGTTAAAGCACTTGTTGACCAACATGCCTGTGTTAGTAGTTCTAGATGGCAAACAGGGATTAGTGGTGTATACAGATTCATGTGGAACCGGATAGGGAGTTGTATTGATGTAGAAAGGTAAAGTTATTGCCTACGCTTCACGACAGCTTAGACCATATAAAGTGAGATATCCTACTCATGATCTAGAGTTAGCAGCGGTGATCTTCGCATTAATAGTATGGAGACATTACCTCGTAGGGAGATATTTGAGTTATACACAGATCATAAGTCCTTAAGGTACTTATTCTCTCAAAAGGAGTTAAATATGAAACAACAGAGGTGGCTGGATTTTTTAGCAGCATATGATTTTGGTATAGAGTATACGTATGGAAAGGAAATAAAGTAGCAGATGCACTTAGTATAAAACATCAGAATGCAGTGTTAGATATGTTAGTAGAGTGGAAGGACCTAGAGGCTTTGATTACTTGTAGTGTTCAATTAAGATCGACTGCTAGATCTAGTCGGAGCACTGCCATGTTATCCTGCTTAGAATTCCGACCAGTTTTGATCGAAAAGATTGCTTCTAAGCAGAAAGAAGATCCATGGTTGGCCGAGAAGATTAGAAGGCTTGAGATTGAATTGGAGTTTGATGATCTAAAGGATTTTAGTCTTGATTAGAAGGGATGGTTGAGAAAGAAGGGACGGTTGTGTGTTCCAAATGTTGGGAACCTAAGGAGAGAAGTTCTTAGGGAATGTCATCGATCGAAGTTTACGATTCATCCTGGGGGGACCAAGATGTATCAGGATATGAAGAGGAGTTTCTGCTGGGAAGGCCATTCATGTCACCAACATATTGGTTGGAAATTGGAGATTGATTAGTCTTTGGTCCAGATCTGGTATGAGAGGCAACAGAGACGATTGAGCCGATCCGAGATAGGATGAAGGAAGCTCAGTCTAGAAAAAAGAGTTACGCAGATAAGAGGCGTAAGGATCTAGAGTTCTTAGTTGGAGATAGGGTTTTCATTAAAGTATCACCGATGAAGGGTGTACTATGATTCAGAAAGTTAAGGAAACTGGCACCAAGATATGTTGGACCATTTCCATTCATAGAGAGGATCGGAAAGCTCGCATACAGAGCATAGTTACCGAGCAGTTTGGTAGGTGTCCATAATGTGTTTCATATGCCTCGTCTTCGTAAGTATGTGCATAATCCATAGACTACTATCCCTCCGAATGCATTGGAAGACTTGATAGTAAAATCAGATCGAACTTTTGTTAGGCAATCAGTTCGGGTTTGATGAGAGATGAGTAGAGGTTAAGCAACAAGACAGTCAAGTTCGTAAAAGTTCAATGGAGCGACAAAGAGAAAGATTTTACTTGGGAGACAGAAGATATGATTAGAGATACTTATTCTGATCTATTATAAGGGTATGTTTTATATCTGTTATATATACATTGACTGTTTAATAATCAGGTAGGTTAGTATACAAGTTAAGAGATGTTACAGATGATTGCTATGCTTAGTATATAGTCCTTGCTTAATTTTGAGGACGAAATTCTTTAAGGAGGGGAGCCTGTAACACCCCTAATTTTAAATAGAATTATTCAGGAGATTTAATTGGATAAATTAAATAGAATAATGTAGAGACTAGTGATATAAGAGAATTGAGATTTGAAAACTAATTTAGGTCGTGCCTTAACTAAATTAATCAATGAGAAAGAGTTATGACTTAAAAACCTAAGATAATAAGGCAAGGCAATATGGGAATAGCCGAACCCCATAACCCCTAAAACCCCTACCACATTCTCATTCTCATTTACATTCCTACATAAATAAAAGAAAAAAAAGGCCGACCATAACCCTAGGAGAATAGGAGCTCAAAGATCAATCAGAGACTAAGATTCAAGCTAGGAAGATTAAAGTGTAGAACAAATCTTAAGTTCCATATCCAAACAAGGTGAATAATGATCTAAATCGTCTCATATAAGTCATCTTGAATGTTTTAAATTTGGGTTTGAGGTTTAAACCATATAATTAGATGAATGATGATATATGTTGATTTAGATGCCATGTTATAATTTAGACATGGATATTGTGGAATAATATAGTTCGGTTTTAAGGCTAAAATTGTGCAAAATGATTTCCAAATGTCATGATTTTTGAATATGTTATGTAAAACATTATTTTGAAGATAGGTTGAAAGTTTCATAATATTCCATGCTGTGGATAATTTATTATGAATTTTTGAGTAAAAGAAATGGATATTTCTGGATTTAATAATTTTGGGAATTATTTATTTATTTTCAGGTTGAAAAATTTATGTGATAAAGATATTATCATTTTGGAATTTATGTGAATTTATGAGATTTTTCTCAAGAGATTTGGGTGATTTTTGGATTTAATTAGAAAGATTAGTAATTGATGATTGATTAAATACAAGGGATTAGTTAATAATTTTTAATTAAATATTGGAGCATGGGGAATTGCATGCAACAATAAATTCTGAAAAGAATTTTTATAAAGGCTTTGTTGTTTGATGTGCACGTAAATGTGCATATTTTTACCACCATATTTAATCTAATTAATTCAAATAAATGATCATATTGGGTATTTTAACTTGTTTAAACCAAAATTCAAATAGTTCCAAATTGTCACATATTGATCTTCGTCCAAGGACAAAATAGTCATTTTTGTGCATAAATTAACTTGAGAAAATTTAATTGGAAATTTCTATATTATTTTGTAGGAATTTAAACTCAATTACAAGTGGTTTCATGAAGGAATATGCATGCACAAGAGTGAAGAGAACAAATGAAGATGGAAATAATTCAAAGTGAAGATAATGGAGGACCCCACCTACCCACCTACCTTAGTGTACAAATTAGAGGCTAATGCACATGCTTATGGAACTAATGGCTTCATGTACACTTAAATGATGATTAGTAGAAGCTAATGATTACTTGGCCTCCACACTTTCTCAAGGGTATTTTGGGCATTCCCCAAAAAAAATGTATTAGGGTTTTAAACTTGTATATTTACCCCTTATGCTTCATGTAACCTCTCTCCCTTAGTCTTTCTTAGTTAGTTTTAGATCAAATAAAAGAAAGCTCTCTTTCTCTTTTCATGGCTACTTAGCCATATTTTTATTTCATGTAACTTTCATTTTTTTAATGTTAATTAGTGCTCTCTTTTCTTTTACATGTTTATTTTCCTTTCATGTTGTAGTGTAGATCTCTCTTATTTTATGCAAGTAGATTAGTGTTTCCTTTCTTTTTTCTCTTGTTTGTTTAATGTTGCTTTCTACATTTGTTGATTTAATAACAAAAATGAGAGGCTAATCCCTTCAATTTAGGGGTAATGAAGCTCTCTTGAATCATGTAGATGCAACATAATTTCTTTTATGTCTCTTTTGTGCTTAATGGAAAGTAGATGTTTGTGTGGTTTTGTGTTTAATATTGAGTTTGATAGCTTATTTGTTCAAAACAAATAGGCTATGCTTAGTCCTATGAATCATTAATTACCTCTTCATCTACATATGATCATGGTAATGGAAGTGGATTTAGAATCAAAATTTGATGGTTTATGTTTCTAATCCAATAGTTAATAAACCATGCTTAAAATAGATTCTACTTTTGATTTCATATCATTTTCATTGAAGTTAGTAAGTGGGTTAGAGGGTGCATTAAAGTTTGATGGTTTAAGTGTGTTAATTAATAACACAATTAGGCCATGCTTATGATAAATGCATCAACAAAACTCACACATGACCAAAAAGAGATCATAATGTCATTATGTTGATTTATATGATCATGAGAGGGGATTTGCCTCTAAATTGCTCTTTAATCTCATCTTTTTATTCTCCTTAGTTTTAGTTTGTTTTTACTTTCTTTTAGTTAGTTAACAATCACTCGACTTTGGTTTAATTTGATTGAATAGAATTTTAAAATCATCAATTCCCTGCGGATCGACCCGTATTCGCCACGTACTACAAGTGTACGCCGTGCGCTTGCGGTTATTTTTAATTTAAATTCATTCGACGGTTTTCTAAACCGATAGAATTTTCGTCGACGAACATTGTCTAATAGAAAATTTACAGCATAAGGGGTTAGGTAAAAAGAAATTGCTTTACTTTGTTTAAAATCGGTTTTTACGATAATTACAGCAACACCGCTTGCCTTCGAAAGCATTGATGCCTTCGGAAGCATTGATACCTTCAAAAGCATTAATACTTTCGAAAGCATACAATTCTGCTTCCCTTTGAACATTAAGGGGATAGGGGTGTCGCTGTAGTTAACATATGCTAGAATGAAGGTGGAAGGGGCCTTCTGCCCCAATCAATAGTGTCGAAGGGGTCCCTCCGCATATAAACATTTTAATAAGTATGCAATGCCGCATTGATTGATCCAACTATCATGGAAAGGGCCTTTCACGCTAGTAGATAGTGTCGAAGGGGTTCCTTCGGCTCTTATATGCTCCACAAGTATGTTAACCAATGAAGACGAAAGGGGTGTACCCCACCAATCAATAGTGTCGATAGCATACCTTCTGCACCTTTATACTTGAGTAAGTCCAACCATTATAGAAGGTACCTTCCGCACTAGTTGATAGTGTCGAAAGGGTCCTTCTGCATGCATGTTTAATTATAGAGGTTGAAAGGTGTGCTGCAGCCAATCAATGGTGTCGACAGGGTCCTTCCATGGGGTTTCAAAGAAGTAGTGGAAGGGGCCTTCTGCATTGCTTAAGCAATGATTTCAAAAGGTCATGCCGCTAGAGTAGTGTGGCGAAAGGGGCGTAGCCGCTTGTTTCGAATCCATTAGTTAAATGGAAAGGGAAGGAGGGCTTGTTTGCTTTATGATTCCAAAAAGGAGAGCAACGGAGGGTAACTCATGATGCCACAATGATCCGAAGGATATAGTCGAAAGCGTTAGTTTTCAAATTAGAAAACCCAATCTCATTTTTTAAAGTAAACACATGGCAATGTAAACGAGTTTTGAAACGACATTTAACTTTGAAATTTTAGAGGAAGCTTTCCTTGCTACAGATAGTGGGTTAAGGGTATTAACCATATTTCATTAGAAAATGATTACAAGAAATTAAACCATGGATGTTTATACTGTTGTGTTATTTGATCAGTTATCATGTATGGTTGTGTAATCATATTCACTTCATTACTAACCGATAACTGCATTTTGGGGTGTTAAGGGCTGAATAACAGGCTAGTTGACCCAAATAGTGAATATACATTGAATTAACTCACGTGTGAGTAAAATTTCATCTATGAGGTCAGACAGAATAGAATATAGGATGCCCAAGATTGATGAAAATATTATTGGTTTAGATAGATTTTTAGTAAGCCAATAAAAACTATTTTATGGAAATTGTTATTGGCAGGGGGCCAATAGGTTCTTAGTGATCCTATGAAAACTATGTCTGGGGTAGGTTGTTGAAAGAGATCAATAGGTTCATGGTCAGATTATGAAAACTATGACATGAGAGATGTTATTGGAGAATCCAATAGGTTTAGAGTGACCCCGTGAAAACTATGATTGGATGATGTTATTGGTAAACACCAATAGGTTTTTAGCTGTCCTTTAAAAACCATAAACCGAACAGATAGTCCGTAAGCTTGGAACAAGTTATTAGTTAGTCCATGAAAACTAATAGGTTAATAGTGACCCTAGAAATTATAACTTGAGACAGATGGTCAAGTGAATGGAGATGGGAAATCCAGAGCATTTTACATGTTTGCATATCATCATGATAAATTTTATCATGTTATGTCTTATCAATTATGGAAATCGAGAGTATATGGTTATTATAAATTGGGTTAGGATATTAGTGAGGGAAAAATCCATTCCGCTAAGTGGCATGGTCTCACTATATATCTATATGGTTCAAGATGGTAGGTTATTATTCACCGGGCTTTTTGTCCGACTCGAAGTTTATGTTTTCCCCTTAAACTCTTGGGTGCTCAATTAATTTTGAGTAATTTGAGAGATAAGATTTTCAGGTTCTCCTTTAGACGAATAAACTTCCTGAGACGTGCAAGAGGCAAGCTTGCTATTAGGAGTTCTTTCTGCTTGATTCCGCTGTGTAATTAGATGTAATGGCAAAGTTGTTTAGTGCCTATATTTAGACTCTGATCAACTAAGGGGGCATCTTCAAATGTTGCCCTTGGCGTAATTTATAATAATTATATTTTTCTAAACATGGTTTATGAATTGGGATTATGTAATGAATCTGAAATGTGAGTTGAAATGGAATGAGAAATTGTTTCAAAATTGAGTTTAAATTTTTTCCATATCCGTGTGTTTCTGGTATATCAATGTAACTAACATTACCGCATTTGGTCACCAAAAATAATAACTATAGATGACTGCAGCATCTATAGCGGTTATTTTTGGGTCTCCAAATGGGGGATGTTACAGTTGCTTTGGAGTTCCAACATGATTTTGCGATTTTTCTAAGCCTTAATAATCATAAGAGATGGAAATTCCTCTATCTTCTTGAATGAAAGGAAGTATATCAATTCATCAAAGCTTGGGACACAGTTGAATGTCCACATAAATAAAACATGAATACAAGTCAAAATTGCATAACCATTAGGATGAATCTGAAATGAGGCTATTTCCAAATTCAGAAGAGTGTCTCTCAAAAAATGGTTGAATGGGGGCACTGCACCATTCAAGCACATGTGCCGATGGCAGGCGGTGTACCCCGAAGGTGGCATGTGTGCAAACTCATTTTTCAATGAAAGGCACACATTGTCTTCTAAATTACCATGTTGTAAACAAATATTATATGGAGCTATAGCAGAAATGATAGTAGAAGCTCTCTCCAGAAGGTTAATGTTAGATAACGATGAATTTTTCTATTGGTTAGAAAATCGCCGTTAAAAATATTATCATTATAAACCGTAAGTGCACGACGTACAATTTAGTACGTATGCGAGTATGGTCGATCTGCAGGGAATGAATTAAATTCTAATAATACTCAATCAAATTAACCCAAGCTTTCAAGTTTGTTTTAAACTAAGAAAAATAGCAAAAATTAAACGAGAGCAATGGTGAATAAACTATGGTCGTCAGAACAATTTAGAGGGAAATCCACTTCCAATCATTTACATAAATCAACACAATTCACTTGTAACCTCTCTTTAAAAATATCAAGTAGATATGATTACTGTGCTTATTATAAGTATGGTTTATTTGAGCTATTAATTAGCATAACTTAAACCATCAAACTTTAACACATCATTCAAATCCACTTATCAACTCTCATGATCATGACATGAAATTAAAAATATAATCTATTTTAAGTATGATCTATTTACTATTAATTAGCAACATAGACCATCAAATTTGATTCTAACTTAACTTTCATAATCAAAACCACTTAGGCAAATGAATAAATAGCTTATGTTTACAATGGAATAAGCATAGCCTATTTGAGATGTCAACATTGTTTGTATCAAAATTGGGCACAACACTCTTCGGATGTGTTTGAAGAGATAAAATGAAGAAAATAAATGAAAATGAGGTAGATCTAATAAACACACCAATCTACAGATAAGCAAAAGTATAGAAACACACAATTTTAGAGTGGTTCGGCGTACGGCCTACATCCACTATGAAATGATTGATGTTTATTGATTATAACTCACTGGTTACAAGTGGATTACAATAGTACAATCAAAGTGCGATAGCAATTTCGACAGAGTATCGACGTAGAGAAGCCAAAAAGTCCATTTTCTGTAGGTCTAGGATCACTATTTATAGGCATAGGCAGCAAATATCTCGCCCAGATCTCGGAGGACTTCTTCTCTCACGTGGGTGGGCCTACATGATCGAGTTCAGGTGATTTCGACTCGATATCAAAGCGATACGAATGAAATTCGTATCGATCAAGAATTTATCCTTTTTGGCTGAAATTGATCAGAAACATTCTTGAGGTTGTAGGCAAGCTCCTGTGAAAATGTGGTAGCATTTTGGCTTGTAGATCTCGAGTTATGATCGATGCAAATTTGGATTTTCAATGTGCTGTTGACTTTGTATCGATACGTGTTCGTATCGTTCTGTTCGCATCCATGCCTGCACCTGCTGACCAGATGATGTGACGCTACATTTTAGGATCGATCCACTTTTCATGCCGAGTAACTGAGTCTCTCTCTTAATTGTGCCTCATTCGTATCCATAGGTATGGGCTCATTCGTATCCATCGACCACACCTCACCTCGTATCGATAGTTTCGTATCGAGACCACTTCGTATCGATATGTTCTTGTTCACTACGTAACGATGGAGGAAAGATGCCTTTGTATCGCTCGAGGGTTGTATCGATCGTATCGATTCTCTGGTCAATCGATACGAGTTGTTGGGGGATTTGAGCGATATGAATGGTATAATGAGGGAACAATACAAAGTGCCTCTGGGCCGATCCATACGAGGCCGAGTTTATGTGATGGATACGAATTGTAGGAGTGAGGTGGATACGAACGAGACAATATTTCATGGATATGAATGCGATGTTGCTAACCATGGATACAAACCATTACTTCTCTCCATGGATACGAGTGAGAACATTGCTCCTTCCATGGGTACGAATCGCAGAGGTTTTTCCTTTGGCACTTGATGGATATGAAACTGAAGGGATACGAAATAATCACCTTTTCCTATGAAACTTGATCGGTTCATAATTCGAGCATACGAACTCCGATTGACTTGAAATTTGGAAAGTTGGCTTCCATGGCTTCGCTCGTTGTGCCATATCCATTGTAGCTCGATCTGAACTCGGGCAAAATTCACCAATATCCATAGTTAACCCATGTTTATCCAATCTTCGGGATGAACCGTCTTTGGTTTCTAGCCAAGTCCTTGATGTCTCGGCCTTGCCAAAAGGCGGGATAACATTTGCCTCCCAAATTACGTCTTGTATGGATATGACGTGCTTTGAAATGCTTTAACCTTTTGTCTTTAAAGTTCTATCTGATTCGATGTATAGTTGTCTTTTCATCAAAAGATGCAAACCTTGATTGTTTCTCGGTAATATAAATACTGAATTGTTGACTCCTAGTGATTGTACCGTGCGTTGTTGTAATTGAGTGTTGAGCACCAGAAATCTGTTGTTCATTGTTGCGATTGTCATCAGGTGAGCATTCAATTCCTGTGAATTTTGAAAGTTGAATGTTAATTCATCATACACATAGATGCATGTTAACCCGACTCCCGTTAACGTCCGTATGTTCACGGGTCGTTGTCAGTTTTCTTGTATCGAATCCCATACCGATTCTCTCCTGAATCGATGTGAAATTCGAGTTGTGACAACACTTGATGGTTATTTCCAGAGTTTCTCTTTGTATCGATCCTCTCCTGGATCGATGTAAAAGGTTGGCAAATTGTGTTTGTATCGATGTTGGTCGACACGAATGGAGCATTTTGTATCGATAGGAACTGATGGATACGAACGCTCGTTGTGTATGTGCTTCGTCTTGGTCGTATGATGGATACAAATAGGGAATCATTTGGGCAGAGCATGGTTACGAAGAGGTTTTCACATTGGCAGTGTCAAATTCGCCTCGATCGAGCTATTGGATACGCATGGATAGTTTCGTATCGCTCTCGTGATTGACCGTTCCAATTGGTAAAAGCTACTGGGAGACGAACGGTCATCTCCCTACGTATATATGGCCTGTCACTTACAAAAAATTTCACTTTCTTGTTTCCTGTCTTCGTCCTCATCTTCGTATCGCTCTGCCAGAGAAAAGAAATCCCTCGTTTTCGAACCTAATCAACCCATTAACTTCTTGAATCATTTGCTCGAACTACGTAACTAATCGATATAGAACCAACATAGAATGATGAGACTTGAATTTTTATGCCATTTTATACACGTTCATGAATGATTCCGGTGAGGTTGTTGCCATAGATGACCGGAGTGAGGTTGAGGGTCTATGAGCTGGTTCCTTCGAAGCTTTTAGAGAAGATGGAGTTTGGGATATGAAGGTCTTGTGGAGGGATGGTTTGATTTCTGCTTCGTATCGATGAAGGAGGAAAGGTTGGTCGTATCGATCCTGTTTGAAGGTGTTCGTATCGATCTTGGTGATGGGATTTCGTAATGGAGAAGTAGAGATCTTCATGTCGATTGATGGTAGGGTTTCATATCGATCCAAGGTGATCGATACGAAGGTGTCACACCTAATCGTTACGAAATTGAACGTACTAGATCAATACAAATTGCTTGTTAAGGGATTGATACGAATGCATTCTTTATGATTGATATGAACTCGCAGATTTGATGGATACGAACACCCTCCTCGACCGATACGAATTAGAGTTTTTGGTGATCGATCAGAGTTGAACTTGACGAATTGGAAGTCTCTTGTACATTTGAACATATGACTCCGACGAGCTTTTTCCTTGCATAATTTGACTTAAATGCTCCACTGCATATTTGAATGCCTTTCGAAGCTCGTCGATGGAACTATAACTGACAACATTTAGTGAATCTCAACTTGGACCGATCTCCAGAACCTAGATGGCACGGTTGGGATGGTCAGTGATGATGGTCACTCCGGTTGAATTCTGAAGTTTCGTCATTCAAACACTTTGCTAATCTTCATAGAATTTTCTTAAGTAACTCACAGCACTGCACTGCACTGCACAACACATTCATGCATTTCACTCTGGGGAACACACGGGATTATTGTCATCTAACGATGGTTTTTACTAAGTTGATTAGCTATGGAACCCGAAAGTTCGCAGCAGCAAGAGGTTCAGAGTCCATCTCTCCCCATAACAGAGATGCCGGCTATCGTAGCCGAATTTATAAGTCCAGCTCCGGACGAGATATTAGGAGCAGCTTTCATTTGGAATCCACAAGACTCGGTTCCATCTAATATTTTCGTAGAAATGTTGGGAAGGATTTGTTTAAGACACGGGCTATCGTTGAATGATGTCCTGCTACCAGGGCCAAGTGATATGCCGCAAACTCCTCCAGAAGGGTATATCACTTTCAATAGATTTTCCTACATAGCCAGGACACTCCCACCATTCAATCAGTACATCCGGAGGTGTTATCTTATTTAAGGATTTCCCCATCACAGATGCACCCGAATGGCTATGCTTCGCTGAATAGCCTATACATCATCTTCATGGAGCATCTCTTTCATCCTCTAATTCCAGAAGAAGTCCGACACTTGTTCAATATCAAGAGCCGAGAGAATAACCCGTCTTTCACTTTTCTGGAGGCACTCAGGCACTGCCAAGTCATAGTTGGGGCATGGACCAAGCTGAGCTATTTTAAAACCGAATGTTTTGTGTCCGATGTCCGTCGAGTTTTGCAAGACGGTGGCTAGTAAGGCGTAAGTGCTTCAACTTCCGCGTCAATCAACTGGATTATTTTGCTTAATGTCCAATCTAACACTTTCTTCCATTTACAACTTTGATTCCATAGCCCGAAGGCGAATGATTTAGGGAAATTGTACAGGCTCTCCAAGGGTACCTGCCGCAGATAGAGAAATTGAAGAGGTCCTCACTGATGAGAACTTGAGGGTTGTTGGCCTGATTGATGAAGATCAAAGTGTCGGGCTTGAGGGATCTCTCAGGGTCGTCTCGGCAAGGAGAGTGAGGAGGAGAGGTCCCAGTATAGTAATTGCTAAGCGGGGTGGCGAAGAGGACACACCCACCGAAGACGAACCTACAGCCGGGCTTTCAGATAGTCCTCGACATTCAGAAACGATAAGGAAAGGCAAGGCGGTTACTTATAAACTTCACAAATCTAAGAGACGGAAATCCATAGTCGTGTCTCTGCCAGCTGCTGGTGTTATGATTTCAGAGGCTCCTCCCTCGCACATGGAGAACCCCTTTGAAGGACTTGCAGATATCCCAATTCCGGACGATGTGTCACTCCAACAAGATACCGGACTGGAAGGGCTTCAAAGTGCTCTAGATTTAGGAGGGCCAACCTCTCCGAGTACGGCAGCTAGGTTGGGGGGTATACACATGCATGCACACACTTCACGACACATCATAACTAATATCCACAAGTTGTTCAATCACTAGAGATGACTAACTCCGTTTCTCTTTTCACTTTACAGATTCAATGTCGAAGAAACTGTCAATGCTTGACAGCCTCCGTGCCGTGCGTCAATCCTCCAGCTCATACAGAGGATCCCGCAGGCATGACTTTGATTACGACCATCGCCATTCCAGCCAAGAGAGGGAATATTATGATAGAGAGAGAGCCAAGGAAAGGGAGAGGGAACGAGAAAGAGAAAAGGAGAGGCGGGATAGACGCTGGTTCCGATCACGCTCTCCTCAACCCAAGGTTTTGTTGCCACCTCCTAGTTCAGGGACATAAACTGTTATGACTTCGCGCCAACCGATGCCTCTGGTAGTTCCAAGGCCTATCAAAAACCGTCGTACGACTTGGGTGGACATCTCTATTGCAACTACCTTGGTGGTTACAGAATTGACAGGTGAGGGAGCCGCTCGGATAGCCTAACTGAAAAGATAGTTTCCGAATATATGCTTCGACGGCTTCCATTTCCCTCCAAATTTGACGGTGCTGCCAGATGGAGCAGTAAAAATTGTTCACAATCACATCTACCATGCTTTTGGCCAATACCCGAGAGTGGAAGAAAACCGCTGAGAAGGCCTTGGCTGTGATGTTAGAGCGGGCCAAGAAAATTGAAGAGCTTCAAGAAACCATCACCCAGAAGGATCGGATCATCACAGTGCTTACTGGAGAGAATGATACTTTAAGGAATTTCGAAACGGAGGCCCTGAAAAAGGTTGACAAGGCCAATAAGGAGTTGGAGCGGCTGAGGCAGGAACATTTAAAGTTAGTGGATGATATGGGCCACAGGAATGCCATTGTAACGACCTAGTATTTTGGACCATTCAAATCGACAATAAATCCACACATGCCGGACTTGAATAATTCAAAACAATGGATTGTAAATAAAATTTGGCAAAACTCAGCATATACATTAAATAAAATAATCACAGATCACAGACACAGAGTAATATAACAATAATGCAGCGGAAACAAAAGAATAGTAGTTCATGAAGCTACTATATATATATATAACAGAGTTAAACAAGATACAACAAAAGTCACGAGTACATAGATGTCTCAATACAATAATCAAATACAAGATTTGAATGCATCACTGGAATCGACTGAATAACTGAAAGCAGGATAGATAGCTGGATCTCCAAGAGAAGCTCCAACTCCAAAGGTGAGTCTCGAATACTGTATCACTCAGTCTGACCCGAGCGTAAAGCAAAACACAAAACACTTGAGTCAGGATTAACATTCTTATATCAATAAATCCAACTCAAGTGAAATATCAACTGAAATACAAGTAACTCAAAGGATGTTTTGGGTAACCATCCTCTAAGGATCCGTTAAACTATCTACTATGTAGTAATATTGCGCTATTATAATAATGTCTAATCATAAAATAAACATACTTTAAAATAGCATTAGGGCTTTACATTTAATCTGAACTCACCCTAACACGTAATAGTCCCAGTAGTCTATCCAGTATTAGCATACTCCCAAAATGGGGGCTACCCTCGATACTCCACAGGCTACGGGAGAAATCACAACTCGTAGTAAAGCTCGATATGGTAGGTGACATGGCACACAAGGCAATGCCAGGGTAGATATACCAATTACGCACACGGACGGATGGAAACGCATAGCAGCCACTACCGCTCCACCTCGAACAACACTCCTAAATTAAGGGGTGCACCCAAACAATCACAAAGTAATAGAATGGTATCGAAGAAATGCGTCCGATAAGAGGTGCTACCTCACTAGTCCGAGATCGCTCCTATTTTAGCCACCTTATGCCAACTCACGGGAGTTGGGTCCACGTATATACCTTAGGATCGTCGCTACCATCCTACTTCATTCTGGAAACTCCACCGCGTACACAGCTGTTAAAGTGGTTTTCAGTATCGACAGAGAGTATGTCCATATCCGATCCCGGTCTCTTTAACAACCAATCGTCATTATAACACCATGGTCATTTCAAAATAGTTTATACTTCAAACCCAAAATATCATTTCCATTTTTAAACCATATCAAAGCGATATCATTTCAATTCAATATATCATTTCTAAAATCATATCACTTTCCAAAGTTCTAACGCTTTCGAAATCATAAGTCTTTTAAAATCAAAACACTTTGGAAATCCAAAACCTTGAAATCATAACACTTGAAATCATAGCTTGAAATCATAACATTTTGGAATTATAGCATTTTGGAAATCATAACACTTTTGAAATTATAGCATTTTGGAAATCATAACACTTTCCTCTTAAATAGTTTAGATATTAAAATTAGTATATATAATAAAATAGTTTATAAATAAAAATAGTTTATATAAAATAGTTATAAGTTAAAATATATCCATTTCACTTCAAATATATCCATTTCCAAAAATCATATCAAAATCCAAAGTTATAACGCTTTCGAAATCGTAGTCTTTTTTAAAAAATCTAAACACTTTGGGAATCACAGCTTTGAAATCATAGCATTTTGGAAATCATAACACTTTGAAATTATAGCATATTGGAAATCATAACACTTTCCTTTTAAACAGTTTAGATATTAAAATTAGTATATATAATAAAATAGTTTATATAAATAGTTATAAGTTAAAATAGTTTAAAATAAAATAATTTATATTAAAAATGATTTATATTAAAATGGTTTATATTAAAATAATTTATAAAGTAAAATATCAATTGTTTTAAATATAATTTAAAATTACTTTATAAAATAAAATAAATATTTTCCTCAAATTTCACAAATCGATTCAAATCAAACCGAATTCCAAAATTTTAATTTAATCAAATCTCAAATCATCAATTTCAACTCGATTCAGCTTCTCAATAAACCATTTCAAATTATTGATTTCAAATACATATCTGAACCATAAAATAAGCCATTTCAATTTCAATATATTTCAAAGCTTTAAATATTCAACATTTCAAAACTAAATTCGATAATTTCATATATATATCAAATTCATTTTACTATTATTTTAGTCTTAAAATATTCACTTGATAAATCCAATATCATTTAAAACAAACCCAAATTACAATAAACTAAATATTTCCTTCAATTTATTTGAAATATCGCTTTAAATCAAGATCAAGTTATAAAATCATATCTTTAAAATCTCAAATTTAATAATTTCAAACCAAACTTATTTAAGTAAAATTCTTAAATAAACATAAAATCAATTTCAAAATTTATCTTTCCAATTTGAATCATTATAAACTCTATATTTGAAAATATATATATTAAATAAATACTTAAACATATTATATATATCAACTTTATTATATCAACTTTGATAAATCTTTAAAAAATCAATATTTATAAAAATCATATATTTCCTTTCAAAACCATAGAAATCATTTTCAGAAATATATAAATAGACCAACGGTGTCTGTATAAAATTTTCTATCATATGGTTAAGTGATACAGATATTTATCATTTCAATCTGCAATTTAAACATATTCGGGTATATATCTTTTCAACCCGAAATCTCAAATTTAATTCAATTGAAAATCGCTTGGGTTTATCATTTCAACCCATAACGATTTTCTCCTATTCTACAAGATCGTTCGGGTATGTATCATTTCAACCCATAGTGATTCTATACTAACAGGGAACTTGCAGAGTGATAACAGATATGATAATAAAATAACAACAGTAATAGACATATATCATCAATATAAATAACAGATAACGGTGTCAGATGTCACAGGTGAATAGATACAGATAATGGCATATATATAACAAAGTAAATAACTAACAGCAGCATATTTCAATTGACGTTTCAATTGAAATCAAATTTAATAAATATAAGAACATTAATCGTGAGTGATTGCTCACCTTTCGAGGCCAGAGAGAATAGATAATGGAATGAGTTACGAATCCAAGCACGAATTTCGAAGCAAAGCACGATGGACACGAATACGACGAACAAAGATGATAAATTAGAATTGATGAGAACAAATCAATTCAGCTTGATATAAACTGAACAATATATACTACTATTATTATCATCAAAAAGAAAAATCAATAATTTAAACTTATATAAACTAATATAGTATACCATAAAGTTCCATATTTATTATAAAATCAACAACAAATTTTAAAACACGTACATATAAAATTAAAATCTATGTATATACATATATATATATATCATAAAAGTCAAGGCCAACATACTTTATTACTATATGCATATATATAATTCAAGTCAATCATATATGAGAACTTACACATAAACCCAAACGGATTATAATCTTTACAGAAATATATATATAAGTGCTTAAAAGCAACACACAAGTCAAAGTACCTTAGAGACTCGATCCAGATATACTGTAAACTTATTTCAAATGTATAATATAACACTTAAACTATGTATCTATATATACTAATATAAATAAACCTAATTTTAAAACACGTACTATATAAAACAAACACTGTAATATATATATATATATATATATATTGTAACGATTCTGAAATTTACCATTATTTTGAATAATAAATCGATTTAATTTAAGATTGATTTGAGTTGAGTAACCTTGTGGTGTGAAAAAAAAAAAAAAATTTAATTTAAATTTTTACGAAAATTTCGAACGATTTAGGATTCAACGAAAAAAAAAGGAATAATCAGTGTTAAGAAACGGTATAATTTTGATTGCAGAAATTTAAATATTTTATATAGAAATATGGTAGAAAATTTTATAATAGAAACGCCGACGTTCGTTTCACCGTATTTCGTTGTCGCTAGTTCTGTCTAAATTGATTTTTACGATCAATTTTGGGTGCGACAACCGGCAATTGCCGTGTTAATTTAGAAATTTTATTTGTTGATATGGATATATATTTATATGAAGTTCGTCACGTTAGATAGTGTAGTTTAATGCGTTACTCAAAAAGAAAAAATATTATATAGTAAACGCATAACTTAATGTCACCGGTGTAAATTAGATAATAAACAGTTCATTGCGTTTGTTTGAAATGGTGAAGGTTGAACTGTTATTTAGGAGATACTTGTTTCACTCAGCCTACATGCAAGCGACACGTGTCTTTGAACACATTCTTCCTTCTTCTTATATATGCAACCAGATGAAACGAAAACAAAGATTGGATCCATAAAAAATAAAAAAAATAAAAACTGCTCATTCCTCCTTTCGAGCCGAGCCACCTCCAACCCAAGTCCATAGCCTACGTCGAACCTCCCTCCTCTCTTGACAACTGCCACCGCACCTCTACCCTATCATCTCCGTACGCCTCTCAAGTGCCTCGCTCCTCCAGGTTGACAACAGTGGCCGAGGAAACACTCGCGAACCTTAGCTGCTGTCGTTGCCGAGACGATCCCCGCTTGTCCACGCTGTTGCACACCAGAGCACACCCACCTGACCGAATTTCCCCTCCACCCTTCGGATCTGAACTACCGTGTGTGGAAAAGAAAAGAAGAACACAAAAGAAGTTTCGTACTGCCCAACCTGATAGACGTTCGTGTTCACCTTGGTGGCACTGCACATCTTTGTGTTCGGCTAGCTGATCTGTTTGCCTATCTTCTTGTTCTAGTGTTAGGACGTGAGGTATATAAAATTATTTGATCTATACTTATTGCTAGCAGTGCAATCATAGATAATAAAAATATTTAAGGCTGTTGTAGCCATCTGGATAGGGGTCAGACGAGTACAAGTGAAGGGGTCGCTGTCAAATTTGCGTATACCACGTGACGTAGGCATTGGTGATCGTATCGGACTAGTGTAGTTGAGGTGAGTGTTTACATTCACACTAACTAATATCTATTGCAAGTTAATAAAATAAAATAAAACGGTCGTCTATATATGTTTGTTCGTTGTTGATTTATATCACGATTTTGTATTAAATTTATTGAATGGATTGATGGTCATATTCTTAAGTGCACATATTGACACGATACACACGACCCATGTATGTACATTAGTATAAGAAAATCATTGATTCGCTGCCTTCATTATGTTATTGATAGCCAGTATGCTATGATTTGTTGGATTTTTTTTCCCCCTTTGATATTGGATACGACTGTATATTGAAGTTTATTGTTGAAGGGTTGAAATGATATATACCCATTATTTAAATTTATTTATACCACTTGGCTTAGGTAGAAAATTAAATTTAACACCGTTGGCCTTAAAAGGAAAAGATTTATTTTAAATGGGCGATTGTATGGAAATTTAGATATGAATGAGTTGGAATTCTTTAAATATATTGAATGTTCGATTTAAGCTTTATATAAAAAAAAAATTTAAAATTTGAGATTTAAAGGTATTTAAGTTAAGTGTTTAAGTTAAATCAGAAATTTGTTCCACATTTTGTAATTGGAGTAAATCAAATTGATATGAAATTTAGATGGTTTTATAATTTGGAAATTTATTAGAAATTGTCTGGTAAAATTAAAATGGAGTTTGGAATCAGAATAGTTTATAATGGGATTTTGAAACAAGAATTGAATTTGAGAAATTTTGGGAAAATTAATAAATTTTTGTTTTATGAATCAATTTGAACGTTAATTGGCCAATTGGTGTGTAGAATATACGTTGGTTGTCAAAGAGACCGGGGCCGGACATTGACATACTCTCTGTCAATCCCGGAACCACTTTGATAACTGTACACGCGGTGGATGTTACCCAGAATGTAGTGGTTGAATTGGCGACGTTTTACTGGAATGAAGTAAGAAAACGATGATGGATAGCTTTGACATTCGTGTCATAATTAAAGTGACTAAAACAGGAGCCTATGTCTGGCCATTGAGGTTAGCTACCTCTAGCGACGTTGATCTTTCGTATTTTACTATCGTGATTTGAACTCGATGGGTGCACCCTTCTGTTTGGATTGATTGTCGCGGTCGGCCACGGATGGGTTACGACCAGCCAGAAAGGGTAAACTGGTAGAATCCTACCTTGGGCATTGCCTCACGTGCCTTGTCATACTTACCCCTATACGAGCCCATTACGATTTTGGTTTAAACTGTAATGTGTTAAGGTGGATCAATGTAAAGCCTTAACGCTATTTTGATATTTATTTTACTGGTAAACAATTTATCTTATAGCATACCCTATTTTATATAGATAGTTGACGGATCCTTAGGAGATGGAAAAACCCGTAACATCTCCTAAGTTATTTTGTATTAATTCATTGACTGCATGAGAATATTAGTTCTGACTCGAGTATTTGTTTTCATTTTTGCTCGGGTCAGCCTGAACATTTCCAGTTTGAGGAGCTTGTGTGAAGACGAAGGCATTTCTGGAGATTCCATTCTATTTCAGTTATTTTATCAGTTAGTTCATTATGTCAGTTAGACACATTTATTCCAGTTATTTCCTTTCAGTAATTAGAGAGAGAATAATGTAACTTTTGAGTTCATGACTTATTATGTACTTATTTATTTTCCGCTGTGAGACTCTGAGTTGTTTTTATTCTGTGTTTTGTGATTGATTCTATTATACCCTAAATAACTATCTATCATTTAAGCAAATTTTTGTGCTTAAAGGGTGGGTCGTTACAGTTGGTATCAGAGCTTATGGTTGAGTGAACACCTAAGCCTGTGGGGGTAAACTCATTATAGATAGGGTAATTGATTACCCTAGAATGAGAAGAATCTTTCTTGAGAGAGCGTGTTGAAAAAAAAAAAATTTTTGGTTTAAAGCTTAAGTAGATTAAAATAGATAAGGTGTCCTTCCTTAGTAAATTCTTTTGACTAGGTTCATTTTCTTGACTCAACTTCTAATAAATTCCTTGCCATCCCTTCTTTTCAGGATGAGTAATCGTAGCTCTAGAGGCAGAGGTAGGGGAAATATTCCCAATGAAGTCGTTGCACCGATTGTTGTTCCAGAAGTGAGATTTACCACTCTTTGTAAAGAGTATACTCAGCTTGGAGGAAAGAAGTTCACCGGTGCCGAGGGCATTGTTGGAGCACATCAATGGCTTAAGAATGCCGAAAGGATTTTTGTTGGACTTGGCATCACAGACGCTCAGAAGCGTCAATTAGCTGCTTGGCAGTTTCAGGAAGCCGCTCTTGATTGGTGGGATGCTTTTACGGTCCATACCCCTGAGGAAGATATTACTTGGGCCCGGTTTAGGTGAGAACTATATAAATGAGAATTTTATGTTCTTAAGGTTATCCCATATAAGTTTAGCTTAGCCTTGGTTCTCCGAATTACAGGGAAGCTTTTATTACCCAGTGGATGCCAGAAGCTGGGAGGACGGACTTGTATAATCAGTTTATGGAGCTTAAGCAAGGGGAGATGAAGGTTGTAGAGTATGAAAGGAAATTCAATGAGCTATCAAAGTTTGGCCCTCATCTGATTGAGATTCCCCTTAAGAAGAATGAGAAATTCATTGCGGGTATGCGTAGGGAGTATAGAGAGCAGCTAACTGGTCATATCCATAGGCCATTTTCTGATATCATTGATTTGGCAATCCGTTTTGAGAATTTGAAGCTGAATAGGATTTCAGAAGTTTCTGACACCCCAGCGCCGTCTAGTTCCAGTAACCTTGGCAAGAGAAAGTCAAATTTTAGTAACCAGAAGAAGAAGTGGCAAAGCCGTCAAGGAGTGGGGTTTCCTCAGAAGAAAACTAAAGACTTATCGCACATCACTTGCTTCAAATGCGATAAAAAGGGACATTATGCCAGAGATTGTCCACCAGCATCCTTAGCAGCCGTCCCTCCAGTACAGATGACTAGGCGTGACTTATGCCATGTTTGTTTGCAACCAGGCCACATAAGGAAGGATTGCCCTTTGTATAAGAAGGGCACACCATCTGGCGTCTTTGCAGTCACCGCTTCCACCCCTCCAGTTGAAGAGACCGATCCCGTACTTCAAGGTACACTTTCTTTTCATGTTACACCTGTCCGTGTTTTATTCGATACTGGAGCCTCCCATAGTTTTATATCTGTTAATTTATGTGAGAAATTTGAGCATGATCTAAAACCCGAACCTGCTTCCAAATCTTTGTGTGTCTCAAATCCCATTGGTGGCCCCGCAAACTTAGGAATGATTTGCAAGGGCATTTGTCTTTTTAAAGACGAACACCGTTTCACCGGAGACTTTTATGTTTTGGGCTTTGGTGGATTCGATTTATTATTAGGCATGGATTGGCTATCCAAGTTCGAAGCTGTTATTTTTAGTAGTGATCGGACCATTTCTTTGGTTGACGATAAAGGTTCTCAACTGATTATCCAATGTAAAATACCTTGTGATCTTGTCAAGAGTTTTGTTTTCTCCCTTGATTCACCCTCTAGTAATCTAGACACTATTCCAGTGGTCCAACTTTTTTCCTGATGTTTTTGGTGAGGTTACATGTTTACCACCTCATCGAGAAATCGAATTTCGAATTGATCTTATTTCCGGAGCCAGACCTGTCGTACTTCCACCCCGAAGGATGTCGCCTAAGGAAAGAGTGGAATTAAAGACTCAAGTTGAAGATCTTTTGGCTAGAGGTTTGATAAGAAGAAGTTTTTCTGAATGGGGTGCAGCCGTAGTTTTTGTCACTAAGTCTGACGGTTCCTTGAGAATGTGTGTGGACTATAGAGAATTGAATAAGCTCACACATAAGAACCGATATCCTATGCCTCGTATTAACGATATGTTTGATCAGCTTTATGGAGCACAGGTGTTTTCTCAGCTTGACCTCGCTTCAGGTTTCCATCAGTTGAGGATTTCCGAGGATAGTATTCATAAGACTGCTTTTCGTACTGAAGATGGATTTTATGAATGGCTCGTTATGCCTTTTGGGTTAACGAATGCCCCAGCTTACTTTGTAGATCTCATGAATAGAGTATTTCGGGATGTTCTTAACAAATTCGTGCTTGTTTTTATCGATGATATTCTAGTCTTCTCTAAAACCGAAGAAGAGCATGAGCAACATTTGAAGTTCGTGCTTGAAACTTTGAGAAGTCATCAGTTGAAGGCGAAATTTTCCAAATGTCATTTCTGGCAAAAGGAAGTTCGATTTCTTGGCCATGTAGTTTCGGAAAATGGAATTTCGGTGGATCCCGCTAAGATCGCCGTAATAAATGTAAGTTCCTTTCTGTGCTTTCGTTTTGATTACTGAAATTCTCAGAAGTTGATTCTTGCCTTATATTAATTTCAGGATTGGGAAATTCCTAAGACACCCACGGATGTTAGGAGTTTCTTAGGCCTAGCTGGTTATTACAGGAGATTCATTGAGCATTTCTCTCGCATTGTCTCTCCTCTTACAACTTTAACCCGAAAGAACATCAAATTCAATTGGGATGAAAATTGTCAGAAAGCATTTGATGAATTGAAGCAGAAATTGACCTCTGCTCCTGTTCTTACTGTTCCGAATGGGAATGAAGGTCTTACGGTTTATACCGATGCTTGTAGAAGTGGGCTTGGAGCTGTCTTAATGCAGCATGGCAAAGTTATCGCTTATGCTAGTAGACAGTTGCGACCGCATGAAGTTAGGTACGCAACTCATGATTTGGAGTTGTTGGCTGTGGTTTTTGCTTTAAAGTTGTGGCGGCATCATCTGTTGGGTACCAAGTTCGAACTCTTTACCGATCACAAATCCCTAAAATATATTTTCTCCCAGAAAGATCTGAATCTAAGGCAAGCGAGATGGCTTGAATTTTTGGCTGCATATGATCTTGACATCAACTATACCCCGGGTAAAGCAAATGTAGTGGCTGATGCCTTGAGTAGAAAAAGGGCTATGCTTTGTCAGTTGATTGCTTCATCCTCTCTGATGGATCGTATAGTTTCTAAGCAAAGTGAAGACCCAAGTTTAAGAGTGATTCGAGAGGAAGTTATGAGGAGAGAGATTGACTCGAAGAGATGGTATGATGCAGTAGTTGATGAGAAGGGTATTCTTAAGATAAATGGAAGGGTTTGTGTTCCTAATGTAGATGGACTAAGGGAAGAAGTACTTAAGGAGAATCACAAATCTAAATTTTCTATTCATCCTGGAGTGACAAAGATGTTTCAGAATATGAAGAGACTTTATTGGTGGGAAGGAATGAAGAGGGACATTTCGTTGTATGTAAGTAGATGTAGTACTTGTCAGCAAATTAAGGCTGATCACCAGAAAGTAGCAGGTTTATTACAACCACTGGAGATTCCGGAATGGAAGTGGGATCAGATTTCTATGGATTTTGTGGATGGTTTACCAAAGACAAGAAGGGGTAATGAGAGCATTTGGGTGATTGTTGATCGATTGACGAAGACTGCCCATTTTATTCCTGTGAAGTCAACTCGAACTGCTTCGAGTTTAGCTGAGATCTATCTGAAGGAAATTATCCGACTCCATGGAATTCCTTCTAGTATCGTTTGTGACCGTGACTCTATTTTTACGAGTAACTTTTGGAGAGCTCTTCAGGATTCGTTGGGTACACAGTTGAATCTGAGCACGGCCTATCACCCACAGACGGATGGCCAAACCGAACGGATCAATCAAATTTTGGAAGACCTTCTTCGGGCTTGTATTCTGGATTTCGGTGGTTCTTGGGAAGACCATCTCCATCTTATCGAATTCACTTATAATAATAGCTATCAGGTAAAACTTTGTTAAATAAAATTTGAACTAAATATATATATATATGTAAATTAAATTTTCGTAATTCGAATCTTTAACTCAGGCTACTATCGATATGGCACCGTTCGAAGCTCTTTACGGACGTCCATGTAAATCTCCATCATGTTGGATTGAAACTGGTGACAGACTTGTTCTTGGGCCTGAAATTATTTTGGAAGCTTCTGAGAAGGTTGAGGGAATTAAGCGAAAGATGAAAACTGCACAGGATCGGCAAAAGAAATATGCTGATAGAAGAAGGAAAGAGTTGGAATTCGCAGTTGGAGATCTGGTGTATCTCAAGATTTCGCCGTTAAGAAACGTCATTCGGTTTGGGAAGAAAGGGAAGTTGGCCCCTAGATTCATAGGTCCTTTTCGTATATCTGAAAGAATTGGTACCCTAGCTTATAGAGTTGAGTTGCCTGAAAAACTATCGGGTGTTCATGATGTGTTTCACATCTCCAACCTTCGTAGGTATATTCATGACCCATCGGCGATAGTTCATTCTCCGCAGTTTGAGGAATTAGAGATTCAGCCTGATCTTACTATTGAAAGGAAACCCATTCGTATTCTTGATAGGAGTATGAAGAAACTGAGGAATAAGTCAGTTAATCTCGTTAAAGTTCAGTGGAGTGATGATGAGCGAGACTGCACTTGGGAAACTGAGGATAATATTCATATTTCCAACCCTGAATTGTTTGATTTGGGTATGCTTTCTAAACTGAATCTATCTTTTGATTTTTGCTATACCATTCCGTTCTACCTTTTCGAGGACGAAAATTTTTGGGTGGGGGCGATTGTAACGATTCTGAAATTTACCATTATTTTGAATAATAAATCGATTTAATTTAAGATTGATTTGAGTTGAGTAACCTTGTGGTGTGAAAAAAAAAAAAATTAATTTAAATTTTTACGAAAATTTCGAACGATTTAGGATTCAACGAAAAAAAAAGGAATAATCAGTGTTAAGAAACGGTATAATTTTGATTGCAGAAATTTAAATATTTTATATAGAAATATGGTAGAAAATTTTATAATAGAAACGCCGACGTTCGTTTCGCCGTATTTCGTTGTCGCTAGTTCTGTCTAAATTGATTTTTACGATCAATTTTGGGTGCGACAACCGGCAATTGCCGTGTTAATTTAGAAATTTTATTTGTTGATATGGATATATATTTATATGAAGTTCGTCACGTTAGATAGTGTAGTTTAATGCGTTACTCAAAAAGAAAAAATATTATATAGTAAACGCATAACTTAATGTCACCGGTGTAAATTAGATAATAAACAGTTCATTGCGTTTGTTTGAAATGGTGAAGGTTGAACTGTTATTTAGGAGATACTTGTTTCACTCAGCCTACATGCAAGCGACACGTGTCTTTGAACACATTCTTCCTTCTTCTTATATATGCAACCAGATGAAATGAAAACAAAGATTGGATCCATAAAAAATAAAAAAATAAAAAACTGCTCATTCCTCCTTTCGAGCCGAGCCACCTCCAACCCAAGTCCATAGCCTACGTCGAACCTCCCTCCTCTCTTGACAACTGCCACCGCACCTCTACCCTATCATCTCCATACGCCTCTCAAGTGCCTCGCTCCTCCAGGTTGACAACAGTGGCCGAGGAAACACTCGCGAACCTTAGCTGCTGTCATTGCCGAGACGATCCCCACTTGTCCACGCTGTTGCACACCAGAGCACACCCACCTGACCGAATTTCCCCTCCACCCTTCGGATCTGAACTACCGTGTGTGGAAAAGAAAAGAAGAACACAAAAGAAGTTTCGTACTGCCCAACCTGATAGACGTTCGTGTTCACCTTGGTGGCACTGCACATCTTTGTGTTCGGCTAGCTGATCTGTTTGCCTATCTTCTTGTTCTAGTGTTAGGACGTGAGGTATATAAAATTATTTGATCTATACTTATTGCTAGCAGTGCAATCATAGATAATAAAAATATTTAAGGCTGTTGTAGCCATCTGGATAGGGGTCAGACGAGTACAAGTGAAGGGGTCGCTGTCAAATTTGCGTATACCACGTGACGTAGGCATTGGTGATCGTATCGGACTAGTGTAGTTGAGGTGAGTGTTTACATTCACACTAACTAATATCTATTGCAAGTTAATAAAATAAAATAAAACGGTCGTCCATATATGTTTGTTCGTTGTTGATTTATATCACGATTTTGTATTAAATTTATTGAATGGATTGATGGTCATATTCTTAAGTGCACATATTGACACGATACACACGACCCATGTATGTACATTAGTATAAGAAAATCATTGATTCGCTGCCTTCATTATGTTATTGATAGCCAGTATGCTATGATTTGTTGGATTTTTTCCCCCTTTGATATTGGATACGACTGTATATTGAAGTTTATTGTTGAAGGGTTGAAATGATATATACCCATTATTTAAATTTATTTATACCACTTGGCTTAGGTAGAAAATTAAATTTAACACCGTTGGCCTTAAAAGGAAAAGATTTATTTTAAATGGGCGATTGTATGGAAATTTAGATATGAATGAGTTGGAATTCTTTAAATATATTGAATGTTCGATTTAAGCTTTATATAAAAAAAAATTTAAAATTTGAGATTTAAAGGTATTTAAGTTAAGTGTTTAAGTTAAATCAGAAATTTGTTCCACATTTTGTAATTGGAGTAAATCAAATTGATATGAAATTTAGATGGTTTTATAATTTGGAAATTTATTAGAAATTGTCTGGTAAAATTAAAATGGAGTTTGGAATCAGAATAGTTTATAATGGGATTTTGAAACAAGAATTGAATTTGAGAAATTTTGGGAAAATTAATAAATTTTTGTTTTATTAATCAATTTGAACGTTAATTGGCCAATTGGTGTGTAGAATATACGTTGGTTGTCAAAGAGACCGGGGCCGGACATTGACATACTCTCTGTCAATCCCGGAACCACTTTGATAACTGTACACGCGGTGGATGTTATCCAGAATGTAGTGGTTGAATTGGCGACGTTTTACTGGAATGAAGTAAGAAAACGATGATGGATAGCTTTGACATTCGTGTCATAATTAAAGTGACTAAAACAGGAGCCTATGTCTGGCCATTGAGGTTAGCTACCTCTAGCGACGTTGATCTTTCGTATTTTACTATCGTGATTTGAACTCGATGGGTGCACCCTTCTGTTTGGATTGATTGTCGCGGTCGGCCACGGATGGGTTACGACCAGCCAGAAAGGGTAAACTGGTAGAATCCTACCTTGGGCATTGCCTCACGTGCCTTGTCATACTTACCCCTATACGAGCCCATTATGATTTTGGTTTAAACTGTAATGTGTTAAGGTGGATCAATGTAAAGCCTTAACGCTATTTTGATATTTATTTTACTGGTAAACAATTTATCTTATAGCATACCCTATTTTATATAGATAGTTGACGGATCCTTAGGAGATGGAAAAACCCGTAACATCTCCTAAGTTATTTTGTATTAATTCATTGACTGCATGAGAATATTAGTTCTGACTCGAGTATTTGTTTTCATTTTTGCTCGGGTCAGCCTGAACATTTCCAGTTTGAGGAGCTTGTGTGAAGACGAAGGCATTTCTAGAGATTCCATTCTATTTCAGTTATTTTATCAGTTAGTTCATTATGTCAGTTAGACACATTTATTCCAGTTATTTCCTTTCAGTAATTAGAGAGAGAATAATGTAACTTTTGAGTTCATGACTTATTATGTACTTATTTATTTTCCGCTGTGAGACTCTGAGTTGTTTTTATTCTGTGTTTTGTGATTGATTCTATTATACCCTAAATAACTATCTATCATTTAAGCAAATTTTTGTGCTTAAAGGGTGGGTCGTTACATATATATATATATACAGCTAAACATATCATTATATAACAACAAGTCTAAAAACAGAATATAAACTATCATATTATATTTTGAGATTCATATTTATCTAGAAATCAAAGTAAATTTTTAAACATCTACTCATAAAAATCAAATCTGTATATATATACATATATACAACTGACGTAGCTTATATATAAATCCAATATATATATTAAAATTAGGTATGCGTATCACCTGGCAGTATATATATAAACAGATCATAGTAGTTTATATAACATAACATATCTTGCATAAACTTTCATTGTTATATGTATTTATATCTGTTAACTGAAGAAAAGAATCTATAGCAAAGCTAAAAAACATATATACTTCCTGTATACTATTCGTACTATATCACATAAACCTCAAGCTATATATATATATACACACACACAAATTATTATTATTATATATAACAGAAGATTGTAAACAACTTATACAAATTAATATATAGATTTCCAACATATTCTGCTAAGTCATTCACAGCAACTAACACATACAAGGCATATATAACATCTATATCATATTATATAGGCTATACATATATAAAGTGCGATATACCATATAGTAACAACTGCGTATATACAAAATGTAAAATGGCTCTGTACAAACGCTAACTGGAAAGCAAGATCTTGTATAAATACTTATTTTATATAAAATAATATATAACTAGTATGCAACCAACATATCAGAGTATATAAACATTTGTATAGATTAATATAGGCTGTCAGATATATATATACACACCTACTTTTCAAAATAATATATACTACTCAAATATATTTTTATATACATACCAATATAAACGTGCTGCCACATGCGCAACTAGGCTTCGGCTACAGGAGGAGGAAGGAGGAGAGTGGGGAGGGCACGTTTATGGTGGTGAGGGGTGGAAGGCTTGGTATTTGGTAAGGTGTTCGACACAAGGGGAATAGGAAAAAGAGGGTGGAAGGCTGCCTCAGGGGAGAAGAAGGCTAGGGAAAAAAATGAAGAGAAGAGGAAGTGTTTGGGTTTCGGCTAACAGTAGGAGGAAGAGGCACAAGGGTTTGCTTCGGGGTGACCATGAGAAGTGAGAGCACGGGAAAGGTTGGGAAGAAGATAGGAATGCTGCTGTGGTGCAAGTTGACATTTGGGAAAGATTTGGGAAAGAAGCGATTCATATAATATAAAATTTTCTTTTCTTTCCGTTTACAAAACAAGCTCAGAAAATGCTGTAAAAAGGAACGAACCAGAAGAATTTGAAGTGGTAGAATATCTAAAGTCAAATAATAAATTTTCTAGGAATATAAAACTAGAGGCTATACAGTTCACGTTAGATAACCAATGGTCACAAGTAAAACAAATGTCCGGTAGCCTGCGCATAGCTTCCATGCAGCCGTGGGTGCGTGGATCTGTGATTGTAATAAGAGGAAGCTGAACTTTCAGTAGATGAGTAAGAAGCCTGCTCTCGTCTAGTTCTCCTTCGTCTTTCTCGGTTCAGTCGATTAGTTAACTCCATGTTGGCACGGAGCAGCTGGGTAAGCTGCTGGCGGCTTTGGTTCAGCTCTTGCATCATTAGCTAGAACTCCTCCCTGGTGACAGAGCCTTGTGGATCCGAAGGTCAAGCAGCGTTCTGGTTTGCAAAGGGAAGTTGTGCGGGGTTCTGCCTATCCCGTCCTTCTGGATCTGCAGTGGTTGAGGTAGTCCTAGTAGCTACATTGGTGAATAGCGAAGTTCTCTCCTAGACTTGGTGCAAATCTGAATAGGATGGAAGAATTTCTAGGCTTGATATCAGGATCTTCTTCTTAGATTCTTGCAATCCGATATCGGCAGTAGATCCAATGAGCAGGAGAAAAGCTGGGTTTTCTCAATGGAAGCACCAAAGGGTTTGTATCAAAATTGGGCACAATACTCTTTGGATGTGTTTTAAGAGATAAAATGAAGAAAGTAAATGTAAAATGAGGCAGATCTAACATACACACCAATCAACGGGTAAGAAAAAGTATAGAAACACACAATTTTAGAGTGGTTCGGCGTATGGCCTACGTCCACTATGAAACGATTGATGTTTATTGATTATAATTCGATGGTAACAAGTGGATTACAATAGTATGATCAAAGTACAATATCAATTTCAGTAGAGTATTGACATAGAGAAGCCAAAAAGTCTATTTTCTATAGGTCTAGGGTCACTATTTATAGGCGTAGGCAGCAAATATCTCGCCCAGATCTCGGAGGACTTCTTCTCTCAAGTGGGTGAGCCCACGGGATCGAGTTCAGGTGATTTCAACTCGATATCAAAGCGATATGAATGGGATTCATATCGATCAAGAATTGATCCTTTTTGGTTGAAATTGATCAGGTACATTCTTGAGGTTGTAGGCAAGCTCCTGTGAAAATTTGGTGGCATTTGGACTTGTAGATCTCGAGTTATGATCGATGCAAATTTGGATTTTCAATGTGCTGTCGACTTCGTATCGATACATATTTGTGTCGTTCTGTTCGCATCCATGCTTGCACGTGCTGACCAGATGATATGGCGCTACATTTTAGGATCGATCCACTTTTCATGCCGAGTGACCGAGTCTCTCTCTTGATTGTGCCACGTTCGTATCCATATGTATGGGCTCATTCGTATCCATCGACCACACCTCACCTCGTATTGATAATTTCGTATCGAGACCACTTCGTATCGATACGTTCTTGTTCACTTCGTAATGATGGAGGAAAGATGCCTTCGTATCGCTCGAGGGTTGTATCGATCATATCGATTCTCTGGTCAATCGATACGAGTTGTTGGGGGATCTGAGCGATACAAATGGTATAATGAACGAACGATACAAAGCGCCTCTGGGTCGA
The DNA here is from genome assembly GCA_030737815.1 of Allium fistulosum. Classification (NCBI taxonomy): domain Eukaryota; kingdom Viridiplantae; phylum Streptophyta; class Magnoliopsida; order Asparagales; family Amaryllidaceae; genus Allium; species Allium fistulosum. Next base: position 572,597,114 of record CM060906.1, read on the forward strand.
TCGATACGAGGCTGATTTTATGTGATGGATACGAATTGTAGGAGTGAGGTGGATACGAACGAGGCAATCTTTCATGGATACGAATGTGATGTTGCTTCCCATGGATACGAACCACTACTTCTATCCATGGATACGAATGAGAACATTGCTCCTTCCATGGGTACGAATTGCAGAGGTTTTTTCTTTGGCACTTGATGGATACGAAACTGAAGGGATACGAAATAACCACCTTTCCTATGAAACTTGATCGGTTCATAACTCGGGCATACGAACTCCGATTGACTTGAAATTTGGAACGTTGGCTTCCATGGCTTTGCACGTTGTACCATATCGATTGTAGCTCGATCCAGACTCGGGCAAAATTTACCAGTATCCATAGTTAACCCACGTTTATCCAATCTTCGGGACGAACCGTCTTTGGTTTCCAGCCAAGTCCTTGGTGTCCTGGCCTTGCCAAAAGGCGGGATAACAAACATAGGCTATCAAAATTCAATAAAATAGAAACATAAACCACCATCATTCATATTTCCACTAAGCAAAATAAGAGAGACCACAAATGAAATCATTACATTAATTTAATATGTTTCAAGAGAGCTGCGTCACCCCTAAATTGAAGGGGTTTAGTTACTCATATTTAAAAACATGTTACTATAAGTGATTTCAACATAAACATAAATGAAGAGAAGTGCCAATTAAAAGAACAAGGAACTAACTACTTGCATAAAATAAATCTAAACTAATTGGATGAATTAAAAGAGAGCATAAGAGAATAAAAGAGCATAAAAGAAAGCATAAATAAATTGCATGAAAGTAAAAACAAGTCTAAGAAACCATGAAAAAAACTTTTATTTATCTTTGATTTTGTGATTACAACTTGCATAAAAGGTAAAAATAATAATTACATAAGACATAAGGGGTATTTATACATGTTTAAAACCCTAATTCAATTTTAGAGGACTACCTAAAATGCCCTTTAGGAAAGGTAACCTTCAAGTAATCATTAGAGAATTAATTAATCCCCACTAACATGCCTTTAAAACTCCATTAACATGTGCATGTGCTTTAAATTGTGGACAATATGGTAGTGAGTTAGTGGGCTCCTCCATGTTGCATGAATTCATTTATTTCCAATCTTCATCTGCCTTCAACATATGTGCATGCATTTATCCATGAAAGCTTCTTTTTCTCCATTTCCTACGATTAAAAATAAAAAGGTGCAAATAATTTTTCTCAAATTAAATCATACACAAGTTTATCATTTTACCCCCTAAATGAAGATGAATAAATGATGATTTGAACGCAATTTAAATTTTATTTTAAACATGTAAAATTCTCTAATATGCTCATTTATTTAACTAAAAGTAGATTAGATATGGAAGTAAAAATATGCACTTTTACATGCACATCAAATACTCCCACACTTATCTTTTTATTCGTCCTTGAATAAACTAAAACTAAGATAAATCCGTTATCATAGAAAACACGATTGCATTGAGCATATGCAACAAGTCGTTAAAACCTCTAGGTGTCCCTAGTAGGACAAGTGTTGTCTCGTGAGGGTTTTCAGCGGATACTACCCACAAAATCCAAATGTGATATGCATATTCTACATGATGAAAATTTTCAAAAATATTTACAAATGAGGAATTTACTTTTAAATTGACACGAGTAAGTTAATATAAGTTCCGGTCATTATCAAGAAATTTAAGTCTTTTTACTCGTCAAAACTTCCAACAAAACTATGTTATCATCACAATAGACTCTAGTATGGCTAGTTGTTTCAGTTGATAACTGTGCAACTATGAAATGGATCCTTTAGTTGATTGTCTAAGTTTTGCAAAGTGGTATTTTTATTTCTTTTGAATAACAAGTCCAATCAAATAAGTGAAAATAATGCTTGGATTTCAATTGCTTACTCTCTCTATGTTGAAAAATATTAACATTATTATTATTTACACACCTAACTCAGATAAACTGAGGCCAGATATACCGATCATGCACCGCCTTTCGGGCTTATGTGAGAAGAGTACAGAGCGTCGTGAGTGTACACACTTACGTATGAACACATGACTCTAGGTGGTTATTTTTTTAGATCTATTTACATACACCTAACTCAGATAAACTGAGGCTAGATATTCCGATCATGCACTACCTTTTGGGCTTATGTGAGAAGGGTACAAAGCATGGAGAGTGTACACACTTGCGTGTGAACACCTGACTTTAGGTGTTTTTTATTTTTATTTTTATTAAAGCTTTTTTTTTGTTTATTTTTTATGAAGAGAGAGTTTTGCAACATCATTTTAGTACCACTTAACTTAGAAGATCAAAAATGTCATCTCCTTTACTTTAAATCAACCACTCTTTTAAAAATAGATTTCAATTAGGATATACTTCATAATTATCACCTATGAACCTTCCTATACACTAGTTAAACCATAGTTACTTGTAATCAAATTTTATTTTTATTTTTGTTGAAACAAATAAATTTTCAAAAATTTAAATTTAATAACGAAACACACATACTTATCCTATAGTGTTTGTTAATCGACGGAAATTCTATCGAAGTAGAAAACCATCGAAAAATTAATAATAAAATTAATACCACAAGCGCACGACGTACTATCGTAGTACGTGGCGAGTATGGGTCAATCCGTAGGGAATTGTTAGACTTTAAAAATCTATTCAATCAAATTAAACCAGAGTCGAGGGAATGTTAACTACTAAAAGAAAGTAAAAACAAGCTAAACTAAGGAGAATAAAAATATGAGATTAAAGAGCAATTTAGAGGCAAATCCTCTCTCATGATCACATAAATCAACATAATGACATTATGATCTCTTTTTGGTCATTTGTGAGTTTAATTGATGCATTTATCATAAGCATGGCCTAATTGTATTATTAAATAACATGCTTAAACCATCAAACTTTAATGCACCCTCTAACCCACTTACTAACTTTAATGAAAATGATATGAAATTAAAAGTAGAATCTATTTTAAGCACGGCTTATTAACTATTGAATTAGAAACATAAAGCATCAAATTTTGATTCTAAATCCACTTCCATTACCATGATCATATGTAGATAAAGAGGTAACTAGTGATTCATATGACTAAGCATAGCTTATTTGTTCTGGACAACATCTAACTTTCCATTAAGCACAAAAGAGATATAAATGAGAAATTATGTTACATCTACATGATTCAAGAGAGCTTCATTACCCCTAAATTGTAGGGATTAGCTTCTCATTTGTGTTATCATATCAACACAAGTAGAAAGCAACATGAAATAAACAAACACAAAAAGAAGAGGAAAATGAAAGCTAATGGAAAAGAGAACTAATCTAATTGCATAAAATAAAATCTACACTATTAGCATGAAAGAAAGAGAGCATGTAAGTAAAATAAAACACTAATTAACATTCATAAAAAAAAGTACATGAAATAAAAAATGGCTAAGTAGCCATGAAAAGAGAAAGAGAGCTTGTCTTTTTATTTTGAGCCTGAGCTAAACTAAGAGAGACTAAGGGAAGAAGGTTACATGAAACATAAGGGGTATTTATACAAGTTAGAAACCCCAATGCATATTTTTGGGGAATGCCCAAAATGCCCTTGTAGGAAGTGTGTTGGCCAAGTGATCATTAGCTTCAATAATCCCTCACCCTAAATGTACATGAAACTTTAATGGCCTTTTAGTATGTGCATTAGTTCCTAATTGAAAATCAAGGTAAGTGGGTGGGGTCCTCCATGTTCATCACTTTGAATTATTTCCATCTTCATTCCTTTGTATCTTCTTTGTGCATGCATATTCCTTCATGAAACCACTTGTAATTGAGTTTAAATTCCTACAAAACAACATAGAAAATTTCAATTAAATTTTAGAAGGTTAATATATGCACAAAAATGACCGTTTTGCCCTTGGATGAAGATGAATATGTGACAATTTCAAATAATTTGAATTTTGGTTTAAACAAGTTAAAATACCCAATATGATCATTTATTTAATTTAAATATATTAAATATATTGGTAAAAATATGCACATTTACGTGAACATCAGTGTTTCTTCAAAAGTTAAATCAATATGCTAAAAAGGAAATTTGTTTTGGGATTTTTTTTAAGTTTTGAGTTTTGGAAAGAAAATGCAAAACATAAACCATGAAAAATAAAAAATGAAGATGAGATTCCCCCCCACACTTAATTTTGACTGTGTCCCCACAGTCAATGCATGATATACATTGAGTGTAACGGAGAAAAATATGTACATATTTACAAGAGAGGGTCAACATTTCTTGCTAGACATAGTATGGCTCATGAAGAGTTATGAGCTCCTCCTCTCGATCACTCGCCAACTCCAAGTAAGGCTTTAAACGATAACCATTAACTTTGAAAATCGAACCATCCCTAGGGTTTTCTATTTCTATGGCACCGTATGGAAAAACAGTACGTACGATGTATGGTCCTGTCCACCTTGATTTTAATTTCCCAGGGAACAAATGAAGTCGAGAGTCGTATAAAAGAACTTTTTGGTTTGGCAAAATTTTTTTCCTTAGGATTGACTTGTCATGAAAAATATTTGTTCTTTTTTTGTAAATTTTCTCGTTTTCATACGCATTGTTCCTAATCTCCTCCAACTAGTTGAGTTGCAATTTTCTGTTTTCGCCAGCTTTTTCAAGATCAATGTTTACGTTCTTAATTGCCCACAATGCTTTATGTTCGAGTTCAACGGCCAAATGGCACGCTTTACCATATACAAGCCTAAAAGGAGACATCCTAAGATTGGTTTTATACGTAGTTCTGTAAGACCAAAGCGTATCTGTCAATTTTTGTGACCAATCTTTTCGATTTTATATTTATAGTTTTCTCCAAAATTTGTTTAATTTGACGAGTTGAAACTTCGACTTGACCGCAAATTTGAGGGTGATAAGGAGTGGACAGCTTGTGGGTTATCGAGTATTTCACTACGCCATAAATGGCCTACTGCAACACAAAAAAAATGTTGGCTCAGGCCCGAAAAATGTTGCCATAGGTCTATGGCAATACTTTTAGGGTGATGCAATTTTTGCCGTTGCCTTAGACCTCAAAGGCAACATTTTGACTATCTAAGGCAACATAAGTAATATTGTTGCAATAGAACCCTATTTGGGTCTATGGCAACACCCATAGGTATCTGTAGCAACATTCCAAAATGTTGCTATAGATATCAACTTTTTGAATTTGTGGGGCCCACAATGTAGAGCATATTTGATTTTTTAATAAAAATAAATATTTATTTAATAAAATGCTATTGCACAGAATTTGATATTTAAACAGTAATTTATTTAAATAAATATTTTATTTCAACATTTGAAATAGTACAAATTCCTGACTCCACTATTTTACAATTCAATGATATATAACACTGATATTCACATATACAGATATTCCTCACTACATCACTCAGTTCACTCATTACATATGCACTTTCAATTTATACAGACACCGACACTGACAAATATATGCCGAGCCGAAGGCGAGCCGAGAAGCGGGTCCGGGCGCAGCGCCGGCGGGGGTCCGGGGCACCGCAGTCCCGGCGGGGATCGACCGATTCATCCGATTTCGGAAGGTCGAACAAGTGGGCACCGCCCGATTCATCCGATTTCGGAAGGTCGAGCCTTCTTTGAAACGACGTAAAATGATGCACAAATGAATCAGCATGCACAAGTCCTATATGCACTGCTCCCTTGACTATAACTATGCCGAATAAAGGCAGCAAAATATAACGAACAGCTAGAACTCCAAATATGAGCGATAAGCAAAGGTTTGATCCCCTTAAACCTGAAAATCATATTATTAAAAACATAATTTTTATCACATCATTTTCTATAAAAAAGAAACATTGCTTGACTAATAAAAACTTCACCTTTGATAGGGTTTCCTCCCATTATCAGAGTGGTAGCAGGAATTGCTCCATCACTGCATTGAATAATTTGGAAAATAATCAACACTAGCTAAGTAGAAAATGCCTTAATAATGAAGCAGAGTCTTGAATTACACGAACAAGAGCACCTTCACCAATCAATGTGTTTCTGATTTGAGCACTGCCTTCATACATCACCATTCAACACTTCCTTCATCCCACCTGAAACTACCCAAACCCTCAAACCACCTCACAGCATTCACGACACCTACATTCACGGTCTACCACCACAACAGCCTTCACTCTGTCTACATCGACCATCTTCTCAGCAATCCCGACCACCAATTCAAAAAAAACACAAAAAACACAAAAAATCCAAACGACCTGAACCGGACTCCATTAGCGACTTCATTCAAACCACAAATCATCAAGCCACAAATCGCCGATTGCATTCGCGACCAGACCCAATTCACGATCTCCAAATCTAAAACCACCTTCGTGCCCCCTCTAATTCCAGAAACTCTTAAACCGCAACCTCAAATTCTTCGAACCCTAAACCTTAAATCACCTAAGTCGCCTGAATCAAACAATTTTATTTTGATTGAGAATTTTGTCTGGGTGCGAACAAGTTTGGATTGAGTGTTTTTTATTTCGATTTGAGAAATACACGTTCTTTTCGCGATTTGAGAAATTGGGCGGCAGAAGAAGAGGGTGTTGAAAGAGGAGAGGGCTACAGATTCCATGATTTGAACGGCGATGTTTGTGATTCAAATCGATGAACACAGTGCGAGTAATCAATTTAGGATTTTCGAAATTCCATTGAAGTATTCTATTTGCTTTTTGATTTGAGAAATGAAAACCGAAAGGGATCTAATGGAGTTCAGGCGGGAAAACGAAAATTTGGGGCAAATTGTAGCGGCGATCCATTTTTACAATCAGATTAAATATAGACCGTTGGATCGTTTTCACGCGGATTACTAATTTTATTAATTTTTTAATTTGAATACATCTATAGCAACACTTTATAAAAATGTTGCATCGTGTTACACTTGTTTAGCTAGAGCAACACATTTTTATGGCTAAGGTAACACCAAAAATACAACATTGTAGTAGGACCAAAATTTTATATCTATCGCAACATTTTAGCTGGCAACACCTTGCAAAAATGTTGCAGAAGGTCATTTATGGCGTAGTGTTTCTTCATCATAGTTTCAAATGAACAATTACAGAAATGGGTTCCATTATCGCTTATTATTATGCGAGGTGTTCCAAACCTTGAAAATATGTTTTCTTTAATGTATTTCACAAAAACTTTATGGTCATTTGTTTTACAAGAAATGGCTTCAACCCATCTGGAGACATAATCAACAGAAAGACGAATGTACAAATTTCTGAAAGAATTGGGAAACAACCTCATAAAGTCAATACCCCAAATGTCAAAGATTTTGATGGTAAGAATGGGGTTCAAAGGCATCATTTTTCGTCGAGAGATTCTTCCTAACATTTGACAGCAATCGCAAGTTTTACAAAACTCAAATGCATCTTGAAAAAGTGTAGGCCAATAAAAACCACATTGAAGCACCTTTTCTGCGGTTTTCTTCGGACCAAAGTTACCACCACAAGCTTGGTCATGACAAAACGAAAGGACACTCTTGATTTCACAATCCGGGATGCAACGTCGAAAGATTTGGTCGGAACAGTTTGTAAACAAGTATGGATCATAACAATAGAAGTACTTGGCTTGGGAAAGAAATTTATGTTTATCTTATTTCGACCAAAATGAAGGAGTTTCCTTTGTAACTAGATAGTTTGCTATGTCTACATACCATGGATCGACAGAAACAGAAAGGAGTTGTTCATCAAGAAAGTTCTCGTTGATCGGTAAAGAAGATGGTGTGTTTGGAAGACGCGACAGATGATATGCCATGGCATTGTCAGATCCTTTTATGTGATGCCCCACCTCTATACTCACACTAGCCAATAAAACTACGGAATAATGTCGTCGACTAGTACAAAGAATAAGGCTGTTGAAGGGCGACCATCTGTGTAATTGCTTTATGCGAGTACCGGTATGTCAGATAATATGTCATGCATTTCATTTCAAGAGAAAATCTGACATATCGAATACAAACTCAAAGCTACTACACAGTGGCTATGTGGCCTTCGGAAACAAATATAAAATAAGCATAACACAAATCAGTCACAGATATTCATATCACAAAGGCAGAAACAGATATGAATATAACACATAGAAGTGTACATCAAAGTAGTGGTCATACAAGATCCACTACATCACAAAAGAATAGGTACAAGTGCTAGACAAAAGAATATGTATACATCAAGGAGTCTCTATCTCAAATGTATAAAAACAAAAACTACTAAGCTAAAGTAGTTAGCCAAAAGTCAGATGACGATCCCTGATAAGAAGTCAAGTGGAAGCACCTAAAACACCTCGGTCTGACCTGAATATTATTTAAGAAGAAAAATAGTAAACAGATCAGTCTAGCTATAAATATCAGATAAGATGAGATAGGATAAGAGATATAAAAAATATATATGATAACAACAAAAATCATACAATATCTCAAATCTCCTCAAACACCAAAAAGAATGTCATATTTTTTTATTCACCAAACTAAAAATATTGATAGGGATTATCAATACAAATCACAAAAAATTGGTGAAACACAAATTCCAGAAATCATCAATTAGAAATCCAGAAATCCCAAAAAAAGTGGGAGGCCTATCATAAACGGGAGCATGAAAACTCACCAACACGTGTACCACAAACGGGACGCTATCCCATGGGTCGCTAACCCATAGAGCCGGTGCAACGTACGCCCGGGGAACCTGAAACTCAAATAAGCCGGAACAACGACGTAGTACAACGGTACGCCCGATGAACCGAACTCCATAAAGCCCGTAGGTCGCTAGCCTATAAAAATGAGACGAAGCTCAACATAATGGGGTACAGTCCCCCACGTAGACAATGAGACATCACATATCGCAAGTCTAAACCTCAAAATGATCGTCATAGATCAATAAAAGTGTAAAATACACCAAGCTAGTAAATAGATGAGTTTGGCTTCATGTCCCATAACCACTGGTTTAACTTAAATACTTTCAAACAAATTGTAGATTTCCACTCGAAAATTGTCATAAGATTTCAATCGAACAAGTCTAAGAATTAACCGACGAAGTAAACGCAAGCATTTCATACCACTTGTTTTGCTAAGTCGTTTAATTGGATTTCTCGTACGAATGAGATAAAGGTTTGTATATACTAATAGATTTGAAAACGGTTTTAAAACAGGGTTCGTACTAAAAGAAATGTTGAAATCATTTATATGAAAGAGTTTGAGTATTTACTACTGTTGATACGCTAAGATTTTGATCAATGATAATGTGATTCAACAAAAAGGAAGAGATATGTGTAAAGCTAAAAGAAGAACGATGAAGACCAATGAAAAACATAAGTATGATTTTTATATAGGTCTTAGTTTAGATTTATTGTTAAAATCTATCCTCAAGAGGCTTGCACAAACACTAGAACACATTTTATAAACTTCATTTTTAATAAACATTCACTGTGCAAAATTTAGTAGTTCAGTCGACTGAACAGGGATGACCAGTCGACTGAACCTGTACACATACACAAAAATGCACAGTTCCAGTCGATTGAAGTTCCTGTTCAGTCGACTGAATTTGTTCCTGAAAATTTTACTTCATAATTTACAGTCGACTAAAATCCCTGTTCGGTCGACTGAATTTGTAACTGCGAATTTTTTCTGAAAGGACACCTTCTTCCTCCCAAGAGTTGCAACCATTCTCCAACGGAAATGGAAGCATCTCTTGCCTGCACCTCTAGCAAACAAATGCATCTCTTCTCCACATATAAATACATGGTTTTAACATTTGCAAATTACCAATTCTAATTGCTTTAATCTTTCTATTTTCTTGAACATACTTTCAGATTTCTTAAGTTTTCAAAATCAATCACAAACCACTTCAATTGCTTGAATCTCTGTTTTAACTATAACATCTTTTTGATTCATAGCAATTCACATTTCCTAAATCTTCACAAACACTTTGTATACTCTCGAGGATAAGATTATAGGAAAGTTGTACTCAATTTGACTCATTAGTGTTATCAAGAACACAATAAGTCAGAAATACTTTTAGTATCTAGTTGAAGTCCTCTTCGGTAGTTGAGGCAAGAAATCCCGTTCGGTTGTTCGGGTAAGTTGTAAACCTATTCCTCCGGGTTAAGTGAGGGTTGTTGGTTAGTTGAATTCCTAAGAGGAGATTAGGGACTGGACGTAGGACAAGAGGTCCGAACCAGTATAAAGTCTTGGTGTCTACTTTACTTACTACTGCTTATTACAATCTACCTAGACCATTCCTCTATTCCATATTATACGATCCTACCGCATAGCCTCTTTCAATTGGTATCGGAGCAAGGCCGTCTTATAACCATAACACCGTTATTTGACATATTGATAATATGGAAAACAACACAAGCATAACATCTGCCTATAACTCTACATTTGCGGAAGGAAAATCTACTCAAAGACCCCCTCTATTCAATGGACTAAACTATAATTATTGGGCTACAAGGATGAGGATTTATATGCAAGCAACAAGTTTTGAAGCCTGAAATGCAACTCAAACAGAACTCATTGTACCCACAACGGAATATTCAACATGGACGCAAGCTCAGAAGAATGAAGTTAGTGCAAATGCCAAAGCTATGAATATGCTATTTTTTGCTTTGGATAGAAATGAATTCAATCGTGTTAGCATTTGTACTACTGCACATCAGATATGGAGTACACTTAAAACCATACATGAAGGCACAAACAAGGTTAAACAAACAAAGATCTCCATGCTAAAGAACCAGTTCCAAAACTTGAGAATGCGACAGAATGAATCCATCAATGACATGTACTCGAGGTTTCAAGACATTCATCATGCCTTAATAGGACTAGGATAAAAATACACGGATTTTGATATTGTATCTAAAGTTCTAAATTCACTCACTGATGAATGGGAGAGAAAAGCCTTAGCAATCGAAGAAGTAAATGATCTATCTACAATGAAACCAGAAGAATTAATTGGAAATCTTATGTCGTATGAAGTAAATATGCAAGCTAAGAAAGATCAAGCACAAGAAAGAAAAAATGTACCTTTTCATGCGGAAAAGGAAGAATCAGAGTCTGAAGATGAGGATTTAGCATTTATAGCCAAAAATTTCAAGAAATTCTTAAGATATAGAAAAGAAAATAAAAACGGATTCAAAAAGAATTTATTGAACAAACCTACATCCTCGAATATAGAATGCTTCAACTATCACAAGAAAGGTCACATGCAAAAAGATTGTCCAGAGCAAAAGAAGGAGAATCAGAATAAAAACAAGAAAGAAAAATTCAAAAAGAAGGCATTCTCTGTAACATGGGACAATTCAGATTCATCTACATCAGAAAGTGAAAATGATAGCGACAATGAACAAGCGAATGTATGCTTTATGGCTCAAGAATCTGAGGTTAGTAATTTAACTTTCGACGATTTAATTGATGTAAATACTGAACTATTGAGTACAATAAAAAATCTTAAAAAGAAACTTAAGGAAACTCGTGAAAATCAGAACAAAGCTGAGTTTCAAAGGGATATGTTAAAAGATGAAAAGAAAATTCTAGAAGAAGAACTTGAAAAAGTTCAAGAGTCTCTTTCAAATTCGGAAACTCAGTTATCTCTTTTAAGTCAAGAAATTGAAAATCAAAAGACAAAAAATGATATAATTGTTTCTGAAAATCATGAGTTAAAAACTTAGATTAAACAAGTTGAGTTAGAAAATAATAGTCTTCAACTTAGATTAGATAACATCACTAAAAATGTTTCTAACTTTAACAAAGGAAGAGAAAATTTATCTAAGATTCTAGAAAATTCTCAATCTTCCTCAAATAAACATGGATTAGGATATAAAAAGGAACAAAAAATTCCTAAAAAGATAAATACAAATTTTAAGAGGAATATTGATTCAAAACAACAAATGTTATTAAGAGAACCTATTAGAACAAAAGAAGAAACTAAGATAGTTAAAATTTGGGTTCCAAAGACTAACAATATTTTGATTAGGAATAAATATATCAAAGCATTTATGGATAATGTTCATAATAATAAAAATTATATTTATAAAAAGGATACTGAACCAAATTGGGTTTGGTTTCCTAAGTTCTAACTTTTAGGACCCTATTGAAAGGTGGGTACCAATAATTTTGTATTTATTTTCAGGTCCCACTCAAAAAGAAGAAATGGATACTAGACAGTGGTTGCTCAAAACACATGACCGGCGACAAAGATATGCTGACAAACATCACATACTTTGATGGTGGCTCGGTTACCTTCGGAGACAATTCAAAAGGCTATATCATTGGCAAAGGAGATGTGAGCAATTACGGTACATCAAATTTACCTTTTATTACAAATGTTTCATTAGTTAAAAATCTAAAACATAATCTACTAAGCATAAGTCAACTTTGTGACAAAGGTTTTAAAATAACTTTTTCGGAAAATAAATGTAGTATTTTTGATCAAAACCAAAATCTTGTTTTTGAGGGAAATAGAGATAGGAATATTTATGTTTTAAATATGAAAATTAATCATAATACAAATATGTGTTTACTAGCCAAAGATAATGATCCTTGGTTGTGGCACAAAAGATTTTGTCATATTAATTTCAAAACTATTAGAAAACTTTCTAAAAATGAATTAGTAAGAGGTTTACCTAAGATAAACTTTAAGATAAAAAATCTTTGTGATGATTGTCAAATTGGAAAATTAACAAAATCATCTTTCAAATCTAAGAAAAATATTTCAACTTTACAACCACTAGAATTACTTCATATGGATCTTTTTGGACCAACACAAGTTCAATCCATTAATCATAATCGATATGTATTTGTAATAGTTGATGATTTCTCAAGATATACATGGACCATTTTTATGAAAAATAAAAGTGATACATTTGAGCACTTTAAAACATTTTTCAAAAGAATTCAAAACACTAAAGATTTGAAAATTAAGAATATACGAAGTGATCATGGTGGCGAATTCGAAAATGAAGCTTTTGAATCTTTCTGTAAAAAGAAAGGAATAAATCATAACTTTTCATTTCCTAGAACCCCTCAACAAAATGGAGTAGTGGAAAGAAAGAATAGAACATTACAAGAATGTGCAAGAACATTATTAAATGGAAGCCTTCTACCAAAACATTTTTGGGCAGAAGCCGTAGCTACTGCATGTTATGTATTAAATCGTATTTCTATTAGACCATTAACTAAAAATACTTCATACGAACTTTTTAACAATAGAAAGACAAATATCTCTTATTTTAAAATATTTGGATCAAAATGTTTTATTTTAAATACAAAAGACCAACTAGGAAAATTCGATCCGAAAGCCGATGAAGGAATTTTTGTAGGATACTCAGAACGAAGTAAGGCATATCGAGTTTTTAATAAACGAACGAATATAATCGAAGAAACTTTACATGTATCTTTTGATGAAAACTTTAATAAAAACTTGAGTATAAAATATGATGATGAATTTATAATAAATACAGACAATACAAATCTTGAAAATATGAATAATACCGAACTTAGATCTCCACCTAGAATCTTACGAGATCACCCTGTACAAAACATAATCGGTGAAATTGATTCTCAAGTTAAAACTAGAAGTCAGCTAAACCAAATGGGACATGTTGCTTTTATTTCTACATTAGAACCTAAAAATCCTAAAGAAGCATCGACAGATGACTACTGGATTGTTGCTATGCAAGAAGAATTAAATCAATTCGAACGTAACGATGTTTGGGATTTAGTTCCTCGTCCTAATAATCAATCTGTTATAGGAACAAAATGGGTTTACAAAAATAAGGTAGACGGACAAGGAAATATAACTAGGAATAAAGCTGGACTAGTAGCACAAGGATATAATCAAGAGGAAGGTATCGACTTTGAAGAAACATTTGCTCCCGTTGCGAGACTTGAAGCAATATGTATTCTATTAGCCTTTACTTGTTTTCACAATTTTAAACTTTATCAAATGGATGTTAAAAGTGCTTTTCTAAATGGTTTTATAAAAGAAAATGTGTACGTAGAACAACCCCCTTTATTCATACACGAAAAATATCCGGATCATGTATAATATAAATTAAAGAAAGCCCTATATGGTCTTAAACAAGCACCTCGTGCTTGGTATGAGAGACTTAAAAGCTATTTACTAGATTCGGATTTCAAATCGGAAAAGTAGATCAAACTCTATTCATTAAAAACACAACTAATGACATTCTAATAATTCAAATATATGTAGATGACATTATATTTGGTTCAACTAATGAAAACTTATGTAAAGAATTTTCAAATATAATGACTAAGGAGTTCGAAATGTCACACATGGGAGAATTATCTTATTTTCTCGGATTACAAATTAAACAATTAACAAATGGAATTTTCTTAAATCAAGAAAAATATTATGCTAATCTAATTAAACGTTTTGGAATGGAAAACACTTCTGGAAAGCCTACTCCTATGAGTACTACAACTCATCTCGATCGAGATGAAAATGGCAAAAGTGTAGACCAAAAATTGTTTAGAAGTATGATAGGCTCCTTACTATACTTAACCGCTAGTAGACCAGACATAATGATGAGCGTTTGTTTATGTGCACGTTTTCAAGCTAATCCTAAAGAATCACATTTAAGAGCCATAAAACGAATTATGCGATATCTTAATAACACTAAGGATTTTGGTCTTTTCTATCCAAAAGATTGTCCATTCGAGATAGTGTCATTCAGTGATGCTGATTTTGGTGGATCTAACACTGATAGAAAAAGTACAAGTGGTACGTGCCATTTTATTGGAAAATCACTTGTATCTTGGTTTAGTAAGAAACAAAATTGTGTCTCACTTTGCACGTGTGAAGCAGAGTATATATCTGCCGCTTTAGCTTGTACTCAAGTTATCTATATGCAACAAACACTTAAAGATTTTAATATAAATTTAACAAATTCTATAATATATTGTAATAATACAAGTACAATAAATTTATCTAAAAATCCAGTAAATCATTCTCATACAAAACATATTGATATTCGTCACCATTTTCTACGTGACAATATCGAAAAAGGAATCATAAATTTAGAACATATTTCTACCGAAAATCAGATTGTCGATATATTTACTAAACCTTTATTAGAAAACTCATTTATAAAATTGCGACGAGAATTAGGAAAAATTTCTTTTAAAGATGTTTTATAGCAAATAATATAAAAATATATAAACAAAATCTATGAAACTAACTTTGTTTTGTAGGAAAGATAATGCATATATTCAGGGGGAGGAAAGATAATTACATCTCTACAAACATAAGTGTTGTCATCAATCAAAAAGGGGGAGAATGTTGATACGCTAAGATTTTGATCAATGACAATGTGCTTCAACAAAAAGGAAGAGATATGTGTAAAGCTAAAAGAAGAACGATGAAGACCAATGAAAAACATAAGTATGATTTTTATATAGGTCTTAGTTTAGATTTATTGTTAAAATCTATCCTCAAGAGGCTTGCACAAACACTAGAACACATTTTATAAACTTCATTTTTAATAAACATTCACTGTGCAAAATTTAGTAGTTCAGTCGACTGAACAGGGATGACCAGTCGACTGAACCTATATACATACACAAAAATGTACAGTTCCAGTCGAATGAAGTTCCTGCTCAGTCGACTGAATTTGTTCCTGAAAATTTTACTTCATAATTTTCAGTCGACTAAAATCCATGTTCCGTCGACTGAATTTGTAACGTTGAATTTTTTCTGAAAGGACACCATCTTCCTCTCAAGAGTTTCAACCATTCTCCAATGGAAATGGAAGCATCTCTTGCCTGCACCTCTAGCAAACAAATGCATCTCTTCTCCACATATAAATACATGGTTTTAACATTTGCTAATTACCAATTCTAAATGCTTTAATCTTTCTATTTTCTTGAACATACTTTCAGATTTCTTAAGTTTTCAAAAGCAATCACAAACCACTTCAATTGCTTGAATCTCTGTTTTAACTATAACATCTTTTTGATTCATAGCAATTCACATTTCCTAAATCTTCACAAACACTTTGTATACTCTCGAGGATAAGGTTATAGGAAAGTTGTACTCAATTTGACTCATTAGTGTTATCAAGAACACAACAAGTCAGAAATACTTTTAGTTTCTAGTTGAAGTCCTCTTCGGTAGTTGAGGCAAGAAATCCCGTTCGGTTGTTCGGGTAAGTTGTAAACCTATTCCTCCAGGTTAAGTGATGGTTGTTGGTTAGTTGAATTCCTAAGAGGAGCTTAGGGACTGGACGTAGGACAAGAGGTCTGAACCAGTATAAAGTCTTGGTGTCTACTTTACGTACTACTGCTTATTACAATCTACCTAGACCATTCCTCTATTCCATATTATACGATCCTACCGCATAGCCTCTTTCAACTACTAGTATAGAAACCTTTGTATTTTAAAGTGACAAATCACAGAAATGATTGTAAAAACAATCTATCACCAAAAATACACATTCGACGACGTGAATCAAAACCATAGAAATCGATATCAAATCCATCAAATGGATATTCCCAAAAATCCATAAAAGAAGTCATCAAAGTCGATAATAAATGACAACAACCAGCCGGATTGACAAAAATCGATTAAAATGGAAATTCGCATAAAAACAGTCAAAATGCCAAATTTTGACAGCGCTAGACGTTTGGTGGTTCTCACTAGATGTCTGAGCTGAAGGTCTGGAATTTTTCCAGACCGTTCAGATGTCTAAGCTTAAGGTCCGGAACGTTTGTTCCTTTGCTTCAGACGTCTGAGTGTTTTACCAGACGTCTGAGCTAAAGCTTAGGGCAAAAATTAGCCTAGGCCATTAATGGCCAAATCGGTTCGGAAGCGATCTGATAAGCGATGTTGGCTAGGGATTTATGCCAAGCGACAACCCAGCCCTATAAGCTCTTCAATACACTCCAAACAACATGTCCAAACATCCATAATAGGATTTTCAAAGATTTTGACTTCAAAATACCAAAAAATTGGAAAATTCACCAAACCAATTCAATTCAAAAGCAATTGGTCATGAAATAAATGTTAGGAATTCATACCTAACAACAATGAAAACTATAGACATAGAAGTGAGTTAAAGAACTCACCTTTTAACCCAAAAACAAGAAATGAGAAGCTCTAAAAAAGCAAGATCGATTTCTCTTCAACAACACCTCAAGAATCTTCAATCTATTAGGAAATGAAATGAATTTCCTAAGTTAGGTTATAGGAATTTCTAAAAATTGAAGAGAGATTGAGATGGAGAAGATGAAGAGGATGCTTACCTTAGCTTCTCTTGATTTTGGAACTTGGATTTGAATTTCCTAATGGTTTACGAATTTTAATTTCCCCTCTTTTCCCCCATTTTTTCTTTAGCTTGAGTGTTAGGAAATAAGGAGTAGAATGAATGAAGAGTAAAGGAGTTAGGATATTTGGTAGAGGAGTTGGGTTACCTTGTTGGGTTAGTGGGCTAGAATAACCCAAAGACCAAATGAAAATACCAAAATTCTAATCAACTCAAAACATATCAATGTCTATACTCAAAAAAGTTGTAAACGTCGTTTTGAACTCAATGGAAGTGGTCTCGAGTCCGGATTCGACTGTTTACAAAAAGTAACATTTCGGACTTTAAATTCAACAAACAATGCTATATTTAAATAAAACATTTAAATATATAATCGTAAAATATGCGGGTTGTCACAGACTCCCCTCCTTAAAGAAATTGCGTCCTCGCAATACTTAAGAAGAAAATAAAGAGTAACAACCATACTAAGGTATAATAATACAAAAGAAAAAATTTGAAGTGAGAAGTTCACCTTAAAAAGCACGAGAGAGTAAGTCCGGATGTGTTCGCTCGATGAATTCTCTGGATTCCCAAGAATAAGCTTTAGGATTTGAGGACCATTGAACTTTCACAAGCGGAACATCTTTATTACGAAGGCGTTTAACCTCCATAGCAATGATACGAATAGGATGTTGCTCATAAGTCAAATTAGGTGAGACTTCAATTTCTTCAATAATACCGGGCTCAAGAATAGAATTGGAATCTCTAAGACATTTCCGTAATTGAGAAACGTGAAAAATGTCATGAATATCAGAAAATTAAGCCGGTAATAAAAGGCGATAAGCCACAGAACCAATGCGTTCGGTGATTGATGTGCACGTAAATGTGCATATTTTTACCACCATATTTAATCTATTTAAATTAAATAAATTATCATATCGGGCATTTTAACTTGTTTAAACCAAAATTCATATTAGTTTCAAATCGTCACATATTCATCTTCATCCAAGGGCAAAATGGTCATTTTTGTCCATATATTAATATGAGAAAATTTAATTAGAAATTTCTATATTATTTTATAGGAATTTGGCTTCATATAAAAGTAGTTTCATGAAGATGTATGCATGCACAAGAGTGAAGATAAAGAAATGAAGATGAAAATAATTCACAGGCATGATAATGGAGGACTCCACCTACCCACCTACCTTAATGTACAAATTAGAGGCTAATGCACATGCTTATGGAATTAATGGCTTCATGTACACTTAAATGAGGATTATTTGAAGCTAATGATTACTTGGCCTCCACACTTCCTAAGAGGGTATTTTGGGCATTCCCCAAAAATATGAATTAGGGTTTAACACATGTATAAAATCTCCTTATGTTTCATGTAACCCTCTTCCTTAGTCTCTCTTTAGAGTTTAGGCTCAAAAATAAATCAAGTTCTCTTCTTTCTTTTCATGGCTACTTAGCTATTTCTTCTTTTCATGTAACTTTTTTATGCAATTTTAAATACATGCTTTTCTTCTTTTCTTGTTTATTTCCTTTCATGTTGTAGTGTAGATTTCTTTTATTTTTCATGCAAGTAGAATAGTAGTTCTCTTTTCCATTAGTCTTCATTTTCCTTTCTTTTTGCTTTCATGTTGCTAGTTACATTTGTTCACATGATAACAAATATGAGAGGCTAATCCCTACAATTTAGGGGTAATGAAGCTCTCTAGTATGTAGATGCAACATTTTGATGTTTATGCTCTCTTTTTGTGCTTAATGAATCATTTGAAGTGGTTTAACTTGTTGTTTTTAATGTGAATTTGATAGCCTATATTGTTGACACCAAATAGGCTATGCTTAAACAATCACAAACAATGATTATCTCTTCATCTACATATGATGATGGTAATGAAGTGATTGTTGAAATTAAAATTTGATGGCCTATATTTCTAAACAATAGTTAATAGGCCATGCTTAAAATAGATTTTGCTTTCAACTTTGTTGTCATATTTCATAAGAGATAAATGTGTATTAGTGGTTGTGTTATAGTTTGATGGTTTATATTGTGCTAATTAATAGCACAAATATACCATATTTATGATAAGCACATCAACTAATTACACTAATGACAAGAAAAGAGAGATCATAACTTCATTTTGTTGATTTATGTGATCTAGAGAGTGGAAATTGCCTCTAAATTGCCTTCACACTTTCATATTTTTATCAATTTTCTTTTGCTAGTTTTCTACATTTTTAGCTAATCACATTTTGAACTTTGGTTAATTTGATTGAATAGAGATTTAAAATCATCAATTCCCTGCGGATCGACCCGTATACGCCACGTACTACAAATGTACGCTGTGTGCTTGCGGTAAATTTTATTTCAAAATTCGTTCGGCTATTTTCTAACTCGATAGACATTTAATCGTCCGAACAAGTTTTTGGCGTCGTTGCCGGGGATTTTTTTTGGTTTTGATTTTCTATTCTTCGAATTATTTTTGTTTGATTTTATTGTGTGTTTGTTGTGTGTGTTAACTTACATTTAAAAAAAACAAAAAAACTTATTGTTGTGTGTTGTGTGTGCTTTTATTTGTTTGCATTTATTGATTTTCCATTTGCATTTGCATGATTTAAAAAAAAACAAGAACATTCCATTCCATTTCATTTTTCTGTTTGCATTTCTATTTACATTTTACAATCTCTGTTTGCATCACCACTGTTACAGTCTAGTTGCTTACAGTTTCTATTTCAACTACCCTGCCCTTGCTTGCTGCCTTCTTCTCTACTGTCTTGCATTGCATTCTGATACTCCACTGATACCAAACCAGCAGCTCATTCTTTCCAGTCACATAGCAAAACTGTTCTGTCTCCAGTTACTGTCAACAATACAAAATTGTGCAGCTTTCTTCCTTAGCCAAAAACAACCTCATCTTCTTCATACTTCACTGCCACCATCTCTTCTTCAACTTGACTGCACAATACTTCATCCACTTCAAATCACTTCAGACAACCAAACTTCCACCCAGCCTGAACCACCTGCCGTCATCTTCATCAATACACAGTGTCAAACTGTGAACATCCACTTCCTAGTCAAGACAAAACAACCACATCAACTCACCATTCAAGCTCCATCATCCCACATCAAACTTTGCATTACTTCACTCACCATTATCACTCTTCTACTGACAAAAAAATCACCATCACAAATCTCCCTACCCACTTCTGCCACTCTCCCATCATTGTCACCTGCCACTTGCATTTGCCTCACAACCAAAACATACAATCACTATTCTTCACCCAAAACCTGCCTACACACAAACTTCTGTCACCACCATTCACAAGTCATCTTCCCCTTTCCATACTTCTCCTCAACAAACAACCTACTGTTCTGCTCTGCCTCTACACTCTACAAACAACACTACAGCTACATCCGACCCGTCATCTTGCAACATAACAACTTCAACCACCAAACCAAACTTTGACTAAACACTTCAACCATTCAACATATTTCCCCAACCATCATTTTCCTTTCTTCACACCATCTTCACCATTAACTCCTCTGCTACACTTCCTTGACACACTGCCCTCAACTGCCTTACCCACTGTGCCATAACCCACTGCAAATCCATCTCTGTCACTACATATTCCTTCCACTGCCAGCAATACATACTGCTGCTCCAATATCAGATCACCATCCAGTTCAACACCTCCTTGCTACTGCTCACAACCATCAACTAAACAAAACTCCTAGACTTCTGCAAATCACTGTGCCATAACCACACAGCAAAACCGAACCTTCGACATCTCTTCCACCTACAACAGCCTCCTTCACTTCAACAACCAAACTACAAACTGCATCACACATTAACTCCTCATACTCCCTCTGTCAACCCCTTCTCACTGCTCCTCCTCTTGAAATCCCTTCCTTCGACCTCACCATTAGCATAGTCAACAACCAACCAACCCGCTGCACACATTACCTGTACAAACAACTTGTCTACAACCTTAAACATCCTACTGAATCTACCAAACATTACAATCCACTGCTGCGGTTGTTAACTACCACAGTCGACCATACATACACTTCCACATACCTACCTCTGCTATCCTACTCCTTCATCATCAAACATTCATCACCACCACCCAGAGCACCTCTACAAAACTTCACCCCAAACTCCCCTGACAACATCCCTAACATTCACCAACAACCCAAATACCATCTCTCCATCAACAACCTACCATTCACAGTGCAGCACCCCTGTCCTCACTTCTAACAATCGAGCCCATCCCCCTAATACTGCTGTTACACAAGACTTCACTATGCACTGAATACAACATCCCCTAGCCTTAATCCCTTCCACCATCATCGGTTCATCACACATCCCCTTCATCTTGGTGCATAGTGCACTGTCAAAACAACAAGCTTAACTGCCTGTCACCCTCTCTCCACTTCTGTTCACAAATTCCACTGCTTTTCACCGTGCCACTATGACAGTCCATCACCGCCCCAATACAACAATTCCTGACCATCACTAAAAACTACAAATTGCAATCGCCGTACAGTCGATCACCGAACCCAATTCGAACAATTCAACCTCTCTAAAAATCGAATCGCGACACTCGAACTCAAGCCGCCTTGCCCACCGAACACCACATCCACCAAATTCGACAATCTCCGCACTCTTCACTCGAACAAAATCACCATGTCGCAATCGATTTTTACTGGGAATTTGCAAAATAAGTTGGAATTTTCCAGAATTGTGAACAAACATAATTGTGAATTGAGAATTTTTCGTGATTCTGGACTTCATTTTCTTTCTTTCTGAATGTATTTGTTCTAAAGTAAAATAGTATTTTCGACTCTAGAACAAAACGTTTGATTAGGATTGGAAAACTGTTTATTTCCATTTGGGTCGGGTTTGTGAATGGTTTAATAAAAAAAAGATACACATGTGCTTGAGCGAAAAAGTGGTTTTATTGAATTTGGTTTGAGAACTTAATTTGGGCCGGGTTGGTTATTGCAAAAATTTCATTTTGAAATTCAACTTTGGGTTGTTACTTGTTTTTATGAAAAAAAAAGACAAATAGTTTTTTTATTTTGTTTTCTTTTAGGAGGTTTTGTTTTTTTTATAAAAAAAATTGTTTTCTTATAGTTTTGCTTGTTTTCTCCTTTAAAAAAATTATTTGAAAAAAAATTGGTTTTATTTTAATTTGTTTTGTTTTTCATTTGTTTTAGTTTCTTCTTTGACATATTTATTCAAAAAAAAGTTTTTTTTAAGTAAAACGTCACTTTTAAGTTTCCTTTTCAAAAAAAATTTAAAAAAACTGTATATATATATATATATTGTTTTTATTTCAGGTTGCCAAAGCAGAATTGCAGAAGAAGCAGAAGTGCTTGCTAAAATAAATTGCTTGCATGCTGAGCTTGCCAAAAAAAACTGCTTGCTTATTTATAATTTTCCTTTTATTTGCCTTGCATTGTATATATATTGTTTGTGTTTGTCTTGCATTATTATTTACTTGCATTTAAAAAAAATCAAAAAAAAACCAAAAACAAAAAAAAATCATTTGTATTTGCATTGTTAATACATGTTTATTTTCTGCTTTGCATTTCATCCTAGATTTTGATTAGTAATAACGGTTAGACATCGATAACACTTAATTGTATATTGACAAGTTGTCTTCTTTGAACAATTTAATTTCTTAGTGTCTAGGCTACGACAGAGTAATAACCATTTATAAATATTACGGTGATTCGTAAATATTATAGTGGTTGTTCCTCTAAAGGTACTTAAACCTTCGGCTGCATTGCTACGGTGATTCGTGGTGCACCGATAACTCATGTTCGTTACCTGGCTGAGAACTATCTTGTTGATTTAAGACAAAGTGTAATTATACAATTTTGGGTTAACTTAGGATAAATCATTTGTAATTAACCCTTGCATTCATTTAGTTGCATTAGTTCGTGCACATTTATAAAAAAACAAAAAAATTTCAAAAATCCAAAACTAAAAAAATTGTAAATATTCCTTTTCCCTTGAATTTTTTAAATCTTTTTCTTTGAAATTTCAAAAATCCAAAAAAAAAATTTAGAAAAAAACCAAAATAAAAAAAATTATAAAACCTTTTCAAAAAACAAAACAAAAATCAATTTCCCTTTTGAAAAATAAATTTTATTTGTAAATATTTTTTCCTTTATAAAAAAAATTCTTGAAAATGTCCGAGTTTCCCCACTCACTTGAATTTTACAATAGTTGTCAAAATCAATATAATCCATATGATTTCACTCCAAATTCGTATGGATATTTTAACAACAACTATTGTTCATACGATTTGGATTTTGCACCACAAAGTTATCAAAATAACGAGCAACCCTCAGATCTTGAAAATAACATTTCGTCTTTACTTGAAATCTCTACACAACAAAATCAAATGATAAATGATTTGTGTAATTCATATTTGGGCAATAATTCAAGACCAAGTTTTCAAAGTGATCAAAACTTGAATTCATTTCAAAATTCAAATGATTTCGATTATAACCCATGCCAATTCAATTTCGAACTCCAAAACGAATTTCAAACTCAAAATGAAAATGGAAACAAATTTTCAAACAAATTTGCAATGGGAATAATCTTAACCACGTTACGATTGAAAATCTTTGTTCTCAACAATTTCAAAGTGAAAATCCTTAAGCTAATAATTATAAATTGGATTTTGTTGAACAAATGAACGAAATTTACGATGATCACATGGATTCGTTGTTTGAAACTTATATGAAACAACGTGAACAACAAAACCAAATCCCAACGTGTGACAAGTCAAGTGATAATCCACCTTTTACCCAAATCGATGATTTTCAAATAACAACTTTTGAAATTGAAAATGTAAATCTTAACGAAGTTGTTAAAAACACAGTAATTGAGTTGGATTTCAATTCTTTTGAGGGTGTGGAACCAAATTTAAAATTTGATCTTCCTTTTCTCGATTTCAAAAATTTGAATACAACAACTTTGGATTTTGAACTTGAGATACGCAATGAAGTTGTTGATAATCCAATAAAGGAAGTCGAATTCAATGAACATGATTTCTTTGGAATTTTCGAAAATGAGTTGTTAAATTCTAAAGGGGAAGATTTACATCACCATTTTGATTTTGAAATCGATAATTTTGAAGAAGTTTTCAATGATAAACTTGAATTTCAATTTGGTGAAAATAAATGTGAATTCCAATCAATTGTTTTATCAACCCCAAAAATTATTGAAAACAAAACAACTCGTTCGACATTCGTTTTTCCAAATCAACATTCAACTTTGAAATCTTTTACGATTTGGTTTTTCGAGCTTAAGTTGTGTCTCGTATACTTGACGAGGAAAATGAATCGGTTTTTGGAAGACCGTTTCATTTACGCTTTGACGATATACTTTCTGATCTCGTGTGAATACCATTAATTTTCATTTCAATAAAGGTCATGTTTTTATTTTTATTTTTCTCCTTCCACTTGGGTTGACCGTGGGGACACAGTTAAAATCAAGTGTCGGGGGAGACTCATCTTCATTTTTAATTTTTCATGGTTTATTTTTACTTTAAAAACTCAAAAAAATCCCAAAAACAATTTTTTTAAGAATTTTGATTTATTTTTAAAGAAACACTATAAGATAAATATATGGTTTCGGTTTATTAAATTGAAATTTATGAAAATTTATTCGTCTTAACAAAAATAAAAATGAAGTTTGATTACAAATAATAATGGTTTAACTAGTATATAGGAAGATTCATACGTGATAATTATGAAATATATCCTAATTGAAAATCTTTGTTTTAAAAAATGGTTGATTTAAAGTAAAGGATATAACATATTTTTTGTCTTCTAAGTTAAATGATGCTAAGATGATTTTGCGAAACTCTCTCCCTAAAAAAAAGAAAATACAAAAACACAAAAAAACAAAATATTTCTTGTATA
Source organism: Allium fistulosum (assembly GCA_030737815.1). Taxonomy (NCBI): domain Eukaryota; kingdom Viridiplantae; phylum Streptophyta; class Magnoliopsida; order Asparagales; family Amaryllidaceae; genus Allium; species Allium fistulosum. The sequence continues at coordinate 572,622,382 of CM060906.1, forward strand.
TATGTATATATTTTCTTAATAAACACCTAGAGTCATGTGTTCACACTCGTGTGTTCACTCGCCATGCTCTGTACCCTTATCACGTAAGCCCGAAAGGAAATGCACGATCGGTATATCTGGCCTCAGTTTATCTGAGTTAGGTGTGTATATAAAAATTATTTTACTAATAAGGCCTATAGTCAATAAGTGTTCACACTTGCGTGTTCACTCGCCATGCTCTGTATTCCCCTCACATCAGTCCGCAAGGCAGTACATGGGTAATATATCTGGCCTCAGTTTATCTGAGTTAGGCATATATAAATATCGTTAATATCAATAAAATTTCCAAAAAAATGGAGAGAGTAAGCAAATGAAATCCAAGCACTATTTTAACTTATTTGATTTGAATTGTTATTGAAAAGAAATAAAATTACCACTTTGATAAACTTTGATAATCAACTAAGGATCTATTTTATAATTACACTTTGTTATCAATCGAAACAATGAGTTAAACTATAATCTATTTGTTATGATAACTTAATTTTTGTTGGAAATTTTGACAAGTAAATGACTTAAATTTTCAAGATAATAACAAAAACCTATATTTAACTTATTTGTGTCGATTTAAAAGTAAACCCTTCAGTTGTATATATTTTCAAAAACTTGCATTCATCACTTTGTAAATAAATCTTGCATTGTGTAAATATTTTCATCTCGCATTTGGATTTTGTGGGTAGTATCCGCTGAAAACCCTCACGAGGCAACACTCGTCCTACTAGGGACACCCAGAGGTTTAACGGCTGGTTGCATATGCTCAATGCAATCGTGCTCCCTACGAAAATGGATTTATCTTAGTTTTTCCTTTATTCGAGGACGAATAAAAAGATAAGTGTGGGGGTATTTGATGTGCACGTAAATGTGCATATTTTTACCACCATATTTAATCTATTTAAATTAAATAAATGATCATATCGGGCATTTTAACTTGTTTAAACCGAAATTCATATTATTTTTAAATCTTCACATATTCATCTTCATCTAAGGGCAAAATGGTCATTTTGTGCATATATTAATTTGAGAAAATTTAATTAGAAATTTCTATATTATTTTATAGGAATTTGGCTTCATATACAAGTGGTGTCATGAAGATGTATGCATGCACAAGAGTGAAGATAAAGAAATGAAGATGGAAATAATTCAAAGGCATGATAATGGAGGACCCCACCTACCCACCTACCTTAATGTACAAATTAGAGGCTAATGCACATGCTTATGGAATTAATGGCTTCATGTACACTTAAATGAGGATTATTTGAAGCTAATGATTACTTGGCCTCCACACTTCCTAAGAGGGTATTTTGGGCATTCCCTAAAAATATGAATTAGGGTTTAACACATGTATAAAATCTCCTTATGTTTCATGTAACCCTCTTCCTTAGTCTCTCTTTAGAGTTTAGGCTCAAAAATAAATCAAGTTCTCTTCTTTCTTTTCATGGCTACTTAGCCATTTCTTCTTTTCATGTAACTTTTTTATGCAATTTTAAATACATTCTTTTCTTCTTTTCTTGTTTATTTCCTTTCATGTTGTAGTGTAGATTTCTTTTATTTTTCATGCAAGTAGAATAGTAGTTCTCTTTTCCATTAGTCTTCATTTTCCTTTCCTTTTGCTTTCATGTTGCTAGCTACATTTTTTCATATGATAACAAATATGAGAGGCTAATCCCTACAATTTAAGGGTAATGAAGCTCTCTAGTATGTAGATGCAACATTTTGATGTTTATGCTTTGTTTTTGTGCTTAATGAATCATTTGAAGTGGTTTAACTTGTTGTTTTTGATGTGAATTTGATAGCCTATATTGTTGACACCAAATAGGCTATGCTTAAACAATCACAAACAATGATTACCTCTTCATCTACATATGATGATGGTAATGAAGTGATTGTTGAAATTAAAATTTGATGGCCTATATTTCTAAACAATAGTTAATAGGCCATGCTTAAAATAGATTTTGCTTTCAACTTTGTTGTCATATTTCATAAGAGATAAATGTGTATTAGTGGTTATGTTATAGTTTGATGGTTTACATTGTGTTAATTAATAGCACAAATATACCATATTTATGATAAGCACATCAACTAATTACACTAATGACAAGAAAAGAGAGATCATAACTTCATTTTGTTGATTTATGTGATCTAGAGAGTGGAAATTGCCTCTAAATTGCCTTCACACTCTCATATTTTTATCAATTTTCTTTTGCTAGTTTTCTACATTTTTAGCTAATCACATTTTGAACTTTGGTTAATTTGATTGAATAGAGATTTAAAATCATCAATTCCCTACGGATCGACCCGTATTCGCCACGTACTACAAGTGTACGCCGTGCGCTTGCGGTAAATATTATTTCAAAATTCGTTCGGCTATTTTCTAACTCGATATACATTTAGCCGTCCGAACAGTGATAGGATATGGGCCAATATATCTAGGTGCTAACTTTCCCGATCGACTGAAACGCACAACACCCTTCACAGGTGAAACACGAATGAATACCAAATCTCCCACAAAAAATTCTAATTTCCTTCTTCGGTTATCGACATATGATTTTTGTCTACTTTGAGCTTCTCTCATCCTATGACGAATAAGGTCAATCTTTTCTGTGGCATCACGAATAAAATCTGGACCTAAAACCAGCTTCTCACCGGCTTCAAGCCAACACGAAGGAGATCGACATGGCCTTCCGTAGAGTGCCTCGAAAGGTGCCATACCAATACTAGATTGGAAGTTATTATTATAGGAAAACTCAACAAGAGAAATATGATCTTCCCAACTTCCACCAAAATCAAGAACACATGCATGAAGGAGATCTTCAAGGGTTTGATTCACACGCTCCGTTTGTCCATCAGACTGAGGATGATAAGCGGTGCTGAAATTAAGATTCGTTCCTAAAGCTTTTTAAAGACCCTTCCAAAATCCACTAGTAAATAATGGATCACGATCGCTAACAATAGAAGTAGGAACTCCATGCAATTTAACAAATTTTTAACATAAAGTTTGGCCAAAATAGGCATGGTCCGATTGGACCGAATGGGAATAAAATGGGCAGATTTTGTAAGTCCACAATCACCCATAAACTGTCATGACCTGAACGAGAACGGGGAAGACCGTCAATAAAGTCCATGGAAACTTGATCCCACTTCCAAACTGGAATGTCCAAAGGTTGCAATAACCCACCGAGCCTTTGATGCTCGGTCTTAACAAATTGGCAAGTCATGCAACGCTTAATGAAGTTAGAAATATCAGATTTCATTCCATCCCAATAATAAAGTCGCTTCATGTCCACGTACATTTTACTACTACCGGGATGAATGGTAAATTTAGAATGATGAGAATCTCCTAAAATGTCTTTACGAAGATCAATAATATTTGGCACAATAAGTCTACCAATTTTTTGAATGTCCCCACGAGCATCGATTTCAAAGTCTTTTAAACTATCAATATTATTTTTATCCCCACAACTTTGGCTAAGAAGAGCCAATTCAGGATCTTGCTTTTGAGCTTCAAGGATGCGGTCTAAAAGAGAAGGATGAGCCTTAAGGCTGCATAAAACAAGGGATGAACATGAATCGGATTCACGATCTCGAATCTCACAAGTGGACAAAGTCTCGAGATCATTCCATTCGAATATCATCATGGAAACGACTGCTTGTTGCTTTCAACTAAGGGCATCGACAATGCGATTTCCCTTTCCGAGAGTATAAAGAATATCAAGATCATAAGATGCAAGGAATTTGAGCCAACGTTGTTGATGCAAATTAAGTTCCTTTTGAGAGAACAAATACTTCAAAGATTTATGATCGGTGTAGAGAACAAATTTCTCTCCCAAAATATAATGACGCCAAATTCTAAGGGCGAAAACAATGGCCGCGAGCTCTAAATCATGAGTGGCATATCTAGTCTCGGCAGGCTTTAATTGCCTAGAAGCATAAGCGATAACACGTTACCTTTGCATAAGAATGGCTCCCAAACCAACACTACTAGCATCGGTATAAACAATCAAGTCTTGGTTCCCTTCGGGAATCACAAGAATAGGAGCATCAGAAAGGAGTTCTTTTAATTTTTGAAAAGCAGCTTCACATTTGTCTGACCAAATGTATTTAACTCCCTTCTTTGTCAAACTAGTAAGAGGTACAGAAATTTTAGAAAAGTCTTTTATGGATCGACGATAATAGCCCGCCAATCCAAAAAAACTACGGATTTCCGTCACACTCTCCGGTCTCTTCCAATTTTGAATCGCTTGAATCTTTGAAGGATCCACGGAAATTACAGATTCAAAAATAAAATGCCCCAAAAATTTCACATGAGATTGCCAAAAGTGCACTTAGAAAATTTTGCTTTCAATTGATTGCTCCTAAGAATTTCCAACACAATCCGAAGATGTTTTTCATGCTCTTCCTCGGTTTTAGAATAAACAAGAATATCATTAATAAAGATGGGAACAAATTGATCGAGGAAGTCTTTGAAAACTCGATTCATAGAGTCAATGAAATAAGCTGGAGCATTCATCAAACGAAATGGCATAACAAGCCATTCATAAGATCCATAACGAGTACAGAACGATGTCAAAGGAATGCTATCCTTTACAATATGGAGCTGATGAAAATCGGTTGCTAAGTCTAACCGTGAAAAGACTCTAGCACCCCTAAGTTGATCAAATAGATCATAAATTCGAGGCAAGAGATATTTATTCTTGATGGTGAGATCGTTAAGCTTGCGGTAGTCAACGCAAAGCCTAAGTGTACCATCGGATTTCTTCACAAAGATAGCTGAAGCTCCCAAAGGAGAGGAACTAAAACGAATAAACTATTTTGCTTCCAATTCGGATAATTGTTTACGCATCTCCTCATTTTCCTTATTGGACATACGATGAGGAGGACGAGTGATAGGTAGAGCTCCAGGGATTAGATTAATTTTGAACTCAATTGCTCGCTTAGGTGGTAATCCTAAATGGGCTCAAAGATATCGGGAAATTCACGAACAACGTGAATGAGGGAAATGGCATCTTCCTCATCATCATTATCGTCATCATGTGGATTTAGAGAATATAAGGATGTCACCGAATTAGAATCTGAATCTTTAAGAACAATAGAAATCTGCTTAACAGATTGGGGATGTCGAAGATGAATAGTTCTCTCGGGACATAAGATATGGGCTTCATAACGGTTAAGCCAATCCATTCCCAAAATCATTCTGAAACCTAGGTACCGCATAACATGCAAATTGGCTCGGAAAGCATAATCACATAAAATAACCTCGACATCTTTACAAAGTAAACTGAGTGTTGCGGATCCACCAACCGGATTCGCAATTCTCAGTGAAGTCACCAAGCCAATAACATTTAAAGAAAAAGGATCAACAAGTTCTTTTGATATAAAAGAGTGAGATGCACCCATATCAAAAAGAACTCGAATGGGATGATCACGAAACATAATAATGCCATCAAGGACAGAATGAGAAATACCTTGACCAAGAGAAGTGTTACTAGGGGCTTGCACAACATTTAGCTTTCCCTCTTTCTTGTTTTGAAGTTTGGGACACGTAGATATAAGATGACCCAAACTTTTGCAATACTGACAATAAAGGGGTTTCGAACACCTATTTGCATAATGGTCCTTAGAACCATAATTGTAGCATTCTCCATGATTAGGAGTAGGAGTCTTTGCTACCAAAGTTGCTTGCTTCCCTTTCTTGTTGGGATTAGGCTTGAACTTAATAAGCCTCTTCTTGTTGTTGTTGAAGTTCTGTTTGGCACCCAAAACTTCAACATCACTTTATTCATCGGTCTCTTCAAGTCGAAGAGCGATATCTACAAGTTGATCAAAAGAATTTCCAGTTTCAGAAGTAAAGCTTTTTGAGGTTCTTATTCAAACCATAGATAAACCTTTGATTTTTCTTCAGTGGTGTATTAATATACTCGACCTCATATTTAGAGAGGGATTCAAAAGATGCGACATAATCTGTCACAAAAGATTCACCTTGAACAAGGTCAATAAAGCGTCGAGCTAAATTTACCTTTTCAGCTTCCGTCACAAACTTTAACTCGAACCTTTCCTGGAATCACTCCCAAGTAAGATCCGCTTCAACAATTTCCGAAATCAAAAGCTCATACTAATATAATGCTCTCTCTTGGAGCATGTTAGAAGCCACCTGGACTCGATGTAAATCCACAAGGTTCATGCGAGAAAAGATGTGATCGCATGTTCTAAGCCAAGCTTGTACTTCTATAACGCTTTCGGAACCCTTGAATGACCTTCCACCCAAATTGGTATAATCACTGCACAAACGTGCAAACCCGGATTTAGGATGAGTAGGTTCAGGAATGGGTTCGGCGGCTTGGGCATTCTTTACAAGTTCCAAAAGCTGTTGGGCAGACATGAATACACCATCCTGAGGAGTAGCACTGGATTGACCGGCGCTGGGACGGCCAGGTCTAACCATTTCTCTTCTTTAAGAAAGAAATAAAGAAGAAGAAAAAGGTTATTCTCAGAATGAATATCAAACAAACTTGATTGATAAAACAAGGCATCATAAAAGAAAATAGGATAGAATGGGTCTTAAGACTCGAATTAAATCCTAAGGAACGATTCCTAAGAGAGACTTAGGACAATGATCCTTGCTAGATTATTCTACATTGTTCCAAAGTTTGGCTCTGATACCAAGCTGTGATGCCCCACCTCTATACTCACACTAGCCAAGAACACTACGGAGTAAAGCCGTCGATTAGTACGAAGAATAAGGCTGTTGAGGGGCGACCATCTGTGTAATTGCTTTGTGCGAGTACCGGTATGTCAGATAGTATGTCATGCATTTCATTTCAGGAGGAAATCTGACATATCGAATACAAACTCAAAGCTACTACACAGTGGCTATGTGGCCTTCGGAAACAAATATAAAACAAGCATAACACAAATCAGTCACATATATTCATATCACAAAGGCGGAAACAGATATGAATATAACACATAGAAGTGTACACCAAAGTAGTGGTCATACAAGATCCACTACATCACAAAAGAATAGGTACAAGTGCTAAACAAAAGAATATGTACACATCAAGGAGTCTCTATCTCAAATGTATAAAAACAAAAACTACTAAGATAAAGTAGTTAGCCAAAAGTCAAATGACGATCCCTGATAAGAAGTCAAGTGGAAGCACCTGAAACACCTCGGTCTGACCCGAGTATTATTTAAGAAGAAAAATAATAAACGGACCAGTCTAGATATAAATATCAGATAAGATGAGATAGGATAAGAGATATAACAAATATATATGATAACAACAAAAATCATACAATATCTCAAATCTTCTCAAACACCAAAAAGAATGTCATATTCTTTATTTTTATTCACCAAACTACAAATATTGATAGGGCTTATCAATACAAATCACAAAAAATTAGTAAAACACAAATTCCAGAAATCATCAATTAGAAATCAAGAAATCCCAAAAAAGGGGGAGGCCTATCATAAACGGGAGCATAAAAACTCACCAAAACGTGTATCACAAACGGGACGCTATCTCATGGGTCGCTAACCCGTAGAGCCGGTGCAATGGCGTAGTACAACGGTATGCCCGAGGAACCTGAAACGCAAATAAGCCGGAACAACGACGTAGTACAACGGTACGCCCGATGAACCGAACTCCATAAAGCCCGTAGGTCACTAGCCTATAAAAATGAGACGAAGCTCAACATAACGGGGTACAGTCCCCTACGCGGACAATGAGACATCGCATATTGCTAGTCTAAACCTCAAAATGATCGTCATAGTCAATAAAAGTGTAAAATACACCAAGCTAGTAAATAGATGAGTTTAGCTTCATGTCCCAAAACCACTGGCTTAACTTAAATATTTACGAACAAATTGTAGATTTCCACTCGAAAATTGTCACAAGATTTCAATCGAACAAGTCTAAGAATTAACCGACGAAGTAAACGCAAGCGTTTCATACCACTTATTTTGCTAAGTCGTTTAATTGGATTTCTCGTATGAATTAGATAAAGGTTTATATATACTAATAGATTGGAAAACGGTTTTAAAACAAGCTTCGTACTAAAAGAAATGTTGAAATCATTTATATGAAAGAGTTTGAGTATTTACTACTAGTATAGAAATCTTTGTATTTTAAAGTGACAAATCACAGAAACGATTGTAAAAACATTCTATCACCAAAAATTCACATTCGACGACGTGAATCAAAACCATAGAAATCGATATCAAATCCATCAAATGGATATTCCCAAAAATCTAGAAAAGAAGTCATCAAAGTCGATAATAAATGACAACAACCAACTGGATCAACAAAAATCGATTAAAATGGAAATTCGCATAAAAACAGTCAAAATGCCAAATTTTAACAATGCCAAACGTCTGGTGGTTCTCACCAAACGTCTGAGCTGAAGGTTTGGAATTTTTCCAGATCGCTCAGATGTCTGAGCTTAAGGTCTAGAACGTTTGTTCCTTTGCCTCAAACGTCTGAGTATTTTACCAAACGTCTGAGCTGAAGCTCAGAGCAAAAATCAGCCTAGGCCATTAATGGCCAAATCGGTTCAGAAGCGATCGGATGAGCGATGTTGGCTAGGGATTTATGCCAAGCGACAACCCAGCCTTATAAGCTCTTCAATACACTCCAAAAAACATGTCCAAACACCCATAATAAGATTTTCAAAGATTTTGACTTAAAAATGCCAAAAAATTGGAAAATTCACCAAACCAATTCAATTCAAAAGCAATTGGTCATGAAATAAATGTTAGGAATTCATACCTAACAACAATGAAAGCTATAGACATAGAAGTGAGTTCAAGAACTCACCTTTAAACCCAAAAACAAGAAATGAGAAGCTCTAAAACAAAGCTAGATCGATTTCTCTTCAAAAACACCTCAAGAATCTTCAATCTATTACCAAATGAAATGAATTTCCTAAGTTAGGTTATAGGAATTTCTAAAAATTGAAGAGAGATTGAGATGGAGAAGATGAAGAGGATGCTTACCTTAGCTTCTCCTTAATTTTGGAACTTGGATTTGAATTTCCTAATGGTTTAGGAATTTTAATTTCCCCTTTTTCCCCCTATTTTTCTCTTTAGCTTGAGTGTTAGGAAATGAGGAGTAGAATGAATGAAGAGTAGAGGAGTTAGGGTATTTGGTAGAGGAGTTGGGTTACCTTGTTGGGTTAGTGGGCTAGAACACAACCCAAAGCCCAAATGAAAATACCAAAATTCTAATCAACTCCAAACATATCAACGTTTATACTCAAAAAAGTTGTAAACATCATTTTGAACTCAATGGAAGTGGTCTCGAGTCCGGATTCGACTATTTACCAAAAGTAACATTTCGAACTTTAAATTCAACAAACGATGCTACATTTAAATATATAATCGTAAAATATACGGCTTGTTATATTTTTTGTCTTTGATTGTAAGGTCAAATTCTTGGAGTAAAAGGATCTAATGTATCAAACAAGACTTAGCATCCTTTTTAGCGAAAAGGTGCCTAAGAGCAGAATGGTCAGTGTAATCACTAATGTGTGAGCCAATCAAATAAGGTCGGAATTTTTCGAGCGCAAAGACTACTGCTAGCAGCTCTTTTTTAGTGGTTGTGTAATTGAGTTGAGCATCGTTTAGAGTCATCATAGCGTAGTAGATGACATGAAGAATTTTGTTGATGTGTTGTCCTAAGACAGCACCAATAGCAAAGTTAGAAGCATCACACATTATTTCGAAAGGAAGGTCCCAATTAGGTGAGCAAATGATGGGAGCGGAAATGAGTTTGTTTTTGAGACGTTCGAAAGTAGAAACACAATCAGAATTAAAGTCAGATGGAATATCTTTTCCAAGAAGAGTCGTAATAGATCGAGCAATTTTACTGAAGTTTTTCACAAAGTGTCGATAGAAACCAGCATGTCCAAGAAATGAACGAATGTCTTTGACAGATTTGGAAATGGGTAGATTCATAATTACATCAAATTTCGCTTTATATACCTCAATGCCTTTGTTATAAAGGACATGCCCAAGGACAATGCCGTGTTTGACCATAAAATGACATTTTTCCCAATTTAACGTTAAGTGTTTGTCCTTGCATCATTTAAGAACCAACTCAAGATGGTGTAAGCACTCGGAAAAAGAGTTTCAAAAGATAGAAAAACCATCCATAAACACTTCCGGAAAGCGTTCGATCATGTCAGAAAAGATGCTGACCATGCATCTTTGAAACGTAGCAAGAGCACTATAAAGGCCAAATGGCACACGTCGATAAGCAAAAGTGCCAAAGGGACACGTGAAAGTCATTTTCTCTTGATCTTCGGGAGCGATTGGAATTTTTTTATAGCCGGAATAACCATCAAGAAAGTAATAGAATTCGTTACCGGCTAATTGTTCAAGCATTTGGTCGATGAAAGGAAGAGGGAAATGATCCTTACGTGTTGCAGCATTTAATTTTCTGTAATCAATGCAAACACCCCAACCTTTTAGGCACAACATGAATTGGGCTAACCCACGAACTATCAGAGATTGGGTATATGGTTCCGTTATCGAGGAGTTTAAGAATTTCATCTCGAATCGCATCCTTCATTTTTAGGTTAAGCCTTCGTTGTGCGTCACGAACTTGCTTGGCATCGTCAATTAAATGGATACGATGTTGAATAAGAGCGGGACTAATTCCCTTTATATTGGTGATCGACCATCCAATTGCTTCTTTGTTTTTTGACAAAATTGAAAGAAGGGAAGCTTCTTGATCGAGAGAGAGAGACAGAGTTGAAGAGATTATGACGAAAAACATTTCGTTGTCACCTAAGTATGCGTACTTAAGGTGATCGGGAAGGGGTTTGAGGTCCAACCTTAGGGGTTGCTCAATCAAAGAATTAGGTGGAAGTTCTGATTCAACGGTAAGGGGTTCAAACGGAAGCGCATTTTCAATTTTGTTAGGCTCATCTTGAAACACTTGTTCGTATTCGGTCCGCATTCGTGGTTTAGGTCAACTGTTTCGTTATCAAAATTTCCTTGAATGAAGCTAATTTCCAGCGTTTGGTCACGTGGTTCATTCGAATGATTTTCAAGATTGAAGATGTTAAGGTCAAAAGTCATGTTTTCAAAAGAAAATTTCATCGAACCTTTTTGATAATTGATTAGAGCATTCGAAGTAGCCAAGAAAGGTTGGCCTAAAATCAATGGAATTTGACTCATTATATTATTCACGGGTTGAGTCTCCAAAACGATGAAATCAACGTGGAATATGAATTAACCGATTTTGATGAGTACATCCTCGATTTTCCCCATGGGTTTTTTTATCGAACGATCGGCAAATTGAAGAGTTACTTTCGTTGTTTTTAGTTCACCCAAGCCAAGTTGCTGTAAACTAAATAAGGAATCAAATTGACACTCGCACCCAAATCTAGTAAGCACTTATTAATTGTCTTGTCTCCTATCTTGCACGAGACCGTCGGACATCCAAGATCTTTGTATTTGATAGGAATTGATTTGGACAAGACTTCGCTAAGTCCGGTAGCTAAGAAAACTTTCTTGGGTACATGAGTATGACGTTTTTGAGTACACAAGTCCTTGAGAAGCTTAGCGTAAGTTGGGACTTGTTGAACGATATCAAGAAGAGGAATGTGAACTTTGACTTGTTTAAAAATTTCCAACATCTTTTCCATTTGGTCAGAATGTTTCTTGGGTCGAAGACGATGTGGAAATGGAACACGATACTTAGTAGGTGGGTCTACTTGAGTAGAAGAAGAATTTGGATTGGAATTTGATTCAATGTTTGGTTTAATATTTTGTTCATATTCGTTTTTTTTGAAATGTCAAGAGGAGCTTCCGGTAAATCGTTTGGATTAACAACTTGATTATCAATTTGTTTACTGAAATGCAAAGTTGTGATAGCATTCATTTGGGTTACGTTGCTATCTTGAACAACATGGGCTTGATTTGAATTCGTGTTTTGATTTCTGGGATTCAGAACTGGATGACTTGGGAATGTGCCTCGTTTATGTTCACTTACAGACGTGGCTAATTGACTCATTTGCATTTCAAGTTTCGCAATCGACTGACTTGTTTTCTACATGTACGAGGTTAACAAATTTTGCAGATTGCTATTTGATTGGAGGCTTTGAGTGGTTGCTTTAGCCAAAGTTTCAAGACTTTTCTCAAGTTAAGACGATCGTTTATCGTCTTAGGGAGTAAAAGATTGTTGCGGTTGATTTTGAGACGGACCCATAAAATTTTGTTGAAAATGATTGGGTTGAAAGGGAGGATTCGAAAAATTCTTCAGAAATGCTTGAAAATTGGGATGAACCAAATTCATGTCGGAATTATTTTGGTTCCATGGAAAATTAGGATGATTTCTCCAACCAAGATTTTACATTGGAGAAAGCGGGTCATTCTTAACCTTATTTAAAGCATTGAGTTGTTCTATCGTATTTGGGAACTAATAAGCTATGTGGTTCGGAAGCTATGTGGTTGGGAAGCTTGGTTCATTTGGTTGGATGAGAAAACATTGTCGAATTTATTGATCATTGCATCAATTTTAGCTTCCAAAGCCAAAGATGATCCTATCGATTGTGCGCTCGATCGTGAGTAAATTGATTTTTCGTTAGAACATTCCCATTGGGATGACTTTTCAGCCAAGTTTTCAAGAAATTGCCAAGCATCATCGTGATGTTGGGCGAGGAAATTTCCTTGGCACATCGATTCAAGCATGGTTCATGAACTATTTTCAAGTCCGTCATATAAGATTTGGCAAAGAGTCCATTTTCCAAAATTATGGTGTGGACATTTTATCAAAAGCTCTTTAAATCTTTCAAAATATTTTCCAAAAGGTTCTCCCCTGAATTGATTAAAATTTACAATTTTGTTTCGAATTTTGGTCTTTTTTTCCAAGGAGTAAAACTTTTTTAAGAAAATTTTAACAATTTCTTCCTAAGTTTTAATCGAGTTCGACGGTAAGCTATACAACCATTTTTCAGCATAATCGGTACGAACAAATGAAATTAATCAGAGTTTGATTCCGTCATCACAAAGTTGTTGAAGTTTAATGGTCGCACATACTTTTTTGAATTTCGTTAAGAAAATGTATGGGTCATCGTGTTCAAAGTTGCCAAATTTTGGGAGCGTGGCAATATGATTGGAATGAATTTCGAAATTGTTACCCGTTGGGGCGGGGAACGTGATGCAAGAAGGAATAGAAACTCTATCGAGAAAGATTCTATCCATGAGAGTTCGAGGGGCATTTATGTTTGCCATTGTTGGAGTATCGTTTGTCTGAGTTAAACGATTAGTTGTTGTGTCACGAGTCCAAGTACTTTTGCACAAGGAAAAGTCAAGAAGAGAAAGAAGTGAGAATCGAGTTTGAAAGAATGAAACAAGGTTTAAAAATGAAATCAGGTGAAAAATTATTTTTATACATTTTTAAAAGGAAAAATATTTACCAAAAAGGATTTATTTTTCAAAAGGTAGATTGATTTTTGTTTTTGTTTTAAATTTGGATTTTCAAACTTTTTCTTTTTTTATATGTTTTTTCTTTTGTTTTTGAAAAGATTTTTTTTGTTTTTCTAAAAAACTAACTCAAGAAAAATGCTTGTTTTTTTTGGATTTTTGATTTTGATTGAAATTGTTTTCTTTTTTCTAAAGGAAAAGATTTAAAAATATTTTTTATCTTTTGGATTAAAAGAGAACTAAGCTAAGTAAAATGTACAATTTTTTTTAGTTTTGGATTTTGTTGTTTTTTATATATGCATGAACTAATGCAACTAAATGAATGCAATGACTTAATTACAAATTTTCCATCCTTAGTGGCTCCTAACCCAAAACTACACACTTTGTCTTAATACAATAAAATAGTTCTTAGCCAAGTAATGGACAAGAGTTATCGGTGCACCGCGAATCACCGTAGCAATGTAGTCGAAGGTTTAAGTGCCTTCAGAGAAACAATCACTATAATATTTATGAATCACCATAATAAGTATATATGAATATTGCTCTACCATAGCCTAGACACCAAGAATATAAATTGTCGAAAGAAGACAACTTGTTAATACAATTAAGCCCTAGGTGAGCTCGTGACTCCCTTAAGTCCAAAGTTTAACTGTTATTATTAGTCAAATTCTACAATGAAACGCAATTTGTGGGCAAAGGAAGTGTAAAGGCCCGTATCTTCGTTCCCTTTGAGTAGATAATAAATCACACGTGTCTAACTCACAGTGAATGGAAATATGAATCTTTAGGGGTCAAATAAGAAAAATAAGAAAAGAAGAAGAAACAAATACAGAATCTCGCAGCGGAACGATAAAATTTAATAATCAAATAAACAGTTCATGAAGGTGTTTATACAATACATTTGATTATAATCCATACAACATTTACTAGAGTTATAAATACATCAGGAATAAAATAAAGTAATGCAGCAGACAACATGATGCAGAGGTAATAATAGTAATAATACCAAATCTTCTTCTTCGTCCTCCAGAATAATCTTTAATAAGCTGAATAACTTAGGACTGACCCGAGCGTAATGAAAAGACAAAACACTCGAGTCAAGACTAAAATATCCTTATGTATGTCAAATCGATATCGCATATAACATGAGTGTAACGGCGTCAGAGATGTTTACGGGTTTTCACATCTCCTATCCAGTATATAATGTGCGTGCAATAACTCAAGAGATGTTACGAGATTTTCCATTTCTTAAGGATCCATCAAAATATTTATATGTAGTAAAATACGCTATATATAATGTCTAATCAGTAAAATAAATATTAAAATAGCGTTAAGGCTTTACATTGATCCCCCTTAACGCGTTCTTAAGCGTTGCCGTACAGTTTGCATATAAAACACCAGTTAAAACGGTCGGTGGATAGGGATGCGCCGTGATACGACAACACTAAACAAAAATCGTATGGATCTCGTATAGGGATAAAAGTATGACAAGGCACATGAGGCAATGCCCAAGGTAGGATACTACCAGTTCGAGTCGTAGAGCTGGTGGTAACACATTATAGCCATGACCGCCCACCGCGTCCATCCATCCCATATCGAGTAAAAGGGAAGCTATCCCAAATCAAGGTGCACCAATCGAAACCAACAACAAGAATAATAATATGGACCGACTCCAAGAAAATCGAAGAACGGATGTCCACTCGGGGTAATTAGCCTACTTGGCCCTATCAAGCTGTCCTGTTTTAGTCATTTCAAATTGGCACAAGTGCCGAGGTCTATACATCATCGTTCTCCTTCTTCAAATTCAGCAAACGATGCCAAATCCAACCACTTCGTTCTGGATCATCACTTCACATACACAGTTGTTAAAGCGGTTTCGGTATCGACACAGAGTATGCCCATATCCGGCCTCAGTCTCTTTAACAACCAAACGTCTTTTACACACAGGTTGGTGCTTTTATATTTCGAAAAAAGTTCATACTTGATATTAAAATATCATATTCACTTCAAAATCAAATCCATTTTGGAATCATTATACTTACCCAAAATATACTATTTCAGTTTAAAATCATTTTCGCCTTAATATCTCGATTTCGCTTCCAAAATCGTTTCGAATTTCAATTTAGGTTATAACTTCATTTAACCCGATTCGTATTTAAATTCAGGATTTAAAATAACATTCCACACATGACCAGTTTGAATTTTTGAAAAATAGTTTGAATAGTTTAAAATAGTTTAAATAATTAAAATAGTTAAAAATAGTTTATATGGTTAAAATAGTTGAAAATAGTTTAAATGGTTAAAATAGTTTTAGGTATTAAAATGGTTTATAGCAAAATAATTTGGGAAAACCAAAATAATTTGTATATTTAAGAAAATAGCTTTTAAATAGTTTTATATTAAATAATTAATTTGAAAATAGTTTCAAAGTCAAACCGATCCAATTCCAACTTCCCAATTCAAATCAGTTCCAATTTCCATTCAATCGATCCAATTTCGATTTCCAATTCAAATCAATTTCAACTTCGATTTCAATTAATTCAATTCCACTTTCAAATCCAATTAATTCTATTTCAATTTCAAAATTAAAACCATTCCAATTCCAAATCAAAACCATTTCGATTTATCAATTTTGAGTTCGATTTTCAAACATCGATCCAAAATACTTAAATCAAATTTACCTTCAATACCCAATTTGAAATCCAAATTTTCAAATACTTTTACTTAGTAAAATTCAAAGTTTGAATAAAAGTCCCATCCTTTAAATCAAATCAATTTAAAATTTAAATCATAATTCGATTATAAACTTCAATTATTTAAAACATATCATTTAGCATAATTTAATCCCACAGTTTGAGCTTAAGTTCGAAAAGAATTCAATTTCCATAAACCCGATTTATTTTGTTAAATCCAAACCATTTCAATAATTTCAAATCAAGAATTTAAAATCATTTAATTTAACCAATCCAGTGTCCGTATATAATTTTCTATCCTATGGTCAAGTGATCAGTTATTTCCATTTAATTTCAGGGATGGATATATATCATTTCAATCCAAATCACAGTGTTCTAGGTAATCATTTTAACCTATTTCTTAATTTATTCGAAATGATTCAATTTACAGTTTTATGTATTGTAAATAATATATAGGGTGATAATAGGATATATCAGAATAAATAAATATCCAAATCATCCAAAATATCAACCAATAGCATCCATCGTAATCAATCATCCAAATAGTCAATATAATTCACAACAATTTCATAGTTATTAATATCAAGTGTTTTATTGGCAATTAAATTCAATTTCAAACTTACCTGTCAATTTTGATTTTTTTAACAGTTAATTCAATGACAGTTTGGATGACAATTAAATTTATTAAACAACAATCAATAAATTTATATCACTTTACAATTTCGAATTTAACTAGCATAAAAATATTCTAGTACGTTGTGAGCGTTATAAAACACTCACCTTAAGTTTTCAATTTTAAATCAAATTGAACGACGTTCGATTTAACCTCTTTTAACTAGCTCCAAACAACTCCAAATCAGTTCTAGAATGTAGTGCTCGTCGCCACGATTCCAACGCATCTTGTTTCGTCCAATTCTGACCTCGTATGACCAAGATATACATTTTATAAATTCATCGATCATTTTATAAAATTAAACACTAATTACCATTAAAAAACCCATACCCAAAAGAAGCCTAGCCCACTAAACTGCTTCTTCTCCCCAATGCTATGCCTATACATGAGATATTCACGAACCCATTTTAGCCGTGCATACTATAAGGCGATACAGAGCTACACACGACGAAATCAAATTCCGTCTTTTCCATCGGCTTCCCCTCGACGAACTCCACATGCTCGACCCAAACTCACCAACCCCGAAGTACCCTAGGAAATAGCGACACAACCACCTGCTCCTTGACTATGCAATGTCAGGCATCACCAAACACGGTCGAGATTCACCAAAGTCATGCCGGAGGTGCTATTTTCCACGCCGAGTCCAAATACGAACCTAAATTCGCGAATCGAAGACTCAAACGCCATGAAACCCAAACCCTTGCTATTGAAGCCATTTGCCCCTCAACCCAAGTCATCGCCGATCCCTAAGAAACTATGTTAGGTCGAAGCTCATTGCAAAATAGGATTTTAGAAAGTGATTTTAGATTTTTTTTCGTTGAGTATATCAGGAGTTAAAAAAATTTCAAAGCTTGGATTTTTTTTCTACCGTGTATGTTGCATGATGTATTTAAAAAGAAGAAGGGTTGCGTGAAGACGAGGGAAAAGCAATATCACTTCTAATTGAATAGAATACGGCTGAGATTGACTACAAAATTTTAAAATATTATTTTTAATTACAAATATCTCGATTTTCGTAGCTCAAATTTTCGAACCCTGATCGAGGTGTACTGTTAGGCGTTCATATTGTTATACCCCTATTCCGAATGCAATGGAACAAGTTTCGAGGCCTAATTTGATCGTATGTGAAGATAGCTTTTTGAACCCAATTAAAATATTAAATTTTCGATATTTCGTTCAATGCATTTCTATCCCGTACGACCAAATGATAACTCCAAACGTTACAAAATTTGAAATCCGATAATAATACACTATTATGGATCCAATGGAACAAGTTTCGTCGAAATCCGAGATTGTGTCCTGGAAGGCTATTTTAACATCTCGATTATAATATAAAATTTCCGATTTCTGGTTATTCACTTTTTAAATCCAATTTTAAATGTTGGCAATCTTCATTGTTGTTTAAATAAAGTTTACATCAACTTTGATATCATTTTCAGTCATATTAAATTCAGAATTCAATTATTCAAATAATTTCCAGTATTAAATTTAAACAATTTATTTGTTCAATATTCAACAAATTTCAATATTATATTTTTTTAATTGAATTTTAGTTATCAATCAATTACTTTATATACATCTAATGAATTCAATATTTAGTATTTAACCAACTATTGATTTAAACACATTCATTACATAGCAGTACCTTTCAATACTTGTTATTACTTAAATTTTCGAAATTAGTTTATTTCAAAATTTTATTCAAGTTCACATCCAATAACTTACATTCAAAATCATTAAACCTTAATTTTTAACCATTTTTATTTAATAATTATATCAAATTCCATATATTAAAGTGGATAAAAATACGGGTCATTACAGGAAGAGGTGATGAAATCCCCCACCTTATGTGATTTGGGTGTTGCCCTTAGAAAATAAAAATAAGATGAGATGAATGCAAAACTAAAATTAAATGTGTATTAACAATGCAACTACGAATGAGATTTGTTTTTGTTTTTGAAAGTTTTTAAAATGCAAGCAACCAATAATGAAAGGGAAAAAGCAAGAGATAAGAGCACGATACCAGAGCGTGCAGAGCAATTTATTTTTTTATTTTACAAAGTAGTTATTTTTTTAATCAAGCAATTTATTTGGCAAGCAGAGCGAACTAGCAAGCGATTCTTCATTTTGATTTTCTACTTTTGCAACCTGAAATTTCAAAAAAGATATATACAATTGTTTTTTGTTTGTTTTTTTACAAAAGCAAAACAAACCCCTTAATAGACAAACAAAATAAAAACAAAAGATTGAAATTCAACTCAAAATAAAACAAATGATTTAAACAAAACAAACTAAACAACATAAACTAAACAATTAAACAAAACAAATTAAACAAATAAATAAAAGTCAAACCCAGGCCCAATAACAAGCATGCTACCCAGAATAACTTCCCAATCCTTCCTTTCTCTGTTAAAACAATTTTTTTTTGAAATCCAACTGCAATTGAAAAAGGCGAACCAAAAAGTAATAAAATCACGATTTACTCGTCGATTTAACTTGTTTGTTCGGATATTTAGGTTCGATTGCGATTATCAAAGAAATAGGGGACTTGGGTGATCATGGATTGAGATTTGCATAGAGGTAGGTGTTTGGTTGTTTAGGTTTGAGGATTGCTGTAGATTGGATATGGTGATTATGGGTGGTAATCAGAGTTGGAGATGGTGTCGCGGCGGTGGCAGGTAGTTGGGTGATGGTTCGGAGTTTGTATTGGTGGTGGCGTTCGTTGGTACTGATGTTCTTGTTTGCTAAATTGATGGTTGGTGAAGCGGAGTGGAATTGTGTGGACATTTGGAGGTTGAAGGAGATTGCAAGGAGTATATTGCTTTGGGGATGGAGTGATTACAGGCTGGTGGTTTTGTAGAGGCTTTGGTTGGTAAGATGATAGCAGTTTGTGATGAGAAGGTGATTGCTGAACTTGCAGGCAGAGATAAGTTTGTAGAAGGTGATCACATTTTGATGGTTGGTGTGTTCGGTGATTTGTAGAGGAGGAGGTCGCAGAGGAACAGTGAATGTAGATGTGACTAGGTGCGCATATGTTCTGGATTGTGTGCAGGGTTGTTCTGTTGAGATGGTGGTGCGTTGATTGGTGAAGCGACAATAGGTGTATATTGGTTGTGGTGTAATGACAGTGGAAAGAGATGGTTGAGTGGAAGTAGATTGTTGCCAGTGGGGTTTTGGTGAATTGAGTGGTTATAACAGCCCGAGTTTTCGACGCCCGAAAAACCGAACTGTGAGGGTTAAAGAAGAAGAGGTAGAAGAAGAAAATAGAAACAACATCAGAATCTCACAATCGCAGCGGAACAATATATAATAGATATCAACTGATTTTAATACAAAAAGAAACTATACTGTTTTATACATCTCATCATCAGAGTACAACACAATCAATAACACACAACTGGACAGTTATCATAACCTGCCCTCACAAAACTGAATACACAGCGAATACAACAATTACGGGTGATACGTCTCGCCATCCAGCTCGTCTCCTGAGCTCCATAGCATCCTATCATGTATCTGTAATACTTGGTCTGACTCGAGCATTATAATAAAATAACACCCGAGTCAGTCTGGAAAACCAGCGTGAGAAAACACACTCAATTGGATTATTAAAGTTTCAAAATCCTTTGAAATCAAAAGCATCTCGTAAGACCACGCCACAATTAAACATGTCGGGTTTTTACCTTACGATAGCCAAAACACTTTTTATCAAAATCCTCTGATATTATAGTAGTGTCTATATACAAATACTTATTCAATTAGCTGAAATTGTTACATGATTAAATTCCAGCATACTAGCCATAAAGTGGGTTCTACAAACAAAAACCTTAAAGGCACGTAGGGAGAATGGATTTCCAACTAATGACTAGGCACTGGGGTACCACCTGTCACAGTACCTGGTCTAGATCAGCGTACCAAGGATCTACCCTAAATCCCCTGCAACACAAGGCCGGACTACCCCTTACTGGATAGTCCGAGTAAGATCACCCCACGGTTGGGATCAGTAACCGCCCACAAAGCCAATATAAAAAGGAACATCTAGACAGGGATGACCTCACCCTAATGGGAGTGATCCACTTAGCCTTGCTGCATAACCCTTGATTTTCAGTCATTTCCGGTTGATGAGGCTCGAGGCTAAGCATTACCTCTTTTGAACATATCACTTAGAATGCTCATCGTCCACCTGACGATGTTCTGAAAGCATTCATCCATACAAGTCTGTTCCAGGTCCGAACGGAACCGAAGGCACTACTCCTACTACATCCATTTTGGAATCACCCTCAGAATTAGTAGCGATTAGCCCTTGCACTTCACTGCTCCATCTTCGACTCCAAACTCGTTTTCCCCACGAAAACGTACAAACCGGATCGAAGTGGTTTTCGAGAAATAAATCCTGATCCCGGTCTCTTCGAAACGATCAGCGCATTGTCCAATATTGATAGTCGGTGATTTAACTATCAATGAACATTCACAAACATCCATCAAACAATAAATAATTTTCCAAATTATTTATTTACCTCACAAATATCTTCGCAAGATATATTTCCATTTTCAACCCTTTTGAAAACGGTTTCAAAAACCACCTTTCTCTCACATCTTTAAAAATAAATCACTATTTATTTTAAAACTAATTTACCCATTCCTTTAATAAATTCCCACCGTGAATTTATTCTTCCAAATATCCATTGATATATGACTTCACCTTTATAAACCCAGTTTATAAATTTCTTAGCCCCATCTTCCTTTAAAATTCCAATTTCAAACACTTGAATCAATTTCCAAATTGATTTCCAAATTACTCCATTTTGAAATAAATTACTTTACTTACTCAATTTATTTCAAACCTATTAACTTCAGATTTTACTTCTTAATTATGATTTAAAATCTTTTTAACTGAAAATACCAATTTCATATTATTATTATTTTCTTCAAATTCCTTCTTTATCCTTTCAAATAAATTTAAACCTTGAATTTTTAAAATAAATTCTTTTATTCCCTTAAATAATATCACTTAGGTTTAGAAATTTAATATTTCCCCTTTTATTCAAAATCTCCTTTCCCATACTCGGAATTTATTTAACAGAACTTAAAAATCACTTTTAATCTTTTCCAGTCCATTCTTTAACTTATTCAAATTCTTTATAATTATTTTTCTTAAAAATTCTCTCTTTTATTTTCTTATCAAAAATCCAATCTATATATTTTGATAACTCAAAATACCCAAATATATTCAATCAAACACATCATCCAACATTTCCAATTACCAATGGAATTAATCACAGATTATTAAGCAATCTAAATATTTTGAGGAATCCAGTTGGATCCCTCCAACCTGTTTCCCTGCATCCACAGATGTTAGCACAATACCAATTCCACTTCGAGGTGGAATATCACGGTATATGGGTTTATATAATATCATCCGCTATTATGCGGCGCATAGGGTCTCATCTGCTATATAATGCGGGAAATCAATCACTCCAATATATATATATATATACTACTATATATAATATACCACAACCAATCAATTCAATCATTCAACCAAATATTTAAATTTAACTATTTAAATTTAAATAAAACACAGATGAGTGAGATTAACTCACCTTTCCTTTTTGATATTGCAATCCGATCCAAACCAGCTTGTTTCTTCCTGATTTTAGACCTTGTATAATATCATATGATTTTTATAAATATTTGAAATAAATCAGACCATTTATCTCGTTTTATAAATTACTTAACTAAGGATTTTATTTTAACTACTTCCCCTTTAAAAATCCTTAGTGACTAAAATAATTAATATGAGTAAATTAAATAATTAATCACTCAATCCAATATTTAAATTTATATTTTAAAAAAAATGTGTACTTATTTTATATTTTGAAACTACATACATATATATATAATAAATTATAGGCTTCAAAAATCCATTTTCACATAAACATTTCCAAACTTCTACTTTTCTTTTCAAATCTAGTCTACAAAAATAATTTTCCTAATTCAAATATGTGAGAGAGTTAATACATATATATATTTATTAAATTAAAAACATAATTATTTTCATATCTTACTGTACTTATATTTTCTTATCTGTATTCAAATATTTTTCTGAGAAATCAAGCTTAATCGAAAGGAGAAAGAATGAATACCTCTGCTACCCTCATCCTCACTGCAGACAATACCCTCCAAGGCACTACACTAAGTCAAACGAGTACCTCGACAGCAACATCGCCCATTGCTTTCGAAACCTTAACTTCGATCGCGCCATCACCTACTCGTCGAACAACCACTCACCGCCACTCCAACTTTACCCTACCACGCGCGCCCTCAAAGAAGTCGTGACCACAAACTTCGGTACCTCTTGCATGCTCGATCGCCGCTGCTTCCCAATCCAAGCTTGCGATTTCCCCGTTCGAGTATCGATCCAATGATGATTTCGTTCGATCTCGAATTGGAGGAAGGCTGCCAATTTCGAATTGAGGTAGGAGGAAAGCAAAACTCGCAATAGAAATTCGATTAAAGGAAAAGAAGAGGGATGAGTGCGTCTGATTCCGCTTAATAGGAATGAGGAAGGGAAGCGACATGATTTAATTAGAATTCGAACGAAGAAAGAAGAGAAAATACTCGGCATTTATTACCTTGTGTTGAAGTTAATTCGTTCTGTCTGATTTTGAAAGGAAACAACATGATTTAAGGATAATGGGTAGCGTATGGGAGAAAAAAGGCTACAATGCTTTTGGAAAGGACTGGAAAAGAGTTGACGTGAGATAATTTTAACTGCAGTTGACTAGATAAATAGTCAATTTAAATTCAAATTCAAATCGTTCCGTTAAATGCAACTTAAAAACTTAACCTCCTGCCGAGGTGTGCCGCCAGGCGTTTATAATGTTATACCCCTATTCCGAACACAATAGAAAAGGTTTCGAGCCCTAATTCGATCGTATGGAGAAGATAGCTTTTTGAACCCAGTTGTTATATTAAATTTCGATATAAATTTCAGCG
The DNA here is from genome assembly GCA_030737815.1 of Allium fistulosum. Taxonomy (NCBI): domain Eukaryota; kingdom Viridiplantae; phylum Streptophyta; class Magnoliopsida; order Asparagales; family Amaryllidaceae; genus Allium; species Allium fistulosum. Next base: position 572,646,212 of record CM060906.1, read on the forward strand.
CATTCATATATCGTACACTCACACAACCACTCCAATCACTACGAAAATTGAAATTCGATAATAATACACCATTACGGATCCAATGGAATTGGTTTCGTCGAATTCCGAGACTGTGCCTCGAAAGGCTATTTTTAAATATCGATTTGAACGATATAATTTCAAAACTAAACAAAACACTTTTAAATTCAATTGTAAAAGTTCTATCACACCCAGTATTATTAATATGAACTTTATAAGCCTTCAAATTATTTTTAACAAGCTTGAAACCCCAGATTTAAACTGTTACCCAACTTCAAATAATTTACTTTAATAATTAAATTACCAAATAAATAGTGATATTTGAAATTCAATTTAAAAATTCAATTTTAAATATTTAAATTAATTAAATATTCCAATTTCAAATGTCCAAAATCCCGGGTCGTCACATTCCTCCCCCCTTAAAAGAATTTCTTTCCCGCAATTACTGGTTAGAAATAATGATCCATAATCCATTAACTATTTCCTCAACCCAAATAGTTTTTAACAACTTGCCAAAACAAATCTTTTTATCAAAGACACACTAACCCTCTTTCTAACTTTCCAGCTTATCCATTAGTTCCAAACAATATTACTTATCAATTCAAATTTAAATTTGAAACCAAATTTTGAATTATCAAAATTTTTCTAACTCCTTAAATTTTCGAAATTTTTTGCCAGTGTCTCCTTTGCGCGGCTAGCTCGGTACAACTACAAAATGCCTCTACGGGCCCCCAAATTTCAAAAGAAAACAAAAGGCCAAGTGGCTAGAACAGAAAACCATCAAATTTCATACAGAAATTTAAACACATACCTTTTGTCGGGCAATTCAAATTTATCTTTTGAAATAAAAAAAAATCCCAATTTCTTTGCTTTTAAATACCTGCACCTTACTAAGCAATACTATCCAATTACAAAATTCAAAATTATTTTGTTCACTACTTTTACACATTTTAAATATTTGCTTTACTTAAGCCCGTACGATGCACATATATCATCCGTACGCAATATCACATCTGATCGCTCACTCGATCACACAATTTCACTTCCGAACTAGTATCGTCCATCCGACTTCCTAGTGCGGACTCAGATCTGGTTTCTTTATCAGAAACCGTCATTCTCCTTGCATAGCCACAAACTATGATAGAGAATATCCAGAATCAATCAAAATCCATATCCAGGGTTCGCCGTCGAAAATCGAGTGAAAAATCCCAACTCGGACCGATATAACTATCTCGAAATTATATGCTCGAATCTGGATCAAACCATTATGCGAATAAAATAATATACGTACATCCTACGTATTAATTTCAATTGATTATTAGCTATATCAATTCTCTTTTATTGACATTCATTTGATTTCTATTTACTTATTCACAATTTCCCTTTTCACAACTTTCAGTCTTAATCTTCATTCAATTATTCACTTAGTATATTTTTCCATTCCAAAATTATTTAGTATATTCCCAATACCAATTTACTTAAGAATTTCATTCTTCATTTCTTAAGTTCAATATAAATATTTCTTATATTTATTATTACTACTTCACTACTGAAGTTTATATTCAAATTGAACTCCAATTCCCTATAAATTTCAATTTGTCTCAATTCATTAATTATTTTCAAATCTCAATACTTTTTCCAATTTCCATTCAGATTTCCATCTTCAATTCTACTTGAATTCAATTTGTCTTCAAACTTTGAATATTGAATTTTATTCACCTTATCTCAACCCATATTTAATTAACCATTTCCTTTTATTAGTTTCACTTACTAATTTATTTAAAATCTCAAATAAAAGTTTATTTGCAAACTTTTTCTTCATTTAGTTTCTTCGTACAATTTCTTCGATTTCTCCTTACTTTACATACACAATTTTAAATTAGATTTGAATATTCAGTTTCAATTCTATTTGCTTACCAATTTTAAATCATTTGACATTAGTGAAAATTTAAAAAAAATTCTAACTCCCAAAATTTCGGAAAATTTTGGCAGTCTCCTTTGTACGGAGGAGCTTTTGCATTTTGACAAGAGATAGAAATATATATACATCGACCCACACGGTCGGAAAAAAAACAACAGTTCATATTTCCTATCTTTTATTGCATAGGCGTACCTCCATTTAGCATTTTTAAGCAAGCGGCTTGTTTATTTATCATTTTGCGCGACCAAATCCAACCATACGGCCTCCCTGTACCTGTACTTACTTAATTTAAACATGTAAGTATAAAATATATGCAACTCACTAACATTTACTTACTTCCAATAGCTAAACACATGCATTTTAAATTTTAATCCATTCACTTGCATCTCATTTTATTAACCAAACTAGTTTCATTCAAAACCATTTCATAAATCTCGACAACAGCCATTTCATACTTTACTTAAGTTAACAACTTAAGTTCATTCCCATTTTAAATTTAATTTCATTCTATTAAATTCAGTTAGTATATTCATTCAATCCATTTTAAGCTTTATTTCACATTCTCAATTAAAACATGTAAGTGCTAAATACATACAATTCACTAGTATTTCACTTATTTAAAATAGCTAAAACATGCATTTAATAAACAATGCATACCAAACAGTCTTTCATAATCAATTGTTGACAACCAATTCATATATTATTTCAATTGTTTCAATCAACCCATATACTATTTTCATTTAATTTAAATAGTTTACAACTTAATTGCTTACATTCAATTCATTTTTTTTATTGTCACGTTTACTTTAACTTAACTATTCTCCAAGTTAAATTTTATTCTAAACAAATTTCAAGTTTTTATAAGTTTTTCAAACCAATTTATTATTCCATAAACATTTTTAATTAACTTCCAGAGTTTTAAGCAATTTCTCAACACTCAAAATCACCTTTGAAATCAATTATCCAAAATCCTTTGCATTCCTAAAATCAAACCCAACTTTTGCAAACAATTTCAATTTAAAACAATTTGGTAGCAATTCCTCTTCTAGAAACTCGAAAATGAACATCGATGATGTTGCAGTCATCACCGAAGTTATTTTCCAGCGGTCGAAAGAGAGTTAAATGCTTTTATCTCTTTAAAACCCCTCCAAATATTTTTAAATTCCAAATTTCTCCAGATTTCAAATCCTATTCAAAAAAATATTTCCGAAATAATATCACCATTATTTCTCCAAAACCTTTGAAAACTATTTTCAACCTCAAAGGAATTTAAACTTCCCAAAATTCCAAATTTCAAATCCATCCAATTTATATTCAAACATTACTCTGGAATTTTTATTTCATTTCCAATTATAATTCACATTTACAAATTCCATTTTATTACCTGAATTTATTTCCTTAACTTTTAGTTATAATTCGATTTCTTATTCAATTTTACATTGAAACGATAATAATTTAATATTATCACTTCCTAACAACCAAGCATCCATATAGAACTATAATAATTTTTGAATTTTTTTTTCGTATACAAAAATAGTTTGGGTAAAATTATTTCATTTACCCTATTTTAAAACAATGTTATGTCGGTTTATCTTGTTTAAGAGTTTAGAAATCTCTATCGATAGCATGGCATCCCACATATCGACCAGAATCCATAAACACTCAACCGATAAATCAACACAATATAAAACAATTTTTATATTCACTAACAAATACGCGCTCATATCTATTAATATACTCAAACTCATTCTAGAGTACTATGGACTCTATTTCAAATGAGTAATCCCCACCAGAGCCAAGGTTCTCGCTTAACCTTCAGATCTGATACCACTGTAACAGCCCGAGTTTTCGAAATCAAATAAACAATCAATCAACCAAATATTTCATTTCATTTGAAAACGCCAAGTTTCTTAAAACATAGATTTTTATGATCTAAATCACTTTTCTCAAAAATATATACTTAAAACATTTAAAAGTAAAACTGCTTAAGTCACTTTACTCAAAATAATAGTTAATAAATTTTATAATAAATTCCCAAGTAAAATTTAAGCCTCAAAACTATTTAAAATAAAAGTTTTATACACAGTATAAATATTAGCAAATTTTCTTTTTAAAACATAGTGTCAATTTAACCTTTTAAAAGGATTACTACTAAAATTAATTCTGATAGGTTTACTTTAAAATTTTAAAACAGTTTAAAAATAATAATTTATCCAAAACATTCCAAAACACATTTTTAAACTTCTAGTTTATATTTTGAAAGCTTTTCTTTGAAAACATACTTAGTTTTCCAAGGAAATACGCTTCCCATCCTTCAAAAATAATCTCACTATTTATTTTAAAACAATTTGCACTTCTTATAGAAATTCCCACCGGAAATCTATACTTCTAAATTTATTCTCCGATAAATATTCCACTTCATTTGCTCTGATACCAAGTGAAACAGCCCGCAAACACGTACCCCTTGAATCGACACTATTCTCCAACATTTCGACTCAAAGTGAACAGAAATACGAACCATTTGGGTAAAAAGAAGGAGGTAGAAGAAGAAAATAGAACAACAACATAATCTAACCATCGCAGCGGAATAAAATATACTAGATAATAACTGATCTTTACACAAAAGCAAATCTGTTTTTGAAAACTCGGGCTGTTACAGTGGTGGTCTTTTGGTAATGGCAGAGGCAGTGTAGTGGTGGAGTGGCCGGAGGTTGGTCGAAGTGTAATGTTAGTAGCAAAAATTTGCAGAAGTGGTGTGATGTTGTAGTGGAGTGATGGTTAACATTGGTTGGTGCAGTATTTGGTTGTATGAAGGCTGTTTGGATTGCTGTAGAGGTTGGCTTTGATGGTTATGTTGATGGCAGTGATGAATATGGGGCTGCTGGTTGAAGTAGTAGGCAGTGAGGTGGTGACTGTTGTAGGTTTGGAGGAGTTGTAATGCACAGTTTGATGGTTGGAAGTGCACGGTTGTAATTGGAAGTGCACAGAATTGCACAGTGATGGTATGCGAAGTGTGTACGAGTTGGTGATGCAGGGTAATGGCTGGGGTCTGAATGTTAACAAAGGGTGAAGTGGAATGGTTGTAGTGGTGGAGTTGTGATTGTAGTGGAGTGGTTGGTCTGAAATGGTGATGGTTATTGAAGTGATTTGGTGTTAACGGTTGTAAGAGGCAATGCACAGAGAAGTGAAAATGTAACAAATTGTGTATTTTGTTTTGAAATAGAAAAATGAAGCAATTTAGGAGGAAGGATAGGCAGGGTAATGCAAGATGGTTGTTGTTGTATATGCTAGAGAAGGAGTGATGGCAGAGATGCAAAGTGCAGTGGTGGATTTGTAGCAGTGGAAGTTATGTGCACTGATGAATGGAAGAGGAGGGTTGTGTTGAAGATGGCAGTGGAAAGTAATTGCATGCAGTGGGAAGAAGTGAAATGTTGAAATGTTGCAGGCAGGAAGTTTGTATGTATGAAGTGTGAGGGAAATGAAACTGAAAAATGTAATTGTGTATGTTGTTTTGAAAATGTAAATACAAATGAAGTGAACTATATTTGTTTTGAAATGAAATTATGTATGTTGTTTTTTTTAAATGCAATAGAAATAAAACAGAACAAAAACAAACACAACTAAGTCAAAATAAATAAAAACAAATTGAACAAAACAAATGCTTAACATTATTTTTTATAGAAAAACAAAACAAAACAAATATAAACAACAAAAATAATTCAAAGAGTAAAATTAAAATCAAATTACAATTCCTCGGCAACGGTGTCAAAAACTTGTTAGATAGCGGCGGATTTTTCTATTGGTTAGAAAATCGCCGTTAAAATATTATCGTTATAAACCGCAAGCGCACGGCGTACAATTGTAGTACATATGCGAGTATGGGTCGATCCGTGGGGAATGAATTAAATTCTAATAATACTCAATCAAATTAACCTAAGTTTTCAAATTTGATTTAAACTAAGAAAAATAGCAAAAATTAAGCTAGAGCAAAGGTGAATAAACTATGGTAATAAGAACAATTTAGATGCAACTCCACTTCCAATTATTTATATAAATCAACACAAAATTCACTTGTAACCTACTTTTAAAAATATTAAGTAGAAATTATTAATGTGCTTATTATAAGTATAATTAGCACAACTTAAACCATCAAACTCTAACACATCATTCAAACCCACTTATCAACTCTCATGATCATGACATGAAATTAAAAATAAAATCTATTTTAAGTATGATCTATTTACTATTAATTAGTAACATAGACCATCAAATTTTGATTCTAGCTTAACTTTCATAATCAAAACCACTTAGACAAATGAACAAATAGCTTATGTTTACAATGGAATAAGCATAGCCTATTTGAGATGTTAACGTAGGCTATCAAAACTCAATAAAATAGAAACGTAAACCACCATCATTCATATTTTCCATTAAGCAAAATAAGAGAGATCACAAATGAAATCATATTGTTAATTTAATATGTTTCATGAGAGCTTCATCATCCCTAAATTAAAGGGGTTTAGCTACTCATATTTGAAAACATTTTAACATAAAGTGATTTCAATATAAACATAAATGAAGAGAAGTGCTAATTAAAAGAAGAAGGAACTAACTACTTGCATAAAATAAATCTAAACTAATTGCATGAATTAAAAGAGAGCTTAAGAGAATAAAAGAGCATAAAAGAAAGCATAAATAAATTGCATGAAAGTAAAAACAAGACTAAGAAGCCCTGAAAGAAACTTTTATTTACCTTTGATTTTGTGATTACAACTTGCAGAAAAGGTAAGAAGATAATTACATAAGACATAAGGGGTATTTATTCATGCTTAAAACCCCAATTCATTTTTAGAGGACTACCTAAAATGCCCTTTAGGAAGTGTAACCTCCAAGTAACCATTAGGGAATTAATTAATCTCCATTAACATGCCTTTAAACCTCCATTAACATATGCATGTGCTTTTAATTTTGGACCATATGGTAGTGGGTTAGTGGGCTCCTCCATGTTGCATGAATTCATTTATTTCCAATCTTAATTTGCCTTCAACATATGTGCATGCATTTATCCATGAAAGCTTCTTCAATTTGTTCTCCATTTCCTACAATTAAACATAAAATACACAAATAATTTTTCTCAAATTAAATCATACTCAAATTTACCATTTTACCCCCCAAATGAAGGTGAATTAATGATGATTTAAACCAATTTAAATTTTAGTTTAAACATATAAAATACCATAATATGCTCATTTATTTAAATAAAAGTAGATTAAATACAGAAGTAAAAATATGCACTTTTACGTGTACATCAGTTAACTAAAACTCTAAAGTTCGGAGGAGATCGATCGATGATTGGACCAATCGGCACCAATTGACCATATTGAGCCTGTGGTGTCGAAGAAGTAGGCGTTGCTGCAATCGTTTGCGAAGGCATAACCAATATCGATTCCCCTTCCGAAGGAATTGGGCTTCCTCCATTGGATTTACGTTGAAATGATGGATGCTTCATTCTATATAACAGAACTTGTATCCAACGTGGCCAGGTAACTCTATTTTTAGCTAGAAATCCCCATATGTTTAACGCTTGAATTCCGAAAAGATGTTGACTTGTGCCAACTCATCGGATTCCAAGCGTTGACTTGGGCAAATGCAGTGTGTTATATATGTGAGACGGGCTCGGTGTTTCGAACACTATGAACGCTCTATCATGTGTAGATAGCTCACTCGCAATAGAAAAAGAAAAAGGATTTTCATGTCATTCATTGAAGTTATTCCTTCCACACTTACCCGTTATCGATCAACGACCGATAATGAATTCGTTGTCCAAAGCGACACGGAAAGCTCTTTCTATTCTCAGGTACATCGAGCATGCAATAGTAAAACTAATTTGGGATGATCAAGTCCATAGTAAACCGCCTCATCGAAATCATCGAGGCCACGTGCAAGTCGATTTTGATTTATTAGACGATGATAGCAGAATGCGCCAATTGCAAGACACAACCACACTATCTACCTCTAATAAATCGCAATCAACTCACTTCGTTCACCATCCTCATAGATCTTCCCGAATTCATCAGTCATCACCACTAATACAATAACCACGTCATCACCAACCTTAGATCGAAAGCAAACTTTAACGACCCGTAAATTTTAATGGTTTTAATAAAGTAATTAATTGAAATTTTGTAAAATTTTTAATAATAAAATTTTGAAATAAAAATTTGATATTTGGAATACATCTATTTAAACATAGCAACCGGTAAATTTTGATCAAATAATATTGAAGTTTATTTTCTTGTGCAATTCTATTCCAATTTAAACCAGTTAAAATTGATGATAATAGAATGTTTCCCAAATCTGAATATTTTTCTATAGAAAATTTGTAAATCATCTTCTGAGTGAGATGCCATATTTCGTTTCTCCAAATTTTGACTTCTCTCGCTCCGTCTATCTTATTTTCGACAAATTAGCAGCATTTTCGGTACCGATTATCGACTTTTGATAGGATAGTCGTACCACTGATATTTGTATACCGTTTTGATCGTCTTGTCATGCTGATCTCTACGGTATATTCAATTCTGTGTTTTGAAGTCCGGTACGCGGTAGAATCTGCGGACCGTATCGATACCGGTTCTGAGCTCTCTGGTTTACTTGTGACCATTGGTTTATCCATCAAAAACTGTATAGCCTTTTTGCATTTACAATTCTCTCAATGTGACTATTGGTTTTCACTATCTTCAAAATAACCTTCGATTTTTCATATTCCTTCCGTTCAAAAGAAATTTCAAATGCCACATCATTTTCATTTTTGTTTTCACCTTTTCTCCCTGCTTTCCTTTAATTCCATGCACGACCCAATCACCTCCCCATGCCTGCCTCCTTTCGGCCTTCCCACTAACTACCGACCTAAACCCAAAACTACAGAACCCCCTCTTCCTAACCCATCCGCCCCTTGCCTCACCTCCTCCGACCCGGTCCACGAACCCCAACACTAGCGTCCGATCTCCACTCCTAGCCTAGCTGAACCATGCTCTCCTCCCACCTTCAATTCGAGAGTGAGCCACCACCCCTTCTTCTTGCAGCCGAGACCATAGCAGCCACATCACAGTCGTGAACACCAAGCTTTCCTCTGACAGCTCCTCATTGTTATAGATAGGTAATTTTTTGTTGTTATATATTGTTTCTAAAAAAATTTTAAAGTTGTGATTTTTATACATTAGTTTGTATGTGTTTATGAAGTATGCATACGTTTGATATATATAAGTTATATAAGTGTTGTTATATATATTTATCCTATGTTATAGTATGATATATATATATATATGCAGTGTGAATATTTATCTATTTATTGCATATGGTTATGCGTTTATAATGTTTATATATATACCAGTTATTATATATTTGTTGTAAGCATACTTTGATAGTTATATAGCTCATATGTTCTGGTTTTCTCATATATTTTTATTTTTAAGTATTAATATTAAAGATATAGCATGTAGGTAAGTGTTTTGCACTCTATAAGTATATTTATATATTTCAAAATATATAGTATATAGGCTTTGAGCTGTAACTTTGAATTTGATTTTTTTATAAGGTTCTTATATTTTTGTTTATATTCTACTTTTACAGTTTTAAATATGTGAATATATGTAAGATCTAGTTTACAATATTATAGTATAAAATCTTTGAGCATGTTAGTTACATAAGTATACTAGTCTATATTATATATATGTACTGGAAGTATGGTTTTGTAGTGCTATTTATATGTATACTACTCGTGTAGTTTGTATAAATATATATAAGTTATAATACGTATGTTTATATAAATTTATGTTGATCTGCTGAATGGTATATAATTTAAAAATAAAGTAAGTACTTGATTTTATAATAGTTTTGGATCTGAATTCTTAGCCTCCTCTCTGTTAAAGTTGTATATGTTATATATAATTCCATATAATAGCATAAAAGTTTGGCTTGTTTTGGAAGTATGTAGAGAAGTATTTATGTAGTTTAAATTTTTGATAGTATAATGTACATAGTTTTGTTTGCTTTGTATATATTTATATAAGTGGTCTCGGCTGTATAAACTTTATAGATAAATATATATATGTTAGTATGTGTTTTGGTTTGAAATATATAAAGATATTTTAGCATGTGTGCACAGTTTACAGCAGTTGATTTATGGTTTTACTAGTTTGTTATGTAATTGGTTTGCATTTTTGGTTTAGGATATAGTACAATTTTAGTTTATGTAAATAAATAATGATATCCTGGGAGTATACTTATGTATATATTACATAAGTGATTGTTTTATAATATCTGTTGTTTGAATATAGTTTACAAAATTATAATATATATATATATATGTGTGTGTGTGTGTGTGTGTTGAAGATGATTTGAACTGATCATGAAAAGATTTTATTTTTTTATATGGTGTGTATAAATTTAATGTTGATGTTTTTTAAACTAAATATATGTATACAGAGATTTATCCTATTTGGGTTTAGATTTAATAATTATGAGATATTCATCTATATGTGTGTGTATATAGATTTTTGATTTTGATGTATGTGTTTTAAAATTTTATATTTATTTTGAGAATATATATATATATATATATATATTAAACTTTATTTGTGTTTGAATTTAATATCAATTTGAAATTTATGTTTTGAAAATTTATATATATGTAATATATCTTGTTTCATCGATCTCGTGCCACCTTAATTTATCATCTCGATTTTAATCTATCGCGGTAACTTCTAGCTTGTGTGTCCCGTGTCTTGCTTGTATTCGTGTGTGTGTCTGTGTCACTGTTCTCATTCTCGTTCATCTCTAGCCTCGGAAGGTGAGCAATCATTCACGATTAAAGTTCTTATATTTATTAAATTTGATTTCAATTGAAACGACAATTGAAATATGATGCTGTTAGTTATTAACATTGCTATATATATATGCCATTTCTGTATTTGTTCACCTGTGAAATCTGACACCATTATCTGTTATTTATCACTGATGATATATGCCAGTTACTGATTGTTATATTATTTTCATATCTGTTATCACTCTGCAAGTTCCCTGTTAGTATATAATTCACTATGGGTTGAAATGATACATACCCGAACGATCTGTAGAATAAGAGAAAATCGTTATGGGTTGAAATGATAACCCCAAGCGATTTTCACTGACATTGAATTTGGGATTGCGGGTTGAAAAGATATATACCCGTATATATTTAAATTACGAATTGAAATGATAAATATCCGTATCACTTGACCATAGGATAGAAAATTATATACAGACACCATTGGTCTATATATATATAAAAATATTTTGAAAATGATTTCTATGGTTTTGAAAAGAAATATATGGTTTTAATAAATATTGATTTTAAAGATTTATTAAAGTTGATTTAATAAAGTTGATATAATATGTTTAAGTATTTATTTAATATCTATTTTCAAATATAGAGTTTATAATGATTTTTAATAAATTCAGATTTGAAATTTATTTGAAATTATATTTGTTTAAGAATTATACTTAAATAAGTTTGATCTAAAATTTATTAAATTTGAAATTTTACAGATATGTTTTATAACTTGAATTTGATTAAAACTGACTTAAATGAATATTTCAAATTTATATAAATTTAAATGGGATATTTTATTTATTTAAAATTTTAAATTGAAGCTGTATTTAGATGTTATTGAAATGATTAAGTAAATATTTCAAAACTAAATAATAGTATAGTGAATTTGATATATATGAAATTATCGAATCTAATTTTGAAATATTGAATATATAAAGCTTTGAAATATATTGAAATTGAAATGGCTTATTTTATGGTTCAAATATGTATTTGAAATCGATAATTTAAAATGGTTTATTGAGAAACTGAATCGAGTTGAAGTTGAAGATTTGAGATTTAATTAAATTTGAATTTTGGAATTCGAGTTGATTTGAATCGATTTGTGAAATTTGAGGAAACTATTTATGATATAAAATATTTTTAAATTATATTTAAACTATATTTTTATTTTACTTTATAAACTATTTTAATATAAATCATCTTTAATATAACCTATTTTTATATACTAATTATTTCAATATAAACCATTTTGACTTATAATTATTTTTATATAAACTATTTTATTTTATAAACTATTTATTATATACTATTATTAATATCTAAGCTGTTAAAGGAAAGTGTTATGATTTCCAAAGTTATGAATTTTAAAGTATTATGATTTCCAAAAGGTTATAATTTCAAGTGTTTGGTTTCGAAAGTGTTATAAATTTGAAAGTACTATGATTTTGAAAATTAATATATGTGAAGTGAAAAATGATATTGTTTTGATATGGTTTTAAAATGGAAATGATATTTTGGTTTGAAGTATAAACTATTTTGAAATGACCGCGGTGTTATAATAACGATTGGTTGTTAAAGAGACCGGGATCGAATATGGGCATACTCTTTGTCGATACTGAAAACCACTTTAACAACTGTGTACGCAGTGGAGATTCCAGAATGAAGTAGGACGGTGGCGACGATCCTAAGGGTATATACGTGGACCCAACTCCCGTGAGTTGGCATAAGGTGGCTAAAACAGGAGCGATTCCGGGCCAATGAGGTAGCTCCTCTGATCAGACACACTCCATCGTATGCCATTCTATTACTTTGTGATTGATTTGTTGCACACCCTTGATTCGGGAGTGTGACTCGAGTTGGGCGATTGCTGCGGCCAACAGTCCGGATGCGTAATTGGTATATCTACCCTGGCATTGCCTTGTTGTGCCATGTCACCTACCCTAGCGTGCTTTACTATGAGTTTGATTTGTTTCGTACCTATGGAGTATCCTCTGGTAGCTCCAGTTTACGGGGTATTACGGTACTGTATAGACTATTGGCATACCTAAAAATGTGTTAAGGTGGAAAATGTAAAGCCTTAACGCTATTTTTAAATAGTATACTTTACTAAAGACATTATTATAATAGCGTATATTACTACATAGTAGATAGTTTAACGGATCCTTAGAGGATGGTTATCCCAAACATCCTTTAAGTTACTGTATTTCAGTTGATATTTCACTTGAGTTGGATTTATTGAATATAAGAATGTTAATCCTGACTCGAGTGTTTTGTGTTTTGCTTTACGCTTGGGTCAGACTGAGTGATACAGCATTTGAGACTCACCTTTGGAGTTGGAGCTTCGCTTGGAGATCCATCTATCGATTCCGCTTTCAGTTATTCAGTTGATTCCAATGATGTATTCAGGTCTTGTATTTGGCTATTGTATTGAGACATCTATGTATTCGTGACTTCTGTTGTATCTTGTTTAACTCTGTTATATATATATATAGTAGCTTCATGAACTACTATTCTTTTGTTTCCGCTATTGTTATTACTCTATGTCTGTAATTCTGTGATTATTTTATTTACTGTATATGTTGAGTTTTGCCAAATTTAAATTAACAATCTGATATTTTGAGCAATTCAAATCCGACATGTACGGATGCGAATGGTTGAAAATTTCAGGATGTTACACAAACGGGTTCAATTTCAGGTTCGTGGCGATCCAGTCTAGGACTAGCGATCTACAGGGTCGGCAGCAATCCAAAAAGCTGTGGTTCTGGCGCTAGGGTTTGACTCGAGGTGATGACTCGGGGAAGCTGAGGTCGGCGGCAATAGGCTACGGTGATAGAGGTCAACAGCGGCGGCTGTAGAGGCTGGTTAGGGTTTGGTCTCGTGGTTAGCTCGGGTCGCAAGAAGAACACGTGAACAAAGGCAAGTGAAAAGGGTCGGTTCGAGCAAAGCAAAGTAGGGGATTGTTTGCAAAATTTTGCTAAGTCTATGGATCGCTAGTGATCCATAGACTATGGATCGCTAGCAGTCCATCAGGTTGCAACCGATCTTCTCCAAATTTGCCAAGCGTGATCTATAAGTTGTTTACAAGAATCTTGAAAATTGTTGGATCAGAATTGATTTGTTTCTATGGGCAACGAAGATTCACATCGAAAGCTCAACAGACGGCTGAATAGTCAAAGCCAAGTTCGCATGGTAACCTCGACACAATCAACTTTATTTCACAAAATGGAAACTCAAAAGCAGTTACTTCCAAAGCACACCATTTTTCCAACGAAGGAATACTTTGGGTGGCAAATGTTAACTGGGTTTTTACCCAAGCTGGAATCCAAATGAGTTAGAACATCTAGGCTAAGCCAAAACAACTCAACAATCAACGAGAAGGACCAGAATAATAGGCCAAGAAGTATTCAAGAAGAATTACCTAAAAATCCACTAAAGGGACGGATCGTTAGCGATCCATCACCCAAGTACGCTAGCGATCCATAAGGATGCTCCATGGATCATTCTAGCCTCTTGCATGAACCAATATCTTTTCTAGGGACATTTTCTAAATTTCATAGTATTCCAAGCAACTTAGTTCGATAAGTGAACATTCATCTTGTTCAAGTTGCAGGACAATCTAACCCGTGGGTGAACCATCACCAAAATAAGGCAACAAGCTACGAAATTATGTGGAGAGCAGCTACATAAGGCAAGGGTGCAACCCAAAGAAAGAAGCCCAAAAATTCCCTAAGTACATGGATCGCTAGCGATCCATGCCCTATGGATCGCCAGCGATCCATCAGATTAGGTTGGGTCATTATGAAATTTTCAGTGCACCTTCTTATCATCGAGTGTAGGCTTCTGGCAAAGTAGGCTAGCCCAATAGCTCTCCAACCTCTACAAATACAATCCTACCTGCAACATAAAGGGGGTCTTTTGGACTAGTTACTGGAACTCTGTAGAGATTATTCTTCACTCTTCTCCTCCCACACAATAGTCATATAGCGATTCGTTGTGATTCTCCAATAAACTCTTATACTTGTGACTTGATCTAACTTAGAAGATACAATCATATTGTAATCCGATTCAACTTGTAACAGCAGTCAGTTGATAAAAAGTTAAAAAGTGGATGTAGGCTTCATTAACAGTTGAACCATTATAAAAATCTTCTTGTTTTTTACTATTTCTGCTCTTTTTACATTTATTTTCTATATAATTGCTTTGTAAGAACAGGGCGGGTGCTTTCAAGCTCAATCCAGGATGTTGGTCCATTTTTGGGTAAACAATGACCTTGTAAGCACTTAAAATAATAGTATGCGGTGTTATTTAAAAACATAGACGAAGAGGTGTGGCTTTGACCTAGATAGATCATGAGGTGCTGATGCCACTGATACTAAATTGTCAACGAGGTCGACTTCGACCTACTCGGAAGCATTTCATAGCTATCGAAGTAATTATCCTATGCTTCCTTTTACCTCGACTTTGGCACTCAAGGATACGATGCTTCTATAGGCACGAAGATGATACATGCGACATGGTATTACCGTGACTATCTAGAAAACTGATTTACTACTAATAAAAGTAAATACTTTTCACCAAATCATTCTTTTTTTCAAATTTCTTTTGGATAATAAAATTTATTTACCCAAACCTTTTCAAAAATATATAGCATATCAGTTGTAACGACCCGTATTTTTACGGATCGAAACATCGCAAAACAGTTGACATTAGGTTGCATTGTTGATAAGTTGTCCATAGTCTAAGTCCTAGGTCGTAGAGTTGTTAGGTCGGAGTAGTCGACCTAAGAAAGTGGAGCGACCTAAGGATTTTGGGGATAGGTCGTATAGGAGATAAGTCGTGGGGTAGGTTAGGTCGAGTGAGCGACCTAGGAGATTGGAGCAACCTAAGGTTTGAGAGACTTAAGGAAAGGCAGCGACCTATGGCAGTTAGCGACCTAGTGGTTAGCGACCTAGTGGTTAGCGACCTAGTGGTTAGCGACCTAGTAGTTAGCGACCTATTAGTTAGCGACTTAAGAGCTAATGGTATAAGAGTTAGCGAGTTAGCGTAGTTAGGTCGTGAGCGACCTAAGTTCAGTAGTGGAGTAGTTAGGTCGTTAGATGACCTAAGGTGTTAAGTCGTATCCTAGCTAAGTTAGTTAGGTCGTGAGCCTCTGTGTTGAGTTAGGTCGTGAGCTTCTGTGTGTGTTAGGTCGCGTGTGTGTTAGGTCGCGTAAGAGCTAAGCCGCATCTTTGTTAGGTCGTAGGTCGCGTGGATGCGCATGCGTTAGGTCGTAGAAGCGCAGATGTGTTAGGTCGTTGGATCTGTAAGTCGCGCGCATGCGTTAGGTCGTAGGTTTTAGGTCGTTGGTTCTTAGGTCGTGGACGACCTAATAGCGAGCGGACGACCTAAGGGGATTTCTGCCTATAAATAGGCGGGTTCTTCTTCATTTTTGGGATTCGGATTTTGAAGCGACGAAGTGCTGCCATTTTGAGAGCTCGAGTTCTACACTTCTTCACTTCTTTTCTCCACTTTAATCTTGTGCTTCCTTCAATCCAAATCAACGATCCAGGAGCTTAGATTGAAGATCTACATCCATCGAAGAGAGATTTCATCGTTTGAAGCGGATTTGTGATAGATCGAGTTAGATCCTTCGCTGTCCAGATCTGAAGTGGGTTGTTTTTGAGGTGTTTAGGTGATTTGGTGAGTGGTGATTATCTCTCACACGGATCCAAAGGAGTATATCGGATCGTTGGTTTGATTTGGTGTTAAATTAGTGATTTCCATGCATTTCTGTAAACTTAAGTATAGATCTATTGTTCATGATGGTTTGACATCCATTTTACTACATGATTAACCTATGCAAGTTCATTCATCAAGTTATAGAGATATTACTCATGTTTTCATGCTTGTTAGACTTTAGACTCTTTATTTACAAAATTGCCATTATTGTTATAATTGTTCATTAGATCATATTTGAATGCTTCATTACTTGGATTAATGTTTGACTTGATTGATTGCTATGAATTAGATGATTGATGATTTGATTTAGACAAGATGGTCGAAGATAATTCAAAAGCTAAGGGAAAGGCTTTTGAATTGGAAAAGATGCTCGTGGCATATGTGGCGGATGATGAAGCTCACATGGATAGATTTGATGATGATGTTGAGATGAGACTTTGCTATGATGATGATGAGGCGAAGCATAGTATGAGATAGTCTTGGTCTTATCCAGACGGGATCATTCTAAGCATGTTGATAACTTGGTGAAATGGTTCGAGTTTGAGGAAAATGGTTTGCTCGAGAGGCGCTTGAGCTAGTATGGAAATAGTCGTCGGAGAGGATGACTAGAAGGCTGAGATCTCATCGTTGTTGAAGGTTCTAGCATGCTCAAAGCAAGAGTACGTTGGGCAGATTCGATAGTCCCTGAAGGCTACTGATTGGTAGTCGAGTACTCTGGGCAGATTCGATAGTCCTAGGCACGTGCTGCGACGACGTGTGGAGTTATGTCTAGAACTGGGGTTTCCATTAGCCCTTGACGGACGGATGAAAGAATGTGTCGGTCATTCAATTAACGATGATATCGAAGCATGATAACAGTGATAGCCAGAGTCATGGATGTTTGGTTGTATCGTCATTCGGTCTCAAGAGCGGTATTTTCTGGGTGCTTATCTGATCTTGGTTTAGGCCTTGGGGGTTTGTACTTGGAAAGCATCACCCTTGACTCAAGTGATAACTTCTTTACTTTAAATTGTATGCTTTGCTATGTTTGCTTCTGCTTAGTGTGTGTCTGGGGGCTATCACTGTAGAAAGAGGTGGAGTGGGGGGGATTGGATTCCTATTCCTTTTTCCTTTATGCTCTTTTGGTACGTTGTTAGTTAATTTACTGCTCACTAAGACTGTTGTCTGACTCAAGGCTTTATGTTTAATTCTTATTGCGTTGGGTTGTTCGTCCATTTTGGGACGGGCAGACTAGGTAACAGGTGACAGTTGCTGTTCTTGCTTTCCACGATGCTGATGACGAAGACGAGCTGGAGGATTGCATATTGTTTTCTTACTATATGTACTGGATGTTCCGCTGCTGGTATATTCTCTGAGTGTTATGTAGTGAGGCTTGATGTATTGACTATTCAGATGTTTGTATTCAACTATTATAAAGTTTTATATGATGACATTCTATTCTGTGAAGCTTCACTATATATATATTCTATTGTATTTTACCCATGCGCTGTGAGTATACGATAGATTCTGTTGTTTTAATGTACCCTGACAATCGTCCATGGCTGCCTGACACACTTTACAGCGCACTATCTCTAGGTTCAGTGCGGGTGTCGTGGGCGGTCGTCACATTTGGTATCAGAGCATTGGTTAATCGATTTTACCCAACGCTCGCTGACGTAACTACGTATGAGAGACGTAATTGTATTTTGATGGATGATTACTATATATAATATAGTAGCCTAGTAGAGTTTGAGTCCTTTATGAAGTTGTTTCTCAAGGTGTGCTAATCATTCCTTTTTATAGATATTAAGGATGAGTCGAAGAGGGAGACCAGCTGCTAGGGAAGGCCGTGCTGTTGAGGGGGCTGCTGATTATGTTGCTATGTTCGAAGCTATGATGACTTCGATCATGAGAAGGATGCTAGCTCCGGGGCCATCAGTAGATGTTGGAGTTCAAGTTCAAACTCCAAGACCGGTGGATTTTGCTAAGCTGTGTAAAGATTATACTGCTCTTGGAGGAACGGTTTTCTTAGGAACAGAATCAACCATTGAAGTCCAGAGGTGGATAGATGCTTGTAGAAGGATCTTTGGTGATTTGGGAATTGAGGATGCAACTAAGAGGAAGTTAGCATCAAGACAGCTTCAAGGGAGAGCTTCTGATTGGTGGAACTCTATCACCATTGATACTCCGGAGGAAGAAATTACTTGGGAGCAATTCCAAACCAGATTTGAAGCTAAGTTCATTTCTACGGCTCAGAAGTCTGTTCTGTTTAAGAAGTTTGTGGAGCTCAAGCAAGATGGAAGACCAGTTCTTGAGTATGTTTCTGAGTTTGAAGCCTTGTCCAAGTATGCCCGGTCGTATATTGAATCTTCCTATCAAAAGAATGAGAAGTTTGTGACAGGCTTGGACAGTTATCTTGGAAGACAGTTGGTGGATCATTTGGACGATTCATTCGAGAAGCTTGTGGAGAAAGCCCTCAGGCATGAGAATCTATTTCCTAAGGAGGGATCTGTTGTTGCTGTGACCAAGGGAGAGTCTAAACCACAGCAGGGTGGAAATAAGAAGAGGAAGCAGCAGCAGCAAAAGGGTAAGGATGGCCAGAAGAAGCCAAAGGGCGAAGTGACCTACTACAATTGTCAACAGAAGGGCCATTTCTCTAGGGATTGTAAGAATCCGAAGGTGCCGATGAAGTGTCACAACTGTGACAAGCCGGGGCATGTTAGGAAGAATTGTCCAGAACCGCGGAAGGACAAGCAGATTGTGCAAGCTTATGCTTTGGGGGCTGTTCCATCATCTTCGAAAGCTCCTACCGCTAAAGAGAAAGGAAAGAGTGTAGTGGTTCAAGGTACTCTTTTCCTATGTGGTGTTCCAGTTAGAGTGCTATTTGATACTGGGGCATCACATTCGTTTGTTTGTAATGAGCTTGTAGGCCGGTTAGGTTTAGAACCGGGTATTGTTGATAGGCCATTGGTTGTGACTAATCCAGTTGGGGGTTCGTCTTGTCTGTGTATGCTATGCCGTGGTCTGATTGTATCGAGTCATGATTGCTCTTTTGTTTGTGATTGTTTTGTTCTGAACTTTGCGGGGTTCGAAATTGTTTTGGGTATGGACTGGCTTAGGAATTATGCGGCAAAGGTTGATTGTGAAAGGTTGGAGGTGACAGTCGAGAATGTGGAGGGGCGAAAGATTGTGATACGATGTAAGCATGAAGAAGGCGTCTTCATGAGCTTCATGTATTCGTTGGTTGTTCCACGGGATGGACTGTCATCGTTGCCAATCGCTAATGGATTTGAGAATGTCTTTGACGAGGTCAAAGGGTTACCGCCGCATAGAGAGATCGAGTTTCGTATAGATCTAGTTGAAGGAGCCAGACCTGTTGTGATGCCTCTTAGGTGGATGGCGCCTAGGGAACAGCAGGAGTTGAAGGTGCAGGTTGATGATCTTTTGCAGAAAGGATTCATTCGGCGTAGTGTGTCCGAATGGGGTGCACCAGTTGTGTTTGCAACCAAAGCGGATGGATCGTTGAGGTTGTGTGTGGATTATCGTGAGCTGAATAAGGTGACTAAGAAGAACAAGTATCCATTGCCAAGAATAGATGACTTGTTTGATCATCTTCACGAAGCTAAGGTGTTTTCTCAGATGGATTTGGCAACGGGATTTCACCAGTTGAGGGTGGCTAAGGATAGTGTGCCGAAGACTGCTTTCTGGACACCATCCGGTTTCTTTGAGTGGCTGGTAATACCGTTTGGATTGACTAATGCGCCAGCATATTTTGTGGATCTTATGAATAGAGTGTTCAGAGATCAGTTGAGCAAGTTCGTACTAGTGTTCGTGGATGATATTCTGATTTATTCCAGAACTGAAGAAGAGCACGAGACGCACTTGCGTATTGTTTTGGAAATCTTACGGAAACATCAGCTGAAGGCTAAGTTTTCGAAGTGTCACTTCTGGAAGAGTGAAGTGAGGTTCTTAGGCCATGTCATCTCTGGAAATGGAATAGCGGTTGATCTCGCCAAGGTGGCAGCAATCCAGGATTGGGTCAGACCTAAGAATGCATCTGATGTGAGAAGTTTTCTTGGATTTGTAGGATATTATCGTCGATTTATCAAAGACTTTTCCAAGGTGGCTGCACCATTAACAGGATTGACGAAGAAGAACCAAGTATTTAGATGGGATGCTAAGTGTGAGCAAGCTTTCGGAATCCTGAAAGAGCGATTGACGAGTGCTCCTGTTTTGACTATTCCAAGTGGGAATGATGAGATGGTGGTTTACACCGACGCATGTGGTACAGGACTTGGAGCAGTGCTGATGCAGAGGGATAAAGTTGTTGCGTATGCAAGTCGACAACTGAAGCCGCATGAAAGGAATTATCCGACTCATGATTTGGAGTTAGAGGCGATTGTATTTGCTCTGAAGGTGTGGAGACATTATCTATTGTGAGTTAGATTCGAGTTGTTTACAGATCATAAGTCGTTGAAGTATCTTTTCTCCCAAAAGGATTTGAATCTTCGGCAGCAACGATGGCTAGAGTTTTTGGCATCATATGATTTTGGTATAGCTTATACTCCGAGAAAGGGTAATGCAGTGGCAGATGCGTTAAGTCGAAGACATGCAGGATTGGGAGCCATGTTTTCAGAATGGAAGAATCTCGAGTATTTAGCTGGATTTGACTTCAGGCCCAGATGTGAATTGGAACCTGAGATGTTGGCAAACTTATCGATAAGACCAACTCTTGTGGAAAGGATTGGCGAGAGCCAAAAGCGAGACGATAAGCTTGTCAAGATTATCCGTGATTTGGAATCTGGATTGGACCCAGAAAAGAATAAAGGATTCGAGGTCGATCGAGAAGGTTGGCTTCGGAAGCAAGGACGACTAGTTGTTCCCGATATAGATGAATTGAGGAATGAAGTTCTGAAGGAAAGTCATCACTCGAAGCTGACAATTCATCCAGGTGGAAATAAGATGTATCGGGATATGAAGAGAACCTATTACTGGGAAGGTATGAAGAAGGATGTCGGAAATTTTATTTCCAAATGCATGAACTGCCAGTTGGTAAAAGCCGAACAGAAGAAGCCAAGTGGATTGCTTCAGCCATTAGAAGTTCCTACATGGAAGTGGGAGCAAATATCGATGGATTTTATTGATGGGCTACCTAGAACAAGAACGGGAAATGAAGGGATTTGGGTCATCGTAGATCGTCTGACTAAGAGTGCAAGATTCATTCATGTTCGATCGACTAGGACTGCATCAAAGTTGGCTGAGTTGTATGTTAAGTGGATAGTTTGATTCCATGGTATTCCGAAGAGTATAGTGAGCGATCGAGATCCATTGTTCACTAGTGGATTTTGGAAGAGCTTTCAGGAAGTTTTGGGAACCGAGTTGTGTTTGAGTACAGCTTATCACCCTCAAACAGATGGTCAGACCGAGAGAGTCAACCGAGTTTTGGAAGATCTCCTCAGAGCTTGTGTTTTGGATTTCGGAGGATCATGGGAAGATCACCTTCATTTGGTGGAATTTTCGTATAATAACAGTTACCAGTCAAGCATTGGTATGGCACCGTATGAGGCATTGTATGGGAGACCGTGTAACTCTCCGACATGTTGGTTAGAGACCGAAGAAAAACTGATACTTGGGCCAGAGATGATTCGACAGACTTCGGATTGCATAGAGATCATTCGGCAACGAATGAAGGCAGCCCAAGACCGATAGAAAAGTTATGCCGATAAGCGTCGTAAGGATTTGGAATTCGACGTAGGTGATATGGTTTTTGTGAAGATTTCTCCACTGAAGAATGTTATTCAATTCGGGAAGAAAGGAAAATTGACTCCGAGATTTGTTGGGCCATTCCCGATCATCGAGCGAATTGGAAAGCTCGCCTACAGATTGGAGTTACCAGAGAAGATGTCGGGTGTGCACAATGTTTTTCATGTATCGTATCTACGGAAGTATGTGCACGACTCGAATACAGTGGTTTCTGCTGATAGCTGTGAAGATTTCGAAGTTGATCCAGTCAATAAGAGACCTCGTAAGCCGCTTCATGTTGTGAAAACCGACACGAAACAGCTTAGGAGGAAGGTAGTTAAGTTTCTCAAGATACAATGGAGTGTTGATGATAACGACTGTACATGGGAGGTGGAAGAGAGGATGAAGGCAGCTCATCCTGAACTCTTCAAGGTATGGCCCTAAGGTGTCGTGTCATCTAACGACATTGTAACTTGTTCTAGTTTTAGAATTCTACATGCTAAGCTAGAATTGGATGCATGGTTTGTTGATTGCTATGGATGGTAGGCATGCAGAATAGTCTTTGATTGCTCTGTTTGTTTGGAATTTCGGGGGCGAAATTCCTAAGGGGGAGAGAATGTAACGACCCGTATTTTTACGGATCGAAACATCGCAAAACAGTTGACATTAGGTTGCATTGTTGATAAGTTGTCCATAGTCTAAGTCCTAGGTCGTAGAGTTGTTAGGTCAGAGTAGACGACCTAAGAAAGTGGAGCGACCTAAGGATTTTGGGGATAGGTCGTATAGAAGATAAGTCGTGGGGTAGGTTAGGTCGAGTGAGCGACCTAGGAGATTGGAGCAACCTAAGGTTTGAGCGACTTAAGGAAAGGCAGTGACCTATGGCAGTTAGCGACCTAGTGGTTAGCGACCTAGTGGTTAGCGACCTAGTGGTTAGCGACCTAGTGGTTAGCGACCTATTAGTTAGCGACTTAAGAGCTAACGGTATAAGAGTTAGCGAGTTAGCGTAGTTAGGTCGTGAGCGACCTAAGTTCAGTAGTGGAGTAGTTAGGTCGTTAGACGACCTAAGGTGTTAAGTCATATCCTAGCTAAGTTAGTTAGGTCATGAGCCTCTGTGTTGAGTTAGGTCGTGAGCTTCTGTGTGTGTTAGGTCGCGTGTGTGTTAGGTCGCGTGTGTGTTAGGTCGCGTAAGAGCTAAGCCGCATCTTTGTTAGGTCGTAGGTCGCGTGGATGCGCATGCGTTAGGTCGTAGAAGCGCATATGTGTTAGGTCGTTGGATCTGTAAGTCGCGCGCATGCGTTAGGTCGTAGGTTTTAGGTCGTGGGTTCTTAGGTCGTGGACGACCTAATAGCGAGCGGACGACCTAAGGGGATTTCTGCCTATAAATAGGCGGGTTCTTCTTCATTTTTGGGATCCGGATTTTGAAGCGACGAAGTGCTGCCATTTTGAGAGCTCGAGTTCTACACTTCTTCACTTCTTTTCTCCACTTTAATCTTGTGCTTCCTTCCATCCAAATCGAAGATCCAGGAGCTTAGATTGAAGATCTACATCCATCGAAGAGAGATTTCATCGTTTGAAGCGGATTTGTGATAGATCGAGTTAGATCCTTCGCTGTCCAGATCTGAAGTGGGTTGTTTTTTAGGTGTTTAGGTGATTTGGTGAGTGATGATTATCTCTCACACGGATCCAAAGGAGTATATCGGATCGTTGGTTTGATTTGGTGTTAAATTAGTGATTTCCATGCATTTCCATAAACTTAAGTATAGATCTATTGTTCATGATGGTTTGACATCCATTTTACAACATGATTAACCTATGCAAGTTCATTCATCAAGTTATAGAGATATTACTCATGTTTTCATGCTTGTTAGACTTTAGACTCTTTATTTACAAAATTGCCATTATTGTTATAATTGTTCATTAGATCATATTTGAATGCTTGATTACTTGGATTAATGTTTGACTTGATTGATTGCTATGAATTAGATGATTGATGATTTGATTTAGACAAGATGGTCGAAGATAATTCAAAAGCTAAGGGAAAGGCTTTAGAATTGGAAAAGCTGCTCGTGGCATATGTGGCGGATGATGAAGCTCACATGGATAGATTTGATGATGATGTTGAGATTAGGCTTTGCTATGATGATGATGAGGCGAAGCATAGTATGAGATAGTCTTGGTCTAATCTAGACGGGATCATTCCAAGCATGTTGATAACTCGGTGAAATGGTTCTAGTTTAAGGATAATGGTTTGCTCGAGAGGCGCTTGAGCTAGTATGGAAATAGTCGTCGAGGAGGATGACTAGAAGGCTGAGATCTCATCGTTGTTGAAGGTTCTAGCATGCTCAAAGCAAGAGTACGTTGGGCAGATTTGATAGTCCCTGAAGGCTACTGATTGGTAGTCGAGTACTCTGGGCAGATTCGATAGTCCTAGGCACGTGCTGCGACGACGTGTGGAGTTATGTCTAGAACCGGGGTTTCCATTAGCCCTTGATGGACGGATGAAAGAATGTGCCGGTCATTCAATTAACGATGATATCAAAGCAATGATAACAGTGATAGCCAGAGTCATGGATGTTTGGTTGTATCGTCATTCGGTCTCAAGAGCGGTATTTTCTGGGTGCTTATTTGATCTTGGTTTAGGCCTTGGGGGTTTGTACTTGGAAAGCATCGCCCTTGACTCGAGTGATAACTGCTTTACTTTAAATTGTATGCTTTGCTATGTTTGCTTCTGCTTAGTGTGTGTCTGGGGGCTATCACTGTAGAAAGAGGTGGAGTGGGAGGGTTGGATTCCTATTCCTTTTTCCTTTATGCTCTTTTGGTATGTTGTTAGTTAATTTACTGCTCACTAAGACTGTTGTCTGACTCAAGGCTTTATGTTTAATTCTTATTGCCGTTCGTCCATTTTGGGACGGGCAGACTAGGTAGCAGGTGACAGTTGCTGTTCTTGCTTTCCACGATGCTGATGACGAAGACGAGCTGGAGGATTGCATATTGTTTTCTTACTATATGTACTGGATGTTCCGCTGCTTGTATATTCTCTGAGTGTTATGTAGTGAGGCTTGATGTATTGACTATTCAGATGTTTGTATTCAACTATTATGAAGTTTTATATGATGACATTCTATTCTGTGAAGCTTCACTATATATATATTCTATTGTATTTTACCCATGCGTTGTGAGTATACGATAGATTCTGTTGTTTTAATTTACCCTGACAATCGTCCATGGCTGCCTGGCACACTTTACAGCGCACTATCTCTAGGTTCAGTGCGGGGGTCGTGGGCGGTCGTCACATCAGTTTTTTTTAAGTTCCAAAAACACTTAAGAACTTAATAAATTATAGATTTATACGCTTATCTAGCATAATAAATTCATAATAATTCAAAATCACTTGGGAAGATTCCCCAAAATTCACAAAAATTCAAAATTATTATTTTCTTTACTATATAAAAATCTCAGGGCCAAATACCATATTTAATTATTTTAAATAATTAAAACCCGAAATCACCCAATTTCCTCCTTAGGAAATTCATGACATATTAAATTCAAATTGGAAAATTATTCAATTAAAAAATCATCTCCAAAATATTGTTTCGCTTAACATACTAGAAAATCAAAGCTATTGGAGATTAAAAACTTAGGTTTTACCCTTAAAACCCTTTCAACAATTTCATAAAAATTCCTATAAATCATTATTCTATCCAAACAATAATTCTACAACCATATCTTGCCAAAAGTAATTAAATTAATTCGGATACTACCCATAGTCGAATTCAACACAAGAAAATTGAGATGAAGCATACATTATTCACCTTAAAATCAAATGTTGGAGTTGAGATTTGATGTTGCTTTAGTTTCCCCTAATCCCTTCCTTGAATTCTCCTTTTGATTTCATGACTTCTCCCTTAAAAATGGTCGGTCTTTGCTTGCTTTTCTTTAGTTGTTTATGTTTTGTGCAAATGAGAATGATATGAGGGGGAGAGAGTTTAAGGGATATATAATAGTTCTGTACCTATATTGCCCTTCTCATATCCTCCTATACTAAGTTTTCCAAAACAGTCTCATTAGTTAATTTATTAAAGCACGACCTTATTAATGACCAAATCTCATTCTTCTGAACTATTTATATTATTCTATTTAATCTATCCAATTAAACATTTTGAATAATGTTAAACTAAAATTGGGGGTGTTACACTAGGTCCAACAACTTTTGTGTTGTAGAAGCTCTATATCTCTTATTTATCCAAGTTTGTGACAACATGACATCTTCAAGTATTTATTGGTTTGACATCTCCATCACTTTACAGGCTCTACATGTTCTCTTTATTGTTAGATGCTTGGCATCACCTTCTACTTGTACATGCTCGATAACGCTTACTGTTGTTGAGGCTTGTTATCCTTTAGAGAATCGACACATCTCCATTCTTTGTAGCAGCTTGTTAATTGTTAAATGTTCAAAATCCCTATGGCCGTAGAGGCTCGGTAGTTATCTGTTGTTAGACGCTTGATACTACCTTGGATACAAGCTTAACATTTCCATGCTCGATATGTCCATTGCTTACATGCTCGACATGTGTTCTATTTATAAGCACGACAGCTTCATTATCTTATGGACTCGTCATCTTCTCTATTTACAAGCTCGACATCATCTTAGGATCATGATACTTCCTCTTAGATGCTCAATTGCATTACTTATACATGCTCGGTATTGTTTCTTGTATTTATGCTTGATTGCTTCCTTTGTTTACAAGCTCTACATCCTCAAACCACTTACAGGCTCGTTATCTTTATTGTCATGTAGGCACAATACCTATCTTTCAACGCTTCCATATCCTTCTTGACTTAGTTGCGTCTTTTTCCCTTGACAACTCTTCTAGCATAGTAGTCAGAAAATATGTGGATAACAATACAACTCCTACTCCCTAATATAACACACTGACATAGCCCTGAGCCTTGCTAACTGTCTCATTTAAATTGCCTAATGCAATCAAGGAAATACCCAAACTAAATAATTGAAGCAGACCCTACTAGGGTATTCTTTCACTTATACATGAGCATATATAATTCCACGGGTCCTACAATTGGATATGTCCTGCATTAGTATAATGTATACAGAACCACTGGTAGCTCCTTGCGATAAGCAGACTTCTGCTGCGTAACACTACTAACCTCGCATTCCAACCCATTATAATGACTATGTCATTCTTATCTACCTAAGTTATTAGTTAACTTTAATAATTCACAGCCGTCATAAACACATACTTGAGGCTACATGTGTGTGTGTGTGTATTCATACTTGTTTAATTATAACGCCTTTAATGTTCAACAGTTCATAATATTTCTATACTTTTAATGCTTTTACTTCTTATCCTTTTAATATCAATTTAATGTCATTTACCGCTTTCGTTAAACGGTCTAAATATCATTCCATGTTTACTTTCCTTTCTCATTATTGAATTTTTATTTCTATTTCTATTTAACTTTTACCACCCTCCCTTGTTTAATGGACTTTCCATACCCGTATATTATATATACTTCTTTCTTTTTTCCATTTTATTACTTGCCTACCTTGTTATCGTTTACTATTTGGTTTCCATCTTGTCTCTATTGCATATATATATATATATATATATATATATTACAATTTAACCATTATTATTCACAAACTTTAATTCTATAAACTTAGGAATTTCTGCATTTTAATGCTTTGGAATTATATCTTCCTCAAAAGGAAAAGTTAACACTGTAAATCTCTATATCTTATCCAAAAAGGGAATTTGTGTTAAGTTTGGAATTACAAGGAATTATATTTTGTAGTTATTGAAATAGACACTCTTTCTTTTAAGCGTATTCCTTGTTATTTCAAAAGATACGCATTTATTTATGAATCTGAACTTGATAATCTATAGAAATTTACATTGCGACATACTAAATTTTAATGAATTAAAATACAACCTAAATCCCTATAATTTATTGTGATAATTATTATTTACATTTTTACTTGCAAAAGACATTCAGATATAAAAAATCCTGGACTACTACATAATTTATAAATTTCAAGGACTACTACTACCCAATACTGTCCAGATTCTCATATATGTAATATTAAAATTAAATTATCAATTATAGAATACGTAGACAAGATTTATAAATTCATTATACGTATACATTTTAGCCTACAACTCCAATTAACATTTAGGCATACATGAACAGATTTACAATAATATAATCCAATATTATATATAACTATATAATTTCGCACTCTCCTTTTAAGCTTTTCAAATCTCCAGATCTAATCCATGTTGTTCTAGTTTGACTCCCCTTATTCTCCTTATTTGAATACATATACCGGAAGCATACATATATATATAACAGAAATGTAGATACGAGAAGAGATTTGTATTTAATTTAGGTTTTAAATCCAGATTTATAATTTACCTTGACTTTGACGATTTGATTCAACCCTATTCATTTTCTCAATTATCCACTACCATTCTCCACTTGTATATATGTATATAAACAATAACTATATTTAGAATTAAGAATTTTTGGAGAAGAGAAAATGGCATAGCTTCGCCGTTGCTTTAGAAAATATGAGAAGAAAAGCGAGGGGTTAGGCCCGTATTTATAGGAGCTCGAATCGATGCCAGCCATCAGATTAAATTATTTTAAATCTGGACTATTTGGCCAAGGTTCAATCTACAGCCAACATACTCAAGCGGACGGCGGTCGACCGGTCCCAACTAGGGGTTGACCGGTTGTCTATTTTTGTCACGCATTTATTTGTTTCCATAATTACGTTATTATATAGATGTATATAACCGATTTGATTAACATTAATTATACTTAAACATTAAGAAACTATTACGTTAATCGTCGTTAGTTAATTACATTTATTTCCTTAATCACATATATAATTATTTACTGTTATCCATCCTTTTGGCCCGGTTATATTCAAATTGACTGGACAAGTTAGACTGGACAATCATCGAGGAAGATAGCTCGAAGAGATGATTATTAGACTCAGAAATCAAGCGCATGCAATGTTATGAAGCGTCGATCAACCGAGACCAAGAGATAGACTCTCCAGAATATTCTAAGTATGAAATAATGCCTCCCCTAGGCAGGAGATCGTTACCTATCCCTTTCCGTAGGGGATCGGTACCTATCCTTAATTTTTGTCCTAAACTGGGTGAGATTGATATGGAGTGACAAGGAAGGCCCCATGAGGCTGTAGTTTAAGTTTCAAGTCGTTTGGAGTTTGTAACTCAAGTTATGAACGAATTACTTCACCTTTAAAAAGGGATTGGTATAAAAGGGGTCGGTATGTATCGTGTAAAAGGGATCGGTATAAAAGGGATCAACCATATTCATCTTTCACTATATACTGCAATAATGATCGGTCAATCACTCAAAATCTACAAAGGCTATCAACATGAAACTTAGAATATAAGCACATTACCAATAGAGAACACCCCTTAGGGATCGCAACCCAATCAGAGGGGATTGGAGGTATTGGTATCTATCGCTCTAGAGGGATCGTCTGAAATCAGAATGCATTCAACACAACTTCATGGAAGACGCAATATCTCACAAACGGTAAGTCGAAATAGCACGAAATTTGGAGGGAAAGTAGCTAACATCATGGGGGACCCATCAGAGTGATCACACCCCATTTAAACACCAAAATAGGGATCGATACTGATCCTTATTGTAGGCCCCAATAGGCCTTAAATTCTAATGTAGCCTCATCTTGGCCTGGAGGTTCTTCTGCCGAAATTTCAACCGCATCCATGCACGTCTTCCCCTATAAATACAGCAAACATGGCATCAAAAAAGGGATCATTCTTTCTGCGGCCAAAGCTCTTCAATTATTCTTTATTCTTATACTAATGGATCCCACCTGATCCAAACATTCTTGTAATCATAATCAAGTGCAAAATCATAAAAATATGAAGTGGACGTAGGCCAAGATTATCGAACCTCTATAAACATCTGTGTGTTCATTTATGATATTTGCTCAGTTTTAATTTCATTCTTCATTTGATCTCTACTAGATTTTGTTGGGTGTTGATGCCCATTTTTGGCATCAATATTTTGGTGCTTTCACTAAGAAATGAATTCTCGTCTTGATTGGATCTTATCATCTACTTGTGGATTCCTATATTCGTGAGATAGATCCAGCTTTCAACCAGTAAACTTCCTATTCTACTTAGATTTGAAGGAAATCTAAAGGAAGCTGATAGCCGTGATTAGAGGAACTAAGTCTACTTCTCATGTTGTTGGAAGATCCGATGATGTTAGCGTTTGTCGAGGCAAGCAGAACGCTCAACTGACAGTCACGTCGATCGGTCGCAAATTTCACATAAGGGCCTGACATTTGACATTAGTGTACTGGAATATAGCATTGGCAATTCAAGTTGGATTCTAATCCATGTTTAAGACAAAAGATTGTGTCTATCCATATGCATGTATGTTCAAGCTTAAGGACTGCAATTTATGGCTCATTGTCAAGTTCAAGTTTGGATGCAAATGTTAAAGTCCATGGAGCTAGAAAGTGTTGAGTCTTCCTTACACAACATGGTTTTATGTGGATTCAACACCATGCCATTGTAACCGACCCCTAAACACATATACATGCTCAATACCGATCCCTCCAAAGACGTCAATATCGATCCCTCCGAAATAGCTATATCGATCCCTCTAACATATACGTATACTGATCCCTCCAACTTATATATCAATCCCTCTGTAAGGTGTACATACCGATCCCTTTGCAAGGTATGTATATCGATCCCTTCGCAGGTGTATATACCGATCCCTCTGCATGGTGTGTATACCAATCCCTCTACAAGGTACATATACTGATCCCTCTGTAAGGTGTATATACCGATCCCTCTGCAAGGTATATATATCGATCCCTCTGTGAGGTGTATATACCGATACCTTTGTAAGGTGTATATACCTATCCCTCTACAAGGTCAATATACCAATCTTTCCTTTGCCTCCATCATAAAAAATTATGGATCGGGTACGATCCATTTAAAAAAATTAGCTCTATTTTTTTCCGCACGTGAACCCATGCCGCAGCGTAGTGCCCTTACGTTCTGGATTCAGAACTCAACTTAAAGATGGTACATTCTATCCATTTCCCTTACGTCATGTGACTGATCGGGGCTTAGGGGACCAAGGTGATACGCCTCGAAGCAAACTCTATATGTTCCAACCCGAAGTCGAACTAGGGTAATCACCCATTCTACCTAAAGCAAACCCTGGAAATTCTGGCCCAAGGTCAAACTCAGGTTAAACCAAGATTTTCTCCAAGAAAACAACAATATGACTTTAAGCACCCTTCCTCACCAACCCAACACTTCAAATTCGACGACTCCAAGCGAACCGGGGGCCAAGCAAATAGCAAATTTTCTCGAGTCGAACTCCAAGTAAATTATCACCAATCCATCAAATGTTGGACAATGATGCATACAACATTCACAAGCATTACAAACATCCATAACTTGAAAATGGACTAGACAAACAACGACTGGAGCATTTCCCCCAGTTGAAGCCCATTCACTGAAATCCATTCGATATGCAGAATATCCCAAGAGATTCAATATGCCAACAATGTTGGCGTATTCTAAAAACACAGACCCCCGAGGGCATCTTATGAAATATGAAAGACACATGGATTCTGCCAGAGCAATGAATGAAATTAAATGCTGATTCTTTCCCATATTCCTTGGGGGAGTAGCATCGATTATATGTGATTACCGCCCAGATCCATCTCCTTGTTTAATCAACTAGCTAAGAAGTTCACCGAGCAATTAAGAATGTTTGCGAATTGCCCCAAGGATGCGATGTCGTTATCCAACTTATCCCAAGTGGACACGACCGACCATCCACTCAGTAACCTCCGCACTTGACTTAGATACTAAAGAGGGACCTGGAGTGGATGTGATTTGACCATCCACTTTCCAGTTCATACTTAAAGTTTGCTAAAATACTTATGCCTCTCTCGAAGCTTAGCACGACCGAGGTCAAACTAAAGTGGACACGATTTTGACTATCCACACATTAACTCCTGCCCTGGACACAGGAGGCAGTCTGGAAGCTCGACTTAAAGTGGGCATGATTGATCGTCTACTCATCAACCACCGTCCTCGACATGAGGACATGACTGCAAAGTGAGGTGGATGCGACTTAATTATCCACCCAACCACTCTTGCCCCTAAATTACCGGGAGGAGTACGAAGCAAATTGAACGCAATTCGACCATCTATTGATCAACTCTGGTCCCCAGAGCACGTACCAGGGACCAAAGTATTAACATCAAACGGGTGTGACTGACCACCATCATAAAACTCTAGTCCATGAAGCATGGATAGGAGTATAAACACAACAAGATGGATGCGGTTCAACCGTCCATTGATCAACTATGGTTCCCAGAACGTGGAGTGGAGTATAAACATCAAACGGGTATGACTGACCACCCATCCTAAAACTCTGGTCCTCGGAGTGTCGACTGTAGTATAAACATAAAAAGATGGACGTGGTTCGATCGTCCATAGACCAACTCTGGTCCCTAGAGTGCAAACTAGAGTGTAAACACCAAATAGGTGCGACTGATCGATCATCAACAAACTTTGGTCCCCGAGCGTGGATAAGAGTATAGGTGGAAAATGGACGTGGTTCGATCGTTCATCCATCAACTCTTCCCTATAAACCAATAGGCTAAGTATAAAATATAGAACGGATGTGATTTGACCATCCGCTAATCAGCTTGTTCCCATGATTCGATGTTAAGAACTCCAAGTAAGAGTGAACATGATACGACCAACCACTCTTTGAGTTCTGGCCCTGACTCGGGGATAGAAGAAATGACTGAAGAAAATGTGGTTCGACCATTTTCCAAAATAACTCTAAGTCCATAGAGTGTGGACTGGAATATAAACACAAATTGGATGCGAATCGACCACCCGCCAACAAACTCTTATCCCTAGAGCACGGATATGAGTATTAACAAATAAATGAGTATGGTTCGACCACTCGCTATTCCATAAACTCTGACCTGAACTCGATAGGAGGAGTATAAACTCACTACAGATTGAATTCGACTATCCACAAACTAACTCCGCTAACCCAAGACTGGAGGCAGGAGTACAAATTACTGAAAGCTTAATATGACAGCTCATTATAGCTCATGCTTGGTGTTATGTACGACTTAGGGCAACGATTTCAAGGCGGCCTTAATAAAAAACCAATCGAAACAAAGTTCAAAGTTACAGGTGACCGACTATATCATGCCATTAGGTCAATGGTCAATATCAATCCACACCAAACACAAACGGATGTGACCCGGATGGCCTCCGAAAAACTCCAATCACAAGAGTGCGGATAGAAGAATAATCCACAAATGAGTGTGACTTGATCATTAATTCTCTAATACCCTCCTTCGGTCCATCGAGAGTTGTATGAAACCGGATGAGCATGACCCGATTGCACTTGAGCTAACTCTATCCCAAGATCTGACGGGAGAATATGAATCAAAATGGGCATATCTGACCATCTAGCTTCAAATGAAGGCGACGGGATCATTCATTCGTTGACCCTTACCATGATCTGACTAAAGAGCTATACGAAATGGACGTGACTCGACCGTCCACACACTGATCCTTGCCCATGGTCCGACAGGTAGAGCATCAATCACTGATTGGATATGACTTAACTATCTATTCTTCAGATCCTTACCCAGAATATGGTGATATTTGTGCCAAAAGTGGACGTGATTGACCGTCCAGTACCCAACTCATGCCCAAAATCCGACAGAGCATCGAAGTATTCCCGCTGGAAGGAAAAACGAGAAACGATCAAGGATAGGTAAGACTCAACCTTCCATCAACTAATATGATCCCACGATTCAATGGGAAAGAGTATAAAGCTAAAATGGACATGACTTTCCTTCCTACTTATCGACGTATGCCCCAGGCTTGGGGGCACGAGCAAGAAACAAGATAAATGTGAACCGACCATTCATAAATCAACTCTAAGTCTTTAGAGCTTAGGCGGGAGTATAAACAAGGCTAGGACGAAATGCGACCGTCAACGCATTACATTTATCAACCTAAGACCAGGAGTATAAGTGTGAACATCCAAAGACTGACTGGATAGCTTAATATTGTAACTCATACCTAGTGTTTACAGCGACTCGAGGCTACTACCGAAAGGATGCCTTGAGATAGAATCATCGAATCGATGCCCAAACTCATGGGCAACTGACCATCACTCCAACCTGAACGACGAGCAATAAATCGCAAATACAGTGAATGAAAAATGTGCTACTCAAGTGCACAAGCGGATTCAAACTCAAAGCAAGAGCCAGCTATGCAGTTGTGTGCAACTCGAGGCTAAAACCTACTCGACATTTGATTCGATGCACTCCTTTAAGCCTGATCTTCAACCATCATAGATAATCACTAAAAGCATCTAGAACTCATCACTATCAGACTCAACAGCTCATGACAAGACTCTAGGATTCAACTGGAGTGACCGTCATTATTAACCGTCCCAACTAGATTTCACGTTGATTGTTACGCGAAACGGTTACATTTGAACTCAGTGATCGGTTATCGGCATATAGGAATCTGACATTCATATTCAAGTTTATCCAGGGCACATGTTATAGTCAGTACAAGTAAAAATATTCTAATCTATTCAAGTCTAAATTAGTAAACATCTGATTCAAGGCCTATGCTGGTTCAAGTATGCAAGTCATATATGGCATATCCCATTGTTCGATTTCGAGTTCACCTGGTTCAATATGTTCGTGTCAAATCAAAAACTACTTAAGTTCCACTATAAAAAGGGATCAGAACTGATCCTATTGCTTGGGCAAATACATTTAAGCATTTTTCAACTCAAACATAAGGCTAATATCAAGCAGTAACACCACAGTCGGTTCTATAAAGATATAGACCTGAGAGATGAAGATGAGGAGCCCAAAGAATCCAAGGCCGCACCTGCTGAACTAACAATTGACATTACGGTCAGTCACGATGATCCATCAAGGGTCGTTAAGATCGGATCATAGCTCAATGCAATGATGATGAAGGAAATAGCCGGCTTTCTCCGATGTAGAATCTTGATGTGTTCATTTAGACCCATTCTGACATGTGTAGGATCTCGATGTTTATCACGAGCCATGCATTGAATATCGACCCGAGGCATGTCCCGGTGAAACAAAAGCAACATGGCATGGATCCGAAGAGATCTTCTACACTTAAAAAGGAGGTAGATAAACTCAAAAACAATGGGTTTACCCATGACGCCCTCTACTCGAAATTGGTATCCAATCCAGTTCTTGTAAGAAAAGCTAATGGAAAGTGGCGGACATGCATCGACTACTCAGACCTGAACAAGGTGAACCAAAAGGACAACTTTCCACTTCCAAAGATCGGCCAGCTGGTAGACTCAACCGTTGGACATGAACTGCTTTGATTCATGGATGGGTACTTTGGATGCAAACAGATCCCGATGCACATCCTCAACCTAGAACACACCAACTTCATTACTGACCTGGGGCTATATTGCTATGTTGTAATGCCATTCGGATTCGGACTGAAGGATGCTGGTGCTACTTACCATAGGTTGGTCAACTGGATGTTCAAAGAATAGATTGGGTGATCATTGAAGGTATATATGGATAATATGCTCACGAAGTCATGGAAATCAAACAACCACATCGATGTCTTTATAAAGATATTCAGTTTTATCTGAAGATATGGAATGAAACTCGGTCCTTGAAATGCTCTTTTGGCATTGTGTCAGGGAAGTTCCTGGGTTTAATGCATAACTCTCGCGGTATTGAAACCAATCCCAAGAAGATTCAGGAAATCAAAGACATCTAGGTACCGAAGACAATTAAGCAGGTATAAAGCCTAAATGGGAAGGTCATCGCCCTAAGTCAATTCATCTCCAGTGCCACCGATAAGTGTACTCTCTTCTTCGACCTAATCAGGAGATGGAAAAGAAACTTTGAATGGATGAAGGATTGCATTGATGTGTTCAAGCTCTGGTAGATCACTTGGAGAGACCTCTTATCCTATACAAGCCGCCGGATCATAACGATTTATATATCTATTTAGCTATGTCGATACATGCCATAAGCGCTGCAATGGTATGCGAAGAGAACCAGATCCAAAGACCGCTATATTATGTAACCAAGCGATTGATGGGTACTAAGTGAAAACTACCCGAAGCTATAAAAGCTCACGTAATGCCTGTTGATTTGATCACGAAAGCTCCGCTCTTACATTCAAGCTCACCTCATTATTGTCTATGCCGACCAGCCGTTATGACTGGTCATACAACGACCTGAGATATCTAGGAGACTACTCAAGTGGAACATTGAATTGAGCTAATTTAACGTCACTTATCTCCCTTAGAGAGCTATCTAGGGACATACATTAATGGACTTTATAGTCGAATTTACTGCACCAGATGACTCTCCGGGAAGCAATATAGAATCGACCATTTGGTGGGAGATGTACATGGATGGAGCATCCATCAATCGATGTTATGGCTTTGGAGTTGTGTTAGTGATCCTGAGGAATGATTGATCTACTATGCCCTGAAACTCGATTCCCCTGTGACAAATAATGAAGCTGAATATGAAGCCTTTATTTCCAAGCTCAAGCTTGCTAAAGAACTAGGAGTAAAAACCTTACAGATCTTTTGCGATTCCCAGCTAGTAGTATGCCAGTTCAGGGAATGCTCAACAAATGGGCTTAGTCCCGGTCAAAGTACTTAATGCTCCAAGCATTGACTAGATGGAGATCGACCAAATCTTAGAGATGGACTTGGACAAAGAGTCATGGATTGTAACACCCCATACTTTTGGTAACATTATTTAGGATATTTAACTAGTTAAATAAAATAAAATAATGTGTTGATTAGGGGATTGAGATTTGATTTAATTAAAGGGTAGTCGTTCCATTTAACCTATGAATTAAAATAAGAGTTAAATTGAAATAGAGGAAGGGTAAAATAAGAAAGAGGCCCCTATATCCCTTAAACTTAGCCGTGTATCCCCCATACATGTTCATTTCATTTTTATAAAACTTTTAACTTG
Source organism: Allium fistulosum (assembly GCA_030737815.1). NCBI lineage: Eukaryota > Viridiplantae > Streptophyta > Magnoliopsida > Asparagales > Amaryllidaceae > Allium > Allium fistulosum. Next base: position 572,683,586 of record CM060906.1, read on the forward strand.
AGGACGGCCACTATTAACAAGAGAAAAAGGAAGAATGTTAAGAAAAGCTAGGAAGAAGCTTAAGCAAATCAAATCCATTCACATCTAATCTCTTTAATCTCTAAAGCTAAGGTGAATAATGTTTACATCTCATATATCTTTGGTTTTCGGTTTTAGGATGAAATTCAAACCTATTTGCAATGATTTTCCATGATTTTGAATGATGGAATGATTATATATACATATTGATGATTTATGCATGTTCATATTGATTTTATGATATGTTTTAATATGAAAACCCTATAAAATGACATCCAAATGCTTTGCAAATTTTTATGAAGATCATAAATGATATTTTAGAGTTGGGTTTCAATTTTTAGAATTTTTGTGGAATTTATATGAATTTTCTAGTAAAGAAAATATTATTTTGGGTTAATGATTATTTACGGCTAAATAATAAAAGGTTTGGGTCTAAAATTTTTATGTGTTGGAAAATATATCAAAAGAGATTTTCTGGAATTTTTGTAGAATTTTCCTAATTGTTTTAATGGGCATATAAAATTATTTAAGATATGGGACTTAAATGTTTTATATATTTATAAAAGGAGAATGGGCTTTTTTCAAAATAATTCAAATAGTTAGTTTTGAAAATTGCAGCACTTTTTAGTGGTAAAGAAAAGAGGCAACCAATCAAAATTTGACACGTAAAGCAGGTTAGGTGAAAATAACTATTTGCTACATGCTTTTTACTATTTTGTGCTTTCGGCACCTACTTCCGCCTTGGTTGGCTTTCAACTAAGTCCCTCCGCCTTCAACGCCATCGAAACCAATGCGCATGGTATCAATATATTGGTACGTAGCGAATTGGATATAAGGTGAAAGGTAAGTAGTCAAAACCAGGGGTTCCAAAGGGGTTGAGGCATCACTTTGCTTTTAAATTAAAAATGCGCCTGCTTGCTTTCGACTAAATGGCTTCTAACTAAGTAGCTTTAGACTTAGTTAGCTTTCAACAAGGATAAATGGATTTAAAGGAAATGGTTTCGATTGGGTTGCGCCTTTGTTTTAAATAACTACTTTCGACTAAGTCGAAACCTTTTGCTGCCGCCTTTTTACCTTTCGACCCAGATGGTTTCGAAAGGGTTGCTTTGTTTTTAAAATATGGCCACTTCTCCAATGCTTTCGAAGGGATGGTTTCGACGCCATCACTTCTTTACTTAGGAAATAGTTTCGGAATAGATGCTTTTGACTTAAATGTTTTAAAGACCCTTTTTCTATGATTGAAGTAAGACCCAAATGGTTTTGAAAGAAACGGTTTTAAATGGTTTTGAAACAGATGATTTTGACTTTAATGGGTTTATGATCCTTTTGCTCTACTTATAGGCATAATCCAAATGATTTCAACCGAGACGGTTTTCAGAGGTTTCGAATGGGTAAATTTTTGAATAGTTTCCAAATGTTTCCATATTTTTTAAATTGAACCCAAAGGATTTCGGAAGGTTTAGCATTTTAATGCTTTTGAAAGGGTTTAAGTGAATGGTTTCGAAGGGGTGGTTCCCTAAGGTTTCGAAAGGGTGGAAGGGAAAGGTTTTTCCAATGTTTTCGAAAGGCAATATTTAAATTTTTTAAAAAGGGATGTCTAATGCTTTAAAGCTTTCGAAGGAAAGGCTTTTAATGGTTTCGAAAGGGTCACCTTCAATAGTTTCGAAGGGGTTACCTTCAAGGGTTTTGAAAGGGTTGTTTAAAGGTTTTAAACAAAGGTTTCGAATGTATTAAATAGGCAATATAGCCTAAGTATTTTCAAGTTAAAAAGGGTTTTAACTTGTTTTGGAAGGATAGCTAATCCTCATTAAAATTCATTAACACTGTTTTGAGTAAAGTATATATAACATAGCAAAATAGCTTAGAGTAAAGCTAAGAATATATTTTCCCTTGTATAAGTATGATTTACAAGTTTAAATCATTTTGAAAAGGTTTTCAAGGAAAAAGATGAAGGGTAGTTAACCCTAAGAAAAATGATTCGGACGGATAGTCCATTTTGATTCGGACAGTTAGTTCAGTTTGCGGAAAGTTAGTCCAATTTGTAGGCAGTCAGCCCGATTATCGGATAGATAATCCATTTATTACTTATGGAAAGATAGTTCATTAGTTACCTGATTATAGCTTAATAGACTTAGCTATTATTATCATTATTGTATCAATTTGATTAACCAGTTTAGTTGCAGGAAAGGATCTGCAAAATATATGTTTTAAAGAGGATATTAGTGAGGGGAAACTCGTTCCGCTAAGTGGCGTAGTCTCACTTAATATCAGTAAACAGAGATGAAACAGTATTATCCACACCAGGCTTTATGTCTGACTCAAAGCTTTTGTTTCCCCTTAAACTCTCGGGTGCTCAAAATTGATTTAAGTAGGCTGAGGGTTAAGGTTACCAGGTTTTAGAAATTTTGGCCACTAAAGATTCTGGAGATGAGCAGGTGGCTGACGGATAGCTAATTAGGAGTTACAGTTTATCTTTTTTTGATTCCGCTGTGTATATTAAGTCAGATATGACTATATTGACTCTGATCAACCAAGGGGGCATTCGCTCTTGGTGTATTTTGTAATGATTATATTTGATCTTTACCTGGGAAACGATTATGGGATTATGTAACTTGGATATGAATTTATTTTGGAATGTAATCAGTAAAATGTTGTTTTTTGAAAATCTGTGATTTTGTTAATATTCAAATGCTTCTGATATTATGGATACCATTAGCATTACCATATTTTGTCACCAGAAGTTAATACTATGGATGACTGCGGCATCTGTATCACTTAGTTTTTGGCTTCTAGATACAGAATGTTACAATTTGGTATCAGAGCATAGGTTTATGAAAAACTTTAAACTAAAAATGGTTTTTAAAACATAATCCTAAGGAATTAGAGTAATATTAGAGTTTGGGATAACGCTATAGTAACGTACTTGTATTTGCTATATATAAGTATATGCTTTATCTCTAGTCTCCTATCTTTGTTAGGTTATTTTTCAGTATTTCATGGGTTTTGGATACAGATATGGAAGGAAGAAGAGGAAGAGTTAACCCGGGAGGGGAGGGCACCGATGGGAATGCTAGACCTAGTATAAGGAGGACCCAAGGTCAGGCACAAGCAGAGAATGTAGGTGCTGGAGTCCCACAAGTGGACATGGGAGCTATGTATTGGTTTTTTGTGAATATGATGTAAGATGGAATTGCAGCTGGAGTGGTAGGAGGAGATGCAGCAGGGGCAGGAGTTCCAGAAGTTTTGGTAGTTAACCATTATGCTAAGCTGAGCGGAGATTACGCTAAGCTTGAGGGGAAGCCATTTCTGGGAACAAAGGATGCTAGAGGTGGAAAATTGGTTGCTGCACCATGAGAGAATCTTTGCAGATTTTGGGCTCAATGATGAGCAGAAGAGGAGGCTTGCCTCGAGATAGCTTCAGGGAGCAGCTTTGTTTTGGTGGAACAGCGTGACGGTTAGTGTGGATGAGGAAACCTTGACATGGGCAGATTTCAAGGGGGAGGTTCTAGGAGAGGTTTATGTCTATGATGGCACAGTCAGCTCTGATCAAAAGTTTGTTGAGTTAGAGCAGGGAGAGATGTCTGTTCTGGAGTATGCTAGGAGGTTTGAGGAGTTGGCCAGATATGGGTATGCCTCAGTGGGTACAGTAATGAAGAGGAATGAGAAGTTTATCAAGGGGTTGAAGCCTAAGTTAGCAAGGGCTACATTACCTCATATTAGAGATCCTTCTAATTTTGTAGTGGAGATGGCCTTAAGGCATGAGGAGATTCTTGATTCTCTAGAGAAAAGTAAGGTTAAGTAGGTCCAGGTTGGGCAGAATCAGAAGAGAAAGTTCTTTCCTAAGAAGGGTGCTCAGAAGGGTGGATCAGCTAAGAATGGGAAGTCTGAGATTGTTTGCTTCAAGTGCGACAAGAAGGGGCATTTTGCGAATGAGTGTCGTGCTGGAAAGGCAATGGAGGTAGCCGGAAAGAAGAATGAAAGGTGCTTTAATTGTGACCAGATTGGCCATTATAAGAACCAATGAAAGGAGCCCGCTAAGGATGGAAAGGTCAAAGTATATGTATTGGAGCCTTCTACTTCAAAGCCAACAGCTCAGGAGAAAGGAAAGGCAATTTTGGGAGGTACGCTTCAGATTCATGGTATGTCTGTTAGCGTTCTATTTGTTTTTGGTGCATCACATTCTTTTATATCTCGATGTTTGATAGATAAGCTTAACCTAGAACCCACATATTTAGTTACTTCCTTACGTGTTACGAATCCAATAGGAGGGTATGCAACTCTAAGTTTGAGATGTGACCAGTTAGAGTTTAAATTGTTAGGTTATGCCTTTGTTGCAGTTTGCGTGTGTTTGGTTTTATGGGGTTTGGAATTATTCTTGGTATGGATTTGTTAAGTGAGTACGATGCTAGGATATTTTGCCAAGATAGCAAAATATCGCTTAGACAACCTGATTATAGTGATTGGATAGTTTATACCGTAGAAGGTTCTAACGGTGACGTGAATGCTTTGTTGGGTGTTATGGAGTTTGAAGAAGAGTTGAATTGAGTTTTCGTGGTTAAAGAATTCACGGATGTTTTTGAGCATGTAATTGGATTGCCACCGAAACGAGCCATTGAGTTTCGGATAGATTTGGTTTCGGGAGTTGTACCAGTGAGTAGGCTGCCAAGCAATATAACCCCTATAGAGATGAGGGAGTTGAAGGTGTAGTTGGTGGAATTGGAAGGCAAGAGTTTTATCAGGCCGAGTAGTTCGCCTTGGGGAGCAGCCATAGTATTTTCTAAGAAGTCGTACAGATCGTTAAGGCTATGTATCAATTATCGTAAGTTGAATGAGAGGAAGATAAAGAATCAATATCCATTGCCAAGGATTTATGATTTTTTCAACCAGTTAAGTGGAGCCAAAGTGTTTTCCCAATTAGATTTGGCAATAGGTTTCCATCAGCTCAGAGTAGCAGAGGATAGTATACCTTTGACGGCATTTAGGACCAGATATAGGTCGTTCGAATGGTTAGTTATGTCGTTTGGACTGACTAATGCACCGGCTTTCCTTGTGGATTTGATGAACCAGGTTTTCCGAGAGCACCTGGATCGGTTCGTATTGGTTTTTATAGATGATGTCTTGATATACTCTAAGGATGAAAGAGAGCATGAAGTTCATCTTAGAGTGGTGCTTGAGACTGTAACGACCCAGAATTTTGGTTATTTGAAATTTGAATATTTAAAAGTTAATCTTTAACTTGAATTTCAAATATAATGATTTTTGGATAATTTTATTGTTTAATTTATTAATTTAAAAATTGGTTTAAAAATTAACTCTTGAGCTTTAAGCTTGATAAAAATAATTTAAAGGCTTATTAAATTTATACTAATAAAAATGAAGATAATAAAAAAAATTTAATTGAATTTAAAAGTGATTTGTTCAATTTTAAAAATAACTTGTTTAAATTAGCATATAAAAATAGCCTTTCAGGACACAGTCTCGGAATTCGACGAAACTAGTTCCATTGGATCCGTAATAGTGTATTATTATCGAATTTCAAATTTTGTAGCATTTGGAGTTATCGTTTGGTCGTACGGTATAGAAACGCGTTGGAATTTATATCGAAAATTCAATATAATAATTGGGTCCAAAAAACTATCTTCTCCATATGATCGAATTAGGACTCGAAACCATTTCCATTACATTCGGAATAGGGTATAACATTATAAACGCCTAGCGGCATGCCTCGATAAGGGTTCGAGATTTTGAGTTGCGAAAATCGAGATATTTTGAAGATATATATATATATATATATATATATTGTCAAACCAGTCTTTTCTTCTGCAACCTAGGATTTGACTTAACCTATTCAAGCATGCAAACATCTTTTCTTCCTCCCTTCTTCTTTAAATAACACACGCAACAGACAGTAAGAAAAAAAAAAGAAATGGCAAGCTTCAAAAAAATAATTCTCTGAATATACTCAATGAAAAATTATGAAACTATTTTTAAAATTCATTTTTTCCATAAGCTTTGATCTGGCATAGTTTCGTAGGGTTAAGCGGTGATTTGAGTTGATCGAAAGTGAGGTGCGAAAGTTTTTGAGCTGGGGTTTGGGGTTTCAAATCAATTGAAGGCGATTTTGTAAATTTGAATGGTGGGAATGAATTCGTGATTGAATTTAGCATCTATGGGTGAATTTTTGGCCGGTGCGATTCATGGGGGAGGAGTGCGACTTCGCACTGTAGCAGCTCGAGGAATGTCACGTTTCAATACAGTGGAACGGAGGGTAAAGTTTGGCGTCGAGCTCGGAGATTGGGACTCGCTGGCGGTCTCAGGAGTGGCATTCGTCGAGTGGGTGAAGCAAGGTGTCGTGCGACACGGGAGGAAGAGCATGCATATATGGAGCAAGGGGGAAGCAACTTTTAGTTGGGGAAGAAGAAGCCCTACCTCTTTTTTTTCTTGTGTAGGCTTGGGCCGATTATAAAAAAACAAAAAAAGGAAAGAAAAAAAAGGAAAAAGGGGGGGTGGGATTGGAAGTGGGCCGAACAAGGATTTGGGCTGGTAATAGGATTTTAATAAATTTAATTATATAAATTGTTTTATCAAAATCCAAAACTTATAAACATTATATCTCAATATTTTTAGGTCCAAATCCAATGCGGTCAGTCGTGTTGGATTCGAATTGACGAATCCTTCGATATATAATTGGATTGGAAAGATTTAGAGCTTGTTGAATTTTCAGATAAATTCAAATGCGTTCAAACTTAATTGAAACCAGAACACGAAAGCGACAATAAAAATCAAGGTGAGTAATTCTCACCCATTTTTGGATTGCTAGTTTAATTAAAATGTTGAAAATTTAAATTATTGGTTGATTGGATGATTTGATAATTATTATTATCAGTTGGATGTTATAATATATATAGTAGTATATATTAGTAGTTGGATTGATTATCCCGCCTATTGGAGCAGATGAGACTCTATGTGCCCCGCATAATAGCGGATGACCCTATATTACCGCGATATCCCACCTCGAAGCGGGATTGGTATTTTTATGTTGTATTAACGTCTGTGGATGCAGGAAAACAGGTTGGAGGGATCCAACTAGATTCCTCAAAAATGTTGAATTTAATTTCATATATAGTGATATATGATATGTTTGAATAATCCGTGATAGATTATTGTGTGATTTAAATTTATTGATGCTATGGTAGCACTGGCCTAAATTTTGGGTATTTTAAAATACCATCAATATATATTTTGAATTTGAAAAGAAATTAAAAAGGGATTTCGGAAGTAAAGTATTTATATTGAAATATGGATTAATTAAAGAAATTTATTTGGATAAAATAAATGGTTTGACTTGTACTTGACTATTCCGTGATATTTTAAATGGAGATTTTGGAAATAATGTATATAAAGGATTTTTAAATAATAAATCCTTGGCGATACTTGTTTGAATACAAATGTGACGCCCCACCTCTATACTCACACTAGCCAAGGACACTACGGGGTAATGCCGTCGACTAGCGCGAAGAATAAGGCTGTTGAGGAGCGACCATCTATGTAATTGCTTTGTGCGAGCACCGATTTGTCAGATAGTATAACATGCATGGAAATCCGACATATCAAATACAAACTCAAAGCTACCATACAGTGGCTATGTGGACTTCGGAAGCAAATATAGAAATAAGCATAACAAAAATCAGTCACAGATATGAATATAACACATAGAAGTGTACATCAAAGTAGTGGTCATACATGATCCACTACGTCACAAAAGAATATATACAAGTGCTAGCAAAAGAGTATGTATACATCAAGGAGTCTCTATCTCGAATGTATAATAACAAAAACTACTGAGCTAAAGTAGTTAGCCAAAAGTCAGGTGACGAACCCTGATAAGAAGTCAAGCAGGAGCACCTAAAATACCTCGGTCTGACCCGAGTATTATTTAAGAAGAAAATAATAAACGGATCAGTCTAGCTATAAATATCAGATAAAATGAGATAGGAAAAGAGATATCACAAACAACGTATGATAACAATAATGCCATACTGTAACAAGTATACATCAAATAACAACAAAAATCATACAATATCTCAAATATTCTCAAACACCGAAAAGAATGTCATATTCTTTAAATTATTCACCAAAACACAAATATTGATAGAGCTTATCAATGCCTATCATCAAAATTGGTGAAACACAAATTCTAGAAATCAACGACGTAGTGCAATATCGATACGCCCGATGAACCTGAAACTCAAATATTTCGGAACAACGACGTAGTGTAATAATGGTACGCCCGATGATCCTGAAACTCAAATAATTCAGAACAACGACGCAGTGCAATAACAGTACGCCCGATGAACCATACTCCATAAAGCCCGTAGGTCGCTAGCCTATAAAAATGAGACGAAGCTCAATTGAACTGGGTACAGTCCCCCACGCGGACAAAGAAACATCGCACATCACTAGTCTAAACCACAAAACGATCATCATTGATCAATAAGAAGTGTCAATTACACTAAGCTAGTAAATAAATGAGTTTAGCTTCATGTCCCATAACCATTGGCTTAAGTTAAATATTTACGAACAGATTGTAGATTTCCACTCGAAAATTGTCACAAGATTTCAATCGAACAAGTCTAAGAATTAACCGATGAAGTAAACGCAAGCGTTTCATACCACTTCTTTTGCTAAGTCGTTTAATTGGATTTCTCATACGAACGAGGTAAAGGTTTGTATATACTAATAGATTGCAAAACAGATTTAAAATCGAGCTTTGTATTAAAATAGTGTTGATATCGTTTTTGTGAAAGAGTTTGAGTATTTACTACTAGTATAGAAACCTTTGCATTTTAAAGTGACAAACCATAGAAATGATTGTAGAAACAATCAATCACCAAAAATTCACATACGTAGACGTGAATCAAATCCATAGAAATCGATATCAAATCCGTCAAACGGATATTTCCGAAAATCCAAAGAAAGAAGTCATCAAAGTCGATAATAAGTGATGACAACTATCCGGATCAACAACAATCGATTAAAAATAGGAAATCCACTCAAAAACATAAGCAAATAGGCAAACTGCTCAATTCCAGACGTCTGGAGGTTCAATCCAGGCGTCTGAAAACTAACCAAACGTCTGGTTTAGAATCCAAACGTCTGGATTTGTTCTCTGGAAATAATCTAGAGAACCCCCAGACGTTTGAAACTTCAAGTCAGACGTCTGAGACCCATCCAAACGTCTGATCCTAAATTTCAGACGTCTAGAATTAGTCTCTGTCCTTTTTTTATATTCTGCGTGCTTATATTTTTCTCTCCAGGTCCAAACCAGACGTCTGGACTTGGTAACCAGACGTCTGGTCACCTGGTCTGGGCAACAATTTGCCTAGGCCAAAGTGGCCAAAATGCATCGGGAGCGATCGGACGAGTAACGACGACTAAGGATTTATGCCAAGCGACAACCCAGCCTTATAGGCTTTTCGATACACCCCAAACATCAATGTCCAAACATCCATAGTAGGATTTTCATAAAATTGGACCAAAACACCAAAATTTGGAAAATTCACCAAACCAATTCAAATCAAAAGCAAATGAACATGCACAAATGTTAGGAATTCATACCTAACAACAATGAAAGTTATAGACGTAGATGTGAGTTAAAGAACTCACCTTAAAAACTCAAAGACACGAATGAGAAGCTCTAAAACAAAGGTAAGGCCAATTCCTCTTCAATCTCAACTCAAGAAGCTTCAATCTAAGCTAATAAGCAAATATTTCCTAAATTGGGGTTTAGAAATTTCTGAAATTGAAGAGAGATAGAGATGGAGAAGATGAAGAGGATGCTTACCTAAGCTTCTCCTTGATTTTGGACTTGAATTTGTATTTCCTAAACAAACTAGGGTTTTGGAATTCTAATTTCCAATCTCCTCCCCCATTTTTACTTTAGCTTGAATGTATTAGGAAATAAGAATGAATGAAGAGGAGAGGGGGTGGAGTTAGGGTATTATGATGGGTTAGTGGGTTGAAACCCAAAGCCAAAGCCCAAGTAGAAAAATAGCAAATTCTACTCAACTCCAAACATAACGATGTTTATACTCAAAAAAGTTGTAAATGCCATTTTGGACTCAATGGAAGTGGTCTCGGGTCCCAATTCGACCGTTTACAAAAAGTAACATTTTGGACTTTAATCCGATTAACGATGCTATATTTAAACAAAACATTTAAATGTACAATCGTAAAATATGCGGGTTGTTACAACAAAGGGTTTTAAAAATTGATATTTTTAATAGATTGGAAATATAAAAAGGGAATTTGGAAATGAATATAAAATTGGTTATACTGGATCTTAAATAAGATTTCTAAATTACGAAATAGAAGTAAAATCGAGATTTGGTTGGTTTGGAATATAGTTTATTCTATTTTAAGAAATTGATTTATAAATGGAAATTAATTTAGAAATCAATTTATGATGGATTTAAGTGATGTGAAACCGTTGTAAAATGGAAATGAGACTATGGGATTTATAAACAATATATATAAATAAAAGTGAAATGAGTATCAATTGATAAATTGAAGATGCAAATTCACGGTGAGAATTTATAATGATATAGGCAAAACTGTTTAAAAAGAAAAACGATAGATTTTACTTTTGGAAATGTGAAAAGGGGATTGATGTAATTGGGGACGTAAAACAATTGGTGATAAATAAAAAGAAAAACGATAGATTTTACTTTTGGAAATGTGAAAATGGGATTGATGTAATTGGGGACGTAAATCAATTGGTGATAAATCAAGAGAGATTTATAAATATTAGATTGGTTATCTTGGAGTCAAAAAAAATATTTTTATCGAGTAGTAGAGTTGTTTTAAAAAGGAGGATTTTAATTATTAAATTAGGTAGGTTAAAAATGTTTTAGCATAAAAATATTTAAGAAAGTTAGTTATTCAAATATTTTTAAATTGTCAAAATGAATTATAAGTTTTATAAACAAGTCTTGTAAATCAATTAGAATTTTATTTATGAATCAGAATTACTTATTGTTTCAAAGTTATGTAATTATTTTAATTGTTTGAAAGTATATTTAGTTATTGAATAAAGTTTTCGAAAAGTAATGGTATACTTTCATGGCGAAATCGGAGGCAGAGATTGCCTGTAGTTAAGTTTGGATTTCTCTGGGATAGAGACGTAATCATTGAGCTGTGAATCCATGTTTGATACCTCATGGTGCTTTCTATATTTATTTTAAAAAGGTTTCAAATATTTTTGAAAAGAATGGTTAGTGAACATACTTACTCCGATAAGATAAGTATATACCTTTTGATAAAGAGATTTAATTTATTAAAATTTAAATTAAATAAGACTTAGTGATTTCAGTAGGAAATGGAATCTTTGGCAGAATGATTGTTATTTGATAGTTAAATAATCGACTATCAAATCTTGATCCAAATCATAATTTTGGATATATCTAGGAGAAACACGGGAATTATATGGTACAGTTACCGTCAAAGGTGCTATATTATACGTATAAACTCGTTTCGTTCTTCTAGGACGATGATAAGGAAATCCATCCACTAACGGTTAGGAGATGATCTCCGATCTTATTTTCGTCCGTTTATTTCCTAAAGAACCGGGGTTGAGTTTACCGAAAATATCAAACGTTGTTTCGAAGAGACCGGGATCGGATAAGTTATTCGAAAACCACTTCGATCCAACGAATACGTTTCATAGTGAAGACAAGAGCATGTAATTGACGATGGAGCATTGAAGTGCAAGGGCTAATCGCTACTAATCCTGTGGATGATTCCAGAATGGATGTAGTGGGAATAGTGCCTTCGATTTCATTCAGACCTAGAACAGACATGTATGGATGAATGCTTTCAACACATTGTCATTGGAGGACAATAAGCATTCTAAGTGAAAATTCCTTAAAAAAGCTAATCGAAGCCTCAAGCCTCATCAACCGGAATGACTGAAAATCAGGGGAGGTGCAGCAAGGTTAAGTGGGTCGCACACAATTAGGGTATGTTATCACCTTTATAGATACCCTTGGATATGTTATAAATTATGGATACGGTGGTGCACGGAAAAGAGCTCGATAAGGGTGGGAACACCCGGGGTGATAACATATTTGGTACTATCCAGGTTAGGCGTAGAACTGGTCTTATGTTGTAGGGGATCTCGGCGAGGTCCTCTGTACATTTTCCTAGACGTGTATTATGATAGGTGGTACCCCAGTGCCTAGTCATTGTATGGAATCCATTCTCCAATACGTGCCTTTACGATTTTGGTTCGTAGAGCGTAGTATGCTGGAATTTAATTAATGTAACAATTTCGGCTATTTGAATAAATATTTGTACTTAGACGCTATTATAATATTAGATGATTTTGATATAAAGTGTTTGGTTATTGTATGGTAAAACCCGTCGTGTTTATGTGTGACGCGATCTTATGAAAAACCTTTGTTTTTCAAAGGATTTTGATAACTTTAATAATTCAAATTGAGTGTGTTTTGTCATGCCAGTTTTCCAGACTGACTCGGGTGTTATTTTATTATAATGCCCAGGTCAGACCGAGTATTACAGATTCAGGATAGGATGCTATGGAGCTCAGGAGATGAGCTGGATGACAGAGACGTATTCCACATACTTGATTATATTCCGCCGTGTGTGTTAGGCTGTATAGTCAGCACTAGTGAGGACAAGTTATTATAACTGTCCAGTATTCATTTGTAAATTGTTTCTCTGATGATGATATGTATAGGAAGCAGTTATAGTTCTTTTTGTATAAAGACATGTTATTATCTATTATTTATTGTTCCGCTGCGGTTGTGAGATTCTATGTTGTTATTTCTATTTTCTTCTACCTTTTTCTTCTTTTCCTCTAACGGTCTGGTATTTCTGGGGCTCGATTGCTCGGCATGCTATACAGTGGATGTATTAGTATCGATTTTCGAGGGTCAAAAATCCTATTCATGACATTTGGTATCAGAGCTGAAGGTTAAGCGAGAACCTTGGCTTTGATGGGGTAACTCATTAGAGATAGGGGCAGTAGTACCCTAGAATGAGTTTGAGTGTATTAATAGATATGAGCGTGTATTTATTAGTGATATAAAAACTGTTTTATATTGTGTTGGTTGATCTATTAAGTGGCTTATGGATTCTGGTCAATACGAGTAATTAGCGTTATTGATAGGGATCTCTAAACACTTAAACAAAGCAATTCGACATAGTATTATTTTGAAATGGGGTAAATGAAATAATTTTACCCAGATTATTTTTATATATGAAAGAATAATTTTTAGAAAGATTATTATTGTTGTATATGGTGTGCTTGGTTGTTAGAAAATAATAATATTAAACCATTATCATTTGTTGTTGTGGTGATTGAATAAAGGTTGATATTATAGTCAACAATTAAGAAATAGTTTCATATAACGAAATGGAATTATGTAAATGCGATTTTGTAAATGTGATTTATAATTTGAAATGAAATGAAACTCCGAAGTATATTATAAATATGATTTATAAAAGCAGTTTATGAATTTAAAAGGATTTGAAGGTTGGGAATTTGGGAATTTAATTCCCGTTGGTTTGAAATGTTTTTCAAAGTCTTGTAAAATAATAGTGATATTATTTGGAGAATATTTTTGAATTGAAAATATTTAAAAGGAATTTTAAAGAAATAAAAGCACTGAACTCACTTCGGTCACTGGAAAATAATTTCGATGATGATTTGCATCATATAATGATTTGCATAAAAAGCATCATCGACGTTCATTTTCAAGTCTCCAAGGGAGGAATTGCTACCTTAATGATTTGCATTAGAGTTTGTTTGGAAAAACTGGTTTTGGTTTGAAATGCAAAAGAATGATTTGGTATACCAAGGGATTTTGGGTATATGTGATTTCAAAAATGATTTTTGAAATATTTAAGAAATTGTTAAACTCTGGAGTTTTGATTTAAAATGTTTTATGGAATATGAATAAGTTCAATAACTTATGAAAGTTTGGAAATAAGTGAATTGGAAAATGTTTAAACTGTTGTAGTATAAATATTTTCAGAAAAAACAAAATTTAAATGAAACTTAACTTAAGTTAAGTATAAAGTGAATTCTGAAATTTAGCCTAAGTTAGGCTGGATGGAGTAATTGTTGGAAACAGAATTTATTAAGGTGGAAGATAAATTAGTGGATGAACTAATTAATTTAATTAGTAAGTTAAATGGAATTGGAATTGAACTTGAATATAAATGGATATAAACTTAAGTTGTAAAGTGGTAATAACCATAAGCAGTTTGTATAAAAAGTTATAATTGACTTAAGAAAATTTGATGGTGAAATTCTTAAGAGGAATTGATATTTAAGGGATATACCAAGTAAATAGGTGAATGTGAAGTATAAATGTGAATGATAACTATGAATAATTGAATGGAAATGAAAGAAAATGTGAATAAAAAGAATTTGATATAGCTAAGAATCAATTGAAATAAATACGTAAGTTGTATGTATATTATTTTATTCGCATGACGGTTTGATCTAGATTCGAGCATAAAATTTCGAGATGATTTATATCGATCTGAGTTAGGATTTTTCACTCGATTTTCGACGGCGAACACTGGATATGGATTTTCGATTGATACTGGAATTCTCTATCATAGTATATGGCTATGCAAGGAGAATGATGGTTTCTAATCAATGAACCAAATCTGAGTCCGCACTAGAGAGTCGTGTGAATGATACTAGTTCAGAAAGGAAATTGTGTGGTCGAGTGAACGATCATTTTGATATTGCGTACGAATGGTATATGTACATCGTAGGGGTTTTGGTGAAATAGATATTGAAAATTGAAAATGCTGAATAAAATGATTTTGAATTATATGATTGGATATCGTTAGTAAATTAGATACAGGTATATAAAAGCAAGAACTAAATTAATGTCTTTGATATTAAAAGAGAATTGGATTGCCCGACTAAAAGGTACGTGTTTAAATTGTTGTTGAATTTGATGGTTTTATGATTGAGCCACTTGGCTTTTTTTTCTTTTGATGATTTGGGCCCGTAGTGGGGATTTGTAGTTGTTCCGATCTAGCCGCGCAAAGGAGACGTTGGCGAAATTTTTCGGAAATTTTAAGAGTTAGAAAATTTTGAATAACTAAAACTTGGTTTAGATTATAACTTGAAATGATTAAGTAAATAATATTATTTGGAATCTATGAATGGATTTGGAAATTTAGTAAAAGTGACAATGTTGTTTCAATTAATTGATTTTGAGGAGTTGTTTCAGCTAATTGGTTTTGGGGAAAATTAATGGGTTTTGGACCATTCTTCTTACCTAGCAATTTCGAGGACGAAATTTTTTAAGGGGGGAGGAATGTAACGACCTAGAATTTTGGTTATTTGAAATTTGTATATTTAATTGATTTTAAATATTTAAAAGTTAATTTTTAACTTGAATTTAAAATATAATGATTTTTTGGTAATTTTATTGTTTACTTTAATAATTTAAAATTGGTTTAAAAATTAACTCTTGAGTTTTAAGCTTGATAAAAATAATTTAAAGGCTTATTAAATTTATATTAATAAGAATGAAGATAATAAAACTTTTTAAATTGAATTAAAAAGTGATTTGTTCGATTTTAAAAATAACTTATTTAAATTAGCATATAAAATAGCCATCCTGGACACAGTCTCGGAATTCGACGAAACTAGTTCCATTGGATTCGTAATAGAGTATTATTATCGGATTTCAAATTTTGTAGCATTTGGAGTTATCGTTTGGTGGAACGGAATAGAAACACGTTGGAATTTATATCGAAAATTCAATATAATAATTAGTTCCAAAAAGCTATCTTCTCCATACGATCGAATTAGGACTCGAAACATTTTCCATTACGTTCGAAATAGGGGTATAACATTATAAACGCCTAACGGCATGCCTCAATAGGGGTTCAAGATTTTGAGTCTTTTCTTCCTCCCTTCTTTTTTGAATAACGCACGCAACAGACAGTAAGAAAAAAATAACAAGCTTCAAAAAAAAATTCTCTGAATATACTCAACGAAAAATTGTGAAACTATTTTTAAAATTCAAGTTTTTCCATAAGCTTCAATCTGGCATGGTTTCGTAGGGTTTGGTGATAATTTGAGTTAATCGGCAGTGAGGCGCGGTAGTTTTCGAGCTAGGGTTTGGGGTTTCAAATCAATTGAAGGCGATTTTGTAAATTTGAATGGTGGGTGAATTTGTGATTGAATTTAGCATCTATGGGTGAATTTTTTGCCGGTGCGATTCATGGGGGAGGAGTGCGACTCGCACTGTAGCAGCTCGAGGAATGTCGCATTTCAATATAGTGGAACGGAGGGCAAAGTGTGGCACCGTGGAGTCGAGCTCGGAGATTGGGACTCGCTGGCGGTCTCAGGAGTGGCGTTCGTCGAGTGGGTGAAGCACGGTGTCGTGCGTGTACGGGAGGAAGAGCGTGCATATCCGGAGCAAGGAGGAAGCAACTTTTAGTTGGGAAAGAAGAAGCCTTGCTTTTTTTTATCGTGTAGGCTTGGGCCGATTATTAAAAAAGGAAAGAAGAAAAGGAAAACGTGTTGATTGGAAGCGGGCCAAACAAGGATTTGGGCTGGTAATAGGATTTGAAAAAAATTAATTATATAAATTGTTTTATCAAAATCCAGAACTTATAAATATCATATCTCAATCGTTTTAGGTCCAAATCCAACGCGGTCAGTCACGTTGGATTCGAATTGACGAATTCTTCGATATATAATTGGATTGGAAAGATTTAGAACTTGTTGAACTTTCATATTAATTCAAACGCATTCGAACTTAATTGAAACCAGAACGCGAAAGCGACAATAAAAATCAAGGTGAGTAAATCTCACTCATTTTTGGATTGCTAGTTTAATTTAAAATGTTGAAAATTTAAATTATTGGTTGATTGGTTGATTTGATAATTATTATTATCACTTGGATGTTATAATATATATAATAATATATTATTAGGGGATTGATTATTCCCGCCTATTGGAGCGGATGAGACCCTATGTGCCCCGCATAATAGTGGATGACCCAATATTACCGCGATATCCCGCCTCGAAGCGGGATTGGTATTTTTATGTTGTATTAACATCTGTGGATGCAGAAAAACAGATTGGAGGGATCCAATTGGATCCCTTAAAAATGTTGAATTTAATTTCATATATAGTGGTATATGATATGTTTGAATAATCTGTGATAGATTATAGTGTGATTTAAATTTATTGATGCTTTGGTAGCACTGGCCTAGATTTTAGGCATTTTTAAATACCATAAATATATATATTTTGAATTTGAAAAGAAATTAAAAAGGGATTTTGGAAGTGAAGTATTTATGCTAAAATTTGGATTAATTAAAGAAATTTATTTGGATAAAATAAATGGTTTGACTTGTACTTGACTATTCCGTGATATTTTAAATGGAGATTTTGGAAATAATGTATATAAAGGAGTTTTAAATAATAAATCCTAGGTCATATTTGTTTGAATACAAAGGGTTTTAAAAATCGAGATTTTTAATAGATTGGAAAAATAAAAAGGGAATTTGGAAATGAATATAAAATTGGTTATACTGAATCTTAAATAAGATTTCTAAATTACGAAATAGAAGTAAAATCGAGGTTTGGTTGGTTTGGAATATAGTTTGGTTTATTTTAAGAAATTGATTTATAAATGGAAATTAATTTAGAAATCAATTTATGATGGATTTAAGTGATGTGAAACCGTTGTAAAATGGAAATGAGACTAGGATTTATAAACAATGTTTATAAATAAAAGTGAAATGAGTATCAATTGATAAATTGAAGATGTAAATTCATAGTGAGACTTTATAATGATTTGGGAAAAAAGTTTAAAAAGAAAAACGATAGATTTTACTTTGGAATGTGAAAAGGGGATTGATGTAATTGGGGACGTAAATCAATTGATGACAAATCAAGAGAGATTTATAAATATTAGATAGGTTATATTGGAGTCAAAAAAAAATATTTTTATCGAGAAGTTGAAGTGTTTTAAAAAAGAGGATTTTATTTATTAAACTAGGTGGGATAAAAATGTTTTAGCATAAAAATATTTCAGAAAGTTAGTTATTCAAATATTTTTAAATTGTCAAAATGAATTATAAGTTTTATAAACAAGTCTTGTAAATCGATTAGAATTTTATTTATAAATTAGAATTAATTATTGTTTCAAAGTTATGTAATTATTTTTATTGTTTGAAAGTATATTTCATTATTGAATAAAGTTTTCGGAAAGTAATGGTATACTTTCATGGCGAAATCGGAGGTAGAGATTGCCTGTAGTTAAGTTTGGATTTCTCTGGGATAGAGACGTAATCATTGAGCTGCGAACCCATGGTTGATACCGCATGGTGCTTTCCATATTTATTTTAAAAAGGTTTCAAATATTTTTGAAAAGAATGGTTAGTGAATGTACTTACTCCGATAAGATAAGTATATACCTTTTGATAAAGAGATTTAATTTATTTAAATTTAAATTAAATAAGACTTAGTGATTTCGGTAGGAAATGGAATCTTTGGCAGAATGATTGTTATTTGATAGTTAAATAACCGACTATCAAATCTGAACCCAAAACATAACTGTTTGCACAAAAAATGGGCAAACACCTCCAAGTCGTATGATTTAGTTGATTTTGCGTTGTTTTTAGTGATCTGGATGATTATGCAAATATGTAAAAAAGCAGGGACTAAACTGTAAAAGACACGCAGATTTATAGTGGTTCAGCCAGAATGTGCCTACATCCACTTTATATATTATTTCTCCTTTCTTGATCAGATTACAAGTACAAAGCTTTGATACAAGTATATGAAAGTTGTTTGAAAGTTCTATCCGTGCTTGAGCTCTCAAACTTGTCCCCATTGTTGTACCCCTGCCCCTCTATTTATAGAGTGAGGCTGGGGGTAGGGGTCTTGGATGTATATAGCTGCTGGTGGGCCTGGGCTGATGCAATCCGGCCTGGTGAAGTTGGTTCGGTAGTAGGTGGAATGATGTTTGATTCGGTAGTGGGTGGACCGGTGGTTGGTCCGGTAGTAGGTGGGATGATGGTTGATTCGGTAGTGGGTGGACTGGTGGTTGGTTCGGTGGATGGAGTGGAAGGAGTTGGTTCGGTGGATGGAGTGGAAGGAGTTGGTTCGGTGGGAGTTTGGTTCGGCAGGCGAACTTGGTTCGGTGGGATCTGGTCCGGTGTGTAGGGGAAGGAGTTGGCCTGGTCCAGATTTGCTCAACATTTGCCCCCCAAAGTAGGGCATGTGGGTACGCACATGGCGTGCTTTGCTTTAGCTTGAATATCCTCACCCAGTCCTGTGTGCCGATCCAGCTGGTCCGGTCATTAGTATTTGTCTATAAGTATGGACCTCGCGTCTATGTTCACCCTTCATCGTTTGGAACAGCCGAATCAACTGAATACCGAATCAACTTTGATTGCTTGAAATAACCGGATCAGCCAATTACCGAATCAACTCATCTGCCGAACCAGGTGAGTCGAATGATTCTTTAAGACTGATCCATCGAATGAACTCAATCATTTTACCGAAGGGGCTTGAGTACCGAATGAACTGACCGAATGAACTTGGGAGTATAGGGCCGAATGAAAATTCGTGCTTTGAACTACCGAATGGCTTCTATGCCGAATGAAGCTTCGGGCCTTGAACTCCTAAATGGCTTGAGTGCCGAATGAGTTTGTGTTTATAAGTGAAACTCTGGACAGCATACACTCGTTTGTTTATATCTCTATATCCTTATTCTAACAGTGTGTTTTCTCGTGTTGCAGATAATGTCTCATAAAGTTGAAACCCGATCAGAGAAGAAAAAATCCCAGGACAGAGAAGATCCTTCCGCAGTGCCCCCAGCTCAGTCAGAACCGGGACGTCATGGGCCCACCCCGAGGTCACTAGTAGATGGGTACGGCCCTTAGGAGCTTCTGAACTCACCTCTTGACTGTTTCCCAAGCTCTCTCAAAGGCGAGCAGCTTGATGTTATCTCCCGCTCCTTTGGGATTGACAAAGCACGCATGCTATTGCCGGGGGAGGGAGTGATGCCATATAATCCCCCCGAAGGGTATTTCGCCTATAGTCGGTACCATTGCATGTGTGGGGCCATTCCTCCGATCAATACTTGGATAATCAGCTTCATCACCTACTTGAAGGTAGCTCCGTTTCAGCTTCAGCCTAACTCCTACGCCATCCTGGTGAGCCTGTTTGTCATTTTCCAGAGGAGGTACGGGCGTCCTCCCTCCAACCGGGAGATCCGGTACTTGTACAATTTGAGAGGCTATAAGAAGGGGTCTCCATACATCAGCTTGGAATCAGCCGTATCTTTCGAGCCTGTTCTGGACTTATATTCGAAGTTCAGCATGTTTAAGAAAGAATGGTTTTTTATCAAGGATGACTCTTTTTCCATCCGTCGCTTCACCTCCGGCTGTAAGTGTGAAGCTTATTTATAATTTCCGTTATAACTACAATGCTTCTTCTTATGTGTTTTTATTTCTTGATAGCGACAGGTGGCTTTGCGGTCGTGGAGAATGATTGCCTGGTTCAGATGGCTGTGGAAATAGAAGCCATTACGGGAAGGGACAGGTCGGCTTCTTACTTGATCAGGAATGCTACACTTCTGCGGCACAACCTGATCCTTCCACATCAGTCTGTGGTTAAGCAGAGAGACACGGCGGAGGAGAGAGCTGCCAAAGTTACAGGAGGGGCCACGGCAAAAAGCAGCAAAAGGAGACCCTTCTCGATGCATCCAGTTGCCGGGGGGAAGAAACTCAAGAAGTCTGATGGACCCTCTCCCAGCACACATCCAGATGTTCAGGAGGAGGAAAAAGGTGAGGACGAAGGAGGTGAGGCGGAGAGCAGAAGTGGTAGAGAGGGTGACGGTGATCGTCACGGTGATGATGGTGGCGAAGGACAGGGTGGTGATGGCACCAGGGCTTTGCCTCCCGTGCAGGCGGGTGTTATTCAAGAGTGGACAGATGACGCTCTCCGCCAAGCCTTTGAAGAGTTGGAGGAAACGGAGAAGTACAAGAAAGCTGGTAAGGTCGGGACCGGCGCCGATTTATCTTCCGGGAGCGCTTCTACTGAGGCAACTTCTGCGATTCAAGGTGAATTTCTCTTTATTCTTTTTAATTCTTTAATGATGGCTCAATACATGCTGGTGACACTTGGTTTTCATTCCAGGAGCGGGAAAAACGGCCAAGACCTCAGATCTTCGGCACAGGCTTCAACAATACAAACTCCTCAAAGCTTCCGCCAAGCCGAAGCCTCCTACTAATCGTCCTGGAGATGTAGTCGGCTATCGTCCTCTTCTTGGAGTTATTGAAGAAGATGTACAAAAGAGGAAGAGGAGTCGATCTACGTTTGAATCTCGTCCTGGTCCTCCGGCCTCACTCCAGCCTATTCACGATATTACGGAGGATGATACCGAGTTTATGCCTTCCCTACATCCGTCTGAGAATCCAACCTTCACCCCGATAGATCACCCTGGCTTGGTTCGTAACCCGTTTGCGGGCCATCCAGACCTGGACCCGGCCTCTCATGACATCTCCTTCGATGAGGTTACTGGTGAGCATCTTCTCCCTCGCAATCCTATGGTACGGGTGCTTGACGAAGCTAAGTCCCTAGCCCTTGATTTGCTTACTACCCGGGTTGTAACTCTGGGGGATGAAGCTAAAGCGAATATTGACCGAGTTGCTGAGGAGACCAGGAAATTGATGGGGAATCATGCCCGACTAGTCAAGGCCGGGGAGGAAATTGGGAGTGCCAACATTCGGCTACGGTTAATGGTCTCCGACCAGGCTAAGCAGCTTGCCGATCAAGCCATCCAAATTTCTCAGCACGAGGCCGCATCCAGGCAACTGAAGAAGACCATGGAAGAGGCCAGCATGGCAGAGTTGCGAAAAATGGAGGCCGCCTGCAAGGAGCGAATTGACATGGCCATCACGACGGTGGATGAGGTTCGACAAGCGGACCTCGAGTGGGCGCAGGAATTATCGGGGAGGCTTGAGGCCGCAGAGCTCGCTTAGTCCAGGTTAAAGGAGGAGATGGAGGCGATGAGGATATCCCTTCAGGCTGACCGCTTACGATACCGATTGGAGAGGGATGTTGCCGTCGCTAAGCTGCGTGCTTCTGAGGCCCGAATGAGGGAGCTTGAGGAAAATGAGGGGATGATGGATGAGATGCTCCAGGATATGTATTTTCGCAATTGGAAGCAGGGTAATTTATCCTAGATGGATGATTACCCCCGAGTTATGGCCAGGATTTATCTCCGGGCCCTGGAGGAGGCTAGGGCTGATGCGGATAAAGAGGGTGGCGCGGTCTTCAGAATGGATGTGGTCACTGCCCAGTTTACCAAGTAGGAGAAGGTGGCGGTGAAGGAGGGTATGTGGTTGCTTGCTGCTGAGGAGGCAGTTGTGCAAGTAGAGGATGATGACCAGGATGGTCAGGAAGCAGGTGCGGGTAAGTCATCCTTTCTAGTCTTTCCGTTAACTTGGTTTCTTATCACTAATGAATTATTTCTTTGACCGGGCAGGTGGGCAACAGGACAAGGATGAAACTCCGACACAGCCGGCTCCTTGATTTGACCTGGATATCTTTTTGTGGACTTGACATTGTTGTATATGTTAGCCTCAAAACAGTAACGTAACTTTTAGGTTGTAATTATGCTACTTGTAATAAACAATATATTTCTTGACGTGTAATTTTTTAACTTAAGCTGACTCTGTCGTTTTTGAACGTTTTTGTTATTTTCTTATGTTGTATGAGAAATATAGCTATGCATATGCTTGTAATTCAATTGTGCTTGATGTCAAGTTCTTGCTTAAAACATGATTTCATGCCTTGCAATGTTAGTGTGACATGTGAATAAATTATAGCCACATGTTTATACATGAAAGAAGAAAATACTGCCCTTCATATTTTACTTGTAGATGGCAGCTTTGAATGTCTCGCGCGACTGAGTGTGGAATGCGGTCAGTGTCCTGCTGTGAGTATCCGCTTCTATTAGCGAATGTCTCCTATTCTGTGTCATGTACTTTAGGGATTGTTACAGAGGATAGGAGAATAGTTTTTTAAATAAAATTGAAATATGAGAAAAAGTAAAACTTCCAATCACGGAAGGCCTTCGATGTGCTTAAGTTCGTGGCAAATGGGCTTTGTAGTCACTTTCCCTAGCTGTGGGTCTTGGAGACATTTGTCACCCATCTTACGCCTCCGCAGGGAGTTAATCTTTTTTACCACAGCCGTACTTAAGACACATCGGAGCCGAGATCGCACACAGTAACTACCCGGGCCATTATGGCCCGTAATCGTGGGTATTATTCGATTTACTGTGGCCAGCTAGTGTGGGTGCCGATCGTCAACCGTGAACTGCCCCTGGCTGGCCACACCTTATGTTGGGGCTTAAAGTAGGTTCACAGTTACCGGCGAGCCGAACGCCGTAATGAGCTGCCTTGGCTATAGTCGGCCTTCTTGGTGGCTTATAATCGGCTCATTACAGTTGGCTTTGAGGGCCGTCGCGAGCAATGAGTTAACCCGCAACAGAGGGATGCCGGAGCAAAAGTGTCTCATTGGCGAGGGCATAGATTCGTATAGTACCTGTTAGGTCTTGTCCAGGAGAAGTCGCGCTGTGGAGCGCCTTGAATGGAAATGCTATATGCACAGGATTTTGTTCAACGGAAAAGGATAATGTTAACAAGCAGCCAAGATATAAAGGAACAAGTTAAAAAAGAGACAAGGTTTTTAAAGTGGTTCGGCACGAAAATGCCTACGTCCACTGATTCTCTTTGTTAATTCATTTCATATGGGCAGTACAAGTTAAGAAAAGTATCGACGGAGGTGTTGGATGTTCCATGCCCTCTAGAACACCTCTCCGTCCACTATTGACAAAATATAAGCTCCATTGTGGAGATCTTTATGAATTACATATGGTCCATCCCAGATTGGATCTAGTGCTCCGGGGCAAGGGAAGATTCGCTTGAGGACAAGATCTCCTTCTTGTAAGGTACGATGCTTGACTTTGGAGTTGTAGTGTGCTGCCACTTTTTGCTTGTGGGCTGCTGCTTTGAGGGCTGCATCATTTCTTCTCTCCTCAATTAGATCCAAAGACATGTGAAGGAGTTCTTCGTTCTCTTCTGGGTTATAGTGGATCCTACGGTGGGAAGGCACGATGGTTTCAACTGGGAGCATAGCCTCCGATCAGTATGCCAAAGAGAAAGGGGTATGCCCTTTTGATGTTCTGAAAAATGTGCGATAGGCCCACAGTGCCGTAGGGAGTTCATCCACCCAAGCACCCTTTGACTTTTCGAGCTTCTTTTTTATTAGAGTTTTCAGAATTTTGTTGACGACTTCGACTTGTCCGTTTGCCTGGGGATAAGCTACGGATGAGAAGCTCTTGTGAATTCCATGCTCTTGGCACCAGTTGGCGAACTCCTCGCTGTCAAACTGAAGTCCATTGTCCGATATAATTTTGAATGGGACTCCGTACCTTCATAGAACATTTTTGATCAAGAAGTTAATAACTTTCGCTGATGATACTTTATTTAGGGGTTCTGCTTCCACCCATTTGGTGAAATAGTCGACTGCCACTATAGCATATTTGGCCCCGCCTCGGCCCATTGGCAGTTCGCCGATTAAGTCAATTCCCTATACTGCAAAGGGCCAAGGGCTGGTCATTTGAGTAATCTCAGTGGTTGGTAGCCGTGGGATCTTAGAAAACTTCTGGCATCTGTCACATTTTCTGACGAAATCTAAGGCGTCCTTGCTTAAGGTGGGCCAGAAATATCCATATCGGAGTATCTTTTTTGCCAAAGTCTGCCCTCCGGTGTGATCTCCGCAGCTTCCTTGATGAATGTTGGATAAGATTTCCTTGGCTTCCCTTCCAGCGACACACCTTAATAAGGGGTTAGAGAAGCCGTGCCGATAGAGGGTGTTCTCTTGTATTATGTAGCGGGAAGCTTTCCTCAAGATTTTCTTGACTTCGTTACGTCCGTCGGGTAGTGTGCCACTTTGTAAGTAGTTTCGGATGGGAGTCATCCAAGTTGCTTCTTCGGTTGCAGCTATCAGATTCACTTGCTCAAAACTTTGGGTCAGTTGCTTTGAGATGGCTACTGCTCCGGAAATAGCGCCGTCTCTCATGCTGGCTTGCTTCGCCAATTCGTCGGCCTCTTGGTTCTCTTCCCGAGGGAGGTGTTTGACTAAGTAGTGGTCCAATCGACTGAGAAGTAACTTGGTCTTCTTTAAATATGCTATGAGTCGTTCTTCTCGAGACTGGAATTCTCCTAGTATTTGATTAACAATAAGTTG
Organism: Allium fistulosum; assembly: GCA_030737815.1. Classification (NCBI taxonomy): domain Eukaryota; kingdom Viridiplantae; phylum Streptophyta; class Magnoliopsida; order Asparagales; family Amaryllidaceae; genus Allium; species Allium fistulosum. The sequence continues at coordinate 572,708,946 of CM060906.1, forward strand.
AGAATCGCTATGAAGACACAAAGAATTGGCTCCGATTTCTAAGGCAAGTTCTAATCCAGCTATCACTGCTTCATACTCTGCATCGTTGTTTGTGGCAGCGAATTCCAACCTTATAGCATGGTGCAGCTTATTTCCCCTGGGAGTAATTATTACCACACCTGCCCCCGAGCCTTGTTCGTTTGATGCACCATCCACAAAGAGGTTCCACTTGATGTCTTCTGCTTTTTCTGATTGCTCCTCACCTTCGCTGGTAGTGAATTTGGCAATGAAATCGGCCATGGCTTGCCCCTTGATGGCGGTGCGAGGATGGTAGGTAATATCATATTGACTTAGTTCAATGCACCATTTAAGTAGTCTCCCAGAAGTGTCGGGACGATGGAGTACCTGCCTCAGCGGTTGATCGGTCAGAACTCTGATGGAATGGGATTGAAAATAGTGTCGCAGTTTTCATGATGCGATTAGTAGACAGTATGCTAGCTTCTCAAGTTTAGGATATCTGACTTCTGCCCCTGTAAACCTCTTACTTACAAAGTATACTGGCCGCTGCGTGCGGTTGTCTTCTCTTACCAAAGCCACGCTTAGAGCATGAGATGATACAGCAAGGTATAGGTATAACTCCTCGCCTTCGTTTGGAGTCGAGAGTACCGGCGATTTCTGGAGGTGTTCGATTAAGTTAAGGAAAGCGGTTAAGCATTTGTCAGTCCATTCGAACTTTCCTTTGTCTTTCTTTAGAGCTTCGAAGAAGGGGACGCACTTATCCGTTGCTTTGGAGATGAATCGGCTTAGGGCGGCCACTTTCCCATTCAGGCTTTGCATTTCCTTTCGAGTGGAAGGTATTTTGATATCTTTTAGAGCTCGGACTTGTTCAGGGTTTGCTTCAATCCCTCTGGCATGGACGATGAATCCCAAGAACTTTCCTGATGATACTCCGAAGGAGCATTTTAGAGGATTAAGTTTCATTCCATACTGGCGAAGTACTTGAAACATCTTGCCGAGGTGGCTTACGTGATCGTCGGCTTTCCTTGACTTTACCAGCATGTCATCCACATACACTTCCATAGTTTGTCCTATTAGCCCTGCAAACATCTTGTTGACGAGGCACTGGTAGGTGGCTCCTACGTTTTTAAGTCCGAAAGGCATTACCTTGTAGCAGTACAAACCCCGGTCAGTGATGAAACTAGTGTGGTCTTGATCGGGAGCATGCATAGGAATTTGGTTATATCCTGAGTATGCGTCCATAAAGGATAAGATTTCGTGCCCGGCTGTGCTGTCTACAAGTTGATCGATTCGGGGAAGTGGGAAGCAATCCTTCGGGCAGGCATCATTTAAGTTGGATAAGTCAATGCATGTTCGCCACTTCCCATTAGCCTTCGTTACCAGTATCGGGTTGGCGATCCACTCTGGGTAGATGGCTTCTCGTATGAAGTCATTGGCAAGTAGATTCTTTATTTCTTCATCGAGGGCTGCTGATCGTTCTGCCCCCATACTTCTCTTTCTTTGTTTTACGGGCGCCTTGGTAGGATCAATGTTTAGTACGTGGCATGCTATGTCAGGGGAGATTCCGGTCATGTCAGCATGTGACCATGCAAATACATCCAAGTTGTGGCGGAGAAAGTCAATGAGTTGTTCCTTCAACCCTGCTTTTAGTTGGGACCCGATTTTCAATAGTCTACTCGAGTCATGTTTGTCTACAGATACAAATTCCATAGCCTCTGCAGGCTCGGCGGTGGCCTCCTCCTCTTTGTCCCTGGGGTCTAATTCATTGAAAGGGTCGCTGGTATATCGAAGAGGAGGGGCTTTCTTTAGTTGCTATGCTTCCAAACTTTTTGTGCAGAGGGAAACCTCTACACTCTTCCCTTTATCCTACCTGTGGTTGTTGCGAAGTTCAGTTACATAGCAGTCTCGAGCAACGTCCTGGTCTCCCTCTACTTCCCCTACTCCATTGTCTGTTGGAAATTTCATCTTTAGGCACCATGGGGCCAGGACGATTTGGAAGTCAGACAAGGCTGGCCTTCCTAAGAAGGCGTTGTAGGCCGTGTGGTTTTCTATCAGAACAAATGTTTGTTTCCGTACAACGGAGCAGGGATGACTTCCAATTTCAACAAAGAGGTCCAGTTGCCCGAGGGGCATCTTTGCATCTCCAGTGAAACCGTGTAGTGGTTTATTGCAGGGAGAAACGTCCTTTATTGATAGTTTCATTTTATCGAATGCATGCTTGAATAAGATATTTACTGAGCTTCCAGTGTCTACTAGAATTCGGAAAACTTCGGATGGACCGAGCCGGGCAGAGATAACCAAGGGATCCATGTGAGGGTACTGCCTTCCCTCTAGGCCACGCCTACTGAATGTGATGTCATCACTCTCTTTCCGCTTTGGGTGGCGTTTTCCTATAACAGAATTAACACAGTCTTCATTGTTTCTAAGCGACTTTCCATATCTTTCCATCTCTGCCCAGCTTCTGTCAGCGATGTGCGGTCCTCCCGAGATGGTATGGACCACTATCTTCTCTTGACTGGAGCCGCTAGTGTTGCGATTTCCTCTGCCTATCTCTGGTGAGGGTAGCCTTGGGTTCTCATTGGCAAGAGCTGGAGTCATGTTCTGACCTTTTACATAGCGTTCCAGTCTCTTCCTTCTGATGTGTTCTTCAATCAAGTCCCGAAGATGGTGGCATTCATTGGTATCATGCCCATGAGGTTCGTGGAAGCGGCAAAACTTTTCAGATTTCTGCGTGTTATCTGATTCCTTCTTGTATGGTGGGCGTTTGTATCTAACTTCGTCTTGGGTGGAAAGGAAGATGTTTTCGATGGTTTCATTCAAAGGAGTGTAAGTGTCGAATCTCGGTCCTGGCCGATATAGGCGCTTTTCTCCCTTCTTGCCCCCAGCATTGTCTCTAGAATCATTTTTTTGAACATCCTTCGCTGCAGCGGGCGTGTTGCCATGAGCTGCCTTATTTTGCTGCCCTGACTGCCCCTCAGTGGCAGCGTCTTCAAGCCTCGTATATTTCCCGGCTTCATGGAAGAAATCGGGTAAAGTAGCTGGTTTTTCTTTTGTCAATCTTCTAGCAAATTTAGTATCCGGATGCACACCACTACAGAGGGCCATTAAGACAAGCTTCTCATCGGCATCTTGGACTGCGGCCGCTGCGGCATTGAATCGGGTTAAATATTGTTGCAGCTTCTCTCCGGGTTTCTGTTTGATACTGGATAAGGAATAAGTTTCCTTGGGTTGTTCCACATGAATGCGAAACTGGCTGATAAACTTTTCTTTCAACATCTCTCATGAGTTGATGGATCCTTGGGGTAGATGGCAGAACCAGGAGGTAGCTAGATCTGCTAAGAATAGTGGAAAGCATTTGCACAGTACTCCTTCTGTTGCCCCGCTCATGAGCATATGTTGTGTGTATCTCTGTAAGTGTATAACGGGGTCAGATGTTCCTTTGTAAGGTTCCATTGTTGGCATCTTCCATTCTCGGGGGGTGATAGCAATTTCGATATTGTGGGCGAAAGGGCTGGTTACCCTAGCACCTATCCCTCGATCTCTTTGATCCCGTTGGATGCACTCTCTGAACAAGCGTGCCATCCTCTCATCAGAATTTAGAGCAGATAGGAATGAGTTCGGTTCTGTTCTGTGGGATTGATTCCGTCCAGATGACCTGTAGGGATGGTATCATCTATCATTCCTAATATTTTCCAATGGCTGCCTTTGGTCTTCTGGGAGCATGTTAGGGTCAGCTACAGTTGGCCCTTGCCTTAATCTTCCCCTGCTGGGTTCTGATCTAAGCACTTCCTCGGGTCCAACTTCGGGCTGGACTCTAGCTCGGCCCCGTTCATTGGCGTTTCCGTGGTTAGACAGTACGACCGACTCAGCTACAGTTGACCTCCGCCCGGTACCTCCCTCGTTGGGTTCGGTTCCAAGTGTTTCCTCAGGCCTAACTTCGGGCTGTGCTCGGTCTCGGCTCCTACCATGACCGCTTCTGTCGTTAGCTCCTTCGAAGAAGGAAGATCTTTACTGTCTCTGAGATCCTCCAGACTGGGACTCACCCCATGATTCATGTTGCGGTTGGACTCTTCAGCATCCCTTAAGCGTGACATGAGATGGTCCACCAAGGCTTCCTGCTGGGATGTGAAGCGATTAGTCACTTCAGCCACAACCCTGTCTAGATCTGCCCTAGTAATTGCTGCAGGTTGTTCGGTGGCAGGAGTTGTCGGATTTGCCTGACCTTCATTTGGTGCTGCTGTTGGAAGGGGACGACTTACTTGATCTGTGACCACTGGATCTGGAAGACTGCTGGTTGCGATGTTCTTTCCTTTGTTAACATCTTTCTTCTGCTTGGGAGGCATGTTTTCCAAGCAATGAACGACGCTGTCAGGAAGAAGGTTAAGTGGGGGAAGCTGAAGCTTCGAGCTTCTTGTTCTCAGTGAAAGCACCAAAACTGTTTGCACAAAAAATGGGCAAACACCTCCAAGTCGTATGATTTAGTTGATTTTGCGTTGTTTTTAGTGATCTGGATGATTTATGCAAATATGTAAAAAAGCAGGGACTAAACTATAAAAGACACGCAGATTTATAGTGGTTCAGCCAGAATGTGCCTACATCCACTTTATATATTATTTCTCCTTTCTTGATCAGATTACAAGTACAAAGCTTTGATACAAGTATATGAAAGTTGTTTGAAAGTTCTATCCGTGCTTGAGCTCACAAACTTGTCCCCATTGTTGTACCCCTGCCCCTCTATTTATAGAGTGGGGCTGGGGGTAGGGGTCTTGGATGCATATAGCTGCTGGTGGGCCTGGGCTGATGCAATCCGGCCTGGTGAAGTTGGTTCAGTAGTAGGTGGAATAATGGTTGATTCGGTAGTGGGTGGACCGGTGGTTGGTCCGGTAGTAGGTGGGATGATGGTTGATTCGGTAGTGGGTGGACCGGTGGTTGGTTCGGTGGATGGAGTGGAAGGAGTTGGTTCGGTGGATGGAGCGGAAGGAGTTGGTTCGGTGGAAGTTTGGTTCGGCAGGCGAACTTGGTTCGGTGGGATCTGGTCCGGTGTGTAGGGGAAGGAGTTGGCCCAGTCCAGATTTGCTCAATAATAACTTTGGATATATCTAGGAGAAACACGAGAATTATATGGTACAGTTACCGTTGAAGGTGCTATACTGTACGTATGAACTCATTTCGTTCTTCTTAGACGATGATAAGGAAATTTGTCCACTAACGGTTAAGAGACGATCTCCGATCTTATTTTCGTCTGTTTATTTCCTAAAGATCTGGGGTTGAGTTTACCGAAAATATCGAACGTTGTTTCGAAGAGACCGGGATCGGATAAGTTATTCGAAAACCACTTCGATCCAACGAATACGTTTCAAAGTGAAGACAAGAGCATGTAATTGAAGATGGAGCATTGAAGTTCAAGGGCTAATCGCTACTAATCCTGAGGATGATTCCAAAATGGATGTAGTAGGAATACTGCCTTCGGTTTCGTTCAGAACTAGAACGGACTTGTATGGATGAATGCTTTCAACACATTGTCATTGGAGGACAATGAGCATTCTAAGTGAAAATTCCATAAAAAGGTAATCGTAGCCTCAAGCCTCATCAACCGGAATGACTGAAAATCAGGGGAGATGCAGCAAGGCTAAGTGGGTCACATCCAATTAGGGTATGTTATCACCTTTCTAGATACGCTCGGATATATTATAAATTATGGATACGGTGGTGCATGGAAAAGAGCTCTCGATAAGGGTGGGAACACCCGAGGTGGCAACATATTCGGTACTATCCAGGTTATGGGTAGAACTGGTCTTGTGTTGTAGGGGATCCCGGTGATGTCCTCGGTACATTTTTCTAGACGTGTACTGTGATGGGTGGTACCCCAGTACCTAGTCATTATGTGGAATCTATTCTCCAATACGTGCCTTTACGGTTTTGGTTGTAGAGCCTAGTATGCCGGAATTTAATTAATGTAACAATTTCAGCTATTTGAATAAGTATTTGTACTTGAACGTTATTATAATGTCAGATGATTTTTATATAAAGTGTTTGGTTATCGTAAGGTAAAAACCTTTCATGTTTATGTGTGACGCGGCCTTACGAGATACCTTTGTTTTTCAAAGGATTTTGATAACTTTAATAATTCAAATTGAGTGTGTTTTCTCACACTGGTTTCCCAGACTGACTTGGGTGTTATTTTAATAAAGCTCGGGTCAGACAGAGTATTATAGATTCAGGATAGGATGCTATAGTGCTCAGGAGACGAGCTGGATGACAGAGACGTATTCCACGTACTTGATTATATTCCACTGTGTGTGTTAGGTTGTATAGTAAGCACTGATGAGGACAAGTTATTATAACTGTCCAGTATTCATTTGTAAATTGTTGTACTCTGACGATGATATGTATAGGTAACAGTCATAGTTCTTTTTGTGTAAAGACATGTTATTATCTATTATATATTGTTCCGCTGCAGTTGTGAGATTCTATGTTGTTATTTCTATTTTCTTCTACCTCTTTCTTCTTTTCCTCTAACGATCGGGTATTTCCGGCCTCGATTTCTCGGCATGCTATACAGTGGATGTATTAGTGTCGATTTTCGAGGAAATCCCGTTCGTGACAGAGACGCTGAGGCAACATCAACTGAAGGTGAAGTTTTCGATGTGTCATTCCTGGAAGAAGGAATTGAAGTTTCTGGGTCATGTAGTCTCAGAGAAAAGGTTGTCTGTAGATCCGACTAAGATTGAAGCGGTAAATAGTTGGAAGAGACCCGAAAAAATGACGGAGATAAAGAGTTTCCTTGGGTTGGCAGGTTATTATTGGAGATTCATCAAGGATTTTTTGCGAATAGCAGCACCAATGACCAAGCTGACAAGAAAGGATGTAAAGTTTGTATGAACCGATTAGTGTGAGGAAGCATTCTAGAGTTTGAAACACTTATTGACCCATGCACCTATGTTGGTTGTTTCGTAAGGGAATCAGAATTTTGTGGTTTATACAGATGCATGTGGAACTTGATTAGGAGCTGTGCTGATTTAGAAAGGTAAAGTGATTGCCTATGCTTCTATACAGCTTAGACCGCATGAGGTCAGATATCCAGCACATGATTTGGAATTGGCAGCAGTGATTTTTGCATTAAAGGTGTGGAGACATTACCTTTTGGGAGAGAGGTTTGAGTAATATACCGATCATAAGTCACTGAAATATTTGTTCTCTCAAAAGGAGCTGAACATGAGACAACGAAGGTGGTTAAAGTTTATTGCCGCCTATGATTTTGGGATTGAGTACACATCAGGGAAAGGCAATAAGGTTGCAGATGAACTAAGCAGGAAACATCAGAATGCAGTGTTGGCAATGATTGTTGAGTGGAATGATTTGGAAGCTCTAGCAGATTGTAGAGTGCAGTGGAGATCTGAGACTGGGTCTAGCGAAGAAACCATAGTGTTATCTTGTTTGGAAGTTCGACCAGTGATGATAAAAAAGATTGCTTCTAAAAAGGAAGAAGATCCGGTATTAGTTGAATGGATTAGGAAGTTAAGAGATGGATTCAAGAGCAATGACTTGAAAGATTTCAGTCTTGACCAGAATGGGAGGTTGAGAAGAAAGGAAGATTATGTGTTTCGAGTGTAGGAAACATAAGGAAAGAAGTCTTGGAGGAATGCCATCGTTCGAAGTTCTCTATTAATCCAGGTGGTATTAAGATGTATCAGAATATGAGGAGGAGTTTCTTCTGGGAAGGTATGAAGCGGTATATTGGCTTATGGGTAAACCAGTGCTTGATTTGCCAACAGGAAAAGGCCGAACACCAGAAGCCAAGTGGGTTGCTTCAGCCATTAGATATTCCGATATGGAAATGGGATTCTATTTCTACGGATTTTATTGACGGGTTACCAAGGTCAAATAGGGGAAATGATAGTATATGGGTCATAGTGTACAGATTGACAAAGAGTGCCCATTTCATTCCAGTTAAGTCAACCAGAACGACACCTGTTTCGGCAAAGTTGTTTATGAAGAATGTAGTTAGACCGCATGGAATTCCTAGTTGCATAGTAAGTTATAGAGATCCCTTATTCTCTAGCAAGTTCTGGAAGAGTCTACAGGAAGTTTTGAGAACCAAGCTCAAGATGAGTACCGCTTACCATCCGTAGATGGATGGGAAAATGGGGAGAGTTAACAAAATCTTGGAGGATTTTTTAAGAGCTTGTGTTCTAGATTTCAGCGGATCATGGGAAGACCATCTGCATTGAGTTTTCGTATAACAATAGTTATCAGACTAGTATTGGAATGGCACTGTTTGAAGCTTTATATGGAAGGCCATGCAAATCTCTCGTATGTTGGTTAGAGACCGGTGATAGATTGGTCATATAACAACCCAAAGCAACCATGCCATAAACGAACATACATAATGCACTCAAACAACTAACCTGGCATTACATTAGGGTAAGTTTCTCTAATACGATCCTTTGTCTTCCAAGCACAATCGCGAGGGTCATCACTCCACTGAACCTTCACAAGCTTAACCACCTTGTTCCTCTATCTCCTTTCATCTTGGTCTACAATATGAATTGGGTGTCGGATAATAGTCAAATTCGGTTCTATTTCTAAGTCTTCCTGAACATATATCTCAACAATCAAAGATGGATCATGAACATGCTTTCTCAAATGAGATATATGAAAGACATTGTGAACTTCTAACAATCTTTCAGGCAATTCTACTCTATAGGCCAATGATCCAATTCTCTCAAGGATTCTAAATGGTCCAATGAATATGGATGCTAGCTTTCATGCCCTTTTGAATCTTACTACTCCTTTCATCGTGGAAACTTTCACAAATACCAAATCCCCGAACGCAAACTCTAAGTTCCTTCTCCGTTGATTGGCATAACTTTTCTGTCGATCCTGGGCTTCTTTCATCCTTTCCTTGATCATAGCCACTTTCTTTAATGTTTCTCGAATCATTTCTGGTCCAAGAACTAAACGGTCTCCAGTCTCAATCCAACATGAAGGTAATTTACATGGTTGCCCATACAAAGCTTCATAGGGCGCCATGCCAATGCTAGCTTGGTAATTGTTGTTGTAGGAGAACTCGACTAAGTGAAGGTGATCTTCCCATGATCCTCCAAAATCCAAAATACATGCTCTCAAAAGATCCTCCAAAATATGGTTCACCCTTTCGATTTGTCCATCTGTTTACGGGTGATAGGTTGTGCTCAAATTCAGCTCTGTCCCTAAAGTGGCTTGCAATGCTCCCCAAAAATGACCGATGAAGATAGGATCTCGATCACTGATTATACTTACTGGAATTCCATGTAGTCGAACGACCTCCCTTAAACAAATTCCTGGTAAAGAAGTTGTAGTTCTAGTTGACTTCCAATTCCATCGATAAATCGATCTACAATTACCCAAATGCCTTCATTACCTCTTCGTGTTAATCGATCTACAATTAACCAAATGCCTTCATTACCTCTTCGTGTTCTAGGTAACCCATCGATAAAGTCCATGGATACTTGCTCCCACTTCCAATTCGGTATCTCTAATGGTTGGAGCAACCCAGCAGTCTTCTGCTGGTCACTCTTGACTTGTTGACAATTTGCACACTGACTCACGAAGATTGAAATGTCTCTCTTCATCCCTTTCCATCAGAAGGTCTTCTTCATATTTTGAAACATTTTAGTTACTCCTAGGTGGATAGATAACCTTGACCGATGGTACTCTCTCAGCACATCCTGTCTAATTCCATTAACATCCGGCACACAAATCCGTCCATTCATTCTTAAAATGCCACGAGAGCCTATTTGAAAACTAGGGATAGTTCCAACTTTAATATCCTTCTTAAGCCGAGTTAGAATAGGGTATTCTTCTTGGAAATATGCAATTCTCTCCATTAGTGCTGGCTTAACTTCCAAATTTTCAATCGTCGCCACATTCCTACTCAATGCATCAGCAACGACATTTGCTTTTCATGGGGTGTAAAGAATCTCTAGGTCATAAGACGCTAGAAACTCCAGCCATCTTTGCTGCCTTAAGTTCAAATCCTTTTGGGTAAAATGATACTTTAATGACTCATGATCCGTAAATAACTCAAACTTTGCACCCAAAAGATAGTGCCTCCACACCTTCAATGTGAAGACTACTACCAAAAGCGTCGAATCATGCGTAGCGTAATTTTTCTCATGAGGTTTCAACTGTCTACTCGCATACGCTATTACTTTACCATCCTGCATCAAAACTACTCCCAATCTGGTCCTACAAGCATCCGTTTAAACTGTTAATCCTTTATTCCCATCTGGAATAGTCAAGATAGGAGTGCTTGTCAATTTCTCCTTTAACTCATTGAATGCTTGATCGCACTTGGGTGTCCAAATAAACTTAGCTTCCTTCTTCGTCAACTTTGTTAGATGAGAAGCAATCTTCGAGAAATCTTTAATAAATCTTCTATAGAAACCTGCCAATCCCAAGAAACTTCTAACCTCAGTCGCACTTTCGGATTTCATCCAATCTTGAACCGCAACTACTTTAGCTGGGTCCACTGATATGCCTTCTCCCGAAACTACATGCCCTAGAAATCTAACTTCGAATTTCCAGAAATGGTACTTAGAAAACTTTGCTTTTAAAACATGACTTCTTAAAGTACTTAGAACAATTTGGAGATGGTACTTATGCTCTTCCTCCATTTTAGAATAAACGAGGATGTCATCAATGAAGACTAGAAAAAACTTATTAAGAAAATCCCGAAACACTCTATTCATCAAGTCCACGAAATAAGTGGGTGCATTAGTCAATCCAAACGGCATGAATAACCACTCGTAAAAACTATTAGGGGTATGAAAAGCTGTTAAGGGTACACTCTCTTCTGCTACACTTATTTGGTGAAAACCGGCGGCAAGATCCAACTGAGAAAATATCCGAGCTCCGTGGAGCTAGTCAAACATGTCATCAATCCTAGGTAAAGGATACTTATCCTTGATAGCCGTCTTATTTAATTCTAGATAATCCACACATAATCTAAGAGAACCATTGGCCTTGGTAACGTACACTACTAGCGATCCCCAACTTGATGTGCTCCATCGGATCAAACCTTTCTACAATAAATCAAACGTCTACTTCTCTAATTCTCTTCTTTCCTTTGGAGCCAACATTCGAGGAGGCTGTACAATAGGTTTAGTTCCTGGAATCAAATCAATGCAGAACTCTACTTCTCGATGAGGAGGTAAACCTTGCACTTCTTCAAAAATATCGTTGAAGTCCCGAACGATTGGTATATTTCTTATCTCATCTTTGGTTACTTCGAGGGAATACAAAAAACTTCTCATCAACCCCCTTGGCTCTTCGTAGCATATATCAATGCTTCTACCTATAACATCTTTTACTACGATCACCTTCTAACACAGTCCAAGACAGCTTTAAACTTAGATAACCAGTCCATTCCCAATAATACACCAAAACCCATGAACCCAAGAACAATTAAGTCAGAAAAGAAATGCCAATCTCGAAAAGAAATAGGCACATTCAAACATAGGGTGTCAAGATTGGTCGGACCCCCAATTGGGTTCGATACACAAAGAGAATTGTTTAAAAGAATGGGTTTGAGGTTAAACCTATCAACAAGATCTTGTGAAATGAAACTATGGGATGCACCGGTATCGAATACTTATTTAACAGGAATACCAGAAATGGATAGTGTACCTTGCAACACCTACTTTCCTTTTGGATCCCTAGAAGTGGATGGTAGTTCCTCAATAATAAAAGCCTTCCCTTGAGCCCCCTTCTTTGGAAAAGGGCACTGGTTCTTCATATGTCCATGTTTGTTGCAATTGTAGCAGAGTGGTCCACTAGCTGGGTTCACGCACTGATTTGCAAAGTGGCCCATTTGGTTGCACTTATAACAGAGGGTCTTGGTTAAGTCTAATTGCTTGTTTTGAGCTGAAGCTCCACCTCCAGGCTTCTTTCCCGACCACTTCTTCTTCCCCTTACGCTTGAAAAAGGGCTTACTAGCAACCAGTATCACTGATAAAGGTTGGGCATTAACTGTTGGCACTACTTCCTTCTGAACTCCTTGCTTAATATCAAGAGCTTCGAATCTCAAAGCTATGCTGATCAGATTGGTAAAGGTACCGTTGAGATGATTGGTCATTTCCCGATGAAATTCTGGTCGCATTCCTTTCACGAACATTTCATTCTTTTTAAGCGGCGTATCAATCAATCTTGGTCCAAAGTGGGACAATGCATTGAACCTATGCTCATACTGTGCCACTGTCATCTCACCCTGTTTCAAATCCATGAAACTTATAAACAACCGAGTCCTTCCTACCTCTGAGATAAACTGAGCTTCAAAAACTTCCTTAAACTGTGCCTAAGAGAAATCTTCTTCTGGTGTATTCATGGTGACCGAATCTTACCAATCCATTGCTGCTTTCTGAAGCTGACGCGATGCCAACAATCTCTTTCTAGCATCTCCAACTAAAGATCCCCAAATATCCTCTCACAAGAGCGGAGCCATGTATGAACTCCTGAAATATCTTCAGTTCCATAGAAAGCTTACCACTTAAAGCAGTATAATTCTTGCACAAGGTCATGAAGTTCTGAGGCGGCTGAACTTGCGTCACTGCTTCTGCTACCGGTTCTACAACTAGCTCATTTCTAGGAGCTCTACCATTTGTAGCCATGCTGGTTCCAGATCCCCTCCCTCATCTTCCTCTTGTACTCATTTTCAATAACCTGGATGAGTGACAGGTATCATTAGAATACAAAGATAGGGTAAATGATGGAAAAAGAGAAACCACAATAAAGGATCTAAACCAAGCTTTTAGAGAAGAATAGGAAACGCTCTCTCCAGATTAACTCATTCTATGGCTCTACTCACCCTATCTCTAATGAGTTGTACCCCAATCAGGCTAAGGTGTTCACTCAACCGAAGCTCTGATACCAACAGTAACGACCCACCTTTCTGACCTCTAGGAATGACACTTAACACATCCTCGGTGTTCGTATGCTGTTGCCCAAGCATCGGAAAGATGAATCGTCATGGGGTGAAAAAAAGAACAGAATAGAAAACCTCACAACGAAACTACTAAATAAACAAAACATAGATAGTAAATCAGGTTACTCCTTAACAGGGAGTTATCAGAGTTACACAAAAGTACTACAAATCAGCTCAGGTAGTTATAACGTCCTGCCTTTACAAATGGTGAAACAAAATACACTTACACAAACTAAATAGTATAGCGGAATAAATAAATAAGAAGATGAAAAGCCTCCTGCTAGGACGCCGTCTTCAAAGAGCCCAACAAAGACCTGCTACTCTCGGACTACTTAAATAGAATGAGTACCCAAGAGTTCATGGAGACAAACAACTCGGGTCAAACGATTTGTCTTATATGAGTAAAACTTTAAACGAAGGTATGTAATAAAACACAAACATATGAGACCATGCCATTGAACACGGAATGGGTTACTCTCACATGAATCAACATCCAAACGTGAAGAATGAATAAATAATTAAACATCACGAAGAGTGGTTGACTCTTTCCGATTAAATTAAGGAAACAAATTCAAAGGTTCGAATCAAATAAGGAAAGGAAAATCTCCAACAAATGACTAGGAAGGTGCACCACCCTTGAAGTATACCTCTAGTAATATACTTCCGAGAAGCTCATATACTCTGTGACACTTCTCGGACAGTACCAAGCCGGACCCCGCCAAACCTTACCGAGCATCTGAATATTTCACATCTAATAGCGCTACCGAATCCAATCTAGATGAGATGTGAAAGTACCCTAATGGGAGCAACCCCATATAGCTTGGTTTCCTCTCGCGCTTTAGATTCAGTCATTTTCGACAAAGGATATCAATGCTCGACGGAGCAACACATCGTCTTAGAATGACGATAATAAAGAAGCTGAAGTAACCGATAGCCGGGAAACCAACTATCGAGGTTTAAAATGATCGTATATGGAAATTAAATCTTTTATACTTATCACCACTCATCGAATTCAAACTTGTATTGTTTCTTGGTTAATAATAATACCGGACAAGTCAAGGTAGTGTTACCCCAAAGTCATATCTCACAATTATTTTTAACTTTCGAAATAGCGATAAGTCTACCTCTTCGATGTTTAGTGCTAAATATACAAATAAATCATTTCCATACAAGTGAATCGCTTTACGAAAATTAATCCATTTCCATAAACAATTCAAACTTTTTTCTTTTAAAAAAACCCGAATTCGTGCTTGGTTTCACATTACAAGTATTAGCTTTTAAACACTTTGTTAAAAGAATTTAATGATTTTGAAACATCATTATAAATAGGATTTATCCACTTAAAACATCCTTATTATACTTATTAATTAACTTTAAAACTCCATTAATTAAGTTGATAAATTCACTTTAATGCCTTTTAATTAAAAAGGGAAATTACCTTTTTAAAACATCATTAATTCAATTAATAATATAATTAATTAATTTTAAATTAAATATTAATTAAATATCATTATTTAAAAGTGATTAATTCATTTAAACTTTATTTAAGAAAATATTTATTTAAGGTTAAAGAAATTTATTAACCTTTAAAAAGTCATTAATTAAAAAGGGTTAATTAATTTTAAAATATCTTTAATTAATAATTAATTAATCTTAATCCACCATTATCCAAAGGTTAATTGGTCTTAAACATCATTAAATAAGATGATTAATTAAAATTAAAGCATAATCAACTAAGTAATTAGTTAGATTTAAAACACATCATTAACAAGTTAATTAGATAACTTTAATCCTTATTTATTTAAATAATTAATTAAATTAAATAATCAATATTAAAATAATTAATTATTTCTGAAAACATCATTAATCAAAACTTGTTTAACTCGTAAAGTAATTCCAAGCACGATAATGAAACCAAACGGTTTCGATAAAAGGTGATTTTTCCGTAAGTGCCGATATAGTGACTATTGCTATACAAGCGAATCGAAATTCGAGCATATGACATTTGCAACACAACCACACATCACATAACCAAGGTATGAGCATAAATACATAATGATTTACAATAACATAACATATATCAAACTTTTAATAACAATGGCATAAGTTTGTCTACTAGATTTACATATAACCAAAGGTTCGCTTACTAACTTTCAAATGCGACTATTTTTCAAGCAACAAACCAAAAATCGACAAAACCATCATTACAACCATATGATAAACATTCAATAGATACAAGTATAGGCATGGATATAGTTTAAACTTGGTGGTTCAAAGATGGAAGCTTTACTCACCGTAACGCTTACTAACTTGAATGGAAATCATACACACTCTCCGAAAATTACTAGGATTAAGCTTTAACTTGATTTGATGGACCTCTAATGGGATTTCAGGCTTAGCCTAGAGCATGTGGGGCTCAGCCATAGTGAGTATGTGGGGGTGTAGTGTCCTATTTTTTGAGAATAAAGTGTGAAAAAGAAGATGGAGGAGTTTAAACAAGTTTTATACAAGATTTAAAAGGAACAGTTAACATTTTTGAACTTGAGAAAAGTTTTGGAAGTCATGAAAACTTAGGAAAGAACCTAAATGAAGTTTTGAAAGCGAAAATAGAAATAAGAAAAATAAGAAAAGAATTAGGAAATGTTCTTATATACAAAGTTGATAAGCGAAATTACCAAAACGCCCCTCGTCCTTTACCCTCCACAACATTAAGCCACCTCACCATACCATCTCATCCTTGTCTCCCCCTCCCAAATTTTTAAATTTACATGTCTACTTCACCATTTTCAAAGCCAACATGTAATAAATGCATAAATATACTAAGTTGCCAAATATCAAATCATTTCTCATAAAGCATCATTATGGAATATTCCATTTTGTTTTTCATGAAATGTTACAACATATATATATATATATATATATATATATATATGTTTATGTACTTAACTACATGCATACATGTATATATACATGCCATAACTTTATTCATACGAGTGTGTATATGACACACTAATGCGCACGACGTTTTCCGACAAATTTCCGACACCGAAAAGTCGAAAATTCGAAAAATAGTTTCCGGTCACATTTTCTATTTTTCTTTGAACTATTTATTTTTGTAAACAAAATTTAAAAATGATTTTAATATCATTAATTAATATTTAAATTATGTTTATTTGATTATTAAAATCGATTTTTTAAATATTTAAAAATTATTTAAATATCCAAATACAAAGCGATTAATTTACAGGTCGTTACAATTATGGTTGCTAGATTGGATGGTAGGAGATGGTGGCTACACTTTTTACTTTCATTTTTGCACTCATATAGAACTTTAAGTATATTTAGGATGTTTGCATACATTCATATATGTCATAATCTTGCATTCACGCTAGGATTGAGCTCACCTATAGTATGTTGCATACGTATCACATTGCATTTTTGGTTGAGTGGATGATTGTATAGATTATTGTAAATAAATTGTTGTCAAACATGGTTGTTGAGTGCATGTTACACTATCTTCTATTGGTGATTTCAAGGGTGAAATCCCTCTTAAGGGGGGAGAATGTAATATCCCGTAAAAAATTAATAAGAAATTAAATAATTAAAATAAGGCTAGAAAAACAAAAATTCTGTAAATGCCAAAATTTGGTCACAGAAATTGCACCATTGCATCTATGGTGATCTTCTGATCAATTTCCATGTATAATATGATCGAAGTTCAAACGGGGAAGTCATGGACGTTTGAAGTTTTCAAATTTAAAATAATTCAAACAAGTTTAAATTTGAAAATTTGAATTTTGAAAAGTTTAAAATTTGAAGTTTAATATTTAACATTAAGGGTTAATTAACGTTTAAGTTAACATCAGAATTAAAAATAACGATGAAGCAAATAGGGTAATAAATAAATAAAACGGAAAGGAAAACATAGGTCATAGGTCGGCAACCGGTCGACCACCTAAGTACAAGCGGTCGACCGGTGGGAGTTAAAAACGTATGTTTTGTATTGGCCTGAATAACCCAGATTGAGTTATTTTTATCTGACGGTTTTGATTCTTCCTCACCTCTATAAATAGACCCCTCACTTTTCCTTATAAATTTTTTGTAGTAATGACGAAGCTCTGTCAAATTCTTTCCCCTTAGGGTTTTAGAAATAGTAAACTTTCTAGTAAGTAATTCTAATATCTAATCTCTAATTTAAATTAAATTCTCAATCCTTATTCTCTTTATCTTCTGATTTCTAAAATCCAATCTATATATAATCTATTTGTTGTATATTCAAAAAGGGGAAGATCAAATAGAGAATTAGGAGCAGTATAAATCAAATCCCATTTTCTTCTTCTTACTTAGATTCCAGAACCAGTTTGGATTTTTAGATATGAGGTTTAGATGTTTAATCCTTCTAATTTCTGATTATATTCCTCCCTAATCTCTTATTCTAAATCTAATTTCTATATACAATTCACTTTGTTGTATGTTCCAGAAGAGGGATAACTGAAAGGAATTTAAGGCGTGGTGGAATTAAATCTAATTAGGAAGCAAACAATTCACTATGAGTGGAAATATCAAGTTTTTCATATTTTTGTAATTGAATAGTTTTTGTTTGGATATGATGGATGCCTTGGGAAATTTTAGTAAACGAGAACATAACATCTAAAACCCCAGAATTTCCATAAATAAATGTCAAATTTTGAATATGTTGGAATTTCAATTGTTTTGTATTAATATAGTAGAATCAGATCTATGTTGAGATTTAAGCAATTTATGTCTATCCCACTTAATTTCTTTAGTTTTCTCTTATAGAGTCAAAGGATTCTAATAATAAGTAAAGTTAGAAATAGTGTGCAAAGTATGATTTTTGATTATTTGTAGTTTGCAACACCTATTTTTGTAAATTAAAATAAGCATGAATCCTTTTTTTACTCCAAGGAGGTAATTGCAAAAGTTGAATAGAATATAAAAGGTTTAAATTGTAAAGTTTGTTCCTTAAATAGAGGAATTAATTCTATTGTATTAATATGAGATAAGTTTGGTATTATTCCTTTTTGTTTACCAGTCAAGTTATTGGGTAAGGGTATTAGCTGTTCTTTTGTTTGGAGTTTGGGACATGTATGAGTTTTGACATTTAAATTAATTAGTGTTTTCTTTGCGTGTGACCGGAAATATTGAATTCGAAGTACGTGTGTGTGTGTGTATATAATATTAACATATTGATTATTAAAGATAATAATAATGTGTGTGTATAAGAAAAGAAGAAGAAAACAAACACAGAACCTCACAGTGGAACGATAAAATATAATAATCAAATAAACAGTTCACGAAGCTATTTACTATACATTTGATTATAATCTATACAACATTTATCAGAGTTTTATATATATATCAGGGATAAATAATCAATACATTAGAATAACATGATGCAGGGAATAATAATAATAGTAATGTGACCACCCGGATTTTTAACGTCTGATAATTGGGCAATTAACTGATTTTAATTTTTAAATATTGATATTATAAGTCAAATAAATAAATAAAAATATATATACAAAAGTTAAGATGTATATAGTATTTCTAATATAGAAATGTATAAATATATGTATAGCATATACAAGTTTGAGGATGTTCAATATAAATACATAGATATACGTATGAGTACATAAATATGTATATGGTGATTGAAAACATATATACATAAGTATATAAATAAGATAACAAATGCAAATGCATTGGGTTAAAACAAATATACATATGAAGTGTACGTATATATATGTATGAACCTAGGGAGACAAGCATTTAATGCACATTCATCTTAAGCATACAATACATCATTTCAAGCATACAAAGCATTGTATCAAGTCAACAGCAAAAATCAAGTCTAGCATATGAAATAGCAAATCAAAACTTTTCAGATCAAGCCTGTACACACACAAGTTTCAGCCTTGGCTTGCCCTGTAATCCTTATCTTCTCCACATATATCTCCAACATCTCTTCTTATTTCATTTCATTCGAACCAAGTTAAAAACAAAAAATATACCAAAGCAACTTCAATTTAGTTTTAAAGTCAAAACCATCTCAGATCTAAACAAGATCATTTCAACAACTAGATCAACAACTTCAGATTCATCTGGGAATAAGGCTTCAAGATCAAAAGCAAACTAACAATTCAGGATTCAAATTTCATCTCAGCAGTTTCCAATATTATTTCCAGATTCTAGGCCTCTGTTTTTAATAAAGTGAGTAAACAAACTTCAATTCTTTTCCATAGATCTTGTTGCATGCAGCAAATTTGAAGTAAAGTGTGATAAATGTTCACATGATTGTTAACATGAATTATATATATATGTGTATATATATATATGTATATATATATGTATATATATATATATGTATATATATATATGAGTACTGAGTATATCTGAGAATATGTCTCTGTTAAATTTCAACAGACCCAAAAATACTTTGAATCCAGTATCTCTTCATATAAGTTAAATTTGATTATGGTATTCAAAGGAAAGTTGTTGTATTTACCTAATCTTGTTAAACGAAAATATTATAATATTCATAAGAATAAATAAATGGAAATTAATTGGGAATGGGTATATACAGTGAAACAAAGATTCAAGTCAAGAAAATTAAGTTGTTAAATTCTCTAGTTTTGATTGTATATTTGGATCTATAATTCAAAACCATGATTTTTAGTATAGATTTCGTGATTTTTAATATTGGGAATGTTGAGAATTTCCTAGTTGATCGGAAATTGCATTTTTGCCTAACCTCTGGTAAATGGAAGACCTGGAGAGGTCAGGGTCCGTGCTGTAGGTAGCTAGTTGATCGGTGATGGTAGGAAAAATAACCGGGGAGTTTATTAATCGACGGTGAGGCTGGACGATGGTCAACTAGGGTTTTGGGTAGGTTTTTGGTCAAGGTCGGAAATATGGTGAAAGTGTCGCCAACGAAGCTTTGGGAGTGATCGGTCCTAGGGGAACAGTCGTGAAGGGTCGAGACGAAGCCTGGGCCGGAGTTTCGTGGCCACCGGTGATCTGTGGTGGTGGTGCGGGAGGCTTTTGGATGATCAATTTTGTACCTGGGTTCACTCTTGTAGCTCGATTTTTATTTGCAGTTGTATTCGTTGTTCTGGGTAGCCGTGTGGGACGGCGGAGTGGTCGGTGACTTGCTGAAGGCTTCGGCGATGATCGGAGATGGTCGGAAGGTTGGTGCACGTGCACGCGTGCACGTCAATGGCCGGTGAAGTGTGGATGTGTGCGACGACCCTGGATTTTAGCAATATTATTTTAATAAGCATTTAATCTGATTTATTAAAATACAATTTATCGTTTTAAAAATAAATAAGACTTTTGGAACATGTACCATTTATTTATATATATGTGTATTCTGGAAGAAAGCTATGATTTGAAAATTTAAAATAAAGTCTTTCAAAAATATTTAAAAGAAAATCTATCTTATTCACATTAAATTAAAGTAAAGCTCTACCTTATTAACATTTGATCTAAATATATATATATATATCTCTGTGTGTGTGTGTGTAATCTAGATAATAATGCTTGAAATAAAATTAATCTTATCAACACTAAATATAAGTATAAAAATATATGAATATAAATTAAGTGTTTGATAGTTAAGCTTAAAATAGAAATAAAAATAAGGATTTATGTTAGAAATAGAAATAAATATATAAGGTAAATTAGATGGTTCTATGAAAACATTAAGTAAACACATAAGGTAATTCTAGTAATATATAAACTATGGGAAATACATGTAGATATGCAAGGAAATAAAATTATATATATATATATATATATATGTACATACATAATCAGTGGATAAGGATGGAAACATTAAATGCTATCAATTCAAAGCCCACAAGAGAGTCATTTCGAAATGTATATGAATCATTTCATTTTTTTCCACAAAAAATCTCTGATCAAATAGAAAATGTTTACACCAGTAAACACCTATTCCTGTAAACTCTTTTCTATTTATATATCTCTTCTTATTCTATTTTCGTTCATCAAAACTAAGTATACCAGAAAATAAGTAGGCACTACCATCTTACAAACTTAAACAACAACTCAACTAAGCAAGCAAGAAGATCAAAACAAACCAAGACCAAAGGCAGTTAGCAGCTTCCAGATATTGGTTCTCTGTTCAACAAAATAGGTGAGTAAACACTTAACTAAATTTGCTTTGGGTAATAAATGTTAATGCATGTGAAATTTTTGATGATGATGGTGCTGCATGTTTATGTATTTATATGTAACTCTGTATATATATGTGATTCTTCGATGTATATGGGATATACCTGTTTCCTCTCTGTTTTGCTACAGAATTGAAAATTTAACAAAGAATTCCATATATCTTCATCAAGGCACTGATAGGCTTAGAGTTTTAAACAAATCACGTTTGTTTAAACGTAATTCAAGACCTAAAAATTGTTTAAGGCAGGATGGTGATGTATTGCCTCTGTAAAGTTAGTTTATAGAGAAAAATCTAAATATATGTTAAAATCGAATGTCATGAATTATTAATTCAACTATATATCTTGAATCATCATCTGAAAATAAGATTTTTAAAACTAAAATGGTGATTTTTAGTGGTGTAAATTAGGAGCAGTTCATAGTTGATCGAAAAATCGACTTTTTGCAAATTTCGGCGATGGGTGAAGTTTTTGAAGTTGGGTCTTTGACTGGAGGAGAAGGAAGGCATGGCGAGGTCGGGAAAAATGGTTGCACGTGTTCTAGTTCGTCGTGGCGTCGACCGGAGGGAAGAATAGGGTTTAAGGACAGTGAAGTGAGTGTTTGGGTTTTGGGCTCGTTCGCACTAGTCGATGCATCGAGTGTGGCCAGATTTGGAGGGGGTGTTCCTGAGTCGTAGATGAAGGCGTGGACGGAGGCACGGAGATTTTGGTGGTCGGGATGGCCGTGTCGAGGTGGATTTCGACGAGGATGGAGTTCGAGTGTTCGAACTGGAAGTTCGATTTCGCTGTGGGTTGGTAATCGTCGAATTGACTTTTTCATTCGAGTGTCGCGACGTTTGTTGCATGTCAGAGATGGTGGAGATCGCTGGAGTGTCGGTGAGGCGATGTGCACGTACACGGCAACGATTTGGTGTCAGGAGTTTAGGTGGTGAGCGACTCGAGTGGATGCACGAGTAGATGAAGGGTTTGCTTCGGGTTGGAATGCGGGATTCTCAAGCCTGAACAACAATTTATTAAGTTTAAAAACTTAAACTTTTAATATATATATATATATACGTAAGAAAGGAGAAGAGGGACTCGGGGAAATGGGTGAAAAACTCGGGTTGGACTCGAGTAAAACTAAGATTTTTCTCGGGTCTTGTTTTCAAAATGTTAAGCCTAATAAAAATATAATTTAATTCATCTTAGACAATTTAAGTTAACATTAAAGCTTTTAAGTTAATAGCTAACTTATTTAAAGTTATTAAGAAAGATTTTAAATGTAAGATAAATGATCTTTATTTAATTAATTTATATTGTAAGTTAATTAAGAACGTTAATTAATTTATAATTGTAATTAACTAAGTAATTAGATATTTATCAATTTGTAATTAAAGATTGGTTAATTAATAATTAAGTGTCTAATTCATTTGTAATTCAGAATTGTTAATTAGATAATTAAAGTTAATTAATTTATAATTAGTAGTTAATTAATTAAATAAATAAATAAGATTAATTAATTTGTAATTAAGTTTTAGTAATTAATAATTAAGGTACCAATTAATAATTAAGTGGTAATTAATTAAGAATTAAGACTTAATTAATTAAGTAAAAAAGTAATTAAGAGGTGGTTAATTAAATTAAATTGTTTGATTAATTATTAATTAAGCAGGATTAGTGATTAATTCTTAAGTAATTAATTTAATTTAAGATGATTAAATTAATTATAACATGGATTAATAATTCCTATTTAGGGATGTTATATGAGTAGAATATCTGGATTTGTGATATCTATTGGGTGATATTCTGTGATACTCTGTGATATGTTTGGATATATCTATGATGATTGAGTATGATTTATTGGTGATATATGCTATGTGAATTCAAAGTGTTGAATTGAATTGTTTAAATCTATTAAACAACTTGACCTTTAAAATGGCGTTTGGATTTCGATGAGACCGGGATCGGGAATCCATTATGATGATCTGGAAACCACATCGATCCAAGTTAAACGATAGGTCGTAACATCTCAAAGTGAAGATCGAGATGGAGCTTCAGAGTGCAAGGGTTATTGTCGTTAACTCTGATGGTGATTCCAAAACAAGTGTAATGAGATAATGCCTTCGGTTTCGTTCGAACCCGAAACGAACTTGTATGGATTGAATGCTTTCAGCACATCGTCAGGTAGACGATGAGCATTCTAAGAGATGTGTTCTCTAAAGGTAATCGTAGCCTCAAGCCTCATCAACCGGGAATGGATAAAACAGGGGAGGTGCAGCAAGGTTAAGTGGGTAGCACCCAAGTAGGACGAGATACACCCCTGTCTAGATGTCCCTTTTTATTTCGGCTTAGTGGGCAGTTGTTGGCCACAACTGCGGGGTTGTCTTGTTCGGGACTGTCCAGTAAGGGATGGTTCCGGCCTTGTGTTGCAAGGGGTCGGGCTTTATCCTCGGTACTATGATCTAGGCCAAGTACTGTGATGGGCGGTACCCCAATAGCCCTGCCATTGTATGGAATCCAATCTCCAATAAGCGTTGTACGTTTTGATTGTGCCCAACTATGTTGGAACGTGAGATGTAAGCATTCCAGCTATTTTCTAGTTTACTTGAAAACCCTAGACACTATTATAATATCACCGGATTTCCTATAAAATGTTTTGGTTAGCGTAAGGTAAAAACTTACCCGTGTTTATGTGTGGGAAGTCTTACGTGATACCTTTGTTTTCAAATGGTTTTTCAAAGTTAAGCAACTTTAACCCGTTTACTCACACCAGACCCATGTCTGACCCGGAGTTTATTCTGTTTTTCTTAAACTCTTGGGTACTCAAATTTTTATGAGTAGACAAGTGACCAGGTTTTGGATTGTGGAAGTCTGGAGGAGCTTGAAGTAGAAGTCCAGACGTATATATCTATCTATCTATCTAGTTCCGCTTTGTTAGTGATGTATGTTGAATTTTGGGATGTATGAAATGGCAGATATATATATATATATATATAACTGTCTTGTTTGAATGATGTTGTGTAACTCTGACATATGTAAGACTATGTAATAGTTATGTGATGTATTATATTTTGTTCCGTTTCCGCTGTGAGATTCTGAATTGTGTTGTTCTTTCTTCTTTCTTTCTATTTCTACCTATTTCTTTCTTTACGATGATACGTCTTTCTGTATATGGAAGGCGGGTCGTCACAGTTGGTATCAGAGCATAGGTTGAGATAATACCTAGGCTCTGGAATAATATCTATCTTGAGGGCGCGTAGTTGTAATTTTTATATATAACTATATACCTATCTAAATTTGTTGGGTTACCTGTCCAGGTTGTCAACATGAGTACCAGGGGAAGGAGAGGCAGAGGTACGAGTAGCACGACAACCATAAATGGAAGGGGCCCAAATGTTGAAGGTGGTAGAGTAACTATCGAGGCTGTGACCCCAATACCGCCTCGGGTGAACTTTGCAACGCTATGCAAAGACTTTGCAAATCTCGGAGGAAAGCCTTTTAAAGGATCAGAGTCCATAATTGAGGTTCAAGCTTGGCTACGCTCATGCGAGCGGATCTTTAAGAGTCTTGAATTGTCTGATGAACAGAAGAGGGTAATGGCTTCATGGCAATTGCAAGAAGGTGCTACAGCTTGGTAGGATGCAGTTACAGCGAATGTTTCAGAAGATGATATTTCTTGGAGTAGATTTAAAGAGCTGTTTGAGGAGCAATTCATGCCAACAGCAGGGAAAACTCGTCTGTACTAGGATTTTCTGGAATTGAAGCAGGGAAGCATGACTATAGCTGAATATGAGACCAAATTCAATGAGCTATCTCGCTATGGTCCAGGCCTCATTGACACTTCCCTCAAAAAGAACGAGATGTTTGTGCAAGGATTAAGGCCAGAATTTCATGAAAAGATAACAGCACATTTGAAAGGATCTTTTGTAGAGTTAATTGATATGGCTCTAAGGTATGAGGATTTGATGAACAAGAAACCAGTGGCACCTAGAGCAGAATTAGGAGGGAATTCTTCCAATCCAAATAAGAGGAAATTCAATCCACATTGGAAAAAGCAAGGTAAAGGGAAGAAACCGGGAGGGAGTAACGGACCTCGCAAGTGTTATATTTGTCAGCAAGAGGGTCACTTGGCTAATAAATGTCCCAGGAGAGGATCTCAGCAGCAGCGTCAAAATGGACCAGGATCATCAATGGTTTAGAAATCTTTGTGCTTTAATTGCCATCAACCAGGACACATGGTCAAGGATTGCCCGCTTCTTCAAAAAGTCCAGCCGAAAAAAGTGTTTGCTTTGGAAGGTGCACCATCAACCTCTTCTAAGGGCAAGGGAGTTTTGGAAGGTACTTTGCTTATTAATGGCGTTTATGTTAAAGTATTATTTGATTCTGGAGCATCTCTCAGTTTTATTTCTTTGGAGACGGTAGTAAAATTTCACCTTATCCCTAGTGTCGTGGAAAATTCTATTTGTGTCTCGAATCCCATAGGGGGAGTAACCCGACTTAATATGATTTGTAAAGACTTGCGAATTACTTACCTTTCCCATAGTTTTTCGTGTGAGCCTTATGTATTAGATTTCAAAGGATTTGACCATATTCTTGGAATGGATTGGCTTGATAAGCATAAAGCTGTCCTGAATTGTGAAGAGAGAACAGTTTTGTTGGAAACTGATCTGGGTAGGATTGCTAAAGTGACGTGTGATAGTTCTGGAGTTCACTTGAGTAGTCTTTTACATGGAGTTGAGACTTCTCAAGAGAAGGGAGGTGATATTGTTGTGGTTAAAGATTTTCCTGATGTTTTCGAGGAAGTCAAGTGTTTTCCTCCACGTCGAGAGATAGAGTTTCAGATTGATCTGATTCCGGGGGCAGTACCTGTTGTTCAGCCCAGTAGAAGGATGGCACCGAAGGAGAGGGAAGAGTTGGTGAAGCAGACCCAAGATTTCTTAGAGAAAGGTTTGATCCGGCCTAGTTTTTCCAGTTGGGGTTCCGCCGTTGTCTTTGTAACAAAGTCGGATGGATCACTAAGATTCTGCGTGGATTACAGAGAATTGAACAAAGTGACTATCCGAAATAAGTATCCATTTCTTCGTATTGATGATCTCTTTGATCAGTTGCATGGAGCTTCAGTTTTCTCCAAGTTAGATTTAGCATCAGGTTTCCATCAGTTAAGGGTAGCTGAGGACAGTATCCCCTTGACTGCGTTTAGGGGACCTAACAGTTTTTATGAGTGGTTGGTTATGCCTTTTGGATTAACCAATGCTCCAGCCTATTTTGTTGACCTGATGAACCGAGTTTTTCGGAATGTGTTGAATAAGTTTGTTCTTGTGTTCATTGTTGATATTCTGGTTTACTCCAAGTCTTAAGTAGAACACGGGCAACATTTAGAGATAGTTTTGGAGACATTGAGGAGGCATGTTCTGAAGGCGAAGTTCTCCAAATGCCATTTCTGGAAGTCAGAAGTCAAATTTTTGGGGCACATTGTTTCTGGTGAGGGCATTTCGGTAGATCCAGCCAAGGTAGCTACTATTCTGGAGTGGAAGCAGCTGAAGACTCCGACTGAAGTCCGCAGTTTTCTGGGTTTAGCTGGCTACTATAGGAAGTTCATCAAGGACTATTCCAAGATCTCTTCGCACCTAACCAAGTTGACTCAGAAGGGAGCAAAGTTTAAGTGGAGACCCCAGTGTGAAGAGGCTTTCAAGAGTTGAAGACGAGGCTAACCAGTGCACCTGTGCTAGCTATTCCGGATGGGAAAAGCAAGTTTGAGGTTTATACAGATGCATGTATAGTTGGACTGGGAGCAGTTCTGATGCAGAATGGAAGAGTAATTACGTATGCGAGTCGGCAATTGAAGCCACATGAAAAGAACTACGCTACGCATGATCTAGAGTTGTTAGCCATTGTTTTTGCTTTAAAGATATGGAGACACTATCTTTTGGTAGAGAAGTTCGAGTTATTCACGGACCACAAACCACTAAAGTATCTTTTCTCTCAAAAGGATCTGAATTTGAGACAGCAACGATGGGTTGAGTTTTTAGCATCCTATGACTTGGATATCCTGTATACTCCGGGAAAGGGGAATGTTGTAGCAGATGCTCTGAGTAGGAATGCAGTTCTGTCTCTTTTGGAAGTTGTTCCGTCTCTTCAGGAAAGAATCATAAGCAAGCAAATGGAGGATAGATCTTTTGAGGAACTGATTCTTGGAACCAAAGATGGTCGATATTTGGATTTCAAGGTGGACGATCAAGGAGCCTTGAGAATCAATGGTTGTTTGTGTGTACCCGATGTGGATGAATTGAGACAGGAAGTATTGCGGGAAGGCCACAAATTAAGGCTGAGTATCCACCCAGGGATTTCAAAGATGTATAAAGATATGAAGAGAGTCTTCTGGTGGCCGGGTATGAAGAAAGATGTTGCTGCTTTTGTGAATGGATGTGCGATCTGCCAGCAGGTTAAAGGTGATCAATAGAAGTCAGCAGGTTTGTTGCAGCCTTTGGAAGTTCCTCAGTTGAAATGGGAAATGATCTCTATGGATTTCATCGACGGTTTGCCAAGAACCAAGAGGGGAAACGAAGGAATATGGGTTATAGTGGACCGGTTAACTAAGAGCACCCATTTCATGCCAGTTAAGGCGACCCGTACTGCAGCATCGTTGGCTGAGATTTTCTTGAAGGAGATAGTCAGGTTACATGGTGTTCCTGTCAGCATAGTAAGTGACCGTGATCTTATCTTCACCAGTAAGTTTTGGGAGACTTTGCAATCAGCTATGGGCACGAGATTGAGTTTGAGTACAGCCTATCATCCCCAGACTGACGGACAGACAAAAAGGCTGAATCGTATTATAGAGGATATGCTAAGAGCTTGTGTTTTGGATTTTGGTGGATCTTGGGAAGACCGTCTACATCTAGTGGAATTCTCCTATAATAACGGTTATCAGGCGAGTTCAAGATGGCACCCTATGAAGCTTTATATGGAAGGCATTGTAGATCCCGATCCTGTTGGATAGAGTCGAGAGATCGTCTTGTGCTTGGACCAGATTTGATTCGTGAAGCATCTGCGAAAGTTGAGCTTATCAAGAAGAGAATGAAAGCTGCTCAGGACCTTCAGAAGAAGTACGCAGATAAAAGGCGAAGACAATTGGAATTTGAAATCGGAGATTTAGTCTTTGTCAAAGTTTCCCCGATTAAAGGAGCAGTAAGATTTGGAAAGACGGGAAAACTTGCCCCGAGATATATTGGTCCATTCCGAGTGCTAGAAAGGATTGGTGATGTGGCCTACAGAATTGAATTTCCAGAACGGATGTCTGGAATTCATAATGTATTTCATATATCCCATCTAAGGAAGTTTGTCCAAGATCCATCACTAGTTGTAGAACCAGCAGTCCAGGAAGATTTGGAGGTCGAGCCGAACTTGACTGTAGTCAGGAATCCAGTCCAGATTGTAGATCGGGATGAGAAGCAACTGAGGAATAAGGTTGTGAAACTGGTCAAGGTGCAGTGGTGCGAGGATCCCAGAGACTGTACTTGGGAAACTCTGGATAGCTTTAGGAAAGATTATCCGGATTTGTGTCCGGATAGCTAGTGATGTTTGTTTGATGAATTGTTGCTTGGTTGTTAATGTATGCATGATATGTATGCTTGGGTTGTTAATATAAAAGTTTTTGGATTATCTTTTGTTTTAAATTTCGGGGACGAAATTCTTTTAAAGAGGGAGGAATGTGATGACCCGGGATTTTAGCAATATTATTTTAATAAGCATTCAATCTGATTTATTAAAATACAACTTATCGTTTTAAAAACAAATAAGACTTTTGGAACATGTACCATTTATTTATATATATGTGTGTATTTTGGAAGAAAGCTATGATTTGAAAATTTAAAATAAAGTCTTTCAAAAATATTTAAAAGAAAATCTATCTTATTCACATTAAATTAAAGTAAAGCTCTACCTTATTAACATTTGATCTAAATATATATATATAGATGTAATCTAGATAATAATGCTTGAAATAAAATCAATCTTATCAACACTAAATATAAGTATAAAAATATATGAATATAAATTAAGTGTTTGATAGTTAAGCTTAAAATAGAAATAAAAATAAGGATTTATGTTAGAAATAGAAATAAATATATAAGGTAAATTAGATGGTTCTATGAAAACATTAAGTAAACACATAAGGTAATTCTAGTAATATATAAACTATGGGAAATACATGTAGATATGCAAGGAAATAAAATTATATAGATATGTACATACATAATTAGTGGATAAGGATGGAAACATTAAATGCTATCAATTCAAAGCCCACAAGAGAGTCATTTCGAAATGTATATGAATCATTTCATTTTTTCCACAAAAATCTTACTTGGTCAAGAAAGATAAAAAAATCTCTGACCAAATAGAAAATGTTTACACCAGTAAACACCTATTCCTGTAAACTCTTTTCTATTTATATATCTCTTCTTATTCTATATTCGTTCATCAAAACTAAGTATACCAGAAAATAAGTAGGCACTACCATCTTACAAACTTAAACAACAACTCAACTAAGCAAGCAAGAAGATCAAAACAAACTAAGACCAAAGGCAGTTAGCAGCTTCCAGATATTGGTTCTCTGTTCAACAAATTAGGTGAGTAAACACTTAACTAAATTTGCTTTGGGTAATAAATGTTAATGCATGTGAAATTTTTGATGATGATGGTGCTGCATGTTTATGTACTTATATGTAACTCTGTATATATATGTGATTGTTCTGTGTATATGGGATATGCCTGTTTCCTCTCTATTTTGCTACAGAATTGAAAATTTAACAAAGAATTCCATATATCTTCATTAAGGCACTGATAGGCTTAGAATTTTAAACAAATCAGATTTGTTTAAACGTAATTCAAGACCTAAAAATTGTTTAAGGCATGATGGTGATGTATTGCCTCTGTAAAGTTAGTTTACAGAGCAAAATCTAAATATATGTTAAAATCGAATGTCATGAATTATTAATTCAACTATATTTCTTGAATCATCATCTGAAAATAAGATTTTTAAAACTAAAATGGTGATTTTTAGTGGTGTAAATTAGGAGCAGTTCGTAGTTGATCAAAAATTGGACTTTTAGAAAATTTCGGCGATGGGTGAAGTTTTAGAAGTCGGGTCTTTGACTGGAGGAGAAGGAAGGCATGGCGAGGTCGGGAAAAATGGTTGCACATATTCTAGTTCGTCGTGGCATCAACCGGAGGAAAGAATAGGGTTTAAGGACAGTGAAGTGAGTGTTTGGGTTTTGGGCTCGTTCACACTCGTCGATGCATCGAGTGTGGCCAGATTTGGAGGGGGTGTTCATGAGTCGTAGATGAAGGCGTGGATGGAGGCGCGGAGATTCTGGTGGTCAGGATGGCCGTGTCGAGGTGGATTTTCGACGAGGATGGAGTTCGAGTGTTCGAACTGGAAGTTCGATTTCGCTGTGGGTTGGTAATCGTCGAATTGACTTTTGCATTCGAGTGTCGCGACGTTTGTGGCATGTCGGAGATGGTGGAGATCACCGAAGTGTCGACGAGGCGATGTGCATGTGCACGACATCGATTTGGTGTCAGGAGTTTAGGCGGTGAGCGA
The DNA here is from genome assembly GCA_030737815.1 of Allium fistulosum. Lineage (NCBI taxonomy): Eukaryota > Viridiplantae > Streptophyta > Magnoliopsida > Asparagales > Amaryllidaceae > Allium > Allium fistulosum. Next base: position 572,739,697 of record CM060906.1, read on the forward strand.
CTCGAGTGGATGCACGGGTAGATGAAGGGGTTGCTTCGGGTTGGAACGCAGGATTCTCGAGCCTGAACAACAATTTATTAAGTTTAAAAACTTAAACTTTTAAAATATATATATATATATATATATATATATATACACACACACACATGTAAGAAAGGAGAAGAGGGAATAGGGGAAATGGGTGAAAAACTCGGGTTGGACTCGAGTAAAACTGAGATTTTTCTCGGGTCTTGTTTTCAAAATGTTAAGCCTAATAAAAATTTAAGTTAATTCATCTTAGACAATTTAAGTTAACATTAAAGCTTTTAAGTTAATAACTGATTTATTTAAAGTTATTAAGAAAGATTTTAAATGTAAGATAAATGATCTTTATTTAATTAATTTATATTGTAAGTTAATTAAGAACGTTAATTAATTTATAATTGTAATTAACTAAGTAATTAGAGATTTATCAATTCGTAATTAAAGATTGGTTAATTAATAATTAAGTGTCTAATTGATTTGTAATTAAGAATTGTTAATTAGATAATTAAAGTTAATTAATTTATAATTAGTAGTTAATTAATTAAATGAATAAGTAAGGATTAATTAATTTGTAATTAAGTTTTAGTAATTAATAATTAAGGTACCAATTAATAATTAAGGGGTTCTTAATTAAGTAATTAAGACTTAATTAATTAAGTAAAAAAGTAATTAAGAGGTGGTTAATTAAATTAAATGGTTTGATTAATTACTAATTAAGCAGGATTAGTGATTAATTCTTAAGTAATTAATTTAATTTAAGATGATTAAATTAATTATAACATGGATTAATAATTCCTATTTAGGGATGTTATATGAGTAGAATATCTGGATTTGTGATATCTATTGGGTGATATTCTGTGATACTCTGTGATATGTTTGGATATATCTATGATGATTGAGTATGATTTATTGGTGATATATGCTATGTGAATTCAAAGTGTTTAATTGAATTGTTTAAAACTATTAAACAACTTGACCTTTAAAATGGCGTTTGGATTTCGATGAGACCGGGATCGGGAATCAGTTATGATTATCCGAAAACCACATCGATCCAAGTTAAACGATAGGTCGTAACATCTCAAAGTGAACATCGAGATGGAGCTTCAGAGTGCAAGGGTTATTGTCGTTAACTTTGAGGGTGATTCCAAAACGAGTGTAACGAGATAATGCCTTCGGTTTCGTTCGAACCCGGAACGAACTTGTATGGATTGAATGCTTTCAGCACATCGTCGGGTGGACCATGAGCATTCTAAGAGATGTGTTCTCTAAAGGTAATCGTAGCCTCAAGCCTCATCAACCGGGAATGACTAAAACAGGGGAGGTGCAGCAAGGTTAAGTGGGTAGCACCCAAGTAGGATGAGATATACCCATGTTTAGATGTCCCTTTTTATTTCGGCTTAGTGGGCAGTTGTTGGCCACAACTGCGGGGTTGTCTTGTTCGGGACTGTCCAGAAAGGGATGAATCCTACCTAGTGTTGCAGGGGGTCGGGTGTGATCCTCGGTACTCTGATCTAGACCAGGTACTGTAACGAGCGGTACCCCAGTAGCCCTGCCATTGTATGGAATCCAATCTCCAATAAGCGCTGTACGTTTTGATTGTGCCCAGCTATGTTGGAACGTGAGATGTAAGCATTCCAGCTATTTTCTAGTTTACTTGAAAACCCTAGACACTATTATAATATCACCGGATTTCCTATAAAATGTTTTGGTTAGCGTAAGGTAAAAACTTACCCATGTTTATGTGTGGGAAGTCTTACGTGATACCTTTGTTTTCAAATGGTTTTTCAAAGTTAAGCAACTTTAACCCGTTTACTCACACCAGACCCATGTCTGACCCGGAGTTTATTCTGTTTTTCTTAAACTCTTGGGTACTCAAATTTTTATGAGTAGACAAGTGACCAGGTTTTGGATTGTGGAAGTCTGGAGGAGCTTGAAGTAGAAGTCCAGACGTATATATCTATCTATCTATCTAGTTCCGCTTTGTTAGTGATGTATGTTGAATTTTGGGATGTATGAAATGGCAGATATATATATATGACTGTCTTATTTGAATGATGTTGTGTAACTCTGACATATGTAAGACTATGTAATAGTTATGTGATGTATTATATTTTGTTCCGTTTCCGCTGTGAGATTCTGAATTGTGTTGTTCTTTCTTCTTTCTTTCTATTTCTACCTATTTCTTTCTTTACGATGATATGTCTTTCTGTATATGAAAGGCGGGTCGTCACAATGTGGGTTTTTCCCTGGGAATGAGCTCGAGAATATTGTCGAGCGACTTGAAGGAGATGTGAACACGAGAGATGCTCGGAGGAATCTCGTGATTTGCTCGGGTTAATGATAGTTTGGGCTCGGCCTGTAACAAGTGTATATGCTTAGTTGATAAGTTAATCAAGTTTAAAGGTTGATCAAAAAGAATAAGTTTCAAAAGAAAATAATAACCAAGCTCTAAACAAAGAATTGATATGTTTTAAACAAGTTTTACAAAGTTAAACTTTAAAGTTGTTTGTTAAAGTAATTTTATAAAAGGTAAATTCCTATATGTTTTCAAGGCGATTTTAATAATGAAATTAAATCAAGGATTAATTATTTAAGGATGGGTAATTAGCTAATGAAATCAGTTAAGGAGTAATTTATTTATTTATTAAGATAATTAATTAAAGGGTAATTAATTTGAGTAATCAGTTTTGGATTATTGTTATACTTGGTATGTGATTGTGATGCTATATGATAGGGTGTTGGATATGGATTATCTATCTGAAATAGAGTTGCTATGTGAATCTGTTACTATGAGTATCAATAGAATTGTTAAAACTTAATCAGCTTTGTTTTTAAGATGATATTATGTTCGAAGAGACCGGGGCCGGGTATCAGTAATACCCGAAACCACTTCAATTTGTAATCTACATGATTCTATTTGGATTTGTTGTGTGAAATCAATAGACTGAGATGGAATAATATGGACCTTTGAACTAAGTAAGAATACTTAGAATTTGATTTGTGAAATAAGTTTTGAGCATAACAAGTAATGAACTCGTAGTGAAGTACGAGTTACCCGGGTTTTCTTTAATGATTTGAATTTAGTATTTCAATTTATATGGGTTTACTCACGCTGGTTTCCAGCCTGACCCGGGTGTTACTTTGATGTAATGCTCGGGTCAGACCGAGTATTACAGATTTGGGTACTTTTGGTACAGGTCCTTATTAAGTTTCAAAATTCACGAAAAGTCCTTCACTAAATTTCAGTGTAAATTAGGTCCCTGTTTTTTATTCACGATTATTGCAGAGCATGATGCAACATTTCATAAAAGTTGCTGATATTTCCGCAACATTTCTGTACACTGTGAACGTAGTGTATGAAAGTTGCTGAAATATCAACACTTATTTATAAAAGTTGCTGATATTTCAGCAACATTTATATACACTGTGAACACAGTTTATGAAAGTTGCTGAAATATCAGCACTTATTTATAAAAGTTGCTGACATTTCAGCAATAATTTTTCTTTGTTTTTACAATAAAACTTTGACACAGATAGTTGTTGAAATATCAGCACTTATTTATAAAAGTTGCTGACATTTCAGCAATAATTTTTCTTCGTTTTCAGAAAACAGGGACCCGCTTTACAATGAAACTTTGACAGGGACCCGCTTTACAATATGAAAGTATGATAGGGATGCCTCCCTAATTTCCACTACAGATTTTCAGGTAAGGACGTTCTGGAGCTCAGGAGTCGAGCTGGATGGCAGGAACGTATGGAGTGTTTCCGCTGTGATATTATTTCTGTTGATCTGAGACATGCGATTTGTATATGTCCAGTGTTTGTGTATGAGTGTAACTCTGATGTAAAAATATAATTGGCAGATACATGTATTCTTTTGTAAACTGTTATTATTTGATATTATATTTTGATCCGCTGCGATTTGTGAGAATCAGTGTTATGTTTCTGTTACTTCTTCTTCTATCTCTTTCTTCTTTTCCTAACTATCTGGAATTTTCGCGATCGAAAATTTTGGGGCATTACATTTGGTATCAGAGCAAAGGTTAAGCGAGAACCTTGGCTCTAGTGGGTGTACTCATAAGGATAGGGTCAATAGTACCCTAGAATGAGTTGAGTGTGTATATATATATATATATATGAGAGCGTACTTGTTATTTTCTTATATAAAGATTTTAAATGATTTTATATAAGAATATATTTTGATATATATAAAGCAATATTTCTTACTAATAAATGTTACGGTAATTGGTTGTTAAAAATTATTGGAATTAAATTAAGAGGTAATAGAAATACAACCAAATTGAAATTAAATAAAGGTAAGTTTGAAATGGATTCAAACTGAAATTAAATCTTGAATTTGGGGAAAAGTTCCAGAATAAGATAATAATGAATTGGTTTCCAGATATGATAATCTTGGTTATTATCATAAATGATTGTTGTGTTTAATAATAATATGTGAATTAATGAGTAAGCAAAATGAAATGTTTTAGATAAGTATGACTTATAAATTGGAACTGAAGATGATCGAGATTGTGAAGTTTTAAATCTAAGCCAGAAAATTTGGAATTTGTTTCAAAGTGCTAAAAGAAATAATAAATAAGTATTATTCGAATAAAAAGGACTTGTTGCAAACAAGGGTTGTTTGAAAATTTGTTTTGAATTAAAAACCAAAGGTGATTTAAAATTTAAGGATAACTTAGTGTGTAAAGGAAATAATATATATATATGAGGAATATACATATTATCAAAAATGGTTTGAAATAAACTCTAAATGTTGAGTTTTAAATTTGAAATGAGATGTGATATCCAAGGTGATAAGTTTTTGAACTTATAAGATTATTAATGTGAAGTTTAAAATTTGAAATGGGAATTCAAATTGGGTAAGGTTGGCTGGAAGTCAACAAGCAACCTGAATTGTGAATTTCAAAATAAAATTGGGATTTAAGTGGAAGGTTAAATAGTTGACTTGAATGGGGAGTTTATGAGATCTCAAAATGGGTTTGAGATCTGGAAATTGAAAATGGATGTTTTAAAATAATTTGGATAATATTATCCTATTGTTATTAATAATCTTTAGATTGTGAATTGGATTTGTTTAAATGAATGAAGAAATGGATTGTGGTGATATATCCATTATTTAGATAAAAAGGGAAATTAAAATTTGAAATTAAGGAGATGAAACCACTTTGAATTTAAGATTTAAATGTTCAAAAAGAACTTGGAAATTTAAATTGTTAAGCATTGGTTTCAAAATTGGAATTGGGGAATAAATTGGATATATCTATTATTATGAAGAAAATTTTAAATGGAGTTTTGAAATTTGGACTCAAAATTTAATTGTTTAAAGATTTAGATTGTTGGTTTAAAAATAAGGGTTAATTTGATTTAAGGGATTAAATCAACATTTAAAAATTTAACTCGAATTTATATAATTCGAGATGGTTTAAAATTGAGATTTAAATTGAATTATTTCAAACTGAATTTGATTTGAATTAATGGGAATTGTGATTTAAGATGGATAAGATTAAAATTCAAATAGAAAATTTGAATTGGTTTAAATTTCGAAGGAAATCAAAGTTAAATAGTTTCAAATTCAAATGGAATTTGATTTAAATTTGAAAAGAATTGAGGTTAATTCAACTTGAATTGAGATCAAATCAATTTCAATGGAAATTGAAGTTATCTATATTGGAATTGAGTCAATTTAAATGAAAGTGGAAAATTTAAAACTGAATTGATGAGGATAAAGATTGGGTAGTGGAACTTTTTGACTCTAAAACTATTCTCAACAAATTATTTTTTAGTATAAGTTTTCTTAAATCTATTTTCCAAGCTATTCACAACCTTTCTTTTTTTAAAAGCCAAACTATTCTATACTTATTTTACAATTATTTTTAAACTATTTCACAATTTTACAACTGTTTTATAAATTAATTACTATTTTACAACTGTTTTGAAATTATTTAAAATTTCTATAACTATTTAACTATTTTATAACTATTTTATCAATACATAACTATTTTACAGCTATTTTACAAACTAATAATTATTTTTCAACTACTTATCTATTTTAAAAAAATTCAAGCTATTTTCTAAATATAAACTGGTCGGAGTTCAAACTGTTATTGATTAAATACCCAACTGAGATAATAATTGAAGTGATAATCCAAATGGGGATTAAGGCAAATGTGAATAAGTGAATAAAATCAAAGTGAGGATGAATAGAAAGGGAATTGATTTAACTAATAATCAATGAAGATAAATACGTAGGATGTACGTATATTATTCTATTCGCATAGTGATTTGATCCAGATTCGAGCACATAAATTCGAGATAGTATTATCGATCCAATTTGGGATTTTTCACTCGATTTTCGATAGCGAACATGGATACGGATTTTTGATTGATTCTAGAAGTTCTCTATCATAGCTATGACTATGCAAGGAGAATGAAGGTTTCTGATCAAGAAACCAGATCTGAGTGCGCACTAGGAAGTCGGGTGGACGATACTAGTTCGGAAGGGGAATTGTGTGATCGAGTGAGCGATCAGATTGATATGTGTACGGATGGTATGTGTACATCGTACGGGTTTGAATGAAATTGATATTGGGAATTTGTGGATAAGAATGTAAAATGGTCTTTGAAATGAAAAGTATATTTTGTTGAATATATGATGAGGTAAAATGGAAATTGGAAATTTCTATGATTTAAGATTCACTTTATGAAGAAAGGTAATGTGGTTAATAACTTTATAAAAGAGTAATCAAATTTGAATATTTGATTTGGAATAAATAAAGTTATATATCTTTGTTATATATGGTAAACTCCCCTTATTGAATCTATTGACAGAAGAAAAGGGTTTTGAAAGTATTTGAAGTATAAAAGTGAATTTATACAAGTATGAAGTGATTCAAAAATTTCCCAAGGTTATTATATATATATATATGTACATATAAAGGATTTTGTAAAAATGATTTTGGAAAATAGTTTTGGGAACCTATGGATTTCTAAAAAGGCTTTTGATTTTTGAGGAAAATCAAATTTGGAACTTGGAAAGCCTAGTTTGTGAATTATCGATTTTGGGATAATCGATTTTGAGAAAGGAGATTTATATGAGATTCATACTTGGTGTATGATTTGGAAATACTATATATATAGTATAAAGTGTTTTGAAGTGGCTCTAGGGAAAAAGGCGCTCCCTTGAATGAACTTCTCAGGAGTGCCATAGGGTGGTACTGCCTTGAGCCCTAAGGGGAGGGGGGTTCTAAAGTTGATCCTGAGAGGAGTCCGGACAAACTAAGTTCCTGAGGATTGTTGGGTAGCGAAAGTCGAGGGCGCTGATGCCTACAGGGGCATTTCGGTTATGCTGTAACGATAGTGTAACTCGATGTTGCTGCGATCTACTGTGTGGACCATAGTGAAAATCGTGTGGAGGATGAGTGCCAACAGTCTACACTTGATTTTGCCGGGATGGCAACGTAACATCGTTAGACTGCGATCTATGGTCAAGTGGAGAAGTTTCATTCTTTTGGCAGCGAAATTCGAGGGCGCCGATGCCTACAGTTATATGGGTTTTTGCTGTGATAGCAACGTAAAGCCTGGGTATAACTGTGATCTGTAGCGGGTTCCATGGTGTAATCGAGGGGCGCGGAGGCCTATAGTTATCTATGGATTTTGTCGAGATGGCAACATAACCATCGGATTAACTGTGACCATGGATGGGGGTGATGATTTCCAGAGCATTCTCACCAAAGATATTTCCTCTATTTTCGAAAATGTTTTCGATATTTTCAATAAAATTATTTTTCAAGTATTTTCACTAGGTGTTGAAATAGGTCTGCTAAGTACTTATAGATTTTCAGTCCTACGCTTGATCAACGTATGACTGAATTTCTATGAGAACAAGGATGGACTTGTTGAAACATCGAGTTATAAAAAGTATTTTTATATAAAGCTAGTTTGGTAATACTATAAATTTTAAAGTGTTTTAAAATTGTATAATTAAAAGAAAAAGAGTTGGAATGATTAAAGAATGATTTAAATTAATAATAAACATTAAAAATTAAAATTTTCGCTTCGATCCTTTTCGGGGACGAAAAGTTCTAAAGGGGGGAGGAATGTGATGACTCGGATTTTTAACGTCTGATAATTGGACAATTAACTGATTTTAATTTTTAAATATTGATCTTATAAGTCAAACAAATAAATAAAAGTATATATACAAAAGTTAAGATGTATATAGTATTTCTAATATGGAAATGTATAAATATATGTATAGCATATACAAGTTTGAGGATGTTCAATATAAATACATAGATATACGTATGAGTACATAAATATGTATATGGTGATTGAAAACATATATACATAAGTATATAAATAAGATAAAAAATGCAAATGCATTGGGTAAAAACAAATATACATATGAAGTGTATGTATATATATGTATGAACCTAGGGAGACAAGCATTTAATGCACATGCATCTTAAGCATACAATACATCATTTCAAGCATACAAAGCATTGTATCAAGTCAACAGCAAAAATCAAGTCTAGCATATGAAATAGCAAATCAAAACTTTTCAGATCAAGCCTGTACACACACAAGTTTCAGCCTTGGCTTGCCCTATAATCCTTATCTTCTCCACATATATCTCCAACATCTCTTCTTATTTCATTTCATTCGAACCAAGTTAAAAACAGAAAATATACCAAAGCAACTTCAATTCAGTTTTAAAGTCAAAACCATCTCAGATCTAAACAAGATAATTTCAACAACTAGATCAACAACTTTAGATTCATCTAGGAATAAGGCTTCAAGATCAAAAGCAAACTAACAATTCAGGATTCAAATTTCATCTCAGTAGTTTCCAGTTTCCAATATTCTTTCCAGATTCTAGACCTCTGTTTTTAATAAAGTGAGTAAACAAACTTCAAATCTTTTCCATAGATCTTGTTGCATGCAGCAAATTTGAAGTGAAGTGTGATAAATGTTCATATGATTGTTAACATGAATTATATATATATATGTATATATATATGTATATATATATATATGTGTATATATATATATGAGTACTGAGTATATCTGAGAATATGTCTCTGTTAAATTTCAACAGACCCAAAAATACTTTGAATCCAATATCTCTTCATATAAATTAAATTTGATTATAGTATTCAAAGGAAAGTTGTTGTATTTACCTAATCTTGTTAAACGAAAATATTATAATATTCATAAGAATAAATAAATGGAAATTAACTGGGAATGGGAATATACAGTGAAACAAAGATTCAAGTCAAGAAAATTAAGTTGTTAAATTCTCTAGTTTGATTGTATATTTGGACCTGTAATTCAAAACCATGATTTTTAGTATAGATTTCGTGATTTTTAATATTGGGAATGTTGAGAATTTCCTAGTTGATCGGAAATTGCATTTTTGCCTAACCTCTGGTAAATGAAGATCTGGAGAGGTTAGGGTTCGTGCTGTAGGTAGCTAGTCTATCGGTGATGGTAGGAAAAATAATCGGAGAGTTTATTAATCGACGGTGAGGCTGGACGATGGTCAACTAGGTTTTTGGGTAGGTTTTTGGTTAAGGTCGGAAATATGGTGAAAGTGTCGCCGTCGAAGCTTTGGGAGTGATCGGTACTGGGGGAACAGTCGCGAGGGGTCGAGACGAAACCTGGGCCGGAGTTTCGTGGCCACCGGTGATCTGTGGTGGTGGTGCGGGAGGCTTTTGGATGATCAATTTTGTACTTGGGTTCACTCTTGTAGCTCGACTTTTGTTTGCAGTTGTATTCGTTGTTCTGGGTAGCCGTGTGGGACGGCAAAGTGGTCGGTGACTTGCTGAAGGCTTTGGCGATGATCGGAGATGGTCGGAGGGTTGGTGCACGTGCACGCGTGCACGTCAATGGCCGGTGAATTGTGGATGTGGGTTTTTCCCTGGGAATGAACTCGAGAATATTGTCGAGCGACTTAAAGGAGATGTGAACACAAGAGATGCTCGGAGGAATCTCGTGATTTGCTTGGGTTAATGATAGTTTGGGCTCGGCCTGTAACAAGTGCATATGCTTAGTTGATAAATAAATCAAGTTTAAAGGTTGATCAAAAAGAATAAGTTTCAAAAGAAAATAATAACCAAGTTCTAAACAAAGAATTGATATGTTTTAAACAAGTTTTACAAAGTTAAACTTTAAAGTTGTTTGTTAAAGTAATTTTATAATAGGTAAATTCCTATATGTTTTCAAGGTGATTTTAACAATGAAATTAAATCAAGGATTAATTATTTAAGGATGGGTAATTAGCTAATGAAATCAGCTAAGGAGTAATTTATTTATTTATTAAGATAATTAATTAAAGGGTAATTAATTTAAGTAATCAGTTTAAAGGATTTATTTATTAATTCATTAAGGAAATTAATTAATCTATTTAAGGTTAATTACTTAATGTAATTAATTGAAGATAATTACTTAATGAAAGTAAATAAAGAATAATTACTTTATGTCATTAATTAGGGTGGGTAATTAATGGACAAATTTCAAAATATGATTTATTAAATGATAATTTCCTGATGAAAGTAATTAAAGAAAAATTACTTGATGGAAAGTAATTAAAGAATAATTATTTAATGGAAATAATTAAGAGTTAATTACTTAGTGTAATTAATTAAAGGATTGATTAACCAGGGAGATAAATAAAGAGTGTGGTTAATTAAAGGATAATTAATCAATGTAAGTAATTATAGAAAAATTAATTCAAGTAATTAATTAAGGATCAATATAATCAATGTGAATGGGTAAGGTTAACTAATTTGTGTAATTAATTAAAGGTTAATTACTTGATGATTAATTAAGATGTTAACTAAAGAATAATTAATGATTTGGGTTGTCATAAATTAATGGTTTAGTAAGCAGGATTTAAAGGTAATTGAAGTAATTAATTTAAATTAATTAGGAATGGAATGACTAATTTAAGCTTGCATATGAATGATATTGGATGCTTTGGATTATGGTTATACTTGGTATGTGATTGTGATGTTATATGATAGGGTGTTGGATATGGATTATCTATCTGAAATAGAGTTGCAATGTGAATCTGTTACTTTGAGTATCAATAGAATTGTTAAAACTTAATCAGCTTTGTTTTTAAGATGATATTGTGTTCGAAGAGACCGGGGCCGGGTATCAGTAATACCCGAAACCACTTCGATTTGTAATCTACATGATTCTATTTTGATTTGTTGTGTGAAATCAATAGACTGAGATGGAATAATATGGACCTTTGAACTAAGTAAGAATACTTAGAATTTGATTTGTGAAATAAGTTTTGAGCATAACAAGTAATGAACTCGTAGTGAAGTACGAGTTACCCAGGTTTTCTTTGATGATTTGAATTTAGTATTTCAATTTATATGGGTTTACTCACGCTGGTTTCCAGCCTGACACGGGTGTTACTTTGATGTAATGCTCGGGTCAGACCGAGTATTACATATTTTCAGGTAAGGACATTCTAGAGCTCAGGAGTCGAGCTGGATGGCAGGAATGTATGCAGTGTTTCCATTGTGATATTATTTTTGTTTATCTGAGACATGCGATTTGTATATGTCCAGTGTTTGTGTATGAGTGTAACTCTGATGTAAAAATATAATTAACAGATACAAGTATTCTTTTGTAAACTGTTATTATTTGATATTATATTTTGATCCGCTGCGATTTGTGAGAATCAGTGTTGTGTTTCAGTTTCTTCTTCTTCTATCTCTTTCTTCTTTTCCTAACTATCTGGAATTTTCGCGATCGAAAATTTTAGGGCGTTACAAGTAATATACCAGATCTTCGTCTTCGTCCTCCAAAGAATAATCTTCAATATGCTGAAAAACTCAGGACTGACCCGAGCATAATGAAAAGACAAAACACTCGAGTCAGGACTAAAATCTCTTATGTAAGTCAAATCAATATCATGAAATATGAGTGCAATAACTTAAGAGATGTTACGGATATTTCCATCTCCTAAGGATCCGTCAAACTATCTATATATTATAGTGTACGCTGTAATAGATAATGTCTATCAGTAAAATAAATATCAAAATAGCATTAAGGCTTTATATTATCCCCCTTGCCACATATTTATAACACGAAGTCTATGCAGGTCCTGTAACACAACCAGTAACGTCCGTAGCCAGTGATTCCCCTATAGGTACAGTACTAAACCAAGGTCGTAATGGGCTCGTATAAGGATAAAATATGACAAGGCACGTGAGGCAATGCCCAAGGTAGGATTCTACCGGTTTATCCTTTCTGGCTAGTCGTAACCCATCTGTGGCCTACCGTGGCAATCATTCCAAACAACAAAAGGAGCACCCATCGAATACGAATTCACAATAGTAATACGAGGAATCAACGTCGCTAGAGGTAGCTAACCTCAATGGCCAAACATAGGCTCCTATTTTAGTCATTTTAATTATGACACGAGTGTCAAGACTATCCATCATCGTTCTCTTACTTCATTCCAGTAAACGTCGCCAATTCAACCACTACATTCCGGATATCATCCACTGCGTACATAGTTGTTAAAGTGGTTCTAATATTGACAAAGAGTATGCCAATAAAAGGCCCCGGTCTCTTTAACAACCAAACGCCATTTTACACACTGGTTGGTTCTTTTTGCATTTCGAAAACAGTTCGTATTTGATATCAAAATATCATATTTGCTTCGAAATCAAATTTATTTCGAAATTACCATATTCGCTTCAAAAATCATATTTTACTTCAGAATGTTAATTCAATTCGATATATCGTTTTCACTTCAAAACTTGATTCAAATTACAATTTTGGTTATAATTCAATTTAACCCAATTCGCATTTAGATCCAAGATTTTAAATATAAACATTCCATCCTTTGACCAGTTTGAATTTTAAAAAAATAGTTTAAATATTTTTAAAAATAGTTAAATAATTAAAATAATTTAATAGAAAATAGTTTGAGTAATAAAAATGGTTTATATAGTAAAATAGTTTGGAAAATCAAATAATTTGAATAATTTGAATAATTTAAAGAATATAGATTTTAAACCGTTTATACTAAAACAATTCATTTAAAAATAGTTTCAAAGTCAAACTGGTTCACTTTCCAAATTTTCCAATTCAACCAGTTCCAATTTCCATTTCGATTTAATCGATTCAATTCCGGTTTCAAGTCGAAATTTACTTCGATTCCAAATTTATTTCAATTCCAATTCCAAATTAATTTTAATTCTAATTCCCAATTAATTTCAACTCCAATTCCAAATTAATTTAAATTCCAATTCCAAATTAATTTCAACTCAAATTCCCAATTTAAACCATTTCGATTTATATCAATTCTGAGTTTGATTTTCAAAATATCGATTCAAAACACTTAAATTAAATTTTCCTTCAATATCCAATTTAAAAACCAAATCTTCGAATAAAATTCTATTCCGGGTTATATTTCGAAATATCGTTTTATATCACTTTTACTTAGCAATATTCAAAATTCGATTAAAAGTCCAATCTTTTAAACAAATAAATTTCTGAAATTCACATCATATTTAGATGATAACTTAAAAATCTCAACTTCGATTAATTAAACAATTCCTGTTTCAAATTTAAATTTCAACATTCGGAGTTCCAATTCAAATATTATTCGATTTTCATAAATTCGATTTTTATTTCTTAAAACAAAATCATTTAAATAATTTCAAATCAAAATTTATAAATCATTTAATTTAACCAATTCGGTGTCCATATATAATTTTCTATCATATGGCCAAAGGAATCAATTATTCCAATTTAATTCCAAGGATGATATATATATCATTTCAATCCAAATCAAAGTGCCATAGGTATATATCATTTCAACCTATTTCTTAATTTATTCCAAATAATTCAATTTACAGTTTTATATACTGTAAATAATATACAGGATGATAATAGGTTATGTCAAAATAAATAAACATCCAAATATCGACCAATAGCATCCATCACAACCAATCATCCAAACAGTCAATAAAATTCACCCAATTTCATAATTATCAATATCGGGTATTTTACTGGCAATTAAATTCTAATTTAATTTAACTATCAATTCAATTCCTATCAATAAATTCAGATGTCAATTAAATTTATCAAGCAACAATCAATAAATTCAATTCACTTCACGATATAATTCAACTATATAAAAAAATTATTTTAGTCAATTGTGAGTGTATTAACACTCACCTTCCATTTGAAATAGAAATATTTCAGAGTCAAATAAATTCCAGTTTGACTCCGAGCTGTAGATGATGTCGATATGGTTCCAATGCAATTGGATTCGTCTGAAATGGATCTCGTATGAAAAAAATGGTTTTTTAAACATTTGATAATTAACAATTTAATCAACATACTCAATAAAATTTACAGCTAATTACCCTCTTTAATCCCTGCTATACGCGTTCTTCCTCAGGTGCAACCTTCCTCCTCCACCAATCTCGATTCATTCTACGCGTATAATTTTTTTAAAACCTAGCGCCTCCATCATCGATGCTCACTGACGCGCAACCCTGCCAAGCTCCGCCTCGCCGCCAACGCGCGAGCTGCCGACCCCACGTGCCATGCTCAAGCCACAAGCGCACGCAAACCGCCTCCGCGTTCAAACCTAGATGTTAACGTTAAAAATGTACGCTAACACCCTAGTGTGAGTTGTGATATAGCGAAAGCACCACCCGTTGGTACGGGAACTAAAAGCAAGCAGAAAATAGCAGAAAATAGTAAAGAGGCAACAATTTTTATAGTGGTTCGGCTCAAAGTCAAGCCTACGTCCACTTAATCTCTTCTATTACTGATTTGATTACAAATTTTACGATAATTCTTCAATTACAACACAATTAAGACAGGTAGTTAGAACTTTGATGCAGAAAAGCTCTTTGAATTCATGTTGAATGAACTTGATCTTTTCCGAAGGTTCTTTGAAGTGTCTTTTGTCTTTGAAGTGTTGGAGCAAGTGTAGAAGTAGTGAAAACAGCAAAGTCTTGGCACTTCCAAAAAATCCATCCCACTTCCAGTGCGGAGTAGGCAGGGTATTTATAGGAGAAGTTGGGCTTAGGTCGGCCATGTCATAGGTCGTGAGCGACCTAGGGAGTTGCGACCTAAGAGCGATCCCGAGGTAGCATAAGTCGTTAGCGACTTAATGGATCCATCTTGGACGAGATATATGCTGTGAGCGACTTAGCATGTGTAGCACAGGAGTTATCTCGGCTTTCTAAGGTCGTAAGCGACCTAATGGAAGAGGCAGTGTGCATGCGGCTTAACTCTGAAGCTTGCTAGGTCGTTAGGTCGCTCTTTCCTTAACTCGTTAGGTCTTTGGCTTCATTGAGTTGCTAGGTCGTTAACCCATTGAGTCGCAGGAGTCTTTAGGTCGCTGGAGCTCCTTAAGTCGTTGAGTCGTGCCATATGGAGCCGCTCTGTGCTTTAGGTCGTTAAGTTGTTTATGCCTTGGATAGTTAAGTCGCTTATTCCCTTAGGTCGTTGAGTCGAATAGGTCGCTAAGTCGTGAATAAGAGAGGTGTTAACACTTGCCCCTCGAAGTATACGCCTAGGGGCTAGGTCGTGTGCTTCGATGCCTCTTAACTCGCGCCATCCTCTAAGTCGTGAGCGACTTATGAGAGAGCTAGGTCATTGCGCCGATTCGAGTTCCATTGCCTCTGTATATAAGTCGCTTAGGTCTCTCCTTCTTCTCTTCACCTGTTCTAACACTCTAACCTTTCATTGAAGAATCTTTGAGCTCTCGAAGACGAATTCAAACTAACCAGTCGTTGATCATCTTCACCATCACATTACATAAGTGAATCCGATCATTATCCAACCACGACCATCACCGAATCGTGAATCCCCCATTTTCCGACCCTAATCCGATTTCATGTGCCGCATTTCACCACGAGTCATGTTATGATCGATCTTTGATCGTCATTGGACATGTTGTCATTGTAATTCATGAGAACACAACAGTGCATCGGATCTATGATGGATCTGAGGCGATTTGAATCGGTCTTGGATGATTTGGCGGTGTGGAGAGATGATGGATTTCATTGTGGAGATGCTAACGGGTTATCGGGCTACGAGTTAACGGGTTAACGAGTTAGGCGAGTTGTTGAATGAAGAGGAGTTAGCGGGTTAAGGAGAGTTAGGAAGTGCCCGACTTAGGAGCTTCGAACGACCTAGGGCTTAGAAGTTTGGACATGAATCGCACGACTTAATTTAACCCGCAGCATAGCTTTAACTCGTAGGAACATGACTGATGAACTCCATAACTCGAGCAGAGCGACTTAGGGAAGCCTGACTTATGTTAAGTCGTTTGGACATGATCTGGACGTCCTAAAGAGTCCCGAGCTAACTTAAGTCGTTCCTTCGACTTAAGGAATGAACAAGACTTGAACACTTGTAGAATTTGACAGAACTTGATTGAATTTCCAACTTGAACTGCCAGAATGAACTGCTTGAACTTGTTGCACTCTTTCACAGATTGTATTAACTTTTAAGCTAACAACCTATTAAATACAACATTTGCAGAAAACTAGGACAAATATACTCATCATCGACTGCCCACATCGAGTGATGGATTAGGTCAAAGAGATAATATTTTACTTAAGTAAAATAATATGAATCTAATTAAAAATGAAATGCTATGAATCAATTGACTTAAATGAAGCATCAACGCAAAATTCATACATTTATAACTGCTTATCGCTGAATATTATCTGCATTGATACTACACTTAATTTTGATCCAATAACAAGCCTTGAATCTTCTTGAATTGACATGCGCCAACCAGTATTATTTCAAGTTTTACTTTATTTACTTGTTATTTCAGTAGCTTTGCATAACACTTCACACGCTTTTAGGAAACGTGCACCTTCATATTTGAATATCCAGTTCCTTGTGTAGAATGGCTTCTCAACAAGTGCGAGAAGAGATAGTAGAGCAAGCCGATGAGGTTTTCCCAATTGCTGACCCTTTGGAGAATCCTCCGAAAAGAGTTTCAACTACATTGAACCAACGGGCTTTCAGCCAGCTATGTATTCAATTCGGCATTGCTGAAGCGGATGCTCTGCTTCCTAGGGTAAATGACACTGCTGATAGGCCGCCACCTGGCTTCATTGCAGTCAATCATCAAATGTGTCGGAATGGAGCTATTCCCCCCTTCAACGATTTTCTTAGAACACTCCTCCTTCGACTAACTATTTCTCCATTCCAGTTGCACCCTAATGGCTATGCCATTTTGATGGGGTTGTGTATACTATTTAGGAGGACGCTTAACCACCTCCCAAGCTTCGAGGACATCTGCTATTTGTGTTCATTCAGGAGGAACAAAGATCACCCTTCCATTACTCTTGTAAGGAGCGGAAGAAACCGCAAGCTGATTACGGATCTGCCCGAGAGCGCTCATGGGTTTTTAAACCAGTTCTTCTTTGTCTGTTGCCCCCCGGGATTCTACGGTATCTGGAGAGTAGGAAGTAAGACTACCTATCTCCGTTTACTTTATTTCCGAGACTTTCAAAATTCGAGTCGTTAAGTGCTAACTTCATTCTTTACTTTTGCAGCACTTCCTCCTCCCTCTAAAGATTCTAGTCACAAATCGACTTTTGAAAGATTGAGTGTCGTAGCTATCAATGAGAGAAGTATTAAGTTTCTATAGAAGAACGAATTTTTGCACCAATTCGGACTCTTGCACTCTTCTCGATCCATTCAGTCCCGTGATGCCTCCAGTTCTCAAGTAGAAGTGTCAGATGTCCCATCTTCCGTAGAGGAATTCGCACCGAAGAAACCTATTATAGAGACTTCATTGGTGAAATGCTCCAGTTCCGCTGACGGTGTGGGGTTATCTGGCAAATCTAAACTTCCCCCAGTTATTGAAGAAGAGGATTTTCCTCAACATTCTGGGAAGGCTACTAGAGAAGCTGATGAGGGAGCTGAGAAAGAAAGTTGCGTTACGAAGAGTGTAAAACGCGCTGAAGAGGGCACTGCTGATATGACCCATTCCATTGGGCACGATGGTGATGATACCTTTGGAGGACTGAGCGATCTTATGGTGACTTCCTAAGAGCTCTTTAAAGATGACACCACCACTTCTAAGCTTGTTTCTCCAGCAATCGAAGCGACATCCGTCCTGCGATCAATTCCATCAACCCAAGAGTTGACTCCTGCTGCAAAAGCCGACATCACTCCTAAGCCAAAGAGTGGTTTGTAGCTTAACGCGCGTAGTTCGCACGCCACACACACTTAGGATTTTTGGCAATTATGCGCACTTAGCTTCTTTATTTCGAAGATTTCTAAATTTTGTCTCTTCTTCACTTTCAGGTTCTCCTATGGGACGCAACAGCTCATATTACGATGACTTTCAACGCTATGCGAGGCGTAATTCTTATGACCCCAGGCGCTATCTTCCTGCCCCTAGGGGGACTGATGAGGAAAGAGCAGCTAGGAAAGCTTGCTAAAGGCAGGCTTATGAGGAGCGTTATGGAAGAAGAGACGACCGACATGACTCTTACCAGAGGGATGATGACTCCCATAAGAGAAAGTCTCATGAAAATAAGGGGAAGAGTCATGTAGCTGAAGATTCAAGCAAGCGAGCCAAGCTCAGCGAAAAGTCTACATCTGAAATTTCTAAAGTGCCTGCTGCTTCTATCTCTCTAGACACCCTTCTAGCTCTCCTGCCCTTAAAAGAGCTGAAATTCAAGCAATCATTAATAGGCCACCTTATCAAGTTGAGAAGCCTCCATCTGCACTCCAAAGCCGATTTCCGCATTGGTGTTTTAAAGGAGTACGTTTCGATCTGGACTTGGTTCCAATTGATAAACAGGCCATGTTAAGTAATCTCGACGCTGTCAAGCTTGATATTGAAAGAATGTCCGGCTGGCAAAAACTAGTTGATGAGCTTCAAAGAGTAAATCGTTTAAATCTCGAGGCTATGCTGACCATGGAAAGCGATAAGTCTGAGTGGCTAAAAGTTCTTGATCAGCATGATACGGAGATGAAGAGCATCACCGCCTATAACGAGGAACTTGAGGCTAAAATCAAGAAGCTTAAAGATGATCTTGCCACCTCTTCCACTTCTTATACTCAAAAGGAAGAGGTTCTTCAAAAGCAAGTAAGAGACGCCCACGCTACTCAACGAGATGTTGAGGCTAAACTTGAGGCGGAGTGGAAAATCGTGGAAATCTATCGCAAAGATGCTGCTCAGCTGCGGGAAAAGACTAACTCCCAAGATTTGGAGATTACACTGTTAAAGGCCCAGCTTTCTAAGGCTAAAAAGGAGCGTGATGAGGCCATCGCTGGAAAAGCAGCAGCTGAACACTCACATGAGGCGACTAAGGCCAACGTTAGCTCCACTCTATTTGAGTTTTATGTTCTCAGCGTCTTGGGGCGTGGCCATCTTTCATTTTTGGGCCCAAAGTATGAGGTTACCCTGGCTGAAGTGTGGGAGGCAGCAGTTGAAATGCTTGGAGACGCTGGCTACGCTGAGGAGGATTTTGAGGCTTATTATTTGGATGATGAGAGTCGTGCCGCCCTTGCCAGAGGGAAAGAACAACTTGCCAAGGAATGAGCCGAAGCGGCGGAAGGAGAGCATCTAGGGAAGGCACCTTTGGCTGACCCAAATCGTCCTTTGACTTCGGTCGACATCGATATTATTAGCTCCAGTTCCCACTCTCCGCCTCCTGCCAAAGCCGAAACCGAAACTACAACTGCTCATGCCGAAGACGAGGCCCAAGAAGACACCGAAGCCCAAGATTTTGAAATTGACGTGATAAAGCCAATCTCTCCAGGTAACTTCAACACTGATCCAGCTCAAGTGGACTACTCGTTTGCTTCACATGAGCTCGATGAATTTCTTGCTTATTACTTAAGCCTCGACGTGCCACTATCTCCTCTCTTTGCAAGGAATACTGATGTTTAACTTTTCTTCTTCTGTAGTGAAAACAACAAGTGTTGTACAGGCTTCGCCTTCTCCAGTTGTTGCCCCTCCACCTTTTCAAGTTACTCCTTCTTCTGCTTCTCAACCGGGGTCGCAAGAAGAACAAATAGGAGCTCTTCAAGGCTTAGATGACCCGGCCGCTTCACAAGAGCAGAAAACTGAAGAACTTGAGGAGGGTGAGAGGACCCCGGAGAAATTTACTGCTGATGATACAAAGCTGATTGATCTTATCACTCCGGGCAGCGAAGCTTCTTCAAAGAAGAGGGGAAAGCGTGGAATTTCGAAGAAAAAGAAGGGCACTTCTGCTAGCGATGAGAAAGCGGAAGGGGACCCAATTGCACCTCTTTCTCCTTCTTCCTCGACTCGTTCAGGCCGACTCAAGAAGTTAACCATTAGGCCAGGCGATGGCTCCAAAGGCGGCGGGAAGAAGGAGTAATGAGTCTGGTTTTATCCTTCTTATTTTGCTTTTTTTCTTTTTTCTTGTATCTAAAGACTTGTATCGACCGGAGAATGTGCGGGTACCGGCCCCCGCTTTTTGAAACCTGCACATGTATACAAATCATTTATAGTATGGAATAGAATGACTCTTTTTACTTGTACAATCTTTTGTCTGTATTTGTGAATGCATTTATTCCTTATTTTCGCACAAGTTTCTTTATTTTCTTTATATGATACTGCAGTGAGCTCGTGGTATGCTGCTTGAGCGTTGCTTTTATTAATGTAGCTATATTGCCCCCATACCACGGCTTATTGCAATCTTCTCCATTTTGAAAAGACTTGTACTCTTACTCTGGAAAATAATTCTTCCATTTTGAGGAAATATTATTCTGCTCTAGTAGAGTGTGCCTTGTGTCGGAGAAGTTTTTTTTTAGAAAAAGTTTTTACACTTCAACTTTCGAAGATGGTCACTTTTATTTTTGAGAAGTGGATTCCCCTACGCGGTGAAGCGGGCCTCCGAAGAAAGCTTTGATTTGTTTGCCAGAAAGTTATATCTCATTGCTATGTGGGCCCACGGGACAGGCGTCAGCTGCTTTATCGGATATTTGTTTGCACAAATGATCGCGAGCAGTTAGCTGCGGCCTAGAACCTTCTTTTTGAGAAGGTGCCCCTTCGGTGGTTCCATCAACAACTTTTTCAAGAGATAACTTTTCATTTTTGGGCGTGCCTCGTAAGAGGGCTTTATTTGGCACTTTAACTTTTTTGGGGAAGAATGTTCTCATTATGGAGAAATTGATTTTCCCTTGAGAGTAGAAGTGTGCCTCAGAAGAGGGCCTTTTTGTTTGCCTGAAAGTTACTTCTCACAGTTAAATGGATCCACGGGGCGGATGCAAGCTACCTAATTGGATGTTCGTTTGTACGTACGATCACAATTTGTTAGCAAGGGCCTGGTGCCTTCATTTTGGAAAGGTGCCCCTTCGGTGGTTCCACCAACCTTTTTGTTTGAGAAAAACATTTCATTTTTCGGCGTGCCTCGTTGGAAGGCTTTCTTTGGCACTTCAACTTTTTTGGAGAAGAATGTTCTCATTATGGAGAAATTGATTTTCCCTTGAGAGTAGAAGTGTGCCTCCGAAGAGGGATTTTTTGTTTGCTTGCCCATGTCTTTTCACCATCTGTCCCTCAGTGATTCCTCGTTATCACCTCTAAGTACATGTTCCTTTCTTTTGCAGGTTGTTTGATTTTTCAAAAGAAATGTACTTCATTGTTAAGTGAATCCATGGGGCAGGCGCAAGCTACTTAACCGGATGTCTGTTTTCACAAATGATCGCAATCAGTTAGCAAGGGCCTGGAACCTCTACGTTAGGAAGGTGCCCCTTTGGTGGAATCACCAACTGTTTGTGAAAAGCACTTCTTATATAGGAATTGAATCTGGAACTTTTGTGGCTTGACATTTGTTTGTTGAGTGATTTGTAGGAATTGCTTGGCCTTGTGATGTGTTGAATAGGTAAGTTTTGCTTTGATAGCCTGCAATATTAAATCGACATTTTAGCAACATATTTAAGATATTTGCACATCGAAATGAGATAGACATTTTATAGTAGTAGAGAACACAAGATTTATAGTGGTTCGGCCAAGAATTGGGCCTACATCCACTTTATAGTTCTTATTATTGATTCACACCGATTTTACAATGGCTTACAATACAAGAATGATACATCCACAATCATTTTACAAATTTAAGCATAGCTTCTAAGTAAAATATGGACGCAAGTGATTGCTATTCCAGGCTCTTGGAATTGGATCACCTTCGACAGTTGTGAGCTTGAAAGTGCCATCAAGAAGTTTTTTATCTATGACATATGGCCCTTCCCAGTTTGGCCCAAACACTCCTGTTGCTGTCATGACCCTTTTCAAGACTAAATCCCCAATTTCAAAGCTGCGTTGGCGAACTTTAGAATTGAAGTGCCTGGCTATCCTTTGTTGATGAGCTGCAACTCCGAGCTCAGCCTCTTTCCTTCTTTCATCAAGCAAGTCAAGTGCTTCAAGTTGCAGCTTTTCATTTTCAGCTTGGTTGAAATGAATTCTCCTGTGTGAGGGGACCTCTATTTCCACTGGAATCATTACTTCTGATCCATATGCTAATGAGAATGGAGTGTGCCCAGTTGCAGTTTTGTGGGTAGTTCTATATGCCCAAAGTGCTAGTGGTAGCTTATCGACCCAACCACCTTTTGCTTTTTCCAACTGTTTTTTGATGGTTGATTTGATAATTTTGTTCACTGCTTCCACTTGCCCGTTTGCCTGCGGATGAGCCACTGCTGAGAAGCTTTTTTGGACCTTGAATCGCCTGCAAAAGTCCTGGAATTCTTTGCTTTCGAATTGGTTACCATTGTCTGTGATTATCTTCTGAGGCACACCATACCTGCAAATGATATTTTTAGTCACAAAGTTTATCATCTTTTTAGAGGTAATAGTAGCCAATGGTTCAGCTTCAGCCCATTTAGTGAAATAATCAACAGCAACAATAGCATATTTGATTCCGGACTTGGCAATCGGCAAAGGCCCAATGAGATCTATCCCCCAAATGGCGAATGGCCATGGACTGACCATCTGTGTTAGCTCGGTGGAAGGTGCTCTTGGGATTTTCACAAATCTCTGGCATCTGTCACACTTTCGGGAGTAGTTAGCAGCATCTCAATTAATATCTGGCCAAAAATACCAATAGCGGAGAATTTTCTTCGCAAGAGTTTGGCCACCTGAATGATCCCCACACTCTCCTCCGTGCACCTCAGCTAAAATTGTCTTAGCCTCTTCCTTGGTTACACATCGGAGTAATGGCATCGAGAATCCTCGTCTGTACAAATGGCCGTCTTGAATTACATATCTCGGGGCTTTTCTTAACAGCTTCTGGCACTCTTTTGAGTTTTCTGGCAGGGAGCCGTTGAGTAGATATTCCTTGATCGGGGTCATCCACGATTCCTGCTCTTGAGATACAGCCATAATCCAGTCAATATCCATCTCATCAGTACTTGGAGCTGACAAGACTTCTACAGGGACTAATCCCAATAATTGAGCTTCGCTAGAGCTTGAATATTTTGCGAGAGAATCTGCCTTCATGTTCTCTTCCTGGGGTATATGGCTTATTGTATAATGATCAAAATCATCGAGAAGCTCCCAGGCCTTGACAAGTAAGCAGGCAAATTTCCTCCCTTAGTTTGAAACTCTTTCTTGACTTGGCATACAATAAGCTGGGAATCACTGAAGATCTGCAATACTTTGATGTTCATTTCTTTAGCAATCTTCAAGCCAGCAACAAGAGCTTCATATTCTGCTTCATTATTTGTCGAAGGAAATTCTAATCTCAATGCATAGCACAATGACCGCCCTTTAGGGGTTTCAAGCACAACCCCAGCTCCGGAACAATAGTCATTTCTTGCACCATCAACATATAATTTCCATCAGATCGGGATGTCATCAGTCACCTCTTCCTCACTGCCACCTTTATCTATGTATTCTGCAATGAAATCTGCTAAAGCTTGTCCATTGATTGCTCTTCGAGGATGGTAGGTGATATCGTATTGGCTGAGTTCAATATTCCACTTTAGAAGACGACCCGAAGTTTCAGGGCGAAATAGGACTTGCTTTAGAGGTTGATCAGTGAGGACTTTAATAGGATGAGCTTGGAAATATGGCCTCAACTTTCTGGACGCAATCAACAGACAATAGGCGAGCTTTTCCAGCTTTGAATAATTCATCTCTGCCCTAGTGAATCTTTTGCTGATGTAATAAACCGGGCGTTGAACTTTTGCGTCTTCCCGTACAAATGCTGCACTGAGAGCATGAAATGAAACCGCCAAGTATATGAAAAGATCTTCACCATTGCTGGGCTGAGAAAGTACTGGAGGAATTTCCATGTGACGAACCAGTTCATCAAAAGCTTTCTGACATTCAGGAGTCCATTCAAAGTTTTTCTTTCCTTTATTTAGAGCGTCAAAGAAGGGGATGCATTTATTAGTGACCCTGGAAATAAACCGACTCAAAGCAGCGACTTTCCCGTTGAGGCTTTGCAATTCCTTCTTTGTTCTAGGGGCTTTGACTTCTCTTAAAGCAGTAATCTGAACATGATTAGCTTCGATGCCCTTAGCACTCACAATGAAACCCAAGAATTTTCTGGACTCTACCCCGAATGAACATTTCAGAGGATTTAGCTTCATCCCATACTTTCGGAGGACCGCGAACATTTCTGCCAAATGATCCATGTGGTCTACTGCCTTCTTCGATTTCACCAACATATACTTCCATAGTCTTGCCAATCTGGGGTTTGAACATGGCATTAACAAGTCTTTGATAAGTTGCCCCCTCGTTCTTTAGTCTGAAGGGCATGACTTTATAGCAGTAAAGACCAACATCAGTGATGAAGCTCGTGTCCTCCTGATCTGGCTCATGCATCATGATTTGATTATATCCTGAGTAAGCATCCATAAAAGACAATAATTCATGCCTGGCTATTCCATCCACCAACTGATCAATCCTAGGCAACGGAAACAGTCTTTGGGGGCATGCTTTGTTCAAGTCTGAAAAGTCGATGCATACTCTCCACTTCCCATTTGCTTTTTTAACCAACACCGGATTAGAAACCCAATTTGGATAAGTGGATTCTCTGATGAAGCCATTTTCCATGAGCCGATCTACTTCTTCTTTTAATGTTGTCGACCTTTCAGGACCCTAGGTTCTTCTTTTCTGCTTTACGGGTGTGAATTTTGGATCAATATTCAAAGCATGCACTGCGATTTCTGGAGATATTCCACACATGTCGGCATGACTCCAAACGAATACATCCAGGTTTGCTTTCAAGAATGATATCAGCATATTCTGAACCATCACACCGAGTTGTGAACCCACATTCAGCACCTTGTTTGGATCATTCAGGTCAACAGGTATTGGCACCGTCACTTCCACCGGCACCACTCTACTCTCCCCTGCACTGGTTTTTCGGGGATCAATCTCTTTTCGTGCATCACTATGCTCACCAGTGCAGCGTCCACCCCGTAATTGCTACAAGGTGGGCTCTTTGATGTGGAGCGGAGCTGCCGCACCCTTACCCATTTCTCTTTTCTTTCTTTCCCGTAACTCTATGAGATAGCATTCTCGCCCGGCATTTTGGTCCCCCTTCACAACACCGACGCCATTATCAGTGGGGAACTTCATAGTCAGGCACCATGGGGCGAGAATGGCCTTGAATGCGGCAAGAGTCGGTCGACCCAAGAAGGCATTGTAAGCGAAGAATTCATCAACAATCACAAAAGTTTGTTTTCGGACCACCTTCTTTTCCCCTTTTCCGAGCTCTACAAATAAGTCAATAGTCCCAATAGGCTCTTTTGGTTCTCCAGTGAACCCAACAATTTTCTGTGAGGAAGCTTGGACATCAGCCATGGGAATTTTCATCTGATCAAATGTCTTTCTGAAGAGGACATTGCAAGAGGCGCCGCAGTCAACAAGCACCCTTCTTACAATGGCTGATCTGATGCCTGTAGATATCACCAAGGGATCCATGGTGGGAGCCTCAACACCAACAGAGTCTCTAGCCCGGAATATGATGTCATCGTTAAAAGTTCTTTGCTGTTTTAAAGGTGCAGCATCTTCCAAGACAAAAACATTTTCTTCCGCCGGGGCATATCTCAAAGCGTGAGCATATCTCTCCATCTCACCCCAACTTCTACCCGCTGGGTGAGGACCCCCTGTGATAACATTAATCTCAGGCCTCTCAGATTCCTGTGCTACAGTCCTCTCACCTGAGTCGGATTGATGAGCAGGAACTTGCTACCCCTGACTAGATGAGGTCGGGTTACTTCTGTTTCTCTTCACATATTGTTGTAGTTTATTCTGTCTCAACAGCTCTTCAATCAAATTCTTTAAATGGAGACATTCATTAGTGTCGTGGCCAGGTTGATTGTGGAACCGACAGAATCTCCCATTATGCACAACATTTTTCCCAGGCTTCATCTCAAGTGGTTTGGGGTATTCGACAGCATCCTTGGTTGCGAAAAAGATATTTTCTGGAGTATCAGTTAAGGGAGTAAAATCTAAAGGTTTAAAGTAGCGAGTTTTCTTCACATCTTTCTGCTCTTTCCTACCGTCATTCTCCCACTTCTGGCCACCAGATTCCTTTTTGTTAGAAGCAACATTGTTATTCTTAACTTCGGCTACGTCTATTTTTGCTGGCACAGGAAGGCTTTCTAAGCGCATGAATTCATCGGCCTTTTTGTAGAACTTCTCAAGTGAATTTGGCTCTTTCATCTTTAGCCATTTTCCGAATTCACTTGATTTGTCAATAGCTCGCATCAAGTAAGTTAGAATCATCCGAGGCTCTGCATTATCAACTTCGGCCAAGATATTGAAGCAGTTTAAGAAAGATTTGATAGACTCTCCGGGGTTTGTTCGAGGCTGGATAGAGACATTATGTCCTTGGCCTTCGAAGCATATAACCTGAACTGATCTTTGAATTTCCTAGTTAGGTCGGAGAACTGATCCACGGATCGAACTGGCAGCTTCGTGAACCAAAGCAGGGCCACTCCCTCCAAGTACACAGGAAATTATTTGCACTTGATCTCATTTGTTGCTCTGGCACCTGTCATATGCCAGTCATACTTGTATAAGAACTGGTTAGGATCGCTTGTCCCTCGATAAGCTGGAATAGTGGGGGGAACAAACTTCTTCGGAAATTCAGCCTTCAGAATTTTTTCAGTAAAAGGAGTTTTTCTTGGAGCAAACCCCCAGTCACTTTCATCTTCTTCCCTTCGCATGCTCTCTTTCATAATTTGTCGAATCATTCCCGAGAGGTACTCCTCATCGTTTAGAGGCCCCGCGGGACAGACGTCAGCTACTTTTTTGGAAGTTTGCCTGGACAAACGTTCACGAAGAGTTGGCTGCGGCCTTGAACCTCCAGCTTGGGGAGGTGCCCCTTCGGTGGTGCCAGCTGCCCTTTGAGGAATACTTTTTCCTTGGGAATCATGAACATCCTCAGCAAAGGTTTCTTCATTATTTTCTGGTTGCTGGTTAACTCCAAGCAAAGCATTCAACTTGTCCAACATCAAAGTGTTCTGGGCATCCATTTGTTAATACAACCTAGACACTACAGCATCCAATTCCGCCCTTGTGACTCCAACACTACGAGCCGCTTGATTTGATGCAGGAGAAGTGGCGGTGTTGTCATAAGCATTTCTAGAACTAGTAGATTTACTTTTCCTTCCAGGAGCCATAATTTCGGATAGACTTCTGGTTCTTAGGGAGAGTCTTTCCATAAATCTTTATGAAGCAATGATGAGAGCACCCCTGAGTTCATCCTCTCAATGAAAGCACCAAATATGTTAACGTTAAAAATGTACGCTAACACCCTAGTATGAGTTGTGATATAGCGAAAGCACCACCCGTTGGTACGGGAACTAAAAGCAAGCAGAAAATAGCAGAAAATAGTAAAGAGGCAACAATTTTTATAGTGGTTCGGCTCAAAGTCAAGCCTACGTCCACTTAATCTCTTCTATTACTGATTTGATTACAAATTTTACGATAATTCTTCAATTACAACACAATTAAGACAGGTAGTTAGAACTTTGATGCAGAAAAGCTCTTTGAATTCATGTTGAATGAACTTGATCTTTTCCGAAGGTTCTTTGAAGTGTCATTTTCCTTTGAAGTGTTGGAGCAAGTGTAGAAGTAGTGAAAATAGCAAAGTCTTGGAGCTTCCAAAAAATCCATCCCCCTTCCAGTGCGGAGTAGGCGGGGTATTTATAGGAGAAGTTGGGCTTAGGTCGGTCATGTCATAGGTCGTGAGCGACCTAGGGAGTTGCGACCTAAGAGCGATCCCGAGGTAGCATAAGTCGTTAACGACTTAATGGAGCCATCCTGGACGAGATATATGCTGCGAGCGACTTAGCATGTGTAGCACAGGAGTTATCTCGGCTTGCTAAGGTCGTAAGCGACCTAATGGAAGAGGCAGTGTGCATGCGGCTTAACTCTGAAGCTTGCTAGGTCGTTAGGTCGCTCTTTTCGTAACTCGTTAGGTCGTTGCCTTCATTGAGTTGCTAGGTCGTTAACCCGTTGAGTCGCAGGAGTCTTAGGTCGCTAGGTCGCTGAAGCTCCTTAAGTCGTTGAGTCATGCCATATGGAGCCGCTCTGTGCTTTAGGTCATTAAGTCGTTTATGCCTTGGATAGTTAAGTTGCTTATTCCCTTAGGTCGTTGAGTCGAATAGGTCGCTAAGTCGTGAATAAGAGAGGTGTTAACACCAGACACCCAGCAACACGCTCGCGACCACTAACGCGCACGCTGCCCCCCTCCTTGCCGCCTTGCATCACGAATCAGGGATTCGATTGATTCCTTTTTATCTGATCGAGGTTTTTTTTCAATTTAGTTTTGAACGAGATCCCGTGTGTTTTTTTTCAATATGTCTGCCCCTTTTTCTTCGAACTGGGATGATTTGAAAAGGAAGAGGGAAATACGGGAAGGGAGATGCGTGATGTACGTGTTGGAAAAAAATAGATAATATATAATATTATATTGAAATATCCGACCAAAAGCCATGAAATCCCGAACTTCGAATGATGCATGGCGCTTGGCGTTTATAATGTTTTACCCCTATTTTGAACACAATGAACTAGTTTCGAGGCCTAATTCAATCGTATGTGGAAGACAACTTTTCAAAGTCGATTATTTTAATTAAACTCCAAAATTAAATTTCTACGCGTTTCAAGTTCGCATGGCCAAACGACAAGTCTGAACGCTACGAAACTTGAAATCCTACACTAACTCACTATTACAGATTCGATGAAACTGATTTCGTCGAAATCCGAGAGAGTGGCCAAAATGGCTATTTTTACTCGTCAATTATAATATAAAATTTCCAATCTCTAATTGTTCACATTTAGATCAAATTTTGAAAGTAAATGATCTTCATTAATATTTATATAAAATTTGAATCAATTTCCGATGCCATTTTCATTCACATTAAATCCAAAATTCCATTATTTTAAATAATTGCAACTTAAATTTAAACAATTTAATTACCCGATACATCAATACTAATAATTCATTAAATTTTAATTTTAACCATTTTTATTCAATACTTATATCAAATCCTATAATTAAAAATAGTTAAAAATACGGGTCGTAACATACTCCCCACTCAAAAAATTTCGTCCTTGAAAAAGCGTTAAGTACAGAATTTAACACTTGATATATTTTATTCAAAACAATCAATTTATAAAACATTAAAATCTTATTTACAAAACTTTTACTACACTCTCGCTACGCCCCTCCGATATTGGTTATACGAAAAATATAACTTATATATAAAAACAAGCTATAATTTTTTTTTAAAACTTCAAAAATATTCTAACTCCCGGATTTACGGAAAATTTCAGTAGAGTCTCCGTCGCGCGGTTCGATCGTAAAAACTTTACAATATAATATATAACACAAATATACCAAATACATATCAAATATACATCTCATCTCAATGACGAGGCATCCCGAAGGGAAAAAATATAAAATCGCGGTATGTAATATGAGATATGTACCTTATTATTTTTAATACGAGCGAGTCCGCTCGTATTAAGCAAGCAAAGCATGTAAAAACCCGCGTACACGCTCAAGCGGTCTTCGTATGTACCTATCTCAACTCAAATTTACAATATTAGTTAACATACAATGATATAGAAGCATGTATAAGACTAATATAACCATATAACATGGATATTGAATTCAAACAACAAATACAAGCACAAATACGCAACATGCAACAATAATATGCAATCAAAACAGTAATAACAAGCAACAAAAGAAACCATCCAGTCATCAATATCCGTCTAATTAATTCATAACCATGTGAATTTACGTTATAAAATGTCAATTTTTAATTTACACCCTTCATTTCTTATTAGCATTCATTTCATTAACATTTTGATTAATTCATTTCAATTTATTTGCATTCAACCAACTTTTATTCAATTAGATTCACGTTCAATTGATTTTTCATTCAATTTATTTACTTCCAATTGATTTGCATGCACTTATCAACATTAATGAATTCACATTCTATTAATTTACACTTGTTTATAGTTACATTCATTTTTTTCTTCCATTATTTCATTTCAATAATTCATATAATTAATTTCACTTAAGTAATTTAATTCCATACCACATCCCATATATTTTAACTTGATTCAAATTCACTTGTTAATATTCATTTTGTTAATCATACAATAAATTTATATTCAATTCATTCGCTTTTAATTGATTTACATTTAACTAATTTGGTTTCAATCCATTTTTCTTTCAATCAACATTTATTGCATTCACATTTGATTTATTACAATTCAATATATATTTACATTCAATCGATTTATTTCAATTATTTACATTTGTTTCATCCATATTTAATTGGTTTACATTCCATTGATTTCTTTCAGTTTATTAACATTCGATACAAATTCATTATATTCAATTAAATTTGTGAGATTCCAATTGTTTCACTTTGTTTAACCTATTTCATATAAATTCATTTATGAATCATTTATAAAATTATTCCACTTAACCTTGCTTAAGTTAAATTTTGTTTCCACTTAGTTTATTCTCTCTCGTTTTCTTTTCTTTTTATACTAACATCATACAGAAACCATCTAAATTCATTATAAATAATGTATACAACTCAATCACATTTATTATTACTACTTAATATCTTAAGTTATTATTAACTCATCGATTTACTTTATTTATTCAAATTCATATTATTAATTTACTACAGTAAATTTTATAACTCAATTCATATTAGTACTTTTTTTTCACAATCAATTCATCTAACATCTCTTAAGTTAACTTCAATTTATAATTTATTCTAATAATTTATTCTATATTATATTAGTTAACATTCAAATTTTATTTAAACTACTCCACTTGCAATTTATTTTTTTGTATCCAATTCTAAATCAAATCCAATTACTCATACTAATTTTTACGTACATTCATTTTTTTTTATTCAATTTCTTGCACACTTAAATTACATTTCATTTAAAAATTCAAGTCCGTGTTCATTTTTAATTCATTTCATAACTTAAATGAAATTGATCCACTTTACTCATTTACCTAGTTCAATTCAAATCCAATTCAACTCATCTAATATCAAGTTAAACTTCTTTTCATTTTAATATATTACTCACTTATTTAGTCTTATTCGAGTTAAATTTCTCATCATTCACATTCAACGAGGTTAAATTTGTATTTAGCTTGCTAATTCTCAAATCTATAAGTTATACAATTTATTCATTCAAAATTTAATTTTATTATTTTATCTACTTCATTTCAAATGCAATTCATTATTTTTTATTTAAGCTTCCATTAGTAAAATATATTTTATTTACTTCATTTCACTAACTCAATTAATTTATCATTTCTTAAGTTAATTATTTTATTTCATTTCTCGAATTCAAATTTCTTTTATCTGCTTAATTAAAATGTTTAACCATTTTAAAATTTATTTTTACTTCCCTGTTCAAATTTACAAGTTATAACTTATTTTTATTCAAATTTATAAGTTACAATCTTATTTCTTATATACTATTTTCAATATTTATTAAGTCATACTAAGAACATATTTTTTCTTTCACAATCAAAACTTATTTTAATCGAAAATAAATTTCTTTTGGTAGAAATTATCACTCAGAAACTCGAAAATGAATACTAGTGATGCTATAGTCATCCCCAGAATTATTTCCCAGTGACCAAGCGAGTTTAATGCTTTTATTTTCTTCCAAAAATCTTTTCAAAATATTTTTCTCGTAAAAACTTTTTCAAATAATATTAATATTAACTTTGAAGGCTTTGAATGCAATTTTGTAAACAAAGTGATTTAAATTCTAAAATTCTCAATTTTTAAATCCTTCTATTTATAATCTATATTATAAATTTACTAATATAAATTTCATTACCATATTTACCAAAATATTTAATTAATTTACAACTTGGTCATCTTAACCAATTTTTATTGCAATTATATTTCAATTCAATTTAATTATCAAATGCTTCATAAAATAAAATTCATTAAATATTCGTTTTATTTTTAATTCAACCAATAATCGATGATAATTAAATATTATCATCGCCTAACAACAATTTCATTAATAATCACTTTTAATATATATATAATATAATTTGGTAAAATTATTTCATTTACCCGATTTTTTTTAAAAACAATATTATGTCGACTTGCCTTGTTTAAGTGTTTAGAAACCCCTATCGATAACACGGCGTCCCGCACATCGACCAGAATTCATAAACAACTCAACGGATAAGTAAACACAATATAAAATATTTTATAACACTAACAAGTATGCTCTCTCATATATATACTCTCAACAGACTCATTCTAGGGTATTACTACCCTAGCTCTAATGAGTCAAACCAACAAAGCCAAGGTTATCGCTAAACCTGGCTCTGATACCAACTATGAAGACCCACATTTTGGAAAGTTTAAATCGACAATAATCCACACATGTCTAACTTAACCAATCCGGAACATAGATAATCAATGAGGTAAATGAAGAAAAATAAGAAAAGAAGAAGAAAACAAACACAGAACCTCACAGTGAAACGATAAAATATAATAATCAAATAAACAGTTCATGAAGCTATTTACTATACATTTGATTATAATCTATACAACATTTATAAGAGTTATATATATATATATCAGGGATAAATAATCAATATAGTAGAATAACATGATGCAGGGAATAATAATAATAGTAATATACCAAATCTTCGTCTTTGTCCTCCAAAGAATAATCTTCAATATGCTGAAAAACTCATGACTGACCCGAGCGTAATGAAAAGACAAAACACTCGAGTTAGGACTAAAATACTCTTATGTAAGTCAAATCAATATCATGAAATATGAGTGCAATAACTTAAGAGATGTTACGGGTATTTCCATCTCCTAAGGATCCGTCAAACTATCTATATATTATAGTGTACGCTGTAATAGATAATGTCTATCAGTAAAATAAATATCAAAATAGCATTAAGGCTTTATATTATCCCCCTTGCCACATATTTATAACATGCAGTCTATGCAGGTCCTGTAACACAACCAGTAACGTCCGTAGCCAGTGATTCCCCTATAGGTACAGTACTAAACCAAGGTCGTAATGGGCTCGTATAAGGATAAAATATGACAAGGCACGTGAGGCAATGCCCAAGGTAGGATTCTACCGGTTTATCCTTTCTGGCTAGTCGTAACCCATCTGTGGCCTACCGCCGCAATCATTCCAAACAACAAAAGGAGCACCCATCGAATACGAATTCACAATAGTAATACGAGGAATCAACGTCGCTAGAGGTAGCTAACCTCAATGGCCAAACATAGGCTCCTATTTTAGTCATTTTAATTATGACACGAGTGTCAAGACTATCCATCATCGTTCTCTTACTTCATTCCAGTAAACGTCGCCAATTCAACCACTACATTCTGGATATCATCCACTGCGTACACAGTTGTTAAAGTGGTTCCAATATTGACAGAGAGTATGCCAATAAAAGGCCTCGGTCTCTTTAACAACCAAACGTCATTTTACACACCGGTTGGTTCTTTTCACATTTCGAAAACAGTTCGTATTTGATTCAAAATATCATATTCGCTTCAAAATCAAATTTATTTTGAAATTACCTTATTCGCTTCGAAAATCATATTTTACTTCAAATATTAATTCAATTCGATATATCATTTTCACTTCAAAACTTGATTCGAATTACAATTTTGGTTTTAATTCACTTTAAACCAATTCGCATTTAAATCCATGATTTTAAATATAAACATTCCACCCTTTGACCAGTTTGAATTTTTAGAAAATAGTTTAAATAGTTTTAAAAATAGTTAAATAATTAAAATAATTTTATAGAAAATAGTTTGAGTAAAAAAATGGTTTATATAGTAAAATAGTTTCGAAAATTAAATAATTTGAATAATTTAAAGAATATAGATTTTAAACCGTTTATACTAAAATAATTCATTTAAAAATAGTTTCAAAGTCAAACCGGTTTATTTTCCAAATTTTCCAATTCAAATCAGTTCCAAGTTCCATTTCTATTTAAACGATTCAATTTCGATTTCAAGTCGAATTTTACTTCGATTCCAAATTTATTTCAATTCTGATTCCAAATTAATTTTAATTCTAATTCCAAATTAATTTCTACTACAATTCCAAATTAATTTAAATT
Source organism: Allium fistulosum (assembly GCA_030737815.1). NCBI lineage: Eukaryota > Viridiplantae > Streptophyta > Magnoliopsida > Asparagales > Amaryllidaceae > Allium > Allium fistulosum. Next base: position 572,774,385 of record CM060906.1, read on the forward strand.
GCAATTCCAAATTAATTTCAACTCAAACTCCCAATTTAAACCATTTTGATTTATATCAATTCCGAGTTCGATTTTCAAAATATCGATTCAGAACACTTGAATCAAATTTTCCTTCAATATCCAATTTAAAAACCAAATCTTCGAATAACATTCAATTAAGAGTTAGATTTCGAAATATCATTTTATATCACTTTTACTTAGCAATATTCAAAATTCGAATAAAAGTCCAATCTTTTAAAACAAATAAATTTCTGAAATTCACATCATATTTCGATTATAACTTAAAAATCTCAACTTCGATTAATTAAACAATTCCTTTTTCAAATTTAAATTTCAACATTCGGAGTTCCAATTCAAACATTATTCGATTTTCATAAATTCGATTTTTATTTCTTAAAAAAACCATTTAAATAATTTCAAATCAAAATTTTAAAATCGTTTAATTTAACCAATCCGGTGTCCGTATATAATTTTCTATCCTATGGCCAAGTGAATCAATTATTCCTATTTAATTCCAAGGATGGATATATATTATTTCAATCTAAATCAAAGTGCCATGGGTATATATTATTTCAACCTATTTCTTAATTTATTCGAAATAATTCAATTTACAGTTTTATATACTGTAAATAATATATAGGATGATAACAGGATATGTCAAAAAAAATAAACATCCAAATATCAACCAATATCATCCATCACAACCAATCATCCAAACAGTCAATAAAATTCATCCAATTTCATAATTATCAATATCAGGTATTTTACTGGCAATTAAATTCTAATTTAATCTAACTATCAATTCAAATCCTATTAATAAATTCAGATGTCAATTTAATTGTTAATTAAATTTATCAAGCAACAATAAATAAATTAAATACACTTCACGATATAATTCAACTGCATAAAAAAATTTATTTTAGTCAATTGTGAGCTATATAAACACTCACCTTCCATTTGAAACTAAAATATTTCAAAGTCTAATAAATTCTAGTTTGACTCCGAGCTATAGATGACGTCGATATGGTTCCAATGCAATTGGATTCGTCCAAAACGGATCTCCTATGAAAAAAATGGGTTTTTAAACAATTGATAACTAACAATTTAATCAACATACTCAATAAAATTTACAGCTAATTACCCTCTTTAATCCCTGCCGCATGCATTCTTCCTCGGGCGCGACCTTCCTTCTCCACCAATCTCGATTCGTTCTACGTGTATAATTTTTTTTAAACCTAGCGCCTCCATCGCTGGTGCTCACTGACGCACAAGCCTGCCAAGCTCCGCCTTGCCGACCCCACGTGCCATGCCCAAGCCACGAGCGCACGCAAACCGCCTCCGGGTTCGAACCCAAACACCCAGCAACATGCTGGTGACCACTAATGCACGCACCCCCCCCCATCCCTTGCCGCCGTGCATCACGAATCAGGGATTCGATCAATTCCTTTTTTATCTGATTGAGGTTTTTTTTAATTTAGTTTTGAACGAGATCTCATTCGTTTTTTTTTCAATCTGTTTGCCCTTTTTTGTTCGACCTGGGGTGATTTAAAAAGGAAGAGGGAAATACGGGAAGGGAGATGCGTGATGTACATATTGGAAAAAAATAGAGAATATATAATATTATATTGAAAATATCTGACCAAAAGCCCATGAAATCTCGAACTTCGAATGACGCGTGCCGCTTGGCATTTATAATGTTTTACCCCTATTTCGAACGCAACGAAACTTTCGAGGCCTAATTCGATCGTATGTGAAAGATAGCTTTTCAAAGTCGATTATTTTAATTAAATTCTGAAATTAAATTTCTACGCGTTCCAAGTACAAGTCCGAACGGTACAAAACTTGAAATCCTACAATAACTCACTATTATGGATCTGATGGAACTGGTTTCGTCGAAATCCGAGACAGTGGCCAAAATGGCTATTTTTACTCGTCAATTATAATATAAAATTTCCAATCTCTAATTATTCACATCTAGATCAAAATTTGAAAGTAAATGATCTTCATTAATATTTATATAAAATTTGAATCAATTTCTGATGCCATTTTCATTCACATTAAGTCCAAAATTCCATTATTTTAAATAATTGCAACTTAAATTTAAATAATTTAATTACCCGATACTTTAATACTAATAATTCATTAAAATTTATTTTTAACCATTTTTATTAATTAATTATATCAAATCCTATAATTTAAAACAGTTAAAAAACAGGGTCGTTACAAATAACGTAATAATTATAGCTTATTGAATGTTTGATTAGAATAAATAGGGTGGTAAATAACATTAATTTCTTAGAAAGGTAGTTAAGGATAATTATGGGAATCAATCCATAATTAAAATCATAATAAGAGGATGCCTTATATGGCCTTAATTATTAATTTTGTAGGATGGTATATGTATATGGTTATACATACGAAGTATGACTAAGTTATAGGCATGTGAGGTCCGTCCAAAGTTACATAGAGGTATGCCCAGTTAAATTTGGCTATTAGCGTTGTGGCTTTATACTGATGTGGAACATCGCCTATAATAAATAACCCCAATGGACATGAGGATAGTTCCAATTCTGTAGGGGTAAATCTACCCAGTTAATCTGGCTATCAGTACCTACGAATAATCAGATTAATTTGAAATGTCTCGGTTGGGTTATGGGTCATAAGTTACGCTACTGATATGATAGGAGAAATCTTTAGGAGGGTCCGCTTCGGGTTAGAGGTATTAAGTGGCTATTGTAAGGTCCGCCTCTTTCTTAGGAGAAGTATTAAGTGACCAAATGAGATTTCTTACGATGTCAGCTAGTAGGAACCATGTTGGAATCCATCTTGGGTTAAGTCTTAAGTGATGGGGACCTACCTATTTAATAGGTCTTAAAAGGTTAGAGTCTACCTAATCCCTAATAAAAAGGTATTAAGTGATTTGGAGGTTCTCTCTCACATCGTTAAAAATAGTTGCGTTAGAATTTGGGAATCGGTTAAGAATTGAATAATGGGGACGTACCTATTTTATACGTATTAGATGGTTAGAGTCTGCCTAATCCTCAATAAAGGGTGTTTGTTGGTTTGGGTGTTTTCTCTTGCATCATTGATGTTAGTTGTGCTAGACTTCTAGAGTTGGATTGGAAAGGCTTTTAGGTTTACGATTAAAGTTTTTGGTACGATATAATTTTAAATATGTAACACATATTTCTTATCTAAATAATATTGTCTAAGTACAATTATGGTAAAGCTTGAGATTTTCATTTCACCAGACATTTGTTGTTCTGACCCACTCCATATTACAACATGGAGGTTAGAGGACAATACTGATTTAGGAGACAAAGGTGGAGATGAAGACTTGTGGCAGTTTCTATCTATTTATGATTTTTAATATTTTTATTGTACCGAGTTCAGACAGTTATGTTATTTTGGGATATTATACTTTGGAGGCTTTATGTAGAAATGTTGTAATATTTAACATGTTATGTTTTTGAAATGGTTTTCTTTATGAAATGGGTACTTGTTTTAAGGTATTATATTTTATCCATTTCGGCGTGAGGTTCTGAAAGTATAGATAGATATCTTTGTGTACTATATTGTTTAAAATTTATCAACTTAGCAACTCGCCTTGAGATGGGCCTAAGGTTCGATGGACTTTTATTGGGTCGAAATTAGGTCTATATTAGGGTAGGTTATTACAATAGGGATATTTATCATATTTTTCACTGTCTATTTCAATAAAAACAAAACAATAATCCCTTGTATTTCCAAATGAAGCATAAGTCCCCTTTTAGATAAGTTATGGAAATTTATAGTGTTAACGTCTCCTTTTTGGAAAGGTGTAATTGCAACGCATTAAAATGTAGAAATTCCTAAGTATAAACTAATGAATTGTAAGTAGTAATATAATAACAGTCAAATTATAAAACTAACATTTGTGATAAAGACAAGTTAAAAATTACATAATAAGCGACGAAATGTAGGTAAAGTAATGAAATGAGTAAGTAAGAAAGTAGTAACCAAAGAAAGATAGTAAGAATTGAAAAGGAACAGTAAAAATAGATCTAATAAAATATATGTGAACTAAACAGTAAAAGATAATTAAATCTTTTAAGTTAAAAGGTAAGCGGTAAATGACATGAAATTAACATAAATGAGACAAGGATTCAATTGTGTAAAAATAACTAAATATCAACAGTTGAACATTGGAGGCATAGTAAATAAATAAGTAAGAATATATATATAGCCTTAAGTATGCATTATGATAGGTGTGAACTATTAAATTTAGCTAATAGCTTAGATTAAATAAGAATGACATGGTCATTAAAATGAATTGGAATGCGAGGTCAGTAGGGTTACACAACAGAAGTTCGCCCACCGCAAGGGGCTACCAGCAGTTGTGTATACATTATACTGATGTGAGACATATTCAACTATAGGAACCGTGGGATTACATGTTTGTGTATGGATGAAGGGAATATATACACTATAAGAAAAGTCCTTTATGACAGCAAACACGTACAGCGTTCAGATGCTACTTGCAGTCGTTGATCTTGGGAAAACAAAACAAATGCTAAAACAACGCTGTATTAAGTACTATACAATACTTGTAATCCTGCTTGAGTTCCCTCCTTTGTTTTCGTTGACCACTTAAAACATTTCATCTTCTACCCCAAATAACAAACCCTAAATCTAAGCCTAAATTTGTAAAATTTTCCAAACATTTGGAGTTGCAACTTCATCAAAACCCCTTACCGCACCCTAATACCACGATTTCATTAGCTTATTCTAATCAATTTCATGCAATTTTAAGAATCAATCTCGCACCCTTATTCCACTACCACATCGTAATGGCTTCTTAATCCAGACTTTAACATTTTTGAAAGTTGCATCTACCTGCCCTTACATCCGATAAAATCAAAACCCTACATCAACAACCTACCCAACGCCTCTATCTGCTATTTATTGCCCAGACTCCAACCGCATCCCACTACCACATCTGGTTGTGATTTTTCAAGGTAAAAGCTGATGCCGTTTGTTTTATTCAAGATTTGTTAAGGCATTATTTTACTGGAATGACAAGGTGAGTTAAGATATTATTTGAATGATTTGTATTGATTATCTAGACTGATATATGGTTATTATGAGCAACATGAAGTATTGTATAGCTGACTGAAAGGAGACTTCTTCACCATTCAGTTCGAATTTTTATGCAGCTCATTGACGGCCTCTAATTGTGAAACAATGGAGATCGATGCCTGAAATAGAACAATAGCAATATGTGGTATTGTTTTCCATTTATGTTTCTGACCTTGTTAATTTTGGTGTAGCAATTGAGGAGGGCAATTTTGGTTAACATATAAAAAGTTTAGAATCCATCTCTAGAGTTATAATTTTATTTATATCAACTAAAACTGCATATATAATGAAAAATAGAAACAATTTCATATTTTTATGAATGGGTTCATTACCATGCCTTTAAATGTTGAAACTTGCTTATAATTTAAATTCATTTACTTTGCTAAACTTGTAGTGTTTTAGTTGTTAAATATACATTTCCTGTTTGTGGGAAATGTTTATGTTAAGTGTACATGTTTGAATATGCATAAAATGCAATATACATATAGCATGAATGTGCATTATTTATACCTGGAGATGGAACAACTGTATTAGTTATCATTTTTAGAATATATATTTTGCATATGATCACATATAATTATTCTAGGAAATGGTATTTAAATCTAATAATATTCACATATAATTTTCCCTACCATCGATTCTGATTTCAATTCGCCTGACACTTGAAATCTCAGTTTCATTCATCCTCCATGTCAATTTTGATTCTCTATTGGCTGCCCTAAACTCGACGGAATAGGAAGGTGTGCGTTTTAAATAGGTTTCAACTTTGTAAATGACAATAGGTTTTAAATCTCAGCTTCCCAACCATCGATTTTGATTCTCTACCATGCAATGATAATAGGTTTCAGCTTTGCAAATAAATCTCTTTTAAATACCCTTTGTTAAATTTATTTTTCCGATACATCTAAATTCCCTAAGTAAAATAATCTCTAAATAAAGTGGCCTTGACATGGCATTAAGGATATAAAAATCTTTGGTTCAAAGTTCTGCACTTCTACTTCATCTAGTTTTAAAATATTTATTATGTTCCCCGGCTTCTTTATTTATCCTTCTCTCATTGCGAGCGACATGATTTGCTACGTGTCAATCTTATAAAGGTTGGGTAGTTCCAATTTCAGATGAAGGTTCTATTTTGAGTTTAGGGAAAATAAGTGGAATACTTAGCATTGCTATCTGTATCAACTTTTGGTTCCTTGTTATGTTGGTGGTATCTAATAATGGTGCTACAAGGTTTGGTCAAGTTGGTGTTTGAAATATTTATTTTACAATCTGTATTTGGAAAAAGATCATAGAGAAGTATTACCATTTATTGTAGAAGTATAGGTACTATAATTTGAAGTAAATATTGTTTTATAACCTAGATAAACGATCTCATAGGCTCTACGTTTTCTTTGATGTTTGTTGTATTTTACATGTAAATTGGTTGCTGTTACTAAAATGAAAAAAATAAAATGGCTGAGGGGTTTCATGCCAACATTTTGCTTGTCTTATAAATACATGTTTCCATTGTTCACTTTTCCATGTACATCTTATACTTTATTGATGACCATAATTCTGGTCTTGGTAAGTCATTAATCTTTGCATTTCACAAACATGCAGCTAGGTTTCAAATTAGGCATACATGACAGTTAATTTAACAAAATTTCTTCATGGGGTGTTTGAAGTTTACGCTGATGGAAGTGTATACTTGGATACTTTGCAAAACCATTAGAGTGCAATATATGATGTTGCTGCTATACTCACATCAGTCCATGTGTGTTTTTTTAACAAGTTTCATGGTCGGGTTAATGTAAAGAAAATAAAGAAAAAAGTATCATCAACTGAATTGCCGCTTACTTTCACAGCATTGACTTCAATGTTAGCAGTATTTGGCACAAAATCGAAACATGTTGATAGTTTGGAAACATGTAAAATATTAAATTATTTCCTCCTAACAAGATATAATTTGTAAAGTTGGTTCATTTCAAATAAAAGATGTGTCTAAATAAAGGGATATGACTATTGAAGATTGTAAAATATACGATCATCTCAGTGTCAGTCTCTGTTGCTAGTAAAATCATTTTAACCTACGACTGTTTTTTCAGTTTTTATGATGGGCTTTCTAATGTAGATTTGTCAGTAAAATCATTGTTCTTCCTATATAAAGTTAAGTTCATGTAGGTTTTTCTACTTAGATTTTATGATGGGCTTTCTATTGTAGATTTGTCAGTGAAATCCTTATGCTTTCTAGAAAAAGTATAAATTTGTGACTAGTAACTTTTCTGCGGTACTTATGGTCTGTTAAACCAAATACCTTTAAAGGATGCTTTGCTACCCTTGTTATTTAGTGGAATTGGTGTGCATGTTTCAGGGCTTCATTCCCAGATATACATGGGCTCATCATGCATTTGTATACTGCACAAAAACCGGACTAGCCTGTTGATCATCTTGGTTTGCATAAGGCCTTGTTTGTTCTTATAGGATGGAATCACGCGAAAGCACCTGATGAGTCAAAGGCATATCAACCCTTATCTACTGATGAGGCATCTGCCAATAGAGAGGACCTAATTGTATGGCCACCAACAGTGGTAATCCATAACACTTGCACAGGAAAGAAGAAAGACGGTCTCGTGGATGGTATGAGTAATAGAGAGATGGACTCAAAAATGAAAGGTATATCATGATGCATGTCCATTCTTATGATAATGTTGTTTATACATGCTCATAGTATGTTTCAGTTAGATTGTATACCTTGGGCTATTGACAATTTTGGGTGTCGACATAATATAATTTAAGTTTGTTCTTACTTTTAGTAATATCCCCAATTTTCAAAAGGAGGTGCATAAACAGAGATTTGAAACTGTAATTTGGTAAAGCTTGAATGCTTTACCAGCATGATAATGTTGTTTTAGTTAATTTGTAGTTATTATCACTTTATTTGAATCAACTAGTGGATGTTATAAAACAGAAGTACTTGTTCTAAAACTAAAATATTGAGTTCCATTCAATATAAAAATTATTTGTGGATAATTTAAGAAGGTATTTGTTAAAGTTTGTCGATCTATTTATAATGAAGAGTCTTTATTATGTTCCATTAAAAAAAAAAATTTACTAAGAAGATGTTTGTTTAATTTTATGGATCTATTTGCAAAATCGAATAATTAGCACTTGTTTATTTGATGGGATCTATTTTTGGAGTTAACATGAGTCATCTATTAAAGTTAATAATCACCTTGGTAACTTTTTTCTTAATTTATGTCAAAATTAACTAAACTAGATAATTTGGCCGCCCCTATTAATTGTCAATAAAAGGTAAATAAGCGCTTCTTTCCATGGTTGTCTTATTCTTTCTAGAATATTTCGGTTTAATAAAGTATGTAACTATAATATATATATAATTTTGACCTTTTTGCCATAGATACACCATAAGAATGATACAATTGGCGATGGAGATGAAATTGAAGGTACCCTTATTATTCATGTCTTAACAGTGATCTGTATATATTTATTTGACGTGCTTTAAAATATTCCTTTTTTAGATGTATTAACTCCTGAGGAATAAGAAGAAAAGTAGTAGTATGTTGGCTGTTACATTGCATCTCATTAAAGCTATTTGCTAATATTGTTACTTGTGCATTTCAAGGGTTTCTCAACATGGACTAGACGAGATTTCAATGCATTCATTCAAGCATGCGAAAAGTGTGGCCACAAGGACATAAAAAACATAGCCTTAGAAATGGAAGGTAGAACAGAAGAGGAAGTTGAAATATATGCAAAAGTTTTTCAGCAAAGATACAAGGAATTAAATGGTAAGTTTATGCTCTTCAAATTTGTTATCGTAATTGGTCATCTTTTTTTCATATTTTAACCACCATGGCATAATAGGTCAATCAATGTACCAACTCTTAAAATTCATTGCTTTGGATACTTAAATTATGATCGTCTTATCAAATTCTTTGCTTTGGCATAATATTCATAATAGGAATTTTGGCTGATGTGGATTTTTCTAGTATTTGATATTTTCTCAAAATTTCAGTCGCCCTAATTTAAAAATGTGTTTGTCCATACAACAATGGACTAGCAGATGAGTGTTCCCTTAAAACTAATTATATCAGATGTTACTTTAGTAGTTTATCTTAGTTCAATTAACAAAATAATGATGAAACTGCTTAAATGAATGCATAACCGTTGATATTTTGAATTAGAATTGAAAGCAATTGGAAACTAAAAATTAGATATAAAGAGGAGAGAGATGCAAGGAAAACATAACTGATTTCAGTGTTTGAATCCTCAAACAAAAGACATAAATGCATGTAATTCTAATATATTTTTGAAAATGTCACTCTTCTATTCTCAATCAAAATTGAATTGAGATGCATTTACATGCCATAATATCTCAGTTTGGAAAAATAATCATGTCAATAGTAATTTACAATTAAGTGTAAATGAATAAGCTTTAAGCGCTCTAGATTCACCCCTGTAAGACTGAATTGTTCTTATTTGAGCTAGTGCCTATAACACATGCAAAGAACTTAAGCACGTTCATCAACTGAAGCTAACAAAAGTAATGAGATGTTTCTAAAAGTTACGTACTTACCCTGCTATGTTCCAAGCTTGAGAAAGAGCATCTTAGCCCCTTTGGTTGTGAATTTTGACAAGGAAGTATGATGAATGCCGCCTATAACTGCTATATGTGGAACTACAGCAAGTGTAATTAAGGATGGTTGCCAAACTACAGTAAATCCTACTATAAATTCAGATGCAAATGTACTCATGTAATGTATATAATTCCCCAACTGCAAGCAATTGTAATTTGGAATGTCTTTATACATGAAACATGTAATATAATCAAGGTTGCGTATAAATGTACATATAATCAACTTTGAATAAACTCAATATTTTAATTGTTTTTTCAGCTCCTTTTCCTTTCCCTTGTTCATATTTTTTGATCATTAAAGCATTAAAATCATCAGCCTATTTTTAGATTGAGCAAAGTTTTCACATATACAAGAATAAACGCTTCTTGTTTCAGCTCTATGGTCCTACATCTCTGTAAATGCACATTAACATACTATCACATATTCTTCCTATTTATGAAGATGAGCGTATACATGTACATGTTACTGTTAAATGAGGGATGCAAGTATCCACATTATATTGCTTATAATATGCAACTATAACATCATAATTGAATCAACATGCTGTCTGATTTAATTGGTCCTGGAGTCGATATATTGGCAGCATGGTCACCTGCGGCACCTCTTTCAACATGGTCAAAATGCTCTCATTTACAGGTTGGTTTTATAAAATTCTGCAATACTATGTTTTACTGTGTTTCTTTCGTGTTAATTAACTTCTGTCTTTTTCTTAATGAGATCGGTAACAAATTCTTATCTCCGATGAAATAATTCATGCAAGTCTAAATCATAACATTCATAGAAATATATTGATTGATATTTTGTTAAAAGCCTATAGCCTTACCATGCGATCAGCTAATAGTGACATGTCAACATTATCAAAAATGTATCCTCCATTACACTTTATCACTTGCAAGCTAGTTTTGATTTATACGACATATGTTTTGGACTAGTCTAAACAGTATTTTTAATCTAATTGTCTCCATCTCTTAAGATGGTAATATGCAAGCAACATTTGATTGCTAGTAGCTGGGTAGTAAATGGAATGAGCAATTGAATTAGAGGAGCAGCACTAGCACTAGCAGGTTTTGATTTGACCGGTGGTCCGGATGGTTTTGATTCGAACTTAGATCTCAGGTATGGTAAGTCGAACTGCTTTTTATATACACTTTTGTTAGGTTCTGTGTTGATGTTGAATGAAGCCTAGTTCCTCATAAAATCCATGCCTAGTTCCTCATAAAATTCATGTTTCTTGGAGTTTGGTTATTTATTCATTCAAAATGTAATAAACCAGCTAATTACTTATCAGGTAAACTTTGAGCTTTTATTTGTTCGTAAATATGAAAAAACGCACATGATATAAGTTTCCTAGTTCAAAATGGTCAATGAATTGAGTTAACTAATAACATTTTTTCCACTAAGTCACTAATCATATTAGCATAGGCTTATGAAGATGAATTCACTAATCAAATAGTACAAGCTTGATCTTCATATAGTCATATGACCTATCGGCCACATATTAAATTGAAGTATTATTACTTGGAGTTCCCAGTCTCATTGAGATATAATTAAGATACAAAATAATGAAATTTCTTAAACACATAGCCTTAATAATCACTGAATCTTACATAAGCAGCCTTTGAAGTATGTACATTATTATTCAAACATTTGAGATTCTACTATTTAAAAGCTTGTCAAATTTTAACATATGACTGTGAGATAATTTTTTCATTTATATTATGTGCTAGTATTAAGAAATAATTAACTGTTCCACTCGTTATCTCTTCCTAGTACATGTGTCCATTGATTAGTTTTATGTAAGAAATTTAAATTAGTAATATAAAATGGTTTTTAAACATATATTTTTCATACAACATAAGATATACCTTAACATCTATGAATGAAAGTACATCTTGAATCCTCTGCTAATTTAGTTTCCTTCTTTTTGAAAAACTAGTACTCATGTTCCTACCAACATTAGTATGGCTGAAACGATTTTGGGCCTAATGTTTTCTCTCGCCTGTTTCATTCCCTTACCATGAAGCAAAGGGAAAAAATAGTTTTAAAAGTGCCTATGAATTAAAGGCTTAAGTTTATTTTCAATCCCTTAAATATTTGGGTTAAATTTCTATTTGTATAAGGCTTTTGAATGTTGCAATCAACTTACCATATATGAAACCATGATAAAGACCACTCCTTATTTATGTGTCATCAAGAAGATTATGATTTGACACAAGATTTTTTTTGAGTGGTTACTGTTGAACCAATACCTTTAATGTTGACATGAATGTTCATAAAGGCTCATGAAATGTTGCTTGAATTATATAAACATAGCATAATGAAATACAACTAGCCTTCCCTGACTAATGATAGTGGAAAATAACATGTAGGCATGGAATATCATTATCATCAGAGTAGCTATATTGTAGCTGCATACACTTTCATGCAAACTGATTTGGTGATTAATTAAACACGAGTGGTCATCTTTATGGAATAGATCTATATAAAGATAGCTTTTTTGTTTCACATTTTTGACTTAATCATGATTTGTAGAATTAATTGACTTCTTTTTTGAACCTGGGAGAACAGGTCCAAGCAGTAAGACCGAAGGCAGTTTTCTCAAAAAGATGATCCAAAACTAACTGCATTGTTACAACAAGCTGAAATGCTCAGTTCCTTAGCTTTAAAAGTAAATTTAGAAAACACTACCCAGAGTCTGGAAAATGCTTGGAAGGTTATCACGTCCACCAAACTTAAAGATTACGTTTTGCACCTTAGTATCTTATATGTGTGATTAAACTTTGTATTATCTGTTCATTTGATTATTCAGGAACTCAATGAGTACTTGATTCAGAACGGTGGGAAAAGCATTTCTGCAGATGATTTTGAAATGGACTTTGGCATAGATGAATTTAATGGTCTGATAGATGAGCTAAAGAACAACAATGCAGTTGAACAGTCATCATGGAGGTATTACCATTATTTCGCACTTCAATTCATCTTAATATGTTTGCACAAAAACAATTTCACACAGTTCCGAGTACAGAGCAATCTCTGAAAAATACACATGAATGTTAATATGTCAAACAATGATTAAAAAAATTATAAAATAATATGCTTAAAAATGTTAAACCCAGCATGGAACAAGGTCATGAGGAACATCAAGACAATTCCGAGTACATAGCAATTTCTGAAAAACAGAGTGATGATGCAACTGCAAAGCAGATTCATATAGCCAGTTGCCTTAAAGAAAGTGAATTGGACCTAGGCATGAGCATTTCTCAAGGTAAATATCTTGATGGTTACATAGTTGTTCCTTTTTGTATGTCACTTTGAATACAAAAATAAAATATTTGCATGAATCTCACAATTCTTCATTCCCTGTAGGTGAACCAAAAGAGCTTAGTGAAGAAGCGTACAACAAACAAGTCTCAGAATATGATTCACCACATCAAACAGTGCCTACTTTTCAGTCCCTTACTGAAGGAATTCCCACGCCCAACTTCACAGCAAGTGTGAGTATTTGACATCAATTATTTCATTAGACAATTAAACATTATATAGCGACCGTGAATTTATAACATAGATCATTGAATTGTATGTGCATGTCCTCAAATTGCCGCATCTCAAATTAGACATTATATTTCATGTAAAAATGCAAAGTTTACATTTGAAATAAATAACAGTCAAATAACAGTCAAATTACTAGTTGGAAATAATTATACACCACTAATACTTCCTAAAGTATCCAAACTGCCTCCATAAAATAAATATAGTTATTCTCATATAACAAGCATACTAATCCAATTAAATTCCTGATAGTTGTACACTTCATTATCAAATACTGTACTGAATGCTTATGATTTCATATTTATTAATATGGTAAAGATACCATCAATTTTTCTAACACTGATATATGTCAACACACATGGTGTGATGAATGAATAATTCTGTTATTATCTAGGCATTCGTTGATATAATTTTCTGTACACTATTGCCCATCAACATAGCTGGAACTTGGTTGACGTTTCAACCAATTTGATATATTCACTAGAACTTCCTTATCAAGTAAAAGTATGTTACTGATAAAATTACTGCAACTTGAAAAATATGCATTAAATATATCACTGTGCAAATATTGCATAGAACTTCCAATTACATGTTTATTGAAAAACACATTTTTTTTCAACTGGAAATTTTACTCTTTATATTTAACTAACAGTTATACGTCTAAAGCTTACTGTAATTACTACTCACAGGATGTTGACAAAGCCATGGTTAGTGATAGCTCAACAACAAAAAGTCAAGAAAAAAAGACGGAAGGAGGAATCTTGCCGAGTTCAGACTGCCCTGTTGGCAACAATTCAGTAAACCAATGTCTAACTATCTTCGTACTGCCACTTTTCATTTTCAGCCTGTATTTGAACTACTTTTATGCACGTTTTGTCGATAATATTAGATGCAAACTTGCTTTCTAGATATTGTGCATTTGTCTAATTTTGTATGCAGTTGGTTTATAAATTTTATCTCTCTTTACGGGTTTATGTAAACTTTGTTCATGGATATTGTGTTCAACTTATTTTATGGAAGTGATTAATAGTTATGCTTTTATTTTACAATTTTTAGTTTGATTTGTTTATGTTATGTACATTAACTGATTAAAATATAATTAAATGTAGTTTATATTAATGATATGTGTGAATATTGGAATGGCACAACATTGTTGTCAATTCTTTGGGGAAAAAATGCATATCCCTACGACAGCGTTTGTACATTGTTGTCAATTCATTAGAAAAAAATGCATATCCCTACGACAGCGTTTATACATTGCTGTCAATTCATTGGGAATAAATGCATATCCCTACGACAGCGTTTATACCTTGCAGTAGAAAACTATTAACAGCGTTTATACCTTGCAGTAGAAAAATTATTAACAGCGTTTAAAAAACGCTGTAGAAAGTGGGTTTTTGACAGCGTTTATATTTTGCAGTTAAAAATTTAGGGTCAATGACCGCATGTCGTTATACAGCGTTTTTAAAAACGCTGTGAAAACTTTTAACAGCGTTTTTCAAATGCTGTGAAAAGTCTTTTTTGTTGTAGTGATACCACTAAGAAGGTTTACCCTGGTCGAAATGTCTGAGGACATGTAGACTCTGCTTCAACCTTTTAGGGGGTATGTTTAAGTAACCAAGTGGGCATTTCCTTGATTGCATTGGAAATCTAAATGAGACGGTGGGCAAGGCTTGGCACTATGACAATGAAATTGGTACCATATATGAGGTGTAGGAGCTGTTTACATAGGTCGAGAATGTCATTGGTCCTGAGTGGACAGTTAAATGCGGGGGTTACACCTAAATGGACTATGCCTCATACTAGTGTAGATCCTACTTAGGATATGCACCATCTCAAATTTGTTTGCTAGTTTATTTGTTGTTAGAAGGCAAGGCTAGATAACTTTTTTGTGGACGTCTTTCAAAAACGAATAGAATATGGCTAAACTATGGTGATTCCATTATTAGGCACTAGGATTTCCTTGGTATGTACGACTGTGAGGACACGATATTGCATTGACGATGGATCCTAACAAGGTATTGGGTTATGTATACTAGAGGGGGAAGTATCTTTGTCCAAAGAGGGATTGTGATACTTATATATATATATATATGTGTGTGTGTGTGTGTGTGTGTGTGTAGTCATTGTCTACCTAGGGTAGATGGGACATATCGTACACATATGTGAAGTCAAGATGACTAAGTAAAACAAAAGACATAATATGTAATGGACGGCAATCGGCATAAACTAGTGTTGTGTATTAAGTGTGTAATTTATCAGTAAATAGAATGTTGTTCTGATCCCTTCCTCATTACAACTCAAAGGATAGCGTTAGAGGGACAGATACTGGTATGAGGTGAGAACGGTGGAAGGACAGATCTCCTTACGCATGCTCAACACTGACAAGGGCACTAAAGATTAGAGATGTCAGCCTTGGTTAATAATCATATGTTTTATTATACTTTACTATTCCGCTGTGAGTTTGTATCGATAGTGCTCTAATATGATTTTGTTATTTGCATGATACCAAACACTAGCAATCCGTACTTTGATAGACTTGGGTTTCAATTTACATAAAATTTGAGCCCACCGGGGTGCGGATTGTTATACATCTATTCTTATGCCAATAGATAGAGTGATACTTATGCAAGTAGGTAGTTGAAGGACCATGAGAAGACGTACTCAACTCATGATTTGACTTAGCGGCTATCATTTTCGCTATGAGGATATGGAGGCACTAACTTTTGTGAGAAAGGTTCGAGTTATTCACCGACCACAAGTCCCTTAAATACCTATTTTTCTAAAAAGATTTGAATCTTAGGCAGTAGAGGTGGATGAAGTTTATAGCATTATATGACTTCGAGATACAGTATATCCTTGTAAAAGGGAATGTTCTCGTCAACGCCCTTAGCCAAAGGCATGCTGCTCTAGGTGCTATATATGAGTGAAGGCAGTTGGAGTTTCTCTCAAATTTCAATTTCCAACCGCCATCAGAACCTTCTTTAGGCTATTTGATAGCAATAGATAAGCCAACATTAACGTACCGCATCATCCTAGATCCAAAGAAAGACGTGATCATAATAGATATTTTGGAAAAAATAAATAGAGGAGAGCATTTCCTCCATTTCAGTAGGTATTCGATTGACGAAATAGGATGTTTAGGAAGAGATGGACGCCTTTGTGTTCCTTTGGTGGTAGGGTTTTGGAGGAAGTTCTAGCTAAGTATCACCATTCTCGGATGACCACTCACTATGGAGGAGATAAAATATATTGGGATATGAAGCGGATTTTCTATTGGTCGGGGGAAGAGGGTAGCAGAGTTTGTCTCTAGGTTTATGTCGTGCCAAAAGATAGAGGCGGAACGAGGGAAGATTAGAGGACTATTATTGCAGTTAGAGGTGCCGACTTGGAAGTGGAAGTATATATCGATGGACTTTATAGATGGGTTGCCTAAGAGTCATAAAGGCAATGAAGCTATTTGGGTTATAGTGGATAGACTCATTAAAATTGCCCATTTTATTCTTGTTAGGAGTAATATGACTGCAGCATATCTAGCAAAAATTTATATCAAAGAAGTAGTATGACTAGTGATAGGAATCCCTTATTCACTAGTGAATTTTGGAGGAGTCTACAGTCAGCTTTAGAAACGACTTTGAATCTTACCACCACTTACCATCCATAGACAAACTTACAGACGGAAAGAGTGAATAGGATTTTAAAGGTTTTGTTGAGAGCTTGCATTATGGATTTCGGAGGACATTGGGAACAACACTTACTATTAGTAGAGTTCGCATACAATAATAGTTAATAAATAATGGTTGGCATGGCACCCTTTGAAGCGTTATACGGGAGGCCATGTGAATCGCCTATGTAACACCCCGTAAAACCAACAATAAATAAATAAGTTGAATAAATTAAATTAAATAAGATACGAGTAAAAATAAAAACTTTGCAAAAGTTAGAATTTGACCATGCAAGTTGTGCTGCTGTGTTCAATGTGAAATTTTGATCAATTCCATATATAATATGTTGAAAATGGAGCTCAAACGAAAAAGTTATGGACATTTGAAGTTTTCAAATTCAAAATAATTTAAACAGAATTCAAATTCAAATGAGTAATTAATTTTAAATTTTGAAATTTGAAAGTTAACAGTATATAGACTTGGGGATTAAGGAGACATTAAAATTAACGTTAATGTTAAAAAGTAATTAAAGAATTAAATAAATCTATCAATGGCAACAAGTTAAATGGTCCCAAAATAAATAGACTGATTGACCGCCCACAATGACCGGTCGACCGCTAGCGGTCGACCGGTGATTAATAGTGGTGGTTAGGGTTTCTAATTGTGTGAACGTTTCGGATTTAATTATTTAAATCCGACAGTTCTGGTGCTTTCTCGCCACATAAATAAAACCCTAAACCCCTCATTTTTATTCACGTAATATTTTGGGAACCTAGCGAAGCTCTATCAGTTCATCTCTTCTAAGATTAAAAAAACTTCATTAGGGTCTCAAGTAAGTAATCCTATATATCTATTTTTTTCCCCAACCTGTTCTTCTCCAATTTTCTAAATCTAATCAATATATACAAATCTCTTATTATATATATCTAAAAGAAGAGATTTGATTGAGATTGTCAAAGGTGTGTCAAAACCAAAGGAGGTAAAGCTAAGGCTATACTATGAGTGGAAATCTTAGCTTTTCTATTTTAGTAATTGATTAGTGTAATTTTGGTTTGAATATGCCTTGGGGAGTTTTGGTTTGTAAAAAATCATATTATATACCCCCAAAAATTCTTCAATGCGAAAAATCAATTCTATGTTGAAACTCAAATTTATTTATGTCAAAATAATGGAAATTGTGTTGATTTGCAGTTTTGATAAATTTACCTTTTATTCAACTCCTTATTCTTTTTCTTTGAATTTTATTAAAGAATTTTGACTAAGGAATAGTGTGTAAGGTACAAATTTATTTTTAGTTTGCACTACTTATTCCCATGAATTGAATAAAAATTCCTTTGGTTATTTTTATATGAAAATGAAATTGAATAGAGCGTAAAATTGGAGTTGTAAGTTTCTATTATTAATATATTCCATTATTTTGATATAATAAGTTGAGCTTAAATTTTTATTGTATACAAGTCTATTGGTTGGAATCTTTGGATATGAATATTACAATTTTGGTATCGCTGATAATATGGAATAAGACATGTATAATTGTAGAAAGCATTGACATTTAAACACTAGTTTAGGGTGTAAATTTCATACGCTTTGAAATTACTAGGCGTAAGCGAGTGTGTGTCTATATATATATATATATTAGCATAATATAATTATAGCGTATAATTACGTAGTTAAATAGGTTACTAATTATATTAAATCCCCCTTAGGAAGGTAATTAATGTTAAAGGAGAAATAAGAAAGATTTCTTATAAGGCCTTGATTATGAAAAAGGTGGGATGTGTGATACTATACTTTGAATGTGATATAAATTATGACTAAGCTATAGGGATGCGAGGTCAGCCAAAAGCACACAGCAGCCTGCCCAGCTAATCTAGCTACCGGTAGTGTGACTTTGGGACAGATGTGAGACATCGCCTATAATAAGTAACTATAACGACGTGAGGTTAGTCTCAAAGTCTATAGGGTAAATCTGCCTAGCTAATCTAGCTACCAGTACCTATGAATAGTTGGGCTAATGTGAGACTTTACGGTGGGTTACATGTCATAATACGAAGGACCCGCTTCAGACATTGAATGTATTAAGTGGTTGTGTGAGGGCCCTCCTCTTCTCTATGTAGGAAGTAGTAAATGGTCAGGGTTATGGGTTAGGCATGGTAGATCATATCTCAGGAAAGGGCCCGCTTCAATAGAAATTATTAAGTGACTTGAGCACTATCTCTTATATTGATAAGACATTATGGACGATAGATATGTGTTATTGGGATGATAGCAAGTTAGCTATAGGCTTATACTTAGAAAGCCTTTAATCTAAGTTTGAGAAAGGCCTTTGATCTTATATTTGGAAAGACTTATGTTGTAGGTAGAAACGCAAGACATATTCCTATTTAAATTATACTGCCCAAGTACTAATGTAGTAACGCTCAAGATTTTTATTCATTAGACATATGTTGTTTTGACTTCCTCCTCATTACAACATAGGTTAGGAAATATGATGATGTTGAAGGCGAAGGCGAAGACATGGAGAAAACTTGTGGCAGTTTACATATTTATCTACTTATGTTATTTTCTGATGTACCCATTAAAGTATAATGATGTATTTTGAAAATGTTGTACTATGGATATGTATTGTGTTATGTATTTTATTACATTTTGAAGTTGAATAAAACAAGTATTGTGGTTATTATATTTTATTCCTCCGTTGTGAGGTCTGAATGTGTAGATAAATAGCTCTGTATTGTTCTTTTACCAACCAATGATCAGCTTTGTGATGATTCTAAGTTTCTATTGGTCTTTTCTGGGTCGAAATTTAGGCCCATTTCAAGGTGGGTTGTTGCACTTGGTATCAAAACTTAGGTTACCCGACTAATGGGGATAAGTATATGTATGAGAGGTGTACTTGTTATTCTTGAAAATGTTTTTCAAAAATCATACTATATATAAATATATATATATACTTATTTCAAACATACGCAAAAAACACTAGGCAAATCTTTACCTCAGCATACAGTACTATCTTAGAAAATGTAGATGGAAAGGATTGAAACTCCAAGGTTAATAAGGCAATAAATGTGCAATGAATAAGGAGTTACAATAATTTAATAAGGATATAAATGTATCAATTAAAGAGATTATTAGGGTAGTTATGAAGAGATAAGAAAGGCATAATAGGTAAAATTTGAATGAACAAATAAATGCCTTTAAAAATTGACTGTTAGAATTATAATCATTTATTACGGACAATTGACATTTATAGAAATAACAAATAAACATGTTAGATAGTAATTAAATACTATAAGGCGGCATAATTATAATTAGGGTGAATTATATAGCCTTAACTATATAGACGAAGGTTAATGAGCCTAGCCCAATACATTAAAATAGATGAGAGATAAGAATTTATATGTTGTTAACAACCAGAAGTAAGGAATGAAGCAAAATGTAAAGAGGAGTGGAGCAAGTTTCTACAAGAAGGTGTACATTAATCACCACAAGAAGATAACCCGATTTTTAAAAAGTGAGAAGGAAATTTCAATAAGAAGGACAATTAATGTCAATTTCTAAACCCAATCCCATGGGAAAGAGTTTGATAAAATATTTTGGGAAAATTCCTTGAAATGTTTTGAATAAGTTTTCAAAGGATTTATTGAGAAATTGTCTTGAAAAAGTAAGAAAATTGGGAAATTCATAATTTAAAATTTTGTTGAGTCAAAAGTTTCTTAATAAAAGGTTTCGATAAAAAGGAATTTTCATTTTTATTCAAGTTTAAAATTGGTTGAGTCAAAAAAAATTGATTTTTGAAGAAAGGGATTCTTCGTTTTTTAAAATAAATGTGAAATAGATATAGGTTGGACTTCATGATTTTTGTTCTACTTCATAAATTTGGAAGTTATTTTTTTAATTCTTTCTTAAAGGGGTAAATAAATGAAAATGGGACTTAATTAAATTAAGGAATAGAGAATTGAAGGATAAGAATAACTATAGTAGGAGGAACATTTCCGTATAAGGAAAATACAGAAAATAACAGCTGAAGTAGGAGCCAATTAGTTAGGACTAAGGAGAAAAATAAATAGAGGTAGTATTAGGATATTTGGATAGAAATAACACTAGGAATTTATATAGCACATGGTCAGTAGTCTAGTTATAAATTAATAGGACAGAAGTTGTCCTTGTCTACTTCACTTTTTTTTGTTTAAAGTTATAGAAGATGTTTTTGAAAAAATATATTATTGGATGGAATTAAAAGATGGTAATTAATAAACGAGGTGGGTAATTTTGTGAATGTGATAAGTGTTAGCACCAAAATTGGTCACTAACCTCGTTGAGAAAGTTCGTGTAGAGAGATAAATAAAGAAAGTAGATTTAAACAAAGAACAATATGCTAAATTAAATGCAAAGATGAGAACACCAGATTTATAGTGGTTCGGCGTAATTGCCTACGTCCACTTTGAGGTTAATCTTTTATTGCTTTACTTGACCACTGATTACAGACACAATCCGTTTCCAACTACTCGAATACAATTGCGAAGTAAAAAGAGCGAGTCTTGAAAGCGGAAGAGTCTCCTCAGTGTTCCCCCAGAAAAAGGTCCTTTTCACTGTGCCCTGCCTCTCTATTTATAGACAAAGATGGGTTGGACTTCCCTGGTGGGCCTGGCAGTTGAATACTTCAGCCCAGAAAGAGTGAGTTCTGTGTGCCGAACAGACTGATGCTGAACAAACTGATGCCGAACAGACTGATGCCGAA
Organism: Allium fistulosum; assembly: GCA_030737815.1. Classification (NCBI taxonomy): domain Eukaryota; kingdom Viridiplantae; phylum Streptophyta; class Magnoliopsida; order Asparagales; family Amaryllidaceae; genus Allium; species Allium fistulosum. Next base: position 572,796,095 of record CM060906.1, read on the forward strand.
CATACTGATGCCGAACGAAGTGATGCCGAACAGACTGATGCCGAACAAAGTGATGCCGAACAAACTGATGCGAACGAAGCGATGCCGAACAGACTGATGCCGAACAAAGTGATGCCGAACAGACTGATGCCGAACAAAGTGATGCCGAACAGGCTGATGCCGAACGAAGTGCTGGATGCCGAGCAGAATGGAGCGCCGAACGCTCTGCCATGCCGAACGATCCATGTATGCTGAACGCTCTCGAATGCCGAACGATCCATGTACGCCGAGCACTCTGCCATGTCGAACGGTCCATGTATGCCGAATGATCTAGGTATGCCGAACGCTCTGCTATGCCGATCACTCTAGAATGTTGAACAATATACAATACCGAACAACTCTCCATGCCGAACGGTATGTAAGTGTCGAGTGCCTAGTTGCCTGGTCAAACCTTCAGGTAACACTTGCCCCCCAAAGTGCATCATGTGGTTAAACGTGGTGCTCTTTGAGTCATGAATCCACCGTGCTTTGCTTCAAGCCGAGCACCCTGGATGCCGAACGGCATAGCCGATGTCGAACGATGTCGTTCTGACCGGTTCTACCAGTCATAGTCTCTTCGACTTCTTCTCCTCCCCTATAAAAGCCGGCATCCTTCTTCTTCTTTTCTTTTTCACTTTTTACCTCTGCGACCCTCAAGAAACATAACTTACCTCCCTTAAATTTTATTCAACTCCTACGATCCTTCCTTCTTACTTCGAATCCAACAAGCTCTTCTAAAGTCAAGCTCGAACACTCTGTCAATCTTAAGTCCACAAATCCCCAAGCTCCTGCCGTTTCCTTCGGTAAGAAACTCTCGATCGCTTTCTCGAATTAGGAAGCTTAACACAAAACTTGAATTCGTAAATTTTCCGTATATTAAAGGAAGTAAGAGGCGTGTGGGTGATGAATTGGAGGTAAGGCCTAGTGAAGTGGTTCGGCATGACCGTGGTTTGACATGGCTTGCCGAAAGACTTGATCACGCTGGTTGGGAGAGATGGAGGAAAAGAGGAGAAGTGATGTTAAGGGCAGAAGGCCGAGCGAATCGGCTCGGCGTGACTTGCCGTGTGCACTCGTTTTCAAGCCGAACAGAAGAGAGGCCGAACAGAATTCTGGCCGAACAGAACTTTGGCCGAACAGAATTTTGGCCGATTAGAACGAAGGCCGAACAAAAGTTAAGCCGAACAGAATCTAAGCCGAACAGAACATTAAGCCGAACAGAACCGAATAGAACTTTAAGCTAAATAGGAATTTAAGCCGAACAGAACTTTAGCCGAACAGAACTTTAAGCCAAACAGAACTTTAAGCCAAACAGAATTTAAAGCCGAACAGAACTTAAAGCCGAACAGAATTTTGGGCCGAACAAAACTTAAAGCCGAACAGAATTTTGACCGAACTCCTATTCACCTTGCCTAATCAAACATCAAACACAAGGGCAAGGACTTAATCATACCAGCATATCGAACTAATCTGGACTGACAACTTCCTAGTTTCAAAAACCACAAGCCTGAACTTAAACCAATAAAAACGGATTAAAGCTTTTAACACGCAGTGCCAATGTCCGAGTTCAAAATTGAAAACATTGCAATGCTAGCTTTCAGAGACGGTCAACGATGACGGTCTTTGAAGACGACAGTTCAAAGCTCAACTTTATATCATCAATTATGTGACTTATAATTTCTCTGCGTTTACACCTGAATGATCGCACTAGTTTGCACACTACACAGGGGGAATATTCGTATTGTTAAGTCTAACGTCGATTATTTTTTAAGTATAGTTCAAACAGGTACTTTGCTAGATTCAATCTTTATCAGCGATGTCTCGGAAATATAGCTCCGCCACGATTTTTGGACAGGCCTGGGCCGTCCTCCCGACGAGAAGTTGCAGATACTTCAAACCCATCAACTTCCCCTGCACATGACTTAGCTCCCGATGCTCTGGAGGCAGCAATTCTCTTGGACAACCCTGTTGACTCACATGCCTCAAAAATCAATGAGAGTATGCTCCGTTGGATATGCTCTGTCCACGGAATCCACTTTGATGACGTACTAGTTCCAGCGGGGCATGATCGTCCACACTTGCCCCCAGCCGGGTACACAGCTTGTAATAAATTCGTGTGCTGGGTCGGCAGTGTGCCACCGTTCAACTTGTTTCTTCGAGATGTGCTGCAATATATTGACATTGCCCCCATCGCAACTACACTCGAACGGCCATGCATTCCTCTACGGTACCTGCATCCTCTTTATGAATGTCTTCTCTAGGCTCCCAACTCCAGGTGATATCCGATACATATATTGCATCAAGAAGCGGAAGGATAGCCCATCATTCATGTTTCTCGAGCCACATAACAAATGTCAAATCTTAACCGGGGCGTGGACCAAATTTGCCTTGTATAAACAGAAATGGTTTTATGTGCGTTGTCCTCCCGGCTTTGCGAGTAGATGGGTTGAAGGAAGTAAGCCTTTTCCTTGGTCTGTTACTCATGTTTAGTCGAAGCCGTACCTTTTCTAAACTTTATTCATCTTTTCAGGTATTAGCCCCCATCCTGAAGGCCGCGGATATTCTGATGTCGTCGAAGCCATTCAAGCCTTCCCCACCGAAGAACGGGACATTAGAAATCTTATTTCGAATGAGTCACTTACAAGGCTCGGACTGTTGGCAGAAGGCCGTCAGATAAGGCTTCCTCAGGGCGTCACCATTCCCAGGCCTGGCTCTGGTAAAGGGAAAAAACAAGTCGAGTCTTCAGCACGCAGCGCTCCTGATGCACTAGAAGAGGGGGGAATTAAGGAGACTGAGACGCCCGAAGTACAGGGCGATAATATTAGTCTGTCTTGGGGACCGGCAGTTGAAGTTCATGACATAGAAACGTCGTCTTCCCTTTCGAAGGGAGAGAAGAAACTGACACTCAAGCTGAGGAAGAAAACTGTGGGCGGAACTTCTAAAGTTACCCTTATGCCAACGGAAAAAGAAACTTCCTCGGAGCACTTAGAAAGTTCTCTGAAGGGCCTGTCGAACCTTACCATTCCTGACGATTTACTCAACTACGGTTTCGACAATCCAGAGGCCCTCAAGCTTCATTCGCCCGCTAGAGGCGGTACGGGAGTTCAAGCTCAAGTCCAGGGAGATAAAACTCCAAGTAGTAAAGAAACTGGTCCGTCGGGGGGAAACACTAGGACACACACGGACACGCGCACTTCACTTTGCACTTCAATCTTAACCGTCACCCTGATCTTTTCTAACTTGTTGTTATTCTCATTCTATGCAGGTGACATGGGTCGCTCCCACAGATTTGATCGTCTCCACGGCTCTTCCATCTTTCACCATTCCGGCCGGGATTCGGGTTCTAGTAAACGCCGGGACAGGGACGACTACGGAGATCGAGACAACCGTCCCCGAGAGTCGCCTTATCGAAAGAAAACACATTCCCAGTCTTCGTACTCTCGTGATCTTCCTCCTCAAACAGAACCAGACAGAGAAAAATCTTCGCAGAAGGGGTCTCAACCTGATGTTTCCCGAGATCAGGATTCCGGTTCATCGAGCACACGACAATCTCGGGAACATCGTAAGAGAACCGAACTTTTAAAACCTCCTCCCCCTGTTCCTGCGGAAGACCCAACGATATCAAAGAAGCTGGTCGATCTTAAAGCTAAATTTCCCAAAATCTACTTTGATGGTATGAAGTTCCTCCCAGCTATTCATCACATTCCAGGGCATGTCAAGCAGAGTGCCATCGCCTGCAACAACGACGTCTATGTTCAACATGACGCGTTTGTTTATTTAGTCGAAAAGGTCTCGGAAGTATCCGTTGAGCGTCAGTAAGAAATCGACCGCTTGAGGCTCAAAGCTATCTTTGATAAAGACATCATCAAAAGTCAGGACGAAGAGCTCGCTTCATACAAATCCAAGCTTGAAGCTGCAGAACAAAGTGCTAAGGAGACTGCAGAGGCTATCGCTCGTCTAGAGACGACTCATAAGAAAGAACTTGACGTCGCAGTCCAAAGAAGTGGGGCCCTAGCTTTAGAAAAAGATTCTATTCAAAAAGAAAGGGATGCACTCGCCCTGCAGGTTAAAGAGTTGAAGGAGCTACTCTCTAAGGAGAGGGAAGAGAAGATAGCGGCTCAAGAGGAGTCTCAACGGTACTGTAACGAGATCGTCGATACACATCTCTTAAAGGCAAAGCTTGAGGACGAGCTTTCTAAGGTTGGGACAATGAAGGATGAAGCCCGTGAGGAGGGCAAGAGAATAGCTTCCGCGGAGATCGACTCCCGCCTTGAAGCGGCTGCAGAGGCCGATAGAGAAGAGATCAAGTGTATGTTCGACCCACTGATAGCCGAATACAATGCTTGTGTCTTCATGCACCGGCACTTGACTTTCTTAGGTGAGGGCTACCTTGAATCTTTGGCCGTGGCTTGGGAGACTTTAATAAGGTTTAGAAAGGTGGAGTCAGGAACCGAGGAGGTCGACGAGGAGGCCTTGGTGAAAGAGTTTCTCAGGGGGAATGAGCCATCGGATTTGTCTGCAGCTATGGCTCTCTTTGGTAAAGGCTCTCCTCCGTCAAAAGAGAAATATGACAAAGCTGGTCCATCTGGAACCGAGGCTACAGCTCCTCCTTCTACTCATTCGGCCGATCGGCCAGCACTTGACCCATTCGAGAAGCATGCCGACTATGATCTGGAAGACCCCGGTCTCGGCATTCACGTGCTATCTCCCATTCTAGAGGGTGAAACTCTGCGCACAGCTGAAAGCCAACAAGAGACCGGTATAAAACTCTTCTTCTAGAAGTTCAAAGATCTGTCGCTTTCTGCGATCGGTTATTGGTTCTAACATTCGTTCTTTATGTTTTTATGCAGGCCGCTCTGATCCTGAACCGACTCCGAGGAGCGATCACGCCTAGGAGGAGACGGGGAAAACAAGCGACGCTACTCCTGCGGGAGTAACTCCCGGTCCTGATGCTCAAGTGATCGGGGCGCTAGATGATGATAAGTCTGACACTTCATCTCCCATTGAAGGGAGTTATGAAATCGAAATCACAGGCGCCTCAGAACACACTTCGAAGGTGAGTATGAAGGAGCGACTCGCGGAAGAGAAGAAAAAGAAGGTTGAGATCAAGGTTGAGCCTCAAGTATTAGAACTTACTGACCCGCTGAATAGGCCTCTGAAAGTCATCCTTCTCGGCAAATCCAAACCACTGGATGTTCCTCCTCCCACTCCTGACTCCACTTCTTTGGCGAGCAAAAAGTCCAAGAGGAAGCGTGAGGGAGAGGAGTCATCCGAGAAAGTAAAGGAGGACAAGAAAAAGAAGCTGAAGAAGTAGCCACTATACTTGTTCAACGAGGTTTTGCTTAGGTCATGTAACTACTTTTTCGTTTTCGTAGTTTTTGTGGATAGATTTTTGACTCCAGGTTTTGGAGGAGTGGTTGTATAACCCCATCTTGGATTATTGAATAAAGTTTAGTTTCTTTGTCATTTGAATGATTTCTGCTTTTTAGCTTTCTGTATAACTGTGGTCGAAACTCAAGTTCTAATGAGTTACATGAATTCCCAATCCATTCTTACATTGTTCGGACATTCTTCGGAATTGTACATCTCTTGTTTCACATTTTTAGTGCTTAGAATATTTTCTAATCCGCGCTCCGAGGACTTAGAGTAAACCGGTCCGCATTCAGGGGACTCGGAGATTCAAGTCGTTTATACACTAGTCCGCGCTCCGGGGACTTGGAGCACTCCGGTCCGCATTCAGGGTACTCGGGGATTCAAGTCGTTTATACTCTAGTCCGCGCTCCGGGGACTTAGAGTACTCTGGTCCGCATTCAGGGGACTCGGAGATTCAAGTCGTTTATACTCTAGTCCGCGCTCCGGGGACTTAGAGTACTCCGGTCCGCATTCAGGGGACTCGGAGATTCAAGCCGTTTATACTCTAGTCCGCGCTCCGGGGACTTAGAGTACTCCGGTCCGCATTCTGGGGACTCGGAGATTCAAGTCGTTTATACTCTAGTCCGCGCTCCGGGGACTTAGAGTACTCCGGTCCGCATTCAGGGAACTCGGAGATTCAGTTCGTTTATACTCTAGTCCGCGCTCCGGGGACTTAGAGTACTCCGGTCTGCATTCTGGGGACTCGGAGATTCAAGTCGTTTATACTCTAGTCCGTGCTCCGGGGACTTAGAGTACTCCGGTCCGCATTCAGGGGACTCGGAGATTCAAGTCGTTTATACTCTAGTCCGCGCTCCGGGGACTTAGAGTACTTCGGTCCGCATTTAGGGGACTCGGAGATTCAAGTCGTTTATACTCTAGTCCGCGCTCCGTGGACTTAGAGTACTCCGGTCCGCATTCAGGGGACTCGGAGATTCAAGTCGTTTATACTCTAGTCCGCGCTCCGGGGACTTAGAGTACTCAGGTCCGCATTCAGGGGACTCGGAGATTCAGTTCGTTTATACTCTAGTCCACGCTCCGGGGACTTAGAGTACTCCGGTCCGCATTCTGGGGACTCGGAGATTCAAGTCGTTTATACTCTAGTCCGTGCTCCGGGGACTTAGAGTACTCTGGTCTGCATTCAGGGGACTCGGAGATTCAAGTTGTTTATACACTAGTCTGCGCTCCGGTGACTTAGAGTACTCCGGTCCGCACTCAGGGGACTCGGAGGTTCAAGTCGTTTATGCGAGTTTGTACGTCAGGTAGAATAATGCAATTTCAGTCGTTTGTCACCGGACAATAAGGTTCAGAAACATCAATAATTCATAGAAAGGATGGCTTCAAGCCTTTATTAATGAAAACAAACTAAATCTTCCGATTACATGCTAAAAAGGAAACTAAGAATCAATGGAATATAAACATACGGGAAACAATTACACCTAAAACAAAAAAGAAACAGGCTAAATATAATAACATCGCAAATGTTCACTGTTCCACGCTCGGGGGAGTGTCACACCATCAACGGTCGCTAGCTTGAAAGTTCCCTCTCCAAGCTTCCGTTCAATGACATACGGACCTTCCCAGTTGGGGTTCATACGTGATGGTACCAGGAAAACTCGTTTCAAAACGAGATCACCCACATCAAAGATTCTTGGGCGGACTTTGTCGTCGTAATATCGCTTGACTCGGTGCCTATATGCCGCCGCCCTTAATTCAGCTTCTTCATGTTTTTCATCGATGCAGTCAAGTGATTCCAACAAGAGATCCTGATTCGTCTTAGGATCATAATATTTCACTCGATGTGATGGAACTTCAAGCTCCACGGGTATAACAGCTTCCGAGCCGTATGCCAATGCGAATGGAGTGTGGCCGGTCGCGGACTTGTGGGTAGTTCTATAAGCCCATAGCGCCGTTGGGAGTTCATCTACCCACTTACCTCCAGCCTTTTCCAAACGCTTCTTCAATATGGACTTGATTATTTTTTTCACGGCCTTGACTTGTCCGTTAGCTTTCGGATGAGCAACGGCGGCGAACTTTTTCTCAACGCCGTACTTTAAACAGAAATCTTTGAATTCTCTACTTTCAAACTGAGTCCCATTGTCCGTAATGATGGTTCGCGGGAGGCCAAAGCGGCATATAATGTTTCGTACAACGAAATTAATGACCTTCTTGGAGGTGATTGTGGCTAAAGGCTCTGCCTCGGCCCATTTTGTGAAATAGTCGACTGCAACTATCGCGTATTTTGCACCACCCTTGGATATAGGCAAAGAACCAATTATTTCGATTCCCCAGATTGCGAACGGCCAGGGACTAACCCTTTGTGTGAGTTCCGTTGGTGGAGCTCTCGTGATTTTCGTATATCTTTGACACTTGTCACATTTTCTTGCGTAATCTGTAGCATCCTGATTCACAGTTGGCCAATAGTATCCGTAGCGGAGGATCTTTTTTGCTAGTGTCTGCCCCCCAGTATGGTCGCCACATTCTCCTTCGTGAACCTCCTCCAAGACCCTCTTTGCCTCATCACGGGCGATGCACCGTAATAAAGGGACCGAGAACTCTCTCCGATACATTACTCCTACCTACATCACATATCGTGCGACTTTGCGAATGACCTGTCGTCTTTCGCTTCTTCTTTTGGGCAAAGTCCCGTTTAGCAGGTATTGTTTGAATGGGGTCATCCACGACTCCTCCTCGATTTCCGTTTCCAACGCAAAATCGACTTCCATCACATCTATGCTTGGAGCGTGTAAGGTTTCGACGGGAACTAATCCCATTTGCTGCGCATCGCCAGTGCTTGCGAATTTGGCCAACGAGTCGGTTTCCTTGTTCCGTTCACGCAGGACATGCGAAATGTCATAATGTTCGAAGTTTGCCAATAGCTCCTGAACCAGAGCAAGGTATGGAGCAAGCTTTTGTCCCCTTGCTTGGTAGTCTCCTCGCACCTGGTACACCACCAACTGCGAGTCAGAAAAGATTTCAACTGATTTTACCCCGAGTTCTCCAACGAGCTTTAAGCCAGCAATCAATGCTTCATATTCTGCTTCATTATTCGTAGCCAGGAAATTGAGCTTCAAAGCGTAACAAATCGATCGATTTTCTGGAGTCACGAGAATTACACTAGCTCCGAAGCAACAGTCATTTGATGCCCCATCGATGTACAATTTCCATCGAATGGGGGGAACGACACTGTGACCATCTGGTTCGTCAAATACAGTAAACTCAGCGATGAAATCTGCTAATGCTTGCCCTTGTATGGCTCTGCGTGGCAGGTAGGTAATATCGAACTGACTTAACTCGATGTTCCATTTTAACATCCTTCCAGAAGTTTCTGGTCGTTAGAGTACCTGCCGTAGGGGCTGATTGGTATAGACACTGACTGAGTGTGCTTGAAAGTATGGACGCAGCTTACGTGATGCAATCACCAAGCAATAGGCCTATTCTCAATTTTAGGGTAATTTCTTTTTACCCCCGTTAAACGTTTACTAACGTAATACACCGGCTTTTGGACTCGGTCCTCCTCGCGGACCAAAGCCGCGCTTATAGCATGCGGGGATACGGCCAAGTATATGTACAGCATCTCGTGGTCTACTGGTTTCGATAGCACTGGAGGACTCTCCAAATGCCTCACCAGATCTCGGAACGCTTCCTCACAGTTGGATGTCCATTCGAAATTCCTCTTCCCTTTCTTTATTATATCGAAGTAGGGATTGCACTTATCCGTGGCTCTGGATATAAATCGACTCAGCACAACCACCTTCCCATTCAAGCTCTGCACTTGTTTTATAGTTCTGGGCACTTGCACATCTCGAATAGCTTGAATCTTTTCCGGGTTAGCTTCAATTCCCCTGGCATTAACAATGAATCCCAAAAACTTCCCCGACGCAACGCCGAAGGAACATTTCAGAGGGTTGATCTTCATCCCTTAATATCAGAGTATACCGAACATCTCTGCTAAGTCTCGAATGTGGTCATTTGACTGTCATGACTTCACGAGCATGTCATCCACATAGATTTCCATCGTTCTACCAATCTGATCTTTGAACATTTGATTCACCAAACGCTGATAGGTCGCTCCCGCGTTTTTCAATCCGAAAGGCATTACTACATAGCAATATAGCCCAACGTCTGTGACGAAACTAGTGTGTTCCTGGTCCGGAATATGCATCGGCATCTGATTGTATCCCGAGTACGCATCCATGAATGATAACAACTCGTGTCCTGCAGTGGAGTCGACCAACTGATCAATCCTAGGCAATGGGAAAATGTCCTTGGGGCATGCTTTGTTCAAATTGGAATAGTCTATGCAAGTTCTCCATTTCCCGTTCTCCTTTTTCACCAGCACGGGGTTCGATACCCATTCAGGGTAGAGGGCGTCGCGGACGAACCCATTGGCTTTGAGTTCGTCCACCTCCTCTCTGAGAGCAGCGGACCTCTCCGGGTCCATCCCTCTCCTCTTTTGTTTAACTGGGATGTACCTCGGGTCTATGTTCAACATATGACTCGTAATAGCGGGAGAGATCGCGCACATGTCAGAATGTGTCCAAGCGAAAACATCGAGATTCGCCCGGAGGAAATCAATAAGGTCTTCAGTCATAGCGGGGCTGAGTTGTGATCCAATCTTCAATACTCGCGATGGATCGTCTCGACTGACTGAAATGTCAATTGTCAGTTCAGCTGGTGCTGCTTTCTCCTCCCTAGGTTCCTCATCGTCATCTCTCGGATCTATGTCTCTGAAGATCCGAGAATCATGCCCGAGCCAGGGCTCAGGCATTACTTGTCAATTGTCAGTATGCTGGATGCGGACGGGATTGTCCGCAACCTTTCCTTTCTCCCTCCGATGGGCCTCTCGGAGCTCAGCCACATAACATGCACGACCGGTCGCCTGGTCGCCATGAACGACACCTACTCCTTTGTCATTCGGAAATTTTAAAGTCAAACACCATGGGGCTAATGCTACCCTAAACTCAGCCAGAGCCGGTCGGCCCAAGAACACATTGTACGGAGACTCTACATCCAAAACTACGAAAGGTAGGATTCGCACCCTCCTACTCTCACCTTGTCCCATTTCAACTAGTAACTCAACATATCCCACTGCATCGGTCGCTGCGCCATTAAAGCCATGTATACGAGCTTTAGATGGCTTCAAATCCTTCGTCTCCATCTTCATCTGATCATAAGCCTTCTTGAAGATGATATTGACAGAACTTCCACAATCAATCAAAATTCTCTTTACATAAGCCGGCCCGATTGTCGCGGATATGACCATCGGGTCGATGGTAGGAGCCTCCACTTGGTCAGCATCTTTGCTCCTGAATACTATATCGTCTGTCATCATGCACAGCTGTTTAGCATGGGTCCCATCCTCTACGTTGGAACAACACTCGAAGTCTGCATGCCTCAGGGAATTAGCATACCGTTCCATCTCTTGCCAGTTCTTATCAACGGGGTGAGGTCCGCCGATGATCGTGTTTATGACTAGTCTGACCACGGTCCGAGCAGGCTCTTTAGGATGACGTGGAACTGGTGCACGACCAGGGTTGGACGTTCCCTGTCCACCTTCTTGCGGATTCTTCACAAACTCCTGTAACTTTTTCTGCCTAATCAGCTTTTCTATTGCATCATGTAGTTGTCTGCACTCTTCAGTATTGTGTCCATAAGTTTCATGGAAGCGACAGTATTTCCCAGTCCGCTTTTGCTCCTCGTTTGACTCCTTTGGGCACAGCTTTCTGTACTGAAAGGTATAGCAGGTTGATAGGTAAATGTTCTCGAGAGACACATTCAGCGGGGTGTACTCGTTGTAGGTTGGAATTCTCGGCTTCCATTTTCCCACTTCTCTCTTCTTTCCCGGATTTCTTCCTCCGAATTCCTTAGATTGCCCGGGCTTGTTCTGGACATTGACCTGAACCTTCCCCGAGTTATCTCCGGACTGCTTCACAGCAATGTTGCTTTTCACGGACTCCTGAGCGGGCCCCGGTGCCTTATCTCGCCTTATCCACCCGGCTTCTTCTCTTCTTATGAACTGATGTGCCTTTGAGTAAAATCGTTCTAGCGTAGTTGGAGGCTTTCCTGCCAGCCAGTCTCCAAACTCTGAATCTGGATCCACACCTCGCATCACAGCCATAAGAATCGCATGATCATTGGGATTACTGACTTCAGTAGCCGCAACATGGAATCTCTGTAAATACTCCTTCAATGATTCCCCCAAGAGCTTGGATTACACTTGATAGAGACATCACGTCCTTTGGACGAGTAGTATGTATCCTGAACTGTTCTATAAATTTCTTCGCCAACTCCTCGAAACTGGATACGGACCGCGGAGGGAGTCGGGTGAACCACATGGTAGCGATCCCAGATAGAGTTATTGGAAAGCACCTGCAGTTGGTTGCATCATTCGCTCTAGCTGAATCCATCATCCATTCGTATCTCATAACATGCTGCCTGGGATCAGTATTTCCTTCATAAGACAGGATAGTTGGAATGATGAACTTCCTGGGGTACTCCGCTTGTAGAACAACGTCGGTGAACGGAGTATGACTTCTGGACACTCCCCAATCGTCATTTGATAAGCCTTGATTCTCTTTCATCAACTGTCTGATCATAACTATCAGGTCTGGGGTTTGTATGGAAGGTGGAAGGTTGGAGTCTGTCCTACGAGATTGATCATGCTGATGCCTCCTCTGCTGGCGATCTGCCAAACGTGCATCTTGAGGTTCGACATCATTGGCATGTTGGTGAACTGGGCGTCCAGCCTCCACCTGCACTCCAACTCCTAAGTTTCCAGTTCCTGCTTGGTCACGGTCTCCGAGGTGTAAATGGTCCCCAGCTGTTCGGACAGCTGCACCTGCCTGCGTAGTTTCAGTCTTACGGCATCTACGCTTGGGAGGTTCATCGGACGAAGTCGAGCTATCAGATGAAGAGTAAGGAGCTGGATTGCCCCTAGCATTCTGATGCTGTTGTTGAGTGAGCTGTTCCATGAGGTTGGCGTTAGCTTACATCTGCTCTCCGAGTTGTCTCCTGCTTTCCCTGAGCTCTCTCATCAAGTCGTTGAACTCTATTATGATGACAACTGGCATCTGGTCCTAGGTGGTAGTCCCTGCACCTAGGTTTGCTTGCTGATTGCTAGGCCCTGCTTGTTGTACGCTAGCAGTCTCATGGGCGTCCGCATTATGAGAGACTGATCTGGTACGTGGTCTCGCCATTGTAGAATTATTGGTATGAACTCTAAGTAGAATCAACGGACGTCCTACGAATGACTTGGATCTTCTTCAGGGGATTTATCCAATCCAGTAGCTTCAAAGCAGATCCTTGAGGTCTGAGAATTTGATTCTCAGTGAAAGCACCAAAGTGTTAGCACCAAAATTGGTCACTAACCTCGTTGAGAAAGTTTGTGTAGAGAGATAAATAAAGAAAGTAGATTTAAACAAAGAACAATATGCTAAATTGAATGCAAAGACGAGAACACCAGATTTATAGTGGTTCGGCGTAATTTCCTACGTCCACTTTGAGGTTAATCTTTTATTGCTTTACTTGACCACTGATTACAGATACAATCCTTTCACCAACTACTCGAATACAATTGCTAAGTAAAAAGAGCGAGTCTTGAAAGCGGCAGAGTCTCCCCAGTGTTCTCCCAGAAAAAGGTCCCTTTCACTATGCCCCTGCCTCTCTATTTATAGACAAAGATGGGTTGGACTTCCCTGGTGGGACTGGCAGCTGAATACTTCAGCCCAGAAAGAGTGAGTTCTGTTTGCCGAACAGACTGATGCCGAACAAACTGATGTCGAATAGACTGATGCCGAACAGACTAATGCCGAACAAACTGATGCTGAACAGACTGATGCCGAACGAAGTGATGCCGAACAGACTAATGTCGAACAAAGTGATGCCAAATAGACTGATGCTGAACGAAATGATGCCGAACAGACTGATGCCGAACAAAGTGATGCCGAACAAACTGATCCCGAACAAAGTGATGCCGAATAGGCTGATGCCGAACGAAGTGCTGGATGCCGAGCAGAATGGAGCGCCGAACGCTCTGCCATGCCGAACGATCCATGTATGCTGAACGCTCTCGAATGCCGAACGATAAATGTACGCCGAACACTCTTCCATGCTGAACGGTCCATGTATGCCGAACGATCTAGTTATGCCGAACGCTCTGCTATGCCGATCACTCTAGAATGTCGAACGATATACAATATCGAACAACTCTCCATGCCGAACGGTATGTAAGTGCCGAGTGCCAGTTGCCTGGTCAAACCTTCAGGTAACAATAAGGGAAACATTTTGTAAGGATGAGAATTTTATATTTTTTAGAATATTTTTAAAATGGTAATGAAAGAGAAATAAATTGGGATTGATAAGAAAAGGATTGCGAAAGATTATAAAAGTTTGTATAAGGCTTAAACAAAGTTATAAAAAGTATTTAGTTAAAGGAAAATCTATTTTGGAATGTTATCTTTGTAATGGATTTAAAGGGGGTAAATTTGGAAAATAATGAGGGCTAATGAACTTTTCATAAGTATAGACCATAATTTCGTGGAGTAGTAAATTTTGATTTTGAATTTAATGTAATAAGTTTATTTGTATCAAAACAATTTATTCAAGTTTATTTTGTATGTTGTAGATGGTTTTTGCGAATGAAATTTTTTACTCCTTTATGGAATGAAACAATTTTTGGATTTTTGATTTAATAATAGTTTTGTTTAATAATTGAGTTTTAAATGTTTTAAATTTAAAGTCCAACTTTTAAAGAAATAAATCTCTGTTGTAGAAAGTCCGTAAAAAGGAAAAGTTGGTTAGAAAAGGGAAAATTTTCATGACTCATTTTGGGAACTATGCAATTTTTGAAAATTAGCAAAAAGGGTTACCAATTTTATATTTTAAAAATTAAAGGTTTCGGATAAGGTACTTTATAATTGTCAAATTTTAGTTTTAAGAATGGTGAAAACTAAACTAAAATTTTTATGGAGTAGATAGAGATAACTACCTAGGTATGGCAGTGCAAAAGTTTTTAATCAAAACATAAAATAGGACTAGTATGTACAACTTGATTTGGAAATTTGAAATTGGTCCTGAATATTTAATTGTAGAATACTGGTAAAGTTGTGAAGATATTCCAAATTTATAATTGGATTATAAGTTAGGTTACCCTGGTTGACTTGGAATGTAAATTTTTATGTTTTGATTTATTTGAAGCAGTCTTCGTGTAACTTTCATAAAATTTCCAATTCCAAACTATGTATAAAAATGCGATGTTTGGATTATTAAGGAATATACTAAAGAGGGAAAGAGATGTGTAAGGTATGGATATTCTTTTCCATAGTACACTGTCTATTTCAATAAAAGAAAAGGAAATAATTCTTTGTAATTTCAAACGAAGCAAAAATCTCACTATGGTTGATTTATGGAAAATTATAACGGTAATCCTTTTTAGAAAATGCTTTAATAAATTAAAATGTGAAAAGGAATGTTCTAGTTTAGAAATTAACATATAGACACATTTATAACCGTGCTTAACATATAAAAATAGAAATATATAAATAGCGTAATTTATAACGATATTCATATTAGTTATTATATGACTAGGATTTATGAACGTTAATTAGAGGTTTAACGGGCAATAAATTTGTAATTAATAGAGAATTAAAAGGAATTAATTAGGGACCGATTAAGGAATTTACTATGATAGAGGAGTTGAATCGGCATAATAAATGGATTTTGAAACTGGTAACAAGTTTTAAGAAATTTAAATAAGGAATGAATAGAGGTGGTCCAACTTTGAAATTAATGATTAATTATTATGGATATATTAACTAAAGTAATAGGTGGACCTCATTTATTAGAAACCAAGACGGAGAATTAAGGAAGATGGAGAATTAAGTGGAATAACATACTAAGGAAGTTGATCTTAATTTAGTAAGGAGTATTATGGCCCCAACATCGTTAACACCAGTTAATGATAAATGGCAACTTCTAGAAAAAATTTCTTTTAGAGTTTTTGATTGTTATCATTAGTTGTTTTCCTTAGGCAATTGGAAAAGTGTATGATAAGGTATGTTCTTGTTTTGTCATTGGGTTGATTTTGTGGATAGGATTAGACCACCAAAGAAACACACACACACAGATATATATATATATATATTGAGGAATAATGTAATAAGAAAATTTCATAAGGATACTTAGCTAGTAATAAATTCTAGGTAAGAATGTAAGTTAATGAAGAAATTAGGTTAGTAACCGGAAATAAAAGAATGCTTCAATCCTAAATAATTTAATATTTTGGAAAAAATAAATTTTAGCTTGTGAACTGACACCATTCAAGGATGACTATTCACCCGGAGGAGATAAGATTAATAAGGATATAAAGGGAACTTTCTATTGGACAGGGATGAAGAAGAAGGTGGCAAAATTTGTCACTAGGCGTTTGGCATGCTAAAAAGAAAAGGATAGAATTAGATAAGCAATGAATGAAGGATGCCAAAAGTCATATGTGGACAAGTGAAGAAAAGAGTTTGAAGTAAGGGACATGGTGTTTGTTGAAATTTTCCCTCTCACATAGATCATGATATTTGAAAAGTCGGGAAATTTGGCACCAAAAATTTGTTAGGCCTTTCCCAATTTTAGAAAGGATAGAATTACTTTCTTATCATATGGAGCTAATGGATAATTGGCAGGAGTCCATAATGTTTTTTCGTTTCACATTTGAGAAAATGCCTTCAGGGCATAGCTATTGTGGTAGAACTTGTTATATTGGGGGATGTTGAGATGGAGCTAATAGTATCCTGTGCCACCATAAGCATTATGGAGCACCGAACTAGGAAACTCTGCAATAAAGAAATTAGACCGGTTCGAGTTTAATGGAGGGAAAATCCGGAATAAAGCATGAGGACTCCTCATCCTAAGCTTTTCACTGGCAAACTTTCCTCTCCAAAATTAGATTTTGGTTGCATTGCGGTTGCCAGATTGTATGGAAGGAGGTGGTTGCTACACCTATACTATCACTTTTGCACTTGTATAAAAAACTTTTTTTTGCATGTTTAGGGTGTTTACATACATACTTATATGTCATGATCATACATTCACGCTAGGATTGAGCTCACTTATAGTATGCATGCATATAAAATCATATTGCACCTTTAGTTGAGTAGATGGTTGTATAGATAACTAGGACATATAACATGGCTGTTTATGGCATGTTACGATGTTCACCTCTTGGAAAGATTTCGGGGAAGAAATCCTTTTAAAGAGGGAAGAATGTAATACCCCATAAAATCAACCATAAATAAATAAGGTGAATAAATTAAATTAAATAAGATAGGGGTGAAAATAGAAATTTTGCAGAAGTTAGAATTTGACCACAAAAGTTATGTTATTGCGTTCATGGAGAAATTTTGATCAATTTCCATATAAAATAAAACGGAGCTGAAACCAAAATTTATGGACATTTGAACTTTTCGGATTCAAAATAATTTAAGTAGAATTCAAATTCAAATGAATAATTAATTTTAAAGTTTTAAATTCAAAAGTTAACAGTAGATAGATTTGGGGATTAAGGAAACGTTAAAATTATGTTAACGTTAAAAAGTATTAATTACTTAAATAAATATATCAATGACAACAAGATAAATGGTCCCAAAATAAATGGGCTGGTCGACTGCTCACTTGACCGGTCGACCGTTGGGTAGCGTTAGTCGATCGGTAATTAACAGTGGCGCCTAGGGTTTTTAATTATGTGAATGTTCCGGATTTAATTATTTAAATATGACGGTTTTGGGACCCCAGAACCCTCACCTTCTTTCACATAATATTTTGGGAACCTTGCGAAGCTCAGTCAATTCGTCTCTTCTATGATTCAGAAAAACTCAATTAGGGTTTTAGGTAAGAAATCCTATATATCTATTTTGTTTTCTATTTATTTTCCCAACCTATTCTTCCCTAATTTTCTGAATCTAATATATATACACACCCCTTGTTGTATATATCTAAAAAAGAGATCTGACAGGGATTTTTAAAGGCGTGTCAAAACCAAAGAAGGCAAAACTTAGGCTATATTGTGAGTGAAAGTCTTAGCTTTCTATTTTAGTAATTGATTAGTGAAATTTGGGTTTGAATATGCCTTAGGGAGTTTTGGTTTACGAAATCATCATACTATAAAACCCCAAAACTCCTTCAATGCAAAATGTCAATTCTAGGTTGGAATCCTAAATTTATTTATGTCAAAATAATGGAGTATGGATTTGCAGTTTTGATAATTTTACTTATATTCCAATCCTTATTGTTTTTCTTTAAATTTGGTTAAAGAATTTTGATTAAGGAATAGTGTGTATGGTATCAATTTATTCGTAGTTTGCACTACTTATTCCCATGAATTAAATAGAAATTCCTTTGTTTATTTTTATGTGAAAAAGGAATTGAATAGAGCGTAAATTTGGAATTGTAAGTATCTATTATCAATATATTCTATTATTTTGATATAATAAGTTGAGCTTAAATTTGTATTATATACAAGTCTATTGATCGGAACCATTGGATATGAATATTGGAATTTTGGTATTATTGATAATGAGGAATGTGACTTGTATAATTGTTGAAAGAGTTAACACTTAAATGCTAGTTCAGGGCATAAATTCTGTACGCTTAGAAATTACTAGGCATATGTGTGTGTTTATATATATATTAGCGTAATTAACGTATAACTATAGCCTATAACTATGTAGTTAAATAGGTTATTAGTTCTATTAAATCTCCCTTAAGAAGGTAATTAATGTTAAAGGCGAAATTAGAAAGATTTCTTATAAGGTCTTAATTATGAAAACGATAAGATGTATGATAATATACATAGAGTATGATATAAATTATGACTAAGTTATAGGGATGCGAGGTCAGCCAAAAGCACGCAGAAGTCTGCCCAGCTAATCTGGCTACCAACAATGTGACTTTGGGGCTGATGTGAGACATCACCTATAATAAGTAACTACAATGATACGAGGTTAGTCCCAAATTCTGTAAGGTAAATCTGCCCAGCTAGTCTAGCTACCGGTACCTATGAATAGTCGAGCTAATGTGAGACGTCATCATGGGGTATGTGTCATAATATAAAGGACCTGCTTCAGAGATTGAAGGTGTTAAGTGGTTGTGTGAGGGCCTGCCTCTTCTCTATGTAGGAAGTAGTAAATGGTCGGTGTTATGGGTTAGGCATGGTAGATGATGTCTCGGGAAAGGACCCGCTTCAATCAGAAGTATTAAGTGGTTGAAGAGATTACGTGCAATGTTAGCTAGATAGTTACTAGTGAGGAGTCCGCCTTGAGATTATAGGTAGTAAATGACTTGGATCTGGCTTAAATAAGGCGTTAAATGGTCCGAGTCTGCCTAATTCTCATTAAAATGTGTTAAGTGACTTGAGTACTATGTCTTACATTGATAGGACATTATGGAGGATAGATATGGGTTATTGGGATGATAGCAAGTTAGCTATGGGCTTATATTTTGCAAGCCTTTTATTTAAGTTTGAGAAAAGCATTTGGGCTTATATTTTGAAAGACTTATGTTGTAGGTAGAAACCTAAGACATATTCCTATTTAAATTATATTACCTAAGTACTAAAGTAGTAAGGCTCGAGTTTTTTATTCACTAGACATATGTTGTTCCGACTCCGTCCTCGTTACAACACATGTTAGGAAAGATGACGATGTTAAAGGCAAAGGAGAAGGAGTGGAGAAAACTTGTGACAGTTTACCTATTTATATATTTATGTTATTTTCTGATGTACCCATTAAAGTATATTGATGTATTTTGAAAATGTTGTACTACAAATATGTATTGTGTTATGTATTTTATGATAGTTTGAAGTTGAATAATATGATTGATGTTGTTATTATATTTTATCCTTCCACTATGAGGTCTGAATGTGTAGGTAAATAGCTCTGTATTATTCTTTTCACCAACCAACAACCAGCTTTGAGATGGTTCTAAGTTTCGGTAGGCATTTTCTGCATTGGAATTTATGCCCATTTCAGGACTAGTTGTTACAACCTAATTGTTGGTGGGAAACCACTGAAAGGATTCTACTTGGAATAGATTTGATTCGCGAGACCTCAGAAATGATAGAAATGGTTAGACGGTGAATGAAGGCGACATAGGAGCATCAGAAGTCCTATGCTGATAGGTGAAGAAGGGAATTGGATTTAGCGGTAGCAGACATGGAATTTGTTAGGGTTTCCCCTCTTAGGAAGGTTATGAGGTTTAGTACGTCGGTGAAGTTGGCACCAAGGTTTGTTGGGCCTTTCCTAATCTTGGAAAGAACAGGAAAACTTGCATACTAAGTGGAGCTGCCAGATAATTTAGCGGGAATTCATAATGTTTTTCACTTGAGGAAATGTCTGCATAGCACCGCTGCCATAATAGAGCCTGATCAATTAGTAGATACTGAGATAAGGCTGATACCACCCTATGTTACTGCATGCATAGTGCAGCACGGAGCTAGAAAACTTTGCAACAATGAAATTAGGCGGGTCCAAATACAATGGGGAGATATCCAAGGAAAGCACGTGGAAAACCGAAGAGAAGATGAAGACTTCTCATCCTAAGCTTTTCTTTGGTAAACTTTCTCTCTCTCCAAATTTAGGTTTTTGGTTTCATCGTGGTTGCTAGATTGGATGGTAGAAGATGGTTGCCAAAAATTTTACTGTTATTTTTTCACTCACATATAATTTTATGCATATTTAGGATGCTTTCATACATGCAAATATGCCACGATCTTGCATTCACCCTATGACTAAGCTAACCTATAATATGTTGCATACATAATCACTTTGCACTTTTGGGTGAGTAGATGGTTATGTAGATAACTTGGTTGTAAAGTGCACGTTGCACTATTTGTCCCTTAGGAATTTGGGGACGAAATCCTTTTTAAGGGAAGGAGAATGTAACACCTCATAAAAATTAATAAGATATTAATTAATTAATAGTAAGGCTAAAATGGAAATTTTGTAAATGTCATAATTTGGCCATGAAAGTAACATCATTGCATTCATGGTGATTTTCTAATCAACTTTCATAAATAAAGTTATGCGTTTGGACTTCAAACGAAAAGGCTATTGACGTTAAGTTTTCGAATTTAAAATAATTCGAACGAATTCAAATTTAAAATTTAATTAATGTTAACATTGAAATTTAAAACAATAATAAATATTTTAAAATTGATGAGAACCTTAGGGTTTAAGGAAACATTAAAATAAACGTTAATGCTAAGTATAAAAATACGAAACAAATAAAAAAATAAGCGCAGCAATAAATTTTGTTCTAAATATAGGGGACCGGTCAACCTCCTCCATTGGGCCAGTCAATTGCTAGCAATCGACTGTCTAAGGAGAGGTGGTCGACCGGAGACGGTGTGGCGGTTAGGGTTTTGTTAGTACGAACGATCCAGTTGTTTTTATTTTAAACCAACTTAAATCCTACGGTCCAAACGCCTTCCAACCACTATAAATAAGAGGCAAGCCCCCTCAATTTTATTCACAAAAATATTTGAAATGCTGGCGAAGTTTTATTAGTCTTCTTCCTCGATTAGGTTCAAGAGTTCAAGTTCAAGAGGAAAACATAATAGTTTATATAGATATACATATTTCTATTTTTTATTCATCTACAATCTCTGAATTCTGAATCTAATATACAATTGAATTATAGTACATTTCAAAGAGAAGAAATCTGAAAAAGCGGTTAGGAAATGCCATGAATCAAATCCAAAGTGAAGCTGGATACTATCCATGAGTGGGAAATCTTAGTTTTTCACATTTTAGTATATGTATAGTAGAAGTTTGGATTTGTTTTATGCCTTGAGGAATTTTGTACATGAAACCCTAAAACTAAAACCCAAAAATTCCCCCAAACGAAATGTTAATTTTAAAGTTTATTGGAATCTCAGTTGTTTTATATTGAAACAATAGATTTTGTTTTGTTATTCCAATTTGAAAATTTTATATTCTATTCCACTTCTAACTTTTCCCTATTGATGTGCTAAAGGGTTCTAAAAAGAAAATAAGTTAGGAAATTGTGTGTAAAGTACGAATTCTCATATTTGTAGTTTGCACTGCATATTTCCATTAAATATGAATCCTTTTTTCACTTCAAGTTCATATATATAAAAGGTGAATAGAATATAAAGGGTTTAAGTTGTAAGTTTTATTCCTTGAAAGACTTGCTGATTCTACTATATTAAAATAAAATAAGTTTGGTATTTGATTCTATTTTATTAATGCAAGTCTATTGTTTGGCTAAGAATATTAGCTAACTTGTAAGTTATTGTATGAAGTCAGACTTGTATAAATTGGAAGTTTTGACATTTAAAACGACTAGTATAGGACGCGGAAATCTTAGCACGCTTAGGAATATTTAGTTGGCCTAAATTAAGTACTTATAAATATATTATTAACATGTAATAAATAACTTATTAATCATATCATATAGAATAAATAGGTTAGTAATTAGCATTAAACCCCATAGGAAGGAAGTAAGGATACTTATGGAAATTAATCCATAATTGAAGGCGGAAAAGGTGTTATCCTTATATGACCTTAATGCGAAATGTGGTGAGCTATATATACGCTAGTATGTTGGAGAGTGGAATTATGACTAAGTCATAGGGACGCGAGGTCAGTCGAAAGCACACACAAAAGTCCACCAAGCTAATCTGGCTACCAGCAGTGTGACTTTGAGACTGATGTGATACATTTCTTATAATAAGTACCCACGGTGGATGCGAGGTTAGTCCCAATTCTATACGATAAGTCTGCCCAGTTAATCTGGCTATCAGCACCTACGAATAGTCGGACTAATGTGAGATGTCAAAGTTTGGGTTACGGGTCATAATATGTAGAGTCTGCTTCTAGGTTGGGAGTTGTTAGCACCTGTAACACTCCATATTTTTATAACATTATTTAGAATAATTAATTGGGTAAATTAAGTAAAATAATGTGAAGTTTAAAAGGTTGAGATTTGATTAACAAAGGGTAGTCGTGCTATGTTAGTGTGTTAATTAAAATGAAATAACCTAAGTTAATGTGTTAGGATATGAGAAGGGCAATATGGGAAATAGGTAAGGCTTATACCCTAAACACTTAGGAATGTAACTCACGTTCATTTTCATTTTACCCAAACTAAAATTTCCTAAGGCCGGCCACAATTATTATTCTCAAGAAGAAGATTATGTGAGAAAAGCGGATTATGGATCTTAAGGCTAGAATAAACACTAGAGGGGGGGTGAATAGTGTTTTAAGAATTTACTAATTCTTTTTGAGTTTATATTAATTTGAACACAAATGTATGCAATATTCAGACACAGATATAATCACAAAATCAAACACAGATGAAAATATAAAGTAAAAGCGGTAAAGGAAAGAACACACCGGATTTTATACTAGTTTGGAGTTACCCTACATCCAGTCCCGCAACACAAGTACGGATTTCCTTTCAAAATCAATTCTTACAATTACACCCTCGATTTCAAGGCCACGAGGTACACCACTCCAGATTCACAATCCTCTGGGTAGAGATACTTGATTTTACGGGCAACAAGTTCACCCAATTGATTTCCTAGGCTACAATCACACCTTCTCTCACTTGATTGATTTTCCAAGCTACAATCACACCTTTTCTCGCTCGATTGATGACAAAGAAGCCTATAACTCTGAATAGCACTGGGATCTTGTTGAGATAGTGATAGAGAATCAAACCATAGATGATCTAGTTAGATTCAATGGTGATTTTGACAGAGTAATAGTAAAAATGTATATAAAGAAATGTGGAAGAAGAAGTGGAGTGAAATCAGAAAATTATGAATTTAAATTCGTTTAAAACATCCCATATTTATAGTAGTACAACAGCCATGTCCATTCGGGAAAGGATATAACGAATAGACACTTCCTTTGAAATTCAAACTTTTGGAATCAACGGCCATCATGTCAACATGGGTACCTAGGGGTTGTCAACATGCCTAAGGTATTTTTGATAATTTGTTTTTCTTTTGAAATAACTTCTATCTTATATTAAAACTATTTTAAACTT
Source organism: Allium fistulosum (assembly GCA_030737815.1). Lineage (NCBI taxonomy): Eukaryota > Viridiplantae > Streptophyta > Magnoliopsida > Asparagales > Amaryllidaceae > Allium > Allium fistulosum. The sequence goes on from CM060906.1 coordinate 572,819,582, forward strand.
TATAAATATACTATAGTATAGAGAATAATATTTTGGTATATATAAAATTTTACTATAATTTCGTATTTAAATCTTAAATATAAATATTAAAAGTTAAGTACATTATAATTAAAGATAGTTTAAAACCAAGGATAATTTTGATATTGAAAATAAAGATTATTTTGAGGCTAAAAGTATTTAAAACCAGGATAGATGTTTTTGATTTAAAAAAGAAGAATTTGAAATCATTTTGAAAACAAGATATAATTTTGTAAAACATTTGAATAAAAGTTAGTGGATACAAAACGATGTTCCACTAGATTTTTCGTAGGTTCCATCCTACTTAGGGTTCCATCCCTTTAACAGGCTCGAAGTACATTCCATTCCACGAATAAAATGGATTTTAAGATGTCAGTGCTTTTCTAGGAGTTTTAACATAATTCTAGACTCGATACTTGTCTTGTACTATTGAAATCTTAAACTCTTGATATCTTGATACTCGTGAGTCTTGAATCTTGATGTCTTCGATCTTGAGTCTTTATACTGTACAGTCTTCATTCTCAGTACTTGCATGTTTATATCATGCATAAACTATAATGTTAATATTTATATTTTATAACAAGTCCTAAGGTTATTGTCATCAAAACCATTCTTTTCAAGGACTAACAGGTTAAAGCTAGGATTCCAAAAAGGGAGAAAATCAACATCAAATCTCATATCTATAATCTCAAAGCTAAGGTGAATAATTACTACATCCTAATTTCTCTTAGTTTTTGGTTTTAAGATTAAATGATTTTGCAAGTATATGCCATGTTTTGATGATTAAAATTATATATATGTTGTTGATGGATTATATATGTTCATGTTAGTTTTATGATATGTTTGACATGAAAACCCTATTTAATGACATCTAAATGCCTTGATAATTTAAATATAGGTCAGAAATGATATTCTACAGATGGGTTTTGGTTTTCATAATTTTCTGAATTAAAATGGATTTTATATTAATTTTCTAGTGAAAGAAATTGTTTATTGGGTTATAAATTATTTATGGCTAAAATAATGATTATTTGGGTTTGAAATTTTTATATGTTGGAAAACATATTAAAATAGATTCTTTGGAATTTTTTCAGATTTTCCCTAAGTGTTTTGATGAGTATATAAAATTATTTAAGGTATGGGACTTAAATGTTTTATATATTTAATTAAGGAGAAGGTGCATTTTGTAAAATAAAATGATTATTTAATTTTAAAAATAGTGGCAGCACATTTCAAAAAAGTAATTGTTAACCAATGAGAATTTGACAAACAAATGCAGATTAGTTGAAAAGATTTCCATTTTAAGTTAAAAATAAAGAAATCGCATTTTTTACATGTTTCAGCCTTTACGGCAGTAAACCTTCCGACCCAGACCTTCGACAAGGTCGAGAGGTTCAAAGCTTTCGACAAGGTCAAACTAATGCATATGGTATCAAGCTACTTGGTACGTAATGAATTGGACAAAGTCGAAGGGTTCTAAGTCGAAGGGTTGATGGCCAAAGAGGTTGGGGTATGTTTGTTTTATAAACCAAAAGCTTTCACCTGCTTTGCTTTCGAATAAGAGCTTTTGACTTGGTTGCTTTCGACCAGGTCAAATGTTTAAAGTAAGGGTTTTAAACCTTTCGGCACATTCGAAAGGCTACTGCCGTTTTAACACTATTCTATTTTGAAACCTTTCGACATAGTCGAAGGATTACTACTGCTTTATAAATGTTTTGTTTTGAACCTTTCGATAAAGACGGAAGGTTTATTTGTTTTAAAAACTAGTCGCTTCTCCATGCTTTCGAAAGGAAGCTTTCAACTTAGGTGATTCACCCTTGTTTTGTAAATTGAAGTAAAACCCAAGTCTTTCGAAAGAGTTGTTTTAAAGGATATGTTTAAAGCATTCGAAGCAGAACTTTCGACGGTCGAAAGGTTGCTTCCGATAGTTTCAAAAGGTTTTAGTTGAATGATTTCGAAAGGTTTAGTTTAATGGTTTCAAAAGGTTTGTTGAATGGTTTTGAAAGGTTTTAGTTGAATGATTTCAAAAGGTTTTTTTAATGGTTTCGAAAGGTTTATTGAATGATTTCGAAACGTTTTAGTTGAATGGTTTCGAAAGGTTTATTGAATGGTTTTGAAAGGTTTTAGTTGAACGATTTTGAAAGGTTTAATTCAGTGGATTCGAAAGGTTTAAATGAAAGGTTTTCCAAGGTTTCCAAAGGTAATGTTTTAAAGTGGTTTTAAAGAAGGATGTCTAAAGTTTTATAGCTTTCGAAAGGTTTTCTTTTCAATGGGTTCAAAAGGTTTGGAGAATGGTTTCCAAAGGTTTGATGTATGATTTCGAAAGGTTTGAGGATTGATTTTGAAAGGTTTGATATTAGTTTTGAAAGAGATGATTTCAAAGGTTTAGAAAGAGGTTCTTTCAAATGGTTAAATGTTTTCATCAACTACATTTTGAGTAAAGAATATATATATAACATGGTGATATGATTTTGAGTAAAGTATAAAGATTATATACTTTCCTTTTTTAAGTTTGATTTAAAGGTTTTAAATCATTTTGAAAATGTTTTCAAGGAAAATTATGGGAGAGGATCCTTAAGTGAAAATGACTCGGATATTAGAAAACCAGATGGGACTAGTATGGGGCCGCACCCTATACATTAGCTAATAGCCCCAGCTAATTGTTGTCCAAAATTCCAGTGTGTAGGGCTTTGTCATAGGTAGACTAAAATTATGGTTACACACCGAAAGGAATATATGTTTGTATACAGATAGGTTATTGGTGAGCTCGAAAAACCATTAGGATTGGGAAGACCTGGGAGATGATTAAGTTAGGGACAGGTCATCCAGAAGTGAAGTATTTAACAGATAGTTAAGGACATACCGTCTAGATGGGAAATGTTTAACAGATAGTTAAGGATAGATAATCCAGAACTAGAAAATCTAACAGGTGTTAGGTTAATTTTGATTATATTGTTTGGTAGGCTCGAGTCAGGTGAAGGTTAAAAGTTATCCAAACAAAACTTGTGTGTTTGAACAGATAATTCATTATTACCTGATATTTATGTATGTTTACATAATGATGCTTTACAGTATTTAACCATTGTGGATGCAGGAGCATGGTATATGGTTTTATGAAAGGTTTTGCAAAGATATGTTTTAAAAGGATGTTAGTGAGGGGAAACCCGTTCCGCTAAGTGGCATGGTCTCACTTAACATAATTATTTCGGGATGTATAATATTATTCACACTAGGCTTTATGTCTGACTCGAAGTTTATGTTTTCCCCTTAAACTCTTGGTTCCTCAAAATTAATTTGAGTAGGCTGAGAGGTAAAGGTCTTTTTAGGTTTAGTAGGATGATGAATAAAGCTACCGGAGGCATGCAGAAGGCAAACGAATAGCTATTTAGGAGTTGCAGTTTTATGTTTTGGTGTATTTCCGCTATGTTTGTATTAAGTTTACCATGACTATATAACTCTGATCATCCAAAGGGGTATTTCATATACCGCTCTTGGCATATTTTGTATTAAGTATATTTTATCTGTGCCTGGGAACGTGTTGGGATTAAGTATTAAGAATATGGAACAACTATTTTAAATGCAATGAAGAAAAGTTATTTTGAAATCTGTGTTTTGTTTCATATTCAAGTGCTTCTGATATTATAGATACCATTAACATAGCTGTATTTAGTCGCCGGAAGCTAATACTATAGATGACTGCAGCATCTGTAGCGCTTAGTTTTGGGCCTCTAGATAGGGGATGTTACAGCGCCAAAAATGGTCACCAACACTCGGTTGTATGTGAAAGCACCAATATCCAATATTTAAAATCCAAAGAGAAAATATAGATTCACGGAAGAGTAGATTGCAGAAAAGCAAATGAATGTGCAAGTTTTATAATGGTTCAGCAAACTCCGGTCTACGTCCACTCCAATAATCCTTTTATTATACTGTAGGATTACAAATACAGTTATTTTTAGCCTTAAAAAATTAATGGAGGAAGAGATAAAAAGCGATAAAGGAGAGCCGAAAGAAGATCTAGAAGAAGAAGAAGATATCTTGCAATGAGCCAAGTCCGCTGTATTTATAAGTGAAGATGTGCATGGATTGGGCTGAAATTTCGCCAGAAGAACCTCTAGGGCCGTACGACCCGATCCACCAATTACAAATCGATCACACACCATTGGAACGATCGGTGCTGATCGTTCATATTAGCTCCAATGGAGTGCGATCATTTTCGTAGGTCCTCCATGATGTTAGCTACCCGCTCTCCAAATTTCGTATAATTCAGACTTACCGTTTGTGAGATATTGCATTTTCCGTGGAGTTGAGTTGAAAAATGAAAATATGGAAGATCATTTCATATTTTCTCCTTTTGGGGTGCGATCGTTCTGGTAGGTCCAACATGATGTTAGCTACTTACTCTCCGAATTTCGTGCCATTTTGACTTACCGTTTGTGAGATATCGCGTTTTCTATGGATTTGGGATAGTTTTGGCTAAAATAATACGATCGGTCAAGAACGATGTAGACCGATCATTAAAGTTTCTCCAAATGATGTGCGGTCGATATGATGGGTTCCTTTACATAATATTTTACTATTCCCAAAGTTTCGTGCCGTTCTGACTTTGTTTTTGTGAGATATTGATCGATCATCATTGATTTGAATTTTTTTATGGATCGATCCATATGGATCATGATCGATCGATCCACCATCGTCGTGGGGTGCATCGATCGATGGTGTGGGTCCCTCATGTTGTAATGTAGTTATCCTCCAAATTTCATATCTATTGACTTTATAGATTTTGAGTTATAGATCAATCATCGTCGAAAATCGCCAAAACGATCGTCGAAAACCGACTTCAGGATTGACTCGAAGCGAGACCCGAAGTAATCACCTTTTTTACTCGAAGCAGGTGCTGAAAATTCTGGCCCTTGGTTAGACTCGGGTAAAATCCAAATTTTCTCCAAGCAAACATAATTATGACTCCAAGCATGAAAAACGATCGGTGCCGATCATTTTGCTCAAAAACGCTCGGTGCCAATCATTTTTCTCCAAGAAATCTCCAAGCAAACATCCATCCGACTCCAAGCATGATCCAGCATTTAAAATTTCCATGACTCCAAGTGAACCATGCACCGACTCCAAGCAAGTAGCAAATTTTCTTGGGTCCAACTCCAAGTAAATTACCATCGATCCATCAACACCAATCCATCTTCTTTTGCCCATAACTTGAGCATACGAACTCTAATCGACTTGAATTTTGAAATATAGCCTTGTGCGGCCTTCCTTGTCACTCCATATTAATCGCACCTTGATTGGGTTATAAATTGGGGATTCAATCTTATCTGTTGCCTAGGGAAAGTGCGAATTCCATACTTATCCATTTTTTGAGTGTTGTCCATCCGAGTACATTCGACTATCATCCATGGTTTCAACTGTAATCAATTTCCAATCCATCCATTTTAGCCGAATCTGTGGTATCCTAGCCTAACCAAAAGGCATGATAACATTTTCCCCTCAAAACTTGCCTTGTGATAGGAAGTCATGTTTTGAATTGCTATAAATCCCAAATCTGAAATCCATAATCCGTCGATAGCCATATTATCCAGTCCAGAACCCAATCCGTTGCCAATCCAATTCCTTGATCTCTTCAGATTGTTAGTTGAGATCGCTCGAGAACGTTAGTCGGATTTGTAGCCGTTCAAGGCTGGCATTTATTCAAGGTTGATGTTATCGTTCAAGGCAAGTGGTGGTCGTTCATGACCGATAGCCGTTCGTGGTAGATGATGGTCATTCGTGATCGATTGTCGTTCAAGACAGAAAATGATCATACGCGATCGAGTGCCGTTTAGGCCGAATGATGATCGTACGTGATCAAGTGCCGTTCAAGGCGATATATGATCATTCGAGATCGGATGTCGTTCAAGGTGAAATATGATCATTTAAGATCAAGTGCCGTTTAGGGCAAAATATGATCGTTCAAGATCGAGTGTCGTCCAGGGCGAAATATGATCATTCGAGATCGAGTGTCGTTCAAGGCGAAATATGATCATTCAAGATCGAGTGTCGTTCAAGGTGAAATGTGATCATTCGAGATCGAGTGTCGTTCGAGGCAAAATGTGATCGTTCAAGATTGTATGCCATTCGAGGCATTAGACAAGCCCAATCCGTTCTCTTTTCGACGGAGGGCTTGTTTTTGCCTTTTTATCTCATCATTTCGGATGAGGTTTAGAATTATTAATGTTAGATTTCACATTTGAGTGATTTTTGCAATCAAATAACTCAACTAATAAAACCAAGTTCAAATGCTAAAGGGAAAATCAAAAATTAAACAATGCGATGCGTGACAGTTCATTTCTATCTTAGAGCATGCCTAGGGACCGTTCGCGATCCCATACATATGTAAGTGACTTAGCCGTCTTACTATGAGGAAAGAAATTACAAAATAATTATTACGACATGAGAATTACAAAATAATTATTACGACTGGAGTCCAAGTCCTGAACTCCGCCCTTGCCATCATGACCAGTTGATGACGAGCCGTGACTCTGATCTAGGGCGATTCATGTTTCCATTTAATGCGGATGGTGGCTGCTCTTGTTTCACCACCATTGTCCGTGCCCTTACGTATTGCGGCAGTCTGCCGTTCCTGATGTGCTCCTCCATCACATCCTTTAAGTGCCTACAATCATTTGTATCATGCCTGTTCAAATCATGGAATATGCAATATCTTCCTGATTTCCTTTTCTTGTCTTTCGGCTCTCTCCTCATTGGCCTCCGATAAGGGATCTGGCTCCTAGTATCCAGATATATTTGTTCCAATGTTTCAATCAATTCCGCTCACTTTCCTTTATTTATCTTGGACCCTTCTCCAGATGGTCCTTTATCCCGAACAGTGTTTACTTCTTGCTTATCAGCTCATGCATCCTCTTGCTGCAAGAACCTTTCTACTTCGTGGTAAAATTCCCCGAGATCCATCGATGGATCCCGTGCTAGTGAATCCTTGAATTCTGTGTTGTCAGCAATCCCAGATACCGCCGCCATCAAAACCGTAGATGGATCTGGTTGATTCACTGATGCTGCTGTGACATTGAATCTGTTAGAAAACTCCTTAGGGACTCTCCAGCCCTATATTTTAGTGTCGCCAGAGTCATCACATTTTTGGGTCTCGAGATGTGAACCCTGAACTATCTCATGAACCTATCTACTTATTCTCCCCAAGTTCTAATTGATCCATTTTCAAGCTGCTTGAACCAAAGCGTAGCTAAATCCATCAAATATAGTGGGAAACACCTTGCCATGACTTTTTCTACTTCCCCCAGCACCTCCATATGCCGGATATACCTTATTATATATATAGTTGGGTCTGATTTTCCATTATATACTTCCAGTGTTGGTAGTTTGAATTCCGGTGAATTCCTAGCATTCCTGATATTCGGAGTGAACGGACTCCGATTGACATCTTCCAAGCTCCTATTGGGCATTTCGCCTCCCATTATCCTTCGTATCAACTTAGCCATCCTTTCACTTTCATCTATGGGTAATCTCCCATTGTCATTTGCAAACTGCCCCCCGAGTCCACGAGAGAATTCTGGAGCATATTCCTTGTGATGCACATCCATTGTCTAATCAATACCAAACTGTGCAGCACCATTCATCACCCCTTTTGGGATCGATCCAGCATGACTCGAGGGCATTCCCCCATGTCCCGATTGATCGGCACTGATCGTTCTAGAACGATCGTTACCGAACGTTATGTGTTAGCCAAGGACTGCCCTCGGCTGTACTACTCCATCCTGGTGTCTATTAGCTTCGTTTCCTCGGTCCTGATTCTGGTTTTCATCAGCTCCTGCTGCTCCAACTCCATGATTCATATTTCCAACAACTTGAGCCACTCCAGTTCCTTGGTATTGCGCTCCAGCTTGTCCAATCTATTGGAGTATATTCTGCATCTCTTTAGTATCCTTTCTTGCATAACATCCATCATCATTTCCATCTCTTCTCTGATAATGAGGACGATGGTTTGATTAGCTCTTGAGGAAGCCTCTTGACTCCCTTCATGATGGCTCCTATCCACCATCTGTCTCCTTGTTGATGGTTTCACCATTGCTCTAATTCTAAGTTCTCTAGTTGATTCCAAATCTGAACTCCAAATCAGCGGAGGTTAGCTTTGTCAGTGAAAGCACCAAAATGTTAGTGCCAAAAATGGTTAGCAACACCCAGTTGTATGTGAAAGCACCAATATCCAATATTTAGATCCAAAGAGAAAAATATAGATTCACAGATTATAGAATAGGTTGCAGAAAAACAAATGAACATGTAAGTTTTATAGTGGTTCAGCAAACTCTGGCCTACGTCCACTCAAATAATCTTTTTATTATACCGTAGGATTACAAATACAGTTGTTTCTTAGCCTTAGAAAATTAATGGAGGAAGAGATAAGAAGTGATGAAGGAGAGCCAAAAGAAGATCCAAAAGAAGAAGATCTCTTGTAATGAGCTAGGTCTATTGTATTTATAGGTGAAGACGTGCATGGATCGAGCTAACATTTCGACAGAAGAACCTCTAGAGTCGTACGACCTGATCCACCAGTTTTCAAATCAATCGCACACCATTGGAATGAACGGTGCCGATCCTTCATATTAGCTCTAATGGGGGTGCAATTGTTTTTTTGGGTCCTTCATCATGTTAGCTACTTGCTCTCTAATTTTCGTACAATTCCGACTTACCGTTTGTGAGATATCGCATTTTCCATGAAGTCGAGTTAAAAAATGAAAATATGGAAGATCATTCCATATTTGCTCCTTTTGGGGTGCAATCGTTCTGGTAGGACGACCATGATATTAGCTACTTTCTCTCCAAATTACATGCCATTTTGACTTACCATTTGTGAGATATCGCATTTTCCGTGGAGTTGGGATCGTTCTCGCTGAAATGATACGATCGTTCAAGAACGATGTAGGCCAATCATTCAAGTTTCTTCGAATGATGGGCAATCAATATAGCAGGTTCATTTACATAATATTTTACTATTTCCAAAGTTTCGTATCATTCTGACTTTGCATTTGTGAGATATTGATCGATCATTATTGATTTGAATTGTTTTATGAATTGATCCATATGGATCATGACCGATCAATCCAACTTCATCGTGGGGCCCAACGATCGATGGTGTGGATCCCTCATGGTGTAGTGTAGTTGTCCTCCAGATTTTATGTTGTTTGTCTTTATAAATTTTGAGTTATAGATCGATCATCTTCGAAAATCGCCAGAACGATCGTCGAAAACCCACTTTAGGGTTGACCCGTAGCGAGACCCACAGTAATCACCTTTCTGACTCGAAGAGGGTGCTGAAAATTCTAGCCCAAGGTTAGACACGAGTAAAATCCATATTTTCTCCCAGCAAATGTAATTCTGACTCCAAGCACAAAAAATGATCGGTGCCTATCGTTTTTCTCCAAAACGATCGGTGCCGATCGTTTTTCTCCAAGCAATATCCAAGCAAACATGCATCCGACTCCAAGCACGATCCAACATTTCAAATTTCGAGGACTCCAAGCAAATCATGCGCCGACTCCAAGCAAGTAGCAAATTTTCCCGGGTCCGACTCCAAGCAAATTACCACCGATCCATCTTCTTTTGCCCTTAAATCGAGCATACGCACTCCGATCGACTTGAATTTTGAAACGTAGCCTTATGAGGCATTCCTAGCCAATCCATACTAATCGCACCTTGATTGGGTCGGAAATTGGGGATCTGATCCGACCCGTTGCCTAGGAGAAGTTCTAATTCCATACTTAGCCATTTTTTGAGTGTTGTCCTTCCGAATCCATTCATTATCATCCATAGTTTCAACTGTAATCGATTTCCAATCCATCCATTTTAGCCAAATCCGTGGTAACCTGGGCTGACCAAAAGACGGGATAATAGGAGTATTAAGTGGCTATTGTTAGGTCTATCTCCTTCCCACTTATAAGTATTAAATGGTCAAGATTATTGTTTAATCGTGGTAGTAAGAAATCTCGAAAGAGGTCTGCTTCGGGGTCGAGGTATTAAGTAGCTATTGTATGATTCGTCGGGTATGGAAAAGGTTTTTGGCCTACAGTTGAAGGTACGTTATAAGCTGAACTGGAAGGGCCTTCGGGCTTAACATTAGAGGTATTCTTGGAAGGATATGGTTTAGGATGCGTAAGACATATTACTTATCTAAATAATAATGCCCAAGTACTATTATGGTAAGGACTTGAGATTTTCATTCACCAAACATTGTTGTTCGGACCCTCTCCTTATTGCAACACATAGGTTAGGGGAAACGATGTTGATTGAGAAGATGAAGGCAAAGGCGAAGACTTGTGGCAGTCTATCTATCTATTTATGCTTTTGATATATTTTGATGTACCCAATTTCAGATATGTTGTTGTTGTTTTTGGGATATTGTATTTGGATATTTGGGATGATATGTTGTATCTCTACGATTTGGATTTTTATGAAATGGGTACTTATTTCTGATATTATATTTTATCCTTTCCGCTATGAGATTCTAATAGAATAGATATATGCTCTGTATACTGTTCATTGTGTCAATTTCATCAACCAACAGCCGGCTTTGGAATGGACCTAAGGTTCGATAGGTTTTTATTGCGTCAAAAGTTATGCCAATTTCTAGGTGGGTTGTTACAATATCGTCGATCATATCTCTCCTTAACCAATATTTTTCCCCAAAGTATCTCTTAAAATATTATTACTAATATATCACCTGATATTTTTAATAAATTGCTCTGATTTTTGGTGTAGAGTACCCGATATTTTTTGTAATATCAATCATTATTGTAAGTGTTGGAGAAAATAAAATTGCAAATAAATATCTTTTCATTCTCAATGTTTATTTTTAGTATATGATGAATGCAATACGTAGGTCATATTAGAAATCCCAATGCACTAATGTTATAGGTTTAACCATTTTTTTAGTCCTTTTGTCAATCTTTCAATAAATAAAACTCTACTTATTTTGTTATTCTATATATTATATTTTGTGTGTACACATTACCACTGAAAACAAGATCGTGTAAGAGTTACTTCACTTTTTAGTTATTTTCTTTGTTCACTATTTGTAGTTGGCAAGTTATCTTATGAAATTCATTTTTTTGTGTTATTTATTATCATATACCAAGAACAAAATGTTGAAGAACAGTAAAGTTACATATTTACATATTGATAAAGAATGACCTAGAAGTAATAAAGTATCAGATCAACATAACCTGTAATTTAAGTGTAAATTAACATAAGGAAATCATAAATATTCAAAGATTAGAAAAATATTAGAGATCATTGCATGACTATAGAAACAAAGAATATAGTATAAAAATGAAAATAATAATAAAGATGCATATTATATGAATTTCTTGATTTTTATGAGTTTACTTTAAGACTTGTATTTAATGGTATATACTAGTAAATAGATTGTAATCTGCAAATTATATTGAACTGGTATTTAGTAGTAATTTGGTAATATAGATCCAAATATCTAAATTCTTAACATCATTATAACACGATACAATATTGTTTATAACATATTCTACACATGTCCAATATTTTACCGCTACTAATCATGATATTCTAAAATATATCATACTGGTAGTTAACTGATACGTATCTAAAACCAATATTAACTACTTAAGTATATGTCATATTATATTTTGTTGCTATACTGGATAGTTGAGTCATTCGTTTTGGTCTAATCGTATGGTTTTCGGCTTTTTTATGACAGGGTCAAGAACTGGGGTGTTACAATTCAATTATCTTATGAATGTCCGAGGAGCTTCTCCAAGGTAGGCCCAACTAAAAGAAATAAATGATCCATCTTCAAACTACGATATCTCCGTCACTGTAACTCAGATTTGGATATATTTTCGATTGTCATTCACAATTTTTCATTGCAAACATTCATCCACTAGTTTTATTCAATTACTAGAATGTGGAAATTTCTCTGATAATACTTGCCTCCCCCCAAAGCACTTTTTTGTGTATACAAAGCATGTTGGCCATGGACTTGTATCGATATAGGAAAATTGTCAACTGAGCTCTCAGTTCATGCATAAAATTGATAGCAGAGCGTCAACTAGTTCCAACCCTCTTGGTTATCCAGGAGTCAGTAGTGATGAATCATATATTGGTTTCACTTGTAAATCAAAGGTCTCTCTAGACCATCGAGGTCAATGACTCAAATCCTTGCCTAAATGTTAGTCATAAGTCGTCGTCATCATCTAGTGTTCCCTTAACATTCATATATTATACATTAATCATATATCTAGCTATCCTGATGTATAAGTCATGTGTTAGTGCGTATGGTAATGGTTTTTCCCTCAATTGGAGCATGGCTCACAAATCAGTTGGTATCTACCAACATCCCAATAGTAGCAAGTCCAACTAGATCAAAGCATTAACAATAAGTTATTGTACATCAAGTATCAATGTGTCACGTTAGCATATTACCACCAACTTAAGCATTATTTATAATTTATCTACTATCTCCCAACATCCCATTATAGGTAAGCCCAACCGAATCAAGGCACTAATACCCTCCAATCGTTTAATAATCATAACAAAGTCATTCAAAGTCAGAAGTGTTCATATGTTGAAGTTAAGTTCTAATATCTTTGGATAAGATTATCATAAATTTACATTGATCCTATCCAGTCACTCTCCAGCTAGGAGACTTAATGTTTATGGCAAGTCCATCTGGTCACTCTTTAGTGAAGAGATTTACAATCCTACACAAGTCCATCCACTCACTCTCTGGTGATGGATTTGTATTTCAAGTCCATCAAGCGAAGAACTATAACTTATCGATTTACTTATGAAATAGCAAGGAAATATAACTCTAGTTAATATCCCATATCGATATTAGAATCAAACTCATAATATATTTCATGTCTCATAGGAAATAAATCTAAAATTATATCAATCATCGTATTTATTATACTACCTTATTTCATCTAAATTAGATTGCATCAAATAGAAACTAAACTAATAGTCCAACTATGAGTTAGCCTCGGGCTTAATCTATGAGCATGCCTAAGGGATCGATTGAGATCGTGCACATGTGTAAGTAGATTGTGAGTAAGCCTTTATAGTTTTTTAAAGCGAAAACAAAGAAAATCAAATAAAAACCTAACTTCCATCCATTTTACTCATGGAATTTCTTTCTTATGATCATATCCAATATTGTGACCAAATTCGTTAGTTGTAGCATGTTGTCGTGTCTATAGAACCATGATAGTTTACCCTACGGCTATTGGATTCCTCATGTATTGTTGCATTCAGTTTCTCTGAACTTATTCCTCTATCACATCTTGTAAGTGTATGCACTTATTAATCTGATGTCCATCCAGCTCATGAAACAAATAGGATTTCCTAGTCCTCCTCTCTCGTTAAATAGGGTCTCTTCTAGGTGGTTTTCCGTATAGGACTTCGGCTCTTTCGACATCTTCATCTTCCATATGTAAATAATTTTTAGCTTTATAACCGAAATCTATTAGATCCGTTAGTGGATTCCTCATTAATGCCTATCATATCTCATTTGATTATCAACTCCAATGATAATCTCCATAAAAAATATTAATGTATGTGGTTCGTGTGTAGCAACAACTGCTATGATAAATATGGACAAATAACTTCGTAATGATTCCTTCTCTCTTTTTCACATTAAACAGTGATATCACACTCCTTGGTCAGACAATATGAACTCTGAATTGACTTATAAACTTCTCAACTAACGTAGTCTATATGCTAATTGATTTGCTATCAAGCTAGTGAAACCGCATAGTTGTCAATTTAGTAAAGTGCAATGGAAAGAAATGAACTATCACCTCCTCTGTATCTCCCAACACTCATATATGTTGGATGTATCTCATAAAATGCAATATAGGATCAATTCTGCAAGCATATGTGAAACCAGGTGGATTTTTAGCTTATTGAATTTTCGAGGTGAATATGTTTTGATTCACATCCTCTAAATTTCAATCAGGGTCTCCTCCAAAAATTTCCTATGTGATCTTCATGATCTAATGGAATTATTTCAGACTAAACACATATCTAATCATAAGGTTCATCGTGCCTTTATCTCGATCGACTACACGGGGACCTCTTGGTAGTCCATTCTCATGCTACCCTAAGTTTAAGTTCAATTTTGGTTCCTAGCTCCAAAGTCATGTTATTAATGTACTCTCCTTACGTCGAACTTCGATTCAACCCTTCATAACTGTCTACACGGATTGGTATTGATCCTTGAGGTCGATTGTTATCGATCAATAAGGTACAATTTTGGTCTTCTGTTGCTCCATCCATGGGAAACAATTGTCCAACATTTCATCTTATCAGGCTAAGGGCATTGCTTGCATATTTGTCATTAGTACTTGAATTTCATCCGAGTCACAAGTTTGAAGGTTGGCTCGATCCAGAGGAAGCCTCCTGACTGCCTTGACACTCAGAATGGTTTGCTCCAACTATAGTGTGCCTAATAGTTGGTTTTCCTGCAAGTGGCTTCATATTGATGTTCAACGGACTAGAATTGAGTTGTTTTTTAATGAAAGCACCAAAACTTTTGGTCTAGAATGTAGCCCAACACCTCAAATATCGATATTCAAAAGAAGCTAAGTCACTTGAAGTGATTTTAAACTACCGTTCTTATGGATCTTCCTAGCATTCTCATGGATATTTCTTTATTGAGCAAAATAGAATAACAAATACTGCTAGTTTTTCAAATAGATCTAGGATATATTATTATAGAATAACAATAGAAATAATATATATATCGATTCCACAATTAACTTAGAGAAAAAATATAGCAATAAAAAGTAGAATAACATAATTTTCATAGTAGTTCGAAAAATCTCTGGCCTACATACGCTTCCTGACTTTTTAATTGAATTTCCTTTACATTTAAAAGCTTTGGATTTATTCAGATCAGAGAATAAATAAAGGAACTTGGATTTGCTTTCACCAATAATAGTCTCCAAAAGAGAAAGAGACTGATGCTTCTCTTTTGTGATTGATGTGCAATTTATAGTTGTAGATGGATGGATCTAGATGCCAGAGTTGGTCTCGAAATTTTGCATGAATCATCCTCGTTTTCGGTTAATGTCCATGAAAAAAGGAGAGAGAATAGGGCAAAGCTTGACAAGGTTTTATAGCTTGGATCTTATGGATCGATATTTGCTACAGGGATCGTCATACCAAAAGGATCAGTATGCTACATGGATCAATATATATTATAGGGATTAGTATTTGCTATAAGGATCAATATTAGCTATAATGATTAGTATTTTCTATAGGGATTGATATCGATTCATCATTTAGATAAAATTCTAACATCTTTCATGTAAGTGGACAGCTTCTGAAACATCTTTAGCCATTTGAACCTTCTTCGTCTCAAGTCAGATTTCCTCAATACTTGAACCATGTGTAGTTAAATCGCTTAGCGGTTCTATAGAGGTGGAGATGCAAAAAGTTATATCGGGGATAAAGGCGGGATATAGCGGAAAATAACAAAGGTGCAAAAAGCTTTATTGGAAATAAAATCAAATCTCCAAAGTTAATTTATTCTCGTTCTCACGTCATTTGTGTAGGAAAAAGAATTTTTTTTTTTGATCTTACATAATAAAAAGGAGAATATCACAATTTTTGCAGTCTCAACTTGATTAATAAAATAGATTTCTAACTTGTATTGAGCATTTCGGCTGTAAACATAGGTCTTTACCCTAACTTTGTTAAATTTGTTTAAAAGAGATCTAGTCAAATTAATCATTTTGTATCACTAAAGCAGGTGCTAATAACCAGTGATTTAGCGGATGTAGTAGATAATGGTGGAGCTTTAAGCAGATCTACTATTTAATAGTACTAAATTGAAAAAGCATAGTTGTTGAAGAGCGCTATATGCTTTAGCAAAGATATAGCGAGGCTTTAAGTGCATAGTTGAACCATTCATCTTATATCGTCACATAGAACAAGTTGGATCAGCTCCATTGGCAATCGGGTAAAAGATGGAAATTTTAAAATAAATTACTCTATTAATTTGCATATATTTTATTTTGTTTACATGAATAATATCTTTGTACTAAATCATATTTAGAGGTGATCAATAAAGGAGTTTGGTGTTTTGATTTTGATTTAATCAATTTATATTAAGACTTCTATGTTCATGTATTATGATTTTACTTTATAAAATATAATATATATTATTATTTTATTTTGGTTTTAATCTACTCTTATACTTTGATTTATAATATGTTCGCATTCACTATGCAAACATTGTATCTCTAATAAATATAATAGATTAACCTAGGGTATACATAAATAAATATATGGCATACATCAATAATTAACCATTGGGATATACGGTTAACATATAAAACATAATGTCAAAGGTTGATAATAATGTCACATACATATACAAATATATATATACACACACAAACACGCATTACATTAGTAAATATGATTTTATTCGATTGCTAAAAAGTTTACTAATATATATACATAATATTATTATTTTCGGCATATATATAATTATATTTATAATAATTTTATTGTATTTATTAAATTTAAATATTAAAACTCTATGTGTGCATGTGTATTAAATAAATTTTTACATTTACATATACTTTGTTTAAAATTTGAATTTTATATAATTTTGACTTTTTAAAACAAAAAATGTTCTTATATTCAGAAGGCCATGAGCAAATCAATCAATTTTCTAAATTTATAAACTGTGTATGTGTGTGTGTATACATATAAAATCCAAAAATATATTTTTTCTAAAACCAAAAAGATTTTATTCAAGTCGTGAATTAAAGAAATTTTAAAAATAATATATATATATATATATATCTTTGTGTATGTGTATCAAACTCATATACAATTTGTTTATAATTCGGAATTAAGTGTATATATTTTTTATAATATATATATATATATATATATTAAAATATATGTATAAATTATAATATATATATATATATTATAATATATATATATATTATAATATATATATATATTGTAATATATATAATTTTAATAGTTTTAAATATTAAATTTAGTTTCAATTTCCTTTTATTTGTGTCAAATATAAAATGTGGGGAAGCATGCATATATGAATTAATTTGTTAAATATGGAGTTTACATTTTTATGACCATGCCACTTATAGACACTTGGGTTTTTAATAAGCTCCTTCTCCAAAATCTTAGTTCTTTCTTCTACAGGCTGCAATTCTAGCTAAAAGGCATTAACAATTTTGTCAGTGGCGACTAGGGTTTGATTGTATATGAAGAAATTGAAGAGTGTGGCTATTTACAACCAACCAAATAAAAATATTTTGCACTCCTTTCTCCTGATCAAGAGACAAAGTCTCCATCCCCAGCCTCTCCTATTGTTTGGCCACACTCTCTCTTTTTCTAGGCTTCCAGACCACGAGCCTAATCAATTTAACATTTAAATTAGTTATTCAATTAATTTATTAATCCCGTATCTTAATTAAGTCAATGTATAACAATTATACACTGATTTAATTAATTTTAAGGCTTTAAATAAATAATTAAAATGCCATAAAATTCAATACAACATTTGTATTAAATTTATTATTAATTTTTAAATTTTAGAAATTATTTTAAACTTGTTGAACTCGGAAACAAGCTAACAACATGGTTGTGTTGACTCCCTGATGTGAACTCGATCCTCGATCAATATATAAACAATTTAAATGTTGAAGCCTATATAGATTTTGTTGAAGAACGATATTAGGCACAACTACTAACTTTTGTATATCACTTAGATGAAATTCAATTTCTGATCTTTACTTAAGCTAAACCTTGTAACGATATTTTGTCAACGTTTTCTTTTTTCTTTTCATCATTGTCGTATTACTAAGACATCTACAGTTTGGTCTAAGGTCAAAAACTCTAATAGTTAATGTAGATAATTGCATAGACCACTTTAAAGTCCTTAGTTCAATCTATTAAAATTTATTGATGAATAGATTTACTCAAGCCAAAGATTTGATTTTAGTTAAATACCAATTATGGAGATACTAATTGTTTACGACAAAGGAGATGAATCCTCCCTTGAGTTGTGTTTCTCTTTAAGTAGTTCAACTTGGACATAACTATGGTCATAACATGATTGCCTTGTCATGTTTTTAATCATAATCAAAGTACAACCTAACTACTTAAGATCGACAATGCCCTTATGTCTAAGACTACTGACGTAGTTGTAATGATATCTTCTAGTTTGACTTAGTTGTATTAACCTATAGAAGATTCTCATTGAGTCATTCTGTGATTATTTCAAACAAATGCAAGTATGCAACCCCTTGGTTTTTCTAATGACCATGGGTAATTCTCCTTCCATTGTATGGAGAGGGTTATGTAACTAGTCTCAATAGATGTATTGATATTTATTTCTCAATGCATCTTGACTAGGAACATTTAAGGACTAAGTATTTATATATCAATTCAAAACTCATGGCTACAAACACACCCATAACTACAATTAATAAAATACTTCTCCTAAGGATTTCGTACTTATATATGGTTAGTGTATTATATTATTGCTTATATTTCTATATAACAACATATACAAAAGAAAAAAAACCAAAACCATACTTACTACGAAAAAGATTATCTACAATAATTAAGTTACATAACTATTTACATAATTTCCTCTAGGGAACATCCTTAACTCTATTGACCTCCCACTTACACTTGAGGTTAATTATGGAGCCTTATGCCCATGCCTCTAAGAAGTCTACAAAAATTAAACTAAGAAAGTGCCTTAGTGAATGGATCTATGATGTTATCTTTTGTATCTACTTTCACGATCATAATATCTCCATCATTGATAATATGCCTTATCATGTAGAACTTGCATATGATGTTTATCAACTTCTTGTGAGCTCGTAGTTTGTTAGCAATCTGTAATGCCGTATTATTGTCGTGATATTTCAACATCAGGCCTTCAACGCTTTGGATTACTCATAGCTCCTTAATGAATTTAGGCATCCACACGGCTTCTTTTGTGGCATCCTTCAAGGAATATACTCAACTTCCATGGTTAAATCAGTTATAACTTCTTGTTTGGAACTTTTGCAACTAACTCCTTCTCCATTGAGAATAAATACCAAACTCGAGACTGATTTTTTTACCATCGACATCACTCTAAAAACTCGAGTTTGAGTAACCCTTGATAAGGAGTTCATTGTTTCCATATATAAGAAATAAATCCATAGCATTTCTTACATACATAAGCATAACCTAAACCATTTTCTAATGATTTTATCCCAGATTTGATTGATACCGGCTAATTAGGCCCAATGTAAAAGAAACATATGGTCGAGTACATAAAAGAGCGTACGTGATGGATCCTACTAATGATTCATAAGCAAACCTATATGTAACACTCAGTAAAATTAATGATAATTAATACATAATTAATAAGGGTCCAGAAATGGAACTAGAGAAAACATTATGTTCGAGGCGATTTTTTAAACAACTTTCATATTTGGAGTTTTGCGATCGGAGCTCAAACGAAAAATTTATCAGCATTTGAAGTTTCCAAGGAAAAAATAATTAAGAAGGAAAAAAGGAAATAAATAACATTAAATATAGGATCTCAACAATCGACCCCCTCCTTAAACCGATCGACCGCCTATGGGGGAGCGGTTGATCGGTTCAAACGTGGCAGCTAAGGTTTAAACCTTGGCCTACAAGTCGAATTTAATTATTGTAATCTAACCATTACAATTGATTCGTGTGTCAATAAATAAAGACCTAACCCCTCACTTCTCCTCTCATATTTTCTTATCCAACTAGCGAAGCCCTACCATTTTACCTTCTCCACTACTTTTCAAAATTATAAAATATTATATATAAATACATAATCGGAGAAGGGTAGACGATAAAAGAGAATAAGAGAAGGAGCGAATCAATACTATGGAAAAAAGGTAATTTTATAATTATAAACCTATGTTCCCATTAACCCCAAATCTCTTCTCAGATCTATAATTCTAATAGTATGTATATGCCTTGTTACACATATTCTTTTGGATTAGAAAGGAAAAGGTGTCAAGTAAAAGAATGGATTCAGATTTAGAGATTTAGAAACCTTAAAAGGTGAGCGAGAAATTATATAAATTATTTATTACATTGAAATTTATATCGTTGGATTTTATTTAATTATTATGCTTAAATAAGATCTAATGAATTGTAGGATTAAAAAAAATATATAAGAATATCGCCTACATATTCAATAAAATGGGTTATTGGAATCGAAATAGTATGTACAATCTAATTTGGAAAAAATTCAGTCCTAAATATTTATTATTGTAGAATGCCTGTTTTTTTCAGATCTATAATTGGGTTGTAAACTAGATTGTCTTAGTTAATTCGAAATGTGAGTTTCTATGTTTTGATTAATTTAGAGTTGGTTCCGTGTAATTTCCATAAACTATCCAATCCAAAATATGTATAAAAGCACATCGTTTTAATTAACAAGGGATATACTAAAAATGGAAAAATATGTATAAGATATGGATATTCTTTTCAGTAATGTACACTGTTTTAGCGATCCGAAAATTCGAACACTTTGTCTTCAAATACCGAAACATTTGAAATATAATTAAGTATTATAAATATGATTTTTTGTATACATGTTAGACATCATTTAATTAATGAATAATGATAAGAAACGTATTTTTGAAAATTGTTTACAAAAATATATTCTTCGAAAAAAAATCGATAATGTGACAGAAAATCGGTTTATTAGTAAACAGCTTTTCGATCAATAAGTTGTTCGAACTCTTGTGCACTTGCCTAATGATTAAATAAACACATTAGCAACTAATAAACACACACCTCTTCATAAATCATGTAAGATTCTAGAAGCTTCCATATCGATAAGAGATATTATTATGAGAGGGGTATAAAGGTAATTATCATAAAAGAGAAGTGACTTAAAGGAGAAGTAATGGGAGGTAATTTTTCCATGGCATGAAAGGGGGTGAAGGCAAGCTTAAAGATTACCATGCTAAACCTATATAAGGAGAGGCATACTCTTAGGAATAAATCACAAATTTCCTAAGCAAAAACCAAGCTTTTCTAATGGCTTCATCTTCTTCTTTCTCTCTAATGTTCTAAAGAAATAGTTGCAAATCAACTCCAAATCACTTCAAACTTTGCCACAAGCCTTAATACAATAGTAGAACACCTTCCACCATGCCAAAGTTAAAGACTCAAAGCCAAGCACTCCTCACTTGGAATGGACGTGAGTTATAAGGGGTTTGGGAAGGCAAAAGCAAGGTGAAGCAAGGAAGAAGAAAAAGGGAAAGGTGATTGCAAGGTCGGGCTTGGACTTTGTTAGCTTGGATCTTGGTTGTTATTGGGTTAAAGGTGAGTTAACACCTCACTCTGAATGAAAATATAACTAATATATGTTTGTATTTGATTGTGTTTAAGTTGTTTGAATTGTTGTCGACATATGTTAAAACATCGGTTTGGATTCTTACTTTAAAAGTAAATGACATATGTGATCCATGTATATGGAGTTAAAAAATTGGAATGGACTTTAATGGACCTGTATTACATATAAATAAGCATTGAAAAAAGCACATAGGTTATAGATGGACTTTGATTTAGATTGGAATCAGATTTGAAAATGCACTTAGAGCGATAGTCGCTATGGATGTAGTTTGCAGTTGCCTTGTTTTGGGCGATTTCTATAGAACATTGTAGAAAGATCCTTAAGGGTTTCTCACAATATTTATAATGTTTTATATGTATTTTGTTGCTATTAAAATCTTGAATAGTAAAAAGTTAAGTAACATCTTGAAAACGACCAAAACCGCACTTGTGCAAAACTACTCCGTTTAGACTTGATTTTTAGACTTAAAAAGTTTAAAAGATAATTAAATTTAAGTATTTTTTTCATCCATTTTTCAAGTGTTTACTAACTATTATTAGAGTATTTCAAAAGTGGTTTGAGGTCTTTATAAATTTTAAGAATTAATTGTGAATTTTTAAAGAAGGGATATATTGTTAAAATATATAGAAAACATGTTCTTTTCAAGTTTTAAAGAAATTGTAAAGTTATTATTTTTAAGTAATATTTGGGATAAATGTTATGAAACCTATTATAAGTATTTTCAAGTATTTCTAAAGTATATACAAATTTTTTTAGAAAGGGGTCAGAATTGCTAAATGGACAAATGGTTAATTGTTTAATTACTTGTTTGAAAGTAATTAACTATGCTTAACACTAAAAGCCGACGAAGTAAGGCTTATCTATTTGTTAGAGTTAAGATTGATGTCTAGTAGGAAAAGAGCAATAGAGTTCTAACCTACTAGTTTCCCTTTTGACCATGGAATAGTATGTCAGAAAATGTTGGTAACGTGTTAATCGTGTTGATTTCTTAATTGTTTATGGAAATCATTAATACCATAATTAACACTAAAAGCCGATGAGGTAGCCTTATCTATTTGTAAGATTAAAGAATGAAGTGTCTAGGCAATGCTTTGATGTAACTAGTGAAAATGTACGTGTGTACTAAGGATCGTGTAATATGGTATATAAATGCGGAAACTGGTAATAACAGTAAAGTAAAAATTAAAGTAAGCACACCAGGAATTTTTATACTGGTTCGAACTTCCCGTTCTACGTCCAGTCCCAAAATACCCTCTAGATTTAAACTAAACCCATCACTTAACCCGGAGGAATAGGTATACGACACCTGAGCAGCCGAATAGGAATTTTTCCACCTCAACAGCCGAAGAGGACTTCAACTAATACAAATAGTTTGTTGACGAATGTGTTTTGAATAACACTGATTGTCTTTTGATAGTACAACTTTCCTATAATCGAATCCTCAAGAGTATATATGTGTGTGAAGATTTAGAAGGAAGATAATCACGTAGAATCGAAGTATATGAATTAATTCAAGGATTCTAGTGATATTAAATAAGAATGAATGCTTTTATTTGCAGAAATAAATAGAGAATAGATTTTAGAATTATAAACAAGAATCGGTGATTGTAGAAATGAATTGAATATGTTTATATAGTTATAGAATAGTTACAATCTTTCATGAAGAGTTTCAATCAAGAGTTGTGTCCATTTCTGTTGGATTAAAGAACATTCCTCTTCATGAACAATTGCACCTCTTCAAAAAACTAGCCGTTATGTTCTAGTCGGTTGACCGAGAAACCTATGCCGGTCAGCTGATTTTACAGATATAAATAAAACGGTGCATATCTGTGCACTGGACACAGAGTCGGTCGGCCGAAGATTCTGGTCGGTCGGCCGACCTGCTGTTATTTGCATAGTGCACACTTATTTTTGTATAAATCAATTTGTGTGTGTGTGTGTGACTACTTGATGAATGATCTTAACAATATTCTAAGACTCAATGAAATAAAATATTTATACTAATATCTAGATTGTAGTCTTGTCTCCTTTGTAGTGTGCAATATATGGTTATTCTCCTTTTTGTCGCATTTGTATAGTATTCTCGTCGTATGATCTCTGAAGCTTGTGTCATGAATCAAAACTCATGAATCAACATTCTCCCCCTTTTTGATTGATGACAATACTTATGTGACGAAGTAGAATTTATCGATATTATAATTCTCCCCCTGAATATATGGCGACTTTTCTGCAAAAAATTTGTTAGCTTTCATACATTTCTCCCCCTTTGTCATCGACAAAAAGGAATACTTACTAGATGTAATATGTAAAAGAAATGCGAATCAATGAATTTTACATTTTCAAACCAAAATAGGAATAATTAAAGATGTTTGCTTAGTACATAACATTTAATAAAACATATTGTTCATAAAGAAATTCTTGAAATTAAATTGTAAAACAATACGATTACTTCTCATCATCATCGGAATCCCAAAATTCTGGACGTATATTTTCTTCCAGAGGAACATGTTCCTTACCACGTCTTTGAGTGTGAGGAGCATGAGTTCCGGAGGTACCAGAACTTGTGTTATCTGAAGTAGACCAAGAGAAATTTGGTGCGGGTCTTTTTTCGGGAGCAACAAAGGAGGCACCGGCTTCGGAAGTACATGATAAGGCATCCCATAAATTTACGAAGAAGCCCTTGATTTTCTTGAAACGACCATCAATTTTTCGTAGCCGACTATCCAAGGCTAGTTGATTTTGTGCCAAAATATCAATGGCCGCTTCCGTACTCATTCCGGGAGTTGGTCGTTGAATTAAGGATTGACGGGTTATACGTTCTGTAGCATGAGTAGATGGTTGAGGTGTAGAATAGCTACGACGCAGTTGTTCTCTCGGAGTCTCACTCCATTGCTCAAATCTAATAAATCGAGGTGGAACATCAGGTAATTTTATTAATTTTATGGTCCGTGAATCAAACATATGGACTTTGGAGGTTTCGGATTCCGGAGCATTGATGATGAAACTATTGATCAATCTCATTATGTATTCTACATAGTAAATATGGAGCATCTTTCCTTGGTTAAAAGAGAGAAATTCATCCATAAGAAGTTGTGACCAATTAACTCGTATGTTCCTACAAATAGCATACAATGCTTTAAAATTTTCGGGATATACGAGATTATATGAACCACCTCTAGGAACTAAAGATTTCATCATGAATCGATGAAGAAGTCGAGCTTTTGGTCTAAACGATGATGTTTGTCTAAAATCCGGTGCATCATCTTCGAAAATTAGATGGCTTATTCGGTCACGAGTTGATATGTTACAATCTACATCGTGTATTGAGATACCACCCGGTCTAGCATCCAAAATGTGGTTAATTCGATCAATGGAAAGGAAAATCGAAGTGCCACAAACTGATGTCCAAATACAATTTTCAATGTTTCTCGGCGGATTTATAAGGTTGAGGTTCGCTAGAAATAACTTGACCATAATATGATTGATTTTCAAGTTATTTTTCCTATGGTCAAGGAATGTATCAAGACCACTTTCAAGGGCGGCATTTTCAATACCGTAGGAAGCAAAGTCAGGATAACTTACAAATGATTCTTCAAAGATTTTGGCATCTTGAAGTTTTATCCATCTTTGAAGAGCTATATCATTAACTAGCCATGAAGCAATTTGTGTATCCACTGGAGTAGATGAAGAAGAGCCACCGGTTGTCTTTGATTTCTTCTTGGGAGCCATTTTTTTTTGGAAGAAAAGATTAAAAATTTGAGAAGTTTTAATGGAGGCTAGGTTTTAAAAACTGTAATTGGGAAAGTAAGAGTGAAGAGGTAAGTTGAAAAGGTGAAAGGATGGATTGTTAAAAAGAAATAGAAGTAGCAGTTTTATACGTTCGGTCGACCGAATGACTGGGTCAGCTGACCGAGCTGATAATCTGAAAGGTGCTAAAACTCTCGGGAAGGGTTCGGTTGACCGACTCAGGGTATTCGGTAGACCGACCCTGTTGGAAATGTTTGTTTGTAATTCTCCGGAAAGGTTCGGCTGATCGACTCAGGGTGTTCGGTCGACCGATCCTGTTAGAAGTGCATTTTTTTGCAGTTTTATATATAATAAAAATATAGAAATATATTTTATTATTAATGCACTATACATCTTATTTGTAACACCAACAACATACATATATATATATATAACATGCTTATCCACCGTTTAAAATCTGCGTTCCCATGAGTTTGGAGATGGAACATCTTCTATCGGTGACCATCTTGGAGTTATTGGAGTTTGAATAGGATTTGACGAGCATGAGGGTCTATAAGAAGGTTCAGCAACATCATCCTTCTTTGATGAACAAATTTTCATGGCAATCTTTTCTAGAAAACTTAAACGTCTTGCCGTGACTTTTTGTTCATAGTAGAGTTCTAGTTGCATATCCATTTGTTGTCGTTGGTAGTGATGTATTTCATCAATTTTTTGTTTGATGGTTGGAGATATTACCATCGTATTCTTCCTTTTTTCTTTTCAGGTGTATAGCCTGTATGGGAGTCTTCCCATGGTTTCCACCCATGTCGTGGGTCTTTATCTGGAGAGGAGAAGTCTAGAACACATTTAGGCATGGGTAAGGTAGGATAGGGGCCATTTTCAGGGATGCGGTCGGAACCATCATCGTCTGGAGAAGTGTATGATAGATGGGAGTTTTCGGAATTATAGTAATCATTGTTTGAAGACATTTTTCAAGTTTAGTTTTTTAAAAAAATTCTTAGTATATGTTTTTAAAAAATTAACCATAGTGTATATAAACATCTTGTATGCTGAAAAATTAGTGGATAGGAACTAATTTTAAATATGATCACAGAATTTTAAGAATAAAATTGTTTGTAAATGTATGATTTATAAGATAAGAACTAAATATAGTTTTTCTGAAAACAAAATAGATAAAACAAACTTTAAAGAGAACTAAAACAAGAAACACCCATAGCTCAAGTAGCTATAACGCAACATCTAACAAGCAAGTCAGAGGTCATGAGTTCGAATTCCGCTTTGGTCAGAAATAAAACAATTTTTGTTTTTCGATATTTTTGCAAATTTATTCATAAATCTTTAAACGAAATTATACCTAAATCACGTCTAAGTTTTATAAAATTATTTTCATTTAGAGGTTTAGTAAAAATGTCAGCAATTTGATTTTCAGTATTGATAAATTCTAAATTTATTAATCCTTTTTCCAAACAATCACGAAGAAAGTGATGACGAATATCGATGTGTTTTGTTCGTGAGTGATTGACCGGATTTTTAGAAAGATTTATTGCACTAGTATTATCACAATAAATTATAGATTTTTCAAGATGACAATTAAAATCTTGTAGTGTTTGTTGCATATATACGACTTGTGCACATGCCAAAGCAGCAGATATATATTCTGCTTCACACGTCGATAAAGAAACACAGTTTTGTTTCTTACTAAACCAAGAGACTAAGGAACGTCCAATGAAATGACACGTTCCACTCGTACTTTTTCGATCCGTCCGACTTCCTCTAAAATCAGCATCGCTATAGGAGACTAATTCGAAAGGACATTCTTTCGGATAAAATAGTCCGAAATCTTTGGTTTTAGTTAGATAACGAATAATGCGTTTAACTGCTCTCATATGTGGGATTTGCTTGAAATCGAGCACATAAACAAACACTCATCATTATATCGGGTCGACTCGCTGTTAAATAAAGTAAAGAACCTATCATACTACGATATAGCTTCTGATCAACACTTTTGCCATCCTCGTCTCTATCAAGATGAGTAGTTGTGCTCATTGGAGTTGGCTTGGTAGAAGTGTTTTCTAGACCGAATCGTTTAATTAAATTATAACAATATTTTTCTTGATTAATAAAAATTCCATTTTCAATTTGTTTAATTTGTAATCCCAGAAAATATGACAATTCTCCCATATGAGACATTTCAAATTCATTTGTCATTATCGTCGAAAATTCCTGACATAGTTTTTCATTTGTCGATCCAAAAATAATATCGTCAACATATATTTGAATTATTAAAATATCTTTCTTAGTTTTCTTAATAAAAAGCGTTTGATCTACCTTGCCAATTTCAAAACCAGATTATAATAAATAGCTTTTAAGACGATCATACCAAGCACGTGGTGCTTGTTTTAAACCGTATAATGCTTTTTTGAGTTTATAAACATGATCTGGATATTTTTCATGATTGAAAAGTGGTGGTTGTTCAACAAAAACATTTTCTTTTATATAACCATTTAAAAAAGCACTTTTAACATCCATTTGATAAAGTTTAAACTTATGAAAACACGCGAAAGCTAATAAGATTCGTATTGCTTCAAGTCGGGCGACTGGAGCAAACGTTTCTTCATAATCAATTCCTTCTTCTTGATTATATCCTTGTGCAACTAATCTAGCTTTATTCCTGGTTATATTTCCTAGTTCATCTGCTTTATTTTTGAAAACCCATTTAGTACCGATGACTGATTGATCACTAGGTCTAGGAACGAGTTCCCAAACTTCGTTTCGTTCAAATTGATTGTTCTTCTTGCATGGCAAGAATCCAGTAGTCATCAGTTGAGGCTTCTTTTATATTCTTAGGTTCTATGTTAGAGAGAAAAGCTACATGACCAACTTGATTTAATTGATGTCTGGTTTTAACATTCGTATTAACTTCTCCAATTATATTTTGCACAGGATGATCTCGTAAAATTCTAGGTGGATTTTTATTATATTAGGAGTAATATTCTCATTTTCAGTAATATCATGATCATTAATGAAATTTTCTTTAGTATTGCTATTTTCATTCTGAGTAGTTTCATCATCAGAATCAATAGTGCCATTTGGGTTTATATATTTAAAATTTTTGTCAAATGAAACATGTAAACTTTCTTCAATAATTTGAGTTCATTTATTATAAATTCGATAAGCCTTGCTTCGTTCCGAATATCCAACGAATATTCCTTCATCGGATTTTGGATCGAATTTGCCTAGCTGATCTTTAGTATTCAAAATAAAACATTTAGAACCAAAAACT
Organism: Allium fistulosum; assembly: GCA_030737815.1. Taxonomy (NCBI): domain Eukaryota; kingdom Viridiplantae; phylum Streptophyta; class Magnoliopsida; order Asparagales; family Amaryllidaceae; genus Allium; species Allium fistulosum. The sequence goes on from CM060906.1 coordinate 572,848,081, forward strand.
TTAAGATATGAAATATTTGGTTTTCTTCCATTTAGAAGTTCATATGAAGTATTCTTAGTTAATGGCCGAATAGAAACATGATTTAATACATAACAAGCAGTAGCTACAGCTTCTGCCCAAAAGTGTTTTGATAAAGTGGTTCCATTTAATAAAGTTCTTGCATATTCTTGTAACGTTCTATTTTTCCTTTCTACAACTCCATTTTGTTGTGGTGTTCTAGGAAACGAAAAATTATGGTTAATACCTTTCTTGTTACAAAATTGTTCAAAAGCTTCATTTTCAAATTCTCCTCCATGATCACTTCTTATATTTTTAATTTTCAAACTTTTAATATTTTGAATTCTTTTAACAAAGACTTTAAAATTATCAAAAGTATCACTTTTATTTTTCAAAAAGAAAATCCAAGTATATCTAGAAAAATCATCTACAATAACAAATACATATCTATTATGATTAATAGACTGCACTTGAGTTGGACCAAAAAGATCCATGTGTAAAAGTTCAAGTGGATGTTCTGTAGATATTACTTTCTTTGATTTAAAAGAAGATTTTGTTAATTTTCCTAATTTACATGCATCACAAAATATATTAGTTTCGAATTTTATATTGGGTAAACCTTTAACTAATTTGTTTTTAGCTAGTTTGTTGATAGTATTAAAATTGATGTGACAAAATCTTTTGTGCCAAAGACAAGAATCGTTTTCTTTAGCTACTAAACACAAATTTGAATTATTATTAACATTCATATTTAAGATATAAATGTTTTTATCTCTTTTTCCTTCGAAAATAGTGTTATGATTTTTATCAAAAATATTACATTTATTTTCTGAAAAAGTTATATTAAAATCTTTATCGCATAGCTGACTAATACTTAATAAATTGTGTTTTAAGTTTTTAACTAATAAAACATCAGTAATGAGAGGTAAATTAGAGGTACCGTTGCTACTGACATTGCCTTTGCCGATGATATATCCTTTTGAGTTATCTCCAAAGGTGACTGCTCCTCCATTTGAGTATATAATGTTTGACAACATTTCTTTGTTTCCAGTCATGTGTTTGAGCAACCGCTATCTAAAATCCATTTTCCTCTCTTCTTATGTGGTACCTGCAAAAAGTTTGTAAAAAGTTGGTACCCAATCTTTTTAGGGTCCTAAGAGTTAGATCTTAGGAAGCCAAACCCATACGGGTTCAGAATTCCCTTTGTAAACATAATTCTTGTTATTATGAACAGTTTCCATAAATATTTTGATATGTTTATTCCTTATCAAAACCTTATTTGTTTTTGGAATCCATATCTTGATGGTTTTAGAATTTGGGTAAACTGTTTTCTTAATATCTTTCGTAATATTATTATTAATCCTGTTTTTAGCAAAATTATTTTGTTTCTTAAATCTTAGTCCAGATTTATTGTTAGAGGATTGAGAATTTTCTAGTATACTAGAGAGATTCTCTCTTCCTTTATTGAAATTAGATACATTTTTAGAAATATCATCAAATTTTATTTTAAGACTAGATTTTTCTAACTCTAAATCCTTAATCTTAGAGTTTAAACTATTATTTTCGAAAAGTAAAATATCATTTTTATTTTTCTGAATTTCTAGTTCTTCAGATATTGACGAAATTTGAGAAAATAAGTTAGAATTTGATTGTTGAGAACTTTCTAGTTCATCTTCTAATATTTTCTTCTCATCTTTCAGCATATCTACTTCTAAGACAGTTCTATCTAACTTTCTTTGCAACTCCTTATTTTTCTTTTTAAGTTGTTTTGCTAAATTTACTAATTCAGAATTTATTTCAATTAACTCTTCAAAAGTAAAATCACTTACATTGTCTGATGAAGCCATGAAGCACACATTTGCTTGTTCATTATCACTTTCACTCTCTGATGAGGATGATGAGTCAGTGTCGTCCCAAGTGACAGAAAAAGCTTTTCGTTTGGTTTTGTCCTTCTTGAAATTATTCTTTTTACGCTCTGGACAATCCTTCTTCATGTGTCCTTTCTTATGACATTCATAACATTCCATTGCTGAAGATGATGGTTTGATGTTATTGGAATTGTTGTTGGAATTATTTTTGTTTCCCTTGAATTTGTTTTTGTTGAATTTCAAAAACTTTTTGAAATTTTTAGCGATCATTGCCATATCTTCATTATCCGAGTCGGAGTCATCTTTTTCTACTTGGAATGCCACATTTTTCTTTTCTTGTGCTCCATTTCTTTTTGCCTGCAAATTTACTTCGTAGGACATTAAATTACCTATCAATTCTTTTGGTTTTAATGTTGATAAATCAGTTGCTTCTTCAATAGCTAGGACTTTTCGTTCTCATTCGTCCGTTAATGAATTTAAGATTTTTGTAACAACATCAAAATCAGTAAACTTTTGTTCTAATGATAATAAAGCATGATAAATATCCTGAAATCTAGAGTACATGTCATTTATAGATTCATTTGGCCTCATTTTGAAATTTTCAAATTGATTTTTCAACATAGAAATTTTGCTTAATTTAACTTTGTTCGTTCCTTCATGCGATACTTTAAGAGTTCTCCAAATTTCATAACCGGAAGTGCACATGCTAACTCTATTGAATTCATTTCTATCTAATGCACAAAATAAAATATTCATAGCCATTGCATTTGAAGTAGCATCTAGTTTTTGTGTGTTACTCCAAGTTGAGTATTCTTCAGTAGGAGTCGTGTACTCTCTTTGTATAATATTCTAGATATCAAATCCACTAGATTGCATATAGATTCTCATTCTAGTTGACCAATAATTGTAATTTATACCATTAAAAAGTGGAGGCCGTGAAGCCGATTGACCTTCTGTGAAACTAGAATTAGTGTTAGTGTTAACATCGTTAGTTTGTGTGGTTGCCATATTACTAGAAATAAATATCAAATAACTTTGTGATGGTTATAGGATTTCCTTGCTCTGATACCAAATGAAAATGTACGTGTAGTACTAAGGATCGTGTAATATGGTATATAAATGCGGAAACTGGTAATAACAGTAAAGTAAAAATTAAAGTAAGCACACCAGGAATTTTTATACTGGTTCGAACTTCCCGTTCTACGTCCAGTCCCAGAATACCCTCTGGATTTAAACTAAACCCCTCACTTAACCCGGAGGAATAGGTATACGACACCTGAGCAGCTGAACAGGAATTTTTCCGCCTCAACAGCCAAAGAGGACTTCAACTTAATACAAATAGTTTGTTGACGAATGTGTTCTGAATAACACTGATTGTCTTTTGATAGTACAACTTTCCTATAATCAAATCCTCAAGAGTATATGTGTGTGAAGATTTAGAAGGAAGATAATCACGTAGAATCGAAGTATATGAATTAATTCAAGGATTCTGGTGATATTAAATAAGAATGAATGCTTTTATTTGTAGAAATAAATAGAGAATAGATTTCAGAATTATAAACAAGAATCGGTGATTGTAGAAATGAATTGAATATGTTTATATAGTTGTAGAATAGTTACAATCTTTCATGAAGAGTTTCAATCAAGAGTTGTGTCCATTTCTGTTGGATTAAAGAACATTCCTCTTCATGAACAATTGCAGCTCTTCAGAAAACTAGCCGTTATGTTCTGGTCGGTTGACCGAGAAACCTGGGCTGGTCAGCTGAGTTTACAGATATAAATAAAACGGTGCGTATTTGTGCACTGGACACAGAGTCGGTCGGCCGAAGATTCTGGTCGGTCGACCGACCTGCTGTTATTTGCACAGTGCACACTTATTTTTGTATAAATCAATTTGTGTGTGTGTGTGTGACTACTTGAGGAATGATTTTAACAATATTCTAAGACTCAATGAAATAAAATATTTATACTAATATCTAGATTGTTGTCTTGTCTCCTTTGTAGTGTGCAATATATGGTTATTCTCCTTTTTGTCGCATTCGTATAGTATTCTCGTCGTATGATCTCTGAAGCTTGTGTCATGAATCAAAACTCATGAATCAACAACTAGTGCTCTAACTTACCTAGCTTCACTCCTGGACGAGGAGTATTTAAGTTGGAATGTCAACAACGAGTTAAGCGTGTTTGTGCCAAAAATGGTCATAAACACCCAATTGCAGATGAAAGCACCAAATCACAGTCACAGATCACAGATAGGTTGTATGTAATAGAATTAAATATGAAGTACACTCAAAAAATTAAAAGGAAAGCAGTAGAAAGACAAGATTTATAGTGGTTCGGCGTTGTAGCCTACGTCCACTTTGAAGAGTTGCTGTTTTATTGATGATTCTCTACTGATTTACAAGAGTCCAGTTGATAGTATCCAAGTTACAATGGAGTTCAGCAGAGTAACGGCGTAGAAGAGCCAAAAGATCCCTTTTCGGTAGGTCCTGGGCTGCTATTTATAGGCTTAGGCAGCAAATATCTTGCCCAGATCTCGAAAGACCTCTTCTCTCACGTGGGTGGGCCCACGTGATCGATCCCCGGTCGTTTGGACTCGATCCGTGATCGATACGAATGAAAATCGTATCTATCAAGATCTTTCCCAATCGAGCCAAGATCGATCATGAACATTTTTGAGGTTGTACGCAAGCTCCTGTGAAAATTTGGTAGCATTTGGACTTATAGATTTTGAGTTATGATCGATGCAAGTTTGATTTGTTGATATGCTGCCGAGCTCGTATCGATACGATTCGTATCGATTCCTTCGTGTCGATCAAATGATGGTGACGAGGAGCGATAAGTTAGGATAGATCCATCCTTCATGCCGCGTTGATCACTTCCTCATTCATATTGATTGGTTGCTATGTTCTTCATATCGATCATGTATCCTTGCTTTCGTATCGATCAGTTGCCAAGCCTTTCGCATCGATCCGCATCCTATGCCTTTGCATCGATATTTTTAGTTTGGTTTTTTATCAATACCTGAGCCATCTATTCATATCGATGCATGGCTATTTTCTTCGTATCGATCAGGTGAATGATCGATACGAAATATGTCGTCGTTGTATCGATACGAAGTGGGAGGGCGGGATGGATACGAACGAGATGGGGATGGATGCGAAGGGATGTGGTTGGCGATCGATACAAACCAGGCTATCTTTGCTTGATGGATACGAAGGAGGTTGGTGCTTGATGGGTATAAAGTGAGGCTAGTGATGGATACGAACATAATGGATACGAGATTGGTGGAGACATTGTTTGTTGATCGATCCATGGCCTTGACTCGAAGAAATCATCTCCTTAACCCGAAGCAAACCTATTGGCGACTCGAAGCAGGTGCTGCGATGACTTGAAGTAGCTTGTTCCTCAAAGACCCGAAGTGAACACTCTTTTGACCCGAAGTAAGCCATCTGAAAACCCGAAGCAAACATGAATATGACTCGGAGCAGACTCCAAGCAACTTGAAATGACTAAATTTTGATCGATTCCTACCTTGAGCGAACTCCGATTGACTTGAAATTGGAAGGTTGGCTTTCATAGCTTTGCTTGTCGTGTCATGTTAATTGTAGCTCGATCCGGACTCAGACAAAATTTACCAGCATCCATAGTGAACTTTGTAGGTAATCGGTCGTTGGGACTGATTATCTTCCGTTTTTAGTCAATTCTTTGGTGTCACGGCCTTGCCAAAAGGCGGGATAACACTTGCCCCCCAAAACATGCCTTGCGATAGGAAGGTGTGTTTTGTAGTTCGATAAGTTGGATGTTCATATCCTGATATTGTCCTATAAAGAGGTTGATAATCTTACCTGACTGTGAATAGTGATCATTCGTGATCGTATGCCGTTCGGGGTGGTATGTGACCATTCGAGGCGAGTTGTGACCATTCGCGGTCGGGGTGCCATTCGTGGTGAATAGTGATCATTCGCGGTCAGGTGCCGTTCGAGGCGAATCGTGACCATTCCCGGTCGGGTGTCTTTCAAGGCGAATTGTGACCGTTCGAGATTGCGTACCATTCGAGGCGAATTGTGACCGTTCGCGGTCGGGTGCCATTCGTGGCGAGTTGTATGTGCCTGGGGGGGACTTAGCATCATTAATGTCGGATTTCACGTTCGAGTGAGTTTTCGAATTGTTTGTTATGGCGGTTTATCGCCATCTCAGAGCATGCCCGAGGATCGTTCGCGAACCCGTACATGTGTAAGTGACTTAACCATTATGGAATTACAAATACCAGATTTACATTCAAAATGAGTCTTACAACCAAAATGTTCAACCAAATCAAGTCCAGATGCAAAGAATAGGAAACAAAAGCAAAGCAGAGACGTCAAAGTGCAGACACCTATACTAATGCGGTTGATAGTCGTCTCAGAGCACGCCCGAGGACCGTTCGTGATCCTATACATATGTAAGCGACTTAACCACACTAGTGTGGAGTTTGTGACTTATTCGTCATTATTTCAATCAGTTGATAACAAGCTTATGCCTCGATCTTGAGCCGTCCCCAGTTGATGCAGATGGTGGTCGTTCTTGCTCCACCATTGCTGCTCACCTTCTCACGTACTGTGATAGCATGCCGTTCCGGATATGCCCTTCTATCTCATCCCTCAAGTGCCTGTAATCATTTGTACTATGGCCTCTTAGCTCATGGAATAAGCAGTACTTGTCTGATTTCCTCTCATTGTTGGTCGTTCCTCCTCATTGGCCTCCGGTAGGGAACCTGCCCCATAGTGTCTTGGTAGATTCGCTCTAATGTCTCGCTTAGCTCCGAATAAGAGGTGAATCTCGGCTCCTTTTGCGGCCGCTTTGGCTCATCACAATTGTCCTCTGCTTTCTATTTCCCTTTCTCCTTGCCTGAATCCTGTCTCGGTGGATCTCCGCTTTTGACTGCATAAACATCCACCCCCTCTCCTTCCTCTCTCCCAGCATTTGCATCCTCTTGTCGCAGAAACCTTTCTGCCTCATGATAAAACTCTCCTAAGTCCATAGGTGGATCCCTTGTCAGCGAATTCTTGAATTTTGAGCCATCAACTATGCTAGATATAGCTGCCATCATAACCATGGATGGATCTGGCTGATCCACTGATGCGCTTCTGCATTGAATCGTGTTAAGAAGTTCCTCAAAGACTCTCCGGTCTTCTGCTTCAGTGTCGTTAGACTCATCACATTCTTGGCCTCGAGATGTGAACCCTGAACTACCTCATAACCTTTTCAGTCAACTCGGTCCATGTTCCAATCGAACTGCTCATAAACCATAAGGCTGCTATGTCCATCAGATACAGTGGGAAACATCGGGCCATGACCTCCTCTGATGCCCCTAGTACTTCCATATGCCACATATACCTCGTCAGATGAACAACAGGGTCTGTCCTTCCATCATACATCTCCAATGTCGGTAACTTGAATTCTGGTGGATTCTTGGCCTACCTATTGCGGGAGCGACGAGGCTCCTATTAACATATTCCAAATCTTTATTCACTAATTCGCCTATCATGGCTCGTCTGACCATCTCCGCTAATCTATCACTGTCGTCAAGCTGTTGTCCTTGTCTGTTGCCTCCGATTTGCCCCTCGAGTTCGTGAGGGAATCCTGGAATCTTCTCTCATGGACGGGCATCCATTCCTCTATCAACGTCGTGTTGAACAACTCCTCTTGGTATCCTGCTTGAGGTTGGATCAACATGCTCCTGGGGAGTGCCCCTTAGCTCATGGGCTGCTCCTAATGGTCCTGCTCTATTCTGAATCCTGGTTGTTCCATGCTCCTGATCCCTATATCCAGCACCCCTTGTAGTGGCCTTCTCTTGATTCTGCACTCTAGCTTGTCCAATTTGCTGGAGTAGATTCTGCATCATCTCTTCTTGCCTTTTCAGCATTCCCTCCTGCATAGCTTCCATCATCATCTCCATCTCGTCTCGGGTGATAAAGACCGAGGCCTGATTCACTCCTGAGGAAGCCTTCTGACTTCCTTCATGCTGGCTCCTTTCTGCTCTTGGTCTCCTTGCTGATTTCTTTACCATTGCTTTCCAGATCTATGTCTTAAGCCTTCAGATCCAAAATCCAAGCTGTAGAATCCCTGAGTTCAATTCTTAGTGAAAGCACTAAAATGTTTGCGCCAAAAATGGGCATAAACACCCAATTATATATGAAAGCACCAAATCATATTCACATATCATAGATAGATTGTATGTAATAGAATTAAATATGAAGAACACTCAAAAAATTAAAAGGAAAGCAGTAGAAAGACAAGATTTATAGTGGTTCGACGTTGTAGCCTACGTCCACTTTGTAGAGTTGCTGTTTTATTGATGATTCCCTACTGATTTACAAGAGTCCAATTGATAGTATCCGAGTTATAATGGAGTCAGCAGAGTAACGACGTAGAAGAACCAAAAGATCCTTTTTCAGTAGGTCTTGGGCTGCTATTTATAGGCGTAGGCAGCAAATATCTTGTCCAGATCTCGAATGACCTCTTCTCTCACGTGGGTGGGCCTACATGATCGATACAAATGAAATTCGTATCGATTAAGATCTTGCCCAATCGAGCCAAGATCGATCATGAACATTTTTGAGGTTGTACGCAAGCTCCTGCGAAAATTTGGTAGCATTTGGACTTGTAGATTTTGAGTTATGATCGATGCAAGTTTGATTTGTTGATATGCTGCCGAGCTCGTAACGATATGATTCGTATCGATTCCTTCGCGTTGATCAAATGATGGTGACGTGGAGCAATAAGTTAGGATAGATCCATCCTTCATGCCGCGTTGATCGCTTCCTCATTCGTATCGATTGGTTGCTATGTTCTTCGTATCGATCATGTATCCTTGCTTTCGTATCGATCAGTTGCCGAGCCTTTCGCATCGATCCGCATTCCATCCCTTCGCATCAATATTTTTCGTTTGGTTTCGTATCGATGCCTGAGCCTTCTGTTCGTATCGATGCATGGCTATTTTCTTTGTATCGATCAGGTGAATGATCGATTCGAAATATGTTGTCGTTGTATCGATACGAAGTGGGAGGGCGGGATGGATACGAACGAGATGGGGATGGATGTGAAAAGGATGTGGTTGGCGACCGATACGAACCAGGCTGTCTTTGCTTGATGGATACGAAGGAGGTTGGTGCCTGATGGGTACGAAGTGAGGCTAGTTATGGATACGAACATGATGGATACGAGATTGGTGGAGACATTGCTTGTTGATCGATCCACGGCTTTGACTCGAAGCAATCATCTCCTTAACCCGAAGCAAACCTATTAGCGACTCGAAGCAGGTGCTGCGATGACTCGAAGTAGCTTGTTCCTTAAAGATCCGAAGTGAACACTCTTTTGACCCGAAGTAAGCCATCTGAAAACCCGAAGCAAACGTGAATATGACTCGGAGCAGACTCCAAGCAACTTGAAATGACTCGATTTTGATCGATTCCTATCTTGAGCACGCGAACTTCGATTGACTTGAAAATTGGAACGTTGGCTTTCATTGCTTTGCTTGTCGTGTCATGTTAATTGTAGCTCGATCCAGAATCAGAAAAAATTTACCAGCATTCATAGTGAACTTTGTAGGTAATCGGTCGTCGGGACTTATTATCTTTCGTTTTCAGTCAATTCTTTAGTGTCACGGCCTTGCCAAAAGACGGGATAACAAAGCGTACGAATATTGATTTGTATAATTAATTGTTATGACTAGATAATCGATTAGTCGATTATCGAACTTGACCATATATTGACCTAAGAAGTTATTGAAAGGCTTCACGATTTGGTACCAATGACAACCCCTGGGGAGAAGTATTGGTATGAAATGTCTCTAGCTTTCGCTTACTTCTGAGAGAACCGAAATTGAGTTACCCGGGAATTCATCGATTGGTTTTAGAGAGTCCGCTAAGCAAGAAGAGTGTACTTAGATAAGATGACTTAATCCCATAATCACTTCAAAACCATAAATGTGATCTATTTCTGGAAGCGGTTGCATGGAATGCTATAGAGTTGAACTGTCCATCTCGAGGTTAAGTCCAAGGGGATGGTCAGCATTAACATTTCGAATGATGTTACCGTATGGGATTGTCTATCTTGAGGAGTACTCCAAGAATAGCGTTAGTATTCCTCAGAAGACTTATGCGGGGAACCTATGTAGAGGTTCAAGATCTGTTTTAGATGCTCGAATCCATGTAGTGATTCATGATCTGTTCGAGATGATGGAATCCAATTGGGGATTCGTGTGTTGTTCGTGTAATGAAGACTCATGTGAATGATGCCAAACTTAGCCTCGACGTTGGAAATGACTAAAACTAGAGAAGGATGCATATATCGGGTTTAGCTTACCCATGAGGGTATGTCAACTCCATATCTAGAGTATGCTTATCGATATGTTGCGCGTGGGAGTTATTAATGCTTGGTGCTATATAGTTCATCGTTGGGCTAGTTATGTTTATCTTAGAGTATATCATATCTGGAGATATATGATGCTTGGAAGGAAGTTTCTAATCCTTATCATGGTGATCCGCTTTAGTATACTAGGGGCGTCTTCATGGAAAACAATCCATATATGAACATGCCTTAGCAATATTGATTGTATACCTATTGTTGTTGTGGCGTTCACACAACAGCTTTTTGATATGATTTATGTGCTACACTCTAGAAATTATATATCATATCACTATATGTTAAACTTAATGATTGGTTGGTTTCATTTGAGGGGTAAACCATTGCAGTAATTTATACGGTCTCAAAATTGTTCTATTATATTTGTTTCTTGAGTTGCTCACACTGGTTTACCATGCTGATCCAGGTGTTATTTTCCTATAATGCTCAGGTCAGCCCCATGTATATTTTCAGATTTAGCTACGGACACTTTAAATGTTATGGAGAAGAGCTGAATGATTACCTTCCGTAGTATTCTTATTTCCGCTGCATTTATGTATTATATACATATATATATATATATATATATATATATATGCATTGTAAGGATAGACAGTTATAACTGTCCATGCTGATGATAATACTTAGGTTTTAGTAACTTTAATATTCTGTATTTAGAGTAACCCTTTGTATTGTTCCTTTGATATTTTATATTATCGTTTCATTGTGAGATTCTGATGTTGTGTTCTCCCTTTCTTGTTTTATTTCTTTTTCTTTATTTTACCCTAACTTTCTATCTTTTTGGCACTTGGGTGCTCGGCACACGAATACCGTAGGTTTATTTAGTGTCAACATTCAAGGATCGAAAATTCAGGTCGTTACGTTTGATATCAGAGCTCTACATTGAGTGAACACCTTGGCTATGGTTGGGTATGGCTCATTAGAAATAGGATAAGTGACATGCTAGAATGAGTCGAGTGTATTACACATATGAGAGTGTATTTGTATTTTGAAAAATAGACTTTTAAAATATTCTTTAGGAATATCTCTTTCTTCGTAATCCTCTCTTAGTATCTTAGCCTTGAATAACTCTATCCTTTGGTTTCCTATGGCAATTTTGCTTTGATAAGGTAGTAAGAGCTATAAGTACTAGAGCTGCCAATGTTAGAGGTGGTCAGAGCAGTACTGTCATGAATGACGGGAATCGAGCATCGAAGAATGTTGCTCCAGTTGAGGAATCAAGGGTGAATGTCGTAGAGGCGATCGTGCAGGTCAGGCCTTATATGAGGTTTGCTTCACTCTATCGTGATTATGAGAGACTGGAGTGTGAGAGGTTTAGTGGTACGGAGTATTATAGAATTCCAGTCTTGGATCAGCTTATGTGATCGTATATTTGGAGATATGAAGCTAGATGATGCAATAAAGCGTAGGTTGGCATTGCGACATCTGACATATGCAACCATGGATTGGTGGAGTTCTGTTACAACTGATGTCCAAGAGAATGACTTCTCCTAGGGCCCAATCCAAAGATGGGTTTGAGATGAAGTTTGTTTCAAAAGTCGAAAAAACTTTTTTATTTAAGAGCTTCTTGGATCTGAAGCAGAAGGCCATGACTATGGCGGAGTATGATAATCGGTTCATTGCATTGTCTCGGTTCGGGTTAGGATTGGTTGATACGCCATTGAAGAAGAACGAGATGTTCATTGCAGGTATGTTCCCTAAGTTCCAGCAGGATATGACCAATCACGTCTTATGAACTTTTGTTGGTTTGGTGAACATGGCTTAGAGGTTTGAGAGCTTGGTTCCGAAGCCATCTATTTCTACAACGGCAAGGGACAACAAGCGTAATTTTCAATCACCAAAGAATAGACCCTTATTTTCTATAAGTGTGGGAAGAAGGGTCACTTTTCTAATAAGTGTAGGTCGGGTGGAGATGGGTGGATGGCTGAAGCACTGATCGAAAAGTTTTCAAAGCTTGTGGTCCAGTTTGCATCGAAAGGTTATTACGGTTGCCATCAGCCTGGTCAGTTTGTTAGAGATTTTTTGATGCTCAAGAAAGGGGTAGAGCCTAGGCTTTTTACAATTTCTACAACTGAGAAGGGGAAGCAGATTCTTGATGGTATACTATATGTTTATGTGTTACCTATTCATATTTGGTTTGATATCAATGCTTCTCATAGTTTAATATCATGTATACTTGATTGTTTAATCATGCTTGGCATGTTAGGAACATTGAGTATTATTTGTTATTGATTTGTGCTCAACTAGTTTATGAGCATCTTTACTTTTTTTACATCATGGAGTAGGTAGATAGTATTTGTGGGTACATTGAAAGAACACCTTGTGAATTAAGTTTCACAGTTTGACTATAAGGTGTTTGGTGATAATGTTGGGTTAGAAGTTAAAATTTAGTAAAAGATGTTTACTATAAACAAAAGGAAAGTTAGAATATTTTGGAAACAAATATTTGTGAAAAGATTTATATAAGTAAATTTATAAAATACGGTTTATAAACAAAAAGGTTTTAAATAGAGAATTTGAGAATTTAAATCTCGGTATTTTTGGAAATGTTTTTGAAGATTTTAGCAAAAATAATAATAGTATTATTTGAAAATAAATATTTGGGAAATTGGTTTAGGAAATTGAGATCATGATGCTTAGTATTATTATACGAAGTATTTGATATTGGTTTGAAATAATATTGGTTAAATACCAAAAGTATGGTTTGTATGTACCGAACTTCTGTTGCTTGAAAATAATTTGAGTGATGACTGCAACATCATCAGCGTTCATTTTCGAGTTTTTAAGTGTGGAATGTTACAAAGTTGTTTTGATAAAATGGATTTTGATTTAAATTCTGAAAGTATGATTTGATATACAAAAGTTATATGTATATATTATTTCAAAATTGTTTGAGATGAAAACCGGTGTTTGTTAGTCCATGAGTTGATGGTTTTGATGACAACAACCTTAGAATAAGATTATAAAATATAAATAATAACGTTATAGTTTAGATATATTTGTATATGCAGGATTTAACCATGCAGGTACCAAGAATGAAGACTGTACAGTATAGAGATTCAAGATATCAAGATTGAAGACTCATGAGTATCAAGATTATCAAGAGTTCAAGATTTCAAGATAAGTATTGAGTCTAGAATTATGTTAAAACTTCATAATAGCACTGAAATCTTCACTCCATTTTTCTTTTGGGATGGAACCCATTTCTACCTTTTTAGTGGCTTACAAACCCATGACAAGTAGCTTACAAACCTACGACAAGTGGCTTACAAACCCACGAACATCCTGGTTTTGTACAAGTTCTCAAGTCCTGATATGATGAGATATTCTGCAGGAAGAAGCTTGCAAAACTACTTCAAAATGATTTTCAAAACTACTTCAGAATGATTTTCAAAACTGCTTTTCAAAATGTTTTAGCCTTAAAAATTATCTTTTCAAATGATTTTCAAAAAGATGTTTTAGCCTTAAAATATTCTTTGTTTTTGTTTTTAATAAACTCTTGTTTTAAACTTCGTTTGTTTTAAACTTCGTTTGTTTTAAACTTCGTTTGTTTTAAACTATCTTTTAATTATAATATATTTATACTTAGATTTAAATATAAAATTATAGTAAAATTATATATATATTATTCTCTATATTTATCTATGTATTTTATCTATAGTCAAGTATATTTATAAAGTTTAAATAGTTTTTAATATAAGATAAAGGTTATTTTCAAAGAAAATCAAATCTTCAAAAAATGCTTTGGGATGTCGACATGCCCTAGTACCCCATGTCGACATAGTGACAGTTAGATTCAAAAATTTGAATTTCAAAAGAAGTGTCAATTCGCCATAACCTTTCATGAATAGACATGGCTGTTGTTCTTCTATAAATAGGGGTTAGTTTCAACGAATTTTATATCAGATTTTCTGGTTTTTCACTTCTCTTCTTCTTCCACATTTTCTTATTCAAAATCATATCATCACTCTGCCGAAATCAACATTGAATCTAACTAGATCATCTCTGGTTTGATTCTCTGTCACTATCTCATCAAGATCCTCAGTGTTATTCAGAGTTATAGGCTTTCTTTGTAATCAATAGAGTAAAAGGTGTGATTGTAGCCTTGGAAATCAATAAAGTGAGAAAAGGTGTGATTGTAGCCTTGAGAAATCAATTGGGTGAACTTGTTGCCTGGAAATCAAGTATCTCTACCCAGAGGATTGTGATTCTGGAGGGTGTACCTCGTGGCCTTGAAATCGAGGGTTGTAATTATTGAATTTCTTTTGAAAGGAAATCCGTACTTAGTTGTGCGGGACTGGATGTAGGGTAACTCTGAACCAGTATAAAATCCGGTGTGTTCTTTCCTTTACTGCATTTACTTTATTTCTGCATCTGTGTTTGATTCTATGATTATATCTGTGTCTGAATATTGCATACATTTGTGTACAAATCAACAATAACTCAAAAAGATTTAGTAATTTCTTATAAACACTATTCACCCCCCTCTAGTGTTCATTCTAGCCTTAAGATCCATATTCCGCATTCCTCACATTTGGTATTAGAGCAAGGTTTTCAAAAGTTTCATAATCTGATTTTTGAAAAAGTTTTTTTTTTAAAAATGGCTATATTTAAGAAATTTGTTAATGCATGTTTAGAAATATTCAGATTGTCTCTTGAGTCTGCATATAATCAATATTCAAATACAAGTTGTCTACTAAGATTATTTGATGTGCAGGAATCATGCTTTATGGGAGTTGAGTAATTAATCCAGAACAAACAAATTGTGCAGATCAAAAAGAACAAATGGATACTTGATAGTGGATGTTCTAGACACATGACTGGGAATCCAGATATGCTGAATGATATAATATACAAAGACGGAGGGCTTGTTAACTTTGGAGACAATTCAAAAGGTTATGTGATCGGCAAAGTCGGTAACTCTGAAACTCCTATTATTACTAATGTTTTGCTAGTTAAGAATCTAAAACACAATTTGCTAAGTATAAGTCAACTATGCGATAAAGGATATAAAATTAAATTTGAAAAAGATAAGTGTCACATTGAAGATAATAATTCAACCATAATATTTGAGGGAATTAGGAAAAAGAATATTTATATTCTTAGTATGAAAATTTCAAATGATAACTTGTGTCTTTTGGTAAATGCAAGTGACCCTTGGATTTGGCATAAGAGATTTGGGCATTTGAATTTCAAACTCTTATCTAGACTATCAAAACATGATTTAGTAAGAGGCCTCCCTAAAATGAATTTTAAAGTAGATAGTCTATGTGATGCATGTCAACTAGGAAACTTAGAAAAAGCTCTTTTAAATTAAAAGATATGATTTCTACTACGAAACCTCTTGAATTACTTCATATTGATCTATTTGGTCCATCTCAAATTTTATCAATAAATAATAGTAAATATGTTTTTGTAATTGTAGATGATTATTCTAGATTTACATGGACAATATTTTTAAAACATAAAAGTGATACTTTTGAATATTTTAAGAATTTTTCAAAAAGGGTTCAAAATCAACTTTCTCAAAAAATTATAACCATCCGTAGTGATCACGGTGGTGAATTTGAAAATGAAAAGTTTGAAGAATTCTGCAATAAAAAGGGAATAATTCACAATTTTTCATTTCCAAGAACTTCACAACAAAACGGAGTAGTAGAACGTAAAAATAGGACGATTCAAGAGTGTGCGAGAACTATGCTTGCTGATAGTAATTTACCAAAGTACTTTTGGGCAGAAGCAGTTGCTACCGCCTGTTATATTTTAAATAGAATTTTAATTAGACCTTTAACTGATAAGACATCTTATGAACTTATTTACTCAAAGAAACCTAAGGTATCTTATTTTAGAATTTTTGGAAGTAAATGTTTTATTTTAAATACAAAAGATAACTTAGATAAATTTGATCCTAAATCCGACAAAGGTATCTTTATCGGATACTCTAATAGAAGTAAAGCATACAGAGTATTTAATTTAAGAACTAATACCATCGAAGAAACAATGCATGTTTCATTTGATGAAAATTTCAAAATTTTTGAAGAAATAAATGATGAAGAGGATTTAATCACTTAAAACCAAGAGTCAACTAAAACTAATAATGAATTAAATCATCCTAATAAAAGGATTAAACTTTTAAAAGATCATTCTATAGAAAATATACTTGGAGATATGCAATCTATTGTTAAAACTAGAAACCAACTAAGTCAAATGAGTAATGTAGCTTTTATATCAACTATTAAACCCAAAAATTCAAAAGAAGCATCAACTGATGATTCATGGATTTTGGCTATGCAAGAAGAATTAAATCAATTCACTAGAAATGATGTTTGGGAACTTGTTCCTAGACCTGAAAATAAAACAATAATTGGAACTAAATGGATTTATAAAAATAAAATAAATGAGTAAGGAGAAGTTGTTAGAAATAAAGCCCGGTTAGTCGCTCAAGGTTATTGTCAAGAACAAGGAATAGATTTTGTTGAAACCTTTGCCCCCATAGCAAGATTAGAAGCCATTAGGATTCTACTTGCTTTCGCAAATCATAATAATTTCAAATTATATGTTAAAAGTGCATTTTTAAATGGTTTTGTAAAAGAAGAAGTATTTGTTGAACAACCACCACTTTTTGAAAATGATAAATTTCCAAATCATGTTTACAAACTTAAGAAAGCTCTATATGGTCTAAAGCAAGCTCCTAGAGCCCGGTATGATAGACTAAGATCTTACTTGTTACAATCAAATTTTGAAATAGGTAAAGTAGATAATACTCTTTTTATTAAAAGAAATAAAAATGATATTCAACTAGTACAAGTCTACGTAGATAATATCATTTTTGGATCAACTAATTTTGAAATGAATAAAGAATTTTCTAAAATAATGACAAAAGAGTTTGAGATGAGTCATATGGGTGAATTAAATTTCTTTTTAGGATTACAAATAAAACAATTAGATAATGGTATCTTTATTGGTCAAGAAAAATATGCTAAAGACCTAGTTAGTAAATTTGGTTTGACTACTGCGAGTGGAAAACCCATTCCCATGGCAACCAATGAGTACCTTAGTAAAGAAGATCTCTCGAAAGATGTAGATCAAAAATTATATAGAGGAATGATTGGATCACTACTCTATATGACTGCGAGTAGACCTGATATCATGCATAGTGTCTGTCTTTGTGCAAGGTATCAATCCCAACCTAAAGAAACTCACTTAAAAGCTATAAAACGTATTATAAGATATGTTAAATACACCTTTGATTATGGCTTATTTTATCCTAAAAATGATTTGTTTGACTTAATATCTTACTGTGATGCTGATTATGCTGGTTGTAAATTAGACCGAAAAAGTACAAGTGGAACTTCTCACTTTTTAAGGCATTCTCTGATTTCCTGGTTTAGTAAAAAGAAAAACACAGTTTCTTTATCAACAACTGAAGTAGAGTATATTTCTGCTGCTTTGGCTTGTTCTCAAGTAATATATATGCAACAAACTTTAAAAGATTTTGGTTTAAATATCTCAAAATCACCAATTCATTGTGATAATACTAGTGCAATAAATTTATCCAAAAATACTACTCAACATGCTCGAATTAAACATATTGATATCAGACACCATTTTCTCAGAGATAATATAAGTAGAGAAGTAATTAATCTCGACTATATCAATTCTGAAAATAAAATTGTTGATATCTTAACAAAACCCTTAAATGAATCTACATTTACTAAATTAAGAAGAGAATTAGGTATTTGTTCATTAACTGAAATATAAAATATAAATAACAAAGTATAATTAAAAATTAAACCAAAATAAATCAAATAGTAAAAATATTGAGAACCATGTCGACATCCCCCTTATACCCATGTCTACATATAACGTTTTTTTATATTTAAAAAAAATTTCCCACCAAAATTCAAATAATTGGTTATATATTCTTCTTATTTTTGAAATTTTCTTCATTCTCTCTGTTCTCTTTCTGTTCTATCTTCTGAAATCATTTTATCAATGGCCTCCTCTTCCAAATCAAACATAAAATCAACCTTTTCGTTCCCTTCTCTTACCTCTGATCCGTTCCAACGTACTACGCTCGCCCGAGTGACAAAAATAAAGGATTCTCTGAAGGATGCAATTCAGTTAATGACTAAAATTCAAATAGTGCAACTCCGAATGGCAAAAGAACAGGAAAGGGAAGGGAAAATCCTTAGAAATTTGCAAAATTTTCTAATGGACAATCATGCTAATCCAATCTTGATTGACGAGGACTCTTCAGGAGATCATGAACAAGAGGAAAGTGAAGAAGAAGAAGAAGAACAAATGGAAGAAGAGCATGCGGAAGACAACGGCAAAGTCATTTGCGTTGGCGAAGTATGTTTTGACAAGGACAGAAACTTGGTTGAACAACGTGGAAATTTCTGTTTCCATTATCCAAATTGTTCGATCCATGGATCTTCAATTGTCAAAGATACTCAGTAGTTTCTTCTTTTTCGTTTTTCATCGTTATGTGTATATTTGTCACGTTGTACAAAAATGTAAATATAAACATATATATATATATATATATTATGTGTTCTTATATATGATTCCTATATATGTTATATATAAGTATTATATAGGTACTTGGTTAGGAATGTTAGTAGTTTAGGACTAAGTTTTAGGGTTACAAGTAAGTATTGATTATGTATGATAACACTATCATTATAATCATATAGGATATTAGACTAAGAGTTATATAGTTTGGAGTTAGTTTGTTTTTGTTGATGAAAAAGGGGGAGAAATATAAAATAGAAGAGTTAGGCATAGAATAAGAGGGAGTTATCAGTTTTAAGGGGAGTTATTAGGATAGAAGTAATATTTTATAAACAAAGGTTGCCATCATCAAAAAGGGGGAGATTGTTAGTCCATGAGTTGATGGTTTTGATGACAACAACCTTAGAATAAGATTATAAAATATAAATACTAACATTATAGTTTAGATATATATGTATATGCAGGATTTAACCATGCAGGTACCAAGAATGAAGACTGTACAGTATAGAGATTCAAGATATCAAGATTAAAGACTCATGAGTATCAAGATTACCAAGAGTTCAAGATTTCAAGATAAGTATCGAGTCTAGAATTATGTTAAAACTTCATAATAGCACTGAAATCTTCACTCCATTTTTCTTTTGGGATGGAACCCATTTCTACCTTTTTAGTGGCTTACAAACCCACGACAAGTAGCTTACAAACCTACGACAAGTGGCTTACAAACCCACGAACATCCTGGTTTTGTACAAGTTCTCAAGTCCTGATATGATGAGATATTCTGCAGGAAGAAGCTTGCAAAACTACTTCAAAATGATTTTCAAAACTACTTCAGAATGATTTTCAAAACTGCTTTTCAAAATGTTTTGGCCTTAAAAATTATCTTTTCAAATGATTTTCAAAAAGATGTTTTAGCCTTAAAATATTCTTTGTTTTTGTTTTTAATAAACTCTTGTTTTAAACTTCGTTTGTTTTAAACTTCGTTTGTTTTAAACTATCTTTTAATTATAATATATTTATACTTAGATTTAAATATAAAATTATAGTAAAATTATATATATATTATTCTCTATATTTATCTATGTATTTTATCTACAATCAAGTATATTTATAAAGTTTAAATAGTTTTTAATATAAGATAAAGGTTATTTTCAAAGAAAATCAAATCTTCAAAAAATGCTTTGGGATGTCGACATGCCCTAGTACCCCATGTCGACATAGTGACAGTTAGATTCAAAAATTTGAATTTCAAAAGAAGTGTCAATTCGCCATAACCTTTCATGAATAGACATGGCTGTTGTTCTTCTATAAATAGGGGTAAGTTTCAACGAATTTTATATCAGATTTTCTGGTTTTTCACTTCTCTTCTTCTTCCACATTTTCTTATTCAAAATCCTATCATCACTCTGCCGAAATCAATATTGAATCTAACTAGATCATCTCTGGTTTGATTCTCTGTCACTATCTCATCAAGATCCTCAGTGTTATTCAGAGTTATAGGCTTTCTTTGTAATCAATAGAGTAAAAGGTGTGATTGTAGCCTTGGAAATCAATCAAGTGAGAAAAGGTGTGATCGTAGCCTTGAGAAATCAATTAGGTGAACTTGTTGCCCGGAAATCAAGTATCTCTACCCAGAGGATTGTGATTCTGGAGGGTGTACCTCGTGACCTTGAAATCGAGGGTTCTAATTGTTGAATTGCTTTTGAAAGGAAATCCGTACTTAGTTGTGCGGGACTAGATGTAGGGTAACTCCGAACCAGTATAAAATTTGATGTGTTCTTTCCTTTACTGCATTTACTTTATTTCTGCATATGTGTTTGATTCTGTGATTATATCTATGTCTGAATATTGCATACATTTGTGTACAAATCAACAATAACTCAAAAAGATTTAGTAATTTCTTATAAACACTATTCACCCCCCTCCTCTAGTGTTCATTCTAGCCTTAAGATCCATATTCCGCATTCCTCACAGTGTTTAGTTCCAAAAAATTTCTTGTTAAGTTATTTCATGGACACATATAGCCTATGCATTAGGAAAGTATGGTTTGTGCATCATGATATGATATTTTGTTTGATAGCTTTCATTTTTTTAAAGTGAAATGGAATTTTTCGATGGTTTTGGATAGCCGGGAACTTCCGGATTATTATAGAACTTGAAGCTAATTGTTTTTGAAAATATAAAGTTGAGTTTATATAACACTTGAATTAAGAAGGTAGTAAGTTAAAACAAGTTTACATTTGTTAAACATATTTGTTAAACCAAAACAAAGTGATGTTTTGTATATGCTCTTAGGATGAAATGGAGTATTATACGAGTATGAACTTAAGTTATAAAACATGTATAAACTTGAATTTTTGTTTTATGAAATGATTTATAAATGGTTTAGGTATTGTATGGCATACTATTTGTATAAATGAATGTGATTAAAAAGGAATTGGTGTAGTTAAGAAACCAATAGGATAAATAAATAAGTTATACATAGATTGTAACGACCCGTATTTTTATGGATCGAAAAGTTCGTAAAAATCTGGAATTCTTAGCGTTGTTAAGTCGTTTCAGATTTTGGACAGAATTTTGTTCAAGTCCTAAGTCGTGACCGACTTATAGATTGGACGACTTAAGGGAAGGAAGACTTAAGTCGGTGATGACTTAAGAGTTAGATCGTTTGGTAGCTTAAGTCGTGAGCGACTTAGGAGCGTGTCAGGGTTAGGTCGTAAGATCTATTAAGCCTAGGTTGTGGGATAGGTTAGGTCGTTTGACCGACCTAAGTATTTGACCGACCTATAGGATAGGCGACCTAAGGTTTTGAGCGACCTAAGGGATAGGTCGGCAGCGACCTAAGGAGAACCAGTAGTTAGCGAGTTAGTGATGTTAGGTCGTATCCTAGCTAAGAGTTAGGTCGTAGGCGACCTAAGATAGTTAGGTCGCGTGAGTTGTTAGGTCGCGACTTATGGTAAGTCGTAGGTCGAAGGGTTGTTAGGTCGCAAGGAAGCAATCTGTGTTAGGTCGCACATTCGCTAGGTCGTAAGTCGTGTCCCAGTTGGATTGTGTATGGTTAGGTCGCGACTTTGTTAAGTCGCAATGGTGCTAAGTCGTTAAGTCGTCCAGATGACTTAGGAGGGAATGCGCGCATGTGTTAGGTCGCGCCTGTTGCTAAGTCGGTAGGTCGTAACCTCGTTAAGTCGTAGGTCGGCTACCGTGTTAAGTCGCGCGCACGTATTATGTCGTATACCCAGTTAAGTCGTAGGTCGGCTACCGGGTTAAGTCGCGCATCTGTTAAGTCGCGTGGGTGTTAGGTCGTTAGGCCGGAGCTGTTGTTAAGTCGCGCACTTGTTAAGTCGTAGGTCGCGCGCGCATTCTTAAGTCGTAGGTCGTTGAGGCAGTTAGGTCGTGAGGTGGAGAGAGGGTTAAGTCGGAGACGACTTAAGGGGGGAATCAGCCTATAAATACTCGTCCATTTCCTTACTTTTTGGGATCCGGATTTCGAAGCGACGAAGTGCTGCCATTTTGAGAGCTCGACTTCTACACTTCTTCACTTCTTTTCTCCACTCTAATCTAGTGATTCCATCCATCCAAGTTGAAGATCAAATTGAAGATTCAAGAGCTTAGATTGAAGATCTACATCCATTGAAGTGAGATTTCATCGTTTGAAGCGGATTGGTGATAGATCGAGCTAGATCCTTCGCTGTCCAGATCTGAAGTGTGTTGATTTGGGGTTGTTTAGGTGATTTGGTGAGTGGTGATTATCTCTCACATGGATCCAAAGGAGTATATCAGATCGTTGGCTTGATTTGGTGTTAAAGTAGAGATTTCCATGCATTTTCCTAATCATATGTGTAGATCCATATAGATCCATTGCTCATGATGATTTGACATCCATTTTACCACATGTTAACCTATGCAAGTTCATTCATCAAGATTATAGAGACATTGCTCATGTTTTCATGCTTGTTAGACTTTCGACTCTTTATTTACGAAATTGCCATTATTGTTATAATTGTCAATTTAGATCAAATTTGAATGCTTGATTACTTGGATTAATGTTTGACTTGATTGATTGCTATGAATTAGATGATTGATGATTTGATTTAGACCGAAGATGATTCAAAGCTAAGGGAAAGGCTCTTGAATTGGAAAAGCTGCTAGTGGCATATGTAGCGGATGATGAAGCTCTTATGCATAGATTTGATGATGATGATGTTGAGATGAAGCTTTGCGAGGATGTGATGAAGCGAGGCATGATATGAGATAGTCTTGGTCTAATCCAGACGGGATCATTCCAAGCATGTTGATAACTCGGTGATATGGTTCGAGTTGAGGATAATGGTTGGCTCGAGAGGCGCTTGAGCTAGTATGAAAATAGTCGTCGAGGAGGATGACTAGAAGGCTGAGGTATCATCGTTGTTGAAGGTTCTAGCATGCTCAAAGCAAGAGTACGTTGGGCAGATTCGATAGTCCCTGAAGGCTACTGATTGGGTAGTCAAGTACTCTGGGCAGATTCGATAGTCCTAGGCACGGGTCACGATGACGTGCAGAGTTATGTCTAGAACCGGGGTTTCCATTAGCCCTTGACGGACGGATGAAAGAATGAGCCGGTCATTCAATTAACGATGATATCGAAGCAATGATAACAGTGATAGCGAGAGTCATGGATGTTTGGTTGTATCGTCATTCGGTCTCAAGAGCGGTATTTTCTGGGTGCTTATCTGATCTTGGTTTAGGCCTTGGGGGTTTGTACTTGGAAAACATCGCCCTTGACTCGAGTGATAATTGCTTTACCTTAAATTGTGTGCTTTGCTATGTTTGCTTCTACTTAGTGTGTGTCTGGGGGTTATCACTGTAGAAAGAGGTGGAGTGGGAGGGTTGTATTCCTATTCCTTTTCCTTTATGCTCTTTTGGTATGTTGTTAGTTAATTTACTGCTCACTAAGACTGTTGTCTGACTCAAGGCTTTATGTTTTAACTCTTATTGCCTTGGGCTGTTCGTCCATTTTGGGACGGGCATACTAGGTAGCAGGTGACAGGTGCTGTTCTTGCTTTCCACGGTGTTGATATCGAAGATGAGCTGGAGGGTTGCATATTATCTTCTTATTATATGTACTGGGTGTTCCGCTGTTTGTATTTTCTCTGAGTGTTTTGTAGTGAGGCTTGTTGTATTGACTATTCAGATGTTTGTATTCAACTATTATGAAGTTTTATTGATGAGATTCTATTATGTGAAGCTTCACTATATGTATGTTCTATTGTATTTTGTCCATGCGCTGTGAGTAATACGATAGATTCTGTTGTTTTAATTTACCTTGGCAATCGTCCATGGCTACCTGGCACACTTTACAGCGCAATTTCCTAGGTTCAGTGCAGGGGTTATGGGCGGTCGTCACATTTGGTATCAGAGCATTGGTTAATCGATTTTACCCAACGCTCGCTGACGTAACTACGTATGAGAGACGTAATTGTATTTTGATGGATGATTACTATATATAATATAGTAGCTTAGTAGATTTTGAGTCCTTTATGCAGTTGTTTCTCATGATGTGCTGATCATTCCTTTTTATAGATATTAAGGATGAGTCGAAGAGGGAGACCAGCTGCTAGGGAAGGCCGTGCTACTGAAGGGGCTGCTGATTATGCTGCTATGTTCGAAGCTATGATGACTTCGATCATGAGTAGGATGCCAGCTCCGGGGCCATCGGTGGATGTTGGAGTTCAAGTTCAAACTCCAAGACCGGTGGATTTTGCTAAGCTGTGTAAGGACTACACTGCTCTTGGAGGAAAGGTTTTCTTGGGAACAGAATCAACCATTGAAGTCCAGAGATGGATAGATGCTTGTAGGAGGATCTTTGGTGATTTGGGAATTGAGGATGCTACTAAGAGGAAGTTAGCATCAAGACAGCTTCAAGGGAGAGCTTCTGATTGGTGGAACTCTATTACCATCAATACTCTGGAGGAAGAGATTACTTGGGAGCAATTCCAAGTCAGATTTGAAGCTAAGTTCATTTCTACTGCTCAGAAGTCTGTTCTGTTCAAGAAGTTTGTGGAGCTCAAGCAGGGAGGAAGACCAGTTCTTGAGTATGTTTCTGAGTTTGAAGCTTTGTCCAAGTATGCCCGATCGTATATTGAATCTGCTTATCAGAAGAATGAGAAGTTTGTGACAGGCTTGGACAGTTATCTTGGGAGACAATTGGTGGATCATTTGGACGATTCATTTGAGAAGCTTGTGGAGAAAGCTCTCAGGCATGAGAGTCTGTTTCCTAAGGAAGGATCTGTTGTTGCTGTGACCAGGGAAGAGTCTAAACCACAGCAGAGTGGAAAGAGTGGAAACAAGAAGAGGAAGTAGCAGCAGCAGAAGGGTAAGGATGGCCAGAAGAAGCCGAAGGGCGAAGTGACCTGCTTCAATTGTCAACAGAAGGGCCATTTCTCTAGGGATTGCAAGAATCCGAAGGTGCCGATGAAGTGTCACAACTGTGACAAGCCGGGGCATATCAGGAAGAATTGTCCAGAACCGAGGAGGGACAAGCAGATTGTGCAAGCTTATGCTTTGGGGGCTGTTCCATCATCTTCGAAAGCTCCTACTGCTGAAGAGAAAGGAAAGAGTGTGGTGGTTCAAGGTACTCTTTCCATATGTGGTGTTACAGTTAGAGTTCTGTTTGATACTGGGGCGTCGCATTCGTTTGTTTGTAATGAACTTGTAGGCCGGTTGGGTTTAGAACCGGATATTGTTGATAGGCCATTGGTTGTGACTAATCCAGTTGGAGGTTCGTCTTGTTTGTGTATGCTATGCCGTGGTCTGATTGTATCGAGTCATGATTGCTCTTTTGTTTGTAATTGTTTTGTTCTGAACTTTGCGGGGTTCGGAATTATTTTGGGTATGGACTGGCTTAGGAAGTATGCGGCAAAGGTTGATTGTGAAAGGTTGGAGGTGACAGTCGAGAATGTGGAGGGGCGAAAGATTGTGATATGATGTAAGCATGAAGAAGGCGTCTTCATGAGCTTCATGTATTCGTTGGTTGTTCCACGGGATGGACTATCATCTGTGCCAATCGCTAATGGATTTGAGGATGTCTTTGACGAGGTCGAAGGGTTACCGCCGCATAGAGAGATCGATTTTCGTATAGATCTAGTTGAAGGAGCCAGACCTATTGTGATTCCTCTTAGGCGGATGGCGCCTAGGGAACAACAAGAGTTGAGGGTGCAAGTTGATGATCTTTTGCAGAAAGGATTCATTCGGCGTAGTGTGTCCGAATGGGGTGCACCAGTTGTGTTTGCAACCAAGGCAGATGGGTCGTTGAGGTTGTGTGTGGATTATCGTGAGCTGAATAAGGTGACTAAGAAGAACAAGTATCCATTGCCGAGAATAGATGACTTGTTTGATCAGCTTCACGAGGCTAAGGTGTTTTCTCAGATGGATTTGGCAACGGGATTTCACCAGTTAAGAGTGGCTAAGGATAGTGTGTCGAAGACTGCTTTTAGGACACCATCCGGTTTCTTTGAGTGGCTGGTAATGCTATTTGGATTGACTAACGCGCCAGCATATTTTGTGGATCTTATGAATAGAGTGTTCAGAGATCAGTTGAACAAGTTCGTGCTAGTGTTCGTGGATGATATTCTGATTTATTCCAGAACTGAAGAAGAGCACAAGACGCACTTGCGCATTGTTTTGGAAATCTTACGGAAACATAAGCTGAAGGCTAAGTTTTCGAAGTGTCACTTATGGAAGAGTGAAGTGAGGTTCTTAGGTCATGTTATCTCTGGAAATGGAATAGCGGTTGATCCCGCTAAGGTGGCAGCAATCCAGGATTGGGTTAGACCTAAGAATGCATCTGATGTGAGAAGTTTTCTTGGATTAGCAGGATATTATCGACGGTTTATCAAAGACTTCTCCAAGGTGGCTGCACCATTGACAGGATTGACGAAAAAGAACCAAGTGTTCAGATGGGAAGATAAGTGTGAGCAAGCTTTCGGAATCCTGAAAGAGCGACTGATAAGTGCTCCTGTTTTGACTATTCCTAGTGGGAATGATGAGATGGTGGTTTACACCGACGCATGTGGTACTGGACTTGGAGTAGTGCTGATGCAGAGGGATAAAGTTGTTGCGTATGCCAGTCGACAACTGAAGCCGCATGAAAGGAATTACCCGACTCATGATTTGGAGTTAGCGGCGATTGTTTTTGCTCTAAAGATATGGAGACATTATCTATTGGGAGTTCGATTCGAGTTGTTTACGGATCATAAGTCGTTGAAGTATCTTTTCTCCCAAAAGGATTTGAATCTTCGGCAGCAACGTTGGCTAGAGTTTTTGGCATCATATGACTTTGGTATAGCCTATACTCCGGGAAAGCGTAACGCAGTGGCAGATGCGTTAAGTCGAAGACATGCAGGATTGGGAGCCATGTTTTCAGAATGGAAGAATCTTGAGTATTTAGCTTGATTCGACTTCAGGCCTAGATGTGAATTGGAACCTGAGATGTTGGCAAACTTATCGATAAGACCGACTCTTGTGGAAAGGATTGGCGAGATCCAAAAGCGAGACGATAAGCTTGTCAAGATTATCGGTGATTTGGAATCTGGATTGGATCCAGAAAAGGATAAAGGATTCGAGGTCGATCGAGAGGGTTGGCTTCGAAAGCAAGGACGACTAGTTGTTCTCGATATAGATGAATTGAGGAGTGAAGTTCTGAAGGAAAGTCATCACTCGAAGCTGACAATTCATCCAGGTGGAAATAAGATGTATCGGGATATGAAGAGAACCTACTACTGGGAAGGTATGAAGAAGGATGTTGGAAATTTTATTTCCAAGTGCATGAACTGCCAGTTGGTGAAAGCTGAGTAGAAGAAGCCAAGTGGATTGCTTCAACCATTAGAAGTTCCTACATGGAAGTGGGAGCAGATATCGATGGATTTTATTGATGGTCTACCTAGAACAAGAACGGGAAATGAAGGGATTTGGGTCATTGTAGATCGTTTGACTAAGAGTGCAAGATTCATTCCTGTTCGATCGACTAGGACCGCATCAAAGTTGGCCGAGTTGTATGTTAAGTGGATAGTTCGATTCCATGGTATTCCGAAGAGTATAGTGAGCGATCGAGACCCATTGTTCACTAGTGGATTTTGGAAGAGCTTCCAGGAAGTTTTGGGAACCGAGTTGTGTTTGAGTACAGCTTATCACCCTCAAACAGATGGTCAGACCGAGAGAGTCAACCGAGTTTTGGAAGATCTCCTCAGAGCTTGTGTTTTGGATTTCGGAGGATCATGGGAAGATCACCTTCATTTGGTGGAATTTTCATACAACAACAGTTACCAGTCAAGCATTGGTATGGCACCGTATGAGGCATTGTATGGAAGACCGTGTAACTCTCCGACATGTTGGTTAGAGACAGGAGAAAAGCTGATGCTTGGGCCAGAGATGATTCGACAGACTTCGGATTGCATAGAGATCATTCGGCAACGAATGAAGGCAGCCCAAGACCGATAGAAAAGTTATGCCGATAAGCGTCGTAAGGATTTGGAATTCGACGTAGGTGATATGGTTTTTGTGAAGATTTCTCCATTGAAGAATGTTATTCGATTCGGGAAGAAAGGAAAATTGACTCCGAGATTTGTTGGACCATTTCCGATCATCGAGCGAATTGGAAAGCTCGCCTACAGATTGGAGTTACCCGAGAAGATGTCGGGTGTGCACAATGTTTTTCATGTATCGTATCTACGGAAATATGTGCACGACTCGAATACAGTGGTTTCTGCTGATAGCTGTAAAGATTTCGAAGTTGATCCGGTCGATAGAAGACCTCGTAAGCCGGTTCGTGTTGTGGAAACCGACACGAAACAGCTTAGGAGGAAGGTAGTTAAGTTGCTCAAGATACAATGGAGTGATGATGATAACGACTGCACGTGGGAGGTGGAAGAGAGGATGAAAGCAGCTCATCCTGAACTCTTCAAGGTATGGCCCTAAGGTGTCGTGTCATCTCACGATATTGTAACTTGTTCTGGTTTTAGAATTCTACAGGCTAAGCTAGAATTGGATGCATGGTTTGTTGATTGCTATGGATGGTAGGCGTGCAGAATAGTCTTTGATTGCTCTTGTTTGTTTGGAATTTCGGGGGCGAAATTCCTAAGGGGGAGAGAATGTAACGACCCGTATTTTTATGGATCGAAAAGTTCGTAAAATCTGGAATTCTTAGCGTTGTTAAGTCGTTTCAAATTTTGGATAGAATTTTGTTCAAGTCCTAAGTTGTGACCGACTTATAGATTGGACGACTTAAGGGAAGGAAGACTTAAGTTGGTGACGACTTAAGAGTTAGATCGTTTGGTAGCTTAAGTCGTGAGCGACTTAGGAGCGTGTCAGGGTTAGGTCGTAAGATCTATTAAGCCTAGGTTGTGGGATAGGTTAGGTCGTTTGACCGACCTAAGTATTTGACCGACCTATAGGATAGGCGACCTAAGGTTTTGAGCGACCTAAGGGATAGGTCGACAGCGACCTAAGGAGAACCGGTAGTTAGCGAGTTAGTGATGTTAAGTCGTATCCTAGCTAAGAGTTAGGTCGTAGGCGACCTAAGATAGTTAGGTCGCGTGAGTTGTTAGGTCGCGACTTATGGTAAGTCGTAGGTCGAAGCGTTGTTAGGTCGTAAGGAAGCAGTCTGTGTTAGGTCGCACATTCGCTAGGTCGTAAGTCGTGTCCCAGTTGGATCGTGTATGGTTAGGTTGCGACTTTGTTAAGTCGCAATGGTGCTAAGTCATTAAGTCGTCCAGACGACTTAGGAGGGAACGCGTGCATGTGTTAGGTCGCGCCTGTTGCTAAGTCAGTAGGTCGTAACCTCGTTAAGTCGTAGGTCGGCTACCGTGTTAAGTCGCGCGCACGTATTATGTCGTATACCCAGTTAAGTCGTAGGTCGGCTACCGGGTTAAGTCGCGCATCTGTTAAGTCGCGTGGGTGTTAGGTCGTTAGGCCGGAGCTGTTGTTAAGTCGCGCACTTGTTAAGTCGTAGGTCGCGCGCGCATTCTTAAGTCGTAGGTCGTTGAGGCAGTTAGGTCGTGAGGAGGAGAGAGGGTTAAGTCGGAGATGACTTAAGGGGGGAATCAGCCTATAAATACTCGTCCATTTCCTCACTTTTTGGGATCCGGATTTCGAAGCGACGAAGTGCTGCCATTTTGAGAGCTCGACTTCTACACTTCTTCACTTCTTTTCTCCACTCTAATCTAGTGATTCCATCCATCCAAGTTGAAGATCAAATTGAAGATTCAAGAGCTTAGATTGAAGATCTACATCCATTGAAGTGAGATTTCATCGTTTGAAGCGGATTGGTGATAGATCGAGCTAGATCCTTCGCTGTCCAGATCTGAAGTGTGTTGATTTGGGGATGTTTAGGTGATTTGGTGAGTGGTGATTATCTCTCACACGGATCCAAAGGAGTATATCGGATCGTTGGCTTGATTTGGTGTTAAAGTAGAGATTTCCATGCATTTTCCTAATCATATGTGTAGATCCATATAGATCCATTTCTCATGATGATTTGACATCCATTTTACCACATGTTAACCTATGCAAGTTCATTCATCAAGATTATAGAGACATTGCTCATGTTTTCATGCTTGTTAGACTTTCGAATCTTTATTTACGAAATTGCCATTATTGTTATAATTGTCTATTTAGATCATATTTGAATGCTTGATTACTTGGATTAATGTTTGACTTGATTGATTGCTATGAATTAGATGATTGATGATTTGATTTAGACCGAAGATGATTCAAAGCTAAGGGAAAGGCTCTTGAATTGGAAAAGCTGCTAGTGGCATATGTAGCGGATGATGAAGCTCTTATGCATAGATTTGATGATGATGATGTTGAGATGAAGCTTTGCGAGGATGCGATGAAGCGAGGCATGATATGAGATAGTCTTGGTCTAATCCAGACGGGATCATTCCAAGCATGTTGATAACTCGGTGATATGGTTCGAGTTGAGGATAATGGTTGGCTCGAGAGGCGCTTGAGCTAGTATGAAAATAGTCGTCGAGGAGGATGACTAGAAGGCTGAGGTATCATCGTTGTTGAAGGTTCTAGCATGCTCAAAGCAAGAGTACGTTGGGCAGATTCGATAGTCCCTGAAGGCTACTGATTGGGTAGTCAAGTACTCTGGGCAGATTCGATAGTCCCTGAAGGCTACTGATTGGGTAGTCAAGTACTCTGGGCAGATTCGATAGTCTTAGGCATGGGTCACGATGACGTGCAGAGTTATGTCTAGAACCGGGGTTTCCATTAGCCCTTGACGGACGGATGAAAGAATGAGTCGGTCATTCAATTAACGATGATATCGAAGCAATGATAACAGTGATAGCGAGAGTCATGGATGTTTGGTTGTATCGTCATTCGGTCTCAAGAGCGGTATTTTCTGGGTGCTTATCTGATCTTGGTTTAGGCCTTGGGGGTTTGTACTTGGAAAACATCGCCCTTGACTCGAGTGATAATTGCTTTACCTTAAATTGTGTGCTTTGCTATGTTTGCTTCTACTTAGTGTGTGTCTAGGGGCTATCACTGTAGAAAGAGGTGGAGTGGGAGGGTTGTATTCCTATTCCTTTTCCTTTATGCTCTTATGGTATGTTGTTAGTTAATTTACTGCTCACTAAGACTGTTGTCTGACTCAAGGCTTTATGTTTTAACTCTTATTGCCTTGGGCTGTTCATCCATTTTGGGACGGGCATACTAGGTAGCAGGTGACAGGTGTTGTTCTTGCTTTCCACGGTGTTGATATCGAAGACGAGCTGGAGGGTTGCATATTATCTTCTTATTATATGTACTGGGTGTTCCGCTGTTTGTATTTTCTCTGAGTGTTTTGTAGTGAGGCTTGTTGTATTGACTATTCAGATGTTTGTATTAAACTATTATGAAGTTTTATTGATGAGATTCTATTCTGTGAAGCTTCACTATATGTATGTTCTATTGTATTTTGTCCATGCGCTGTGAGTAATACGATAGATTCTGTTGTTTTAATTTACCTTGACAATCGTCCATGGCTGCCTGGCACACTTTACAGCGCAGTTTCTCTAGGTTTAGTGCAGGGGTTATGGGCGGTCGTCACATAGATCATTTTATTTGCATGATTGTTCTTGATCCAATCGTAACGACCCAGAATTATGGTCGTTTAGTTTTGAACATTTAATTAATTTTAAATGTTGAATATGGATTATTCATTGATTTTGAATATGGAAGAATCAGTGAAATGGTTTATAGTTTCAAATATAGCGGTTAACAGATTCAGTAGATGGTAATTTAATATTTGAAAATTGGGGAAAAAGTGAATTCAGAGTTAAATGTGAGTGGAAAATGATTTCAGAAGTTGATTTAAATTCTATTTGGATTAGAATTACAATATTGGACTTTTGAAAGGAATTAAAAGTCGATAAGTTAGAAATTGGAAATTTATATATTTATTTAATAGTGAAATTTAATATATATATAGTAATAGTGTAAATAATTGAATTTTGATTTAATACGAATCAGAATGATTTCTAATATGAATATAAATTCTATTTGAATTATAATTGGGTTAGTAAAATTTTAAAATTTGAATTTCAAGCAATTTCGACGATTTTGAAAATCGCTCGATTTAATCGACGCGTTAAAATAGCTTTCCGGGGCACAGCCTCGGAATTCGACGAAACTAGATCCATTGGATCCGTAATAGTGTATTATTATCGGATCTCAAATTTCGTAGCGTTTGGATTTTCCGTTTGGTCGTACGGGTTAGAAACGCGTTGAAATAAATATCGAAAATTTAATATTTTAATTCGATTCAAAGAGCTATCTTCCACATAAGATCGAATTAGGCCCCGAAACATATTCCATTGTGTCTCGTTTGGAATTCGTTTGGAAAAGCACGTTAAATTGGAAATAATATTAAAATAATTCGTATATGTGTATATATATGCTTGTACACGGTGCAACCCTCGTCTTTGTTTACGCGGCCGCCACATTATATTCCAATGGCCGAAACGTAGTCTCCTTCTTCCCGAAATCTCTCCCCATCCATTAATTTTTAGCCAAAGCTCCCAACTAGAGAAACATGGAGATCGACGAGAGCTTTCCATCCATACGGACGTGATCGAGATTAGTGGACCGTGGAGGGCAGGAGGCCGCCGCATTCAGCGCGCGTGTCAGGGGATGCCGCATCACATAAGGGGTGCCGAGCGCCATGATATTCTGGCCGAGGGTAGGGGACGAGGAGGACGTTCATTTGGCGGTTGTTGATCGAGTTCAAGGTGATCGAGGGAGGAGCGGTTTTTGTTCAAAGTTAGCAAAGTTGGGTTCGAGAGTGCCTGTACTCGCATGGGAGAAGAAAAGCAGAGCACAGCCAGGGTTCTCTTATGTATTTGAATGGCCAGATTATTTTCTGAGGTTAATATAAAAAAAAGAGAATTTTTATTATATAAATTTACATTGAAACTTATAAAATACGTATCTTCTACGTACGAGGTTAAAATCGGATGAAACAAGCGACGCCAGAATCGCAGCGACGAGATCTCCGCAGTGGAATAGATTTGGAGTCGATCGGAACTAGTGAAAATTTTAGGTCAAATCGAACGTCGTTCGATTTAATTTGAAATTGAGCGTTTGGCGAATTAAAACTCAAGGTGAGTTAATCTCACTTAATTTTGGACTGTTAGTGATTAATTTTAAATAGTTAAATTTAATAAATAATTGTTTGGTTAAATTGGTGCATTTTTATCAGTTGGATGTGACATTATATATAGTAGTATATATATATATATATTGGAGTGATTGATATTCCCGCATATATATAGCGGATGAGACCCTATGCGCCCCGCATAATAGCGGATGACCCTATATACCGCGATATTTCACCTCAAAGCGGAATTGGTATTTTTACGTTGTGCTAACATCTGTGGATGTAGGGAAACAGGTTGGAGGGATCTAACTGGATTCCTCAAAAATGTTGAATTTAATCTCATATATAGTGATATATGTTTTGTTGGAATAATCTGTGATAGGTTATTGTGTGATTAGGATTGATTGGATGCTTTGGTAGGTTTTGACCTAGATTTGGGTATTTTTAAATACTAATAATTTATATTTTGAATTGGAAAAGAAATTTTAAAGGGATTTTTAAAGTAAAATATTTATCTAGAAATTTGGGTTAATTAATCTGATGAAATAAAAGGTTTTCGGATTTGTACTTAAAAAATTTGGAATATTGTAAACAGGGATTTTGGAATAAAGGTATATAAAAAGGATTTTAAAATAATAAATGCTTAAGTGATACTTGTTAAAATAAAAAGGTTTTAAAGTCAAGATTTTAAATATTTTTTGAAGGATAGAAGTGAATTTTGGAATAAGTATAAAATGGGTTATACTGGAACTCAAGTAAGATTTTCAAATTTACGAAATGAAATTGAAATCAAGAATTTGGGCTTGTTTCAAAAGGATGATTTTTAATTATTAATATGAAAGTTTTAAAAATGTTAAAAATATTCTGGAAAATTAGTTATTTTATTGTTTATTCTGTAAAGCATATTTAACTATTAATTAGTTACTTTAAATGATTGTTAAAGATATATTATTATTTATGAACTAGTCAGCATTATTATTTTTAAAAGATAATTATTAAATTTCAATATGGCTTTGTACAATAACTTTTAATTAAGTATATTTGCCTAGATTAAACTTGAAAATTTATTTTAGAAATTTATTTTGAGATAAGTTTTTAAATAAAGTTTTCGGGAAGTAATGGTATACTCACGTAGCGTAAATCAGAGGCAGTGAGTGCCTACAGTTAAGTTTTGGATTTCTCTTAAATAGAGACGTAACCATTGAGCTGTGATCTATGGTTTGATACCGCGGTGGTACTTCCACATTATTTTAAAGGGTTTTCAAATATTTTTGAAAAGGATGATTTGTGAATATACTGAATTCGATAAGATAAGTACAAACTCTGGATAAAGAGATTTAATTTATTTAAAATTTAATTTAAGTAAGACTTAGTGTTTTCAATGAAATGTAGTTTTGGTTGAAATGATTGTTTTATTTGATAGTTAAATAACTGACTATCAAATCTGGACCCAAATATAACTTTGGAAATATCTGGAAGAGGTACGGGAATTATATGGTACAATTACCTTTCGAGGTGCTATACTGTACGTATAAACTCGTTTCGTTCTTCTAGGACGTTTATAAGGAAATCCGTCCACTAACGGTTAAGAGGCAATCTCTGATCTTATTTCGTCTGTTTATTTCCTAAAGAACCGGGGTTGAGTTTATCAGAAATATCGAACGTTGTTTCGAAGAGACCGGGATCAAATTTGTTATCCAAAAACCACTTCGATCCAACGAGTACGTTTTCTAAATGAAGACGAGAGCATGGAGTCGAAGATGGAGTAGTGAAGTGCAAGGGCTAATCGCTACTAATCCTGAGGGTGATTCTAAAATGGATGTAGTAGGAATAGTGCCTTCGGTTCCGTTCGGACCCAGAATGGACTTGTATGGATGAATGCTATCTTAACATTGTCATTGGAGGACAATGAGCATTCTATGTGAAATATTTCTAAAAGGGTAATCGTAGCCTCTAGCCTCATCAACCGAGAATGACTGAAAATCAGGGGGAATGCAGCAAGGCTAAGTGGGTCGCATCCAAGTAGGGTATATTTATCACCTTCTAGATACCCTTGGATATTATTATTACTACGATTAAGGAAGGAGCTCGATAAAGGGTGGGAACACCCGGGGTGATAGCATATTCGGTCTATCCAGGTCAAGGATAGTACGGTCTTGTGTTGTAGGGGATCCCGGCGTGGTTCTCGGTACGATGTTCTAGACATGTACTGTGACAGGTGGTACCCCGGTGCCTAGTCATTCGTATGGAATCCATTCTCCAATACGTGCCTTTATGGTTTTGATTGTAGAGCCTAGTATGCTAGAATTTAATTAATGTAACAATTTCAGCTATTTGAATAAGTATTTGTACTTAGACACTATTATAATATTAGAGGATTTTGATATGAAATGTTTTGGTTATCGTAAGGTAAAAACCCGTTGTGTTTATTTGTGGCGTGGTCTTACGAGATACCTTTGTTTTTCAAAGGATTTTTGAAACTTTAATAATTCAAATTGAGTGTGTTTACTCACGCTGGTTTTCCAGACTGACTCAGGTGTTATTTTATTATAATGCTCGAATCAGACTGAGTATTTCAGGTTCAGGTTAGGATTCTATGGAGCTCAAGAGATGAGCTGGATGGCGAAGACGTATTACTCGTAGTTGTTTATTTCTGCTGCAGTGTTTTTGTTTGAAATAACCAGCAATTGTGTGGGCGGGTTGTTATAACCATCCAAGCTGGTAATTATTGATTTGTGTATGATGTGAACGTAAATGTGCAT
Organism: Allium fistulosum; assembly: GCA_030737815.1. Classification (NCBI taxonomy): domain Eukaryota; kingdom Viridiplantae; phylum Streptophyta; class Magnoliopsida; order Asparagales; family Amaryllidaceae; genus Allium; species Allium fistulosum. Next base: position 572,884,254 of record CM060906.1, read on the forward strand.
ATTTTTACCACCATATTTAATCTATTTAAATTAAATAAATGATTATATTGGGCATTTTAACTTGTTTAAACCAAAATTCATATTATTTTCAAATCGTCACATATTCATCTTCATCCAAGGGCAAAATGGTCATTTCTGTGCATATATTAATTTGAGAAAATTTAATTGAAAATTTCTATATTGTTTTGTAGGAATTTGAATTCATATACAAGTGGTTTCATGATGATATATGCATGCACAAGAGTGAAGAGAACAAATGAAGATGGAAATAATTCAAAGTGAAGATAATAGAGGACCCCACCTACTCACCTACCTTAATGTACAAATTAGAGGCTTATACACATGCCTATGGAATTAATGACTTCATGTACACTTAAATGATGATTAGTAGAAGCTAATGATTACTTGGCCTCCACACTTTCTCAAGGGTATTTCGGGCATTCCCCAAAAATATGAATTAGGGTTTCATACATGTATAAAGACCCCTTATGTTTCATGTAACTCCTTCCTTAGTCTCTCTTTTAGGCTCTCTTCTCTTAGTCTATTCTCTTAGGAAAATAAAAAGAAAGCTCTCTTTCTCTTTTCATGGCTACTTAGCCATTTTTATTTTATGTAATCTTCTTTTCTTTTATGCAATGTTAATTATTATTTTCTTTTACTTACATGTTCATTTCCTTTCATGCTAGTAATGTCGATTTTCTTTTATGCAAGTAGACTAGTTTTTTCTTTCATTTAGCTCTCTTTTCCTCTTTGTTTTGTTCTATGTTGCAAGCTATATTTGTTGATATGATAACAAATATGAGAAGCTAAACCCCTTCAATTTAGGGGTAATGAAGCTCTCTGATTATATAGTTTCAACATATTGATAAATGTTATGATCTCATTTTGTGCTTCATGGAAAATGATGTTTATGTAATTTTGTGCTTATTATTGAGTTTGATAGCTTATGTTGTTCAAAACAAATAGGCTATGCTTAGTCATATGAATCACAAATTTCCTCTTCATCTATATATGATTATGGCAAAGAAGTGAATGTTTAAATCAAAATTTGATGGTCTATATTTCTAAACAATAGTTAATAGGTCATGCTTAAAATAAATTTTCATTTTCAACTTTGTTGTCATTTTCATGAGAATTAAAAGTGGTTTAAAGGTTGTGTTATAGTTTGATGGCTTATGTTGAGCTAATTAATAGCACAAATGAGCCATACTTATGATAAGCACATCAATTAAGCTAACTAATGACAAAGAAAAGAGAGATCATAACTTCATTTTGTTGATTTATGTGATCTAGAGAGTGCAAGTTGCCCCTAAATTGTCTTAACACTCTCATATTTTTATCTATTTTCTTTTAGCTTTTTTTTACTTTCTTTTAGTTAGTTAACAATCACTCGACTTTGGTTTAATTTGATTGAATAGATTTTTAAAATCATCAATTCCCTGCGGATCGACCCGTATTCGCCACGTACTACAAGTGTACGCTGTGCGCTTGCGGTTATATTTTATTTTGAAATTTTTTGACGGTTTTCTAATCCTATAGAATTTCCGTCGATTAACAAGTTTTTGGCGCCGTTGCCGGGGAATTGCATTGATTTTGATTTTCTATTCTTCGAATTATTTTTGTTTGATTTTCTTTTATGTGTTTTTTGTGTGTTAATTTCCTAAAATAAAATAATATTTGTGTTGTGTTAGTTGTTTGATTTTTGTTTGTGTGGTTGTTGTTGTTTTCTACTTTTCCATTTGCATTGCATTTCCTATTAAAAAAACGTACACAAAAAGTAAAAAAAAATAGAAAAAAAATTTCATTTTCATTTTACAATTTTTTTTATATATATTTTGTACCAGACTGGTACAACTTGTAATTGCAATTTTTTTTACAACTGTGCATTTTCTTTGCACTGTCTGTGCACTTCTACAATCAACCAGCCTTCATATACAAGTCATTGCTGTTTTTCAGTCACCAACCATCCCCTGACCACCATATTCACATTGTAGTTCATTACACTACTCCCTTCAACAAACAATACCATCCACTTTTTACTATGCCTTCAATTTACAAACCATACCATCATCTGCTACAAACTTCTTGGTGACCAGTGACCATCATCATCTCTACGACAACATATCTCCACAACAGTTCCACCACTACAATTTCCCATAACCTACCCGTCACTGACTTACCACTGAGCCTCCATTACTTCATTTTCAACTCACCATATATCACAAACATACTTCTCAACATCCATCAACTCAAATTACATTCCCATCTCATTTTCAAACTTTTTGAAAATTCTTTCATTTTCAAGCTTGCACACTCCTATACAACCCCTGTCTTCCTCTGTCACCCCCTCAACACTTCAATCACATCAACAGTTCAACCATTAAACTACCACCTTGCAACTTCCCTTACACACAAACTCCAACAACACTCTGCTCTGCTCACTGAAACAAACATCCACCACATTGCTCTGTTCATATTGTTGCCTATAACCCTGACATTCACAAACCATTCCAGACTCCACCTCTTTATCATACTACATACGACTGTCCACTAATATCACCATCAAACATACAACATTCCACAAATGACTCGGTCACACTTGACTTGCCTGCCTTACCATTATACAACATCCCATTATACAAATCAGCAAACACTCACTGACTTCTATCGACAAACACTCACAATAGTAGTCAAACAAAACAACTCATCACGGTGCTCTGGCATCTCAACTACATCACTACAAATTGCTGCTACTTATACCCTACTTCCCACAACAGTGCACATCATCTTCATTTCTTCAAAACAATAACCAGCAGCTTATTTCATCTTCGTTTCTTCAACCATACAACGGTGCACATCCCACGAAAAACTTCAATCCACCCTACTTCCCATTCAACTTCCTTACATACTGTTCCACCCTACTTCCTTCAACAACTTTTGCATATACCATTCATTTCAAATCACAACTGCCTTTCGTGCACCATTCATATTTCACAACTGTCATATAAACAATTCAACAGTTGAAAACATTGCCCCGACCTTCCATAAATAATACAACAGCCTACGACTTCACTGAAACACATCAAACTGAACATACCTTACCAACTTCGTACCAAAAAACTTCAAAACCCACAACCACTACAATCGAAACAATAAAAACCTCACCTCTGCAATCAGCTCGAACATGAACCAATTCCTCTATCTCCCAAATCTGAACAACCATAATTCCCTCTACAATCGACGAAACAAATCATGACCAAGCTTCTTTCATTCGCTACTTCACCTTTCTCTTTTTGATTTTGACTGCGATTTTGGGAATTTGGTTTTTGAATTTAAAGTTGAACGTTGATTCGTGGAATATATTTTGCGGAAATTGGTTAGCAGTATTCGTGAAATTGGTTGTGATTAGTTGGGGGCGAATTGATTTCTCTGGTAAAATTTGTGAAGTAAGTGATTTTGGTCTGGGCCGTGGAATGTACTTTGAATTTGAGAATTTTGTTTTTGTAGTTCGGTGTGTTGTAATTTATTTATTTTTACTTTGTTTTCCTTTGTTTTAGATGTTTTAGTTTTCTTTTAGTTTTAATTTTTTTTAAGTAAAACTTCACTTTTAAATTTTCTTTCCTTTACAAAAAAAACTGTATATATAATTTGTTTTTATTTCAGGTTGTCCAAGCAAAATTGCAGAAGGAGCAGAAGTGCTTGCTAAAATAAATTGCTTGCGTGCTGAGCTTGCCAAAAAAAACTGCTTGCTTATTTATAACTTTCTCTTTATTTGCCTTGCATTGTATATATCTATTGTTTTTGTTTGTCTTGCATTGTTGTTTACTTGCATTTAAAAAAATATTTAGAAAACAAAAAAAAATCCATTCGTAGTTGTATTGTTAATACACGTTTAATTTCTGCTTTGCATTTCATTTTAGAATTTTGATTAATAATAACGATAGCTCTTAGTTGTATATTGACAAGGTGTCTTCTTTGAACAATTTAATTTCTTGGTGTCTAGGCTACGGCAGAGTAATAACCATTTATAAATATTACGGTGATTCGTAAATATTATAGTGGGTATTCCTCTAAAGGTACTTAAACCTTCGGCTACATTGCTACGGTGATTTGTGGTGCATCGATAAATCCTGTCCGTTACCTGGTTGAGAACTATCTTATTTATCTAAGACAATGTGTGACTATACAATTTTGAGTTAACTTAGGATAAATTATTTGTAAATAACCCTTGCATTCATTTAGTTGCATTAGTTCATGCATATTAAAAAAAAATTAAATCCAAAACAAAAAAATTGTATATATTCCTTTTCCTTTGAATTTTTTAAATCCTTTTTCTTTGAAATTTTAAAAATCCAAAAAAATATAGAAAAACCAAAATCCAAAAAAAAAATTATAAAACCTTTTCAAAAAAAACAAAGAAAAAATTTGACAAAACAAAAATCAATTTCCCTTTTGAAAAATAAATTTTATTTGTAAATATTTTTCCTTTATAAAAAAAACCAAAAAAAAATTCTTGAAAATGTCTGAGTTTCCTTTTCCTTACTCACTTGAATATAGTTGTGAAAATCAATATAATCCATATAATTTCTCTCCAAATTCTTATGAATATTTTAACAACAACTATTGTTCAAACGATTCGGGTTTCGAACCACAAAATTTTCAAAATGACGAACAACCCTCGAATCTCGAAAGTAGCATTTCATCTCTACTTTAAATTTCTACACATCAAAATCAAATGATAAATGATTTGTGTAATTCTTATTTGTGTGATAACTCAAGTCAAGATTTTCAAAATAATCAAAATTTGAATTCAATCAAAATTCAAACAATTTCGAGTATAACCCATGCCAACTCAATTTTGAACTCCAAAATGAATTTCAAAATCAAAACGAAAACATGATCCACTTTTCAAATAATTTTGGCAATGGAAATAATCTCGACTATGATGCAAGCGAAAAATTTTGTTCTCAACAAATCCAAATCGAAAATCCTCAAGCTAATAATTATAAATTAGATTTTTTTGAACAAATGAACAAAATTTACGATGATCACATGGATTCGTTGTTTGAAACATATATGAAACAACGTGATAAACAAAATCAAATCCCAACGTGTGACGAGTCAAATGATAATCCATCTTCTACCCAAATCGACGATTTTCAAATAACAACTTTTGAAACTGAAAATGATGATCTTTATGAAGTTGTTGAAAATTTGGTAATTGAGTTTGATTTCAATTCTTTTGAGGGTGAGAAACTCGACTTAAATTTCGATCTTCCTTTTTCTGATTTCAAAAATTTGAATACAACAACTTTGGATTTTGAAAATAGACACAATGAAGTTGTTGATAATCCAAATAAGGAAGACGAATTTAATGAACACATATTTTTTGGATTTTTCGACAACGAGTTGTCGAATTCTGAAGGGGAAGATTTAAATCACCATTTTGATTTTGGAATCAACAATTTTGAAGAAGTTTTCAATGATAAATTTGAATTTCAATGTGGTGAAAATGAACTTGAATTTCAATCAATTGTTTTATCGACCCCAAAATTCATCGAAAAGGAAACAACTCGTAAGATTTTTAATAAAATGACATTCGTTTTTCCAAATCAAATTCAACTTCGAAATCTTGTATGGATTGGTTTTTCGAGCTTAAGCTGTGTCTCGCATACTTGACGAGACAAATGAATCGGTCTTTGGAAGACCGTTTCATTTACTTTTTGACGGCATACTTTCTCATCTCTTGTAAATAATCATCCTTTCATGTAAATATAGGATTTTTATTTTTCTTTTCCTTCTTTCTCCTTCCACTTGGGTTGACTGTGGGGACACAGTCAAAATCAAGTGTGGGGGGAGACGCATCATCATTTTCGATTTTTCATGGTTTATTTTTAATTTTTCTTTCCAAAATTTAAAAAAAATCTCAAAAACAAAAAAAACAAAATTTATTTTTTAACCATTTTTGATTTATTTTTAAAGAAACACTATAGGATAAATATATGGTTTTGGTTTATTAAATTGAAATTTTTGAAAATTTATTCGTCTTAATAAAAATAAAAATGAAGTTTGATTACAAATAATAATGGTTTAACTAGTATATAGGAAGATTCATACGTGATAATTATGAAATATATCCTAATTAAAAATCTTTGTTTTAAAAAGTGGTTGATTTAAAGTAAAGTGTAACGACCCACTATTTTTGGACCATTCAAGTCGACAATAAATCCACACATGTCGGACTTGAATAATTCAAAATAGTAGATTGTAAATAAAATTTGGCAAAACTCAGAATATACATTAAATAAATCACAGATCAAAGACACAGAGTAATATAACAATGCAGCGGAAGCAAAGAAATAGTAGTTCATGAAGCTACTATATATGTATACATCAGAGTTAACAAGATACAACAGAAGTCTCAATATGGTAATCAAGTATAAATCAGAATACATCACTGGAATCAACTGGATAACTGAAAGCGAAATAGATAGCTGGATCTCCAAGAAAAGCTCCAACTCCAAAGGTGAGTCTTGAATACTGTATCACTCGGTCTGACCCGAGCGTAAAGAAAAACACAAAACACTCGAGTCAGGATTAACATTCTTATATTAATAAATCCAACTCAAGTGAAATATCAATTGAAATACAAGTAACTTAAAGGATGTTTGGGATAACCATCCTCTAAGAATCCGTTAAACTATCTACTATGTAGTAATATACGCTATTATAATAATGTCTAATATAAAATAAACATACTTTTAAAATAGCATTAAGGAGTGACTCAATATTCCCCTTAATACGTAATAGTCCCAATAGTCTATCCAGTATTAGCATACTCCTAGATCGGGGGCTACCCTCAATACTCCACAGGCTACGGGAGAAATCCAAACTCATAGTAAAGCTCGATATGATAGGTGACACGGCACAACTAGGCAATGCCAGGGTAGATATACCAATTACGCATCCGGGCTGGTGGAAACGCATAGCAGCCACTACCGCCTACCTCGGAACACACTCCCAAATCAAAAATCGAAGGGTAGCCACCAACTCAATCACAAAGTAATAGAATGGTATCGAAGAAATGTGTCCGATCAGAGGTGCTACCTAATTGGCCCGTCAATCGCTCTTGTTTTAGCCACCTTATGCCAACTCACGGGAGTCGGGTCCACGTATATACCTCAATAGCAATCGTCGCCACCATCCTACTTCATTCTGGAATCTCCACCGCGTACACAGTTGTTAAAGTGGTTTTTGGTATCGACAGAGAGTATGCCCATATCCGATCCCGGTCTCATTAACAACCAAACTTTATTATAACACCGCGGTCATTTCAAAATAGTTTATACTTCAAAACCAAAATATCATTTTCATTTCAAAATCCAAATCAATACGATATCATTTCCATTTCAAATATATCCATTTCCAAAAACCATATCACTTTCCAAAGTTATAACGCTTTCGAAATCATAGTCTTTTAAAATCAAAATACTTTGGAAATCACAGCTTTGAAAACATAGCATTTTGGAAATCATAACACTTTGAAATTATAGAATTTTGGAAATCATAACACTTTTCTCTTAAACAGTTTAGATATTAAAATTAGTATATATAATAAAATAGTTTATAAATAAAAATAGTTTATATAAAATAGTTATAAGTTAAAATAGTGTATAAAAAATAATTTATATTGAAAATGATTTATATTAAAATAGTTATATTACAATAATTTATAAATTAAAATATAAATAGTTTTAGATATAGTTTTAAAAATACTTTATATAAAAATAGCTTCCTTAAATTTCCGAAATCAATTCCAAATCAACTCCAATTCCAAAATTCAAATTTAATCAAATCTTCAAATCATCAATTTCAATTCGATTTAGTTTCTAAATAACCCATTTCAAATTATCGATTTCAAATACATATTTGAACCATAAAACAAGCCATTTCAATTTCAATATATTTCAAAGCTTTAAATATTCAACATTTCAAACTAAATTCGATAATTTCATATATATACCAATTTCACTTTACTATTATTTAGTTTTGAAATATTTACTTAATCATTTCAATAACATCTAAATACAACTTAGATTTACACACAAAATATCCCACTTAAATTTACATAAGTTTGAAATATTCATTTACGTCACTTTTAATCAAATTCAATTTATAGAACATATCTTTAAAATCTCAATTTTTAATCAATTCCAAACCAACTTATTTAAGTAAAATTCTTAAATAAATATAATTTCAAATCAATTTCAAATTTATCTTTCCAAACGAATCATTATAAACTGTATATTTGAAAATATATATTTAAATAAATACCTAAACATGTTATATATAAACTTTATTAAATCAAATTTAATAAATCTTTAAAATCAATATTTATTAAAACCATATATTTCTTTTCAAAATCATAGAAATCATTTTTCAAAATATTTATATATAGACCAACGGTGTCTGTATATAATTTTCTACCCTATGGTCAAGTGATACGGATATTTATCATTTCAATCCGCAATTTAAATATATACGGGTATATATCATTTCAACCTGCAATCCCAATTTCAATTCAATGAAAATCGCTTGGGTTTATCATTTCAACCCATAATGATTTTCTCCTATTCTACAGATCGTTCGGGTATGTATCATTTCAACCCATAGTGAATTCTATACTAACATGGAACTTGTAGAGTGATAACAGATATGATAATAATATAATAATAGTAATAGGCATATATCATCAGTGATAAATAACAGATAATGGTGTCAGATGTCACAGGTGAACAGATACAGATAATGGCATATATATATATATATGTATATGTCTAGCAATGTAAAAATCCAATAGTAGCATATTTCAATTGTCATTTCAATTGAAATCAAATTTAATAAATATAAGAACATTAATCGTGAGTGATTGCTCACCTTCCGAGGCTTGAGATATAGACAATGAAGTTGAGTTACGAAGTCCAAGCACGAATCCAAACAAACAAGGTTGGCACAAATTCGACGGATAAAGCTGATAGATAAGAATTGATGAACTGAATCAAAAATCAGTTTGATATAAACAACAATATTATTATCGTTATGAAATAAAAAAAATTTAAACAAATATTAAAGTATTATATTTAATTAAAATCAATGTTTTAAATAATATATTTGAAACAGTATTATATATATCTGACAGTAATATATAGCTTAAAACATTAGATATGTATAGCTAACAGCAACATAGATTTGAACATAAACACCTTTGCTAGTCATATAAAATGAACTAAAAATACATATATATTCAAGCAATTATATAAATAGATAAACTTTATACTCTATAAACATTTAACTGCAAAACAGACATGGATTGATAAGACAAGTCAGAAATTTTATAACACAATATATAATATGTATAATGTATAATGTATTCCCTTATTATTTGCATAGTCAAAAACTGAAATTACATAATATCACTTATATAAATATACTATATTCTTAATATAACAACAAAACATATCATATATATTAACAGACAACTTTTATAATCTGATATACTAACAAATTTTGTTATAATCTATATAAATTGTCATAAATCTATAACCTCATTCGCTTTAAAAATACATATAACATTATACCTATAACATAATGTATAGAAAACTGTACTGTAAATATTTATATTATAACAAAAATATAAAACGAACTTGTTAAATAGATATTTATTTAAAACAATATAAACCTTCTTTATAAAAATATATCTACATAACAGATCACATAACTCTATATAACTTATACATAGTTTTATATATAAACAACAGTTTTTATAAAAGAAACCAATATGTAAAATCTGCCACTTTGTATCCATATAAACTAGACTAATATATCATGCACTTATATAATACATATAGGTCACATATGTAAATCGAAACAAACTTTTATATATATATTACTTAAACTTATAAACAACTGTTATATATAATATAAAATAATGTAAATAACAAATATGCACCTTGTTTAATCATTAGCAGAAAAAGGGAGACACGCTGAAAGGTTCAAGCATGGAACGGTGGTGAGCAAGGGCTGCTCGGCCGTGGTCGGTAAAGGTGGAAGGCTCGGTCGATGGGAGAGGAGGGTGCGTGTTGTTGTGAGGCAGTGACGTGACCGGTTTGGGATTGGAAAAAGAAAGGAACGAGGGTGGAGTGAGGCATTTGTCACCGGGCGGAGGAAGGCTGGGAGAATGAGCGGTTCAAGGAGGGGTCGAGGCCGAAGTGGAGGGGAAGATGGGTCGGATATGGTGAGTGGAAGGCGGTAATGTGTTACTGGGGCGACAAGGAGATGCTCGGGCAATTATTTCGAATGTATGAATTTGATATAAATACTCAACTTCATACTTAAATATAAATTCTATCTAAAAGCAACCGTACAAAGAAGGGGAGCACGCCATTCCTAAAATAAACAGAGGTGGGTTGAGCAAACGAAGAGTGGAGATGAACAGATGATAACGTACATATTAATATATATTTTCAAAGTGAACCGGCCGAAGAGAAAACGAATGGTCAAAATATGTGAATATACTGGGAATAACAAAAGCCAAAGTGCTAAATTCCGGTAATAATAAAAGCAAATGTCCATTCGTTTTAAACGTTGGATAACGAATGGTCACAAAGAGACAAGAGACTGACCGTTATGGTTGACCAGTTTGCATGTTCCACGGCGTACCGGTCATCCAAACACACAAATGAATATACTATGGAAATTAGCACGATGAGACGATCAAAATGGTATATAGATATTAGTGGTATGACCGAACTATCAGAAATCGATATTCGGTATCGAAAATACTGTTAATTTGCCAGAAATAAGATAAACGAAGCAATATCAGTCTAAATTTGGAGAAACGAAATATGACGTCTCACTCAGAAGATGATTTACAAATTTATTATATAAATATTCAGGTTTGAAAAACATTCTATTATCATCAAATATTTAACTGATTTGAATTGAAATAAAGTTACACAAGAAAATAAACTTTCATATTATCTAATGAAAATTTACCAGTTGCTATGTTAAACAGACGCATTTCAAATATCAAATTCAAATTTCAAAATTTTATTGTTTAAATTTTCACAAAATTTCAAACTAAATATATAAATAAACAAATAAAATTACCTAAAATTTACGGGTCGTTACACTCTCCGCCACTCAAAACTTTTCGTCCCCGAAAAGGAAGGAGAGAGGAGAATAGAAACAACCCCAAAGAAAATTAGATTAAAACAAAATAAAATAATTAATTCAAACCATATAAATTTAAATTTTAAATTAATTAATCTTCAATAATTGATTTAATCCATTTGATTTCACTTAAGTTAAATCAATCTTTCTATTTCTAAATTCGTTATCTAATTATCTAGTCATCCGCAATTAACAATATCTAAATCATCAATTTGGGTAATCATATATTATATTATTCAACAAATTTAATTCTTTTATTCCAAATTATTATTAAGTTTGTTCCACATGTATCTTATCACATATATTTAAACCATATAAATTAATTTAAACTATATAAATTTCAATTTAAATTAATTTATATTCAATAATTGATTTTAAATTCAAAGTATTTCCATAAGTTGATCTAATTTCAATTTATTAATTCCTTCAAAACAAAATTTATTTTATTTATCTCATCTATTATTCAATTAACTTATTATTCTATTTATCTCTATTAGCACTTTTATATTTAAAATTTAAGCGTATAACATTTATTATAACCACTCAAATTTTTTATTTATAAAATCCCTTTTTATATTGTATATTATCCAGTTACATTGTTAGCTTCTAATAATTAAGGTAAGTTATATTGGAATGCAAAAGAATATTATACAAATAAAATTTTCTTAATTCAATTATTCAGGCTTAAATATTTATTCAAAATTTTGTCTTTAATTAAAATCATCCTTTAACATAAATTTAAGAATTAAATTTCCGATTCACTTCAAACAACTTAGAGATAATTATATACATATAGGTATTATATATCAATTTAAATCAATTTAGAAATTTAAATCAATTATATACCAATATATATATTATAAATCAAGCCATACTTTAGGAATTCAAATCAATTAAATTTTCTAAAACAAAAAAATGTAGCAAAGCTACATGATGGTCTCTCCACTTCGAAACTCGAAAATGAATGTCGATGATGCGGCCGCCATCACCGAAATTATTTTCCAGCGACAAAGAGAAGAACACTGATTTCAACATTTTAAAATTCTTTGAAAACGATTTCTATTCGAATATACCTTTAGTACTATATATTTTAAAATTTTAAAACCAAAGCTTGAAATCACTGGAAATTAAATTCTCAAATTCCTGATTTTTAAAATTTCATTTCAATTCCAAATCAATTTATAAACCATGTTATAAATTCATTTAGAACAATAAATGATAATCAAATGTTATCATTCAAACAACCAATTTAATTAACTTACTAAATTCCAGAAAATTTTACTTAGATATATATTATAATTATACAAAATTTATTTCATTTACCAAATTTGAAAACAATATGGTGTTAGTTTGCTCTGTTCAAGTGTTTTGGAAATCCTATCGATAGCGTTGATCAGACGAATCGATCGGAAACCCAAATTAACATCAACAACTCAAACAACACCATATATATTAAACATTCTTAAATATAGATTTCAAATACAGGAATAAATTTTCAAAACAAGGATAAGGATTCAAATTTGATGGACTCAAATCAAAGAGAATTCTGATTTGAAGATAAGTTGGAAACAGAAGATAAGATGATTAACTAACAAAATAGGAGGACGGATAAGCTTAAATAAATCGCGGGCAACCTTAACCGGGTCAACCGTGACTTCAAGAATTAGATCAATATGGAATTCTGATCTACATTCGATCTTAAGAAATAGAATTCGGAAAAATAAGAGATATTAGCATCTAAACCAAGGATAGATATAAATCTCCGGTGAATCGATGTTAAAAAAGGAGTTTCACCCCTTTACAAGCAAATTTGAGATTGGTGAGACCGCCAACCCATTATAAAGATCATTCGAAGTGGAGTTATGGGATACTCCAGAATCAAAAGAAGACGAATAGGGAGAGACAAGAATGGACTTTGGAACCTAAGGGGACGTTCCAAAATTCAAAAGAAGTTGAGTCAAAAAAGGAAGGGATTCAAGCTCGAACGAAAGTGATTTCTGTAAATAAATTTACTATATATGCTAAGTTTTTCCTAGAGCCAAAGCTCTGATACCACACTGTAACGGGACATTGCTAGTGGGGTAACGCCCACCGTAGCATACAGCTATACCTGTGTTCTGCCTTTACGGCCAGCCTCTCGACTGCACCAACCCCGTAGGGACATGTAGGAGTAAGAGTCATTTGCTCGCTACCAAACCCAAATGCGAGAACCCCCTATCATGCTGCACCCGCCAAGTGCATAGGTAGACATACATGTCGGACTTGAATAATTCAAAATAGTAGATTGTAAATAAAATTTGGCAAAACTCAGAATATATAGTAAATAAATCACAGATCATAGACAGAAAGTAATATAACAATGCAGCGGAAGCAAAGAAATAGTAGTTCATGAAGCTACTATATATGTATACATCAGAGTTAACAAGATACAACAGAAGTCTCAATATGATAATCAAGTATAAATCAGAATACATCACTGGAATCAACTGGATAACTGAAAGCGAAATAGATAGCTGGATCTCCAAGAAAAGCTCCAACTCCAAAGGTGAGTCTTGAATACTGTATCACTCAGTCTGACCCGAGCGCAAAGAAAAATACAAAACACTCGAGTCAGGATTAACATTCTTATATTAATAAATCCAACTCAAGTGAAATATCAGCTGAAATACAAGTAACTTAAAGGATGTTTAGGATAACCATCCTCTAAGGATCCGTTAAACTATCTACTATGTAGTAATATATGCTATTATAATAATGTCTAATATAAAATAAACCTACTTTAAAATAACATTAAGGAGTGACCCAATATTCCACTTAACACGTAATAGTCCTAGTAGTCTATCCAGTATTAGCATACTCCCAGATCGGGGGCTACCCTCAATACTCCACAGGCTGCGGGAGAAATCCAAACTCGTAGTAAAGCTCGATATGGTAGGTGACACGGCACAAATAGGCAATGCCGTGGTAGATATACCAATTACGCATCTGGGCTGGTGGAAACGCATAGCAGCCACTACCGCCCACCTCGGAACACACTCCCAAATCAAAAATCGAAGGGTGGCCAACAAATCAATCACAAAGTAATAGAATGGTATCGAAGAAATGCGTCCGATCAGAGGTGCTACCTCATTGGCCCGTCAATCGCTCCTGTTTTAGCCACTTTATGCCAACTCACGGGAGTCGGGTCCACGTATATACCTCAATAGGAATCGGCGCCACCATCCTACTTCATTCTGGAATCTCCACCACGTACACAGTTGTTAAAGTGGTTTTCGGTATCGACAGAGAGTATGCCAATATCCGATCCTGATCTCTTTAACAACCAAACGTTATTATAACACCGCTGTCATTTCAAAATAGTTTATACTTCTAAACCAAAATATCATTTTCATTTCAAAATCCAAATCAATACAATATCATTTCCATTTCAAATATATCCATTTCCAAAAACCATATCACTTTCCAGAGTTATAACGCTTTTGAAATCATAGTCTTTTAAAATCAAAATACTTTGGAAATCACAGCTTTGAAAACATAGCATTTTGGAAATCATAACACTTTGAAATTATAGCATTTTGGAAATCAAAACACTTTCCTCTTAAACAGTTTAGATATTAAAATTAGTATATATAATAAAATAGTTTATGAATAAAAATAGTTTATATAAAATAGTTATAAGTTAAAATAGTTTATAATAAAATAATTTATATTGAAAATGATTTATATTAAAATAGTTATATTACAATAATTAATTTATAAAGTAAAATATAAATAGTTTTAGATATAGTTTTAAAAATACTTTATATAAAAATAGCTTCCTCAAATTTCCGAAATAAATTCCAATTCCAAAATTCAAATTTAATCAAATCTTCAAATCATCAATTTCAATTCGATTTAGTTTCTAAATAACCCATTTTAAATTATCGATTTCAAATACATATTTGAACCATAAAACAAGCCATTTCAATTTCAATATATTTCAAAGCTTTAAATATTCAACATTTCAAACTAAATTCGATAATTTCATATATATACCAATTTCACTTTACTATTATTTAGTTTTGAAATATTTACTTAATCATTTCAATAACATCTAAATACAACTTAGATTTACACACAAAATATCCCACTTAAATTTATATAAGTTTGAAATATTCATTTACGTCACTTTTAATCAAATTCAATTTATAGAACATATCTTTAAAATCTCAATTTTTAATAAATTCCAAACCAACTTATTTAAGTAAAATTCTTAAATAAATATAATTTCAAATCAATTTCAAATTTATCTTCCCAAACCGAATCATTATAAACTCTATATTTAAAAATATATATTTAAATAAATACCTAAACATATTATATATAAACTTTATTAAATCAACTTTAATAATTCTTTAAAATCAATATTTATTAAAACCATATATTTCTTTTCAAAATCATAGAAATCATTTTTCAAAATATTTATATATAGTCCAACGGTGTCTGTATATAATTTTCTACCCTATGGTCAAGTGATATGGATATTTATCATTCAATCCGCAATTTAAATATATACGGGTATATATCATTTCAACCCGCAATCCTAATTTCAATTCAATGAAAATCGCTTGGGTTTATCATTTCAACCCATAACGATTTTCTCATATTCTACAGATCATTCGGGTATGTATCATTTCAACGCATAGTGAATTCTATACTAACATGGAACTTGCAGAGTGATAACAGATATGATAATAATATAACAATAGTAACAGGCATATATCATCAGTGATAAATAACAGATAATGGTGTCAGATGTCACAGGTGAACAGATACAGATAATGGCATATATATATATATATGTATATGTCTAGCAATGTAAAAATCCAATAGCAGCATATTTCAATTGTCATTTCAATTGAAATCAAATTTAATAAATATAAGAACATTAATCGTGAGTGATTGCTCACCTTCCGAGGCTTGAGATATAGACAATGAAGTTGAGTTACGAAGTCCAAGCACGAATCCAAACAAACAAGGTTGGCACAAATTCGACGGATAAAGCTGATAGATAAGAATTGATGAACTGAATCAAAAATCAGTTTGATATAAACAACAATATTATTATCGTTATGAAATAATTTTTTTTAAACAAATATTAAAGTATTATATTTAATTAAAATCAATGTTTTAAATAATATATTTAAAACAGTATTATATATATATATATATCTGACAGTAATATATAACTTAAAACATTAGATATGTATAGCTAACAGCAACATAGATTTAAACATAAATACCTTTGCTAGTCATATAAAATAAACTAAAAATATATATACATTCAAGCAATTATATAAATAAATAAACTTTATACTATATAAACATTTAACTGCAAAACATACATGGATTGATAAGACAAGTCAGAAATTTTATAACAAAATATATATTATGTATAATGTATAATGTATAATGTATTCCCTTATTATTTGCATAGTCAAAAACTGAAATTACATAATACCACTTATATAAATATACTATATTCTTAATATAACAACAAAACATATCATATATAATAACAGACAACTTTTATAATCTGATATACTAACAAATTTTGTTATAATCTATATAAATTGTCATAAATCTATAACTTCAATCGCTTTAAAAATACATATAACATTATACCTATAACATAATGTATAGAAAATTGTACTGTAAATATTTATATTATAACAAAAATATAAAACGAACTTGTTAAATAGATATTTATTTAAAACAATATAAACCTTCTTTATAAAATATATCTACTTAACAGATCACATAACTCTATATAACTTGTACATAGTTTTATATATAAACAACGATTTTATAAAAGAAACCAATATGTAAAATCTGCCACTTTGTATCCATATAAACTAGACTAATAGATCATGCACTTATATAATACATACAGGTCACGTATGTAAATCGAAACAAACTTTTATATATATTACTTAAACTTATAAACAACTGTTATATATATAATATAAAATAATGTAAATAACAAATATGCACCTTGTTTAATTACTAGTAGAGAAAGGGAGACACGCTGAAAGGTTCAAGCATGGAACGGTGGTGAGCAAGGGCTGCTCGGCCATGGTCGGTAAAGGTGGAAGGCTCGGCCGATGGGAGAGGAGGGTGCGTGCTGTTGTGAGGCAGTGACGTGGCCGGTCTGGGTTTGGAAAAAGAAAGGAACGAGGGTGGAGTGAGGCGGTTGTCACCGGGCGGAGGAAGGCTGGGAGAATGAGCGGTTCAAGGAGGGGTCGAGGCCATTTGTACGCGTGTGGGAGAATTGGGCTGCTGGCCGAAGTGGAGGGGAAGATGGGTCGGATCTGGTGAGTGGAAGGCGGTGATGTGTTATTGGGGCGACAAGGAGATGCTCAGGCAGTTATTTCGAATGTATGAATTTGATATAAATACTCAACTTCATACTTAAATATAAATTCTATCTAAAAGCAACCGTATAGAGAAGGGGAGCACGCCATTCCTAAAATAAACAGAGGTGGGTTGAGCAAACGAAGAGCGGAGATGAGCAGATGATAACGTACATATTAATATATATTTTCAAAGTGAACCGGGCGAAAAGAAAACGAATGGTCAAATATGTTGAATATACTGGGAATAACAAAAGCCAAAGTGCTAAATTCCGGTGATAATAAAAGCAAATGCCCATTCATTTTAAACGTTGGATAAGGAATGGTCACAAGAGACAAGAGACTGACCATTACGGTTGACCAGTTTGCATGTTCCACCGCGTACCGGTCATCCAAACACACAAATGAATATACTTTGGAAATCAGCACGATGAGACGATCAAAACGGTATATAGATATCAGTGGTATGATCGAACTACCATAAGTCGATATTCGGTATCGAAAATACTGTTAATTTGCCAGAAATAAGATAAACGAAGCAATATCAGTCTAAATTTGGAGAAACGAAATATGACGTCTCACTAAGAAGATGATTTACAAATTTATTGTATAAAAATATTCAGGTTTGAAAAACATTCTATTATCATCAAATATTTAACTAATTTGAATTGAAATAAAGTTACACAAGAAAATAAACTTTCATATTATCTGATGAAAATTTACCAGTTGCTATGTTAAAACAGACGCATTTCAAATATCAAATTTAAATTTCAAAATTTTATTGTTTAAAGTTTCACAAAATTTCAAATTAAATATATAAATAAACAAATAAAATTACCTAAAATTTATGGGTCGTTACATAAAGGATATAACATTTTTTTTCTTCTAAGTTAAATGATGCTAAGATGATTTTGCGAAACTCTCTCCTTAAAAAAAACAAAAACAAAAAAAAATATTTCTTGTATGTATGTATATATTTTCTTAATAAACATTTAGAGTCATGTGTTCACACTTGTGTGTTCACTCGCCATGCTCTGTACCCTTCTCACGTAAGCCCGAAAGGCAGTGCACGATCGGTATATCTGGCCTCAGTTTATCTGAGTTAGGTGCGTGTATATAAAATTTATTTTACTAATAACGCCTACAGTCAATAAGTGTTCACACTTGTGTGTTCACTCGCCACGCTCTGTATTCCCCTCACATCAGTCCGCAAGGCAGTGCATGGGTAATATATCTGGCCTCAGTTTATCTGAGTTAGGCATATGTAAATATTGTTAATATCAATAAAATTTTCAAATAAGAGAGAGTAAGCAATTGAAATCCAAGCACTATTTTAACTTATTTGATTTGACTTGTTATTGAAAAGAAATAAAAATACCAGTTTGATAAACTTTGATTATCAACTAAGGATCCATTTTATAATTACACTTTGTTATCAACCGAAACAACGAGTTAAACTATAGTCTATTTGTTATGATAACTTAGTTTTTGTTGGAAATTTTGACGAGTAAATGACTTAAATTTCAAGATAATGACCAAACCTATATTTAACTTATTTGTGTTAATTTAAAAGTAAATCCTTCATTCGTAAATATTTTCAAAAACTTGCATTCACATCTTTGTAAATAAATCTTGCATTTTGTAAATATTTTCATCCTGCATTTGGATTTTGTGGGTAGTATCCACTGAAAACCCTCACGAGACAACACTCGTCCTACTGGGACACCCAGAGGTTTAACGGCTTGTTGCATACGCTCAATGCAATCGTGCTCCCTACGAAAACAGATTTACCTTAGTTTTTTCCTTTATTCGAGGACGAATAAAAAGATAAGTGTGGGTGTATTTGATGTGCACGTAAATGTGCATATTTTTACCACCATATTTAATCTATTTAAATTAAATAAATGATCATATCGGGCATTTTAACTTGTTTAAACCAAAATTCATATTATTTTCAAATCATCACATATTTATCTTCATCCAAGGGCAAAATGGTTATTTTTGTGCATATATTAATTTGAGAAAATTTAATTCAAAATTTCTATATTGTTTTGTAGGAATTTGAATTCATATACAAGTGGTTTCATGATGATATATGCATGCACAAGAGTGAAGAGAACAAATGAAGATGGAAATAATTCAAAGTGAAGATAATGGAGGACCCCACCTACCCACCTACCTTAATGTACAAATTAGAGGTTAATGCACATGCTTATGGAATTAATGGCTTCATGTACACTTAAATGATGATTAGTAGAAGCTAATGATTACTTGGTCTCCACACTTTCTCAAGGGTATTTTGGGCATTCTCCAAAAATATGAATTAGGGTTTCATACATGTATAAAGACCCCTTATGTTTCATGTAACTCCTTCCTTAGTCTCTCTTTTAGGCTCCCTTATCTTAGTCTCTTCTCTTAGGAAAATAAAAATAAAGCTCTCTTTCTCTTTTCATGGCTACTTAGCCATTTTTATTTTATGTAATCTTCTTTTCTTTTTATGCAATGTTAATTATTGTTTCCTTTTACTTACATGTTCATTTCCTTTCATGCTAGTAGTGTAGATTTTCTTTTATGCAAGTAGACTAGTTTTTTCTTTCATTTAGGTCTCTTTTCCTCTTTGTTTTGTTCTATGTTGCAAGCTATATTTGTTGATATGATAACAAATATGAGAAGCTAAACCCCTTCAATTTAGGGGTAATGAAGCTCTCTAATTATATAGCTTCAACATTTTGATAAATGTTATGCTCTCATTTTGTGCTTCATGGAAAATGATGTTTATGTAATTTTGTGCTTATTATTGAGTTTGATAGCTTATATTGTTCAAAACAAATAGGCTATGCTTAGTCATATGAATCACAAATTGCCTCTTCATCTATATATGATTATGGCAAAGAAGTGAATGTTTAAATCAAAATTTGATGGCCTATATTTCTAAACAATAGTTAATAGGTCATGCTTAAAATAGATTTTCATTTTCAACTTTGTTGTCATTTTCATGAGAATTAAAAGTGGTTTAAAGGTTGTGTTATAGTTTGATGGCTTATGTTGAGCTAATTAATAGCACAAATGAGCCATACTTATGATAAGCACATTAATTAAGCTAACTAATGACAAAGAAAAGAGAGATCATAACTTCATTTTGTTGATTTATGTGATCTAGAGAGTGGAAGTTGCCCCTAAATTGTCTTAACACTCTCATATTTTTATCTATTTTCTTTTAGCTTGTTTTTACTTTCTTTTAGTTAGTTAACAATCACTCGACTTTGGTTTAATTTGATTGAATAGATTTTTAAAATCATCAATTCCCTGCGGATCGACCCGTACTCGCCACGTACTACAAGTGTACGCCGTGCGCTTGGGGTTATATTTTATTTCAAAATTTTTCAACGGTTTTCTAATCCGATAGAATTTTCGTCGATTAACAGTGTACTCTGATGTGAGATATGTATAGTACAGTTTTGGTTTGTGTAAAGAACTATTTATATTGTATGTTATTCAGTCCGCTGTGAGATTCGGTTTTGTTTAGTTTTCTTCTTTTTCTACCTATTTTCTTTTCCCTCAACAATCTGTCTTTTCGGCACTCGATCATTCAGGATGTTATACAATGAGCGTATTTATGCCGATTTTCGATGGTCGAAAGGGAAGGTCATGACATTGTGGTATCAGAGCTTAGGTTGGCGATATACCTAGGCTTTGGTGGGGGATTACTCATTAGAGATAGAGTCATAAGTACTCTAGAATGAGTTGAGTGTATTAATAGCTATGAGCACGTAATTGTTAGTGAATATAAATTGTTTTTATACTGTGTTGACTTATCAGTTGAGTGTTTATGAATTCTGGTCGGTACGGGAAGTACAACCGTATCGATAGGGGTTTCTAAACTCTTAAACAAGGTAAACCGACATCGTATTGTTTTAAAGCAGGTAAATGAAATAATTTTACCCAAAAATTATATTTTTATATAAAAGAAATAATTTTCTGAAATTATTATATGTATATGTTTGGGATGTTGGTTGTTAATATTATAATCAAATAAGATTATAAAATTTGAAATGGTTATATATATAACCAAATAGAAATTTATAAGGATGATTTATACAAAAGGAGCATAACTAAAATTTGATTTAAACTAGAATTTAAACCCCGAAAATTTTGAGAAATGGGTTAAAATGAATTTGTACTAAATGTTTGGAACTTTTAAATCATGGAAAATTTGGAAATGATTTCCAAAGTGGTTTGAAAGGAATAATAGTAATAGTAATTTGGAGATATTCTAAATAGGAAATTGTTTTAAAATGAAATTATTTTAAAATGAATTTTTGGAAGTAAGAAAGCACTAAACTCACTTCAGTCGCTGGAAAATAATCCCGGTGGCGATGGCCGCATCATCAGTATTCATTTTCGAGTTTCTAAGTGACAGATTGCTACCGTAGTGATTGGCTATGATTATTGTTTTGGACTTGTTGATAAACAAGTTTTGTTTTAGGAAATTCCAATGGGGAATTGTTTTGGGCAAAACCAAGTTGTTTTGAAAAAAATCTAGAAGCATGGTTGATATACCAAAGTGATATATGTATATTATGATTTCAAAATGTTTTGAAATAAAACCGGGTAATTGAATTCTGGGATTTCCATTTAAATGACTTATGAAGTCAGGATAAAATTAGTATCGAACTTATAATGTGAAGTTGATATAGATAAGAAAAGGAGAATGTAAATTTTAATCTTGGAATTAAAAGGTTTTACTTGAGTAAGTTAGAATGAATGATATGAGTTGAACGGAATATAAAGTTGAATGAAAGATAACTTAAACAAAATTGAAATTTGATTTGAATTGAATGGAATATATAGTTGAAATGTAAGATGATTGTATAACTGTAAGTTATAATTGTTAAATGGAATGGATAAACTTAAGCTATTAGGTGATATAGATAATCCAGAGTTGTGATTATTAAATGTAAATGGACTCAAGTGAGCAATATAAGATTTTAAGTAAATAAGTTTTTGAACTTATGAATTGAGAAATGAAATAGTAAAACCTAAATAAAAATGGTTTGGTGTTATGGTAAAATAAATGGAAATTCAAAATTTTGAATTTTTAAATGAAGGGTAAATTGGAATTGAGTAAATTAAATATAAATATGAATTGTGAAGTGTTTATATAACTATATGTTATAAATATTGAATGTGAGTAAACTTAAGGAAAAATTCAGAAATTGTGAATAAATAAGTTGTATAACTAATTAAACCGGGAAAGTGAAAAGTATAACCAAGTTAAAAGGTTAAGTAATTGATAACCAAGAAAACGAATTCAATTTAAGGGTGAATGAATTGAATATGAATCGAAATATGACTTTGGAGTATAGTTGGGGTATGAACTTAAGTTTTAAAAGCTGAATATAACTTAAGTAGTGATATGGGATGCTTATAATAAAACTTAGAGATAATTTTGTGTAATGGTTTGTAATAAATTAGTTTGAAATGAAATGTTGTTCACTATAAAATAAAGTGAATAAATCTATGTGAGTTAAATCAAAGTGAATGGAAAGGATGTAATATAAGTTGGAAATAAAGTTAATAGAAATGAAAGTACATGAACCATGTGTCATATAATGAATTGTCAAAAATTGGATGAAATGATTTCCAAGTGATAGTATAAATTGGATATACTAAGTAAATGGAAGTGAATAGATTGAATGAATCAATTTAAAAGGAATTAGAATTTGGTTGCCATGAAAAATTAACTTAAGTGATTATTTATGGAATGAATTCATCAATAAAATTAACATGGATTGAAATGTTGTTTAATACAACATGCAGCGAAACAAAGTTTGGTGAATAGCATAAATGGAAATCAAATGGAGATTAGATAAATTGATTTAAAGCCAATTTAAAAAGGGAGTAAATTGAGGTTAATAAAATGGATTGGCATATAATGAAGGCCAGTAATGAATGGAATGGAAATAAATTGATTGTGAATCAATTTGAAATTGAATAAAAGTGAATTTATGCAAGGAAGGCACATATAAATCAATTTGGGATGGATATGAGTTTGTTGTTGTTGTAAATATGAAATGAATGAAATGAATTTGGTTGTAAATCATTTCGAATTGAATGATATGATATATGGTCCATGGGAAGGAAATTAAATTAGTGTTGGAACCTTATAAATTGTTTGTAATATATGATTGCAGGTTTGGGTTATGAAATTTATATCTTTAGCTAGTTAAATAAATGATTGTTATAAAATTTCATGTTTATGAAAAGCTTATGAGCTTATTTTGAGTAAGTACAGGCACAGAGAGCTGTTTGGATAGATTTTGGGTTGCATAAATGAATATAAAATAAGCCGCTCACTTAAAAACGCTCATATGAGGTACGCCTACGCAATAAAATAAAGAAAAGATAATATATTGATATATATTTTGTTTTTCGACCATGTGGGTCGATGTATATATTTTATCATATTTGTGATATTGTAAAGGGATCTCCGTACAAAGGAGATGCAGTCAAAAAATTTCGAAAATTTAGGGTGTTAGAAAAATTTTGAAATTTTTTTGGGAAAAGTTTTGTTAACTAGAAAAGGTGAGTATTGAACTGTATTAGAAATCAAGGCTTTTGAATTAGAAATGGAAGTAAATAGTTTTAGATAAAACTAAAAGGTTTGGGAAGTGAACAGTGAATTTTAACTAGGTGGGTTTTAGAAAAGTTAACGGGTTTGGGAGCATTTTTCCTACCTTAGCAAATTTCGAGGACGAAATTTTTATAAGGGGAAAAGAATGTAACGACCCGGAATTTTGGTCGTTTAGTTTTGAACATTTAATTAATTTTAAATGTTGAATTTGGATTATTAATTGATTTTTATTATGGAAGAATCGGTGAAATGGTTTATAGTTTCAAATATAGTGGTTAATAGATTCATTAGATGGTAATTTAATATTTGAAAATTGGAGAAAAAGTGAATTTGGAGTCAAATGTGAGTGGAAAATGATTTCTGAAGTTGATTAAAATTCTATTTGGATTAGAATTATAATATTGGACTTTTGAATGGAATTAAAAGTCGATAAGTTAGAAATTGGAAATTTATATATTTATTTAATAGTGAAATTTAATATATATTTAATAGTGAAATTTAATATATAGTAATAGTGTAAATAATTGAATTTTTATTTAATACGAATCAAATGATTTCTAATATGAATATAAATTCTATTTGAATTATAATTGGGTTAGTAAAATTTTAAAATTTGAATTTCAAGCAATTTCAACAATTTTGAAAATCGCTCGATTTAATCGATGCGTTAAAATAGCCTTCCGGGGCACAGTCTCGGAATTCGACAAAACCAGCTCCATTGGATCCATAATAGTGTATTATTATCGGATCTTAAATTTCATAGCGTTTGGTCGTACGGGATAGAAACGCGTTGAAATAAATATCGAAAATTTAATATTTTAATTTGATTCAAAGAGCTATCTTCCACATATGATCGAATTAGGCCTCGAAACATATTCCATTGTGTTCGAAATAGGGGTAAAACATTATAAACGCCAGGCGGCACGTCTCGTTTGGAGTTCGTTTGGAAAAGCACGTTAAATTGGAAATAATATTAAAATAATTCGTATACGTGTATATATATGCTTGTATACAGTGAAACCCTCGTCTTTGCTTACACGGCCGCTACACTATATTTCAATGGCCAAAACATAGTCTCCTTCTTCCCTAAATCTCTCCCCATCCATCAATTTTTAGCCAAAGCTCCCAACTAGAGAAACGTGGAGATCGACGAGAGCTTTCCATCCATACGGACGTGATCGAGATTAGTGGAGGGCAGGAGGCTGCCGCGTTCAGCGCGCATGTGAGGGGATGCCGTGTCACATAGGGGGTGCCGAGCACCATGATATTATGGCCGAGGGTAGGGGACATGGAGGACGTTCGTTTGGTGGTTGCCGATCGAGTTCAAGAGGATCGAGGGAGGAGCGGTTTTTGGTCAAAGTTAGCGAAGTTGGGTTCGAGAGTGCCTGTACTCTTGTGGGAGAAGAAAAGCAGAGCACGGACAGGATTCTCTTATGCATTTTGAATGGCCAGATTATTTTCTAAGGTTAATATAAAAAAAAGAGAATTTTTATTATATAAATTTACATTAAAACTTATAAAATGCATATCTTCTCCGTACGAGTTCGAAATCTGACGAAACAAGTGGTGCCGGAATTGCAGCGATGAGATCTATGCAATGGAATAGATCTAGAGTCAATCGGAGCTAGCAAAAATTTTAGGTTAAATCGAACGCCGTTCGATTTAATTTAAAATTAGAGCGTTCGGCGAATTAAAACTCAAGGTGAGTTAATCTCACTCAATTTTGGACTGTTAGTGATTAATTTTAAATAGTTAAATTTAATAAATGATTGATTGGTTAAATTGGTGCATTTTTATTAGTTGGATGTGACATTATATATAGTATTGTATATATATATATATTGGAGTGATTGATATTCCCACATATATATAGCAGATGAGACCCTATGCGCCCGCATAATAGCGGATGACCCTATATACTACGATATTCCGCCTTGAAACGGAATTGGTATTTTTATGTTGTGCCAACATCTATGGATGCATGGAAACAGGTTGGAGGGATCCAATTGGATTCCTCAAAAATGTTGAATTAAATCTCATATATAGTGATATATGTTTTGTTGGAATAATCTGTGATTGTGTGATTTGGATTGATTGGATGCTGTGGCAGGTTTTGACCTAGATTTGGGTATTTTTAAATGCTAGTAATTTATGTTTTGAATTGGAAAAGAAATTTTAAAGGGATTTTTGAAGTAAAATATTTATCTAGAAATTTGGGTTAATTGATCTGATGAAATAAAATGTTTTGGGATTTGTACTTAACAAATTTGGAATATTGTAAACAAGGATTTTGGAATAAAGGTATATAAAAAGGATTTTAAAATAATAAATGTTTAAGTGGTACTTGTTAAAATAAAGAGGTTTTAAAGTCGAGATTTTAAATATTTTTTGAAGGATAGAAGTAAATTTGGGAATAAGTATAAAATGGGTTATACTGGAACTCAAGTAAGATTCCCAAATTTATGAAATGAAATTGAAAATGAGAATTCGGGCTTGTTTTAAAAGGAGGATTTTTAATTATTAATACGGAAGTTTTAAAAATGTTAAAAATATTCTGGAAAATTAGTTATTTAATTGTTTAAAGCATATTTAACTATTAATTAGTTACTTTAAATGATTGTTAAAGATCTATTAATATTTAAGAACTAGTCGGCATTATTATTTTTAAAAGATAATTATTGAATTTAATATGGCTTTGTATAATAACTTTTAATTAAGTATATTTGCCCAGATTAAATTTGGAAATTTATAAGTGTTATTTTGAGATAAGTTTTTAAATAAAGTTTTCGGGAAGTAATGGTATACTCGCGTGCGTAAATCGGAGGCAGTGAGTGCCTGCAGTTAAGTTTTAGATTTCTTTGGAATAGAGACGTAACCATTGAGCTGTGATCCATGGTTTGATACCGCAGTGGTACTTTCCACATTATTTTAAAGGGTTTTCAAATAGTTTTGAAAAGGATGATTTGTGAATATACTGAATTCGATAAGATAAGTACAAACTCTGGATAAGGAGATTTAATTTATTTAAAATTTAATTTAAGTAAGACTTGGTGTTTTCAGTGAAATGAAGTTTTAGTTGAAATGATTGTTTTATTTGATAGTTAAATAACCTACTGTCAAATCTGGACCCAAATATAACTTTGGAAATATCTGGAAGAGGTACGGGAATTATATGGTACAGTTACCGTTCGAGGTGCTATACTGTACGTATAAACTCGTTTCGTTCTTCTAGGATGTTTATAAGAAAATCTGTCCACTAACGGTTAGGAGGTGATCTCCGATCTTATTTTGTCTGTTTATTTCCTAAAGAACCAAGGTTGAGTTTACCGAAAATATCGAACGTTGTTTCGAAGAGACCGGGATCGGATTTGTAATCCGAAAACCACTTCGATCCAACGAGTACGTTTTCGAAATGAATACAAGAGCATGGAGTCGAAGATGGAGCGGTGAAGTGCAAGGGCTAATCGCTACTAATCCTGAGGGTGATTCCAAAATGGATGTAGTAGGAATAGTGCCTTCGGTTCCGTTCAGACCCAGAACATACTTGTATGGATGAACGCTATCAGAACATTGTCATTGGAGGACAATGAGCATTCTAAGTGAAATCTTTCTAAAAAGGTAATTGTAGTCTCTAGCCTCATCAACCGGAATGACTGAAAATCAGGGGGATGCAGCAAGGCTAAGTGGATCACACCCAAGTAGGGTATGTTTATCACCTTTCTAGATACCCTCGGATATTATTATTACTACGATTATGGAAGGAGCTCGATAAAGGGTGGGAACACCCAGGGTGATAGCATATTCAGTCTATCCAGGTCAGGGATAGTCCGGCCTTATGTTGCAGGGGATCCCGGCGTGGTCCTCGGTACGCTGTTCTAGATGTATGTTGTGATAGATGGTACCCCAGTGCCTAGTCATTCGTATGGAATCCATTCTCCAATATGTTCCTTTATGGTTTTGATTATAGAGCTTTTTGAATAAGAATTTGTACTTAGACACTATTATAATATCAGAGGATTTTGATATGAAATGTTTTGGTTATCGTAAGGTAAAAACCTGTCGTGTTTATTTGTGGCATGGTTTTACGAGATACCTTTGTTTTTCAAAGAAATTTTTTAACTTTAATAATTCAAATTGAGTGTGTTTTCTCTTGCTGGTTTTCCAGACTGACTCGGGTATTATTTTATTATAATGCTCGAGTCAGACCGAGTATTTCAGGTTCGGATTAGGATGCTATAGAGCTCAGGAGACGAGCTGGATGGCGAAGATGTATTACTCGTACTTGTTTATTTCCAGTGCAGTGTTTTTGTTTGAAATTACCGGCAATTGTGAGGGCGGGTTGTTATAACCGTCCAGGCTGGTAATTATTGATTTGTGTACTCTTATGTGAGATATTTATAGTATAGTTTTGGTTTCTGTAAAGAACTATTTATATTGTATGTTATTCAGTCCGCCGTGAGATTCTGTTTTGTTTAGTTTTCTTCTTTTTCTACCTATTTTCATTTCCCCCAACAATCTGTCTTTCCGGCACTCGATCGTTCGGCATGTTATAAAATGAGTGTATTTATGTCGATTTTCGAGGGGAGAAAGGGTGGGTCGTGACACCAATATTCAAGTATATATTTTTGTTATCCATAAAATAGCCTCAAGGTTGTGAGTATGAAAGAAGGAGCAATCGACAAGAATTTAACAGCTTTCGAAAACATTGAAAAAGATGACCTTTCGACGAAGTCGGAATGTAGCTTTCAACAAAGACAACCTTCCGATGAATTCGAAAGGAAGTTTTTGGCAAGGACAACCTTTCAAAGAAGTCGAAAGTTAGCTTCCGGCAAAGATAGGTGAAACTCAAGCTTCCATGGAGGTCAAAAGGGCTTAAGGCTACCCTTTCAACCTAGATTTAGACCATCCGCCTTGATTGAACCATTCGACAAAGTCAATGCATCCATTTCGACCAAGTTCAAGTTAGCCTCCTGTACATGATTCTGCATCTCAACCTTTCGACTAAGGCGAAAGGGACTTTTCGACTAAGTCGAAAACGGAAGCGAAAAGTATCCTTTGACCAAGTCGAAAGGGTGTTGGCGAAAGAGGAGAACTGATTTGAACAAAAGGGGCTTTCGAAGCCATTGGAAGACAAGCCAACACAAAATTCAGAAATCATCAATCTGGCCAAGGCAACCTTTCGAAGCAATTAGTTCTGAAGCAGCTAAACCCTTCGAAGGGATTATTCAACTAGACAGCTCCATTTAGTTCCAAGCAGTACTTTTGAGTCAATCAGAAACAGAGCTCAGCATGTGTTAAAGAAAGTAGGCTATCAAAGACATCGAAAGTGTGGCCACACAGACATTGGGAACGATGCTTTCGACGAAGTCGAAAGGGATTTTACAACTATTGGAATATGTACCTTCAATAGAGTTGAAAGAGGGATTCGTGCACGTCAAAGAGGGAGGCTTTCGACATAGCCAAAATAAGTTCCTTAACCATCAAAGGAGGTCCATGAAAGAAATCCAGGCCTTTCTTACAAGTTCTATCCACAGATCCTTGGTATATGAAGGCACCAAATACAAACAATAACCATGTGACACCAACAAAGACATGAATAATGTTGAAGCTACCATCATACCTTATCAAGATAGCATGCCATCAAATTTATGAAGAATCGAAGTCATAATTCATGATTATTGAAGCTACGCCACATCCAAGTTATAACATATAGAAAATAAGGCAAAGAGGAATAAATTAGAGCCGTCCACAAAGCAAATCCAATGGGGATTATCCTACTTTCCTTCACAAGGTTCTCAAAGTCTTCACACTCCTTCACAACTCTTATGGAGCTATTAGTCCCACATCGCGGATTAAAACAAGCATTTCTACATCCTAACTCTATAAATATATATGTATTCCCTCATAAAAAGGGACTGGAATTTCTTTTTCTCTACAATAGCTCCTCTTGTAGTAGACAAATATTTGAATAAAGAGGATGGCTTGGGCATATTCATTTTTTGCTTATTTTATTCTTTATATCCACATGTTCAAATTCAAACGGTTTTGTAATTTCTTACAAACCCTAAGGGCATTTGTGGAATTTCTACAAATTGGCTCAATACACTATAGCTTGGGCTATAACCATATTTTTTGTTAACATTTTTGGCGCTAGAAGGAGGGCCTGAACCTCCGCATGACCAAAATACCCCGATGGGATTTGAATTTCATGTTTTTAAATTTAATTTTAAATTCAAATCCGTTCTCGGTTCAAATTCTGGAACTAAGCAGTGTTCAAATGTTTTCTAAGTATAATCCACGTCAAATGCATTCGAAAGCAAATCCATTCCGTCTCATACACCTGTCATGTGACGACTCCATCTCCTTTCGATAGCCTCAGCTCATTCGAAAGGGAACTGAGGCAGATCTGAATTTCAAAACCATTTCAGGCTATCTCAAACAGATTCATGTGTCGAATTCAAATGCTTATCAGAGGGATACTTCCGCTTTAAGTCGCCTTTGAGAAGGTGACGCAGCACACAGGATCAAACAACTCACGAATTGATGAATTTGCGGATAATGAATCGATGAACTAAAATGAATCGATGATTTGAAGATACCCAAGTGCCCAAATCCGCTGATCTCTCAAGATACCAGATTCTAGCTATTTTCAACACGTTGATTGCGCACGATACCGCGTTAGAAGATCTACGATTCTTCGACGTTGATCTCGCGCACGAGATTCCATGTATCGGCTTCAATCTCGTTGATTCGAGCGCACTCGAATGTCCGAAGATGGAGAAAGGAGATAACACTCAACTTCCAATTTTAATGATGGCACAAAGCACAAACCAAATTTTATTCAAAAATCAACTCTCCATTACAAATGACAACACACCCCTATTTATAGGCATTTACAACACACACGACTTACAAACAGTACAAGGACTTAAAAAAACACACAGTAACGACCTAAAGAACAACGCACGTGACTTAACAAATGCGGCATAAGAATTATCCAGTATAGCATTCAGCGACCTACGGATAGTACGACATAAGGAAACAGCGACATAAGGCTTCAGCTCGCTCGCGACCTAAGAAATTGACAACGACTTATGGAAGGTCGTTCGCGACCTAACTTCAGCGATGTAAGACTTTGGTGACATAAGTAACAGTTCGTTCACGATATATTGGAGGCGACTTAGTGCGTTATCGTTCGCGACATAAGATGGCTCGATCGGAGTAGGTCGTTCGCGAGTTACTGGAATTGGCATAGGTCGTTCGCGACCTAAGGAGGAGGAGGGCATAGGTCGTTCGTGACCTAAGAAGGAGGGCATAAGTCGTTCGCGACCTTCTGGAGCTTCTCGCGCGCGACCTAAGGAGTTGCTCTGCTCGCGATTCACTTCTTCAGCGACCTTGGAGTTAGGTCGTACGCGACCTAAGGTGAGCGCTGCATCATTCTCCCCTGGTTGAAAAGAATTCGTCCTCGAATTCACGCTCTCCTCTTCTTCTACAAGCTTCTCCCCATAATACAGAATTAAGTGTTTGATATTGAAAACATCAGAAGTATGAACATTTTCCAGCAACTTTAACTGATACGCATTATCATTGATCTTCTTCAAGATTTCTATTGGACCAATCTTCCGAGCTTTCAACTTATTGTAAGTTCCGACTGGAAAACGATCTTTCGTCAATACTGCGTAAAAAAAAATCACCCTCTTTGAAGTCCACACTCCTGCGCTTCTTATCTGCTAAATGCCTATACTTCTCATTTGACTTAAGCAATCGTTCATGAACAATCCTGTGACACTCCTGCAACTCATTCACGAAATCACAAGCTCGTTTAACAATCCCTTTTTGAAGTGAAACTGTCGACAAATCCAATGGTCCCTTCGGAGCTGCTGAATATACCACCTGAAATGGACTGAATCCAGTACTTCGATTAACGACATGATTATGTGCGAATTCTGCCTGACACAATTTCACATCCCAGCTCTTCAAATTATCCTTCACAAGACATCTCAACAAGTTTCCCAAAGATCTGTTCACCACTTCCGTTTGCCCATCCGTTTGTGGATGATAGGCGCTACTAAAATTCAGCTTAGTCCCAACCATCTTCCACAGACTCAACCAAAAATGACTTAGAAATCGAGTATCTCGGTCAGAAACAATAGACTCAGGTAGCCCATGTAGTCGATAAACCTCTTTAAAGAACAATTGAGCAACACGGACTGCATCGGCGGTCTTCTTACAAGCTATGAAATGTGCCATCTTCGAAAATCTATCCACCACAACATATATAGAATCATTCCCTCGTTGAGTTCTTGGCAAACCCAAAACGAAATCCATGCTAACATCAACCCATGGTCTAGTAGGCACAGGCAATGGCATATACAATCCTGCATTCGCAGTTGTTCCTTTGGAAATTTGACATATGTGACATCTCTGCACAAATCTTTCAACTTCTTTCCTCATGGAAGGCCAAAAATATGATTGAGAAATCAACTACAAGGTACGATCTCTTCCCACATGACCTTCCTCATGCAATTCCTTCACAATCTTCATTCGCAAACCGCACTCTGGTATACACAACCGATTTCCCTTAAATAGAAAACCTTTTACCAACACATACTCATCCGTCCTCCCTTTCTCGACTTCATCTACAATTTTGGCAAAGTAAAGATCCTCAACAAACAAATTTGGAAATACATCAAACCCCGTCACTTCAACTCTCATCGTAGTCAACAAATGATTTCTTCTACTCAATGCGTCTGCCACACGATTTATAACTCCTGACTTATGCTTTACAACAAATGTAAACTGTTGCAAGTATGCGATCCATGAAGCATGCCTGGCTGCAATCTTATCATGTCCCTGCAAATGTTTCAATGCTTCATGGTCAGTATACAACACAAACTCTTTATGAAACAAATAGTGTCTCCAATGCTTTATGGCTTGGACAATAGCATAGAACTCCAAGTCATAGGTACTGTATCTTGTCTTGGCTCCAGAAATCTTTTCACTGAAATAGGCAATTGGACGACCCTTCTGACTCAACACTCCTCCAATTCCAACTTTGAACGCATCTTCTGTATGTAACTCAAATAGTAACTGAAAGTCCGGGTATCTAAGAATCGGTGTTGTAGTCAAGAGTGTCTTGATCTGTTGGAAAGCAGAATCAGCCTCTTTAGTCCACACAAACTACTTTCCTTTCATACAATCTGTCACTGGTGCCATCACGCTACTGAAATTTGGGATAAACCTTCGGTATAATGATGCTAACCCATGAAAACTTCTCACTTCAGTTACAGTCCTGGGTTGTGGCCAATCCTTGATTGCTTCAACTTTACTTTGATCCACCTGGATACCTTCCTTGGACAATACATGCCCCAAGAACAAAACACTATGCGTCATGAACATGCACTTCTTTGTTGCCGCGTAAAATTGCTCCTGTCGAAGTATCATCAACACTTCCCGCAAGTGTTGTAGATGCTCTTCTGTGCTTCCACTGTATATCAATATATCATCAAAGTATACCACCATGAACTTTCCAATAAACGGTCGAAAGATCTGATTCATTACTCGCATAAAAGTACTAGGTGCATTCGAAAGACCAAATGGTATGACCAGCCATTCATACAACCCCTCCCGTGTCTTGAAGGCTGTCTTCCATTCATCCCCTGGTCGAATTCGAATCTGATGATACCCACTCTTCAGATCAATCTTTGAAAAGATAACAGCTCCACTCAACTAATCTAACAAGTCGTCCAATCTTGGCATCGGGAATCTGTATCTCACCGTAATCTTGTTTAGTGCTCGACTCTCTGTACACATTCTCCAAGTTCCATCCTTCTTTGGCACTAACAAGGCTGGTACTGCACAAGGACTTAAACTTTCTTGTATGCGCCCTTGTTCAACTAACTCTTCCACCTGCCTTCTCAACTCTTCGTGCTCCTTTGGACTCATTCTATAATGTGGTCTATGTGGTAACACAGCTCCCGGAATAAGATCAATCTGGTGTTGTATGTCTCTCAACGGTGGTAACTCTTTTGGTAATTCTTCAGGAAACACATCTTCAAATTCCTTCAACACTGGCTTAACTTCCTCAGGAATTTCAACATCTTCACTACTTTTACGTCCAATCAACAGAAATACTTCAGGGCTATCCTCTACTTCTTTGACAAATTCCTTCAAAGATAACAGAGTCTTTAGTTCCTCGATTTCCTCCAACTTGCTTTCGCTTTGTTGTCGCCTTTTAGGAACTAAAGTGATTCTAGTGCCATCGAACATGAAACTATAGCAGTTAGTCCTACCATCGTGTTGCACGGCTCTATCGAACTGCCACGGTCTTCCCAACAACAAATGACATACATCCATATCCACCACGTCACACCAAATTTCATCCTTATACTTCTTTCCGATGGAAAAAGTTACACAAGCTCTTCGACCAACCTTCACTTCCCCACCTTTCCTCAACCAAGCCAATTTGTAGGGTTTGGGATGCTTCTCTGTCTTTAACGCCAACTTCTTTACGGCTTCTGTAGAGACGATGTTATCATAACTCCCTGCATCGATAACAAACTTACAAACTTTTCCCAAAATAGTGCATGTCGACTGAAAAATATTACTCCTAAACCAACTAGTCTCCTCTTCCTGCTTTGGCGTCAAGTAAGATCTCTTCATCATTAAAGAATATCCCTCGTCTCCCGTCAATAATTCTTCTTCCTCCTCAACCTGTGGTGAATTGGAACATTCTACTTCTGCATCCTCATCCTCAACCTCAGCAACCATCGCTCGCTTCTTAGGCTTCGGGCATTCATTGCTCTTATGACCAAACTCCTGACAGTTATAACACTTGAAATTGTTGTTGACCTTGGTCTTAGCAGCTTCATTGACAACCAGTTTACTAACAGCCTTGGAAACATTAGTATTGCTACTAGCCCCCTTCACCTAATTGCTCGAACTTGTAAACGCACCACCTCCTCTTCTACCTTGCTTCTCCCAAGCTAGAGCCTTCTGGTGTGCTTCAGCAACGGATCTCGAATCAAACATATTTACCATATCCTGAATTTGCATTCTCAATCCTCCAACAAATCTGGATGTCAATTGTTCCTCCGTTTCCATGATATCATTTCTAGCAATCAGTTGATAAAACTCATATGCATAATCATTTACCAACTTTGTCCCTTGTCTCAAATTCTGTAAGCGCTGATACATAAGAGACTGATAATTATAAGGCAAGAAAGTAGCCTTCATCAACTTCTTCATATTTTTTCATGAAACAATCTTCGACTTTTCTATTCTTTCCCGTGTAAGTTTAGTTTGTTGCCACCATGCCATAGCTCTTCCCCTCAATCGTGTAGCAACCAACTTAACTCTACGATGCTCGGGTACTTCCTTGAAGTCAAAAATTTCTTCAACATTTGATAACCAATCCTGAAACTCTTTCGCTAGCATTTCCCCTTTGAATTCTGGAATCTCTGTTTTCATTCCCGACTCCCATCGACGATCATCTTCGGAATCTCTATTTTGATTTCGCCCTTGTCCACGGTTTCGACAAGTACTACTACCACTATCACTGGATTCCTCCAAATCTGACGTGTGTCGATGTCGATTCTGACCATCAACATTCCTGCTACCACGCACATCTCTTTCTCTCGAAATTGACGGTTCTCTTCTTTCCCAATCTGATGGTGGTGACATTCTTCTCCTCTCGGAATTTGACGGCGAAATTCTATGTCCACTTTGATTTGAACCTGGCGATGCTCTTTGTCGAGTTTGATTCATATCCCTCGTGAGCCTTTCCAATCTACCAATTCCCTCATCAAACTTTTCATTGAATTTATCACTAATTCGTTGCTCCATTTGTTCAGCATCTTCTCTTCGATACACATCTGCAACATTCTGATGACGATTAACTCTTCTTGGTGGCATTGTGAAATCTTCAACAAATCCAAACACAAACTTCAAATCACGCAAACTTGAAATCCAACGAACTTGGAAAAGTTCGTCTCCTAGCTCCGATACTAAATGACGCAGCACACAGGATCAAACAACTCACGAATTGAATTCGCGGATAATGAATCGATGAAATAAAATGAATCGATGATTTGAAGATACCCAAGTGCTCAAATCCGTTGATCTCTCAAGATACCGGATTCTAACTATCTTCAACACGTTGATCGCGCACGATACCGCGTTAGAAGATCTACGATTCTTTGACGTTGATCTCGCGCACGAGATTCCGAGAATCGACTTCAAGTTCGTTGATTCGAGCACACTCGAATGTCTGAAGATGGAGAAAGGAGATAACACTCAACTTCCAATTTTGATGGTGGCACAAAGCACAAACCAAATTTTATTCAAAAATCAACTCTCCATTACAAATGACAACACACCCCTATTTATATGCATTTACAACACACACGACTTACAAACAGTACAAGGACTTAAAAAAACACACAGTAACGACCTAAAGAAAAACGCACGCGACTTAACAGATGCGGCATAAGAATTCTCCAGTATAGCATTCAGCGACCTACTGATAGCACGGCATAAGGAAACAGCGACATAAGGCTTCAGCTCGCTCGCGACCTAAGAAATTGGCAACGACTTACGGAAGGTCGTTCGCGACCTAACTTCAGCGATGTAAGACTTTGGCGACATAAGCAACAGTTCGTTCGCAATCTACTGGAGGCGACTCAGTGCGATATCGCTCATGACATAAGATGACTCGAGCGGAATAGGTCGTTCGCGAGTTACTGGAATTGGCATAGGTCGTTCGCGACCTAATGAGGAGGAGGGCATAGGTCGTTCGCGACCTAAGGAGGAGGGCATAGGTCGTTCGCGATCTTCTAGAGCTTCTCGCGCGCGACCTAAGGAGTTGCTCTGCTCGCGATTCACTTCTTCAGCGACCTTGGAGTTAGGTCGTACGCGACCTAAAGTGAGCGCATCAGAAGGTGCTTCCGGCAGTGGTTGGTTTAGCTACTTCAGACGAGGGCGATTGCTTTCATACGGTTGAAGGCTTTTGACGGTTATTTGCTTTCGAAGGGAAGCAATCGCTTTCAAGAAAAGAACGCTGGTATCGAAGGGTTTGCTTCCTTCTCAGTCGAAGGCAGAGGGTGGTAAAATGTTTGATGAGCTTGATTTGAGGGCCTTCGACGTTGTCGAAGGGAAAGCTTTCGTGGTTATTAAACATAGAGGCTTCCGTAGTTGTTCGATTTAGGGGCTTTCAACGATGTCGAAGGGGAAGCCTTCGCAGTTATTAAATTTGAATACTTCCGCCTCGGTTGCTTCCAAAGAAGTGCTTCCACCGATGATAGATTATAAATTGCTCTCGAAAGGGTAAAAATTGTCTTCGACACAGATACTTCCGTCTCGACTACTTCCGAAGAAGTGTTTCCGCCGATGATAGATTTTCAGCTGCTTTTGGAAGGGAACATCTACTTTGGCCGCCTTTGAAAGGATTGTTGCCGTAATTGCTAAGTGATTGCTTTCGTCAACATTAACGGAAGGATTGTAACCACAATTTTTTAGTGTTTCCTTCCGTCAACAGTGGCGAAAGGGATTTGTTGCCGCATTAGTCAAAGTAAGATCTCCGCGTCTGTTGAGGGGTTGTAGATAAAGCTTCCACGACTGTTGATTGGTAAACCTTCCGTCATCATTAAGTTATAGCTTCCACAAACATTGTCCAAAGAGAAATTAGTAATGTAGTCATTCACAAATTGCTTTCGTCGACAGCGACGAAAGGTAGTTCCTTCTGCAATATATGCTTCTGCAGTTGTTCAAAAGTGGCTTTCGTCAACGTCAGCGAATGGAGGAATGCCTTCGGAGTTATTAGATTTGGATGCTTCTACTTCAGCTGCCTTCGAGGCGGTATTGGTTCGACAACGCTTCAGATCTGCCACCGTCACTCCATTGTAGGTATCAATTAACTTATCGGAACGAAGGATCTAAGGTATGGGACTTCAAATCCTTTCTTTAAACGTCTACAAAACCCAATTTTAAGAGTAGTTTATTTTGAGAACCCGCGATTTGAAGAGTGAAAGAATTTAAAACCTATTAACTTCAAAAGGAAAGGATTTCAAAAAAAAAAAAAAATTGGAAATTTTCTAAAAGAAATTTGATTTTTGAAGAATACTTGGTCTCATGTCGAACCTATGAATTTTGGTTTTCAAATAATGGATTTATATTTACTTAAACTTTAAAAACCTGGTATCCGACCAATATTCATTTAAGTTTCACAGAGCATGTTATCAGATTTTAAGAGATTTAAGGTATGTCATACTTTCAAAAATATACAAGCTTCATTTGTATAAGGCTTCAATCGGGTATGGTTTAGGCTAATTTAGGTTATGGTTTCAACTGTGTTTGTTCTTAAAACATAAGTAGCTTCAAGAATATGTAACTTTGATTTAAACATAAAACATTTTGGGTGGTTGACGGATTTTTAGAAAAGGTTTGTTATGCTTTGTTTTCAAATAAAATGTTTTTCGGAACTCGTAATGTTTATGATGCTGAAAATAACAAATTTTAGACAAAATAATGAGTTTTGTAAATACAGACTTTTGAGTACACATTAGTTCCATATACACACACACAAACTTGTATATATATCTTATATAAATGCACTTCATTTGTTTTGGGTTTTATTTTTGGTAAATATGTACGAATATACATATATTTATACATAAATGTATTTGTACATGTATATGTACAGGTTTTAAAATATATATATCAGTTTAAGTCTTGTGTATGCTGAAATCCATACAAAAGCATGAAAAACTGACTTTGAGGAAGTTAAGTGATTACATATATAAACACGCAGCAGATTTATATTTTCTTAAATTTTAAGGTATTGTGAGATTTTATTGAAGACTAAATTTTGGTGTGAATACATATAATTTTGTACAGGACAAATGATTATGAGCAAATTGAGTTCATCTTCCGTGAGGTTGCAAGTATTCACACTCTTAATTATGAAAACTTTAGGGTTCGTTTGGTTTATTTTGTATTTTATGTTTTGAGTTTTCAACATTAATTATAAAATATGAGAAGAATGAAGGGAGGTCGGAAGGGATGGACGGAAGATTGGAGGGGATCACGAAGTGGATGGAGGAACGACGGAAGGATGAATTGTTGCTCGTGCTTTCGTTTTTCTCAAAACACGAGAAATGAAAAAATGTTGTTTTCTATTTTGTGTGTTAAATTTGTTTTCTAAAATGGTCATTTTTCATAATATACATGCGTTGTTAGTATTTTTGTATGGACGAAAACTCAAAACTAAAACGGGTAAACCAAACATAGCCTGATTTTGAGTATGTAGAATTTGATTTCTAGCACCCTGCCCTACAAGAAGTTAGTCCTGCTATATCGATGGTTTCAAGTTACAAGAGTATAATTAGGCTTCAAACATACTGGTCTTTGTGTACTAGAGCTCATACATATGCATAAATTTCAAATGAATATTGACTCTTATAAGCTAAGCATAAGTGTTAGGTGCGTAAGGTTCCTCACATACTAAGTTTTAAACAAGGTATTACCAGTATAAACATGAATTTCAAGAGTATCAACTTTATATGTTTGATGCTTTAGAAGTAGTTTTCATACAAATTTTCAACAAGTTTATTTTCAAGTATAAAAGTCATATGGGTGAAATTTTTGGATAGGTATTAAACTCATAGCAAATTTCATATTTTCGCAGCTTGGCATATCGATTAGTATTTTGTATACGGTGTTTATAAATATATCAAATCTCTCAAATGCAAAGTTTAGTGTGCATGTTGATTTTGTGTAAGGCTTCCTATACGTCTAAAATATGTGTCACCTGGTTTCAAATACATGCATAATATATACGTATTTAGATCAATTCTTCGTAAATAGTATATTTGAACTTTTAGTGTAATTAATTATGGTCTTAAACATATGATCCTCATTTGGTTGTGGGTTTCACTTATATCATTTGTAGATGTTACATGTAACTAATTCAAAATTAAATTTCTGGTTTTGGTCATTGACTTCATAAAGTGCTGACCATTGATTTTGATTTTATATGTACTTTTGGTTCTAAATTTGTCCATGTGTGTTTCAAATTTATATCACTAGGAATTTAAAAAGCATGGAGCTTTAGACATAGACACCAACTTTAACAATCTGAGGTACATGCAATTTGATATGTATATACGAAAGTATTGGATTTAAGAACACTTGGGCTTGGAGAATACGAAGAAATTTGGGAAGTTAAGTACATTAGACGCACTGATATTCAAAAAAAAAAAGGCTGTTGGGATGTAATTGTTGGGCATAAGCATGTGCAATCTCATGTGCAACCACTATGTATGTCAGGTTCTATGAAGGTATGAATAAATATAAATTTCCAAAGATACCGGGTTCAAGAATGAAAGTTTATAGATCTAAACATATGTATAGGCTTTAAACATGAATAATACTATGTATATCTTTGACAGATAGACAAGCCTTCGAATACTTTTAGTTTTCGTGAGAAATGTAGGTTCAGAAGATAGCTGATTTTCAGCATATATTTACAATTCTGGGTTGCATATTCTTGAAAGAAAAATATTTCTCATATATGTAGTCATGAATATTCACCTAAGCTAAATTTGAGCAACTTTATATTAATTTTTATATAAAGACTTGTATATTACCAGGTCTCAAATTCATGGGAGTTCCAGATGTTTTTAATTTTCTTAAGTATAATTGCGTATAATTGGACCTCTCTAATATGGCTGAATTTGTATATGAAAGGTCTAGCATGAATAAACTTTGGGTGTATATAATGTAACGTACGCAGCAGCTTGAGGCATGTTGGCTTATGGTTGAACGATGACCCTTGGGTCACATACCAAATAGAAAAAATGCTAATTACTTTGAGGAAATTCAGTTACTTTATGGATACAACCTTGGATATATATAATTTCTTCTATAAACATTTGAATAATATTATTTAATATATGTTAATCTCTATATCCAGAATTTTTCAAATACCAAACTATTTTTGAGAATGCATAAAACTTGAATTCTCTATATGGTGATATATTTTATAGAAAAGATCAATTTGTAAAGAAAGGGATTTTTTATAGAAAAGCTCATTCTTGTCTATATGGTCTATATGTTCATGAATCATGATTTTTCAGACCTATAAATAAGATGTCTCTTTTCGTTAAGAAAAACAAGAATTGAAACAATCTACAAAGGTGAAATAGTATACACCAAATCTTCATTTGAGACTGTTTTGCCAAACAAATCTTTTGGAAAATACTTTGAAATCAAAAGAGCCATCAATAATTTCCCAATCGGTAATAAAAACACATATTTGCTTATTTCAAGAGCAATCCATAAAATTTTCAATGGGATATATTGTTTAACTCTGCTATCTTCTTATAAAGGAATTTTATTTAAAAAGTGATGACAAAAGCACTTTCAAAACTTTTGGACATCATTGAAGAGGAGAAACTTATACATATTTTCCAAAGAAAGATTTTGAACTTTTTCGAGGCTTGCTAGCACCGTTGAAACTCTGATTAGAATAGTTTATTCTTAATTAAAAGACTATTGGTTCATGAATCACGACCATTCAGTCTCTTATTTGGGATCCACATTTCTACCACGAGATTAGCGCAACAACCCTTCTTGGTAGTAACGCTAGAAAGGGGCATCTCTATCAAAAGAATTCAAATATCCAAAAGCTTTTCAACTATGACTCAAAACCTAAACCAACAAAAGTATTTTAGAAAAATGGTTTTTGGTATATTGGGGTACCTTTTCAAAAGTTCTTTCATCTAAAAGGAAGTTTTCCACCAAGAAAATCATGCTTCTATTTTTTACAAAGGTTTCTTCAAATGCATGAACTGACCGAAAGGTCATAAAGTTATTTTCACAAAAAGCTTGAAAAAGATTTATTTTAAACCAACAAGCAAGAGTCGCGATGAGAAAAGCCACCTCAAAAATCTATAACAGTAATAAAAACTCGTTATCCCACCGAGTATAAATATAAGGCGACCTAAGATATGAGGCACATTATGCTACCTAAGCTTTTGTCCTGACGAGGTCGATTAAGAATCTACGAGCAAAGGCATACCTTATACCTTGCTGGTGTTTCTGACAAAAGAGTCAGATGGAGATCTAAATCACCAGACGCTGTTAAGGAACAATAGAGTTCAGCCCAGAGGACCAATGCCCAGAGGTGGGATGAAAAGTCCAAATCCCAGTGGTGGCAACAACAAAGGACTAAGACGTCCGAGCCAGAAGTGGCACACAATACTCTCAAGATGTCAATGCCCTAAGAAGGGTACACAAACTTTAAAGCCAAAAGTGGCACACGATACTCTAAAGATGTCAATACCCAAAGGAGGGTACATAGAATATTGACGATAGCAAGTCCAAGACATGGCATACAAAGCGTTAATGATTTCTAAATCTTTTACCAGCTATGAATTTTTGGTCTTCTACTGCTTATCGCCAAAAATGGTCTTATGATCTTCTATTATTAAATGACAAAACAAGTTTTTAGTAACCTGAGACCTCTAGAAGACTGATTAAGTGGGGAATTGAGCTAAGTCAATATGATATAGAATACCA
This sequence comes from Allium fistulosum, assembly GCA_030737815.1. Lineage (NCBI taxonomy): Eukaryota > Viridiplantae > Streptophyta > Magnoliopsida > Asparagales > Amaryllidaceae > Allium > Allium fistulosum. The sequence continues at coordinate 572,927,088 of CM060906.1, forward strand.
ACCTAGAGCGGTTATAAATGGACAAGCATTGGATGACTTCATTAATGAATGTACGAGATTCGTTTCAAAGCAATCCGAAAAGGAAAAGAACTTAAAACCCAAGTGTGTCAGTTATTTGTGGATGGTGCCTCAAATGAACAAGTGGCCGGAGCAGTATACGTAATAATTACCCCTAATGGACACAGACTTCATTATGCTATTAAATTGAGGTTTTCAGCAACTAACAACATGGCAGGATATGAATCTATGGTCGCAGGATTGACCCTTGCTTTACAACTCAAAATCCCGAGCATTCAAGTATTCAGTGATTCCCAATTAATGGTCAATCAAATCAATCAAGTATACCAAACAAAAGATCCCAAACTCAGTCAGTTTATGAAGAAGGTATTAGAAATGCTCACACTTTTCGAAGATTTCTCTGTACACCAAATACCAAGGACAGACAATTCCCAAGCAAACTCATTGGCTAAGTTGGTAAGTTTAAGAGGGGCCCCTGAGACTCGAATTATGCCTGTGGGATTTCAGGCTAATCTCGGTATTGAGGAAAATAAACAAGAGAAAACTAATGAGCTACTGGTATCGACCCGATCACGGACAATAGCATAAGAAGGGGGGAAATGGATTAGGAAATGCCAAGTGAGGAATCCACGGCTCCAATAACGGAAGAATACTATGAAAACACTTGGATAGCCCCAATTATGAGTTGTATTGTCAATAGGACACTACCTGCAGGTAAAATAGAGGCACAAAAGCTAAAGAGGCAAGCCCAAAACTTTACCATTATGGATGGAGTTCTATACAAGAAAGGATATTCCCTTCCCCATTTGCGATGTGTAAAATCCGAGAGCAGATTAAGGATATTAAAGGAAGCCCACGAAGGACTTTGTGGAGATCACTCCAATGGGATCAAATTGGCCAAAAAGATAACTAGACAAGGATTTTACTGGCTATAATTAACCAACCAAGCAATCAAACATGTTAAAAGATGTAAAAAGTGCCAACGTTGCTCGAAGATACTATGCCTTCAACCCAAATCAAGAACTAAAAAAGGAATCACTTGACTTGATCCACGAATTAAGAGATGAAGCAGCCTTAAGAACGACTGAATATCAAAGGAGAATATCAAAGTACTATAACTCAAAGGTAAAAACGAGGACATTTTGACAAGGAGATTTGGTACTTAGAAGAGTAATGGCCAATACGAGAGACCCATCAAATGGGCCATTGGGACCAAATTGGGAAGGTCCGCTAATAATTTTCAAGGAAATCCCCCCAGAGGCCTACAAACTATGCCATCCTGATGGTAATATGGTACCAAGAACTTGGAACACAGAACATTTGAAACCCTATTTTCCGACTCTGAATGAATAAGGCATTTTCGAGAATGTTTCTACTATGATTCACTGAGAAAAGTCTACATGGTCGGGAGTAAAATTCTCCTTAAACTTGGACTACCTATAATGGTAGAAACCCCTTAGTCGCGCCAAGATGGCCAGGTCAAGGCACCTCCTGGAGAGAGGGCGTAAGCCTTTAGCTGTGCCAAAGTCAGAAATCGCCAGGTTAAAGCAGCACAAGCTCTTATCCGCGTCACGCTATGGCCAGGATAAGGCGCCTCCTGAAGAGAGGACGGGTAATCCCTTGGTCCCGCCATGCTATGGCCTGACCAAGGTACCGAACAAGCCCTTAGCCGCGTCATGCTATGGCCAGGTTAAGGCGCCTCCTAGAGGGAGGTCGGGTAAATCCTCGGGACCTGCTTGAGAATAAGCTAGCCGAGAGCATTGGAAACCCGAATGAATTGTCCGGCGGACAAAGAAAAGTTCCTGCCTGAAATGGGCACCGCCAGAAATCGGCACAACCTAAAATGGCAACTGCCAGAAATTGGCAACGTCTAAAATGAAAACAGCCTGAAATGGGCACTGCTTGAAATAAGCATGAGAATTGGACAAAAGAGTCCTAGCCTGAAATAGGCCAAAACAAATGAATAAAGAAACTCGGCTCTGAGAAAGAAAAAGCATGCAAGATATCATCAAAGCCTAAAGATGGCACATTCGACAAAAGAATCAGAAAGAATTCTCCGACTTCTCCTCATGAACATCTGCCAGATTAGTTTTCTGGTCTTCTATTACTTATTGCCAGATTGGTTTTCTGGTCCTCTATTACTTATTGCCAAATTGATTCTCTCATCCTCTATTATTAATTACCAGAAACGGTATTATGGTCTTCTATTATTAATTACCAGAAACAGTGTTCTGGTCTTCTATTATTAATTATCAGAAATGATGTAACGACCCGTATTTTTACGGATCGACAAGTTCGTCAAAATCTGGAATTTTTGCATTTTTAAGTCATTTCAGATTTTTAGGGAGATTTGTCTAAGTCCTAGGTCGTGGACGACCTAAGAGCTAAGTCGTGACCGAGTTAAGGACTTCGGCGAGTTAGTGTTAGGTCGTGGGTTAGTTGGAGCGACCTATAGAATTGTGCAACCTAGGATTTAGTTAAGTAATTAGGTCGGCAGGGCGAGTTAACGACCTAAAGACTGACCGACTTAAGGATATGGCGACTCAAGGGTAGGCAGACCTAGTGGTTCCGGGTTAGCGACTTAGTAATTAAGTTGTTAGGTCGGTTGGGACGACCTATAGAAGTTAGCAACCTATAGGAGTTAGCGACCTATAGGGTTGAGCGACTTAAGAGGGTTAGCGTGTCAGTGTAGTTAGGTCGGCAACGACCTAAGTAGTAGTGAGCGACTTAAGGAGTTAAGTCGTAAGTCTGGGTAGAGTTAGGTCGCTGGGTTTCGTCTAAGTGTTAGGTCGTAACCTGTTAAGTCGTAGGTCGCTGGGTTTCGTCTAAGTGTTAGGTCGAAGTATGTGTTAAGTCGTAGGTCGACTTAATAGTTAGGTCGTATGCGCAGAAGTGTTAGATCGTAGGAGTTGAGGCGCGCGTATCTGTTAGGTCGGAGTTGTTGGCTAAGGGTTAGGTCGGAGGCTCTGTTAAGTCGTGGGGGTTTTAGGTCGTAGGTCGGCATAATGTTAGGTCGGCAACGACTTAAGGAGATAGCCGAGTTACGACTCAGGCAGTTTTCAGCTATAAATAGGAGGGGTTGTTCTCACTTTTTGGGATCCGGATTTTGAAGCGACGAAGTGCTGCCATTTTGAGAGCTCGACTTCTACACTTCTTCACTTCTTTTCTCCACTCTAATCTAGTGCCTTCATCCATCCAAATCGAAGATCAAGATTGAAGATTCAAGAGCTTAGATTGAAGATCTTCATCTTTTCAAGAGAGATTTCATCGTTTGAAGTGAGATCTTGTCGGATCTAGCTTAGTTCTTCGCTGTCCAGATCTGAAGTTGATATCTTTTGGATTGTTTAGGTGATTTGGTGAGTGGTGATTATCTCTCACACGGATCCAAAGGAGTAGATCGGATTGTTGGCTCGATTTGGTGTTAAATTAGTGATTTCCATGCATTTTCTTCATCCTATGTGTAGATCCATATAGATCCATTGTTCATGATGATGTTGCATCCATTTTATCATATGTTAACCTATGCAAGTTCATTCATCAAGTTTGTAGAGATATAATCCATGTTTTCATGCTTATTGGACTTTCAACTCTTTAATTACGAAAATGCCATTATTGTTATAATTGTCTACTTAGATCATATTTGAATGCTTGATTGTTTGGATTGATGTTTGATTTGATTGATTGTTATGAACTAGATGGTTGATGATTAGATTTAGACCGAAGACGATTCAAAAGCTAAGGGAAAGGCTCTTGAATTGGGAAAGCTACTTGTGGCATATGTAGCGGGATGATGAAGCTCTTATGCATAGATTTGATGATGTGATGATGAGGTGAGGCTTTGCGAGGATGTAATGAAGCGAGGCAATCATATGATGAAGACTTGGTCTAATCCAGACGGGATCATTCCAAGCATGTTGATAACTCGGTGATATGATTCGAGTTGAGGATAATGAATGGATATGAGAATAGTCGTCGAGGAGGATGACTAGGAGGCTTGGATAGCATCGTTGTTGAAGGTTCTAGCATGCTCTAAGCAAGAGTACGTTTGGGCAGATTCGATAGTCCCAACGGCCAACTGTTGATGGTCGAGTACTCTGGGCAGATTCGATAGTCCTAGGCACGGGCTGCGACGACGTGCGGGAGTTATGTCTAGAACCGGGGTTTCCATTAGCCCTTGACGGACGGCTGAAAGAATGTGCCGGTCATTCAATTAACGGTGATATCGAGGCAATGATAACAGTGATAGCCAGAGTCATGGATGTTTGGTTGTATCGTCATTCGGACTCAAGAGCGGTATTTTCTGGGTGCTTATCTGATTTAGGCCTTGGTACTTGGAAAACATCGCCCTTGACTCGAGTGATAGTAGCTTTACTTTAAATTGTATGCTCTGCTATGTTTGCTTCTGCTTAGTGTGTGTCTGGGGGCTATCACTGTAGAATGAGGTTGGAGTGGGAGGGTTGTATTCCTATTCCTTTTCCTTTATGCTCTTTTGGTATGTTGTTAGTTAATTTACTGCTCACTAAGACTGTTGTCTGACTCAAGGCTTTATGTTTTAATTCTTATTGCCTTGGGCTGTTCGTCCATTTTTGGGACGGGCAGACTAGGTAGCAGGTGACAGGTGCTGCTCTCTTCTCACGATGCTGATACCGAAGACGAGCTAGAGGGTTGCATATTATCTTCTTATATGTACTGGATATTCCGCTGTTTTGTATTCTCTGAGAGATTTGTAGTGAGGCTTGATGTATTGACTATGTGGATGCTTGTATTCAACTATTATGGAGTTTTATATGATGTCACCTTGTTCTGTAAAGCTTCACTATACTTATATTCTATTGTATTTTGTCCACGCGCTGTGAGTAATACGATAGATTCTGTTGTTTTAAATCTTACCTTGACAATCGTCCATGGTCGCCTGGCACACTTTACAGCGCTTTATCTCTAGATTTGGTGCAGGGGTCATGGGCGGTCGTCACATTTGGTATCAGAGCATTGGTTAATCGATTTTACCCAACGCTCGCTGGAGTAACTACGTATGAGAGACGTAATTGTATTTTGATGGATGATTACTATATATAATATAGTAGTTTAGTAGAGTTGAGTCCTTTATGAGTTGTTTCTCTAGATGTTCTAATCATTCCTTTTTATAGATATTGAGAATGAGTCGAAGAGGGAGACCAGCTGCTAGGGAAGGCCGTGCTACTGAAGAGACTGCTGATTATGCAGCCATGTTCGAAGCTATGATGACTTCGATCATGAGAAGGATACCAGTTCCGGGGGCAGCAGTCGATGTTGGAGTTCAAGTTCAAACTCCGAAACCAGTGGATTTTGCTAAGCTGTGCAAGGATTATACTGCTCTTGGAGGGAAGGTTTTCTTGGGAACAGAATCTACCATTGAAGTCCAGAGGTGGATAGATGCTTGTAGAAGGATCTTTGGTGATTTGGGAATTGATGATGCAACTAAGAGGAAGTTGGCATCGAGGCAGCTTCAAGGGAGAGCTTCTGATTGGTGGAACTCTATTACCATCACTACTCCGGAAGAAGAGATTACTTGGGAGCAATTCCAAGTCAGATTTGAAGCTAAGTTCATTTCTACAGCTCAGAAGTCTGTTCTGTTCAAGAAGTTCGTAGAGCTCAAGCAGGGTGGGAGATCTGTTCTTGAGTATGTTTCTGAGTTCGAAGCTTTGTCCAAATATGCCCGGTCATATATTGAGTCTGCTTATCAGAAGAATGAGAAGTTTGTGACCGGCTTGGATAGTTATCTTGGGAGACAATTGGTGGATCATTTGGACGATTCATTTGAGAAGCTTGTGGAGAAAGCTCTTAGGCATGAGAGTCTGTTTCCTAAGGAAGGACCTGTTGTTGCTGTTACCAAGGGAGAATCTAAACCACAGCAGGGTGGAAACCAGAAGAGGAAGCAGCAGCAGCAAAAGGGTAAGGATGGCCAGAAGAAGCCGAAAGGCGAGGTGACTTGCTACAATTGTCAGCAGAAGGGCCATTTCTCTAAGGATTGTAAGAATCCTAAGGTGCCGATGAAGTGTCACAACTGTGACAAACCGGGGCATTTCAGGAAGAATTGTCCAGAACCGAGGAAGGACAGGCAGATTGTGCAAGCCTATGCTTTGGGAGCTGTTCCGTCATCTTCGAAAGCTCCTACTGCTGAAGAGAAGGGAAAGAGTGTGGTTGTTCAAGGTACTCTTTTCCTATGTGGTATTCCAGTTAGAGTTTTGTTTGATACTGGAGCATCGCATTCGTTTGTTTGTAATGAACTAGTAGGCCGGTTAGGTTTGGAACCGGATATTGTTGATAGGCCATTGGTTGTGACTAATCCTGTTGGGGGTTCGTCTTGTTTGTGTATGTTATGCCGTGGTCTAGTTGTGTCGAGTCATGGTTGCTCTTTTGTTTGTGATTGCTTTGTTCTGAACTTTGCGGGGTTCGGAATTATCTTGGGTATGGACTGGCTTAGGAAGTATGCGGCTAAGGTTGATTGCGAGAGGTTGGAAGTGACAGTCGAGAATGTGGAGGGGCGAAAGATTGTGATACGATGTAAGCATGAAGAAGGCGTCTTCATGAGCTTCATGTATTCGCTAGTTGTTCCACGGGATGGACTGTCATCAGTGCCGATCGCTAATGGATTCGAGGATGTCTTTGACGAAGTCAAAGGGTTGCCGCCGCATAGAGAGATCGAGTTTCGTATAGATCTAGTTGAAGGAGCCAGACCTGTTGTGATGCCTCTTAGGCGGATGGCGCCTAGGGAACAGCAGGAGTTGAGGGTGCAAGTTGATGACCTTTTACAGAAAGGATTCATTCGGCGTAGTGTGTCCGAGTGGGGTGCACCAGTTGTGTTTGCAACCAAGGCAGATGGATCATTGAAATTGTGTGTCGATTATCGTGAGCTGAACAAGGTGACTAAGAAGAACAAGTATCCATTGCCAAGGATAGACGACTTGTTTGATCAGCTTCACGAAGCTAAGGTGTTTTCTCAGATGGATTTGGCAACGGGATTTCACCAGTTGAGAGTGGCTAAGGATAGTGTGCCGAAGACTGCTTTTAGGACACCATCCGGTTTCTTTGAGTGGCTGGTAATGCCGTTTGGATTGACTAACGCGCCAGCATATTTTGTGGATCTTATGAATAGAGTGTTCAGAGATCAGTTGAACAAGTTCGTACTTGTGTTCGTGGATGATATTCTGATTTATTCCAGAACGGAAGAAGAGCACAAGACGCACCTGCATATTGTTTTGGAGATCTTGCGAAAACATCAGCTGAAGGCTAAGTTTTCGAAGTGTCACATATACAAATGAAATTTAAAGAATATAAATTATAAATGTGAATTGTAATTTAAAACGGGATTCCAGAGAAGTATTTGGAAATGTTTTGAAAAGAATTTGAAAATTTTGGAAATTTGGAAAGTTTAAATTCCTTTTTGATTTGAAATTGAATTTCAAAGGTTTTGAAAAGTATTTTGGAGAGATGAAAGCTCTAAACTCTTTTCGGTCGCTGGAAAATAATTCCGATGATGATCGCGACATCACTGGTGTTCATTTTCGGGTTTCCAAAAGAGAAATTGCTGCCAAATTGTTTTAAAAGGAAGTTGTTTGAAAAATTTGGATTTTGTTTTGAAATTCAAAGGATAATTTGAATTGTTTTCAAAATGGCTTTGAAATGTTGGTAAACTCTGGAATGCTATATAAAGATATTTATGAAATATTACTAAGTTGATAACTTATACCAATTGAATTTTGGTAGAATAAATTTAACTTAAAAGAATGAAGTTAAATCAAAGCAAGTATAAGTGAATCAATTAAATGAAAATGAAATTGAAAGTTGAAATTCATTTCGAATTCGTAAGCAAATGAATTGAATTGAATAATGTAAATTGAAAGATGAATTAAAATTCATATGCTATTGGAAATCCAGTTTAATATGAGTGGTTATAAACCAAAATGGCAAATTGAAAATAAATTTTGGGAATGAACAAAAGTGAATGAAACTGGAATTGAAATTGAATGTTGGAAGCAAATCTGAATTTGTTAGTAGACTAGAATTTGAAATGAATTAGTAATTAAAACTAATTTAAAAATGATATAAGCAGTTATATTGAAAATTTTGTAATTAAATGTACGAAATGGTTTGAATATATGCAACTAGATATTATGGCTAGTAGGATATACAGGTATAAAGGAATTGGAATTTAATTTCGAAGATAAATTGGAATGGCTCGACAAAAGGTAAGTATTTGAATTCGAATATGAGATTTGATGACTTATTTCTCTAGCCGCTTGGCTTTTTCTTTTTCTTTTTGAAATCTGAGAGTCCGTAGGGACGTTTTGTAGTCGTGCCGTATTAGCCGCGCAAAGGAGACGCTGGCGAAATTTTTCGAAAATTCGGGTGTTAGAAAATTTTTGAGAGATTTTGAAAGTTTAAAAATTTGAATTTGAACTCGAATTTGAATTTTGAAGTTAAACAATGTTGTTTAAAGATTATGAAAATGATAGAAAGTTAGTTGAATCAATAACGAATCTTTAGTAGAAAGATTTGTTTTGATAAATTGATAAAACTATTTGAATTTGAGAAAATAGTAGACGAGTTAAGAACCTTTCTTCCTAACTTGTAATTTCGAGGACGAAATTCTTTTAAGGGGGGAAGTCTGTAACGACCCAGAATTTTAGATAATTAAAATTCGAATATTTAATTGATTTTAAATATTAATAAGTGGAATTTATAAGTCGAATAATTTATTTAAAGAATATTGGATTTAATTTGATAATTAAATCGATGATTTAACGATTGAAATTCCAGAGATAATTGTAAATCGAGTTTAAAATGATTGAAAATGATTTGGGAAATTTTATTTAATCATACTGGAGTTATAGAAAGGTTATAGAACTCTTAAAATTGAATTTGGAGTTAAATTGTGAAAATTGAATATTTTAATATTTAATTATCGACTGTAAAAATAGCCAATTTTCGAACAGTCTCAGAATTGAACGAGACCAGTTCCATTGGATCCGTAATAGTTAGTTATTATCGGATTTCAATTTTCGTATCAATCGGAGTTGTCGTTTGACCGTGGCAGCTCGAAACGCATCGATATCGTTTTAATTTTAAATCGTCGAGTTAAAAATAGTCATTTTTCAGACAGTCTCAGATTTTGACGAAACCAGTTTCATCGGATCCGTAATGTGATATTATTGTAAGATTTCAAATTTCGTAATTTTTGGAATTACCGTTTGTCCGGTACAAATTAAAACGCCTCGAAATCGATTTAAATCGGTTTAATTTAAACTGATCGTTTTTCTCCGTATCTCACACAGATGTCCGAATTAGCTCCCGAAACACGTTCCATTGCGTTCGGAACGCGGGGTAAACCTTACGAACGTCAGCCGGCACGCTCGAATCGGAGTTTGGAAATTCCGGATGAATAGTAATTCGTTGAATTTTCTATAAAAGACCTCCATAATTCACATTTGCAAACAAACCCTAGGGTTATCTTCTACAGCCGCCACCGCCACTCATCAATGGCCGAAAAACACTAAGCTTCCTCCTCGTTTTTCTTGCAATCCACACATTATTTCAAGAAATCTTCAACTGCAAAAACGTAGAGGGCAACGAGTACTAGAAGATCAACGGTGGATTCGAGCAATGATCGCCGTTTGGAGGCAAGGAATGGTCGCGTTCGTCATGGGTTTACACGCGTTTTTCTCGATGGGCACGAGACCGAGCTGGCCCTCGTTCTGGTCGTGGGTAGTGTTTGGATAGGCGAGTCGAATGGAGTTGCCTGATCATCGTCAAATCGATCGAAGTGGTGGCGTGCATTAGGGCAAAGCGACGGCAAATGGGTAGATTCGAACGAGAATTTCACGACCTGGGGAAGAAGGGTCATCACGCGGCCCTGAATTGATGACAGAAATCAACGGCCCAGAAAATAGATGGTGAAAAATAATAAAAGAAAAATTGTAAATTTATTTTATTATAATTCGTTAAACTTTGTAACACTGTATCTCTTTCATACGATATCAGAAATTGACGAAACGAAAAGTGTTGGAATCGTATCGTCGAACACTACGCGATGCAATCGGTTTGGAGTCGTTTGGAGCCAGTTGGAATTTCGGGTAAAATTAAACGCGCGTTTAATTTTATTCGAAATAAATGCTGAAATCAGAATTAAAATCACAGTGAGATCTTCTCACTCAAATGAATATGGAATTTTTACAGTTATTGATTGATGATTGACTGTTTGAATGTGCTATTAGATATGATAGGATATATCTATATATATAGCAATATATACATATTGGCATATGTATATATTGGATTGATTGATTTCCCGCCTCGTATAGCGGATGAGACCCTATTGCGCCGTTAGTAAGCGGATTTATAAAAAAACCTATATACCGCGATAATTCCGTACTGGAGCGGAATTGGTATTGTGCTAACATCTGTGGATGCAGGGAAACAGGTTGGAGGGATCCGACTGGATTCCTCACCGTATTTACTTATTTACAGATATTGATATATATTCTGTTATCATATTGATATATGATATTGACTGTTGTGATGGACTGATTGGTGCTGTTGCATCATCGGATTCAAGTTTTAAAAATAACGACTTTTAATTAAAAAAAAGACTTTTAAAGTGATTTTTGGAATAAACAGTTGATTGATTTATAAAATGGTTTAAGTTGGGATTTTTGAATAACTATAAACGATTTGTATAGAAAGATTTATAAAAATTGATATTTTTGTAAATCAAAATATTGGACTTATAAAACGAATTTTTTTATAAGTGTTAGAAAGTAGTATAAATGGATTTCATAAGTGAATGAAATTAATAGATTTATAACGTGAAGTTATAAAGTAAATAGATATTGTAGAATAAAAGATTTATAAGAAATTTACTTATAAATTCGACTTTTGCACTTAAATGGGATATAAATAGAAATTGCAAAATGAAATGATTTTGTAAGTTGAAATCGTTATAAAGTACGAATGTGATTTATAAACGTTGTTTTATAAATCCGAAATCACTTATTCTTATAAGTGGATTTTTGAAGTTAATAAAATGAGATTTTTAAACCGGAGTTGTTATAGAAAATAGAAATTGGAATTTATAAACGTTGTTTTATAAATTCGGAAACCAATCGATTGAATTTGATAAATTAAATATAGAAGATTATCAAAGGAGATATATTCGCGATTTTGGATAGCGAATTATTATCAAAATAAAACGTGTAGAAAATAGTGAAATGTAAATAGTAAAGTATATTCACGATTTTGGATAGTGAATATATTGTTAAGTAAAATGAACTTGTTTTGGGAAAGGGATATTACAGAAATGAAGTAATTGTTTTAAAAGATGTTTTAAAACGTGATAAGTATCGAATACATAGATTTCAACATTTATTGTTGAAATAGACGTTTTCGAGGAATAAGGAAATGATGGACTATAACACTGTTGTTATAGTAAATGGTTTCCGAAAGGAAATATTTTTGTATGGTATTGGGATTCATATATCTATCTAAATTTCGAATCCCTATACTAGTGATTTTGAGTCGTCGTAACGATGTTTTACGCAACATCCGTTTTGACTCAAATAAATGTTAAAATGTATGATTTCCTTAAAGAATGAATATATACTTAATTTTGATTTAAGTATATCGAATATTTTCAAATGTTGAAAATAAATGATTTGTGAAATACTTATTATTAAATAAGTATGGAATTGCTTTTCCAATATGAAATGAATTGTTTTTGAGATTTTATCTTCAAAGATAAAATGAAATGTGGAAATTGAATATTTGAAATTTGTTTTCAAACGGTTAAGTGTGGAAATTCTATATCTAGTAAAGATATTTTTGAAGATAAATAATTTGGAAAATTATTTGGAATCTGATGATGTTGCGCATCTTTATTGATAGTTAAATAACCGACTATCAATAATTACCTTTAGATAGGTATTTGTTGTGAATTGGATGAAATTGAATGCCACACTTATTTTTGAATAAGCGCTCACTATTCGGGTTAACCGGGAAAGGACCATGGGGTCGTATAACCCATTCTGAATATGTGATACGTCGTTATGAATCGCATTTGAAGACCGACGTTGAAGACCGGATATTTTTGAAAACGGAAGGATTACCGTCGAGTTACTCTACATCGGCTGATCTCCGGTTTAGAGGTTTTATCACCCTTAGTGACGGGAAGTCCCGACGTGATTGAAAATTATCCGGATATGCAAGGGCTTCGTGAGAAGTGCCTTCGGTTCTGTTCGATCCCGGAACAGACTTGTATGGATTGTGTGTCTGACGTTACAATTTGAGATATAAAGCCGATTTCTTTCAAATACATATCTGTTGGTGGCGGAGAATTTATTCTCTTAGCTTAACACCCTTCTCTGAGACGTACGAGCTCAGAGGTTATGTAGTTGAAATTTATCAGCGATATATCCCAATTTGGTAACGTGGCATACTGAGTGTTGCTGTAAAATGATCAGTGTTTGATCATTTGTGATATGATCATTTGTTTGATCTTATATCTTTGTGATCATAGGTTGATCATTTTGTTGACCCGAAGCAGGGCTTTTTGAGAAAGCGTAGCTTTGTGGACGAGACTTCATCGAGCCTCACACCCCGGAAATGGTCGAAACAGGAATGTTGCGGCAAGGTTATGAGGGTCGCGCCCTTTAGGGTATGTCATTTCCTTCTGGAAAGGGGTGGTATCATGGTATGGAGCCCAGATACTTACTCATGTGGATACACTTTCTTTATGATGTGTGATGTTGGATATCGAGCGCTCGGATAAAGGTCCCAAAGGACCGGGTGATGACATATTCGTGAGTTACCTGTTACAGGGGTAACCCGGCCTTGTTTGGCAGAGAGCAGTTTGTCTCTCGGGACGTCCAGCCAGAGGCGATCCTATTCGGCAGGAGGAAAGGAAGTTCCTTAGCCTGACCATTTGTTGGAAATCCATCTTCCAAATACGAACTTTGTACGGTATTAGTTATAGAACCTGCCATTTACGTACGGTGGTCACCACTGTTTAGATGGTAGCTATAGTAGGCATACGATACTGGTCGTATGTTGGCTAAGATTAATATTATACTTTCGAAATGTTTTTCTGCACTATGCACTAATAATAATAAATCCAATGATTTTGCGTAGTAAGCATCTTTGACTATCATAAGGAGAAATCTCCTCCGATTCTGCGTTTGCATTGTGTGTGTGTGCGGGAGGCCTTATGGTAGTTTCATTTTCCAAAAGCATTGCGAATTGGTTTTATTTTCTTTGTGAAAAATAACTGTTTTACGATCTCACACCAGTCACCATGACTGACTCGGAGTTTATTGTTCCCTTCTAAACTCTGGGTGCCCACCAATTTCCACACGGGCAGCCTAGAGTTATATTATCAGGATATTCTGGATATTCTGGAGCTTTGGAAGCAAGCTAGATGGCGAGACGTAGTATTTGTATCTGATATATTTATTCCGCTGTGTATTCTGTATGAGGACAAGTTATATAACTGTCCATTGTTGTATATTGACTCTGATTGATGTATGTATAAACTGATGTAGTTCTTTGTTTTAAAAGACTAGTGATTATCTATTATATTTTGTTCCGCTGCGATATGTGAGATTCTGATATTGTTTCTGTTTCTGATGTTGTTCTTTTGTTTCTTCTTTCTCTTTTCTTCTATCTTTTTTTCTACCTCTTCTTTTAAAAACCCTAATGGTTCGGTTTTTCGTTCACCTTGAGTAAATAGATGGAGATTAGTGTCTATTCAAGGGGTACGGAAAAGCGGGTTATTACATGTGGTATCAGAGCATATGGTTAAGCGACAACCCTGCTCTGTTGGGTGTTACTCATTAGAGATAGAGTCAGTAGTACTCTAGAATGAGTTTGAGTGTAATAATAGATATGAGTGCGTATTTGTTAGTTAATATAAAATTGTTTTATATTGTGATGATTGGTTTGTTGAGTGGTATATGGATTCTGGTCGGTATTGTCCGTACAACTCTATCGATAGGGATCTCTAAACACTTGTATAGAACAATTCGGCACAGTATTGTTTTAAATAGGGTAAATGAAATAATTTTACCCGAAACTATTTTTGTATAGAAAATAAATGTTTTTCTATAAAGTACTATAGTATATGGTTGCATGGTTGTTAGAGGTGATAATATTAATCTATTATCATTAAAATTGAATAAGAAATTGAAATCATAACTCCAAAGTTAAGAAATAAATTCACATATACAAATGAAATTTAAAGAATATAAATTATAAATGTGAATTGTAATTTAAAACGGGATTCCAGAGAAGTATTTGGAAATGTTTTGAAAAGAATTTGAAAATTTTGGAAATTTGGAAAGTTTAAATTCCTTTTTGATTTGAAATTGAATTTCAAAGGTTTTGAAAAGTATTTTGGAGAGATGAAAGCTCTAAACTCTTTTCGGTCGCTGGAAAATAATTCCGATGATGATCGCGACATCACTGGTGTTCATTTTCGGGTTTCCAAAAGAGAAATTGCTGCCAAATTGTTTTAAAAGGAAGTTGTTTGAAAAATTTGGATTTTGTTTTGAAATTCAAAGGATAATTTGAATTGTTTTCAAAATGGCTTTGAAATGTTGGTAAACTCTGGAATGCTATATAAAGATATTTATGAAATATTACTAAGTTGATAACTTATACCAATTGAATTTTGGTAGAATAAATTTAACTTAAAAGAATGAAGTTAAATCAAAGCAAGTATAAGTGAATCAATTAAATGAAAATGAAATTGAAAGTTGAAATTCATTTCGAATTCGTAAGCAAATGAATTGAATTGAATAATGTAAATTGAAAGATGAATTAAAATTCATATGCTATTGGAAATCCAGTTTAATATGAGTGGTTATAAACCAAAATGGCAAATTGAAAATAAATTTTGGGAATGAACAAAAGTGAATGAAACTGGAATTGAAATTGAATGTTGGAAGCAAATCTGAATTTGTTAGTAGACTAGAATTTGAAATGAATTAGTAATTAAAACTAATTTAAAAATGATATAAGCAGTTATATTGAAAATTTTGTAATTAAATGTACGAAATGGTTTGAATATATGCAACTAGATATTATGGCTAGTAGGATATACAGGTATAAAGGAATTGGAATTTAATTTCGAAGATAAATTGGAATGGCTCGACAAAAGGTAAGTATTTGAATTCGAATATGAGATTTGATGGCTTATTTCTCTAGCCGCTTGGCTTTTTCTTTTTCTTTTTGAAATCTGAGAGTCCGTAGGGACGTTTTGTAGTCGTGCCGTATTAGCCGCGCAAAGGAGACGCTGGCGAAATTTTTCGAAAATTCGGGTGTTAGAAAATTTTTGAGAGATTTTGAAAGTTTAAAAATTTGAATTTGAACTCGAATTTGAATTTTGAAGTTAAACAATGTTGTTTAAAGATTATGAAAATGATAGAAAGTTAGTTGAATCAATAACGAATCTTTAGTAGAAAGATTTGTTTTGATAAATTGATAAAACTATTTGAATTTGAGAAAATAGTAGACGAGTTAAGAACCTTTCTTCCTAACTTGTAATTTCGAGGACGAAATTCTTTTAAGGGGGGAAGTCTGTAACGACCCAGAATTTTAGATAATTAAAATTCGAATATTTAATTGATTTTAAATATTAATAAGTGGAATTTATAAGTCGAATAATTTATTTAAAGAATATTGGATTTAATTTGATAATTAAATCGATGATTTAACGATTGAAATTCCAGAGATAATTGTAAATCGAGTTTAAAATGATTGAAAATGATTTGGGAAATTTTATTTAATCATACTGGAGTTATAGAAAGGTTATAGAACTCTTAAAATTGAATTTGGAGTTAAATTGTGAAAATTGAATATTTTAATATTTAATTATCGACTGTAAAAATAGCCAATTTTCGAACAGTCTCAGAATTGAACGAGACCAGTTCCATTGGATCCGTAATAGTTAGTTATTATCGGATTTCAATTTTCGTATCAATCGGAGTTGTCGTTTGACCGTGGCAGCTCGAAACGCATCGATATCGTTTTAATTTTAAATCGTCGAGTTAAAAATAGTCATTTTTCAGACAGTCTCAGATTTTGACGAAACCAGTTTCATCGGATCCGTAATGTGATATTATTGTAAGATTTCAAATTTCGTAATTTTTGGAATTACCGTTTGTCCGGTACAAATTAAAACGCCTCGAAATCGATTTAAATCGGTTTAATTTAAACTGATCGTTTTTCTCCGTATCTCACACAGATGTCCGAATTAGCTCCCGAAACACGTTCCATTGCGTTCGGAACGCGGGGTAAACCTTACGAACGTCAGCCGGCACGCTCGAATCGGAGTTTGGAAATTCCGGATGAATAGTAATTCGTTGAATTTTCTATAAAAGACCTCCATAATTCACATTTGCAAACAAACCCTAGGGTTATCTTCTACAGCCGCCACCGCCACTCATCAATGGCCGAAAAACACTAAGCTTCCTCCTCGTTTTTCTTGCAATCCACACATTATTTCAAGAAATCTTCAACTGCAAAAACGTAGAGGGCAACGAGTACTAGAAGATCAACGGTGGATTCGAGCAATGATCGCCGTTTGGAGGCAAGGAATGGTCGCGTTCGTCATGGGTTTACACGCGTTTTTCTCGATGGGCACGAGACCGAGATGGCCCTCGTTCTGGCCGTGGGTAGTGTTTGGATAGGCGAGTCGAATGGAGTTGCCTGATCATCGTCAAATCGATCGAAGTGGTGGCGTGCATTAGGGCAAAGCGACGGCAAATGGGTAGATTCGAACGAGAATTTCACGACCTGGGGAAGAAGGGTCATCACGCGGCCCTGAATTGATGACAGAAATCAACGGCCCAGAAAATAGATGGTGAAAAATAATAAAAGAAAAATTGTAAATTTATTTTATTATAATTCGTTAAACTTTGTAACACTGTATCTCTTTCATACGATATCAGAAATTGACGAAACGAAAAGTGTTGGAATCGTATCGTCGAACACTACGCGATGCAATCGGTTTGGAGTCGTTTGGAGCCAGTTGGAATTTCGGGTAAAATTAAACGCGCGTTTAATTTTATTCGAAATAAATGCTGAAATCAGAATTAAAATCACAGTGAGATCTTCTCACTCAAATGAATGTGGAATTTTTACAGTTATTGATTGATGATTGACTGTTTGAATGTGCTATTAGATATGATAGGATATATCTATATATATAGCAATATATACATATTGGCATATGTATATATTGGATTGATTGATTTCCCGCCTCGTATAGCGGATAAGACCCTATTGCGCCGTTAGTAAGCGGATTTATAAAAAAACCTATATACCGCGATAATTCCATACTGGAGCGGAATTGGTATTGTGCTAACATCTGTGGATGCAGGGAAACAGATTGGAGGGATCCGACTGGATTCCTCACCGTATTTACTTATTTACAGATATTGATATATATTCTGTTATCATATTGATATATGATATTGACTGTTGTGATGGACTGATTGGTGATGTTGCATCATCGGATTCAAGTTTTAAAAATAACGACTTTTAATTAAAAAAAAGACTTTTAAAGTGATTTTTGGAATAAACAGTTGATTGATTTATAAAATGGTTTAAGTTGGGATTTTTGAATAACTATAAACGATTTGTATAGAAAGATTTATAAAAATTGATATTTTTGTAAATCAAAATATTGGACTTATAAAACGAATTTTTTTATAAGTGTTAGAAAGTAGTATAAATGGATTTCATAAGTGAATGAAATTAATAGATTTATAACGTGAAGTTATAAAGTAAATAGATATTGTAGAATAAAAGATTTATAAGAAATTTACTTATAAATTCGACTTTTGCACTTAAATGGGATATAAATAGAAATTGCAAAATGAAATGATTTTGTAAGTTGAAATCGTTATAAAGTACGAATGTGATTTATAAACGTTGTTTTATAAATCCGAAATCACTTATTCTTATAAGTGGATTTTTGAAGTTAATAAAATGAGATTTTTAAACCGGAGTTGTTATAGAAAATAGAAATTGGAATTTATAAACGTTGTTTTATAAATTCGGAAACCAATCGATTGAATTTGATAAATTAAATATAGAAGATTATCAAAGGAGATATATTCGCGATTTTGGATAGCGAATTATTATCAAAATAAAACGTGTAGAAAATAGTGAAATGTAAATAGTAAAGTATATTCACGATTTTGGATAGTGAATATATTGTTAAGTAAAATGAACTTGTTTTGGGAAAGAGATATTACAGAAATGAAGTAATTGTTTTAAAAGATGTTTTAAAACGTGATAAGTATCGAATACATAGATTTCAACATTTATTGTTGAAATAGACGTTTTCGAGGAATAAGGAAATGATGGACTATAACACTGTTGTTATAGTAAATGGTTTCCGAAAGGAAATATTTTTGTATGGTATTGGGATTCATATATCTATCTAAATTTCGAATCCCTATACTAGTGATTTTGAGTCGTCGTAACGATGTTTTACGCAACATCCGTTTTGACTCAAATAAATGTTAAAATGTATGATTTCCTTAAAGAATGAATATATACTTAATTTTGATTTAAGTATATCGAATATTTTCAAATGTTGAAAATAAATGATTTGTGAAATACTTATTATTAAATAAGTATGGAATTGCTTTTCCAATATGAAATGAATTGTTTTTGAGATTTTATCTTCAAAGATAAAATGAAATGTGGAAATTGAATATTTGAAATTTGTTTTCAAACGGTTAAGTGTGGAAATTCTATATCTAGTAAAGATATTTTTGAAGATAAATAATTTGGAAAATTATTTGGAATCTGATGATGTTGCGCATCTTTATTGATAGTTAAATAACCAACTATCAATAATTACCTTTAGATAGGTATTTGTTGTGAATTGGATGAAATTGAATGCCACACTTATTTTTGAATAAGCGCTCACTATTCGGGTTAACCGGGAAAGGACCATGGGGTCGTATAACCCATTCTGAATATGTGATACGTCGTTATGAATCGCATTTGAAGACCGACGTTGAAGACCGGATATTTTTGAAAACGGAAGGATTACCGTCGAGTTACTCTACATCGGCTGATCTTCGGTTTAGAGGTTTTATCACCCTTAGTGACGGGAAGTCCCGACGTGATTGAAAATTATCCGGATATGCAAGGGCTTCGTGAGAAGTGCCTTCGGTTCTGTTCGATCCCGGAACAGACTTGTATGGATTGTGTGTCTGACGTTACAATTTGAGATATAAAGCCGATTTCTTTCAAATACATATCTGTTGGTGGCGGAGAATTTATTCTCTTAGCTTAACACCCTTCTCTGAGACGTACGAGCTCAAAGGTTATGTAGTTGAAATTTATCAGCGATATATCCCAATTTGGTAACGTGGCATACTGAGTGTTGCTGTAAAATGATCAGTGTTTGATCATTTGTGATATGATCATTTGTTTGATCTTATATCTTTGTGATCATAGGTTGATCATTTTGTTGACCCGAAGCAGGGCTTTTTGAGAAAGCGTAGCTTTGTGGACGAGACTTCATCGAGCCTCACACCCCGGAAATGGTCGAAACAGGAATGTTGCGGCAAGGTTATGAGGGTCGCGCCCTTTAGGGTATGTCATTTCCTTCTGGAAAGGGGTGGTATCATGGTATGGAGCCCAGATACTTACTCATGTGGATACACTTTCTTTATGATGTGTGATGTTGGATATCGAGCGCTCGGATAAAGGTCCCAAAGGACCGGGTGATGACATATTCGTGAGTTACCTGTTATAGGGGTAACCCGGCCTTGTTTGGCAGAGAGCAGTTTGTCTCTCGGGACGTCCAGCCAGAGGCGATCCTATTCGGCAGGAGGAAAGGAAGTTCCTTAGCCTGACCATTTGTTGGAAATCCATCTTCCAAATACGAACTTTGTACGGTATTAGTTGTAGAACCTGCCATTTACGTACGGTGGTCACCACTGTTTAGATGGTAGCTATAGTAGGCATACGATACTGGTCGTATGTTGGCTAAGATTAATATTATACTTTCGAAATGTTTTTCTGCACTATGCACTAATAATAATAAATCCAATGATTTTGCGTAGTAAGCATCTTTGACTATCATAAGGAGAAATCTCCTCCGATTCTGCGTTTGCATTGTGTGTGTGTGCGGGAGGCCTTATGGTAGTTTCATTTTCCAAAAGCATTGCGAATTGGTTTTATTTTCTTTGTGAAAAATAACTGTTTTACGATCTCACACTAGTCACCATGACTGACTCGGAGTTTATTGTTCCCTTCTAAACTCTGGGTGCCCACCAATTTCCACACGGGCAGCCTAGAGTTATATTATCAGGATATTCTGGATATTCTGGAGCTTTGGAAGCAAGCTAGATGGCGAGACGTAGTATTTGTATCTGATATATTTATTCCGCTGTGTATTCTGTATGAGGACAAGTTATATAACTGTCCATTGTTGTATATTGACTCTGATTGATGTATGTATAAACTGATGTAGTTCTTTGTTTGAAAAGACTAGTGATTATCTATTATATTTTGTTCCGCTGCGATATGTGAGATTCTGATATTGTTTCTGTTTCTGATGTTGTTCTTTTGTTTCTTCCTCTTTTCTTCTATCTTTTCTTCTACCTCTTCTTTTAAAAACCCTAATGGTTCGGTTTTTCGTTCACCTTGAGTAAATAGATGGAGATTAGTGTCTATTCAAGGGGTACGGAAAAGCGGGTTATTACAGATAGCATCGTTGTTGAAGGTTCTAGCATGCTCTAAGCAAGAGTACGTTTGGGCAGATTCGATAGTCCCAACGGCCAACTGTTGATGGTCGAGTACTCTGGGCAGATTCGATAGTCCTAGGCACGGGCTGTGACGACGTGCGGGAGTTATGTCTAGAACCGGGGTTTCCATTAGCCCTTGACGGACGGCTGAAAGAATGTGCCGGTCATTCAATTAACGGTGATATCGAGGCAATGATAACAGTGATAGCCAGAGTCATGGATGTTTGGTTGTATCGTCATTCGGACTCAAGAGCGGTATTTTCTGGGTGCTTATCTGATTTAGGCCTTGGTACTTGGAAAACATCGCCCTTGACTCGAGTGATAGTAGCTTTACTTTAAATTGTATGCTCTGCTATGTTTGCTTCTGCTTAGTGTGTGTCTGGGGGCTATCACTGTAGAATGAGGTTGGAGTGGGAGGGTTGTATTCCTATTCCTTTTCCTTTATGCTCTTTTGGTATGTTGTTAGTTAATTTACTGCTCACTAAGACTGTTGTCTGACTCAAGGCTTTATGTTTTAATTCTTATTGCCTTGGGCTGTTCGTCCATTTTTGGGACGGGCAGACTAGGTAGCAGGTGACAGGTGCTGCTCTCTTCTCACGATGCTGATACCGAAGACGAGCTAGAGGGTTGCATATTATCTTCTTATATGTACTGGATATTCCGCTGTTTTGTATTCTCTAAGAGATTTGTAGTGAGGCTTGATGTATTGACTATGTGGATGCTTGTATTCAACTATTATGGAGTTTTATATGATGTCACCTTGTTCTGTAAAGCTTCACTATACTTATATTCTATTGTATTTTGTCCACGCGCTGTGAGTAATACGATAGATTCTGTTGTTTTAAATCTTACCTTGACAATCGTCCATGGTCGCCTGGCACACTTTACAGCGCTTTATCTCTAGATTTGGTGCAGGGGTCATGGGCGGTCGTCACATTTGGTATCAGAGCATTGGTTAATCGATTTTACCCAACGCTCGCTGGAGTAACTACGTATGAGAGACGTAATTGTATTTTGATGGATGATTACTATATATAATATAGTAGTTTAGTAGAGTTGAGTCCTTTATGCAGTTGTTTCTCTAGATGTTCTAATCATTCCTTTTTATAGATATTGAGAATGAGTCGAAGAGGGAGACCAGCTGCTAGGGAAGGCCGTGCTACTGAAGAGACTGCTGATTATGCAGCCATGTTCGAAGCTATGATGACTTCGATCATGAGAAGGATACCAGTTCCGGGGGCAGCAGTCGATGTTGGAGTTCAAGTTCAAACTCCGAAACCAGTGGATTTTGCTAAGCTGTGCAAGGATTATACTGCTCTTGGAGGGAAGGTTTTCTTGGGAACAGAATCTACCATTGAAGTCCAGAGGTGGATAGATGCTTGTAGAAGGATCTTTGGTGATTTGGGAATTGATGATGCAACTAAGAGGAAGTTGGCATCGAGGCAGCTTCAAGGGAGAGCTTCTGATTGGTGGAACTCTATTACCATCACTACTCCGGAAGAAGAGATTACTTGGGAGCAATTCCAAGTCAGATTTGAAGCTAAGTTCATTTCTACAGCTCAGAAGTCTGTTCTGTTCAAGAAGTTCGTGGAGCTCAAGCAGGGTGGGAGATCTGTTCTTGAGTATGTTTCTGAGTTCGAAGCTTTGTCCAAATATGCCCGGTCATATATTGAGTCTGCTTATCAGAAGAATGAGAAGTTTGTGACCGGCTTGGATAGTTATCTTGGGAGACAATTGGTGGATCATTTGGACGATTCATTTGAGAAGCTTGTGGAGAAAGCTCTTAGGCATGAGAGTCTGTTTCCTAAGGAAGGACCTGTTGTTGCTGTTACCAAGGGAGAATCTAAACCACAGCAGGGTGGAAACCAGAAGAGGAAGCAGCAGCAGCAAAAGGGTAAGGATGGCCAGAAGAAGCCGAAAGGCGAGGTGACTTGCTACAATTGTCAGCAGAAGGGCCATTTCTCTAAGGATTGTAAGAATCCTAAGGTGCCGATGAAGTGTCACAACTGTGACAAACCGGGGCATTTCAGGAAGAATTGTCCAGAACCGAGGAAGGACAGGCAGATTGTGCAAGCCTATGCTTTGGGAGCTGTTCCGTCATCTTCGAAAGCTCCTACTGCTGAAGAGAAGGGAAAGAGTGTGGTTGTTCAAGGTACTCTTTTCCTATGTGGTATTCCAGTTAGAGTTTTGTTTGATACTGGAGCATCGCATTCGTTTGTTTGTAATGAACTAGTAGGCCGGTTAGGTTTGGAACCGGATATTGTTGATAGGCCATTGGTTGTGACTAATCCTGTTGGGGGTTCGTCTTGTTTGTGTATGTTATGCCGTGGTCTAGTTGTGTCGAGTCATGGTTGCTCTTTTGTTTGTGATTGCTTTGTTCTGAACTTTGCGGGGTTCGGAATTATCTTGGGTATGGACTGGCTTAGGAAGTATGCGGCTAAGGTTGATTGCGAGAGGTTGGAAGTGACAGTCGAGAATGTGGAGGGGCGAAAGATTGTGATACGATGTAAGCATGAAGAAGGCGTCTTCATGAGCTTCATGTATTCGCTAGTTGTTCCACGGGATGGACTGTCATCAGTGCCGATCGCTAATGGATTCGAGGATGTCTTTGACGAAGTCAAAGGGTTGCCGCCGCATAGAGAGATCGAGTTTCGTATAGATCTAGTTGAAGGAGCCAGACCTGTTGTGATGCCTCTTAGGCGGATGGCGCCTAGGGAACAGCAGGAGTTGAGGGTGCAAGTTGATGACCTTTTACAGAAAGGATTCATTCGGCGTAGTGTGTCCGAGTGGGGTGCACCAGTTGTGTTTGCAACCAAGGCAGATGGATCATTGAGATTGTGTGTCGATTATCGTGAGCTGAACAAGGTGACTAAGAAGAACAAGTATCCATTGCCAAGGATAGACGACTTGTTTGATCAGCTTCACGAAGCTAAGGTGTTTTCTCAGATGGATTTGGCAACGGGATTTCACCAGTTGAGAGTGGCTAAGGATAGTGTGCCGAAGACTGCTTTTAGGACACCATCCGGTTTCTTTGAGTGGCTGGTAATGCCGTTTGGATTGACTAACGCGCCAGCATATTTTGTGGATCTTATGAATAGAGTGTTCAGAGATCAGTTGAACAAGTTCGTACTTGTGTTCGTGGATGATATTCTGATTTATTCCAGAACGGAAGAAGAGCACAAGACGCACCTGCATATTGTTTTGGAGATCTTGCGAAAACATCAGCTGAAGGCTAAGTTTTCGAAGTGTCACTTCTGGAAGAGTGAAGTGAGGTTCTTAGGCCATGTGATTTCTGGAAGTGGAATAGCGGTTGATCCCGCTAAAGTGGCAGCGATCCAGGATTGGGTTAGACCTAAGAATGCATTAGATGTGAGAAGTTTTCTTGGATTAGCAGGATATTATCGACGGTTTATCAAAGACTTCTCCAAGATAGCTGCACCATTAACAGGATTGACGAAGAAGAACCAAGTGTTCAGTTGGGATGCTAAGTGTGAGCAAGCTTTCGGAATCCTGAAAGAGAGACTGACGAGTGCTCCTGTTTTGACTATTCCAAGTGGGAATGATGAGATGGTGGTTTACACCGATGCATGTGGTACTGGACTTGGAGCAGTGCTGATGCAGAAGGATAAAGTTGTTGCGTATGCCAGTCGACAACTGAAGCCGCATGAAAGGAATTACCCAACTCATGATTTGGAATTGGCGGCGATTGTATTTGCTCTGAAGATGTGGAGACATTATCTGTTGGGAGTTCGATTCGAGTTGTTTACGGATCATAAGTCGTTGAAGTATCTTTTCTCCCAGAAGGATTTGAATCTTCGGCAGCAACGTTGGCTAGAGTTTTTGGCATCGTATGACTTTGGTATAGCTTATACTCCGGGAAAAGGTAACGCAGTGGCTGATGCGTTAAGTCGGAGACATGCAGGATTGGGAGCCATGTTTTCAGAATGGAAGAGTCTCGAGTATTTAGCTGGGTTTGACTTCAGGCCTAGATGTGAATTGGAACCTGAGATGTTGGCAAACTTATCGATAAGACCCACTCTTGTGGAAAGGATTGGCGAGGGCCAAAAGCGAGATGATAAGCTTGTCAAGATTATCCGTGAATTGGAATCTGGATTGGATCCAGAAAAGGATAAAGGATTCGAGGTCGATCGAGAGGGTTGGCTTCGGAAGCAAGGACGACTAGTTGTTCCCGATATAGATGAATTGAGGAGTGAAGTTCTGAAGGAAAGTCATCACTCGAAGTTGACAATTCATCCAGGTGGAAATAAGATGTATCGGGATATGAAGAGAACCTACTATTGGGAAGGTATGAAGAAGGATGTTGGAAATTTTATTTCCAAGTGTATGAACTGCCAGTTGGTTAAAGCTGAACAGAAGAAGCCAAGTGGATTGCTTCAGCCATTAGAAGTTCCTACATGGAAGTGGGAACAAGTGTCGATGGATTTCATCGATGGATTGCCTAGAACCAGAACGGGAAATGAAGGGATTTGGGTCATTGTGGATCGTCTGACTAAGAGTGCACGATTCATTCCTGTTCGATCGACTAGGACTGCATCAAAGTTGGCTGAGTTGTATATTAAGTGGATAGTTCGATTCCATGGTATTCCGAAGAGCATAGTGAGCGATCGAGACCCATTGTTCACTAGTGGATTTTGGAAGAGCTTCCAGGAAGTTTTGGGAACCGAGTTGTGTTTGAGTACAGCTTATCATCCCCAAACAGATGGTCAGACCGAGAGAGTCAACCGAGTTTTGGAAGATCTTCTCAGAGCATGTGTTTTGGACTTCGGAGGATCATGGGAAGATCACCTTCATTTGGTGGAGTTTGCGTACAACAACAGTTACCAGTCAAGCATTGGTATGGCACCGTATGAGGCATTGTATGGAAGACCGTGTAACTCTCCGACATGTTGGTTGGAAACTGGGGAAAAGTTGATGCTTGGGCCAGAGATGATTCGTCAGACTTCAGATTTTATAGAGATCATTCGGCAACGAATGAAGGCAGCCCAAGACCGTCAGAAGAGTTATGCCGATAAGCGTCGAAAGGATTTGGAATTCGACGTAGGGGATATGGTTTTTGTGAAGATTTCTCCACTGAAGAATGTTATTAGATTCGGGAAGAAAGGAAAATTGACTCCGAGATTTGTTGGACCATTCCCGATCATCGAGCGAATTGGAAAGCTCGCTTATAGATTGGAGTTACCGGAGAAGATGTCGGGTGTGCACAATGTTTTTCACGTATCGTATCTACGGAAGTATGTGCATGACTCGAATGCGGTGGTTTCTGCTGATAGCTGTGAAGATTTCGAAGTTGATCCAGTTGATAGAAGACCTCGTAAGCCACTTCGTGTTGTGGAAACCGACACGAAACAGCTTAGGAGGAAGGTAGTTAAGTTGCTCAAGATACAATGGAGTGATGATGATAACGACTGTACGTGGGAGGTGGAAGAGAGGATGAAAGCAGCTCATCCTGAACTCTTCAAGGTATGGCCCTAAGGTGTCGTGTCATCTCGCGATATTGTAACTTGTTCTAATTTTAGAATTCTGTACGCTAAGTTAGAATTGGATGCATGGTTTGTTGATTGCTATGGATGGTAGGCGTACAGAATAGTTTTTGATTGCTTGGAATTTCGGGGGCGAAATTCCTAAGGGGAAGAGAATGTAACGACCCGTATTTTTACGGATCGACAAGTTCGTCAAAATCTGGAATTTTTGCATTTTTAAGTCATTTCAGATTTTTAGGGAGATTTGTCTAAGTCCTAGGTCGTGGACGACCTAAGAGCTAAGTCGTGACCGAGTTAAGGACTTCGGCGAGTTAGTGTTAGGTCGTGGGTTAGTTGGAGCGACCTATAGAATTGTGCAACCTAGGATTTAGTTAAGTAATTAGGTCGGCAGGGCGAGTTAACGACCTAAAGACTGACCGACTTAAGGATATGGCGACTCAAGGGTAGGCAGACCTAGTGGTTCCGGGTTAGCGACTTAGTAATTAAGTTGTTAGGTCGGTTGGGACGACCTATAGAAGTTAGCAACCTATAGGAGTTAGCGACCTATAGGGTTGAGCGACTTAAGAGGGTTAGCGTGTCAGTGTAGTTAGGTCGGCAACGACCTAAGTAGTAGTGAGCGACTTAAGGAGTTAAGTCGTAAGTCTGGGTAGAGTTAGGTCGCTGGGTTTCGTCTAAGTGTTAGGTCGTAACCTGTTAAGTCGTAGGTCGCTGGGTTTCGTCTAAGTGTTAGGTCGAAGTATGTGTTAAGTCGTAGGTCGACTTAATAGTTAGGTCGTATGCGCAGAAGTGTTAGATCGTAGGAGTTGAGGCGCGCGTATCTGTTAGGTCGGAGTTGTTGGCTAAGGGTTAGGTCGGAGGCTCTGTTAAGTCGTGGGGGTTTTAGGTCGTAGGTCGGCATAATGTTAGGTCGGCAACGACTTAAGGAGATAGCCGAGTTACGACTCAGGCAGTTTTCAGCTATAAATAGGAGGGGTTGTTCTCACTTTTTGGGATCCGGATTTTGAAGCGACGAAGTGCTGCCATTTTGAGAGCTCGACTTCTACACTTCTTCACTTCTTTTCTCCACTCTAATCTAGTGCCTCCATCCATCCAAATCGAAGATCAAGATTGAAGATTCAAGAGCTTAGATTGAAGATCTTCATCTTTTCAAGAGAGATTTCATCGTTTGAAGTGAGATCTTGTCGGATCTAGCTTAGTTCTTCGCTGTCCAGATCTGAAGTTGATATCTTTTGGATTGTTTAGGTGATTTGGTGAGTGGTGATTATCTCTCACACGGATCCAAAGGAGTAGATCGGATTGTTGGCTCGATTTGGTGTTAAATTAGTGATTTCCATGCATTTTCTTCATCCTATGTGTAGATCCATATAGATCCATTGTTCATGATGATGTTGCATCCATTTTATCATATGTTAACCTATGCAAGTTCATTCATCAAGTTTGTAGAGATATAATCCATGTTTTCATGCTTATTGGACTTTCAACTCTTTAATTACGAAAATGCCATTATTGTTATAATTGTCTACTTAGATCATATTTGAATGCTTGATTGTTTGGATTGATGTTTGATTTGATTGATTGTTATGAACTAGATGGTTGATGATTAGATTTAGACCGAAGACGATTCAAAAGCTAAGGGAAAGGCTCTTGAATTGGGAAAGCTGCTTGTGGCATATGTAGCGGGATGATGAAGCTCTTATGCATAGATTTGATGATGTGATGATGAGGTGAGGCTTTGCGAGGATGTAATGAAGCGAGGCAATCATATGATGAAGACTTGGTCTAATCCAGACGGGATCATTCCAAGCATGTTGATAACTCGGTGATATGATTCGAGTTGAGGATAATGAATGGATATGAGAATAGTCGTCGAGGAGGATGACTAGGAGGCTTGGATAGCATCGTTGTTGAAGGTTCTAGCATGCTCTAAGCAAGAGTACGTTTGGGCAGATTCGATAGTCCCAACGGCCAACTGTTGATGGTCGAGTACTCTGGGCAGATTCGATAGTCCTAGGCACGGGCTGCGACGACGTGCGGGAGTTATGTCTAGAACCGGGGTTTCCATTAGCCCTTGACGGACGGCTGAAAGAATGTGCCGGTCATTCAATTAACGGTGATATCGAGGCAATGATAACAGTGATAGCCAGAGTCATGGATGTTTGGTTGTATCGTCATTCGGACTCAAGAGCGGTATTTTATGGGTGCTTATCTGATTTAGGCCTTGGTACTTGGAAAACATCGCCCTTGACTCGAGTGATAGTAGCTTTACTTTAAATTGTATGCTCTGCTATGTTTGCTTCTGCTTAGTGTGTGTCTGGGGGCTATCACTGTAGAATGAGGTTGGAGTGGGAGGGTTGTATTCCTATTCCTTTTCCTTTATGCTCTTTTGGTATGTTGTTAGTTAATTTACTGCTCACTAAGACTGTTGTCTGACTCAAGGCTTTATGTTTTAATTCTTATTGCCTTGGGCTGTTCGTCCATTTTTGGGACGGGCAGACTAGGTAGCAGGTGACAGGTGCTGCTCTCTTCTCACGATGCTGATACCGAAGACGAGCTAGAGGGTTGCATATTATCTTCTTATATGTACTGGATATTCCGCTGTTTTGTATTCTCTGAGAGATTTGTAGTGAGGCTTGATGTATTGACTATGTGGATGCTTGTATTCAACTATTATGGAGTTTTATATGATGTCACCTTGTTCTGTAAAGCTTCACTATACTTATATTCTATTGTATTTTGTCCACGCGCTGTGAGTAATACGATAGATTCTGTTGTTTTAAATCTTACCTTGACAATCGTCCATGGTCGCCTGGCACACTTTACAGCGCTTTATCTCTAGATTTGGTGCAGGGGTCATGGGCGGTCGTCACAAATGATATTCTAGTAGTGGCATCCTGGTCTTCTATCATTAATTACTTAGAATGGTATTTTGGCCTTCTACTATTAAATACCCGAATTTGGGTTTCAGATCTTCTATTCTTATTACCAGACAGAGATTCTTGACTTTTGTTATTCCCGAATAATGATTTCTGAACTTCTTATTAATACCTGAATATGGGTTTCGGGTCTTTTAATACTATTTCCAGATGATGATTTCTGAATTTCTTATTAATACCCGAATCAGGGATTCAGGCTTTTTATTATTATAGCCAGAGTCAGATTTCTGGTCGTCTCTTATAATTTTCGAAGTGGGATATCGGGATCTCTATTAATATCAGACAAGGATTTCTGGTCTTCTATTGTGGACTTCTCATCATTTATTATTTGCAAATGATAATTTATGGACTCTTAGTTCCATATTTGGATTTCTGAAACCTATTACCGGAAACTCTGACACTATCTCCAATAATATAATTGAACAAACTAGGTACATACTTTTACATAAAGATTTCAATGTTGATAGAGATGATACTTACATTATGTTTTACAGGAAAATGGCGAAGGAGTTCTTGGATTTTTGTCCTAAAGAACAAAAGCTTCTTTCATACTAGGTGGGGGCGAAATGTTATCCATAAAATAGCCTCAAGATTGTGAGTATGAAAGAAGGAGCAATCGACGAGAATTTAACAGCTTTCGAAAACATTGAAAAAGATGACCTTTCGACAAAGTCGGAAGGTACCTTTCGACAAAGACAACCTTCCGATGAAGTCGAAAGGAAGTTTTTGACAAGGACGACCTTTCAACGAAGTCGAAGGGTAGCTTCCGGCAAAGATAGGTGAAAACCAAGCTTCCATGGAGGTCAAAATGGCTCAAGGCTACCCTTTCGACCCAGATTCAGACCTTCCGCCTTGATTAAACCGTCTGATAAAGTCAATGCATCCTTTCGACCAAGTTCAAGTTAGCTTCCTATACATGATTCCGCATCTCAACCTTTCGACTAAGGCGAAAGGGAATTTTTGACTAAGTCAAAAGAACGGAAGCGAAAAGTATCCTTTGACTAAGTCGAAAGGGTGATGGCGAAAGGGTTGGACTGATTTGAACAAAATGGGCTTTCGAAGGCATTGGAAGACAAGCCAGTACAAAATTCAAAAATCACCAATCTGGCCAAGGCAACCTTTCGAAGCAATTAGTTTTGAAGTACCTAAACCCTTCGAAGGGATCATTCAACTAGACTGCTCCATTTAGTTCCAAGCAGTACTTTCGAGTCAATCAGAAACAGAGCTCAGTATGTGTTAAAGAAAGTAAGAGACATCGAAAGCATGGCAACATAGACATTGGGAATGATGCTTTCGATGGAGTCGAAAGGGATTTTACAAATATTGGAATATGTACCTTCAATAGAGTCGAAAGAGGGATTCATGCACGTCAAAGAGAGAGGCTTTCAGTAGAGCCGAAATGAGTTCCCTAACCATCAAAGGAGGTCCATGAAAGAAATCCAGGCCTTTTGTACAAGTTCTATCCACATATCCTTGGTATATGAAGGCACCAAAGACAAACAATAACCATGCGACACCAACAAAGACATGAATAATGTTGAAGCTACCATCACACACCTTATCAAGATAGCATGCAATCAAATTTACGAAGAATCCAAGTCATAATTCATGATTATTGATGCTACACCATTTCCAAGTTATAATATATTTAAAATAAGGCAAAGAGGAATAAATTAGAGCCATCCACAAAGCAAATTCAATGGGGATTTGCCTACTTTCCTTCACAAGGTTCTCAAAGTCTTCGCACTCCTTCACAACTCTTATGGAGCTATTAGTCCTACATCGCAGATTAAAACAAGCATCTCTACATCCTAACTCTATAAATATAGATGCATTCCCTCATAAAAGGGGATTGGAATTTCTTTTTCTCTACAATAGCTCCTCTTGTAATAGACAAATATTTGAATAAAGAGGATGGCTTAGGCATATTCATTTTTTGCTTATTTTATTCTTTATATCCACATGTTCAAATTCAAACGGTTTTGTAATTTCTTACAAACCCTAAGGGCATTTGTGGAATTTCTACAAATTGGCTCTAATACACTCTAGCTTGGGGTGTTAACCATATTTTTTGTTAACAATTTTCAAAGTGGTTTAAACCGATCCAAACAAGGATTTTACACTCGATTTTTGATGGTGAACACTTAATATGGATTTGTGATACGATCCCGTTGTTTTCTATCACAATATATAATTTTGCAAGAAGAACAGAGGTTTCTAATCAAGGAGCTAAATCAGAGTCTACAATAGAGAGGTCAAGTGATCTATACTAGTTTGGAAGTGAAATCTATGTGATCGAGCAAGTGATTGGATCAGATATTATGTACGGATGATATATGTACATCATACGGGCTTCAGTACATTTGTATACTATGTTTGTTGACTTATGAAGCTTAGGGAATGACTCTTCGATTTATTATAAGGTAGGATGAATAATTGTCTAAGTAAAAACTTGAGGCTGTTGAGCGTAAGGTATGTTTAGTAGATTGTTTATCGTCCTTGGATGATGGAAGAGTTTTGAACTTGAGCGAAGCATGAGCATTGGTTGTTAGTAATTGTGAATACTATTTGAGTATTTGTGTGCTTGTTCCTTTGTTAAGGTTAGAAGTGTAGTAGGGCGGGGCTGCTTTGGATTGTACAAGGAAGAAGGATGACAGTTTGAAGGAGTTCTATCCAGAGTCGCTTATAGACTAGGATTCCTTCTTATCTTAGTATTGTACATCTTTTACGTGTACTCACCACTTGAGGTAGAGTCGCTTAGTATGCATTTTGATTTGTAGTTTCGGTTATATATAGTTTCAGCAGTATGTTATACACACACACACACACTTGTGTGTGTGTGTCTTGTTCTTCCATCTTCTTTGATTATTGTTCTTATTTGAATATCGAGGGCGAAATGTTCTAAGTGGGGAAGAATGTAGCAACCTGGAAATTCAAAAACACTTCGTCTTCGAATATCTAAACGTTTTGAAATATAGTTAAGTGTTATAAATATGTTTTTTTAACCATTTTAAACATCATTTAATTAATGAATAATGATAAGAAACTTGTTTTTGAAAATTGTTTACAAAAATATATTCTTTGAAGAAAAAACGATAATGTGACCGAAAATCGGTTTATCGATAAAATGTTTTTCGATCGATACAAGTTGTTTGAACTCTTGTGCACTTGTCTAGTGATCAAATGAACATATTAGATACTAATAAACATACACACCTCTTCATAAAGCATGGAAGGTTCTAGAAGCTTCCATATGGATAAGAGATATTATCAAGAGAGGGGCATAATGATAATTAGCATAAAGGAGAAGTGACTTAAAGGAGAAGTGATGGGAGGTGAGTCTTCCATGGCATGAAGGGAGTGAAGGCAAGCTTAAAGAGCAACATCCTAAGTCTATATAAGGAGGGGCATACTGTAACGACCCGCCATTTTTGACCATTCAAGTCGACAAAGCTGACACCCATGCCGACTCAAACAATCCAAAATACAGATAGTTATTGGGGTTAAATAAGAAAAGGAAAGAAAGAACAGAAGTAAACTCAGAATCTTGCAGCGGAAGGAACAAGATATAATAATAAAATAACAGTTCATGAAGCTGTTAAATAAATAAATTTGATTATTATTATACATCATAAATCAGAGTTACATACATATCAGAGATAATACAATAATGCAGCGGAAAATAATACAGTAGTAGAATACAAATGATATAATACCAAACTTCGTCTTCGTCCTCCAGAATAGATCTTCAACCTTATCTGAAATGCTCAGGCTGACCCGAGCGTAATGAAAAGACAAAACACTCGAGTCAGGACTAAAATATCTCATGTAGGTTAAATCGAATAAGTAAATATGAGTGTGACGGCGTCGGAGATGTTTACGGGGTTTGACATCTCCTATCCAGTGTCAACGTGAGTGCAATAACTTAAGAGATGTTACGGGATTTTCCATCTCTCAAGGATCCGTTAAACTATCTACTATGTAGTACAATACGCTATTATAATATGTCTATCATAAAGTAAAATATCAAACTAGCGTTAAGCCATGGCTCATTCCACCCTTAACACATTTTTATTCCCAAAAGCATATACAAGACCGTAGTTTCCCCAAAACCGGAAGTCACCGGAGGGTAATCCATATACTAAAGGTACAAACCAAAACGTAGTGGTCGCGAATAGGATAATCAGTATGACAAGGTACATGAGGCGATACCAACTAGGATACTAGTAGTTGCGTCATCCGGACTGATGTTGGGCATAGCAGCTACTACCCCAACACCACGAAACAACACTCCCATAATCGAGGGGTGCACCCAAATCGAATCACAAAAGTAATAGATATGGTAACGAAGAAGTGTGTCCGCTAGAGGTGGCGAACCTCAATGGCCCGGCAGGGCTCCTGTTTTAGTCATGTCAGGGGTCATCCAAAATCGTTCTCTTTCTTCAGTCAACGCGTTCACCAAAACCATCCCCTTCATTCTGGATCAACACTCCACGTATATTAGTTATTAAAGTGGTTTTCGGTATCGACAGAGAGTATGTCCATATCTGATCCCGGTCTCTTTAATAACTACGTATTATTACACTGGTGGCTCTTTTACATTTCAAATCGATTCATAATTGATATCAAAATATCATATTTGCTTCAAAATCAAATCCATTCAAATATCATCATATCTATTCAAGATGTAAGATTCCGTTTCAAAATCATTTTTCGCCTCAATATCTCATTTCGATTTCAAAATCATTTTCGTCTCAATATCTCATTTCGATTTCAAAATCATTAATTTCAACTCGATTTAGCTTCTCAATAAACCATTTCAAATTATCAATTTCAAATACATATTTGAACCACAAAATAAACAATTTCACTTTCAATATATTTTGAAACTTTAAATATTTCACATTTCAAAACAGCTCATATATTTATATAAGAATATAAGATTCGCTTTAAAACCATTTCATATTCAGATTAGAATATACTTCAAATTAAACATCCGTATTAAGTAGTTTACTTAATTTCTAGAACAATTCCAATTCAATAAACTTAGATTAACATTCGGATTTCAAGAATTCATTTAAGTATTACATTCCAAATCCATTTCAGTTCAAATCCTATTCAAATCAATTTTATCTTCAAATTTAATTCAATAGTTTCAATTTAGTCCAATTCACAAATTTCTTTGAATTTCAATTAAATTCCAAATTAATTAAATCTCAATTTCAAATTAATTTTTAATTCCAAACTCAAACTTGAAATATTATTTCATATAAATTTTCTTAGAAATATTCAGAGTTCGATTAAAAGTCCAATCTTTTAAAACAAATCAACTTTCGAACATTTACGTCGTATTTCAATCTTTTTCTTAAAAATCTAAACTTCGAATAATTAAACAATTTCATTTACCAAGTTTAAATTCCAACATCTTGAGCTTCAATTCAAAATAATTCAATTTCCATAAATTGGATTTTATTCTTAAAATCAATTCATTTAAATAATTTCAAAACAAATTTTAAAATCATTTAATTTAACCAACCCGGTGTCCGTATATAATTTTCTAACCTATGGCCAAGTGGATAATTATTTCGATTTTAATTTCAAGGATGGATATATATCATTTCAATCCAAATAGATGTCATAGGTATATCATTTCAACCTATTCCTTAATTTATTCGAAATGATTCAGTTTACAGTTTTATATGCAATAAACAATATACATGATGATAGCATGATATCAAAATAAATAAACAACCAATATCGTCCAATAGCATCCATCACAACCAATCAACCATAAAGCCAACAACATTCACAACAATTTTATAATTATCAATATCGAATAATATACTGCCAATTTAAATTTAAATTTATTTTAACGGTCAATTTAAATTCTATCAATTAATTCATATACCATGACAGATGATAATTAAACCTACCAAACAACAGCCAATAAATTTCATATCACTTCAGAATATAAATTTAACTAACAAAAATTATTTTAGACAATTGTGAGCGTATAAACACTCACTTTGATTTTATGTTGTCGCCGTGACGTTCCGGTTTGGAACTGAAACTGGACGACGCCCAACTTTAGCCCAAATTTTCACCATCTCCAAATCCATCCAAACCAGTTTCATTTCGAAGCCCTCGTCATTACGATCGCAACGCAAAAAGTTTCGTTCCAATCGGACCTCGTTTGAAAAAGTTATGCTATTTTAAACATTTGCGAATTTAAATATATATATATAAATATATACACATATTTTTTTCAAACCCTACTTTCAATCTCAGCCCTCCATTTTCTCTACTGCAGATCTGGGCCCTTCCTTCCATCTTCTCCAAAACGTGAAAAGCACGTACAATCTCAACCCATTCCTTCCAACCTTTGACCGATGATTTCTCCACCATCACTCGACGAGAAGTTGATCGGAGACCCACGTTAGAAGCGCCTACGCAAGAGCTACCCACGGCCAGGAGGTGATTGAACTCAGCTCCCCCCATCACCTCGATTTGCGTGAAAAACGCAGCGACTTCGAGCTCGATTTCCCGTTGATTCGTTGCTCCGTTTTCGATCATCTCCGTATGGATTTGAAGCTCTCATCGTCCTCTACAACTTTGTAGTTGACGACTTTTGCTAATTGTTGATGGATTGAGAGGAAAATGAGGAAGAAGTTTCGAAATTTTCTGGCCATTGAATTGAAAGTGGCGGCTAAGGGCTGAAACCCTTGGGTTTTTGGAAAATAGAGAAAGTGAGGGGCTTTTATAGAAAAATACGCAACACTATTCATCCCGGATTTTCCGAACTCCAAACGAAGCGTGCCGGCTGACGTTTCTAAGGTTTACCCCGCGTTCCGAACACAATGGAACAG
Organism: Allium fistulosum; assembly: GCA_030737815.1. Lineage (NCBI taxonomy): Eukaryota > Viridiplantae > Streptophyta > Magnoliopsida > Asparagales > Amaryllidaceae > Allium > Allium fistulosum. The sequence goes on from CM060906.1 coordinate 572,963,210, forward strand.
GTTTCGGAAGCTAATTCGATCATCTGTGCGAGTTACGGCAATAAACGATCGATTTAAAATTAAATCGGTTAATCAAATTTCTGTGCGTTTGGGCTCGCCCGGACAAATGGTAAATCCGATTGACACGAAATTTGAAACCCTACAATAATATGACATTACGGATCCGATGAAACTGGTTTCGTCGAAATCCGAGACTTTTTGAAAAATGACTATTTTCTCTCGCCGAATAAATATTAAAAACAATTCGATGCGTTTCGAGCTGCCACGGTCAAACGATAACTCCGATTGGTACGAAAATTGAAATCCGACAATAACAAACTATTACGGATCCAATGGAATGAGTTTCGTTCAATTCTGAGACTGTTTGAAAAATGGCTATTTTTCAGTCGATAATTAAATATTAAAATATTCAATTTTCACAAATTAACTTTAAATTCAATTTTAAACGTTCTATAACATTACTATAACTCCAATATGATAAGATAAAATTTTACAAATCATTTTCAATCATATTCAACTCGATTTTCAATTATTTTTGAAATTTAACTTATTAAATTATCGATTTAATTGTCTAATTAAATCCAATATTCGAAAAATAAATTATTCGACTGTTTAATTTCAATATAAAATTCCCAATTTTAAATTATTAACTTTTAAATCAAATTTCAATTGTTCACAAATTCCATTTTTAATTTCACAGTAATTAACAATCTTTTACAATGCAATTTTCCATTATAAATCCAATATAAAAGATTATATTAGATTCCACGTTCAATTATATTGTAATTCAAATTCAAGTTATTTAATTCCAAATGAATTCTTTTATTTCGATTTACACTTTCATTATTGAATTAACCTTTTACTTATACATTATTATCAATAGTTTATAATTCATTTACTTTCATTTTCTTCAGCTATCATCTTATTTAAATTCACAGTAATATTAAATTACATTCATTTACGTTGATTTCCATATTATAACTTCAATATTAAATGTAACATTTTATTTCTTTCGGATTTTTATCCAAAATTTTCATTTTAATTCGTATTTTTAAAGTGTTAAAAATACGGGTCGTTACACATACCCTTGGGAATAAATCACAAATTTCCAAAGCAAAAACCAAGCTTTTCTAATGGCTTCATCTTTTTCTTTTTCTCTTATATTCTAAATGAAATAGTTGCAAATCAACTCCAAATCACTTCAAACTTTGCCACAAACCTTCATAAAATATAGAACACCTTCCACCATGCCAAAAATTAAAGAAGCAAAGCCATGCATTCCCCACTGGGAATGGCCATGAGTTGGGAATGCAAAAGCAAGGTGAAGCAAGGAAGAAGAAGAAGGGAAATGTGGTTGCAAGGTTAGGCTTGGACTTTGTTAGCTTGGACCTTGGTTGTTGTGGACTTTACTTAGTTTATTTATATTTGAGTTGGGTTAAAGGTGAGTTAACACCACACTTTGAATGAAAGTATAACACATATATGTTTGTGTTTGATTGTGTTTAAAATGCTTGAACTGTTGTTGGCATATGTTAAAATATTGGTTTGAATTCTTACTTTAAAAGTAAATGACATGTATGATCCATGTATATGGATTTAAAAAACTTGGAATGGACTTGAATGGACTTTTATGACATATGACTAGGCCTTGAACAAAGCACATAGGTTATAGATGGATTTTTGTTTAGATTGGACTTGGATTTGAAAGTGCACTTATAGCGATAGTCGCTATAGATGCATTTTGGAATTGCCTTATTTTCGGTGATCTCTGTGGAACATTGTAGAGAGATCCTTAGGGGTTTCTCACCATATTTATAATGTTTTATATGTATGTTTGTGCAATTAAAAGATTGAATAGTAAAAGTTAAGAAACATCTTGAGAACGACCAAAACTGCACTTGTGCAAAACTACCACGTTTAGAATTTGTTTTTGGACTCAAAAGGTTTGAAAAGATATTTAAATTTAAGTATTTTGTTTCATCCTTTTTACAAATGTTTACTAACTATTATTAGAGTATTTTAAAAGTGGTTTGAGGTCTTTATAAATTTTTAAGAATTAATTATGAATTTTTAAAGAAGTGATATATTGTTAAGTTATATAGAAAACATGTTCTTTTCAAGTTTTAAGGAAAATTGTAAAGTTGTTATTTTCAAGTAATATTTTGTATAAATGTTTAAAAATCTATTATAAGTATTTTCAAATATTTTATATGTATATATGAATGTTTTCAAAAAGGGGTTAGAATTGCTAAATGGCTTAATGGTTAATGTTTAATTACTTGTTTGGAAAGTAATTAACTATGGTTAACACTAAAAGCCGACAAAGTAAGACTTATCTATTTATGAGAGTTAAGATTGTTGCCAAGTAGGGATGGAGCAATAGAGCTCCCAGTTTCCCTCTTGATAAAGTTGACAGAGGAATAGTAAGTTAGAAAATGTTGGAAACATGTTAATCGTGTTGATTTCTTAATTGTTTATAGAAATCATTATTACTATACTTAACACTAAAAGCTGACGAGGTAGACTTATCTATTTGTGAGATTCAAGATTGAAGTGTCTAGGCAAGGCTTTGATGCAACCAGTGCTCTAACTTACTTAGCTTCACTCTGGGATGAGGAATATTAAAGTTGGAATGTCGGAAACAAGTTAAACGTACGAATATTGATTTGTATAAGCAATTGTTTTGATTAGATAACCAATTATTCGATTATCGAACTTGACCAAATATTGACTTAAGAAGTTATTGAAGATTTTTCGATTTCATATCAATGAGAACCCCTGAGAAGTAGTATTGGTACGAAACCTTTCTAGCTTTTGCTTACTTCTAAGAGAACTAGAATTGAGTTAGCCGGGAATTCATCGATTGGTTTTGGAGATTCTGGTAAGTGAGAAGAGTGTATTTATATGAGATGACTCAACTCTGTAATCACTTCAAAACCATACACACGATATATGTTCTGGAAGCGGTTGTGAAGTGGAATGTTATAGAGTTGACTTGTCTATCCCGAGGTTAAGTCCATAGGAAATGTCAGCGTTAACAATTCGAGCGATGCTATCATGTGGGACTGTCTATCTTGAGGAGTACTCCAAGAGAGAGGACTACGTTAGCATTCATCAGAAGACTTATGCGGGTAACCTATGTGGAGGTTCGAGATCTGTTCAAGATGCTCGAATCCATGTAGTGATTCGTGATCTGTTCGAGATGATGGAATCCAATTGAGGATTTGTGTGATGTTCGAGTAATGAAGACCCGTGTGAAAGATGCTGAATGTAGCCTCGACATCAGAAATGACTAAAACTAGAGAAGGATGCATAATCTCGGGTTTAGCTTACCCTTATGGGTATATCAACTCCATATCTATAGTATGCTTATCGATATGTTGTGCGCGGGAGTTGTTGATACTTGGTGCCACGCAGTTCATCGTTGGGCCAGTTGTGTTTACCTCAGAGTATTTCATATCTAGAGATAAACGATGCTCAAAAGGAAGTTTCTGATCATTTTCATGGAGATCCGCTTTAGTTTACTGGGGGCGTCTTTATGGAAAACAATCCATATACGAATACGCCTTAGCGGTATTGATTGTATACCTATTATTGTTGTGGCGTTCACACAACAGCCTATTTGATATGATTTATATGCTACACTCTAGACATTTTCTATTATATCACTATATGTTAAACTTAATGAATGGTTGGTTTTATTTGAGGGGAAAACCATTGTGGTAATCTGTAGATTACAAAAAGGTTCTACTATATATCACCCTTATTTCTTGTGTTTCTCACGCTAGTTTACCAGACTAATCCCAGTATTATTTTCTTATAATACTCGGGTCAGCCCTGTGTATTTTTCCAGATTTAGCTATGGAGGCTTTGGATCTTATGGACATGAGCTAGATAATTACCTTCTGTAGTATTCTTATTTCCGCTGCATTTCTATATTGTATATATCGACATTGTAAGGACATGCAGTAATAACTATCAATGCTGATGATAGTACTTAGGTTTTAGTAATTCTAATATTTTTGTATTTAGAGTACCCTTTGTATTATTCCTTTGATAGTATATATTACCGTTCCATTGTGAGTGTTTGATGTTGTGTTCTCTCTTTCTTGTTCAATTTTGTTTTCTTTTATTTTACCCTAACTTTCTGTCTTTCCAGCGCTTGGGTGTTCGGCATACGAATACCGTAGATGTATTTAGTGTCGACATTTGAGGGTCGAAAAATCGGGTCGTTATAACTGTCTTGTAACGACCAGCCAATTTATAACTTTGATAAATTGTATTTATTTTTAATAAAAGTACGATAATACAGATAATATCATTTTAAGTGATAATAAGTAATAGTAATCTTATTTTGAATAAATATTTACAAAAATATTTTCCTCGAAATTTATATCGATAATATAGCATCGTATTTAAATATAGAACTTTTAAATTAAATTGAGATTTAATGACTAAATAATTATTTGAATTATCCAAATAGTTATTTTAAATGATGATAATTCATTTTTAATAGTTATAAAGTTATAATGAATCATTTATAATAGTTTTATAAAGATATATATTTGATTTGAAAATATAAGGAAAAATCGATAACGCTTTTCGGTATAATGGCAATTTTGTAAATAATTTCTAATATTAATTTATATCGTGTTATAATTCAAATGTGATCATTTTAATTAGTTTAAAATGATAAGAAAATTATTTTTGAATTTTGTTTACAAATATATGTACATTAATAAATAAGTAAAAATGTGACTGATAATCGGTTCTTCGGATTTCAATGATTTAACGAACAAAAGTTGTTCGAAGACGTTCAAAGTGTTATGCACCTACATGTACATACATATATATGTCACATGCACATGATAACATGCATATACATACATAAATACATATACATACATACATACATACATACATACATACATACATACATATATATATATATATATTACAAAAATGATTTAATAATTCCTAAGCTTAACCTTTAAGTAACCATAAAGCAAACATCACTTCATTGTACCACACCATCACCTCACATCAACCATCACATGGCTTTGGGAGGGAGCTGCGCGCTAGGTGCTAGGGGAGGGGTGTAGGTTAGGGATATTTAGGTAATTATGCCATTGAATATTTTATTCTAAGGTTTTTCCTATAAATACCACCCCTTTTCTCACAAATTCCTAATACCATTCCACTTCTTCTTCCTCTTCTTTTCAAGCTTTCTAAGAGCCTCTTTAATGGCTTCTTATTCATAGAAAAATATTTTATAGTTAGAAAAAAAATATAACAAATAAAAAGAGAAAAAGGTATATACTAGCTTATAATATAAATCCACTTCAAAACTAGTTCAAATCACCTCCTTATCACCACTCAAACCCACGGCCACAACCGACCACCACCATGACCGAGCCCTTCCACCTCTTCCAAGATTGGTCGTGCACATCTAGGTGTCTAAGGATCGATTCCATAAGCTTCGGTGCGATTGTAGCGGACCAATAGTCGATTTGAAGTTTGATCGTTCGAATCCATGATGAGAAACTCTTACTTATATTATATTTTTGGATGATGATATGATGTTTGCAATGGATTTAAATATGCTTTGATCATCAAGTTTGGTTGTTCAATATGAATGTAGAATATATGTAACGACCCGGTATTTCGAACCATTCGCATCCACACATGTCAGACTTGAATTGCTCAAAACAATAGATTGTTAATTTATATTTGGCAAAACTCGGCATATACAGTAAATAAATCAATCACAGAATCACAGACACAGAGTACTATAACAATAAGCAGCGGAATAGATAAATAGTAGTTCATGAATCTACTATATAAACATCAGAGTTTAAAACAAAATACAACAGAAGTCTCAAATACAGAGTAGTCTCAAATACAAAAGTAACTACAAGGCTGAATAGAAATAACTGGAAACAACTGAAAGCTGACCAGATATACGATAGATCTTCAAGAAAAGCTCCAAACTCCAAAGGTGATGCAGCTCAGGATGGTCTAAGTCGTACACGACTTAAGCGACTTAAGGGACTAAGTCGCACACGACTTAAAGAAGTACCTATAGGTCGTCTTCGACCTAAGGAAGCATGTGAGCAGGAGCTATGACTTAACTGGAGACCAGGGGAAGGAGTTAACTCGAGTTTACGACCTAAGGAGAAGGTTCTGGGTTGTCTACGACCTAACGAGATACTGGAACGACCTAACTTGTTTTTAGGTCGCATACGAGCTAACGAGTTAAGGTATAGGTCGTGGGAACGACTTAACATATCACCGGGGAAAGAACTACGACCTAACGGGTTGGGGGATGCCGAGTTAAAACAAGGAGATAGGTCGCTGGAACGAGCTGAGAAGGTGCTACGACCTAACAAATCACGACCTATGATAGGTCGCAAGAAAACGGAACGAGCTAAGTTAGGTCGCAAAGTCTTGGGTCGCGGAGACTTATGTCGCGAAGAATTTCTGAAGCCGCTTCTGTTAGGTCGCAAACGAAAGGATGCCGTTCATTCTTAGGTCGCAAAGCTCTGGATGGCATTGATTTCCTTAAGTCGTTGAGTTGGGATACCGCAAAGTTCTTAAGTCGCAAAGCTCTGGAGGTCATTGATTCTTATGCCGCGTGGATCTCTGCCGTTGATTGTTAAGTCGTCAAGTCAGTGTGTTGTAACTGTTTGTTGTTAGGTCGCTGCCGACCTATGCTAAGTCGCGTATATTCTTAGGTCGAACCATTTTAGGTCGTAGGTCGCTCACGACCTAAGTACTTGTAAATTTTTTGAATTTTTCTGTTGTGTTGAGTTGTAGCCTATAAATAGGCATGTATGGTCACTGTAAAAGGTTGTTGATTTTTGAATAAAATTCTCTTTTGATTGCTTTGTGCTTTCATTCAAATTGGTAGTTGAGTATAATCTCCTATCTCCTCTTTCGGATAATCGAGTGCGCTCGATTCAACGATTGTAGAAGCCGATTCGCGGAATCTAGTGCGCTAGATCAACGCTCGAAGAATTGAAGATCTTTGAACCCGGTATCGTGCGCGATCAACGAGTTCGGGATAGCTAGAATTCGGTATCTTCGGATCAACGAATTTGGGCATTTCAGTATCTTCCAATCCACCGAATACTACTTTCATCGATTGAAGATTGTTTTAATTAATCCGCTGCGTCAGTTTTGGTATCAGAGCTTGTTCTAACCAATCATAGTTAGATCGAGACTTGGAGCCTAATCATTTTGAAGTTTGAAGTTGTTTGGCCGAGAAGCTTGAAGAGATTTGCCGCGCTTGAAGTGAAGATTCGAATTTGTTTATCACGGCCGAGAGTAAGAAGGCTTGTTCGAAGATTGATTGATCGGATTTGAATTGGAGGCCGAAACTTTGTCCATCGTGTTCATCGCGATTTGCTACAAAGTGGAAGTTTTCGATCCGTTTCATTTTGGATCAAAGTCCGAATTGTGTTTGAATTTTGAAGTGTTGAAGAGTTGTGAAATTTTCAAGTATGCCGCCAAGAAGAGCTAATCGCCACCAAAACGTAGAAGCTTTGTATCGAAGAGAAGAAGCTGATGAGATGGAGCAAAGAATCAATGAAAACTTTAGTGAAAAGCTTAACGAAGGGATTGGACGATTAGAGAAGATGATGTTAGAAATGAATCAAAATCGAAGAAGGGTTTCACCAGAATCTAACCATGGGGGAAGTAGAGTCTCACCACATTCCAATCGAGACAGAAGTGTTGAAAATGACCAAGGGCGTGGGAGGAACGTGAATGGTCGTGAACGGAGGAATGTAGATAGAAGGGATGATGGTGGTAGACGAGAAGGTAGTAGAGATGTGGGTGGACGAGATAGACAACGATATATATCTGATTTTGAAGAGGAGTATGATGGTGATATTGTTCGAGGACAAGGACGAGGACAAGGAAGAAACTACTCTGAGTATGATCACAAGTGGGAGTCGGGGATGAAGACTGAAATTCCTGAATTCAAAGGTGGTATGCAAGCAGAGGAGTTTCTAGATTGGGTGGCTAATGTCGAGGAGATTTTTGACTTCAAAGAAGTTCCAGAACAGCGTAGAGTGAAGTTGGTTGCTACAAGGTTAAGGGGTAGAGCTTTGGCATGGTGGCAACAAACCAAGCTTACACGTGAACGAATGGGGAAGTCAAAGGTTGAATCTTGGGAGAAGATGAAGAAGTTGATGAAAGCAACGTTCTTACCTTACAATTATCAATCTTTGATGTATCAACGTTTGCAAAACTTGAGACAAGGGACGAAATCTGTGAATGACTATGCTGATGAATTCTATCAACTTATTGCAAGGAATGATATTATGGAAACGGAAGAGCAACTGACATCTCGATTTATTGGGGGATTGAGAATGTAGATCCAGGATATGGTTAATATGTTCGATCCAAGATCTGTGGCAGAGGCACATCAGAAAGCGTTGGCTTGGGAGAAGCAGGGACGACGAGGAAGTGGTGTGTTTACTAATTCTAACAATCAAGCGAAGGGTGTTGGTGGAAGTTCTAATGTTCCTAAACCTATCAGTAGACCTGTGGTGAAGGAGGCTGAGAAGGCAAGGGTTAACAATGGTTTCAAACGTTACAATTGTCGGGAATTGGATCATAAAAGCAGTGAGTGTCCAAAGCCGAAGAAACGAACCATGATTGTAGAAGTTGAAGATGAGGATGTTGAAGGGGATTGTTCTAGTCCAGTTGAGGAAGATGAACAGGATATTGCGTCAGGAGATGAAGGTTGTAATCTAATGCTGAGGAGATCGTGTTTAACACCGAAGCAGGAGGAAGCTAGTTGGTTGAGAAGTAATATTTTTCAGTCAACATGTACTATTCTGGGGAAGGTGTGTAAGTTTGTGATTGACGCAGGAAGCTGTGACAATATTGTTTCAACCGAGGCTGTGACAAAATTGAAGTTGAAGACCGAGAAACATCCGAATCCATACAAGTTAGCATGGTTGAGAAAAGGAGGAGAAGTGAAAGTGGATAGACGAGTTCGTGTTCCATTCTCTATTGGGAAGAAATACAAAGACGAAATCTGGTGTGATGTAGTAGAGATGGATGTTTGCCACTTATTATTGGGAAGACCATGGCAGTATGATCGAGCAGTACTACATGACGATCGGACCAATAGCTACAGTTTTATGTTTGAAGGCACGAAAATTATCCTAGTTCCGAAGAAGAGATCACAAGGATAAAGTAAGTCGGAAGAGATTGAAGAACTGAAAACTTTATTGACTTTAAAGGAGTTTGTTAAAGAAGTTGAAGAGGAACCTGAAGTGTTTTTGTTAATTGGGCGAGAGAGTAGTGAAGAAGTTGAAATTCCAGAAGAACTTAAACCAGTTTTGAAAAAATTTGACGATGTATTCCCAGAGGAGTTACCAACGGAGTTGCCACCCTTGAGGGATATACAACATCAGATAGATCTTGTTCCAGGTGCTGTGTTGCCACACAGACCACATTATCGAATGAGTCCAAAGGAACATGAAGAGTTGCGAAGGCAAGTGGAAGAATTGCTTGAACAGGGGCGTGTGCAGGAGAGTTTAAGTCCTTGTGCTGTACCAGCATTATTGGTACCCAAAAAGGATGGAACGTGGAGGATGTGCACTGACAGTCGAGCCTTGAATAAGATTACTGTGAGATATAGATTTCCAATGCCGAGGTTGGATGACTTGTTAGATCAAATAAGCGGAGCTACTATATTTTCGAAGATTGATCTGAAGAGTGGATATCATCAAATTCGTATCAGACCAGGAGATGAGTGGAAGACTGCTTTTAAAACCAGGGAGGGTCTATACGAGTGGTTGGTCATGCCGTTTGGCTTATCAAATGCACCAAGTACTTTCATGAGGGTGATGAATCAGATTTTTAGACCGTTCATTGAGAAGTTTGTGGTGGTGTATTTCGATGATATTCTGATTTACAGTGGAAGTCCAGAAGAACATTTGAATCATCTTAGAGAAGTGCTGATGGTATTGCGACAAGAACAATTTTATGCTGCAACGAAGAAATGCGTGTTCATGACGCAAAGCGTTTTATTTCTGGGATATGTTGTGTCGGAACAAGGAATACAGGTTGACCAAAGTAAAGTTGAAGCAATTAGAGACTGGCCGCAGCCCAAGACGATAACGGAAGTTCGTAGTTTTCATGGGTTGGCTTCATTTTATCGAAGATTTATTCCACACTTCAGTAGTGTGATGGCACCTGTTACTGATTGCATGAAGGGTAAACAATTTACATGGACGGCGAAAGCAGGAGTTGCTTTTAAACGAATCAAGGAGTTGCTGACATCTGCACCAATTCTAGTATTACCTGATTTTCAGCTAGTGTTTGAACTACACACTGATGCATCCAAGGTTGGGATTGGAGGAGTGTTGAGTCAGAAGGGACGTCCAATTGCATATTTCAGTGAGAAGTTGTCAGGAGCGAAGATGAGGTACAGTACGTATGATGTGGAATTCTATGCTGTTGCACAATCTATTAAACACTGGAGACACTATCTATTTCAGAAGGAGTTTGTTCTGTATACTGATCATGAAGCATTGAAGCATTTGCAAGGGCAAGACAAGATTTCAGCGAGACATGCATCGTGGATTGCATATCTACAACAGTTTACTTTCGTTGTTAAACACAAGTCAGGGGTGACAAATCGAGTGGCTGATGCTTTGAGTAGGAGGAGTCATTTGTTTAATGCGCTAAAGGTTGAAGTGACGGGGTTTGAAATGTTGCCGGAACTATTTGTCGAAGATCCTTACTTTGCAAAGCTTGTGGATAAAGTCAAGGAGGGAAAGACTGATGAGTTTATGATGGTTAATGGCTTTCTTTTCAAAGGAAATCGATTGTGCATACCGGAGGGTAGTCTAAGAATGAAGATTATCAAGGAGTTACACGAAGAGGGACATGTTGGGAGAGACCGTACCTTACAGCTGATTTCACAGTCCTACTTTTGGCCATCGATGAGGAAAGAAGTAGAGAGGTTTGTGGAGCGTTGTCATATTTGTCAGGTTTCGAAAGGAACTGCGACTAATGCTGGTTTATATATGCCGTTACCCGTGCCTGTAAAACCATGGGTGGATATCAGTATGGACTTTGTGTTAGGGTTGCCGAGAACGCAGCGTGGTAATGATTCCATTTATGTGGTAGTTGACCGATTCTCGAAAATGGCACATTTTATTGCTTGTAAAAAGACGGCGGATGCTGTTCATGTTGCTCAATTGTTTTTCAAGGAGATCTATCGACTTCACGGATTGCCAGAATCTATTGTGTCAGATAGAGATACTAGAATTTTGAGTCATTTTTGGCTAAGTTTGTGGAAGATGGTGGGTACGAAGTTGAACTTTAGCAGTGCTTATCATCCGCAAACGGATGGACAGACTGAGGTGGTAAACAGATCATTGGGAAACTTGCTGAGGTGTCTTGTACAAGATAATCTGAAGAGTTGGGATGTGAAGTTATGCCAGGCAGAGTTTGCCCATAATCATGCTGTGAATCGAAGTACTGGGTTCAGTCCATTCCAAATTGTCTATTCGAGCTTACCGAAAGGACCGTTGGATTTAACGATGATACCACACTCAAAGGGAACAATTAAGAAAGCTGCTGATTTTGTTGAAGGGCTGACGGAATGTCATAAAATCGTTCAAGAACGATTAGAGAAAGTAAATGAGAAGTATAAACAATCTGCAGATTTGAAGCGAAGGAATGTTGAATTTCAAGAAGGTGATTTGGTTTATGCAGTGTTAACAAAAGATCGTTTTCCAGTGGGCGCTTATAACAAGTTGAAAGCTAGGAAAATCGGTCTGGTGGAAGTTGTGAAGCGAATTAATGAAAATGCTTACAAATTGAAATTGCCAGATGGTGTGTATACGTCTGACGTATTCAATGTCAAACACCTAGTACCATATCACGGGAATGAATTTGTTGTGGAGGAGGCAAGTACAAATTCGAGGTCGAATTTTTCTCAACCTGGGGAGGATGATGCAGCTCAGGATGGTCTAAGTCGTACACGACTTAAGCGACTTAAGGGACTAAGTCGCACACGACTTAAAGAAGTACCTATAGGTCGTCTTCGACCTAAGGAAGCATGTGAGCAGGAGCTACGACTTAACTGGAGACCAGGGGAAGGAGTTAACTCGAGTTTACGACCTAAGGAGAAGGTTCTGGGTTGTCTACGACCTAACGAGATACTGGAACGACCTAACTTGTTTTTAGGTCGCATACGAGCTAACGAGTTAAGGTATAGGTCGTGGGAACGACTTAACATATCACCGGGGAAAGAACTACGACCTAACGGGTTGGGGGATGCCGAGTTAAAACAAGGAGATAGGTCGTTGGAACGAGCTGAGAAGGTGCTACGACCTAACAAATCACGACCTATGATAGGTCGCAAGAAAACGGAACGAGCTAAGTTAGGTCGCAAAGTCTTGGGTCGCGGAGACTTAGGTCGCGAGGCCTTAGGTCGCGAAGAATTTCTGAAGCCGCTTCTGTTAGGTCGCAAACGAAAGGATGCCGTTCATTCTTAGGTCGCAAAGCTCTAGATGCCATTGATTTCCTTAAGTCGTTGAGTTGGGATACCGCAAAGTTCTTAAGTCGCAAAGCTCTGGAGGTCATTGATTCTTATGCCGCGTGGATCTCTGCCGTTGATTGTTAAGTCGTCAAGTCAGTGTGTTGTAACTGTTTGTTGTTAGGTCGCTTCCGACCTATGCTAAGTCGCGTATATTCTTAGGTCGAACCATTTTAGGTCGTAGGTCGCTCACGACCTAAGTACTTGTAAAATTTTTGAATTTTTCTGTTGTGTTGAGTTGTAGCCTATAAATAGGCATGTATGGTCATTTGTAAAAGGTTGTTGATTTTTGAATAAAATTCTCTTTTGATTGCTTTGTGCTTTCATTCAAATTGGTAGTTGAGTGTAATCTCCTATCTCCTCTTTCGGATAATCGAGTGCGCTCGATTCAACGATTGTAGAAGCCGATTCGCGGAATCTAGTGCGCTAGATCAACGCTCGAAGAATTGAAGATCTTTGAACCCGGTATCGTGCGCGATCAACGAGTTCGGGATAGCTAGAATTCGGTATCTTCGGATCAACGAATTTGGGCATTTCAGTATCTTCCAATCCACCGAATACTACTTTCATCGATTGAAGATCGTTTTGATTAATCCGCTGCGTCAAAAGGTGAGTCTCAGATGCTGTGACACTCAGTCTGACCCGAGCATAAAGCAAAACACAAAATACTCGAGTCAGGATTAACATTCTTATATCAGTAAATTCAACTCAAGTGAAATGTCAACTGAAATACAAATAACTTAAAGGATGTTTGAGATACTTATCCTCTAAGGATCAGTGGAACTATCTACTATGTAGTAATATATGCTATTATAATACGTCTATAGTAAAGTAAACTATTAAAATAGCATTAAGGTGTTACCCATATCCCCCTTAACACATTTTATATATTCCCGTAGTCTATACAATGCCGTACGCTCCACCAAACCGGTGGTTTAGACAGAGGACACCATATAGGTACGGTACAAAACAAACTCGTAAAAGGCACGATAAGACATGCGACAAGGCACTCGAGGCAATGCCAGGGTAGATATACCATTTGCACTCCCGAACTGGTGGTAACGCATAGCAGCTACTACCGCCCACCTTGTGACACACTCCCAAATCAAAGGTGCACCCAATCAAATCACAAAAGCAATAGAATAGTATTGAAGAAATGTGTCCGATAGGGGAATGACCCCATTTGGCCCGGTATAGCTCCTGTTTTAGCCACATCAAGATGACTCACAGGAGTCAGGGCTACGTAAGTACCGTATAGAACCGTCGTCAAACCATCCTACTTCATTCTGGAATCTCCACCACGTACACAGTTGTTAAAGTGGTTTTCGGTATTGGCAGGGAGTATGACAATATCCGATCCCGGTCTCTTTAACAACCAAACGCTTATTTCACACCGTGGTCATTTTATAATTCAAATAGTTTATACTTCATATCAAAATATCATATTCATTTCAAAAACCATATCAATTCAATATCATTATTCACCTTAAATAATATTCATTTCCAGAATCGTAACACTTTAAAAATTATAGCACTTTCGAAATCATAACACTTTTGAAATCATAAAACTTCCAACTTAAATAGTTTAGATATTAAAATAGTATATATATATATTAAAATAGTTATAAATTAAAATAGTTTATATATTAAAATAATTTATATAATAAAATTTGTTTCCTCCAATTTCGTAAGTCAATTCAAATCTCTTAAATTCCAAAATTCAATTTATATCAATTCCAGTTTAACCATTTCATTTTAAAGGTCAAAGATTCAATTCAAATTCTCAATAAACTATTTCAAATTTTATCGATTTCAAATCAAGGTTTCTGAACTATCACTTCAATTCCAATAAGATTCAAGTTTAAATATTCAACATTTACAATATAAATTTCATTTATATTTCAACATTTAACTTTAGTTTTATTCAAATTGGAAAGTATTCACTTACTCATTTTAATAACAATTATTTAAAATCTCAATTTATAAATTTAAATCAATATTATATATTCAATCTCAAGTTTATTAAAATTTTGAGAATACTCATTTAATCACCTTTTTATCGAATCAAGTTATAAATCAAAATTTTCAAAATCTCAAAATCAATAAGTTCAAATCAATTCTTATTTAAATTCAATTATTAACCAATTTAAATTCCAAGTCAACATTAATTTATCTTCCCAACCTTTATTATTAAAGCTATAAAAATCTATTTTTAAAATATTAAAATAAATTTAAGTAAATACTTAAACATATTATAAACCAATTAAATTAAATCTTATTATTAAATGTATATTGTATTAAATCTTATTTTATATATTTTTTAAAATAATAAACTTATAAGAAAAATCTAAAAAGTTATATTTTCAAAACTAACTTATAAATTTAAATTTCCAAAACATATTATTTAAAAATCTTGATTTTATACATATATAAAATAGCCTATTATATATATTATATTTTAAAATCAATATTTATTAAAACCATATATTTCCTTTCAAAACTTTGGAAATCATTTTTCAAAATATAGACCAAAGGTGTCCGTATATAATTTTCCATCCTATGGTCAAGTGATACAGATATTTATCATTTCAATCCGCAATTTAAACATCTACGGGTATATATAATTTCAACCCGCAATTTAAATATTTATGGGTATATATCATTTCAACTCACAATCCTAAAAATTCAAAATCAATGAAAATCGCTTGGGTTTATCATTTCAACCCATAATGATTTTCCCTTATTCTACAAAATCGTTCGGGTATGTATCATTTCAACCCATAGGGAATTCTAAATTAACAGGGAACTTGCAGAGTGAGAACTAATATGATAAAATATAACATATCAATAACAAGCATATATCAACAGTGATAAATTAAATAAATTATATACAACAGGATATGGTGCCATATATCACAGGTGAACAATTGCAGAAAATGGCATATCATATTTAACAATTAAATAACTAGCAATTCAAATTTAACAGCATATTTCAATTGTCGTTTCAAGTGAAATCAAATTTACTAACTATAAGAATGTTAATCGTGAGTGATTTCTCACCTTTCGAGGCTTGAGAGATTTGACAATGAAATGGGTTACGAATCCAAGCACGAATTTCCAACGCGAAGCAAGATGGATACGAATTCGACGAACAAAGCTGATAAATTAGAAGCAATGGAAAAAAATCAAAATTAGCTAGATATAACTGAAACGAAATATATTATATAAAACCAATTTTTTTTTAGAAATACACATTTAAAAAATAAAATCTCCATATTATATGTATATTTAAACATAATATATTAACAAAGTTTATATATATTATATTACACAACCATTACTTAATTTAAAACACATATATTTTAAAATCAAACATATATCTGTAACTCATACAAATTCATATATAACAAACCGATTGGTATTACTTATATAAACATACATACATACATACATACATACATACATACATACATATATATATATATATGTGTGGCCCAACAAATAAGGTGCAACTCATACAGTACTAACAACTATATAAACAACTTATACCTATATTTATATAATACCTTTTATTTTCTTCTCTGAACAGAACAACTGACTAAAACTTTATAAAAAATATATTATATAGCATCAAACATATTATAAAATACTATATAACATACATATATATATATATATATGTGTGTGTGTGTGTGTGTGTGGTACTGAAGTAAACACTAACATGTATATATAATATCATATACATTATAAACATATTAGGATGTTACGTCAAAGATATTGGGCTGGGCTTAAAAAAAAACTGGCTAACACGAGAAGAAGAAAGAGAAGCAGACTCAAATTGTATACATGAGCAGCACGTTTTCACCAAGCAAACTTATAATATGAATTATATATATCTGTATACTTTTTAATAAAAAAATCAGTACTAACGTGTGCGTGTGTGTTTATATATAACACAAGAAGAAAAGCTGCATTACCAAAACAAAAGCTAAAACATATATAAACTTTGAAATGCACGGCACACATATCGGAACAACTTAAATATATATTATTTTAAAATCGATATTAAATTTAACACATATGTTTTAAAATTGAAATATATATATATACTATATTTAAAAATCAATACTAAAACCCATATGTACAACAGAGTATAATCCACTCAAACATATATACAACTGTAGTTAAAATATACAAGGCAAAGGAATCGAATGTGTACAGCTTATATATATCTATATCTATATATATAAAAAGAGAAATTCTTTTACAAAGGAGTTGCACGTGCAAGGTGCGGGATGGACCGAGGCGGATGTTCAAGGGGACGGGCTGTGCTTGATGGAATAAGTAAGGGGCGGAGGTGGGTGAAGTGCGGTTGTCAGGTGCGGTCGACTAGAGGAAGGGTTCGAAGGTTAGAACGTCGGGGTTAGGCAGGTTGGAGGGGCCGCGGTGCCTGCATGGATTATTGACGGGTTGGTGCGGAGGATCGAAGGCGAGGTTGGTGAGCTAGATGGATGTGGGCGCTGTTTGGTGGGGCCTGAGGGGTGCAGGGGAAAAGGATGTGCTGTTGTCAGGGTGTGGTGGCGGTCAAGGCAGTGAGTGGCGATGGTTCACGGCGGAGATATGACATTTGGATCTAACTTGAGTCAGAAGAGGGGAAGCACGGCCACGACATGGGGAAAAAGAAGGAAAATCTCGGGTCAGGTAAGGGAAAATGTGGGCTTGGGCATGGTTTCTTCAAGCAAATAAATGCACACACACACACATATATATATATATATATATATGGTTATATAAATTTTTCAAAGCAACATAAATATAACCTGGGAAAAGAAAGGCAGGACTTGAAGCAAGATGTTCTGATGTAAACGCTTTTTTTCTTCCCCCTTTTTTAGAACGAAGAAGAAAAATGCAAATGAAAGGACAATTGTAACGACCTAGAATTTTGAACAAATTAAATTGAGAATATTTAATTAATTTTAAATATTTGAACGATGATTTGATTTGAATTCCCAATGTAACTTTGAATTTGACGATTAAATTATAAAATTTAATCTATTGAATGTTGAATAAAAATTTAAATCTTCAATTTTAAGTTGAAGAAAAATATTTCAATAGCTATTAAAATTTATATTGATAATATTAAAGATAATAGAAGCTTCAGAATCTAATTTCGAATTGATTTGATCAGTTTTGAAATTAAATCGTTCGAACCGATATTTAAAAATAGCCGTCCGAGGCACAGTCTCGGAATTCGACGGAACCAGTTCCATTGGGTCCGTAATATTGTATTATTACCGGATTTCAAATTTCGTATTGATCGGAGCTGTCATGTGATCGTACGATAAGCAAATGCGCTGATAGAATATAATGAGATATTTTTGAATATAAAAATATAAATTTTTATTAACAGCCACCCTATAACTTTTCAATGCCGACCTACTCTCTGCTTAATCACGTTTTCTTGTCTCCTGTCCATTCTTTCAAAACGAACGAAACAATTCCTTCGTTCAAAAGAAAACTATCTCGTTCTAAAGCAAATCCATGGCCGAAAGAAGAATAAAATGAAATCCCTCGTTCAAAATGAAATGAAAGCGAGCAATTTGAAAAAGAAATGCCCGCATCTTATCTTCCACTCCCTCTTCAAATTCAAAACCCAAACCCTTCTCTCCCACAGTTCATACGCGAATTTCAAACGAAAAAAAAGGAATCGCGATTTCACGCGCGACATGGGCAACCGCGAGGCCAAGGCGATCGTTTGGGGAGTTCGAAATCGCGACGGCGACGCTGTCAAGTGGGGGGTCGATTCGAGTTCATCGCGGCAGGGGAGGAGGCACACGCAGCGGCGACGTTTGCTGGAGAGTTTCGCGAGCGAACGACTGGGGGAAGAGAATCGCGACTAGGGCTTCAGTGGCAGTTACTCGTGGGAACTCGAGCTCGAGGCGCGTGAGTGTGCTCAGTATTTGGGAATCGAATGGTGGTGGTACTCGAGGCCGGAGGGGCGGTGGGGTGTTCGGCAGGTCGGCGTCAGACAGTAGTCGATGAGGGTGAGGTATCTGCCGTTATTTTTATGCAATTCATTCTTTTAGTTAAATTAAATAATATATATATTAACTCACGTATTTTTATTTTGAACAGTAAGGATATTAATATAAGATTTTGAAAATAGGAATTTGAAAGGATTTGAAATTATGTGAAATTAAATTCTTCAATTAGAGATATAAATTTTTATTTATTTACTGGAAACTATATAGGATTGAATAGTTATAGAAAAATTGGATTTTCGGGTTATATAAATTATCTAAAAAAAATGTATTAAGGCGATTAAACTATTTAAAATAACTTGTTTAATTACTTTAGTCATTAAAAATACTTTATCAAAGAAAATTAGTTAAAATAAATTATGGGGTTAAACCCAAATTAGTAGTTAAACTAATTGAATAAAAAGTAATTAAGTGATTAACTGTTTAAATTATTTCGAATATTAATACATTGTATAAATTGTTTATACAAGGTTTAACAATTAAGAAAAAAAAATATTAAACGGAAATTAATTATTCAGTTGATTCGAATATTGACAAGTTGTGTAAATTTATTTTATAAGGTCAAAACCGGGGAATCGAGTCGGGAATGGAAAAATGGAAGGCAAATTAAAAAGCAAAGGTGAGATTTTTCTCACTCAAATGAAAAGTGGAATTTTCAGTTATTGATTGGTTGCTATTGGATGTGATATTAGATATAGTAGGATATATCTATATATATGTAGCAATATATACATATTGGCATATGTATATATTGGATTGATTGATTTCCCGCCTCGTATAGCGGATGAGACCCTATTGCGCCGTTAGTAAACGGATATATTATAAAAACCCATATACCGCGATATTCCACCTCGAAGTGGAATTGGTATTGTGCTAACATCTGTGGATGCAGGGAAACAGGTTGGAGGGATCCAACTGGATTCCTCACCAGTAATTATTTATTTACAGATATTGTGATGTATATTCTGTTATCATATTGATATATGATGTTTGTTGTTGTTGTGATTGACTAGTTGGTGCTGTTGCATCATCGGATTCAGTTTTGAAGTTTAAAAATAACGACATTACTTTAAAAGGATTTTTAAAGTAATTTTGGAAATATACGTTTATTTAATTTTTGAAGTGATTCATCTTAAAATAAATAAACGTTCAAATTTTAAAGTTATATAAATTTAGATTTTTGTGAAATATAACCGAAAGGTAATTTCTCTTGAAATAATAGTTAAGAAATTTATAAAACGGTTTAAATTGAGATTTCTAAATTATTAAAAACGATATATGTAAAAGATGTACAAGATTGATATTTATAACTTTAAAATGTTGGTATTATAAAACGAGTTTTTATAAGCGTTAAAATGAATTTTTAAGAATTTATAAATAAATGAAATTTATAAATCGCGAACTTATAAATGGAAATGATTTTGTAAAATAAAGGAATTATAAGTATTTAACTTATAATATGGATTGTTGGTATAAGATTTGAGTTATGAATCGAATTGTTAATAAAGAGGATTTATTAAGTTGAAGTTGTTACAAAATAGAAATGGAATTTATAAACGTTGTTTTATAAATTTGAAAATCAATCAAATTTGATGAATTTAATATAGAAGGTTATTAAGGGAATTTTATCCACGATTTTGGATAGTGGATAATTCTTGAAATAAAATGTGTAGAAAAGATTGAGATTTGATTAGTGAGGTATATTCACGATTTTGGAAGTGAATATATTATTAAATAAAATGGATATGTTCTGGAGAAACGATATTATAAAATGAAGTAATTGTTTTAAAAGATGTTTTAAAACGTGTTAAGTATCGAAACCATAGATTTCAACATTTTTATTGTTGAAATAGACGTTTTCGAAAAATAAGGAAATGGTGGACTATAACACTGTTGTTATAGTAAATGATTTCCGAAAGGAAATGTTTTTATCTAGTATTGGGATTTAAATATCTATCTTAATTTTCGAATCCCTATACTAGTGATTTTGAGTCGTCGTAACGATGTTTTACGTAACATTCGTTTTGACTCAAATAGATGTTGATATAGTAAATGATGTCCTTAAAGAATGAAATATATACTTAATTTTGATTTAAGTATATAGAATATTTTCCAAGTGTTGAAAATAAATGATTTGTGAAATACTTATTATTAAATAAGTAGGGAAATGCATTTCCAAAATGAAACGAAACGTTTTGAGAATTTATCTTCTTAAAGATAAATTGAAATTGAATATTGAAAACGATTTGAAAATCGAATATCAGTAGATATTCGAAAGTATAAATTCACTATGGAATTTATAAAAGAAATGGGAATTCGTTTTAAAAATAAATAAACGTTGATTTATTTTTGAAGTGTGGAAATTTTATATCTAGTAAAGATATTTTTGAAAATAAATAATTTGGAAAATTATTTGGAATCTGATGATGTTGCGCATCTTTATTGATAGTTAAATAACCGACTATCAATATTTACCTTTAAATAGGTATTTGTTGTGAATTGGATGAATTTGAATGCCACACTTATTTTTGAATAATCGCTCACTATTCGGGTTAGCCGGGAAAGGACCATAGGGTCGTATAACCCATTCCGAATATGTGATACGTCGTTATGAACCGCATTTGAAGACCGGTGTTGAAGACCGGATATTTTTGAAAACGGAAGGATTACCGTCAAGTTACTCTACATCGACTGATCTCCGATTTAGAGGTTTTTATCACCCTTAGTGACGGGAAGTCCGGACGTGATTAGAAAATTATCCGGATATGCAAGGGCTTCGTGAGAAGTGCCTTCGGTTCTGTTCGATCCCGGAACAGACTTGTATGGATTGTATGTCTGACGTTACAAATTGAGATATTGAGCTGATTTCTTTCGAATACATATCTGTTGGTGGCGGAGAATTTATTCTCTTAGCTTAACACCCTTCTCTGAGACGTACGAGCTCAAAGGTTATGTAGTTGAAATTTATCAGCGATATATTCCCAATTTGGTAACGTGGCATACTGAGTGTTGCTGTGAAATGATCAGTGTTTGATCATTTGCGATATGATCATTTGTTTGATCTTATATCTTTGTGATCATAGGTTGATCATTTGTTTGACCCGAAGCATGGCTTTGTAGAAAGCGTAGCTTTGTGGACGAGACTTCGTCGAGCCTCACACCCCGGAAATGGTCAAAACAGGAAGGATGCAGCAAGGTTCTAGGGAGTAGCGCCCCTTAGTGTATGCCATTCCTTCTGGATAGAGGTGGTATCATGGTATGGAGCCCAGATACTTAACCTATGTTGATACTACTTATTATGTGGTTTGTTGGAAATCGGGGATCCTCGGGAAGATCGGTTACGATCGGGGGATGACATACGCGTGTCAGTAGTTACCTATTTTTGCAGAGGTAACCCGGCCTTGTGTTGGCAGAGATCCGGTTAGGTTCTCGGGTCGTCTATTCCAGGGACGTACCCATCGTGGCATAGGAAGTTCCTTAGCCTGACCATTTGTTGGAAATCCAAAGAAACAATACGAGCCTTGTACGGATTTAGTTGTAGAACCTATCATTCACTTATGGTGGCGCCCCACTGTTTGGATGGTAGCTATAGTAGGCATAGTTCGAAATGTCTATGCTGGCTAAGATTTATATTATACTTTCGAAATGTTTTCTACACTATGCACTAATAATAATATCAAAAATGATTTGATTTTGCGTAGTAAGCATCTTTGACTATCATAAGAAGAAATCTCCTCCAATTCTGCGTTTGCATTGTGTGTGTGGCGGGAGGTCTTATGGTAGTTTCATTTTCCAAAAGCATTGCGAATTTGTTTTATTTTCTTTGTGAAAAATAACTGTTTTACGATCTCACACCAGTCACCATGACTGACTCGGAGTTTATTGTTCCCTTCTAAACTCTGGGTGCCCATAATTTTCCACACGGGCAGCCTAGAGTTATGTTATCAGGATATTCTGGATATTCTGGAGTTTTGGAAGCAAGCTGGATGGCGAAACGTACATACGTACTTATTTATTTATTCCGCTGTGTATTCTGTATGAGGACAAGTTTATATAACTGTCCATTGTTGTATCGAGTTGTATATTGACTCTGATTGATGTATGTATAAACTGATATAGTTCTTTGTTTTAAAAGACTAGTGTTTATCTATTATATATTGTTCCGCTGCGATATGTGAGATTCTGATATTGTTTCTGTATCTGATGTTATTCTGTTGTTCTTCTCTTTTCTCTCTTTCTTCTGCTTTCTTTTTCTTCTACCTCTTATTTCTAAAACCATCACTATTGGAGTTTCCGGCATTCGATTGCTCGGCAGTCGATAAAGTGAGTATCGAGGTCGAATTTTCGAAAGTCGAAAATTCCGGTATGTGACAGCGTGGTATCAGAGCATATGGTTAAGCGACAACCCTGCTCTGTTGGGTGTTACTCATTAGAGATAGAGTCAGTAGTACTCTAGCATGAGTTTGAGTGTAATAATAGATATGAGCGCGTATTTGTTAGTGAATATGAAATTGTTTTGTATTGTGTTGACTTATCGGTTGATTGTTTATGAATTCTGATCGGTGCAGTCTAGCTAACTGTGTTGATAGGAGTTTCTAAACTCTTAAACAAGATAAACCGACACAGTACTGTTTTAAAATAGGGTGAATGAAATAATTTTGCCCAAAACTATTTTTGTATAGAAAAGAAATAATTTTCTGTAAATTATTATGATATATGGATGCATGGTTGTTAGGAAGTAATGATGTTAATTATCCTCATTAATATATATGTGGAAATTGTATATGAAATTGGAATTAAAACAAAGAACCAGGAAATAAATTCATATACAAATGAAATTTAAGAATGTAAATTATAAATGTGACTTATAATTGAAAACGAAATTCCAGAAAAATATTTGGAAATGTAATTGAAAGAATTTGGAAATTTTAGAAATTAAATTCTTTTTGGAGTGGAAAATGAATTTCAAAGGTTTTGAAAAATGTTTTGAAGAGAATGAAAAGCTCTAAACTCTTTTCGGTCGCTGGAAAATAACTTCGGTAATGACTGCAGCATCACTGATGTTCATTTTCGGGTTTCCAGAAGAGGAATTGCTGCTAAATTGTTTTAAATGGAAGTTGTTTTGAAAAATTTGGGTTTGGTTTTTGGAATTCAAAGGATAATTTGAATTGTTTTCAAAATGGCTTTGAAATGTTGGTAAGACTCTGGAATACTATATAAAAATATTTATGAAATATTATTAAGTTGATAACTTATACAATTTGAATTTTGATAGAATAAATTTAACTTAAAGATGAAGTTAAATAAATGTAAGTACAAGTGAATCAATTGTGATTTAATGAAAGCGAAATTGAAAGTTAAATTAGTGAAATTAAACCTTGAATTGTGAACTAAATGAAAGAATGGTTCGAAATTGCAAATAAATTCAAGTAGAAATAAATTTCAAATGAACGGAATTTACAATTGTAAGTGAATAAAATTGAAACTGAATGTTGAAAAAAAATTTGAATTTGTAAGTAAATTGGAATTTGTGATAAATTAGTAATTGAAACTAATCTAAAAAGAGCAGTTATGAATGAAAGTTGTTTAGTTAATAAAATAAACTGAATGAAAATATGAAATGCAAATTAAATTGAATGGAATCAATTGCAAATAAAGTGAACTAAAGATAAAATTGAATTCAAATGAAATTTGAAATGTAAAATTGAATCATAATGGATATATAACTTCAATAATGAACTTAAAGATGATATAAGCAGTTATATTGAAAATTGTATAATAAAATGTGCAAAATGGTCTGAATATATGTAACTAGATATTATGGCTAGTAGGATATACAGGTGTTATAAAGGATTTAGATTTGATTTCAAAGATAATTTTGAATTGCTCGACAAAAGGTAAGTATTTTAAATTTCTATATGAGATTTGATGATTTCTTGTCTAGCCGCTTGGCTTTTTCTTTTCTTTTTGAAATCTGAGGGTCCGTAGGGACGTTTTGTAGTCGTGCCGTGTTAGCCGCGCAAAGGAGACGCTGGCGAAAATTTTCGAAAATCTCGAGTGTTAGAAAATTTTTGAGAAAATTTTGAAAGTTTAAAATTTGAATTTAAACTCGAATTTGAATTGAGAAGTTAAACAATGTTGTTTGAAACTTATAATTGAAGTTGGAAATTTAGTTGAATTAATAACGAAGCTTTAGCAGAAAATTTGTTTTGAAAATTTAATAAAATTATTGGATTGTGAAAAATAGTAGACGAGTTAAGGACCTTTTTTCCTGACTTGTAATTTCGGGACGAAATTCTTTTAAGGAGGGAAGTTTGTAACGACCCAGAATTTTGAACAAATTAAATTGAGAATATTTAATTAATTTTAAATATTTGAACGATGATTTGATTTGAATTCCCAATGTAACTTTGAATTTGACGATTAAATTATAAAATTTAATCTATTGAATGTTGAATAAAAATTTAAATCTTCAATTTTAAGTTGAAGAAAAAAATTTCAAAAGCTATTAAAATTTATATTGATAATATTAAAGATAATAGAAGCTTCAGAATCAAATTTCGAATTGATTTGATCAGTTTTGAAATTAAATCGTTCGAACCGATATTTAAAAATAGCCGTCCGAGGCACAGTCTCGGAATTCGATGGAACCAGTTCCATTGGGTCCGTAATATTGTATTATTACCGGATTTCAAATTTCGTATTGATCGGAGCTGTCATGTGATCGTACGATAAGCAAATGCGCTGATAGAATATAATGAGATATTTTTGAATATAAAAATATAAATTTTTATTAACAGCCACCCTATAACTTTTCAATGCCGACCTACTCTCTGCTTAATCATGTTTTCTTGTCTCCTCTCCATTCGTTCAAAACGAACGAAACAATTCCTTCGTTCAAAAGAAAACTATCTCGTTCTAAAGCAAATCCATGGCCGAAAGAAGAATAAAATGAAATCCCTCGTTCAAAATGAAATGAAAGCGAGCAATTTGAAAAAGAAATGCCCGCATCTTATCTTCCACTCCCTCTTCAAATTCAAAACCCAAACCCTTCTCTCCCACAGTTCATACGCGAATTTCAAACGAAAAAAAAGGAATCGCGATTTCACGCGCGGCATGGGCAACCGCGAGGCCAAGGCGATCGTTTGGGGAGTTCGAAATCGCGACGGCGGCGCTGTCAAGTGGGGGGTCGATTCGAGTTCATCGCGGCAGGGGAGGAGGCGCACACGGCGGCGACGTTTGCTGGAGAGTTTCGCGAGCGAACGACTGGGGGAAGAGAATCGCGACTAGGGCTTCAGTGGCAGTTACTCGTGGGAACTCGAGCTCGAGGCGCGTGAGTGTGCTCAGTATTTGGGAATCGAATGGTGGTGGTACTCGAGGCCGGAGGGGCGGTGGGGTGTTCGGCAGGTCGGCGTTAGACAGTAGTCGATGAGGGTGAGGTATCTGCCGTTATTTTTATGCAATTCATTCTTTTAGTTAAATTAAATAATATATATATTAACTCACGTATTTTTATTTTGAACAGTAAGGATATTAATATAAGATTTTGAAAATAGGAATTTGAAAGGATTTGAATTATGTGAAATTAAATTCTTCAATTAGAGATATAAATTTTTATTTATTTACTGGAAGCTATATAGGATTGAACAGTTATAGAAAAATTGGATTTTCGGGTTATATAAATTATCTAAAAAAATGTATTAAGGCGATTAAACTATTTAAAATAACTTGTTTAATTACTTTAGTCATTAAAAATACTTTATCAAAGAAAATTAGTTAAAATAAATTATGGGGTTAAACCCAAATTAGTAGTTAAACTAATTGAATAAAAAGTAATTAAGTGATTATCTGTTTAAATTATTTCGAATATTAATACATTGTATAAATTGTTTATACAAGGTTTAACAATCAAGAAAAAAAAATATTAAACGGAAATTAATTATTCAGTTGATTCGAATATTGACAAGTTGTGTAAATTTATTTTATAAGGTCAAAACCGGGGAATCGAGTCGGGAATGGAAAAATGGAAGGCAAATTAAAAAGCAAAGGTGAGATTTTTCTCACTCAAATGAAAAGTGGAATTTTCAGTTATTGATTGGTTGCTATTGGATGTGATATTAGATATAGTAGGATATATCTATATATATGTAGCAATATATACATATTGGCATATGAATATATTGGATTGATTGATTTCCCGCCTCGTATAGCGGATGAGACCCTATTGCGCCGTTAGTAAACGGATATATTATAAAAACCCATATACCGCGATATTCCACCTCGAAGTGGAATTGGTATTGTGCTAACATCTGTGGATGCAGGGAAACAGGTTGGAGGGATCCAACTGGATTCCTCACCAGTAATTATTTATTTACAGATATTGTGATGTATATTCTGTTATCATATTGATATATGATGTTTGTTGTTGTTGTGATTGACTAGTTGGTGCTGTTGCATCATCGGATTCGGTTTTGAAGTTTAAAAATAACGACTTTACTTTAAAAGGATTTTTAAAGTAATTTTGGAAATATACGTTTATTTAATTTTTGAAGTGATTCATCTTAAAATAAATAAACGTTCAAATTTTAAAGTTATATAAATTTAGATTTTTGTGAAATATAACCGAAAGGTAATTTCTCTTGAAATAATAGTTAAGAAATTTATAAAACAGTTTAAATTGAGATTTCTAAATTATTAAAAACGATATATGTAAAAGATGTACAAGATTGATATTTATAACTTTAAAATGTTGGTATTATAAAACGAGTTTTTATAAGCGTTAAAATGAATTTTTAAGAATTTATAAATAAATGAAATTTATAAATCGCGAACTTATAAATGGAAATGATTTTGTAAAATAAAGGAATTATAAGTATTTAACTTATAATGTGGATTGTTGGTATAAGATTTGAGTTATGAATCGAATTGTTAATAAAGGGGATTTATTAAGTTGAAGTTGTTACAAAATAGAAATGGAATTTGTAAACGTTGTTTTATAAATTCGAAAATCAATCAAATTTGATGAATTTAATATAGAAGGTTATTAAGGGAATTTTATCCACGATTTTGGATAGTGGATAATTCTTGAAATAAAATGTGTAGAAAAGATTGAGATTTGATTAGTGAGGTATATTCACGATTTTGGACAGTGAATATATTATTAAATAAAATGGATATGTTCTGGAGAAACGATATTATAAAATGAAGTAATTGTTTTAAAAGATGTTTTAAAACGTGTTAAGTATCGAAACCATAGATTTCAACATTTTTATTGTTGAAATAGACGTTTTCGAAAAATAAGGAAATGGTGGATTATAACACTGTTGTTATAGTAAATGATTTCCAAAAGGAAATGTTTTTATCTAGTATTGGGATTTAAATATCTATCTTAATTTTCGAATCCCTATACTAGTGATTTTGAGTCGTCGTAACGATGTTTTACGTAACATTCGTTTTGACTCAAATAGATGTTGATATAGTAAATGATGTCCTTAAAGAATGAAATATATACTTAATTTTGATTTAAGTATATAGAATATTTTCCAAGTGTTGAAAATAAATGATTTGTGAAATACTTATTATTAAATAAGTAGGGAAATGCATTTCCAAAATGAAACGAAACGTTTTGAGAATTTATCTTCTTAAAGATAAATTGAAATTGAATATTGAAAACGATTTGAAAATCGAATATCAGTAGATATTCGAAAGTATAAATTCACTATGGAATTTATAAAAGAAATGGGAATTCGTTTTAAAAATAAATAAATGTTGATTTATTTTTGAAGTGTGGAAATTTTATATCTAGTAAAGATATTTTTGAAAATAAATAATTTGGAAAATTATTTGGAATCTGATGATGTTGCGCATCTTTATTGATAGTTAAATAACCGACTATCAATATTTACCTTTAAATAGGTATTTGTTGTGAATTGGATGAATTCGAATACCACACTTATTTTTGAATAATCGCTCACTATTCGGGTTAGCCGGGAAAGGACCATGGGGTCGTATAACCCATTCTGAATATGTGATACGTCGTTATGAATTGCATTCGAAGACCGGTGTTGAAGACCGGATATTTTTGAAAACGGAAGGATTTCCGTCGAGTTACTCTACATCGGCTGATCTCCGATTTAGAGGTTTTTATCACCCTTAGTGACGGGAAGTCCGGACGTGATTAGAAAATTATCCGGATATGCAAGGGCTTCGTGAGAAGTGCCTTCGGTTCTGTTCGATCCCGGAACAGACTTGTATGGATTGTATGTCTGACGTTACAAATTGAGATATTGAGCTGATTTCTTTCGAATACATATCTGTTGGTGGCGGAGAATTTATTCTCTTAGCTTAACACCCTTCTCTGAGACGTACGAGCTCAGAGGTTATGTAGTTGAAATTTATCAGCGATATATTCCCAATTTGGTAACGTGGCATACTGAGTGTTGCTGTGAAATGATCAGTGTTTGATCATTTGCAATATGATCATTTGTTTGATCTTATATCTTTGTGATCATAGGTTGATCATTTGTTTGACCCGAAGCATGGCTTTGTAGAAAGCGTAGCTTTGTGGACGAGACTTCGTCGAGCCTCACACCCCGGAAATGGTCAAAACAGGAAGGATGCAGCAAGGTTCTAGGGAGTAGCGCCCCTTAGTGTATGCCATTCCTTCTGGATAGAGGTGGTATCATGGTATGGAGCCCAGATACTTAACCTATGTTGATACTACTTATTATGTGGTTTGTTGGAAATCGGGGATCCTCGGGAAGATCGGTTACGATCGGGGGATGACATACGCGTGTCAGTAGTTACCTATTTTTGCAGAGGTAACCCGGCCTTGTGTTGGCAGAGATCCGGTTAGGTTCTCGGGTCGTCTATTCCAGGGACGTACCCATCGTGGCATAGGAAGTTCCTTAGCCTGACCATTTGTTGGAAATCCAAAGAAACAATACGAGCCTTGTACGGATTTAGTTGTAGAACCTATCATTCACTTATGGTGGCGCCCCACTGTTTGGATGGTAGCTATAGTAGGCATAGTTCGAAATGTCTATGCTGGCTAAGATTTATATTATACTTTCGAAATGTTTTCTACACTATGCACTAATAATAATATCAAAAATGATTTGATTTTGCGTAGTAAGCATCTTTGACTATCATAAGAAGAAATCTCCTCCAATTCTGCGTTTGCATTGTGTGTGTGGCGGGAGGTCTTATGGTAGTTTCATTTTCCAAAAGCATTGCGAATTTGTTTTATTTTCTTTGTGAAAAATAACTGTTTTACGATCTCACACCAGTCACCATGACTGACTCGGAGTTTATTGTTCCCTTCTAAACTCTGGGTGCCCATAATTTTCCACACGGGCAGCCTAGAGTTATGTTATCAGGATATTCTGGATATTCTGGAGTTTTG
This sequence comes from Allium fistulosum, assembly GCA_030737815.1. Taxonomy (NCBI): domain Eukaryota; kingdom Viridiplantae; phylum Streptophyta; class Magnoliopsida; order Asparagales; family Amaryllidaceae; genus Allium; species Allium fistulosum. The sequence continues at coordinate 572,993,226 of CM060906.1, forward strand.
GAAGCAAGCTGGATGGCGAAACGTACATACGTACTTATTTATTTATTCCGCTGTGTATTCTGTATGAGGACAAGTTTATATAACTGTCCATTGTTGTATCGAGTTGTATATTGACTCTGATTGATGTATGTATAAACTGATATAGTTCTTTGTTTTAAAAGACTAGTGTTTATCTATTATATATTGTTCCGCTGCGATATGTGAGATTCTGATATTGTTTCTGTATCTGATGTTATTCTGTTGTTCTTCTCTTTTCTCTCTTTCTTCTTCTTTCTTTTTCTTCTACCTCTTATTTCTAAAACCATCACTATTGGAGTTTCCGGCATTCGATTGCTCGGCAGTCGATAAAGTGAGTATCGATGTCGAATTTTCGAAAGTCGAAAATTCCGGTATGTGACAACAATCAATATTTATCAATTCAAGGAATGGCAATAGACAACGGTTGCTTCATAAATTGTTAAAGGGGAAACGACTTTTGATAGCATACGGCTCAGCAATTGAAAAGACAAGGAAAACAAGGAGGCACAAATACGACACTGATACGACAACTATTTTTGTCGTTTCATCGCGTACCGGACACCGAATTTCACACAAATGAATATACTATGGAGATCAGCACGACGAGACGAACAGAATGGTACACAGATATTAGCGATATGATCATCCCATCAAAAGTTGATATTCGTTGCCAAACTACTGCTAATTTGCCGAAAATAAGATAAACGGGGCTATAACAGTTCAAATTTGGCGAAAGAAATATACATCTCACTCAGAAAATAATAAATATTTTTATTATATAAAAATATTTAGATTTGGAAAATATTTTATTTTCATCAAATTAACTGATTTTATATTTAAATAAAATTACACAACAAAATTTACTTTCATAATTTCCAATAAAAATTTACCAGTTGCTATGTTAAAATAGACATATACCAAATATCAAATTTTCATTGCTAAATTTTATAATTAAATTTCGAGCAAAATTTCAGTTAATTACGTTAGAAAAATCGTTAAAATTTTCAGGCCGTTACACTCTCCCCCACTCAAAACTTTTCGTCCTCGAAAAGGGAGGAGATAGGAGAATAGAACAACCAGAAAGAAAAGATATATTGAAATACAAAATATAACAATTAATTCAAAATTATATAATTTCCTTTTATTTTTAAATCGATTAATATTCAACAAATTTGATTCCAATTCAATTTATTCAATCAATAATTATTCCCTGTATTCCCATTTGATTGATTTCAATTCAATGTGTTTCATTCAATTGATTTGCTTTCAATTTTTTATTAACATTTGTTGCAAAAATTTCTTTCAAAACAAATTTATTTTATTTAACCCATTTATTAAGGGGGCATTTCACCAGAAGGACAAACTTTGCAGTCCAATTAGTTTGTAGGACACACATTCAAAGAAATTACTTTCAAGGCCAAAGTCAGCAAAATAATTACTTTCAAGGACAAAGTCAGCAGTCCAATTGCCTTCAAGGACATAATTTCATAGGTTTTTAGGCCCTAGAAACTAATTGTTTTATGTTTTGTCCTTGAAAGTAATTATTTCAGTTGTGTGTCCTAGAAACTAATTCCAGTTGCTAAAGAGGCCCTTGTGGCTAATTTCCACTTTATTAAATCTATTTACCTTCAGTTGAGTTGATTCCACTAAGAATTCAATTTCAACTATTCTTAAGTCCATATTTATTTACTTACATAGTATTTTCTTTTATTTATTTAATTTATTTCACTTAACATATTTTTCAACATATTTTAAGCGTATAAACGTATTATAACCTTATTTTATTCACCAAATTAATTCTCTTTTTATTATTCAATTTATTATCTGTAAATTCCTTTAACAAAACATCATTTTTGGACATATTATTACTTACATCATATTGTATATTATTCAATTACATATTCTTATTACATCCAGACTCTTTTCCCAGGTGATTTAATGTTTCAGAATATAATTGAACACTACACAAATTTACTTTTTTTTCAACATTTCTATCAAACAAAATTTTAGTTTGAACATTTTATTCTTTAAATTTCTCTTGTATAACCTTCAATTTAATATTCACCTTAACATTTTAACTTTTTGAATAATTTAGGTAAGTTATATATATTAGAATGAAATTAATTATTATACAAATAATTTTTTATCCTATTTCTACTGTTTAAGTTGTTAAATTTCCATTTCTTTTTTTTATTCTCCATTTTTTCAATATTTTGCAAATTTCAATAATTGAAAATTATCACTTAACATAAAATTTAAGAGTTAAATTCCCGATTTCACTTCAAATCATTTTGAAATAAATATATACATATATACTTTATAATTCAAATTATACATAAGAAATTCAAATCAAATTCATTTTTTTCCAAAACAAAAGTGTAGCAAAGCTACTAAGTGGTCTTTCCACTCCGAAACTCGAAAATGAATGTCGATGACGCTGTCATCACCGAAATTATTTTCCAGTGACAAATGAGGAGAGTACTGATTTACTTCTTTTAAAATTCTTTGAAAATAATTTCCATTCGAAAATACTTTCAAATAATATATTTTCAACTTTGAAAACCAAATTTAGAAAACACCAGAAATTTATTCTCATTTTTTTTAATTTAAACTCATTTATTTCCAAATCAAATTTATAAACCATGTTTTATAATTTCATTTATTTATATCATGTTGCAATATTCAATGGTTTACAAAACAATAAATGATAATCAAATATTATCATTTCTAACAACCAATTCATTTAAATATTTAATTACAGAAAATTATACCTTTATACAAAAATATAATCATACACAAAATTATTTCATTACAAATTTTGAAAACAATATTGTGTTAGTTTGCTCTGTTCAAGTGCTTTGGAATTCCTATCGACAGCGTGGGCCAGATGAATCGATCGAACCCCAAAAATTCAAACTTAACAACTCAAACAACACAATATAAATATTATTATATTAATTACAAATACGCTCCCTTATAGGATGATTCAAGAATGGATTTCAAAACAAGGATAGAGATTCAAATTTAGATGAACCCTAGTCAAAGATAATTCTACTACGAAGATAGACTCGAAAGGAAGGTAGGTAGATTACAACAGAGAAAAGATGGATAAACTTATATAAATCGCGGGCAACCTTAACTGGGTCAACCGAGCTTCCAGGAATAAGATCGATGCGGAAATTAAATTTCCCGCTTAAATGGGAGATATGTGACTTCACCAAAACATCAAGATAATCTCTGATTATCGGAGTAGGTTCAAGATTACAGGGGAATTACGCTGATCGTCTACTAGAGACGGTTTGGGCTTTGCAAGAAATAATAGCATCTAAACCGAGGACGTAGAAATCTCCGGTGGATCGACGCTTGTTATAAAGGAGTTTCACCCCTTTCACAACCAACCCAAGGTTGGCGGGGCAGAAAACGAAGCTATGGGATGCTCCAGTATCAAGAAGAACACGAACAAGAAAGGATAGGAATGGATTTTAGAAACGAGGAATGTTCCAAAATTTAAAGGAAATCCGAATAAAAGAGGAAGAAATTTAAGCTCAACGAAGGTGATTCTATAATTAATTTTCACTACATATGCTAAGTTTTGCCTAAACCAGAGCTCTGATACCAACTGTAATGACCCGGTATTTCGAACCATTCGCATCCGCACATATCAGACTTGAATTGCTCAAAACAAGAGATTGTTAATTTATATTTGGCAAAACTCAGCATATAAAGTAAATAAATCAATCACAGAATCACAAACACAAAGTACTATAACAATAAGCAGCGGAATAGATAAATAGTAGTTCATGAAGCTACTATATAAACATCGGAGTTTAAAACAAAATACAACAGAAGTCTCAAATACAGAGTAGTCTCAAATACAAAAGTAACTACAAGGCTGAATAGAAATAACTGGAAACAACTGAAAGCTGACCAGATATACGATAGATCTTCAAGCAAAGCTCTAAACTCCAAAGGTGAGTCTCAAATGCTTTGACACTCAGTCTGAACCGAGCATAAAGACAAACACAAAAAACTCGAGTCAGGATTAACATTCTTATATCAGTAAATTCAACTCAAGTGAAATGTCAACTGAAATACAAATAACTTAAAGGATGTCTGGGATACTCATCCTCTAAGGATCCGTGGAACTATCTACTATGTAGTAATATATGCTATTATAATATTTCTATAGTAAAGTAAACTATTAAAATAACGTTAATGCATTACCCATATCCCCCTTAACACATTTTATATAATCCCGTAGTCTATACAATGTCGTACGCTCCACCAAACCAGTGGTTTAAACAGAGGACACCAATAGATACGGTACAAAACAAACTCGTAGAAGGCACGGTAAGACATGCGACAAGGCACTCGAGGCAATGCCAGGGTAGATATACCATTTGCACTCTCGGACTGGTGGTAACGCATAGCAGCTACTACTGCCCACTTTGTGACACGCTCCCAAATCAAAGGTGCACCCAATCAAATCACAAAAGCAATATAATAGTATTGAAGATATGTGTCCGATAGGGGGAATGACCCCACTTGGCCCGGTATAGCTCCTGTTTTAGCCACATCAAGCTGACTCACGGGAGTCAGGGCTACGTAAATACCATATAGAACCGCCGTCAAACCATCCTACTTCATTCTGGAATCTCCACCACATACACAGTTGTTAAAGTGGTTTTCAGTATTGGCAAAGAGTATGACAATATCCGATCCCGGTCACTTTAACAACCAAACGCTTATTCCACACCGTGGTTATTTTATAATTCAAATAGTTTATACTTCATATCAAAATATCGTATTCATTTAAAAAACCATATCAATTCAATATCATTATTCACCTTAAATAATATTCATTTCCAGAATCGTAACACTTAAAAAATTATAACACTTTCGAAATCATAACATCTTTGAAATCATAACACTTCCAACTTAAACAGTTTAGATATTGAAACAGTATATATATATAAAAATTAAAATAGTTATAAATTAAAATAGTTTATATATTAAAATAATTTATATAATAAAATTTGTTTCCTCCAATTTCGCAAGTCAATTCAAATCATGAAATTCCAAAATTCAATTTAAATCAATTCCAGTTTAACCATTTCAAGTTAAGGTCAAAGATTCAATTCAAATTCTCAATAAACTATTTCAAATTTTATCGATTTCAAATCTAGGTTTTTGAACTATCACTTCAATTCCAATAAGATTCAAGTTTAAATATTCAACATTTACAATATAAATTTCATTTATATTTCAACATTTAACTTTAATTTTATTCAAATTGGAAAGTATTCACTTACTCATTTTAATAACAATTATTTAAAATCCCAATTTATAAATTTAAATCAATATTAATTATTCAATCTCAAGTTTATTAAAATTTTGAGAATACTCATTTAATCACCTTTTTATTGAATCAAGTTATAAATCAAAATTTTCAAAATCTCAAAATCAATAAGTTCAAATCAATTCTTATTTAAATTCAATTATTAACCAATTTAAATTCCAAGTCAACATTAATTTATCTTCCTAACCTTTATTATTAAAGCTATAAAAATATATTTTTAAAATATTAAAAAAAAAATAAGTAAGTACTTAAATATATTATAAACAAATTAAATTAAATTTTATTAAATTAAATCTTATTATTAAATGTATCTTGTATTAAATCTTATTTTATATATTTTTTAAAATAATAAACTTATAAGAAAAATCTAAAAAGTTATATTTTCAAAACTAACTTATAAATTTATATTTCCAAAACATATTATTTAAAAATCTAGATTTTATACATATATAAAAATAGCCTATATATATATTATATTTTAAAATCAATATTTATTAAAACCATATATTTCCTTTCAAACTTTGGAAATCATTTTTCAAAATATAGACCAACGGTGTCCGTATATAATTTTCTATCCTATAGTCAAGTGATACAGATATTTATCATTTCAATCCGCAATTTAAATATCTACGTGTATATATCATTTCAACCCGCAATTTAAATATCTACGGGTGTATATCATTTCAACCCGCAATCCCAAAAATTAAAAATCAACGAAAATCGCTTGGGTTTATCATTTCAACCCATAACGATTTTACCCTATTCTACAAATTCGTTCGGGTATATATCATTTCAACCCATAGGAAATTCTAAATTAACAGGGAACTTGCAGAGTGAGAACAAATATGATAAAATATAACATATCAATAACAGGCATATATCAACAATGATAAATTTAATAAATTATATACAACAAGATATGGTGTCATATATCACAGGTGAACAATTGCAGAAAATGGCATATCATATTTAACAATTAAATAACTAGAAATTCAAATTTAACTACAGAGTTCAATTGTCGTTTCAAGTGAAATCAAATTTACTAACTATAAGAATGTTAATCGTGAGTGATTTCTCACCTTTCGAGGCTAGAGATATTTGATAATGAAATGGGTTATGAATCCAAGCATGAATTTCCAAAGCGAAGCAAGATGGACACGAATTCGACGAACAAAGCTGATAAATTGGAATCAATGGAAAAAATCAAAATCAGCTTGATATAACTGAAACAAAATATATTATATAAAATCAATTTTTTTAGAAATACACATTTTAAAAATAAAATCTCCATATTATATGTATATTTAAACATAATATATTAACAAAGTCTATATATATTATATTACACAATCATGGCTTAATTTAAAACACATATATTTTAAAATCAAACATATATCTATAACTCATGCAAATTCATATATAACAAACCGATTGGTATTACTTATACAAACATAGTTATATATATGTGGCCCAACAAATCAGGTGCAACTCATACAATACTAACAACTATATAAACAACTTATACCTATATTTATATAATACCTTTTATTTTCTTCTCTGGACGGAACATCTGACTAAAACTTTATAACAAAATATATTATATAGCATCAAACATATTATAAAAATTCTATATAACACATATATATGTAGTACTGAAGTAAACACAAACATGTATATATATATATATATAATATCATATACATTATAAACATATTAGGATGTTACGTCAAAAATATTGGGCTAGGCTTCAAAAATAAAAAAAAATAAAAAAACTGGCTAACACGAGAAGAAGACTCAAATTGTATACATGAGCAGCACGTTTTCACCAAGCAAACTCATAATATGAATTATATATATCTATATACTTTTTTATAAAAAAATCAGTACTTATATATATATATAACAAAAGAAGAAAAGCTGCATTACCAAAACAAAAGCTAAAACATATATAAACTTTGAAATGCATGGCACACATATCAGAACAACTTATATATATATATATATATATTATTTTAAAATCAATATTAAATTTAACATATATGTTTTAAAATCGAAATATATATATATTATATTTAAAAATCAATACGAAAACCCATATGTACAACAGAGTAGAATCCACTCAAACATATATATAACTGTAGTTAAAATATACAAGGCAAAGGAATCGAATGTATACAACATATATACTATATATATCTATATATAAAAAGAGAAATTCTTTTACAAAGGAGCTGCACGTGTAAGGTGCGGGATGGACTGAGGCGGATGTTCAAGGGGACGGGCTGTGCTTGATGGAATAAGCAAGGGGTGGAGGTGGCTGAAGTGTGGCTGTCAGGTGCGGTTAGCAAGAGGAAGGGTTCGAAGGTTGGAACGTCGGGGTTAGAACAGGTTGGAGGGGCCGCGGCGCCTGCATGGATTATTGAAGGGGTTGGGGCGGAGGATCGAAGGCGAGGCTAGTGAGCTAGATGGACGTGGGCGCTGCTTGGTGGGGTCGGAGGGGTGAAGGGGAAAAGGCGGTGCTGTTGTTAGGGTGTGGTGGCGGTCAAGGCAGTGAGTGGCAATGGTTCACGGCGGAGATGTGGCATTTGGATCTGACTTGAGTCAGAAGAGGGGAAGCACGATCACGACATGGGGAAAAGAAGAAAAAACTCTGGTCAGGTAAGGGAAAATGTGGGCTTGGGCATGGTTTCTTCAAGAAACTAAAAGCATATATATATATATATATATTTGGTTATATAAAATTTTCAAAGCAACATAAATATAACCTGGGAAGAGAAAGGCAGGACTCGAAGCAAGATGTTCTGATGTAAATAGTTTTACTCTTCCCTTTTTTTTAGAATAAAGAAGAAAAATGCAATTGAAAGGACAATCAATATTTATCAATTCAAGGAATGGCAAAAGACAACGGTTGCTTCATAAATTATTAAAGGGGAAATGACTTTTGATAGCAAACGGCTGAGCAATTGAAAAGACAAGGAAAACAAGGAGGCACAAATACGGCACCATACGACAACTATTTTTGTCGTTTCATCTCGTACCGGGCACCGAAATTCACACAAATGAATATATCATGGAGATTAGCACGACGAGACGAACATAATGGTACACAAATATCAGCGATACGATCATCCCATCAAAAGTTAATATTTGTTGCCAAACTACTGCTAATTTGCCGAAAATAAGATAAACGGGGCTATAACAGTTCAAATTAGGCGAAATGAAATATGACGTCTCACTCAGAAAATAATAAACATTTTTATTATATAAAAATATTCAAATTTGGAAAATATTTTATTTTAATCAAATTAACTGATTTTATATTTAAATAAAATTACACAACAAAATTTACTTTCATATTTTCCAATAAAAATTTACCAGTTGCTATGTTAAAATAGACATATACCAAATATCAAATTTTCATTGCTAAATTTTATAATTAAATTTCAAGCAAAATTTCAGTTAATTACGTTATAAAAATCGTTAAAATTTTCGGGCCGTTACAATATATATGCAAGTCACGGAAATACACGTCGATAAGCACAAAGAAAATCACTTTCCTCTATATTAATGAATTGGTATTTATAGAATGTTAAACCTCTTTAAAATGGGGTTAAAATGAGTTTGAAATGTTTTATAAACATTTGAAAGTGTTTTGGTGAAGTTTGAGAAGTAATTGAAAATTTAGTCAAAAATAGGTGCGTCGCGAAACGGCAGTTCGCGATTTCGCGCCATAAAAGTCAAACTAGTGTAAAAGTTGGAATATAGCTCGGAATTCTTCGAGATAAGAATTTTCTGAACTATTATATCTATAGTTTTCCAACGAAGAAAGAAAATTGAGATTTCGATAAGTAGATTTTGAGATATGAGTAAAACAAGCTTTTTGAAAAATCGCGGTTTTGCAGTTCGGAATCCAAAACTGGATTTCTTTGAAAATAATGTATTAAAATTGTTTAAAAATATGAAATAAATTCTAAAAATATTTTAAAATGTTTTAAAAGTGAATTGAGTTACAAAAATGTATTTTCAAATGATAAAAAGTCATTTTGATCAATATAGCTTTAAAAGCACTTTCCACGGCACTTTTCAATAACTATTGAAATATGGTTTTAAACTTAATGATTCTTTTCATGGTAAATGTTTTTAAATGATTAATAGTATTTTAAAGGTGATTTGAAGGATTTATGGAATAGTTAAATGTTTAATGATTTAGAGTCGATCAAATAACTTGACCGCCTTATGGGTGTCAAAGAGATAGTGTCTAGGCTTGGGTTTGGAAAACCAATTTCCTGCTCTCCCTGGCTATCCAGACTGGCTCGACGAATGGGGTAGTAAATTTGGTTTACTCGGATCAAAATTTTCCAAAGAATAAAGGATAATATTTTCCATATTTAAACAACTTGGATTTTATGGAGATAATCTTCTTGTACTCGGTGTTAAATCCTGAAGAGGAAACTCGTACTATTCATGGAATTTAAAAGGTGGTTTCACCGTTATTCCGCCCATAGTATTTGTTGAATATAGGAATTGATATTGAGTAGAATTAGATGATTTCTATAGATTCTGCTCACTTAATATTTACTAGTTTTGGGATTAACATCCTAGATAACATGGTTTTAACTCAATCAAAGGTATGAGTTTTGAATTAAGAAGTCTTTGTTAAGATTTAAATGAAATGATTTTGGAAATGTTTTCCTAAGTGAAAAATGAAATGATTTCGAATTATTCCAAGTTTTAAAAGGGTTTTAAGTAATCAAAGAATTAGATAAGGGAGGTTTGATAATTCTGTATATATTGGAGAGAATGTTTTGGAAACGAATATCTCTAAAAGAGATTTTGATAAAAAGAACTTAATCAATTAAAGAATGAATCCCTATTTGCAAAACCTCTTTTTATCGATGATAGGTTCGAAGGAACCGGGGTCTGATCTGGGGTAATTCCTATCCAAAGACCACTTCGAACCAATGTATGCGTTCGAAAAATAAAGACCGGATAGAGAGAATGAAGGATGATGACCAAAGATCTTCGGGATGAAAGGAATGCTTGTTGATAATTCTGGTTAGCTCCTAAATACTAATGTAGCAGTGGTCCCTTCATTTCTGAAACTCTTTGGGTTGCAAGGACTTTTCGCTACTAATCCTAGGGTTAATTCCTGACAGGATGTGGTAGAAGAGTGCCTTCGGTTTCGTTCAGTCCCAGAATGAACTTGTATGGATGGATGTCTAACATTGCATTCTTGAGATTTCATCGTTGACTTTTATAAACATACATCTGTTTGGTGGTGGAGAAGGCAACTTCTCTTAGCTTAACACCATTCTCTGTGACGTATAAGCTCGAAGGTTGTATGTTTGTGGAAGTCGATAGGGATCGATGGAATGGCAGTGTGTTATTCAAAGGAAGATGACGTGCTATGTGAAAGGTAATCGTTACCTTAAGCCTTACACCCGGAAATGGCCGAAACATGGTAGATGCGGCAAGGCTATGTGGTTCGCAACCATTAGGATATGATCATCCCCCTCTAGATATATTTATTCCGCTATGACATTCGGGACTTAAATTATTGTGAATGTATGCTTTGAGGGCCCTCAGATAGGTCGGTAACAACCGGAGTGATGGCATATTCGGTACTATCTAGAAAGAGGTAGGTCGGTCTTGTGTTGGTAGAAGACCATCAGTTGGGTCTCGGTACATTCCTCTAAAGATGTATTGTCGAAAGGTAGTCCCTTCACCTGGTCATTTGTATGGAAATCCATTCTCCAATAAGAGTCTGCCATTTTATTTGTAGAACCTAGTATGTTGGAATTAATAATGGTAACAATTTTGGCTAAGATTGATAAGTTTACTTGCAAATGTTTTTAAATATATGTTATTAAAAATAAAATCAAGTGATTTTACGTAATAATGATTTGGTTATCATAAGGTAAAAACCCGTTCCATGTTTATATGCGGCATGGTCTTATGAGATATCCTTTTGTTTTCAAACGCATATTTTGAGTTCTCACACAAGTCCCATGACTGACCCGGAGTTTATTTTCCTTTTCCTCAAACTCTGGGTGCCCTAATTTTCTCGGGCAGCCTAATAGTCAGGTTTAGTTTAGAAGAAAGCTGGAGGGAGCTCGAAGCATGGAGTCAGAAGATTTTTGTCTATTTCCACCACACCCTTGTACTATAGTATTCCACATTTATAAGGATAGAAATTTATAATTGTCCATGTTTTTAACTTTGATAAATGCATTTTATTTCCCACTGTAATTTTTTTATTGAAATAACATATGTGAGATTATGTTCTGTCTTTATTTTTCTTTCTTACCCTTGAGAATCCACTTCTCCGGCACTTGAATTTACGACACGTGAATACCGAGAATGTATTCGTGTTGATCTTTGGGAGTCAAAGAAACGGGTCTTCACAATGTGGTATCAGAGCTTAGGTTGAGCGAATACATGATCCTGATAGGGGTAAAAGACTCATCAGAAATAGGGTTAGTAATACCGTAGGATGAGTAACTCATTAGAGATAGTGTTGGTAATGCCATAGAATGAGTTTGAGAGTATTATATATGAGCGCGTATTTGTTAATAAAATATACAAATTAATTTGGTTTTATATGAAATCATTTTACCTAAAAATATATATATATGTACTGAAAAGGAAAGAATATTTTGGTAAAATTTCAAAGAGTTTTCGAAATAATAATCATTTTATACAAATAATCTTAAAAGCCATCTTTAGAAATAAATCTCGAAACATTTTCTGAGTATTGACCAAACCTCTCTACCTAAGAATACACTTGCAATTACCTACTACTTATGTCTAAAAGAATAACTGTTTACTTTGTAGAAACCGTATGAGGGAAGTTACATGAAAGGGGAGTCTTCTAGAGCGAATTGGGGCGAGAAGGATAGCCACATTATTCTCTCTAGCAACAAAGAGGAGCAGCCAGAATATCCGCCTAGCAATGGTGGGTTTCTGATCGTGGAAGAATATGCCCCATACACACGTAGGGATGAAGATGGATAACCTATGGCCGGAAAACTTATACCACCCCAGCTCCAGAAGTTATTATGATCTCTAGCAACGATGAACCCGGGCAGGCCTCTGAGGGAAATTGGGTAGCAGATCCCGCTAGCTCCATTTTTGGAACTAATAGAAGAGATTTAGATAATGGAAGAAGAATCAAAACCCGTGGAAGAAGAAATAGAGCCGATGGAGGAGGAATCAGAGCCGATGGAAAACCCTGATGCTATCATATCAAGCAAGTGTAGCAATGTAGTATGGGATATGGGCGGGGAGCATGTTGTATGGCAGGAGGGATCATCCAGTTCATATATAAACTGAAATGAGATAGAAAGCAACAATGAAGAAACGACAGAAGAAGAAGAAAATGAGGGAGTCGGAGAATTTGAAAACCCATAGGAGGAAAACGTGTAAGGCTTGGAAGAGTTAGAAGAGGGAGGAGTCATTCCTGGAATACCAGTTAGCATGGGATATATCCTATGGAACCAGCCATGGCTACCCCAGGGAATGAGAGAGGTACAGGTGGAAGACAGCACTAAGGCCAACGACGAACTGGACGGTGATGAAGAAGGAGAAGGTGAAGTGATGATTAACCTAGGATGTTGGAGTCCACCTGTAACGACACGATTTTTCGACGCTCGAAAGTCGACATTAATACGTCCACTGTATCAAATTTTGCGCTATCGAATGCCGGAAAAACGAACCGTTAGGGTTAAAAAGAAGAGGTAGAAGAAAACAGAAGAAAAGAAAGAACAGAAAAAAAGAAACAAAAACAATATCAGAATCTCACATTTGCAGCGGAATAATATACAATAGATAATCACTAGTCTTTAAATCAAAAAGACTATATCAGTTTATACATACATCAATCATCAGAGTTTACAATAATACACATCACTGGACAGTTATATAAACTTGTCCACATACAGAATACACAGCGGAATATATAACAAGTACGGTAGTACGCTTCGCCATCCAGCTCATCTCCAAAGCTCCAGAATATCCATAATATCCTGATAACATAACTCTAGGCTGCCCGTGTGGAAAATTATGGGCACCGAGAGTTTAGAAAGGGAACAATAAACTCCGAGTTAGTCATAGTGACTGGTGTGAGATCGTAAAACAGTTATTTTCACAAAGAAAATAAAACAGATTCGCAATGCTTTTGGAAAATGAAACTACCATAAGGCCTCCCACCACACACACAATGCAAACGCAGAATTGGAGGAGATTTCTCCTTATGATAGTCAAAAATGCTTACTACGCAAAATCAGTTGATATTATTATTAATGTCTAGTGTGGAAAACATTCGAAAGTATAATATCAATCTTAGCCAACATACAACCATTATTGTATGTCTACTATAGCTACTACGTTCAATATCAGGTTACCGCCACATTCTATAGCAGGTAATACAACTAAAAACCGTACAGGGTTCGTATTGTTTCTTTGGATTTCCAACAAATGGTCAGGCAAAGGAACTTCCTTACACCGAAATAGAAACGCCTCTGGAAAGACGCCCCGAGAGTCAACCTACTCTCTGCAAACACAAGGCCGACGCTACCTCACGCTGTACAGCTATAACTAGGTAACTAACACACTGACGCTACCTTACGATGTACAACTGTAACTAGGTAACTAACACACAAGTATGTCATCCCCCGGTCGTTACCGACCTTTATCCGAGGATCCTCAATCACAAATCAACAGCCACAAAGTATAATAAATGTGCAGCATCAACATAGGTAAAATATCTGGGCTCCATACCATGATATCACCTTTTATCCAAAAGGAAATGACATACCCTAGGGGCGCTACCCCTAAAAACCTTTGCCGCAACATTCCTGTTTCGACCATTACCAGGTTGTGAGGCTCGACGAAGTTTCGTCCACAAAGCTACGCTTTTTCACAAAGCCATGCTTTTTCACAAAGCCACGCTTTGACCAATAAATGATCAACAACACTTTGTATGCCACATTACCAAATTGGGAATGTATAACTAGTAACCATCAACTACATAACCTCTGAGCTCGTACGTCTTAGAGAATGGTGTTAAGCTAAGAGAATAAATTCTCCACCACCAACAGAAATGTATTTGATAGAAACCAGCTTTACATCTCAAAGTGTAATGTCAGACACACATCCATACAAGTCCGTTCCGGGATCGAACGGAACCGAAGGCACTTCCAAAGAAGCCCTTGCAATCCAGATATTCACTAATCACGTCCGGACTTCCCATCACAAGAAGAGTGATATAAATCTCTATACCGGAGCAACTCGGTGCAGAGACATTCGACGGGTTGTCCTTTCATTTTCGAAAATATCCGGTCTTCACCACCGGTCTTCAATACGATCCATATCGTCATATCACTATTCGGAATGGGCTATATGATGCAAAGGTCTTTTTTCCGGTTAACCCGAATAGTGAGCGTTTGTTTTAAAAACAAATCAAGTTCCATTTCAAAGGCAAATATTGATAGTCGGTTATTTAACTATCAACAACATTCACAACAATCAATCAATTTAAATAAATTTTCCCAAATTATTTATTTTCAAATATCTTCACAAGATATATATTTTCCACACTTTAACATTTGAAAACCAATTTCAAATCACATTTTCACACTTCATCACAAAATGGTCCATTTAAACCAATTAAATAAATCCTTATCGATTTATTTCAAATTTACATTTTAAATCTGTAAATTTATTTCCACACTTCATCACTTTGAAAACCGATTTCAAATCATATTTTTCACGCTTTAAAAATAAATCAATGTTTATTTTTAAAACAAATTTCCCTTTCCTTTATAAATTCTATTATGAATTTAAATTCCCAAAAAATCCACTTTTACACGATTTTCAAATTGTTTTCCAAATATTCATTTTCAACACCAAATCAACTTTCAAATTGATTTCTAAATTTATTTCAAACCCCAAATCATTTTACAAATCGATTTTCAATTTATTCTCAACACAAAAATCAATTTTCCTTCAAACACCATATAAATTTCCAAATCGATTTCTCAAAGATTTGTTTCCAAATACCAAATCAATTATCAATTGGATTTCTAGAAATTTACCACTTTAAAAATAAATTCCTTAATCTTTTCCAAACCCTTTAAAATTCCATTTTCAATCAATTTTCCAACTTTTGAATAATACTATTCAAAATCCATTTATACAAATCTTTCCCATATTTTGGAATTTATTCAATAAGATTTCAAAAATCAACTTTACGCTTTTAAAATTCCTTCTTTGATATTCAACCAATTCTTTCAAAAGAATTTACTTAAAATTTCCAACTTTAATTTCAAAAATCCAATTTCATTTATTTTTGGTATCCAACGATACCAAAAATACATTCGGCTAAATTATAGCCTTCAACACATTCAATCACAGATATAATCATACACAGATTATAAATAATCACATCACAGTATATGAAATAAATTCATACAATTTGAGGAATCCAGTTGGATCCCTCCAACCTGTTTCCCTGCATCCACAGATGTTAGCACAATACCAATTCCACTTCGAGGTGGAATATCGCGGTATATGGGATTTATAAAATATCATCTGCTATTATGCGGCGCATAGGGTCTCATCCGCTATATAATGCGGGAAATCACAACGCCAATATATACATATGCCAATATATATATATATATATACATATAGATATATCCTACTATATCTAATATCACATCCAAACAGCAATCAATCAATAACTACAAATCAATTATCCAATTTGAGTGAGAAGATCTAACCTTTGGTTTTTATTTTGCAATCCATTTCCATTTTGACCATTTTTTCATGGTTTCAAACCTTGTATAAACAATTTTATACAGTTCTATTAATATTTGAAATAATCGAATAATCAATTATTGTTTAATTTAAACTAATATTTCCTTTAATAGATTATATTTAGTACTAAAAATAATTATATAAGTTTACTAAATAAATTAATCACCTTAATAAATTATATTTTATTTATTTTCATTTCAAACTGCATATAAATAATCTATATAGGTTTTCAAAATCTTATCTTTATATAAATTTTCAACGCTTTAAAATTCTTGTTTATCTTTTCCCAAAACCTTACCTATATAAAATTCTGTTTTTTAAAAATATGTGTGTGTTTATTTATTTTATTTCCTTTTGAAAAATCTTTTTGTAACATAAATAAATTAAATCAGTTTATCTTAACAAATCAATCATTAAAATATATTATTTAACCTGTCTTCCTTTGAAACTACATAAACTAGGAAGATAATCTATACACTTTAAAAATCTAACTCTTTTTTTTTACTTTTATTAGTGTATATATATTTTATGAAAGAAATTTGTTTAACTGCATATATATATATATATATATAAATATCCATAATTTTTGCAGCATTAAAATATAATTGTTTAATAAACCTGGATACATATATTCACTGGTTTACTTATATGTATAAAAAAAATTATTAATACCTTACTACCCTGTTCACGCGAGATCGCATCGCACGAAGCCGCAGCCTCGTCCCCTGCCTTGCCTCGTCACCGCGAGAACAACTCGAGATCCACTGGCCCTCCTAAAACACTCCCTAGCTTCGCGAGCTACCAGCTCCACCTTCACGCGATTACAGAATGATCGAGTCGCCCCAAATCGATCTTCAGCCAAACCCTTTTACTCGCGACTGCCATAGCCCCTTCTTCAAAATCGTGGCCCCTAGTAGTACGTGCCTCCTCCCTCCTCCGACGAACGCGCGCCCACGAATCGGCAGTTCGTGCTTACTCTAATCGTTGCTAAGGATGACCACCACAGTGAAACTCGCATTCGACTTCGAGAATCGAACGAAGTTTTGAGAGGAGGGGACGCGATCTGATACGAATTCGATTTCTGTTGATGATAAAGAAGGTCTTCGGCCATTTTTAATTTTGAACGAGAACGGAAGAGAAAGAACAAAAAAAATTAATCGGTGCCATGGATTTAATTTGTGAAGGGGGAACTGATTTCCTTTTTGATTTTTACCATCGTATTTTAAAAAGAAACGTAGGGGACAAGACGAGACACTAGCATGAATCCCTCTGTGTGTCTTTAGGGTTAAAGTGAATCGAGATGATGTTTTGGGTGTTGATGTGAATATATATGTCAATCCACTAATATATATATATATATATATATATATATAATTTTCGATATAATTTTCCAGCACGTTTACCTATCGTACGATCACACAACAACCCCAAATGCTACGAAAATTGAAATCCAATAATAATACAATATTACGGATCCAATGGAACTGGTTTCGTCGAATTCCGAGACTGTGCCCTGGAATGCTATTTTTTTAAATATCGATTTGAACGATAAAATTCAAAACTGGACAAAACAGTTTCAAATTCAATTCTGAAAGTTCCAATACCTTCAGAATTATCAATATAAATTTTTGAGCATTGAAAATATTTTTCGTCGGCTTAAAAATCAAGATTCAATATTTTACCCAAATTTTAACAATTAAATTCACAAATTTAATTACCAAACAACTCTGATATTTGAAATTCAGATTAAACAATCATTCGAATATTTAAAATTAATTAAATATTCTATTTCAAATGTCCAAAAATTCAGGGTCGTTACAATCTTCCCCCCTTAAAAGAATTTCGTCCCGAAATTACAAGTCAAGAAGAATAATCCAATCCCCGTTAACTATTTTCTCAAATCCAAATAGTTTTAAACAACTTACCAAAATAAATCTTTTATTAAGACAAACTAATCTTTTCTAACTTTCCAAACTTATTCACAAGTTCAAACAACTTTATTTTACTTCACAATTCAAATTTAATTATCTTCGGACTCGAAAGAATAGGAGTAACGTTTGGGGAATTAAGGATAATTCTAGTATGTATTAGTATGGATGGGATGTTTATTTTTGATTTAGTGTTTTGAATTTTATTAGAATAAGGAAGAGAGGGGAATTTTTCATTTTGGACCCAAGCTTCGAAATTTAAAATGATGTAAGCATGTGAGAACTTATAATATGATGTTGTCCTAACTTCTCATTAGTACCGATCTTTAAAAAAATATCTAAAATTATTAGTAAATGGGTTTGGGCTTGTAGTAAACGATGTTTTAGCAACATTTGTTTTTAAACCCTTGAATGACACTTTGAAAGAAATTTTAAAGACATATTTAGATCTTTAATAAAGGAATTTTAAAGATAATAACAAATATTGGAATCTTTTATATAAAGATAGAAAATGTTATAAAAGAAAAGGAGTTTATTATAATAATGCTTTGGGTAGTGATTATTTTAATCACTTTGATTAAATTTTAAAGTAAGAAAAACTTGTTAAATATACTTATAACCTTTGTATAAGTATATAAATACTTTTATATGTTAAAACTGGTATAAGTAAAGAGAATATATATATATATATATATAAAGGAAGTTTTAACTAATAAGGAGTTTTAATTGATAAAGAGAGTTTTAACTAAATAAAGAATGTTTTCACATTTGATATTAGCTAAAGAAAGTTTATGGCGGTTTACCAATTTAATGAATTATTTTGAAACTAAGTTTCTAGGGACCATTAAGATACGTTTAGAAATGTATTATAATAAAAATATATTTATCTTTTAAAAGAAATGTTTTCTTTATGTAGAAATATTTGGAAATAAAAAAAAATGTAAAATGGTTATGTATAAAGAAGTATCTTTGTAACGACCCAGCATTTCACTGCTTTGATTAGTGAATATTTAGTTAATTTTAAATATTCAATATATAGGTTTTATAATGAAAATAAACTCATTTAATTAATTAATAATGATGGTAAAATCGTTTTCAAAATTTATTTACCAAATTAAATAGTTCGTAGAAAAACAGAAAATGTGACTGAAGAACGTTTTCCGAAAATTCGACCTTTCGACACCGGAAAGTTGTCGGGAACGTTGTTCGTCATTGTGCACTATATATACATATATATAAGAGTTAATTAACTAAATAATAATACACATAGAAATAAATTATCTTATGTTAATTTGGATTAGTAAGTGATGTGACAAGACGTAGTTTTAAAAATAATAATCTTATATATAAATATATATATTCCTCGCTTGTCACATCTTAGATTTGTAATCATTAACCATAATTATCTCTTGTTGCATCTTAGTTAATTAATAATTTAACTTATATATATATATAAAGAAAGTGATGTGACTAACATAATAATTTTATATATATATAGAAAGTGATGTGGCGAAACATAATAATTATATATATAAAGAAAGTGATGTGATTAAACATAATAACTATATATATAAAGAAAGTGATATGAACAATCATAATAATTATATATATAAGAGTGATGTGACTAAATATAATTATATATATATAAAGGGAGTGATGTGACTTGACAAAATGATGAGGTGAAATCTTGCTTATAAGTAGCCCATATGTTTCTCCATTTTTCCTCCTCTTTCCACCAACCTTTTATTCCTCATTTCAAACTCAAATGGAGATTTTCCTTTTTTGGAACAATGTGAAATTTTAATGGCTATAATATTCTAGTTGACCACCTTTTCAAATTTCTAACATAGCTATGTCAAAACACTAATTCTTTACAGAGCAATTTTTGAGCTTAGAATTTAAATTCCAAAAATGGTCCATCTTTTTGGACCATAACTTCTTAAAAGAAAATCGAAAATGAGTGTCTATTTTTTTGAAATGATAGAGAAAAGAAATTTCAATAACTTTCTCTTTGAGTACTTTTCAAAATTCTGTGAGTTGGTAACCCAAAAATTAATTGCAAAATGACCTATTAGTGGGTTTATTATTGAGAAGTTGATGTTTATCCGAAGTCGCTCCACATTACAAAACAAGTCTCGCTTCCTCTTCCCTTCAAGGCCGAGCCTACCTAATGCATTTACGGTTCAAGACTCCATCTTGTTGCTTAGGAACGGAAGTGCTATGTCATACTCTAATTTAGCGAGAATTTGGATAGCTTTCGGCGAGTAAATTCTTAACATTTTGGGAAAGATCTTACCTTTATATATTTGTTAGTTATATTGTTATATATATATGCTGTTGTGTTTGGATTATGATATGGCTTGGATGTTTTGTGTATGTGCTAACTTGTAGTTTAGCATTTGATTTGAGATTGATGGCTAGGTGATGTGTTTGGATATAAATATGGTGATTTTACTACAATATGATGATGATGTGATTTGGTATCTTTCATATATGCTCAGATTATGGTTGAATGGTATGGAAGATAGGAACTTGAATTGTTAAGGGACTTGAGATTCACTTTGAAAATCTAATTGTTTACTAGTTTTGAGTTAATAAACGTTTTGTTTAAATTCTAACTCGAGTTAAGGTTTTCAAAAAACCTTTTCTTTTATGATTAAAAATAATCCAAAGTAAGGTTAAAATTTTAGATGGTAACTTAGAGAAGTAATACTAAGTTATTGCGTCCATAGCGATAGTCGCTATTGATGCAGTTCGAAAAAGTTCGATTTCTAACTTTAAACTTTCTTTTTCAAATGATTTGAAAACCTATTTTCGAACGTAATTAGCAACACATAAGTTAATTATAACTTGATTAAGTATGTTTAATAATTAATTAATTTTTTGATTAAAGATAATTATTTATTAATTAATCAGTAATTAAGTTAAGTAATTAGTAACTAATTAGTGATAATTAAGTAAGTTATTAAGAAGTTTAATTAATGATTAATTAAGTTAATAAGGTAATTATTTTATGTAATCAAGTTTCATTATTTTAATTATTATTTAATTAAAGTTGAATTATTTAATTAATTATTATCAGTTAAAGATTAATTATTTACTTAATTATTACTTAATTAAGGATTAATTTTAAGTAAATGTTTATTTGTTTAAAATTTAATTATTAATTTACTTCTAATTAATTAAGACTTAACTATTATTTGATTTTGATTATTTAAGATTTAATTAAGCTTTAATGTATATTAAATTATGATTTAATTATTAAAAGTTATTTTAAAATTTATAGGTTATGTTTTAAGTTGGGTTCTTTCTAAGTGGTTTGATTTTAACCAAAGGATCTTTTGTTCATGATATTAAATAGACAAACAACTGTGAATAAGTTAGAATGTGATTGTTTGTGTTGTATGGATGTTCATTAGCAGAATAAAACATTATTCTACTATAGGGTAATTGTTTGGATTGTTTGGACATGTGTTTAGTAGATTAAATTCCCGTTCTGCCATTAATTGATTGGATTGTTTTGGACATCTATTTACCCGGACAAATCACCATCCTGCTATTGTGTTGTTTAAACATGTATATGCTAGTTGAGTTGTATTGACATGTTATTCCTTGATTTGATAATTGGTTGGATTTACATATACATTGGCCTATGTAGATAATTGATAAGTGCCTTGGAATTAAATTGAAATAAAATGGTAACTTAAATTAGTACCATTAGGAGTGCAAAGCCTCGTTAGGAATTTATAAAGTATGGTTTTGAATTTACTGAAATTCTTTAATCAATTTGAGGCGAAGGGTTTATAAATGGTTTTTCAAGTTATAAGATTCTTATAAAGATATTTATAAATGGTAGCTTGTGTATAGAAAGGGGTTTTACTATCGAAAAGGGTATTAATATATTTTACAAATGATGTTTTGTAAATGATATTTATAAGGGAGTATGAAAGGTTTACATAAAGAGTTTTAAAAATAGAAAAGAGGTTTATAAATCATTTCAGAGATTTGGAAAGAGGTTTATAAATTAACTTAAGTGTTTATAAAAGTGGGTTATAACTTTATTTTTAAAGTTATAAGTTAATTGAAATATGAGATGAGCTTTTAAAAAAGGCAATTTTTGATAAAGGATAAGCGGGATGTTTTATTGGAAGAAATGTTTGGTTATTTAATATGGGAATTGGAAAGAAGAAAACTTTGAAAAGTTTGTAAATATACTTTTACTGATAAGATAAGTATATAATTTTGTTTTCAAGGCATGAAAACTAAAATGTTTTGGTAATATACTTATATCGTTGAGATAAGTATACAAATGTTTTTCCAAGTATAAAGGAAATGTAAGAGATTTGAAAATAGTGTTTTGAAAAGATCTTTGATCAAGTTTTATAAAGTGTTTTTATTAATTAAAGAGAATTAATAAAGGATTAGTGGATCCCATATGGGAATTAAACCATGATTGGATGTTTGTTTATTTGATAGTTAAATAACCGACTATCAAGTTTGACCTAATTTAACTTAGGAAGTATGAACGTAAATTCAAGTTCCCCGATGAAGACGTGAAAATTTACTTTCGAAAGAACCAGGAATAACCGAAAATTATCGGTTGTTTGTATGGAGACACCGGGATTGGATCTATATCCAAAAACCACTCTGAACCAACATGTACGTTCGAGTGAAAGACCTTTTGATGATGATTAAAGACGATGCTCTTTGAAGTGCAAGGGCTACTGCTACTAATCCTGAGGGTGATTCCAATATGGATGTAGTAAAGTTAGTGCCTTTAGTTTCGTTCATACCCAGAACGAACTTGTAAGGATGAATGCTGGCATTGCATTGACGCTTGGAGAGGAGTGCTAACATTCCAAGATGGATGGCTATTTAAACAGGTAAAGCATAGCCTCAAGCCTCACAACCAAGAGGAATGGCAAAAATAAGGCATGCAACAGAGCTGTGTGGTTAGCTACTATTAGGACCGGTCACCCCATTCTAGATGTCTCTTTCAGAGTTGGTTTGTGCGCAAACACCATGGTAGTATAAGGCCTCGGTGTCAAGGGGGTGAGGTAGTCCGGTCTGCCATATTAAAGGGATAGCCGCCTCTGTGTTAGCATCGATGCATTTTCTAGAGGTGTATCATCGGAAGGTAGTCCCTTACCTTGCTATTGTTGGGATCCAATCTCCAATACATGCCTTACATTTTCGATTGTAGAACCTAGTATGTCGGAATGTGAGATGCAAGCATTTCAGTTGTTTTATCTGTTTACTTTAAACCTAGACACTATGGTAATATCATTGGATTTTGAAATAAAGTGTTTTGGTTATCGTAAGGTAAAAACCCGTCCGTTTTTATGTGCGGTGTGGTCTTACGAGATACACTTTGTTTGAAAAGTTTTCAAATGTAGAAATCGGTTTGGTTGTTACTTGTTATCGAGTTTTACTCACGCTATTTTACCAGACTGACCCGGGCGTTATTCATGTAATGCTCAGGTCAGACCGAGCATGTTTTTCCCATGTTTAGCTGGATACTTTGGAGTTGGAGAGGAGTTGGATGGTCAAGACGTATTCACGTATAATTTTCTTCCGCGGTATTATAGAGTCTGTTTGTTTGTCAATATAAGGATAGGTTTCTATAACTGTCCAAATTTACGGTAAGTCTAGTGTACTCTGATGTTGTATATATGAATAAAGATGTTTCCTTTTTGTAAAGATCATTGTTGTATTATATATTATTCACCGCGTTGTGAGATTCTATGTTGTTTAGTTTTCTTCTATCTTCTATCTTCTATCTTCTTCTTTCACCCTAACAAATCGGTATTTCTGGCACTTGAATATTCAGCATGTGATACAGTAGACGTATTAATATCGATTTTCGATGGTCGAAAATCAGGTTCGTTACATTTTGTATCGGAGCTGAAGGTTAAGCGAGAACCTTGGCTTTGGTGGGGTTTGACTCATAAAATATAGGGTAAGTAAGACCTTTGGATGAGTTTGAGAGTGTGTGTGTGTATGAGATTACGTATTTGTTAGTGATACAAAAATGTTTTATATTGTGTTGTTTGATCTATTGAGTGTTGTAAGAATGCTGGTCGATGCGTTTGGCCAACATTATCAATAGGGATTTCCAAAACACTTAAACAAGTTTAATCGACACGGTATTATTTTGAAATTGGGTAAATGAAATAAATTTAACTAGAATATATTTTATATATAAAAGGGTGATTTTCAAAAATAGTATAGTATAGTTGGTTAAGGTATTAGGAGATAATAATATGTTTTTATTATCATTTAAGGCTTGTTTAGTCATGTTCGTCCTGTTGAGCATTGACTTTGGTTAGTGTGTATAGGAAGTTTCCTTTTTAAGGTATGGGTTATGTAGATTAGGACAAGGAAAAATATGGCAACGAACACCTTGTGAATTAAGTTTCACAATTTGACTATGAGGCGTTCGATGTTAATATTGGATTAAAATTTGATTCGATTAAAGGATATTTATTAAAGGTTAGAATATTTGGAAATGAACCAAATAAGATGTGTCTTTTAAATAAAAATAATTTCAGTTGAAAACTTGAGAACTTAAATCCCGGTGCTTTTGAAAAATGATTTTCAAGGTTTTGGAAAGTGATACTAGTATTATTTGAAAGTAGTTTGGTTACAATAAAAAAATTATTGGAAATGAAAATGTTAAGAAGGAAGTATTTTCTTTGGATTGGTTAGGGGGAATGAGTCTTGATTGTTTTGTGATGATCAGAATAATCTTCTAAGTGACGATCAGATGTTTGCCTAGGCGAACTTGTAATACACTTAGTAAATTATTCTCTTTATCATTGTACAATCGAAACAAGCTCAACCTGAACGAACCCAAAGTAAGTTGGAAATAGATGTTTTGTTGGAAAATGTAAAGTATTGTTTCAAAAATGAGAATTTGGAAATAAAAGGAATATTTTTAAGTTAACTAGTTCGAGTGGCTCGAAAATGACTTAAAATTGGGAAAGGGATGTGTTCAGATGGTAAACACTTCTCTTGAGTATTACTCTTCTTTGTAAGGGAATGTATAATACTATTTGGTAGTACCCAGTCCCTTAGTATCATTTTGGAGTTACTCGGGCTATATGTGTGTGTGTGTGTGTATTTGTACGATTTAAAGTATAGAGTTCCATTTCAAAAAAAATTTGAAAATAGAAGATGGGTATTTGGATCTTGAATATCCTTAGGGAAGTAAATGAAAAATGAAATAGAGGTATATACTCTTAGGCTGTAGTGGAGTATTATCCAAGTTGAACTAGTGTAGTTATGAAATGTTTTCATAAATGATTTAGTGGAAATTGAATTGGTATTAGGAAGAACTAATCACCAAGTGTGTAGGGTGGACGTGGATCATTTCTCCTTTTCATATAGTTTTGATCTAAGATTCGAGTACATGACTTTGAGGTGTTTGCACCGTTCTGAATAAAGGTCTATTGCTCGACTTTTGACGGTGAGCATTTGATGAGGGTTCTTGGTGTGGGAACAAAGGTTTCTATCATATTTACAACTATGTAAGAAGAATAGAGGTTCCAAATCAAGGAGCCTAATAGGAGTCCGCACTAGAGAATCGGGTGAGCGATACTAGTTCGGAAGGAAAGTTATGTATTCAAGTTGAGATTGGATCAGATTTTGCATAAGAATGATCTATGTACATCATAAGAGCTGATGTATAGTGTTAAGTGTTTTCTGGGATAGGTCGAGGTGTAATTTCGGGGACAAAATTCTTTTAGGGGGGGAAGAATGTAACGACCTAGCATTTCCCTGCTTTGATTAGTAAATATATAATTAATTTTAAATATTCAACGTATAGGTTTTATAATGAAAATAAACTCATTTTAATTAATTAATAATGAAGGTAAAATGTAACAATTTGGAAATATTTTAGATGAAAATTTATTTGAAACTTTGAATTTAACTATTTCAAATTTGAGAAATTGGGAAATTTAATGTAATATTTTGAGTTTTGATGTGAAATGTTCTTCTAAATTTAATAAAATAAAGATTTTTCTTAAATTTCAAATGTTGTCAACTTTGGTCAAAGTTTGACTTTCTGTGAAATTTTTTAAAATTTGAATTTTTAATTTTTTTTTACGAAGATGAATTTAATTTTAACATTTTCCCAGTTTTTCGTTTTGTTAAATTTTGATGTTTACTTCTCAAATTTTGCAACTTTTGGCGTATTACACGCAGTTATTTTCCCTACGACTTCTCTTTTATTTTTATTGTGATTTTTTTGGGCTTAGACCATTTGGGCTAGAAAACCTTTAGTTAGATGAGTAGCCTATATATAATCTCCTAGGGTTTTGGCTAGCCTCCACATCCATTCATTTGTACCTCCACAGAAAAATGTAAGTCTTCTTCTCCTTCTTCTTCCTCCTCTTTCCAAAGCCCTAAATCTTCTTTTCCACCACTCCTCTTCTTCCATAATTTGCCATCACCTTCACCACCTCCTCTCACATTCTTCTCTTCTCTCCTATTCTCCACCTCTTCCCAAAACCCTAGATCTTCTTCTCCACCACTCCTCTTCTTTCATAATTTTCCATTACCTTCACCACCTCCTCTCACCTTCTTCTCTTCTCTCCTATTCTCCACCTCTTCCCAAAACCCTAGACCTTCCTCTTCCAAACCTAGCCTAGACCAAACCAAAACCACCTCTAGACCAAGCCTATGAAAACCCTAGACAAGCCCTCTTATGTATTTTGCAAATATATATTTTTCTATTTTATTTTTCTATGTAAAATTATTTGTTTACGTATGGAATTTATTTTTATTTTTCAAGCGTCGAATTTGGATTCTCCTCTCACTCAAACTGGTCTGTAGTTTGTTGATTTTTCTGTTGCGCTTTGAATCACTTTTCCAACCAAAGAAAGGTGAGAAATCACACTTGACATACGTACTTATTTATTTGATGAATTGATGACAATTGAATTGTGAGGATATGTATATGCAAGTTTGACATTTCACCTATGATTTTATCATGTTATTTCATATGTTATATCATGTTATTTCATATGTTTATAACATATTACTTCATATGTTTATATCATGTTATTTCAAATGCTTATATTATGTCAATCATATGATTTTATTTTGTTGTTTCATATGTTTATATCATGTTATTTCATATGTTTATATTATGTCATTCATATGATTTTATTTTGTTACTTCATATCATAACTTCATATCATATTTTACCCGTTATGATCATATGCCATGATTTATTTAATATTGTTATGTTACTTCATATCATATTTTACCCGTTATGATCATATACCATGATTTATTTAATATTGTTATGTTACTTCATATCATATTTTACCCATTATGACCATATACCATGATATGTTATTTATTGTTATGTTTATTTGATACTCTATAATCATACTGCAAGTTCCTTCACTACGGGTTGAAATGATACATACCCGAACGATCTTTAGAGTAAGGAAAAATTATTATGGGCTGAAATGATAGGCTTGAGCAATTTTATATGGCTTGGGATTGCGGGTTTGAAATGATATAAAATCCGAAAATTTATAAATTAAGGATTGAAATGATATATGTCCTTATTTACTCAACCCTAGGGTAGAGAATTTTATACAGACTCCGTGGTTGATTTTAAAATGATTTTCTAAAGATTATTAAGTATTTTGGATTTCTATATATGAATCTCAACTAAAATTTAATGTAAGGATTTCTGTAAATTTGTTTACATGTGTTAAATTTTTTATAAGAAATAAATAGTTGGAAATGTAAATTTTGGAATCTAATTTACAGTATGAAGGTTAATTGAAATTTTATAAGCCTATTTGACTTAATAATAGCATTTTTTCTAACCTATAAATTGTAAGTTTTATTCATTATAATAAGTGATTAAAATGATAAATGTTTTGCGAAAAGAAATGTAAGTTAAATGTACATTTGATATGTAGGTTTTAACCAAATGAAATGGTATGATTTGGGGTATAAGAATGATAAATGTCATTTACTGAAAAGGAATTAAAAATGTAAGTAAAAATACGTTTAACTTGGTATAAAGATTTCTGTTTTAAAATTTAATGTTTAATAACAAAGTTATTTGACTAAAGGTGTGGTTTTCTTTAATGACCAAAATGCTAAAATGTGAGTAGTATAATAGGAATGATATAATGACTTTGATAAAAATTGCATAGATATGTACTATCTGTGTTTTTATAAACTATTGTAGTGGGAAGTATTACGGTAACAATTCAAAACTGCTGTGATTTCCTTACAGTAACAATTATGCACTGTTGCGATTTCCTTACTGTAACAATTCTGCACGGCTGCAATTTCCTTACTGTAACAATTCTGCACTGCTGCGATTTCCTTACCGTAACAATTCTACGCTGTTGCGGATTATTATAGTAATAGTTCTACGCTGTCGCGGATTATTACAGTAGCAGTTCTGCACCGTTGCGAATTCTTACAGTAGCATTTCTGCACTGCTGCGAATTCTTACAGTAGCATTTCTGCACTACTGCGAATTCTTACAGTAGCATTTCTGCACTGCTGCGTTTTCTTTAAAGTGACATTTTCTGTATGCTACGAATTTTTCTAAAGGGTTATATTTCCAAATGTTATGGTTCTAAAGGTTACATTTTTAAAGTGCTATGAACTCAAAAAATTTACGCCAAAAAAAGGTTATAATTAAATGAATTTGGAAGTGTTACAACTTTGGAAAAATGAATAATATCTTAAAGAATAATGATATGGAATTTATATGGTTTTTGAAAGGAATATGTTTGATAGGAAAAATAAACCATTTGAAATTGAATAACCACGGGTTATAATAACGTTTGGTTGTTAAAGAGACCGGGATCGGATATGGGCATACTCTTTGTCGATACCGAAAACCACTCTGACAATTGTGTACGTAGAGGAGATTCCAGAATGAAGTAGGATGGTAACGACGATCCTAAAGGTATATTTACGTGGATTTAACTCCCGTGAGTTAGCATAAGGTGGCTAAAACAGGAGCAATCGACGGGCCAATGAGGTAGCTCCTCTGATCGGACACACTCCATCGTATGCCATTCTATTACTTTGTGATTGATTTGGTGCGCACCTTTGATTCGGGAGTATGGATCGAGTTGGGCGGTAGTTGCGGCTATGTGTTACCAACAGTCCGGAAGTGTAATTGGTATATCTACCATGGCATTGCCTAGTTGTGCCATGTCAACTACCCTAGCGCGCCTTCTACGAGTTTGTTTTATGTCGTACCTATGTTGTATCCTCTGGCGGCTCCAATTTACGGGGAGTTACGGTACTGTATAGACTATTGGCATACCTAAAAATGTGTTAAGGTGGAAAATGTAAAGCCTTAACGCTATTTTTAAATAGTATACTTTACTTTAGACCCTATTATAATAGCGTATATTGCTACATAGTAGATAGTTTAATGGATCCTTAGAGGATGGGCGATCCCAAGCATCCTTTAAGTTACTAATGCATTTCTTTACAGTTCACTTGAGTTGATTTACATTTTATAAGTATGTATGTCCTGACTCGAGTGTTTTGTGTTTTTCCTTTATGCTCGGGTCAACCTGAGTTTCACAGCTTTGGTTTCATCCTCTTTGGAGCTAGAGATCAACCGAAGATTTAACTGTCTACCTAATATGTGATATCCCGGAATTTTTGGCAATATCAATTTAATAATCTGTATTAAAATTTAAATTGATTTGATAAATTTTGTTGATAAATTTAAATTGATCTAATAATCTTCTTTTAAATAAATATTTAATTGGTGATTTTATCTTTTTGAAAGCTAATAAATTGTTTTCTATTTATAATGTATATATATTTGTATATATTGTAAATAGAAATCTTTGGTTTGAATTTAATAAATAAATAAATCTTGTTTTCAAATTCTAATATATTTTGGTAATTTGGAAATTATGATTTAATTTAAAATGTATAGTTTTAAAATATTTAAGATAAATGTTTAATTGATTTGAATTATATCTTAGCTTAAGTTTAAGATTAATTAAAAGGTTTGTTATAAAATATTGTTTAATAAATATGATATATTAATTCATTTAATAATAATAGGAATGTATAATCTCTTTTATAAATCATTTAAATTTGACAAATTGTTATTTTCAAATAACATTATTAATGTATTGTTTTATATATTAATATAAATAGATTTTAAAATAGAAGTGTTATTTTCAAATTAAATATGTTGTTATATATGTATATATATAACTTGATGTTAAAGTTGGATTTTAAAGATATTGGTATAAGCTGTTATATATATAAATAGTTTTATTTTATTTTCTCTAAAAAGTAATTCATAAGAATAAAGTTTTAACTTAAAAATAAAATATGAATATAAAGTAAATGTTTGATACTTAAGCTTTAAAAAGAAATAAAAATAAGTATAGAAATAAATATGAAAGGGAAAATATATATTTATGTAAGCACTTAAGTGAACACTTAAGGAAATTCTAAAGATATAGTCTATAGGAATGCATGTTGATGCAAGGCTACAAGGCAAAGGGGAAAGAAATATACATATTCATGTTTGTACAGGAAATATAGGATAATTATGTATACTTGAAAGGAAAAAAAATATACAATCATAAGTACATACGACATAAGAGAGAGGATAAGTATTTGTAGACATAAGGGACATTGACATTAAATGCTAACATCTCTAGTACACATATAGGATCATATCAGCCTCCAAAGAAAATAAAAATCTCTGAACATTTTTGTACCTGAAAAATAAACAATCCTGTAAACTCTTTTCTATATCTTCCCTATCTCTTTTCGTTCATTAAGAAGACTTAGCATTCCAGAAAATAAAATACAACTGAAGCTTCATTTCAACTCAACCTAAATAACAATTCAACTCAACAAACATGAAGATCAAAGAAAGATTTTTGCTAGCATTTTCACAAGCTATTTCAAAAATGTGCTATGTTCTGCCTTCTCAAATTTGTGAGTAACATTTAATTTAAAAAAAGTTTAAGTATAAATCTGATTGCATGTGAATCTCTGAAGCAAATAATGTTTGTGTGTATATAAATTTTCTATGAATATTTGGATGATAGATGTGTGCATGCCTGTAAACAACCTATGACATCTCTGTTCCAGTTTTAAAATTTAAGTTTTGATTTAAATTCAGGATCTCTTGATCTAATGGCTGTTAGGACTTAGGATATAAACAAGAATTGTTTGTTTCATCATAGATCAATGTTTAAATTTTAATTAAGTTAAAGTAAAACTTGGAAGGTCTCTGGAAATCAAAACAACAATGCAAACTTAATATTAGTGGAAATTCAAACACTTTAATTTATTATTTCAGGTATCTAATCTGAAACATTAACCAAAATCTTGATTTTTAAAAGAGGAATCAAATCTTTTAGTTGAGTTTTTAGTTTGCATTAATGGGTTGAACATAAAATGGGAATTGGGTAGTTTCTGGTGATCTCTGTAGTCTGGGAGGAAGGAGTTCTTTTCTTTTGCCAGCAAGTTGATCTGAGTACGGTGGAGGTGGTGGTTGTCTTTTCTTTTCTGGAACCCTAGTTTTAGGCTTGGTCGGAATCTAGGTTGCCACGGCGTCTCTGGTGGTTCGAGTTCCACCAAACTTTGGGGATTTGTAGAGGGAAGGCAGGCGAAGGCGCTGCTGGAAGGTCGGGTACTCTAGTGGTCGGAGATTCAAGAACGAGGTGGTTTCCAGGTGTGGATGGATGTTCCAGTTTTGGAGCTTGAAGCTCGATTTCGATTTCGAGTTGTTGTCGAAGTTCTGGTGATCGGGTTTTGGTTTGAGGATGATCGTCGACTTGTGAGGGTCACCTTGGATGGTCGGAAGGGGGTGGTTGGCCGGTGCATGTGCACGGTGTATTTTTCTTGTACCTGTGAAGCTTGGGTTTGAAGCACTGAAGAGTACTCGAGTTTTTCTCGAGTAGATGTGGTGTTTTGCTCGGAGTAATTAGGAGTTTGACTCGGAGCATTTGAGGGTTGTCTCGGGTATAAATTGTTATGTTACAGGTTTTAAAACCTATCTGGTTTTCAGATTTTAAAAATGAATTAAAATTTGAAAACAGGATTTTAAACAAACTTTAAAATCAAATTTTTAGATATGGATTCAAATCTAAATTTGAATCCAATTTTGAAATAAATTAAGTTTTCTAAAAACTCAAATATTTAAACAACTTTAAATGTTAAGGTATATTTTTAAATGATTTGAATTTTAAAATGAATTTGGTTTAAACCCTTATAAATTTCTTTTATAAGAAAAGTATTTCTTTAACATGTGATTTAAAAGGTTTTTAAATTGTTTAAAACTTAGTTAAAGTTAAATTTGTATTCATTTTTAAATCTAAAATTTAAAATGAAATTTGAAATAAATTTTGAAAGTAAATTGTTTTAAATGTTTTGTTAATGATAATTTAATCATTAATAAGAATAATGTTTATCTTAAAGTTAATTAGAATTTAATGATTTGGATTCATTAAATTATTAAGATAATTAAAAATGGATAATTAATTAATTTAATTAATTAATGATATGGATGATTAATTAAGTAATTAAGAGTTTTAAACTAATTAATTAAGTTTCAAGTTAATTAATTAGGAAAAAATAATTTGGAATTAAGGATCATTAATTTGATAAGATTAGATTTTAAATTAATGAGTAAATATTAATTAATCAAGTAATTAAAGATTAATTAAGTTACAGTTAAAACTTAAATTAATTAAATAATTAGAGGTTATTAATTGGTTATTAAGGGTAAATTAATTTGTAATTAATATTGATTAATCTAAGTTTAATTACTTAAGAAAAGTAATTAAAGAATTGTTAATAGTTAATGAAGGTCATTAACTTAAGATTATTTAATAATTAATTAATGTGATTAATTTTAATAATCAATTAGATTAATTAAAGATAATCAATTGTGAAATTAGTTAAGTATAATTACTTAATGAATTAATTAAAGGAATTAATTACTTAAGGTAATTAATTAAATAAATTTGATTAGTTTAAGTTAATTAATTAATTTTAATTAATTTTAATTAATCACTGGATGATTTGATAGGTAATTACTTAATGTAATAAATGAAGTGTAATTACTTAAGGAAGCAATTAATGGTAATTACTGGATGTAATTAATTGAAGATGATTTAAATATGGAAGTAATTTGGATTAAATTACTTGGTGTAATTAATCAAGGGATTAATTAAGATAATTAATTAAGGAGAAATTAATTTATTTATTTAAGTAATTAAGGGTAGTTAATTACTGAATGGGATTAATCAAGAGTGATTAATAATTATGGTTTAATTAAAGATTAATTACTTAATGTAATTAATTTAAATAGAATAATTAACTAAAAATGTAATTAGGGATCATTAATTTATATAATTAATGATGTAATTAAGGGTTGATTATTTAAGATGAATTAATCAATAATAAGTAATTTTGAGTAATTAATTAATGAAATTAATTAAGGATTAATGTAATCAATTTTAGTTAATTAATTAATAGAGTAATTAAAGATTAATTACTGTATTTGGTTAAGGATAATTAATTTGTGAAATTAATCAAAGAATAATAAATCAAGGGTGATTAATTAAGATGGAAATTAGAGAATGATTAATTAATTTATGGTTATGTAAGCAATATTTATAATGATGAAGTAATTAATTTAATTTACTTTAAATTAATTAGAGATAAAGTAATTAATTTAATTCATTTTAAATTAATTATAAATGGTGTGATTAATAATCCTTGCTTATGTATGATGGATGATATTGATTTCCTTGAATGATTTGAGATCTCGGATATGAGATAAGTAATGCTATGTGATATGGATGCTTTGGTTGAAGTGTGATGATAATATGGATTATCTATTTGTGATGTGAATTATCTATTTGTGATATTGTGAATTATCTATCTGTGTGTATATGGATAATGAATTGAATTGTTTTAACTTTAAAACAACTTGGCCTTAAAAGATACGTTTTGGATTTCGATGAGACCGGGATCGGGTTTCCAGATTTGGATATCCGAAAACCACATCGATCCAAATTAACGATAGGTCGTGAATCTCAAGTGAAGATGAAGATTCAGAGTGCAAGGGTTATTGTCGTTAACTCTGAGGGTGTTTCCAATATGAGTGTAACGAGATAATGCCTTCGGTTTCATTCGAACCCGGAACGAACTTGTATGGATTGAATGCTTTCAAAACATCGTCAGGTGGACGATGAGCATTCTAAGTGATGTGTTCTGATAAGGTAATCGTAGCCTCAAGCCTCATCAACCGGGAATGGCTAAAACAGGGGACGTGCAGCAAGGCTTCATGGGTAGCACCCACTTGAGAGCGAGATTTTCCCCTGTCTAGATGTACCTTTTTATTTCGCTGTGTGGGCAGTTGTGAGCTCCAACTGCTGGGGTTGTCTTGTTCGGGATTGTCCAGTAAGGTATGGTTTCGACTTTGTGTTGCAGGGGGTTGGGAGTGATCCTCGGTACGTTGATCTAGGCCACGTACTGTGACGGGCGGTACCCCAGTAGCCTTGCCATTGTATGGAATCCAATCTCCAATAAGTGATTGCGGATTTGATTGTATTACCCACTTTCTTGGCTAGTATGCTGGAATTTGATCATGTAACAATTTCAGCTATTTCTTATTTACTTGAAAACCCTAGACCTATTATAATATCACCGAATTTCCTATCAAATGTTTGGTTAGCGTAAGGTAAAAACTTTTTCGTGTTTATGTGCGGGAAGTCTTACGTGATACCTTTTGTTTTCCAATGATTTTCAAAGTTAAGCAACTTTAACCCGTTACTCACACCAGACCCATGTCTGCCCCGGAGTTTATTCTGTTTTTTCTTAAACTCTCGGGTACCCAAATTTTTATGAGTAGCCAAGAGATTCAGGTTAGCTTTGATGAATTGTGGAGGAGCAATGGAGCAGGAGGCTTCAGCGTTATAGATATATAGTGTTCCGCTGTGTTGGTATCTCTATGTTGTATTTGAGTTGTATTGAGTTGTATTAACTAGACAGGTGTTTATAACTGTCTAGTATGTGATTTATTATCTGTGTAACTCTGATTGATGTTGTAACTATGTAATACTTCTGTGATTAATATAATTTATTCGTTTCGCTGTTGAGATTCTGATGTTGTTTCTTCTTTCTTCTTTATCTTTTCTCTTTTCTATCCCTTTCTTTCTTAAAGATGATGCGACTTTTTGGTGATAGAAAGTTGGGTCGTCACAGTTGGTATCAGAGCGCTAGGTTGAGTGAATACCTAGGCTTTGGAGTGATTTCTTTTCTTGAGAGAGCGTACTTGTAATTTTGATATATATATATATATATATATATATATATTTCTACCTATTTGTTGGGTTACCTGTTCGGGTTTTCCAATATAAGTTATAAGGGTAGATGGGGTAGTGGTGTGTGTAGCACGACTACCAATGGATGGAGTTTGTTGAGGTTGGAGGTGTATCTGCCGAGGATGTAGACCCAATACTGTCTCAAGTGAATTTTTGTGGTGTAAGGATTTCACCAATCTCTAAAGGAAACCTGTTAGGGTTCAGAGTCCATTTTTGAAGTGCAAGTTTGGATGAGTAGAATTTGGATTCTGAGCAGAAGCTAGTGATGGTATCTTAGTACTCGGGAAGTAGTAGTTGTGTGATGAGATGCAGTGACTATGGATATCTCCGAAGATGTTTCTTTGGAGCAAGGTTAAGGAAGTGTGTCTGCATCGGTGTTGCAGCTGAGTTCAGTTGGGTGTTTGTGTTTGGGTTTGAGGCCTGAGTTTCTCGAGGAGTTTTGGATTAGGAAGTCTTTGGCATCACTAGCAGCGTCGCAGCTCAGATTGTTCTGTGTGCAGGCAAGGAGGTCATCTGTCAGCAGTTTTCTAGAGGTGAAGTTTAGAAGCAGCAGAGTGGACCCATTTCTTCGATGGATTGGATAGATAGGCTCAAGTTGTTCTGTTTGGTAAAGAGGGAACAGTTTTCTTTGGATATTGGATTGGGTTGATCGCAAAAGTGACTTGTGATAGTTGAGTGTTCTCTCGGTTTGTCAGAGATCTTTCAGGATGTCTTTGAATAGGTTAGTGGTTTGCCTTAGCATCTGAGATTGAGTTTTCATATCGATTAGGATTCCAGGAGTGGTACCGATGGTCCAGCTAGTTGAAGGAGGGTTCCTAGAGAGAGGCTTTTTTTTGGTGAAGCAGATCAGGATATCATGGAATTTCTGAGTTTTATCTTTATGGATCTGTTGAACCATATTTCTGGGATGTGTTGTCCGGTTTGTGCTCGTGTGTATCATCAGCATTTTCATCTACTCCAGATCAGAGTTGTGCAGCGGAAGCAGTTTGGGAGTGCATCTGTTTTATCTTTTCGGATAGGAAAAGTAAGTTCAGTCTTCTGATGTTTGAGGAGTAGAGTTTGTGTTCTTGTTTGTGAGTGGATCATTTTGATGAGTTGTTTTATGAGGCATCAGCGAAGGTTGAGCTGATCGGTAGGGATGAAGACAGCCTAGGATCGTCAGATGAGTTTTGTGGATAAGAGACGGAGGAATTTGGATTTTGAAGTCGGGAATTTGATTTTGGGTAAGTTTTCTCCGATCGAAGGAGCTTTAAGTTTGGTAAGACTGGGAAGTCAGCTCCGAGGTATCTAGGATCTTTTCGGTGTTTGCAAGGATAAGTGTTTGGTCTTCTGGAATGAATTGTCAGTTTGGAGAACTAGAATTCGATGTGTTTCACGTATCTCTGAGGGAGTACGTGTATGATCCATCTTTGGTTTTGGAACCAGCAGTTCTTGAGGTTTGGTTGTTGAGTCAGACTTGTCTATAGTCTAATATCTTGTCTAGTTTTGTAGATCTAGATGAGTAGGAGCTCTGTAGCTTAGTAGTATAGATTGTTTGGGTTCTATAGGGCGAGTATTCCAGTATTTTTACTTGGGAAACTCTAGGAAATTCTATCCTGATTTTGTCTGGATAGTTAGATTTGTTTGATTATATGAGTTGTTTGCTATGGTTGTTAGCATATGTTTAATATATGCTTGTGTTTTTAAAATTTAATCATTAATGAGATTATTAAATTACCTTTGTTTTAAATTTCGAGGAAGAAATTCTTTTAAGGGGGGAGGAATGTGATATCCCGGAATTTTTGGCAATATCAATTTAATAAT
Source organism: Allium fistulosum (assembly GCA_030737815.1). NCBI lineage: Eukaryota > Viridiplantae > Streptophyta > Magnoliopsida > Asparagales > Amaryllidaceae > Allium > Allium fistulosum. The sequence goes on from CM060906.1 coordinate 573,030,533, forward strand.
CTTTATTAATATTTAAATTGATTTGATAAATTTTGTTGATAAATTTAAATTGATCTAATAATCTTCTTTTAAATAAATATTTAATTGGTGATTTTATCTTTTTGAAAGCTAATAAATTGTTTTCTATTTATAATGTATATATATTTGTATATATTGTAAATAGAAATCTTTGGTTTGAATTTAATAAATAAATAAATCTTGTTTTCAAATTCTAATATATTTTGGTAATTTGGAAATTATGATTTAATTTAAAATGTATAGTTTTAAAATAATTAAGATAAATGTTTAATTGATTTGAATTATATCTTAGCTTAAGTTTAAGATTAATTAAAAGGTTTGTTATAAAATATTGTTTAATAAATATGATATATTAATTCATTTAATAATAATAGGAATGTATAATCTCTTTTATAAATCATTTAAATTTGACAAATTGTTATTTTCAAATAACATTATTAATGTATTGTTTTATATATTAATATAAATAGATTTTAAAATAGAAGTGTTATTTTCAAATTAAATATGTTGTTATATATGTATATATATAACTTGATGTTAAAGTTGGATTTTAAAGATATTGGTATAAGCTGTTATTTGTATATATATATAGTTTTATTTTATTTTCTCTAAAAAGTAATTCATAAGAATAAAGTTTTAACTTAAAAATAAAATATGAATATAAAGTAAATGTTTGATACTTAAGCTTTAAAAAGAAATAAAAATAAGTATAGAAATAAATATGAAAGGGAAAATATATGTTTATGTAAGCACTTAAGTGAACACTTAAGGAAATTCTAAAGATATAGTCTATAGGAATGCATGTTGATGCAAGGCTACAAGGCAAAGGGGAAAGAAATATACATATTCATGTTTGTACAGGAAATATAGGATAACTATGTATACTTGAAAGGAAAAAAAAATATACAATCATAAGTACATACGAGACAAGAGAAAGGATAAGTATTTGTAGACATAAGGGACATTGATATTAAATGCTAACATCTCTAGTACAGATATGGGATCATATCAGCCTCCAAAGGAAATAAAAATCTCTGAACATTTTTGTACCTGAAAAATAAACAATCCTGTAAACTCTTTTCTATATCTTCCCTATCTCTTTTCGTTCATTAAGAAGACTTAGCATTCCAGAAAATACATTACAACTGAAGCTTCATTTCAACTCAACCTAAATAACAATTCAACTCAACAAACATGAAGATTAAAGAAAGATTTTTGCTAGCATTTTCACAAGCTATTTCAAAAATGTGCTCTGTTCTGCCTTCTCAAATCTGTGAGTAACATTTAATTTAAAAAAAGTTTAAGTATAAATCTGATTGCATGTGAATCTCTGAAGCAAAGAATGTTTGTGTGTATAAATTTTCTATGAATATTTGGATGATAGATGTGTGCATGCTTGTAAACAACCTATGACATCTCTGTTCCAGTTTTAAAATTTAAGTTTTGATTTAAATTCAGGATCTCTTGATCTAATGGCTGTTAGGACTTAGGATATAAACAAGAATTGTTTGTTTCATCATATATCAATGTTTAAATTTTAATTAAGTTAAAGTAAAGCTTGGAAAGTCTTTGGAAATCAAAACAATAGTGCAAACTTAATATTAGTGGAAATTCAAACACTTTAATTTATTATTTCAGGTATCTAATCTTAAACATTAACCAAAAACTTGATTTTTAAAAGAGGAATCAAATCTTTTAGGTTGAGTTTTTAGTTTGCATTACTGGGTTGAACAGAAAATGGGAATTGGGTAGTTTCTGGTGATCTCTGTAGTCTGGGAGGAAGGAGTTCTTTTCTTTTGCCAGCAAGTTGATCTGAGTACGGTGGAGGTGGTGGTTGTCATTTCTTTTCTGGAATCCTAGTTTTAGGCTTGGTCGGAATCTAGGTTGCCATGGCGTCTCTGGTGGTTCGAGTTCCACCAAACTCTGGGGATTTGTAGAGGGAAGGCAGGCAAAGGCGCTGCTGGAAGGTCGGGTACTCCAGTGGTCGGAGATTCAAGAACGAGGTTGTTTCCAGGTGTGGATGGATGTTCCAGTTTTGGAGCTTGAAGCTCGATTTCGATTTCGAGTTGTTGTCGAAGTTCTGGTGATCGGGTTTTGGTTTGAGGATGATCATCGACTTGTGAGGGTCACCTTGGATGGTCGGAAGGGGGTGGTTGGCCAGTGCATGTGCACAGTGTATTTTTCTTGTACCTGTGAAGCTTGGGTTTGAAGCACTGAAGATTACTCTAGTTTTTCTCGAGTGGATGTGGTGTTTTGCTCGGAGTAATTAGGAGTTTGACTCGGAGCATTTGAGGGTTGTCTCGGGTATAAATTGTTATGTTACAGGTTTTAAAACCTGTGTGGTTTTCAGATTTTAAAAATGATTTAAAATTTGAAAACAGGATTTTAAACAAAGTTTAAAATCAAATTTTTAGATATGGATTCAAATCTAAATTTGAATCCAGTTTTGAAATAAATTAAGTTTTCTAAAAACTCAAATATTTAAACAACTTTAAATGTTAAGGTATATTTTTAAATGATTTGAATTTTAAAATGAATTTGGTTTAAACCCTTATAAATTTCTTTTATAAGAAAAGTATTTCTTTAACATGTGATTTAAAAGGTTTTTAAATTGTTTAAAACTTAGTTAAAGTTAAATTTGTATTCATTTTTAAATCTTAAATTTAAAATGAAATTTGAAATAAATTTTGAAAGTAAATTGTTTTAAATGTTTTGTTAATGATAATTTAATCATTAATAAAAATAATGTTTATCTTAAAGTTAATTAGAATTTAATGATTTGGATTCATTAAATTATTAAGATAATTAAAAATGGATAATTAATTAATTTAATTAATTAATGATATGGATGATTAATTAAGTAATTAAGAGTTTTAAACTAATTAATTAAGTTTCAAGTTAATTAATTAGGAAAAATTAATTTGGAATTAAGGATCATTAATTTGATAAGATTAGATTTTAAATTAGTGAGTAAATATTAATTAATCAAGTAATTAAAGATTAATTAAGTTACAGTTAAAACTTAAATTAATTAAATAATTAGAGGTTAATTAATTGGTTATTAAGGGTAAATTAATTTGTAATTAATATTGATTAATCTAAGTTTAATTACTTAAGAAAAGTAATTAAAGAATTGTTAATAGTTAATGAAGGTCATTAACTTAAGATTATTTAATAATTAATTAATGTGATTAATTTTAATAATCAATTAGATTAATTAATTAAAGATAATCAATTGTGAAATTAGTTAAGTATAATTACTTAATGAATTAAATAAAAGAATTAATTACTTATGGTAATTAATTAAATAAATTTGATTAGTTTAAGTTAATTAATTAAGTTTAATTAATTTTAATTAATCACTGGATGATTTGATAGGTAATTACTTAATGTAATAAATGAAGTGTAATTACTTAAGGAAGTAATTAATGGTAATTACTGGATGTAATTAATTGAAGATGATTTAAATATGGAAGTAATTTGGATTAAATTACTTGGTGTAATTAATCAAGGGATTAATTAAGATAATTAATTAAGGAGAAATTAATTTATTTATTTAAGTAATTAAGGGTAGTTAATTACTGAATGGGATTAATCAAGAGTGATTAATAATTATGGTTTAATTAAAGATTAATTACTTAATGTAATTAATTTAAATAGAATAATTAACTAAAAATGTAATTAGGGATCATTAATTTATATAATTAATGATGTAATTAAGGGTTGATTATTTAAGATTAATTAATCAATAATAAGTAATTTTGAGTAATTAATTAATGAAATTAATTAAGGATTAATGTAATTAATTTTAGTTAATTAATTAATAGAGTAATTAAAGATTAATTACTGTATTTGGTTAAGGATAATTAATTTGTGAAATTAATTAAAGGATAATAAATCAAGGGTGATTAATTAAGATGGAAATTAGAGAATGATTAATTAATTTATGGTTATGTAAGCAATATTTATAATCATGAAGTAATTAATTTAATTTACTTTAAATTAATTAGAGATAAAGTAATTAATTTAATTCATTTTAAATTAATTATAAATGGTGTGATTAATAATCCTTGCCTATGTATGATGGATGATATTGGTTTCCTTGAATGATTTGAGATCTCGGATATGAGATAAGTAATGCTTTGTGATATGGATGCTTTGGTTGAAGTATGATGATAATATGGATTATCTACTTGTGATGTGAATTATCTATCTGTGATATTGTGAATTATCTATCTGTGTGTATATGGATAATGAATTGAATTGTTTTAACTTTAAAACAACTTGGCCTTAAAAGATACGTTTTGGATTTCGATGAGACCGGGATCGGGTTTCCAGATTTGGATATCTGAAAACCACATCGATCCAAATTAACGATAGGTCGTGAATCTCAAGTGAAGATGAAGATTCAGAGTGCAAGGGTTATTGTCGTTAACTCTGAGGGTGTTTCCAATATGAGTGTAACGAGATAATGCCTTCGGTTTCATTCGAACCCAGAATGAACTTGTATGGATTGAATGCTTTCAAAACATCGTCAGGTGGATGATGAGCATTCTAAGTGATGTGTTCTGATAAGGGAATCGTAGCCTCAAGCCTCATCAACAAGGAAGGGCTAAAACAGGGGACGTGCAGCAAGGTTTCATGGGTAGCACCCACTTGAGAGCGAGATTTTCCCCTGTCTAGATGTCCCTTTTTATTTCGGCTGTGTGGGCAGTTGTGAGCTCCAACTGCTGGGGTTGTCTTGTTCGGGATTGTCCATTAAGGTATGGTTCCGACTTTGTGTTGCAGGGGGTTGGGAGTGATCCTCGGTACGTTGATCTAGGTCGCGTACTGTGACGGGCGGTACCCCAGTAGCCTTGCCATTGTATGGAATCCAATCTCCAATAAGTGATTGCGGATTTGATTGTATTACCCACTTTCTTGGCTAGTATGCTGGAATTTAATCATGTAACAATTTTAGCTATTTCTTATTTACTTGAAAACCCTAGACCTATTATAATATCACCAGATTTCCTATCAAATGTTTGGTTAGCGTAAGGTAAAAACTTTGCCGTGTTTATGTGCGGGAAGTCTTACGTGATACCTTTTGTTTTCCAATGATTTTCGAAGTTAAGCAACTTTAACCTGTTACTCTCACCAGACCCATGTCTGACCCGGAGTTTATTCTGTTTTTTATTAAACTCTCGGGTACCCAAATTTTTATGAGTAGCCAAGAGATTCAGGTTAGCTTTGATGAATTGTGGAGGAGCAATGTAGCAGGAGGCTTCAGCGTTATAGATATATAGTGTTCCGCTGTGTTGGTATCTTTGTGTTGTATTTGAGTTGTATTGAGTTGTATTAACTAGACAGATGTTTATAACTGTCTAGTATGTGATGCATTATCTGTGTAACTCTGATTGATGTTGTATACTATGTAATTCTTATGTGATTAATATAATTTATTCGTTTCGCTGTTGAGATTCTGATGTTGTTTCTTCTTTCTTCTTTATCTTTTCTCTTTTCTATCCCTTTCTTTCTTAAAGATGATGCGACTTTCTGGTGATAGAAAGTTGGGTCGTCACAGTTGGTATCAGAGCGCTAGGTTGAGTGAATACTTAGGCTTTGGAGTGATTTCTTTTCTTGAGAGAGCGTACTTGTAATTTTGATATATATATATATTTCTACCTATTTGTTGGGTTACCTGTTCGGGTTTTCCAATATAAGTTATAAGGGTAGATGGGGTAGTGGTGTGTGTACCACGACTACCAATGGATGGAGTTTGTTGAGGTTGGAGGTGTATCTGCCGAGACTGTAGACCCAATACTGTCTCAAGTGAATTTTTGTGGTGTAAGGATTTCACCAATCTCTGAAGGAAACCTGTTAGGGTTCGGAGTCCATTTTTGAAGTGCAAGTTTGGATGAGTAGAATTTGGATTCTGAGCAGAAGCTAGTGATGGTATCTTAGTACTCGGGAAGTAGTAGTTGTGTTATGAGATGCAGTGACTATGGATATCTCCGAAGATGTTTCTTTGGAGCAAGGTTAAGGAAGTGTGTCTGCATCGGTGTTGAGGCTGAGTTCAGCTGGGTGTTTGTGTTTGGCTTTGAGGCCTGAGTTTCTCGAGGAGTTTTGGATTAGGAAGTCTTTGGCATCAGTGGCGGCGTCGCAGCTCAGATTGTTCTGTGTGTAGGCAAGGAGGTCATCTGTCAGTAGTTTTCTAGAGGTGAAGTTCAGAAGCAGCAGAGTGGACCCATTTCTTCGATGGATTGGCTAGATAGGCTCAAGCTGTTCTGATTGGTAAAGAGGGAACAGTTTTCTTTGGACATTGGATTGGGTTGATCGCAACAGTGACTTGCGATAGTTGAGTGTTCTCTCGGTTTGTCAGAGATCTTTCAGGATGTCTTTGAATAGGTTAGTGGTTTGCCTTAGCATCTGAGATTGAGTTTTCATATCGACTAGGATTCCAGGAGTGGTACCGATGGTCCAGCTAGTTGAAGGAGGGTTCCTAGAGAGAGGTTTTTTTTGGGTGAAGCAGATCGGGATATCATGGAATTTCTGAGTTTTCTCTTTATGGATCTGTTGAACCATATTTCTGGGATGTGTTGTCCGGTTTGTTCTCGTGTGTATCATCAGCATTTTCATCTACTCTAGATCAGAGTTGTGCAGCGGAAGCAGTTTGGGAGTGCATCTGTTTTATCTTTTCGGATAGGAAACGTAAGTTCAGTCTTCTGATGTTTGAGGAGTAGAGTTTGTGTTCTTGTTTGTGAGTGGATCATTTTGATGAGTTGTTTTGTGAGGCATCAGCGAAGGTTGAGCTGATCGGTAGGGATGAAGACAACCCAGGATTGTCAGATGAGTTTTGTGGATAACAGACGGAGGAATTTGGATTTCGAAGTTGGGAATTTGATTTTGGGTAAGTTTTCTCCGATCGAAGGAGCTTTAAGTTTGGTAAGACTGGGAAGTCAGCTCCGAGGTATCTTGGATCTTTTCTGTGTTTGTAAGGACAAGTGTTTGGTATTCTGGAGTGAATTGTCAGTTTGGATAACTGGGATTCGATGTGTTTCACGTATCTCTGAGGGAGTACGTGTATGATCCATCTTTGGTTTTGGAACCAGCAGTTCTTGAGGTTTGTTGTTGAGTCAAACTTGTCTATAGTCTGATATCTTGTCTAGTTGTGTAGATCTAGATGAGTAGGAGCTCTGTAGCTTAGTAGTATAGATTGTTTGGGTTTTGTAGGGCGAGTATTCCAGTATTTTTACTTGGGAAACTCTAGGAAATTCTATCCTGATTTTGTCTGGATAGTTAGATTTGTTTGATTGGATGAGTGGTTTGCTATGGTTGTTAGCATATGATTAATATATGCTTGTGTTTTTAAAATTAAATCATTATTGAGATTATTAAATTACCTTTGTTTTAAATTTCAAGGACGAAATTCTTTTAAGGGGGAGGAATGTGATATCCCAGAATTTTTTGCAATATCAATTTAATAATCTGTATTAAAATTTAAATTGATTTGATAAATTTTGTTGATAAATTTAAATTGATCTAATAATCTTCTTTTAAATAAATATTTAATTGGTGATTTTATCTTTTTGAAAGCTAATAAATTATTTTCTATTTATAATGTATATATATTTGTATATATTGTAAATAGAAATCTTTGGTTTGAATTTAATAAATAAATAAATCTTGTTTTCAAATTCTAATATATTTTGGTAATTTGGAAATTATGATTTAATTTAAAATGTATAGTTTTAAAATATTTAAGATAAATGTTTAATTGATTTGAATTATATCTTAGCTTAAGTTTAAGATTAATTAAAAGGTTTGTTATAAATATTGTTTAATAAATATGATATATTAATTCATTTAATAATAATAGGAATGTATAATCTCTTTTATAAATCATTTAAATTTGACAAATTGTTATTTTCAAATAACATTATTAATTTATTGTTTTATATATTAATATAAATAGATTTTAAAATAGAAGTGTTATTTTCAAATTAAATATGTTGTTATATATGTATATATATATAACTTGATGTTAAAGTTGGATTTTAAAGATATTGGTAAGTATAGAAATAAATATGAAAGGGAAAATATATGTTTATGTAAGCACTTAAGTGAACGCTTAAGGAAATTCTAAAGATATAGTCTATTGGAATGCATGTTGATGCAAGGCTGCAAAGCAAAGGGGAAAGAAATATACATATTCATGTTTGTATAGGAAATATAGGATAACTATGTATACTTGAAAGGAAAAAAAAAATATACAATCATAAGTACATACGAGACAAGAGAAAGGATAAGTATTTGTAGACATAAGGGACATTGATATTAAATGCTAACATCTCTAGTACACATATGGGATCATATCAGCCTCCAAAGGAAATAAAAATCTCTGAACATTTTTGTACCTGAAAAATAAACAATCCTGTAAACTCTTTTCTATATCTTCCCTATCTCTTTTCGTTCATTAAGAAGACTTAGCATTCCAGAAAATACATTAAAACTGAAGCTTCATTTCAACTCAACCTAAATAACAATTCAACTCAACAAACATGAAGATCAAAGAAAGATTTTTTCTAGCAGTTTCACAAGCTATTTCAAAAATGTGCTCTGTTCTGCCTTCTCAAATCTGTGAGTAACATTTAATTTAAAAAAAGTTTAAGTATAAATCTGATTGCATGTGAATCCTTGAAGCAAAGAATGTTTGTGTGTATATAAATTTTCTATGAATATTTGGATGATATATGTGTGCATGCCTGTAAACAACCTATGACATCTCTGTTCCAGTTTTAAAATTTAAGTTTTGATTTAAATTCAGGATCTCTTGATCTAATGGCTGTTAGGACTTAGGATATAAACAAGAATTGTTTGTTTCATCATAGATCAATGTTTAAATTTTAATTAGGTTAAAGTAAAACTTGGAAAGTCTCTGGAAATCAAAACAACAGTGCAAACTTAATATTAGTGGAAATTCAAACACTTTAATTTATTATTTCAGGTATCTAATCCAAAACATTAACCAAAAACTTGATTTTTAAAAGAGGAATCAAATCTTTTATTTGAGTTTTTAGTTTGCATTGCTGGGTTGAACAGAAAATGTGAATTGGGTAGTTTCTGGTGATCTCTGTAGTCTGGGAGGAAGGAGTTCTTTTTGGTGGTAGTACGATGATCGGAGAATAAGGGAAAATTGCCAGCAAGTTGATCTGAGTACGGTGGAGGTGGTGGTTGTCATTTCTTTTCTGGAACCCTAGTTTTAGGCTTGGTCGGAATCTAGGTTGCCACGGCGTCTCTGGTGGTTCGAGTTCCACCAAACTCTGGGGATTTGTAGAGGGAAGGATGGCGAAGGCGCTGCTGGAAGGTCGGGTACTCCGGTGGTCAGAGATTCGAGAACGAGGTGGTTTCCAGGTGTGGATGGATGTTCCGATTTTGGAGCTTGAAGCTCGATTTCGATTTCGAGTTGTTGTCGAAATCTGGTTATCGGGTTTTGGTTTGAGGATGATCGTCGACTTGTGAGGGTCACCGTGGATGGTCGGAAGGGGGTGGTTGGCCGGTGCATGTGCACGGTGTATTGTTTTGTACCTGTGAAGCTTGGGTTTGAAGAAGTGAAGAGTACTCGAGTTTTTCTCGAGTGGATTTGGTGTTTTGCTCGGAGTAATTAGGAGTTTGACTCGGAGCATTTGAGGGTTGTCTCGGGTATAAATTGTTATGTTACAGGTTTTAAAACCTGTCTGGTTTTCAGATTTTAAAAATGATTTAAAATTTGAAAACAGGATTTTAAACAAAGTTTAAAATCAAATTTTTAGATATGGATTAAAATCTAAATTTGAATCTAGTTTTGAAATAAATTAAGTTTTATAAAAACTCAAATATTTAAACAACTTTAAATGTTAAAGTATATTTTTAAATGATTTGAATTTTAAAATGAATTTGGTTTAAACCCTTATAAATTTCTTTTATAAGAAAAGTATTTCTTTAACATGTGATTTAAAAGGTTTTTAAATTGTTTAAAACTTAGTTAAAATTAAATTTGTATTCATTTTTAAATCATAAATTTAAAATGAAATTTGAAATAAATTTTGAAAGTAAATTGTTTTAAATGTTTTGTTAATGATAATTTAATCATTAATAAGAATAATGTTTATCTTAAAGTTAATTAGAATTTAATGATTTAGATTCATTAAATTATTAAGATAATTAAAAATGGATAATTAATTAATATAATTAAATAATGATATGGATGATTAATTAAGTAATTAAGAGTTTTAAACTAATTAATTAAATTTCAAGTTAATTAATTAGGAAAGATTAATTTGGAATTAAGGATCATTAATTTGATAAGATTAGATTTTAAATTAATGAGTAAATATTAATTAATCAAGTAATTAAAGATTAATTAAGTTACAGTTAAAACTTAAATTAATTAAATAATTAGAGGTTATTAATTGGTTATTAAGGGTAAATTAATTTGTAATTAATATTGATTAATCTAAGTTTAATTACTTAAGAAAAGTAATTAAAGAATTGTTAATAGTTAATGAAGGTCATTAACTTAAGATTATTTAATAATTAATTAATGTGATTAATTTTAATAATCAATTAGATTAATTAATTAAAGATAATCAATTGTGAAATTAGTTAAGTATAATTACTTAATGAATTAAATAAAGGAATTAATTACTTATGGTAATTAATTAAATAAATTTGATTAGTTTAAGTTAATTAATTAAGTTTAATTAATTTTAATTAATCACTGGATGATTTGATAGGTAATTACTTAATGTAATAAATGAAGTGTAATTACTTAAGGAAGTAATTAATGGTAATTACTGGATGTAATTAATTGAAGAAGATTTAAATATGGAAGTAATTTGGATTAAATTACTTGGTGTAATTAATCACGGGATTAATTAAGATAATTAAATAAGGAGAAATTAATTTATTTATTTAAATAATTAAGGGTAGTTAATTACCGAATGGGATTAATCAAGAGTGATTAATAATTATGGTTTAATTAAAGATTAATTACTTAATGTAATTAATTTAAATAGAATAATTAACTAAAAATGTAATTAGGGATCATTAATTTATATAATTAATGATGTAATTAAGGGTTGATTATTTAAGATTAATTAATCAATAATAAGTAATTTTGAGTAATTAATTAATGAAATTAATTAAGGATTAATGTAATTAATTTTAGTTAATTAATTAATAGAGTAATTAAAGATTAATTACTGTATTTGGTTAAGGATGATTAATTTGTGAAATTAATTAAAGGATAATAAATCAAGGGTGATTAATTAGGATGGAAATTAGAGAATGATTAATTAATTTATGGTTATCTAAGCAAGATTTATAATGATGAAGTAATTAATTTAATTGACTTTAAATTAATTAGAGATAAAGTAATTAATTTAATTCATTTTAAATTAATTATAAATGGTGTGATTAATAATCCTTGCTTATGTATGATGGATGATATTGATTTCCTTGAATGATTTGAGATCTCGGATATGAGATAAGTAATGCTATGTGATATGGATGCTTTGGTTGAAGTGTGATGATAATATGGATTATCTATTTGTGATGTGAATTATCTATCTGTGATATTGTGAATTATCTATCTGTGTGTATATGGATAATGAATTGAATTGTTTTAACTTTAAAACAACTTGGCCTTAAAAGATACATTTTGGATTAACGATAGGTCGTGAATCTCAAGTGAAGATGAAGATTCAGAGTGCAGGGTTATTGTCGTTAACTCTGAGGGTGTTTCCAATATGAGTGTAACGAGATAATGCCTTCGGTTTCGTTCGAACCCAGAACGAACTTGTATGGATTGAATGCTTTCAAAACATCGTCACGTGCAGGATGAGCATTCTAAGTGATGTGTTCTGATAAGGTAATCGTAGCCTCAAGCCTCATTAACCGGGAATGGCTAAAACAGGGGAGGTGCAACAAGGCTTCGTGGGTAGCACCCACTTGAGAGCGAGATTTTCCCCTGTCTAGATGTCCCTTTTTATTTCGGCTGTGTGGGCAGTTGTGAGCTCCAACTGCTGGGGTTGTCTTGTTCGGGATTGTCCAGTAAGGGATGGTTCCGACTTTGTGTTGCAGGGGGTTGGGAGTGATCCTCGGTACGTTGATCTAGGCTACGTACTGTGATGGGAGGTACCCCAGTAGCCCTGCCATTGTATGGAATCCAATCTCCAATAAGTGATTGCGGATTTGATTGTACCCACTTTGTTGGCTAGTATGCTGGAATTTAATCATGTAACAATTTTAGCTATTTCTTATTTACTTGAAAACCCTAGACCTATTATAATATCACCGGATTTCCTATCAAATGTTTGGTTAGCGTAAGGTAAAAACTTTTCCGTGTTTATGTGCGGGAAGTCTTACGTGATACCTTTTGTTTTCCATTGATTTTCGAAGTTAAGCAACTTTAACCTGTTACTCACACCAGAACCATGTCTGACCCGGAGTTTATTCTGTTTTTTCTTAAACTCTCGGGTACCCAAATTTTTATGAGTAGCCAAGAGATTCATGTTAGCTTTGATGAATTGTGGAGGAGCAATGGAGCAGGAGGCTTCAGCGTTATAGATATATATAGTGTTCCGCTATGTTGGTATCTCTGTATTGTATTTGAGTTGTATTGAGTTGTATTAACTAGACATGTGTTTATAACTGTCTAGTATGTGATGCATTATCTGTGTAACTCTGATTGATGTTGTATACTATGTAATACTTATGTGATTAATATAATTTATTTGTTTCACTGTTGATATTCTGATGTTGTTTCTTCTTTCTTCTTTATCTTTTCTCTTTTCTATCCCTTTCTTTCTTAAAGATGATGCGACTTTCTGGTGATAGAAAGTTAGGTCGTCACAGTTGGTATCAGAGCGTAGGTTGAGTGAATACCTAGGCTTTGGAGTGATTTCTTTTCTTGAGAGAGCGTACTTGTAATTTGATATATATATATATATATATATTTCTACCTATTTGTTGGGTTACCTGTTCGGGTTTTCCAATATAAGTTATAAGGGTAGATGGGGTAGTGGTGTGTGTACCACGACTACCAATGGATGGAGTTTGTTGAGGTTGGAGGTGTATCTGCCGAGACTGTAGACCCAATACTATCTCAAGTGAATTTTTGTGGTGTAATGATTTCACCAATCTCTGAAGGAAACCTGTTCGGGTTCGGAGTCCATTTTTGAAGTGCAAGTTTGGATGAGTAGAATTTGGATTCTGAGCAGAAGCTAGTGATGGTATCTTAGTACTCGGGAAGTAGTAGTTGTGTGATGAGATGCAGTGACTATGGATATCTCCGAAGATGTTTCTTTGGAGCAAGGTTAAGGAAGTGTGTCTGCATCGGTGTTGAGGCTGAGTTCAGCTGGGTGTTTGTGTTTGGCTTTGAGGCCTGAGTTTCTCGAGGAGTTTTGGATTAGGAAGTCTTTGGCATCAGTGGCAGCGTCGTAGCTTAGATTGTTCTATGTGCAGGCAAGGAGGTCATCTGTCAGCAGTTTTCTAGAGGTGAAGTTCAGAAACAGCAGAGTGGACCCATTTCTTCGATGGATTGGCTAGATAGGCTCAAGCTGTTCTGATTGGTAAAGAGGGAACAGTTTTCTTTGGATATTGGATTGGGTTGATCGCAAAAGTGACTTGCGATAGTTGAGTGTTCTCTCGGTTTGTCAGAGATCTTTCAGGATGTCTTTGAATAGGTTAGTTGTTTGCCTTAGCATCTGAGATTGAGTTTTCATATCGACTAGGATTCCAGGAGTGGTACCGATGGTCCAGCTAGTTGAAGGAGGGTTCCTAGAGAGAGGTTTTTTTGGGTGAAGCAGATCAGGATATCATGGAATTTCTGAGTTTTCTCTTTATGGATCTGTTGAACCATATTTCTGGGATGTGTTGTTCGGTTTGTGCTCGTGTGAATCATCAGCATTTTCATCTACTCCAGATCAGAGTTGTGCAGCGGAAGCAGTTTGGGAGTGCATCTGTTTTATCTTTTCGGATAGGAAAAGTAATTTCAGTCTTCTGATGTTTGAGGAGTAGAGTTTGTGTTCTTGTTTGTGAGTGGATCATTTTGATGAGTTGTTTTTTGAGGCATCAGCGAAGGTTGAGCTGATCGGTAGGGATGAAGACAGCCCAGGATCGTCATATGAGTTTTGTGGATAAGAGATGGAGGAATTTGGATGTCGAAGTTGGGAATTTGATTTTGGGTAAGTTTTCTCCGATCGAAGGAGCTTTAAGTTTGGTAAGACTGGGAAGTCAGCTCCGAGGTATCTTGGATCTTTTCTGTGTTTGTAAGCATAAGTGTTTGGTCTTCTGGAGTGAATTGTCAGTTTGGATAACTGGGATTCGATGTGTTTCACGTATCTCTGAGGGAGTACGTGTATGATCCATCTTTGGTTTTGGAACCAGCAGTTCTTGAGGTTTGGTTGTTGAGTCAGACTTGTCTATAGTCTGATATCTTGTCTAGTTTTGTAGATCTAGATGAGTAGGAGCTCTATAGCTTAGTAGTATAGATTGTTTGAGTTCTGTAGGGCGAGTATTCCAGTATTTTTACTTGGGAAACTCTAGGAAATTCTATCCTGATTTTGTCTGGATAGTTAGATTTGTTTGATTGGATGAGTTGTTTGCTATGGTTGTTAGCATATGATTAATATATGCTTTTGTTTTTAAAATTAAATCATTAATGAGATTATTAAATTACCTTTGTTTTAAATTTCGAGGACGAAATTCTTTTAAGGGGGGAGGAATGTGATATCCTGGAATTTTGGTAATATCAATTTAATAATCTGTATTAAAATTTAAATTGATTTGATAAATTTTGTTGATAAATTTAAATTGATCTAATAATCTTCTTTTAAATAAATATTTAATTAGTGATTTTATCTTTTTTAAAGCTAATAAATTGTTTTCTATTTATAATGTATATATATTTGTATATATTGTAAATAGAAATCTTTGGTTTGAATTTAATAAATAAATAAATCTTGTTTTCAAATTCTAATATATTTTGGTAATTTGGAAATTATGATTTAATTTAAAATGTATAGTTTTAAAATATTTAAGATAAATGTTTAATTGATTTGAATTATATCTTAGCTTAAGTTTAAGATTAATTAAAAGGTTTGTTATAAAATATTGTTTAATAAATATGATATATTAATTCATTTAATAATAATAGGAATGTATAATCTCTTTTATAAATCATTTAAACTTGACAAATTGTTATTTTCAAATAACATTATTAATGTATTGTTTTATATATAAATATAAATAGATTTTAAAATAGAAGTGTTATTTTCAAATTAAATATGTTGTTATATATGTATATATAACTTGATGTTAAAGTTGGATTTTAAAGATATTGGTATAAGATGTTATTTGTATATATAAAAATAGTTTTATTTTATTTTCTCTAAAAAGTAATTCATAAGAATAAAGTTTTAACTTAAAAATAAAATATGAATATAAAGTAAATGTTTGATACTTAATCTTTAAAAAGAAATAAAAATAAGTATAGAAATAAATATGAAAGGGAAAATATATGTTTATGTAAGCACTTAAGTGAACGCTTAAGGAAATTCTAAAGATATAGTCTATAGGAATGCATGTTGATGCAAGGCTGCAAAGCAAAGGGGAAAGAAATATACATATTCATGTTTGTACAGGAAATATAGGATAACTATGTATACTTGAAAGGAAAAAAAATATATACAATCATAAGTACATACGAGACAAGTGAAAGGATAAATATTTGTAGACATAAGGGACATTGATATTAAATGCTAGCATCTCTAGTACACATATGGGATCATATCAGCCTCCAAAGGAAATAAAAATCTCTGAACATTTTTGTACCTGAAAAATAAACAATCCTGTAAACTCTTTTCTATATCTTCCCTATCTCTTTTCGTTCATTAAGAAGACTTAGCATTCCAGAAAATACATTACAACTGAAGCTTCATTTCAACTCAACCTAAATAACAATTCAACTCAACAAACATGAAGATCAAAGAAAGATTTTTGCTAGCATTTTCACAAGCTATTTCAAAAATGTGCTATGTTCTGCCTTCTCAAATCTGTGAGTAACATTTAATTTAAAAAAAGTTTAAGTATAAATCTGATTGCATGTGAATCTCTAAAGCAAAGAATGTTTGTGTGTATATAAATTTTCTATGAATATTTGGATGATAGATGTGTGCATGCCTGTAAACAACCTATGACATCTCTATTCCAGTTTAAAATTTAAGTTTTGATTTAAATTCAGGATCTCTTGATCTAATGGCTGTTAGGACTTAGGATATAAACAAGAATTGTTTGTTTCATCATTGATCAATGTTTAAATTTTAATTAAGTTAAAGTAAAACTTGGAAAGTCTCTGGAAATCAAAACAACAGTGAAAACTTAATATTAGTGGAAATTCAAACACTTTAATTTATTATTTCAGGTATCTAGTCTAAAACATTAACCAAAAACTTGATTTTTAAAAGAGGAATCAAATCTTTTATTTGAGTTTTTAGTTTGCATTGCTGGGTTGAACAGAAAATGGGAATTGGGTAGTTTCTAGTGATCTCTGTAGTCCGGGAGGAAGGAATTCTTTCTGGCGTTAGTACGATGATCGGAGAATAAGGGAAAATTGCCAGCAAGTTGATTTTAGTACGGTGGAAGTGGTGGTTGTCTTTTCTTTTCTGGAACCCTAGTTTTAGGCTTGGTCGAAATCTAGGTTGCCACGGCATCTCTGGTGGTTCGAGTTCCACCAAACTCTAGGGATTTGTAGAGGGAAGGCTGGCGAATGCGATGCTGGAAGGTCGGGTACTTCGGTGGTCGGAGATTCGAGAACAAGGTGGTTTCCAGGTGTGGATGGATGTTCCGGTTTTGGAGCTTGAAGCTCGATTTCGATTTCGAGTTGTTGTCGAAATCTGGTGATCGGGTTTTGGTTTGAGGATGATCGTCGACTTGTGAGGGTCACCGTGGATGGTCGGAAGGGGGTGGTTGGCCGGTGCATGTGCACGGTGTATTTTTTTGTACCTGTGAAGCTTGGGTTTGAAGCAGTGAAGAGTACTCGAGTTTTTCTCGAGTGGATTTGGTGTTTTGCTCGGAGTAATTAGGAGTTTGACTCGGAGCATTTGAGGGTTGTCTCCGGTATAAATTGTTATGTTACAGGTTTTAAAACCTGTCTGGTTTTCAGATTTTAAAAATGATTTAAAATTTGAAAATAGGATTTAAACAAAGTTTAAAATCAAATTTTTAGATATGGATTCAAATCTAAATTTGAATCCAGTTTTGAAATAAATTAAGTTTTATAAAAACTCAAATATTTAAACAACTTTAAATGTTAAAGTATATTTTTAAATGATTTGAATTTTAAAATGAATTTGTTTTAAACCCTTATAAATTTCTTTTATAAGAAAAGTATTTCTTTAACATGTGATTTAAAAGGTTTTTAAATTGTTTAAAACTTAGTTAAAGTTAAATTTGTATTCATTTTTAAATCTTAAACTTTAAAATGAAATTTGAAATAAATTTTGAAAGTATATTGTTTTAAATGTTTTGTTAATGATAATTTAATCATTAATAAGAATAATGTTTATCTTAAAGTTAATTAGAATTTAATGATTTGGATTCATTAAATTATTAAGATAATTAAAAATGGATAATTAATTAATTTAATTAATTAATGATATGGATGATTAATTAAGTAATTAAGAGTTTTAAACTAATTAATTAAGTTTCAAGTTAATTAATTAGGAAAAATTAATTTGGAATTAAGGATCATTAATTTGATAAGATTAGATTTTAAATTAATGAGTAAATATTAATTAATCAAGTAATTAAAGATTAATTAAGTTACAGTTAAAACTTAAATTAATTAAATAATTAGAGGTTAATTAATTGGTTATTAAGGGTAAATTAATTTGTAATTAATATTGATTAATCTAAGTTTAATTACTTAAGAAAAGTAATTAAAGAATTGTTAATAGTTAATGAAGGTCATTAACTTAAGATTATTTAATAATTAATTAATGTGATTAATTTTAATAATCAATTAGATTAATTAATTAAAGATAATCAATTGTGAAATTAGTTAAGTATAATTACTTAATGAATTAATTAAAGGAATTAATTACTTAAGGTAATTAATTAAATAAATTTGATTAGTTTAAGTTAATTAATTAGGTTTAATTAATTTTAATTAATCACTGGATGATTTGATAGGTAATTACTTAATGTAATAAATGAGGTGTAATTACTTAAGGAAGTAATTAATGGTAATTACTGGATGTAATTAATTGAAGATGATTTAAATATGGAAGTAATTTGGATTAAATTACTTATTGTAATTAATCAATGGGTTAATTAAGATAATTAATTAAGGAGAAATTTATTTATTTATTTAAGTAATTAAGGGTAGTTAATTACTGAATGGGATTAATCAAGAGTGATTAATAATTATGGTTTAATTAAAGATTAATTACTTAATGTAATTAATTTAATTAGAATAATTAACTAAAAATGTAATTAGGGATCATTAATTTATATAATTAATGATGTAATTAGGGTTGATTATTTAAGATTAATTAATCAATAATAAGTCATTTTGAGTAATTAATTAATGAAATTAATTTAGGATTAATGTAATTAATTTTAGTTAATTAATTAATAGAGTATTAAAGATTAATTACTGTATTTGGTTAAGGATAATTAATTCATGAAATTAATTAAAGGATAATAAATCAAGGGTGATTAATTAAGATGGAAATTAGAGAATGATTAATTAATTTATGGTTATGTAAGCAAGATTTATAATGATGAAGTAATTAATTTAATTTACTTTAAATTAATTAGAGATAAAGTAATTAATTTAATTCATTTTAAATTAATTATAAATGGTGTGATTAATAATCCTTGCTTATGTATGATGGATGATATTGATTTCCTTGAATGATTTGAGATCTCCGATATGAGATAAGTAATGCTATGTGATATGGATGCTTTGGTTGAAGTGTGATGATAATATGGATTATCTATTTGTGATGTGAATTATCTATCTGTGATATTGTGAATTATCTATCTGTGTGTATATGGATAATGAATTGAATTATTTTAACTTTATAACAACTTGGTCTTAAAAGATACGTTTTGGATTTCGATGAGACAGGGATCGGGTTTCCAGATTTGGATATCCGAAAACCACATCGATCCAAATTAACGATAGGTCGTGAATCTCAAGTGAAGATGAAGATTCAGTGCAAGGGTTATTGTCGTTAACTCTGAGGGTGTTTCCAATATGAGTGTAACGAGATAATGCCTTCGGTTTCATTCGAACCCGGAACGAACTTGTATGGATTGAATGCTTTCAAAACATCGTCAGGTGGACAATGAGCATTCTAAGTGATGTGTTCTGATAAGGTAATCGTAGCCTCAAGCCTCATCAACCGGGAATGGCTAAAACAGGGGAGGTGCAGCAAGGCTTCGTGGGTAGCACCCACTTGAGAGCGAGATTTTCCCCTGTTTAGATGTCCCTTTTTATTTCGGCTGTGTGGGCAGTTGTGAGCTCCAACGGCTGGGGTTGTCTTGTTCAGGATTGTCTAGTAAGGGATGGTTCCGACTTTGTGTTGCAGGGGGTTGGGAGTGATCCTCGGAACGTTGATCTAGGCTACGTACTGTGACGGGAGGTACCCCAGTAGCCCTGCCATTGTATGGAATCCAATCTCCAATAAGTGATTGCGGATTTGATTGTACCCACTTTGTTGGCTAGTATGATGGAATTTAATCATGTAACAATTTCAGCTATTTCTTATTTACTTGAAAACCCTAGACCTATTATAATATCACCGGATTTCCTATCAAATGTTTGGTTAGCGTAAGGTAAAAACTTTTCCCTGTTTATGTGCGGGAAGTCTTACGTGATACCTTTTGTTTTCCAATGATTTTCGAAGTTAAGCAACTTTAACCTATTACTCACACCAGACCCATGTCTGACCCGGAGTTTATTCTGTTTTTTCTTAAACTCTCGGGTACCCAAATTTTTATGAGTAGCCAAGAGATTCAGGTTAGCTTTGATGAATTGTGGAGGAGCAATGTAGCAGGAGGCTTCAGCGTTATAGATATATAGTGTTCCGCTGTGTTGGTATCTTTATGTTGAATTTGAGTTGTATTGAGTTGTATTAACTAGACAGGTGTTTATAACTGTCTAGTATGTGATGCATTATCTGTGTAACTCTGATTGATGTTGTATACTATGTAATACTTATGTGATTAATATAATTTATTCGTTTCGCTGTTGAGATTCTGATGTTGTTTCTTCTTTCTTCTTTATCTTTTCTCTTTTCTATCCCTTTCTTTCTTAAAGATGATGCGACTTTCTGGTGATAGAAAGTTGGGTCGTCACAGTTGGTATCAGAGCGCTAGGTTGAGTGAATACTTAGGCTTTGGAGTGATTTCTTTTCTTGAGAGAGCGTACTTGTAATTTTGATATATATATATATATTTCTACCTATTTGTTGGGTTACCTGTTCGGGTTTTCCAATATAAGTTATAAGGGTAGATGGGGTAGTGGTGTGTGTACCACGACTACCAATGGATGGAGTTTGTTGAGGTTGGAGGTGTATCTGCCGAGACTGTAGACCCAATACTGTCTCAAGTGAATTTTTGTTGTGTAAGGATTTCACCAATCTCTGAAGGAAACCTGTTAGGGTTCGGAGTCCATTTTTGAAGTGCAAGTTTGGATGAGTAGAATTTGGATTCTGAGCAGAAGCTAGTGATGGTATCTTAGTACTCGGGAAGTAGTAGTTGTGTTATGAGATGCAGTGACTATGGATATCTCCGAAGATGTTTCTTTGGAGCAAGGTTAAGGAAGTATGTCTGCATCGGTGTTGAGGCTGAGTTCAGCTGGGTGTTTGTGTTTGGCTTTGAGGCCTGAGTTTCTCGAGGAGTTTTGGATTAGGAAGTCTTTGGCATCAGTGGCGGCGTCGCAGCTCAGATTGTTCTGTGTGTAGGCAAGGAGGTCATCTGTCAGTAGTTTTCTAGAGGTGAAGTTCAGAAGCAGCAGAGTGGACCCATTTCTTCGATGGATTGGCTAGATAGGCTCAAGCTGTTCTGATTGGTAAAGAGGGAACAGTTTTCTTTGGACATTGGATTGGGTTGATCGCAACAGTGACTTGCGATAGTTGAGTGTTCTCTCGGTTTGTCAGAGATCTTTCAGGATGTCTTTGAATAGGTTAGTGGTTTGCCTTAGCATCTGAGATTGAGTTTTCATATCGACTAGGATTCCAGGAGTGGTACCGATGGTCCAGCTAGTTGAAGGAGGGTTCCTAGAGAGAGGTTTTTTTTAGGTGAAGCAGATCGGGATATCATGGAATTTCTGAGTTTTCTCTTTATGGATCTGTTGAACCATATTTCTGGGATGTGTTGTCCGGTTTGTTCTCGTGTGTATCATCAGCATTTTCATCTACTCTAGATCAGAGTTGTGCAGCGGAAGCAGTTTGGGAGTGCATCTGTTTTATCTTTTCGGATAGGAAACGTAAGTTCAGTCTTCTGATGTTTGAGGAGTAGAGTTTGTGTTCTTGTTTGTGAGTGGATCATTTTGATGAGTTGTTTTGTGAGGCATCAGCGAAGGTTGAGCTGATCGGTAGGGATGAAGACAACCCAGGATTGTCAGATGAGTTTTGTGGATAACAGACGGAGGAATTTGGATTTCGAAGTTGGGAATTTGATTTTGGGTAAGTTTTCTCCGATCGAAGGAGCTTTAAGTTTGGTAAGACTGGGAAGTCAGCTCCGAGGTATCTTGGATCTTTTCTGTGTTTGTAAGGACAAGTGTTTGGTATTCTGGAGTGAATTGTCAGTTTGGATAACTGGGATTCGATGTGTTTCACGTATCTCTGAGGGAGTACGTGTATGATCCATCTTTGGTTTTGGAACCAGCAGTTCTTGAGGTTTGTTGTTGAGTCAAACTTGTCTATAGTCTGATATCTTGTCTAGTTGTGTAGATCTAGATGAGTAGGAGCTCTGTAGCTTAGTAGTATAGATTGTTTGGGTTCTGTAGGGCGAGTATTCCAGTATTTTTACTTGGGAAACTCTAGGAAATTCTATCCTGATTTTGTCTGGATAGTTAGATTTGTTTGATTGGATGAGTGGTTTGCTATGGTTGTTAGCATATGATTAATATATGCTTGTGTTTTTAAAATTAAATCATTATTGAGATTATTAAATTACCTTTGTTTTAAATTTCAAGGACGAAATTCTTTTAAGGGGGAGGAATGTGATATCCCAGAATTTTTTGCAATATCAATTTAATAATCTGTATTAAAATTTAAATTGATTTGATAAATTTTGTTGATAAATTTAAATTGATCTAATAATCTTCTTTTAAATAAATATTTAATTGGTGATTTTATCTTTTTGAAAGCTAATAAATTGTTTTCTATTTATAATGTATATATATTTGTATATATTGTAAATAGAAATCTTTGGTTTGAATTTAATAAATAAATAAATCTTGTTTTCAAATTCTAATATATTTTGGTAATTTGGAAATTATGATTTAATTTAAAATGTATAGTTTTAAAATATTTAAGATAAATGTTTAATTGATTTGAATTATATCTTAGCTTAAGTTTAAGATTAATTAAAAGGTTTGTTATAAATATTGTTTAATAAATATGATATATTAATTCATTTAATAATAATAGGAATGTATAATCTCTTTTATAAATCATTTAAATTTGACAAATTGTTATTTTCAAATAACATTATTAATTTATTGTTTTATATATTAATATAAATACATTTTAAAATAGAAGTGTTATTTTCAAATTAAATATGTTGTTATATATGTATATATATATAACTTGATGTTAAAGTTGGATTTTAAAGATATTGGTAAGTATAGAAATAAATATGAAAGGGAAAATATATGTTTATGTAAGCACTTAAGTGAACGCTTAAGGAAATTCTAAAGATATAGTCTATAGGAATGCATGTTGATGCAAGGCTGCAAAGCAAAGGGGAAAGAAATATACATATTCATGTTTGTATAGGAAATATAGGATAACTATGTATACTTGAAAGGAAAAAAAAAATATACAATCATAAGTACATACGAGACAAGAGAAAGGATAAGTATTTGTAGACATAAGGGACATTGATATTAAATGCTAACATCTCTAGTACACATATGGGATCATATCAGCCTCCAAAGGAAATAAAAATCTCTGAACATTTTTGTACCTGAAAAATAAACAATCCTGTAAACTCTTTTCTATATCTTCCCTATCTCTTTTCGTTCATTAAGAAGACTTAGCATTCCAGAAAATACATTAAAACTGAAGCTTCATTTCAACTCAACCTAAATAACAATTCAACTCAACAAACATGAAGATCAAAGAAAGATTTTTTCTAGCAGTTTCACAAGCTATTTCAAAAATGTGCTCTGTTCTGCCTTCTCAAATCTGTGAGTAACATTTAATTTAAAAAAAGTTTAAGTATAAATCTGATTGCATGTGAATCCTTGAAGCAAAGAATGTTTGTGTGTATATAAATTTTCTATGAATATTTGGATGATACATGTGTGCATGCCTGTAAACAACCTATGACATCTCTGTTCCAGTTTTAAAATTTAAGTTTTGATTTAAATTCAGGATCTCTTGATATAATGGCTGTTAGGACTTAGGATATAAACAAGAATTGTTTGTTTCATCATAGATCAATGTTTAAATTTTAATTAGGTTAAAGTAAAACTTGGAAAGTCTCTGGAAATCAAAACAACAGTGCAAACTTAATATTAGTGGAAATTCAAACACTTTAATTTATTATTTCAGGTATCTAATCCAAAACATTAACCAAAAACTTGATTTTTAAAAGAGGAATCAAATCTTTTATTTGAGTTTTTAGTTTGCATTGCTGGGTTGAACAGAAAATGGGAATTGGGTAGTTTCTGGTGATCTCTGTAGTCTGGGAGGAAGGAGTTCTTTTTGGTGGTAGTACGATGATCGGAGAATAAGGGAAAATTGCCAGCAAGTTGATCTGAGTATGGTGGAGGTGGTGGTTGTCATTTCTTTTCTGGAACCCTAGTTTTAGGCTTGGTCGGAATCTAGGTTGCCACGGCGTCTCTGGTGGTTCGAGTTCCACCAAACTCTGGGGATTTGTAGAGGGAAGGATGGCGAAGGCGCTGCTGGAAGGTCGGGTACTCCGGTGGTCAGAGATTCGAGAACGAGGTGGTTTCCAGGTGTGGATGGATGTTCCGATTTTGGAGCTTGAAGCTCGATTTCGATTTCGAGTTGTTGTCGAAATCTGGTTATCGGGTTTTGGTTTGAGGATGATCGTCGACTTGTGAGGGTCACCGTGGATGGTTGGAAGGGGGTGGTTGGCCGGTGCATGTGCACGGTGTATTGTTTTGTACCTGTGAAGCTTGGGTTTGAAGAAGTGAAGAGTACTCGAGTTTTTCTCGAGTGGATTTGGTGTTTTGCTCGGAGTAATTAGGAGTTTGACTCGGAGCATTTGAGGGTTGTCTCGGGTATAAATTGTTATGTTACAGGTTTTAAAACCTGTCTGGTTTTCAGATTTTAAAAATGATTTAAAATTTGAAAACAGGATTTTAAACAAAGTTTAAAATCAAATTTTTAGATATGGATTCAAATCTAAATTTGAATCTAGTTTTGAAATAAATTAAGTTTTATAAAAACTCAAATATTTAAACAACTTTAAATGTTAAAGTATATTTTTAAATGATTTGAATTTTAAAATGAATTTGGTTTAAACCCTTATAAATTTCTTTTATAAGAAAAGTATTTCTTTAACATGTGATTTAAAAGGTTTTTAAATTGTTTAAAACTTAGTTAAAATTAAATTTGTATTCATTTTTAAATCATAAATTTAAAATGAAATTTGAAATAAATTTTGAAAGTAAATTGTTTTAAATGTTTTGTTAATGATAATTTAATCATTAATAAGAATAATGTTTATCTTAAAGTTAATTAGAATTTAATGATTTAGATTCATTAAATTATTAAGATAATTAAAAATGGATAATTAATTAATATAATTAAATAATGATATGGATGATTAATTAAGTAATTAAGAGTTTTAAACTAATTAATTAAATTTCAAGTTAATTAATTAGGAAAGATTAATTTGGAATTAAGGATCATTAATTTGATAAGATTAGATTTTAAATTAATGAGTAAATATTAATTAATCAAGTAATTAAAGATTAATTAAGTTACAGTTAAAACTTAAATTAATTAAATAATTAGAGGTTATTAATTGGTTATTAAGGGTAAATTAATTTGTAATTAATATTGATTAATCTAAGTTTAATTACTTAAGAAAAGTAATTAAAGAATTGTTAATAGTTAATGAAGGTCATTAACTTAAGATTATTTAATAATTAATTAATGTGATTAATTTTAATAATCAATTAGATTAATTAATTAAAGATAATCAATTGTGAAATTAGTTAAGTATAATTACTTAATGAATTAAATAAAGGAATTAATTACTTATGGTAATTAATTAAATAAATTTGATTAGTTTAAGTTAATTAATTAAGTTTAATTAATTTTAATTAATCACTGGATGATTTGATAGGTAATTACTTAATGTAATAAATGAAGTGTAATTACTTAAGGAAGTAATTAATGGTAATTACTGGATGTAATTAATTGAAGAAGATTTAAATATGGAAGTAATTTGGATTAAATTACTTGGTGTAATTAATCACGGGATTAATTAAGATAATTAAATAAGGAGAAATTAATTTATTTATTTAAATAATTAAGGGTAGTTAATTACTGAATGGGATTAATCAAGAGTGATTAATAATTATGGTTTAATTAAAGATTAATTACTTAATGTAATTAATTTAAATAGAATAATTAACTAAAAATGTAATTAGGGATCATTAATTTATATAATTAATGATGTAATTAAGGGTTGATTATTTAAGATTAATTAATCAATAATAAGTAATTTTGAGTAATTAATTAATGAAATTAATTAAGGATTAATGTAATTAATTTTAGTTAATTAATTAATAGAGTAATTAAAGATTAATTACTGTATTTGGTTAAGGATGATTAATTTGTGAAATTAATTAAAGGATAATAAATCAAGGGTGATTAATTAGGATGGAAATTAGAGAATGATTAATTAATTTATGGTTATCTAAGCAAGATTTATAATGATGAAGTAATTAATTTAATTGACTTTAAATTAATTAGAGATAAAGTAATTAATTTAATTCATTTTAAATTAATTATAAATGGTGTGATTAATAATCCTTGCTTATGTATGATGGATGATATTGATTTCCTTGAATGATTTGAGATCTCGGATATGAGATAAGTAATGCTATGTGATATGGATGCTTTGGTTGAAGTGTGATGATAATATGGATTATCTATTTGTGATGTGAATTATCTATCTGTGATATTGTGAATTATCTATCTGTGTGTATATGGATAATGAATTGAATTGTTTTAACTTTAAAACAACTTGGCCTTAAAAGATACATTTTGGATTAACGATAGGTCGTGAATCTCAAGTGAAGATGAAGATTCAGAGTGCAGGGTTATTGTCGTTAACTCTGAGGGTGTTTCCAATATGAGTGTAACGAGATAATGCCTTCGGTTTCGTTCGAACCCAGAACGAACTTGTATGGATTGAATGCTTTCAAAACATCGTCACGTGCAGGATGAGCATTCTAAGTGATGTGTTCTGATAAGGTAATCGTAGCCTCAAGCCTCATTAACCGGGAATGGCTAAAACAGGGGAGGTGCAACAAGGCTTCGTGGGTAGCACCCACTTGAGAGCGAGATTTTCCCCTGTCTAGATGTCCCTTTTTATTTCGGCTGTGTGGGCAGTTGTGAGCTCCAACTGCTGGGGTTGTCTTGTTCGGGATTGTCCAATAAGGGATGGTTCCGACTTTGTGTTGCAGGGGGTTGGGAGTGATCCTCGGTACGTTGATCTAGGCTACGTACTGTGATGGGAGGTACCCCAGTAGCCCTGCCATTGTATGGAATCCAATCTCCAATAAGTGATTGCGGATTTGATTGTACCCACTTTGTTGGCTAGTATGCTGGAATTTAATCATGTAACAATTTTAGCTATTTCTTATTTACTTGAAAACCCTAGACCTATTATAATATCACCGGATTTCCTATCAAATGTTTGGTTAGCGTAAGGTAAAAACTTTTCCGTGTTTATGTGCGGGAAGTCTTACGTGATACCTTTTGTTTTCCATTGATTTTCGAAGTTAAGCAACTTTAACCTGTTACTCACACCAGAACCATGTCTGACCCGGAGTTTATTCTGTTTTTTCTTAAACTCTCGGGTACCCAAATTTTTATGAGTAGCCAAGAGATTCAGGTTAGCTTTGATGAATTGTGGAGGAGCAATGGAGCAGGAGGCTTCAGCGTTATAGATATATATAGTGTTCCGCTATGTTGGTATCTCTGTATTGTATTTGAGTTGTATTGAGTTGTATTAACTAGACATGTGTTTATAACTGTCTAGTATGTGATGCATTATCTGTGTAACTCTGATTGATGTTGTATACTATGTAATACTTATGTGATTAATATAATTTATTTGTTTCACTGTTGATATTCTGATGTTGTTTCTTCTTTCTTCTTTATCTTTTCTCTTTTCTATCCCTTTCTTTCTTAAAGATGATGCGACTTTCTGGTGATAGAAAGTTGGGTCGTCACAGTTGGTATCAGAGCGTAGGTTGAGTGAATACCTAGGCTTTGGAGTGATTTCTTTTCTTGAGAGAGCGTACTTGTAATTTGATATATATATATATATATATATTTCTACCTATTTGTTGGGTTACCTGTTCGGGTTTTCCAATATAAGTTATAAGGGTAGATGGGGTAGTGGTGTGTGTACCACGACTACCAATGGATGGAGTTTGTTGAGGTTGGAGGTGTATCTGCCGAGACTGTAGACCCAATACTGTCTCAAGTGAATTTTTGTGGTGTAATGATTTCACCAATCTCTGAAGGAAACCTGTTAGGGTTCGGAGTCCATTTTTGAAGTGCAAGTTTGGATGAGTAGAATTTGGATTCTGAGCAGAAGCTAGTGATGGTATCTTAGTACTCGGGAAGTAGTAGTTGTGTGATGAGATGCAGTGACTATGGATATCTCCGAAGATGTTTCTTTGGAGCAAGGTTAAGGAAGTGTGTCTGCATCGGTGTTGAGGCTGAGTTCAGCTGGGTGTTTGTGTTTGGCTTTGAGGCCTGAGTTTCTCGAGGAGTTTTGGATTAGGAAGTCTTTGGCATCAGTGGCAGCGTCGTAGCTTAGATTGTTCTATGTGCAGGCAAGGAGGTCATCTGTCAGCAGTTTTCTAGAGGTGAAGTTCAGAAACAGCAGAGTGGACCCATTTCTTCGATGGATTGGCTAGATAGGCTCAAGCTGTTCTGATTGGTAAAGAGGGAACAGTTTTCTTTGGATATTGGATTGGGTTGATCGCAAAAGTGACTTGCGATAGTTGAGTGTTCTCTCGGTTTGTCAGAGATCTTTCAGGATGTCTTTGAATAGGTTAGTTGTTTGCCTTAGCATCTGAGATTGAGTTTTCATATCGACTAGGATTCCAGGAGTGGTACCGATGGTCCAGCTAGTTGAAGGAGGGTTCCTAGAGAGAGGTTTTTTTGGGTGAAGCAGATCAGGATATCATGGAATTTCTGAGTTTTCTCTTTATGGATCTGTTGAACCATATTTCTGGGATGTGTTGTTCGGTTTGTGCTCGTGTGAATCATCAGCATTTTCATCTACTCCAGATCAGAGTTGTGCAGCGGAAGCAGTTTGGGAGTGCATCTGTTTTATCTTTTCGGATAGGAAAAGTAATTTCAGTCTTCTGATGTTTGAGGAGTAGAGTTTGTGTTCTTGTTTGTGAGTGGATCATTTTGATGAGTTGTTTTTTGAGGCATCAGCGAAGGTTGAGCTGATCGGTAGGGATGAAGACAGCCCAGGATCGTCATATGAGTTTTGTGGATAAGAGATGGAGGAATTTGGATGTCGAAGTTGGGAATTTGATTTTGGGTAAGTTTTCTCCGATCGAAGGAGCTTTAAGTTTGGTAAGACTGGGAAGTCAGCTCCGAGGTATCTTGGATCTTTTCTGTGTTTGTAAGCATAAGTGTTTGGTCTTCTGGAGTGAATTGTCAGTTTGGATAACTGGGATTCGATGTGTTTCACGTATCTCTGAGGGAGTACGTGTATGATCCATCTTTGGTTTTGGAACCAGCAGTTCTTGAGGTTTGGTTGTTGAGTCAGACTTGTCTATAGTCTGATATCTTGTCTAGTTTTGTAGATCTAGATGAGTAGGAGCTCTATAGCTTAGTAGTATAGATTGTTTGAGTTCTGTAGGGCGAGTATTCCAGTATTTTTACTTGGGAAACTCTAGGAAATTCTATCCTGATTTTGTCTGGATAGTTAGATTTGTTTGATTGGATGAGTTGTTTGCTATGGTTGTTAGCATATGATTAATATATGCTTTTGTTTTTAAAATTAAATCATTAATGAGATTATTAAATTACCTTTGTTTTAAATTTCGAGGACGAAATTCTTTTAAGGGGGGAGGAATGTGATATCCTGGAATTTTGGTAATATCAATTTAATAATCTGTATTAAAATTTAAATTGATTTGATAAATTTTGTTGATAAATTTAAATTGATCTAATAATCTTCTTTTAAATAAATATTTAATTAGTGATTTTATCTTTTTTAAAGCTAATAAATTGTTTTCTATTTATAATGTATATATATTTGTATATATTGTAAATAGAAATCTTTGGTTTGAATTTAATAAATAAATAAATCTTGTTTTCAAATTCTAATATATTTTGGTAATTTGGAAATTATGATTTAATTTAAAATGTATAGTTTTAAAATATTTAAGATAAATGTTTAATTGATTTGAATTATATCTTAGCTTAAGTTTAAGATTAATTAAAAGGTTTGTTATAAAATATTGTTTAATAAATATGATATATTAATTCATTTAATAATAATAGGAATGTATAATCTCTTTTATAAATCATTTAAACTTGACAAATTGTTATTTTCAAATAACATTATTAATGTATTGTTTTATATATAAATATAAATAGATTTTAAAATAGAAGTGTTATTTTCAAATTAAATATGTTGTTATATATGTATATATAACTTGATGTTAAAGTTGGATTTTAAAGATATTGGTATAAGATGTTATTTGTATATATAAAAATAGTTTTATTTTATTTTCTCTAAAAAGTAATTCATAAGAATAAAGTTTTAACTTAAAAATAAAATATGAATATAAAGTAAATGTTTGATACTTAATCTTTAAAAAGAAATAAAAATAAGTATAGAAATAAATATGAAAGGGAAAATATATGTTTATGTAAGCACTTAAGTGAACGCTTAAGGAAATTCTAAAGATATAGTCTATAGGAATGCATGTTGATGCAAGGCTGCAAAGCAAAGGGGAAAGAAATATACATATTCATGTTTGTACAGGAAATATAGGATAACTATGTATACTTGAAAGGAAAAAAAATATATACAATCATAAGTACATACGAGACAAGTGAAAGGATAAATATTTGTAGACATAAGGGACATTGATATTAAATGCTAGCATCTCTAGTACACATATGGGATCATATCAGCCTCCAAAGGAAATAAAAATCTCTGAACATTTTTGTACCTGAAAAATAAACAATCCTGTAAACTCTTTTCTATATCTTCCCTATCTCTTTTCGTTCATTAAGAAGACTTAGCATTCCAGAAAATACATTACAACTGAAGCTTCATTTCAACTCAACCTAAATAACAATTCAACTCAACAAACATGAAGATCAAAGAAAGATTTTTGCTAGCATTTTCACAAGCTATTTCAAAAATGTGCTATGTTCTGCCTTCTCAAATCTGTGAGTAACATTTAATTTAAAAAAAGTTTAAGTATAAATCTGATTGCATGTGAATCTCTAAAGCAAAGAATGTTTGTGTGTATATAAATTTTCTATGAATATTTGGATGATAGATGTGTGCATGCCTGTAAACAACCCATGACATCTCTATTCCAGTTTAAAATTTAAGTTTTGATTTAAATTCAGGATCTCTTGATCTAATGGCTGTTAGGACTTAGGATATAAACAAGAATTGTTTGTTTCATCATTGATCAATGTTTAAATTTTAATTAAGTTAAAGTAAAACTTGGAAAGTCTCTGGAAATCAAAACAACAGTGAAAACTTAATATTAGTGGAAATTCAAACACTTTAATTTATTATTTCAGGTATCTAATCTAAAACATTAACCAAAAACTTGATTTTTAAAAGAGGAATCAAATCTTTTATTTGAGTTTTTAGTTTGCATTGCTGGGTTGAACAGAAAATGGGAATTGGGTAGTTTCTAGTGATCTCTGTAGTCCGGGAGGAAGGAATTCTTTCTGGCGTTAGTACGATGATCGGAGAATAAGGGAAAATTGCCAGCAAGTTGATTTTAGTACGGTGGAAGTGGTGGTTGTCTTTTCTTTTCTGGAACCCTAGTTTTAGGCTTGGTCGAAATCTAGGTTGCCACGGCATCTCTGGTGGTTCGAGTTCCACCAAACTCTAGGGATTTGTAGAGGGAAGGCTGGCGAATGCGATGCTGGAAGGTCGGGTACTTCGTTGGTCGGAGATTCGAGAACAAGGTGGTTTCCAGGTGTGGATGGATGTTCCGGTTTTGGAGCTTGAAGCTCGATTTCGATTTCGAGTTGTTGTCGAAATCTGGTGATCGGGTTTTGGTTTGAGGATGATCGTCGACTTGTGAGGGTCACCGTGGATGGTCGGAAGGGGGTGGTTGGCCGGTGCATGTGCACGGTGTATTTTTTTGTACCTGTGAAGCTTGGGTTTGAAGCAGTGAAGAGTACTCGAGTTTTTCTCGAGTGGATTTGGTGTTTTGCTCGGAGTAATTAGGAGTTTGACTCGGAGCATTTGAGGGTTGTCTCCGGTATAAATTGTTATGTTACAGGTTTTAAAACCTGTCTGGTTTTCAGATTTTAAAAATGATTTAAAATTTGAAAATAGGATTTAAACAAAGTTTAAAATCAAATTTTTAGATATGGATTCAAATCTAAATTTGAATCCAGTTTTGAAATAAATTAAGTTTTATAAAAACTCAAATATTTAAACAACTTTAAATGTTAAAGTATATTTTTAAATGATTTGAATTTTAAAATGAATTTGTTTTAAACCCTTATAAATTTCTTTTATAAGAAAAGTATTTCTTTAACATGTGATTTAAAAGGTTTTTAAATTGTTTAAAACTTAGTTAAAGTTAAATTTGTATTCATTTTTAAATCTTAAACTTTAAAATGAAATTTGAAATAAATTTTGAAAGTATATTGTTTTAAATGTTTTGTTAATGATAATTTAATCATTAATAAGAATAATGTTTATCTTAAAGTTAATTAGAATTTAATGATTTGGATTCATTAAATTATTAAGATAATTAAAAATGGATAATTAATTAATTTAATTAATTAATGATATGGATGATTAATTAAGTAATTAAGAGTTTTAAACTAATTAATTAAGTTTCAAGTTAATTAATTAGGAAAAATTAATTTGGAATTAAGGATCATTAATTTGATAAGATTAGATTTTAAATTAATGAGTAAATATTAATTAATCAAGTAATTAAAGATTAATTAAGTTACAGTTAAAACTTAAATTAATTAAATAATTAGAGGTTAATTAATTGGTTATTAAGGGTAAATTAATTTGTAATTAATATTGATTAATCTAAGTTTAATTACTTAAGAAAAGTAATTAAAGAATTGTTAATAGTTAATGAAGGTCATTAACTTAAGATTATTTAATAATTAATTAATGTGATTAATTTTAATAATCAATTAGATTAATTAATTAAAGATAATCAATTGTGAAATTAGTTAAGTATAATTACTTAATGAATTAATTAAAGGAATTAATTACTTAAGGTAATTAATTAAATAAATTTGATTAGTTTAAGTTAATTAATTAGGTTTAATTAATTTTAATTAATCACTGGATGATTTGATAGGTAATTACTTAATGTAATAAATGAGGTGTAATTACTTAAGGAAGTAATTAATGGTAATTACTGGATGTAATTAATTGAAGATGATTTAAATATGGAAGTAATTTGGATTAAATTACTTATTGTAATTAATCAATGGATTAATTAAGATAATTAATTAAGGAGAAATTTATTTATTTATTTAAGTAATTAAGGGTAGTTAATTACTGAATGGGATTAATCAAGAGTGATTAATAATTATGGTTTAATTAAAGATTAATTACTTAATGTAATTAATTTAATTAGAATAATTAACTAAAAATGTAATTAGGGATCATTAATTTATATAATTAATGATGTAATTAGGGTTGATTATTTAAGATTAATTAATCAATAATAAGTAATTTTGAGTAATTAATTAATGAAATTAATTTAGGATTAATGTAATTAATTTTAGTTAATTAATTAATAGAGTATTAAAGATTAATTACTGTATTTGGTTAAGGATAATTAATTCATGAAATTAATTAAAGGATAATAAATCAAGGGTGATTAATTAAGATGGAAATTAGAGAATGATTAATTAATTTATGGTTATGTAAGCAAGATTTATAATGATGAAGTAATTAATTTAATTTACTTTAAATTAATTAGAGATAAAGTAATTAATTTAATTCATTTTAAATTAATTATAAATGGTGTGATTAATAATCCTTGCTTATGTATGATGGATGATATTGATTTCCTTGAATGATTTGAGATCTCCGATATGAGATAAGTAATGCTATGTGATATGGATGCTTTGGTTGAAGTGTGATGATAATATGGATTATCTATTTGTGATGTGAATTATCTATCTATGATATTGTGAATTATCTATCTGTGTGTATATGGATAATGAATTGAATTATTTTAACTTTATAACAACTTGGTCTTAAAAGATACGTTTTGGATTTCGATGAGACAGGGATCGGGTTTCCAGATTTGGATATCCGAAAACCACATCGATCCAAATTAACGATAGGTCGTGAATCTCAAGTGAAGATGAAGATTCAGTGCAAGGGTTATTGTCGTTAACTCTGAGGGTGTTTCCAATATGAGTGTAACGAGATAATGCCTTCGGTTTCATTCGAACCCGGAACGAACTTGTATGGATTGAATGCTTTCAAAACATCGTCAGGTGGACAATGAGCATTCTAAGTGATGTGTTCTGATAAGGTAATCGTAGCCTCAAGCCTCATCAACCGGGAATGGCTAAAACAGGGGAGGTGCAGCAAGGCTTCGTGGGTAGCACCCACTTGAGAGCGAGATTTTCCCCTGTTTAGATGTCCCTTTTTATTTCGGCTGTGTGGGCAGTTGTGAGCTCCAACGGCTGGGGTTGTCTTGTTCAGGATTGTCTAGTAAGGGATGGTTCCGACTTTGTGTTGCAGGGGGTTGGGAGTGATCCTCGGAACGTTGATCTAGGCTACGTACTGTGACGGGAGGTACCCCAGTAGCCCTGCCATTGTATGGAATCCAATCTCCAATAAGTGATTGCGGATTTGATTGTACCCACTTTGTTGGCTAGTATGATGGAATTTAATCATGTAACAATTTCAGCTATTTCTTATTTACTTGAAAACCCTAGACCTATTATAATATCACCGGATTTCCTATCAAATGTTTGGTTAGCGTAAGGTAAAAACTTTTCCCTGTTTATGTGCGGGAAGTCTTACGTGATACCTTTTGTTTTCCAATGATTTTCGAAGTTAAGCAACTTTAACCTATTACTCACACCAGACCCATGTCTGACCCGGAGTTTATTCTGTTTTTTCTTAGACTCTCGGGTACCCAAATTTTTATGAGTAGCCAAGAGATTCAGGTTAGCTTTGATGAATTGTGGAGGAGCAATGTAGCAGGAGGCTTCAGCGTTATAGATATATAGTGTTCCGCTGTGTTGGTATCTTTATGTTGTATTTGAGTTGTATTGAGTTGTATTAACTAGACAGGTGTTTATAACTGTCTAGTATGTGATGCATTATCTGTGTAACTCTGATTGATGTTGTATACTATGTAATACTTATGTGATTAATATAATTTATTCGTTTCGCTGTTGAGATTCTGATGTTGTTTCTTCTTTCTTCTTTATCTTTTCTCTTTTCTATCCCTTTCTTTCTTAAAGATGATGCGACTTTCTGGTGATAGAAAGTTGGGTCGTCACAGTTGGTATCAGAGCGCTAGGTTGAGTGAATACTTAGGCTTTGGAGTGATTTCTTTTCTTGAGAGAGCGTACTTGTAATTTTGATATATATATATATTTCTACCTATTTGTTGGGTTACCTGTTCGGGTTTTCCAATATAAGTTATAAGGGTAGATGGGGTAGTGGTGTGTGTACCACGACTACCAATGGATGGAGTTTGTTGAGGTTGGAGGTGTATCTGCCGAGACTGTAGACCCAATACTGTCTCAAGTGAATTTTTGTGGTGTAAGGATTTCACCAATCTCTGAAGGAAACCTGTTAGGGTTCAGAGTCCATTTTTGAAGTGCAAGTTTGGATGAGTAGAATTTGGATTCTGAGCAGAAGCTAGTGATGGTATCTTAGTACTCGGGAAGTAGTAGTTGTGTGATGATATGCAGTGACTATGGGTATCTCCGAAGATGTTTCTTTGGGGCAAGGTTAAGGAAGTGTGTCTGCATCGGTGTTGAGGGTGAGTTCAGCTGGGTGTTTGTGTTTGGCTTTGAGGCCTGAGTTTCTCGAGGAGTTTTGGATTAGGAAGTCTTTGGCATCAGTGGCGGTGTCGCAGCTCAGATTGTTCTATGTGCAGGCAAGGAGGTCATCTGTCAGCAGTTTTCTAGAGGTGAAGTTCAGAAGCAGCAGAGTGGACCCATTTCTTCGATGGATTGGCTAGATAGGCTCAAGCTGTTCTGATTGGTAAAGAGGGAACAGTTTTCTTTGGATATTGGATTGGGTTGATCGCAAAAGTGACTTGCGATAGTTGAGTGTTCTCTCGGTTTGTCGGAGATCTTTCAGGATGTCTTTGAATAGGTTAGTGGTTTGCCTTAGCATCTGAGATTGAGTTTTCATATCGACTAGGATTCCAGGAGTGGTACCGATGGTCCAGCTAGTTGAAGGAGGGTTCCTAGAGGGAGGTTTTTTTTTGGGTGAAGCAGATCGGGATATCATGGAATTTCTGAGTTTTCTCTTTATGGATCTGTTGAACCATATTTCTGGGATGTGTTGTCCGGTTTGTGCTCGTGTGTATCATCAGCATTTTCATCTACTCCAGATCAGAGTTGTGCAGCGGAAGCAGTTTGGGAGTGCATCTGTTTTATCTTTTCGGATAGGAAACTTAAGTTCAGTCTTCTGATGTTTGAGGAGTAGAGTTTGTGTTCTTGTTTTTGAGTGGATCATTTTGATGAGTTGTTTTGTGAGGCATCAGCGAAGGTTGAGCTGATCGGTAGGGATGAAGACAACCCAGGATCATCAGATGAGTTTTGTGGATAAGAGACGGAGGAATTTGGATTTCGAAGTCGGGAATTTGATTTTGGGTAAGTTTTCTCCGATCGAAGGAGCTTTAAGTTTGGTAAGACTGGGAAGTCAGCTGAGGTATCTTGGATCTTTTCTGTGTTTGTAAGGATAAGTGTTTGGTCTTCTGGAGTGAATTGTCAGTTTGGATAACTGGGATTCGATGTGTTTCACGTATCTCTGAGGGAGTACGTGTATGATCCATCTTTGGTTTTGGAACCAGAAGTTCTTGAGGTTTGTTAGTGAGTCAGACTTGTCTATAGTCTGATATCTTGTCTAGTTTTGTAGATCTAGATGAGTAGGAGCTCTGTAGCTTAGTAGTATAGATTGTTTGGGTTCTGTAGGGCGAGTATTCCAGTATTTTTACTTGGGAAACTCTAGGAAATTCTATCCTGATTTTGTCTGGATACTTAGATTTGTTTGATTAGATGAGTTGTTTGCTATGGTTGTTAGCATATGATTAATATATGCTTGTGTTTTTAAAATTAAATCATTAATGAGATTATTAAATTACCTTTGTTTTAAATTTCGAGGACGAAATTCTTTTAAGGGGGGAGGAATGTGATATCCCGGAATTTTTTGCAATATCAATTTAATAATATGTATTAAAATTTAAATTGATTTGATAAATTTTGTTGATAAATTTAAATTGATCTAATAATCTTCTTTTAAATAAATATTTAATTGGTGATTTTATCTTTTTGAAAGCTAATAAATTGTTTTCTATTTATAATGTATATATATTTGTATATATTGTAAATAGAAATCTTTGGTTTGAATTTAATAAATAAATAAATCTTGTTTTCAAATTCTAATATATTTTGGTAATTTGGAAATTATGATTTAATTTAAAATGTATAGTTTTAAAATATTTAAGATAAATGTTTAATTGATTTGAATTATATCTTAGCTTAAGTTTAAGATTAATTAAAAGGTTTGTTATAAAATATTGTTTAATAAATATGATATATTAATTCATTTAATAATAATAGGAATGTATAATCTCTTTTATAAATCATTTAAATTTGACAAATTGTTATTTTCAAATAACATTATTAATGTATTGTTTTATATATAAATATAAATAGATTTTAAAATAGAAGTGTTATTTTCAAATTAAATATGTTGTTATATATGTGTATATATATATATATATAACTTGATGTTAAAGTTGGATTTTAAAGATATTGGTATAAGCTGTTATTTGTATATATAAAAATAGTTTTATTTTATTTTCTCTAAAAAGTAATTCATAAGAATAAAGTTTTAACTTAAAAATAAAATATGAATATAAAGTAAATGTTTGATACTTAAACTTTAAAAAGAAATAAAAATAAGTATAGAAATAAATATGAAAGGGAAAATATATGTTTATGTAAGCACTTAAGTGAACGCTTAAGGAAATTCTAAAGATATAGTCTATAGGAATGCATGTTGTTGCAAGGCTGCAAAGCAAAGGGGAAAGAAATATACATATTCATGTTTGTATAGGAAATATAGGATAACTATGTATACTTGAAAGGAA
The DNA here is from genome assembly GCA_030737815.1 of Allium fistulosum. NCBI lineage: Eukaryota > Viridiplantae > Streptophyta > Magnoliopsida > Asparagales > Amaryllidaceae > Allium > Allium fistulosum. The sequence goes on from CM060906.1 coordinate 573,068,601, forward strand.
AAAAAAATATACAATCATAAGTACATATGAGACAAGAGAAAGGATAAGTATTTGTAGACATAAGGGACATTGACATTAAATGCTAACATCTCTAGTACACATATAGGATCATATCAGCCTCCAAAGGAAATAAAAATCTCTGAACATTTTTGTACCTGAAAAATAAACAATCCTGTAAACTCTTTTCTATATCTTCCCTATCTCTTTTCTTTCATTAAGAAGACTTAGCATTCCAGAAAATACATTACAACTGAAGCTTCATTTCAACTCAACCTAAATAACAATTCAACTCAACAAACATGAAGATCAAAGAAAGATTTTTTCTAGCAGTTTCACAAGCTATTTCAAATATGTGCTCTGTTCTGCCTTTTCAAATTTGTGAGTAACATTTAATTTAAAAAAAGTTTAAGTATAAATCTGATTGCATGTGAATCTCTGAAGCAAAGAATGTTTGTGTGTATATAAATTTCCTATGAATATTTGGATGATAGATATGTGCATGCCTGTAAATAACCTATGACATCTCTGTTCCAGTTTTAAAATTTAAGTTTTGATTTAAATTCAGGATCTCTTGATCTAATGGCTGCGAGGACTAAGGATATAAACAAGAATTGTTTGTTTCATCACAGATCAATGTTTAAATTTTAATTAAGTTAAAGCAAAACTTGGAAAGTCTGTGGAAATCAAAACAACAGTGCAAACTTAATATTAGTGGAAATTCAAACACTTTAATTTATTATTTCAGGTATCTAATCTAAAACATTAACCAAAAACTTGATTTTTAAAAGAGGAATCAAATCTTTTATTTGAGTTTTTAGTTTGCATTGCTGGGTTGAACATAAAATGGGAATTGGGTAGTTTCTGGTGATCTCTGTAGTCTGGGAGGAAGGAGTTCTTTCTGGTGGTAGTACGATGATCGGAGAATATGGGAAAATTGCCGGCAAGTTGATCTGAGTACGGTGGAGGTGGTGGCTGTCTTTTCTTTTATGGAACCCTGGTTTTAGGATTGGACGAAATCTAGGTTGCCACGGCGTCTCTGGTGGTTCGAGGTCCACCAAACTCTGGGGATTTGTAGAGGGAAGGCTGGCGAAGGCGCTGCTGGAAGGTCGGGTACTCCGGTGGTCGGAGATTCGAGAACGAGGTGGTTTCCAGGTGTGGATGGATGTTCCAGTTTTGGAGCTTGAAGCTCGATTTCGATTTCGAGTTGTTGTCGAAATCTGGTGATCGGGTTTTGGTTTGAGGATGATCGTCGACTTGTGAGGGTCACCGTGGATGGTCGGAAGGGGGTGGTTGGCCGGTGCATGTGCACGGTGTATTTTTTGTACCTGTGAAGCTTGGGTTTGAAGTAGTGAAGAGCACTCGAGTTTTTCTTGAGTGGATGTGGTGTTTTTCTCGGAGTAATTAGGAGTTTGACTCGGAGCATTTGAGGGTTGTCTCGGGTATAAATTGTTATGTTACAGGTTTTAAAACCTGTTTGGTTTTCAGATTTTAAAAATGATTTAAAATTTGAAAACAGGATTTTAAACAAAGTTTAAAATCAAATTTTTAGATATGGATTCAAATCTAAATTTGAATCAAGTTTTGAAATAAATTAAGTTTTCTAAAAACTCAAATATTTAAACAACTTTAAATGTTAAAGTATATTTTTAAATGATTTGAATTTTAAAATGAATTTGGTTTAAACCCTTATAAATTTCTTTTATAAGAAAAGTATTTCTTTAACATGTGATTTAAAAGGTTTTTAAATTGTTTAAAACTTAGTTAAAGTTAAATTTGTATTCATTTTTAAATCTTAAATTTAAAATGAAATTTGAAATAAATTTTGAAAGTAAATTGTTTTAAATGTTTTGTTAATGATAATTTAATCATTAATAAGAATAATGTTTATCTTAAAGTTAATTAGAATTTAATGATTTGGATTCATTAAATTATTAAGATAATTAAAAATGGATAATTAATTAATTTAATTAATTAATGATATGGATGATTAATTAAGTAATTAAGAGTTTTAAACTAATTAATTAAGTTTCAAGTTAATTAATTAGGAAAAATTAATTTGGAATTAAGGATCATTAATTTGATAAGATTAGATTTTAAATTAATGAGTAAATATTAATTAATCAAGTAATTAAAGATTAATTAAGTTACAGTTAAAACTTAAATTAATTAAATAATTAGATGTTAATTAATTGGTTATTAAGGGTAAATTAATTTGTAATTAATATTGATTAATCTAAGTTTAATTACTTAAGAAAGGTAATTAAAGAATTGTTAATAGTTAATGAATGTCATTAACTTAAGATTATTTAATAATTAATTAACGTGATTAATTTTAATAATCAATTAGATTAATTAATTAAAGATAATCAATTGTAAAATTAGTTAAGTATAATTATTTAATGAATTAATTAAAGGAATTAATTACTTAAGGTAATTAATTAAATAAATTTGATTAGTTTAAGTTAATTAATTTTAATTAATCACTAGATGATTTGATAGGTAATTACTTAATGTAATAAATGAAGTGTAATTACTTAAGGAAGTAATTAATGGTAATTATTGGATGTAATTAATTGAAGATGATTTAAATATGGAAGTAATTTGGATTAAATTACTTGGTGTAATTAATCAAGGGATTAATTTAGATAATTAATTAAGGAGAAATTAATTTATTTATTTAAGTAATTAAGGGTAGTTAATTACTGAATGGGATTAATCAAGAGTGATTAATAATTATGGTTTAATTAAAGATTAATTTCTTAATGTAATTAATTTAAATAGAATAATTAACTAAAAATGTAATTAGGGATCATTAATTTATATAATTAATGATGTAATTAATGGTTGATTATTTAAGATTAATTAATCAATAATAAGTAATTTTGAGTAATTAATTAATGAAATTAATTAAGGATTAATGTAATTAATTTTAGTTAATTAATTAATAGAGTAATTAAAGATTAATTACTGTATTTGGTTAAGGATAATTAATTTGTGAAATTAATTAAAGGATAATAAATCAAGGGTGATTAATTAAGATGGAAATTAGAGAATGATTAATTAATTTATGGTTATGTAAGCAAGATTTATAATGATGAAGTAATTAATTTAATTGACTTTAAATTAATTAGAGATAAAGTAATTAATTTAATTCATTTTAAATTAATTATAAATGGTGTGATTAATAATCCTTGCTTATGTATGATGGATGAAATTTATTCCCTTGAATGATTTGAGATCTCAGATATGAGATAAGTAATGCTATGTGATATGGATGCTTTGGTTGAAGTGTGATGATAATATGGATTATCTATTTGTGATGTGAATTATCTATCTGTGATATTGTGAATTATCTATCTGTGTGTATATGGATAATGAATTGAATTGTTTTAACTTTAAAACAACTTGGCCTTAAAAGATACGTTTTGGATTTCGATGAGACCGGGATCAGGTTTCCAGATTTGGATATCCGTAAACCACATCTATCCAAATTAACGATAGGTCGTGAATCTCAAGTGAAGATGAATATTCAGAGTGCAAGGGTTATTGTCGTTAACTCTGAGGGTGTTTCCAATATGAGTGTAACGAGATAATGCCTACGGTTTCGTTCGAACCCGGAACGAACTTGTATGGATTGAATGCTTTTGAAACATCGTCAGGTGGACGATGAGCATTCTAAGTGATGTGTTCTGATAAGGTAATCGTAGCCTCAAGCCTCATCAACCGGGAATGGCTAAAACAGGGGAAGTGCAGCAAGGCTTCGTGGGTAGCACCCACTTGAGAGCGAGATTTTCCCCTGTCTAGATGTCCCTTTTTATTTCGGCTGTGTGGGTAGTTGTGAGCTCCTCTACTGGGGTTGTCTTGTTCGGGATTGTCCAGTAAGGGATGGTTCCAACTTTGTGTTGCAGGGGGTCGGGAGTGATCCTCGGTATGTTGATCTAGGCCACGTACCGTGACGGGCGTTACCCCAGTAGCCCTACCATTGTATGGAATCCAATCTCCAATAAGTGGTTACGGATTTGATTGTATTACCCACTTTGTTGGCTAGTATGCTGGAATTTAATCATGTAACAATTTCAGCTATTTCTTATTTACTTGAAACCCCTAGACCTACGTGATACCTTTTGTTTTCCTATGATTTTCGAAGTTAAGCAACTTTAACCTGTTACTCACACCAGACCCATGTCTGACCCGGAGTTTATTCTGTTTTTTCTTAAACTCTCGGGTACTCAAATTTTTATGAGTAGTCAAGAGATTCAGGTTAGCTTTGATGAATTGTGGAGGAGCAATGGAGCTGGAGGCTTCAGCGTTATAGATATATAGTGTTCCGCTGTGTTGGTATCTCTGTGTTGTATTTGAGTTGTATTGAGTTGTATTAACTAGACAGGTGTTTATAAATGTCTTGTATGTGATGTATTATATGTGTAACTCTGATTGATGTTGTATACTATGTAATACTTATGTGATTAATATAATTTATTTGTTCCGCTGTTGAGATTCTGATGTTGTTTCTTCTTTCTTCTTTATCTTTTCTCTTTTCTATCCCTTTTTTTCTTAAAGATGATGCGACTTTCTGGTGATAGAAAGTTGGGTCGTCACATAATATTTCTATTCCAGTTATCTCCACTCAGCTTTTGCTTTTGTGATAGAGAACTTATGTACCTAGAATTTCCAAATGTATTTGTTTTCAGACTATGGTATTTTGTATCTGTTTGAGACTTTGTATCTAGTTGCTTCATGAACTACTATAGTTATTTTATTCCGCTGCGAGTTATTCTGATATTCTATGTCTATGATTCTGTGATTGATTTTATTTGCCCCAAAATTTATTAACAATCTATCGTTTTGAATTATTCAAGTTTGACATGTGTGGATTTATTGTCGATTTGAATGGTCCAAAATGGCGGGATGTTACATAAAATCATTTTAAAATTTTTTTTACCAAATTAAATAGTTCATAGAAAAGCTGAAAATGTAATTGAAGAACGTTTTCCGAAATTTCGACCTTTCGACGCCGGAAAGTTGTCGAGAGTGTATTTCGTCTTTGTGCACTATACATACATATATATAAGAGTTAATTAACTAAATAATAATATACTTAGAAGTAAATTATCTTATGTTAATTTGGATTAGTAAATGATGTGACAAGACGTAGTTTTAAAAATAATAATCTTATATATAACTATATATATTCCTCTCTTGTCACATCTTAGATTTTTAATCATTAACCATAATTATCTCTTATCACATCTTATTTAATTAATAATTTAACTTATATATTTATATATAAATAAAGTGATATGACTAAACATAATAATTATATATATATATATAAAGTGATGTGCCGAAACATAATAACATATATATATATAAAGAAAGTGATGTGACTAAACATAATAATTATATATATATATATAAAGAAAGTGATGGGACCAATCATAATAATTATATATATAAGAGTGATGTGACTAAACATAATTATATATATATATATAAAGGGTGACTCGACAAAATGATGTGGTGAAATCTTGCTTATAAATAGCCAATATGTTTCTCCATTTTTCCTCCTCTTTCCACCAACCTTTTCTTCCTTATTTCAAACTCAAATGGAGTTTTTTTTGAAACCGTGTGAAATTTTAGTGGCTACAATATTCTAGTTGACCACCTTTTCAAATTTCTAACATAGCTATGTCAAAACACTAATTCTTTACAGAGCAATTTTTGAGCTCAGAATTTAAATTCCGAAAATGGTCCATCTTCTTTGGACCATAACTTCTTCAAAGAAAATCAAAAATGAGTGTCTCTTTTTTTGAAATAATAGAGAAAAGAAATTTCAATAACTTTCACTTTGAGTGCTTTCCAGAATTCCATGAGTAGTAGCCGAAAAATCAGTTGCAAAATGACCTATTTTCGGGTTTATTATTGAGAATTTGATGTTTATCCGAAGTCGCTCCACCTTACCAAAACAAGTCTCACTTCCCATTCCCTTTAAGTCCGAGCCTACCTAGTGCATTTATGGTTCAAGACTCCATCTTGTTGCTTGGGAATGGAAATGTTATATCATACTCTAATTTAGCGAGAATTTGGATTGCTTTCAGTGAGTAAATTATTAACTTTTTAGGAAAGATCTTACCTTTATATATTTGTTGGTTATACACACACACACACACATATATATATATATGATGTTGTGTTTGGATTATGATATGGCTTGGATGTTTTGTGTATGTTCTAACTTGTAGTTTAGCATTTGATTTGAGATTGATGGTTAGGTGATGTGTTTGGATATGATGTGGTGATTTTACTACAATATGATGATGATGTGATTTGGTATCTTTAATGTATGCTCAGATTATGGTTGAATGTTATGGAAGATAGGAACTTGAGTTGTTAAGGGACTTGAGATCCATTTTTAAAATCTAATCGTTTACTAGTTTTGAGTTAGTAAATGTTTTGTTTTAATTCTAACTCGGGTTAAGGTTTTCAAAAGTGGAAATTAGGGAGGCATCCCTATCATACTTTCATATTGTAAAGCGGGTCCCTGTCAAAGTTTCATTGTAAAGCGGGTCCCTGTTTTCTGGAAACGAAGAAAAATTATTGCTGAAATGTCAGCAACTTTTATAAATAAGTGCTGATATTTCAGCAACTATCTGTGTCAAAGTTTTATTGTAAAAACAAAGAAAAATTATTGCTGAAATGTCAGCAACTTTTATAAATAAGTGCTGATATTTCAGCAACTTTCATAAACTGTGTTCACAGTGTACATAAATGTTGCTGAAATATCAGCAACTTTTATAAATAAGTGTTGATATTTCAGCAACTTTCATACACTATGTTCACAGTGTACAGAAATGTTGCGGAAATGTCAGCAACTTTTATGAAATGTTGCATCATGCTCTGCAATAATCGTGAATAAAAAACAGGGACCTAATTTACACTGAAATTTAGTGAAGGACTTTTCGTGAATTTTGAAACTTAATAAGGACCTGTGCCAAAAGTACCCTTTTCAAAAAACCTTTTCTTTTATGTATTAAAAAGTAATCCAAAGCAAGGTTAAAATTTTAGATGGTAACTTAGAGAAGTAATTCTTAGTTATTGTGTAGTGACCTACCTTTTTGGACGGTTTAAATCGACGATAAACCACACATGTCAGACTCAAACTATTCAAAAGGGCAGATTGATATGGGTAAATAAGAAAAAGTAGAGAAAGAAAGAAACAAAACACAGAATCTCACAGCGGAATGACAAAATATAATAATCAAATAAACAATTATGAAGCCTTTTTTCAAATAACCTTTGATTACAATTTTACAATACAGAATCAGAGTTACATACTCCAGAAATAAATAAGAATGCATTGGAATAACATAATGCAGTATTATGAATATAATAAATAGTAATAGTACTAAATCCTTGTCTTCGTCCTACAAAAGCAGTCTTCGATACACTGTAAAGCTCAGACTGACCCGAGCGAATTGAAAAGACAAAACACTCGAGTCAGAACTAAAAGATCTTATGTAAGTTAAATCAATAGTAAATAAATATGAGTGTAATGGCGTCAGACATGTTTACGGGTTTTGACATCTCTTATCCAGTGTCTAACGTGAGTGCAATAACTTAAGAGATGTTCGGGATTTCCATCTCCTAAGGATCCGTTAAATTATCTACATACATAGTACAATATGCTATTATAATAATGTCTACTGTAAAGTAAAGTATTAAAATAGCGTTAAGGCATTACCCATATCCCCCTTAACACATTTTATATATTCCCATAGTCTATACAGTACCGTAAGCTCCTCCGTGAGGTTTACTCAAAGGGCACTCCATAGGTATGGTACAAACCAAACTCGTAGAAGGCGCGATAGGGCATGTGAACATGGCACTCGAGGCAATGCTAGGGTAGGACTCTACCGTTTTGCAGAACCGGGTTGGTGGTAACGCATAGCCGCTACTAACACCCACCTCGGAACACACTCCCATAATCAAAATCGAGGGTGACCACTAAATCAATCACAGTCATAATATGGTATCGAAGAAGCATGTCCGATCAGAGGAATGACCTCACTTGGCCCAGGTATAGCACATGTTTTAGTCACATCTAAGCTGACTCACATGAGTCAGGGTCACGTAAATACCTCATACAGAATCGTTCGCCAAACCATCCTACTTCATTTCTGGAATCTCCACCACGTACACAGTTGTTAAAGTGGTTTTCGGTATTGGCAGAGAGTATGACAATATCTGATCCGGTCTCTTTAACAACCAAACGCTTATTTCACACCGGATGGTTCTTTTACATTTCCAAAACTGATTTATAATTTATATCAAAATATCATATTCACAAAACCATATCATCTTCGAAATCATATTTACTTTTGAAATTATATCACATTTGAAATCATATCACTTTCGAATTCATATTTCCAAAAATAGATTAAATCCTCATTTAAAATCATCATATTCCTCAAATATGTCACTTAAATCCCTACTTATGTTATAACATCATTTAACCGTATTCTACTTAAAAATCAAGGATTTAAATATAAAACAACCACTTTACAAAACCTGAAATTCAGAAAATAGTTTAGATAGCTTAAAATAGTTTTAAAAATAGTTTAAGATAGTTTAAAATAGATTAAAACAGATTAATATAGTTTAAAATAGATTAAAATGGATTAATATAGTTTAAACAGATTAAAACAGATTAATTTAATTTAAATTAGATTAAAATAGTTTAATATAGCTTAAAATAGATTTAAATAGATTAAATAGATTTAAAATAGATTAAAATGGGTTAAAATACTTTAAATAGATTTAAAATAGATTAAAAACTTTAGAATTTCGATTTAAACCAACTTACAATTCCAACCTTCAAACTTGGATTTTCAAAGTAATTCAATTTATATAAATCAATTTCCATCAAAATATCATTTAATCCAATTCAAGATTTAAGGGTTTTAAAATCGTTTAATTTAACCAATCTGATGTCCGTATATAGTTTTCTACCCTATGGTCAAGTGATACAGATATTTATCATTTCAATCCGCAAAAGTTTAAATTTATGGGTATATATTATTTTAACCCGCAATGATAAATTCCAAATCAGTGAAAATCGCTTGGGTTTATCATTTCAACGCATAACGGTTGTCTCCTATTCTATATGATCATTCGAGTATGTATCATTTTAGCCCATAGGGATTTTCTAACAATAACTAAGGGAACTTGTAGTGTTATAACAGTATAAATATAACATCAAATCATCAAATATCAATAATTAAACATACATCACAATCATCACCCAAATCAACCAATAAACATCAATAGATAACTGATTATCATTAACAGGTATTAAATTGACAATTAAATTCAATATTAAATTAAATGATGATTAAATGCAATAAAAGTTAAATTTAACTAGAATGACAATTTAAATATACCATACATCAACCAATCAATTCCAAATCACATCATAAATTCAATTTAACTAACATAAGATAATTTAATAGTTGTGAGTGAGTTAAAACACTCACTTTATGGATTTCCCTTTTCTAGTCGGATTTGGATCCGCTACTACTTCCTCCTTTTGATTTGTTTCCTTGCTATCTTAATCTTTTATTTTTTTATAGAAAGTTATGAAAGGGACAGAGAAGTTTGTATAGATCTAGATTTGAAGAAAAGGGTTTGGAAAAAGAAGAATGTTTGGAAAAGAAGAAGAAAATTTAAAGAAGATGAAGAATTGAAAATGAAAAGGAAGCTTTGAAAAAGAAGAAGAAGATTTGAAGAATACGAATAAGAAAAGGGAAGCTTTGAAAAAAAAGAAGGAGATTTGAGGAAGAAGAAAAAATGAAGGAGGAGGAACATGAAGAGAGAGAGAAAAAAAGAGATGGAAGTTTGTTTGGAGGAATGAAGCTACAGAAGATGAGATTTGAAAAATAAAATAAGGCTACAGGGATGAAGCTGGAAAAAATGAAAATCTAATAAAGTATATGTAAACAAACTAGTAATTGTAATAAAGTAAGAATATGAACATCCTTAAAATGGTAGTATTGAAATGGGTAAAGTAAAGAATAAATATATGAATAAAGATAGAAATAAATCTTCCGTTCTTTAATATGAAGCTTCAGAAGAAAGAGTTGCTAATGAAAGGAAACTACAAGAACTAATAACGCATGAACAAAATAAACTTTAGAAATGGAGAACAGTAAATGCTTATTAGATGGCATGAAAATTAATTTAGATGTTCACATTAAAAATGGAAAAGGAAAAAGGAAAAAACTTCAGGTCAAGCACTTGAAAGGAACAAACGAACAAATGAGAAACAAATGAAAAGAATGAGGCAATTATTAATTAATAAGAAGCGAATGAGTAGTTTAATAATTAAATGGATGCTCAAATGAAACCTACACGGAGAACTTGAAAATGAAAAGAAAGAGAATGTGGATGTGATAATAAATGCAAAGTAAATGAAGGGACCATTTATATACTATAAACAAACCTTTGGGATCCAAATTCCAAAACTTACTCCTATTAATTCACTTCAACAAACCCAAATATACACATATTTATCATTTAATTCTTTATTAAAACATTCGTTTTACGTTAATATATATGCACAATCCATTAGCGCAATCAATCAATTAACAATCAATCAATCAATTAATCAACCAATCAATCTATTAATTTATTTATGTTACTCAAACAAATTTTATTAATTAATGAATATATATCTACCTATGCATTATAAAATGATTTACTTTACTTTTTTAATTACTGTAACGGTAACATTAATGCAACAAATTTACAAGTTTTAACCATATATGAAATGGAAAATTAAATATACGTGAACATGTGTAATTAATGTACAATTGTTAATTAAAGGTAATTCTAATTGATTCCACAACATTTACACAACCATGAACCCTCTGATATATTTTAAAAAATTGGATATTAATGTGTGTGTGTGTGTGTATTATTCTAAAGTTCAATTTTTTTCCAAAATCATACTTATTCAAAATGAAAGTTTTATTTTTATACATCTTAAAACATGCAATTATCTTAATTAAAATGTTCATTCCATATTGACACAAAATGCAAATTTCTATATTAACTCATTCATTACTATTTCATTTATGTTTCCTTTTAATTGAAACATTTCGATTAATCTAATTCCAATACTAATTTCAAAAAATTCTAATTATAAACACTGTTTTCTTTTCATTTATACCAATTCAAACATGTTTTATAAAATTTCATACACAACAAAATTTATACACTATTTACAAAGTAAATATTTTATCTTATTGAAAATCAACTTCTCCAAGATGCATTTAAAATAACAAATTATGTTATTTTTTCATTAAAACATTCACTCCATCCTTTATTCAAATTGAACATTTGTTATTCCGGTTAGAAGCAAACATACACTTTATTCTTTTCAAGTCAAAGCTTAATTTTCATTAAAATCTTTATCTTAATTTAATTTAAAATGTAAGTTCTTATGTTGAACTTATTAATTATAATGCACTTGTCCTTTCTTTTCAATTAAAGGATTCCAACAACTATTATTGCAGTTTATATTCAATATTAGACTATTTACTGTTCGTTTCATATTCCAACATTTATTTCTTTAATTATTCCATTCTTATATTAACATCTAATATTACAATCAATCATTACCCTATGGGCATATTTAGCATTGGTTTATATCTTATTACATTAATATTTTCTAATTTCATCTTAATTTACATTAACGTAATATTTAATTACATTTAGTCGCAATTTATTCCAAATTAAATTCAACAGATTGATTAAATAGGTAACATATAACAATTGTCACATTTTCTTACTTTACTCACACTTATAAGTTTATTATCTTCAAATAAATGTCATAACTTCTTACACCACCCTTATTTTTCCCAATTACAATGAATTACATATTATTTCACTAATTAATTATAACATTTAATTTATTCCCTTATTTACCAATTATAACTAATTAAATTTCAATGGATTAATTAACCGTTGTTACAATTTGCCAATTCAAACACATTTCCAAGTTTATTGTTAACTAACAAAACAAATAACTTCACATTGATTTTATCTTCTTATTTACAATTTCTAACCAATGTAATTTTACAATTTATTACAATTATTTGAGATTTCATTCAATTAGTCATTTATTATATTAAATTTACATTATTAAACCCTATTTCTTTATTTACAACCTATAACCAATTTTAACTTTACAACAATTTAAATTAATTGGACATACATTAAAGTAGTTATCAATTATCTTGAATTAACATTTTTAACATTACATTCTAGTTATTTCTTATTAATAAACCACAAATTTTAATTTCTTCCAATATTAAATTACAAAATCTTATTGAATTCAATATTTTGATTATCGAAAATCACGGGTCGTTACATATTGCATCCATAACGATAGTCGTTATGGATACAGTTCGAAAAAGTTCGATTTCTAACTTTAAAGTTTCTTTTTAAAATGATTTGAAAACCTATTTTCGAACATAATTAACAACACATAAGTTAATTATAACTTGATTAAGTATGTCTAATAATTAATTAATTTATTAATTAAGGATAATTATTTATTAATTAATCATTAGTTAGGTTAAGTAATTAGTGACTAATTAGTGATAATTAAATAAGTTATTAAGAAGTTTAATTAATGATTACTTAAGTTAATAAGGGTAATTATTTTATGTAATCAAGTTTAATTATTTTAATTATTATTTAATTAAAGTTTTAAAGTTTAATTATTAATTTACTTCTAATTAATTAAGACTTAACTATGATTTGATTTTGATTATTTAAGATTTAATTAAGCTTTAATTTATATTAAATTATGAGTTAATCATTAAAAGTTATTTTAAACCTTATCGGTTATGTTTTAAGTTGGTTTCTTTCTAAGTGGTTTGATTTTAACCAAAGGATCTTTTACATATGGTATTAAATAGACAAACAATTGTGAATAAGTTAGAATGTGATTGTTTGTGTTGTATGGACGTTCATTAGCAGAATAAAACATCATTCTACTATAGGGTAATTGTTTGGACATGTGTTTAGTAGAATAAATTCCCGTTCTGCTATTAATTGATTGGATTGTTTTGGACATCTATTTATCCGGACAAGTCACCATCCTACTATTATGTTGTTTAGACTTTTTTTTTGAGAAAAATGTGTGATCCTCTGAAAATAGAGGAGAGCACACATGCAACTATATATATCACAATAATAAGGTACTGCCAACATGCCTAGCAGGTAACAAAACTAAATACAAGTATCAAAGAAAAATCAGGTACCCCTAAGATGAGTTCCGGCAAGGCCACCACCCATCACACCCCGATATCGAGTTCTAGCATGGCCACCACCCAATACTAAGGTGTTAGAAGTACCTAGAAACAAAAGAAATGATACTCCATCCATCTGAATCAGAAGCTCTATGCATCACAAAGTAAGAAGGAAGCTCCATGCATATGGATCAGAAGGAATGAAAAAGCATCTACTCTGAAGTGGAACTGAATATGATGCTGAATGGAAGATCTGCTCTGGAGACTCTGTACAAAGGAAGAAGGGCCAAGCAGAAGAATGGATCCTCTTGAAGATAATACGCCACAATGGAGATGAAAGTATCCTGCAACAGTAGTGGAACTGCAAATAATCCTGAGTGGAAAACTCTACTCTGATGGCCTCTCTGCAATCCGTAATCCTACAATCTGAAGACATGAGAACCTGCAAAAAGAGCCTGACACCCTATCACCCATACCTGTATCTGAAGGATGACTAAGGAAAAAGTAAGAATTATACATATATATGTATATTTATATAATTAATATACATATATATGTATAGATGAGGTAGAAAATAAAACCTAAATAAGACTAAACAGAACAAAAACAATAGAATTAAAAAACCTATAAACTAATAAAACCAAAGACAAGAACAATAAATAAAACAAAACTTAAAAGATTCTTATGAATCTTTGATCATAAGTAAGTTATGATTAACATTTAAATCATCATATAAATTTGAAAAAATATTAATGTTAATACTGTTAATGTTAAATATATAATTGTTGTGTTTGAATAAGTTAATATGTCACGTACGGGAATTTTCGACTTTCGAAAATTCGACATCGATACTCACTTTATCGACTGCCGAGCAATCGAGTGCCGGAAACTCCAATAGTGAGGGTTTTAAATAGAAGAAAACAGAAGAAAAGATAGAAGAAGAAGAAAATAGAAGAAAAAGAGAAGGACAGAGAACAACAGAACAACAGAAACCGAATAATAACAGAATCTCACATATCGCAGCGGAACAATATATAATAAATAAACACTAGTCTTTTAAAACAAAGAGCTATATCAGTTTATACATACATCAATCATCAGAGTCAATATACAACAATGGACAGTTATATAACTTGTCCTCATACAGAATACACAGCGGAATAATATATATCAGATACAAATACTACGTCTCGTCATCCAGCTTTCTTCCAAAGCTCCAGAATATCCAGAATATCCTGATAACATAACTCTAGGCTGCCCGTGTGGAAATTAGTGGGCACCCAGAGTTTAGAAGGGAACAATAAACTCCGAGTCAGTCATGGTGACTGGTGTGAGATCGTAAAACAGTTATTTTTCACAAAGAAAATAAAACAAATTCGCAATGCTTTTGGAAAATGAAACTACCATAAGACCTCCCGCCACACACACAATGCAAACGCAGACTTGGAGGAGATTTCTTCTTATGATAGTCAAAGATGCTTACTACGCAAAAATCAAATTCTTTTTGATATTATTATTAGTGCATAGTGTAGAAAACATTTTGAAAGTAGAATATAAATCTTAGCCAGCATAGGTACCATTATAGTATGCTTGCTATAGCTACCATATTAAATGGCAGGTTCTACAACTAAAACCGTACAAGGCTCGTATTGTTTCTTTGGATTTCCAACAAATGGTCAGGCCAAGGAACTTCCTATCCACGATGGGTACGTCCCTGGAATAGACGACCCGAGAAATAACCTAACATTACGGTTAGATCTCTGCCAACACGAGGCCGGGTTACCTCTGCAAAAATAGGTAACTACTGACACGCGTATGCCATCCCCCGATCGTCACCGATCTTCCCGAGGATCCCCGATTCGCAACAAACCACATAGATAATAATAATGCAGTAACCACAGAGGTTAAGTATCTGGGCTCCATACCATGATACCACCTTTATCCAGAAGGAATGACATACACTAAGGGGCGCTACTCCCTAGAACCTTGCCGCATCCTTCCTGTTTCGACCATTTCCGGGGTGTGAGGCTCGACGAAGTCTCGTCCACAAAGCTACGCTTTCTACAAAGTCATGCTTCGGGTCAAACAAATGATCAACCTATGATCACAAAGATATAAGATCAAACAAATGATCATATCACAAATGATCAAACACTGATCATTTCACAGCAACACTCAGTATGCCACGTTACCAAATTGGGAGTATATTGCTGATAAATTTCAACTACATAACCTCTGAGCTCGTACGTCTCAGAGAAGGGTGTTAAGCTAAAAGAATAAATTCTCCGCCACCAACAGAAATGTATTTGAAAGAAATCAGCTTTATATCTCAATTTGTAACGTCAGACACACAATCCATACAAGTCTGTTCCGGGATCGAACAGAACCGAAGGCACTTCTCACAAAGCCCTTGCATATCCGGATAAATTTCTAATCACGTCCGGACTTCCCGTCACTAAGGGTGATAAAACCTCTAAATCGGAGATCAGCCGATGTAGAGTAACTCGACGGTAATCCTTCCGTTTTCAAAAATATCCGGTCTTCAACACCGGTCTTCGAATGCAATTCATAACGACGTATCACATATTCGGAATGGGTTATACGACCCCATGGTCCTTTCCCGGCTAACCCGAATAGTGAGCGATTATTCAAAAATAAGTGTGGCATTTAAATTCATCCAATTCACAACAAATACCTATCTAAAGGTAATTATTGATAGTCGGTTATTTAACTATCAATAAAGATGCGCAACATCATCAGATTCCAAATAATTTTCCCAAATTATTTCATCTTCCAAAATATCTTTACTAGATATAAAATTTCCACACTTCAAAAATAAATCGATATTTATTTTTCTAACCAGTTTCCCTTTCCTTTATAAATTCCATAGTGAATTTATATTTCAAAATATCTACTGATATACGATTTCAAATCGTTTTCAATATTCAATTTTCAATTTATCTTTTCAAAGATAAATTCTCAAAAACATTTCATTTTATTTTGGAAAAGCATTTCCATACTTATTAATAATAAGTACTTCACAAATCTATTTATTTTCAACATTTGAAAATATTCGATATACTTAAATCAAATTTAAGTATAAATTCATTCTTTCAGGAAATCATTTACTATAACCACATTTATTTGAGTCAAAACGAATGTTACGTAAAACATTGTTACAACGACTCAAAATCACTAGTATAGGGATTCGAAATTTAGATAGATATATAAATCCCAATACTATATAAAACATTTCCTTTCGGAAATCATTTACTATAACAACAGTGTTATAGTCCATCATTTCCTTCTTCCTCGAAAACGTCTACTTCAACAATGAATGTTGAAATCTATGGTTTCGATATTTAACACATTTTAAAACATTGTTAAATCGTTTTTCATCTTATTCCAGTAACAATTTCCCAAAACAGATCCATTTTGCTTAATAATATATTCCCTGTCCAAAATCGTGAATATACTTCACTAACCAAATTTCAATCTTTTCTACACATTTATATTTCAAGAATTTTCCACTATCCAAAATTGTGGATAAAATTCCCTTAATAATTTCTATATTAAATTCATCAAATTTGATTGATTTCGAATTTATAAAACAGCGTATAAATTCACCTTTATATTTTCTAACAACTTCGATTTATAAAATTCTCCTTTTATTAACTTCTAAAATTACTTATCAAAATAAGTGATTTCGGATTTATAAACAACGTTTATAAATTCCAATTCTATTTATAAAAACTTCAATACCAAATCAATTTCAATATTGATTTCTAAATTTATTTTCCATCCCAACTCATTTTATATTGACTTTCCAAATTCGTTTCAATTTGCCAATTAAATTTATAGTTGGACTTCCAACTTATTTCCTTTTTAAATAAATTCCTCTTAAAGAAAATAAATCTCTTTATCTTTTTCAAACTATTTAGAAATCCAAGTTTTAATTAAATTCTTCAATTTAAAATCACTATTATACGAAATTCATTTATTTAACATTTTCACTTGATTCTGGAATTAATTCAATAAGATTTCAAAAATCAGCCTTTATTCTTTTCTTCAAATTTATTAAATTTCTAAGATTAAATTTACTTAAAAATTTCTACTTGAATTACAAAAATTCAATTTCGTTTATCTTTGGAATCCAATGATGTTAAAACATCCATTCAGCTAAATTTTAGCTTTCAAACAATTTCCAGATATCAATATGATTAATAGCATCACTATAATCATCCACAGATTCATATCACAATAAAAATAAATTCAATCAATGTGAGGGGTCCAGTTGGATCCCTCCAACCTGTTTCCCTGCATCCAAAGATGTTAGCACAATACCAATTCCGCTCCAGTACGGAATTATCGTGGTATATGGGTTTTATAAAAATCCGCTTACTAACGGCGCAATAGGGTCTCATCCGCTATACGAGGCAGGAAAATCATCAATCCAATATATACATATGCCAATATGTATATATTGCTATATATAGATATATATCCTACTATATCTAATATCACATCCAATAGCAATCAAATCAATCAATAAATAACTGAAAATTCCACTTTCATTTTGAGTGAGAAAAATCTCACCTTAGCTTTTTAATTTGCATTCCATTCCAATCCTTCTTTTGTTTTCTTTGTAGTTTTGACCTTGTATAAATATTTATACGGTTAATTAATAATTGAACTAATCAAACAAATTCTATTATCCATTTCATAATTTTAATCAACCGCTAAATTTATTTAAACTAAAAAATTTTAAATTTAAAACTAAATTTTCTTTCTTTAATTGAAAAATAAATAGTATATACCTATACTTCTTTACTGTTTACATTTAAAATCTACAGATTAATATTTAAACTAACCCATCAATTCATTTTCCCTTTGAAAATTTTAAATTACCAAGTAATTTATAGATTTCAAAAATCTAATTTATACAAACCTTCAAATATTTTAAAATTCATATATATCTATTTTCAAACTTAACTATATATATAATTATTTCTGTTCAATCTATATTATTCCTGTATATAACTTTTGAACATAACAGTAATTTAATTTACTGGAAAATCTTTTCATAAAACAAATCTATTTATTATTATTATTTTTATAAACTCTACAAAACCAAATTCAGTTATTTAAATTAGAGTAATTAAAAAATAAAATACCCATACCTATACTGACGAGTTTGAAAACCAACGAAACCCCCAAAACTACAGAGACAGCCGATCATCACGCGCGCTGCTTGACATCGCGATCCCTTTTTTCGTCGCCTGCCTTGTCGCCGCGGCCACCCAACCGAGCCCAACGCGAAACCGCCTGAAACTGCCATCGTGACCTCCATCAAACTCGAACTCGGGTTCGAGTCCCTTCCACCTTCGAACGCGCGAACTCGAGCCACTGACTGGCCTCGCGAATGATATCTGCCACCACCACAGTTCCCTATCCTTCCCAACCGACCCAAAAACGAGATCGCAAACCCTAGCTACACGACTTCACATTGCCGACACCCAAAACCTCACGACATCGCTTGCGAATCCCCTCGCCTCGACCAGCACTACCGCGATCTCCACCACGAATTCGAGCTCGCGACCGCGCTGCTCCTTCTCGATTTCGCGATGCTATCATGAATCGTGGACGCCGTTGAATTTTTTTGTTGAACGAGATTTCTATCTCGAACTGATTTTGATTTGCCTGGGGTGTGGCCATTGTTTTATTTTCTTTGTTTTCGTTCGAATTGATTTATGAAAGGGGGAGAGGGAACGAGATTTTTCTTTTCTTTGTTCGACACTGTCTGATATTTTAAAACGTATGGGAGAACATGTAACGACCCAGAATTTTTGATAATTAAAATTCGAATATTTAATTGATTTTAAATATTAATAAATGGAATTTAGAAGTCGAATGATTTGTTTTTCGAATATTGGGTTTTATTTGATAATTAAATCGATAAATTAAATAGTGAAATTCCAGAGATAATTGAATATCAAGTTAATATGATTGAAAACGATTTGGAAAATTTTATTTTATCATACTGGAGTTATAGAAAGGTTATAGAACTTTTAAAATTGAATTAAAAGTTGAATTGTGAAAATTGAATATTTTAGTATTTGATTATCGACTGAAAAATAGTCAATTTTTGAACAGTCTCAGAATTGAACGAAACCAGTTCCATTGGATCCGTAATAGTTAGTTATTATCGGATTTCAATTTTCATATCAATCGGAGTTGTCGTTTGACCGTGGCAGCTCGAAACGCATCGATATCGTTTTAATTTTAAATCGTCGAGTTAAAAATAGTCATTTTTCAAACAGTGTCGGATTTTGACGAAACCAGTTTCATCGGATACATAATGTGATATTATTATAAGATTTCAAATTTCGTAATTTTTGGAGTTACCGTTTGTCCGGTACAAATTAAAACGCCTCGAAATCGATTTAAATCGGTTTAATTTAAATTGATCGTTTATTGTCATATTTCACACATACGATCGAATTAGCTTCCGAAACCTGTTCCATTGCGTTCGGAACACGGGGTAAACCTTAGAAACGTCAACCGGCACGTCTCGATAGGAGGTCAAGATTTTGGAGTTGCATTTATCGGAACGATTCGAATTTGAATTTAAATTGAGTATTTATATTAGTCAACCCCAGTTGAAATTATCTCACATCAGCATTTTTCCTTTCAATTCAAACACTGTGGCCTGTTAACTCGAGCAGGCTAACGTCTTCTCTTGTCTCCCTGTCTTTTTTTCTTTAATCACGCAAACAGACCATTTGAAGAGAAAAAAAAATCACTGGGGAAGAAAAAAAAATGGCGAATGAAGACCAGGATAAAACGCGAGTTCGTTCCCCTTTTCAGTTCAAATCCCTTGCCTCTTCATTCTTTGCTACAGATTCAAAATCAAGTTCGAAGAAAAATGAAATGGCCGCACCTCTAAAATTAAACCCAGCTAAAAAAAAAGAGAAAGTCGCTTGCACGATTTCAACCACGTCGTCTCCAGATTTAGGGGTCGCGACATCGCGGTTCGATTTCAAGTCGAGGGGGGCGCGCGCGCGCTCGCGCAGGAGGCTAGGGAGATGCGAGTTCATCGGCAAGTCGAGGGGTGGTTCGCAATGTCTGTTGGGTTTCGTCGAGGGCGGTTGCGTTCTGGGGGTCTCGTACTTGTTCGACGCAGTGGGGCTCGATATGACGAGGTCGTCATTGGAGGAGGGGCGAGTTTCGGTGGCAAACCAGAGGGATGGTATGCCTGATGATCGGTGGCAGTCGCGTGGGTCTAGTCTTCGCGGCGATGAAGAAGCTCCGTTCGACTCGAGTGATGGGAGATGCTGGGTTTGCGCAGTGAGGTATACTGTAAATTATTTTCTTTAAATTATAGATTTATATATATGTATGTATATATAAAGTAGTGTAGAACTACTGTTGTTATTTACTGAAACAGAAAACAAATTTTTAGTAAATTTTATTTATATATATATATATATATAAATACACGCACATATTTTAATATGTATGGGAAAACAGTAAATAAGTATATACGTATAAGATTTTGGAAATATAGAAATTTTAAAATGTGATATTTATATAAAATTAGATTATTAGTTTAAAATTAAGTCATGGGTTAATTAAATTAATTATCAAATGGAATAAATTGTTCGATTGATTCGAATATTAACAAATTGTATAAATTGTTTATACAAGGTCAATACTGAAAAGAAAACAAGCGGAAACAAAAATGGATGGCAAGTTAAAAGCGAAGGTGAGATTTTCTCACTCGAAGGAAAAATTTAATATTGCAGTTATTTATTGACTGATTGATTGCTATTGAATGTGCTATTAGATATGATAGGATATATCTATATATATAGCAATATATACATATTGGCATATGTATATATTGGATTGATTGATTTCCCGCCTTGTATAGCGGATGAGACCCTATTGCGCCGTTAGTAAGCGGATTTTTATAAAACCTATATACCGCGATAATTCCGTACTGGAGCGGAATTGGTATTGTGCTAACATCTTTGGATGCAGGGAAACAGGTTGGAGGGATCCAACTGGATTCCTCAACTGTATTTATTTATTTACAGATGTTGATATATATTCTGTTGTCATATGTTGAGATATGATATTGACTGTTGTGATTGACTAATTGATGCGTTGCATCATCGGATTCAAATTTTGAAATTTAAAAATAACGATGTTGATTTTAAAAGTGAAATTTTAAAAGTGATCTTTGAAAATATACGTTTATTTAAATTGTTGAATTGATTTACTTTAAAAAGATAAACGTTAAAACTTTTAAGTTATAAAAGTTGAGATTTTGTGAATTTTAACAAAAAAATAATTTCTTTTGAAATAAAGAGTTAAGAAATTTATAAAATGGTTTAAATTGAGATTTTTGAATTATTAAAACGATGTATATAAAAGATGTATAAAATTTGATTTTTATAAATATAAAATATTGGGATTATAAAACGGGTTTTAATAAGTGTTAAAATGAAGAATAAAGGGATGGTATAAGTGAACGAAATTTATATTTATAAATTATGAAGTTACAAAATAAATAGATTTTTGTAAAACAAAAGACTTATGAGTGATTTACTTATAAATCGGGTTTCGACATTTTAATTAAGAGTTGTGAATAAGTATGAATGGGTTATAGACGAGATTTATAAAATATATATTTTATAAATCCAAACAATGGAATTTTAAACGTAGTTCGGTTGTTGTTAAAAATAAGGTTTTAAATGAAATCTTATAAGAAATAAGATTTAAAATTTGTGAAGCCTTAAAGGAACGAATGTTATAAATCCATGAAGTATAAGTACTTAACCTCTAATATGGACTTTTGGTATATAAAGTTGAATTATAAAATGAATCGAATTATAAAGAAGATTTATAAATCAAAGTTGTTAGAAAATAGAAATAGGATTTATAAATGTTGTTTTATAAATTCGAAGTCAATTGGATTTGATAAAGTAAATATAGGAGGTTATTAAAGAAGGTATATTCGCGATTTTGGATAGCGAATTATCTTTGAAATAAATGTGTAGAAATGATTGAAATTGGGTTAAGTGAATTATATTCACGATTTTGGGACAGTGAGTATATTGTTAAGTAAAATGGATTTATTTTTGAAGAAGTGATATTAAAAATGAAGTTAAACATTTTAAAGATGTTTTAAAATGTATTATAAATCGAAAGCAGAGATTTCCGCAGTTCTTGTTGAAATAGACGTTTTCGAGAGATATAAGGAAATGGTGGACTATAACACTGTTGTTATAGTAAATGATTTTCCGAAAGGAAATATTTTTATGTAGTATTGGGATTTATATATATCTATTTTAATTCTGAATCCCTATACTAAGGATTTTGAGTCGTCGTAACGATGTTTTACGTAACATTCGTTTTGACTCAAATTGATGTTGTTATAGAAAATGGATTTCCTTAAAGAATGAGATATATACTTAATTTTGATTTTAAGTATATCGAATATTTTCTAAGTGTTGAAAATAAATAGATTTGTGAAATACTTATTTTTAAATAAGTATGGAATTGCTTTTCCAATATGAAATGAACTGTTTTGAGATTTTATCTTCAAAGATAAATTGAAGTATGGGAATTGATTTGAAATTGTTTTCAAATGGTTAAGTGTGGAAATTTTTATATATCGAGTAAAGATATTTTTGAAGATAAATAATTTGGAAAATTATTTGGAATCTGATGATGTTGCGCATCTTTATTGATAGTTAAATAACCGACTATCAATAATTACCTTGAGTAGGTATTTGTTGTGAATTGGATGAATTTGAGTGCCACACTTATTTTTGAATAATCGCTCACTATTCGGGTTAGCCGGGAAAGGACCATGGGGTCGTATAACCCATTCCGAATATGTGATACGTCGTTATGAATTGCATTCGAAGACCGGTGTTGAAGACCGGATATTTTTGAAAACGAAAGGATTACCGTCGAGTTACTCTACATCGGCTGATCTCCGATTTAGAGGTTTTATCACCCTTAGTGACGGGAAGTCCGGACGTGATTAGAAAATTATCCGGAAATGCAAGGGCTTCGTGAGAAGTGCCTTCGGTTCTGTTCGATCCCGGAACAGACTTGTATGGATTGTGTGTCTGACGTTACAATTTGAGATATAAAGCTGATTTCTTTCAAATACATTTCTGTTGGTGGCGGAGAATTTATTCTCTTAGCTTAACACCCTTCTCTGAGACGTACGAGCTCAGAGGTTATGTAGTTGAAATTTATCAGCGATATATCCCAATTTGGTAACGTGGCATACTGAGTGTTGCTGTGAAATGATCAGTGTTTGATCATTTGTGATATGATCATTTGTTTGATCTTATATCTTTGTGATCATAGGTTGATCATTTTGTTGGACCCGAAGCAGGGCTTTTTGAGAAAGCGTAGCTTTGTGGACGAGACTTCGTCGAGCCTCACACCCCGGAAATGGTCGAAACAGGACGAATGCGGCAAGGTTCTAGGGAGTAGCGCCCCTTAGTGTATGTCATTCCTTCTGGATAAAGGTGGTATCATGGTATGGAGCCCAGATACTTAACCTCTGTGGTTACTGCATTATTATTATCTATGTGGTTGTTGCGAATCGGGGATCCTCGGGAAGATCGGTGACGATCGGGGGATGGCATACGCGTGTCAGTAGTTACCTATTTTTGCAGAGGTAACCCGGCCTTGTGTTGGCAGAGATCCGGTTAGGTTCTCGGGTCGTCTATTCCAGGGACGTACCCATCGTGGATAGGAAGTTCCTTAGCCTGACCATTTGTTGGAAATCCAAAGAAACAATACGCGACTTGTACGGTATTAGTTGTAGAACCTGCCATTTAATATGGTAGCTATAGCAAGCATACTATAATGGTACCTATGCTGGCTAAGATTTATATTCTACTTTCGAAATGTTTTCTACACTATGCACTAATAATAATATCAAAAAGAATTTGATTTTTGCGTAGTAAGCATCTTTGACTATCATAAGAAGAAATCTCCTCCAAGTCTGCGTTTGCATTGTGTGTGTGGCGGGAGGTCTTATGGTAGTTTCATTTTCCAAAAGCATTGCGAATTGACTTTAAAAATTATTTTGTTGTTATAAAGAATAACTGTTTTACGATCTCACACCAGTCACCATGACTGACTCGGAGTTTATTGTTTCCCTTCTAAACTCTGGGTGCCCACCAATTTCCACACGGGCAGTCTAGAGTTAGATTATTAGGTTATCTGGATATTCTGGAGCTTGGAGATAAGCTGGATGACGAGACGTAGTATTTGTATCTGATATTATTTATTCCGCTGTGTATTCTGTATGAGGATAAGTATAAAACTGTCCATTGTTGTTTATTGACTCTGATTGATGTATGTATAAAAACTGATATAATTCTTTGTTTTAAAAGACTAGTGTTTATCTATTATATATTGTTCCGCTGCGATATGTGAGATTCTGATATTGTTTTCTGTTTCTGTATCTGATGTTATTCTGTTGTTGTTCTTTCTTCTCTTTTTCTTCTATCTTCTTCTTCTTCTACTTTTTATTTTTCTTAAAACCATAACTTTTCGAGTTTCCGGCATTCGATGGCTCAGCAGTCGATAAAGTGAGTATCGATGTCGAATTTTCGAAAGTCGAAAATTTTCGGGATGTTACAGAACAACTGCGTGATATCAGATGGGAATGGGTACGAACGAGACACAATGGAGGCGGGTTGTACATATTGTCGATAAAAGAAAACAATTATATTTTATTAAACTTCAATTTGCCTCAGAATAAATTTCTATGCGTTTATATATCGTACGCTCAAACCACAACTCCAAATGTTACAAAAATTGAAATCCGATAATAATACAATATTACGGATCCAATGGAACTGGTCTCGTCGAATTCCGAGACTATGACTCGGACGACTATTTTTAAATACCAATTCGAACGATTAAATTTCAAAACTGAACGAAACACTTTGAAATACAATTCTAAAGTTTCTATTATCTTCAGTATTATCATTACGAATTTTAAAAGCTTTAGAAATATTTTTCTTCAGTTGTAAACTGAAGATTTAAATTTTTATTCAACATTCAATAGATTAAATTTTATAATTTAATCGTCAAATTCAAATTTAAATCGGGGATTCAAATTTGATTATCGTTCAAATATTTAAAATTAATTAAATATTCTCAATTTAATTTGTTCAAAATTCTGGGTCGTTACAGACTTCCCCCCTTAAAAGAATTTCGTCCTCGAAATTACAAGTTAGGAAAAATGGTTCTTAAATCGTCTACTATCTTTCACAATCTAATAGTTTTATCAAATTTTCAAAACAAATCTTTCTACTAAAGATTCGTTATCAGCTCAACTAGTTTTCCAACTTCAATTATAAGTTTCAAAACAACATTGTTTCCTTAACAATTTAAATTTAAATTTCAAATTCAAATTTAAACTTTCAAAATTTCTCAAAATTTTTCTAACGCCCTAAATTTCCGAAAAATTTCGCCAGCGTCTCCTTTGCGCGGCTAATACGGCACGACTACAAAACGTCCCTACGGACTCTCAGATTTCAAAAAGAAAAAGAAAAAGCCAAGCGGCTAGAGAAATAAGTCATCAAATCTCATATCAAATTTAAATACATACCTTTTTCGAGCAATTCAAATTATCTTCGAAATCAAAATTCCAATTCCTTTTATAACACCTGTATGTCCTACTAGCCATAATATCTAGTTACACATTCAAACAATTTTGCAAATTCTATTACAAAATTTTCAATATAAACTACTTATGTCCTCTTTTAATTTACTATTGAAGTTAATATACATTATCATTCAATTTTTACATCTCAAATTTTATTTGGATTCAATTTACCATTTCAACTCTATTTGGATTTAGTTTATCTTCTGAATATTGAATTTCATCAATTATGGTTCATTCGACTGCCAATATTTTAGATTAGTTTCAGTTACTGATTCATTACAAATTACAATTCACTTATTCAAATTTGTTTTCAACATTCAGTTTAAATCTTATTCACTTCATTCAATTAGCTTCACTTACTAATTTTAGTTTAATAGTTCACTTTGTTTTCCATAAATCTGAATTCAATTCAGTCTTACTTACTTACAATTTCAAAATAAATTTTAGCATTCAATTTGGTTCAACACCTTTCAATTAGCTTTAATGAATTTACACTTACATTCATTCTTCTATATCAATTTACTTTCATTAGATTGATTAACATCCAATACATTTATTTATTCAATTGCTAATTTATTTAACATTTCAAGTTGAATTTCACTTATATAACTCAAGTTCATATTCATTTCAGTAATAAATTTTGATACCCAAAATCAAATTCATTCATCATTTCTTAAGTTATATTCCCATTAAACATCATTTATTTCACTTACATTTTCTCATTTTATAAGTTATACAACTTATATTCAACCTTTCAAAACCATTTTTGAAAACAATTCAAATTATCCTTTGAATTTTCCAAAACAAAACCCAAATTTTCAAACAACTTCCATTTAAAACAACTTGGCAGCAATTTCTCTTTTAGAAACCCGAAAATGAACACCGGTGATGTCGCGATCATCATCGGAATTATTTTCCAGCGACCGAAAAGAGTTTAGATCTTTTCATTCCTTCAAAACATTTTTCCAAAATCCTTTGAAAATCATTTTCAAATCAAAAAGAATTTAAACTTTCCAAATTTCCAAAATTTTCAAATTCTTTTCAAAACATTTCCAAAAACTTCTCTAGAATTCTACTTCCAATTATAAGCCAGATTTAAAATTTATATTCTCAAATTTCATTTGTATATGGATTTATTTCTTAACTTTGGAGTTACGATTTGAATTTCTTATTCAATTTCAATGATAATAGATTAATATTATCACTTCTAACAACCATGCATCCATATATCACAGAAAATCATTTCTTTTCTATACAAAAATAGTTTTTTGGGTAAAATTATTTCATTCACCCTATTCAAAAACAATACTGTGTCGGTTTATCTTGTTTAAGAGTTTAGAAACCCCTATCGATTACAGTTAGCTAGACTGCACCGACCAGAATCCATAAACAATCAACCGATAAGTCAACACAATACAAAACAATTTCATATTCACTAACAAATACGCGCTCATATCTATTATTACACTCAAACTCATTCTAGAGTACTGCTGACTCTATCTCTAATGAGTAACACCCAACAGAGCAGGGTTGTCGCTTAACCATATGCTCTGATACCACGCTGTCACATACGGGAATTTTCGACTTTCGAAAATTCGACATCGATACTCACTTTATCGACTGCCAAGCAATCGAGTGCCGGAAACTCCAATAGTGAGGGTTTTAAATAGAAGAAAACAGAAGAAAAGATAGAAGAAGAAGAAAATAGAAGAAAAAGAGAAGGACAGAGAACAACAGAACAACAGAAACAGAATAATAACAGAATCTCACATATCGCAGCGGAACAATATATAATAAATAAACACTAGTCTTTTAAAATAAAGAGCTATATCAGTTTATACATACATCAATCATCAGAGTCAATATACAATAATGGACAGTTATATAACTTGTCCTCATACAGAATACACAGCGGAATAATATATATCAGATACAAATACTATGTCTCGTCATCCAGCTTTCTTCCAAAGCTCCAGAATATCCAGAATATCCTGATAACATAACTCTAGGCTGCCCGTGTGGAAATTAGTGGGCACCCAGAGTTTAGAAGGGAACAATAAACTCCGAGTCAGTCATGGTGACTGGTGTGAGATCGTAAAACAGTTATTTTTCACAAAGAAAATAAAACAAATTCGCAATGCTTTTGGAAAATGAAATTACCATAAGACCTCCCGCCACACACACAATGCAAACGCAGACTTGGAGGAGATTTCTTCTTATGATAGTCAAAGATGCTTACTACGCAAAAATCAAATTCTTTTTGATATTATTATTAGTGCATAGTGTAGAAAACATTTTGAAAGTAGAATATAAATCTTAGCCAGCATAGGTACCATTATAGTATGCTTGCTATAGCTACCATATTAAATGGCAGGTTCTACAACTAAAACCGTACAAGGCTCGTATTGTTTCTTTGGATTTCCAACAAATGGTCAGGCCAAGGAACTTCCTATCCACGATGGGTACGTCCCTGGAATAGACGACCCGAGAAATAACCTAACATTACGGTTAGATCTCTGCCAACACAAGGCCGGGTTACCTCTGCAAAAATAGGTAACTACTGACACGCGTATGCCATCCCCCGATCGTCACCGATCTTCCCGAGGATCCCCGATTCGCAACAAACCACATAGATAATAATAATGCAGTAACCACAGAGGTTAAGTATCTGGGCTCCATACCATGATACCACCTTTATCCAGAAGGAATGACATACACTAAGGGGCGCTACTCCCTAGAACCTTGCCGCATCCTTCATGTTTCGACCATTTCCGGGGTGTGAGGCTCGATGAAGTCTCGTCCACAAAGCTACGCTTTCTACAAAGTCATGCTTCGGGTCAAACAAATGATCAACCTATGATCACAAAGATATAAGATCAAACAAATGATCATATCACAAATGATCAAACACTGATCATTTCACAGCAACACTCAGTATGCCACGTTACCAAATTGGGAGTATATTGCTGATAAATTTCAACTACATAACCTCTGAGCTCGTACGTCTCAGAGAAGGGTGTTAAGCTAAAAGAATAAATTCTCCGCCACCAACAGAAATGTATTTGAAAGAAATCAGCTTTATATCTCAATTTGTAACGTCAGACACACAATCCATACAAGTCTGTTCCGGGATCGAACAGAACCGAAGGCACTTCTCACGAAGCCCTTGCATATCCGGATAAATTTCTAATCACGTCCGGACTTCCCGTCACTAAGGGTGATAAAACCTCTAAATCGAAGATCAGCCGATGTAGAGTAACTCGACGGTAATCCTTCCGTTTTCAAAAATATCCGGTCTTCAACACCGGTCTTCGAATGCAATTCATAACGACGTATCACATATTCGGAATGGGTTATACGACCCCATGGTCCTTTCCCGGCTAACCCGAATAGTGAGCGATTATTCAAAAATAAGTGTGGCATTCAAATTCATCCAATTCACAACAAATACCTATCTAAAGGTAATTATTGATAGTCGGTTATTTAACTATCAATAAAGATGCGCAACATCATCAGATTCCAAATAATTTTCCCAAATTATTTCATCTTCCAAAATATCTTTACTAGATATAAAATTTCCACACTTCAAAAATAAATCGATATTTATTTTTCTAACCAGTTTCCCTTTCCTTTATAAATTCCATAGTGAATTTATATTTCAAAATATCTACTGATATACTATTTCAAATCATTTTCAATATTCAATTTTCAATTTATCTTTTCAAAGATAAATTCTCAAAAACATTTCATTTTATTTTGGACAAGCATTTCCATACTTATTAATAATAAGTACTTCACAAATCTATTTATTTTCAACATTTAAAAATATTCGATATACTTAAATCAAATTTAAGTATAAATTCATTCTTTCAGGAAATCATTTACTATAACCACATTTATTTGAGTCAAAACGAATGTTACGTAAAACATCGTTACAACGACTCAAAATCACTAGTATAGGGATTCGAAATTTAGATAGATATATAAATCCCAATACTATATAAAACATTTCCTTTCGGAAATCATTTACTATAACAACAGTGTTATAGTCCATCATTTCCTTCTTCCTCGAAAACGTCTATTTCAACAATGAATGTTGAAATCTATGGTTTCGATATTTAACACATTTTAAAACATTGTTAAATCGTTTTTCATCTTATTCCAGTAACAATTTCCCAAAACAGATCCATTTTGCTTAATAATATATTCACTGTCCAAAATCGTGAATATACTTCACTAACCAAATTTCAATCTTTTCTACACATTTATATTTCAAGAATTTTCCACTATCCAAAATTGTGGATAAAATTCCCTTAATAATTTCTATATTAAATTCATCAAATTTGATTGATTTCGAATTTATAAAACAGCGTTTATAAATTCACCTTTATATTTTCTAACAACTTCGATTTATAAAATTCTCCTTTTATTAACTTCTAAAATTACTTATCAAAATAAGTGATTTCGGATTTATAAACAACGTTTATAAATTCCAATTCTATTTATAAAAACTTCAATACCAAATCAATTTCAATATTGATTTCTAAATTTATTTTCCATCCCAACTCATTTTATATTGACTTTCCAAATTCGTTTCAATTTGCCAATTAAATTTATAGTTGGACTTCCAACTTATTTCCTTTTTAAATAAATTCCTCTTAAATAAAATAAATCTCTTTATCTTTTTCAAACTATTTAGAAATCCAAGTTTTAATTAAATTCTTCAATTTAAAATCACTATTATACGAAATTCATTTATTTAACATTTTCACTTGATTCTGGAATTAATTCAATAAGATTTCAAAAATCAGCCTTTATTCTTTTCTTCAAATTTATTAAATTTCTAAGATTAAATTTACTTAAAAATTTCTACTTGAATTACAAAAATTCAATTTCGTTTATCTTTGGAATCCAATGATGTCAAAACATCCATTCAGCTAAATTTTAGCTTTCAAACAATTTCCAGATATCAATATGATTAATAGCATCACTATAATCATCCACAAATTCATATCACAATAAAAATAAATTCAATCAATGTGAGGGGTCCAGTTGGATCCCTCCAACCTGTTTCCCTGCATCCAAAGATGTAAGCACAATACCAATTCCGCTCCAGTACGGAATTATCGCGGTATATGGGTTTTATAAAAATCCGCTTACTAACGGCGCAATAGGGTCTCATCCGCTATACGAGGCGGGAAAATCATCAATCCAATATATACATATGCCAATATGTATATATTGCTATATATAGATATATATCCTACTATATCTAATATCACATCCAATAGCAATCAAATCAATCAATAAATAACTGAAAATTCCACTTTCATTTTGAGTGAGAAAAATCTCACCTTAGCTTTTTAATTTGCATTCCATTCCAATCCTTCTTTTGTTTTCTTTGTAGTTTTGACCTTGTATAAATATTTATACGGTTAATTAATAATTGAACTAATCAAACAAATTCTATTATCCATTTCATAATTTTAATCAACCGCTAAATTTATTTAAACTAAAAAATTTTAAATTTAAAACTAAATTTTCTTTCTTTAATTGAAAAATAAATAGTATATACCTATACTTCTTTACTGTTTACATTTAAAATCTACAGATTAATATTTAAACTAACCCATCAATTCATTTTCCCTTTGAAAATTTTAAATTACCAAGTAATTTATAGATTTCAAAAATCTAATTTATACAAACCTTCAAATATTTTAAAATTCATATATATCTATTTTCAAACTTAACTATATATATAATTATTTCTGTTCAATCTATATTATTCCTATATATAACTTTTGAACATAACAGTAATTTAATTTACTGGAAAATCTTTTCATAAAACAAATCTATTTTTTTTTTTTTATAAACTCTACAAAACCAAATTCAGTTATTTAAATTAGAGTAATTAAAAAATAAAATACCCATACCTATACTGACGAGTTTGAAAACCAACGAAACCCCCAAAACTACAGAGACAGCCGATCATCACGCGCGCTGCTTGACATCGCGATCCCTTTTTTCGTCGCCTGCCTTGTCGCCGCGGCCACCCAACCGAGCCCAACGCGAAACCGCCTGAAACTGCCATCGCGACCTCCATCAAACTCGAACTCGGGTTCGAGTCCCTTCCACCTTCGAACGCGCGAACTCGAGCCACTGACTGGCCTCGCGAATGATATCTGCCACCACCACAGTTCCCTATCCTTCCCAACCGACCAAAAAACGAGATCGCAAACCCTAGCTACACGACTTCACATTGCCGACACCCAAAACCTCACGACATCGCTCGCGAATCCCCTCGCCTCGACCAGCACTACCGCGATCTCCACCACGAATTCGAGCTCGCGACCGCGCTGCTCCTTCTCGATTTCGTGATGCTATCATGAATCGTGGACGCCGTTGAATTTTTTTGTTGAACGAGATTTCTATCTCGAACTGATTTTGATTTTCCTGGGGTGTGGCCATTGTTTTATTTTCTTTGTTTTCGTTCGAATTGATTTATGAAAGGGGGAGAGGGAACGAGATTTTTATTTTCTTTGTTCGACACTGTCTGATATTTTAAAACGTATGGGAGAACAACTGCGTGATATCAGATGGGAATGGGTACGAACGAGACACAATGGAGGCGGGTTGTACATATTGTCGATAAAAGAAAACAATTATATTTTATTAAACTTCAATTTGCCTCAGAATAAATTTCTATGCGTTTATATATCGTACGCTCAAACCACAACTCCAAATGTTACAAAAATTGAAATCCGATAATAATACAATATTACGGATCCAATGGAACTGGTCTCGTCGAATTCCGAGACTGTGACTCGGACGACTATTTTTAAATACCAATTCGAACGATTAAATTTCAAAACTGAACGAAACACTTTGAAATACAATTCTAAAGTTTCTATTATCTTCAGTATTATCATTACGAATTTTAAAAGCTTTAGAAATATTTTTCTTCAGCTGTAAACTGAAGATTTAAATTTTTATTCAACATTCAATAGATTAAATTTTATAATTTAATCGTCAAATTCAAATTTAAATCGGGGATTCAAATTTGATTATCGTTCAAATATTTAAAATTAATTAAATATTCTCAATTTAATTTGTTCAAAATTCTGGGTCGTTACATAATATTATAACTAACCTTATTAAGATACCCTTTAAATAGATTATTTTTAGCTAATTTATATTTGGGATTATAAATCCAATTAAAACAGAATGAAGAAATTGTAAAAATCAATTTGTTAAAATGACTATTATTATTATTAAAAATTCTTTGATTTCTTTCAAACCAAATATACCAACTAATAATAATGATTAAAGTGTCAAGTAAAAATCTAATATTCTTTTTGAATCTAAATCTAAAATTATTCCAGTAGAAGTCACAATCCAAAATTTTTGTTGTTATATTAAAATTAAAAATTTTAAGAATATTATTTAGAATGTAATAAGAATCCGTGCAATCATAGTATATATGTTTTATATCTTCAAGATGCAGATTACAAAAATAACATTTATTATCATTTTGAATATTCTTTCTTTTTAAGAATTCTATTGTATTAAGTTTTCCATGCAGTATTAACCACATATGAATTTTAGATTTAGGAGGAGCATTAGATTTCCAAATAAATTTAAATGAGTTATTAATTGTACCAGAAAAATGAATAAATATGTAAAAAGAATTAGAAGTATATTTCTTACTCTTATCCCATTCCCAACTAATAATATCATTATCATTATCAATATTATAAAGATTTAATCTTGCATAAAGCAAATAAAGTTGCCTAAGAGTTGAACCTACTAAAATTCTATTAAAGCTAAAATTCCAAGGAGGATCATTTTCAGGAGAATAAACTTCATTAATTAAAGCAAACTTAAAGTTACAAATTTCATAAAGCTCTTTAAATTCCAATTTAAGAGGTAAGACCAAAATCCAACGGTCATGCCAAAAAGAAGTACAATTACCAGAATGAACTATTGTATTTACTCCTAAGTTAAAAATCTCATGACATTTTAAATTTTTTTTTCCAAAAAATAGATATATTTTGAGTGGCTGGAGAGGCAATTTGATATAAATTGCTATTTCCATTATAGTAATATTTAGAAATGATCTCTTTCCAAATAGCGTTATCATTTATATCCTTAAACTTCCATAACCATTTACCTAGCAAGGACAAATTCATATTACGCAAATTAATAACTCCTAAACCACCTTCCTTTTTGGCCTTACAAACAGTTTCCCAAGTTACTAGACATTTTATATTATTATTAGAATTTTCCCCACCCCATAAGAAATCTCTTCTAATTTTATCTATTTTATCAATAACCCAATTTGGAAACAGATGCATGGACATCCAATAAATCGGAAGGGTTGATAAAACCAAATTTATTAAAACTAGTCTACCTGCTCTAGATAAAAATCTCCCATTCCAGTTAGAAATCTTATTTTTGATTTTATCAATGATAATAATCCAATCGTCATGTTTGAGATTGGTGGGTCTAATCACAAAGCCAAGGTAGTCAAAAGGAAAGTTCATAGTTTTGCAATTTAGAGTATTAGCAACTAAGTTTTCAACTTTTTCAAAATCATTTAAAACTAACACGGAACTTTTGTCAAAATTTATTTTTAAACCAGATAAGAGTTCAAAACTGTAAAGAATGAACTTGAGGGTTATAATGTGTCTAGGAAGATGGGAAGAAAAAAGTAAGGTATCATCGGCAAATTGAAGAACCGATATACCATTACGCGATATGTCATTTCCTACACATCCTAGAGATCCATTATCCACTGCTCTTTTAATAATTTTAGCAAAAACATCAGTAGCTAAGTTAAATAATAAAGGCGATAAGGGATCCCCTTGCCTTAAACCTCTCTTAGATTCTATTACCTAATATACTGTTAACCATAATACTAGAGTTTCCAGTTCTAAGCAAAGTCATAATCCAACTGATCCATGTATGACCAAAACCTCTAGCATGAAAAATATCTACAAGAAAATCCCAATACATCGAATCAAAAGCTTTAGCAAAATCAAGTTTTAAAATCACACAGGTTATGTTATTCTTACAACAGTAATTAATATATTCTTGAACAACCACCACACCATCAGTGATATTTCTTCCTTTAATAAAAGCCGATTGTGAACAATCAATTAAATCGTTCATTCTTGTACTAAGTCTATTAGCTAGAACTTTAGAAATGATTTTAACTGAACAGTTAATCAAAGAAATAGGTCTAAAATCTTTTAAGTTTTTATCTCCTACTTTTATATGTAACAAAATAACATTTGCAAAATTAAATCTCCCTAATTGCAAATTACCATTATAAAAATCATTAAACATATTAACTAAGTCAAAATTTAAAACGTCCCAAAAAGTTTTATAGAATAATATTGGAAACCCATCAGGTCCCGGTGATTTATCACTTGGCATGTCATTAATTGCTTTTCTAATTTCCTCTTCAGTAAAAGGATTATCTAACTTAGATAAATCAACAATAGAATCAGATGGATACAGATCTATCCTTCTAACATTATGTTGTTTAGACATGTATATGCTAGTTGAGTTGTATTGACATGTTATTCCCTGATTTGATAATTGATTAGATTTACATATATGTTGGCCTATGTAAATAATTTATAAGTGCCTTAGAATTAAATTGAAATAAATTGGTAACTTAAATTAGTACCATTGGGACTACTAAGCCTCATTACAAATTTATAACATATGGTTTTGAAATTACTTAAATTCTTTAATCAATTTGAGGCTAAGGGTTTATAAATGGTTTTTCAAGTTATATAATTCTTATAAAGATATTTATAAATGGTAACTTGTGTACAGAAAGAGTTTTTACTATCGGAAAGGGTTATTAAGGTATTTTACAAATAAATTTTTATAAATGATATTTATAAAGGAGTATAGAAAGGTTTACATAAAGAGTCTTAAAAATAGGAAAAAGGTTTATAAACCATTTCAGAGATTTGGAAAGAGTTTATAAGTTAACTTAAGGGTTTATAAAAGTGGGTTATAACTTTATTTTGAAAGTTTTAAGTTAATTGAAACATGAGATGAGCTTTTAAAAAAGGGAATTTTTGATAAAGGATAAGTGGGGTGTTTTATTGGAAGAAATGTTTGGTTATTTAATATGGGATTTGGAAGGAAGAATACTTTGTAAATATACTTATACTGATAAGATAAGTATATAATTTTGTTTTCAAGGCATGAAATGTAAAATGTTTTGGTAATATACTTATACCATTGAGATAAGTATATAAATGTTTTTCCAAGTATAAATGAAATGTAAGGGGTTTGGAAATAGTGTTTCGAAAAGATCTTTTGATCAAGTTTTATAAAGTGTTTTTTTAATTAAAGAGAATTAATAAAGGCTTAGTGGATCCCATATGGAAATTAAACCATGATTGGATGTTTTTTTATTTGATAGTTAAATAACTGACTATCAAGTTTGACCCAATTTGACTTAGGAAGTATGAACGTAATTTCGAGTTCCCCTATAAAGACTCGAAAACTTACTTTATAAAGAACCGGGAATAAGTCAACCAGAAAGTATCGGTTGTTTGTACGGAGAGACCGGGATCGGATCTATATCCAAAAACCACTTTGAACCAACATGTACGTTCGAGTAGAAGACATTTTGATGATGATTGAAGACGGTGCTCTTTGAAGTGCAAGGGCTACTGCTACTAATCCCGAGGGTGATTCCAATATGGATGTAGTAGAGTTAGTGCCTTTAGTTTCGTTTAGACCCAGAATAAACTTGTATGGATGAATGCTAGCATTGCATTGATGCTTGGAGAGCAGTGTTAGCATTCCAAGATGGATTTCTATTTAGACAGGTAAAGCATAGCCTCAAGCCTCACAACCGGGAGGAATGGCAAAAACTGGGCATGCAGCAGAGCTGTGTGGTTAGCTACCATTAGGAGCGGTCACCCCATTCTAGATGTCTCTTTCAAAGTTAGTTTATGCGCAAACACCGTGGTAGTATATGGCCTCGGTGTCAAGGGGGTGAGGTAATCCGGTCTTCCATGTTAAAGGGACGGCCGGCTCTGTGTTAGCATCGGTGCATTTTCTAGAGGTGTATCATCGGAAGGTAGTCTCTTACCTTGCCATTGTTGGGATCCAATCTCCAATACCTGCCTTACGTTTTTTATTGTAGAACCTAGTATGTCAGAATGTGAGATGCAAGCATTTCGGCTATTTTATCTATTTACTTTAAAACTAGACACTATGATAATATCACTGGATTTTTATATAAAATGCTTTGGTTATCATAAGGTAAAAAGCCGTCTGTTTTTATGTGCGGTGTGGTCTTAAGAGATACCCTTTGTTTGAAAAAAATTCAAATGTAGAAATTAGTTTGGTTGTTAATTGTTATCGAGTTTTCCTCATGCTGGTTTACCCGACTGACCCGGGCATTATTCATGTAATGCTCGGGTCAGACCGAGAATGTTTTTCTCAGGTTTAGCTGGATACTTTAGAGTTAGAAAGGAGCTGGATGGTCAAGGTGTATGCATATATATTTTTCTTCCGATGTATTATAGAGTCTGTATGTTTGTCAATATAAGAATAGGTTTCTATAACTGTCCAAATTTAGGATAAGTCTAGTGTAGTCTGATGTTGTATATATGAATAAAGATGTTTCCTTTTTGTAAAGATCATTGTTGTATTATATATTATTCGCTGCATTATGAAATTCTATGTTGTTTAGTTTTCTTCTATCTTCTTCTTTCACTAACAAATCGGTATTTCTGGCACTTGAATGATCGGCATGTGATACAATGGACGTATTAGTTTCGATTTTCGATGGTCGAAAATCCAGTTCGTTAAAATCTTTATAAAGTTTGAATGAAAGATGAAAGTTTTATAAAGTATTTTAATAAGAATTTTGGAAAGGTTAATCAATTCATATGAAGTATATGGATTATTTCGTCGCACGGTTTGATCTAAGATTCGAGTGTAGAACTTTAACGTGTTTGACACTTATCCAAAAAAGGATATATCACTCCATTCTTGATGATGCATTGATGAGGGTTTATGTTTAAATGCTTGAGTTTTCTATCATAGTTGGGAGCTATGCAAGGAGAACTAAAGTTCTGATCAGGAAGCCTGGTCAGAGTCCGCAATAAAGGATCGGGGGATCAATACTAGTTCGGAAATAATGTTGTGGATTCGAATAGAAGATCAAATCGAATGTTGCGCACAAGTCAGCTATATACATCGTACGGGTATAAATTTAAAAATAAATATTTTGGGCAAACTTTTGGGTTTTTGTTTTGGGTAATTTTGGGGACGAAATTCTTTTAAGAGGGGAGTCTGTAACGACCCGCCAATTTATCACTTGGATAAAATGTATTTATTTTTAATGAATGGATGATAATACAGATAATATCATTTCAAGTGATAATAAGTAATAGTAATCTTATTTTGAAGAAATATCTGCAAAAATATTTTCCTCGAAATTTATATCGATAATATAGCATCGTATTTAAATATAGAACTTTTAAATTAAATTGAGATTTAATGATTAAATAAATATTTTAATTATCCAAATAATTATTTTAAATGATGATAATCCATTTTGAATAGTTATAAAATGATAATGAATCATTTATATAGTTTTATAAAGATATATATTTGATTTGAAAATATAAGGAAAAATCGATAACGTTTTATCGGTATAATGGCAATTTTTGTCAATAATTTCTAATATTAATTTATATGGTGTTATAATTCAAATGTGATCGTATTAATTAGTTTAAAATGACAAGAAATTTATTTTTCAATTTTGTTTACAAATATATGTACGTTAATAAATAAGTGAAAATGTGACCGATAATCGGTTCTTCGTATTTCAACGATTTAACGAACAAAAGTTGTTCAAAGACTTTCGATGTGAGGACCCATTACTTCAACTCCCAGAAATCAACACTAACACATCCTCGGTATTCACATTCCATAAATCCGAGTGCCGAAGAAGCGGATTCTCAAGGATAAGAAGGAAAATAAGGCAGAATAGAATCTCGCATATGTTATTTCAACAATTAATCTTTACAGCAGAAATTAAAATACATTTATCAGAGTTAAACATGGACAGTTATAAATATCAATTCTTACAAAGGCGGAATACAATACTACTTAAGTGTGGTGGAAATATATAACAAATCTTCAATAAAATCTTATAACTCCATGCTTCGAGCTCCAACTAGCTTTCTTCTAAACTAAACCTAACTACTAGGCTACCCGAGGAAAATTAGGGCACCCAGAGTTTAAGGAAAGGTAAAAATAAACTCCGGGTCAATTATGGGCTGGTGTGAGAACTCAAAATATGTGTTTTGAAAACAAAAAGGTATCTCATAAGACAACGCCGCACATAAACACGAAATGAGTTTTTACCTTATGATAACCAAAACATTCTTACGTTAAAATACTTTATATTATTTTTAATGACAGATCTTTGAAAACAATTGCAAGTAAACTTATTAGTCTTTGCCGAAATTGTTACCATTATTAAATTCCAGCATACTAGACTCTACAAACAAAATGGCAGGCACTTATTGGAGAATGGATTCCATACAAATGACCAAGTGAAGGGACTACCTTCCGGCATTACATCTCTAGAGGAATTTACCAAGGTCAACAGAACATATGTACCTCTACCAACACAAGACCGGCCTACCTTTCCTTAGATAGTACCGAATATGTCATCTCCCCGGTAGTTACCGACCTATCCGAGTCCTCTTAGCATGCACCACAATAATTTAAGCCCGAACGTCATAGCGGGTAGAAATATATCTAGAAGGAGATGATCACACCCTAATGGTTGCGAACCACATAGCCTTGCTGCATCTACCTTGTTTTGGCCATTTTCGGGTGTGAGGCTTGAGGTTACGATTATCTTTTTCATAGCACAACATCTTCCTTTGAATGCCACACTGCCATTCCATCAATCACTATTGGCTTCCACAAACATACAACCTCCGAGCTCATACGTCTCAGAGAAGGGTGTTTAGCTAAGAGAAGTTGCCTTCTCCGCCACCAAACAGATGTATGTTTATAAAAGTCAACGATGAAATCTAAAGAATGCAATGTCAGACATCCATCCATATAAGTTCGTTCTGGGACTAAAAAAACCGAAGGCACTCTCCTACTACCATTAGTAGCGGGTAGTTCTTGCAACCCAAAGAGTTTTAGGAATGAAGAACCACTGCTACTTTAGTATTTGGGAGCTAACCAGAATTATCAACAAGCAGTCCTTTTATCCTGAAAATCCCTGGTCTTCATTTTTCATTGGTTCGAAGTGGTTTTCGGATAGGAATTACCTAGATCCGACCCCGGTTCCTTCGTCCAATCATCGATGAAAAGGGCTTTTGTGAATAGGGAACCATTCTTTAATTGATTAAGTTCTTCTTATCAAAAATCTCCCTCAGAGATATATATATTTCTAAAACATTCTTTCCAGTATATAAGGAATTATCAAACCCCACTTATCAAAACCTTTGATTACTTAAAACCTTTTTAAGTCTTGGAATAATTCTAAATCATTTCGTTTATACTTAGGAAAACATTTCCAAAATCATTTCCTTTAAATCTAAGCAAATATTTCTTAATTCAAAACTCATAATTTTGATTGAGTTGAAACCATGTTATCTAGGATGTTAATCCCAAAATTAGTAAATATTAAGTGAGAAGAATCTATAGAAATCATCTAATTCTACTCAACATCAATCCTTGTATTCAACAAATACTATGGGTGGAATAACTGTGAAATCACTTTTTAAATTCCACGAATAGTACGAGTTCCCTCTTCGGGCTTTAACACCAAGTACAAGAAGATCATCTCTATAAAACCCAAGTTGTTTAAATCTGAAAAATATTTTTCTTTATTCTTTTTTGAAATTTCGATCCAAATAAATCAAATTCACTATCCTCTCCATCGGGCTAGTCCGGATAGCCAAGGAGAGCAGGAAACTGGCTTTCAAAACTCAAGCCTAGACACTATCTCTTTGACACCCATAAAGCGGTCAAGTAAATTGATCGACTCAAAATCATTAAACCTTTAAATCATTTCATAAATCCTTCAAATTACCTTTAAAACACTTTATAAATCATATAAAAACATTTATAAAATAATTGGAAAGGAGTGGTTAAGTTTAAAACTATATTTTAAAAGTGCTGCGGAAAAGTGATGCGGAAAGTGCTTTTTTAAGCTATATTGATCAAAATGACTTTTTATTATTTTAAAATTCATTTTTATTACTCAGATCACTTTTAAAACATTTTAAAACATTTATAAGATTTATTCCTCATTTTTAAACAATATTAAAAATCATTGTCAAAGAAATCCAGTTTTGGATTCCGAACTACAAAATTAGGATTTTTC
The DNA here is from genome assembly GCA_030737815.1 of Allium fistulosum. Classification (NCBI taxonomy): domain Eukaryota; kingdom Viridiplantae; phylum Streptophyta; class Magnoliopsida; order Asparagales; family Amaryllidaceae; genus Allium; species Allium fistulosum. The sequence continues at coordinate 573,110,035 of CM060906.1, forward strand.
CAAAACTTGTTTTACTCATATTTCAAAATCTACTTATTGAAATCTTTATTTTCTTTCTTCTTTGGAAAAGTATGGATACGATAGTTTAGAAAATTCTTATCTCGAAGAATTCTGAGTTATATTCCAACTTTTACACTTGTTTGACTTTTATAGCGCGAAATCGCGAACTACCGTTACGGGATGCGCTTATTTTTAACTATATTTTCCATTACTTTTCAAACTTCACCAAAACACATCTAAATGTTCATAAACCACTTCAAATAAATTTTAAACCATTTTTAAGAGATTTAACAATTCCATATACACCAATTCATTAATTCAAGGAAAGTGGTTTCCTTTGTGTTTATCCACGTGTATATTCATGACTTGCATATAATCTCAACATTCATATGTAAACAACCAAACTTGATGATCAAAGCATATTAAACATCCATTTTCAACATCATATCATCATCCAACATATAATATAATGGTTTTAGGAGTTCTCACCTTCATTTCCACTCGAACTAGTTTTAAAACGGCTATAGCTCCGCTATATCGAAATGAAACTCCACGAAATCAAGCTTGGATCGTTGAAATGGCTTAGCCTAGTCTTGTTGCTCACGGCTAGGTTGGGAAGGGGGTGGAGCTTATGGCGAAGGGTGGTGGAAGGTGATGTCTTGGGTTTGGAGGTGGAGAGATGAAGATTGAGCTTGTTTTAAGGTTTTTAACTATATATAACTATATATTATGATCTAATTTATTTTTGAAATAAATTTTGGCATTATTTCTCTTAGGATGGAAGCCATTAAAGTGGAAGCAAAAGCTTGAAAATATGAAGAAGAAGAAGAAGATGAATGAAAATGGAGAGAAGATGGTAGGGTATTTATAGGAAAAAGGAAGAGTATAAAAGAAGACATGTACACATCACTTTTACTACTATTTCAAGGCTTCTGCAACACATTTCCCCTCTTCACAATGCACGACCAAAGCCTTCCCGCTAAGTGCACATCACTTCCATCATCTCATGTATGCATATGTTGACTTATTTATGCTTAAGAAGTAAGAAATCCTTAAAATATATTATTTATTTTATATTATATTTCTTATACTTAATTATATTTATATATGTATGTTATCATGTGTATGTAACATATAAATGTATGTATATGTAGAGGTTTCACACTTCGAACGTCTTCGAACAACTTGTGTTCGTTAAATCGTTGAAATCTGAAGAACCGATTATCGGTCACATTTTCACTTATACTCTAACGTACATATATTTGTAAACAAACTTCAAAAATAAATTTCTTATCATTTTAAACTAATTAAAATGATCATATTTGAATTATAAAACCATATAAATTAACATTAACAATTATTTATAAAAATTGCTATTATACCGATAAAGCGATATCGATTTTTCCTTATATTTTCAAATCAATTACATCTCTTTATAAAACTATTATAACTGATTTATTATAAATTTATAGTTATTCAAAATGAATTATCATTTATTTAAATAATTATTTCGATAATTAAAATAATTATTAAATCATTAAATCTCAATTTAAATTAAATAAATCATTGATTTAAATTCAATATTATCTTATCGATATAAATTTTGAGGATTATATTTTATTTAAATATTTATTCGAAATAAGATTACTATTATTACCACTTGAAACAATATTATCCTTTTATTTGCATAAATTTAAAATAAATACAATTTATCAAAGTGATAAACTGGTGGGTCGTTACTGACTTCCCCTCTTAAAAGAATTTCGTCCATGAAATTACCCAAAACCAAAACCTAAAGGTTTTGCCCAAAAATATTTATTTTTAACTCACTTCCATACGATGTATAAAGATCACTTGTATGCAATATCTGATTCAATATTTTATTCGAATCCACAACTTTACTTCTGAACTAGTAATCATCCCCCGATCCTTTAGTACGGACTCTGATCAGGCTTTCCGATCAGAAGTTTAGTTCTCCTTACATAGCTCTCAACTATGATAAGAAACTCAAGTATCCAACCACAACCCTCATCGATGTTCGTCGTCAAGAATCGAGTGATAAATCCTCTTTTAGATAAGTGTCAAACACGTCGAAGTTCTGTACTCGAATCTTAGATTAAATCGTGTGACGAAATAATCCATATATTTCATATGTATTTAATAACCTTCCCAAAATTCTTATGAAAATAATTCATAAAACTTTCATTCTTTATTCAAACTTTTATAAAGATACTCTTTATACATAACTATTTTACATTTTTATTTTCGAAGTATTTCTACTTAAAAACACATTTCTTCTCAAAAGATAAATATCCTTTTATTATAACACATCTCTAAACATATCTTAATGGTTTTTGTAAAACTTATTTTCAAAATAATTCATTAAATTGATAAATCACCATGAACTTCCTTTAGCGAATATTAAATCTAAGAACATTCTTTATTTAGTTAAAACTTACTTAATCAATTAACATTCCTTTTAAAACTTCCTTTATATATATATACATATATATATTCTCTTTACCTTTACAGTTTCAATATATAAAAGTATTCATATACTTATTCAGTTGCTTTAAGTATATTCATAATTTACTTAACAAGTTTTACTTACTTTAAAATATAACCGAAGAGATTAAAACAATTACTACCAAAACATTGTTATAACGAACTTCTCTTTTTCTGTTGTGCTCTGAACTCATAATATTTTCTATCTTTATATAAAAGACTCTAATACTTGTTATTATCTTTTAAAATACCCTTATTACAGATCTAAATATATTCATAAGGTTTCTTCAAAAGTGTCATTCAAGGGTTTGAAAACAAATTTTGCTTAAACATCGTTTACTACAAACCCAAAACCATTTAACTTTAATTATTTACTTAAAGATTAATGCTAATAAAAAGTTGGGATAATCATCATTATATAAATCTTCGCACTCTTACATCATTTAAATCTTCTAACACTAGGGTCCAAAAAGAAGATTTCCCCTCCCTCCCTAAACTATTGCAACTCAATTACTACATCAAAAACAACCATCATACTCATACATATTCAACTCCTCGGATTCCATTCCTACTCTTCTGAGTTTGAAGATAAAGGCGGACTCCAACATCCCAAATCAACCATCACCTCCCCTTCTCCCTCTTCATCACTATCCAACGAATCATCAGCCTCGTTGCCATCCTCCTATTGTGCTTCTTCAATTCCCTGGCTAACCATGGATGATTCCATGGGATATGTCCCAAGCCTACTGGTACTCTTGGTGTGATTCCTCCTTCTTCCAACTCCTCTAATCCTTGCACATTTTCTTCCCACGGATTTTCAAATTCCCCGACTCCCACTTCTTCTTCTTTTTCTATCGTCTCCTCATTGTTGCTTCCTATTGCATCCCAGTTTATGTATGAACTGGACGATGCCACCTGCTATATAAAATTCTCCTCGCTCATATTCCATATCACATTGCTGCACTCGCTTGATATGATAGCGTTCGGGTCATCCATTGGCTCAGATTCCTCCTTCATTGGTTTTACCTCCTCTTCTACAGGTTATGATTCCTCTTCCATTGGCTCATCCTCCTTTATGGGTTCCAAGATGGAACTAGCGGGATCCGCTACCCAATTTCCCTTTGAGGCTTGTCCGAGTTCGTTGTCTCTGGAGATTATAATAATTTCTGGAGCTGGGGTTGTTATAAGCATTCCGACAACAGGGTACCCATTTTCATCCCTACGAGTATATGGGGTATGGTCTTCCCTAATCGGAGATCCACCATTGCTGGGCGGATGTACTGGTTGTTCCTCTTCATTGCTAGAGAGAACTATAAAGTTATCCTTTTCGCCCCAATTTTCCCTAGAGGATTCCCCTTTCGCATAACTTCTCCCATATGGTTTCTACAAGACAAATAATTATTCTTTTAGACACAAGTAATAGGTAATTGCTAGCATATTCTTAGGTAGAGAGGTTTGGTTAACAGTAAGAAAGTTTTTCGAGGTTCATGACTAAAGATAGCTTTAAAAATGCCTATACAATGTTTATTTATTTCAAAAATCCTTTGAAAAATATTATTTTCTTTTCAAATAACTAAAGATAGCTTTAAAAATTGCTTGTACAATGTTTGTTTATTTCAATAATCCTTTGAAAAATATTATTTTCTTTTCAAATATATATATATATATATATTCTTAGGAAAAATGATTTTATATAAAACCGAATTCTATTGTATATTTTATTAACAAATACACGCTCATATATACTCAAACTCATTCTAGGGTGTTGCTAACCCTATCTCTAGTGAGTTACTCATCCTAGGGTATTAGTAAACCCTATCTCTGACGAGTCTTTTATCCTTATCAGGCTCAGGTGTTCGCTCAACCTAAGCTCTAATACCACGATGTGAGGACCCGTTTCTTCGACTCCTAGAAATCGACACTAATACATCCTTGGTATTCACGTGCCGTAAATCCAAGTGCTGGAGAAGCGGATTCTCAAGGGTAAGAAAGAAAATAAGGCAGAACATAATCTCACATATGTTATTTCAACAATTAATCTTTACAGCAGAAATTAAAATACATTTATCAGAGTTAAACATGGACAGTTATAAATATCTGTCCTTCCAAAGGCGAAATACAATACTACTCAAGTGTGTTGGAAATATATAACAAATCTTTAGTAAAATCTTCTAACTCCATGCTTCGAGCTCCATCCAGCTTTCTTCTAAACTAAACCTGACTACTAGGCTGCCCGGGGAAAATTAGGGCACCCAACGTATAAGGAAAGTTCAAAATAAACTCTAGGTCGGTCATAGGACTAGTGTGAGAACTCAAAATATGCATTTTGAAAACAAAAAGGTATCTCATAAGACAACGCTGTATATAAACACGGAATGGGTTTTTACCTTATGATAACCAAAACATTCTTATGTCAAAATACTTGATATTATTTTTAATGACAGATGTTTGAAAACAATTGCAAGTAAACTTATTAATCTTAGCCGAAATTGTTACCATTATTAAATTCCATCATACTAGGCTCTACAAAAAAATGGCAGGCACTTATTGGAGAATGGATTCCATACAAATGACCGGGTGAAGGGACTACCTTCCGGCAGTACACCTTTAGAGGAATGTACCAAGGTCAACGCAATATCTGCTCCTCTACCAACACAAGACCGGCCTACCTTTCCTTAGATAGTATCGAATATGTCATCACCCCGGTCATTATCGACCTATCTGAGGATTCTCTTAGCATAGACCACAATAATTTAAACCCAAACATCATAATGGGTAGAAATATATCTTGAAGGGGATGATCATATCCTAATGGTTGCGAACCACATAGCCTTGCTACATCTACCCTGTTTTGGCCATTTCCGGGTGTGAGGCTTGAGGTTACGATTACCATTTTCATAGCACAACATCTTCCTTTGAATGCCATAGTGCCATTCCATCGATCACTATTGACTTCCACAAACATACAACCTTCAAGCTCATACGTCTCAGAGAAGCGTGTTAAGTTAAGAGAAGTTGCTTTCTCCGCCACCAAACAGATGTATGTTTATAAAAGTCAACGATGAAATCTAAAGAATGCAATGTCATACATCCATCTATACGTGTTCATTCTGGGATTGAACGAAACCGAAGGTACTCTCCTACTACCATTAGTAGTGAGTAGTCCTTGCAACCTAAAGAGTTTTAGAAATGAAGGGACCACTGCTACTTTAGTATTTGGGAGCTAACCAGGATTATCAATAAGCAGTCCTTTCATTCCGAAAATCTATGGTCTTCATACTTTATTCTCTCTATCAGGGCTTTATTTTTCAAATGCATATATTGGTTCGAAGTGCTTTTCAGATAGGGATTACCCAGATCCGACCCCGGTTCCTTCGATCCAATCATCGATAAAAAGAGGTTTTGTGAATAGGGAATCATTCTTTAATTGAGTAAATTCTTCTTATCAAAAATCTCCCTCGGAGATATATATTTCTAAAACATTATTTTCGGTATATACGGAATTATCTAACCTCACTTATCAAAACCTTTGATTACTTAAAACCTTTTTTAATTCTTGGAATAATTCTAAATCATTTCATTTATACTTAGGAAAACATTTCCAAAATCATTTCCTTTAAATCTGAGCAAAGATTTCTTAATTCAAAACTCATAATTTTGATTTAGTTGAAACCATGTTATCTAGGATGTTAATCCCAAAATTTGTAAATATTAAGTGAGCAGAATCTATAGAAATCATCTAATTCTACTCAATATCAATTCTGCATTCAACAAATACTATGGGCAGAATAACGGTGAAATCCCCTTTTCCATAAATAGTACGAGTTCCCTCTTCGGGCTTTAACATCGAGTACAAGAAGATCATCCTTATAAAATACAAGTTGTTTAAATCTGGATTTTTTTTCTTTATTCCTTATTTAAATTTCGATCTGAGTAAATCAAATTCACTATCCCCTCCATCAGGCTAGTCCGGATAGCCAGGGAGAGTAGGAAACTGGTTTTCCAAACTCAAGCCTAGACACTATCTGTGACGACCCGGAAATTTTGAACATTTGAAATTGAAATATTTAATTGATTTTAAATATTTGGAAGTTAGTTTAACTTCAATTTCAAATATCATGATTTATTTGGCAATTAAATTATTAAATTTAATTTTTGAAGTTGGGTAAAATATTGTATCTTCAGTTTTAAGATTGTTAAAAATAATTTGAAGTCTTGTAAATTCTATATTGATAATACTGAAGATAATAAAAGCTTCAGAATTGAATTTGAAACTGTTTTGTTCAGTTTTAAAATTTTATCGTTTAAATCGATATTTAAAAATAGCCTTCCGAGGCACAATCTCGAAATTCGACGAAACCAGTTCCATTGGATCCGTAATATTGTATTATTATTGGATTTCAATTTCCGTAGCATTCAGAGTTGTCGTGTTATCATACGATAAGTAAACGCATTAAAATTTATATTGAAATTTAATATAATAGCTGGGTCCAAAAAGCTATCTTCTCCATACGATCGAATTTGCATTTGATAATATGGCAACCCTTTGCAACACGTATAGGAAATTTTTGCACGTGTCGTTCATAATAACATGCGTCTCCTCTATTAATAAACAAAAGAACGATGAGGCTACCTCCTTTAGCTGGAAATCAATTGTTACATAAATCCATAGCCGAACAAACTCCCTTCTTCAAAAGAAAAACCATGCCTTAACCAGTTCAATACAAAATCATTCCCAAATTTAAATAATGGCGACCCTTCTGCTTATTCAAATCCAATCGAAGTCCCCTCGGTTTCGACAGGAACATGCGGTGAGACAAGGCGTTTGTATATGGTTCGATTTTGTGGCGAGTGAAGGGCGAATCGGTCCACGCATGACGATGGAGATCGATGGAGAATTAGTGAGGTAGCGCTCGCGATTGGAGCTGCTAGGGTTTCGAGCATCGCGATTTCAAATAGGCAGTGATGACAGCATTTGCAATGGCGGTGGCTGCTAGCGAATTGATGGTCGAGCTTGGGTTGCTCGATTACAGTAAGGTATTTACAATTTATTTCATTCAATTTAAATTTGAAAATAAAATTTAAATATATGTATATAACAGTAAGTAAATTTATGTTATTATTTCCAGAAAATAAAACAATATTTTTATTTTTTATAAAAATAAAATTTATATATATAAGTACACAGACACATTGTAACTCACTGTTTATATTTTTTAAAATGATTACGGTAAGGTTTAAAACCTATTTTAGTTCTGATTTTAGTTACTAAAGGATTTTTATTTAAAAAGGAAAATTTGTTTAAAATTAAAACACTAGTTTAAAATTAAATTATTAGTTGTATTAAAATTATAAAATGGCAATTGGGATATCCGATTTGTTCGAATATTAATAAATTGTATAAATGTTTATACAAGGTCTAGAAATTGTGAAAACAAGCTGAAATGGAAATGGATTACAAAAAAAAAGCAAAGGTGAGATCTTCTCACTCACTTGATTTGCCTAGTTAATTTAAATGAATAAATTTAAATTATTGGATGTGCTTGGATAAATTTAATAATTTATCTGTTGGATGATAGTGTGTGTGTATATATATATATATATATTTGGAGTGATTGATTTCCCGTATTATATAGCGGATGAGACCCTATGCGCCGCATAATAGCGGATGATATTATATAATCCCATATACCGCGATATTCCACCTCGAAGTGGAATTGGTATTTAATTGTTGTGCTAACATCTGTGGATGCAGGGAAATAGGTTGGAGGGATCCAACTGGATTCCTCACATTGTTGAATTTATTTGTATATGTTGTGATGTAATAATCTGTGAATGATTATATTGGGGTGAATGATTATATTGATAAATGGAATTTATTTGAAGGCTATAATTTAGCCGAATATATTTTTGGTATCGTAGGATACTAGAAATAAATATAATTGGGTTTTTGAAAATTAAAGTAAAGATTTATTTTAAAAGGTAATAAATTTTTGGAAATCAATTTGGAAATCAATTTGGAATTTGATTTGGTGTTTGAAAGTGAATATTTGGAAATCGATTTGAAAATTGTATATCAATGGATATTTGGAAATGTAAATTCACAATGGGAATTTATAAAGGAATGGGTTATTTGTTTTAAAAATAAATATTGGTTTATTTTAAAAAGTGTGGAAAGAAATTACGGATTTGGAATGCAAATTGAAACAAGTCAAGAAGGATTTATTAATTGATTTAAATGGATCATTTTGAAATGGAAAGTGTATTTTCACTGGAAAGCCGAGTATGTTTTCAAAGTAGCTGATGAATATAAATTGAAAGTTTTAAGGATGGTTTTAAAAGGATACTTTGGAGAAATTATTTTCTTAAGTTGTTTTTAAACCTTTAAAGTAAAGATTTATTTGGTTAATTATAGAAAGAATAATTTTAAAGATCAAATTGAGATTTGATTTAGAAAATGGATATTTAAATAATTATACTCTATCTAATAATTTCATTTTTTAAAATTAGTTTGGGCTCGAAGTTTATATGAGATATTAGTATAATATTTTTATAACTAATATTTGAGATAACGTGTTTAAAAATAGTTTTTATCTCAAATGTTTCCAAATATACATATACTTTTGGATAAGTGTTTAAATTATTTTAAAGTATCCAGACTTAGCAAATCTTCAGTGGAAATAAATAACATTTGTAAATTTATTCCAAAAAAAGAAAAATGATTTGAAATTTGTTTTCAAAGGATTGAAGTGTTAAATTATATCTTGCGAAGATATTTTGAAAATAAATAGTTGGGTAAAAATTATTTAAATTTGATAATTGTTGTGAATGTTATTTGATAGTTAAATAACCGACTATCAATATTGGCCTTTGAAACAGCACTTGAATTTGTTTTCAAAACAAGCGCTCATTTTTCGGTTAAGCCGGGAGAGGACTTTATGTCATAAAACCCATTTCGAATAATGATACGACAAAATGGGATTGCATTTGAAGATGGTGTTGAAGACTGAGTATTTTCTAAAACGAAAGGATTACCTGTCGAATGTCTTTGCACTGATTTGCTCCGGTATAGAGATTTTTATTACCTTATGTGATGGGGAGTCCGAACGTGATTAGGGATTATCCGGATTTGCAAGGACTTCTTTGAAGTGCCTTCGGTTCTGTTCGAACCCGGAACGGATTTGTATGGATGTATGTTTGACGTTACACTTTGAGATGTAAAGCTGGTTTCTATCAAATATATTTCTGTTGGTGGCAGAGAATTTATTCTCTTAGCTTAACACCCTTCTCTGAGACGTACGAGCTCAGAGGTTATGTAGTTGATTTTTACTAGTGATATATTCCCAATTTGGTAATGTGGCATGTTAAGTGTTGCTGGTCATTTGTTGATCGAAGCATGGCTTTTGTGAAAAGCGTAGCTTTATGGATGAGACTTCGTCGAACCTCATAACCCGAAATGGTCGAAACAGGAAGGATGCGGCAAGGTTGTTTGGGGGTAGCGCCCTCAGGGTATGTCTATTTCCTTCTGGAAAAAGGTGGTATCATGGTATGGAGCCCAGATACTTAACTTATGTGGTTGCTGCAAATTTATTGCTTTGTGGTTGTTGGTGTTGAGGATCCTCGGATAAAGGTCGGTAACGACCGGGAATGGCATAGCTCGTGTGTGGAGTTATCTAGTTGCAACTTCATGGCACAAGAAGCGTGAGATAACTCGACCTTGTGTTGGTAGAGATCCGGTTAGGTTCTCGGGGCGTCCCTTCAGAGGCGTACCCATGTGATGTAGGAAGTTCCTTAGCCTGACCATTTGTTGGAAATCCAAAGAAACAATACGAGCCCTGTACAGTTTTAGTTGTATAACCTGCCATTTACTTATGGTAGTTTCATTTTCCAAAAGCATAGCGGATTTCTTTTTATTCCTTTGTGCAAATAACTATTTTAAGATCTCACACCAGTCCCATGACTCACTCGGAGTTTATTGTTCCCTTTCTAAACTACGGGTGCCCATAATTTTCCACATGGGCAGCCTAGAGTCAGGTTATTGTTGTTCTAGAGCGAAGTCGGAAAAGTACGCTGTGGAGATCAGGAGACGAGCTGGATGGCGAGACGTACTTTCGTATACTATTATCATTCCGCTGTGTATTCAATCATATGGACAGGTTATTATAACTGCCAGTGTTGTGTGTTGTTGTTGTAAACTCTGATGATGTATTGTATGAACTGATATAGTTCTTTTGTTTAAAGATTATTCATTTATCTATTATATATATTGTTCCGCTGCGATTGTGAGATTCTGATATTATTTTCTATTTCTTCTTCTATCTTCTTCTTCTTTAACCCTAACGGTTCAGTTTTCCGGCATTCGATTGTTTGGCATTTGATACAGTGGACGTATTGATGTCGACTTTCCAACATCGAAAAATTGGGTCGTTACACTATCTCTTTGACACTCATAAGGCGGTCAAGAAATTTGATCGACTCTAAAGCATTAAACCTTTAAATCACTTCATAGATCCTTCAAATTACCTTTAAATTACTTAATAAATCATTTAAAAACATTTATAAAATAATTGGAAAGGAGCGGTTAAGTTTAAAACTATATTTCAAAAGTGCTACGGAAAAGTGCTACGGAAAGTGCTTTTTTAAGCTATATTGATCAAAACAACTTTTTATTTTTTGAAAATTCATTTTTATTACTAAATCACTTTTAAAACATTTATAAGAATTATTCCACAACAATTTTAAAACATCATTTTTATAGAAATTCGGTTTTGGATTTCGAACTGTAAAATCGGGATTTTTCCAAAATTTGTTCTACTCATATTTCAAAATCTACTTTTTAAAATCTCGATTTTCTTTATTCATTTGAAAACTATGGATACGATAGTTCAGAAAATTCTTATCTCGAGGAATTCCGAGCTATATTCCAACTTTTACACTTGTTTGACTTTTATAGCGCGAAATCGCGAACTACAGTTACGTGACGTGCTTACCTTTAAATAAAATTTTCATTTCTATGCAAACTTCACCAAAACACTTCCAAATGTTCATAAACCACTTCGAATGCATTTTAAACCATTTTTAAGGGATTTAACAATTCCATATACACCAATTCATTAATTCAAGGAAAGTGATTTCCTTTGTGTTTATCGACGTGTATATTCGTGACTTGCATATAATCTCAACATTCATATGTAAACAACCAAACTTGATGATCAAAGCATATTAAACATCCATTTGCAACATCATATCATCATCCAAAAAATAGTATAATGGTTTTAGGAGTTCTCATCTTCATTTCCACTCGAACTAGTTTTAAAACGGGTATAGCTCCGCTATATCGAAATGAAACTCCATGAAATCGAGCTTGGATCCTTGAAATGGCTTGGCCTAGCCTTGTTGCTTACGGCTAGGTTAGGAAAGGAGTGGAGCTCATGGCCAAGGATGGTGGAAGGTGATACCTTGGGTTTGGGAGGTGGAGAGATGAAGATTGAGCTTGTTTTAAGGTTTTTAACTATATATAACTATATATTATGATTTAATTTCTTTTTGAATAAATTTTGACATTATTTCTCTTAGGATGGAAGCCATTAAAGTGGAAGCAAAAACTTGAAAAATATGAAGAAGAAGATGAATGAAAATGAAGAGAAGATGGTAGGGTATTTATTAGGAAAAAGGAAAAGTATAAAAGAAGACATGTACACATCACTTTTACCACTTTTTAAGGCTTCTCCAACACACTTCCCCTCTTCACAATGCACGGCCAAAGCCTTCCCCCCATGTGCACATCACTTCCATCATCTCATGTATGCATCTGTTGACTTATTTATGCTTAAGAAGTAAGAAATCCTTAAAATATATTATTTATTTTATATTATATTTCTTATACTTAATTATATTTATATATGTATGTTTATATGTATGTTATCATGTGTATGTAACATATAAATGTATGTATATGTAGAGGTTTCACACTTCAAACATCTTCGAGCAACTTTTGTTTGTTAAATCATTAAAATCCGAAGAACCGATTATCAGTCACATTTTCACTTATACTCTAACGTACATATATTTGTAAAAAAACTTCATAAATAAATTTCTTATCATTTTAAACTAATTCAAATGATCATATTTGAATTATAAAACCATATAAATCAATATTAACAATTATTTATAAAAATTGCTATTATACCGATAAAGCGATATCGATTTTTCCTTATATTTTCAAATCAATTATATCTCTTTATAAAACTATTATAATTGATTTATTATCACTTTATATTTATTCAAAATGAATTATCATTTATTTAAAATAATTATTTGGATAACTAAAATAATTATTAAATCATTAAATCTCAATTTAAATTAAATAAATCAATGATTTAAATTCAATATTATCTTATAGATATAAACTTCGAGGAAAATATTTTATTTAGATATTTATTCAAAATAAGATTACTATTACTTATTATCACTTGAAACAATATTATCCTTTTATTTGCATAAATTTAAAATAAATACAATTTATCAAAGCGATAAATTGGCGGGTCGTTACATTCGAAGTGTTATGCACCTACATGTACATACATATTTATGTCACATGTACATGATAACATGCACATACATACATAAATACATATACATATACATATATATATATATATATATATACAAAAATGATTTAATAATTCCTAAGTTTAACCTTTAAGTAACCATAAAGCAAACATCACTTCATTGTACCGCACCATCACCTCACATCAACCATCACATGGCTTTGGGGGGGGAGCTGTGTGCTAGAGGCTAGGGAAGGTGTGTGGGCTAGGGGTATTTAGGTAATTATGCAATTGAATATTTTATTCTAATGTTTTTCCTATAAATACCACCCATTTTCTCATAAATTCCTAATACCATTCCACTTCTTCTTCCTCTTCTTTTCAAGCTTTCTAAGAGCCTCTTTAATGGCTTCTTATTCATAGAAAAATATTTTATAAAAGTTAGAAAAAAATATAACAAATAAAAAGAGAAAAGGGTATATACTAGCTTATAATATCAATCCACTTCAAAACTACTTCAAATCACCTCCTTATCACCACTCAAACCCACGGCTGCAACCCACCACCACCATGGTCGAGCCTTTCCACCTCTTCTAAGCTTGGTTGTGCATATCTAGGGGTCTTAGGATCGATTCCATAAGCTCTAGTGCGACGGTAGCAGAGCTATAGGCAATTTAAAGTTAGATCGTTCAAATCCAAGGTGTATATTAATGACTTGGTATTTATGGAATGTTAAACCTCTTTAAAAAGGGTTTAAAATGATTTTGAAATGTTTTGTAAATATTTGGAATTGTTTTGGTGAAGTTTGAAAAGTAATTGAAAATTTAGTCAAAAATAGGCGCGTCGCGTAACGACAGTTCGCGATTTCACGCCATAAAAGTCAAACCAATGTAAAAGTTAGAATATAGCTCGGAATTCTTCGAGATAAGAATTTTCTGAACTATTATATCCATAGGTTTCCAACAAAGAAAGAAAATCAAGATTTTGATAAGTAGATTTTTAGATATGAGTAAAACAAGCTTTATGAAAAATCGCGGTTTTACAGTTCGGAATCCAAAACTGGATTTCGTTGAAAATGATGTTTTAAAATTGTCTAAAAATATGAAATAAATTATAAAAATATTTTTAAATGTTTTAAAAGTGATTTGAGATATAAAAATAAATTTTCAAATGATAAAAAGTCGTTTTGATCAATATAGCTTAAAAAGCACTTTCCGTAGCACTTTTCTGTAGCACTTTTCAATAACTTTTGAAATATGGTTTTAAACTTAACGATTCTTTTTCAAATCTTTTGGTAAATGTTTTTAAATGATTAATAAAGTATTTTAAAGGTAATTTGAAGGATTTACGGAATGGTTAAATGTTTAATGATTTGGAGTCGATCAAATAACTTGACCGCCTTATGGGTGTCAAAGAGATAGTGTCTAGGCTTGGGTTTGGAAAACCAGATTCCTGCTCTCCCTAGCTATCTGGACTGGCCCATTGGATCGAATAGTAAATTTGGTTTACTCGGTTCAAAAAATTTCAAAGAATAAAGAATAATATTTTTCAGAGTTAAACAACTTGGATTTTATGGAGATAATCTTCTTGTACTCGGTGTTAAAGCCTGAAGAGGGAACTTGTACTATTCATGGAATTTAAAAGTGATTTCACTGTTATTTCGCCTATAGTATTTGTTGAATACGGGAATTGATATTGAGTAGAATTAGATGATTTCTATAGATTCTTCTCACTTAATATTTATTGGTTTTGGGATTAACATCCTAGATAACATGGTTTTAACTCAATCAAAAGTATGAGTTTTGAATTAAGAAGTCTTTGTTAAGATTTAAATGAAATGATTTTGGAAATGTTTTCCTAAGTGAAAAATGAAATGATTTCGAATTATTCCATGTTTAAAAAGAGTTTTAAGTAATCAAAGGATTCGATAAGAGAGGTCTAATAATTCTGTATATACCAAAGAGGATGTTTTGGAAATGTAGATCTCTAAAAGAGATTGTGATAAAAAGAACTTAATCAATTAAAGAATGATTCCCTATACACATACCCTCTTTTTATCGATGATTGGTTCGAAGGAACCGAGGTCGGATTTGGGGTAATTCCAATCCGAAGACCACTTCGAACCAATGTATGCGTTTGAAAAATAAAGACCAGATGGAGAGAATGAAGGATGAAGACCAAAGATCTTCGGGGTGAAAGGACTGCTTGTTGATAATTCTGGTTAGCTCCCAAATACTAAAGTAGCAGTGGTCCCTTCATTTCTAAAACTCTTTGGGTTGCAAGTTCATTGTGCTACTAATCCTAGGGTTAATTCCCGACAGGATGTGGTAAGAGAGTGCCTTCGGTTTTGTTCTGTCCCAGAACGAATTTGTATGGATGGATGTTTGACACTGCATTCTTGAGATTTCATTATTGATTTTTATAAACATACATCTATTTGGTGGCAGATAAGGCAACTTCTCATAGCTTAACACTCATCTTGGAGACGTATGAGCTCAGAGGTTGTATGTTTGTGGAAGTCAATAGGGATCGATGTAATGGCAGTGTGGCATTTAAAGGAAGATGATGTACTATTTGAAAGGTAATCGTTACCTCAAGCCTCACACCCGGAAATGGCCGAAACAGGGTAGATGCGACAAGGCTATGTGGTTCGCAACCATTAGGATATGATCATCCCTTCCTAGATATATTTATTCCCGCTATGACGTTCGGGACTTAAAATTATTTTAGATGTATGCTGTGAGGGCCCTCGGATAAGTCGGTAACGACCCGGGTGATGACATATTCGGTACTTTCTAGGAAGAGGTAGGTTGGTCTAGTGTTGGTAGAGGACCATCAATTGGGCCTTGGTACATTCCTCTAGAGATGTACTGCCGGAAGGTAGTCCCTTCACCTGGTCATTTGTATGTAAATCCATTCTCCAATAAGAGCCTGTCATTTTGTTTGTAGAGCCTAATATGTTGGAATTTAATAATGGTAACAATTTCGGCTAAGATTGGTAAGTTTACTTGCAAATGATTTTAAAGATATGTCATTAAAAATAATATCAAGTGATTTTACGTAATAATGATTTGGTTATCATAAGGTAAAAACATGTTCCGTGTTTATGTGCGGCATGGTCTTATGAGATACCTTTTTATTTTCAAAACGCATATTTTGAGTTCTCACACTAGTCCCATGACTGACCCGGAGTTTATTTTCCTTTTCCTCAAACTCTGGGTGCTCTAATTTTCTCGGGAAGCCTAGTAGTTAGGTTTAGTTTAGAAGAAAGATGGAGGGAGACCGAAGCATGGAGTTTGAAGATTTTACTGAAGCTTGTTGTCTATTTCCACCATACTCTTGTACTACAGTATTTTGCATTTGTAAAGACGGAAATTTATAATTGTCCATGTTTTTAACTCTGATAAATGTATTTTAATTTCCACTGTAAAGTTTTTATTGAAATTACATATGTGAGATTTTGTTCTGTCTTTATTTTTCTTTCTCACCCTTAAGAATCCGCTTCTCCGGCACTTGGATTTACGGCACGTGAATACCGAGGATGTATTATTGTCGATATTCGGGAGTCGAAGAAATGGGTCATCACATGTCTATCTCAATAAAAGAAAAGAAATAATTCCTTGGAATTTCAAATGACGCAAATATCTCAGTTTTGGTTAATTTATGAAAAGCTATAATGGTAATCCATTTTGAATAGTTAGCTCTGATAAATTAAGATGTGAAAAGGAATGTTCTAGTTTATAAATTAATAGTTATAATTAACGTATAATCGTGCTAAATGTTCAAATATAAAAAAAAATATAAATAGAGTAATTTACGATAATATTCGTATTCGTTATTGACAACATAGTAATTATAGGACTAGGATTTATGGACATTAATTACATATTTAATGGACAATAAATTTGTAATTAATAGAGAGTTAAAATGGAATTAAATGGAGACTGATTAGGGTTAATACTGCATTTATAGGAAACTGGATTGGCATAATAGGTGGATTTTGAAACTGGTAAACGATTAAAATAACTAAATGAGGATTGATTAGAGATTGTCCAATTTTGATATAAATGACCAATTATTATAGGTAATAGACATTTATTAGACATTACAAGGAAACTAAAGCCTAAGCATATAAATTAGGAATAATTACGTAGCGAACGAGTAAGTATTAATACTATTAGAAATATATGGAAGGAAATATAATTTTCATAGTAGGAAATTATGTAGCTTCAACTATACGTTTACAATAAGCATGAATTAGTGGGCCTAGCCAAACACATAGGCTTTGGGTAATAGGTTTGGTTTAGTGGTTGGAATGCAAGGTCAATAGAGTTACACAGTAGAAGTCTGCCTTTCACCTAGAGGCTACCAGCAGTTGTGTACACTTACTACTGATGCAAGACATCTCCAACCATAGTACATGTGGGGAAGGTATATGCATTTTGGATAGGTAAGGGAAAATATAATGAGGGTTCACCTCAAATTTGAAGTATTAAATGACCCAGTACTTCTAAGAAAATGGGGTCCGCTTCATATCCAATAAGGGGTAAGAAGTAACCGAAAGGGGCATTTTCCTTGACTTATTTAGATTAGTCTAAACTGGATGTTATTTTAATACTAATATTTAGCAGTATGTCTAGCATATAGGCTATCACTGCCAGCGGAGCCGAGTGAGCAGTAGCAAAGACTTGCATTATGCCGTAATGGATTTTGCTTCCTACTAGTGTAGAATTTGTATGGTAGACGTGCAGACCTCAAAGTAAATGGTCAGACGAAAATTAATTTATTGGAGGTAGGCTAGTTAAACCTTAGATGAGTCTTTGAGTCACGTTAGTAGTGCGATAATTAAATTATATAATATATTATAGAGCCATATATAAGGGTCATCGGTCTTTGTAGCTAGAACCGATCGACTAGCATTGACATTGCGAAGGACTCGCTTTGGAGACTTGAGGTAGTAAATGGCCATTGGGTCTACCTCCTTCCTATATAAGAAGTATTAAGTGGTCGGGGTTTTGTGTAGTGAAATGTTTAGATGTAAATGAATATAGGTATACATACATAGTGGTACCTTGGAGAAGGTTAAGTTAGACATATCATGTGTGTACACATGATTTAACGGATTAGCTGTAAATAATAGACATAACACTTAAATAGAAATCAATCAACACAAATTAATGGGATGGGTAAAGTATGTAATTTCCAATCGCCAGAACGTTGTTCTGACTCCCTCCTTATAACAACCCATAGGTTAGGTTTAGAAGGACTAGATACTGGAGCAAAACTGCAGATGGTGAAGTCTTTTTATTTATGCTCGATGCGGACAAGGCAATTAAATATCCAAGGAATGATATTTCGAGGTAGTAGCCTTGGTCAATACATATGTTATATTATACTTTTCAATCCTGCTGTGAATTTATATTGATTGCACTCTGATATACTTGTTTTTATTATAGGTTACCAAAACCAACGATCTGTGCACTAATGGACTTGGGTTTCCATTTAATCGAAGTTCGGGTCAACTAGGGTGCGGGTTGTTACATTTGGTATCAGAGCTTAGGTTAGTCGACTATAGGAATTAGGATACGCGGAGAGAACGTATTTATATTTTTACCTATAATTATATATATTATATATGCCAAACTTTATAAATTATGACTATAGAAGTAGTTGCGATGATATTCTGGAAGGATGGGTGAGGCAACTATGAGTTGGGCCAACAAAAAGAGTTAAATTTAACTTCTGCCCCGATTACCCCATGGGGCAGAGGTCGTATTGTAAGGAATGGGCTAAGAAGAGCATGATTGTGACACAAAGAAGCTACCAGAGGTTGCATGGTACTTAACTCCTTCATTGGTCCTAGACTACCTTATGATTATGGATTTAGATGGATTGTCGATTGATGATGCACATTTCATCTCGAAAAATGGGAAGTAAAAAATTATATGTTGCAAGCATCCAAAATTAAGGAAGATAGGAGTGGAGCAAGATGTAAAGGAGGAGTGGAGAAAGTTCCCGCAAGAAGGTGTACACTAATCACCATAAGAAGATAATCCAAATTTTTAATGGAGATGAGTTAAGATTGAGTTGGAAAGAAGGAAAGTACAAAAAGAAGGACAGTTAATCTCCGTTTCTAAGTCCAAACCCATATAAAAGAATTTGAAAAAAAGATTTTTGAGAATTCCTTAAAATGTTTTGAGTGAGTTTTTCAAAGGATTTATTGGGAAGTTGTTTTGAAAAAGCAAGGAAATGTGAAAATTCATATTTTGAAAATTTATTGAGTCAAAAGTTTCTGATTTAAAGGTTTTGGTAAAAAGGGTTTTTCATTTTTGAAATTCTTAGTTTAAAATTGATTGAGTCAAAAATTTGGGTTTGAAAAGATTTTTGATGAAGAAATATTTTGTTTTTAAAATAAATGAAAAATAAAGAATAGGTTGGGGCCGATGAATTTTCCTATTGTATAAATTTGGAAGTTCCATTTTAAATTTTTTTAAGAGGTGGATAAATGGAAATGGTACTTGATTCAAATGAGGTATAGAGATTAGAAGGGTAAGAATGCCCAACAATTTAGATAGAAATAGCATTAGGAATACATATATATATATATAGAATTAGTAATTTAGTTAGAAATAATATAGTAGAAAACTAATAGGAGTAGGATAGGAAGAATGGGTAAATTCCATGGATATGTAGTAATTACGCATATACTTTAGATAGACACTTAGATGGATGTTTCAATTATGCATATCTTCTAAAAGTCCCTCTCTTGTGTTATGAAAATCTCTATCAAGGGTGGAAGCGGGGATAGCATGAGTAATAGAAAAATAATAGGATGAAAGTTATCCTCATCTACTCCACTTTTCATTGTTTAAAGTTATAGAAGATGTTTTTGGAAAAAAAATGGGTTGGTATGATAATTGAGTTTTCGAATGTTTTGAGTTGAAAATCCTAACTTTAAAAGAAGAATATTTCTGTTGTAGAAATTCCTTACAAATGTAAAATCGAATTGAAATGGGAAAATTTTGAGGTTCCTTTTAGAACCAAGTAATTTTTGAATTTGATAAAAATACTTCTAAGTTTATATTTTTAAAGATAAAGGTTTTGGATCGGGTACTTCATGATTGTGAAATTTTAGTTTTATAAAAATGGTGAAAAACAAACCAAATTTTTAATATGGAGTAGATAAAGATCACTACTTAGGTAAGACGGGGTAAAGGTTTTAGGCTATGAATAAAATAGCTACGAATGCTGGTAGAGTAGCAACAAAGAATCCTCGTTGAATATAAGATATGTTGGTATGTGTTTGCACAAAAAATGGACAAACACCTCAAAGTTGTATGATTTAGTAGATCTTATGTTGTTCTTAGTGATTTTGGAGATTTATGCAAATATATGAAAAGCAGGGGCTAAACTGTAAAAAGACACGCAGATTTATAGTGGTTCAGCCAGAATGTGCCTACGTCCACTTTATATGTTATTTCTCTTCTCTTGTTTTGATTACAAGTACAAAGCTTTGATACAAGTAAAAGAAAGTCGTTTGAAAGTCCTATCCGTGCTTGAGCTCTCAAACTTGTCCCCCATTGTTGTACCCCTGCCCCTCTATTTATAGAGTGAGGCTAGGGGTAGGGGTCTAGGATGTGTATAGTTGCTGGTGGGCCTGGGCTGATGTGATCTGGCCTGGTACGTCTTGGTTCGGGAGCATTCTGGTTCGGTGACTCGGTGATAGGGGATGGTTCGGCAGTGGAGTTGGTTCGGTGGCTCGGTGATAGGAGATGGTTCGGCAGTGGAGTTGGTTCGGTGACTCGGTGATAGGGGATGGTTCGGCAGTGGAGTTGGTTCGGTGACTCGGTGATAGGGGATGGTTCGGCAGGTTGTTCTAGATGGTTCGGTAGGCCCCTGATTCGGCAGTGGCTCGGTGAAGTTTGGTTCGGCATCGCTCGAAGATGCATTGATTCGGTTGTAGGATGGTTTGGCCAAAGATCACACAACACTTGCCCCCCAAAGTAGGGCGTGTGTATGCACAGGGCATGCTTTGTTTAAGCCTGGTCGTCCTTGTTCGATCCTGCGTGCCGAATGGATTGGTTCGGTGGCCTCTCCCTTGCCTATAAATATGGGAGCTACGCCACCGTTGTTTCCTTACCGTCTGAGATAGCCGAACCGACTGATTGCCGAATTAAAATTCCTACTCTTTGCCGAATCAGCTGTGTTAGCCGAACCAGGTGTGACCTTTTTACTGCCGGATGAACTTTTACACTGTACTACCGAATGAACTTTTATACTGTACTACCGAATGAACTTTTATACTGTACTACCAAATGAACTTTTACTCTGGGTGCCGAATGTACTTCTATGACTTGAATTATGAGCGAAACTCCAGACTGCACACACTTGCTCCTTTACTTCCTTTATTCTAACGACACACTCCTTTGTGTTTGCAGATAAATGTCTCGAAAAGCAGAAACTCGATCAGATAAAAAGAAGTCCCAGGGCGAAGGAGAATCTTCCGCAGTTCCCCCTACTCAGCCAGGACCGGAACGTCACGGATCTACCCCGAGATCACTAGTGGACGGGTACGGCCCTCAGGAGCTTCTGAACTCCCCGCCCGATTACTTTCCCAGCTCCCTTAAGGAAGAGCAGCTTGATGTCATCTCCCTTTCTTTCGGAATTGATAGGGCGCGCATGCTGTTGCCAGGGAGAGAAGTCATGCCATATGACCCTCCCGAAGGGTACTTTGCCTACAGCAGATACCACTGTATGTGTGGTGCTATCCCGCCTCTTAATGCTTGGGTACTCAGCTTTCTTACATATCTAAAGGTGGCCCCATTCCAGCTTCAACCCAACTCTTATACTATATTGGTGAGCCTCTTTGTCATCTTTCAGAGGAAGCGTGGGCGTGCTCCTTCCAACCGGGAGATCCGGTATTTATATAATCTGAGGGGCTATAAGAAGGGGTCCCCATACATCAGCTTGGAGTCAGCTGTAACCTTCAAGCCGGTCTTGGATCTGTATTCTAAGTACAGCATGTTCAAGAAGGAGTGGTTCTTCGTTAGGGATGACTCTGTTTCTATTCGGCGTTTCACCTCTGGATGTAAGTCGATGCTTTATTTATAATTTCCATTCTGGTTGCGATGCTTCTTCTCATATGTTTTCAATTTTTGCTAGCGACAGGTGGCTTTGCGGTTGTGGAGACTGATCGCTTGGTTCAGATGGCGGCTGAGATAGAAGCTATCCCCGGGAGAGATAGATCGGCTGCTTACCTGATCAGAAATGCGACTCTTCTGGAGTATAATTTGATCCTTCCACAGCAGTCAGTAGTCAAGCAGAGGGAAACGGTGGAGGAGAGGGCGGCTGCTCAAGCTAAGGGAGGTGTCACAGTAGAGAGTGGCAAGAGGAAACCTTTCTCAAAATCTCCAATAGTCGGAGGTAAGAAGCTTAAGAAGTCGGATGGTCCTTCCCCCAGCACTTGTCCACTTACTCCGGGGAAGGAAGATGTGGAGGAGGAGAGAGGTGAGGGTGGAGATGATCGGGAAGGTGGTGATGGTGGCGATGGCATCAGGGCCTTGCTTCCTGGGCAAGCAGGCGAGATTCAGGAGTGGACGGATGATGCATTCAACCAAGCTTTCGAGGGGTTGGACGGAGAAACGGCTTTGGTAGAGAAATTCGGGAAGGCTGACAAGGCCGGGACCGGTGCAAGCGAGTCTTCTCAGACTATTCCAGCCAAGGTGGCTCCGACGACTCAAGGTGAACTTTTGACTCCTGCAGGCTCCATTTATGATAGGGACTTAGGAATATTTTATGATCCACTCCCGTCCTGGAATGAAATCCAGGACACATTGCAGTATCCTACTCCTCCCCAAGGTTTGTATAACTAATGTGTTTCCTTTCTTCTTTTATCTTTTAACTTACCTCGTTTCTCGAATTATGGATCAATGTAAGCTTGTGACACTTGTTCTTCATATCAGGTGCAGGTAAAACGGCCAAGGTCTCTGATCTTCGGCACAGGCTTGAACAATACAAGCTCTCCAAAGCTTCCGCCAAGCCAAAGACTCCGACCCACCGTTCCGAGGATGTAGTCGTCTACCGTCCTCTTCTCGGGGTTATTGAAGAGGGTATTCAGAAGAGAAAAAGGATTCATCCCTTATCCGAACCTTCACTCAGTCCTCAGCCCCCAGTTCAGCCTCTTCATGATATCATGGAGGAGGATACTGAGTTCGCACTCTCTCCGCACCCGTCTGAGAATCCTACCGTTACGCAAATTGATCGTCCTGGTTTGGCTCGTAATCCATTTGCGGGTCATCCTGATCTGGATCCAGGTTCCCATGATATTACCTTTGACGAAGTTACCGGTGAGCACCTTCTTCCCCGTAATCCCATGGTACGGGTGCTTGATGAGGCTAAGTCCTTAGATCTCGATTTACTTGCCACTCGGATAGTTACCATGGGAGATGAGGCCAAGGCTAATATTGATCGGGTGGCGGAGGAGACTAAGAAGCTGATGGGGCATCATGCCCGGCTGGTTAAGGCTGGAGAGGAGATTGGGAGTGCCAACATCCGACTACTATTGATGGTTTCGGACCAGGCCAAACAGCTTGCTGATCAGGCCATTCAGATTTCTCAGCATGAGGCTGCCTCCGGGCGGTTGAGGAAGACTATGGAGGAGGCTAGTAAGGCGGAATTATGGAAGATGGAGGCTGCTTGCAAGGAGAAGATAAATATGGCCATCTCGACAGTGGATGAGCTTCGGAGGGCGGATCTTGAGCAGGTAGAGGAGCTGTCGGGGAAGCTTGAAGCCGCAGAGCTTGCTCAGGTCAGGCTAAAGGAGGAGATGGAGGTGATGAGGAGGTCCCTACAGGCTGACTGCTCGCGATACCGACTGGAAAGGGATGCTGCCGTTGCAAGGCTATCAGTTTCTGAGGCTCGTATGAGGGAGTTCGAGGAAAATGAGGGGATGATGGACGATATGCTGCAGGACATGTACTTTCGCACTTGGAAGCAGGGCAGCTTATCTTGGATGGACGACTACCCCCGGGTTATGGCTAGGATTTACCTCAGGGCTCTAGAGGAGGCCAAGGCTGAGGCGGATAAGGAGGGTGGAGTGGCCTTTAGGATGGATGTGGTCACCGCTCAGTTTACCAAAGAGGAGAAGACAGTGGTGAAAGAGAGGATGAGGTTGTTCGCAGTTGAGGAGGCAGGCGTGGAAGTAGGGGATGACGACCAAGACGATCAAGGGGAAGTTGCTGGTAACCTCTACTTCACTAGTTTCTTCTTTTGTTAACTCTGTTGCTTATCACTAATGATTTCTTTTTATGACCGGACAGGTGGGCAACAGGACAAGGACAAGACTCCAACGCAGCCGGCTCCCTGATTAGACCTGGAGAATTCTTTTTGTGTACTTGACATGGCTGTATATGTTAGTCTTAAAACAGTAGAGTAACTTTTAGGTTGTAATTCTTGCTACTTGTAATAAATAGCTCTATTCTTGATGTGCAATTCTTTAACTTAAGCTGATTTTGTCGTCTTTTGAATGTTTTTGCCATTTTGACATGTTGCATAAGAAATATAGCCATGCATATTCTTGTAATTAAATTGCGTTCGATGTCAGGTTCTTGTTTAAAACATAATTTCATGACTTGCAGTGTTAGCGTGAGGTGTGAACAAATTATAGGCATATATGAAAGAAGGAAATACCGTCCTTTATATTTTGCTTGTAGATGGCAGCTTTGAGTATCCTGTGTGACTGAGTAAGGGATGCGGCCCAGTATCTTGCTGTGAGTATCCGCTTCTATTAGTGAGTGTCTCCTGTTTTGTGTCCTGCACTTCAGGGTTTGTTACAGAGGATAGGAGAAAAAGTTTCTTAAGTAAAATTGAAATATGCGAAATAGTAAAACTTCCAATCACGGAAGGCCTTCGATGTGCTTAAGTTCGTGGCAAACGGGCTTTATAGTCACTTTCCCTAGCTGTGGGTCTTGGAGACATTTGTCACCCATCTTACGCCTCTGCGGGGAGTTAATTCTTTTTTACCACGGCCGCACTTAAGATACATCGGAGCCGAGATCGCGCACAGTAACTACCCGGGCCATTATGGCCCGTAATCGTGGGTATTATTCGATTTACTGTGGCCGGCTAGCGTGGGTGCCGATCGTCAACTGTGAACTGCCCCTGGCTGGCCACACCTTATGTTGGGGCTTATAGTCGGTCCACAGTTGTCGGCGAGCCGAACGCCGTAATGAGCTGCCTCAGCTATAGTCGGCCTTCTCGGTGGCTTATAATCGGCTCATTACAGTTGGTTTTAAGGGCCGTCGCAAGCAATGAGTTAACCCACAACAGAGGGATGCCGGAGCAAAAGTGTCTCATTGGCGAGGGCATAGATTCGCATAGTACCTGTCAGGTCTTGTCCAGGTGAAGTTGAGCTGTGGAGTGCGTTGAGTGGAAACACTATACGCATAGGATTTTGTTCAACAGAAAAGGATAAAGTTAACAAGCAGCCAAGATATAAAGGAACAAGTTAAAAAAGAGACAAGGTTTTTTAAAGTGTGGTTCGGCACGAAAAGGCCTACGTCCACTAATTCTCTTTGTTAATTCACTTCATATGGGCAGTACAAGTTAAGAAAAGTATCGACGGAGGTGTTGGATGTTCCATGCCCTCTGGAACACCTCTCCGTCCACTGTTGACAAAATATAATCTCCATTGTGGAGATCTTTATGAATTACATATGGTCCATCCCAGATTGGATCTAGTGCTCCGGGGCGGGGGAAGATTCGCTTGAGGACAAGGTCCCCTTCTTGTAAGGTACGATGCTTGACTTTGGAGTTGTATTGTGCTGCCACTTTTTGTTTGTGGGCTGCTGCTTTAAGGACTGCATCATTTCTTCTCTCCTCCACTAGATCCAAAGACATGTGAAGGAGTTCCTCGTTCTCTTCTGGGTTATAGTGGATCCTACGGTGGGAAGGCACAATGGTTTCAACTAGGAGCATAGCCTCCGATCCGTATGCCAAAGAGAAAGGAGTATGCCCCGTTGAAGTTCTGAAAGATGTGCGATAGGCCCATAGTGCCGTAGGGAGTTCATCCACCCAAACGCCCTTTGACTTTTCGAGTTTCTTTTTTATTAGAGTTTTCAGAATTTTGTTGACAGCTTCGACTTGTCCGTTTGCCTGGGGATACGCTACGGATGAGAAGCTTTTGTGAATTCCGTGCTCTTGGCACCAGTTGGCGAATTCCTCGCTGTCAAATTGAAGTCCATTGTCTGATATGATTTTGAATGGGACTCCGTACCTGCACAGAACATTTTTGATCAAAAAGTTAATAACTTTTGCTGAAGATACTTTATTCAGAGGTTCTGCTTCCACCCATTTGGTGAAATAGTCGACTGTCACTATAGCATATTTGGCCACGCCTCGGCCCATTGGCAGTTCACCGATTAAGTCAATTCCCCATACTGTAAAGGGCCAAGGGCTGGTCATTTGAGTAATCTCAGTCGTTGGTAGCCGCGGAATCTTAGCGAACTTCTGACACCTGTCACACTTTTTGACGAAATCCAACGCGTCCTTGCTTAAGGTGGGCCAGAAATATCCATATCGGAGTATCTTTTTTGCTAATGTTTGTCCTCCGGTGTGGTCTCCTCAGCTTCCTTAATGGATGTTGGATAAGATTTCCTTGGCTTCCCTCCCAGCGACACACCTTAATAACGGGTTAGAGAATCCGCGCCGATAGAGGATGTCTTCTTGTATTGTGTAGCGGGATGATTTCCTCAAGATTTTCTTGACTTCGTTATGCCCGTTGGGTAGCGTGTCGCTTTGTAGGTAGTCTCGGATGGGAGTCATCCAAGTTGCTTCTTCGGTTGCAGCTATCAGATTCACTTGCTCGAGACTTGGGGCCAGTTGCTTCGAGATGGTTACTGCCCCGAAGATGGTGATGTCTCTCACACTTGCTTGCTTCGCCAATTCGTCGGCCTCTTGGTTATCTTCCCGAGGGATGTGTTTGACTAAGTAGTGGTCCAATCGGCTGAGAAGTAACTTGGTCTTCTTTAAATATGCTATGAGTCTCTCTTCTCGAGCTTGGAATTCTCCTAGTATTTTGTTAACAATAAGTTGAGAATCGCTATGAAGACACAAAGAATTGGCTCTGATTTCTATGGCAAGTTCTAATCCAGCTATCACTGCTTCATATTCTGCATCGTTGTTGGTGGCAGCGAACTCCAACCTTATAGCATAGTGCAGCTTATTTCCCCTGGGAGTGATTATTACCACACCTGCCCCCGAGCCTTGTTCGTTCGATGCGCCATCCACAAAGAGATTCCACTTGATGTCTTTTGCTATTTCCAATTGCTCCTTATCTTCGTTGGTAGTGAATTCTGCAATGAAATCAGCCATGGCTTGTCCCTTGATGGCGGTGCGAGGGTGATAGGTGATATCATATTGACTTAGTTCAATGCACCATTTAAGTAGTCGCCCAGAAGTGTCGGGACGATGGAGTACCTGCCTCAGTGGCTGATCGGTCAGAACTTTGAGGAATGGGACTGGAAGTAGTGACGCAGTTTCCGTGATGTGATTAGTAAACAGTATGCTAGCTTCTCAAGTTTAGGATATCTGACTTCTGCCCCGGTAATCCTCTTGCTGATGAAGTAAACTGGCCACTGCGTGCGGTTGTCTTCCCTTACCAAGGCAACGCTTAGGGCGTGAGATGACACAGCGAGGTATAGGTATAATTCTTCGCCTTCGCTTGGAGTTGAGAGTACCGGTGGTTTCTGGAGGTGTTCGATTAAGTTAAGGAAAGCGGTTAAGCATTCGTCAGTCCATTCGAACTTTCCTTTGTCTTTCTTTAGTGCTTCGAAAAAGGGAACGCACTTGTCCATTGCCTTGGAGATGAATCGGCTTAGGGCGGCCACTTTTCCATTCAAACTTTGCATTTCCTTCCGAGTGGAAGGTATCTTGATATCCCTTAGCGCTCGGACTTGTTCAGGGTTTGCTTCAATCCCTCTGGCATGGACGATGAATCCTAAGAACTTTCCTGAAGACACTCCGAAGGAGCACTTTAGTGGATTCAACTTCATTCCATACTGTCGAAGTACCTGGAACATCTCGCCTAGGTGGCTTACGTGATCTTTGGCTTTCCTTGACTTTACCAGCATGTCATCCACATATACTTCCATAGTTTGTCCTATTAGCCCTGCAAACATCTTGTTGACGAGGCGCTGGTAGGTGGCTCCTGCATTTTTAAGTCCGAAAGGCATTACCTTATAGCAGTATAAACCCCGGTCGGTGATGAAACTAGTGTGGTCTCGGTCGGGAGCATGCATAGGAATTTGGTTATATCCTGAGTATGCGTCCATAAAAGATAGGAGCTCGTGCCCGGCTGTGCTGTCTACAAGTTGGTCGATTCGGGGAAGTGGGAAGCAATCCTTTGGGCAGGCGTCGTTTAGGTTGGAAAAGTCAATGCAGGTTCGCCACTTCCCATTAGCCTTCTTTACCAGCACCGGGTTGGCGATCCATTCCGGGTAGATAGCTTCTCGTATGAAGTCATTGGCGAGTAGATTCTTTACTTCTTCATCGAGGGCTGCTGATCGTTCTGCCCCCATACTTCTCTTTCTTTGTTTTACGGGCGCCTTGGTAGGATCAATGTTTAATACGTGGCATGCTATGTCGGGGGAGATTCCGGTCATGTCAGCGTGTGACCATGCGAATACATCCAAGTTGTGGTGGAGAAAATCGATGAGTTGTTCCTTCAATTCAGCTTTTAGTTGGGACCCAATTTTCAATAGTCTACTTGAGTCGTGCTTGTCTACAGACATAAACTCCATAGCCTCTGCAGGCTCGGTGGTGGCCTCCTCCTCTTTGTCCCTAGGGTCTAATTCATTGAAAGGGTCGCTGGTATATCGAAGAGGAGGGGCTTTCTTTAGTTGCTATGCTTCTAGACTTTTCGTGCAGAGGGCAATCTCTACACCCTTCCCTTTATCCTTCCTGTGGTTGTTGCGAAGTTCAGTCACATAGCAGTCTCGAGCAACGTCCTGGTCTCCTTCTACTTCCCCTATTCCATTGTCCGTTGGAAACTTCATCTTTAGGCACCATGGGGCTAGGACAATTTGGAAGTCAGACAAGGCTGGTCTTCCTAAGAAGGCGTTGTAGGCCGAATGGCTTTCTATTAGCATGAACGTCTACTTCCGTACAATGGAGCGGGGATGGCTTCCAATCTCAACAAAGAGGTCCAGTTGCCCGATGGGCATCTTTGCATCCCCAGTGAAACCGTGTAGTGGTTTATCGTAGGGAGATACATCCTTCATTGATAGCTTCATTTTGTCGAATGCATGTTTGAACAGGATGTTTACCGAGCTTCCAGTGTCTACTAGGATTCGGTAAACCTCGGCGGGGCCGAGCCGGGCAGAGATAACCATGGGATCCATGTGAGGGTATTGCCTTCCTTCTAGGTCACGCTTACCGAATGTGATGTCATCACTTTCTTTCCGCTTCGGGTGGCGGTCTTCTATAACCGAATTGACACAGTCTTTATTGTCTCTAAGCGACTTTCCATATCTTTCCATTTCTTTCCAGCTTCTGTCAGCGATGTGCGGTCCTCCCGAGATGGTATGGACCACTATCTTCTCTTGACTAGAGCTGCTAGTGTTGCGGTTTCCTCTGCCGATCTCCGGTGAGGGTAGCCTTGGGTTCTCATTGGCAGGAGCTGGAGTCCTGTCCTGACCTTTTACATAGCGTTCCAGTTTCTTCCTTCTGATGTGTTCCTCAATCAAGTCCCGGAGATGATGGCATTCATTGGTGTCATGCCTATGAGATTCGTGGAAGCGGCAGAACTTTCCAGACTTCTGCGCGTTATCTGATTCCTTCTTGTATGGTGGGCGTTTGTATCTAACTTCGCCTTGGGTGGCAAGGAAGATATTTTCGACGGTCTCATTCAAAGGAGTGTAAGTGTCAAATCTCGGTCCAGGCCGATATAGGCGTTTTTCTCCCTTCTTGCCCCCAGTATTGTCCCTGGAATCATTTCTTCAAACGTCCCTTGCTACAGCAGGGGCGTTGCTGTGAGTTGCCTTATTCTGCTGCCCTGACTGCCCCTCAACGGCAGCATCCTCAAGCCTCATATATTTCCCGGCTTCGTGGAAGAAATCGGGTAAAGTAGCTGGTTTTTCTTTCGTCAATCTTCTAGCAAATTTGGTGTCCGGATGCACACCACTACAGAGGGCCATTAGGATAAGCTTCTCATCGGCGTCTTGGACCGCGGCTGCTGCGGCATTGAATCGGGTTAGGTATTGTTGCAGTTTCTCTCCAGGTTTCTGTTTGACGCTGGATAAGGAATAAGCGTCCTTAGGTTGTTACACATGGATACGGAACTGACTGGTAAACTTTTCTTTCAACATTTCCCACGAGCTGATGGATCCCTGGGGTAGATGACAGAACCAGGAGGTAGCGAGATCTGCTAAGAAGAGCGGAAAGCATTTGCACAGTACTCCCTTTGTTGCTCCACTCATGAGCATATGTTGTGTGTACCTCTGTAAGTGTACAATAGGTCGGAGGTTCCTTTGTAAGGTTCCATTGTTGGAATCTTCCATTCTCGGGAAGTGATAGCGATTTCGATATTGCGGGCGAAAGGGCTGGTTACCCTAGCGCCTATCCCTCGATCTCTTTGCTCCCGTTGGACACACTCTCTGAATAAGCGCGCCATCCTTTCATCAGAATTTGGAGCAGATAGAAATGAGTTTGGTTATGTTCTGCGGGATTGATTCCGTCCAGATGACCTGTAGGGATGGTATCGTCTATCATCCCTCATATTTTCCAGTGGCTGCCTTTGATCTTCTGGGAGCATGCTAGGGTCAGCTACAGTTGGCCCTTGCCTTGATCTTCCCCTACCGGGCTCTGATCTAAGCACTTCCTCGGGTCCAACTTCGGGCTGGACTCTAGCTCGGCCCCGTTCACTAGCGTTTTCATGGTTAGGCAGTATGACATGCTCAGCTACAGTTGACCTTTGCCCGGTACCTCCCCTGTTGGGTTCGGTTCCAAATGCTTCCTCAGGCCTAACTTCGGGCTGTGCTCGATCTCGGCTCCTACCATGGTTACTTCTGCCGTTAGCTCCTTCGAAGAAGGAAGATCTTTGTTGTCTCTGAGATCCTCCAGACTGGGACTCGCCCCATGATTCGGTGTTGCGATTGGACTCTTCAGCATCCCTTAAGCGTGACATGAGATGGTCCACCAAGGCTTCCTGCTGGGACGTGAAGCGGTTAGTTACTTCAACCACAATCCTGTCTAAATCTGCCATAGTAATTGCTGCGGGCTGTTCTGTGGCAGGAGTGGTAGGATTAGCCTGTCATTCATTTGTTACCGCTGCTGGAGGAGGACGATTTACTTGATTCGTGACAGCTGGATCTGGAAGACTGCTGGATGCGATGTTTTTTCCTTTGTTAACATCTTTTCTCTGTTTGGGAGGCATGTTTTCCAAGTGGCAAACGATGCTGTTAGGAAAACTGTTAAGTGGATGAAGCTGAAGCTTCGAGCTTCTAGCTCTCAGCGAAAGCACCAAAAATGTTTGCACAAAAAATGGACAACCACCTCAAAGTTGTATGATTTAGTAGATCTTATGTTGTTCTTAGTGATTTTGGAGATTTATGCAAATATATGAAAAGCAGGGGCTAAACTGTAAAAAGACACGTTGATTTATAGTGGTTCAGCCAGAATGTACCTACGTCCACTTTATATGTTATTTCTCTTCTCTTGTTTTGATTACAAGTACAAAGCTTTGATACAAGTAAAAGAAAGTCGTTTGAAAGTCCTATCTGTGCTTGAGCTCTCAAACTTATCCCCCATTGTTGTACCCATGCCCCTCTATTTATAGAGTGAGGCTAGGGGTAGGGGTCTAGGATGTGTATAGTTGCTGATGGGCCTGGGCTGATGTGATCTGGCCTGGTACGTCTTGGTTCGGGAGCATTCTGGTTCGGTGACTCGGTGATAGGGGATGGTTCGACAGTGGAGTTGGTTCGGTGGCTCGGTGATAGGAGATGGTTCGGCAGTGGAGTTGGTTCGGTGACTCGGTGATAGGGGATGGTTCGGCAGTGGAGTTGGTTCGGTGACTCGGTGATAGGGGATGGTTCGGCAGGTTGTTCTAGATGGTTCGGTAGGCCCTTGATTCGGCAGTGGCTCGGTGAAGTTTGGTTCGGCATCGCTCGGAGATGCATTGATTCGGTTGTAGGATGGTTTGGCCAAAGATCACACAACAGTATGAAACTAGGAATCTTTTATTAGAGATGTGTGGAAGCCATAAGAAGAACCCTCATAGGAATGGTGAAAGGTACCAAAGTGAAAATTGCGAGCCCCATGGTATACTCGCATGAAGGATCAAAGATGTAGAGGAAGTAAATATGAAAGTTTGAGGATATTGTCAAGAGATTTTGATTTAGAGAAGGTAGCAACATGGTTGGAGAAGAGGGTCATGAGTGCCAACCACACATGAAGGACGTTGGTTGACTAAAAGCTGAAAAAGGCAAGATAAGTGGTAGGGAAGTTATTCCAGCAAAGAAATTTTTTGGATGAGTTCTAAATGTGCTTAGTTCATATTTCTTATCCACTACAGTGTGAGGATACATAATTTATCCCATAATCGGGTATAATAATTGAAGTAGCGGATGGACCACATTTACTACAAGCCAAGAAGGAGAATTAAGGAAGGTGGGTGATAGTGGAATGGCATATTAGGAATGTCTATCTTATTTTAGTGAGGAGTGTTAAGGTCATAACATCATTAACACCAGTTGATAATGAATGGTAGCTTCTAGCAAAATTTTCTTTTAGGGTCTTTGGATTATAATCTCTATTGTCTCCCTTAGGTTATTAGAAAAGCATACGACATGGTATGTGATATGTTTTGTTTTATCACTGTGTTGATTTGATGGATAGGATTAGACCGCTATATAAATATAGATATATTGAAAAACAGTGCAAATAAGAAGATCTCATATGGACACTTAACCAGCGATAAAAATGTAGGTAAGACTGAAAGTTTATAAAATGAATTAGGAAATTAAGTTAGCAACTAGAAATTAAAATACTTAGATCCTAAAACTTTAGAATTTTGGAAAAAATAAATTTTAGCATGCAAAATAAATTTTAGCAAACAGAAGACAGGGAAAGGTTTTCGCAAAATCACAGATCACTATCCCTATGCCCTTAAAAGCTAAAATTTATGAATACGATGGTAGGTAATTTGTTGTTTTAGAATTAAAAAAAAAGTTCTCGAAATCTAAGATTAAGTCCATAATACTAGGGTCAATCGTATGCATTAACTCATGGACTAAGTCCCTATTACATTAAGACATGGACTGATTTGTTTTAAGAATGGAAAGGCAATTGTTTTGGAAACTTGTGTTCAAATGCTTTTGAAATTTTTGTTAAAATATTTTTGAGAAGTTGGGTTCAAATTTTTTGGAAGTGCTTTTAGAAAGAATATTGAAATAAAATAAATTATGGTGTTTAAATGCTTTTGGGAATTTGATTTTTTAAACTATTTTGCAAGTTTGATTGGAAAGGAAAAAAAAAAGATTTTTGATGAAAAATGAAAAGTTTTCAATTTTCTAGTGCAATATGCTTAACGTAGGACGGGTCGACATGTTAGTAAATGTGAATTTTACTGTCTAACAAGGGTGACAGTATACAAACCATAGATAATTGTAAAGGAAAATGTTGTTTTAGCTTTGGAATTTCTATTTCCATATCTTGTTGATAATAAACAAAAACTGGAACTTAGGATAATTATGCTTTAACATTAAAAAATAAACCTCCTCATGCAAATTGTACTTGGAAAAGTTGGAAAATATTTAAGGGCAGAAGAGAAGGTTCCGAGGTACGACAGAATAGGTATCCAAAAGAAGAGTGGAATTGTAAAATTCTTCATCTGAATTCCTTTTTGAACATAAGAGTATAGATTCAAAAACTGGATTTTCAAAAAATTTGGATATTAAAAATTGTGTGCTAGATTTTAGATGGTAGGGATTGGATGCAAAATCGGTTGAACTAGGAGTATGGAAATTACTGTGTGAAAAAGGATTTCTGAAAACTTGCTACATATAGAACAAAAGGTATATCTAGGTTGTTTGCATCATTTTTCAAAATGTTTCAAAAAGAATGCAATCATATAGGAGGCGTAGATTTAGAGCCATTCTACATACATGTCTTATATGTTGCGATACACCATGCACTTATACATGTTTTGCTGCAAAATTGGTTGTACACTAATTGGTTGGATAGCTTAGATTTTTTGCGTGCTATGTTACATGATTCAACTCTTGGGGAATTTTGGGGACGAAATTCTTTTAAGGAGGGGAGAATGTAACACCCTGTAAAATTAACTATAATTAATAAAAAATTATGAAGCTCCAAAAATGGAATTTGAGAAAATGTTGGAATTTAGTCACATAACTTGCACCATTGTGTCCATGGCGATTTCCTGAGCAACTTTCATATTTGGAGTTTCATTATCGGAGCTCAATCGAAAAAGTTATCAGCATTTGAAGTTTCTGAGATGAAAATAATTATAGACGAAAGAGGAAATAAATAATATTAAATATGGGACCCCACCTATCAACCCCCTTCTTAGGTCGGTCAACCACTAGCGATCGATCAACTATAGGGAAGCGGTCGACTAGTTCGAACGTGGCAGCTAATGTTTGAACCTTGGCCAACGACACGCATTTAATTATTTTAATCTAATGGTTACGATTGATTCGTTCGCCTATAAATAAATGTCTGACCCTTCATCTATCTTCTCATATTTTCTTATCTAAGCAGCAAAGCTTTTCCATTTTATCCTATCCACTACTTCTAAAAAATATAAAATACTATATATAAATATATAATCGAAGAAGGGTAGAAAAAAAGAGAAGGAGCGATCAATACTGCGGAAAAAGGTAATTTCTATAACTATAAATCTACATTCACCTTAACCACAAATCATTTCTCAGATCTATAATTCTAGTAGCATATGTATGCCTTATTGTACATATTCTTTTGGATTAGAAAGGAAAAGGAGTCAAGTAAAGGAATGGGTTCAGATTTGGAGATTTGGAAAGCTTAAAAGATGAGTGGGAAATTATATAAAAATTGAAATTTATATCGATGGATTTTATTTAATTATCATAGCTGAATAAGATATGATGAATTGTAAGTTTAAAACAAATGTATAGGAATATCGTCTGCATATTCAATAAAATAGAAAATTGAAATAGGAATAGTATGTACAACCTAATCTGGATATTTGAATTTAGTCTCGAATATTTATTATTATAGAATGTTTGTTTATTCTAGATCTATAATTGGGTTGTAATTAGGTTGCCCTAGTTGACTTGGAATGTGAGCTTCTATGTTTTGATTTATTTAGAGCAGGTTCCGTGTAATTTTCATAAATTATCCAATTTCAAAATATGTATAAAAGCACGTCATTTGGATTAACAAGGGATAAACTAAAAGGAAAATATATGTGTAAGATATGGATATTCTTTTCCATACTTTACATTGTCTATTTCAATAAAAGGTAAGAAATAATTTCTTGTAATTTCAAACGAAGCAAAGATCTCACTTTCAGTTAATTTATGGAAAGTTATAATGGTAATCCTTTTTGAAAAGGTAGCTTTAATAAATTAAAATGTGGAAAGGAATGTTCTACTCTAAAAATTAATAGCTAGAATTGTAAATAAATAAATAAACATGTACATCCATACTTAACATTCAAAAATAAATATATGTATAAATAGCATAATTTATGATGATATTCGTATTAGTTATTAACAACATAGTAATTATAAGACTAGAATTTATGGACATTAAATGCAGATTTAATGGGAAATAAGTTAGTAATTAATAGAGAGTTAAAAAGGAATTAAATTAGGACTGATTAGGGAATTTAATATGGCATTTATGAGGAAACTGAACAGGCATAATAGATGGATTTTTAAATTGGTAAATAGATAAAAAGAATTAAATAAGAATTGATTAGAGATTGTCAAATTTTGACATTAATTACCAATAATTACGTGTAATAAACATTTATTAGACATTACAAGGAAACAAAATCCTAAGCATATAAATTAGAAATAATTACATAGCAAACGAATAAGTATTGATACTATTAAAAATATGTAGAATGCAATATAATTTTCATAGTAGGAAATTATGTAGCTTCAATTATAAGTTTAAAAGAAGCGTGAATTAGTGGGTCTAGCCCAACACTTAGGCTTTTGGTGATAGGTTTGGTTTAGTGGGTTGGAATGCGAGGTCAGTAGAGTTACACAACTAAGTCTATCCTTCACCTAGAGGCTACCGGTAGTTGTGTACACTTACTACTAATGTAGGACATCTCCAACCATAGGCCATGTGGGGAAGAGATATGCATTCTGGATAGGTAGGGGAAAATATACTGAGGGTTCGCCTTAAGTATTAAATGGCCTTATACTTTTAAGAAAATGGGGTATGGTTCATATCGAATAAGGAGTAGTAAGTAACCGAAAGGTGCATTTTCCTTGACTTACTTAGGTTAGTCTAAATGGGATGTCAGTTGTGGAAGGTCGATGGCTATGTCAGTATTTTAGTACTGGTATTTATCAATAGGTCTAGCATATAAGCTATGACCACCAGCGGTCTCGAGCGAGCGGTAGCAAAGACTTGGGTTGTGCCCTGACAGACTTTGCTTTTTACTAGTGTAGAATCCGTATGGGAGTCGCACAGACCTCAAAGTAGATGGTTAAACAAAAATTAGTTTATCAGAGATGGACTAGTTAACCCTTGGACATTTGGGTTACATTAGTAGTACGGCAATTAAATTATATATTATATTATAGAGCCATATATAGTAGTCGTCGATCTTTGTAGCTAGAACCGATCGATTAGCATTGACGTTACAAAGGGCTAGATTTGGGGACTTGAGGTAGTAAATGGTCGTTGGGTCTACCTCCTCCCTATTTAAGAAGTATTAAATGGTTGGGGTTTTGGGTAGTGAAATGTTTGGATGTGAATGAATATAGGTATACATACATAGTGATAGCTTGGAGAAGGTTAGATAAGACATATCATACGTTCATATAGGATTTAACGGATTAGCCGTAAATAGTAAACATGACACTTAAATAGAAATCAATCGGCATAAATTAATGTGATGGGTAAAGTATGTAATTTTTCAATCACCAAAAAGTTGTTCTGACCCTCACCTCATAACAACCCACAGGTTAAGTTTAGAAGGACCGGATTCTGGAGCAAAACGAGAACAGCATATGGTGAAGTCTTTTTATTCATGCTCGGCGCAGAAAAGGCAATTAAATATCCAAGGTGTGATATTCCTAGGTAGCAGCCTTAGTCAATACGTATGTTGTATTATATTTTTCAATTTCACTGTGAGTTTATATTGATCGCACTCAGGTATACTTGTATTTATTACAGGTTAACAAAATCAATGATCCTGCTCTAATGGACATGGTTTTCGATTTAGTCAAAATTCAGACCCATTAAGGTGCGAGTTGTTACACTATACGTATGATGTCTTTCCTCATCCATGGACGGGGAGCCTTTCTTAGAAGGGATAATTCCACGCCGCGTTGGAAAATTTCGCAATTGGAATTTTTGATACTAACTCATCTTAGTACAGTACCTATGTACATCAATT
Organism: Allium fistulosum; assembly: GCA_030737815.1. Lineage (NCBI taxonomy): Eukaryota > Viridiplantae > Streptophyta > Magnoliopsida > Asparagales > Amaryllidaceae > Allium > Allium fistulosum. Next base: position 573,147,730 of record CM060906.1, read on the forward strand.
AACACAATGATCTATCTTTATAGATATTCATACCAAATATAAAAGATACCTTTCTATAATCCTTCATTAAAAAGTTATTGGACAACCAAACTTTCGCTTCTTATAATATCTGTACATTGTTACCAATCAGTAGAAAGTCGCTAACATATAAAACTAAGAACATTATAGCACCATTCTATTTTTCCTATATACACACATTTTCTTTGTGTTTTGATAGAAACCAAACTATTTGATTACCTTGTAAAAACATTTACTCCAACTTCTAAATGCTTTCTTAAGACCATAAATTGATCTTAAGCATCCATATGCCTTATCGAAACCCTCTGGTTGTGACATATAAACAAACTCTACAAATCACCATTTAGATACGTTGATTTAATGTCCACCTTCCGTATTTCGTAGTGATAATAAGAAACAACTACAAGTAGAATCCAAATTGATTTAAGCATAGTGACCAGTGAAAACGTTTCGTTATAATCAACCCTTGAATTTGACGAAAACCTTTCGTAGTCTACATATCATTATATATAGACCTTACCATCTACTATGTTCTTTTTCTTAAAAATCCACTATAGCTAACGGGTTTTGCCTCTTTGGATACATCTTTCGGAGTCCAAACTTTATTCATGCACATGGAATCCATTTCGAGTATCATCCCGTTAAGCCAATAAGGTAAAGTCCACACTCTCTGAGTCTTGTCGGTATATGAGGGGATCACTGTCATGAACGATGCGATCCTCGTTGTTGTCGTAATATCCCTCATTCAAAGCCCCAAAGATAGAATCCTAATGTGCTATAGTCACCTTGGAATCATCTTTCGACGACAAAGATGAGATCAGTTATATTATACGGCTTTAAGTAAACAAAGAAAATACACAATATAATCAATAAAAACATCATTACAATTCAAAGTTGACCATTTTGTTCCCATATCGTGCTCATGGGGATCAAAAATATAATACAACGTAAATAATGGCGTTATACCAACATATGAAGATGTTGACAAAAACACATAGTACAACGGAATCAAAATAACAGATACTACTCCAATGCTTACTGCTTTGTCTTCAACCCATTTATTCGTCCGCTCTCAAAATGCACCCGATATAAACCCATAAACTCAAACTACTCGAACGAGTGCCCGTGAGTTTATAGGGAAAACAAAGAAAACACTAATCGAACATAAAGTTTGGTATGAGGAATGTATTACTCTGAACATAAAACATAGTGAGACCACACCACCAATGCTCAGAACGAGTTTCCCCTCATTATAAACAAACATTCATTCATAACAATATGCAATACAAAATTAAGGCCAAGGTTGTCTTATTTAGGCTAAATAGGCATTTCACATGATCTTCCATTAGTTATCATACACGTTCTAGTTAAAAACAGAAATTGTATATTCTATGATGCCACCACTAAGGCCTTATGCCTTCTATAATAGATGCAAGGTACTTATCTAAGAATTCGGATGCCACTATGAACTTATGCCTTCATTGCTTCCTAAATTTCATTAAACTTATTTTCAGTTTCAGTTGCCATTAAGCCTTACACCATTGCTTTCTTATTTCAACTGCCACACTCGGCCTCATACCAACTTCATTTTCGTTTTTGGTTGCCAGTTCAGGCCTTATGCTTATGCTTTCGTATTTTGGTTACCACTAAGGCCTTGCTCCTATTTTTCTTTCGGCGATTACTACCACTTCAGGCCATACATCTTCCATCGAACCCTTGATTGCCACCTCAAGCCTTAATGCAGTTGAAGCGCTTAATGGTTTTGTAGAGTTGGAGGTTGTAACGACCGTGATTTTATTACCGTCGTAATAAATATTTTTAAAATCTGTAACGAACGTTATTTTTAAATTACTGTTGAAGTAAATATTTTAAATAGAAATTTTAAGGTTAAATATGGAAATATATATATATATGTGTGTTGATGCAATTCAAATTTGCGTCGGTTGAATTGCGTTGCACTTTTATTCACCTTCACGTTGCTGTCGCTACATTTTCAAGGAAGCAAATCTATAAACTACTGTCACATTCTTTTTATAAAACCAAGTGTTGGAGCATATTACAACAGGGTTCCAGAATGCAAAGCATATTTGCATTGCTGGCGTTCATAGTTATAAGCAACGTATAAACCAGGTATGAAAGTGTATTGCAAATACTGTCACAACATAATTTTATATAAGCCATCATCACTTTATACAGCTTTTTACTTCCTTCCCTCCAAAGCACGTCCGCATTAATTGTATTAGTACAAAAATTATTGACAACACATGGTTGCTTTCATTTGTTCATAAATTGAGAAAAAGTAAAGGCTGCTTCAATTCTTTCTTCTCGTTCTCACTTTTCAAGTGCTGTGTAAAACATTAATGGCGGTTGAATTTGGCTCCAATTGATTCCTTGTTGCTAACTGATTTTGAAGCAAATATAAAGTGAGTTAAAACTCACATCTCTAATTTATTCGCTAATTTAATTTTTACGTGTAAGCTACGTTGTCAAATGCTTTTGTTATTTTATTTTGTACGTGCATTTATAGTGTGTAGTGTCCAGGTAGTTTGAAGTGCAAAGAAAAAAATTATGGCCCCTAGCTTTGTTGATAGGTTCTTTCAAAATGTAGTTCAGATCACCCTCTATTCCCAAAATTACATACGTGTATGCATGGTAAAGAATTTGAAAACATGTCCAGGTTTCCTTGTTCATATTCTATATTGTACATGAGCGTAAAAGCTATTTCTGTCACGTATTGATACATGTTCGGGGCAGTAGATTGTTTTGCCTGTTCCTTGTATGAATGCCTTATCATGTGTGCTTAAAATCATGTCTATAAAATTTATTTGCATTCATGCATGCGTTCCAACTCAGAGCAAAACACGAAAACTAGGCCACCTATTGCGTGCGTACTAGTTTATAGTTTGGAAATGAGTTTTGCTTTCTTTTTGTTTTGCATTTGACCTTGCGTTCCAGGTCAGTATAAACGTGTTTTGGAGATTTTCATGCATTTGAATAAAGTAATTTCGAAATTAGAGTGTACGTATAAATGCATATATCTTTATTTACATCAATTATTGCGTGCAAGTGTAATATTTTGATAAATATATAAATGGTGTAGACCACTGTTTATAAAAATTTGTATTTTAACCGATGTGTGGTTTTGAAACGTATTCTGTTGTCGTTATTTTTATAACGGAATTTGTACGCCGGTAAAATATTTTGAAGCGTGTTGTTTTAGTGACATTTTTTATGAATAAAAATTTCTGTTGTTTTGACTTCAGTAACCGTCAATTTTAAAGTGAATTTTAAAGCGGTTATCCCGCAACGCTGATTTGGTATCCGTTTTTACAGTGTTTTGTGAAGCGCAATTTCCTCGTCGAAATTGCTACAGATGTTGCTGTTTTAATCACGTATTTTAAAAAATCATTTTAAAATAAAAGTGTTTCCAAAAAAAAATTACAGTTTGCGCTTTCAAAAGAATGAGGAAGCGATTTAAACGCTTCAGCAAAATTGAGGACTATGATCCCTTACTTTTACTGATTCACTTAATTCCGGACTTGTCCGTTTGAGAACGTAAAATGTTATTTATTTAAAATACACAATTTGCACTTTCAAGGAAACGATAAAGAGATTTAAACGATTTAGCAAAAGTACGGAGTATGGAACCATACTTTTACTATTTCGGTTAATTCCGGACTCGTTAATTGAAATATCTGCTATTTGATGATTTTGTTGGGCTTTCGACCGACTCTGCTGGACCTTCGGGTCATCTGATGGACCTTCGGGTCATCTGATGGACCTTCGGGTCAATAACCAGTACTAGACCTTCGGGTCACTCTGCGGACCTTCAGGTCATCTGATGGGCGCCAAAATTTTATAGTACTTGGTAGGCTTCGGCCATCTGAGATGCACGTGCGGCGTAGCTAAAACTCACCATCTGCTGGGATCGATCCACTTCTTTGCTGATTTTCTAGTTATCTTGTTTTGATTTCTAGATTTTGTGACTGCTGATTTTCTAGTTATCTGTTTTGATTTCTAGATTTTGGGAATTGCTGCTTTGAATTTAATTATGAATTTGGAAGTTGAGTTTGTGTATAATCTCATCTGAGATTATAAAATTGCGTATTGCTGATTTAAATTCAATTGTGAATTTGAAAACTGATTTTGATGGAGTTTAAATTGAGATTTCTTCATTTAAACTATGCTGATTATTTATGCTGTATAGTCTCATTCGAGATTATAATTATTTGTTTAAGTGTCGTTTATCATTCACTTATTTTTGAGAATAAATTAGACTGATCCGTTTATTATTTTCTTTTAAATAATACTCGGGTCAGACCGAGTCATTTCAGGGTAATCTCTATCTCTGATTTAGTAGCAGCTTCAGCTTTTAGGATTTCACATCATCTTTTGTCTAGCCTTCGAGGAGTTCTTTTGGTTTATTAGTCCTTATCTTATGTATGTATTGATGGATATGTATATGTATATGTATTGGTTCATGTGAACTATCGATTGTTGTAGCATGTATTCCAGACTAGTCTTCCGCTATATATCTGATATTTCTGTTCTGATGTGATTATACTATCTGTGTTATTGTTATTATGAGTTGTTCTGAATTTTTCTTAAGCCACCGTAGTTTCGTTTTAGATTTGGATTGAATATATATCTTTGGGAGTAATTCACACAACTCCTATCGATGTAATCAATACTCGTCTAAGGCATAACTTACGGATGGTCGCTTCTAACAAGCCTTATTCTTCGCAATAGCAGACATTATTCCTTATAATAACCTTTGTTATTGTGAGCATAGAGGTGGGGCGTCACAGAGGTGCAAAAAGTTACATCGGGGATAAAGTGAGGATATATAAGAAAATACCGAGATGTAAACATATTTATTGCAGATAAAATAAAATGTCCAAAGTTGATTTATTCTCATTCCCATATCATTTGTGTAGAAAAAAAATATTGTTCACTCCTATATAATAAAACCAAAATGTCATGATCCATGCGGTTTAGACTTAGTGAATAGAATAGAATTATAGTTTATGTTAAGCACTTAGGACTTGAACTTAGACTTATACCCTAAACCTTCTGATTTATTTTATAAGAGAACTGGTCATTATATTAAAGTTGCTACAGCGGGTACTAAAAAACCCCTGATTTAGCAAACAAAGCGAAAATTAACAATGCTTTAAGAGGATCTACTATTTAATAGCGCTAAACTTAAAAAATGTAGTGGTCAAAGTGTTTTAAGTGCCTTGATGGGGATACTTTAGCGAGACTTTAACTACATAGGGCCATAAACCAATTGTGTTTGGATGTCACCTTAAGACTTACTTCAACATTCGACTGTGGTTGCCACTTTAGGCCCTACACTAGCGTTCATGGTTTCGGCTGCCACTCCTAGCTTTATGCCTTCATTTTCATATGCGAATGCCATAGAGGCCTTAATCGTTCACTTTTTGGACCCATGACTGCCACCTCAGGCCTTATGTAAACTATCGAACACACTACCTAACCATTCACTATTAGGACTTCACTTAGCTACTCATTAAGATAATATTTAGTCTAACTGCCTTTCGACCAATAATTTTAGAACCAAAATTGGCACAAACACCCAAATGAGTATTGCAGAGAAAAGAGCAAATAAACTAAATAAAAAAAATGAAAATTAAGACACAAAGTTTTACAGTGGTTCGGCTAATCGTTTCCTATGTCCACTTAGCTTTGTTGCTAATTTGGTGGTTGTTTACAAGTACAGGTCTTATGGATTGATAACACTCCACGGGTGATTAGAAAGAAATATGTATTAATTTCAAGGAAGCTAAAAGGATCCTCGAAAATGAGCCCCTAGCCTCCTATTTATAGTTGTAGCTCATTGAGATACGCTCCTTCACAACCTTTATCACTTTCCCCACATCCGGCATCAGTTAAGCATGAGAAAACATGGCCATGTCAGCAGTTGGGATGGATCAGTACCGATCTATAAGGTGGATTGGTACGGATCTATAGGATAGCCTTAAGGATCACTTTTAATACTTTGTATGATGTCGACTCATTATTAGCTTCCTTCTTTCCATCTTGTTTGCTTTGCTAGAAGCTTGTTTCTGGATTAATTAGATAGATTGGTGGTGGAATGGAGTTCTTGCTTCAATTGCTCCAGGAGATTAATAGCAAATAGTAGGCACCCGGGCTTAAGAAGCTTGAAATGGATAGCTAACATCAAGACTTGGGAGTAGAGAAAATTTGAGATTACATGATGGAGTTTCTATGGATCATTTTCGATCCATGGAGATGGATCAGTACCAATCTTCCACTTTGATGGTTTTGTGTTTTGTCTTATGATTGATATTCTGAAGCTTTGATACTCTGAAGCTCGAAGGGGCTACTGGTAACATGGTTTAGGAGTGCAAGAAGTTTGATATAATTTAGGTACAAGTTTATGGATAGATATTGATCCATAGGGACGGATCGGTACCGATCCATCACTTGATGGATTTTGGTTTTGGCATTTTTTAGATGGCCTTGCTTCCACCTTATGCTCTTGAGTATACGTAGTTTCTGGACTACTATGGCTGGGCTTCCCGCCTCGATAGCTTTCAAGTTAGACTTGTCCAGTCCATCCGGATATTGCTTGGACAAAAGGCTGGATAACACTTGCCCTCCAAACTATGCCCTGCGAATGGAAGGTGTGCTTTGCTTAAGGACAAATATCAAAATTGATGGAATGTTAGTAGTTGAATTTTCTGGTTATCAGTCGATCAAGCTATTGAAAATCATTATGTACTTTTGAATTCACCTGTAAATCAAAGGCCGTTCCAAACCATGATAGCTAAGGACTCGAGTACTCGCTTGGGTATCAGTCATAGATAATAATTCCATGTTCTCTCAGAATCGACAAGTCGTGGGTTGCGTCACAAATTAGGATAAGCCCATGTTCATTCAGGAGTTAGCCGTAATCAATGGCTTGATTTGATAATCACTAATGAACCATTTCAAGTTCCAATGTCCTTCAAAACTAAGGTCTGGATTTTGATATCTCCAGGTCATGTATTCGATGACCGATTCAATTCCTAATCGCTCCAGATCATTAGTCGAAAGCTCAATCTCTCTAGATCGATGGATGGATTCTCAATCTCTCCAGATCGTTAGTTGAAATCTCGATCTCTCTAGATCGTTAGTGGAATCTATGACCTTTCCAGGTCAATAACTGAGTCTTGCTCTCCCTGGATCGTCGATGGGACCCTTGGCCTCTTTGGATTGATAATTAAATCTGTGGTCTCTCTAGATCCTTAATTGAATCCGTGGTCGCTCTAGGTCGATAATTAAATCGATGGTCTCTCTGTACCCTTGTCGAGCCCAATCTGCTTGCTCTCCGGCGAGGGGACTCGGTGACCAAACAGGCCTATCCGCTCACATATAAGTTCTCTATTTGTGTGCCCCAACAAAATGCAGTATTGTTTTTCACAAATACATAACAAAATTAACCATAGTATAATATTGTTACCCGGTATCCTGACTCGGCTATATTGGACTGATTGCGCAAGACAGATTCAATTGTTATCAAGAAGGATGACCATGGAGCTATGGCTATAGGACCCAAAAGTAGGGTTCAGATGGTTATACGAAGCACGGATTGGAGGAAGTTGATAAATAGATGATGTAGGATGCTAAAAGTATGGAAAATAGCTTAGATTAGCAAGGGATCGACATAGCGAAGTAGAGCACTAGGGATTGGCATAATCCTTTAGATGGATAGTCAACATTGATGAATTATTAGAGGGATCGGCATAGGTGACGATGCCTGGTTCAACATGACTTGTTAATACTCGAGGAGTCGGCAGAGAATTCAGGATGAGGAGGGATCGGCATAATATTCTGGAGCAAAGGGGGATCGGCATAGTCTTATAAAGCAGGAGGGATCGGCAATGTACTATGCAACCATATGGATCGGCATTATATAACACAAGGAATAAGCGTGTAATAGGGTTTGGCATGTGAAGTTTGGAGCTAAATGGAAGGGTTCGGTAGGAATGTTTTCAAAGTGGATCTGAATCCAAGATCGATCAAAAGCACGAGATCCATATATCCAATCTACATGAAATTTGGAGAGCCATCGTATCTAAGCATGAAGAAGCCACCATAGGGATCGCTGCTCCAAAATTAACAAATGGAGGGATCGGTACCGATCCCTCTCCATTGAGATTTGGGTTTAGCACCCCCTATAGTGGGCCCATGTGGATAAGAAAGTCCTATAGTCGAAGTTTCAGATAGATTGGTGTCGCCTTCACTTATAAATACTGGCCTAGGGGATAATTCTGAAGATCTTTATGCTGATGGTTACATAGCTCTTTTATTGTAATCAACTTCCTCCATTATTCTCTTACTTCTTGTTGTTTGCTATTTTAATCAAGGTTATGGTGAATCGGTAAAGAGAATATTCAAAGTAGACATAGGCAATCAAAGCCGAACCATTATAAATCTCATTGTTTTTGTTTTTGTTTTGATTTGCTTATTATTTTGTTGTATTCCTCTATTTTAATTTAGTTTCTTCATTATCTTCTCTATATAAACTTATTCTTGGGTGTTTGTGGCTAATTTGGTTGCAAACATTTTGGTGCTTTCACTGAAAACCTGATTCTTAAAGCTTTAGGATCCCCTTTGTTGCTACTGGATTAAGCAAATCCCCTGAAGGATATCCATAGTCATCTTCAAAAACTTGTAGATACTACTCAAATTTACTAGAATCTAAGCAAGGAAATCGATAATGGTGAGGCGTAACAGATCAACTTCTCAGAATGTGGATGGGAATGAAACTGCCAGCATTCAACAAGGAGCCCCAAGAAACCAACCTACAAATTTGAATGTGGAGCCTGATGAAGTCCAAAACCCTGCTGATTCTATAACCAGTGCTGAATTTAATAACTTGATAAGGTAGTTGATGGAAAGCCGTAGACAGCTGAATGAGAAAATTCAGACTAATGCTAGCCTAATGAACTAGATTGCTCAACAACAACGTGAGAACGCCAGAAGGATCCCACTTCTTACTCGGCATCAGAGAGCTCCAACTCATCAGATGAATACCATAGGTGTAGGCTGCGAGGGTTGAAGGAAATCAAGCTGAAACATCATAGCATCGTTTGGCAGACCAATATGGTCTGCCAATATGGATTGGTGCTGATCCCTTCCAAGGGATCGGTACCGATCCCTCCTCCAACAGAGGGATTCCCCAGTTTCACTTGGGAAATCGAACTGGAGCTGTTTCCGGAAGCTTGGATGCTGGAGTTCGTTTAAATGCTGACCAAGTACCCTACCGAAATGACGATGAGATGCATTCTCAAGGTGCAGACCAAGAAGATGGTGAACCAAGAAGGCATGAAACGACCCGTAGACATCGATCGGACCATTCACATGTGGTGGAGCATGACCATCGCTTGGCACCATCCATCCAGACACTAGATTTGTCTGTGATGGTCAGACAGTTGGTGAGAGAGAACAAGGGTTTGACAAATGATGACTGGGGAATTTCGAGGAGCCATACCCCATTTACTGACAATGTTTTGCATGCGGAATATTCGAGAAGGTTCAACATGCCTTCGATGCCTTCCTATGAGGGAAATACTGACCCCAAGCAGCACATTATGAGGTACGAATGGTTGATGGATTTAGAGAGAGCCAATGATGCAACCAAATACAGATGCTTTCCTATAAACCTCTTGGGCATAACCACGACGTGGTTTACAAGACTACCCCCGCGATCGATTTCAATATTTGATGAACCGGCAACTAAGTTTGTGGAGCAGTTCCGGATCCATGCTACTCGTCCTAAAGACGTGATGTCAATTTCCAGCGTAAGCCAGGCTCTGGGGGAATCGTTAAAGGACTATTTGGTAAGATTTCATATCGCCGCTACATAACTTAGTAACCCAAATGACCATGCTATACTTATGGCTATGACGAGAGGGATTGATCCGGAATCCGAGTTTGGTGATTGGATGGTTGGAAAACCACCGACCACATTGGAGCGCTACTATTCAAAGGCAGCTCAGTTTCTGAGGAAAAAGGAAGCCAGGTCCTCTAGGAAAACAATGTTGTGGGAACGAGAGGAGATGCAGTACAAAGCAACACTGCAATAAAGCAGTCTGATGAGAGTTCCGAAAAAGTGCAGGTTAATGTTCAGAACAAGACGAATTAACAGAAGATAAATGGAGACACGAATCGAGACCAGAAGAGGGAGTCTGGTAGACCAAGGCCTAGGATTCCTATGTATGACAATTACAAACCTCTAAATGCATCCTTGGAGAATATTTATCTATTTACTTGTAATACTGTTCAATATAAAAAGCTGCGTCCGAAGGAGTCGATAGAGACACAAAAATAGACTGGAAAGTATTGCCGATTTCACGAGTGTTACGGGCACAATACGAATCAGTGTAGGCATCTCCAGGATGCTATCGAGAAGTTGATTCAAGAAAAGAAATTGCAGTGGTTTGTAAGAACTCTGTAGGAAGGCAGACAGGAGACATCTGACCCCAATCGAGGACAAGCTTCGCGTAGGGCTGAGGAGCCAGTGTGGACGGGTGGGAGACTAGTGATAAACACAATAGTTGGAGGACCACACCCTGCGGATAGAAGTTGGCAAGAAATGGAGCACTATACTAGCACGAAAAGGCATGTGGACTTTGAGTATTGTTCAATTACGGAGGACGGAGCTCCGGCTAAGCAGCAATGCACGATGACTGATGATATAGTGTTCAGAAGCAGGGATGTAGATAAAGTAGAGGCACCTACAATTGACCCGATGGTCATTTCTGCCATGATTGGCCCTACTTTGGTGAGAAGGATTCTAATTGATTGTGGAAGTTCGGTAAACATTGTTTTCAAAAAGGCGTATGACCAGATGAGAATGGAGGCTAAAGACTTGAAACCATCTAAAGCTCATATATATTGTTTCAATGGTGTGGTGACTGAGGTTGTTGGTTATGTGGAGTTACATGTTGAATTGGGGGAAGGTGAACGTAGGAGAGTGCGAATCCTACCGTTCATTGTTTTGGATGTTGACTCACCGAACAACGTTTTTCTAGGCCGACCGGCCCTGGCTGAATTTCGGGCAGCTCCTACCCCGTGGTGCTTAACTATAAAGTTTCCAGCTGATAATGGTGTAGGAGTGGTGCGTGGTGATCAGGCGACTGGACATGCCTGTTATGTAGCTGAGTTGAAAGAAGCTCAGCGTAAGGAGAAGGGAAAGGGTGTGGACAAATCTGTCTGCCTCCAAGTTACTTAAGATTGACAAATGACACCTGAGCCTTGGCTTGGGTGCCACAGTCGATTCTATAGAGATAAAGACCCGAGGATGATGAAGAGGAGCCCAAGGAGACCAACGCTGCGCCGGTTGAGCCGATGATTGATATAACAGTTAGCCACGACGACCGGTCACGAGTCTTAAAGATTAGATCGCAGCTCAGCTGTAACATCCCATATCTAGAAGCCAAAAGCTAAGCGCTACAGATGCTGCATTCATCCATAGTATTAACTTCTGGTGACAAAATACGGTAATGCTAATGGTACCTACAATATCAGAAGCACTTGAATATGAACAAAATCATAGATTTCCAAAAACAACATTTTACTGATTACATTTCAAAACAAATTCATATCCAAGTTACATAATCTCATATCATTTCCCAAGTAAAGATTAATTATAATCATTACAAAAATACGCCAAGAGCGACATATGACGATTCCCCATTGGTTGATCAAAGAAATATAGTCATTTCTAACTTAATACACAGCAGAAATAAACAAAATAATCTGTAACTCCTAATTAGCTATCCGTCAGCCACATGCTCGTCTCCGGAAGCTTTATTCGCCAAAATGACTAAAACCTGGAAACCTTAACCCTCGGCCTACTCAAATCAATTTTGAGCACCCGATAGTTTAAGGGGAAACAAAAACTTCAAGTCAGATATAAAACCTGGTGTGAATAATACTGTTACATCTCGGTTTACAAATATTAAGTGAGACCACGCTGCTTAGCGGAACGGGATTCCCCTCACTAATATCCTCGTTAAAACATATATAACTGGTTAATCAACTAATTATAATAACAATAATAGGAATAGTAATGTCCAGTATGCTAAAATAGGTAACTCATGAACGATCTGTCCACGAGTAATAAATGGACTATCTGTCCGATAACTGGGCTGGCTGCTCGCAAACTGGACAACTGTCCGCAAACTGGACTAACTGTTCGAATCAAAATGGACTATTTGTCCGAATCATTTTCTTAGGGTTAACTACTCTTCACCTTTTTCCTTAAAAACCTTTTCAAAATGATTTAACCTTTTAAATCATACTTATACAGGGAAAATACATTCTTAGCTTTACTCTAAGCTATATTTGTTATGTTATATATACTTTACTCAAAATAATGTTGATGAATTTTAATAAGGATATCATTCCAAAAACAAGTTAAAACCCTTTTTAACTTGGAAACACTTAGGCTATATTGCCTATTTAAAACATTCGAAACCTTTGTTTAAAACATTTGAACAACACTTTCAAATCCCCTGATGTTAACTCCTTCGAAACCATTGAAAGCGACCCTTTTGAAACTATTAAAAGACTTTTCTTCGAAAGGTTTAAACCAACAAACCATGCCTTTCGAAACAGTGGAAAAACCTTTCCTTTCTTTTCTCCAAAAGCTTCAAAACATTAGACATCCTCCTTTAAAACCTTTAAATATTTCCTTTCGAAAACATAGGAAAAAACCTTTCCTTTCAACCCTTTCGAAACCCTAGGGAACCACCCCTTCGAAACCATCCATTAAAACCCTCTCGAACGCATTAAAATACCAAACCTTTCAAAAGCTTTCTGGTTCAATTTAAAACATGTGGAAACCTTTCGAAACCATTCAAAAATTTACCCCTTCGAAACCTTTCAAAATTGTCTCGGTCGAAACCATTTGGATTATGCCTTCAAGAAGAGCAAAAGGATCAGAAACCCATTAAATTCGAAAGCATCTGGTTTGAAACCGTTTAAAATTGTCTCTTTCGAAACCATTTGGTTTTACTTTAATAATAGAAAAAGGGTCTTTAAAACATTTAAGTCGAAAGCATCTATTTCGAAACCATTTCCTAAGTAAAGAAGTGATGGTGTCGAAACCATCCCTTCGAAAGCATTAGAGAAGTGGCCAAATGTTTTAGAAAACAAAGTACCCCTTCGAAACCATCTGAGTCGATTGGTTAAAAGGTGGCAGCAAAAGGTTTTGACTTAGTCGAAAGCAGTTATTTAAGAACAAAGGCGCAACCCAATCGAAACCATTTCCTTTAAATCCATTTGACCTAGTCGAAAGCTAACTAAGTCGAAAGCTAACTAAGTCGAAAGCTACTTAGTCGAACGCCATTTTAGTCGAAAGCAAGCAGGCGCATTTTTAATTTAAAAGCAAAGTGATGCCTCGACCCTTTCGGAACCCCTGGTTACTACTACATACCTTTTGCCTTCTATCCAATTCGCTACGTACCAATATATTAATACCATGCGCATTGGTTTCGATGGTGTTGAAGGTGAAGGGACTTAGTCGAAAGCCAACCAAGGCGAAAACAGGTGCCGAAAGCACAAAATAGTAAAAAGCATGTAGCAAATAGTTCTTTTCACCTAACCTACTTTACGCATCAAATTTTGGTTGCCTCTTTTCATTACCACTAAAAAGTTCTACAATTTTCAGAAGTAACTATTTGAATTATTTGTAAAAAGCCCCTTCTCCTTTTATAAATATATAAAACATTTAAGTCCTATACCATAAATAAATCTATATATCCATCCATTAAAACACTTAGGAAAAATCTACAAAAATTCCAGAAAATCTTTTTTAATATGTTTTCCAACATATAAAAATTTCAGACCCAAATCTTTTATTATTTAACCTTAAATAATTATTGACCCAGGTTAACATTTTCTTTGCTAGAAAATTCATATAAATTCCACAAATATTCAGAAAATTCTGAAAATTGAAACCCATCTCTAAAATGTCATTTATGATCTTCATAAAAATTCGCAAGGCATTTGGATGTCATTTTGTAGGGTTTTCACCTTAAAACATATCATAAATTCAATATGAACAACCATAATTCATCAACAAGTATATATAATCATTCCATCATTCAAAAACATGGCAAATCAATGCAAAATATTCAGAATTCATATTAAAACTGAAATTAATAAAAATTTGAGATGTAAACATTATTCACCTTTGCTTTAGAGATTAAAGAGATTAAGATGTGAATGGATTTGATTTGAATTAGCTTCTTCCTTAGCTTTTCTTAATCTTCCTCCTCTTTCCCTTGTTAATGGTGGCCATCCTCTTTAAAAAAAATTGAAAATGAAAAGTGAACATGTATAGGAATACACGGCCAAGTTTTAGGGATATAGGAATGGCTCTTTCCTATTTTACCCCTCCTCTATTTCAATTTAATACTCATTGTAATTCATAGGTTAAATGGTGTGGCTACCCTTTGATTAAATCAAATCTCAATCCTCTAATCAACACATTATTTTATTTTATTTAACTAATTAAATATCCTAAGTAATGTTACCAAACATATGGGGTGTTACAAACTCCCCTCCTTAAAGAATTTCGACCTCGAAATTACAGTAAGGGACACAACAAATCAATCAAAGAAGTAAAACATACCATCAAATAAGCTATGATAAGTATCTCTAATCCTACTCTCAATCTCCCAAGTACAGTCCCTGTCATCGTCTCTCTACTAGACTTTGACTAATATGACCGTCTTGGTTCTAGGCCTTTTCTCATCTCTCGCAACAATACGAATAGGCTTTCTCACTATAGTTAAGTCCTCTAGCATAGTCGGTGCAATAGTAGTCTCTGGGTCTCTAACACACTTTTTGAGATGAGAAACATGAAAAACATCGTGGACTCCTGCTAAACTACTCGATAACTCAACTCCATATGCAAGTTTCCTGATCCTCTTAACAATAGGAAAAGGTCCAACGAATCTCGGTGCTAACTTTCCTGATTTCCCAAATCTAATCACATCCTTCATCGGTGACACTTTGATGAAAACCTGATCTCCAACTGAGAACTCTAAATCTTTCCATCTTTTATCTGCATAACTCTTCTGCCTAAACTGATCCTCCTTTATTCTAGCCCGAATGACCTCAATCTTTTCTGCAGCTTCTCTGACCAAATCTGGACTAAGAACCAACCTATCATCGGTCTCTAACCAACATACGGGAGATTTGCATGGCCTTCCATACAAAGCTTCAAACAATGCTATCCCAATACAAGTCTGATAGCTGTTGTTATACGGAAACTCAACTGAATGCAGATGGTCTTTCCATGATTCCTCGAAATCTAGAACACAAACTCTTAACAAATCCTCCAAGATTTTGTTAACCCTCTCTGTTTGCCCATCTATCCGCGGATGGTAAGCGGTACTCATCTTGAGCTTTGTTCCTAAAACTTCCTGTAGACTCTTCCAGAACTCGCTAGTGAATAAGGAATCTCTATCACTAACTATACTACTAGGAATTCCATGCAGTCTAACCACATTCTTCATAAACAACTTTGCTAATACATGTGTCATTCTGGTTGACTTAACTGGAATGAAATGGGCACTCTTGGTCAATCTGTCCACTATAACCCATATAATTTCATTTCCTCTGTTCGACCATGGAAACCCGTCAATAAAATCCATGGAAATAGAATCCCACTTCCTTACCAGAATATCAAATGGCTGAAGCAATCCACTTGGCTTCTGGTGTTCAGCCTTTACCTATTGGCAATTCAAGCACTGCTTTACCTATAAACCAATATCGCGCTTCATACCTTCCCAGAAGAAACTTCTCTTTATATCCTGATACATCTTAGTACCTCCTGGATGTATAGAGAACTTCAAATGATGGCATTCCTCCAAGACTTTTTTCCTTATGTTTCCTACACTCGGAACACATAATCTTCCTTTCGTTCTCAACCTCACATTCTGGTCAAGACTGAAATCTTTCAAGTCATCTCTTTCGGTTCCATCTCTTAACTTCCTGATCCGTTCAGCTAATACCGGATCTTCTTCCTGTTTAGAAGCAATATTTTCAATCATTACCGGTCGAACTTCCAAACAAGTTAACACTACGGTTTCTCCACTAGAGCTAGCCTCAAATATCCACTGCACTCTGAAATCTGCTAATGTTTTCAAATCTTTCCACTCAGCGATCATTGCTAACACTCCATTCTGATGTTTCCTCTTAAGTGCATCCACAACCTTGTTGCCTTTCATCGGTATGTACTCAATCCCAAAATCATAAGCAACGATAAACTCTAACCACCTTTGTTGTCTCATGTTCAACTCCTTCTGAGAGAACAAATACTTCAGCGACTTATGATCTATATATAACTCAAACCTCTCCCCCAAAAGGTAATGTCTCCACACCTTCAATGCAAAAATCACTACTGCCTATTCCAAATCATGCCTCGAATACCTGACCTCATGCGGTCTGAGCTGTCTAGAAGCCTAGACAATTACTTTACCTTTCTGCATCAGCATAGCTCCTAATCATGTTCCATACGCATCTGTGTAAACCACCAAATGCTGATTCCCTTTTGGAACAACCAACACAGGTGCATGGGTTAATAAGTGTTTCAAACTCTGGAATGCCTCCTCACACTTACCGGTCCACACAAACTTTACATCCTTTCTCGTTAGCTTGGTCATCGGTGCCGCTATCCGCGAAAAACCCTTAATGAACCTCCAATAATAACCAGCCAACCCAAGGAAACTCTTTATCTCCGTCACTGTCTAGGGTCTCTTCCAACTATTCATCGCTTCAATCTTGGTCGGATCTACTAACAACCCTTTCTACGAGACTATATGACCGAGAAAATTCACTTCCTTCTTACAGAAATGACACTTCAAAAACTTCACCATCAGTTGTTGTTGTCTCAACATCTCAAGCACCACTTTAAGATGAACTTCATGCTCTCTTTCATCCTTAGAGTATATCAAGATATCATCTATGAAAACCAATACGAACCTATCCAAGTGCTCTCGGAAAACACGGTTCATAAAATCCACAAAGAAAGTCGGCGCATTAGTCAGTCCAAATGGCATAACTAACCATTTGTATGAACCATATCTGGTCCTAATCGCCATCAAAGGTATACTTTCCTCTGCTACTCTGAGCTGATGGAAAGTTGTCGCCAAATCCAACTACGAGAATACCTTGGCTCTACTCAACGGGTCGAACAAATCGTCAATCCTCGGCAATGGATATCGATTCTTTATCGACGTCTCATTCAACTTACGATAATCGACACATAGCCTTAACGATCCATCCGGCTTCTTAGCAAAGACTGCAGCTGCTCCCCAAGGCGAACTACTTGACCTGATAAAATTCTTGCCTTCTAAATCCACCAACTGCACCTTTAACTCCCTCATCTCTGTAGGAGTCCTTTTGCTTGGCAGTTTACTCACTGTTTTTGCCACCGAAACCAAATCTATCTGAAACTCAATAACTCATTTCGGTGGTAATCCTACTACAGGCTCAAACACATCTGTGAATTCTCTAACCACGAAAACTCGATTCAGCTCGTCTTCCAACTCCATAACACCCAACAAAGTATTCACTTCACCGCTAGAACCTTCTATGGTATAAACTATCCGATCACTACAATCAGGGTGTCTAAGCGATATTTTCCTATCTTGGCAAAATATCCTTGCATCGTACTCACTTAACCAATACATACCAAGAATAATTCCAAACTCCACAAAATCAAACACATACAAACTGCAAACAAAAGTATGAGTTAACAGGTTAAACTCTAACTAGTCACATCTCAACCCTAGAGTTGCATACCCTACTATTGGATTCGCAACCCGTAAGGAAGTAACTAAATATGTGGGTTCTAGGTTAAGTTTATCTATCAAACATCTAAATACAAAAGAATGCGATGCATCGGTATCAAATAGAACGCTAACAGACATACCATGAATTCGAAACGTACCTCCCAAAACTGCCTTTCCTTTCTCCTGAGCTGTTGGCTTTGAAGTAGCAGGCTCCAATGCATACACCTTGCCCTTTCCATCCTTAGCGGGCTCCTTGCACTGGTTCTTATAATGGCTAATCTGGTCACAATTGAAGCGCCTAACATTCTTCTTCCCGGCTACCTCCTTTGCCTTTCCAACATGACACTCATTAGCAAAATGCCCCTTCTTGTCGCACTTGAAGCAAACAATCTCAGATTTCCCTTTCTTAGCTGCTCCACCCTTCTGAGCACATTTTTTAGGAAAGAACTTCCTCTTCTGATTCTACCTAATCTGGACCTCCTTAGCCTTACTCTTCTCTAGAGAATCAAGAATCTCCTCATGCCTTAAGGCCATCTCCACAACAAAGTCAGAAGGATCTCTAATATGAGGTAATATAGCCCTAGCTAACTCAGGCTTCAACACTTGATAAACTTCTCATTCCTCTTCATCACTGTATCTACTGAAGCATACCTATATCTAGCCAACTCCTCGAACCTTCTGGCATACTCCAAAATAGATATCTCTCCTTGCTCTAATTCAACAAACTTTCTTATCAGAGCCGACCGTGCCATCGCAGACATGAATCTCTCCTGGAACCTCCATTTGAAATCTGCCCATGTTAGGGTTTCCTCATCCACATCAGCCATCACACTGTTCCACCAAAACAAAGCCGCTCCCTGAAGCTATCTCGAAGCAAGCCACCTCTTCTGCTCATCATTGAGCCCCAAGTCTACAAAGGTTCTCTCACAGTGCAGCAACCTATTATCCACTTCTATATCATCCTCTGTTCCCAGAAATGACTTCCCTCCAAGCTTAGCGTAATCTCCGCTCAGCTTAGCATAATGGTTAACTACCGAAACTTCCAAAAATCCTACCCCTGCAGCATTTCCTCCTAACAGCTGCAACTCCCGCTTGCATCATATTCATGAAAAACTAATACATAGCTTCCATTCCAACTTACGACACTCCAGCACCTACATTCTCTGCTTGTGCATGACCTTGGGTCCTCCTGGTACTAGGTTCGACATTCCCATCGGTGCCCTCCTCTCATGGGTTAACTCTTCCTCTTCTACCATCCATATGTGTATTCAAACCTCATGAGATACAGAAAATAACCTAACAAAGATAGGAGACCAGAGATAGAGCGTATACTTATATATAGCAAATACAAGTACGTTACTATAGCATTATCCATACCCCAATCTTACTCTAATTCTTTAGGATTATGTTTTAAAAACCATTTTTAGTTTAAAGTTTTTCATAAACCATGCTTTGATACCAAGTTGTAACATCCTGTATCTAGTGGCCAAAAGCTAAGCGCTACAGATGCTGCAGTCATCCATAGTATTAACTTCTGGTGACAAAATATGGTAATGCTAATGGTATCCATAATATCATAAGCACTTGTGAATGAACAAAATCAAAGATTTCCAAAAACAATATTTTACTGATTACATTTCAAAACAAATTCATATCCAAGTTACATAATCCCATATCGTTTCCCAGGTAAATATTAATTATAATCATTACAAAAATACGCCAAGAGCGACATATGACGATGCCCCCTTGGTTGATCAAAGAAATATAGTCATTTCTGACTTAATACACACCGGAAACAAACAAAATAATCTGTAACTCCTAATTTGCTATTCGTCAGCCACCTGCTCGTCTCTGAAAGCTTTATTTGCCAAATGACTAAAACCTGAAAACCTTAACCCTTAGCCTACTCAAATCAATTTTCAGCACTTGAGAGTTTAAGGGGAAACAAAAACTTCGAGTCAGACATAAAGCCTGGTGTGAATAATACTGTTACATCTCGATTTATAGATATTACGTGAGACCATGCCGCTTTGCAGAATGACTTTCCCCTTACTTATATCCTCTTTAAAACATATATTTTGCAAATCCTTTCCTGCAACCAAACTGGTTAGTCAACTAATTATAATAACAATAATAGTAATACCAATGTTCGTTATGCTAAAATAGGTAACTCAAAAAGTATCTATCCACGAGTAATAAATGGATTATCTGTCCGATAATTGGGATCACTGCCCGCAAACTGGACTAACTATCCGCAAACTAGACTAACTGTCCAAATCAAAATGAATTATCTGTCCGAATCATTTTCTTAGGGTTAACTTCCCTTCACCTTTTTCCTTGAAAACCTTTTCAAAATGATATAATCTTTCAAATCATATTTATACAAGGAAAATATATTCTTAGCTTTAATCTAAGCTATTTTTGCCATGTTATATATACTTTACTCAAAATAATGTTGATGAACTTTAATGAGGATTAGTTACCCTTCCAAAAACAAGTTAAAACCCTTTTTAACTTGAAAACATTTGGGTTATATTGCCTATTTAATACATTCGAAACCTTTGTTTAAAACCTTTAAGCAACCCTTTTGAAACCCCTGAAGGTAACTTCTTTGAAACCATTGAAACTGACCCTTTTGAAACCATTGAAAGCCTTTCCTTCGAAAGCTTTAAACAATTAAACCATTCCTTTCGAAAACAGTGGAAAAACCTTTCCTTTCTTTTCTCTGAAAGCTTCAAAACATTAGACATCCTCCTTTAAAACCTTTAAATATTGCATTTCGAAAAGATAGGAAAAAACCTTTCCTTTCAACCCTTTCGAAACCCTAAGGAACCACCCCTTCGAAACCATCCATTAAAACCCTATTAAAAGCATTAAAATAGTAAACCATTCGAAATCTTTTGGGTTCAATTTAAAACATGTGGAAACCTTTCCAAACCATTCAAAAATTTACCCATTTGAAACCTTCGAAAATCGTCTCGGTCGAAACCATTTGGATTATGCCATCAAGCAGAGCAAAAGGATCAGAAACCCATTAAAGTTGAAAGCATATGTTTCGAAACCATTTAAAACTGTCTCTTTTAAAACCATTTGGGTTTACTTCAATCATATAAAAAGGATCTTTAAAACATAAAGCATCTATTTCGAAACCATTTCCTAAGTAAAGAAGTGATGGTGTAGAAACCATCCCTTCGAAAGCATTGGAGAAGTGGCCAAATGTTTTAGAAAAAAAAGTACCCCTTCGAAACCATCTGAGTCGAAAGGTTAAAAAGCAGCAGCAAAAGGTTTCGACTTAGTCAAAAGCAGTTATTTAAAAACAAAGGCGCAACTCAATCAAAACCATTTCCTTTATAACCATTTGACCAAGTCGAAAGCTAACTAAGTCAAAAGCTACTTAATCGAAAGCCATTTTAGTCGAAAGCAAGCAGGGGCATTTTTAATTTAAAAGCAAAGTGATGCCTCGACCCTTTCGGAACCCCTAGTTTCGACCACATACCTTTTGCCTCCTATCCAATTCACTATGTACCGGTATATTGATACCATGCACATTGGTTTCGATGGTGTTGAAGGCGGAGGGACTTAGTCAAAAGCCAACCAAGGCGGAAGTAGGTGCCAAAAGCACAAAATAGTAAAAAGCATGTAGCAAATGGTTCTTTTCACCTAACCTGCTTAACGTTTCAAATTTTGGTTGGTTGTCTCTTTTCTTTACCACTAAAAAGTGCTGCAATTTTCAGAAGTAACTATTTGAATTATTTGCAAAAAGCCCCTTCTCCTTTTATAAATATATAAAACATTTAAGTCCCATACCTTAAATAATTTTAAATATCCATTAAAACATTTAGAAAAAATCTACAAAAATTCCAAAAAATATTTTTTAATATGTTTTCCAACATATAAAAATTTTAGACCTAAATCTTTTATTATTTAACCGTAAATAATTATTAACCCAAGTTAACATTTTCTTTGCTAGAAAATTCAAATAAATTCCGCAAATATTCAAAAAAATCTAAAAATTGAAACCCATCTCTAAAATGTCATTTATGATCTTCATAAAAATTCGCAAGGCATTTGGATGTCATTTTATAGGGTTTTCATCTTAAAACATATCATAAATTCAATATGAACAACCATAATTCATCAACAAATATATAATTATTCCATCATTCAAAAACATGGCAAATCAATGCAAAATATTCGAAATTCATCTTAAAACCAAAATTAATAAAAATTTGAGATGTAAACATTATTCACTTTAGCTTTAGAGATTAAAGAGATTGAGATGTGAATGGATTTGATTTGAATTAGCTTCTTCCTTAGATTTTCTTAATCTTCTTCCTCTTTCCCTTATTAATGGTAGCCGGCTTCTTTAAAAAATTGAAAATGAAAAGTGAACATGTATAGGAATACATGGCCAAGTTTTAGGGATATAGGAATGGCTCTTTCCTATTTTACCCCTCCTATATTTCAATTTAACTCTCATTTTAATTCATAGGTTAAATGGCACGCTACCCTTTGATTAAATCAAACCTCAATCCTCTAATCAACACATTATTTTACTTAATTTAACTAATTAAATATCCTAAATAATGTCACAAAAATATTGGGTGTTACATCAGTTCCTCAATGATGAGAGGACTTGCTGATTTTCTTCGAGCGAATCTAAATGTATTTGCTTGGACTCATTCTGACATGTAGGGGATCTCACCTGCCATTGTGAGCCATGCATTAAAAATTGATCCGAAGTATGTTCCGGTGAAACAAAAAAGGCGAGGCATGGATCCGAAGAGATCCATCGCTCTTAAAGAGGAGGTGGATAAACTGAAAGTAAACGGGTTTATTCGCGATGCCCTATGTCCTGAATGTATATCCAATTCTGTACTTGTGAAGAAGGAAAATGGGAAATGGAGAACAAGCATCGGCTATTCAGATTTGAACCAGGCATGTCCTAAGGATAGTTTTCCACTTCCAAGGATAGATCAGCTGGTTGATTCGACTGTAGGACATGAATTGTTGTCTTTTATGGATGCGTACTTAGGGTATAACCAAATCCCGATGCATATCCCCGATCAGGAACACACCAGCTTTATTATGGATGTTTGGTTGTACTATTATGTAGTGATGCCATTCGGATTGAAGAACGCCGGAGCAACATATCAATGCTTAGTTAACCGGATGTTTAAAAATCAGATTGGGAGAACAATGGAAGTCTATGTGGATGATATGCTCGTGAAGTCACAACGATCAACAATCACATTCGAGACTTGGCAGAGAAGTTCGATATCCTCTGATATTACAACATGAAAATCAATCCTTTGAAATGTTCATCTGGTGTTGCATCAGGAAAGTTCTTGGGCTTTATTGTCAATGCTCGAGGAATTGAGGCAAATCCCGAGAAGGTTCAGGCTATTCGAGATATTCAAGCGCCAAGAACCATTAAACAAGTGCAAAGTCTCAAGGGAAGGTTGCTGCCTTAAGTCGATTTATCTCCAAAGCAACTAACAAATGCATTCCTTTCTTTGATTTGATTAGGAAAGGAAAGAGAAATTTCAAATGGACACGGGACTGTGAAGACGCATTTCAAGCTCTAGTGAATTATTTGGAGAGACCCTCTGTCTTGTCAAAGTGGCTGGATCATGAGGAGTTGTGCATTTATTTGGCTGTATCAACACATGCTATAAGTGCCGCCTTGATTCGCGAGGAGAACCGGATTCAGAGGCTGTGTATTATGTTAGTAAGTGATTAATAGGAGCAGAAAGGAATTATCCGAAGATAGAGAAATTGGCATACTTCTTGCTAGTCACATCACAGAAGCTTCGTCCATATTTCCAGGTGCATCCGATCAACATTTACACTAACCAGCCGTTACGACAGGTCCTAAAGCAACCTGAGATGTCTGGAAGGTTGCTTAAATGGAACATTGAGCTCAGCCAGTTCGATATTACATATCTTCCTCGAAGAGCTATCTAGGGTCAAGCATTGGCAGACTTTATAGCGGAATTTACCGTGCAAGACGATCTTCCAAAAGGTAGTGAAATCCCTATCGTGCGATGGAAATTGTATACTAATGGAGCATCTAATGATCACTTTTCCAGGAGCTGGGATTGTGCTTATAACCCCTAAAAACCGGTCGATTTGTTATGCTTTGAAGCTTGATTTTCCTGCTACAAACAACGAGGCTGAGTATGAAGCGTTGATTGCTGGACTTAAACTTGCTAGAGAACTTGGACTTAAGTCTCTTGAAATCTTTTGCGATTCACAATTGGTGGTATATCAAGTCAGAGGAGATTATCAGGCAAAGGGACAACGACTTGCTACGTATCTTACCCGAGTTCAGGAGTTATTGGCAGAATTTAAATATTATGGCATTTCACATATCCCATACAGGCAAAATGGAGAGGCTAATTCATTAGCAAAGTACGCTAGTACTGGCGATGCGCAACAGATGGGCTTGGTTTCGATTGAGATATTACATACCCTAAGTATAAATATGATGGAAGTCGATCAAGTACTGGAAGCGAAATCCAAAATCGAATCGTGGATGACTCTATTTAAAGATTATTTACTGCGTGCAATCTTACCTATAAGGAGAAACGAAAAGTGACAAATCCTTCGCAAAGCTTCGTGGTACATTATGTAGGAAGGAATTATGTATAGAAAAGGTTTTTCCATTCCCCTACTCCAGTGTATCGCTCACGATGAGATAAAACGTCTTCTATAAGAATTTCATGAGGGAGAAAGCGGCGACCACATTGAGGGGCAAACTCTGGCGAAGAAGATACCCCTTTATGGATATTACTGGCCAACCGTAAACCGGGATGCTGCCGACTATGTAAGACGATGTGACAAATGCCAGATATATGCGAAAATCCCAAGAGCTCTGCCAACAGAAATCACGCAAATGGTCAGTCCATAGCCATTCGCTATGTCGTGTATTGACATCATCGGCTCTTTACCAACCTCTAAAGGTAGTGCGAAGTACGCTATTGTCGAGGTTGATTACTTCACCAAATAGGCCGAGGCGGAACCGTTAGCTACGTCACAACCAAGAAAGTAATCAATTTCGTTGTTGAAATATCATATGTCGCTCCGTTCTTCCATGAACTATCGTAACAGATAATGGGACACAGTTTGATAGTGCTGAATTTAAAGAATTTTGTTGGAGATATCGTATTGAAAAGAGGTTTGCAACTGTCGCTCACCCTTAGGCGAATGGATAGGTTGAAGCTATAAACAAAATTATCAGGTCTATTCTGAAAAAGCGTTGGAGAAGGCTAGAGGCAAGTGGGTGGATGAACTCCCTGTGGCACTTTGGGCCTACAAAACTACTCATAAGTCCACGACTGGCCATACTCCATTCGCTCTTGCTTACGGATCTGAAGCCATTATTCCAGTATAAATCAAAGTCCCTTCTTAGCGAGTGACTTACTACGATCCCAAAACAAACAAAGATCTTCTCTTCGAATCCTTGGACTTTATAGATTAGAAGCACGAGGAAGCCGATTTGAGAGCAGTTGCACACCGACATCAAGTCACCCGATATTACAACACTAAAGTGTGATCGAGAACTTTCGAAGTTGGCGATCTCATCCTGAAACGGGTTTTGCCTACCCTATCACACATGAATCCGACATGGAAGGAGCCGTATGTCATTGAACAGAGGCTTGGAGATGGAACTTTCAAGCAGCAACTGTCGATGGCATTACACTTCCAAAAGCATGGAATAGCGAGCATTTATGAATTATGACTCTATTTCACTTAGAACGTTTCCTTTACATTTCAATTCTATATACTTTCAGTATTTGCTTTAGCATTTGATTTTTCGAATATATAATAAGACAAATTAGTTTGTTCCTTTCCATTTGGTGAATAAATTCTCAAACTTCCTTTGCATAAATGATTGTTATTGCATTATATGCTAAGTACATAACGAAACTGATTGATACCGATATGTGTGAACAGGTTCCTGGAGTTTGAAATCGATCAATCGTACTAGTCCTAAATGGGATCAAACAAGATGAGCTCCATTAATTTGCTCGATCAACAATTCCCATAAATGATTCAAAGGATGGGACACGTAGTAAGGAACAAATATTGCCGACAATCTGGAGATTGAAAAACTTCCTGCCCGGACTGTAGGACCGAAACAAAGTGGAGGCGACTAAAAGAAGTATTAACATCAAATCGGGTGTGAATGACCACCCATCGACCAACTCTAAGTCCCTAGAGTGCGGTCTGGAGTATAAACATGATTCGGGCATGAACCGACCGCCCATGAGACAACTCTAAGTCCCTGGAGTACGGACTGGAGTATAAACATGATTCAGGCATGAAACGACCGCCCACGAGACAACTCTAAGTCCCCAGAGTGCGGGTTGGAGTATAAACATGATTCGGGCGTGAACTGACCGCCCACTGGACAACTCTAAGTCCCTAGAGTGCGGACTGGAGTGTAAACACGACTCAGTCGACCACCCATGAGACAACTCTAAGTCCCTAGAGTGCGGGCTAGAGTATAAACATGATTCAGACGTGAACCGGCCACCCACGAGACAACTCATCCCCAGAGTGTGGACTAGAGTATAAACATAAATCGGGTATGAACCAACCGCCCATGAGATGACTCTAAGTCCCCAGAGCGCGGACGGGATCATAAACATAAATCGGGTGTGGACCAACCACTCGCAAATAATTCTAAGTCCCCTGAGTGTGGACTGGAATATGAACATAAACCGAGCATGAACCGACCGCTCGCAAAATAACTCTAAGTCCCCAAGTGCGGACTAGAGTATAAACGCAAATGAATAGATGAATGGATTTCAACCGTTCTCTATTCCACAAACTCTAACCTGAAATCGACAAAAGGAATACAAACTACTAAAAGCTGAATATGACAGGTCACTATAGCTCTGGCTTAATGTTCTTTAAGACCTAAGGCAACGACCACAAGGAGGCCTTGAGATGGATATAGTGAATTATTAACTGAATTTGCAATTAACGAATTACAAGTACACTAAAAGGAAAGTAATTGTTCAACTATCAAAATAACAATTCACATGATATTTAATCAAAAGAAAAAACTTTTATTCACAAGTGTCAAAATTCCAATACAAGTTATTTTAAAAATCGGGATTCATACCCGTACAACTACGACTAGGGAAAGAAATGATTATGCAAACTATATACAGTGATATGAAGTAACGACTACTACTTTGACCTTCTCTCCCTTTTGGATTTTTCAGGAGTGGAGCCGCTCAAATTTCTCTTCCGAGATTCTTGCCGCCCTTGGTCGAAGTGCATGTGCAAGAAGGAAGGATTTCACTAGGAATTGACCCACCCGGTGGAATAAATTGCAATGGTACAAGATTAAGATCATCGAGTTCCACCTCGGTGGGCTCGCCTATAAATTTTCGCTTCGACTTTTCCTTCTCCTCAATCCTCTCCTTCATGCTGGTTTTAGCGGTATGCTCCGAAGCATCAGTAATTATTACATCATCGGGGTCATCGACCGGAAGCAGATCTTCAGTTTTGTCTTCATCAAGAGCACCGATGATTTGGGCATCGGGCCTCAGAACTTCAACAGCAGCCGGGTCCTCGGCCGCTTTCTCATGTTGTTCCACAGCAGCACCACATTTGGGGGTCAGATCAGGGCTCAAAAGACCTGCAGAGTTTATCAAAACATGGATCTTAGTTAAAAGCCATTGCGCTTGAGGAACAAGAACTTTTCAAATACGAAGAAGTTTAGTATGATACCGGCATCCGGTTGACTTTTCGTAGTCGCCGGAGTGCCTCCTTCAAGGATGGGAGATAGCATTTGTGGCCCAAAGCCAGGCTTATCCAGATTATAGATGAGAATCTACTCCATGTCATGAGAAGTTGACGGTACGGCTACTTGGGTTGGAGAGGAACCCTTGGGATCGGTTTCGGAAGACTCGACAATATCCTCTCCATCTTTAGTGGGTGCGGGAGCCTTGAAAAATTAAAGTTTAGCGACGGCTAGATCCGAAGGCTCGTTCCATCGAAGAACTTCTCTCACTAGTTCTTCTTCATTAAATTCAGCTTCTCCCAACTCTTCCTTCTTTATCTTAACGATATGTTCCTAGGCTTCGGCAAGCGGTTCGAGGTAACCCTCACCAAGAAAGCTTAAGTCACGGTGGAGCAGGACCTTCGTATTATATCCAATGATCAACGAATCGAATAAGTCCTTAATTTCATTCCTACTAGACTCCATGGTGGCTTCCACCTGGGAGTCGGATTGTTCAAGCATCTCTTTTTTGCCCTCTTCTCGGGCTTCTTCTTTCAGACTTCAATTTTGGTAAACTGTTCGTCAAGTTTTGTTTTCAAGCTCCTTGCCTCAATGACTTCTTCGCAGTATTTCTGCGACTCCTCTCGAGCTTCAATCTTTTCCTCCCTTTCCTTTTTCAACAATTCATCGAGCTCCTTAACATGGCAAGCTAAAGTATCTTTCTCCTTTTGCAAGGAGTCCTTTTCTAAGGCAAGTGTTCCATTGCATTGAAGTGCCGCGTCGAGTTCTTTTTTATGTGAAGTTTCCAAATGGCTCACCGTCTTTGCCGTCTACTTGGTTTTCTTTTCAGCCTCGACAAGTTGGGTTTTGAATTCAAGCAACTCAGCATCCTAGTGCTTGATTATATCTTTGTCATGAATAATCTCGAACTTGAGACGATCTATTTCATGTTGACACTCTATGGAAACTTCAGAAACTTTCTCTACTAAATGAATGAATGATTCGTGTTGAACGAATACGTCGTTCACACACGCTAAAGAGATTTCCTTGGCATGCCTCGGGATAACATAAATAGAAGGTAGGAATTTGAGACCTTCGAAGCAAATCTTCGGCAAAGTGGCTTAGTTAAACCAACTTTTCTACTATGGAAGAGTCAGGAGCAGTAGCCGACGGAAGTGGATCAGAAGTAGTGAGTGGGTGCTTTCCAGATCGGCGCTCA
Source organism: Allium fistulosum (assembly GCA_030737815.1). NCBI lineage: Eukaryota > Viridiplantae > Streptophyta > Magnoliopsida > Asparagales > Amaryllidaceae > Allium > Allium fistulosum. The sequence goes on from CM060906.1 coordinate 573,176,552, forward strand.
CGAGACTGCCTTAAACTTGAAGAGCCAGAATGTTGCTCGTGAGGCGCGGCAACATGAGGGTCGTGATAAGAAGATTTTTCTCCACTCTGAACCGAAAGATTAGAATGTTCACCCCAATGAGACGCGTGAGATTGAGACTTTCGCTTAGAAGAGGAAGAAGACCCCCTCGAATGATAATCATTGTCTCGTCCTTCATCCCTTTCTCTACGTCGAGTGGACTCGAAGTCCCAGCTTGGGCGATGATAGACTGAAGAGCTTGGGCGATGATAGACTGAAGAGCTTCGGAGACGATCGAAGGCTCGTGATTGAGACATAGCACCTGTAAAGACCAAATAAGAGGGTATTAGAAGTTGTCGTACGAGAGATCAATAACAAGTGTATAGTGGAGTGCAAGTGATTATGAGTGTCCTAGTGTTCCCTCCAATGGATCGGTAATGGTGGCCTTGCTCATCGGTGTGCTCTCTCCTTTATTAGAAGGTTGGATGCCTTCACCGCTTCTCATAGGGGAGTTGAGTCCTTCGATGTTTATATTTGGAAAGTTGTAGGACATAATGTCGTCTGGAATTTGAAGGTTGGAGAATCCTTTTAATGAGCTTTCCAATTGCTGAGAAGATGATTCCTCTCCGAGCGGAGTAATAATGAACTCCGGGTCTGATGCTGCCTTTCTTTGCGTAGTCGGTACACCAGCTTCTATTTTCTCTTTGGAGGTGTTTGCGATTGCTCGACTTGCGAACGGTCCAACCATCGGCGCTTTTCCAAGGCCTGCATCATTATCTCCCGGTTTTTCAACGTGAAAATCTTTGATTTCCCCCTCTTTAGTATCTTCCCGAGTCCTCTCAGCAGGGGGCATGACGGCATTGATTATTTCCGCTCTTCATCCTAGAATAATCTTTGGAACTGCCTTGCTTCCGGGAAGACTGATACTACGGCCGTCTTCCAACAGCCCAAATAAAGATAGCAGTTTGTAACACCCTATATTTTTGGTACCATTATTTAGAATATTTAATTAGTTAAATTAAATAAAATAATGTGTTGATTAGGGGATTGAGATTTTTGATTTTTATTAAGGGGTAGTCGTGCCATTTAACCAATGAATTAAAATAAGAGTTAACATGAAATAGAGGAGGGGTAAAATAGGAAAGAGGCATTTCTTATACCCTATAAACCCTTGGCCGTGTATCCCATACGTTCATTTTCATTTATCAAAATTTTTAAACTTGAGGTCGGCCACCATTAACAAGAGAAAGGGGAAGAAGATTAAGAAAAGCTAACGAAGAAGCTAATTCAAATCGAATCCATTCACATCTTAATCTCATTAATCTATAAAGCTAAGGTGAATAATGTTTACATCTCATATTTCTTTTGTTTTCAGTTTTAAGATGAAAGCCGAAATATTTTGCATTGATTTGCCATATTCTTAAATGATGGAGTGATTATATATACTTGATGATTTATGGTTGTTCATATAGATTTTATGACATGTTTTGATATGAAAACCCTATTTAATGACATCAAAATGCCTTGCCAATTTTTATATAGACCAGAAATGATATTTTAGAGATGGGTTTCAATTTTCAGAATCTTCTGAACTTTTGTGGAATTCGTATGAATTTTTTAGTAAAGAAAATTTTAATTTGGGTTATAAATTATTTACGGTTAAATAATAAAAGGTTTGGGTCTGAGTGTTTATATGTTGGAAAACATATTAAAAGAGATTTTTTGGAATTTTTGTAGAATTTTCCTAAGTATTTTAATGGGTATATAAAATTATTTAAGGTATGAGACTTAAATTTTTTATATATTTATGAAAGGAGAAGGGGCTTTTTGTAAATAAATTTAAATTTTTAATTCTGGAAAGTCAGTAGTACTTTTAGAAAAGAGAAACTTGCAACCAATCACAATTTGACAAACAAGACAGTGTCGGAGACGAGCAGGTGGCTGACGGATAGCTAATTAGGATTTCAGATTGTTTTGTTTATTTCCACTGTGTATTAAGTCAGATATGACTATATTGCTTTGATCAACCAATGGGGCATCATCATATATCGCTCTTGGCGTATTCTTGTAATGATTATATTGATCCGTACCTAGAAAATGATATGGGATTATGTAACTTGGATATGAATTTGTTTTGGAATGCAATTAGTAAAATGTTGTTTTTGAAATCTGTGATTTTGTTCATATTCAAGTGCTTCTGATATTATGGATACCATTAGCATTACCGTATTTTGTCACTAGAAGTTAATACTATGGATGACTACAGCATCTGTTGCACTTAGCTTTTGCCCTCTAGATACGGGATGTTACAACTTGGTATCAGAGCATAGGTTTATGAAAAACTTTAAACTAAAAATGGTTTTTAAAACATAATCCTAAGGGATTAGAGTAAGATCTGGGTATGGGATAACGCTATAGTAACGTACTTGTATTTGCTATATATAAGTATATGCTTTATCTCTAGTCTCCTATCTTTGTTAGGTTATTTTTTTGTATTTCATGAGGTTTGAATACAGATATCGATGGTAGAAGAGGAAGAGTTAACCTAGGAGGGAAGGACACCGATGGGAATGCCAGGCCTAATGTGAGGAGGACCCAAGGTCAGGCACAAGCAAAGAATATGGGTGCTAGAGTCCCGTAGGTGGACATGGGAGCTATGTATCAGTTTTTTGTGAATATGATGCAAGTTGGAATTGCAGCTGGAGTTGTAGGAGGAGATGCTGCAGGAGCAGGGATTCCGAAAGTTCTGGTAGTTAACCATTATGCTAAGCTGAGCAGAGATTACGATAAGCTTTGAGGGAAGCCATTTCTAGGAACAGAGGAAGCTATAGAGGTCGAAAATTGGTTGTTGCACTATGAGAGAATCTTTGCATACTTGGGGCTCAATAATGAGCAGAAGAGGACTCTTGCTTCGAGACAGCTTCAGGGAGCAGCTTTGTTTTGGTGGAACAGTGTGACGGCTGGTGTGGGTGAGGAAACCTTAACATGAGCAGATTTCAAGGGGAGGTTCTAGGAGAGTTTCATGTCTGTGATGGCATAGTCAGCTCTGATCGGAAAGTTTTCAGAGTTAGAGCAGGGAGAGATGTCTGTTTTGGAGTATGCTAGAAGGTTTAAGGAGTTAGCCAGATATGGGTATGCTTTAGTGGATACAGTGATGAAGAGGAATGAGAAGTTTATCAGGGGGTTGAAGCCTGAATTAGCAAGTGCTACATTGCCTCATATTAGAGATCCTTCTAATTTTGTAGTGGAGATGGCCTTAAGGCATGAGGAGATTCTTGATTCTCTAGAGAAGAGTAAGGCTAAGGAGATCCCGGTTGGGCAGAGCCAGAAGAGGAAATTTTTTCCTAAGAAGGGTGCTCAAAAGGGTGGAGCAGCTAAGAAAGGGAGGTCTGAGGTTGTCTGTTTTAAGTGCAACAAGAAGGGGCATTTTGCTAATGAGTGTCATGCTGGAAAGGCAAAGGAGGTAGCCGGGAAGAAGAGTTTCTAGGGCTTCAATTGCAACCAGATTGGCCACTATAAGAATCAATGTAAGGAGCCCACTAAGGATGGAAAGGGCAAGGTGTAGCGTTGGAGCCTGCTACTTCGATGCCAACATCTCAACATAAAGGAAATGTAGTTTTGGGAGGTACGCTTCAGATTCATGGAATGTCTGTTAGTGTTCTATTTGATACTGGTGCATCATATTCTTTTATATCTAAATTTTTGATAGATAAGCTTAACATAGAACCCACATATTTAGTTACTTCCTTACGCATTGTGAATCCAATAGGAGGGTATGCAACTCTGGGGTTGAGATGTGACCAGTTAGAGTTTGACTTGTTAGGTCATACTTTTGTTTGTAGTTTGCATGTGTTTGATTTTATGAGGTTTGGGATTATTCTTAGTATGGATTGGTTAAGTGAGTAAGATGCTAGGATAGTTTGCCAGGATAGGAAAATATCGCTTAGACACCCTGATTATAGCGACCGGATTATTTATACAATAGAAGGTTATAGCGGTGAGGTGAATGCTTTGTTGGGAGTTATGGAATTGGAAGATGAACTAAATCGAGTTTTCGTGGTTAGAGAATTCACAGATGTTTTTGTGCCTGTAATAGGATTTCCACCGAAATGAGCCATTGAGTTTCGGATAGATTTGGTTGCGAGAGTAGAATCAGTGAGCAGGCCACCAAGCAGGATGACTCCTATAAAGATAAGAGAGTTGAAGGTACAATTGGTGGATTCGGAAGGCAAGAGCGCTATAAGGCCAAGTAGTTCGCCTTAGGGAGCAGCCGCGGTGTTTGCTAAGAAGCCGGATGGATCGTTAAGGCTATGTATGGATTATCGTAAGTTGAATGACAGAACAATAAAGAATCAATATCCATTGCCGAGAATTGATGATTTGTTCGACCAGTTGAGTGGAGCCAAAGTGTTTTCCCAGTTGGATTTGGCTACGGGTTTCCATCATCTTAGAGTAGCTGAAGATAGTATACCTTTGATGGCGTTTAGGACCAGATATGGGTCGTACGAATGGTTAGTTATGTCGTTCGGACTGACTAATGCGCCGGCTTTCTTTGTGGATTTGATGAACCGAGTTTTCCGAGAGCACTTGAATAGGTTCGTATTGGTTTTCATAGATGATATTTTGATATACTCTAAGGATGAAAGAGATCATGAAGTTCATCTTAGAGTGGTGCTTGAGACGCTGAGGCAGCATCAGTTGAAGGCAAAGTTTTTGAAATGTCACTTCTGGAAGAAGGAAGTGAAGTTTCTTGGTCATGTAGTCTTAGAGAAAGGGTTGTCAGTAAATTCGACTAAGATTGAAGCGGTGAATAGTTGGAAAAGACCCGAGACAGTGACGGAGATAAACAGTTTCCTTGGATTAACTAGTTATTATTGGAGATTCATTAAGGATTTTTCACAGATAGCAGCACCGATGACTAAGCTAACGAGAAAGGATGTGAAGTTTGTATGGACCGATAAGTGTGAGGAAGCATTCTATGGTTTGAAACACTTATTGACCCATGCACCAATTTTGGTTGTTCCGGAAGGGAATCGGGATTTGGTGGTTTATACAGATGCGTCTGGAACGGGATTAGGAGCTGTGCTGATGCAGAGAGGTAAAGTGATTGACTATGCTTCTCGATGGCTTAGACCGCATGAGGTCAGATATCTGACGCATGATTTGGAGTTGGCTGTAGTAATTTTTGCATTGAAGGTATGGAGACATTACCTTTTGGGAGAGAGGTTTGAGTTATATACAGATCATAAGTCGCTGAAGTATTTGTTCTCTCAGAAGGAGCTGAACATGAGACAGCAGAGGTGGTTAGAGTTTATTATCGCTTATGATTTTGGGATTGAGTACACACCGGGGAAAGGCAACAAGGTTGCAGATGCACTTAGCAGCAAACATCAGAATGCAGTGTTAGCGATGATTGCTGAGTGGAAAGATTTGGAAGCATTAGCAGATTGCAGAGTGCAGTGGAGATCTGAGGTTGGGTCTAACGGAGAAACCGTAGTGTTATCTTGTTTGAAAGTTCGACCAGTGATGATCGAAAAGATTGCTTCTAAACAGGAGGAAGATCCGGTATTAGCTGAACGGATTAGGAAGTTAAGAGATGGAACCAAGAGCGATGACTTGAAAGATTTCAGTCTTGACCAAAATGGGTGGTTGAGAAAGAAAGAAAGATTATGTGTTCCGAGTGTAGGAAACATAAGGAAAGAAGTCTTGGAGGAATGCCATCGTTCGAAGTTCTCAATTCATCCAGGAGGAACTGAGATGTATCAGGATATGAATAGGAGTTTATTCTGGGAGGGTATGAAGCGGGATATTGGCATATGGGTAAAGCAGTGCTTGATTTGCCAACAGGCAAAGGCTGAACACTAGAAGCCAAGTGGGTTGCTTCAGCCATTAGATATTCTAGTATGGAAATGAGATTCTATTTCTATGGATTTTTTTGACGGGTTGCCAAGGTCGAATAGAGGAAATGAAAGTATATGGGTCATAGTGGACAGATTGACCAAGAGTGCCCATTTCATTCCAGTTAAGTCAACCAGAACGACACCTGTTTTGACAAAGTTGTTTATGAAGAATGTGGTTAGACTGCATGGAATTCCTAGTAGTATAGTAAGTGATAGAGATCCCTTATTCACTAGCGAGTTCTAGAAGAGTCTACAAGAAGTTTTTGGAACCAAGATGAAGATGAGTACTCTTACCATCCGCAGACGGATGGGTAAACGAAAAGAGTTAACTAAATCTTGGAATATTTTTTAAGAGCTTGTGTATTAGAATTTGGGGGATCATGGGAAGACCATCTGCATTTAGTCGAGTTTTCGTATAACAATAGTTATCAGACTAGTATTGGGATGGCACCATTTGAAGCTTTGTATGGAAGGCCATGCAAGTCTCTTGTATGTTGGTTAGAACCGAGGATAGGTTGGTTCTCGGTCCAGATTTGGTTAAATAAGTTGCAGAAAAGATTGAAGTCATTCGAGCTAGGATGAAGGAGGCTCAGTCTAGGCAGAAGAGTTATGCAGATAAAAGACGGAAAGATTTAGAGTTCTCAGTTGCAGATCAAGTTTTCGCTAAGTTGTCACCGATGAAGGGTGTGATCAAATTCGGAAGATCAGGAAAGTTGGCACCGAGATTTGTTGGACCTTTCCGTATTGTTGAGAGGATTGGGAAATTCGCAAATAGAGTTGAGTTACCGAGCAGTTTGGCAGGAGTCCCCGATATTTTGCATGTCTCTTATCTCAGAAAATGTGTTAGAGACCCGGAAGCTGCTATTAGGTGCTAAATGACTTAGTAGTAGAACTGGATTTGATTATAGTAAGGAAGCCTATTCGTATTGTTGTGAGAGATGAGAAGAGGCTTAGAACCAAGATGGGCAGATTAGTCAAAGTCCAGTGGAGCGACGATGATAGGGACTATACTTGGGAGATTGAGAGTAGGATTAGAGATACTTATCCTGTCTTATTTGATGGTATGTTTTACCTCTTTGATTGATTTGTTGTGTCCCTTACTATAATTTCGAGGATGAAATTCTTTAAGGAGGGGAGTCTGTAACACCCCATATTTTTGTTACCATTATTTAGGGTATTTAATTAGTTAAATTAAATAAAATAATGTGTTGATTAGGGGATTGAGATTTGATTTTTATTAAGGAGTAGCCATGCCATTTAACCAATGAATTAAAATAAGATTTAACATGAAATAAAGGAGGGGTAAAATAGGAAAGAGGCCATTCTTATACCCTAAACCCTTGGTCGTGTATCCCATACACGTTCATTTTCATTTGTCAAAAATTTTAAACTTGAGGCCGACCACCATTAACAAAAAAAAAGGGAAGAAGATTAAGGATATCTCAGGAAGAAGCTAATTCAAATCAAATCCATTCACATCTCAATCTCTTTAATGTCTAAAGCTAAGGTGAATAATGTTTACATCTCATATTTCTTTTGTTTTCGGTTTTAATATGAAAGCCAAAATATTTTGCATTGATTTGCCATATTTCTGAACGATGGAATGATTATATGTACTTGTTGATGATTTATGGTTGTTCATATAGATTGTATGACATGTTTTGATATGAAAACCCTATTAAATGATATCCAAATGCCTTGCGAATTTTTATATAGACCAGAAATGATATTTTAGAGATGGGTTTCAAGTTTCAGAATCTTTTGAATTCTTGTGGAATTTATATGAATTATTTAGTAAAGAAAATGTTAATTTGGGTTATAAACTATTTACAGTTAAATAATAAAAGGTTTGGGTCTAAAAATTTTATATGTTGGAAAACATATTAAAAAAGATTTTTTGGAATTTTTGTCGAATTTTCCTAAGTGTTTTAATGGGTATATAAAATTATTTAAGGTATGGGACTTGAATGTTTTATATATTTATGAAATGAGAAGGGGCTTTTTGTAAATAAATTTAAATTGTTAATTCTGGAAAATTGGCAGTACTTTTAGAAAGGAGAAACTTGCAACCAATCACAATTTGACAAACAAGGCAGGTTAGGGACAAAGAAATAGTTTAAAAGGATAAATAAACATGTTTTTCACTGTTTCGATGCTTTCGACACCGGGTTCCACCTTCTTACCTTCGCCTCCAACGCTGTCGAAACCAATGCCAATGGTATCAGGGAACTGGTACGTAGTGAATTGGATATAGGCAGAAGGTATAGAGTCGAAACCAGGGGTTCCAAAGGGGTTGTGGCACTACTTTGCTTTTAAAAGAAAATGCGACGCTGGCTTTCGACTAAGTAGCTTTCGACTTGGTTAGATTTTGAGTAGGTCAAATGAATTTCAAGGATATGGTTTCGATTGGGTTGCGCCTTTGTTTGAAATGACTGCTTTCTACTAAATCGAAACATTTTGGCTGCTGCTTTCTTCCTTTTGACTCAGATGGTTTCGAAGGGGTTACTTTGTTTTTCTAAAATTTGGCCACGTCTCCAATGCTTTCGAAGGGATGATTTCGACACCATCACTTCTGTACTTAGGAATTATTTCGAAAGGGGCGCTTTCGACTTTAATGGGCTTCTGATCCTTTTGCTCTACTTGAAGGCATAATCTAAATGGTTTCAACCGAGAAGATTTTCAAAGGTTTCGAAGGAGTAAATTTTTGAATGGTTTCGAAAAGTTTTCACATGTTTTAAATTGAACCAAATGGCTTTTGAAAGGTTTAGTGTTTTAATGCTTTCGAAAGGGTTTTAAATGCGGGTTTCGAAGAGGTGGTTCCCTAATGATTTCGAAAGGTTTGAAGGAAGATTTTCCAATGGTTTCGAAAGATCTAAGAGGGAATGTTTTTCTAATGTTTTTGAAAGGCATGGTATGAAGATTTTCAAAGAAGGATGTCTAATGTTTTAAAGCTTTCGAAGGGAAGGTTTTTATGCTTTTGAAAGGAAGATTTTGAAAGGTTTCGAAAGGAAATATTTGGCCTTTCGGCCAATGTTAAGTAAAGGGCTTTACTTGGTTTCGAAAGGGTACTTTCAAGGGTTTCGAAGGGTTTGTTTAAAGGTTTTAAACCAAGGTTTCAAATATACTAACTAGGCAGCATAGCCTGACTGTTTTTAAGTTAAAAAGGGTTTTACCTTATTTTGAGGGGATAAGAAATCCTCATTGAAATTCTTCAACATTATTTTGACTAAAGTATATATAACATGGCAAAATAGCTTAGAATAAAGCTAAGAATATATTTTCCTTGTATTAATATTATTTGTAAGGTTAAATCATTTGAAAAGGTTTTCAAGGAAATAGATGAAGGGTAGTTAACCCTAAGAAAATGATTCGAACAAATAGTCCATTTTGATTCAGACAGTTAGTCCAATTTGTGGACAGTCAGTCCAGTTTGTAGGCAGTCAGCCCAGTTTTCGGACAGATAGTCCATTTATTACTTATGGATAGATAGTTCATTAGTTACCTAATTATAGCTTAACGAACATAGCTATTATTATCATTACTATAATCAGTTTGATTAACCAGTTTGGTTGCATGAAAATATTTGCAAAATATATGTTTTAAGTAGGATGTTAGTGAGGGGAAACCCGTTCCGCTAAGCGGCGTTGTCTCACTTAATATTAGTAAACCGAGATGTAACGGTATTATTCATGCCACGCTTTATGTCTGACTTGAATTTTTTTTTCCCCTTAAACTCTTGGGTGCTCAAATTGATTTGAGTAGGCTAAGGGTTATGGTTTTCAGGTTTTAGAAATTTTGGCGAATACTGCTTCCGGAGACGAGAAGGTGGCTGACGGATAGCTAATTAGGAGTTATAGTTTTGGTTTTTTTTATTCCTTTGTGTATATTAAGTTAGATATGACTATATTGACTCTGATCAAGCAAGGGGGCATCGCCATATGTCGCTCTTGGCGTATTATTGTAATGAATATATTTGATCCTTGCTAAGGAAACGATGTGGGATTATGTAACTTGGATATGAATTTGTTTTGAAATTTAATTAGTAAAATGTTGTTTTTGAAATCTGTGATTTTGTTCATATTCAAGTGCTTCTAATATTATGGATACCATTAGCGTTATCGCATTTTGTCATCAGAAGTTAATACTATGGAAGACTGCAGCATCTGTAGCGCTTAACTTTTGGCCTCTCGATACGGGATGTTACACAGTTCGTCAGTTATGAGGAGTTTAATATCCCGGTCCTCAACAGGGGTAGCGCAGATGGCGATGACGGTTCTAGAAAACTCAGCACCTTCGGGGCATGGACGTACACCTGAAAGAACTCCGGATATTAATAAATTCAAAGGAAAAAAGTTATGACTTGAGTCAATAAACCTGAGAGAGAAGTGGAAGTAACACTTAAGTCCTTCTAACCATCTCCTTGTGAATCCAGAAGGGCATCGCACGTAGAACCATTCATGTTTGAATAATGAAAGCTTGTTCCAGTCGCTCAATAAGACTTGATAATTTGGTGAAGGTTCGAGGAAGACGTAAGAAGGGCTTCTCGATCATCTTTTGAAGTTATAAATAAAACTAATGTCTTCAGGAGTAGGCGGACGGAACAGAACACTCATGAATAGCAAGAAAGTCCCATGAATGAAGGCATAACTGTTGGGATGCAGTTGTGTAGGGGCAATCCCAAGATATCTCAACATCTCCCGGACAAAGGAGTTAAAAGGTGGAACACATCCAGCCCAGCACATAAATTTGTTGCACGTTGTATATCCGGTTAGGGGCAAGTAAGGTCTATCTGGCCTCGTAGGAACTAAAAAAATCCTCAAATGGAATCACGTGGATTGAGCACAACCGACAAAGAGCAGCTTCACCGATTCGAGAAGCTTGTGAATCAACAGGGTTATCAAGGACAATGGCACCCTCAACGGCATCTGGAGCAAGGCTGATGGTTTCCGTCGGAAGGACAGGAATATCGAAGAAAAAATTGATTTGTGGATTAGAAGCTTCTGGCTGTTCTGCATGATGGCTTAGAGAAAGCCTTCCAGATATAGTGGCAAAACTTGACTTTGCTTCAAAATCGACGTGTCTCATCGTCGAACTGGAAGACATGTTAACTGAATGATTCATGCGTCTGGGATCTATATCACCTATACTCAGTAGGCAATCGTAGGAATAATAACATATTTCCCCCATGTCAATTGTGAACTAGTGCAGTGCAGTGCAGTGTGAAATAGACATAAATAGTTTGAAATTAGTAAAGAAAAAATAAAACGACGAGACTTGGAGTTTTATCTAGAGAGACCGTCATCGCAGACCGTCTCAATTGACAAGAAAGTTGATCGGCAACGAAAGCTTTGGGATCGACTATCGGCATATTAATTGAATTATGAAATCTGTTATCTAAGTTCATTTGCAAATTCATTACTTAGTCCATACTGAGAAGTCCGAAAGTTTGGTCGTTTAATCTTAAGTTCGACAGTCCAAGTATGCAAGTTATATTGTCCATTGTCATCTTATATTCGAGTTCAACAAGGCAATCTAACATCGATTGTTCGAATAAGTTAACTTGGATTAGTTTATAAAACATATGCCAATCCCTAGCATTTAGATGCCCATCCCTTCTCCAAGAATCCCTATACTGAACCCTCTCAAACCAGTTCAAAACTTTTCCTACCGACCCCTCACCAAAACCATTCCTTAAAACCTCATGCTGATCCCTCATCTAAGTTATTTCCTACCGATCCCTACACCAAAGCAAACAACACCGATCCCTCATCAACGCTACAACTTACCGATCCCTTTCCTGAACCTACCCTACCGATCCTTTTCTTTAAATCCCATACCGATCCCACTCCAACCAATTTTAGACTTCTACTTTCCTTCATCCCATCAACTAAAAAACATCACTTCCGCCAAACCCTGCCTCTCTTCCTTCCTTACTCCTTCCCCACTAAGAACCTTCAGCTGAACCCTCCGTTGCCTTCTTTTTCTTTTTCTTCTCCTCTCCATCGTATCTTAATGTAACCCATCAAGCCGTCAACCTAAAAGACGCTCGAACTCACCACCTTACACTCATGTTAGAAGCTCAAGATTCACAACTTAATTGCATGATTAAGAGAGATTTTGTACCTATGTATATCGAGTTAAGTTAAGGGTGAGTGTTCGAGATTTGTTGGATTGAGGATGGAGGAAAATCGACTTTGGAAGATTGCTTGATATTCGTCTTTGGACTTAAGGCCTAATGTAGAAGAGCTATCGTTCGTCCAAGGAGTTTAGTGATATCATGGGTTCGGCAGAAACGAGTATGCAAAGGAAAGTGAAGTAAAATTAGGGAAGTAAAAAAGTGAAGGAAAGAAAGGAGGAAGGTTCGTAAATATATGGATGGAATGGAGGAGGAACCGGTCATAAAGGGTTGAGCAAGTCAAAGACGAAGAGGGATCGGCCTTGGGACCTGCCGATCCCTATTCGCATGGCCCTAGCAAGGGATCGGCATGTCGAATGCCGATCCCTCCACCAAAATAAAAAAATAAAAAAAAGAGAGAAAGAAAAAAAGATGGAAAATGGAAAAGAAGAAATGATGGAGAGTTAATAGTGAATGACGATCGTTATCATGAAGGCTTAACTGCAAACACGAACATACAGAATATTATAAAAATTGGCAACGACCAATGAACGTTCAAACACGTCCGAGAGCCGCCAATAGAAACGTGTATATGAATATGCACCGGAAAAGTTTAAAAGTTCAGCTTTTTAAAATCAATATAAATTGCAATCAAACCTGAAACTTTCAAGTTCGAGACTGGATCAGATAATAGAAGGCTTATACGTCCCGCATGACCAGATTTATATATGCAAACGGAATACGACGTCGGACTTATATTATTAAAAGTTGGTAAAGGAGTAGCAATCAATCAGGAAGTTAGATGGAATTCTTTCTAGTAATGCAGGCTTTTTTCAATTCAAAGCACGTCATGTTACTCACAGGACATACTTTGGGGGTCAAGTGTTACCCGGTATCCTGACCCGGCTATATTAGACTGATTGCGCAAGACATATTCGATTGTTATCAAGAAGGATGACCATGGAGCTATGGCTATAGGACTCGGAAGTAAAGTTCAGATAGTTATACAAAGCCCGGATTGGACGAAGTTGATAGATAGCTGATGCAGGATGCAAAAAGTATGGAAAATAGCTTGGATTAGCAAGGGACCGACATAGTAAGGTAGAGCACTAAGGATCGGGATAATCATTTAGATGGATAGTCAACATGGATGAAGTATTAGAGGGATAGGCATAGGTGATGATGCTTGTTTCAACATGACTTGTTAATACTCAAGGGGTCGGCATAGCATTCAAAACGAGAAGGGATCGGCATAATATTCTGGAGCAAAGAGGGATCGGCATAGTCTTATAGAGCAGGAGGGATCGATAATGTACTATGGAACCATAGGGATCAACATTATGTAACACAAGGGATAAGCATGTAATAGGGTTCGACATGTGAAGTTTGGAGCTAAATGGAAGGGTTCAGCAGGAATGTTTTCAAAGTGGATCTGAATCCAAGATCGATCAAAAGCACAAGCTCCATATATCCAATCAACATGAAATTTGGAGAGCCATTATATCTAAGCGTGAAGAAGCCACCATAAGGATCGCTGCCCCAACATCAAGAAATGGAGGGATCGGTACCGATCTCTCTCCATTGATATTTGGATCTAGCGCCCTCTACGGTGAGCCCATGTGGATAAGAAGGTCCTGTAGCCGAAGTTTCAGAGAGATTGGTGGTCGCCTTCACCTATAAATACTGGCCTAAGGGGTCATTCTGAGGATCTTTACGTACTGTAGTCAACTTCCTCCATTATTCTCTTACTTCTTGCTGTTTGTTATTGTAATCAAGATTATAGTGAATCAATAAAGAGAATATTCAAAGTAGACATAGGCAATCAAAGCCGAACCACTATAAATCTCGTTGTTCTTGTTTATGTTTTGATTTGCTTATTTGTTTGCTATATTCCTCTATTTTAATTTAGTTTCTTCATTTTCTTCTCTACATAAACTTATTCTTGGGTATTTGTGGCTAATTTGGTTGCAAACAAATATATATACATGGTCATAAAAAATAGCAAACATAAATGATAATCTAAACAAACAACTCGGGATAAGTCCACTTGACCTTATCTATAGTTTTTCGGGTACAATCATCTTGGTCATCACTCCACCAGACCTGCACAAGCTTCATCATCTTATTCTGAAGCTCCTTTACATCTCAGTTTAAAATTTCAATAGGCCTCTTTACTTAGGTCATATTTGGTTCGATAATCAAATCCTATGAAGATACTAAAATAAAGACCTAGTTAAGCGGAATCAAAATAACAAATACTACTCCCAAGCATCCCGCTTTATCTTTGGCTCCTTTATTCGTCTTCCCCCAAAATGCACCATGTATGACATATAAACTCAACCTACTCAAGCGAGTATCTATTTGTTTATAGGGAAAACAAAGATAAAAAAGCATGTCAAACATAAAGTTTGGTATGAGTAACATATTATCCTAAACATAATGAGACCACGCTATCAAATCACAGAACGAGTTTTCCCCTCACTATAATAAAACATTCATTCACAAAACCATACTACAAAATTAAGGTCAAAGTTGTCTTAGTTAGGCTAAATAGCCATTTTATGCAATCTACAATTAGTTGCATATGCAATCTAACTACAACCCAAAATACTCTATTCTAGGCGGCCACTAAGGCCTTATACCTTCACAATAGATGCAAGGTACTTATATAAGCATTCGACTGCCACGAAGGGATTTTTCCTTTAATGCTTCCTTAATTTCACTGAACTCGCTTTTAGTTTCTATTGCCACTTAGGTCTTACACTTTTGCTTTCTTATTTCGACTGCCACACACGGCCTCAAGCCTACTTCATTTTCGTTGCCACTTCAGGCCTTACAACTAGCTTTTTTATTTCGATTTCCACTAAGGCCTTACACCTACTTCGTTTAGGGTACCTAACTGCCACTTCAGGCCTTACGTCTTCTACTAAACCTTTGATTTCCACCTTAGACCTTACACCAATTGTGTTTGGATCCCACTTTAGGCCTTGCTCCAACATTCAACCGCGGTTGCCACTTTTGGCCTTATACCTTCACGGTTTCAACTACCACATCAGGCATTACGCCATCATTTTAATTTTGGAAGCCATTGACGCCTTACTCCATCATTTTTTATCCCTTGAATTCAACCTCATGTCTTATGTTAACTTTTGAACACGCTACCTAACCACTCACAATTAGGTTTTCACTTAACTACTCGTAAAGCTAATTTTTAGTGTAACAAACCGGAATTTCAGACACTTCGTATTTAAATATTTGAATCTTGGATTAAATATTATTAAATTGATTTAATAACCTTGTTAACCTCTTTTAAATCATAACTAATGATGGTAAACTTTTTTAAAAAAAAATAAAAAATAAATACTGAAGAAATATCGATAATGTGACCGAAAATCGTTTTATCAATAAATAGCTCTTTACTCATCGGAAGTTGTTCAAAAAAATTTAAAATACACTTTTTTGCTTAGAGAACATTAATATGGAATAAAAATGTTTTTCCATTTATGGAATATAAAGTATTTGATGATGTCATGGGCGATGTCATGGAATATATTTTACATGTAAGGGTAAAAGGGCAATTTACTACGGAAAAATGAGGTGTAAAGTAAAAGGAGCATGCAAGGCACATGGGGGGTTATTAGTTGTGTAATGGAGGGTCCTACGTGGGTTAAACACTTCATAACATTTCAAAGCTTAAAAATATCAAAAGGAATAAAAATGGTGGAAGTAGATTTGCACTCATCAACTTTGTTCTTCACTAATCTTTCTCTAATTAGCTCAAATCTTTTCCAAACTTAACCAAACTTTCTCCAATACCTTAGAACACCTTAGTTAGCATGGATTTAAAGTAAAAGTGGAAGAAAGATGAAGAAAAGTGGGGTTCCACTTTAGGCCCTGAGCATAAGGAAGGAAGGGAAGCTTGGTTATGAAATTTTGGAGCTAAAGGTTGAATCTTTAGGCTTTAAGTGATGGTAGGAAGTGGTTCTTTGATTATTGGGTGTTTGAGCTTGTTGTAGGCTTAGGTTTGGATGATTTATCTCACTATATTGTATGTATATATTATGTATGTGTGTGTGTTTGTGTGTGCAAATATAAAGTTAAAGTGACATTGACTATTTAAAGTTATAAATTTTAGACCCTCTTGCTTTTGAAAGCAAATTACAACTTTATATTATATAACATCGCTTATATACCTTTTATAACATGCAGCATAGCCTACACTTTGTGTTTACATGTTTGGTTGCCTTATTGTTGAATTAAAGTATGTTTGAAAGTGTTTGAAGCGAGAATAGTTGTTATAAGTGCACTTCGATATCCCTTAACTTTAACTTGTATAAATGAAAGATTTATTATTTTAACTTGGGATAATTTAACTTGGTTGTTCTCTACATTTATTTTGATGTATGGGGTAGTAAATAAATGGTTTTTAAAGTTATAGAAATTGTGAAACCAAATTGTGAAAATTAGAAGCGAAATGGTTGCTATGGATGCACTTTGTAAATGCCTTGTGTTCGGCGATTTTCAAAGTTAACATTAAGGGACATCATAGGGACTTCTTTGCATTTTTAATAATTATAACTAGAAAATTATGGAAGTTTAAATCATTCATTAACTTTTGAAACAAAGTTGCAAAATGTTATAGCGAGAAGAAGGTCGCTATGTGAGCACTTTGAAATACCTTGTTTGTGGGAATTTTTGTAATCAAATTGAAAGACATCCTTAGTGGTTTCTTCACATTTTTAATAAGTACTATAAGTATACTTATTACTAGAAAAAATGGGAGTTTACAAGGTTTTGGAACCGATCAAACAAAATGGTTAAAGTTGGAACAAAATGTCATTAAACGAACATTTTAGTAAATACCTTATTTTTGGGAATTTTTCTAATTAATTTGGAAGACATCCTTAAGGATATCTTTTCCTATTTTTAAGTACTCTAATGGTAGTACTTATTGTAAAAATTTAAAGTCTTAAATCATTTGCCTGAGTTGTGAAAACTAGTCGCAAAGTTCATGCTTTTCAATGTTGTTCTTTATCAAAGACTTTTAACAGCATTATATATGCTGTTGTAAGTTGCTTATGTTTTTAATTGTTTAAAAATGATATTCAAATTTGGTATTTTCCCTTAATCTTTTCAAGGATGTTTTATGACATATTTTTTAGTATTTTAAAGCTCGTTTTAAGTTTACATATTTTTTTAATAATTACTTACGAATGTTTAAAGTAAAGGGGTTTTAAATTATAAAACATGTTTTAATTTATTTTCATCAAATTATAAATTAGTTATTTTCAAGTAATATTTTACATAGATATTAAAAACCTATTTATAAGTATTTTTAAAGTATTTATATGCATACATACATATATATATATATATAAGTTTTGAAAAAGTAATTAGCTATGCTTAATACTAAAAGCCGACGAAGTAGACTTATCTATTTGTAAAAGTTCAGATTGATGTTCGAGTAGGGATAGACGTAATCGAGCTCTAACCTACCGACTTCACTCTTGACTAAGGAATTGTTAAGTCTGGAATTTCAAAAACGTGTTAATCATGTTGTTTGTTTACTCCTTTATGAAAGTCATTAATATTATAATGAACACTCAAAGCCGACGAGTGGATCTATCTATGAGAATTAAGAGTGAAGTGTCTAAGCCAGGCTTTGATATGCAACCAATGCTCTAACTTACCTAGTTTCACTCTTGAATGAGGTATAGTATAAATTGGAATATCGCAAATGTGTTAAGTATACAAACCTTGATTTCTATAAGTAGTAATTTTTAACTGGATAGCCAATTAGTCGACTGTCAAACTTAACTAAATATTAACTTAGATCTTTAAAAAAATGTTTTAAGGATAAGCATAAGTGATATGGTTTTGGTTTGTACTGATAATGTTTAAGTAACATTAGTCTTAAACCTTTTGAATGGATTTGTAAAAGTACTTAGATCCTTAAAAATGGGTAGTTTAAAGGAAATTATTTCTTTTGGAAAAAGATAGAAAACATAAAGGTTTAAAGTAAGTAATTTTGCTAATAATTTGTGAATATACCTGTACCATTTGAGATAAGTATATGAATATTTTTTGAAGTATTGAAAGAGTGCAAATGAATAGTAGAAATTCATAAATGAAATTTTATTAGATAAAAGAAATTTTACTAATAAAATATATTTTAATTAATAAAAGTTTTAGTTAAATAAAAAAGGGATTAGAAGTTACTTATGTGACTTGATCGTGATTTGTGTGACTTGATCGTGCTTTGTGTGTTTTTTCATTTATGGAAAGCATTTAGTCGTATACTTGGCACCAAAAGCCAATGAAGTAGGCTTGTTTATCTATGGGAGTTAAGGCTGATGTTTGAGTAGGCATAGAAGCAAAGTGCTCTAACCTGCCGGCTTTACTCTTGACCGAGGGATAATATGAAACGAAAAGGTTGGAAACGTGATAATTATACAAGACTTAGTTTCCATATACGATTGTTTATTTTGAACTTGATAGTCGATTTGTCGACTATCAAACTTGATTGGAAATTCATCGAATTAGTTTTGAAGAGACCGAGATCGGTTAGTGTTTTACTTATCGAAAACCACTTCAAAACCGATATGCGGGTTTTATGTTTTGGAGCGGTTGTGAAGTGAAATGTTTATAGAGTAAAACTGTCTATCCTAAGGTTAAGTCCAAGGGAGAGCTCAGCGTTAGCATTCGTCTGAGGACTTATGCAATAATTTATATGGAAATTCATGATATATTCGAGATGCTAGAATTCATTCGGAAATTCATATGTTCGAGTGATGAAGACTCGTATGAGAGATGCCGAAGGTGACCTCGACTTCATAAATGATAGAAAGCAGAGTAGAAGCGTATTTTGGGGTTTAGCTAACCCGCGACAAGGTACATCAACTCCATATCTAGAGTATGCTTATCGATGTTGCATGCGGGAATTAATGGTGTTTGGCTCTATGTAGTTCGGGTTCGCTCGTTCGAGCATGGGCCATCTATGTTTACCTTATGGTATATTCTATCTAGTGATATTCGACGCTCAGAGATACTTTCGGACCTGTATCAGGAGGCTGGCCAGTGTTTATCTGGGAATGTCTTCAATGGAAAATCCATATGTGAACATACCTTAGCAGTTTTGATTGTACCATCAATATGTTGTGGTGTGATCAAGCATCACAGCTATTTTCTGATTTATATTCTTCACCCTAGACATTATTTATTGTATCACCTTATGTATTTATTAGATGAGTGGTTCTTTGAAGGGAATAACTGTTTGCAACCAAATTGGTCACAAACACCCAAGAATAGATTTATGTAGAGAAGTAAATGAAGAAGATAAAATTAAAATTGAGGAATAGAATAAACTAACAGACTAATCAAAGAAATAATCAAGAACACAGGAATTTATAGTGGTTCGGCATTGTATGCCTACGTCCACTTTGAACATTATCTTTATTGATTCACCAACAATTTGATTACAGCAGCAAGAAGTAAGAAAAAACTTGATTACAATAAAGACTTAAGTAACCAGCAGCATAAAAGATCCTCAGAATGACCCCCTAGGCCAGTATTATAGGTGAAGGTGACCACCGAAACTTTGGCTATAGGACCTTCTAACCTGTATGGGCCTATTAGAGGGATCTCTAGGCTCAAATCCCAATAAAGAGGGATCGGTACCGATCCCTTCATTGGTCGATTTTTGGGCAGCGATCCATATGGTGGCTTCTACATGCTTAAATATATTGACTCTTCAATTTTCAAGTCATTTGGATCAACAGAGCTCGAGTTATTGCATGACCTTTGATTTAAGATTGTTTATGCCATTGTTTCCTACCGATCCCTCTAATATGTTGGATGACGATCCATTTTTCATATACTATGCTGATCCCTTCCTTCATAGGCTATGTTGATCCCTTCCTTATGAGTTGAACTATAACTTTCCAAGCCAACAAACCATGCCGATCCATCTACTTTCATCTACGCCGATCCCTTTCTTGCTTCGACCATGCCAACCCCTCATCTATCCAACCATACCGATCCCTATGGTGCTTCCAAGCCATGTCGATCCCTTGCTTGTCTAAGCTAAAGTCCATATTTCAAGCATCCTGCATTGTTTATCCACCAATTCCGTCCAATTTTGGCTTTATATAATCATTTGTACTTTACTTTCGGGTCCTACAATCATTGCCCCATGGTCATCGTACGTGATAACAGTTGAATCAATCTTGTGCAATTAGTTCAATATAGCCAGGTTAGGATACCGGGTAACACTTGCCTCCCAAAGTACGTCTTGTGAGTAACATAACGTGCTTTGAATCGAAACATGTGTGAATTGTTGGAAAGTAGTCCATCTAGCTTCCTGATTGATTGCTATTCCTTTGTCAAATTGTTTTTTCCAAGGCATTGAATTCTTCATTGATTGCCATGATACCTAGCCGATTTCCAATAATATAAATCCAGTGCAATATTCCGTTAATATATATAAATCTGGCTTTGCAAGACTTATAAACTTTTGATTATCTGGTCCAGACTTGAACTTGAAGGCTTCAGGTTTGATTTCAATTTCTGTTGATTTCAAAAAGTTGAACCTTTAAGTCACTCTCCTGTGCATTCGTTACACATTTCTGTTATCGGCTCCCAGCCATGCTCGAACATTTACGGGTCGTTTCCAATTTCTGTAATATCCTGTATATTCATGTTCACAGCCAAATCCTTACAATTTTTTTTTCTCTTTTTTTTTTCTTTTTTTAATCTATAGGGATCGTCATTCATCATGCTGACCCATCTTTTTAGCCACACAAACAGGGATCGGTAAGCCTCTATGTCGACCCCTCACTTCTCATTATTCGCTTCATGTCTTGGGATGAACCCTCTCCCATATCTTTACTACTAATAAAGATAATTCATTGAATAGATTTACTCGGTGTCCTTTTGAAATTCCAAATATACCCTTTTACATCTCATAGAGAAATTGTATTGAAATATGGGGATATAGCCTGTTAATTTCTAAGTACAACTGTTAGTCACCATGGAGAACTACAGTGTGCGTTCATAAGATAAAGTATCTGAATGTACCATATTGTCCGTAATTTAGGTAGGAGTTCATCGGTCGAAGTTTTGTAAAATGCCAAGTTAATATGAAGAAGTTATTACAGTCTGAATAAAAAAATAGCGGCTTCTGCACTAGGCGGGGTTCAAATATTGGGATGTAGCAGCCTGTTATTTTCTAAGTACAACTGTCAGTCCCCATGGAGAACTACAGTGTGCGCTCACAAGATGAAGTATCCGAGTGTTCTATATTGTCCGTAATTTAGGTGGTAGTTAATCGGTCAAAGTCTCGCCGAATTCCGAGTTAGTATGAAGAAAATATTGCAGTCTGAATAAAAAAAATAGCGGCTTCTCCACTAGGCGGAGTTCAAATATGGGGATGTGGTAGCATGTTATTTTCTAAGTACACTGTCAGTCCCCTTGGAGAACTCTAGTGTGCATTCACAAGATGAAGAATCTGAGTGTACCATATTGTCTGTAATTTAGGTGGGAGTTCATCGGTCGAAGTTTTGCCTGATTTCGAGTTAGTTTGAAGTGCAATCTGAACAAAAAAAATAGCGGCTTCCGCACTAGGCGGAGTTCAAATATGGGGATGTGGTAGCATGTTATTTTCTAAGTACAACTGTCAGTTCCCTTGGAGAACTACAGTGTGCGTTTACAAGATGAAGTATCCGAGTGTTCCATATTGTCCGTAATTTAGGTGGGAGTTAATCGGTCGAAGTCTCACCGGATTCCAAATTAGTATGAAGAAGTTATTATAGTCTGAACAAAAAATAGCGGCTTCTGCACTAGGCGGAGTTCAAATATGGGGATGTGGTGGCCTGTTATTTTCTAATTACAACTATCAGTCCCCTTGGAGAACTACAGTGTGCGTTCACAAGATGGAGTATCCGAATGAGCCATATTGTCCGTAATTTAGGTAAGAGTTAATCGGTCGAAGTCTCGCCGGATTCCGAATTAGTTTGAAGATGTTATTGCGGTCTGAACAAAATAAATAGCGACTTCTGCACTAGACGGATTCCAAATATGGGGATGTGTTAGCCTATTATTTTCTAAGTACTATTGTCAGTCCCCATGAAGAACTACAGTGTGCGTTTACAAGATGAAGTATCTGAGCGTTCCATATTGTCCGTAATTTAGGTAGGAGTTAATCGTCGAAGTCTCGCCGGATTCCAAATTAGGATGAAGAAGTTATTGCAGTCTGAACAAAAAAAATAGCGGCTTCTACACTAGGCGGAGTTCAAATATGGGGATGTGGTAGCATGTTATTTTCTAAGTAAACTGTCAGTCCCCATGGAGAACTACAGTGTGCGTTCACAAGATGAAGTATCCGACTATACCGTATTGTCCGTAATTTAGACGGGATTTCATCAGTCGAAGTATCGTCTAATTCCGAGTAAGCATGAAGAAGTTATTGCAGTTTGAACAAAAAAATAGCAGTTTCTACACTAGGCGGAGTTCGAATATGGGGATGTGGTAGCCTGTTATTTTCTAAGTACAACTGTCAGTCAACATGGACAAGTACAGTGTGCGTTCACAAGATGAAGTATCCGAGTGTTCCATACTGTCCGTAATTTAGGTGGGAGTTAATCGGTCGAAGTCTCGCCGGATTCCGAATTAGTATGAAGAAGTTATTGTAGTTTGAACAAAAAAAATAGCGGCTTTTGCACTAGGCGGAGTTCAAATATGGGGATATGGTACCATGTTATTTTCTAAGTAAACTGTCAGTCCCTATGGAGAACTACGGTGTGCGTTCACAAGATGAAGTATCAGAATGTACTATATTGTCCGTAATTTAGGTGGGAGTTCATCGGTTGAAGTATCGCCTAATTCGAAGTAAGTATGAAGAAGTTATTGCAGTCTGAACAAAAAAAATAGCGGCTTCTGCACTAGGCGGAGTTCAAATATAGGGATGTGGTAGCATGTTATTTTCTAAGTACAACTGTCAGTTCCCTTGGAGAACTACAGTGTGCGTTTACAAGATGAAGTATCCGAGTGTTTCATATTGTCCGTAATATAGGTGAGAGTTCATCAGTCGAAGTCTCACCGGATTCCGAATTAGTATGAAGAAGTTATTGCAGTCTGAACAAAAACAATAGCGGCTTCTGCACTAGGCGGAGTTCAAATATTGGTATGTGTTAGCCTGTTATTTTCTAAGTACAACTGTCAATCCCCATGGAGAACTACAGTGTGCGTTCATAAGATGAAGTATCCGAGTGTTCCATATTGTCCATAATTTAGGTGGGAATTAATCGGTCGAAGTCTCGCCAGATTCCAAGTTAGTATGAAGAAAATATTGCAGTCTGAACAAAAAAATAGCGGCTTCTACACTAGGTGGAGTTCAAATATGGGGATGTGGTAGCATGTTATTTTCTGAGTAAACTGTCAGTCCCCTTCGAGAACTACAGTGTGCGTTCACAAGATGAAGTATCCGAGTGTACCATATTGTCCGTAATTTAGGTGGGAGTTCATCGATCGAAATTTTACCCAATTCCGAGTTAGTATGAAGAAGTTATTGCAGTCTGAAAAAAAAATAGCGGCTTTTGCACTAGGCGAAGTTCAAATATGGGGATGTGGTAGCCTGTTATTTTCTAAGTACAACTGTCAGTCCCCTTGGAGAACTACAGTGTGCGTTCACAAGATGAAGTATCCGAGTGTTCCATATTGTCTGTAATTTAGGTGGGAGTTAGTCGGTCGAAGTCTCACCGGATTCCAAATTAGTATGAAGAAGTTATTGCAGTCTGAACAAAAAAATAGCGGCTTCTGCACTAGGTGGAGTTCAGATATGGGATGTGGTAGCCTGTTATTTTCTAAGTACAACTGTCAGTCCTCATGGAGAACTACAGTGTGCGTTCACAAGATGATGTATCCAAGTGTTCCATATTGTCCGTAATTTAGGTGGATTTAATCGGTCGGAGTCTCGCCGGATTCCGAATTAGTATGAAGAAGTTATTGCAGTCTGAACAAAAAAAATAGCAGCTTCTGCACTAGGCGGAGTTCAAATATGGGGATGTGGTAGCATGTTATTTTCTAAGTAAACTGTCAGTCCCCATGGAGAATTACAATGCACGTTCATAAGATGAAGTATCCGAGTGTACCATATTGTTTGTAATTTAGGTGGGAGTTCATCGGTCGAAGTTTTGCTTGATTCTGAGTTAGTATGAAGAAGTTATTGCAGTCTGAAGAAAAAAAGCGGCTTCTGCATAGGCGGAGTTCAAATATGAGGATGTAACATGCTATTTTCTAAGTACAACTATTAGCCACCATGGAGAACTACAGTGAACGTTGAAGTGGGGATATAGCCTGTTATTTTTTAAGTACAATTGTTAGTCACCATGGAGAACTACAGTGTGCGTTCACAAGATGAAGTATCCGACTATACCGTATTGTCCGTAATTTAGGTGGGATTTCATCGGTCGAAGTATCGCCAAATTGCGAGTTAGTATGAAGAAGTTATTGCAGTTTGAACAAAAAAATAGCGGCTTCTACACTGGGGGGGTTCAAATATGGGAATGTGGTTGCCTGTTTATTTTCTAAGTACAACTGTCAGTCCACATGGAGAACTACAGTGTGCGTTCACAAGATGAAGTATCTGAATGTTTCATATTGTTCGTAATTTAGGTGGAAGTTAATCGGTCAAAGCCTCGCCGGATTCTGAATTAGTATGAAGAAGTAATTGCAGTCTGAACAAAAATAATAGCGGCTTCTGCACTAGGCGGAGTTCAAATATGGAGATGTGGTACCATGTTATTTTCTAAGTAAACTGTCAGTCCCCATGGAGAACTACGGTGTGCGTTCACAAGATGAAGTAACTGAGTGTACCAGATTGTCCGTAATTTAGGTGGGAGTTCATCGATCGAAGTATCACCTAATTCCGAGTTAGTATGAAGAAGTTATTGCAGTCTGACCAAAAATAAATCGGCTTCTGCACTAGGCGGGGTTCAAATATAGGGATGTGGTAGCCTGTTATTTTCCAAGTACAACTATCAGTCCCCTTGAAGAACTACAGTGTGCGTTCACAAGATGAAGTATCCAAGTGTGCCATATTGTCCGTAATTTTGGTAGGAGTTAATCGGTCGAAGTCTCACCGGATTCTAAATTAGTATGAAGAAGTTATTGCAGTCTAAACAAAAAAATAGCGGTTTCTGCACTAGGCGGAGTTCAAATATGGGGATGTGGTAGCATGTTATTTTCTAAGTACAACTGCCATTCCCCATGGAGAACTATAGTGTGCGTTCACAAGATGAAGTATCCGAGTGTTCCATAATGTCCGCAATTTAGGTGGGAGTTAATCGGTTGAAGTCTCGTCGGATTCCAAATTAGTATGAAGAAGTTATTGCGGTCTGAACAAAAAAAATAGCGGCTTCTGCACTAGGCGGAGTTTAAATATAGGGATGTGGTAGCATGTTATTTTCCAAGAAAACTGTCAGTACTCATGGAGAACTACGGCGTGCGTTCACAAGATGAAGTATCCGAGTGTACCATATTGTCCGTAATTTAGGTGGGAGTTCATCGGTCGAAGTTTTGCATGATTCTGAGTTAGTATGAAGAAGTTATTGCAGTCTGAACAAAAAAAATAGCGGCTTCTGCCTAGGTGGAGTTCAAATATGAGGATGTGGCCTGTTATTTTCTAAGTACAACTTATTAGTCACCATGAAGAACTATAGTGAGCGTTGAAGTGTGGATATAGCCTGTTATTTTCTAAGTATAATTGTTAATCACCATGGAGAACTACGGTAAACGTTCATAAGCTGAAGTATCCAAGTGTTATATATTCTCTGTAATTTATCTGGGAGTTCATTGGTCGTAGTTTTGCCTGATTTCGAGTTAGTATGAAAAAGTTATTGCAGTATGAACAAAAAAATAGCGGCTTCTGCCTAGGCAGAGTTCAAATACGGGGATGTTTCCTGTTATTTTCTAAGTACAAATGTTATTCACCATGGAGAACTATGGTATACGTTCACTGGATGAAGTATCCGAGTGTTGCTTATTGTCTGTAATTTAGATGGGAGTCCATCGATCGAAGTCTCGCCTAATTCCGAGTTAGTATGAAAAAGTTATTGTAGTCTGAACAAAAAAAATAGCGTCTTCTACCTAGGTGGAGTTCAAATATGAGGATGCTACTATCGAATTACTTCCACAGTTATAACTAAAAATGCATGCACGTTGTGATTGAATGCAGGCCCACTTGGGCGTGCATATGTACTCGTATAAATAAGCCTTTCTTCCCTTCCTTCTTCACTTTTCTTATCTTCCATATAAGCTCGCTCGTCTTCCCACCAAACTCTTCCTTACTTCCATATTAACCGAACCATCTCCCTCCACTTAACCTTCGCTCCAACCTATTAACTCATACCTTCATTCGAGCTTAAACCATCGCCGCACCTTCAACCAAATCACAGCCCAACCTTTTTCCTTTTCACAATTTTCCTTCAATTGACTTAGGTGAGCCTCTCTTCTTGCTTTTGAATTTAATGCAACACAATGTATTCCGTTTAGTAGATGATAAGTTGAAGTTGTTCGAGGTCGTGATGACAAGCGGCTTGGGGGAGATGGATGATTGGCAATTCAGTAGAATGAGTCAGGAGATAGAAGAGGATAATAGGAGAGAAGATGAGGGTTCGAAGGGGTACTTCGATGGGAGGAAGGTTAGGAGTACTAGAATGAAGGGTTCGATTAGGTAGGGTTCGGTGAGGGGTTTGATAGTAGAAAGGTCAAGTAATGTAGGGATCAGTGTCCGACAATATGGTAGTGGCAGGGATCAGCTAGGTAGTGATTGGTTGTATTGGACGGCACTAAGGGTCCAACAGACTTGGCTAAATGGAAAGGGATCAGAAGTTTCAGTTGAGGAGAGGGATCGGTATAGGGTGGTGGTATAGGGATCGGCATGCCCTGGTTTGGCTGAGGGTTCGGTATAGAGGTTTTGGATAGGGATCGGCATTTTCTTTGGGATCGGCATGGGGTCAACATTTGGTTTCTCAAACTTGCAAACTAATCTAACTTGACTTATTTGAATAATCATTACTAGTTTGCCTTGCTGACCTTAAACATACGACGATGAACAATATAACATGCATACTCACTGTCGAACTTGAGACTGAACAATCGGATTTTTGGAACTTTCAATAGGGACCCAAACTAGCAAATAAACTTGCAAATGAACTTAAGTGACACACTTCATACTTTGATATGATGATAGTCGATCCCAAAGCTTTCGTAGCCGATCAATTTCCTTACCAGTTGAGATGGTCAGCGATGACGGTCTCTCTGGACAAAACTCCCAAGTCCCGTCGTTTTATTTCTTTTTTTTATTTCAAACTGTTTATATCTATTATATACTGCACTGCACTACACTAGTTCACACTAAGCACGGGGGGAACATGTTACCTTTTCTAATCTCGATTATCTACTGAGTATAACTAATATAGATTCCAAACGCTCGAAGCATTTAGCTGATATGTCTTCTGATTCAGCAATGTGACATATTGGTTATGAAGCAAAGTCAAGCTTCGCAACTATATCTGGCAGGCTTTCTTCCGGCCATCATATGGAACAAACATAAGTTTCTAACCCACGAGTCGATCTTTTCTTAGATATTCCAGTCCTTCCAGCAAAAAATATAAGCCCTGCTCCTGATGCTGTAGAGGGTGTTATTCTTCTATATAATCTAGTGGATTCATAGGCTTCCTGAATTGGCGAGGCTGCTCTCCCCGATTATGTTCTATTCATGGAATTCCATTTGGGGACGTCTTGGTTCCTTCAAGACATAATAGGCCTCACTTGCCCCCAGCAGGGGACATAGCATGCAATAAGTTTATGTGTTAGGTTGGATGCATACCACCCTTCAATTCGTTTGTCCGAGAAATGCTGAGATATCTTGGGATAGCCCTTACTCAACTTCATCCAAATAGTTACGCTTTCATACATGGAACCTTCTTGTTGTTCATGGGTGTTTTATTTCGTCCACCCACTCCCGAAGATATAAGGTTTAAATACAACTTTAAGCGGCAGTCTGGAAGCCCTTCTTATGTCTTTCTCGAACCCTCGCCAAACTGCCAAGTTCTAACGGGCGCTTTTAACAAACTCTCATTGTTTAAACATGAATGGTTTTACATGCGATGCCCTCTTGGCTTTACGAGACGATGGTTAGAAGGACGTAAGTATTTCCTTCACTTCTTTCTCAAGTTCACCAGTCTGAGTCATATCTTTTCCTTTGAATCAACTAACATCCAGAGTTCTTTCAGGTGTTCGCCCACGTCCTGAAAGCGCCGATTTTTCAGGAGCCGTCACTGCCATTCGTGCTACCCTCTTTGAGGATAGGGACATTAAACTTCTCGTAACCGATGAGTTACTATCCTTGTTCGGGCTGTTGGAAGATAGTCGTAGTATCGGACTTCTTCGAAGTGCAGCATTACTAAGGAATGTTGCAGAACAAAGGAGGGATAACATCAACCCCGTCATGTAGGGGTGAGCAATATTCGGTTAGAACCGAGTTAACCGACCAAACCGGTTCACTTCGGTCGGTTCGGTTTGGTTATGAAAGTATATCGGTTTGAATTCGGTTTGTAAAATAATTTTGTTTTTGTTATCGGTTTAACCGAATATACCAAACTTTTATTATATTATCCAAATTCATGACATTGTAATACTCTTAACAATTGGTTTAGTAATAAAAAACAAACCTTATCTATTAAAAATAGGTTAATTTTTCTTATAAACTTAAAATAAACACTCAAAATAGTTTATATAAACATAAATATATGTTTTCCATTGACTAAATCAATCATTTGAATAATAACGTATAATAAAATCTTATACTTGCTTTCTTAGTTCGGTTAAATCGGTTACCGATCGAATTAACCGAAATTAATTCGGTTCGATTTGGTCCGGTTTTGAATTTTTTTGGTTTCAATTCGGTTTGACATTTTTTAGCTCAAAACCGACCGAACCGACCGAATGCTCACCCCTACCGTCATGCCCTATGCCGAGGGGACTTGGGACGATACCGAGGAGGGCGAGCTTAAGGATTCTTAGGCTTACAAACTGAGAGACGTTGATGCAGGCCTGGGAAAGGCGCCAATGGTCGAACCATCGCAAGGCGCACAATCCCAAACACCCATAAAAAGAAAGAAAAGGTTGGCGAACAAGTTTCGTAAAAGAAAAACTACCGCAGATCCAGAGTTCGTTATTACTTTGTTGAAGAGGAATCGTCCTCTCAACACTTGGAAAGTTCATTAAAGGGATTTCATATCTTTAAATTTCAGATGATATCATGTCCTATGACTTTTTGAACATTAACATTGAAGGACTTGACTCTCCCACTAGAAGTAGCAAAGGCATCCGACCTTCTGATAAAGGAGAGAAAACGTCGATGAGCAAGGCTACAATCACTGATTTGTTGGGGGGAACACTAGGACACTCACAACCAAATGCACTTCACTATACACTTTTTTTTAATCCTTCGTGCGATAGTTACTAATATGCTCTCATTTGGTCTTTATAGATGCAATGTCTCAATCAAGAGCCTTTGATCGCCTTAGAAGTTCTTCATCATACCACTGATCTAGCCGGGATTTAGAGTCTACCCGGTGTAGGGAGAAGAATAAGGGACGCGATAAGAATTATCACGCAAGGGAATCTTCTTCCTCTTCCAAATGTAAATCCCAGCCCCAAACATCTCGTCAAGATGAACGGTCAAACTTTCCTGCTCAGGGTGGAGACTAGCCTTCCTATCGTGGTCCTCATATCGCTGCATCTCACGAGCAACATTCCGGCTCCTCGAGCTCTAGACAATCTCGTGAACGTCGATCAAGCAAACATCCAATTGTTACCTCTGATCCGGCCTTGCTGGCTACTGCTCCCGACATTTCCACAGTAGAGAAGTTGGCCGAGCTTAAGGCACTTTTCCAAAAATTTGTTTTGATGGTCTCAAATTCCTTCCTTCCATTCACATAATTTTGGGGCACACCAAGGGAAGTTCTCTCGCATGTGTCAATGATGTATTTGTGCAGCACGAATCATTTATACACTTTGCAGAAAAAGTCTTCGAAGTATCCATTGAGCGACAACATAAGATAGACCGCTTCAAGTTGGAAGCTATACACGATAAGGAAATAATTAAGCATCAGGATGCTAAATTGTTAGAATTTAAAACTCAACTTGCTAAAGCGGAGAAAAACACTAAGGAAACAGCAAAGGCAGTAAGCCGTTTGGAAGTTTCACATAAAAAGGAACTCGACGCAGCACTTCATCATAGCGGGGCACTTGCTTTAGAAAAAGACTCCTTGCAAAAGGAAAAAGACGCCCTGGCTTGCCGCGTTAAGGAACTTGAAGAACTATTCAAGAAGGAAAGGGAGGAAAAAATTGAAGCTCGAGAAGAATCGCAGAAGTGCTGCAAGGAAGTTGTTGAGGCCAGAAGCTTAAAGGCTAAACTCGATAAGCAATTCGCTAAAATCAAAGTTATTAAAGAAGAAGCTCGAGAAGAGGGTTGAAAAGAGATGATTGAACAAGTTAACTCCCAAGTGGAAGCTGCCATGGAATCTGGTTGAAATGAGATTAAGGACTTATTCAACCCATTGATCATTGAATATAATGCCAAAGTCCTTATCCATCGCAACTTAAGTTTTATCGATGAGGGTTATCTCGAATCACTCGCTGAAGCTTGGGAGCACATTATCGAGATGAAGAAAAAAGAACTAGGTGAAGCTGAGCTCAACGAAGTAGAATTAGTAAGGGAAATTCTTCATGGAAACAAACCCCTAGATTTAGCTGCTGCAAAGCTTCAATACTTCAACGCTTCTGCACCTGTCGAGGGAGGAGAAAATATTGCCGGATCATCTGGGATAGATCCTAATGGTCCCTCTCCATCCCAATTAGTCAGAACATCAATCGCTCTCGATATGGAGCAGGACCTTGGCTACGATCCGGGCAGACCCGGCTTCGAATCCAAGATGTTATCCCCCATTTTAGAAGGAGGTACCCCGGCAACTATGGAGAGTCAACCAAATGTTGGTATCGCACTTTACTCCTTAGTATATGAAAAGTTTTTGTTCTTCACGCGCAATGATTTTGAGCTAATCCCCATGTTTTAATAAATTTTGCAGGTCCTCCGGGCCCTAGTCAAACTCCTAGAAGTGGTGCCGCCACAGAGAAACAGGAGAAAATGGCTGAGGGTCCGGCTGCTGCTGATGTTCCAAGGCCCGATGCTCAAGTCATCGGTGCCCTTGATGACGATAAGATCGAGGATCCACTCCCAACCGACGAGTTTGATGATGTAGTGATTATTGGTGTCTCCGAACGCACCGATAAGACTAGCATGAAGGAGCGGATTGAAAAGAAGGAACTGCTGAAAAGAAAAGCTAAGACTGAACCCGCCGAGGTGGACATCGACGGTCCTCATCTTGTGCCACTGCAAATTATTCCATCGGACGGGTCAATCACTAGTGAACTTCCTCCTACCCCCATAAGCTCTCTGGCCAAAGGCGACAAGGGGTCCCAAAAGAGAAGCACAAGTGGCTCTACTCCCGAGAAATCCAAAAGAGAGAGGAAGTCGAAGAAATAGTTGTTGCTTTAGGTCAATTTATATAGTTTGCATAGTCGTTTCTTTCACTAGTGTAGTTGTACGGGTTTGAAAACCGATCTTTTGGAATAACTTGTACTGAGATTTCAACACTCGTTATGTGAATAAATTTTATGTTTTCTATTGAGCTTCCATGTGAATTGTTATTTAAGTAGTTGAACTATTACTTTCCATTCAATGTACTTGTAAATTGTTGTTTGTAAATTCTGGTAACAATTCACCAACTCCATCCCAAGGCCTCCAAGTGGTCGTGGCCTCAAGTCGTATCAAACACCAAGCTCGGGCCTTGGTGTTACGCTATCGGATTCAGCAGTTTTTTGAACAACTGTGCTTCGACCCTCGGTATTGATTTGGCGAGGCCAAAAGTCGGATAGTCGAATTCCATCCTTAGTGAGTTTATACTCCTCCCGTCGGTTTTAGGCCGGAGTTTATGGAATAGAGAACGGTCGAACTCCACTCATCTATTCATTCATGTATGTATCCACACTCTGGGGATAAGATTTAGTTGATGAGTGGTCGATTCGCACCCAGTTTATACTCTAGTCCACACTCTGGGGACTCAGAGTTATCTCGCCAGCGGTCGAGTCACGCCCGATTTAAGTTTATATTCCAGTCCGCACTCTAGGGACTTAGAATTGTTTCGCGGGTGGTCGGTTTACACCCAATTTATGTTTATACTCTAGTCCACACTCTGGGTACTTAGAGTTGTTTCGAAGAGCAGACAGATCGTACTCTTTTTTGATTGATTAATTTGCCTTCCCAGGACTTGGGGTTTGATTTAGCAAGCGATCCGTCGTATCTCGTTCGCTATGATTTTGTTTCAGTTCCATAGTCTGGACAGGAGTTACTCAATCACCAGATTGTCTGCCACATTCGTTCCTTATTGTATATCCTATTCTTTGGATTACGAATGAGAATTGTTAAACGAACAGGCAAATTGAGCTCATGATGTTTGATCCCATCAGAAGTTAGCATGATTGATTTATTTCAAACTCTAGGAGCCTGTTCACACACATCGATATCAATCGGTTTCACTATGTAATTAGCATACAATGCAATAGCAAACATAAATACAAAGGAACCTTGAAAATTTATTCATTAAATGGAAAGGAATAACATAAACTGCTTATTACACATTTGGAAAATAAAATGCTAAAGAAAATTCGGAAAATAAATACGATAAAATGTAAAGGAAATAAACTAAGTGAAATAGCATCATAACTTTTCACTATTCCACGTTCTCGGAAGTGTAATGCCATCAACAGTCGCTAGCTTGAAAGTTCCCTCTCCAAGCCTCTGTTCAATGACATATGGTCCTTCCCAGATTGGATTCATATGTGATGGGGTAGGAAAAATCTGTTTCAGGATGAGATCGCCAATTTCGAAGATTCTCGGTCGAACTTTAGTGTTGTAATACCGGGTGACTCAATGTCGGTGTGCAGCTACCCTCAGATCGGCTTCTTTGCAATTCTCATCTATAAAGTCCAGGGATTCTAAGAGGAGATCCTTATTTGTTTTGAGATCGTAGTAAGTCACTCGATGAGAAGGGACTTCGAGTTCAACAGGAATAATGGCTTCGAAACCGTAAGCAAGGACGAATGGAGTATAGTTAGTTGCGAATTTGTGTGTGGTTCTATAAGCCCAAAGTGCTGTAGGGAGTTCATCCAACCACTTGTCTCTAACCTTCTCCAAATGCTTCTTCAGATTAAACTTGATGATTTTATTTACAGCTTCAACCTGTCCATTTGCCTGAGGGTGAGCGATCGCTGCAAATCTCTTTTCAATACGATATATTCAACAAAAGTCTTTAAATTTAGCACTATCGAATTGAGTCATATTATATGTTACAATAGTCCATGGAAGATCGAAGCGACATATGATGTTTTGGACAATAAAGTTGATTACTTTCTTGGTTGTGATTGTGGCTAAATGTTCTGCTTCGGCCCATTTGGTGAAGTAATCAACTGTAATGATAGCATACTTCGCGCCACCTTTAGAAATCGGTAATGAACCGATAATGTATATACCCCACATAGTGAACAATGATGGGCTGACCATTTGCATGATTTCTGTTGGCGGAGCTCTTCGGAATTTTGCATAGATTAGGCATTTATCACATCGCCTTACATAATCAGCGGCGTCTCGATTTACGGTTGGCTAATAATACCCATACTGGAATATTTTCTTTGCCAGAGTTTGCCCCCCCAATGTGATCGCCGCATTCTCCCTCATGAACTTCTTTTAGAACACGCTTTATATCATCATGAGTGATACACCGGAGTAGAGGGACTGAGAAACCTTTCATGTACATAAGCCTTCTTGCATAATATACCGTGAAGCTTTGTGAAGGACTTGTCTCTTTTCATTTCTTTTATTAGGCAAGAATCCATGCAGTAAATAGTCTTTAATTGGAGTCATCCACGATTCCCTTTCAGATTCTGCCTCCAGTGTTTGATCGATTTCCATCATTTTTATACTTGGGGTATCTAATATTTTGACCGGAACCAAGCCCATCTGCTGTGCATCGCCGGTACTAGAAAACTTTGCCAACAAATCAGCCTCTCTGTTTTGATTGCATGGAATATATGAAATGTCATAGTATTCAAATTCTGTCAACTCCTAAACTCGGGTAAGGCATGGGGCAAGCCATTGTCCCTTAGCTTGATAGTCTCCCCTAACTTGATACACCACCAACTACGAATCGTAAAAGATTTCAAGAGATTTAACTCCAAGTTCTCTATCGAGCTTAAGTCTAGTAATCAAAGCTTCGTACTCAGCCTCGTTGTTTGTCGCAGAGAAATCAAGCTTCAAAGCATAACAAAATGAATGGTTTTCAGAGGTTACAAGCACAATCCCAGCTCCAGAACAATGATCATTATATGCTCCATTAGGATACAATTTCCATCGTACAATAGGGATTTTGCTACCTTCTGGAAGATCATCTTGCACAGTAAACTCTACTATAAAGTTCGCCAGTGCCTGACCCTAGATGGCTCTTTAAGGGAGATAAGTGATGTTGAACTGGCTGAACTCAATGTTCCATTTGAGTTACCTTCTAGACGTCTCAGGTCGCTGTAGGACCTATCATAACGGTAGGTCAGTGTAAATATTGATCGGATGTGCCTAGAAGTATGAGCGAAGCTTCAGCGATGCAATTAGCAAGCAGTACGCCAATTTCTCTATTTTCAGATAGTTCCTTTCTGCTCCTATTGTCGTTTACTGACATAATATACCGGCCTTTGGATTCGATTCTCCTCACGAATCAAAGCGGCACTTATAGGGTGTGCCGATACAGCTAAATAAATATACAACTCCTTATGATCTATCGGCTTTCACAAGATAAGGGGTCTCTCTAAATGACTCACCAGAGCTTGAAATGCGTCTTTACAATCCTACGTCCACTCGAACTTTCTTTTTCCCTTCCTAATCAAATCAAAGAAAGAAATACATTTGTCGGTTGCTCTGGGGATAAATCGACTTAAGGCGGTAACCTTCCCATTCAGACTCTGCACTTGTTTAATAGTTCTTGGCGCTTGGATCACGGATAGCCTGAATCTTCTCAGGATTAGCTTCTACTCCATGAGCATTGACAATAAAGCCCAAGAATTTCCCTGATGCAACACAAAACGAACATTTCAAAGGATTGATTTTCATCTTGTAATATTGGAGGATGTCAAACATTCTGCCAAGTCACTAATGTGGTCGCTTGATCGTCGTGACTTCACAAGCATATCATCCACATACACTTCCATTGTTTTTCTAATCTGACCTTTAAACATCTTGTTAACTAAGCGCTGATAGTTTGCTCCAGCATTCTGTTGAAACTTCGTGTTTACGGTATTTCGTAAATACGATATTTTGACTATGACAACTATACAATCATGTATATACTAACTTGTCTCTTACAGGGATTATCTATGACGAGATTCAAATGAGTAAAATTGTTTATAAGATTGCTTCGAGTCCTTATCTAGAAGTAAAAATTTGTTAAAATCTCTCCTATATGATATATGCTACATTTCATTATCATTGCATTGACATTCATTTTGTTTAAAAGCAAAATCTGAATTTTATGTTACATTCAAACGTCTGAATGGTCCAGTTCAGACGTCTGAATCTGGAAAGTTGAATGTTGTCAACTACAATATTCGGACGTTTGAATTGGATAGTTCAGACATCTGAATCTGGCAATTTTTTGCCTGTTTTCTTTCTGTTTCAAATCCGTTGCGTTTCAGAAGTCTGAAATTTTAAATTCAGAAGTCTGAATTTTCCCAACGGCTTGTTTTTTTGGAAAAGGCACTTTCATTCGTGAAGAGTTGCGAACTTTATTTCAACAGATATGATCATAACTCTTGATGATAACTCTTCACGAACAATTGCAACTATTTGTTTTCTATATAAACATATTAGAATCAAGTTTCCTATAATCAATTCAATTCATTATTATTCTACTCTCTGAATTCTTGATTCTAATACACTTGTGCTTTCAACATCATTCAAATTCACTTTCTTACTTCCTTATTCTTCACGCATTCACATATATATCATAAAGGAGAAGATTATAGGAAGGGTGTACTATAATTGACAAATTCGTGTTACTCAAGAACACATAGTGTCAAGAAATATTGTTCTGTATAAGTCCCGTTCTGCTGCTCGGGCAAAGTGAAAGTCCTCTTCGGCTATTGAGGCGAAATCATGTTCTGTTGCTCAGGTCCCTGTTCGGCTGCTCAAGGTTGTATAGACCTGTTCCTATGGGTTAAGTGAGGGTTGTTGTTAGTTGAAATTCCAGAAGGAGTCTGGGACTGGACGTAGAACGGGAAGTTCGAACCAATATAAAAATTCATGGTGTGCTCGTTTATTATTTACTATTATCTGCTAATTATTCTATTATTCCGCACTGCTTTTATACTATTCCATATTACTCGATCCTACAGTCACTTTCATTTGGTATCAGAGCAAGGCATCTTATAACCGTTACAAAGTTATCTGATACTTTGCTAATATGGAAAATAACACCAGTACTAGCACTGTCACTAACACTAGTTTTGTAGAAGGTCAATCTACTGGACGACCACCACTATTCAATGGCATGAATTACAACTATTGGGCTACATGAATGTGTATTTATATGCAAGAAAATAGTTTTGATTCATGGAATGTTACACAAACAGAATACACTACACCCACTACTACTTATGCAGAATGGACTACTGCTCAAAAGACAGAAGCCAATGTTAATGCTAAGGCCATGAACATGCTATTTTGTGCCTTAGATAGAAATGAATTTAATAGAATTAGTATGTGCAAAACTTCTTATGAAATCTGGAGAACTCTTAAAATCACACATGAAGGTACTAACAAAGTCAAGAAAAGTAAAATATCCATGCTCAAAAGTCAGTTTCAAAATTTCAGAATGAAGCAGGATGAGTCCATAAATGATATGTACTCTAGATTTCAAGATATCTATCATTCACTACTAGGACTAGGACAAACATTTACGGATTTTGATATTATTTCAAAACTATTAAACTCTTTAACTGATGATTGGGAAAGAAAGGTCTTAGCTATTGAAGAAGCCAATGATCTTTCCACCATGAAACCAGAAGAGTTAATAGGAAATTTAATGTCCTATGAAGTTAATATGCAGGCTAAAAGAGTACAGGCTCAAGACAAAAAGAATGTGGCTTTCCATGCTGAAAAGGAAGAAGAATCAGACTCAGATGAAGAAGACTCAGCTTTTATAGCCAAAAACTTTAAAAGTTTTTGAAATAAAGAAAAGGAAACAAAAATAATAACAAACGGTTTTTTAACAAACCGTCAACTTCTATATTAGAATGCTATAACTGCCATAAGAAAGGTCACTTTCAGAAAGATTGTCCAGATCAGAAAAAGTCATTCAATAACAAGAATAAAAAGGACAAATTCAAGAAAAGGGCTTTCTCAGTTACATGGGATGATTCAGATTCTTCATCTTCTAATAATAGCAGTGACAGCGAGAATGAGCAAGCAAATGTATGCTTTATGGCAAAAGAGAATGAAGTTAGTGATCTAACTTTTGATGATATGATTGAAATTAATTCTGAACTTCTTGACACATTAAAAAATATCAAAAGAAAATATAAAGAAGCTTTAGAAAATCAAAATAGAGCAGAATTTGAAAGAGATATGTTAAAAGATGAAAAGAAAATATTAGAAGAAGAACTTGAGAAAATTCAAGAATCATCTTCTGATAATTCTCATTTAGCTCTTTTAAGTCAAGAAATAGAAACTCAGAAAGTTAAGAATGATATTCTTGCTTCTAAAAATCACGAGCTTAAAACAAAAATCAAAATGATAGAGTTAGAGAATACCAATATTAGAACTAAGCTAGATAATATCACCAAGAATGTTTCAAATTTCAATAAAGGTAGAGAAAACCTGTCTAAAATTATTGAAAGTTCTCAATCTACATCTAATAAAAATTGATTAGGCTATATTAAGAAACCACAAGCTCCATATACAAAAGAAAATAAAAGAAGAAATGGTTCTAAAACTATACCTTATATGAAACATTCAAAAAGAAAAACAAACATAGAAAATATAAAAATATGGATTCCTAAAACAAACAATATTTTGATTAGGAAGAAACATATAAATTCTTTCATTGAATCTGTGCATAAAAATAAAAATTATATTTATAAAGGGAATGCTGAATCCTCTTGGGTTTGGTTTCCTAAGATCTAACTCTTAGGACCCTAATGAAAAGGTGGGTACCAATGTCTTCACTTATATTTTTTTGCAGGTACCACCAAATAAAAGAGGAAAATGGATACTAGACAGTGGATGCTCAAAACATATGACAGGAAACAAGGAAATGCTAACAAATATCATCTACTCAAACGGAGGTTCTGTCACCTTCGGAGATAATTCAAAGGGATACATCATCGGCAAAGGCGATGTGAGCAATGTTGGTACATCTAATCTACCTCTTATTTCTAATGTTTTATTAGTTAAGAATTTAAAACATAATCTTTTAAGTATTAGCCAATTGTGTGACAAGGGATTTAAAATCAATTTTTCTAAAGATAAATGTAGCATTTCTAATCACAATAACAATCTTATTTTTGAAGGTTTTAGAGATAAAAATATTTATGTTCTAAACATGAATATAAATTATAATTCAAATATGTGCTTATTAGCCAAAGAAAATGATCCTTGGTTGTGGCACAAAAGATTTTGTCATATAAATTTTAGAGCCATATCTAAGTTATCTAGAAATAATCTAGTAAGAGGTTTACCTAAAATGAGTTTCAAAGTAGATAATCTTTGTGATGCTTGTCAACTTGGAAAATTATCAAAATCATCTTTTAAATCTAAGAAAATTATTTCTACAATGCAACCATTGGAGCTATTACACTTAGATCTATTTGGTCCAACTCAGGTCCAATCTATTAATCACAATAGGTATGTGTTTGTAATTGTAGATGATTTTTCAAGATATACCTGGACTATATTTTTGAAAAATAAAAATGATACTTTTGAAAATTTCAAAATTTTTGCAAAAAGAATTCAAAATCTTAAGAATTTAAAAATTAAAGCTATTAGAAGTGATCACGGAGGTGAGTTCGAAAACAAAGCTTTTGAACATTACTGTGATAAAAAGGGTATTTATCATAATTTTTCTTTCCCTAGAACACCACAACAAAATGGTGTTGTAGAAAGAAAGAATAGAACATTACAAGAATGTGCAAGAACTTTATTGAATGGTAGCACATTATCAAAACAATTCTGGGCAGAAGCTGTTGCAACTGCCTGTTATGTTTTGAATCGTGTTTCCATCTGACCACTAACAATGCACACCTCATATGAACTTCTAAATGGTAGAAAACCAAATATTTCTTATTTTAGAACATCTGGCTCAAAATGTTTTATTTTAAATACTAAAGATCAGCTTGGCAAATTTGATTCCAAATCCGACGAAGGAATATTCTTAGGATACTCGGAACGAAGCAAAGCTTATCGAATTTTCAATAAAAGATCAAAAATTATTGAAGAATCTCTTCATGTATCTTTTGATGAAAATATTATATCAAAATATTTTTTTGATGATGATGAGATAATCACAAAAAAAAGCATCAAATCTATTTCTGACGATGATGAAAACATTGTTCATGACATAAATCAAGTTGATAATTTGATTCAACATGATAACATTGTTCATAATGAAATAAGATCTCCACCAAGAGTTTTGAGGGATCATCCTGTTCAAAACATTATTGGAGAAATTAATTCAAATGTTAGAACAAGAGGTCAAATTAATCAAATGGGTCATGTAGCTTTTCTCTCTTCAATAGAACCTAAAAATATTAAGGAAGCATCAGTTGATGATTATTGGATCATTGCTATGCAAGAAGAATTAAATCAATTTGAACGAAATGATGTTTGGGATTTAGTTCCAAGGCCTACTGACCAATCAGTCATCGGTACTAAATGGGTTTTCAAAAATAAAGCTGATGAACAAGGAAATATTACTAGAAATAAATCTAGATTAGTAGCACAAGGATACAATCAAGAAGAGGGAATTGACTATGAAGAAACATTTGCACCAGTCGCTAGACTAGAAGCAATACGAATTTTACTGGCCTTTGCATGTTTTCATAACATCAAACTATATCAAATGGATGTTAAAAGTATTTTTTTAAATGGTTATATAAAAGAAAATGTGTTTGTTGAACAACCTCCTCTATTTTCTCATGAAAAATTTCCAGACCATGTCTACAAACTCAAGAAAGCTTTATACGGTTTAAAATAAGCACCCCGTGCTTGGTATGATCGTCTTAAAAGATATCTTATAGACTCTGGTTTTGACATTGGAAAGGTTGATCAAACTCTTTTTATTAAAAGAACTAAACAAGATATTTTAGTCATTCAAATATATGTTGATGATATTATTTTTGGATCTACTACTGAAAATTTATGTAAATAATTTTCAGATATTATGACAAAAGAATTTGAAATGTCACATATGGGCGAATTATCATACTTTCTTGGTTTATAAATTAAACAATTATCAAATGGTATATTTATTAATCAAGAAAAATATTGTAATAATTTAATCAAACGCTTCGGAATGGAAAATACCTCTGCCAAACCAACTCCTATGAGTACAACTACACATCTTGATAGAGATGAAAATGGCAAGAGTATTGACCAAAAGTTATACCGAAGTATGATTGGATCATTATTATATTTAACAGCTAGTCGTCCAGATATTATGATGAGTGTCTGTTTATGTGCTCGATTTCAAGCTAATCCAAAAGAATCTCACATAAGAGCAGTCAAACGTATATTACGTTATCTTAGTAATACCAAAGACTTCGGTTTATTCTATCCAAAAGTGTGTCCTTTCGAGTTAGTATCATTTAGTGATGCTGATTTTGGTGGATCTCGAACAGATAGACAAAGTACTAGTGGTACATGCCATTTTATTGGAAAATCGTTAGTATCTTGGTTTAGTAAGAAACAGAACTGTGTTTCACTCTCTACTTGTGAAGCATAATATATTTCTGCCGCATTTGCTTGTGCTCAAGTAATTTACATGCAACAGACTATTAGAGATTTTGATATAAATCTTTCGAATTCAACAATATATTGTGATAATTCAAGTGCTATTAATTTATCAAAAAATCTTGTCAATCATTCATGAACCAAACATATTGATATACGACATCATTTTCTTCGTGATTGTATTGAAAAAGGTTTGATAAATTTAGATTGTCCCGTCTGAAAATCAACTGGCTGATATCTTCACTAAACCACTTCTTGAAAATGTGTTTATCAAATTAAGAAGAGAACTTGGAATTGTCTTGTTCAAAGATTTATAGTTATTTTTTTGTATACCTATTTTTTGTAAAATATTTTTTTTTTTGTTGTTTTTTATTAGTCTACTATTTTCTCCTGGTGACTATTTTTAGCTTTGAAATTTTCTCTGGAACCTATCTTTTCGAAAGCTACTACCACCAAACAATGCTTCTTTCTTGTTTAGCCTCTAAATGTAGTGCTATTTTTTATCTATTAATTCTTATATATTCTCCATTTTTCAATTGTTTTATCTCACTCTTTCTGATCTAAATTTCTTATCATGGAGTTTGTGCACTTTTTTACAATTTTCTTCTACGCCATGGCTTCAAATGGTTACTCGTCAGAGGAACCTTCTGAGTATTCCTCTGTAGATTTTTCTACACCTTCCTCTACATATTCTTCAAACATACCATCTCTAACCCCTACTCGTCAACTGGCCCGACATGTTTCTCCAAACAATCATACCGGTCAAACTCCAGAAAAGAAAAAGGCTAGACGTTTCTTGTTTTTTGGTTCACCTCGAACTAAAAAAAAATAGATGAAATTCATCATTATCAACAAGAATCGTTGGGGATTCAACGAGAAATGTATTACGAGTCAAAAGTTAACTCGCAACGGCTTAGCTTTCTGGAAAATCTGGGTTTTAAATTTTGTGGTACGTCTCGTTCAAATGTTCATCAACCAGCTTCATATTGTACACCACCACGTCCTCCTGTTTCTCCTAACTCATGGGAGCGTGGTAGTATTCGACATACTTTAGACTCATCTAAAGGGAAGGGAAAACTAATGATTGAACCAGACGAGTTTAAGACTCCCAAAAAATCTCCTTCCTCATCAAATTAATTTAATTGTTTTTATTATATATCTCTTTGTTATGTATTTTGTTGTTTGATTGTTTTGGTTCATTTGTATTAGATATAAACATCGTGTTATTAATAAAATTTATGTTCTGAAGGTGTTTAATCAAACTAGGCATTTTTACACAAATTCAGCCGTCTGAAATAGTAAGTTCAGACGTCTGAATACTGTCGAGATTATTTTTTACATTTCAGATTCAAACGTCTGAACCAACCAACTATTCCAGACGTCTGAAATAGCCTTAAAATACACTATTTTCTTTTTGTTCCATTTTTTACAATTTCAGACGTCTGAAATGATAAAACCAGACGTCTGAATCGTTCTGTCTATTCAAAATCCAAGGACTAATTCTATTTTTTCCACTCACCAACCATATTAAAGTCCTTTATCTTCCTCGTCAATTCTCTTTATCAGACGAACCAGTATTTGCAAAAACCCTACTTTTATCAAAAATAAACTTCAAACTCTTCTTTTTATCTCAAAAACTCTCTAATGGCTCCAAGAACAAAACGTCCAAGAGCTTCAACCTCTTCATCTACACCTAATGTTGATCAATGGCTATGGAATGATGAAGCTAGGAAAAGATTTGCTCAAATGGATAGATCTAGTTTCTTTCCGGGAGCTTTTGTCAAATTTGATGAATTTGGACCTTATAGAATTCAACAAATTGCTCGTTCAAGTGGGTTAGAAACTCTTTTATCTTTTTCTGCAAATAATGTCAGGATAAATCATCTTTTAGTCAAACTATTTTTTGCTAACATGAATTTGGACCATCATCAACCTCATAATAGAGAGGATTGTGTTTGGACTTGGGTTTGTGGTGTCAAGATCTACCTTCCATTAGTTCGTCTTGGAGATATCCTACAATGTCCTTCATCCGGAACGGATTTGGATAATATTGAAGCTTCACTCTCTTTGGATCAAAGAGATGAGGTTTCTCATAGATTTCTTTCCGATGATATAACTAGGCTCACTTCCGTTCAATTACGGCCACAAGCTCGTATTCTTCATCAAGCTCTAATTCGCTCTGTTTTACCAAGAACCGAAAGTTATGAAGTTGTAAATAAACGCAACTTTCAAGCTCTTTATGCCATCTATTCCGGACAATCAATAGATTGGGGTCTTTTTATTCTTGAAGAATTTATGGATGTTAATCGTCACCACCGTTATAAAACGTTTCATTATGGTGCTTATATAATGAAAATTCTAAGAAATTATGGAGTCACCTTTCCGGATTCAGAATTTTCACCTGTAAAGGAGCTAGGATCCAAAACTTTAGGCCTTATGAACTTGCCTAAGCATCCACAAAACCTTAACTTTATCTCTTTTCAAGAATGGATTACAAATCGAGATCAAAATAGGCCTCAACCTCATCAACCTCAACGACATATTGCTTCACAAGTTCTCGAGCAAGACAATGATGACATAGAAGTTCTCTCTCTCGAATCTACACCGAAACAAGCCTTGGTTACAATATCCAAAAATCAGGCTAAGCTAAAAACCAAGATTGATCGATTCGAAAAGCAAACCAATCGGAAGTTTAACTCCATTCGTGGTTTCCTCAATAAAATCTGGGAACGTATTGGTTGCTCCACTTCTTCATCTACCGAGGTTTTTGATCCCGCACCTTTTCAGTGGTCATCAAGCACAGGTACTGATAATAATGAAGATGATGATGACGATAGTAATGAAGGTGAACCTAGTGCATCTTTTTAATTGGTGGTGGTATGGATCTTTTATTTCATAA
The DNA here is from genome assembly GCA_030737815.1 of Allium fistulosum. Taxonomy (NCBI): domain Eukaryota; kingdom Viridiplantae; phylum Streptophyta; class Magnoliopsida; order Asparagales; family Amaryllidaceae; genus Allium; species Allium fistulosum. The sequence goes on from CM060906.1 coordinate 573,220,636, forward strand.
CTATTTTCTTGGTTTGACTCTTGATTTTCTGTTCTAATGATTTGCTATGAACTTTTTAAGTCCTCCAGTTATGTCTTTTCTTTTGGTATGTAACTAAACTATATGTTGCTACCTATTTGTTATATGTTCCTTATGATGTTTCTACTGGTTATTTGCATTACTACTCTTGTCTGAGTTATGTACCATCTATGATATGAATTATCTTTTAATCTTACTTTTTGTCGATGCCAAAGGGGGAGAAATATTTCCTATCGACAGGGGGAGTATATATTAAGGGGGAGTATTTATATTTGCTGTTCTTTATATGATCATGATTGAATACTATAATTTTATATAGTTGTCATCGTCAAAAAGGGGGAGAATGTTGAAACTTCGTGTTTACGGTATTTCGTAAATACGATATTTTGACTATGACAACTATACAATCATGTATATACTAACTTGTCTCTTGCAGGGATTATCTATGACGAGATTCAAATGAGTAAAAATGTTTATAAGATTGCTTCGAGTCCTTGTCTAGAAGTAAAAATTTGTTAAAATCTCTCCTATACGATATATGCTACATTTCATTATCATTGCATTGACATTCATTTTGTTTAAAAGCAAAATCTGAATTTTATGTTACATTCAGACGTCTGAATGGTCCAGTTCAGACGTCTGAATCTGGAAAGTTGAATGTTGTAAACTACAATATTCAGACGTCTGAATTGGATAGTTCAGACGTCTGAATCTGGCAATTTTTTGCCTGTTTTCTTTCTGTTTCAAATCCGTTGCGTTTCAGAAGTCTGAAATTTTAAATTCAGAAGTCTGAATTTTTCCAACGGCTAGTTTTTTTGAAAAGGCACTTTCATTCGTGAAGAGTTGCGATCATTATTTCAACAGATATGATCATAACTCTTGATGATAACTCTTCACGAACAATTGCAACTATTTGTTTTCTATATAAACATATTAGAATCAAGTTTCCTATAATCAATTCAATTCATTATTATTCTACTCTCTGAATTCTTGATTCTAATACACTTGTGCTTTCAACAACATTCAAATTCACTTTCTTACTTCCTTATTCTTCACGCATTCACATATATATCATAAAGGAGAAGATTATAGGAAGGGTGTAATATAATTGACAAATTCATGTTACTCAAGAACACATAGTGTCAAGAAATATTGTTCTGTATAAGTCCCGTTCTGCTGCTCGGGCAAAGTGAAGTCCTTTTCGGCTGTTGAGGCGAAATCCTGTTCTGTTGCTCAGGTCCCTGTTCGGCTACTCAGGGTTGTATAGACCTGTTCCTCCGGGTTAAGTGAGGGTTGTTGTTAGTTGAAATTCCAGAAGGAGTCTGGGACTGGACGTAGAACGGGAAGTTCGAACCAGTATAAAAATTCCTGGTGTGCTCGTTTATTATTTACTATTATCTGCTAATTATTCTATTATTCCGCACTGCTTTTATACTATTCCATATTACTCGATCCTACAGTCACTTTCACATTCTTCAATCCAAATGGCATTATTACGTAACAATACAGTCCAACATCTATAATAAAACTAGTGTGCCCTTGATCGAGGATATGCATCGGGATTTGCTTATATCCCAAGTACGCATTCATAAAAGATAGCAATTCGTGTCCTGCGGTTGAATCAACTAGCTGGTCATTCCTTGGAAGGGGAAAACTGTCTTTTGGACACGCTTTGTTCAAATCTGAATAATCAAAGCACGTTCTCCGTTTTCCATTCGCCTTCTTCACAAGCATGGGATTAGATATCCATTCAGGATAGAGAGTATCGCAGATAAACCCGTTGACTTTTAGTTTATCCACCTCCTCTTTGAGAGAAGCAGATCTCTCCGGATCCATGCCGCGTCTTTTTTGCATCACCGGAACATACTTCAGGTCAATATTCAATGCATGGCTCACAATAACAGGCGAGATTCCACACATGTCAGAGTGAGTCCAAGCAAATACATCTTGATTCGCTCGGAGAAAACCAGCTAGTTCTTTCATCATCGAAGGGCTGAGCTGTGACCCAATCTTTAGGACGCATCATGGGTTGTCATGGTTGATCCTAATATCAATCGTCAGCTTAGCCAGGCAGCCTTAGTCTCTTTGGGCTCCTTTTTGTCATCTCTTAGATCTATATCTCTATAGAATCGACTGTGGCGCCCGAGCTAAGGCTCAGGCGCTGGTTGTCAATCTTCGGTAGCTTGGATGCGGACAATCTTGTCCACACCCTTTTCTTTTTCTTTGTGCTGAGCTTCCCTCAACTCAGCTGCATAATAGGCACGTCCAGTCACCTGATCGCCATGAACAACTCCTACACCATTATCCATCGGAAAATTCAAAGTTAAACACAATGGGGCAAGAGTTGGTCGAAATTCAACCAGGGCATGTCGGCCTAGAAAAAAAGTATGGAGAGTCAACATCCAAAACAATAAACTGTAAGGTTCGCACTCTCCTTCGTTTACCTTCTCCTAATTCAATAGGTAATTCCACGTAACCAATAGCCTCAGTCGCAACGCCATTGAAACCATGAATATAAGCTTTAGATGGTTTTAAGTCTTTGGCTTCCATTCTCATCTGATCATATGCCTTTTTGAAGATTATATTGCCCGAACTTCCACAATCAATTGAAATCGTTCTCACCAATGTGGGACCAATCATAGCTGAAATGACAATTGGGTCAATTTTTGGGGCCTCTACTTTGTCTGCATCCCTGCTTCTAAACACTATATCATCCTCCATTGTGCGTTGCTATTTTTTTGGAGCTCCATCTTCCGTATTCGAACAGCATTCAAAATCTACATGCCTAATCGCGCTAGCATAGTGCTTCATCTCTGGCCAACTTCTGTCTACCCGGTGCGGTATCACCAGTCTTCCATGGTCCATGTAGGCTCTTCAGCCCTGCACGGAGCTTGTCCTCGATTGTGGTCAGATGTCCTATGTCTGTCATCTTGCGAGGTTTTCAAAAACTGTTGCGATTTCCTTTCCCAAATTAGCTTCTCTATAACATCCTGGAGATGCTGCATTCATTTGTATTGTGCCCATAACACTCATGAAGCCGACAATATTTCCCTATCCGCTTTTGCTTGTCTGTTGACTCCTTGGAGGTTGTTTCCTATATTGCATGGTATTGCAAGTAGATAGATAGATATTCTCGAGGGATGTGTTTAGCAACGTGTAGTTGTCATACATTGGAATCCTACGCTTTAGTCTCCCAGAATCCCTCTTCCGCTCTCGATTCCTATCTTCATCTCTCTTTTACTGATTCGGCTTATTCTGAACATTCACCTAGAATTTCCCAAAACTATCATCAGACTGTTTTATCGCAATATTACTTTGTATTGCTCTTCCACTCGGTCCTGCAACGTTCTTTTTTCTGGAGAACCTAGCTTCCTCCTTTCTCAGAAACTGAGCTGCCTTTGAATAGAAGCGCTCCAACGTGGCAGGCGGTTTTCCAGCCAGCCAATTGTCAAACTAAGATTCCGGATCAATCCCTCTCATCACGGCCATAAGTATAGCATGATCATTTGGGTTATCTAACCTCCATGGCGGCAGTATGAAATCTCTCCAAATAATCCTTCAACGATTCTCCTAGAGCCTGGATCACGCTGGAAAGGGACATCACGTCTTTAGGACGAGTCGCGTGCATTCGGAATTGCTCCACAAATTTGGTTGCCAACTCATCGAATCTAGAAATTGATCGTGGGGGTAGTCTCGTGAACCACATCGTCGCTATTCCAAAAAGGGTTATGGGAAAGTATCTGCACTTGGTTGCATCATTGGCTCTCGTAGAATCCATCAGCCATTCGTATCTCATAATATGCCACTTAGGGTCAGTTTTTCCCTCATAGGCAGGCATTGATGGCATGTTGAACCTTCTCAAATATTCTGAATGCATAACATTGTCTGTAAATGGGGTATGACTTCTTGAAATTCCCCAGTCATTAGTCAAGCCTTGGTTCTCTCTCACCAATTATCTGACCAGTGCTGTTAAGTCCGGCGTCTGGATGAGTGGTGCCAAGCGGTGGTCGCACTCCACCTTACGTGAATGGTCAGGTCGATGTCTACGGGCTGTTTCATGCCTTCTTGGTTCACCATCCTCTTCGTGTACATCTGGAACATTTATCTCGTCATCATTCTGTTAGGGTACCTGATCAACATTCAAGCGAACTCCACCATCTAAGCCTCCAGGAATTGTTCCGGCATGATTCCCCAAGTGTAAGGGGGGATCCCTCCTTTGGAGGAGGGACCGGTATCGATCCCTGTGGAGGGATCGACACCGATCGGTCTTGGTAGACCATGATGGTATGCCAAGCGATGCTCTGAAGTTTCTACATGATCTCCTTCGACCCTGCAACGCCTATGCCTGTGGTATTCATCTGATGAGCTTGAAATTTCTAATGCCAAGTAAGGAGTGGGATCCCTTCTGGCCTTCCCACTGTTGCCGAGTAATCTATTTCATCAGGTTAATATTAGTCTGAATTTTCTTATTTAGTTATTGACGGCTTTCCATCAACGCTCCCATTAGATTATAAAATTTTGCTCCGGTTAAAGAATCAGCAGATTTATGAACTTCAACCGGATCAGCATTCAAATTTGTAGGTTGATTGTTTGGATCTCCTTGTTGAATGCTAGTAGTCTCATTTCCATCCACATTCTGAGAAGTAGATCTAGTATGACTCACCATTATCAATGTCATTACTTAGATTTCAGTAAATCTGAGTAGTATATACAACTTTATGAAGATAACTATGGATCTCCTTTAGGGGATTTGCCCAATCTAGTAGCAACAAAGGGGATCCTAATAAGCTTAGAATCTGGTTCTCAGTGAAAGCACCAAAATGTTTACAACCAAATTGGTCACAAACACCCAAGAAAAGATTTATGTAGAGAAGTAAATGAAGAGAATAAAATTAAAACTGAGGAATATAATAAACTGACAGACTAATCAAAGCAATAATAAAGAACACAGGAATTTATAGTGGTTCGACGTTGCATGTCTACATCCACTTTGAAGATTATCTTTATTGATTCACTAACAGTTTGATTACAACAGCCAGAAGTAAGAAAAAACTTGATTACAATAAAGACTTAAGTAAACAGCAGCGTAAAAGATCCTCAGAATGACCCCCTAGACTAGTATTTATAGGTGAAGGTGACCACCAAAACTTCGGCTATAGGACCTTCTAACCCGCATAGGCCCACCAGAATGGATGTTTGGCCCAAATTCCAATGAAGAGGGATCGGTACCGATCCCTTCATTGGTCGATTTTTGGGCAGCGATCCCTATGTTGGCTTCTACATGCTTAAATATATTAGCTCTTTAATTTTCAAGTCATTTGGATCGATAGAGCTCAAGTTATTTCATGACCTTTGATTTTAAATTGTTTATGCCATTGTTTCATGCCGATCACTCTAATATGTTGGATGCCTATCCATTTTTCATATACTATGCCGATCCATTCCTTGTACGCTATGCCAATACCTTCCTTATGAGTTGAAGTATAACTTTCCATGCCAACAAACCATGCAGATCCATCTACTTTCATCTACGCTGATCCCTTTCTTGCTTCGACCATGCCGACCCCTCGTCTATCCAACGATCCCTTGCTTGTCTAAGCTAAAGTCCATATTTCAAGCATCGTGCATTGTTTATCCACCAATTCCGTCCAATTCTAGCTTTATATAATCATTTGTACTATACTTTCGGGTCCTACAATATTGCCTCATGGTCATCATACCTGATAATAGTCGAATCTATCTCATGCACTCAGTTCAATATAGCCAAGTTAGCATACCGGGTAACAATAACCATTACAACATTCTATGCAGTCTCAAAAGTACTATTATATGAGTTATATATTTCTTGAGTTTCTCATACTAGACTTAGATCTGATACATGGTTTTTGTTTTCCCTAAATTCCTTGTGTGCACTTTCGAGTAGTGTGAGAAAGGCAGGTTTTAGTTAATGTTCATTTAAGCTCGAGGAGATAAGCTGGATGTTTCACCTACCGTAGTATCCTTATTTTCGCTACATTACTATTGTTAATGTATCAACATTTATGAGGATAGATTGTTATAACCGTCCAGGCTGATGATAGTATTTAGAATTACAACTCTAAAATGCTGCGTATCTTAGAGTGATGGTTTTGTATTGTCTTTTGATATTATATGTTATCGTTCCGCTATGAGATTTTTATATTGGGTTCCTACTATCCTTTTCTTTTTCTGTTTCTTTTTCTTTTACCCTAACAATCTATCTTTTCAGCACTTAAGTGCTCAGCGCGTGAATACCGTGGATGTATTAGTTTCAACATTCGAGGGTCGAAAAAGCAGTCGTTACAACTTGGTATCAGAGCTGAAGGTTAAGTGAGAACCTTGGCTTTGGTTGGGTATGACTCATTAAATGATAGGGTAATGGAATGCTCTAGCATGAGTTGAGTGTATTATACATATGTGAGCATATTTGTATTTGTAATAAACGTATGCCTTAAAGGTAATTACAACTATGAAAATTAAAGATTTTATATGAGGCAACTTATAAAAGTATGAATTATTAAAGTTTAGTTCAATCAATGTAGAGATTAATGATGTTAATCATTACCCCTCATTAGTTGGTTTAGACATGCTCAGCTAGTTTATGAGCATTGTTATCCTTTGTAGAATGATATGGTATGTTCGATCTGTTTATGAGCATTATTATAATTTGTAGAATCATTAGCCTATTATTACCCATCCAGTTTACGAGCATTGTTATCATTTGTTGATTGATTAGTTATGCTCGGTCAGTTTATGAGCATCGACTATTGTTTGTTGATTATTGATTTGTACTCAACCAGTTTATGAGTTGTTTTACCTATTCACTGAATGGGTTGGGTAGGCAGTATTTGTAGATGCATTGAAACGAACATCTTGTGAATTGAGTTTCGTAGTTTGAATATAAGGCATTTGGTGATAATGTTGGGTTAAAAGTTGACTTTAATAAAAGATGTTTAAAAAAATCTAAGAAAAGATAAGGTATTTTGTAAATAAACATTTGTGAAACGATTTTATATAAGAAAGTGATTATATATAAATATGGTTTATAAATGAAGAGGATTTAAACTTATATTTTGAGAATTTAAATCCCAGTGTCTTTGAAGATGTTTTTCAAGATTTTAGAAAATGTAAATATTTGGGAAATTGGTTTATGAGATTGAGATAATGATACTTAGTACTATCATATGAAGTATTTGTTACTGCTTTGAAATGATTTTGGTTAAGTCCAAAAGGCATAATTTAGATGTACTGAACTCACTTCCGTCTCTTGAAAATAATTTAGGTGATGACTGCATCATCATCGACATCCATTTTTGGGTTTATAAGTGAGGGATGCTATAAGAGAAGTTTGCTAAAGAGTTATTTTGGTAAAACAGATTGATTTAATCCTGAAAGTATGATTTGATATACAAAAGATACGTGTATATACTATTTATTTCAAATGATTTGAAATAAAACCCAGTGTTTAGCTCTAAAGTTTTTCTTTAGAATAAATTTGATATGGAAATTTAGTGTTCAAATTTTTTATATGTATACTATGAAGGGGGCCCAAGTGGTAGTGGCATAGCCCGAAATAAATGATGAAAACTTTTCAAGTTTTCCCTTTTTGAGGTAAAGTGTGTTTATTAAATAATTGGAACGTTGTTAAGTTATTTTATGGATACATGTATTCTATACATTAGGATGGTATGCTACGTGTGTCATGTTATGATATGTTATTTGGTAGAGTTCATTTGTTAAAATGAAAAGGCATTTTGGACAATTTTGGACAGTCGAAAGCTTCCGAATCGTATATAACTTGAAGCCAAGTATTTTTGTAAAAATATAAAAGTTGAGTTTTTGTAACTGTTGCATTGAGAAGGTAGTAAATCAAAGCAAGTTTTAAATTGTTGAACATACTTATTAAGTGAAACAAATGTTGATGTTTCTTGTAAGCTCTTAGGATGTAATAGAGTATTATACGAGTATGAACTTAAGTTATTAAATGTTTATAAACTTGAAGTTAGGTTTTTATGAAATGTTTCGTAAATGATTTTAGTATTGAGAGACATATTTGGATAAATAAATATGATAAAAAGAAAATTAGTGTAGTTAAGAAACCAATAGGATAAATGCGTAAGCTGTACATAAATCATTTTATTCGCATGTTTGTTCTTGATCTAGCATTCAAGTAGAAGGTTTCGAGGTGATATACAGCAGTTCGAGCAAGGATTTTTCACTCAATTCTAGATGGCGAACACTTGATACAGATTCTTGATATGATCCCAAAGTTTTCTATCATAGTATATGGCTATGTAAGGATAACGAAGGTTTCTAATCAAGAAACCTGATCGGAGTCCGCACTAGAGAGGTCAAGTGATATATAATAGCTTGGGAGTAAAATTATGTGATTAAGAAAGTGATCGGATTTGATATTGCATACTGATGATCCATGTACATCATACAGATTTAGTATAGTGAATATTAGGCTCAGGTCCCTAATAAGTTTCAAAATACACAAAAATCCTAGAAAAAAAAGTATGTAAATTAGGTCCCTAGAATTAAGTTACTAAGTAATTGCATATAGTTATGCAATTATTCACTGAATAATTGCAGACATTTATGCAATTATATCCAAAAGTTGCATAAATTTATGCAATTTTTTCGGTGAATAATTGCGGAAATTTCCGCAATTATTTTGGTTAATAATTGCGGAATTTTCCGCAATTTTTTGGTGAATAATTGTGGAATTTTCCGCAATTTTTGAAAATATTGCGGAAATTTCCGCAATTTTTCAATAAATAATTGAGGAAACGTCTACAATTTTTTGATATAATTGCATAAATGTCTGCAATTATTCACTGAATAATTGCATAAGTGTATGTCATTATTCGGTAACTTAATTCTAAGGACCTAATTTACAAACTTTTTTTACTGGGGTTTTTATGTATTTTGAAACTTATTAGGGACCTGTGCCAAACTGTCCCTTTAGTATATGTGTACTATGTTGTGTTGGCTTATAGATATTTTAGGTGATGACTCTTCGATTTGTTATGAGGTAGCAAGGATAATCGACTAAATAGTAACCTGAGGCCGTTGAGCGTAAGATACGTTTAGTAAGTTATTATCGTCCTTGTGCGATAAAAGGATTTCGAACTTGATCAAACCATGAGTTATGTTTTCTAGTAAATTTTGAATACTGTTAAGTATTGCTTTGTGATTGTTTCCTTTTTTGCTCGTGTTTGAATTTCAAGGGTGAATATTCTAAGTGGAGGAGAATGTAACGACCCAGAATTTCGGACACTTCGTATTTAAATATTTGAATTATTTAAATATTTGAATCTTGGATTAAATGTTATTAAATTGATTTAATAACCTTTTAACCCCTTTTAAATCATAACTAATTATGGTAAACTTGTTCTATAAAAATGTTTACGAAAATAAACACTTTGAAGAAATATCGATAATGTGACCGAAAATCGTTTTATCGACAAACAGCTTTTTACTCGTCGAAAGTTGTTCAAACTTTTTTTACATACACTTATTTTCTTAGGAGAACACTAAGAAATAAAAATGTTTTTCCATTTATGGAAAATAAAGTATTTGATGATGTCATCGGTGATGTCATAAAAGATATTTTGTGTGTTAGAGTAAAAGGGTAATTTACTAAGGAAAAATGAGATGTAAAGTAAAAGGAGCATGCAAGGCACATAGGGGGTTCTTTTCCATGTAAAGGAGGGTCATAGGTGGGTTAAACACTTCATAACATTTCAAACCTTGAAAATATCAAAACTTCGCCATACAAGGCACTAATCCACTTTGTTCTTCCTAATCTTTCTCTAATTAGCACAAATTTTTTCCAAACTTCGCCAAAATGTCATCAACACCTTAGAACACCTTAGGAAGAATGGATCTAGAGCCAAAGTGGAAAAAAGATAAAGAACGGTATGGTTCCACTTTAGGCCGTGAACTTAAGAAGGATAGGGAGCTTGGTTTTGGAGTTTTAGAGCTAAAGGTTGGATCTTTAGGTTTTTGATGATGGTAGGAAGTGGTTCTTCAATTCTTTTGTGTTTAGCTTGTTGTAGGCTTGGATTTAGGTGAGTTATCTCAATATCTCCTATGTGTGTGTGTGTGTGTGTGTATATTTGTGTATCTGTGTGTGTTTGCAAATATAAAGTTAAAGTGACATTAAATAATTAAGTAAAGTTATAAACTTTGGACACTCTTGCTTTTGAAAGTAAGTGATAATTTTATATTGTATAACATCACTTCTATTACCTTCTATAACATGTGGCATGGCCTAGGCTTTTTGTTTACATGTTTGGCTAGCTTGTGTGTTGAATTGAAGTATGTTTGAAAGTGTTTAAAGCGAGAATAGTCGTTATAAGTGCACTTCAATATCCCTTAACTTTAACTTGGAAGATTTATGGTCTTAACTTGGGATAATTAGATTTGGTTGTTCTCTACAAATATTTTTGTGTATGGGAAGTAAAGAAATGGTATGGGAGGTCATAGAAATTGTGAAACCAAATTGTGAAAGTTAGAAGCAAAAAGGTCGCTATGGATGTTTGAAAATGCCTTGAGTTTGGCGATTTTCAAAGTTAACTTTTAGAGACATTCTAGGCCTTATTTGCATTTTTAATAATTACTATAAGTTTACTTATTACTGGAAAATTAGGAAGTTTAATTCATTCATTAACTTGTGAAACAAAGTTGCAAAATATTATAGCGGGAAGGTCACTATATGAGCACTTTGAAATATTTTATTTTTTAGAATTTTTATAATTAAATTGAAAGATATCCTTAGGAGTTTCTTTGCATTTTCAATAATTAATATAAGTGTACTTATTAATAGAAAAAAATTAGAGTTTAAAAGGTTATGGAACCGGTCGAACAAAACGGCTAAAGTTGGAATAAAATGTCGCTAAACGAACATTTTAGTAAATACCATGTTTTCGGGAATTTTTTAATTAATTTGGAAGACATCCTAAGGGGTTGCTTTCCACAGTTTTTAACTAACCTAAGGTTAGTAATTACTGTAAAAATTTCACATCTTAGATCATTAGTTTGAGTGGTGAAAACTAATCGCAAAGTTCATGCTTTTCAATGTTGTTCTTTATCAAAAACTTTTAACAGCACTTATAAATGCGATAGTAAATTGCTTACTGTTTTAAGTGTTTAAATATAATATTTAAATTTGGTATTTTCAATAATATTTTTAGGGAATTTTTCTAATATATTTTGCAGTACTCTAAAGTTGGTTTGAAGTTTGAATATATTTTTAATAATTACTTATGAATTTTTAAAGTAAAGGGGTCTCAAATTATACAACATTTTTTTATTTATTTTCATCAAATTATAAATTAGTTATTTTCAAGTAATATTTTACATAGATATTTAAAACCTATTTATAAGTATTTTTGAAGTATTTATATATATATATAAGCTTTGATTTAGTACTTAACTATGCTTAACACTAAAAGCCGACGAAGTAGACTTATCTATTTGTGAGAGTTAATACTAATGCTTGAGTAGGGATAGAAGCAATAGAGCTACAACCTACCGGCTTCACTTTTGGCCGAGAAATAGTTAAGTCAGGAATGTCAGAAACGTGTTAATCATGTTGTTTATTTACTGGTTTATTAAAGTCGTTAATATTATACTTAACACTAAAAGTCGACGAATAGACTTATCTATCCATGAGAGTGAAGAATGAAGTGTCTAGGCAAGGCTTTGATATGCAACCATTGCTCTAACTTATCTGGCTTCACTCTTGAACAAGGGATAGTATAAGTTGGAATGTTGGAAACTTGTTAAGTATACGAACCTTGATTCTATAAGCGATCGTTTTTAACTGGATAGCCGATTAGCCTACTATCAAACTTAACCAAATATTAACTTAGATCTTTAAAAGAATGTTTTAAAGATAAGCATAAGTGAAATGGATTTAGGTTTGTAGTGACAATGTTTAAGTAACATTAGTCTTAAACCTTTTAAATGGATTTGTGAAAGTACTTAGATCCTTAAAACGGATTTTGTGAAGGAAGTTATAAGTATGAAATCTTTTGCAAAAAGATAGAAAAGGTAATGGTTTAAAGTAAGAAATCTTGTTAATGATTTATGAATATACTTATACCATTTGAGATAAGTATATGAATACTTTTTAAAGTATTCAAAGAGTACAAATGAATAGTAGAAGTTCATAAATGAAGTTTTATTAGATTAAAGAAGTTTTAATAATAAAAGAGGTCTTAATTAATAAAAGTGTTAATTAAATAAAAAAGGATTAGAAGTCGCTTATGTGACTTAATCGTGCTTTGTGTGACATGATCGTGCTTTGTGTGTTTATTCGTTTATGGAAAGTATTTAGTCGTATACTTAGCACTAAAAGTCGATGAAGTAGGCTTATCTATCCATGAGAGTTAAGACTGATGTTCGAGTAGGGATAGAGGTAATAGTGCTTTAATCTACCAGCTTTACTCTTGATCGAGGGATAGTATGAGACGAAAAGGTTGGAAATGTGTAAGTATACTGAACTTGGTTTCTATACACGATCGTCTATTTTGAACTTGATAGTCGATTAGTTGAGTATCGAACTTGATCGAAAATTCATCGAGTTAGTTTTGAAGAGACTGGGATCGGTAAGTGTTTTACTTATTGAAACCCACTTCAAAACTGATATACGAGCTCTATGTTTTGGAAGCGGTTGTGAAGTGGAATGCTATAGAGTTGAATTGTCTATCCTAAGGTTAAGTCCAAGGGAGCGGTTCCAAGGGAGATTCGTGATCTGTTCAAGATGCTGAAATCCATTTAGGGATTTGTGTTATGTTCGAGTGATGAAAACTCATGTAAGAGATGCTAAACATGACCTCAACATCGGAAATGACAAAAAAAAAGTAGGAGCATAGTCTGGGGTTTGGCTAACCCATGACAGGATAAATCAACTCCATATCTAGAGTATGCTTATCGTTGTTGGGTGCGGAAGTTGATGGTATTTGGTTCCATGTAGTTCAGGTTCGCTCATTCGGGCATGGTCCAACTATGCATAGCTTATGGCATATTCTGCTAGAGATATATGATGTTGGGAGGTACTTTCTGACCCTTTTCAAGAGGCTGGCCTTAGTTTATCTGGGGATGTCTTCAACAGAAAATCCATATGTGAATGTACCTTAGCGATTTTGATTGTACCCTCGGTATGTTGTGGTGTGATCAATGTAAGCATCACAACTAATTTTTGATTTATATTCTTTACCCTAGACATTATTTCTTATATCACTATATGTACTTATTAGATGAGTGGTTCTTTTAAGGGGATAACCGTTACAACATTTCGTTTAGTCTCAAAAGTACTGTTATATGCTAGCTACATATTTATTGAGTTTCTCATACAGACTTAGGTCTGATACGTGGTTTATGTTTTCCCTAAATTCCTCTTGTGCTCTTTCGTGGAGTGCAAGAAAGATAGATTTTTGTTGATGTTCATTGGAGCTCAAGGAGACGAGCTTGATGTTTCAACAACCGTAGTATCCTTATTTCCATTACATTACTATTATCTATGTATCAGCATTTGTGAGGATGGGTTTTTATAACTTTCCAGGATGATGATAGTATTTAAAATTGTAACTCTAAATGCTTTGTATCTTAGAGTGGCAGTTTTGTACTGTCTTTTGATATTAGATGTTATCATTCCTATAATAACCTTGTTGTTGACTAACAAATTAATTAAGTTTAATTTTCGATAACTAATCTTGAATTGTAATTTGTGAAATTAAATCTAGTTTTTGAAAATTGTATTTTAATTTAGTAAGGGATAAGTTCATTTCTTAAAAACGAATTTTTAATTAAAATTGAGATACTATTAAATTGTTGATATTGAGATTTTTGTTCAAATGATATTTTGGAAAATTGTGATCTTTGTTAAAAAGATAATAATAGTTTGTATTTGCTAAAATTATATTGATTTTAAATGATAGTTTCTAATATATTTGCAATTGTCAAATTTTATGACATCAAATTGTAATTTACAAAATCTTGTTTAGTGTAAATGGGTAGGTTATGAGTGATAAAGCAAAACAAAATTTAGTAACACTTCCTTTTTTATAAATTTGCAACACTTGTTATTAATCTTATTGGGTTTATAACCATACCCACATAGCCCATTTAGAAAAGAGAAATAGAAGCACGTACACTTTCTTTCTCAATTCATTAGTTTCAGAAACCAGAATGGTTACTCCTTCTATCTACTATTACATAAACCCTAGTTCAAGTAATCCCCAAATTCAAGTGTAAAACATAAGGCTTTTGTCAATAAATGTAGAAATCAATCTCAGGTAATTTTCTTTATCTTCTAATGGGTTTAATTCATTGATCAATTCCAGTTTGGTCTAGGGTTATGATATTTTCTCTTTCTATTTTTGAAATTTACTTTCGGTTATAGCTGAAAATAATTGGCCTAGGGGAGTCCGAGTTTTAAAACATCAATTCAAGTTATAAAGGTGAGTTTACCTCACCAAACATCTCTAAATTCCTGTGTATGCGATTATTAGTTGTTGTTTGGTTGAATTGGGTCGATATTATTTGTTTTTTTCATGGTTATTTTTTCAATTTCTAAAACTGTTGAAACCCTAGTCATATGATCTCATTTAGTTGACAATTTGAGTTGTTTTATGGATGCATGCATACTAAAATTTCCTTAGAACAATAAATCAAGTCATAGGATCAAACTGCGATCACCAGAGCTCGGTCGGGAAGTTTTTTGGAGCTGAAACTGCTCTAGAAAACATCGCGACCGGTGGTGTGTTTCCCTGGAGCATTTCATCTCCAGGTTGATGCCTCGATCGCCCCGTTTGACCATTTGTTTGCCGGTTGTTTTTTGGATTGTTATTACATTGTTTTGTGATTTATTCCATGATTGATTTCAATGCTATTTTGGGATTTTGAGTTAAGAATATATTAACTTTGTTTTCATGATAGTTTGCTTTGAGATGATGTAGAGTATATCTTTATGGATCAAATTTACCAATATGGTTTTGTGATAAAATTAGGACTTTTGAAATAACTAAATTTCTTATATTTTATGGACTTTGGTTTATTATAATATATACAGATTGCAAACCAAATTTTTATATCTTATTTCCTTTATATTAGTGATTTTATAAGTAATTATATATATAGTAATATTCTGAAATGGTTTTGGAAGTAAAAATCTAAATCGCTTTTAAGCAAATGTTTAATACATATATGGGTTTTGAAAAATGAGTACTTATGGTTTTACAAAAATATGGCTGCTTATATATATAGACTTTGGGATATAATTTGTGAGCTATGGAACTTTCAAATAAGAATTTCGAATAACTATATATATATAAGCATTTTATAAAAGTAGAATTATTGTTTATTTGTTAAGGGTTATATATATAGTTGAGAAATAAATGTGTTTATGGATTTTTAAGAAGAAGTTTGAAAATAGCTTCACATATAAATATTTTAGAAATCATTTCTTAAATAATAAAATGATATGATCCGTTTCAAACTATAAATTCTTATTGGTTTTTATTGGATTTAACACTTGGTTATCAATATGCTATTTTAGCATTTTCATGTGACCTTTTGGATTAGGAGAAGGTTTAAAAAATAAAATGTTTTGAGAACCTTAATTCTATAATTTGGGGAATACTAATAATATACTTAGTGTTATCGATTGGTTTATATGCTTTTAAGTAACGCTTCGTCGAATATTGTACAGCTCATTGAATAGAATGTTTGAGTGGTACTGACTAGTCGATTAGAAAATACTTGAATTTCATCGGGTAGTATGGGATGCCTTAGTTAAGTTCTTTCGATTTCTGTAGGGAAGTATTTAAAACTTCAGAGTTGTATTCTCTTTTGGTGTTTGGTGGAATTGATAGATCCTTAAGGGAATATAGTTCAGGTTTTACTGTGGTATCCTGATAAGTGAGATTTACAACTTCTAGTAAATGCTTGAATTTCACTAGGTGGTATGGGACATTTTGGTTAATTTCTCATGATTACGAAAGGTGATAGTATTTGGCTCTTTAGAGTTTACTTTCTTTCGGTGTGCGGCATGGGGCTGCTAGATCCTTAAGAAGTAAAATCATGCATTTTTATACGATCCTTGTGATAGGTTGAGATTTTGTTTTTCTTGGATTTGAGATTTTTTTTCATGGTATGGATGATCATTGGTATTGGATCGATATCAGATACCACCTTTTGTTTTCTACGGTATATATACGATTATTGAGATCGATATGACTTTGTTTTCTTGGAGTTTTGGAGATTATTATCCTTATGCTGGAAGTTATGGATTTTCATGAGTCATTCCATCTTTTGCAATTGAAATATTTATATATCTTGAAATGGATTCTAAGTTCACCTATTTCAGTGCTTTGTTTATATTAATGGCATTCATATTTATTTTAATGTCATATACTTATATGTTATATCTTATTCTCAGATTCTGGATATTTAGAGATAGTCTGACTCATTTATTTAAATACTCGGGTCGCGCCGAGACTTTTCAGGTTTTCAGGATGCTCAGCCTTTTGGGTAGGTGTGCTAGCATATGATAGACATTTTGACATCTTAGTTTATCTTTTGTAGTATATTCACATGTTGTATTATGGGATGTACTATTGAGATGGTAACTTATTTTTTTTCTGTATATTATGTGAGTCTAGTATCACATTTTGTAGACTCATAGTACGTGTTATATACGATGTATATTATTCTGCTGTGATCTGTGATTATTGTTTCATATGATATACTCTTCTGATTTTAAGAAACCGGTATGTTTATTTCTTTAGACTGAGACTATATAAGTCAAAGTTCTATTCCAGATATTTATTAAAAACAGTAAGTATGATGTGTTAATATTAGTTCAAAGTCATATTCACAATTGGTTCCCTTAACAAGTCGTATTCTCTCTATTATTACATGACATTATTTATAATGTTCTTTAATAATAATGGGTATAATGGTAGGGTCATTACAGTTGGTATCAGAGCAGAGTCAGAACATCATATCATATAATATCATGGATCCAAGACTTAGATGACTTAGAGTCTAATCCCCTGGGGTGTGTGGTAGATAGTCAGATTAATTATCTAAGTAGGGATAGGAATATAAAATGACAATGGGATAATCATTTGGGGCAAACTTTGATTTTTTACCTGTTATATTAAAAATAATACTAGAGTTGGATTGTGCATAATAGTATTATAGCTGGAGGCAAACCTAGAGTTACGCCAGGATCGACCAGTAATCCATGTACGGGAGCGATGTTTTTGACTCCTGAGCAGATTGCAGATATTGTCTTTGCTGCTCGAACCATTATTCCTAATGATCGTTCGGTTCAAGCAGATTTTGCCCATTTATGTAGTGAATTCAGACGATTGGGAAGAAGTCCGTTTAAGGGGAAAAGCTAATAGAGATTCAAGCTTGGATATAGACGTGCAAGAGGATCTTTACTTGCTTGGATCTCATGGATGCCTAAATAGTTCAAGCGGCATCTAGCCAATTGCAGGAAAGGGCTCTCAACTGATATGATCTTTTAGTGGCGAAAGTTGAGGAGGCTCAACTTACCTGGGTAAAGTTTATGCAAAGATTCGAGTAGAAGTTTATACCTGAGGTAGAGAAGGAAGCAATGACTAGAAAATTCATTGAACTTAGGCAGGACCAGTCTTCCGTTATGGAGTATATAGCGGAATTTAATGCATTATCCAAGTGTGGGTTGGATTTTATTAATACCCCGAGGAAGAAAAATCAAAAATTTATTTATGGAATGTGTAAACCATTGAAAAAGGCTTTATTACTTTAGTTGGATGATCTTTTGAGGCTTTAGTTGATTCAGCACTTGATCTCGAGGAGGCAGAGAAGGATTTTGAGAATGAGATATCTCCTAGGAAGCAAAAGCAAGGGTAAAACTAGAAAAGAAAGCAACCTATTGAGTAAGGTAATTCCGAGTCTATATATAAGAAAAGTAAGCAAGATAAGTCTAGTTCTACAACCCCACCTAAGAGTCAAGTAGCATTTTTCAATTATGGAACCAAAGGCCATTATTTGAATGAGTGTACTAAGCCCCAAACCATCGGTGTTTTCTTTTATTGCAAGAAAGAGGGGCAGTTGATAGCGAGTTGCCCATATAAGGAAAAGAAGGAAGGAAAGGGGAAGACTGTTGGAACTTCTGGTAAATCGACTTAGTTAGGTATAGCTTGTTTTATTATATTTAAGGAAGCGTTCTTTCTTTCGCTAGGTTGCATTAAATTTAGTTTTAGAAATAAGTTAAATACCTTTTTGTGAGTTTTTGCATTTTATGGAGAGGATTTAGGATAGAAGTTATTTGCTTTTGGTTGTTGGTTGTTAGAAATTGATTGTTTAATTGTATTCATTCAACTTGGAATCATGGATGCTATTAATAATAAAATAGTTATAACTAAGGGGAAAAGTTGTAATTAATTATTGTGTTAACTTGTCCGATAAATGGTTAAGGATTTTGATCGATAAATGGGATGCCATGTTATCGATAAGAATAACTAAACAATGATCGAGACATTTTGACATGAGAATCTAAAATAATTATTTTGGGAAAAATATCTTTGAGTTAAAAACAAATTGAAATAATATTTTCTCCATAGAATAATTGTGTGAAGCGGAGGGACTTGGTAAGACATTGTTGATAGCTCATCCGATCAACTTTGTAAGTAATAAAGTGGATCACAATAATTCTATGGCGTAATATTATTTTATCTAGTTAGAAAATTTTTAATTCATAATTTAAGAATTGGTTGAAAATTTTAATAAGTTTCTTAAAAAAATAAAAGGTATGATATCTTAATTATCTTTAAATGAAATTTAAAATTTAAAATTGTAGATTTCTTTCGTAAAAAAAATTGTGAGAACGTAATTTTCTTAAGAGGGAAGTCTGTAACAACCCTATTGTTAACTAACAAATTAATTAAGTTTAATTTCGGATAATTAATCTTGAATTGTAATTTGTGAAATTTAATTGTGAAATTAAATCTAGTTTTTGAAAATGGTATTTTAATTTGGTAAGGAATAAGTTCATTTCTTAAAACTGGATTTTTAATTAAAATTTAGATATTATTAAATTGTTAATATTGAGATTTTTGTTCAAATGAGATTTTGGAAATTTGTCATCCTTGTTAAAAGGATAATAATAATTTGTATTTGCTAAAATTATATTGATTTAAAATGACAGTTTCTAATATATTTGCAATTTTCAAATTTTGTGAAATCAAATTGTAATTTACAAAATCTTATTTAGTGTAAATGGGTATGTTATTAGTGATAAAGCAAAACAAAATTTAGTAACACTTCTTTTTTTATTAATTTGCAACACTTATTATTAACCTAATTGGGTTTACAACCATACCAACATAGCCCATTTTGAAAAGAGAAATAGAAGTACATACACTTCCTTTCTCAATTCATTAGTTCCAGAAAACATAATGATTACTCCTTTTCTCCCCTATTACATAAACCCTAGTTCAAGTAATCCCCAAATTCAAATGCAAATCATAGGGCTTTTGTCAATAAAATAGAAATCAATTTCAGGTAATTTTCTATATCTTCTAATGGGTTAATTCATTGAATAATTTTAGTTTTGGTTTAGAGTTGTGATCATTTCTCTTTCAATTTCTGAAATTTGATTTGGGTTGTAGCTAAAAGTAATTGGCCTAGGGGAATCCGAGTTTTAAAACATCAATTCAAGTTGTAAAGTTGAGTTTACCTCACCAACTATCTCTAAATTCCTGTGTATGTGATTGTTAGTTGCTGTTTGGTTGAATAAGATGAATATTGGTTGTATTGTTCATGGTTGTTCCTAAAATTTCCTTAGAACAATAACGCAAGTCATAGGATCAAACTGCAATCACCAGAGCTCGATCGAGAAGTTTTCTAGAGCTGAAACAGCTCCAGAAAACATCACGACCGGTGGACCAGTTGGCTCCATTGGTGCACTGGTAGTGTGTTTTCTTGGAGCTATTTCAACTTCATGTTGATGCCCTGATTGCCCCGTTCGACCATTTGTTTGCCGATTGTTTCTTGGATTGTTATTACTTTGTTATGTAATTTTTCCATGATTGATTTCAATGCTATTTTGGGATTTTAAGTTATGAATATGTGGGCTTGTTTTCATGATAGTTTGCTTTGAGGTGATGTAGAGTATATCTATGGATCAAATTTACCGATATGGTTTTGTGACAAAATTGGGACTTTTGAAATAACTAAATTTCTTGTGTTTTATGGACTTTGGTTTACTATAATATATATAGATTGCAAACCAAATATTTATAACAATCTAATTTCCTTTGTATAAGTGATTTTATAAGTAATTATATATATATAGTAATATTTTGAAATGGTTTTGGAAGTAAAAAACTAAATTGCTTTTAAGCAAATGTTTAATACCTATATGGGTTTTGAAAAATGAGTACTTATTGTTTTGTAAAATAATGGCTACTTATATATATATATATATAGACGCGGGATATAATTTGTGAACTATGGAACTTTCAAATAAGAATTTGGAATAATTATATATATATAAGCATTTTAATATTAAAAGTGGAATTATGGTTTATTTATCAAAGGATGTATATATATATAGTTGAGAAATAAATGTGTTTATGGATTTTCAAGAAGTTTGAAAATAGGTTTATACATAAAGTATTTTAGAAATCATATATAAAGAAATGATATTATCTGTTTTCAAACTATAAATTCTTATTGGATTTTATTGGATTTGCACTTGGTTATTTATATGCTATTTTAGCATTTTCATGTGACATTTGTATTTGGCGAAGATTTTAAAAATAAAATGTTTTGAGAACCATAATTCTATAATTTGCGGAATACTAATAATCAACTTAGTGTTATTGATTGTTTTAAGTGCTTTCAAGTAACGCTTCATTGAATATTGTATATAACATCCCCTATTTGGAGGCCCAAAACTGACAGTTACGGATGCTGCAGTCATCCATTGTTATTAATTCTCGGTGACCAAATGCAGTAATGTTAGATACTTTGATATAACAGAAACACATGAATATGAAATTTTTTTAAACTTAACTTAAAACAAATTCTTTATTCAACTTCAAATCATGTTTCAAATTTATTACATAATCATAATTCGTGTTTAGAGAAAATATAGTTATTACAAAATATGCCAAGAGCGACATATGAAGATGCCCCTATGGTTGATTAGAGTCTAAATATAGGCAAATAAACAACTTTGCCATTACAACCAAAACACATCGGAATAAAACAGAAAAGAACTCCTAATAGCTAGCTTGCCTCCTACACGTCTTCGGAAGCTTATTCATCTTAAGGAGAACCTGAAAACCTTAACTCTCAAACTACTCAAAATTAAATGAGCACCCGTGAGTTTAAGGGGAAAACATAAACTTCGAGTTAGACAAAAAGCCTGGTGTGAATAATAACCTACCACATCGAACCATATAGGAATCTATTGAGACCACATTGCTTAGCGGAACGGGGTTTCCCGTCACTATTATCCTAACCAAAATTTATAATAACCATATATTATGCACCTACATTCACATGGTTAAGACATAACATAATAAAATATATCATGTTGATATGCAAACATGTGATATGTTCTGGATTTCCCATCCCCATTCATCTGTCTATCTGTCTTAAGTTATAGTTCCTAGAGTCACTATTAACCTAATAGTTTTCATTAGTTGACTAATAACCTGTTCCAGGCTTATGGACTACCTGTCAGATTTCATAGTTTTCATGAGCTCACTAAGAAAATATTGGTATCTACCAATAACTTCATCCAATTATAGTTTCCATGGGTTCACTATGAACCTATTGGGATCTCCAATAACTTCTCTCATGTCATAGTTTTCATGGGTTGACCACATTGCTTAGCAGAACGGGGTTTCCCGTCACTATTATCCTAACCAAAATTTATAATAACCATATATTATGCACCTACATTCACATGGTTAAGACATAACATAATAAAATATATCATGTTGATATGCAAACATGTGATATGTTCTGGATTTCCCATCCCCATTCATCTGTCTATCTGTCTTAAGTTATAGTTCCTAGAGTCACTATTAACCTAATAGTTTTCATTAGTTGACTAATAACCTGTTCCAGGCTTATGGACTACCTGTCAGATTTCATAGTTTTCATGAGCTCACTAAGAAAATATTGGTATCTACCAATAACTTCATCCAATTATAGTTTCCATGGGTTCACTATGAACCTATTGGGATCTCCAATAACTTCTCTCATGTCATAGTTTTCATGGGTTGACTATGAGCCTATTAATCTCTATCAATAACTTAATCTGAATATAGTTTTCATGGGATCACTAAGAACCTATTGGCCCCTGCTAATAACAATTTCCAAACATAGTTTTCATGGGTTTACTATGAACATGTCTAAACTAACAACTCTTTGATCAATCTTTGGGCATCCTATGTTCTGATCTACCTGACCTCCTGGATGCAACTCTACTCATACATGAGTTAACTTAATTTATATTCACTACTGGGTCAACCTAGCAGGTTATTTGGCCCTTGATACCCCAAAATGCAGTTATGAGTTTATTATAAAGTGAATATGTTTATAGAAGAAACACACATGATAACTAATCATAAGATAATAATATAAACATTTATAGTTTAATTTCCTTGTAATCGTTTTCCAAATGAAACATGGTTAATACCTTTGACCTATTATCTTTAGCAAGGAAAGCTTCTTCCAAAAACTCCAAAGTTAAATCCCATTTCAAAAACTCTTTGATATTGCCATGGGTCATCTTTAAAAATGGGATTGGGTTCTTTGTTTTGAAAACTAAGGCTTTTGAAACCTTAAACCGTCTCTTTCGAAACCATTGGAACATACCTTTCGAAAGTATTCAAACCTTCTTTCAAAACACTTAGAGATACACATTTCAAAACACATAAAACATTCCTTTCGAAAGCATTGAAGTCTTCCTTTCAAAACCATTAAATGTACCCTTCGAAAGTATTAAAGCTTATCTTTCGAAACCACTTAGTTCAAGTAGAATTTACAGAAGCATAACTTTGAAACCATTTGAAAGTATCCCTTTCAAAATATTTGGGTTTAACCTTAAACATAACTTCTAGGTCAAAGTGAATATAAATGAAAGTGAACCTTTCGAAGACATTAATCTTCAAGTAAAGGAATTTAGAGAATAGATGGCTTCGAATCCACTCTTTCGAAAGCAATAATCTTTAATTAAAATAATAGGGGAAAATGATAGCTTCGAAACGACCTTTCGAAACCATTGCCTTCGAAACCTTTAATATAAGTGAGTCGCTTCAATATTAATAAAACAAAAGTTTCCCTTTCGAACTCAATGCTATAAGGCTAGAAAGAAAAGCGGCCTTTAACCCATTCGAAAGGTATGAAGATGGCAGCAAGGTTTCGACTAGGTTCAAAGCAACTACTCTTTGGAAATCTCCTTTTCAAAACTTAATATGCAGCAACTCAATCGAAAGCTACTTTTAAAACAAAGGCAAGTGGGTTTGATTCGAGCTATTCAAAATGGCATCAACCCCTTCGAAAGCAAGCTTTCAACACCATCCCCTTTCGTCTTTCTCCAATACCCTACATACCAACTATTTGATATCGTGTGTATTGGTTTCGAATGGGTTCGAAAGGCAATCTAGGATGATTTCGGAAGCAAGCAAATGGAAGTGGCAAGCTTGTAATTCGAAGCAAAACTGATTTTTATACCTTTAAAAGAAATTCCTTTATACCTAACTTGTCTTATTTGCCAAAATATGATTGGTTGCCAAATCTTTTACCAAAATCTTTTTCTAAAAGGTTGTTGAATTCATCTATTAGTAATTAAATATATTTTAGCAAAGAAGCCCTTTCCCTTAACAAAACAATTAAGACATTTAAGTCCTCAAACTAAATTAATTTAACTTCCATAGTAAATCACTTAGGAAAAATCCTCAAAAATTATCTTAATTCACTTTTAATATGTTTTCTAACATATATAAATTTCGGACCCA
This sequence comes from Allium fistulosum, assembly GCA_030737815.1. Lineage (NCBI taxonomy): Eukaryota > Viridiplantae > Streptophyta > Magnoliopsida > Asparagales > Amaryllidaceae > Allium > Allium fistulosum. The sequence goes on from CM060906.1 coordinate 573,244,719, forward strand.
AAATACTTTATATAATTTCCGAAATTAATTTTAAACCCAAAATATATATTTCTTCTATTCAAAATTCATAATAAATTATCTGTAGCTTAAATTATTATGAAAATTTAAAACCATCTCTAAAATAATGTTTATCATAACATATTAAATCCTTGTGGCATTCAAAACAAATTTTATATGATTTTACTCTTAAAATTGAGTCAAACCTTTTACAAACATACTTGTTCAAATCAAACATGGCATATAATCTAAGCATGTCATCATTCAAATCATCCAAATGGTTTTAAAACTTTAAACCCAAAATTAAAAATGTTCATTATAACATATATGAGATGGTTTAGAATATTATTCACCTTGTTTGGCTAAGGAGCTTGTGATTTGATCTTGCTTAATTCTTCCTTACTTGAATCCTTAGCTTTTAGTTGATTTTGATCCCCTTTTCTCTTAGGGTTATGGCCGGCCTTGATCTCTTTTGTTTTTGTATTTATGATAGCATGAAAATGAGAATGAGTTAAGGGTTTAGGGGTTATGGGATTATATACGGCTATTCCCATAATACCCTTGCCTTATTCTCTTGAGTACTTAACCTATAACACCATTTTATAAACCTATTCTTATGATTTCATTTGGTTAAGGCATGGCCTCTACTTAGTTTTCAAATCTCAATTCCCTTATCATTCTAGTCTTTACATTATTCTATTTAATTTATCTAATTAAATCTCCCGAATAATGTTAATTAAAATTAGGGGTGTTATAGGCTCCCCTCCTTAAAGAATTTCGTCCTGGAAATTCAGTCAGGACTAAATACTAAATATAGCAATCATTTGTAACATCTCCTAACTACCATACTAGCCCACCTGATTAAAAACAGTCTATATAAAGCAAATATAGAACATACCCCTATAGTAGATCAGGATAAGTATCTTTAATCCTGTCTTTTGTCTCCCAAGTTCAGTCCTTCTCGTTGCCGCTCCACTGAACCTTCACCAACTTGACTATCTTGTTTCTTAATCTCTTCTCATCTCTCGCTACAACCCGAAATGGTTGTCTAACAAAAGTCAAATTCAGTTTTACTATTAAATCTTCCAACGCGGTTGGAGGAATAGTAGTCTCTGGATCATGCACATACTTACGAAGATGAGACACATGAAACGCGTTATGGACACTTGCCAAACTGCTTGGCAACTCTACTCTGTATGCAAGATTTTCGATCCTCTCTATGATTGGGAATGGTCCAACATATCTCGGTGCCAGTTTCCCTGACTTTCCAAATCGTACTACACCCTTCATCGGTGATACTTTAAAGATAACCTTGTCTCCAACTGAGAACTCTAGATCCTTACGCCTCTTATCTGCATAACTCTTCTATCTAGATTGAGCTTCCTTCATCCTACCTCGGATCAACTCAATCTTCTATGTTGCCTCTCTTACAAGGTCTGGACCCAAGACTAATCTGTCTCCAGTTTCTAACCAACATGTTGGTTACTTGCATGCCTTCCATACAAAGCTTCGAAAGGCACAATTCCTATACTAGTCTGATAACTATTATTATAGGAAAATTCAAGTAAGTGCAGGAGATTTTCCCAAGATCCACCAAAGTATAGCACACGTGCTCTCAATAGATCCTAGAGTACCTTATTGACCCTCCATGTCCGCCCGTTCGTCTGATGGTATACGCAGTACTTTTCTTGAGCTTGGTACCTAGCACATCCTGTAGACTCTTCCAGAATTCACTAGTAAACAAATCATCTCTATCACTCACTATACTACTAGGAATTCCATGCAGTCTAACTATGTTCTTCATAAACAATTTAGCTAAAACAGGTGCTGTCCTGGTTGACTTAACTGGAATGAATGGGCACACTTGGTTAACCTGTCCACTATAGCCCATATACTTTAATTTCCTCGATTCGACCTTGGCAACCATTCTATAAAATTCATGGATATCGAATCACATTTTCGAACTAGCATCTCCAAAGGTTGAAGTAATCCACTCGGCTTTTGATGTTCGGCCTTTACTTGTTGACTGTTCACAAACTGCCTTACCCATAAGCCAACATCTTTCTTCATACCTTCCTAGTAGTAACTCCTCTTTACATCTTAATACATCTTGGTTACCCCAAGATGAATCATGAATTTGGATCGATGACATTCCCTAGGAACTTCTTTCCTTAAGTCCTCAACATTCAGAACACATAACCGTCCCTTCTTTCTCAAACATTCCCTCTGGTCAAGATCAAAATATTTTAGATCATCAATCTCCGATCCAACCTCAAGCCTTCTTATCTTCTCGGCTAATAATGGATCATATTTCTGGTTAGAAGCAATCCTTTCGATCAATACTAGTTGAACTTCCAAGCAGGATAACATGGCAGTGCTCTGACTAGAACTAGCAGTCGATCTTAACTGCCACACTACAAGTAGTCAAAGTCTCTAGATCCTTCCGTTTTGTTAACATATCTAACAACATATTCTGATGTTTTCTACTAAGAGCATCTGCTACCTTGTTTCCTTTTCCAGGTGTATACTCTATACCAAAATCATAAGCTGCTTAAATCTCCAGCCACCTTTGTTGTCTCATATTCAACTCCTTTTAAGAGAATAAATACCTTAAGGACTTATGATCAGTGTATAGCTCAAATCACTTCCCTAAGAGATAATGTCTCCATACTTTTAATGTAAAGATCACCGCTTCCAACTCTTAATCATAAGTAGGATATCTCATTTCATGCGGTCTAAGATGTCGTGAAGCGTAGGCAATGACTTTACCTTTCTGCATCAAAACAGACCCTAATCTGGTTCCACATACATCGGTATACACTACTAATCCTTGGTTTCCAAATGGAACCACTAACACAGGCGCATTGGTTAATAAATGCTTTAACTTAAGGAATGCTTCCTCACATTTGTCAAACCAAATAAACTTCACGTCCTTCCTAGTTAGCTTAGTCAAAGGCGCTGCTATCCGCAAGAAATCCTTAATGAATCTCCGGTAATAGCCAGCGAGTCCAAGAAAACCTCTAATCTCAGTCACCGTCTCTGGTCTCTTCTAGTTGTTAACAGCTTTGATCTTATCTGCATCAACAGAAAAACCCTTGTCTGAAACCACGTGACCAAGAAACTTAACTTCTTTCTTCCAGAAATGACATTTGAAAAATTCGCCTTCAGCTGATGCTGCCTCAGCATCTCAAGCACTACTCTAAGATAAACTTCATGCTCTCTTTCATCCTTATAGTATATTAGGATGTCATCTATGAATACCAATATGAACCTATCCAAATGCTCTCGGAAAATTCGGTTCATCAAATCCACGAAGAAAGTTGGTGCATTCATTAACCCGAATGGCATTACTAATCATTCGTACGAACCATACCTAGTTCGAAACGTCGTCAACGGAATACTATCATCTACCACTCTTAACTGGTGGAAACCTATTGCCAAATTCAATTGGGAAAATACTCTGGCTCCACACAATTAATCAAATAAACCATCGGTTCTCAGAAAAGGATATTATTCTTAATCGTCTTCTCGTTCAACTTATAACAGTCGATACATATCCTTAACGGCCCATCCGTTTTCTTCACGAATACCACGGCCACTCCTTAAGGTGAACTACTTAGTCTAATAAAATTCTTCCCTTCAAAATTCACTAGTTGCACCTTCAATTCCTTCATCTCGATCGATGTCATCCTGCTAGGTGGTCTACTTACAGTTTTTGCTCCTGGCATAAGATCTATCTGAAACTTAGTGGCTCGTTTTGGTGGTAGTCCAGTAACTGGTTCAAAAACATCGGCAAAATCTCCCGCTACCTGAACCTGACTCAACTCTTCTTCTACTTCCATAGCACTCAACAAAGCACAAGCACTATATCTGAATTCTCCATTGAGAATATAATTCGGTTATGACTATTGGGGTGTCTTAGCGATATTTTCCTATCTTGGAAAAATATCCTAGCATCATAATTATCTAACCAATCCGTACCCAAAATGATTCTGAAGTCTACGAAATCAAAAACATACAAACTGCATGCAAACTTATGACCTAACAAATCAAGTTCTAACTGGTCACGTCTCATTCCTAGAGTTGCATACCCTCCTATCGAATTTGCAACCCTTAAGGAGCTAACAAGGTATGAGGGTTCTAAACATAACCTATCAGCCAAACACTAAGATATAAATGAATGCGATGCACCGGTATCAAATAGTACCCTAATTGTTATACGTTGAATCAAAAGCGTACCTTCCATCACAGTCTTTCCTTTCTTAGCAGCAGTTGGTCAAGCAGATGATGGTCCAATAGTAAAGACCTTTCCCTTGTCTGCCCTAATCGGTTTTGAACACTGATTCTTATAATGCCTAATCTGGTTGCAGTTAAAGCACTTTACCCCTTTCTTGTCTACGGCCTTCTTCCCTTTTCCAATTCGACATTCATGAGCATAATGTCCCTTCTTATCACACTTGAAGCAAACGAGATTAGCCTTCGTCTTCTTGGCAGCTTCTCCCTTCTAGATTCCTTTCTTCTTAAAGAACTTCCTCTTCTTACCCTGAAAACCCAAGATTTCAACCTACTTCTCGTAGAAAGCATCTATTTCATTCCGGATTGCCATCTCCACAACAACAGTACTTGGATCATGGAGATGTGGCATTGTCGCCCTAGCAATCTCGAGTCTTAACCCTCGAATAAACTTCTCATTTCTTTTGATGACGGTGGCAATGGTAGCATATCCATATCTGGATAGCTCATCAAACTTTGTAGCATACTCAATCATCGACATCTCACCCTGCACTAAATCCATGAACTTCCTCAACAATACTAACTTGGTAATTTCAGATAAAAACTTTTCTTCAAATCTCCTTCGAAATTCTACCCAAGTCAACTCTTCCTTAGGAATTCCAACGGTAACACTATTTCACCAATGAAGCGCTACTCCATGCAACCGTCTAATGTAAATCTCCTCTTCTTCTCATCGTTTAATCCCAAGTCAGCAAAGATCCTTTCACAATGCAAAAGTCAATTCTCTACTTCTATAGCATCCTCTATTCCCAAAAACGACTTCCCACCAAGATTGGTATAATCCCTGCTCAGCTTAGCACAGTTGTTGCCAACTGGGGCCACGGGCCTCCAACATTCCCAGCTATTCCAGCAGTTTCTCCATCTTGCATCGAATTGACAAAGAACCGATACATATATCTACTGGCGGATTACCAGCACCTATGTTAGCATTTCCATTTGGATTAGCATATGTCTGTCGACACTGGTTTCTCTTGTTGGGTCGAACATTTTCATTGGTTGTGGTGCTTCCTCCACCTAGATTTCCTCTTCCATTTCCTGCCACCTTATCTTCCTTTCTTGTAAATCTGCATATGAGCCTTAGTAAGATACAGAAGAACGATGTAAGAGAGAGGAGAGTATGTATGTATATATATATATCAAACACAAGTACGTTACTATAATGTTAGCCCAAACCCCGATCTTATTCTTTTTGATTCATTGGATTATGTTTTGAAAATCTTTTAGGTTTAAATTTCTTTTTAAGTTTACATAAACCTATATCTGATACCAAATTGTAACATCCCTCATTTGGAGGCCCAAAACTAATGGCTACGGATGTTGTAGTCATCCATAGTTATTAATTCTCAGTGACCAAATGCGGTAATGTTAGATACATTGATATAATAGAAACACATGAATATGAAAAAAAATTAAACTCAACTTAAAACAAATTTCTCATTCAACTTCAAATCATGTTTCTAATTCATTACATAATCCCAATTCATAAACCACGTTCAGATAAAATATAGTTATTACAAAATATGCCAAGAAAAACATATGAAGATGCCCCCTTGGTTGATCAGAGTCTAAATATAGGAAAATAAACAACTTTTCCATTACAACCAAAACACAGCGGAATTAAACAGAAAAGAACTCCTAATAGCTAACTTGCCTCATGCACGTCTCTGAAAGCTTATTCGTCTAAAGGAGAACCTGAAAACCTTAACTCTCAAACAACTCAAAATTAATTGAGCACCCAAGAGTCTAAGAGGTTTGAGTCGGACAAAAAGCCAGGTGTGAATAATAACCTACCACCTCGAACCATATAGATATTTAGTGAGACCACGCCGCTTAGCAAAATCAGTTTTCCCCTCACCAGTAGCTTAACCAAAATTTATAATAACCATATACTACGCACTTGCATCCACAATGGTTAAGATATAACATAATAAAATATACCATGATAATATGCAAACATGCAACATATTCTGGATTTTCCATCCCCATTTATTTGACTATCTGTCTCACTTATAGTTTCTACGATCAATATTAACCTAATAGTAATCATGGGCCAACTAATAACCTGTTCCAAACTTATGGACTACCTGTCCGGTTTCATAGTTTTCATGGGCTCACTAAGAAATTATTGGTATCTACTAATAACTTTCATCCAATTATAGTTTCCATGGGTTCACTATGAACCTATCGGGATCTCCAATAACTTCTCTCATGTTATAGTTTTCATGGATTGACTATGAACCTATTGATCTCTGTCAATAACTTAATCCAAATATAGTTTTCATGGGATCACTAAGAACCTATTGACCCCTGCCAGTAATAATTTCCAAACATAGTTTTCATGGGTTTACTATGAACCTGTCTAAACTAACAACTCTTTGATCAGTCTCTGGGCATCCTATGTTCTGGTCTACCTGACCTCCTAGATGCAACTCTACTCATACAGGAGTTAACTTAATATATATTCACTACTGGGTCAACCAAGATGGTTATTCTACCCTTGATACCCCCAAAATGCAGTTATGGGTTTATTATAAAGTGAATATGTTTATAGAAGAAACACACATGATAACTGATTATAACAAAATAAAATAAACAATTATAGTTTAATTTCCTTGTAATCGTTTTCCAAATGAAACATGGTTAATGCCTTTAACCTATTATCTTTAGCAAGGAAAGCTTCTTCCAAAAAATCCAAAGTGAAATGCCATTTCAAAAACTCTTTCATATTGCCATGGGTTCATCTTTAAAAATGAGATTGGGTTCTTTGTTTTGGAAACTAAGGCTTTCGAAATCTTAGATCTTATCTTTCGAAACCATTGAAACATACATTTTGAAAGTATTCAAACCTTCTTTCGAAACACTTAGAGATATACCTTTCGAAGCACTCAAAACATTCCTTTCGAAAGAATTAACGTCTTCCTTTCAAAACCAATAAAACATACCCTTTGAAAGTATTAAAGCCTATCTTTCGAGACCACTTAGTTCAAGTAGAATTTACCGAAGCATAGCTTTGAAACCATTTGAAAGTATCTCTTTCAAAATCTTTAGGTTTAACCTTAAATATAACTTCCGAGTAAAAGTGAATATAAACGAAAGTGACCCTTTCGAAAACATTAATCTTGAAGTAAAGGAATTTAGAGAACAGATAGCTTCAAAACCACTCTTTTGAAAGTAATAATCGTTAAGAAAAATAATAGGGGAAAAGGATAGTTTCGAAATGACCTTTTGAAACCATTGCCTTCGAAACCTTTAGTATAAGTGACTACAGGGACCCTTTCGAAAGCATTGGGAAGTGGTTTCAATATTAATAAAACAAAAGCTTCTCTTTCGAACTCATTGTTATAAGGCGATAAAGAAAAGCGACCTTTAACCCATTCGAAAGGTATGAAGATGGCAGCAAGGTTTCCACTAGGTTCAAAAGCAACTACCTTTTCGAAAGCCCCTTTTCAAAATTTAATACCCGACAACTCAATCGAAAGCTACTTTTAAAACAAAGGCAAGTGGGTTGATTCGAAAGCTATTTAAAATGGCATCAACCCCTTCGAAACCAAGTTTTTGGCACCATCCCCTTTTGCCTTTCTCCAATATGTTACATACCAACTATTTGATATCATGTGTATTGGTTTCGAATGGATTCGAAGGCAATCTGGGATGATTTCAAAAGCAAGAAAATGGAAGTGGCAAGCTTGTTATTCGAAGAAAAACTGATTTTTATACCTTTATAAGAAATTCCTTTATACCTAGTGTTAACCTACCTTTTGGCAAGGCAGTATACATGTGGATTTAACCCAACAGAATTCGCGATTATCAAGGCTGATGGGTACAGAGCGATGATTGTAGGGCCTAGTAATAAGGTATAGATGGTTACATGGATTCGAGATTGAATGGAATTGATAGATATGCAAGGTAGAATGTTCAAAGTATGGAATACAGTTCAACGGATTGAAGGGTTCGGCATAATATGGCAAATTGGAGGGTTTGGCATATTTCATCTCATAGAGGATGGATCGGCATAGCTTAGCAACTTGGAAGGGATCGGCATACTCAATCTAGAGGGATCGGTATACTTCAACTGCTTAGCAAGATGGAGGGATCGGCATGGGTTGGCTCCTATCGAGGGTTCAACATACTCCACTGGAAAAATGAGGGATCGGCATACTTCAACTCACAAGAAAGGGTCGGTATACTTTCTAGGCTACATTAGGAAAGGATCATCATGCTTTGTTTAGTCGAAATTGGTATGGATATGCTCGATTAAGAGGGTTTGACATACCGCATTCCAGAAAGGAAGGCTTGGTGTAGTTGGTTAAGATGGCTTGACGTACTTCAACTCACTGAAAAGGGGTCGGCATGATTGGTTGCATTGGATCGGCGTATTTCATTAGATAAGGGTCGGTGTTCATTAATGCCTAAGTACATTCTCGCATACTACATTCAATATCTCAAAATTTATAAGTCCAAAGCATATGGAATTTGGAGAGTAAGGCATATGGACCCTAGGTAACATACCATAGGGATAGCACGTCAGATGGACAAAGATGGAGGGATCGATATAAACCCTATGAGAGGGATCGCCAGAAGGCAGTGCACAAGCAATACTGGTTCAAAGACCATGCGATAATTTGGGCTCCTTTGGTCCAAATGATATGGGATTTGAAGAGCTAATATGTCTAAACATATAGAAGCCACCATAGGGATCGCTGCCCAAAAATCAACCAATGGAGGGGTTAGTACCGATCCCTCTCTATTGGGAATAGGCCTAGCGACCCCTATGAGGGGCCCATATGGATAAGAAGGTCCTATAGTCGAAGTTTCAAAGAGATTGGTGCACGTCTTCCCCTATAAATACAACAGACATAGCATCAGAAAATGGATCTTCTTTTTTCTGCTTCTCTTTATCTTCAACCTAGGCCACACTCTATCAATTTGATTCTTGGATTTCAGATTGTAACTGTAAACAAACTTCAGTATAATAAAAAAGATTATTCTGGAGTGGACGTAGGCGGGAGTTAGCCGAACCACTATAAATCTACGTCTCTATTTACTTGCTTTCTGATTGTTTTAATTTTGTTCTTCATTTATTTCTCTTCATATTTCTGTGATTGGATTAGATATTGGCGCTTTCTTACAACTGGGTGTTGGTGGTCAATTTTGACGCCAACATTTTGGTGCTTTCATCGAGAAGGACTTGCACTTGCAGATTTTGAAGCTTGGATACTTGGAGATAGGAAGCAATGGCTAGGCAATCAACAAGGAGAGCGCTACCAGAAAGGAACTACCATGGAGAGAGTCAGGAGGCTAACTCGGGAGCTGGAGCTAATCAAGCATATATATACATCACCAGGGATGAGATGGAAACGATGATGGATGCTATGTAGGAGAGGATGCTGAAATGGTATGAGGAGATGATGCAGAATCTACTCCGACAAATTGGAGAGGCTGGAGCCATAGGAGCTGTTGGAATGAAGAATCAAGGAGTTGAAGCAACATGAATCATTGGAAATCAGAACCGGGAACGTGAAAATGGAGCCAATAGACAAAGGAATGGAACAGAGCAGCCGGGGCAGTCCCCTGCCATCCAAGAGGGATCGGCCATGATCCCTCCAGAAGGATCGGTAAAGATCCCCAAAGGCTAAGGGGCATGCCCTCGGGTCTTATTGGTCTTGATGCTGGAGGATCTGTGGTCAATCCTGTGGAGCTTGGTGCGAATCAGAATTTGGATGCTGATCTGGAGGAATACGTTCCAGAATTCCCTTGTAGACTCGAGGGGCAGCTTGCACATGATGATAGGAGACTACCACTGGAAGATAATGACAAATTTGTAGAGATGATCAAGCGAGCTATGCATGGAGGATTAGTGAACAGGGATTTGGAGAATGTAAATAGAAGTCCATTCGCTCTAAATATCAAGCAACCTAGGAATCCACCAGAGTTCAAACTACTAACACTTGAGATATATGATGGAAAAACGGATCCCATTGTTCATTTGACAGGATACATGAGACACATGGAAGTACTGGTGGCATCGGAGGAAGTCATGGCACGGTGCTTCCCCTTGTACTTAATGGATATAGTTGCACTATGGTTCAGACAGTTGGAAAGCGGCTCTATTAGCATATAGACGGAATTGATCGAAAGGTTATGAGGCAATTTCGGGTCCACATCACGAGACCCAAGAGTGTGATGAATTTAACATCAATGAAGCAATGGAAAGGAGAATCACTCAAGGATTTCTTAACCAGGTTCAATGCAGAAGTAGCTTCGATGGACCAACCAGATCCGTCGATGGTTATGATGGTAGCAGTGGAATGGGATCCACCAGTGGATCTCGAGGAATTTTACCGTGAAGCAGAAAGGTTTCTGCGATAGGAAGATGTGAAAGCTGATAGAGAGGGAAGAGAGGAAGTGGAAGTTTATGCGGTTAAAGGTAGAGGTCCACCCGGGGAAGGTTCAAAGAAGGATAAAGGAAAACGGAAAGCAGAGGATGACTCTGATGGATCAAAGTGACCACGAAGGTAACCGAGATTCACCTCTTACACAGAATTGACTGAAACATTGGAATGGATATATCTGGATACTAGGGGTAGATCCCCTATTGAAGGCCAATGAGGAGAGAGCCTACAAATAATGAAAAGAAATCGAAAAAATAATGTATGTTCCATGAGCTGAACGGGCATAGTACAAACGACTGCATGCACTTAAAGGATAAGATTGAGGGACATGTCTGGAACGGCAGGCTGTTGCAATACGTAAGAACTCGGGCAGCGGCAGTGGAACAGAAGCAACCACCGTCCGCATTGAACGGGAACTGCCTTGGATCGAGGCATCAACTTGTCATCAATTGATCGGAATGGCAGGAATAAGTAATAAACTCTACGATAAAATGTCTAAGTCACTGACACATGTATGGGATCGAGAACGGTCCCTAGACATGCTCTGAGATGACGATGAACCATCACACCCGGAGAGGCATGCATTGTAGTTTTTAGTTTTTTTTGTTTTTCTTTTAGTACTTGGACTTAATTTTATTAGTTGAATATTTTGATTACAAAACTCACTCGAATGTGAAATCTGATATTAATAATTTTGAGTCCCATTTGGACAATCACATTTCGCCTCGAATGGCACTCGACCTCAAACGATCACATTTCACCCCGAACGGCACTCGATCTCAAACGATCATATTTCGCCTCGAATGACACTCGATCTCGAATGATCGCATTTCACCTCGAATAGGCATTTGATCTCGAAGGATCACATTTCGCCTCAAACAGGCATTCGTTCTCGTCGCATTTTGCCTCGAACAAACACTCGATCTTGTGCGATCATCATTAGCTTGGGACGGCTACAAATTTGATTAAATGACCTGAACGGTCATTACTAACAATCAGGCAAGATCACTGATTTGTTAACAGGTCATCAACGAGTTTCGAACATTGGACATAAGGCAATTCAAAACACGCCTTCCTACCGCAAGGCATGTTTCGGGGGGAAAAGTGTTAACCCGCCTTTTGGCAAGGCAATATACAAGCGGATTTAACCCAACAAATTTGTGATTATTAAGGCCGATAGATATAGAGCGACGATTGTAGGGCCCAGTAATCAGGTACAGATGGTTACATGGAGTCGATATTGAATGGCATTGATAGATATGCAAGGCAGAATGTTCAAAGTATGGAATACAGTTCAACGGATGGAAGGGTTTAGCATAATATGGCAAATTGGAGGGTTCAGCATTATTGACAAAGAGGGTTCGGCATGTTTCATCTCATAGAGGATGGATCGGCATAGGTTAGCAACTTGGAAGGGATCGGCATACTCAATCTAGAGGGATCGGTATACTTCAACTGCTTAGCAAGATGGAGGGATCGGCATGGGTTTACTCCTATCGAGGGTTCAGTATACTCCACTGGAAAAAGGAGGGATCGGCATACTTCAACTCACAGTAAGGGGTCGGTATAATTTCCTGGCTACATCATAAAGGGATCGGCATGCTTTGTTTAGTCGGAATTGGTATGGATATGCTCGATTAAGAGGGTTCGACAGACCTCATTATAGAGAGGAGGGCTTGGCGTAGTTGATTAAGATGGCTTGGCATACTTCGACTCATAGAAAGTGGTCAATGTGATTGGTTGCACTGGATTGACATATTTCATTATATAGGGGTCGGTTCATCAATGCCTAACTACATTCTCGCATACTACAGTCAATATCTCGAAATTTATAAGTCCAAAGCATATGGAATTTGGAGAGCAAGACATATGGACCTTAGGGAACATACCATAGGGATCGCACATCAGATGGACAAAGATGGAGGGATCCACATAAACCCTATGAGAGGGATCGACAGAAGATAGCGCACAAGCAATACTGATTCAAAGACCATGCGATAACTTTGGCTCCTTTGGTCCAAATGGTATGGGATTTGAAGAGCTAACATGTCTAAACATATAGAAGCCACCATATGGATTGCTGCCCAAGAATCAACCAATGGATGAACCGGTACCGACCCTCTCTATTGGAATTTGGGCCTAGCGACTCCTATGGGTGGCCGATATGAATAAGAAGGTCCTATAGCCGAAGTTTCAGAGAGATTGGTGCACATCTACCCCTATAAATACAACAGGCATAGCATCAGAAAATGGATCTTCTTATTTCTGCTTCTCTTTATCTTCAACCTAGGCCACACTCTGTCAATTTGATTCTTGGATTTCGAATTATAAATGTAAACAAACTTCAATATAATAAAAAGGATTATTCTGGAGTGGACGTAGGCGAGAGTTAGCCGAACCACTATAAATCTACGTCTCTATTTACTTGCTTTCTGATTGTTTTAATTTTGTTCTTCATTTATTTCTCTTCATATTTCTGTGATTGGACTGGATATTGGCGCTTTCTTACAGCTGGGTGTTGGTGGTCAATTTTGACGCAACACCTAACTTGTCTTATTTGTCAAAATATGATTGGTTGTCAAATACTTTACCAAAATCTTTTTCTAAAAGGCTGCTGAATTCATCCATTAGTAATTAAAAATATTTTAGCAAAGAAGCCCTTCCCCTTAACAAAACAATTAAGACATTTAAGTCCTCAAACTAAATTAATTTAATTTCCATAGTAAATCACTTAGGAAAAATCCCCAAAAAACATCTTAATTCGCTTTTAATATGTTTTCTAATATATATAAATTTCGGGGCCAAAATACTTCAAATAATTGCCGAAACTAATTTTAAACCCAAATTATCTATTTCTTCCATTCAAAATTCATATAAATTATCTATAGCTTAGATTATTATAAAAATTCAAACCCATCTCCAAAATAGTGTTTATCATAACATATTAAATCCTCATGGTATTCGAAACCCATTTTACACGATTTTACTCTTAAAATCGAGTCAAATCTTTTACAAACATACTTGTTCAAATCAAACATGGCATATAAACAAAGCATATCATCATTCAAACGGTTTTAAAACTTTAAACCCGAAATTTCATTATAACATATATGAGATGGTTTAGATTATTACCCACCTTGTTTAGGTAAGGAGCTTGAGATTTGATCTTGCTTAATTCTTCCTTGCTTGAATCCTTAGCTTTTAGTTGATTTTGATCCCCTTTTCTCCTAGGGTTATGGCTGGCCTTGATCTCTTTTGTTTTTGTTTTTATGATAGTATGAAAATGAGAATGAGTTAAGGGTTTAGGGGTTATGGGATTATATACGACTATTCCCATAATACCCTTTCCTTATTCTCTTAAGTACTTAACTTATAAACCATTTTATAAACCCATTCTTATGATTTCGTTTGGTTAAGGCACGACCTCTATTTATTTTTCAAATCTCAATTCCCTTGTCACTCTAGTCTTTTCGTTATTCTATTTAATTTATCTAATTAAATCTCCTGAATAATCTTATTTAAAATTAGGGGTGTTACATTGTACAACTCATTGAATATAATGTTCGAGTGCTACTTACTAACCCATTAGCAAATACTTGAATTTCACCGGGTGGTATGGGATGCCTTGGTTAAGTTCTTGTGATTGATATAGGGAAGTATGCAATACTTTAGAGTTGTATTCTCTTTTGGTGTTCGGTGGGACTGATAGATCCTTAAGGGAATATAGTTTAGATTTTCATGTGGTATTTATAATGAGTGAGGTTTACTAGCTTATAGTAAATGCTTGAATTTCACCAGGCGGTATAGGACGTTTTGGTTAAGTTCTCATGATTACTAAAGGTGATAATATTTGGCACTTTATAGTTTTCTCTCTTTTGGTGTGCGGCATGGGGCTGTTAAATCCATAAGAAGTAAACTCATGGATTTTTATACGATCCTTGTGATCCGTTGAGATTTTGTTTTTCTTAGATTTGGGATTTGTTTTCATGGTATGGATGATCGTTGGCATCGGATCGGTATGAGTGATACCACCTTTTTTTTACCGTATGTGTACGATCATTGAAGTCTATATGACTTCGTTTTCTGGGAGTATTGGAGATTATTGTTCTTATGTTGGAATTTATGGATTTTCATGAGTTATTCCATCTTTTGCGATTAAAATATTTTTATATATCTTGAAATGGATTCTAAGTTAAACTATTTTAGTGCTTTGTTTATATTTATGGCATTCGTATTTATTTTAATGTCATATACTCTTATGTTATATCTTGTTCTCACATTCTGGATATTTAGAGATAGTCTCACATTCTAGGAACCGTTTTCTGCACATCTAACACTAGTTGTACATATGTCACCACCTGATTTGTTTGACTTGGTCTTTTCTTACCGTTAATTAGTACTTTAGCATAAAATGTGGATCTAGTCTGTTGACCCATTATTAAATGCTTAATATAGCTAAACAACCTTTCGACCTCATGCATTTTCCTTCTGGCACAAATTCATCCCTTTGGCCAAGTCTAATTTGGAAATTACTTATTTTATTTTCCAAAAATCATAGAAATAAACTATTTTTATGTGTTTTCTTACTTATAATTTTTCGACTTCCTATTTTCACCATTTTCCATAAAATATTACTCTCAATTAATTCATATAAATTTATTAACTTATGTGAAAATCCTACAAATCAAAGCCCATATTTAATAATATATTCCTAACATCATATTAAATTTTAAGGTCAAATAGATTATAGTAAATATGAAAAACATTCATTATTAATTTGGACATGAACAATTTGGGGAAGAAAATGGGAATAGAGAATATATTACTCACTTAAATTACTTATTTAATTAAGTTTCTAGCCCATTTAGCTTTGATCTTTATTTTGTTTTGTTTTCTTATTTATTCCACAACCACCACTAAAGAGCTCAAGCTTTTATTTTAGTTTGAGTGAGTAATCGATTGTACAGGACAAATGAAAGGATTTTTATTATTCACCCATATCAACTGTCCACCCACCATTCTCATCCTTGTTTAATTCATCAAATTAAGCTTTATTAAAATCTTCTTTTGATATGTAATTATAGACCAAAGTACTTATCCCATTACATTACTTAAATTTATAATCAGATAAATTTAACTTTTCATTCATATAACTAATCCTTTAATTAATTAGTAATTAATTTATGAGGTGTTGCAGTTGCCATCAATGAGAACCCCATAGTATCTCTCTAGTGCACGAGATTCTCTATTATACCTTCTAATAGGTTGCATGCCTTCAACGAGTGTTGAATTACTGCCTAAACACTCGGTTTCCATGGAAGTTTCTTGGATCTTGTCGAAGTCTATCTTATTGCCACTAATTTCTTGTGAAATTTTTTTTTTTCGAAAAGGTGGCATGTCTTAAAACAGGCTCCTATTGCTCCTCGTTATGATCAAATATCTATCTATGAGAATTTCTCGGATACACTATAAACTTACATAAAATCAATATTTCCTCAAGTTTACTGAGGTTTACATTCTTAACATACGTCGAAAACCCCATACCCTAAGGTGATTAAGATGGGGTTTTACTAGTCCATAACTTGTATGGCGACATAGGCACAAATTTAGATGGTATGGAATTCAATATATATGCCATGATTTCTATTCCATAACAAAGTTTGATTCCACCTTTCTGATACACCGTTGTGTTGAGGAATATATGGAAGAGTGGCTTAGGAGAGAATCTCATTCTCTTTTAGATACTCTTGGAGCTCCCCTTTAATGTACTCATCACCTTGATCAAATTGAAGTATTTTAATTTTTCAATTTGTTTGGTTTTCTTATTTGTTATTATATTATATGACTTTGTCATAACCATTGATTTGTGTTCATAAGATACAAGTATCCATATCCAGATAAATTACCAGTGAACATCACGATATAAGAGGTTCTTAGTAGTTGTAGTCACAGGAACACATACATCAATCTGTACTCCTAAGGGTTTAGTAAATCTTTCATTGCTTCCACTAAATGAATGCTTAACCATTATACCTTTAAGTCATGATGTGCAAGTATCAAATGATTCAAAATGAAATAATGATAGAAACCCTTGGTTTCTTAACTTTTTCAATCATTTCTACTTATATGGCCTAGTCTAAATCCCAAAGATATATGTCACTTATTTTATTTAAATTATTATTTTCAGTCGCAAATTCATGATTATGGTTAAGTATATAAATGCCATTATTTAATTTACTAAAAGAAACGGTTTTATTATCATAACAAATATTCATAACATTGTCAATAAAAGTAAAACTGTATCTTCTATCAAACAAGAAAAATAAATTATTTCTCAAACGAAGTTTGGTACATAATAACAATTATCTAAATAAAGCCTTGTCTACTAGCAAGCTTCACATGGTATCTCCTACTGTGATTACAACAACAGTTGCTCCATTCACAACTTAGTATTCCACACTACCTCTTGCCATGGGTCTCTTGCTCCTAAGTACTTGTAATAAATTACAGATATGAGTTCTAGATCTATCGTCTGAAACCCAACTAGAAGTACTTATAGATAAATAATTTTATATTAGGAAAAGGACTTTGGGAGAAGAATCTGATTCCTTCCCCCTTAAGCGTCTTTAAATTATCTGGACGGTCCCTCTTCCACTGTCCCTTCTTAGAGAAAAAGTGACATTCACACTTCTCTTGATTAACCTTAGGTTAGCCCTTACCATCCTTTGGCCTAAGTTTTCTCTTCTTCGAACTATTCGAGGAAAAAATCGCCCTTTACAGCAAGCATCACACTCAGTTCTTTCATAAACATATTCTCTGCCATCTTTAACATATTAAGGAGGTCCATGGCGGTATACTTCAATAAATTCATATTGAAGTCGAATATACAAACTGCGAAGTCAATGATCCAAGAATCAAATCTATTTCAAGCTCGATGTTAAGAGTCATTCCCCACATTACTAATCTCTCTATGTAACCAATCATATTGAGTTTATGATCTTGGATGAGAGTACCCTTGCTCATCTTTACATGGAACGGTTTCCATGGGATATCATACCTTATGATATGAGACTGCTCACTATTCAACTTTTTAGGTGTTAGAATACAACTTAAACATCCATATTCTCATTCTTCCTTTGGAGCTTGATGCGTATTATCGATAGTGCATAGCATTGAGGAAGTTCACAGTCTAAGGACCATGAATCATAGAACTTTATTTGTTCAGTGGTGGCAACTTTATAAGGTTTAGCTGTAGGCTTCTTGGCGACTACATACTAGATTTTTTCATAGGTGAGTGCAATTTTATTATTCCTTACCAGTCTTAATAGTCACGTCTGTTAGTGTGTTTTGTCTAGAAATAGCTTCATAGTTTCCATTTGATACACGCAAATTCATTAAAGTAAGTTAGATAACATTATATATGTTCTTATACTTATTAGATTGGTTTATTATACTTATCGACCAAGGGTCCCATTGAATTCTGCATCTCTCAAAAACTCTTAAAGAGATACGAGAATTTCATAAAAAATATTAGTGGGTGTTAAGACCCATTTATCATGTTACTACAACCTTGAGGGTGCTCAACAAATAATTATAGTCACCATAAACGATAAGCAACTCTTTACCAATTGAATATCATATATGGTTTCTAACATACATATACTTTACTCCCAATTCTTTTTATGATTTAGGGTGCTCAACGAGTCATAAGGAACATTAGATACTATAGGACCATCATTTCTTGATAGAGTGAGGGTAATTATATAATCCTTGAGGGTGCTAAAAAAAGTTATATATACAGATCCAGTGATAATATTAACACTATTAATAATCCATGGCTTGAGAGTGTTCAATAACTATATGTATGTATTTTACTCTATTAATATTCTAGATGATGGAGGGAAACTTTTTTTGAAATTCATAGCTTAAACTAATATTTATTAAGTATTATCGACATTGTAAGGAAGATGTGTGAAACACCCTACCTTTATACCCATACTATCCAAGAGTATTACTATAACATCCCCCATTTGGAGGCCCAAAACTAACGGCTATGGATGCTGCAGCCATCCACAGTTATTAATTTTCGGTGACCAAATGTGGTAATGTTAGATACATTGATATAACAGAAACATATGGATATGGAAAATTTTAAACTCAACTTTAAACAAATTTCTCATTCCACTTCAAATCATATTTTAAATTCATTACATAATCTCATCGGGTGAACCACGTTTAGAGAAATATAATTATTACAAAATACGCCAAGAGTGACTTATAAAGATGCCCCCTTGGGTGATCAGGGTCTAAATATAGGAAAATAAACAACTTTGCCATAACCAAAACACAGAGGAATCAAACAAAAAAGAACTCCTAATAGCTAGCTTGCCTCATGCACGTCTCCGGAAGCTTATTCGTCTAAAGGAGAACTTGAAAACCTTAACTCTCAAACTACTCAAAATTAATTGAGCACCCGGGAGTTTAAGGGGAAAACATAAACTTCGAGTCAAACAAAAAGCCTGGTGTGAATAATAACCTACCATCTCGAACCATATAGATATCTAATAAGACCACGCCGCTTAGCAGAACAGGTTTTCCTCTCACTGGTATCCTAACTCAATTTATAATACCATATACTGTGCACCTTCATCCACAATGGTTAAGACATAACATAATAAAATATACCATGATGATATGCAAACATGCAATATATACTTGATTTCCCATCCCCGTTTATATGACTATCTGTCTCAATTATAGTTTCTAAGGTTACCATCAACCTAATAGTTTTCATGGGATGACTAATAACCTATTCCAAACATACGGATTATCTGCCCAATTTCATAGTTTTCATGGGTTCACTAAGAACCTATTGGTATATACCAATAACTTCATCCAATTATAGTTTTCATGGGTTCACAATGAACCTATTGGGTTCTCCAATAACTTCTCCCATGTCATAGTTTTCATGGGTTGACTATGAACCTATTGATCTTTGTCAAAAACTTAATTCAGATATAGTTTTCAAGGGATCACTAAGACCCCTGCCAATAACTTTTTCCAGACATAGTTTTTATGGGTTTACTATAAAACTATCTAAACTAACAACTCTTTGATCAGTCTCTGGGCATCCTATGTTCTGGTCTACTTGACCTCCTGGATGTAACTCTACTCGTACAGGAGTTAACTCAGTATATATTCACTACCTGGGTCAACCTAGTTGGTTATTCTACCGTTGATACCCCAAAATACAATTAGGGGTTTATTATAAATTGAATATGTTCACAGAAGAAGCACTCATGATAACTGATTATAACATAATAATATAAACATTAAGTTTAATTTCCTTGTAATCATTTTCCAAATGAAACATGGTTAATACCTTTAACCTATTATCTTTAGCAATGAAAGTTTCTTCCAAAAACTCCAAAGTCAAATGCCATTTTAAAAACTCTTTCATTTTGCCATGGGTTTATCTTTAAATATGAGATTGGGTTCTTTGTTTCGAAAACTAAGGCTTTCAAAACCTTAGGCCTTATCTTTCGAAACCATTAAAATACCCTTCGAAAGTATTCAAATCTTCTTTTCAAAACTCTTAAATATATGCCTTCCAAAAAACTCAAAACATCCCTTTTGAAAGCATCAAAACCTTCCTTTCAAAATCATTAAAACATTCCTTTCGAAAGTATTAAAGCTTATCTTTCAAAGCCACTTAGTTCAAGTAGGATTTATAGAAGCATAGCTTCGAAACCATATGAAAGTATCTCTTTCAAAATCATTGGGTTTAACCTTAAGTATAACTTCTGGTCAAAGTAAACATAAGCGAAAGTACCCCTTTCAAAAACTTCAAACTCCAAATAAAAGAATTTAGGAAACATATGGCTTCAAAACCACCCTTTCAAAAGCAATGATCTTTAAGTAAAATAATTGGAAAAAGAATAGCTATGAAACAACCTTTCGAAACCATTACCTTCGAAACCTTTGTAAATGACCGCAGAGACCCTTTCGAAAGCATTAGGAAGTGGCTTCAATACTAATAAAACAAAAGATTCCCTTTCGTACTCATTGATATAATGCTATGAAAAAGCGGCATCTAACCCATTTGAAAGGTATGAAGACAACAGCAAGGTTTCGACTAGGTTCAAATACAACCACCCTTTCGAAAGCTCCTTTTTAAAACTTAATATGCGGCAACATAATCGGAAGCTACTTTTAAAACAAAGGTAAGCGAAAATTTCTTCGAAAGCTATATAAAAGTAACTTCAACCCTTTCGAAAGCTTCTTGGAAAACAAGCGGCATCTCTTTCGAAAGCAAAACAAAGGAAAGTTGGTTGATTTGAAGGCCATTAAAAATGGCATCAACCCCTTCGAAAGCAAGATTTCGACACCAACCCCTTTCTCCATTCTCCAATACACAATACACTATATACCAACTATTTGATATCATATTTATTGGTTTCGAATGAGTTTGAAAGGCAATCTGGGATAACTTTGGAAGTAAGCAAATGGAAGTGGCAAGTTTGTAATTCAAAGCAAAACTAATTTATATACCTTTAAAAGAAATTCCGTAATACCAAACTTGCCTTATTTGTCAAAATATGATTGGTTTCCAAATCCTTTACAAAAATCTTTTTCTAAAAGGCTGCCGAATTCATCCATTAGTAATTAAAAATATTTTAGCAAAGAAACCCTTCCCCCTAACAAAACAATTAAGACATTTAAGTTCTCCAACTTAATTAATTTAATTTCCATAGTAAATCACTTAGGAAAAATCCCCAAAAATCATCTTAATTCACTTTTAATATGTTTTCTATCATATATAAATTTTGGACCCAAAATACTTTATATAATTGCCGAAATTAATTTTAAACCCAATTTATTTATTTCTTCCATTCAAAATTCATAATAAATTATCCATAGCTTGGATGATCATGAAAATTTAAACCCATCTTCAAAATAATGTTTTACATAACATATCAAATCCTCATGGCATTAGAAACCCATTTTTCATGATTTTTGCCTTAAAATCTAACCAAACATTTTTCAAACATACTTGTTTAAATCAAAATGGCATAAAATCAAAGCATATCATCATTCAAATCATCCAAACGGTTTTAAACTTTAAAACAAAAATATAAATATTCATTAAGACATAAATGAGATGGTTTTGATTATTATTCACCTTATTTGGATAAGGAACTAGAGATTTGATTTTGCTTTATTCTTCCTTGCTTGAATCCTTAGCTTTTAGTTGATTTTGATCCTCTTTTCTCCTTGGGTTGTGGTCGGCCTTGCTCTCTTTTGTTTTTTGTATTTACGAAAGTATTAAAATGTGAATGAGTTAAGGGTTTAGGGGTTATGGGGTTATACATGGCTATTCCCATAATACCCTTGCCTTATTCTCTTGAGTAGGTAACTTATAAAGCCATTTTATAAACCCATTCTTATGATTTCATTTAGTTAAAGCACGACTTCTATTTAATTTTTCAAATCTCAATCCCCCTTATCATTCTAGCCTTTACATTATTCTATTTAATTTGTCTAATTAAATTTCCTGAATAATGTTATTTAAATTAGGGGTGTTACAATTACAAGGCAATACTGTCAGATAATACAAAGAATGATGCTGCATGTGTTACATACGTGAATATTCCCTTGGGCTAACACTAGTATGTATTTAAAAATTATATATAAATAACTCACATATACGTACTCAGCATTGACACGAAGTAATAAACACGTGTGCCTCCAGGATAGAACAATATACGATATATAGTAAATAATAGAGAACACATAGTCAATAAACGCAGCGTTAAAGTGCATAATATAAAATATACAAGAAATGACATACATCACAATGTCATATACATACATGAAACTATAAAATATAAATAATATACTACAACATTTAATAACTAGCCTCCTCCATGCCCAGAAAATACAAGCCGGTCTCATCGTCCATGTACTTGAAATGTCTCAGGTTGACCCGAGTATTACGTAAATAACACACGGACCAGACTATATCTAAACATATAGGTAAATATGCATATGTAACTGAGTATATGCTAGGTATAATAGTATGATAACATCATCAAAATAACTCAAGACAACAACAATAGTTACAATATACATATAGTATAGTATGCATGGTATATAATAATAATATCATAAACAATCCTCATAGTATCACGAAATGTCAAGTATTTAAAAACCATGCATAAAGACGTCATCACCCATATAAAATTACATCAAATAAGAAATCATATAATCAGTGACATATGGGTGAATCATTCATATCCATAATCATCATCAAAATCCAGAAATCATCAATACTAGAGATATCATCAAGTGTAGTCAGGCTAGCACATAGCAAAGCCCAAGTATATTCCTCAATCTCAATAATAAAATATCATCATCGATTCATATAAGATATAGGCCACCTTCCTGTAAAACCATATATAATAAATGATATGAGAATCCACCATAATCTGGACATCTATCACTAGTATAATCTCATCTCTCCATATGGAAATATCATATAATAAATAGTGAAGAGTATTGACTATACGACAGACATGTAGTCCCAAGTAGAGTCATATCTCAACATGTGAAGCTAATAGTTATCTGCCTACTCCATGAGCACACGGGCCATCCAGACCCACTCTTAATACTCAGGTGAGGTGTATCAATATTATATATCCATCTATCACACCATTAGAACCAGAAAGGAGACTGATAGCTAACTGCCTGCTCCAAGAGCCCAAGGGTTACCCACTCGGATTCACTTTTACAGTCTTAAGTTTCTTGCATGGTAATCATGACACTATCCACAAATGTGCTCGTCAACGTGAAAACTACCAACCATGACCTGGATCATGCCTCGTATATGGTAACAGACTGTTGGCCTAGGTGACACGAGGGGTTAGGGTTGACAACCCTAAGAGTTAAACACCTATAATAATCATAAAAATGGTGTCCCGGATCTGGGGCGTGACCCCAAGATCAGGCCGCTAGGGTGGATTTTAGCCATCTGGTTCATTCCAATACAATAACCAAGACAACATAATAATAGACAAACACATGGTATCTACATATATAAGTATCCCACCTAGCTTAAATCCATGAGCCTGCATAATACCATGAGCATCAGCTCACATAAGCATATCTCATTATCACTAATCATGTCACATGAGCGACATCTTCTTAAAATGAATAACTAAATAAATATCACATCGGCATCCCATACCATCGCATGACACCCAATCATTATTCACTACTCATAAACTACACTCGATCTCTATTATTCTATATAATGAGTCCAATGAATATTAGAAAAAATATTATCAAAAGTCCCATACAAATAGTATTATAACTTCTCCTATTTAGATTCCTCACCTCACGGAATATAAAATATCATAAAACCATACAGAAGGATGCCATCACCATATGAAAACCCATCAAAACAATATATAATGGCGAATCATTCATGTTAACCATAATCAACATAGAAATGATGAGAAATTAGAATAACATAATTAAACAAATTTATTAAGTTCTCAATTATGTAAAGCACACTTAATAATTCTTAAATAACCACATCAATTATAAAATAAAACAAAAGAGATGAAAATATCAAAACATATAATAAAACTTCTAGAATTAAATTAAATATTTAAATTACTAAATACACATTTCCATTAATTAAATATATAAACATTCTTTTATAATTCTTAATTAAATATATTTTATTATAAAATATATTTTGAAATACTTAAAATTTTGATTAGAATGTTATTCCTTATTTTCCAAAAATTATATAAACTTTTGAGTAATTATTTCTAATCAAAATAGAAACAAAATTAATGACCTTAAAATATAACTAAATACCATCTTTTTAATAAAACTTTACTTCATAAATAATTATATATATAAATTACGTAACAGCTCATTTTTATTTTTTTTAATGCAAATATATAAATTATATTTATTTATTTTATATTGATTATATTTTATTTATATTTTTTAAATGCACGCGTGTACACACTCAGTAGGTGACCAGTGGAACCACCAGTCGACCATCGACGATCAACCGGTTGAAGGTCGAACGGTTAACCTACCGGTCGCATCAAATAACGGCAGTAGTTGATCTTTTGATCAATTTCTGGCCACTCTTACCCCACCTTCTTGCCAACTTCTTCACCAATACAATACCCACAAGCTCAATTCATCCAAACATCAATCCAATACACATATATATAGATTCAAACATAGGTTCATGAGTAAGATTTACTTACCTGTACACATTCCAGTTCACTCTTCCTTACTGTTGCACATTCTCGAATTCCAAACATCACCAAAACATCAATTTCTTCTTAATAAGGGTCAACTTCTTCTTACATAAAGGGGCGTTATAGCGTTGACATGAACATATCCAAATTTGGGTATCTAGGGTAATTTATTTGATTTTATTTTTAATTAATGAATGAGGAGACTTGTGTGTGTGTATCTGAAGTCAAAAATGAACAGGAGAGGATGCATCAGGGTATTATAGTTATAAAGGGAGAAATCTAGAAATTAGAAAAGTCTGGAGTTAGAATTTTCGGGATACTAGATGGTGGACAGGGCTTGTGGAATTGATTTGAGCCTGGGTATATATTATTAAACATTTATTTTCTTTTTATTTATAAAACTATTTTCTACTCATTACAAAACACTATTAAATATTGAACAAAAATCATATTTATACTTCTTAAGTAATTACTCAACATTACAAAATTTTATAAAATTTATTTCCTATATTTTAATGTATTTAAATTTTAAATATCACACATTTACAATTTAAGCCCATTTATTAAATAATTTATAATTCCAAAAAACATTACATTCCAAAATAATTTAATTTTCATCTCTAAATACTTTATTATTAATTCCATCCAAATAAACCATAAATTATTCTTATTAATCTTTTAAATCCCTTTTAATCAATTAAATCATCATTATTAACTTTATTTAATTACTGCTTAAACAGGGTTATTACAATGTGTATAAAATTATGACATTATATGTCCCTACACCGAGTATAAAGAGTTTGATCTTTTAATTTTAATTCAGTTACTTTGAATTAAAACTGTTATGTTTATATATTATGATTAACTTTATAAAATATAATTTATTTTTTAAATTTTAATATAATTGTACAATTTGATTTATAATATGTTTGCATTCACAATGCAAATAATCCAATCATTACTTCTATAACAAATACATAGGCTAACATAGGATATACATAAATAGATAGATGTCATATGTGAATAATTAACCATTGAGATCTATGGTTAACATATATGATATAAGGTCAAAGGTCCATCAATGTCGCATATATACAAATACACACACACACATTTACATCAATAAATATAATTTTATTTAGCCATTAAAACATTTACTAACATATATAATCATTATTCTCTACATATATAATAATATTTTTTATTAAATTAAATATCAAATCCATGTATATATAATAATAAATTTCCATAAAAAAATTGGCAAGTTAAAGCGGTTTTGGAGTAGCCCGTCCACTTTATATAAAAGTGAAAACAGGCGTAAGGCAAAGATGCCTTAATGACTACATACTATCTCATGTTACATACAACACTAACATATATAACAAAACTAAACACGAACAAAAGTTTCTCAATAGCATCAGCAAATATCCAAGCGGGAAACTCTAGTCATTACCATTTCGGGATTTGACAATGATGATTTCATATAGGAATTAGCAACCACACATATGACAAAGGGAGCCAACGAACTACACCAACCAAACATTTCAACATATATATTATTAGTTTAAAATTTGAATTTTAAGTAATTTTTACTTTTCCAAATAAAAAATATTTTTTTATTCAATAGGCTGCGAGCAAATAAATCATTATTTTCTTAATAAATTATAAACCATGAATATGTGTATATATATATATGTATGTATGTATGTATAAACGAAAAATATATATTTTTTAGATTGATAAGAATTTTTCAAAGCCATAAATAATTTTTTTTAAACAATTTAAATTTGAAAACATACGTACGTACATACATACATATACGTGTGTGTGTATACACCAAATCCATATATAGTTGTTTTTAAACTCGAATTAGAATGTACGCATATTCTTTATATAAGCATAACTATATATATATTTGTGTGTGTGTGTCTATACATACATACATACATACATACATATATATAGTTTTAATTTTTAAAATATTAAATTTAGTTTCAATTTAATTAAATATTTTGGCTGAATATAAAATGTGGGTATTCATGCATATATGAATCAATTTGTTAAAAATTGAGTTTATCTCTTTTACAAACGTGTCAATTGGAGACACCTTGGTTGTTAGTGATCTCCTTCTTTGAACTCTTAATTCTCTATCCTCAATTACAGGTTATGACTTCGTCTCTAAAGCATCATCAATTTTGTCGATCAAGGCTAGGGTTTGATTGTATATGGAGAATATGAATAATGTGGCTGCTATGGCCAGCCACATAACTTATTTTTCACTCCTTTCTCTAGATCTAAAGACCAAGTCTCCATCCCCTTCTCTCCTATTATTTTTCCGCCCCAGGTCTGGGTTTCCAGACTTTAGGCATAATAATTAATTCAACATTTTAATGAATTGTTTAATTAATTTATTAAGCTCATATGTTAATTAAATCAACATATAGCAATTATACTTTGGTTTAATTAATTTCAAGGGTTCAAATAAATAATTAAAATGCATTAAAATTAAATACAACATTTTTATTAGTTTTATTATTAATTTATAGCATTAATTAATTAATTTTAAACTGTTCAAGCTCGAAAATTTGCTAACAACACGGTTGTGTTGACTCCCTAGTGCGAGTTCGGCCTTTAGTCAATATATTCAAATAATTTAAATACTGAAGCTATGAACTTTGCTAAAGTAATGAATCATGCACAAGTTTAGTCACTTATAGATCATTTAGGTGAAATCCAATTTCTAATCTCTATTAAGCTACACCCTATAACGATATTATATGCATGTTTTCTTTTCATCGTCACTATATCACTAAGATATATAGAGTTTGATCTAAGGTCAAAAAATCTTATAATATCTATAGTTTAATACGTAGACCACTTCAAAGCCCTTGGTCCAATCTGCTAACATTTATTGATTAATCGATTTACTCTGGCCAATGTTCTGAATTTAAGCTGATTACTGATTACAGTGATATTAACCTACAATAAAGTAGAAAAATCCTCTCTTGAGTAGTGTTTCATTTCAAAGTGTAGTCTAGTAATTTAAGGTCGACAACACCCTCAAGTCTAAGACTAGCACACGTTGTTACAATAAGGCTTATATTTGACTTTGTTGTTTACCTATAGAAGACTATCTTTGGGTTGTTTATGATTATTCCAAACACAACAAGTACGTAACTCTTGGCATCCCCAACTACCATGAGTAATTTTCCATTGTACATAGAGCATT
Source organism: Allium fistulosum (assembly GCA_030737815.1). Taxonomy (NCBI): domain Eukaryota; kingdom Viridiplantae; phylum Streptophyta; class Magnoliopsida; order Asparagales; family Amaryllidaceae; genus Allium; species Allium fistulosum. Next base: position 573,272,918 of record CM060906.1, read on the forward strand.
TCAGTCACTAATCTAATCTCAGCGGATGTATCGATATCCATTTCTAGATACATCTTGACTAGGAACGTTTAAGGGATACATATTTAAATATTGATTCAAAACTCATGGCTATGAACACATTCGCAACTGCAGCCGATGAAATACTTCTCCTAAGGATTTTATTCTTATATACGTTTAGTGTATTAATATCATTACTTATATCTCTATATAACAACACATATAAAAATAAAATCAAAAGTGTACTTTATTTTGAATAAGATTATTTATAAGAGTTAAGTTACATAGCTATTTACATAATTAGACACATACTTAACTCTGTCAGAACACTCATGCACTCTTCGTTATTTCACTCGTTGATCATTCGGGGTACTTTTCCATGGTGGCATCCTTATCGTTAGGGGTTTATCAATAAGAAAGGTCTAAGGAGTAAAAGGATGAAGGATCCATAGCTTCTTTATATCAAGTTGGATTTGCATGCGGTTTGAATCATTTATATTGTATCATCATATGGAACATCTTGATGAATTATGTTGCCTTGTTTTGTGAATATTTAAGGGCATCTCCAAGGTAGGCCCAACTGGAAAAAACATATGATCCATCTTCAAACCGAGATATCTCTATCACATTAATTCGATTTTGGATGCGGTTTCGATTGTCGTTCATCATTTTCATTGCAGATATTAGACCACTGGTTTGCGTCAATTGTGAGACCGTGGAAAATTTGCCGGTAACACATATTATATTAAAGTAAAGAAGTTTTTCTTTTTCTAATTAAAATAATCAATTTGTTTGTTACAATGTATATGGTGACTTAGGCATCAAGTAATTGATTTTTATAAATATAGCTTCCTTCATTTATCAAAGGGAGTGGAAAATTATTCGGGTCGCTTTTTTTCACCTTTGTTCTTCTTCTCCAAACACTAAGAATGCACAGCCATAGAGATCAAGACTCCTTTCCCAGTTAGATTATTGTTCTATTTGTGTTTCATTTACTTTTATTTTGTAGATCAATTCTAAATAATTGAATCTTGCGAACCAATAAAAAGGGTGTTCGATGGACTTTTGTGTGTCGGTTTTTTAAATTGGTTTGTGTCTTTTTAAACTATCTTCACCATTGTATTTGTTCAAATATTATCGTTTTATGATTTGAACACTAGAAGATCTTAGGATATAGTTCTGCAGCATATTTATCATTATTGGGTTTTGCGCAATAAAAAAACCTAATAACATCAAAATATATGAATGTTATCGTGCAACTACCTCGTGTTTGTACATAAAATTTAGAATTTAAATGTTTACCGTGCAAATATTTACGTGATAAATGTTTATAATGTACCTTAAAAACTTTCCATCTCAAGTATATTCTTACTGTCTTGACATATGATGACGGTGAAAGATGTTATTCTATGCAACACTCGACGTGGAATAGATTGATGGTGGCTTCATGGCATAATAACACATTTCATGGTCGGAATGTGATCATTAACCGATGTCGATAAGGGAAGCCCAAGTAGAATTTGAATGGATGTTGATTTTGACAACGAACTGATTGATGATGGTCATAACGATGGTTGAGTACCTTGGATATGGAAATTACGGTAAAAAATTAACTAACCTTTTGACGATGATCAAGAAAAAACGATGATTTAGGAAAGTAAATAAAATTTGAATGGGGAAGATGTGGTTTTGTGAAAAAAGGATGAATTCCACTCACATATCAAAATAATTTGATATGACTAAACGTTATCCACTTTTTCTTTTAGCATTAATGCGACATAACAACAAGTATTCTCTAATTTCATGGATTATATCCTTTGGTTAATAAAGCTTTTCTGTCGTATACTCACTCTTGAACTTTAATAAAGTTTTTCTTAATTTGTTTTCATACGTGAAGTTTGTATATTTTGTGTGTGTATATTATACAACATGATTCATACTGGACTATAAAAATCCAAATGTGCAGTTGTTAACCAAATAGATTAATGTTGCCGCTTAAATAATGAAAGAGTAGGCCAAAACCTCACCAAAACAAACGACATTGGTAACTAACAACACCACAGCCCGACTGCACAACTAGCATCTAGTGGTAGACGTCTCCCATACGCATTTAATCCTAACCATCTACCATGAAGTATAAATTATTTTGTAGCTCCTTGTAACTCAAGCATATTATTATTTCAAAATTTCCCTTTTTGAGCAGAATATCATATCTAATTCACACTTTTAGCATGTAAAATCATGTTACATTTTGATTTTCACTTTATAAGTAAAGTGCTTTATTTTACCTTTGATTAAAAATTAAGATGGGCATTGATTAAAAGTAATGAAGTTTAAATTCATTTGATAACTACGTTAGGATCCTAATTAAGGAGCAATGCTACCATTCTCACTTTTATTTATGTGCAATGGCATATCAGACTTGTGAGATTCACAAATGAATTTTCATGGATTTTCTCTAATGTGTAATTGGCATTGTTTAAAAATTGTTAAAGAGACACAAAAAACGAATAAGGAAGAGTTTTCAACATCGAAAATGTGATTGTTTCTCGATGAGCCAACGTTGAACCAGTGAAAAAACAGACGATGAGTGTTTATCAAACTATTTTGGCATCCCATTGTCCTATTTTGGAGTCCTTTTAGCAATGCCATAATAATAGTAAAATAGACTTTCTCCATCTTCAATAGTTTACGAATTAAGAATTACAATCATTTAATTTTCATACTCGATTATAGGTGGTGCTCCCAACAAGGAGAATATGTTGGGCACTGTTAAACATGCACTTGAGTCAAGTGACTATAAATGGCGTCCAACTCCTATTTTTATTCATATTAATTCTGTTTAAATCAAGAAATTCTATCAAAATACATCTGAGATAAAAAATAAATAGTTGAAAAGTACAGATCACCGGAGATGTTGATGGCGATCCAACACATGATGTGTCGGACCTATACTGTTTATTAACGATCTTCGTATTTTGATCAACTACTAGAGTGTTAATCTCACCGCCACAATGGATCTTTAGATCCTTAGAGATATTTCTGTTTCATATCTACATTCGTTTGCAAATACATTATATTTAAGGATGAGCAAATAGTATGTTATGTCTAAAACCAACAAAAGATATTATAACCAAATTAACCATTATAAAACAAAAACCAAACCAAACAAACATTTTTTGAAACTAAAACCAACCAAACTGAAAATAATTGATTTGGTCTGATTGGTTAGTGACTAAATAACATATGTTGTGTAGTTGTTAACATAACATAGGATTGAAATAACTGATTGATTTTATGTATATTAAAATATACGATGATGTTGTAATTTATAGAAACTAGTCACTCTTCTAAAATTATTAACATGAATTGACAGAATTTTTTTTCTGTTAAGATGATACTTTAAATAATAATAATATTGACATTGATAATTAAGATATTTCACAATGATTTAAATTTTATATTCTATTTAATTGGTTGGATTAATTTTCAAATATTGAAAACAAAAACTGATCAATGGAGCGAATAAATTTGAAAATATAAACCAAATCCAACTAAATAACTAACAAAACCAAACTAAACCAAACCAAACCGATCAATTATATTGCTTCGGTTGGTTTATTTGGTTCAAACCAATAATTGCTCACCCCTAATTATAGGGTAGTGATAACTATTATGTATATTTAATATGTAGGCCTTACATATAACTATGATAAGTAGTTGCCATAAGTGTATTTGATGGTTATTTTTTCACACTACCTCAGCCAATTAGATATTTACTAGTAGCTACACCTTTTGGTCTGTTTATTTTGATTCCACCTTATACGCATATCGATCGTTGCACTTACAGGCGATGATGGCCTACACTCATACCTTTTGTTTTATTGATTTTGAGCTTGCACTCACACTTTGGGATTTCTATATGCTACCCAATACCGAGATAGGATAGACTAATCATACTCCCATTCCCTTCACTGCAATTGTTAAGTCCTTTGGCACATATTCTCAGTATTTACTGGGTTCGGATGAGGATGATGTAGTAGAAGGAGCTATCACACTTACATGATTACATGCTTATTAGAGATCATAGTAATGATCTTGATTTTCCTGTGGCTACTGCCTTTTCGTTATATCCTTTTGGTTCGGTATTCTTTTTGAACCATAAGAGTATTAGATATATGGCTAGCATATCGATCTAGATGCTCTGTGGACTATCGATTCAGGCATAACTATACTTAGGGCACTTACACTGCGCTTCACACATATGTGTTTAGTAAAGTGAAAAAAATGTGGGGCATGTGGTATCTTCTATAGGAGATGTAGTGACCACAACCTATTTTTTCTCTAGATTACTTTATTGGGGTTGTGCTACACATGCTCAAAGTTTTCGCTAGAGGGTGCATAATAAGGTTATAAAGACATTTGCATAATTAAATGTGAGGAGGAGATGTAGCATCATTTCTTGACCATGGAAGGATTACATTACAATAGCTTATCCAATCAAGGATCATCCCCTTGTGTTACTCCAAGGTTTATCGAGGCGTGCGATTTGTTTACATATGCCTATGTATCTTCCTATATGGTTTTTGTGGAATAGATGTTGGTTACATCTATATGTTACTATGCGGATTCCTTCAGATCCTTCTTAAGCTAATGACATGTTTGGTCTTAGTCGTCGTATTTGATCAGGATATATAGTCGATTCACGACAGCATTGATGGATCGATTGGCAAGCCCTACACTATTCAAGGGCATTTGACACTTACTGGGATCGAGTCACTCCACATGCATTTTCCTTATCAAATTATGTATGTGGGACGAACTCTGATCATATCGGTCCCTCATTATTGTTGGCGGATTATCACTTCCTCGGTTTACTTTTAAGCCTGTATCATCCCACTTCACATTGGGAGTGACTTGTCATCGTCCCCATATGTTTAGAGCTTATGATCATTCAAATAGCATGGCAGAGCTCCACTTCAGTTGCTAGAGGATATAATAATTTTAGGTGTGTCATCTGCTGGATTATATCAACCACATGAGGTACACATCAATTTTCAAGTTAGTACGTACAATAGTGTAATACAACTTATTTTATAGTATTCTCGGTATTTGAATCATGAGAGACATGTCATGCCTGTATTTAAGACTAAGACACTGCAGTATGACTCGTACTTTTTAAGAAAGTGTAGTACACTCGATTATGTTTGATTCTTATTGGGTATCCTAGACTTAGTATATACCGAGGCATAGATTTTTGGACTAGATTTATTAACTCCAGTTTTCTTAAATCCTAATCCTTTTTGTTATTCAAAGGTTTTGAAATATTTATCAACTTTGGAAAATTTTCCCACCCCTTAGTAAATTTGGATACATTACTAAAAAATTTCTCAAATCTCTCTACTAGTTCTTTATTCTTATCTTGTAAAAGTATCACAGATGATTTAAATCATATTTTTTTGATAATTTAATAATCCCACCTTTATATACCTTAAGTTCGTCATTCAACACAAGATACCGAAAAATTAACCTTTTAAAAGAATTTTGAGATTTCTATAATTACTTCATCGAGAATTACTTTCTTTCCTTTTTTATTGCTTTATACTTGTCTACTAAGATAAAATATAATTTTAAGAGATCATCGTAAGAAAATTCATTGCGCGCTTCATGGTCGATAACCATAAAACATATGTTTGCTTGTTCGGTGTTGCTTTCATTATCGGACGGTGATGATAAGAATTAGAGTCATCCCATGTCACTTGAAATGCCTATTTTTCTTGTTGGGTGTTTCCTTATGATATTTGAATCTCCTTTTGTCTTTATTGAGTTTTGGATAGTTATTCTTTATCTAACCTCCTTTATTGCATTCGAAGCATCTTAATTCGAATGCACTACAATCATTATCGGACTTCTTTTTAACTCTCATCATCTTTATGATAATTTGGCGAAATATGCTAGTTCATGCATATTGAAATCAGGGTCTTCTTCTGATTGAAATGACATGGACTTGTTTTCTTAAGCCTTCAGCTCTTTGATCTACAAGTTGACCTCGTATGACGTTGAATTTCCTATTAGCAGTTCAACTTTTAGCTTAGAGAGATTGCCGGTCTCCTCGATTGCAAGGACTTTTCTCTTCCACTCGTTAGTCAAAAAGTTTGAAATTTTGGAGACTGTATCAAAATCAATGAACGCGACTCCTAAAGTAATGAGAGCATGTCGTATATGTTGAAATCGTGAATACGTATCGACTATACTCTCATTGAGTTTCATTTTGAAATTTTGCATCTTATTTTGTAACATTGAGATTTTACTATATATTTGATCTTATTTGTGCCTTCCTGTGTCATTTGCAGTGTGTGCCAAATTTTATATGTAGATTTACAAATGCTAACTCTATGAAATTATTTTTTGTCTAGTACACAAAATAACATATTCATGACTTTGGTGTTATTTTCACCAGCATTTCCTACTCATTAGACCATATCCAAAATTAGGCAGCCAGTTCCTAGTACTGACTTGACTCATTTTCCAAGTAGCGAAAATGTTGGCTTGCATATAAACTCTCATATCGGTAGACCACTATGTGTAGTTTGATCTGGTAAAAAGCAATGGTTGTGCACTGGATTGACCTTCTATAAACATGACAAAATTACCGATGGCCATATTACAAATTCAAAACGGTGTTATGATTTTTGAAAACAAAGCTTTGATATCAACTGAAAGTCTAGGGGGCCGGATCGATGTATATGGCCAACTAACTAACTACTTAAGTAATAAAAATTATGCAAGGGAATAAGTTAACATCCACAATAAAATAAGTAGCAGTAAATAAATAAGTAATTAAAAATGATCACATTGAGATTTTTATACTGGTTTGGACCCACGTTCTATGTCCAGTCCTAAAAATCATTTTTGGAATTTCACTAACTCATCCTTCTCTTGACTCGGAGGAACATGTTTACAATCACCTTACCTCGGCCGTTGAACATGACTTCACAAACCGCTTAATGACTCCGCAACATGACTTCGACTTCAATATAAAATTGTATTTGTAGACTTTTGTATCTTGTTATGCATATGTCTTCTTTTAAGTGCAAAATCCAATGACACATGCAATATATCTTTGAATCGAATGAACAAGAGTTATAAAAGCGATTTAAATGTTGTAGAATTGAAACAAATGATTGCTTAGGAAAATTCAAAGAGCAGTGGATGTACATAGCAATAATTAGAGACAATGGGGAGAGTGCAATCCATTGTATAAATGATGTAGGGGTGTTTTTGAGTGGATGCTACAATTAAAAACTTAAGAGAAGTGTCTTTATAACGAAGAGGAAGAAGTTCCAAATCAAGTGACGCGACCAAAATATAAAATAGTTTTTTTAAAATCTCACGCAATAACTTCGAGTCAAACATAGGGGAAGGCTCAGGTCATGCATATGAAAGGCTCGGGTTTTACGTGGCTTGGGTCTGGTAAGGAGTAGACTTGAGGAAAAAGAGCAGAATCCCCGTAGTCGACCAAAAATCGAATGAATAATTTAAAAATTCGACCTTAACGTTCATACATGTCGTTCTATAAGTTTTATACATGTCGACACGTATAATAGACAGGTTGACCTATGGAAAACTTATTATTGTATGTTTTATACATGCCGACATGTATAACACACAGGTCGCCTTGTGTAGAACCTACAGGTTGACATGTGCGGCCCATTTATTTATTTATTTATTACTTCAATTTTAAACTTCTTTTGATTTTTGTTTAAGCCATTTGACACTCATAAAATTCTTGAAAAACTCTGGAAAAATATTTTATGATGTCTGAAATATTATGTCAAAATTTGAAGTGATTCAAAGATCATTTGCAGGACTTTAACAAATCCAGACTAACATGGCCCGATGATGACTCATTAAATATAATATTCGTCTTTTGTATCCTTGTACGCTTCGATTATAACTTCAACTTTGTTATGTTCCTATAGATTTGTTAACTCCATTAGATGTGTCTGTATACTTATTCTAAATTGCACATGTCACCGGTTGATTTATTTTGATATTTTGATATATTCGCCTCTACCGAACTTCTGTTGATCGCCATCATAACTCAACGTCTATATTAATTAGTGCTATTAACCTGAAACAACTCAATAAAACTATCAGTGATATTGTCATATAGTTGTTATCATCGAAACACTAGAATCGTGTTCCTAATACATATATGAGTTAGGATTTTGGATGGTGGTAAGATAGCCGTCAGAAAAGAGTATTACAACCGTGGAGGAGTGAATGCAGGTGGAGGGGGATTAAAAAACCGAGGACAATGGACTTTAAAGCCTGTGATGGCTTGATTGGAAGAGAGAGGCCGTTCACTATGTAGAAGATAAAGAAAGTGAGAAAAGTATTTTTGGGAGAAAGGATAATATATACTTGTAAGGATACAACTACATAGTAAAATCTATTTTCCTATCGAGTTTTTTCCTTCAATTTTATTTTTCTACATGTTTTTCACTCTGTTCTCTTTTAGCCCAACTTCTAGAAAATCACTAATTCATAGCGAAAAGAATTTCAAATAGCTTGTTCATAATAGATAAGCCGAAGTAAAAGATATATAAACAGAACAACGCTGGAACTTTCGAAATTAACAAGTTAGAAAAGTTGGACTAGAGATAAATAAAAGTAAAAAAAAGCGTAATTTACACCATCTCAACATGCTGGTATTTCTTTGAGGAAAAATGCTTTTCTATCGTTTTTGAATAAATAACAAGCATTGCAATTTGCAAACAGACGTGTGAATATAGACATTCAAATTTACGTATTTTTTGGATTTAAATTTGTATCCAGGGATTAAATCTTGTAGTTTTCGAATTAAACAAAAGAGACTAAAATCCTACGTGGCACTTACCTAGGTCTCTTCAACTCTATTTCAAACTTATTCTCTAAAATTAAAACAATTAAGCAAGTTGCTGCACAACACAGCTCATATCCACAAACGTACAATTAACGAAATAAATATCCATCGCCGACGATGCCAGCTGCGTCCTACTCTATTGTGCTCCTCCTTCTCCTTCAGCTATCATGTGCCGACGATGCCGATAGACGCAATGTCACGTCACCTCCTCCTAGAAGCGATAGCTTTGCTGACATCATCGACCGAGCGCTCGAGAAGGAGTTTTCTACAGAGAACCAGCAGAATGATGAAGGTTTTCCACTTTACTAATTTTTGTTGATTTCCGCCATTTGAAGTTACTATTTGCGTTGTAAGTGTGAAATGTTGATTGAACGATGGAGAAGTGATAAATATTAAATTTTTCTGAGAAGGGAAAAATTAATTTGTTGGATTTATTATATTTTAGCAGACAGTGAAGGAGGGGGATTCAACAATAGTGTTACCGAAAAACAGGTTAAATTCTCTAACTAAATGCATTTTTGTTGATAATGGTTATAAAATCTTATTATTTGATGATTTCTTTAGTACGTAGCGTTTCAAGTACTGAAATGTTACACAAGGGAGAAAGAGTTTCTTCTGCTGAATAAACTACGTACTGAAATGTAGTATTATTTAAGTAATAAGAAAATTCTGATAATAGATTGTGTAGTATTGCCTAACATATAATGCTTAGGTTACTTACTACTTTAGTTTTCAAGTAATTTGATAATTTGTAGGGTTTCGAGAGCTCCTAGACATAATGCTTGTATATTTTTTATCAACTGGCCATAAGCCCGCTCGGTTTCAATCCATGCATGAGCATACAAATGCTTGCCACAAAGGAGCGAAAGGACCCAATGGATCTAGTGCGAACACATCAACTGTGGGCTAAGCCCCTACACATAGGTTGTCTAGTAAGAGACTATAAATTTGAGTAATTCATTGTGCACATAGTTTTCAAAGGGATTTGAACTTGGAAACTTCTTTTAGGTGAGGAGCTTGCACTTGCCAATTGATCTAACACTCGACGGTCCCTTCTCTTATCATAGGTTAAAATATAACAACTTTGTACTAGTTAATGCAGATAACAAAAGGCTAATTTCATTACTTAGAAGATTAATACATAAGTTCTCAAATAGATGAAGATCCCAGCTCATGACTGTAACTTTCAAGGTTTTTTGAACAATATAGTACATTAATATTCCCCCAAAAGATATATGAAATATAATAAAAAGGATGGTGTTATCATTTTGCTTTGAAGGCAGTAACTGTAACACTTGGACCACTTGGTTGCTATCATCATGGTTCAATTCTGAATATTTGTAGTTATTTATATGTTCTTGTTTGATTTATATTTCATTCGCTATTGGAAATGTACTGAGTATAGAGATGTTTGGTTGGCTTGTTCGTCAGTAGTAGATATATTTTCTTGAACAGGCAGTTCTGGAAACAGTCGCAAGGGTGACTTCAAAGAAAAATGAGACCAAAGAAGAAAAGTATTTTTTCCATCTTGTGAATTAATAACGTTTAATGTTACTAGGTTTCTAGAGTCCGTCTTACTCAAAATAATCAACCAAATTTTTGATCATTTTCTTCTATAAGGTCATTTAATGTTTTCAATTTGGATAATGAGAATGGACAAGAAGATATGCCGACCTTGATAGACCGCAAGGTACAATAACGCATACCTGATTACAATTTTTTTTTTCACAATTAATGTCGAACTACTACATAGTAGCTGTTTGAAATGTAACGGCAACCTATTTTTTTGTGGCTTATCAGGATAATGTTTTTATCATATCAAATCCAAAATCAAAATACCCTGTACTAAAACTGGATCTGAGGTATGTGTTTTAATATCGCAAGTCTCATCAATCTATTTAGTTGCTTTCATGACATATATCAAATTTGCAATTGTAGGTTGATATCCGACCTTGTAGTCGTTATTGTCTCTGCAACTTGTGGTGGAATTGCCTTTGCATGTGCTGGACAGCCTGTTAGTAATACACTTTATTCTTATATTCAAATGCATGTTGTTAAAATGTTGACAAATGTTCTTCATAACATTCTATGTTAACTTAGTAAAAAATACATTACAGGTGATTACTGGTTACTTACTTGCGGGATCTGTTATTGGACCTGGAGGTTTCAATTTTATAAATGAAATGGTGCAAGTAAGGTGTTCCCACTACTTTATTTTTTCCTTTTTTCTTTAATTTTTTTATGTAACAGTGACAATTAATGACTGTAAAACATGAATATTTGACAACTGTTGCATAAATTATATATCAATGTTTTTTCCTGTAAATCTCATTACCAAGTTTAACTGAAATAAGGGTGGGACTACCACATCCCTGCTTGCTAATGCCACATCCTTTTATTTTCAAAATCAAGGACAGACTATATAGAGAAGGATGTGGCAATAGCAAGTGCATGTGTGTGTATGCGTGTGCATGCGCACATGCACTTATAAATTAGCGAATATATTGAAAAACCAAGTTGACAAAAGCCCATTGTATCCCCCTCCCGTTTGGGGACTACATCAGAAGAATTGTTGTGAATAAAATTAAAGATGCAAGATCTTACTCTTCACTGTTTCGTGTTTTTATACTGTAATGGAACTAAGTTTCATGTTTATTTTGTTCTTAGTGGATATTCTAATCAATTAATTTGTTTGGAAATGGTATATTTTTAAAACTGAAATGGACATTGTCTGCATGAAATTTACACGCAGGTTGAAACAGTAGCACAATTTGGTGTTATATTTCTTCTTTTTGCTCTAGGTCTTGAATTCTCAACAGCCAAGGTGCATTCTGGAAACACGTTTACCTCTTTTTTTTTTAAAAATATAATATATTTGACACTGGTCACTTATCAATGCTTTTACAGCAGATGATGAATTAATTGTTTTTACAGCTTCGTATTGTACGAGCAGTTGCTATTCTAGGAGGTCTACTGCAAATTTTCCTATTTATGTGCTTGTGTGGCATAATTGCATCGGTATGATTCAATATTACAATATTCTATCACTAGGTAATCAAAGTTAGGAATATTTGATAACTCATGTATTTTGAATAAAAGTTTAGTGTTTTGTTTAGTGTCAATTAACATTAATTGGAAATTTGGAATATTGGATGTGCTTAAGAGTAGACAAAGAGTCAAGACTGTCTAAAACTAGTACGTTGATACTTATACATGACATTGAACCTTAAATAATGTCTAACAAATGCTGATATAAATGTTTAAATTCCTATATGATGCGGTAAACCTTGTATTGCTGGCTAAGGAGAATTGCTAGACGGTAAGCCTTACCTAGCATACCGCCTAGGCAGGCCCTAGAAGGATTTTTACAACAGTGATTCTATATAGTATTTTTTTTTATGATTTAAATTGCTGAAATTCAAGAAAATTAATTAGGCATATTGAATACTCATGCTAATATGCTATAGTTCAATTGTAATTCATATGAGTTGAATTCTTTACCGACACACACACATTTTATTAATATATACAGTTCAATATTAATTGAGCCATTTTACAGTTATGTAGCGGGAAAACTTCTGAAGGTGTATTTGTTGGTGTATTCTTGTCAATGTCTTCTACTGCAGTGGTGCGTTATCAGTTTCTTCTAAACTACTTTTTTTTTTCTTCATTCATTACTGCATAGATAAATCAATTTGTTGTTAATGTGTTAATAGTCTTTATAAACATTTGTTAATCTTTTAGCTTAGCTATGATTTGGTGAATAATGCTGGTTACTTGATTTGATGATTTGCATGTGTAATTGGTTGCTTGGCATCAGATGGGTCAAAAGTTGTTTGATGGGTAAAGAAATTCATTAAGGTTAATTTGGATATGGTCTGGTAAATCGGTAGTGTGTAATATAGTAAGCTTAACTGGTTAAATGCTCAAAAAATGAAACATATAATACAGTTAAACAGTGTTCGGTTTCAAACTCCTCAGTTTAGTAACTATAAATAAGTTCTCCCTATCGTAAATTATGGTGGTGTTTTATTTTTGTATTTTCCACCTACCATGTGGTTATTTCTGGGCCTATAGTCTATTATAGCAAGTCCGATTTCTCAATTTTACATTTTTTATGTCTGGAATCAACACACATATTTACATTTGATTGTACATATTACTGCTCTTTTGTCCAACCACAGCTGATCTCATGACATTTTTCTATTTTTCTTTTTTTAAAAAAATTCACCAAATACTGCGATTCAAAACCAATACCTGAAGGATCACACTATAACACACTATAACGGCCTTACCAAATTACAAGTGGTCCTCAACCATATCTCATATGACCTTTATGCCCTCATGCAGGTACTTAAGTTTCTAATGGAGAAAAACAGTATAAATGCCTTACATGGTCAAGTCACAGTAGGCACCCTTATTCTTCAGGTACCATGAAAAGTCTTCAAAATTTACAGATTCAATTTATGAATAAACAGTGAGTTTTAATAGATTTATGAGCTAAAAAAATAGATTTATGAGCTATAATATTCTATCAAATCCTCGAGCTTTAAAATACACGTACATTCTAATTTTGCAAGGATTGTGCCGTTGGCTTGCTTTTTGCTCTGCTTCCAGTTTTGTGTGGTACTTCTGGTCTACTCCATGGAGTTAAATCAATGGCAAAATCGTAAGCAGTAAAAAATAATTATTTGAAATTCCTTTTATATGTCTAACACGAGAAGTTTGTTGATGCAAATGGGACATGCCTCAAAATAGGATTTGATTTAATATCGCTTTAGCTATTCTTTGTTTTCTGTCAGTTTGGTATTTCTATTATATCTTTCTACCATGTTCAGTTCTTTGTTATCTAATATGTCCCCTAGGATCATAAGTAGGCATGCTGTAGCCTATATTGACTGATAATCAAATCCACCTGATCGATCTTAATTTTCCAAATTTTGGCAAGTATATTCATGTGTGTCCAGTATAGTAAGATCTTTTAAGAACACGCAACTGAAAGCTACATGATATCCAAGTTTAGAAGGTGTTATGAATATAAACTTTGTATTTTATATCCATACCATTGCAACATTTACTAGGTAGTAGAGACGAGCATGGTGGTAAGGTACATGCAAACCGTTGTATTTTCACCCATCATTGGTTTGAAAGCCAAGCATTACCTTATTTCAAAGCTAAGGTGTGTCCCATGTGGGACCACCAAGCCCGTCTGTACTCCCAGACCCTTGCAGGTAGGGAGCCTGGTGTATTGGGTCCTCCCATGTTGCCAATTAACTAACCAGTATTAGGGTTATATTTATACACTGACTGAACTTCCATTGAGTATCCAATAGCTTACATAGTTTTAAAGACCGAACCTTCAGTCGAACCGCGATGTTCCAAGATCGAAGATTTTGAAGGTTTAACCGGTCGAACCGTTAAAACCGTGCAAATTAACCATATCAATTTTACATGCTAATTATATGTTCCATGTAACTAAATCTAATTTACTATATCAGTTATGAAAAAAAAAAAACATGATAATAGAGGTACTTGTTATGAAATCCATGCAACATGATTTAATAAGGTCATTATTAACCATGCTGTAGATTTGATACATGTTAAAATATGTAACTTTAGGTATGCTGGTTTGCATATTAGTCCCACATCGGCTACGAGAAAAAAAACCGTTCACATTCCATATATAATTATGGGCCCCTCTGATTTCAGGAAATTATTATCAAAGATAAAATTTCTCAGCGTTTTAGCCTCTTTTAGTTATTTGGTAGCAGTTTTTAGGTATCAGTTTGTAGTTATTGGTATCAGTTTTTAGATATCAGTTTTTAGTTCGGTAGCAGTTTTGGAAGAATGTTTGTCCTTATAAATAATTTTGAAAAGATGTTTGTCCTCATGATTATTTTTAGGAGAATGTTTGTCTTTGTGGTTAAAATATTCAGGTCGTGTCTTTGAGGCTAAAAATATACAAATTTTTGTCCTTCAACATAAATTCCCCGTTTCGTTTATAAGTATACGTAGCAGTATGAGTGTTTTGGTAGGCTCCTCAAGTGGGTCCATTGACATGTGGGCCTGCATAAAAATAAAATTCTTTCTGGTTTCAGGTTTGAAATAAACCGGTTTTCACATGTTGAACCGCGGAGGTTTTTGCGGCTGATTGGAAAAAGCGGTTTAAGCAGCTTTCGGACCGGGCTGGTATACGGTTGGCAGTTTTTAAGGTTTAACCGCCGGTTCGGTCCGGTTATCAAAACAGTATTAGCTTATAACACCTTCTAAGATATATATGTTAGATGAAATGTGCCATTGTGTAGTGAATACCTGACGAATCCAATGGCGAAACGAACCACTCCCAAAACCCAACATAAACACCCCCACTTCGTCCTCATATGAGGAAGCTGCATGTGTTATAGATCATAGGGTTTAAATAAACATCCTTTTAGGGGTATTTATATCATCTTACGTTGCCTCATCCCTATCAGAGCCCGATGCCTGGAACCCAATCCCGATCCATTAACTTCCCCTTTGACCGCCTCTCCTACTCGTGACAGACCACCGACGGCAAGACGTCGGCAACCACCAACTTCAGCACACCGAGACATCAAATCTCACCACCCACATCGCTTCTGGATGCAGCTACTGCCGTCGTCCCCTAACCCTAATTCAATAATTTTCTGCATCTTCGGGTTGACTTGGTCAAATCACCACTGCCATCATGACCTACTCCTCGAGACTCACACGTTGTACCACACCATTACTTTGTTTGCTCAGTTTGAATGTCTTCGATGCATTTTTGGATTAAAAGATGTTTTCATTAGAGAATCAAGCACGTAAATTTCAAGATTTATGAGCATTGAGGAATTTGGCGAGAGACCCAACGGTTATGATTTAACATCTTTTTATTAGGAAAAGCTAATAGTAGGTTCCAGGTTTGAATTTTTAGGCGTAATAGTCTATGTTTTACCAAGACATCTTACTTCTAACTCCTTACTCCAAGCAATATCATCATATATGTAAAAGTTCATCTCTGACCATTCCAAACGTAATGAGACAATCTAAACATTCAAAAATGTCGATGCTGCTCAAAGCTGCCTATTTCTTACTCAATTTGAGCGAGCGTCGACTATAGATACGTAATATACTTTGAATGATATTTACGAGTTGTTACAAGAACAGTTGTAAATTATATCTGAATTGAACTTTGCTTAATCTTTTTGGTAACCAGTTAAGCGGAGATATACCAATATGCGTTGTGAAGTTGCCGAATCTTGAGGTTTTGGAGGTATGAGAGAATAATTTTACCATGGAGTTGTCGAAAAAATCAGGTGAAAAGGGAAGATTGAAAAAACTTGATTTTACTGCTAAATGGTTAATGAGGTTGATCCACCCTATCTATGTATGAGTGGGAAGCTCAAGTTGAAAATTTGACATCTTGGTGAGATCGGTGTCAAACAAATTAAAAATTACGTTTGAAATTTCATTTCATCCAAGTGCAAGTATGAGATCTCAGGCTAGATGATGAAGATTTAAAACTTTGGTTCTAGATGCGATGGGGTGGCATAGTTGGGAAGGGGGAATTTTTTTTCTATCGATGATTGGAGGATTCCAGTTTTACTGTATGCGAGATTGAGTTGATCCATTTTCTGTTTGTGTACTTCTTGTTAGAAATGAATGAGTTGTATTGGGGAATGTGAAGGCATTAATTGCCTTGGAAGTTGAATAGTTTCACATCTTATAATATAATAAACTATTTGTGTTTATATATTAAGATGTGTACACCATGACAATTCATATAGACAAAGAGAGACATAAGCCATGACGGGTGGTGCAACGCACCACTCCGCGCGCGCGCTCGCGCCCGCGGCGTGGGCGAATGGGCGTTTGAGGCGTATTAGAGGCACCTAGCACTTTGCAGTTGGCTTGGTGTGGCTGTTCAGACCGAACAGTTTTTATTTCCGTCTGTTCAAATTCAAACGATCGCACCGCCTGGTAATGGGTCGCAACCTTTCCAATAGTCGGAACCATTCAAACATGTGCCTTTTACCGAATAGGCACCTCCCCGTGCCTATATATAGGCAGAACGAAATCGAAAACAATGCACTGAATTTTTTCTGCATTCCTTTCTCCTCCAAACTCTGTTCTTAAAATAATCTCTTGAGTTCGTCGTTGCTCTGCAATTGCCAGCGCAGCATTGCAGAGACCGGTTCATTTCATCTTGGATAACAGTTGCTCGTCATCCCTTCGGCGTCATTGAGGGAGCAATTCTGCTTCAAGGAAACAGTATACAGTGGACTCAGACAAATATAATCGGTATGCCTTTTACTGCTTATTTGTTAACCGCACAAGTACCACTCTTAACAATTTTGCGACGTACCTGTGACGGTTTGTTGTTGTTGCAATTTGCAACATAATTGTAACAGTTTCGTAACGCTTTTGTAATGTTACTGCTAGCAATTTGTGTATACAATTTAGTAACGCTTTCTGACGTTACTAAATAACAATTTCGTAACACTTTTCTTACGTTACGACTAACAATCTTGAAACATAATTTTCGTATTTTGTTTATCACTGATTGGAGTCACTGTATTTCAGACAATGGCTCAAGACAGCAATACATCGGCAGTCAAATCGGCCGTGGCTACCACTGAGAACATAACAATGGTTCCAACAACCACTGTCGCTTTTTCACATGGAGAGAGACCAAAAAAATTTGCTGGAGTAGGTTTCAAACGTTGGAACAGAAAATGCTGTTTTGCTTGACTACTTTTAACCTTGCGCAATTCCTCACTGAAGATGCTCCAAAAGTGGACGAACTAGAGACTGATGCAACCAAAGTTGAAGCACTCAACATATGAAACTATTCGGACTTCATATGCAAAAAGTACATATTAAATGGACTGGATAACTGTCTGTATAATGTGTATTGCACAGTGAAGACTTCGAAACAATTCTGGGCTTCCCTGGATAAAAAGTATAAGATGGAGAACGCTGGAATGAAAAAGTCCATTATCGGAAAGTTCCTTGATTTCAAAATGATAGATGCCAAAACCGTTATTAGTCAAATCCAGGAGTTGCAGGTAATAATACACGAAATCCATGATGAAGGGATGTCCTTGAGCGAATCATTTCAAGTGGCTGCTGCCATCGAAAAACTACCCCCATCATGGAAAGATTTCAAGAATTATCTAAAATATAAGCGCAAGGAAATGACTATGGAAGATTTTGTTATTCGACTTAGAATCGAAGATGACAACAGGAAATCGGAAAAGAAAACGACCAATGCAATAGTGGGAAAGGCAAATGTAGTCGAGGCTGAGAAAAACAACAAGCGAAAACGGGAATACAATCCAAACACAAAGAAACCAAAGAAGTTCAAAGGAAATTGTCACAACTGCGGAAAGAAAGGACATAAGGCCAACGAGTGCCGAGGTCCAAAGAAAAAGAAAGAACAAGCAAATATCACCGAATGCGAGAAACTCTCTGATGACATTTCTAAAATGAACCTGTATGCGGTGATTTCTGAATGCAACTTAATTGGCAACTCCAAAGAGTGGTTTGTGGACACTGGTGCCACAAGACATATCTGCGCCAATAAGTGGGCGTTCTCGAGCTATATACCCATGACACAAGAAGAACAACTGTTTATGGGGAATTCCTCCACATCAAAGGTTGAAGGAAAAGACAGAATTGTGCTAAAGATGACCTCTGGAAAAGAACTTACGCTGAATGATGTTTTACATGTCCAAGACATTCGAAAGAATTTGGTTTCTGATTCACTACTAAGCAAGAATGACTTCAAGTTAGTCTTTGTATCCGATAACTTTGTTTTATCAAAGAACGGAGTTTATGTTGGGAAATGATACGTGAGTGATGACTTGTTTAAAATGAATGTAATGACTGTTGTACCAAACGATTGTGGTAATAAAGCTAATTCTTTTGTTTATAACGCTGAATCCTCTAATATATGGCATGCCAGATTGGGCCATGTTAATTTTGATACATTATGAAAAATGATTAACTTAGACTTTATACCTAAGTTTTCAATAGATCAAAGTTATAAATGTGAAACTTGTGCTGAAGCAAAATTGACTAGACATTTCATCATGTTGAAAGAGAAACCAAACCTCTAGACTTAATACACACAGATGTATGTGACTTAAAAATGTGTCAAACTAGAGGAGGAAAAATGTACTTCATCACTTTCATTGATGACTGTACAAGGTACTGTTATGTGTATCTCCTTAGAAGCAAGAACGAGACATCGATATGTTTAAGCAGTATAAAGCAGAAGTTGAAAATCAACTCAACAAGAAAATAAAAGCTTTAAGAAGTGATAGAGGATGAGAATATGAATTTCCCTTTGAGGAATTCTGCGCCGAGCATGTTATTATACACCAAACTATAGTCCCGTATTCACCTCAATTCAACGGTATAGCCGAATGGAAAAATAGAACTCTTAAAGAAATGATGAATGCCTTACTAATTAGTTCTGGCTTGCCAGACAACTTCTGGGGAGAAGCTATTCTTTCTGCAAATCATATTTTAAAAAAAATACCATGAAAGAAAACATCTAAATCTTCCCACGAACTTTGGAAAAATAGACCACCATCCTACAAATACTTAAAAGTGTGGGGTGTCTTGCAAAAGTAGAGGTACCTAAACCAAAGAAGGTCAAAATTGGACAAAAACAATCGATTGTGTATTCATTGGATATGCACAAAACAGTGCAACTTATCGATTTTCGGTATACAAATCCGAAGTTGATGATATTCATGTAAATACCATCATTGAGTCGAAAAATGCTAGATTTTTCGAACATGTATACCCTTTAAAACATGGTACTGAAAATTATACTCAAAAAAGACCAAACGAAAATGAAAACTCTAATTCTCTTGAGGATGTTGAACCAAGGAGAAGCAAAAGGTCACGGACCTCAAGAACCTTTGGACCGGACTTCTACACATTTATGATAGAACACGATCCATTAACATACAAACAAGCTATGTCCTCCATCGACGTCCCTTACTGGAAGGAGGCCATTAACTCTGAGATCGAATCCATTATGGCTAACAATACATGGGAGTTAGTTGATTTACCTCGAGGATGCAAGACCTTAGGTAATAAATAGATATTTAAGAAGAAATTGAAAACTGATGGTTCAATAGACAAGTATAAAGCTCGTCTTGTAGTACAAGGATTCAGACAAAAAGAAGACCTGGATTATTTTGACACATACTCACTAGTAACTATGCTTATTGCAATCGCATCCATATTTGATTTGGAAATACATCAAATGGATGTAAAAACTGCATTTTTGAATGGTGAACTAGAAGAAGAAATATACATGAAGCAACCTGAAGGGTTTTTGAACCTAGGAAATAAGAATAGGGCATGCAAGTTAGTAAAATCACCTTATGGCCTTAAACAAGCTACAAAACAATGGCACGAGAAATTTGATGAAATTATGTTATCAAATGGATTCAAAATAAACAAATCAGATAAATGTGTTTATATAAAACATACAGATATTGGATATGTCATTGTTTGTCTTTATGTTGATGATTTATTGATTCTAGGTAATAATAAGGCCATAATAAGGTTAATAAAAAATATGTTATCCTCTAGATTCAACATGAAAGACCTAGGAATAGCTGATGTAATTTTGAGTGTCAAAATTTTGAAGACATCACAAGGATATGAATTATCTCAATCGTATTACATTGCCAAAAAACTTGAAAGGTTCAAACAACATAATATAACTATTGCAAAATCACCAGTAGATATGAATCAAAATTGGGTAAAGAACACCGGTGATGGTATCTATCAGCTTGAATACTCTCGTATACTAGGAAGTATCATGTATGTCATGAACTGCACTAGGCCAGATATCGCATATGCTGTAAGTAAGCTGAGTAGGTATACCAGCAATCCTGGTAAAAATCATTGAAAAGCGATAATCAGAGTTCTAGGATATCCAAGGTATACACAGAACTATGGATTATACTATACTAAATATCCTTCAGTAGTGGAAGGATACAGTGATGCAAATTGAATAACTGGTTCAAATGACACAAAATCCACAAGTGGATAGGTGTTCACATTAGGAAATGGAGCAGTTTCATGGAAATCATCCAAACAGACTTGCATAGCAAGGTCAACAATGAAATTAGAATTTATTGTCTCGAAGTTTTTTGGAAGATTCCGAATTGGAACAATCCCGTGCCTCAAATATGTATACATTGTGATAATTAATTAGCTATTGGAAGAGCTAATAGTACACTATACAACGGTAAATCTAGGCATATTCGTCGTAGACATAAAACCGTAAGACAACTTCTCTTTAATGGAGTTATCACTATAAACTATGTAAGGTCAAAAGATAACATTGCGGATCCACTAACAAAAGGCTTGCCTAGAGAGAAAGTTCAAATCTTGTCGACGGGAATGAGGTTAAGGCCCATAAACTAAAAGTTTATCTAAAATGGAAACCCTACCTAGTTGACTGGAAATCTCAAGATCTAGGTTTAAAGGAACAACTAAGTTTATGATAAACTTAATGGCACTGGCATACACTCAAACCATTCCTATGATAAGTCAGTGCATTACTCACTGGAGAATATGATAAGTTTTTGATACTTTTAATGATGTCTGTACTTGGTAATACTAAAGAACCAAGTAGGAAATTACAAATATCCTTTACATAATCACCTACAAGAGTGCGAAGCCTACAAGAGTGCGAAGGTGCCGCTTCAAGGAGAATTGTGAGACCAAACTCTCTAAGCACTCATGAGACCAAGCTGGTGTTCGTGGCAAAAACGAATACAAACAGAGAACCAAGGAAGGTAAGAAACACTTATTGTGTGTTGTCTATTTTGGATTTACACAAAAAGGCTTACAGTTCAAAGACAACCTAGTCTACTGATTCGCCAGTAAGTCAAAAGGATAAACACTAGGGAAGTTCAAGGCTTACGTGCTACTTTAACCGATACGATAAATGTTTTGCATAATTTTAAGAACAAATTGAACAAATACTCATTCATGTGGGGGATTGTTAGAAATGAATGAGTTGTATTGGGGAATGTGAAGGCATTAATTGCCTTGGAAGTTGAATAGTCCCACATCGAATATAATAAACTATTTGTGTTTATATACTAAAATGTGGACATTATGACAATTCATATAGACAAAAAGAGACACAAGCAATGACGGGTGGTTCAACGCACCACCCAGCACATGCGCGCGCCTGCTCCCGCACCCGCGGCATGTGCAAACGAAATCAGAAACAATGCACTGAATTTTTTCTGCATTCCTTTCTTCTCCAAACTCTGTTCTTAAAATAATCTCTTGAGTTCGTCGTTGCTCTACAATTGCCAGCGCAACATTGCAGAGATCGGTCCGTTTCATCTTGGAAAACAGTTGCTTGTCATCCCTTCAGCGTCATTGAGGGAGCAATTCTGCTTCAAGGAAACAGTTTACACTGGACTCGGACAAATATAATCGGTACGCCTTTTACAACTTATTTGTTAACCGTACAAGTACTACTCTTAACAATTCTGCGATGTACCTGTGATGGTTTGTTGTTGTTGTAATTTGCAACATAATTGTAATAGTTTCGTAACGCTTTTGTAACGTTACTGCTAGCAATTTGTGTATATAGTTTAGTAACGCTTTTCTGACGTTACGAAATAACAAGTTCGTAACACTTTTCTTACGTTACGACCAACACTTCTAACACCGATAGCCTTGCTTGTTGAAGCTTGTTGGCAAAGTGCAATAGATGATTGTCATTATGAAGTTTGTTGGAGAAAGTAACCTATTATCTTGGTTGGGATAGATTATTGGGTCAAGGTGGAGTTGATATAGGTTCGTTATTGGTGATGATATATTGTATCACTGAAATGTTGAAATATGTGGCAAATCGAAGATGAGTTCATATGCTATTCAACTTAGAAAACAGTTTGCATCAGAGGTCGTATAAAGAAAACATTGTCGAAATAGTGAATGGTGCATAAGAGGCAAAGTTGGAGACAATGAAAAAGGAGCTTTAAGAACTCCACCAGTCGGCATATGGAGATGCACCGGTCCATCAGTTTGCATTCATTGGAGACATGGAGCTCTGTTTGATCGATCGGCCAAAGCCCGCCGGTTGTTCGCTTCAAGCTCATAGATCAATCAATGGAGCTATTAAATTGATGAATGTCCCATCGACGACCGATAATGTCTCATTGTTGGAGTTAGATATAGTGTTGTGTGTAATAAGTCAACACATGTGTCCTATTTATGTGTTAGAAATATCTCATACCATTAAGTACTTCGGACTTGGTTGTCGGCAAAGCCGCAATAACATTTTCATCCAGACATGAGTTCGGAAGTTTTGGATAGATCGTAGCTTTAAATTTTCAAGCGACGAGTTTCCAGATCCAAAATTTGGCGTCGACAAGTGTTCAAGCAGTAGGCGAGGCATGACATCTACAACATCATCCACACAATTCCAGATCTGGTGACGTAACTCCATGCACAACAAGAGCAAAGACAAATATCCGACTGCTTCGTGAATCACTGACATCCACTTGAGCACTCTGAGACGTCGATTCATCACTACCACATTCAGTTTCATCAAAATTCAATTTCAACATCACAACTACAAATCTCACAACACACAACAGGTGGCAGCACTGTCCTTGATTAAATTCGGCAAGCCATCGAAAGTTAGATCTTCAGATCTCAAGGCAAAATCGCATGCGGCTCTTTTGTTGCCGTTGGCAAATCACACGAGCAACAAAAGCGATTCCAGATTCGGTATTCTAGCCTTCGGCAGCTTTCCAGAACGACAGTGGGTAATGCGATTTTCTTTTGTTGAGGAAGAGATTTTTGGATGCACGAATTTTTGAAGAAGAGGAGTCAAGTTTTTATTTTTATTTTTTTGGGCTAAAAAAAATCTCCGACATCACAAAATAAAATTCATATTGCATCACTACCAATAAACCAAAATTTTCTGACATGAATTATGATTATCAACCTCGCTCTGATACCATGTTAGAATTTAGTAGAGAAAAGAACAACATTGTTTTTATTAACTCGATAGAACGATTACATACGATAAGCTTTAAATAAGAAAAAAATATCCTACTACTTCCCAAACTCAAGACACTATAGTCGCAAAACCTTCTAACACATAAGTAGGACACATGTGTTGACTTATTACACACAACACTATATCTAATTCCAACACCCTCCCTTAAATCGAATATGTTTCGAATATTCAATTTACAACTCATAAAATGCTAACTTATAATGAACCGCGGTTTTCAATTTCTTAATCGTCTTGCATAGAAGACTCTGTCACAACTTTCATCTCTATCTGGTTGAGCGTGCTCAACTGTTTCACGTTGATTGGTTCTTCACTCATTAACCATCAACAAATACTCTTGGTTTTTTTAACGGACCCACAGACCTTTGTTTATAGAGTCATCTCTTGATACTGTTGTATCAGTTATCTATCCAATAAGTTAGAGCTGCCGCTCATTACTATTACTATTGGATGACAAGAAACCAGATCCACTTCACTTATAGATTTGTCTACTTCACCCAGACATTTCATCAAACAAGTTTCAAACGCTATATGCATGCCAAAGCTTACAATCAAGGTTCAACACACCGTCTTCTTCATCTACATATGCACATCACTTTCAAGAAACACAAACTCACCAACTCACTAAGATAGCCATAAAACCATTTCTAACACATAAATAGGACATGTGTTGACTTATTACACACAACACTATATCTAACTCCAACAGTCATTTGACCATTCATGGCTCTAACTTGATGTGTTTGTTAGACTTTATTGGTTTTGGACTATTGAGTTTTACAATATTCAATGGTGAGGTTTTTTGTTGTTATCATCTAGCGGGCGGGACTTAATTAGGTTGATATAAAACCTAATTCATATCTTCAAGGTTTAATTCATTATAAGACATTGTAAATAATTTCCAAGTTAGTCTCTATCAAAATTTTGTAATCAATCTCAAGTAATAAAACGTAATTTCTTCAAAGTGAGTGTACACTATCACACTGATAAAGAGATAACTAAATCTCTGTATTATTTGCCATTAAGTTGTTTTTATTGTTTGTCGTCTGTGATTGTTTTGGGTTGTGATACTTATCAATTGGGATTTGTTGGAGAATGTCTGCTGTGTTTGCTTGTTTGTTTCAACGCACCTATGGGATCCTTGTTTCCGGTGTGTAGGATTGTTTGTTTCAACCCGCCTTTAAATACATGTGATTGGTTTTGCAAGAGAGATCATTTTACTTAAGACTACCAGTTAATTAAGACATTTGACTAGTATTTCACATATGTCTAGTGTTCTTTTTCTTCTCTCTCTTTGTATACATACTATGTGCGTGCGCGGGGACTAAATTCTTTATGGTTCCAGATCTAGATTTTTTTAATTTAGTAATAGCATTTGAGTGTAAAAAATTTAATCCGACACCATTGACACTGTTAACATTTTTTTCCAGGTTAATTACGTTGTTTTCTTTCCTGGGTATTCTATCCATACTATCCCGTACATGTGTACCCTGGTTTCTAAAGTTAATGACCAGTCTTTCATCTCAGGTAATTATCACTGACATCGATTTAGTTGGAGCTTCCTTTTTTTTTTTTTGGGTATGGCATAGTTTATACACTGTCTTATATGTTAGGAAATAATAGCTGTGATAATATGACCACCTTGTTCTTTTTTCAGACAAATGAACTCTACCAGTTGGCTGTTGTTGCATTCTGTTTATTAGTTGCTTGGGTATGTACCTCTAACTCTCTTCTAACTTGCATGCTTATGCTCTCAAATTTTGTTTTCTTTAGAGGCAGTTTATAGGTGATCCAGAATTACACAAAATAGCTCTAAGTATCACAAGAAAACTTAATGTCGGGCCCTATTTGTAAAACAAACATTCATCTGTCAGGCTATAGAATGCATGTAAATCTGCGATATTTGTAAAGCTCTCCCCCCGATGCCCTTCCTGATCAGAACGTTCTCTGTTTCTACTGGATGAAATTTCTGTTATGGTGGATTTCGATCGAGACCGCTCAAACACAAATCCCCAAACGCACGTGGAAAAGCTAGACCGTGATAGATAGTGCAAAACAACCAAACACTTGAAGAATTCAATGACACCAATACAAACACGATCACAATAACACCACAAGCAATATATGATAAGCAATAACGAAAACAGTAAATCACACACCGATTTATAGTGGTTTCACTAACGTCGCATTAGTGTACATCCACTTTGAGAGAGATCTTTTATTATCACCAAATGAGAAGAGTACAAGAGATTGATTACAATATCTATTCAATAAGATAATCTGTTTAAGGAGATTAGAATTGAAGAAATAGAGTTTTGCCTAAAACCCTAATTAATGGAGGACTAAACCCTTGAATAGAAAATGACCAGCTTGCTTCCTTCTAAACCTGAATAGAGAATTTATACTCAAGGAGAAAACAGAGGCGAAAGATCACTTTGCCCCTTCAACAAATCACAATGACTCGGCCCAGAAAAACAAGAAAACGCCGCTCCAGACGTCTGGTTTCAGATCTCAGACGTCTGAGATCTGGTTTTGGTTTGCAAACACAGGCTGAACCAGACATCTGGCCTCAGACAACAGACGTCTGAGGCCAGGTTCTGTTTGACACAGGCAGAACCAGACGTCTGGCCAGAGGGACCAGACGTCTGGGAGATGTTTCTGGCATCTGCCTGAACCTCGTCAGACGTCTGGCCCTCTCAGCCAGATGTCTGACCTACAGCAGAACCTTAGCATTATCCCTCCTAACTTCTTCCTCCGGACTCCGATTTGCGAACCGTCTTCTCCGACACGAAGCTACATTCCTCCTCTTCAATTCTCCATCATATAGTGTCACAAAATTTTAACACTCCACCTTGACACTATATCCATCTCCAACACCAATGGTACCATACCATCAACAACCGATAGCTCCAACTACCAACACTTCTACCTTCAACCAAACATGAATGTTTCCCCAACGGGTTCTGGCAAAGCCGCCCCCCATTGCACTCCATCAACGAGTTCAGGCACAAAGCCCCCACCCGCTAACGAAATGTTGAAAACATCCAACACCGTCTCACCAAAGACAAGAGCACTAGGAGTGTACACTAGCACTACACCAAGAAGATAAAACGACAATCTCATATCAATACTCTTCATCATCTACACAAGTATCTCTCTCAACCGTGCCACCCCATGGCACCTAACATTTCTCCAAGCGAATCAAGTCCGAGCAATGCTCGAACTTCCCAACCGGCAATGCCTTAGTGAACATATCCGCCGCGTTCTCCTTTGTGTGCACCTTTCGAAGATATACCTGCTTATCCTCATCCATGGCTACCAAGAATGACTCCCTCACTTCTATATGCTTAGTCCGTGAGCTAAACGCCAAATTCTCCGCCAAGTGAATAGCACTTTGGCTATCACATTGAACATCAATGCTATCGTGTTCAATCCTCAAGTCACACAACAATCGCTTCAAATAGAGTGCTTCCTTCGCCGCCTCTACCGCGGCTATCAACTCCGCCTCCGTAGTGGATAAAGCTACTACGGTTTGCAATCTCGATCTCCAACTTATGGTCGTACCACCAAGTGTGAAGACATAACCGGAAGTTGACTTTCTCCTATCTCTATCACCGGCGTAGTCCGAATCACAATAACCAATTAAGTTGCAACTCCTTTTCCCACTACCGCAAAAAACAAGACCATGAGATGACGTACCCCTAAGGTATCTCAATATAAGCTTCATGGCTTCCCAATGCGATTCTCCCGGATTAGACATAAAACGACTAACCACCCCGACGGCATTTGCTATATCGGGCCTTGTACACACCATAGCGTACATCAAGCTTCCAATCGCACTTGCATATGGCACCTTTGCCATATAAGCCTTGTCTTTCTCCAAGATAGGTGATCCTTTACTCGAAAGCTTCACATGCAAAGGTAAAGGTGTATTTGACACCTTTGCATTCTCCATGCTAAACCGGCAAAGCACTTTCTTTATGTACTCCTTTTGAGTCAATTTCAACTCAAAATGCTTTCGATCCCTTTCTATTTCCATGCCCAATATCCTCTTTGCTTCTCCAAGGTCCTTCATTTCGAATTTCGACTTTAATTGCAATTTCAACTCGTTGATTTCATTCTTGTCCTTCGAAGCAATGAGCATGTCATCCACATACAAGAGTAAATACACCCAACAATCATTTTCCAACTTCTTGAAATACACACAAGCATCCTTGACGCTTCTATTGAAACCATTTTCAAGCATAAAATGATCAAATCTCTTGTACCATTGTCTAGGTGATTGCTTCAACCCATATAGTGATTTCTTCAACTTGCACACCATATTTGACTTACCATTTACAACAAAACCTTGCGGTTGCTCGATGTAAATGTCTTCATCCAAGTCACCATGCAAGAAGGCGGTCTTCACATCAAGTTGCTCCAACTCCAAATCATGAACAACAACTATAGCAAGTAATATCCGGATAGAAGTATGGCGCACAACCGGTGCGAATATCTCATCATACTCATTACCCTTCCTTTGTGCAAACCCCTTAGCCACTAGCCTAGCTTTGTATCTTCCATCGTCCTTCACCTTGTATATCCATTTGCATCCAATAGCACGGTTTCCTTTAGGAAGTGGAATCAAATCCCAAGTTTGATTCTTCAACAATGATTGCATCTCTTCCTCCATGGCACAAATCCATTTCGAGCTATCACTCGACCTCATGACGTCATCAAGGTCCAAAGGCTCATCTTGGACTACATGAAGTGCATAGTCCAACTTATCACAAAAGCTAAGATAGTTCCAATCACCATATCTTTCGAGTGGTCTTATGGGACGACGACCAACCCGAGTAGCAATATTTTCACCCAAACTCCTTTCGGCTCCACCTTGAACCGAAACTTCTCTAGGCTCGTGTACATCACCAACACTACTAGAGACACCACGTGGACTTTGTGATGTAACATCAACCGTATTTTCTTCACAAGCATCTTCAACTACTCTACCTCTACCACTTGGACGAAATGGTGGAATAATTTCCTTCTCCTTCGATTCATCACGAACCAAGACCGGAATATCCGATGAGCTCTCATTCTCCTTGAACAATGCCGACTCATCAAAAGTAACATGACGAGAGTTTGTCACCTTCTTCGTTTCCGGATTCCAAATCCGATAGCCTTTCACTCCATCCGTATAGCCTAGCAAAACCCTCTTGAAAGCTCTTGGTTCAAGCTTATCATTACCCGGATCATGCACATAAACCGGACTTCCAAAGACACGAAGATAGCTCAAGTCAATACTCTTACCCTTCCACACTTCCTCCGGAATTTTGTTATCAATAGCCGAGCACGGAATTCTATTAATGATATGCACCGCGGTTGACAAAGCTTCGGCCCAAAATCCCTTAGACTAACCCGATGTCAATCTCAAGCATCGAGGTTTCTCTAGTAGAGTACGATTCATCCTCTCCGCAACTCCATTTGATTGCGGATCTCCTGGTGTAGTAAAATGTCTCCGAATCCCATGATGCTTGCAAAACTCTAAGAATTCTCCGGAAACATACTCCCCGCCATTGTCGGACCTAAGAACCTTCAAGGACTTACCACTCTCATTCTCAACAAGAGCCTTCCATGCTTTGAACTTTGCAAATGCCTCCGACTTAGCCTTCATTACATACACCCAAACCTTCCAAGAAAAATCATCTATAAAGGAAATATAATATCTTGCTCCTCCCAAAGAAGCTACCGGTGCCGGTCCCCATACATCCGTGTGCACATACTCAAGAACATTTCTTGAATCATGTTTTCCTTCACCGAATGATACTTTTGTTTGCTTCCCCAAGACACTCTTCGCAAAACTCCAATTTGTTGAAACTCTCACCATCGATCATCTCTCTTTTCCGAAGAATCTCCAAACTCCTCTCCGAGCTATGACCCAACCTCAAATGCCACAACTTTGTCGCATCCAAACCACGAGAACTATCAACACCTACACAAGTTTCACCTTCTACGCTCTCACCACGAAGCAAATAAACGCCATGAGCCCTAGCACCTTTCATGACCACAAGTGCCCCTTTCGAAACCCGTAAGCAATCACTCTCAATAGTGATCTTACAACCAAGAGAATCCAATTGCCCCAAATAAATAAGAGACTTCCGAAGTCCCGAAACATAGCGTACATTAGTGAGAGTACGAACCACTCCATCAAACATTCGAATTTGCACGGAACCAATGCCTTGAGACCTACACATAGCACCATTTCCCATAATAATTGAATTTCCCTCTTTAGCAACAAGAGAAGAAAAACAATTTCTATTAGGCGTCATATGATACGACGCCCCCGAGTCGAGCACCCACTCACTACCGGAAACATCCGATGCTACCGCCGTCAACACATCTACGTCTTCCTCACCAACTCCACTCTCCACCGCTATAGATGAAGATGCTACTTCCTTTTTACCCTTCTCCTTGTCCGGACATTCATTTCTTCAATGACCGTGTTTCTTACAAATATAGCACTTGCCTTTCCTTTCCTTTGATTTTCCTCTCCAACCGGGATTCCTTGATTTAGAACGCCCCCGGTTGTCCTTCTTCACATATCTTTCCTTCTCCACAAACAAACCTTGACCATTTCCGGCACTACTACCACCAACACTCAACTCCTTCATTTGATCTCTCAATTCCTCACTAAGAAGACCCGTCTTGACATCATCTAACGTCAATGTATCCCGGCTATAGATCAAGCTATTTGAGAAACCCGTATAACGGTCCGGCAACGAACATAACAATATCATCGCCTTTTGCTCTTCCTCAATCTTCAAATCTACTGCCTTCATCTTCATAAGCAAATCATCAAACACATTCAAATGTGCCTTCAGCGAAGTTCCTTCTTTCATCTTATAGGTGAAAAACGTTCGCAATAAGATCAAACGATTAGTTAGAGACTTCTTCATATATAACTCCTCCAACTTGTCTCAAATTCCCTTAGCGGTGGTCTCACCACTAATTTTGGAGATCACATTCTCTCCCATTGCAAGTTGAAGTGTAGTAAATGTCCACTCTTCCATTTCCTCTCTCTCGACATCCGAGATGTCCGCCGGCAACAAATGAGTATCAAACACCACTCGATGTACCCGATTCCTCCTTAGAACCGCTTTCATCTTCCATTGCCATTTTTCAAAATCATTATCGTCATTCCACTTGTCGATAACCAATTGCGATCCCGATGCCACATACGACTCACGTACATACGACGCTATACTACTTGGACCAACCATTGAATTTTCAGAGGTTTCCGTTTCCGGCATTTCAACAACCACCTACCAACTCCATAGCTCTGATACCAAATGTTATGGTGGATTTCGATCGAGACCGCTCAAACACAAATCCCCAAACGCACGCGGAAAAGCTAGACCGTGATAGATAGTGCAAAACAACCAAACACTTGAAGAATTCAATGACACCAATACAAACACGATCACAATAACACCACAAGCAATATATGATAAGCAATAACGAAAACAGTAAATCACACACTGATTTATAGTGGTTCCACTAACGTCGCGTTAGTGTACATCCACTTTGAGAGAGATTTTTTATTATCACCAAATGAGAAGAGTACAAGAGATTGATTACAATATCTATTCAATAAGATAATCTGTTTGAGGAGATTAGAATTGAAGAAATAGAGTTTTGCCTAAAACCCTAATTAATGGAGGACTAAACCCTTGAATAGAAAATGACCAGCTTGCTTCCTTCTAAACCTGAATAGAGAATTTATACTCATGGAGAAAACAGAGGCGAAAGACCACTTTGCCCCTTCAACAAATCACAATGACTTGGCCCAGAAAAACAAGAAAACGCCGATCCAGACGTCTGGTTTCAGATCTCAGACGTCTGAGATCTGGTTCTGGTTTGCAAACACAGGCTGAACCAGACGTCTGGCCTCAGACAACAGACGTCTGAGGCCAGGTTCTGTTTGACACAGGCAGAACCAGACGTCTGGCCAGAGGGACCAGACGTCTGGGAGATGTTTCTGGCATCTGCCTGAACCTCGTCAGACGTCTGGCCCTCTCAACCAGACGTCTGACCTACAGCAGAACCTTAGCATTATCCCTCCTAACTTCTTCCTCCGGACTCCGATTTGCGAACCGTCTTCTCCGACACGAAGCTACATTCCTCCTCTTCAATTCTCCATCATATAGTGCCACAAAATTTTAACAATTTCAACAGAAACAATCTTAACAACCTCGCCTTTGTACATCTGCTGATATACTAAAATTATTTCCTTATAGTTCTTTGTTTTGTTCAATGGTATGTAAGCACACTCAAACGCAAGTGGAAATGAGTCTCAGTACCTGTTTTTATTGCAAAAATACCATAAGAAAAATATATTGCATACTCATTATAAATGAGAAGGGTCATAATACATGTGAGCAATGACTTATGGTATGCTGGTTGAGTTGGAAAATATACTAGTAAACTAGAAAACTTTTAAGAGGCATATGAGGTCTCGCGTAAAAATGCATAGGAGACTCTTTGGTAGTGGGAAGAGAGTTGCAAGGGAAATTTTGTAGAAAAACCTGCATCAAGCAGCAATTACTCAAAAAAAAAGGAAAAAGAAAAAAGAGAGACACGGTGGTCCATCAACAAAGAGGAAACTTGCCAACAAGTGGAGCTTAACAAAAGACTCTACACCTATTGCTTGCTCCATAACGGCCATTCCGTTTTCTATTAGCATCCTCCTTTGGAAGATAGGAAAGCGAGCGCTCCACCTGCACAGCGCCGACAAGCGCTAGCAGCTCCACATAGACAAGCTCGACATAGCAAGAGGAAGGGGAAGAAAGAACAAAGGAAGAAGAAGAAATAAAGGAAGAAGGAGAGGAAGAAGGAAATGAGGACTCCAGTGTGGAGTCTACCGGGAAATGCAGAAGAAGATTTCGAGTTTGAAATCTCAATTCCTCAATACAAATATTTTCCTTTCCTTCCTTTTCCTTTGATTCTTCCTCCTCCTCTTCTTCTACCTCTTCTCTTGCTCTGGCAGAGTTTGTTTACATGGAGCTGCTGGCGCACATCCACATTTTGTAGATGAAGCGCTCACTCTCCTATCTTCCGAGGGAGGACGCTCATAGAAGATGGAACGATCGTTATCGATAGGTGTAGTTAATATTAAAAAAGACAAAAGGAGAGCAGCATCAATCTTGGAACTTGAAGCATCGAAAAAATGAGTGCTACATTTTGTGGTAAGAAACTACACGGTGGAAGAGAGTAAGCTTACAGAAGGTCAACATATAATTGTAATAAATATGAAGAGTAGTATTTTAGCATTCTATGCAATACAACAAGCATATCCTAGCAAAGAAGATGTCGGTAAAGTAACTTTAATGTTGTTTATAATGGATGAGTCAAAGTTAGACTTGCATCCATGTCGAATCGAAAAACCATCAATTATAAAGACGATTGAATCATTGATTATGATTATCTCACCATATGACCAGTGATAAAAAATGCTCGGGTACATGTCTGATTTTAAATATGGATGGAATGTGGTCATAGCAAATAATCCGATCATTGCTAACACATATTGGGAAGACAATGTTTGCTCTCCAATTCAATGTTCGTCAAGGTAGTTGCAGAACGTCTACCAAGTTTTTGGTATAAAATAGAACTTTTATCTATTTCACAACTGACATCTACATAAAATTATTTTTTTCAGTTTGTGGCCAACATACATCAATTTGTATTGCAACTCGAGAACCACGACAACCAATTATGGTAAACAGTATTTGGTTAAAACTGAATTAACCAATCAAACTAGCTTATTCCAATCGATTCAGTTTTGTTACTACGTCAAACCGATTTATATTTGGTTTGCAAAATAATTTTATTTGTCTATTAACCGGATTAACTAAACTTTTATTATATCAACAAAATTTGTTATGTTATTTTCAATGATAACAAGAGTGGTATTTAATTCAAGTAGAACACTCATAAAAAATTGATATGTTGTAATAACTGTCGAATTTTGTTTAGTAATCAAAATATGATTTTTATATAAGAAGTAGATTGATGTTGCTTATAAAAATAAAAACCAATAAAAACTCCATAATTATAAAATGTTTTTCATTGAATAAATCGAACTTTAGAATCATAACGTATTTTAATTTCATTGGTTTATTTTTTAGTTCAGTTAAACCAAAGATTAAATTAATTGATTGAATTTGGTTTGGTTCGGTTCGGTTTTAATTTTTCCCGATTCTAATCCAGTTTGACAAATTTTACCTGAAAATCGACCGACTCAATAAAACACCCACCCTTAATGTCAGCTGAATCTACATTTGTAGATGAAACTTATAGAAATGAAACAACATACTTATGATAGAAATGGGCATGTAGGCTATGACATTGTATGTGTTTGAAGTCGATTTGGCAAGACAAATGCACTACCATACAATGAGTCAGATTTCAAATCCAATAAGCCTAATCGATGATTTTTCAAAGTAAGTCTGTCTACTTTCTGTTGGATATTTTCAAAAGTCATGGGTTTTGATTATGTTTTTGAAGGAAGAAAGAAATAGAAGGGGCTTGTTCCCACGTTATAGAAACTAGTCTTATATTTGTTTAAATATATGATTCTTAGTAGAAGGTTGGACCTTCTAGGCATCCGAATGTTTTCTCTTGATTTGAAGAGAGAGGTCGTGCATCTTAACACACCTGCGCCGCCATTGCCGACTGGATGTGGGTCTAGATTATATTTCTGGACATAGGGAAATGTGATTGTTGCAGGCCAATGGACGCATCTTTTGAATATAGGCGGAAAAATCCAACGGATGTGACCGTTAGATGCATCCTTTCACTGCCTACAAAGTCATGGTCCATTTTGTTCCAGAGTTACGAATTTTTCTTCTTCTTCTTTATTTCTATACCCTTACATTTTGCATCACCAACCTCTGAATAAAAGAGTGCTCTTGATCAGATCAATGTAGTACAAATTTTAAATCTGATTACATTGTTAAATGGTTTCATTGAATCCTGAAGTCTATAATTCAATAATGTACTAAGAGGGTTGAGTTATCGGCTAACAAAAATTTCATAAAGATCATTGAAGTGAGAAGTACAATACGCATCATCATCATACTCGAACCACCAAATATTTCCTATAATTATTAGATAATAATTCAACTATGGAAGGTTCGAGCAACATCAATGCCTTGCAAGTCACACCTTACTTGATTGGAGCTGTTTGATTGAGATAATTTCACTCGATGACAAAAGACCATAAAATTCTTTCCGTTTACCGTCAAATTATCTACATACTAGAAGATGACTTGACGAAAATACTTGAAGAAACTCCTATAGATGATGATGATGCGTTTAAGAAGAAACATGCAAAGTGGAAGGAAGATGACTTTTTGTGTAGAGGGCACATTTTGAATGCACCATCTACTTCTGTCTACAATCAAAATCGATGCTTGAAAACAACAAAAGCATTGTGGACGGCACATGAAAACAAATATTGTATTGGATGCAAGGAACAAGAATTAGTCCATTATTGGACAAGTTAGCGAAATATTACATTATAATAAATCAACTCAAAGATGTCAAGATTGATCTTCCTGAATCATTCATAGTTGGAGCCATAATTTCTAGACTTCCACATTCTTGGAATGACTATAAAAATATTGAAGCATGCAGAATTAGATTACGATTTAAAGAGTTTACAACGTCACATTCGCATAGAAGAGGACTCTTGTAAACATAACTAAATGGTAGTTCACAAACTAAGTTTCATTTTAATTTCTAAGACTAATAATTTTAAAATAACAAATATGTTAAAGCCTAAGAATTATACAACGTTTAAGAAGAAATGTTATCCCAAGAAAGATAGATGAAAGACGCTCCTTATTTTTGTGACAAGCCGACCACTATGCTTATGACTGCCATTTACGAAAGGAACAACTGAAAGCGAATGTGGTTGAAGACCATAGTTGTCAAGGCGAAAAAGCCCCAAAAAGCCTTAGGCTCTCGCCTAGTGCTTTTTTGCGCCTAAGGCTTTTTTGGGCGCTTTGAGCATCATTTTTCTGTTTTTCAGCAAAGAAAATACCTGCACTTAGAAAATGCACTAAAACTCAATTTTTGACTTCAAAAAATTGCATACAAATACAATATTGAAAATAAAACATCATGCGATTATCATAAATCAAACTAAGAAAGCACAAAGTCATTCAAATTCAAAGTCGAGCAGCTGTGGCAAAAGTCGTGCGGCGGCAATGATTTTGAATTTAGGGTTTTTGTTTTGTTTGAGAACGATGTATTTTATGTTCGATACTGAAGCAAGGTTGAATGAACACTTTTTTTTGTTTGCGGTTGGATTTTGGAATGCAATTGGGTTCCATATTGAACCAAATGCTAAAATTTTATTTTCTCCTCAATAATGCTGCACAAGACGCGCTTTTTTAGCGCTTCACAAGTCGAGCGCTTTGGCGCCTTTGGGGGCTTTTTTAGCGCCTTAAGCATTGTCGATGCTTTGAAAGGTAATAAAGCCGCAGGCTGGCGCCTAGGGCTTTTTGGTGCTTAGGCGCGCCTAGGCGATGACTTTAATAACTATGTGGAAGACTCACTTGTTGCGCAAGAACCAAACTCCGTTGCTGGCATAGAAAATGATTGGTGGCTTGATATCAGAGCAACTATTCATACGAGAGTTACGGCACGCGCTTCGCGCGTGATAAAGAATGTTGAATTGTTTTTCTACAAATTGTATTTATTTAATACGTTCAAAAGAAAATGATTTTCAGATATATTTAGTTATATTTTTGTATTGAATCATACGTAGATAATTTAAAATTTTATTTTTAAGTTGCAATATCTAATTTCCTGTGAGTTTAAATTTTTATTTATATTATTAATTAGTAAAAAATAAATTTGTAAAGTAGTTTATTTGCTAGATCTTAATTGCCCTAATTTTAAGCGATGCTAAATTTTAATAATATATGTAGAGAGATATTTTTGGTATTTCATGTTGATATCAAAAAAGTGTGACAGCAAATATATTACAACTATTAATAAAGAATTATATATAAAAAACAATTTTGGAAGTTCGCGGTCGGACCAAAAGTTTGCACTTCCAAACCAACTATTATTAAAGATATGCAATGGTCGTAGTCTCTACAGGACATACGAAGAAGTTAGCAGAGAAGACATTCAAATTACCGGGGTAAATTATATTTGCAGCGAAGTAATTGGAAAAAGAACTATAGAACTTCCATTCATCTCTGGAAAGGTTTTACTTTAGTTAATGTATTTCATGTACCTGGTATTTGTAAGAATCTTATCTCTGGATACCTTGTTAATAAAGAAGGATTCAAGATGGTGCATAAGTCCGACAAGTTAGTGTTATCCAAAAACGATAGGTTCATTGTGCATGCATATTTTCTACTTTTAGGTTTATTCTTAGAATAAAGAGAAAAGGATCTCTAAGATCTGAAATCTCCCTGCTGATTTTATGTGATCAATTTCCTTCTAAATCCTTGATTTTAATGGATTATTTTATCATGTAATGAAGGAGAATTAGTGGTAGATTTTCTGTCAAATTTCTTCTATAAATTATGTACACTAGTCTAGTCTAAATTAAGGAAAAAGATTGTTTTTTCATTAGTTTTCCCTCTCTATTTTCTTCAATATATATATATATATATATATATGCACGCGTGTGTGTGAGATATGAGTATTTAGATGGTAGTACATAGTTGTACTACAAGTCTTATGTAGTATACACTATATCACAAGTCAACATATGTCAAGTGGTTCGAATCATGCACTACGTAGAAATCGAACTCGTGGCCTCTTGAAACAAAGTTTGAGTGTCTAACCACGGGGACAGTGGTGCTGGACTTCTGCTTATATTGTTAATTCTATTAATTTATGATATGCTAGGTTATGACATGTTAACTATGGTTCTCTTAACATGAATAAGTTATGATTAATTTCTGATTGCAATTTTGTAATCTATCTCTAATTGTGAAATATATGTTTAAGAAAAAATACATACAAAATTTTCAAAATCTATATACCGAAAATTTAGCTTGCTTGATTTAGTATACAGTAATGTTGGTAACTTAAAAGCTCATACAACTTATGATATTATGTCACATTTATTGATGATTATTCTAGATATGTTTATGTTTATTTAATGTGAAAAATAAAGATAAAGGTGTTGATAAGTTTAAAATTTATAAGACAGTAGTGGAAATGCAAGCATGACTTAAAATAAAAGTGTTGCATTCTGATCGTGGCGATGAACATTTTTTAAATGATTTCACATTATTTTGTAAACAAAACAGTTTAATTCATCAATGCACTGCTCCGTATGCGTTGGATCATAGGTTTTGATTGCTAGCACGAAACAACAATTCACGAATCTACGACTACGACAACATCCGGACTCAACGACTCAAAGTATGGTTCGTATAATTATATATTTTAACAAGAGTCATCAAATGTGTATATAGAGTCTAGTTTAGTGTTTTGTTAAAATCTTTCCTCAAGAATCATCATTCACATTCAAATAAACTTGCATGCATATTTTAATCGAATTCAAAATACACACACATTCTTTAATGTACTGAATTGCACTATTCAATCGACTGAGCAGGTATATTCAGTCGACTGAATTAGTAGTTATATTTTTATATAACACGAACCAGTCGACTAAACACACCTCGTCAGTCGACTGAGTCTGTGCATGAAACTTGTGTACTTTTTGAATTCAGTCGACTGACGTTGCACTTTCAGTCGACTGAATCCTGCAACATTCAAAAATTTGAAAAGACACTTCCCTATCTGAAATGTTATCTTCCTTCTGAAGTGTTGCATCCTTTAGCTTTCCATAGAGAACTTTTACCAGAAGTCGTAACTTCTCATACACTATAAAAGCACTCAAGTTTCATTAATCAAATAACTCAATTCTCTTATCTCTCTTGATCTAACATGCATAACATTCTCTAATCTATTGCTCACATAAGTTCATACATTCATTGCTTACCATCTCATAAGCAATTCTAATCTTCTTATTTTTCACACACACACAATTATACACATCATTCTTAAGGAAAAGATTATAGGAAGGATGTACTACAAGTGATAAATCCGTGTTATCCAGAACACACAAAGTCATGACAATCTAGTTTGTAATAAAGTCCCGTTCGGTTGTTCAGGCGGTGTAATACATGTTCCTTCGGGTTAAGTGAGGGTTGCTAGCTTTAATTTCAGAAGGAGTCTGGGACTGGACGTAGAACGGGAGTTCGAATCAGTATAAAAATTCCTGGTGTCATTTTACTTTACTGCTATTATTTTCCGTATTAGTTATTTATTATATTCCATATTACTCGATCCTATAGCACAATTACTTTCATTAGTATTAGAGCAAGGTCATCATTTAACCGTAACATAGTATTTGATTTTTTTAATATGGAAAACAACACCAGCACTGCAACTAACACTACCTTTCTTGAAGGTCAATCTACTGCAAGACCACCTCTATTTAATGGAATGAACTATAACTATTGGGCTACTAGAATGAGAATTTATATACAAGCAAGTAGTTATGAAACCTGGAACATTATGCAATCTGAATATACTATACCTACCACTGAATATTCAGCATGGTCTAACACACAAAAATTGGATGCTGCTGCAAATGCTAAAGCTATGAATATGTTATATTGTGCATTAGACAAAAATGAGTTTAATAGAATAAGCATGTGTAAAACTGCTTATGAAATTTGGCGTACACTTAAAGTTACACATGAAGGTACTAACAAAGTAAAACAGAGTAAAATTTCTATGCTCAAAAATCAGTTCTAGAATTTTAAAATGAAGCAAGATGAGACTATAAATGAAATGAGCTCTAGATTTCAAGATATATATCATTCTTTGATAGCATTAGGAGAAACTTATACAGATTTTGATATTGTTTCAAAAATCTTCAACTCTTTAACGGATGAGTGAGAACGAAAATTCTTAGCAATCGAAGAAGCTAACGACATTTCAACCATAAAACCAGAAGAGTTGATAGAAAATCTAATGTCTTATGAAGTTAATCTCCAGTTAAAACGAGTACAGGCTCAAGATAAGAAGAATATAGCATTTCAGGCAGAAAAGGATGAATCAGATTCTGATGAAGAAGATATGGCGTTCATTGCTAAAAATTTCAAAAAGTTTTTGAAATTTGGAAAGAGCAACAAATTTAGAAATAACAAGAACAACTTCAGCAACAATAACAACACCAACAAACCATCATCTACTCTAGAATGTTATGAATGTCACAAGAAAGGCCGCATCAAGAAAGACTGTCCTGAGAAAAAGAAAGACAAACATAAGCACAAGAAAGACAGATTCAAGAAGAAAGCTTTCTCTGTCACTTGAGACGATTCAGAATCATCTTCATCATCAGATAGTGATTCAGACAGTGATGCATAACAAACAAACGTATGTTTTATGGCCACAAAAGATGAGGTGAATGATCTAACTTTTTGATGATTTATTGAAAATAAACTCAGAATTACTTGACAAACTAAAAGACATCAAAAGAAAGTACAAAGAATCTCTTGAAAAACTAAATAGAACTGAAATTGAAGTAGATATGTTAAGAGATGAGAAACAAATCTTAGAAGAAGAACTTAAAGTTACTCAAGAATCTTGTTCTAATATGACATCTCAACTCTCAATGTTAAGTCAAGAGATAGAAACTCAGAAAGAAAAGAATGATGTTCTATTAATTGAAAATCATGATCTTAAAGCTAATGTCAAGATTTTAGAATTAGATATCTCCAGTCTTAAAACAAAGTTAGATGATATTTACTAAAATGTCTCTAATTTTAACAAAGGCAGGGAAAATCTTTCTAAAATTATAGAAAATTCTCAAACTGTTTCAAATAAAAGAGGACTAGGATATAAGCAATCTTCTAAAGTTATTCCAAAGAAAAAGAATTCTACATATAAAAGGAATAATAATAAAATTAAAAACCTAGTTCAAAATTTTCAAATTTTACTAAATCAATTAAGATTTGGGTTCTTAAAACAAATAATTCTTTGATTAGAGATAAATATATAAAATCTTTTATAAAAACTGTTCATAAAAACAAAGATTTTATTTTTAAAAGGAATTCTGAACCCTCTTGGGTTTGACTTCCTAAGACCTAACTCTTAGGACCCAAATAAAATGGTGGGTACCAATGTTAATTCTATATTTTGCATGTACCACCTAAAAAGAGAGGAAAATGGATATCAAACAATGGTCATGTGATATTATAAATATTATATGTTATGAAAACTCTCATTTTTGTCGAAAACAAAGGGGGAGAAAAGATATCGTTTAACTATTATTTACAGGAATATAATGCATAGATTCAGGGGAAGAAAACTATAGCACAATTGCAGGAATATATTCAGGGGGAGAGATAAATCAACAAAGCTTGTTGAAGATTCGTCCGTAGCGAATGGAGTTGCCATCATCAAAAGGGGGGAGAATGTTGGATCATAGGTTTTGATTGCTGACACGAAACAACAATTCACGAATCTACGACTACGACAACATCTGGACTCAACGACTCAAAGTATGGTTCGTATGGTTATATATTTTAACAAGAGTCATCAAATGTGTATATAGAGTCTAGTTTAGTGCTTTGTTAAAATCTTTCCTCAATAATCATCATTCACATTCAAATAAACTTGCATGCATATTTTAATCGAATTCAAAATACACACACATATTCTTTAATGTACTGAACTGCACTATTCAGTCGACTGACCAGATATATTCAGTCGACTGAATCAGTAGTTATATTTTTATATAACACGGACCAGTCGACTGAACACACCTGGTCAGTCGATTGAGTCTGTGCATGAAACTTGTGCGCTTTTTGAATTCAGTCGACTGACCTTGCACTTTCAGTCATCCTGCAACATTCAAAAATTTGAAAAGACACTTCCCTATCCCAAAGGTTATCTTCCTTCTGAAGTGTTGCATCCTTTAGCTTTCCACATAGAACTTTTACCAGAAGTCGTAACTTCTCATACACTATAAAAGCACTCAAGTTCCATTAATCAAATAACTCAATTTTCTTATCTCTCTTGATCTAACGTGCATAACATTCTCGAATCTATTGCTCACATAAGTTCATACATTCATTGCTTACAATCTCATAAGCAATTCTAATCTTCCTATTATTCATACACACACAATTATACACATCATTCTTGAGGAAAACATTATAGGAAGGGTGTACTACAAGTGATAAATCCGTGTTATCCAGAACACACAAAATCAAGACAATCTAGTTTGTAATAAAGTCATGTTCGGTTGCTCAGGCGGTCAAGTCATGTTCTGTTGCTCAGGCGGTCAAGTCCTGTTCGGTTGCTCAGGCGGTGTAATACATGTTCCTCTGGGTTAAGTGAGGGTTGCTAGCTTTAATTTCAGAAGGAGTCTGAGACTGGACGTAGAACGAGAGTTCGAACCGGTATAAAAATTCCTGATGTCATTTTACTTTACTGCTATTATTTTCCGCAATAGTTATTTATTATATTCCATATTACTCGATCCTATAGCACAATCACTTTCAGTATGCTCCTCAACAAAATGAAATCACTAAAAGAAAAAACATGACATTGGCAAAATTGGTTAGTGTTATGTTCGTTAGTTCTAATTTACCTAATACTTTATTGCATGATGTTATCTTAACTGCTTGTTATATTTTAAATAGAGTTCGTTTAAAAGAAAAGGATGTTTCCCCTTATGAATTATGGTTTAAAAGAAAACTCAATTTATTAGATTTAAAGTTTGAGATTGTTTAACTTATGTTAGAAAAGCATATCCTAAAAGATCAAAACTAGGAAATAGAGCATTTTAAGTGTGTTTTATTGGTTATTCTCCTAACAGTAAAACTTATCAATTTATAATAGTTGATACTTTCAAGTAATAGAATCTGTAGATGTGATTTTTTTTGAAAACAAGTAAATATCTCAAAATCAAACCCGACGAGAATCCTTTGGTATCATCTGGCTCAAAAAATATTGAAACTGATGATAACAATGATGAAGACTATCCTCTTCTCAAAACAACGAGAATATCTCAATATTCGAAGAAATTACAGAATATAGGAGAAGCAAAAGAGCGAGAATAGAAAATGACCATGGTCCTGATTTCATTACATATCTAGTAAGGGGAAGTAAGAATGAAGTTCTTAATATAACTAAATACGTAATTAATGTTGTTGATGTTCCTAAAACTTATTTTGATGCTATGAGTTTAAGAGATGTTATTTTTGAAAAAAAACAATCAATGATGAGATGAATTCAATTTTGGCAAATCAAACTTGGATTCTGGTGCTAAACCAATAGGATGTAAATGAATATTCAAGAAAAAGTTAAATACAGATGGATCCATTGATAAGTTTAAATCCAAATTAGTTGCCAAGGGTTATGAACAAAGAAATGAAGTAGATTATTTCGATATGTATGCTCTTGTTGTTCGCACTTATTCAATTCGTTGTTTCATAGCACTTGAATCCATTCATAATTCCGCCAAAAAAGAAAGTTTGTAAGTTAATAAAATCTCTTTTTGGGCTAAACAAGCACCCATGCAATGACATGAGGAGTTTGATAAAGAAGCACTGCAAATGGCTTGATTGTTAATGATGCTGACAAATGCATTTATAGCAAATCGGATAAAGCCGGTTATGTTATAATGTGCTTGTATATTGATGACATGCTAATATTCGGTTTTGATACATCTTGTGTGAAAGAAAACAATGTTTTTATCTTCTGAATTTGATATGAAAGATTTAGAAGAGACTGATATGATCTTAGGGATCAAAATCATAAGAAAAGAAGAAGAGTTGGTACTAACACAATCTCATTACATCGAGAAATTCCTCAAAAAATACGGTCGTTACAATGACAAATCAACTCCAACTCCTTTAGATCCTAGTATTAAATTAA
Organism: Allium fistulosum; assembly: GCA_030737815.1. Lineage (NCBI taxonomy): Eukaryota > Viridiplantae > Streptophyta > Magnoliopsida > Asparagales > Amaryllidaceae > Allium > Allium fistulosum. The sequence continues at coordinate 573,316,885 of CM060906.1, forward strand.
TGAAGAATACTGGACGTATTATTTCTCAACTTGAATATTCCAGTATCATCGGAAGTCTTGTGTATGCTATGTATTGCACTAGACCCAACATAACACATGTTATAAGCGTGTTGTGTCGATTTATGGGTAATTCAGGCCGCGAACATTGAAAACGTATTTCTAGAGTATTAGCTTTTTTGAAAGGAACTATAGACTATGATTTATCTTATTAAGAATATCATGTTGTATTAGAAGGATATAGTGATGCAATCTAGAACAATGCAGAATCCAAATCCAAGGCTATGACTGGATAGATTTTTATATTAAGAAGTGTTGCTGTGTCTTGGGGTTCCAAGAAGCAGACTTGTATTTGTGATTCAACAACGATGTCAGAATTGATTGCATTAGTAGATACATGTAAAGATGTCGAATGGCTTAGGAATCTTTTATGGAAATTCCTCTATGGAAAAAGTCATCTACAATCATGATTAATTGTGATAATAAGGATACGATTTGTAATGTTTCTAACAAAACATATAATGAAAAAGTCTAGACACGTGAATCTTAGCCATCGGGTGGTAAGGCAATTACTCAAAAGAGGTGTAATTACAGTCGATTATATAATAACAAAGAAAAATTTGACTGATCCACTAACTAAGAGTTTTCTAAAGGCAGTGGTTTTTATAAAATATAAAGAGATGCAACTAAGTTATGTGAATGAAGGTTGATAGTCTTTAACAGAAACTCAACCTATGTTTTGAAAAGAACAAACAAAGTTCAATAGGTACAAATAAGTTAAGAGAATGATTATGATTTATGGAACACTAAAGCAAATCACTCATTTACGAGTTAGTGTTGGATTCTGCGTGAACAAAGATGGATAAAGATCTTTAATAAGTCTAAATAACAAACAAGGCGTATCGTAGAAACATTTTAAGAGACTTGTCTGTATGAGTATGGAAATCATGTTGTTTTCTAAGAAAGTAAAATCGCTTTTTTTAAAAAACTAATGAACTCAGGATTTAAGCACATGGTCATTAATGTGCTGAGCATGCAAAACACTACAGTTAAGGAAATCAATGTGTGACTGTTCTGGTTCTATCATATGGGTGCTTGGTTCAAGATTAGTTCACCAAAGACCTTGGTGGGATTTTGACGGGTTTACACTAAGTAATACAACCATCAATTTTTTATTAATTTTTATTAACTTTTGAAAATGGAAGGGGGAGGGGCAAATGCTGGATATATTCAAAAATCTTACGGTTTTGATTAGAAAGAAGGAAGAAAGAAATAGAAGGGACACCAGTCCCACGTTGTAAAAACTAGAGCCTTGTACTTATTTATATATAATATATATGACTCATAAGAAGGTTGGACCCTTTGGACATCTAAATGTTTTCTTTTGGGTTGAAGAGAGTTATCATGCATCTTAACACGTGCTCCGCCGCAATCCGACTGGGTCTGGGTCTAGATTATATCTTGGACAGTTTTTTGACGGGGTTTTTAGTACGTTTAAAGTCCAAAATTTTGAATTTCGAACTGTTACGGAAGCGGGAACAAGCAGACGTCACGTTTGGAAACTGAAGGGAAATGTGACTGATGTAAGCCAACTAACGCAACTTCTGAATATAAGCGGGAAAATCCAACGGACGCGACCGTTCATGCATCGTTTTACTGCCAATAAAGTCGTCGTCGAATTTCTTTTGGAATTATGATTTTTTTCCTTTTCATTTCTATACTCTTCTATTTTGCATCATTGGCATTTGAATAAAAAAGTGTTTTTAGTCGGATCAAAGTAGTACAAAATTCAAATTTGATTACGCTGATAAAGGGCTTCATTGAATTCTAAAGTCAATAATTCAATAACCCGTTTGTACTGAGAGGGTTGAATTATTGTTTAAAAGAATCTTTTACAAAGATCATTGAAGTTTATATTACATTATGTATCATCATCATATTCGAACCACCAAATATTTCCAACACTTTCTTAGAGAAACATCATACGTTCTTCTATGTTTAAAAAAGATTAAAAAAAAAATAGAAGATAAACTTGAAAAAAATACGATTCACATGTCGAGAATGTACTAAGAAAATTTTGGATAGAAACACGAAGATGGCGTCACATGTTATTAATAAGTTATCAAAACCTAAGCTTTGAAGAATGTGACATCTTTTTGGTGGTCTCCACATGAGGTTGCATTAACAGATTCAACGAGTTAGAAAACAAAATTCAAAAGGTGGAAAAATTGAAGAAGAAAAACTGCAACGACTTGATGAGGTGGAAGATACATCAACGTCATGTAAAGCCAGAAATTCATGATAATGTGGTGTATATCAAAACATAACAATGAACATCTGCTAATCAGTTAGAATACATTGAAAAAGGATTGTTAACTAAACAACAGAAATCCACAAGATGGAGAAAGCCAAATTTCTAATATGCAAGCTTTTACTGTTACAAAAGTAAGAGAACAAAAACCCATCAACGTATGAATAAGCATATAAAAATGAGTGAAAGAATACTATAGAGGAAGAAATTTGAGCACTTAGCTAAAATAAGACGCTCTAAAGTTCGTCCTATTAAAATCTTAAAAAAAAGATGCAAGTAATTGTACAAGTAGAGGGCAAAGTTGGATAGGTTGAAATATACAAGGCTCGATTAGTTGCTCGATTAGACTCCGATGAGACATTGCGCAAAAGCAATGATTATGAGTCTACGTGTTTCATGGTACTTGCAGCTAGTAAAATTTGAAAGCTATAGCTGATGGATGTTAAGAAAACATTCCTACATGATGAATTGGATTGAATATAGCAACAAAAAGCGATATGAGTACACAACAGAGTACAAGGTGACATAATGTAATGTTATATGGATGGAAGTAGACAACAAGAGCTTCGTATGGTGAGTTGTCAAGCGCAGAAGCTAAGTACAAAACAACAGCAATAACATCAGAATGTTTATGGCTGAAACAATTTATGAAAGATCTTTATCAACCAGTTGACCATGTTGTTAAATTATACTAAAATATTTGGTTGACAATCCAGTCTTTCATGCGATAATAAGAAATATAAATAGTCTAAATCATTTCATCCGAGAGATTGAGAGAAAGCATTACAATGTGACATTATGTAATGTTTTCACAAAAGAACCCAATAGTGCTAAGTTGGAGAGTTCTCATTTGAGTTGGGAATAGTCATCAGTATAACAGTAATAGTTGAAGAAAATATTAAAATATCAACCACTAACCCTCATCTATTTAGAGTATTCTTAGATAATATATTTTTATAAGGATTTCTAAAGCTCTGTTGTCTTAGAAAAGATTAAATGCATGTATCTGCCCTTTTAAATTTATATTTACCTTGACATTTCTTATGATAATAACAACTAACAAATAAAAACCACCCTTCCATTTCAAACCATCCAAGCCACAAAAACAAAAAATTGCGAAAGAAGAAGTGAATGGTAGTTAAAAGAAAAAGAAAAAAAAAACCAAACCCGTGAAGAGTAACGGTTATATCTATGTGATTTTTTTAAGAGAGTAAAGAAAGGTTGAGTGTCTTTGTATACTATTATTTTTTCTTATGCACACACATTTCTTTGATCTCTTCACGAACTCAGATTTATCAGCTTTCATGGTTCATAAGTTTTATTTTTTATCTACATGTTACCTATGTTGGAAAACTTTTTTAAATATATATATATATATATATGTATGTATGTATGTATGTATGTATGTAATATGACCAGTCCATTATTTTCATGTGCAACTTTTCAAGACAGTGTGTTGTATTAATATGAGTTAGAAATAACGCTTTACCCAGTTGTATTTGTGCACCCGACTTATGTTAACGGGCATTATCTTTTGTCTGTTTATTTCTTTCTTTCTCTATATATATCGTTGTTTACAAACGGTTGTATTATTCTGATTACAAACAACTTCATCAATGAAACCCTAGCTATCTCTTTCAAGTTTAAAATCTTTCTTGGTATCAGAGCCTCAGCCAAACGGCATCTTAGGCGAATCCTCTCATCAATTCATCTTTCTTTTTTTTCGAATTCATCCCATCAGAAAAGTTTCATCATCTGGGTTCAGGAAACTTGATCACAAAAAGAAAAAAAGAAAGCAATTCAAATTGTTTCCTCCAAGGCTAATCGAGTTCGGTTGCAAGAGACTATTTCTTCTTGCCATCCAAGACTTCGAATCTGGTTGCAAGGAAACCCATCACCGTGCCGTCCATAACTCGATCATCTGGCTGTAAAGATTTGACTTCCCCTTAGAAAAAAAGAAAAGTGATCGAGTCCCACTTATTGATCTCGCCTTCTGACCAATACCCATATCTTGCTTGTTCAAGAAAACCCATTCATCGGTGTTTCTTGAATATCTTGTGGCCACAAGTGGATTGCTCATCTTATCATATCTGCTGTTCAAGGTTCGAAGCCAGTCATCATGGTGGAAGACTCAGCAACATCTGAAAATACAACTACTATTAATCAGCAAAGTTCAGAAGTCACTGAAAAACTCATTAAAACGATCATTAGTCCTCAAACTCAACTGATCACTGCTCATCTTGAAGAAGACAATTACCTGCTGTGGAAGCTGCAAATCGAGACGGCCATCTATGGGTATGGTCTCGAAGGCTTTGTTCTTGGTACATCTCCTATTCCCCCAAAGTATGTTGCTGACAAAGACAACAAGATGATTACTAATCAAGAATTCATTACATATCAACGACAAGATAAACTAATTAGTTCATGGTTGTTGTCATCTATAAGTACGAAACTATTGCCTCAAGTAATTGGATGCAATTCCTCCAATGAAATCTGGAGTACAATTGAGAGAGTGTTTAACACACAGTCTGCTGCCAAAATTATGCACCATAAGAGAGAACTGCAGAATTCAAGAAAAGGTGAAGCAAACATGAGAGATTATCTTGCTAAAATTAAAAGTATTTGTGATGCCCTAAGTGCAGCAGGACACAAGGTCACTGAAACTGAACAAGTTCTCACTATTCTTAATGGTCTGCCAGAAGAGTACGAGGCAGTAATTGCTGTAGTATCCTCTAAAGAAACTTTACCATCGGTCACAGAAGTTCATGCTATACTGTTGTCTCACGAAGCCAGAATTGATAATAGAAAAGCTCTAAATGCTGATCTATCTGCTAACATTGCTGTTAACTCAAGGAACAAAAGTCAAGACAACAAACCAGAACAAGTTAATCAAAGAGGAGGTTTCTCTAACAAATCAAGGGGGAGAGGAAGGTGGAATAACAATTCGAGGCCAAAATGTCAAATTTGTGGAAAACTTGGTCACATTGCCTCTAAATGCTACTTTAGATATAATCAAAACTTTGTACCAGGACAAAGTAGCAATCAGGGAAGCAACTACAACAGCAACTACAATCAAAGAAACCAGAATGGCAACAACTACAATCAAAGAAATCAGAATGCTAATGCAAATTTAGCTCAGTCTCAGGTCAGTCAAGAAAGTCAACATCCAAGTGCTCACATAAATGAAATGGCCGGGACAGGAAGCATACAAGATGAAAGCTGGTACCCAGACTCAGGGGCAACAAATCACATTACACACAACTTAGAGAATCTGAACTTGGGACAAAGGGAGTACTCAGGTAACCAATCTATTTGTTTAGGGGATGGTAAGTGTATTAATATCACACATATAGGTAAAACACACATCAAAGGTAAGAAACAATTGTACCTTAATAACTTGTTAAGAGTACCAAACATTAAAAAAAACCTCATTAGTGTATCTCAATTTGCCACTGACAACAAGGTCTATTTTGAATTCTTTCCACAATATTGTTTGGTGAAAGACATTCTAACCAAAGAAGTTTTATTGCAGGGAGAAGCTGAAAACGGTCTATATAAGTTTAGTATCTCAAATAATGCTGATAATAATGAGATCAATAGAAGGCATTGTAATTTGTTGGATGTATCAAATAGTATTGAGAATAAGAATGTTTTTGATTTGTGGCATAGAAAACTAGGACATGCTAATGCAAAAGTTGTCAAACAAGTATTAGTAGAGAATAAAATTCCTTTTAGTATGTGTGTTGAACCATATGTGTGCACTTACTGTCAAATGGGCAAAAGCCATAAATTGCCCTTTGCATTATCTCAAACCACTTATAGTAAACCTTTGGATTTAATTGCCACTGATTTATGGGGACCAGCACCCATAAATTCAGATTATGGATATAAGTATTATATATCATTTGTTGATGCTAATACAAGACACACTTGGATATTTTTTTTTTAAAAAACAAGTCTGAAGCTTCAAACACAGTTGTTCACTTTATAACCATGATAGAAAAACAACTAGGCACTAAAGTAAAAATAATTCAAACTGATGGTGGAAGTGAATTTAAAGTTCTTAGTGGGTATTTTGGCAAAAAAGGAATAGTTCATAGAGTCACATGTCCATACACTTCAGAACAAAATGGTTTGGTTGAGAGGAAACACATGCATATTGTTGAAACTGGTCTCACATTATTAGCTCAAGCATCAATGAACTTAAAATTCTGGCCTGATTCATTTAGTACTGCTGTGACGCCCCACCTCTATGCTCATAATAACAAAGAGTATTAAAGGAAATACTGTCTATTATTACGAAGAATAAGGCTGGATAGGAGCGACCATCCGTAGTTGACCTTACACTAATATTGGTTATCTCGACAGGAGTGGTATATACTTTTTATTTTTCATCTATCATTTATTTACTCCCATCGACACACCCAATTATCAGTATAAAACAAACTACGATAGTTCATAATAGTTTAGGACATTAGATATAACAATAACACAGATAATATAAATACGGAACACAGATTAAAACAAAAGTCTCATATATATATATAAATGATGTCAGTTAATACATAGTTGACACAATACATATGATACAACTACCACTGTCGACTCTAGAAGTTATATATACAAGTACATTATCGACTAATATACATGAATACATATCGTTCTATACAATGACACGACTACTACAAAATGACACTGACAACTTCAGAAGGTGTGAAAAGTCTTCAATCCCGAACAGCAACTCAAAGAAAGAAATCTACAACCTGAAATACTCGGGTCTGACCCGAGTATTACATTCAAAAGAAAATAATACCCAGGTCAGTCTAATTCAAACCAGTTTATTAGTGCACGGAAGCAATAATAATCAGATATCAATTAGGCGACAGTTACAGAATCTCGTATATCCAACTCTCGATACGAGGATTGGATAACGGCAATTATAACACTATACAGTGTTAAACAACATATCAACAATCCAAATCAATTTAAACAATTGAAATGCCAATTTAAAAACAACAATGCTGATTGGCTGCAGTACACGCTAACGTGTACTGCCTCGCCAATACAGTCTATGGAATATTCAGAAGATCAATGAATCCAAAATCCAACGGATACAACTCAATCGAAATGAACCATTTCAATTACAACCTCAAAATATTGAATTTAACCAACGAAATAATTTACGATCGAAATATCAACTAAATCTGTCAATCCTGTTAGGGCTGCAGTACACGCACGCGTGTACTGCCTCGCCGCTACAAAGATGCAGTGAAACACAACAGGGCCAACAGACCAGAGAAGAAATAAAATGGCACATGTATGAAACTGTGCATATACACATTGGACATGATGAATATGTATGCAAACTGAATGGTCAGACGATATACATCAGATTAGAACATACGAGCAGCAGCCTTAACAAGCAAAGACCTCAAGCCAACATGATCGAAGGAGTATACTCGAACTCAACACGGTGCAGGAATGCCAATGTCAAAATACAAAACTCAGACTCAACATAGTGCATAAATGCACAATAACTCAGATGCTAACATAAAACTCGAAATGATCTGAGCATAAGCAAGGAGGCTCAAAGCTATGCAGTGGAACCAAAAGAACAAAATGAAACAAAGAAGGCACATGGGTGTGCAGACCAAACGATGCAACTTCAACAGTGTATCAATGGTGAGCTGCACATAACAAGTTTGGCAACAACATGAAAATATCATGAAGGAGCTCGAATGCAACAAACTCAACATGTACTCAAACAACATGTTTTTCAAGTTTCAAAATAAGTGAAGTTAAAATGAAATCAAGGCATCAAGTATGCACAATCAAGTCTGTGAAGCACAAGGTCAAATCCGAGCGACAGACTGGATTCAACACAAGTGAATGAAAAAAAAACAACCATAATGTAAAGGTCAAGTCACTGCTGTCCTGACTCAACCCAATGCAACAGTATAAAGAAATACACTCGGCAAAGCTCAGAGACCAATGCACAAAATTCACAGTGCAAACAAAATAAATGCAACAGTGCACAGTGAAACAACTCGATGGAATTGGACCAAATTCAACTCAATTGCAAACTATATCACAACTGATACAGTGACAATATGGATGCAAGCAAATACACCTGATTCAAGTAATGAAAAGGTTAAAGTCAAAACTGATGCTAACAGTCAATGGCCAAAGTCAGGGATTTTCATAAACAAGTACAAGTGTACTACAGGGAAAAATGCAACATGAACCTAGACAGTGCAAACATGAGACTTGACTGGACAGCCTCACATTTACACTGTCAATATCAAGGCACGCACCAGACAAGTAAGAAACTGTGATACGAGAGACATGTACAAGCATAGTCTCAGCAAATTATGTAGCGCACAAATGTCATGAACTAGTGTGACAATGCATACTACTGATCTGGGTAAAATGAATGTACAATCACAGGTATAAATTTTATGCAGGGATATAAAACTAAACAGTGTACACAGTGGTCAATATCTCTATCCAGATTTCAATGTTTTTACATGAAGGCAGTGCCAAGATTAGGTAATAGTTATCAAAGCATAAGTGAACAATGCAAGTGCAGCCAAATGAATATAGTGGAGTACTCCCAATGCAACAACATGAATGGTCACAGGTTGATATGCAACGAAGAATGCAGTGGACACCAGTGATGCAGCCAACTACTACTCAAGGGTTCGGCAAATGTGAATTGATGGATATTTCAACTGGAGTTACAACATCAATATTACATCTTCATTGAACTCCTCAACACTAAATGGGCAATGAAATTAATGACAATGTTGCATGTACATGTAAAAACCCCAGGCAGATATAATAGCAGTAAAAATATGCATTGCCCTTTTTTTTTTCCAAAGCTACGATTCACACAACATCAAGAAAAATCAATTCAAAGCCGATGACAGCAGGAACAAAATCAACATCGTCTAAATCATCAAGAATAAAACCCCAAAAAAAACATCATTCATCGAAACAAAATCGACTGCCGAAGCGAAGTCAAACAACAATCAGACGAACACAAAAACAGGAATTCGAATTGAGTAAAATAGTGGTTCGAATTTAGATGTGAGTGAATAAAAAATCACTCACCTTTGTTTTTGAAGAGTACGAATTCGACGTCGCAGCTGAGATCCCCTCGTATCGAAGCGGAGACGGACTCAAACGAGCATTTGAAGTCACTTCTTTGAATTCACTAAAGCCCTAAATGTTGAAGCAAGAGGAACGAACGAAAAACAGAGCCGCCATTTCTCTTTTCGTTTGTTTAGCTAGGGTTTTCGAAAAATGAAACTAAGATAAAGAGGAACGGGTAATAGCCTTGTGACTTTTCACGGCGTCAATTAAAACATGGGCTACTATTTAGTTCAAAGCCCATAAATCCTTTAACAAATTTCAAAAGAATTTCTACTCGATATAGAAACTCCAATAACCATTTTATAAAAGAATTTACAACTGATAAAAACACTTAACAAATCTTTATAAACGAATTTCACTCGAATGAAATTCCAATTGTAATTGTCTAACAAATGACGTAACAAATTAAATCGTCATTTGACGAAAATCAACTGCTATGAAAACCCGGGCTGTTACAGACTCCCCTCCTTATAAAAATTGCGTCCCCGCAATTTTCCTAATCAAGATTGTCTATAACAATATTCTTCTAACCTAAACTAGTTATGCTAGAAAAATAAGAATTGAGAACACAATTATCAAAGGAATTGCGTCCACGCAATCATAGGGAATAAATGGATAAAAGGTAACAGCCAAAAGAGCATGGCAATGTCGAATGTACAAGCAAAGCAAGTGTCAGCGGGGAAGTATTAGATAAGAAATCAAAAGGTTCGACTGCTTCAAATCAAACGAATCAACATCGTGGGAATCAGGGATCAAAATCAGACGACTAACAAAAGCAAGAACAATCGAGTTCCAGCAACTAAAAGAGAAGGAAAAACAGAGCAGAAATCTCATACAGAGCACGAATTGAATGTGAGTAAATCAAATTACTCACCTGAATCGCCAGAGAAAAAGACGAAGCTCAAATCTCAAAAGTCGCAAATACTTACTTATCTCAAACGATAATCAGAAGACAAAACAAATATCTGATTATCTCATACTATAGTCAGAAAACAAATATTCAATTATCAAAAACGATAATCAAATTTCTCAAATCAACAAATATTCGATCATCACAACGATAATCAAATTTCTAATTCAACAAATATTTAATTATCTAAAGCGATAATTAAATTCAAAACCAGCAAATATTTAATTATCTAAAGCGATAATTAAATCTCAAAGCAACAAATATTTAATTATCTAAAGCGATAATTAAATCTCAAATCAACAAATATTTAATTATCTAAAGCGATAATTAAATTCGAAACCAGCAAATATTTAATTATCTAAAGCGATAATTAAATCTCAAAGCAACAAATATTTAATTATCTAAAGCGATAATTAAATCTCAAATCAACAAATATTTAATTATCTAAAGCGATAATTAAATTCGAAACCAGCAAATATTTAATTATCTAAAGCGATAATTAAATCTCAAAGCAACAAATATTTAATTATCTAAAGCGATAATTAAATCTCAAATCAACAAATATTTAATTATCACAAGCGATAATTAAATTCAAAATCAGCAAATATTTAATTATCACAAGCGATAATTAAATGCAACAATTATCCGATTGTCGAAAACGATAATCAGAACTCATATCAACAAATATCTAATTATCACAAACGATAATTAGAAACAACAAATATCCAATTATCAAAAACGATAATCAGAACTCATATCAACAAATATCTAATTATCACAAGCGATAATTAGAAACAACAAATATCCAATTATCAAAAACGATAATCAGAACTCATATCAACAAATATCTAATTATCACAAGCGATAATTAGAAACAACAAATATCCAATTATCAAAAACGATAATCAGAACTCATATCAACAAATATCTAATTATCACAAGCGATAATTAGAAACAACAAATATCCAATTATCAAAAACGATAATCAGAACTCATATCAACAAATATCTAATTATCACAAGCGATAATTAGAAACAACAAATATCCAATTATCAAAAACGATAATCAGAACTCATATCAACAAATATCTAATTATCATAAGCGATAATTAGAAACAACAAATATCCAATTACCTGCAGATAATTGGAAACAACAAATATCTAGAAATCAATTAAGAAGACTAGAAAATCAACATAAAAGCTTGGATCGATCCCATCAGATGGTGAGTTTTTAATTCGCCGCACGTGCATCTCAGAGTGGCCGAAGCCTACCAAGTACTCAACATAATTTTGGCGCCCATCAGATTGACCCGAAGGTCCGCAGAGTGACTCGAAGGTCTAGTACTGGTATTTGACCCGAAGGTCCGCAGAGTGGCCCGAAAGCTCAACAAATGACCCGAAGGTCCAACAAATGACCCGAAGGTCCTCATAGTAGCTCGAAAGCACACGAAAGCATCAAAATGTTTCAATTAACGAGTCTGGAATTAACCGAAATAGTAAACGCACATGTCCCATACCACGTGTTTTACTAAATCGTTTGATTTTCTTCATCGTTTCCTTGAAAGTGTGAAATCATCAAATTCATCAAAACAACAGATATTCAATTAACGAGTCCGGAATTAACCGAAAAAGTAAAAGCGTGGTTCCATATTCCGCACTTTTGCTAAATCGTTTAAATCTCTTCATCGTTTCCTTGAAAGTGCAAAATTGTGTATTTTGTAAAAATACACTTTACATTCTCAAACGGACAAGTCCGGAGTTAAGCGAATCAGTAAAAGAAAGGGGTCATAGTCCTCGATTTTGCTGAAACGTTTAAATCGCTTTCTCATTCTTTTGAAATCGCAAACTGTAAAATTTTTGAAAACAAATTTATTTATTTTGTAAAAATAACAATTCGCATTCTCAACTGAACAAGTCCGGAGTTAAGCGAAACAGTAAAAGAAAGGGGTCATAATCCTCGATTTTGCTGAATCGTTTAAGTCGCTTTCTCATTCTTTTGAAAACGCAAACTGCTAAAATTTTATAAAACAATTTTCATTTTAAAACGATTTTCCAATCACGTGATTAAAGCAGCAAATTAGTAACAATTTCGATAAGGAAATTGTACTTCTCAAAATACCGTAAAAACGGTTACAAATCAGCATTGCGGAATAACCGCTTGAAAATCCACTTTTTAAAATTTGACGGTTACGGAAGCCAAAGCGACGATAGTTTTAAAACGTCAAAATCACATCAAAACAATCTACATCAAAATGTAATGTCAGTGAATTCTCATTCATCAAAATGCCACAAAACACCGTACTTCAAAATATAGCATTGGTGTAAAATTCCGTTGTAAAAATAACGGCAACAAAATACGTTTCATAACCAAGCATCGGTTCAACGTAAAATAAATGCAATAACGTGCAATTTAAATTTTTGCACGTACTACAAAATGAACAAAGAATCATTCAAATGTATCTTCAATGAAGATAATTTAAAACAGCAAAAATCTAATCAATAGATGATTAGTACAAAAGAAAGCCAGCGGTAATTGCAACAAAAAAAATCACATATCTGCAATTTCTTCGAATCCTCAATTCGGACTCGAAGTTCTCAAAGAAACAAAATAATTACAGCTATGTAAACAACAAATGAAATTTATATCAATTTCGTATTTTGATTTTTAAATCAAAAAGATTATCAGTTGTACTCAGCGAAGACAGTTTCACTGTTTCCGCTGCGCACTCTGATAAACAGAACACAAATCAATCAAATCATCAGAACACAATTTCACTATTATTTTTAAATAAAGTTATTTAAAAATTTCATCCAAATTTCAAAACTTTAGTTTTGACTCAAGCACAAATAAAACATCGACTAATAGTTGTAACATATGTTCCATCCAAGTTAAGTTTTATATTATGTCCATAAACCCCAAGCTCTGATACCAACTGTGACGCCCCACCTCTATGCTCATAATAACAAAAAGTATTAAAGGAAATACTGTCTATTATTACGAAGAATAAGGCTGGATAGGAGCGACCATCCGTAGTTGACCTTACACTAATATTGGTTATCTCGACAGGAGTGGTATATACTTTTTATTTTTCATCTATCATTTATTTACTCCCATCGACACACCCAATTATCAGTATAAAACAAACTACGATAGTTCATAATAGTTTAGGACATTAGATATAACAATAACACAGATAATATAAATGCGGAACACAGATTAAAACAAAAGTCTCATATATATATAAATGATGTCAGTTAATACATAGTTGACACAATACATATGATACAACTACCACTGTCGACTCTAGAAGTTATATATACAAGTACATTATCGACTAATATACATGAATACATATCGTTCTATACAATGACACGACTACTACAAAATGACACTGACAACTTCAGAAGGTGTGAAAAGTCTTCAATCCCGAACAGCAACTCAAAGAAAGAAATCTACAACCTGAAATACTCGGGTCTGACCCGAGTATTACATTCAAAAGAAAATAATACCCAGGTCAGTCTAATTCAAACCAGTTTATTAGTGCACGGAAGCAATAATAATCAGATATCAATTAGGCGACAGTTACAGAATCTCGTATATCCAACTCTCGATACGAGGATTGGATAACGGCAATTATAACACTATACAGTGTTAAACAACATATCAACAATCCAAATCAATTTAAACAATTGAAATGCCAATTTAAAAACAACAATGCTGATTGGCTGCAGTACACGCTAATGTGTACTTCCTCGCCAATACAGTCTATGGAATATTCAGAAGATCAATGAATCCAAAATCCAACGGATACAACTCAATCGAAATGAACCATTTCAATTACAACCTCAAAATATTGAATTTAACCAACGAAATAATTTACGATCGAAATATCAACTAAATCTGTCAATCCTGTTAGGGCTGCAGTACACGCACGCGTGTACTGCCTCGCCGCTACAAAGATGCAGTGAAACACAACAGGGCCAACAGACCAGAGAAGAAATAAAATGGCACATGTATGAAACTGTGCATATACACATTGGACATGATGAATATGTATGCAAACTGAATGGTCAGACGATATACATCAGATTAGAACATACGAGCAGCAGCCTTAACAAGCAAAGACCTCAAGCCAACATGATCGAAGGAGTATACTCGAACTCAACACGGTGCAGGAATGCCAATGTCAAAATACAAAACTCAGACTCAACATAGTGCATAAATGCACAATAACTCAGATGCTAACATAAAACTCGAAATGATCTGAGCATAAGCAAGGAGGCTCAAAGCTATGCAGTGGAACCAAAAGAACAAAATGAAACAAAGAAGGCACATGGGTGTGCAGACCAAACGATGCAGCTTCAACAGTGTATCAATGGTGAGCTGCACATAACAAGTTTGGCAACAACATGAAAATATCATGAAGGAGCTCGAATGCAACAAACTCAACATGTACTCAAACAACATGTTTTTCAAGTTTCAAAATAAGTGAAGTTAAAATGAAATCAAGGCATCAAGTATGCACAATCAAGTCTGTGAAGCACAAGGTCAAATCCGAGCGACAGACTGGATTCAACACAAGTGAATGAAAAAAAAACAACCATAATGTAAAGGTCAAGTCACTGCTGTCCTGACTCAACCCAATGCAACAGTATAAAGAAATACACTCGGCAAAGCTCAGAGACCAATGCACAAAATTCACAGTGCAAACAAAATAAATGCAACAGTGCACAGTGAAACAACTCGATGGAATTGGACCAAATTCAACTCAATTGCAAACTATATCACAACTGATACAGTGACAATATGGATGCAAGCAAATACACCTGATTCAAGTAATGAAAAGGTTAAAGTCAAAACTGATGCTAACAGTCAATGGCCAAAGTCAGGGATTTTCATAAACAAGTACAAGTGTACTACAGGGAAAAATGCAACATGAACCTAGACAGTGCAAACATGAGACTTGACTGGACAGCCTCACATTTACACTGTCAATATCAAGGCACGCACCAGACAAGTAAGAAACTGTGATACGAGAGACATGTACAAGCATAGTCTCAGCAAATTATGTAGCGCACAAATGTCATGAACTAGTGTGACAATGCATACTATTGATCTGGGTAAAATGAATGTACAATCACAGGTATAAATTTTATGCAGGGATATAAAACTAAACAGTGTACACAGTGGTCAATATCTCTATCCAGATTTCAATGTTTTTACATGAAGGCAGTGCCAAGGTTAGGTAATAGTTATCAAAGCATAAGTGAACAATGCAAGTGCAACCAAATGAATATAGTGGAGTACTCCCAATGCAACAACATGAATGGTCACAGGTTGATATGCAACGAAGAATGCAGTGGACACCAGTGATGCAGCCAACTACTACTCAAGGGTTCGGCAAATGTGAATTGATGGATATTTCAACTGGAGTTACAACATCAATGTTACATCTTCATTGAACTCCTCAACACTAAATGGGCAATGAAATTAATGACAATGTTGCATGTACATGTAAAAACCCCAGGCAGATATAATAGCAGTAAAAATATGCATTGCCCTTTTTTTTTCAAAGCTACGATTCACACAACATCAAGAAAAATCAATTCAAAGCCGATGACAGCAGGAACAAAATCAACATCGTCTAAATCATCAAGAATAAAAACCCAAAAAAAAAACATCATTCATCGAAACAAAATCGACTGCCGAAGCGAAGTCAAACAGCAATCAGACGAACACAAAAACAGGAATTCGAATTGAGTAAAATAGTGGTTCGAATTTAGATGTGAGTGAATAAAAAATCACTCACCTTTGTTTTTGAAGAGTACGAATTCGACGTCGCAGCTGAGATCCCCTCGTATCGAAGCGGAGACGGACTCAAACGAGCATTTGAAGTCACTTCTTTGAATTCACTAAAGCCCTAAATGTTGAAGCAAGAGGAACGAACGAAAAACAGAGCCGCCATTTCTCTTTTCGTTTGTTTAGCTAGGGTTTTCGAAAAATGAAACTAAGATAAAGAGGAACGGGTAATAGCCTTGTGACTTTTCACGGCGTCAATTAAAACATGGGCTACTATTTAGTTCAAAGCCCATAAATCCTTTAACAAATTTCAAAAGAATTTCTACTTGATATAGAAACTCCAATAACCATTTTATAAAAGAATTTACAACTGATAAAAACACTTAACAAATCTTTATAAACGAATTTCACTCGAATGAAATTCCAATTGTAATTGTCTAACAAATGACGTAACAAATTAAATCGTCATTTGACGAAAATCAACTGCTATGAAAACCCGGGCTGTTACAACTGCTGTACACTTAATCAACAGATTACCCTCTAAGGTAATTCAAGGGTTAAGTCCATTTGAAAAACTTAATGGAATCAGACCACAATATAATGAGCTAAAAACATTTGGGTGCTTGTGTTTCCCCCACTTAAGACCTTATAATACTAATAAACTAAACTTTAGGTCTAAACCATGCACTTTTCTTGGATACTGTGATAATCAGAAGGGATACAAATGTTTGGATGATACAGGCAAAATAATCATTAGTAAACATGTTGTATTTAACGAATTTGTTTTCCCCTTCAATCAACAAAACATAAAAACCACTACCAAAGTGTATAATCCTAAGAAGTCCATACCAGAACTGCCCATATATAAAAATATATGGGACAGAAAAGAAACAGGTAACCCAGCAGGTCACAGCAGCCCTTCAACTGTTGAAGTTGAAAACACTGAAAGCTTGGATCATACACCAGAACCTATCTCTCATTCTCCAGTGCAAACTGCAAGCCAATCACAACAATTAAGTGAGCAAGTTAGAGAAGACAGTCAGCAAGAAGAACCAGAAGGAAATTCTAGTCAAATAAGAGGAGAAGTCAGTTCCCAAGTTGAACAACCAAGAAATATTGGTCACCCCATGACCACAAGGTCAAAAAGTGGAATTTTCAGACCAAAAGCATTCACTACTACAGCAAAAACAGAAGAACCAGTCAGTTATGAAGAAGCTATCAAGGATCACAATTGGAAACAAGCAATGAATGAAGAATATAATGCATTAATCAAAAATCAAACATGGGAACTTGTTCATCCCCCAAGTCATGCTAATGTTGTAGGTTGTAGATGGACTTACAAATTGAAAAGGAATGCTGATGGGTCTATCAACAAGTATAAAGCTAGACTGGTAGCTAAAGGATATACTCAGCAATATGGATTTGATTTTAATGAGACATTTTCTCCTGTAGTAAAACCAACAACAATACGAATTGTGCTTACAATTGCCTTACACAACAATTGGTGTGTACGACAATTGGATGTGAATAATGCTTTTCTTAATGGTACACTACAGGAGGAAATTTTTATGGAGCAGCCACCTGGTTATATTCAAAACAGAAATTATGTGTGCAAACTGAAAAAGGCTATTTATGGGCTTAAACAAGCTTCCAGAGTCTGGTTCAATAAATTAAAATCTACTTTACGCAATCTAGGATATCATCCTGCCAAATCAGACAATTCATTATTCATCAAAATAACGAATAAGCATTGTACTTATGCTTTAATATATGTGGATGATATTCTTATCACAGGAAGTGATGAAGGAGA
Organism: Allium fistulosum; assembly: GCA_030737815.1. Taxonomy (NCBI): domain Eukaryota; kingdom Viridiplantae; phylum Streptophyta; class Magnoliopsida; order Asparagales; family Amaryllidaceae; genus Allium; species Allium fistulosum. The sequence continues at coordinate 573,334,867 of CM060906.1, forward strand.
AATTAATAGTTTAATTCACTATCTCAACAAACAGTTTTCTTTAAAGGATTTAGGTGAATTAAATTACTTTCTGGGAATCGAAGCTATAAGAAAATCTCACAATGAAGTAATATTGAGTCAGAAGAAATATATAACAGAACTACTTATCAAAACAAGGATGGACCAGGCCAAACCTATCTCAACTCCAATGATCAGCAATCAACAGTATTCTAAAAACAGGGGAGAAATCATCACTAATGCTAAACAATACAGGAGTGTTATTGGTGCATTACAATATGCAACAATAACACGACCTGAAATTTCTTTTAGTGTTAACAAGCTGTCTCAATTCATGCAGGAGCCTAGAGATGATCATTGGAAATGAGTAAAAAGAATTCTCAGATATCTCAATGGGACTAAAGACTTTGGCTTACAACTGACTAAAGGAAACAACCTCAACTTAACTTGCTATGCAGACGCTGACTGGGCATCAGATCATGACGACAGGAAATCAACAACTGGCTATTGTGTGTACATGGGTAACAACTTAATTTCATGGTGTTCGAAGAAACAAAATACTATATCCAGATCAAGTACTGAAGCTGAATACAGAAGTGTTGCTAGTGCCACAGCAGAATTACTATGGATACAATCTATATTATCAGAATTAAAGATTATAACTACTAGCAAACCAAAGTTATGGTGCGACAATCAAAGCACGGTTTACATGACAGTTAACCCTATGTTTCACAGTCGAACCAAGCATATAGAGATCGATGTTCATTTTGTTCGAGAGCAAGTTGAAAAGGGAAAACTTGAGGTGAATCACATACCTGGAGCTTACCAGAAAGCGGACATTTTGACAAAAGCATTATCAGCATACAATTTCGAACGATTTAGAGCTGACCTGAAGATAGCAAGAATCTATGCCGAAAATGGACAAGACGACATTGCAGTTCATACTAATGGGATTTCAGCTCAAACCAAAGAAAAGAGTACTGCTGGACATTAATTCTTCCTACTTCACTTTGAAATGAAGCATCTTTTCGCACCTTAAAGCAGAATAGAGCTGGATTGCGCCGCCACTTTTTATTCCTTTGAGCTCGTAACCCTAACGTTTGGTTTGAGGGGGAGAGTTAGAAATAACGCTTTACCCAGTTGTATTTGTGCACCCGACTTATGTTAACGGGCATTATCTTTTGTCTGTTTATTTCTTTCTTTCTCTATATATATCGTTGTTTACAAACGGTTGTATTATTCTGATTACAAACAACTTCATCAATGAAACCCTAGCTATCTCTTTCAAGTTTAAAATCTTTCTATATGTGGTATCCATACATTGTTTCATCAATTGTCATGTTAACAAATATAAGTTGTTATAATGAAAATTCTTATAAATTGAAAATATTTGATGTCTCAGTGTAGTGATAAGTTGGGTTTAAGCCTTGAACTGGGTTCTTTTGCTGCGGGTGTGATGATATCAACTACAGATGCCTCTCAACATACCCTTGAACAAGTAAGCATTACAACAACAATATTTCCTTTAGTTCTCTAAATATATGCAGTGGATTCTTACTCCAACTTATATGAGGTTATTTTTACTCTTTAACAATAACTTTTGCCTAATACTTCGGCACAAAAAGCAGTCGATCACGTTGTAATTGATCTTAACCACCAAGTTGTAATTAAAAAAAAAAGCGACAACATCATGGTATTTTGTAAGGATCGTGAAAGGGAAAACGACATCATTGAAGTAATGTATTGGGAAACAAATTGAATTAATAAGGAAGAACATAATATGTTTTTTTTCCTTGGTAAAAACAAATAAAATAACATGCTAAGTTGCTAACCCTTTTAAAAAAATAATACTATTATGTTCTACAATATTTAAAAAAAAATCAATTCTTCATATGATACTAAAAAGTAAAAAATATTCAAAAGTAAGTTTTGAAATTGTAAACTTTTTTTTTTTGAAATGTTATTTTTTTTTGAAACTTAAAATTTGTAATTTCAATTTCTGAAACTTTGAAATTTTAAATTTTTGTACTTTTATACAGTTTTTCTTGAATAATGTAAAAGAAATGTTCAAGGGTATTTTGGTCAATAAATAATATGAAAAAAATATAACCAAGCTTACATGTATGTTATCCTATTTCTTTTACCTTCTAGCAATCATTTTTATTCTAAAAATTACCTGGTCTAATTGCTATTTTGCTTCTTTTCTTTCTGTTTTATAGATAACAACAGCGCTAATATACTTAAGTAAATGCCTTTTATTCTAATCCTTTCTAAATAATTGCTACTTTATCATATAAAAATATACTTTATTACCATCCAAATAAAGTTAAAAAGCGCAAGGATCCTCATTGTGTACTGAGGTTGGTTGAATTGTTATTAGAAGTAAATGGAAACCTATGATCAGCTAAAACTTGTTTTGCAATCAAATACCCTTTTCCAAATTTTAAAAAACTTGTTTACAATCACATTCATACATTTGTATATTTAGTTTTGTTGTGAAATTTTGAAAAAAAATCTTTTTATAACAGATCTGATATAATAATTTATTATTTGCATGTCATTTCTGCAGATTGAGCCCATCCGTAATTTCTTTGCTGCTTTATTTCTTGCTAGCATCGGGATGCTTATTCATGTCCATTTCTTATGGAGCCATGTTGATATACTCATAGCAGCTGTAATTTTAGTGATTACAGTAAAGACGTTGGTGATTGCAGTTGTTGTCAAGGGATTTGGCTATTCAAATAAGACTTCGGCTCTTGTAAGACTTGCAAGCTTCTTTACATTATCATCTCAATAAATTGCAAAACTACATCAAGTCGTTCCGGATTTGAGTTATACATCCTCAAGCCATTTTTGCTAGCACAAAATATCCTTAAAAATGATATGCCAACTGAGCACGTATATTAACATGGGTAAACTATACAACCTATCCTTTGCAACATAATAAGTTTTGTTTTATGGGGTATAATCAGTTTTTCGATATTATATTAAGAAACTCACGTTTTCAATATACAATAGGTACATGTTGATATTTGCCTTATTTGCTTTCGATTTGACATGCTCAAAACATTTGGCAGGTTGGGATGTCTCTAGCTCAAATAGGAGAGTTTGCTTTTGTTCTTCTAAGCCGCGCTTCCAATCTTCATCTTGTTGAGGTTAGTAGCAAATTAGCAATGAAGGCTTATGTACTAATTTATTTGTGAAATACTTATTCAACATCTAACTAACATTCAAAAGTAATTATTTGCGTACTCAATTTTGGAGAATGCAGTTTTGGACACATGCAGTGACTTAAATTTGACATGCTACCTATTCTTACTGCCTGAACAGTGAACACTACTAGATTTATATTTATTAATACATCTGATTATGAAATTAAATGTTTTTAACAGGGCAAACTCTATCTTCTACTTTTGGGAACTACAGCACTCAGTTTGGTATGTACGCAACTATCTTTCTCTCTTTATCCTTCTTTTATTTTCCTTCTGACATGAAAACAATATAAGATCATGTTTGACAACTTCTTATAAGTATTAAACACTACTTATAAGCAGCTTATTTGAATTCGAGTGTTCTAAGAACTCTTTGTAAGGATGTAGCATAAGTAACTTAGAAGTTAAAATTGATGAAGCAACTTTTTTGTTGCTTATAACTTATAATATACTTTAATTAGTAATTTTGACCAAATAAAAAATTATCTTGTTGCTTCAAACAATTTACGAACAAAATGTCGCTATTCAATATTCACTGTCATTTTACACATACGTGTTCATTTATGCAATTTGATATTCATTCATTATTTGTAACAACTAAACACCAAAATTAACTTATTGTATTATATTCGAACATTTTACTTATTAGTATTCAATGAAAACTACTTAAAATTACTATTCAAATCTCTTTTCTAGGAGATTTAGAATAAGCAGTTCCCAAATGGGCTCCAATACCCAAAGCAATTTTTACAGGTTACTTGAGTGAAATAATTTTCTTATGGTTTAGTGTTTTTTAAGCCTTGGCAATTGAGTTGGGTGTTGAAATGTGCAAAGATGAACTCCTAGGAACAAAATTGTTGAAATTTAGCACGATACTCTGGAAGTTGGTATCTTCACAAAGTCATATACTGTACGTAAACGCTGCAGGTGACCACCCCTTTACTTTTCAAGATGATACCTGCAGTCATTCACCTTGGAATTTTACTAGGCTGGTTCTCTCCGGATAGTAACACAATAGAGGTATTCTCTTTTTTCCATCCCAAACATGTGGATTCTTTTTTTGCTGAAGTCATATTTAAATCATTATGCATTTGCATGTGAATTTAATATTCAGATTGCTTATAAAGGCGATGGACTCAAAATGGACAATATTAGCAAGCGAATTACTTTACTGGCTCACGACCCTCGCGATTCTTAAATGAAACTGTTTATACAAAGGGTCTATCAAGTTTCTTTGAAAATGGAAAGTAAAATGGATGTTTGAAAGTAATTGTGACACAAGGTATACATTTTAGACAATGTACAAACATTTTAGGTTCCCTCCCTAATGAATGTGAATACAAGACTTCAGCTCCGCGCAATTTTGTGTAAAATGATATGCTTTTTTAAATGTTCATGTAATGGTAAGATGTTTAAAATGTCAATTATAGTTTTAATTTTGCTGTAGTTACTCTGGACAAGTGTAATGAAATGGAAGGGGAACAGGTTATAATTCAGGTGTTCAAAATAATATAGTTCTGCTTCTTTAATCTATTTAATTTTATTCGGATCAACTTTTTAGTGTCTTTTGTATATAGTTTTGGTTGCATTTGTTGCAAACAAATCTGATTGAGTGCTGATGTGTTTATTTCAATATGAATCATGATGTTTTCATAATGTAATATGTATTAAAATCTTCAGTAAATACTTAAACAATGTTTATTAGTTATAATCACTTAAAAAACACTTGTTACATTAAGTGCTTAATGATTTGAACACTTGTCATGTAGAAAAGAAAGCTTTGCTTTCATCAACAGCACTGCATACTTTGATAAAAAAGAAGGGTTGGGTTAATATGGTGCATGAGTGTCTGAGATGATGAAGGGATGTGGGACATATGATAAATATTACTGTTTCCTTGAAAAACAAAAACTAATTAACAAAACTATCTATTAAATAATATTAAAGTAGAACTAAATCTCTTATTAAATCTAGGATTTTTTTCTCCTTTCTTCTTAATTCTCTTCAATATTTTATTTTCAAATCCCAATAATCCATCCCTTTACATTTATTCTACTAAAAATGTCTGATATCATTTTACATTTAAATACATACTTTTAAATATTTCTACAATTATTTACAAATCTTTTCTCAATCATCTCCTAATTTTTGCACCCGAACTCATATATTTACTTAATTACATAACCAAGAATTAAACTATTTAAATCAATTGCCTAATATTTATTAGTCTGATTTACAAATCCCAAAAAATTGACAATTTCAATACATACAGGAAGTCGTATCAATATAAACGGTAAAATTAATTTTTCCATACAAATATAATGATACACAAGCCACATAACATAAACTATATGCATCAATAACAATAACAAAACTAAATTTAGAATTCATTTATCTCAATGATTTTTTTGATATATTACATTGCAAATTATGTTTTTAAATTCAAATGCCCACATTTTAGAACTTCTACAATTATTTACAAAGTCCCTCCTTAATTCTATCCTAAATTTATATTTTAATCCATATATTTAAATTATTTACATATCTTAAATTTAAATTATTTAAATGAAATCAATTAACTAATATTTATTATTTGTCCAAAAAAATCATAAAAAATATGAAATATCAACACACACACATTTAAATGAAAGTGATAAAATTATTATTTTTCCATTTGAATACATATAGATCACACAATATAAATTATAAACATTAACAATAATAAGAATTTTAATTTATAATTCGTTTGTCTCAGTAAATTTATTATGCATTGCATTGCAAAATGTTGTTTTAACTTCAAATACCTATATTTAAAAAAATTGCAGTTATTTAGAAACCCCCCCTCCCCCCCACTTCCATCTTAATATTTCACATTTAAGTTCATATATAAATTCGTTATGTAATCTTAAATCTAAACTATTTAAATAAATTCAGTTAACTAATATTTAGTAAGTTGTCTAATAAATTATAAAAATATGAAAACCCCAATACATATGTCATATTCATATTAACAAAAGTGGTAAAATTAGTTTTTCATTCAAAGATATTTTAATCACAGAATATAATTATATGCGTTAACAACAGTAATAAATTTAATTTATAGTTTATTATCTCAATAAATTTATCATACATTGCTCGTAAAGTTTTGTTTTTAACTTCAAATACCAACATTTCAAACTTTCTACAATTACTTGGAAAATCCCATATGTCATCCTAATATTTTTCATTTATGTCCATATATTTAAATTAATATGTAATCTTAAATAATTTTTTTTAAAATTAATTAATTATATCAAAAATAAATAAATTCAATTAACTAATATTCAGTAGTTTGCCTAACAAATTTTAAAAATATGAAAATTTCAATACAAATCATGTATTTATATTAACAAAAATGGTAAAAAAAATCATTCAAATGTAAAGATATATAAATCATATGACATAATCATATACATAAACGGTAATAACAAATTTAATTTATGATTCACTTATCTCACTAAATTTATCATGCATTGTGTTGTCAAAATTCCTTTTTAACTTCAAATATCGATATTTCAAAATTTTACAATTATTTACAAAAACCTCCTTAATTCTCTTTTAACGTTCTACATTTATGTCCATATATCTAGGTTAATTACGTAACCTTAAATCTAAACTATCTAAATAAACTGGGTTAACTAACATTCATTATTTTGTCTAATAAAACTTATGATGATTAAAATATGTATAACATATTCATACTGAGAAAATGGTAAAAATTATTATTTCCATTAAAATAAGGATATATAGATCACATAACATAAATTATATTAATAAACAATAAAACAAATTCAATTTATAATTTAATTATCTCAATATCGTACATAGCACTACAAAGTTCTATTTTAGGCTCCAAATACCTATATTATAAACTTTCTACAATTATTTTAAAGAACCTCCTAATATTTCATATTTTAGTCAATATACTTAAATCACTTACATAATTGTGAATTTAAACTATTAAATAAATCTAGTAACTAATATCCATTAATTTATCTAATAAATCCTAGAAACATGACGATTTCAGTATATCCACCACCATATTCATATTAACAAAAATTAGTTTTTACTCAAATATAAAAGTATAAATAAAATAACATAAATTATGTATGAGTAACAAATTTAATTAATAATTCATTTATCACGATAAACTGATCTTACACCTTATTTTACACCACGTTGCAAAATTTTGTTTTTAATATCAAATACCTCCACTTTATTGTATACTTTTTTTTACAAAAAATGCTCAATTTTCTCCTAAATTTTATATTTAATTCCATATATTTAAATTAATTATGAATCTTAAAAACATACCTTTTAAATAAATTCAGTTAAGTAATATTCATCAATTCGTCTAACAAATCCTTAAAATACGAATATACCGATAAATGTATATTCATATGACCATTTATGAATTATACACAAACTAATAAAATTTTTAATTTATAATTCATTTATCTCAATGAATCTATCATACGTTGCGTAACTGAATTCTGTACATATCAACACTTAAAATATAAATGTTGTATTTTTACAATATTACTCTGTGCAATACACGGGTCATAGTGTCATACTGATCAAATAATAGTAAAGCCGAAGGATTTCTAATTCTTTTATTAATTCAATGAGGTTTATCCGTTCTCCTTAATTCTCTATAAATATTTTATTTTTTAAATTACTATAGTTTATCATACTTTGCACTTATTCACTAATTCTCTTCCATCATTTTACATGCAAGTAGCTGCATTTTAAATTACAATTATTTACAAAGCTCTCATCATTCGATATCTATATTAATGTACATATATTTAAGTGAATTACATATCCAAACTTTAAATTATTTAAATAAATCTAGTTAACTAATATTCATCAATCCCTCTATATAATCCTAAAAATGATAATATCAACATGTACACCACAATCATATCAACAAAAGTGGGAAAGTTATTGTTTCGTTCAAATACACACACACACAAGTCACATAACATGAATTATAAAAAAACATAATAACACTTTTTATTTAATTTATGATCCATTTACCTCATCTAAACTAGCATACACTGCATTGGAAAATTCAGTTTTTAACTTCAAATACCTGGATTTTAAATTTTCTACGGTTATTATAAAGCTCGCCTCAATTTTCTCCTAATATTTTCTAGTGAAATTCGTATATTTAAATGATCATGTAATCCTTAATTTAAACTATTTAAATAAATATAGTTAACTAGTATTTGTTAATTCATCTAATAAATTATATAATATAATAATTTCAATATACATACCATATTAGAGAATGTGGTAGATAATATTAGAGAAAAGCTACAAGGTTGGAGGTCAAAATTATTATCATTTGCAGGAAGAGTGGATTAATTCATACTGTTATCACTTCAAAAGTCAGGTTCTGGTTGCACACTTTCCAAATACCAGACTGTTCAATTGCTAAAATCAATTCAGTCTGTGCCAATTTCATATGGAAAGGGGGTATTCATAAAGTGAGCTACAATGAATTATGTAGACCTAAAAGTGAAGGAGGAGTGGGGCTAAAAAATCTATTTGAGCTTAAAAAGATCTATGGACTTAAATTAGCTTGGAAAATTCTTAATTCAGACAATTTGTGGACCAAATGGATGAGAGCTAGATACTTAAAAGAAAATTTCTGGACAATAAAATCAGATAATAATGCTTCAGTCATTTGGAAAAATATTCTTAAGCAAAGGGAGAAACTAAAAGAGTCAGTTGGAAGAAAAATAGCAAATGGCCAAGACACAGATCTTTGGAAGGATCCCTGGATTAAAAACAAAAGTCTATTGGATAGAATGGGATGTGAAAGTTTTTTAGCAAATAATACTCCAAAAATACAAGTTGCAGCATAATTCACAATAAAAAATGGGAACCAGAAAAACAGTTAATAACCAAAAGCCTGAAGCAAGAAATCAATGAAATTCCACTCTTTGTAAATAGAGAAAAAGATGTATGGGCCTGGAAAAATAACAACAACGGGCAGTTCAAAATGAAGGAAGTTTGGGAAGACAATCGACAGCACTACTCAACTGTTCAATGGTATAAGATAATATGGAGAAAGTTTAATTGTCCCAAAATGGCTCACTCTACTTACAAAGCAATCAAAGCCAGATTAACTACAAAAGACAGACTCAAAAGCTGGGGGATAATAGATGAAGACACATGCAATTTATGTAGACAGGAAATTGAAACACATAGTCACTTATTCTTTGATTGCAAATATAGTAAACGAGTCTGGGCTATTCAGAAGCTTAAAAACATGCAAACAGAAGCAATGATGAGTTTAGAAGTGGAAATCAAATACCTGAGTGATCGGACAGACCTCACGAACCTTATGAAGGAAGTCGGGAAAATTGCGCTGACAACAACTACTTGGCATCTCTGGAGAGAATGAAATGTACGGGCTTTCACCAGAAACAAAGAAAAGACGGAGTTAGAGCTATTAGAAAGTATTGCAAGAGATGTTAAGATAAATATAGGAAGAATCAGGAGAATTACCAGGTCAGAGGCAAAAGAATGAAAACTACTGGAGAACTGGAAGTGGAAGGTTGCGAGGCCAGGAAATCGAGCAAACACCGAGGAGCCGCCATAGATCGGAGCTGATGAACCCTAAATTAAATTAGGAAAGTTTGTGTTAAGTTATGTTAGTTTGTCGAATTATCTGATGAGCTTTCTCATATATCACATTGTATTTTTTCGAGCTGTAATTTGCTTTGGGCCGCATAGCCCAATATAATATCATTAACCGATTTTCTGAAAGAAAAAATATATACATACCATATTCATATTAATAAAAATGGTAAAATAATTTCTCATTTAAATATAAAGATATATAAATCACAAAATATAAATAATATACATAAACAATAATATCAAATTTAATTTATATTTCATTTATCTATTTAACTTTATCATTCATGCATCGCAAAAAAAAATTTCAAAAAAAAACTCCACTCCGAAGTGTAGAGCCCCAACCCAGCTTGTCCAACCAGAGCCAGGAAGGGAGGTTAGCCAGCCCAGCAGGAAGCATTCGTTTTCCAACCGTGTTTAGTTGGATTTAACAGGAAACACAGCTTCCCGCCTTGAGGGAGTAGGACAGATGGGTATCGAACTCGTGACCTCATTAACAGGTTGCAAGTGTCTTTACCACTACGCCACTAAAAATTATTTTTAGCTTAATTCAAACTCCTACATTTCGAAGTTTCTACAATTATTTATGAAACCTCCTCAACCCTCTCATAATTATATTTTATATTTAAGTCCAATTTAAATTATTTATGTAATATCAAATTTAAACTATTTAAATAAATATAATTAACCAATACTTTTAGTTAGTTTAACTAATCTTTGAAATATGATAGTTTCGATATGTATACAATATTCATATTCACAAAAATGGTAAAATAAAATTCCATTCAACTATAAAGATGCATAAATCAAACATCATAAATTACGTACATAAACAATAACAATAATGTAAGTTATGATTTATTTATCTCAATAAACTTAACATACATTACATTGTGAAATTCTTATTTTAACTTCAAACACCTATATTTTAAAACTTCTAAAATTATTTACAAAATCCTCATTAATTCTCTCCTGGTATTTTACCTTTAAGTTCATATATTTAATTTAGTTATGTAATCTTAAATTTAAACCATTTAAATATGAATATAATTAACTAATATATGTTAATATTAATTCATCTAATAAACCTTAAAAATATGATAATTTCAATGTGTGATATTCCTATCAACAAAAATGGTAAACTGATTTTTCATTCGGTTATAAAGATATATATACATCACATACATAGATTTGATTGTTAGTTCATTTATCCCAATAAACCTACAATACTTGCCTTACAACATTTTTTTCTTCAACTTCAGATACTTACATTTTGAAATTTCTACAATTATTATAAAAACCCCTCAATTCTCTCATGATATTCTAGATTTAAGTTATTTAAGATAACTATGTAGTCTTAAGTATAAGCTATTTAATAAATTTATTTGTCATTTATCATTAAGTTGTCTAATAAATTCCAAAACTATAGCAATTTCAGTATGTATACCATATTTATGTCGCCATAAATCATACAAATATATTTTCATTCAAATATAAAGATAAGTATAAATCATAACTTAACTTATTTAAATAAATATTAATCATTATTTCTAGTTCATTTATCTCGATAAATTTATCATACATTGCATTACAAACTTCTATTTTTATCTTTAAATTCCTACATTTTAAATTTTAAAAATTATTTAAAAACCCATATATGTAAATTTAGTACATAATCATAAATTTGAACTACTTAAATAAATTTACTAATCTTCGATATCTCCTGAAATAAATCCTAAAAATATAGTAGTTTCGATGCATAGGCCCCTTCATATCAACAAAAATGGTGAATTTTTTTTTCATTCATATATAAAGGTATATAAATAACATAATATAAATTACACACATAAACAATAGTAGCAATCTTGATTTATAATTATTTACCTCAATGAATTTATTGTACATTACTTAGAAAAACTATATTTTTGACATTAAACGTATAAATATTATATTTTATAACATTACTATTTGCAACGTAGGGATTACACACAAGTTAAATCATAGTAGGAGAAGAATTTCAAGCTCCTTTATTAATTCTAGGAGTTTTCTCCCCTCTCCTTGATTCTCTCCAAGTCCAATTTTTTTCTTCAAAATCCTATAATTTATTACTTTAAAATTATTTCACTAAACTCCTCACACCATTTTACATTCAAATACATATTTTTAGAAATAATTCTACAATCATTTACAGAACTTTTCTCAATTCTCCTTCAATATTTTATATTATAGCTCATACATTTAAATTAATTACACAAATCAGACTTTTAACTAATTGATAAACTCAGTCAACTAATATCTTTTAATACATCAAATAAATTCTAAAAATGATGGTTTTAATATGTATACCATAGGCACGTTAACTTATTGGTGATATTGTTTTTTCAATACAAATATATATATATATATATAAATCACATAACATAAATTATATGCATTAGTGATAATAGCAAATTTAGTTTATAATTTATTTATCTGAATGAATTTATCATACATTATGCTGTAAATTCAATTAACTTCAAATACCTACATTTAAAAATTTCTACAACTTCTTAAAATTCCTTCAAAATTATCCTCTAATATTTTATATTCACATCCATATATTAACTACTTCTGTAATCTTAAATATAAACTATTAAATAAATTTAATTAACTAATATTCATTAATTTTTGTAGTAAATCCTAAAAATATGATAATTTCAATATATATATACAATTTTCGTATATATGAACAAAGTGATAAAATTGTTATTTTTTATTCAGATATAAAGATATTCAAATCACATAACATAAAATGTATACGGAAATATATGATAATTCTTTTAATTTCTAATTCATATATCTCAAAAAAATTCGTGCATTACATAGCATAATTTCAATTTTAACGACCTTTAAATGATAAATTTATATTTTACAATGTTACAATATAAGAACACGGATTACACTGGTAAAAAAATAGATTTTTTAAACATTCTCACTTTCATTATAATATTAAAATTACTCAAATTTTAATTCAATTAAATGCTACATAACATTATTTTGCAATTATCAAAGTGTAAACATGACCTTCCTACAACAACATGAAATTTATGGTTAACTGCAAAGATAAAATTGTTTAAAGTTGAAAACTAAATATTGGATAGAAGTTCATATGTTGATAAGCTGGTCATATGATGATCTTCTCAATTACAAATGCGTACAAAGCTCGTCTCAATTTTTTTCAACCTTTTTACATTCAACACCTTATATTTAGTTAGTTATATTGATTGTTGATTTTGAATTATTTAAATAAATTCAGTTATTTAATCTTCATCATTTCATTTATATATCCTTTGGAAAAAAATGATTATATATATAACATTCATATTAACAAAATGATAAAGTTTAAAGTTATTCATTCATACATATAAAAAAAAAATCATATAATATAAATTATTTACATAAACAATATATATAATTTTTTTGAGTGAGGACGTTATTTACTTTAGAGATATGTAATAAGCGAGAATTGAAGCCTCAACCTTAAATCTAAGCATTACATGTTATTTTAATTTATAATTCATTTATCACAATAAATTTATCATGTATTGCATAATAAAATTAGCAATAATTAAAATATACTATACATTAACAATATTATGGTGTGCAACACACGGGTTATACACTAGTCCATATTAACTGCATAAAGTACAATATCGTCTTCAAGAATAGTTGTAATATCTTTGGTGTCACACTTTTTTGGGTGTAAACATTCCCAAAATACCCTTTAAATTCAAGTTACAACTAAATATATCTAATTATACTCTCACCTTACTTAAAATTCAAAATTTTATATTCTAGTGCTTAGTCAATCATACTTATCAATTAACTAAAACCGATTGCACCTTAATTAAAATGCAAGTTTTTTGTCTACTAAAACCAAGTCAATCAATTATATCTCGGTTAAATTTTAAATTAAGCCGCCCCTACCTTAATTAAAATGCAAATTTATGTGTACTAAAATTGAGTCAATTGATTTTATACCTAAAACCGCTCATGCTTGATTTAAAATGCAAAATTTTTGTTAGTTAAAATACTAATTTTTCATATATAATAATTGGCTTGATCAATTATATGTTGATTAAATTTTAAATTATAACTTAATATCACGGACTTTTAGAAAATAAATTCCACATGTGAAGCACATGCCATAAAGCTCGAATAAATTATTAAAAATTATTGTCGTATTTGTACAACCTTAACATGTGCATATCTTAACATTTTATGAAAAGCAAAACAAATAATGTGTTAGCGCCAAAATTGGTCACTAACCCCCAAATCCAGATGAAAGCACCAAATACCAATCACAGCTCAGAGATAGAATGTATGTAGAGAGTAATAATGTGAAGAACAGTTAAAACTGAAATGAAAGCAGTAAAGAACAACAGATTTTATAGTGGTTCGGCTAACTCCGGCCTACGTCCACTCCATAAGTTTGCTTTTTATTGCTGTAATAATCGATTACAGTTACAAAATGGCAGAGTTGCCTTAGCCTTAGAAAAAAGAAAGTAAGAGAGCAGAAAGAAGATCATCTTTTACTGTCCCTCTGCCTCTCTATTTATAGACAAAGATGGGTTGGACTTCCCTGGTGGGCCTGGTAGTCGAGTACCTCAGCCCAAATGGAGTGGTCTCCATATGCCGAACCATAGATGCCGAACGCTGAATGCCGAACAAGGTGTGAATGCCGAACGACCTCCTCATGCCGAACGTTGGGAGGTGCGAGGTACCGAGGTATCGAGGTACGGAGGTGCGAGGTATGGAGGTGCGAGGTGCAGAGGTATCGAGGTGCGAGGTGCAGAGGTATCGAGGTGCGAGGTACCGAGACATGGAGGTGCGAGGTATGGAGATATGGAGGTGCGAGGTATGGAGGTATGGGGGTGCGAGGTATAGAGGTATCGAGGTGCGAGGTGCAATGCCGAGCGAGGTGAGGTATGCCGAACGACCCATCCAATGCCGAACGCTCCTTGATGCCGAACGATCCATCCAATGCCGAACGTTCCTTGGTGCCGAACGATCCATCCAATGCCGAACGTCTCCAGATGCCGAACGTTGGTTAATGCCGAGCGCTCCATCCAATGCCGAACGACGATCTCTCTATGTCGAACGCTCGTCCAGTGCCGAACGATCCTTCTAATGCCGAGCACTCGTTCAGTGCCGAACGATCCCTCTTATGTCGAACGACGATCTCTCTATGCCGAACAACCTCCAACGCCAAACCATCCCAATGCCGAGCAATATCTGCCAAACTGCCTAGGTCGAGCCATGTAGTTTCTCCACTCCCTTTCCCAACGACATATTCAAGTGAACTTCATCACTTTAAACCGAATCCATCATACTTTAGTCTCGATAGTTGTGAAGTTGTTTAAGTTAAATCCGTCTTTTCGCGGCCTTGCCAAAAGGCGGGTTAACATAATGTTATACTAACATTGTTCTTTAAGCTTTACTAATTAAATAGTCTACCTCCTATATAATACAAAATGAACATTACTTTCAGCAACTCTAACGAGTCTCTTTAAATAAATCACTGTACCCCAAACTTTATTAACCACTAATCTAATTGAGCTATCATATTAGATCTAAGTTATCAGAATCATTCTTCAAAACTATGTTTAAAAAAAGGCCAGCATCAGGAAATTAACGTAATATATCATGTATAAATACTAAACAATCACTATTCATATTATTATTTGTTTTTATTCATATTATTAATTGGTTTTGAGACAAGTGGTTCTCTAACATGGTATTGTAATAGTAAACTCTATGCGGTAACAATTGATTGTTTAATAATTTTCTTATTTCCACGAACCAAATCATAAGCCTTCTATTCTTGCTTAGAAAACTCAACACTAAATTTTGGCTAGACCTAACTGGAATTGTATACTTATTTTGTTCAGTGTCTAGAAATGTAGCTTCTACGTTTAGGTAGGCACACCTAAAGTAAGTTGAGTATTGTCTTTTGTAACTCATGAACTTGTTTCTCCTTGTTATGTTCTTACACATTATCTCCAGATAAGTGCATTGCGTAGCCAGGTAAAATGGATAACTCTGAAAGAACTTTTTTTGTATTAAAGTTGCACGAGATATTTTATTGTATTGTGTTACTGTAAATTAAGTTTGTTTATGCTAAATCATATTTAATGTATTTTGAGTTAATTTGGCTTATTATTATTAATATATTACTAATATTAATTATTCATATTTATTTATACATAAATCATGAATATCAAACGCTCTATGAATAAATAAGAGCACGTATATAAAAAGATATTACATTAATATCCAACATCGGGGAATGTGTGTGCCTGCATAGTTGAAACAATAGGTCTTATACCATATTTTACTGATGGTATTTTGTATAACAACCCCTTCGGATTTAAAGCATAAAAATAAAATATCCTCATTCATTAAAAACTAAAGTCAAAATGGTCTTATAACAGATTTGTCGAGGGAATTATGAGTTGAGTTATTTAGTAATGTTCTATTATATGACCATTAGCTGAAGGTACTAAATTTTGAAGGCTTATTAATGCATTATTTGAACAACTCTCAAGTACATGAACTCAAATACCTAGACTCAAAAGAGATATTCATTAAATATTACACGAACTTAATAAAGAAAAGGAAGACCAGTCTCGGAGCAAGCGCCTTGGCTGACATGTGCATCTATTGATAGGATTTTTGGGATATTATAAGACCAACTAAAATGTTTTTCATACATGTAATGCAACATGATTTTATGTATACAAAGATGCAAACTGAAAGTTTATTGGAATGCGTTGGACAAGTATCAAAAGTTAAGCGAAATGAAACTATAAGTAAAGTAAAAGTACACATACAAATTTATGTTGTTCGGATATTAATGAATCCTACATCCACGAGCAAAAAAATCTTTTCATTGATCCGATCATTACAAATACATTAACGTTTGACATTTTTTAGTTCTCTCTTTTCTTAGTACTTGTGAATTCTTTTGTTTTTTTATTATAAAAGAAAATAACTGCAAAAAAGAAGATCCTTTTTTTACCATGGCGCCTTTTCTTTTATATCATTCTTGGATCATGTAGATTTGTTCATCCTAGGTTTACACTTATATGATATTAGATCTTGTACATGTGGCTATCATCTAGCGGCTATTCAAAAAAGGAGGCATGTATTGCTATTATCTTGGCAAGATCTTGAAATTTAGACGGGATCATCAAATTTGAATAAAATGATGCTTAGGTTTTAACATGGCAACGTTAGATGGTTGCTAGTTGGATTTATTCCATGTTGTGGGTCCGACTTTCATGGATTGGTCAATGTATAAGTGTTCATCCTTCATATACTTCTTACTTGTCTACATGGGTCTAGGGTGCATGTATTATGAGAATCATAGTTGTAACATCCCCCACTTGGAGGTCCACAACTAACGGCTACAGTTGCTACAGTCATCCATAGTTATTAATTCTCGGCGACCAAATACGGCAATATTAGATACATTGATATAACAGAAACACATGGATATGAAATTTTTTTAAAATCAACAAACAGCTTTCTCATTCCATTTTAAAGCATTTCAAATTCATTACATACTCCCAATACGAGAACTTCGTTCAGAGAAAATATAATTATTACAACGTACGTCAAGAGCGACATATAAAGATGCTACCTTAGATGATTAGAGTATATAACTAGGCAATTAACAACTTTGCCTTTACAACAAAACACAACGGAATCAAAATAGAAAAGAACTCTAAATAGCTATCATGCCTCCTGCACATCTCCGGAAGCTTATTCGTCTAAAGAGGTACCTGATAACCTCAACTCCCAAACTACTTAAAATCAATTGAGCACCCAAGAGTTTAAGGGAAAAACATAAACTTTAAGTCAAACATAAAGCCTAGTATGAATAATAATATACCATCTCAAACCATTTAGATATCTAGTGAGACCACGCTGCTTAGCGGAACGGGTTTTCCCCCCACTAATTTCCTAATCAAAACTTTATAAAACCATATACTGTGCTCCTGCATCCACAATGGTTAAAACATAGCAATTCAAAATACTATGATGATATGCAACAAGTAAATCAATTCTGGATTTTCCATCCCCATTCATTCTGACTATCTGTCTTAGTTATAGTTTCTAGGGTCACTATTAACACTATTAACCTAATAGTTTTTATGGGCTAACTAATAGCCTATTTAATACTTATGGACTCGCTTTCCGGTTTCATAGATTTCATGGGATCATTAAGAACCTATTGGCCCCAGCCAATAACTTCATCATTCATGGGTTCTCCCCAAACCTATTGGTATCTCCAATAACTTTCCTATTATCATAGTTTTCATGGGTTGACTATGAACCTATTGACTTCTGTCAGTAACTTAATCCGGGTATAGTTTTCATGGGTTCACTACAAACCTATTAGCCCCTACCAATAACTCTTTCTAATCATAGTTTTCATGGGTTTACTATGAACCCATTTGTCCCTGCCAATAACTTTTCCTATACATAGTTTTCATGGGTTTACTATAAACCTGTCTATCTGAAAACTACTTTAATCAGTGTTTGGGCATCCTATATTCTGGTCTACCTGACCTTCTCGATGCAACTCTATTCATTCAGGAGTTAGTTTATATTCACTACTAGGTCAACCTACCTGGTTTTTCTACCCTTACTCCTCAAAATTCAGTTATGGGTCCATTACTTAGTGAATATATTTATAGAAGAAGCAAATACAAAAATAATACCAACCCCTTTGGTTTTATATATT
The DNA here is from genome assembly GCA_030737815.1 of Allium fistulosum. Classification (NCBI taxonomy): domain Eukaryota; kingdom Viridiplantae; phylum Streptophyta; class Magnoliopsida; order Asparagales; family Amaryllidaceae; genus Allium; species Allium fistulosum. The sequence goes on from CM060906.1 coordinate 573,353,557, forward strand.
TGAAATCATTTCCCCCCCGGAAATTTGGTTCACCCCTTTAACCCATTACTTATAACAAGCAAGCTTCTTCCAAAAACTCCAATGTAAAAGAATTTAAAAGCTCTTTTATAATGCCATCAGTTTTACCTTTAAAAATTTGAGATAGGGTTATTTGTTTTGAAACTAAGGCTTTCGAAACCTTTAATCTTTACTTTCGAAACCATTGGAAAACTTCCTTTCAAAAGCGTTCAAGTCTTCTATTCAAAACACTAGGCACCTGCCTTTCGAAACACTATAACACCTTTCTTTCGAAACCTTTCGAATGTATTAAAGTATTACCATTCAATTATAGAAGCATAGCTTCAAAACCATTTGAAAGTACCTCTTTCAAAACTATCGGGTTTAATTTAAAACGTATCTTATTAGGTCTAAGTGAATGCAAGCGAAAGTAGCCCTTTCGAAACCATTAAAAAGTTTGGGGAAAAACAAATGGCTTCGACACCATCCTTTCGAAAGCTCAAAACATTTAGGTAAAACATTTGAAGGATAGCTTCGAAACCCCATTCGAAGCCATTGCCTTCGAAACCATTGAATCCTTTCGAAAGCCTTAGGAAGTGGCTTAGTACAGGTTTAAAACAAAAGCTACCTTTCGAATTGGCTGATGACTTCAATCCATTCGAAAGGCATAAGGACGGCAGCAAGGTTTCGATTGGGTTGAGACTACTCTTTCGAAAGCATTAATTTTAAAACTAAGTAACTCATTCGGAAGCTCCAATTTAAACCAGAGAAGGCAACCCATTTCGAAAGCAATTTAGAATGACCCCTTTGAAAGCATCTATTTCGACTCCCTCGAAAGCATTTAGTAAAAACATGCAAGCACATTTCTTTAGGAAGTAAAACAAAGGTTTCGACCCCATTGAAAGCTATGTTTCGACACCATGCCTTCCGCCCTTCTCTAATCCACCACGTACTTACATTGTGATACCTTGTGTATTGGTTTCGGCTTAGTTGGTTTCGTCCTGGTAGGTTTCGACTTGTTTGAAGGCGGAAGCAAGGGTCGAAAGGTGGCTTCTAAAAGAGGCGGAACCTATTTTTCTAGGTAAAGACTGATTTAATGTTATTTAAAGTAAATACTTTATAACTAACCTGCCTATTTGTAAACATTTAATTGGTTGCCATAAATTTTCAAATTCTTTACCAAAATAACTGTCGCATAATTTCATATCTAAACAAGGATTAATTTTCACGATTAAGCCCTTTCATTAAGAAAAACAATTAAAACAATTAAATCCTTCTTTTAAATAATTTAATTTCCATAGTAAATTACTTAGGAAAAATCCCCAAAAATTATAGAAATTCACTTCCAATATGCTATCTAACATATAAAAATTTTAGACCCAAATTCTTCATAAAATAACCGAAATTAATTTCTAAACCTAATTATTCATATTTTCCTTTGAAAATTCATAATAAATTTTTCATAGGTTGGAAAACTATAAAAATTAAAAATCATCTCCAAAATCATGTTTTACCTAACATATAATATCCTCATGGCATTCAAAATTCATTATAATCGGTTTTACCCTTAAAACCATATAAAACTATATTCAAACAATCTTGTTTAAATCAAACATGTTATAAAATCCAAGCATATCATCATTATAATGGATTTAATCTTAAACCCAAAAATCAAATGATCATAAGAACAAAATAGAGATGATTTGGATTATTATTCACCTTGATTAGGATAAGGACTTTGAGATTTGATTGAGATTAATCTTCCTTGCTTTAATTCCTTAGCTTTAGATTGATTTTCCCTTTTTTTCTTTCTCTAGTAATTGCCGGCTTTGTTTTCCTTTTGATTTACGTTTTTGTGAAATGAAAAATGAATGTGTAGCATAAAGGAAACGAGATATATATAAGGGTAATGGGATTAAGGTGTGTAATTACCCTAAATACCCCAACGTTAATTATTCTCCTAATTAAAATACAAAACCATTTATAAGCCCATTTATATAATTAATTAAGCTCGGCCTCTAATTATTTTCAAATCTCAATCCCCTTATCACTCTAATATTTATATTATTCTATTTAATTTATCTAATTAAATTTCCTGAATAATGTTATTAAAAATTAGGGGTGTTACAGGCTCCCCTACTTAAAGAATTTTGTCCTCGAAATTTAGCAAGGACTAAATACTAAACATAACAATCATCTGTAACCACTCCTAACAACCGTACTAGCCTATCTGACTAGCAACTATCTATATAAATCTAATATAGACATACCCTCATAGAAGATCAGGATAAGTATCTCTAATCATGTCTTCTGTCTCCCAAGTACAGTCTTTCTCATTGTCGCTCCATTGAACTTTCACCAACATGACTGTCTTTTTCCTCAATCTTTTCTCATCTCTCGCTACAACCTAAACTGGTTGTCTAAAAAAGTCAAATTAGGCTCTACTATTAAATCTTCCAACCCTGTCGGATGAACATCAGTCTCTAGATCATACACATACTTGTGAAGATGAGACACATGAAATACATTATGGACACTTGCCATACTGCTCGGCAACTCTACCCTGTATGCGAGCTTTCCAATCCTCTCTATAATATGAAATGGACCAATATATCTCGGTGCCAGTTTCTATGACTTTCGAGATCGTACCACACCCTTCATTGGTGATACTTTATTGAAAACCTTATCTCCAACTGAGAATTCTAGGTCTTTACGCCTCTTTTCTGCGTAACTCTTCTGTCTGGACTGAGCTTCCTTCATCCTTTCTCGGATTAACTCAATCTTCTCTATCGCCTCTCTAAGCAGATCTGGACCTAAGACCAATCTGTCTCCAGTCTCCAACCAACATGCTGGTGATTTGCATGGCCTTCCATACAAAGATTCAAAAGGCTCCATTCCTATACTAGTCTGATAAAAATTATTATAGGAAAATTCCACTAAATGTAGGTGATCTTCCTAAGGTCCACCAAAGTCCAATACACTCTCAATAAATCCTCTAGTACCATATTGACTCTCTCTGTCTACCCATCCGTCTGAGGGTTATATGCTGTACTCATCTTAAGCTTGATACCTAGCACATCATGTAAACTCTTCCAGAATTCACTAGTGAACAAAGCATCTCTGTCACTGACTATACTACTAGGAATCCTATGCAATCTAACTATGTTCTTTATGAACAACTTAGCTAAAACATGTGCCGTTCTGGTTGACTTAACTGGAATGAAATGGGCACCCTTGGTCAACTTATCCACTATGACCCATATACTTTGTTTTCCTCTATTTGACCTTGGCAACCCGTCTATAAAATCCATGGATATCGAATCCCATTTCCAAACTGGAATCTCTAAAGGTTGAAGCAACCCACTCGGATTCTGATGTTCGGCTTTCACTTGTTGACAGTTTTAACACTGTCTAACCCACAAGCCAACATCCCCATTCATACCTTCCCAATAGAAGCTCCTCTTCATATCTTGATACATCTTAGTCCCTCCAGGATGAAACATAAACTTGCATCGATGACATTCTCCAAGAATTTCTCTCCTTAAGTCCTCAACATTCAGAACACATAATCGTTCCTTTTTTCTCAACCATGCTCTCAGGTCAAGACTAAAATCCTTTAGATCATCGATCTCTGATCCCACCTCAAGCCTTCTAATCCTCTTGGCTAATAATGGATCCGCTTTCTGCTTAGAAGCAATCCTTTCGATCAATACTGGTCGAACTTCTAAATAGGACAACATGGTGGTACTCTGACTAGAACTAGCAGTCAATCTTAACTGCACACTACAAGTAGTCAAAGCTTCTAAATCCTTCCATTATGCCAACATAGCTAACACCACATTCTGATGTTTTCTGCTAAGAGCATCCACTACTTTATTTCCTTTCCCAGGAGTATACTCTATACCAAAATCATAAGTAGCTAAAAGTTCCAACCACCTCTGTTGTCTCATATTCAGCTCCTTCTTAGAGAATAAATATCTTAAGGATCTATGATCCGTGTATAGCTCAAACCTCTCCACTAAGAGATAATGTCTCCAAATCTTCAATGCAAAAATCATCGCAACCAACTCCAAATCATGAGTAGGATATCTTACTTCATGCGGCCTAAGCTGTCGTGAAGCGTAGGCAATCACTTTACCCTTCTGCATCAACACAGCTCCTAATCCAGTTCTGCATGCATCGGGATACATAACTAACCCTTGGTTTCCGTCTGGAACTACTAGCATAGGTGCGTTAGTCAACAAATGCTTTAACTTAAGGAATGCTTCCTCGCATTTGTTAGACTAGACAAACTTCACATCCTTCCTGGTTAACTTAGTCAAAGGCGCTGCTATCCGTGATAAATTCTTTATGAATCTCCAGTAATAGTCAGCAAGTCCAAGAAAACTTCTAATCTCAGTCACCGTCTCTGGTCTCTTCCAATTATTAACAGCTTCGATCTTATCTGGATCGACTGACAACCCATTCTATGAAACCACGTGACCAAGAAACTTAACCTCTTTCGTCTAAAAATGGTACTTGGAAAACTTCGCTTTTAGCTGATGCTGCCTCAGCGTCTCAAGCACTACTCTAAGATGATCCCCATGCTCTCTTTCATCTTTAGAGCACACTAAAATGTCATCTATAAACACCAATACGAACCTATCCAAATACTCTTGGAAGACTTGGTTCATCAAATCCACAAAAAAAGAAGGTGCATTCGTCAATCCGAATGGTATTACTAACCACTCATACGAACCATACCTAGTCCGAAATGCTGTCAAAGGAATACAGTCCTCTGCCACCCTTAACTGATGGAAACTTATCGCCAAATCCAACTGGGAAAACACTCTAGCTCCACACAACTGATCAAAAAGATCATCTATTCTCGGCAAAGGATACTTATTCTTAATCGTCCTCTCGTTCAACTTACGATAGTCGATACACATCCTTAACAACCCATCTGGTTTCTTCACGAACACCGCGGCTGCTCCCTAAGGAGAACTGCTTGGTCTAATAAAATTTCCTCCTTCTAGATCCACTAGCTGCACCTTCAATTCCTTCATCTCGGTCGGTGTCATTTTGCTAGGTGGTCTACTAACAGGTTCAGCACCTGGCACAAGATCTATCCGAAACTCAACAGCTCGTTTTGGTGGTAGTCCCGTAACCGGCTCAAAGACATCTGCAAACTCTCTTGCTACTCGAACTCAACTTAACTCTTCTCTTACTTCCATAGCACTTAACAAGACACAACTACTTCGGTCAGAATTCTCCACTGAGAATATGATTCGGTTATGACTATCAGGGTGTCTTAGTGATATCTTCCTATCCTGGAAAAATATCCTAGCCTCATACTTACCCAACCAATCCATACCCAAAATGAGTCCGAAATCTACGAAATCAAAAACATACAGACTGCATGCAAACTTACGACCTAACAAGTTTAGTTCTAATTGGTCACATCTCATCCCTAGAGTTGCATACCCTCCTATTGGATTCGCAACCCTTAAGGAAGTAACAAGGTATGTGGGTTCTAAGCATAACCTATCAACCAAACATTGAGATATAAATGAATGTGATGCACCGGTATCAAATAGTACCCTAACCGGTATACTCTGAATCAAAAGCATACCTTCCATCACAATCTTCCCTTTTTCAGCTGCAGTTGGTCTAGCAGATGATGGTCCAATAGCAAAAACCTTTCCCTTGTTTGTCTTGACTGTTTCTGGACACTGATTCTTATAATGTCCAACTTGGTCGCAGTTAAAGCACTTCACATTCTTCTTTTCTACAGCCTTCTTTCCTTTGCCTGATCGGCACTCATAAGCATAATGACCTTTTTTGTCACACTTGAAGCAAACTAAATTAGCCTTCACCTTCTTGGCAGCCTCTCCCTTCAAGGCTCCCTTCTTATTAAAGAACTTTCTCTTCTTTCCCTAATAACCCAAGGTTCCAACCAGCTTTTCTCTCGCATAAATAGCAAGCATCTCCTCATGTCGGATTTCCATCTCCACAACTACATTACAAGGATCATGGAGATGTAGCAGGGTTTCCCTAGCAATCTCAGGTCTCAATCCCCAAGTGAACCTCTCATTCCTCTTGATGACGGTGTCTATAATAGCATACCCGTATCGGGACAACTCATCAAACTTAGTAGCATACTCAATTACCGACATCTCTCCCTGCACTAAATCCATAAACTTTCTGAGTAATGCCGACATGGCAATTTCAAAAAAAACCTCTGTTCAAATCTCCTTCTAAAATCTGCCCAAGTCAACTCTTCCTACGGAACTCCGGTAGTAACGCTATTCCACCAATGAAGTGCTGCCCTTGCAACTGCCTAGAGGCTAGTCTCCTTTTCTGCTCATCATCCAAACCCAAATCATCGAAGATTCTCTCACAATGAAATAGCCAATTCTCAACTTCTATAGCATCCTCCGTTCCCATAAACGGTTTCCCACAAAGACTGGTGTAGTTTCTGCTCAGCTTAGCATAATTGTTCCCAACTGAAGCTACAGGATTAGCTCCTCCAACATTCCCAGCAACTCCTTGCATCAGATTGACGAAGAACTGATACATCGCCTCCATATCCACTGGTGGATTTCCAGCACCCACATTGGCACCTGCATTTTGGTTAGCATTAGCCTATCGATCCGGGTTCCTCCTGGTGGGTCGAACATTTCCGTTGGTTATGGTGCTTCCTCCACCGAGATTTTCTCTTCCGTTTCCTGCCTCCATATCTTCTTTCTAGTAAATCTACATACGAGTCTTAGTAAGATACAGAAGAATGGTCTAAGAGAGAGGGGACTACGTACTTATATATATCTATACATCAAATACAAGTACATTACTATAGCGTTAACCCAAACCCCAACCTTATTTTCTGGTTCAATGGATTTTGTTTTGAAAAATCTTTTAGGTTTAAATTTCCTTTAAGTTTTCATAAACCTATGCTCTGATACCAACTTGTAACATCCCCCACTTGGAGGCCCAAAACTAACGACTACGGATGCTTTAGTCATCCATAGTTATTAATTCTTGGCGACCAAATACGATAATGTTAGATACATTGATATAATAGAAACACATGGATATGGAAAAGTTTTAAAATCAACTAACAGCTTTCTTATTCCATTTCAAATCATTTCAAATTCATTAAATACTCCCAATACGAGAATCTCGTTCAGAGAAAATATAATTATTACAACATACGCCAAGAGTGACATATGAAGATGCCTCCTTGGATGATCAGTGTATATAACTAGGCAATTAACAACTTCGCAATAAAATACATCAAAATCAAAATAGAAAAGAACTCTAAATAGCTATCATGTCTCCTGCACGTCTCCGAAAGCTTATTCGTCTAAAGAGGTACCTGAAAACCCCAACTCTCAAACTACTCAAAATCAATTGAGCACCCAAGAGTTTACGAGGAAAACATAAACTTCGAGTCAAACATAAAGCCTGGTATGAATAATAATATACCATCTCAAACCAATTAGATATCTAGTGAGACCATGCCGCTTAGCAGAATGGGTTTTCCCCTCACTAGTATCCTAATCAAAACTTTATAAAACCATATACTGTGCTCCTGCATCCACAATGGTTAAAACATAGCAATTCAAAATACTATGATGATATGCAACAAGTAAATCAATTCTGGATTTTCCATCCCCATTCATTCTGACTATCTGTCTTTGTTATAGTTTCTAGGGTCACTATTAACACTATTAACCTAATAGTTTTCATGGGCTAACTAATAACCTATTTAATACTTATGGACTTGCTGTCCGGTTTCATAGATTTCATGGGATCATTAAGAACCTATTGGCCCCCTCCAATAACTTCATCATTCATGGGTTCTCCCCAAACCTATTGGTATCTCCAATAACTTCCCTATTATCATAATTTTCATGGGTTGACTATGAACCTATTGACTTCTGTCAGTAACTTAATCCGAATATAGTTTTCATGGGTTCACTACAAACCTATTGGCCCTTGCCAATAACTCTTTCTAATCATAGTTTCCATGGGTTTACTACGACCCTATTGGCCCCTGCTAATAACTTTTCCTATACATAGTTTTCATGGGTTCACTATAAAGCTGTCTATCTGACAACTTCTTTAATCAGTGTTTGGGCATCCTATACTTTGGTATACCTGACCTCCTAGATGCAACTCTATTCATTTAGGAGTTACTTAGTTAATATTCACTACTAGGTCATCCTACCTGGTTTTTCTTCCCTTACCCCCCAAAATTCAGTTATGGGTCCATTACATAGTGAATATATTTATAGAAGAAGAAAATACAAAAATAATACCAACCCCTTTGGTTTTATATATTTGAAATCATTTCCCCATGGAAATTTGTTTAACCCCTTTAACCCATTATTTATAACAAGCAATCTTTTCCAAACTCTCCAATTTAAAAGCATTTAAAAGCTCTTTTATAATGCCATGGGTTTCACCTTTAAAAATACGAGACAAGGTTCTTTTTTTTGAAAACTAAGGCTTTCGAAACCTTTAATCTTTACTTTCGAAACAATTGGAAAACTTCCTTTTGAAAGCATTCAAGTCTTCTATTCAAAACACTAGGCACCTGCCTTTTGAAACAGTTTAAAACCTTTCTTTCGAAACCTTTCGAATGTATCAAAGTATTACCATTCAATTATAGAAGCATAGCTTCAAAACCATTTGAAAGTACCCCTTTCGAAACCATTGGGTTTAATTTAAATTGTATCTTATTAGGTCTAAGTGAATGCAAGCGAAAGTAGCCCTTTCGAAACCATTAAAAAGTTTGGGGAAAAACAAATGGCTTCGACACCATCCTTTCGAAAGCTCAAAACATTTAGGTAAAACATTTGAAGGATAGCTTCGAAACCCCATTCGAAGCCATTGCCTTCAAAACCATTGAATCCTTTCGAAAGCCTTAGGAAGTGGCTTAGTACAGGTTTAAAACAAAAGCTACCTTTCGAATTGGCTGATGACTTCAATCCATTCGAAAGGCATAAGGACGGCAGCAAGGTTTCGATTGGGTTGAGACTACCGTTTCAAAAGCATTAATTTTAAAACTAAGTAACTCATTCAGAAGCTACAATTTAAACAAGAGGCGGCGACCCCTTTTGAAAGCAATTTAGAAAGACCCCTTCGAAAGCATCTGTTTCGACTCCTTTGAAAGCATTTAGTAAAAACAGGCAAGCGCATTTCTTTAGGAAGTAAAATAAAGGTTTCGACCCCATCGAAAGCTATGTTTTGACACCATGCCTCCGCCCTTCTCCAATCCACTACGTACCAACATTGTGATACCTTGTGTATTGGTTTTAACTTAGTTGGTTTTGACTTGGTAGATTTCGACTTGGTTGAAGGCGGAAGCATAGGGTCGAAAGGTGGCTTCTAAAAGAGGCGGAACCCACTTTTCTAGGTAAAGGCTTATTTAATGCTTTTTAAAGTAAATACTTTATAACTAATCTGCCTATTTGTAAACATTTAATTGGCTGCTACAACTTTTCAAATTCTTTACCAAAATAACTGCCGTATAATTTCAGATCTAAACAAAGATTAATCTTCACAATTAAGTCCTTCCATTAAGCAAAACAATTAAAACAATTAAATCCTTTTTCTAAATAATTTAACCATAGTAAATTACTTAGGAAAAATCCTCAAAAATTATAGAAATTCACTTTCAATATGTTATCTAACATATAAAAATTTCAGACCCAAATTTTTCATAAAATAACCGAAATTAATTTCTAAACCCAATTATTTATATTTTCCTTTGAAAATTCGTAATAAATTTTCCATAGCTTGCAAAATTATAAAAATTAAAACCCATCTCCAAAATCATGTTTTACCTAACATATAATTTCCTCATGGCATTCGAAATTCATTATAATTGGTTTTACCCTTAAAACCTTATAAAACTATATTCAAGCAATCTTGTTTAATTCAAACATGTTATAAAATCCAAGCATATCATTATCAAAATCATCATTATAATGGATCTAATCTTAAACTCAAAAATAAAATGATAATAAGAACAAAATAGAGATGATTTGGATTATTATTCCCCTTGATTAGGATAAGGAATTTGAGATCTGATTGAGATTAATTTTCCTTGCTTTAATTCCTTAGCTTTAGATTGATTTTCCCCTTTTTTTTCTTTCTCTAGTAATGTCGGCTTTGTTTTCCTTTTGATTTACGTTTTTGTGAAATGAAAAATGAATGTGTAACATAAAGGAATGGGATATATAAGGGTAATGGGTTAAGGCACGTAATTACCCTAAATACCCTTGTGTTAATTATTCTCCTAATTAACATAAAAAACCATTTATAAGCTCATTTATATAATTAATTAAGCTCGGCCTCTAATTATTTTCAAATCTCAATCCCCTTATCACTATAATATCTACATTATTCTATTTAATTTATCTAATTAAATCTCCTGAATAATGTTATTAAAAATTAGGGGTGTTACAACAGTAGATCTAGAATTTTCCTTATATGCCATTACAAATTTCCTAGTTAAACTACCGCATTTAATGTTATGGACATGTGTGTCACTTTTATCCAATTTCTCTCGACTTTTAGACATTATCTATTAACCAATGTTATTGGTTCTGATGATAACAACAAGATAGATATTTGTACCGATGATTTTTCAAGTTTATGATATAATATATAAAGTACAGGAATCTATCAAGATATATTGCAGGATAAATAAGTATAGATGATGTACATTAATCAAGGGAGATCAAGAGGAATAAAGCAGACCATGAAAATCAAGAGGAACCAACCAGATCAAGGAGATCTAAAGGAAAAAGGTGATTCAAAGACAAGGCAAGGAGAACACATGAGACTAAAGGAATAAAGACTAGAGGAATACAAGATAATAGTTAGTTAGTTCTAAAGTATATCGAGTCATAGAATTAACTGTTAAAGATCACGTAGCAAATCATTGAAATTTATATTTTAAAACTCTTTACCCATAATCATTTTATAAAAGTTCTATTTTGGTTTTAAAAGTTAAAAGATTTAAAACAATTTTTATAAAGGAAATGACATTTGGCATTAGGATATGTCGACATGTCCTTGAATGTTGACATACTAGCCGTTGAATGCAACTTTTCATTTTAAACAAATAGACACTTGGTTTCGCCTTTTGTTAAAAGACACTTCTCTTCATCTTCTATATAAAGGTTTTGGATAATGAATTTTTCAGGTAATTCTCTTTATTTCTCTCACTTTCTTCACTCTCACATTTTGCAGAAAAGTCATACTGCTTACATATATTTATACTTTGTGCCCACTCTCTTTCTTTATATTTCTTCATGGATTTGCAATCTGCTAAAAAGTTAGAGAGTCCACATATAATTCTCTATCATTTACTCTACGTGTTTATCGTATGCCTTAAAGAAATCAAAGATATATTTATACTAAAGGTCTATAGGAACTTGTATTAAAGACTACTTGAAATTGTGATCGAAAGGTTAAATTTCTTATAGATATTACTTGACTACTTGTTGTAAATATGTACCCTGTAGCCCATAGAAAGTAAGAATTGTATAGGTGTGCCCTACCACCCATGGAAAGTCAAGATATGTGTTCTTGCCACCTGGTTCAAAGTAAAAAATGTCCAGGTGTCTCCTACCATCCATGGAAAGTCATTATAGGTGTTGTTTGCACCTAAGTCAAAGTCAAGTTGTAAATGTTTGCTTGCCGCCCGTAGAAGTGCAGGTTGGTTATAGTGAAATTCTATATGGAGTATAGGACTAAATGTAGGATTGAGAATCCAAACCAATATAAAAATTCCTGGTTCCTTTTCTTAGCTTTTATTGCTTTTACTTGCTGCTTTTATTATATTACTACCCGTGAGTATGATTCTGTAGTGATAATTTTGATAACCACAAAGTAACTTGATAATAAATTTAAAACACTATTCATCCCTCCCTCCTTTAATGTTACATTAGCCTTAGGATCCATTTCTCATATTATTAGGGTAGCATATAACAGTCCCACACTTGGTATCAGAGCTTTTGTGTTTTCATAATTTTATGATTTGAGTTTTGAAAAGTTTAAATGGATAATAACACAATATCCTATTTAACACTTTTATAGAAGGACAATCAACTACTAGACCATCACACAAATTGAGTATATTGAGCCTAGACTAATTATGCACAATGGTCTAATGATCAAAAAGCACAAGCACTCTATAATTCAAAGGCGATAAATATTTTATTATATGCCCTGGATAAAAATGAATTCGATAGTGTTTGTTTGAAAACGTGCATATGAAATTTGGGGGACATTATAAGTCATGCACAAAGGCACTAGTAAGGTTAAACAAACCAAGATTTCTTTGTTAACGAATTAGCTTTGGTTATTTAAAATGAAACCCAATGAGTCCACTTCTGGCATGTACTCTATATTCCAAGGTATATTACATGCTTTCATTTCATTAGGCAAATTTTTTACGGAGAAAAACCAGGTCCAAAAGATTCTAAATTCACTTTCAAATGAATGGGATTAAAAGACCTGAGCAATAGAAGAGGCCAACGATATAAGTACTATAAGAGTAGAAGAGTTAATTGGTAATTTAATGTCATATGGAGTTCAGTTGCATGGAAGAAAGGAAAGCCTGACAAATGAAAAGAAGTCACTCACTTTCAATGTTATAACTGATAAAAAAGGATTAGATGATGACACTGAAGATATCATTTATGGCAAGGAATGTCAGTGGATATCTAAAGTGCAGAAAAAGGAATAAATTTTAAAGAATGGACAATAACAACATTAACAATAACAATTTTGGAAATTCAGTAAAATGTTTCGAATCCGACATGACTAGACGTCTTAAAAGGGACTGCCCAACATTAAAAAAAACAAAGGACTCCCTGAACACATATTTGATCAAAAAGAGGAAAAGAGCATTCACAACAACTTGCGAGGATCCCGACCCACTACAAGCAACACGAGTTCATATTCAAAAATTGTAGATTTTTGCTTTCTGGTAAAAGAAGAACAAAGCTACGGATAATTCATAACCCTAAACTCTACTTATTCTCTTACTAATAATTAGGCATATTCATGATAGTATATTCATATTTAAATTTTTTATTGAAAAAATAATAAATTTGAAAAGACATTTCAATGCTAATAATATATAAAAGTCTTTTTATATTTAAAATTAAGAATAAAGAATTAAAATTTTGTTAAAACAAATATATGGATGAGTTGATAAAATAAAATAATTATTTAATAAATATTTTTGTTACATATAAATTAATATACAAATAAAAACAAATTTATTCCCATAAATAAAAAATATTTTAAAATAAATAATTGGAAATAAATAAATTTGTTAAACCAAAAAAACAAATTTCCACAAATAAATATATAAAATATTTGTCCTATAAATGAAATGAAAATAGTAAATATAATATTTACAAAAACATATATGGATAATAGTTAATATAAAACATAATAAAAATAAATAAATTGAATTGTCGTATTTTTGGCGCATATGTCAACATACCTGAAAATATATGTCGACATGTACATGCTTGAAACGATACATCTTTTAAAATTTCAAACTTTTGAAATTCCCTCTCATTTTTACCAATTTCAAAATTCGAAAAGACTCCTTTATTGACTGCCATATGCCTATTCAATGCTTATTTATTCACCTTATCTCATAAATCATTCACATATCACCTTATTTCAAAATCCAATAATAAGTACAACCCTTATTCTCTCTTTTCTCTATAATGGCTTCATCTTCTCAAACCCATAAACTATCCTCAAAAATAAAAAATTAGCTCTATAATGATGAAGAATCAATGAAAACTTTCATAGATTACAAAGAGTATCCTAACGTATTTTCTGGTAGCTTTGCAAAATTTGATGATTTTCCTTCTTATGATTTGCTTTCACTTTTTATGGAAAATGGTATTTTTGGTTTAGTTGATTATACTCAAAATGATTTTCTTTGTCATCCTAATCTTGTGAAAATTATTATGCCAATTTAAATGGAAAATTTTATCAAGGAAATGATAATCAAATTTGGAGTAGTGTGAAAGACACTATTATTGTTTTGGATGCAAATTTACTCAGCGAACTTTTATATGGCACACCACCTTTATACCCATACTATCCAAGATTATTATAGAGTAATACTATTAGATAATATGAAAAATGAGGCTATAAGAGGTAGACACATGAATATTCCTTTGGACTAACACTGATACATATTAAAACATCTTTTACCCGAGTTTTTAACCCATCAGGAGCCAAGAGAAGACGGAACAACTTGATGAAGCTAGAATGGCTTGAAACTCAACCAAAAGGGGCTAAAGCAACAAGTTAGAGAGGACCAAGTCATATTACAAAAGCAATGACTGAGTTTGACTAAACCAAGAGGCCATCATCCATCCAGCCCAATCAGCAACTAAACACAACTAACAAGTAGATCGTCATCAAAACAAAGAGACATACGACGAGACTGCATGAATAACGTCGACACAAGGCAACAAAAGCATTCCAGACATCAAAGTCTAGAAATATGCTAAGTGTATGGATCGCCAGCGATCCATACGACACCATTGGTCGCTATGGCACGTGGGAAGCAAGGAACACCTAAAAGACAAGTGCAAAATATGCTAAGTGTATGGATCGCCATCGATCCATACACCATGGATCGCTAGCGATCCATACGAAGCCATGGAATACTTGCGACCTAGCATAGTAAAAGTAAAGCAGAGAAAAAAGGAGTTAAGCAATTAGCTCGCACTTAAGCTAATTCTATGGATCGCTAGCGATCCATGCTTTTGGCTCGGGTCATGTGCTAAGCTTCATTGCATCCTCCAATGTCCATCTACAAGCAATTAGTGAACAGGCCTAGCCCAAAAGCTCTCCGATCTCTATAAACACCATCCTACTTGCAACACAAACGGGGTCTTCTCCGGATTGGTTGCTGAAGCTCTGCTGGAAACTTTCTTCACTCTTCACCTCCCTCACAACAATCTCTAAAGGAATTCACTATGATTCTCTAGTGGATTCTAACCTTGGAGATTCAATCTAGCCAAGGACAATCAAAAGCCTTGTAATCAAACACTTCTTGTAACAGCAATCAGTCTATAAAAGAAATTATAAAGTGGACGTAGCTTCATTAACAGCCGAATCACTATAAAAATCTTCTTGTCTAATTTCTTTTATTGCTCTTTTCTATATCTATTATCTATATTATTGCTTTGTGGGAATAGGGCTAGTGCTTTCACACTCAAACTAGGGTGTTGATCCATTTTTTGGGTTAACATTTTGGTGCTCTCATTGAGAACCCAACTCAGGGTTTAGATCTAGCTATCTACTTTGGATCCCATATGTCCAGAAGTTAGATCCCCGATCTTTGCCTGAAAGATCTACCGCTTGGAATTAATGGCTCTTGGAGGAAGGAGAACTGCCTCTGGAAGGTCCATAGGGGCAGTGATAGCTGGAGAATATGTTAATCCTCAACATACTAAAGTAAATGGCGCTAACTTAGGAAACCATGCGCCAACATCCTCTAGTCAGCACGAAGTCGTCACTAGGGATGAGTTGAATAAGATGGTTGACGAGATCAACTAAAGAATGGAAAGTAGCCAGAAGGCCATGATGGAGAAGCTTAACGCACTTCTAACCCTACGGTCAAATCCTTGCTGCCTGAACCCACAGCTGTTATAGAACAAGAAAATTCATTCGTTTACGGTCTAAACAGAAGAAACGGAAAACAGCCGCAAAAAAGAGTAACAACAGGAGCCATGGGACTCAACATGGATGGAAATACAAGTACCCTGCTTGCCGCAAAACAACCAATTCTGAACTTGAATCAAGGGGTGAAGACCCCGCAAGAAGATATAGCTATGGACTTCTCCGACTCGGAAGATGGAGAACAAGACAACCAGTTGGAAGAGAATGTCAACTCATTTGATGATGCTAAAAACGTCCAAACCGCCCCAATCAGGCCAACTGTAAGCCACGGGATCCCACGGGAGTGGCTCTCCCGAAGATAGGAGAGCCTAGGCTTCAACCCACACCCCAAGACCATTTGCGAAGCCAAACACTTGGTGTAGTGACTGACCGTCGTCCCCAGGATTACCTGACATCAGAGGCGTACGTAACAGGCATGGTCAAACGATTAATTGATGAGAGTAAAATTAGGAGAGATGATGAATGGGGATCCGCCCCAAGTCAGACTCCCTTTACCGATGAAATCTTGAATGAGAAATATCCAGAAGAATTCACAATGCCAACTATTCCATCCTACGACGGGATGAAGGAACCAAAATCCCATTTATACAAGTATAGTTTGTATATGGACGGAGCCAACGCTTCAGAGGTTGTTCAGTGCAGATGTTTTCCCATCTTTCTAGAAGGGGTTGCATCTATGTGGTTCTCCAGGCCTCCGCCAAGATCTATCTCTACCTTTGACCAACTAGCAACAAGATTCCTTGACCAATTCAGACTCCATACCGCGTAACCAAAAGATGTTATGTCCCTATCCGGACTGGTCCAAGGATGCAACGAATCGCTGAAATCTTTCATGAACTAATTCAACACCGCAGTGACGGAAGTAAGCAACCCCAACGAGGATATGGTTTTATGGCGTTAGTCCATGCTATTCACCCGAAGACTGAATTCGGAAAGTGGATTAAGATGAAGCAACCTACCTTGAGGAAAGACTACAATCATAAAGCAAGTCAGTACTTAAGATTGGAGGAAGTGCGGGAGATGGAAAGAAAGTCTACTGGTGTACAACCAATGAACATCGGACAGAGCAATATAGCGATGAATCAAAACGCGCACTCTTCCGAAACAACTGAAGGAGCCACAGGGATAGATGGAAATCAAAAGAGGAAAAATCATAACTCCAATAAAAGGAATGGTAATGGTAGCAATAAGAGGCTTAAAAGGTTCAAGCCTAAAGACTATACCCCTCTAAACGACACTCCGAAAAATATTTATCTCGCAACATAGGGGACTGAGGAATACAAGAAGCCCCTTAGGAAGGAAGCAACTGAGCAACAAAAGCCCTCAGGAAAGTTCTGCTGCTTCCATGAAACTCATGGTCATAACACAAATGAATGCCGCCATCTGAAGAATCTCATTGAAGAGTTGATCGGGAAAACAAACTCCAACAGTACATGAGAAAGTCACAGAACCCTGATCAACCCACAGTTCCTCAGCCTCCTAAAGAACGAAGGAATCAGGCCGGAACTAGTGAAGAAGGGTCCAAACGAACCGACCAAAGACTTATTATTGGAACAATATCTGGAGGACTACACCCCGTGCAAAGAAGTTGGAGGGAGATGGAGCGGTATGCAAGTTCGCTGAAGCATGCTCCAAATGAATGATGTCTCATAATAGAAGATGAAACCCCAGCCAAGCTGCAGAAAATCTTAGGTGACAACATAGTGTTCCGAAATCGGGACACCGAAGGTATCGAAGCCCTGACTCTCGATCCAATGGTGGTAACAGTGGGAATCGGTCCTGCTGTTGTTAGCGCCAAAATTGGTCACTAAGACCCAAGTCCACATGAAAGCACCGAATTGCAGTCGTAGATCACAGATAGAATGTATGTGGAGAGTTTAAATATGAAGAACAATCAAAATTAAAAAGAAAGCAGTAATAATAGAGGATTTATAATGGTCCGGCTGACTCTGGCTTACGTCCACTCCAGAAATTTCCTTTTTATTGATATGAGAATCAATTATAGTTACAATCCGGAGTTTTTAAAACAATAATGGCAGAGTAGCCTTAATGGAGAAGAAAAAGGGAAACATAATGAAGAAGCTCCCCTTTTTTGAAGCCCCGCCTGCTGTATTCATAGGCAAAACTCGAGTTATTGGGTTTCCTGAGTAGTCCGGGCCCATCAAGGCCATATCCGAACCCAACTTCATCATTAAACTCCGAGCATGTCGATCCAATCTTACCCTGAGGGTGACTCGAAGTGAACATGTGCTAAGACCCGAAGTAACATTGCACCGACTCCTTACCTTCAAACACTGATCCCATTGTGTTGTCGACTCGCCTTCCTATGTCGACCCAGGGGATACGCTAGTGTCGACCGAAGTAAACAACTCACACTCAATCACACTGACTCGATCCCAAAACCGATCTGCCAACCCGAGTATGAAACTCACCGACCCAGAGTAAACCAAAGATGTCGATCCCCTAGAATGCCGATCCAATTTCCAAATGCCAACTCAAGTAAAATGGATTGCTGACCCGGAGCTACGAACGTGTCGACCTGAAGCACTCCTCGAAGCCGATCCAACTTCTGCCGATCCACTCCAACATGACCGACCCAGCTTCCTACCAATCCAAAGCCTTCACAACACCAACCCAGGAACTCGGTGCTGACCCGAGTAAATGTCCTTGCCGACCCGGAGTTACATGGACCCTCGAAAATCCTACCGATCCACTATGACTCGAAGTGGCTATCCAAATAACCCGAAGAAAACTGCTTCAAAACCCGAAGCCGACCCACAAACAACTTGAAGCAGGCTTCATAACCATGTTTATCATCCGTGATTGATCATCTATCCATCCAGTCGACTCAAACCTATCATATTCCAGCCTCGATGACCGAGTAATCGATTTAGTTAAATCTGCCTGCCTACGGCCTTGCCAAAAGGCGGGTTAACATTTGCCCCCCAAAACATGCCTTGCGGTAGGAAGGCGTGTTTTGAATAGCTTTTGATCCATCATCCAAAGTCTATATGTCATCCATAGCCATACCATCTAATCCATAATTTAATCCATTTTATCCAAGTGTCATTTCCGTATCCTTATCCAAATTCACGACTGCTCCGAGTCGATATCCGATCCCTATCCAGTAACCAAACCCTTATCCAATTCCACATCCATCCGAACCCGATAACCGAGTTATAACCCATCCACATCCAATAATCAATAACCAAATCCATGACCTCTCCGAGTCGATATCCAAATCCGGGATCGCTTCGGATCATAGTCAATCCTTAGCCATTCAAAGCCGAAATCCAAATCCGTAACCTCTCCGGGTTCTTGCCAAGCGCAGTCCACACTCGATGACATGTGTTAAGTAATTCCATGGTGTTCCTAGTTCCATGTCCCTGAACGCTGAGTAATGTCGTGGCTTAAGTCCTAAGCCGAATCCTGGTCGCTCCGGACCCTTGCCGAGCATAGTCCATACTCATGACCTGAAATAACAAGTGATTGACAATATATGGCCTAAGTCCTAGGCCGAATCCTGGTCCTTCCGGACCCTTGCCGAGCATAGTCCATGCTCGACGACCTTTTAGCCAAAAACCAGAGGAAAATCCAATCAAAATCTAATCCAAAATCCAAATCAAACAAGAAAACCAGAAATCCATATCAAAAATCCAAACCAAAAGGCAAACCAAAAATCAAGCATCCAAACCAAAATCCAAACCAGAAAACCAACAAAACCAAGAGTTCAAACCAAACCAGAAAAGTAAATATCAAAATCAGAAAGAAAACGCCGATTTCACAAACTAGAGCGTCATGGTTTATCATCATCTCAGAGCATGCCTAGGGGCTATCTCCATCCCCACACATGAGTAGTGACTTAGCCGTCTGCCCAGAGTTTACTACTTATTCTATACCATCCCGATTAGTTGATGACTTGTGCCTTTAAGCCAGGATCGCTCCAGTTTGTGGCGGGTGACGGCTGCTCTTGTTCCATCATCGCTGTCCAATTCCTATAAAAGCCAACAAGATCCATGCCCCCAGTTCCATGGGGAGAGTAGTGCCCATCCATGTGAATGATTAGTGTCGATCCATTTTCCTTTGTTGGGGGCTTGCCCCCAGTCGTTCCAATCCATGTCCAAGCCAGCTAATTCCTGTTCCAAGTCCTGGGTTCCAGCTTCTAGCTATTCCGGCATCCATAGGTTGTTTCCGATCATCATTCCCATCCTTTCCCCGAGTTCACAGGGGACTCCCAGATCATCCTCTTCCAAGCATGCATCCAAATTCTAGTCCATACCAAAATCCATAGCTTCATCCAGCATCCTGCTTACTTCCTTTCCCAGTTCTGATCCTGGATTTCCACCTCCTTCTTTAGCATCCTATTGTTTCCATCTTGTCCTTGCCTTTTGTCTCTTCATTGATTGCCTTGCCATAGCTTCCAGAATCCGAGTTCCTAAGCCTTTAAATCCAAAATCCAAGCTTCAAAATCCCTGAGTGCTAGCTTTCTCAATGAAAGCACCAAAATGTTAGCGTCAAAATTGGTCACTAACACCCAAGTCCAGATGAAAGCACCAAATTGCAGTCACAGGTCACAGATATAATGTATGTAGAGAGTTTAAATATGAAGAACAATCATAATTAAAAAGAAAGCAGTAATAATAGAGGATTTATAATTGTTCAGTTGACTCTGGCCTACGTCCACTCCAGAAATTTCCTTTTTATTGATATGAGAATCAATTACAGTTACAATTCGGAGTTTTTAAAACAATAATGGCAGAGTATCCTTAATGGAGAAGAAGAAGGGAAACAAAATGAAGAAGCTCCCCTTTTCTGAAGCCCCGCCTGTTGTATTCATAGGCAAAACCCAAGTTACTGGGCTTCCTGAGTAGTCCGGGCCCATTAAGGCCATAGCCAAACCCAACTTCATCATTACGACCGACCTAAACTCCAAGCATGCCGATCCAATCTTGCCCCGGGGGTGACTCGAAGTGAACATGTGCTAAGACCCGAAGTAACATTGCACCGAAGCCTTGCTTTCAAACACCAATCCCAATGTGCTACCAACCTACCATCCTATGCCGACCTAGGGGATATGCTAGTGTCGACCGAAGTAAACAACTCACGCTAAATCACGCCGACCCAATCTCACTGATCCCAAAACCGAATTGCCAACCCGAGTATGAAACTCACCGACCCGGAGTAAACCAAAGATGCCAATCCCCTAGAATGTCGATCCAATTTCCAAATGCCAACTTGAGTAAATGGAGTGCTGACCTGGAGCTATGAATGTGTCGACTTAAAGCACTCCTCGAAGCCAATCCAACTTCTGCCGATCCACTCCAACATAACCGACCCAGCTTCCTACCGATCCAAAGCCTTCACAACACCGACCCAGGAGCTCGGTGCTGACCTAAGTAAATGTCCTTGCCGACCCGAAGTTACACCGACCCCCAAAAATCCTACCAATCCACTATGACTCGAAGTGGCTATCCAAATGACCCGAAGCAAACTGCTTTCAAACTCGAAGCCGACCTACAAACAACTTGAAGTAAACTCCAAACATCCCGGATCACCTCGACTTTTGTCGAAACTCATATTTCGAGTATTCCATGACTTTTGTCTATCGACTACGCCAAATCCCGACTTCATAACCATGTTTATCATCCGTGAATGATCATCTATCCATCCAGTCGACTCAAACCTATCGTATTCCAGCCTCGATAACCCACCAATCGATTTAGTTAAATCCGCCTGCCTACGGCCTTGCCAAAAGGTGGGTTAACAGTTGTTGTTCAACGAGTGTTGGTCGATAGTGGAAGATCTATTAATATACTTTTCAAACATACTTTTAATCAAATGAAAATCGGCATGAAAAGCATGTCTGCATGCCAAACGAAGATCCAAGGGTTCATTGGCGAACCCAAGCAACCTATGGGAACAATCAACCTGCCAGTGGAACTTGGAGAAGATGATCGAAGAGTCACCCTCATTCAGACTTTTGTAATTGTGGACAAAATGTCTGCATATAACGCCTTCTTGGGAAGGCTCGCTCTAGTAGATTTCAGAATAGCTCTAGCCCAATGGTGTCTAACCATGAAGTCCCCTACTGCAAATGGAATCGGAGTAGTGAAAGGAGATCAGTGCGCTGCCAGAGAATGTTATATTGCGGAGTTACGTGAATCCATAAGAAGAGAAAAAAGGAAGGATGTGGGGAGAACTCTCCACATCCGTGAACCTTCTGAATAGCAACTACAAAGCCGCCCCTGTCTTGGAGACCATAGCCGATTTGACAAGGCTTTGGATCCTAGAAAGAAGAGTTTGGGGGAGGAACGGGCAGCACCGGCAGAATTGATGATGTTTGTCCCGGTTGATATGGACGACCCAACTAAATTCTTGAAAATTGGATCACAACTTGGAAACAAGATGCGGTTGGAACTTACCAAATTTCTTCGTGCCAACTTGGATGTGTTCGCATGGACGCATTCTGATATGTGTGAGGTGTCACCAGAAATTGCATGCCACACACTCAACATTGACCCCAAGTTCACACCAGTAGAGCAAAAGAGGCACGGTTTGGGTCCTGAATGGTCCAAGGCATTAAGGGAAGAGGTGGACAAGTTAATGGCCAACAGCTTCATCCGTGATGCAACTTATCTAGAGTGGGTATCTAACCCAGTCTTAGTCAAAATGTCCAATGGGAAGTGGTGAACCTGCATCGACTATTCGAACTTAAACAAAGCTTGCCCAAAAGATAGCTTCCCTCTCCCTAGAATAGACCAGCTTGTGGACGAAACGGTAGGGCATGAGTTGCTATCATTCATGGATGCGTACTTCGGGTACAACCAAATCCTGATGCATGAGCCTGATCAAGAAAAAACCAGCTTCATCACCGACCTGGGCCTATTTTTCTATAGGGTAATGCCATTCGGTTTAAAGAATGCAAGAGCAACTTATCAAAGGTTGGTAATACCATGTTTATGTGTCAGATAGGGAAAACTATGGAGGTTTACATGGACGACATGTTGGTCAAATCACGAGCAGCTGCTAACCACCTGGATAACCTCACTGAAATGTTTAAAATACTCCGAAAGTATGGAATGAAACTCAATCCACTCAAATGTCACTTCGGAGTAGCCTTCACAAAATTCTTAGGATTCATCGTAAGTGCCAGGGGCATCAAAGCAAATCCAGAACAAATAACGGCACTACGAGAAGTCCAAGCTCTAAGGAATAAGAAGGAACTGCAAAGCTTGAATGGAAAAGTCACAGCACTAAGTCGATTTATCTCGAAAGCTACCGACAAGTATATGCCATTCTTTGATGCACTGAAGAAAGAAAGAGGAACTTAGAATGGACTGAAGCTTGTCAAACCACATTCGAAGAATTGCTGCGGCACATGGAAGCTCCGCTAATCCTACCAAAGCCTATGGATTGAGAAGACCTGTTCATTTACTTAGCAATCTCACCCCATGCATTGAGCGGCACCCTTGTGCGTAAAGAATAAAAAATCCAGCGACCTGTGTATTACATTAGCAACCGGTTTACTAGAGCGAGAAGAACTACCCAGAACTGGAAAAACTAGCATATTGCATATTGATTGCATCTAGGAAGTTACGACCATACTTTCAGGCTCATCCAATTAAAGTATTGACTGACCAGCCCCTGAAGCAAGTGTTGTATCGGCCTGAAACTTTTGGACGACTTCTTAAGTGGAATATAGAACCGAGTCAATATGATATCACATACCACCCAAGGAAAGCCATTAATGGGCAAGCGTTAGCAGATTTCATCATCAAATTTACTATACGGGACGACGAGGAAGAAGCACAGCTGGAAGTGGACACGCAATGGAGGCTCTTTGTCGATGGCGCATCTAATAACCTCTATTCGGGGGTAGGAGATGTGCTTGAAACCCCCGAAGGATGAGCCATTTGATACGCTTTGCGCTTGGAATTCCCTGCTATAAATAACGAAGCAGAATACAAAGCGTTGATTGCAGGACTAAAAGTCGTGAAAGAGCTCAAGATAAAATCTGTTCACATCTACATCGACTCCCAGCTAGTCATCTGCCAAGTAAAAGAGGAATACCAGGCTTGAGGAGAGAATCTTGCCCCGTACCTGTCTAAGGTGCAAGAGATGCTAAGCGACATCGAACACTACACCATAACTCACATTCCACGGGAGCAGAACATCAAGGCAGCTTATTTGGCTAAACTGGCAAGCCCAGAGAAGCTCAGTCATTGGGGCTAGTCCCAGTTGAAACTCTAACCACCCCAAGCATAGATGAGATGGACATCGACTGGATCCTCGAGATCACCGTCGAACCAGATGCATGGATGACACCGTTAAAGGACTATTTACTTGCAGAGACTCTTCTGACAGACCGGAATCTATGGAAAAAGCTTCTCCAAAAGGCACCGCGATTCATTATACTAGATGGAGTACTTTATCGAAGGGGATTCTCAAACCCCCTTCTTAGATGTGTGTCCAATGACGAAGCCCGACGAATCCTAAAAGAAGTGCACGAAGGCGAATGCGGAGACCACACTTGGGGAGGGGGGCAAATCCCTCGCAAAGAAAGTCCTCTGGTACGGGTTCTTCTGGCCAATAATAAACCGCGACGCTGCAGACTACGCTAGAAAATGTGATCACTGCCAAAGATTCAGAAAAATTAAAAAAACTCCTTCAATAGAGTTAACATGGATGGTCAGTCCATGGCCATTTGCAATATGGAGGATCAATTTGATCGGCGTCCTGCCAATAGCAAAAGGAAGGGCCAAATATGCTATAGTTGCTGTTGATTATTTCACGAAATAGGCTGAAGCAGAACCACTGACCACCATAACCACAAAAAAAGTCATTAATTTTGTTACTAAAAACATTATTTGCAGGTTTGGCGTGCTACAGAAAATCATCACTGATAATGGAACTCAATTCGAAAGCGTCGAGTTCAAAGACTTCTGCAAACGTTTTCGGATTGAGAAGAGCTTCTCCATAGTAGATCATCCGCAAGCAAATGGGAAAGTGGAAGCAATAAATAAGATCATCAAGTCCACTATCAAGAAGCGACTAACTAAAGCAAAAGGAAACTGGGTTGATGAACTTCCACTCGCACTATGGGCTTACAGAACTATCCACAAAGCGACAACCGGCCACACTCCGTTTGCTCTGGCGTATGGCTCAGAAGC
Organism: Allium fistulosum; assembly: GCA_030737815.1. NCBI lineage: Eukaryota > Viridiplantae > Streptophyta > Magnoliopsida > Asparagales > Amaryllidaceae > Allium > Allium fistulosum. The sequence goes on from CM060906.1 coordinate 573,378,447, forward strand.
TATGATTCCTGTTGAATTAGAAGTCCCCTCGCACCGAATTCAAAATTTTAATCAAGAGCAAAACGAGCAACTCCTACTCGAATCGCTAGACATGATCGACGAAAGAAGAGAAGAAGCCAAGTTGAGAACATTGCCCCTCAAAAAGGGGTCGCATGATACTTCAACTCCAAAGTTCACAACCAAACCTTCGAAGTGGGAGATCTTGTACTCAAGTGAGTCTACCCCGTTCGGAGTCATCAGTCAAAAGCTAAGGGACGGAACTTTCAAGCTAACAACCGTCGATAGAATCCAAATTCCCAGGGCATGGAATAGCGAATCACTCCGCCATACTTCATTTGAAAACTACCTTATGTACTCTTTATTTTTTAGCAAATAAGCCATCCCGGGATGATGTGGGCATTGTAAATAGGAAAAGGCTTGCCCTGCTTTCCTTAATAAAATTTGATTCGCCTTTTGAACCAGCAAAGCTGTGTTCATAATAACTACCCATCTGGTCGACGGAAGCAAATTGACTCAAACAATTGGATCGGCGGAACCTGATCTTTGCCTTCTAAAAACTGGTGTTACCCCGGCACATCGAGAAGGCTAAAACAAACACTCCTCACGTTGCCCGAAGATAGGCAACACCGAGGAGTACAAAAATTCGCGCATTCCATAAGACGCGCACCAACTCTTAAATAATTACACTCCTCACTTTGCCCGAAGATAGGAAACACCGAGGAGTACGAAAAGCCGCGCACTTCATAGGCAGTGCACTAATTTTAAAAATACCAACTCCTCACATTGCCCGAAGACATGCAACACCGGGAGTATCAAAAGCCACGCACCCCATAAACTGCACACCACCTTTACAACATGAGCTTCTCACGTTGCCCGAAGATAGGCAACATCGAGGGGCACTAAAACCGTTCCTGACCAATGTGTCATATCAGTCCCAAAATCCGCACATTTCATGAGTCGCGCATTAACTCCCGGAGCCATGAAGTCATGCTCCTAAAATGTAAACTCCTCACATTGCCTAAAGATAGGCAACACCAAGGAGCATTGCCATGAACTCACGCCCCTAAAACATAAACTCCTCATGCTCCCCTAAGATAGGAAACATCGAGGAGTGCCAGAACCATCCCAGATCGGCGGGACATACCGATCCTAAAATCCACACATCGCAAAAACAACGTGCACTCTCAAGTCCCGGAATTGCCCCGACAACACCAGGGAACTTATCCATACAATAATAACAAGACTCAATCCACTCCCATTGTTGGAAGCAATGGGCACGACTCCAACAAAATCAGAGTACTACAAACTTTAACACCTAACGTAAGCAATGTGTAATTGCCCATAGCCAACTCATACAGTGTGCACATGTCAAATACGCGTATGTTTCACACTTACCATAACATTGCAGAAAACATGGACTACCTACTCAAGTCATGAAACTTCTAAAAGAAGAAAAATCAAGCTGTGATTCAGTCAAATTTCATGTGTTAATATGCAGATTATTTAAACCCTAGGTTATCGGTCATTTGTCAGTTGTTTGAAGTAAACAACTCTGTGGAGTGGGGGGGTATACACCTACACTTAAATAAAATTACTTGAATAATTTTCACAAGTTCCGTTACTCCAAACAAGAAATTGTTACTCCAAATAAAGAATTTTGACAGTAATCACAGAACTGGATAATTATGAACAAAACAAGCAAAAGTGCAAAGAACACATATGAACAGACAAGTAAGAGTACAGCCAAACTATCGATAATGTATTATTATAATTTTCTTTTATACAGGGTCAAAACGTGGGGGCCGTACCTACACAACACCGACCAACAAAAGGGAAATACAAACTCCACAACAAAAACACTAAGTGCAGACTCTACACTTAAACAAAACGACTCAAAATGAACCAAATCAGATCAATCACCTCCCAAGCTTCTTAGCGCATCTTTCCACCACTCCTCTTTCCACCTCTTGTTCGGAGATTCTGCTTCGCCTCGGCAGTGGTGTCACTGCCAGTAATGTCGACAATATCCTCAGCGCTGGTGTCCTCCTACTCTGCAACCTTCTTAGAAGATTCGCCTCTCGCTTTACACTTCCGTGATTTGCGGGAGCTCTTGGAGGCCTTGATTGCTTCAACCTTCTCCTTTTTGATGGCAACCAACTGTTCTTGAGTCTTGCATGGCTGCTCAGTTTGAACTTCCTACTCCTTAACTTCTGCTGCCGTTACGTCACCTTCCAAAGATATGGAAGGGTCATCCAAGCCGTGAAGTGCGGCGATCTTCTTGGACCCTAACCCCGACCGCGAGCCAGACGTGGACATGGAGACCAAAGCAGGAATGGAAACAAGCACGGAAGCAGTGGAAATAGCGGCAGGCCTAGGCGTCGAGGAAGCTGGTAGATAAACAGATAAAGTTGATGGACCTATAAGATCAAAAATGAAAGCATTAAATTCTTCGTGCTCTTGCGGTTTAAGCTGAAATATCCCGAACTCCGAGGAAACAAGAGGATTATCCGCGCCGAAAGAATGACCGAGAATGTCAACTTCGTATTCGCTGCCTTCACCCTCCTTAGACGGCTCTATAATCTGAAGGGAAGCCTCAAGCCCAGAACTTGTTGGCATATCGCAGGACTGCTCCGATGGCTCGCCGGCCCCAGAAATGAAAGGCTCTATAAGCGTTTCAGCGGCCGCGGTCATAGCAGCATCGGCAGCTTCTTTCTCCCTCTCAATCCGAAAAATATCTTGGCTCTCCAACAACGCCTTATTTGATTCTTCAGTATGGTAGGCGTTTTCTAACTCTCGCTCGGTATAAACGTCACCGCTGTCATGGAAGCGGGTCAAAATTTCTTCCCAGACCACAATGAGAGTGCGCAGAAATTTCGGGCCTAAGTAGCTGAGGCTCCCCTGATGCAGTAGAGAATTGACATAAAAATTCAAGATGGTCTCGTCCATCTTTTCCATCTTCCTTTCAAAAGCATTTTGAAGCTCCAGATAATCCACCATAACAGCGGCCTTTTCAACCTCGCCGCGGGACTTATCGACGCTAAGCTGCGCAACTTGATCTCATAACCGAGCGATAGTCTCAGCCTGGTCAGAGACGGTCTTATTATGCCCCTCAACGATAAGGTCGTGATCAAAGATAGTTTTCTTTTGGGCTTCAATTGTCGCGCTACGAGCAACCACTTCCTCATTTAATTTGGCCTCTTCGCCACGAGCCTTCTTTATTTCCTCCCTATAAACGATCTCAATTCTCTCGTGGGCCTCTTTTACTTCCTTCAGCAAGTCGGCATTCCTTTTCCTATCTCGCAGCGTTGCTTCTTTCTCCTCCTCCAACTGTTTGATCCTGGCATCGCGTTTTGTCAGCGCTCTTTCAAAATCATCCTTCTCTGAGTCAAAAGAGAGGATTTCCTCGTAGTTGTTGCGATTTGTATCTGCCAGCTGCTTACACAATTTTTCCCACCCTTCGGCCTGTTCTAAATCGTTTTGGATAGCCTGAAGATATGGCATGTAAGAATCTCTACGGACCGGGCGGAGATCACAATAAAATTAACCCCCCTTAGAAACCACCCGGGGAGCGCCGCCCCAAGCTTGGGAGGAGTGGACGGAAGAATATAGGTGGGTCTCTAGTGGGGACGTGAGGCACCAGGGGCAAGAACAACTGAAGATAGCGGAATGTAAGTTGAAGGCGGAACAGGGACAGAAGTAACAGGGATTTCCTGACCCTTTGAATAGCGCGTCGGAGCAAAAGCTTGTTGTTCTGAGGAATGGGAACGGTGATCGAATTTTGACCTCTTTGATGGCTCCTCCCTCTCATCGAAAGTCCTCCTCTTCTCATACTTGCCTTTGTATGACCGGCTCTGCTCTCTCTCATCTTGGCGATGAGTTTCAGCCTCTAGATCTTTCCTTCTTTTATAATCTTCCTCCGTCTCTCAGGGCTGGTGATAGCCGGAAGAACGCTTAGACCAGCGCTGGGAGTCGGTGAATTCCTCGAAGTCATCATAAAGGCCGCATCCTCTCGTCATACCTGACACGAAGAGTAAATAAAAGGTTTTAAAAATAGAAAATAGACATGGAAAGTGTTTGTACAAGTGAGTATGACCCTAGCGAAGCGTGTGATGTGTTTGGGAGGAGAGCCTAAAACGACATCACAAACCGGATCGGGCAGGCACCGCAAAAGGGATAACACTAACTTCAAATGAGACATGGCTCGAACGCGGAGGCGCCTCCTCAAATTTGAAATCTTCCCCTATAAGCGCGTCGAAATCGATGTAAACATCGCTTAAATCCCCAAACTCTGCACCAGCATCTTTACTCGGAGCGTCCTGACGTCTCCCGATTCCTGGGGCATTGTCTTCATTACTTATGTCTGGGGGTAGTGAGCTCGAAATAACGGGGCTCACCCTTGGATTCTCATTGCACGATTTAGAATCACCATCATCGGCTTATGCATAGAAGTCATCGCTAGAAGTGGACTCATCGCTACTACACCCGATCTCCCCCTCCTCTTTTACTAAGTCCACTGTGGCTTTGCCTTCCCTCTATTTGAACTCTTCTTCTCCTTCCGGAATCGAAGGCATTCTGGCCAAGCGACTAACTCCGATCGCAGCTACATCTCTTCCATCATGAGCCTCTTCGACTGATTCTGGGGACAAACCCTTTCTCTCTTAAGAAACGCCTTCTTCGGAACCGTGAGAAGAGGAAGTGGATCGCGTGCGAACCTTGGATCAAGAAGGAGATGGGGCTTCAACTGGAACGGCAAACCTCCCAGGATGCAATAACCCATATCGGAGTAAGTTCTCGTCAGTCAACAAGACTTTAACGGACCTTTCCTCAGCATCGATAGCTTTCAGGGTTCAAAAAACTTCATCAAAAGAAAAGTCCCTGTTCATCCTCGGGATAACTACAAGAAATGTTCAACTTGTTAGAAGCCCCGTAGCAACATGTTGGAACTCAATAAATAAGGAAAAGAACTTACCCTTGTCGTCCACAGATGGTTAAACCCCTCGGGACATCTGATGAAGAAATATTGGGTCTTAAACTAGGATCGGTTGCTTTGCAGTCGCAATACGAATTTTTGATTCCTTTGAGCTTCGATTACGACCAAAGTCAGACACTCATCCTTTCTCTTGAATGAAAGAAAGTACCACAACTCGTCGAAGCTCGGTGCACGATTGAATGTACGCATGAAAAGGACGTGCAAACAAGTTAGGATGGCATAACCATTGGGATGAATCTGGAATGGGGCAATGCCTAAATTCGAAAGAGTCTCACGCAAAAAGTCAAAAGGAGGCACAACTCCAGTCCAACACATATACCGATGACAAGCGGTATATCCCAGGGGAGGCATGTGAGCAAACTCGTTCTTCTCTGGAAGGCGTACATCCTCCTCTGGTATGTCGTGCTGCATGCAGATATCGTGCAGAACCTTAGCGGAAACCACAGAAGAAGCACTCTCTGGCAGGTTGAGAAGAACCCTAAAATTAGGAGGAGTTCGATCCAAGACTGGACCAACTGGCTATATTCAGCCTGTGAGGTGGAAGGAGAGAGGGCAACGGACAACGACTTAGCTTTTGAAAGTGCCGGACTTTCTCCGCTTGACCTACAAAGTGAAGATGGATGCTTCATTCCAAAACAACCGAACTCGCATATGGTCAGGTGATTCTATTCTAAACTAATAATTTCCCCTACAACACTTGAATTTCGGAGAGACATTGATTCATACCGACACAATGGATTTCAAGTATGTAGCGGGGCAAGTGCAGTGTGTTGTCTATAGGGGGTGAGCTCGGTGTCCGAAACACTACAAATGCTCTATCCCATGTAGATAGTTCGCTCGTAGTGGGAAAGGAAAAGGACTTTCCATATCGTTTCCATTTGTTTTTTACTTCCTCTACACTTACCTGTTATCGATCAATGATCGATAATGGATCCGTTGTCCGAAGTGATGCAGAAGATTCTTTTCATTACAGGGACACCAAGCATGCAAAAAGCAAGTAAGATAAGTCCAAATTCAACAGAAGAGCTAGGACATATTCGTGATGTGTCGTGCAAAGCTATAAAACTTGGCACAAGTCAATTCTGGCTTAATGGATGAAGATAGCAAAATGTATCAAGCATTGGGGCAAGGCTCGAATGTCGTTCCGAGAGAAACTTAAGACTCGATTTACTATCTTCCTCCATTAAGCCGCAATCAACTCAAAAAACTCCTCACGATAAAAATCACGAACGTAACCTCGCCATCAAACCATTAAATGAACATTGTGATTGGCAAAACTACCTCGGATTAGCGACCTAAATGTAAAATTGGTAGAAGCTTTGAGATCGGCAAACTACAATGAATCGGTGGTGATCTATGGGTAGGTTGGAGGCGATCCAAAGTGCAAGCAAAACTAGGGTTTTGGTCGAAGGTGGCCTGAGAAGGCAGTGATGATGCTCCGGTGGTGGCGATGCAGAGGGAATCACGGCGGATGGCTTGGGCAAGATCGGATCTTAGGAGGTGATGGATCGAGTCAGTGAATCGAAGGGTAGAATCGCTGCAAATGTTCAGAGCACATGAGGAAAAGCTCGAGTCGCAAAGAAAGTGACGAGATAGGTCGGCTCAACAACATAAATAGGAAACAAAAAACATGAAAAATATCCTAAGTACTCGGGTCGCTAGCAATCCATCAGCTATGGATCGCCAGCGATCCATCAACCATGGATCGCTAACGATCCATAGAATTGCCCATCTCTGACTTCAAACTTGCACTGCGACATCTACCTACTATTTCAAGGAGTACCAAGAAGCTGTGAAGAGAAATTTGATCCGTTATGAAAAGCAGTAGCGGTCGAGACCAAAACTAAGTGATTACCATTATGACCTAGCTTACGCCCGCAATGCTCTAACACGATTACTTGGTATTCAACAAGCAGAGACTAATAGTGATAACTTCTAGAGTACGCTTTGTTTCCAACAAAGATATACTCTGGGGGGCAAATGTTATCCGGATTTTTAACCCATCAGGAGCTAAGAGAAGACAGAACAACCTGATGAACCAGAATGGCTCGAAACTCAACCAAAAGGGGCTAAAGCAAAAAGTTAGAGAGGGCCAAGTCATATTACAAAAGCAACGACTGAGTTTGACTAAACCAAGAGGTCAGCATCCGTCCAACCCAATCAGCAACTAAACACAACTAACAAATAGATCGTCATCAAAACAAAGCGACATACGATGAGACTGCATGAACAACGTCGACACAAGGCAACAAAAGCATTCCGGACATCAAAGTCCAAAAATATGCTAAGTGCATGGATCGCCAGCAATCCATACACCATGGGTTGTCAGCGATCCATATGACACCATGGGTCGCTATGGCACATGGGGAGCAAGGAAAGCCTAAAAGACCAAGTGTAAAACAAGCTAATTGTATGGATCGCTAGCGATCCAAAAACCATGGATCACCAGCGATCCATACACCATGGATCGCCAGTGATCCATACGAAGCCATGGAATACTTGCGACCTAGAATAGTAAAGCAAAGAAAAAAGGAGCTAAGTAATTAGCTCGCACTTGAGTTAATTCTATGGATCGCTAGCGATCCATAGGACATGGATCGCTAGCGATCCATGCTTTTGGCTCGGGTCGCAAGCTAAGCTTCGTTGCATCCTCATGTGTCCATTTGCAAGTAATTGGCGAACAGGCCAGGCCCAGAAGCTCTTCGATCTCTATAAATACAATCCTACCTACAACACAAACGGGGTCTTCTCCGGATTGGTTGCAGAAGCTCTGCTGGAAACTTTCTTCACTCTTTACCTCCTTCACAACAATCTCCAAAGGAATTCACCATGATTCTCCAGTGGATTCTAACTTGGAGATTTAATCTAGCTAAGGACAATCAAAAGTCTAGTAATCAAACACTTCTTGTAACAACAATCAGTCTATAAAAGAAATTATAAAGTGGACGTAGGCTTCATTAATAGCCAAACCACTATAAAAATCTTCTTGACTTCTTTCTTTTATTGCTCTTTTCTATATCTATTATCTATATTATTGCTCTGTGAGAACAGGGCTGGTGCTTTCACAATCAAACCGAGGTGTTAATCCATTTTTTGGGTTAACAACATCAAATCTATAACTCACCTATATGTAGACAGTATCAGTTCAAAGAAATAATCACATATGCCTTTAGGACAAAACAATACACAATATATAATGAATAGTAGAGAACGTAGAGTTAGTCGCAATAATAACATATAATGTATAAAATACAATAATGTTATAAGAATACAATACAACTCAAATGTCAATTATACACACACACATATAGTGAATCAATATCATACAAATATTAGGTAATCATCCTAATATAATACTCCTCTAAGCCCAAAGTAAACAGATGTTGGTCATATCGTCCCTGTACCTGAAATGTCTTGGGCTGACCCGAGTATTATAAAATAACACATGGATTAGACTATGTCTAATCAAGAATCATAAGAAGGGTAATAGTGTGTACAAGAAATAACAATATAATATCACAATCAAAGATTCTCAAATCATCAACCAGCATGTCAAGATAGATAGATAAGTATAAATATGTTTGTCTAAAATATTTATATAATACTATAGATATTTATTAAGACATCATGCATCACAAATAACTCAAATTCATATGAAACAATTAACACTATTATCAAAAGATGTCATCACCCATATAGAAATATACCGAATCGGATATCACAGAATCAATACAAATAGGTGAATCATACATATCTAAAAATCATTATCCAAAACAAGAAAAATCAATAATGAGATATTCTCAAGTGAAGTCAGGCAGTAATGAAGCAATGCCCACTATCTCTCTCAATCTCATTTTTTAAAATATTAATATCAAATCAATATGAAAGATTTGAGCCGACTCATAACAATGCCGCAATGTGCAAAATCATATGTCTCGATCCACAGCCCTTCGAGAGGTGAAACTCTTGACTGAAAGGTCCTAAGAGATAGATACAATAAATAAATAATAAGTAGACCGTCTACCTGAGAAGGATGCGGGGTTGATCATATTCTAAATACAGTCTCAGGTATAATCTCATCCATACGTACAATATGTCTATCACTACCACATACATATACCTACACCGGAACCAGACGGGAGACTAACAACATGTCTGCTTGCTCTAGGAACCACACGTGGTCCATATGACATGACTCCTTCAGTCATTGGTTACCATTACCTCTCCTCTCTCGGTATCATGACAATTATCCACCATAGGCTCGATAATGTGTAGCTTCTTCGACCACGACTATCGACATGTGCCCCTATGGTAACTGACTACTGGCCTATGCGACATAAGGGGCAACAAACTACCAATATCATAAACAACAAAAGTGTCGCGAATCTGAGACACAACCCCACGATCAGCCTGCCAGGGTAGATATTGGTCAATCTGGTTCACACACGAAACATAAAGGGAGTTGGACAAAGGTAGACAGAAATATAATGTACATAAAATATGTAGCTAATAAGTAGCCTCCATAAATGCTCACCGCAGCGAGTCACACTCAACATACACAATAAATCCCCGTACGAGTGCCATCCATGAGCAAAGAATAACTGAACAAATAACACAATAGCGTCCTATACCACCGCATGTTAATAATACATTTATTCAGTGCTCACACATCACACTTTCTCCTTCGATATTCTATATTACGAGTCCAAAGAATAACCAAAAATGTGTTATCGAAAGTCCTATCCCAAACGGTATCATTGAGCCATCTATTAAGAATCTCATCAAATAGAATGGAAATCATCACAAAATCACATAAAAGGATGTCATCACCGTATCATATTAAACACCAATTAAATCTGCCTTAATGATGAATCATTCATATAATTCGAATCAACGCGTATAATAAAGGAATTAAAATCAGAAAATAAGATGAAATAGATTTACCATATATATATGTATGTATATAGACAAATTAATATTCAATAATCAACTTTAATGTATAATCTAATATAACAAAATCAATGTGTAATGATGAATAATAAATAGATGTTATAGAATAAATTTGATAATTGGCTAAGCACAATTATATTATTCTCTTTGTAGTAAATAATCAATTTCGCCATCTACTATAAATTAAACATTTTATTATTCTTTAATAGCATTAGAAAATTTATATCTTTCTTTTGATATACAAAGAGGGTTATTGACAAAAATTAATTTCTCGATTAAATAATACATCTAAGTTTACTTTATTAATTTAGTAAACTTTAGGCTATAATTGCATTTATATATAAAACAGAAATGTGTGTGTGTATATATATATTAGAATTTAAGTATATTTACTTATTTTATTATAAACATGTATATATTTATATATTTAACTTTAAATTACTTTAATATAAAAGTACACATACACACAACAAGTAAAAACATATTGACATGTTAAATAAGTTAGATTATAATAGCAATTTCAATACAGCAAAATAGACTGACCCATTAGTCCAGAATATAGAAAATAAAAGAAAAAATTCGTTTCCTTCAAATTTATTTTCATTTACTATTTTAATGTTGAGGTAATAACATAAACATATAAAGTGCATATATATATAGTAGATATAAACCCAAATATCTACCCATGTGTATATATCTTGTCTACCCATTGAAAGTACTACTATAGATCGTAATATGGAATATAATCTAAGTTAACTACTAGTGCGGAATATGAACATAAAAAGTAAATAGTAAAGTAAATGACACTAGGGATTTTTATACTGGTTAGGACTCTCGTTCTACGTCCAGTCCCAGACTCCTTCTGGAATTTTACCTATCAACCCTCACTTAACCCGGAGGAACATGTATTACACCGCCTGAGAAACCGAACATGACTTCTACCGCCTAGACAACCGAATAGGACTTCTACCGCTTGAGCAACCAAACAAGACTTCAACAATACAATAAGATTTCTTGACTGATTGTGCTCTATGGATAGCACGTATGAGTCTTTAGAGTACACCCTTCCTATAATCTTCTCCTTTGAGGAATATAGTGTAGTACGTAAAGATTGGAAGTAATTTTAATCACAAATAAGTTTGTGCTTGAATATGCAAGTGATTTGAAAGCATTTATGAAAGCAAATGGCAGAAATTAGATAGCAAGAATATAGAATAGAATCAAAGAATTATGTTGTTGAAAACAACTGAATTCAAACCAATATATAGAGTTAAAAAGATGTAATCATTTGTGAAAAGTTTCGGCCAAAAGATACAGAAACAACTATTGGATTAAAAGTTGTTTCTATTCGTTAAAAGAAGGTGACTATTCAGAAAAGAGCCGTTATGAATATTCAGTCGATTGAGGAAAGAAATTCAGTCAACTAAAAATTCAAAATATTTTGAAATTTAAATTTATTTTGAAAAGACACATGGTTCAGTCGACTGAATGGGGGTGTTAAGTCGACTGAACCTTTAAAATAATTTATGCATGTGTGCATGTTTCAGTCGACTGCACACCCTCGTTCAGTCGACTGAAACTGTTGATTTTTGCCCAATAAACTTCTTTTTGAAAGCAATGTGAGTATAAACTTTTTATAATCAAAACTTAGTGTGTGTGTGTGTGTGTGTGTCTGTTTTTGAATATGATTTAAAAACATATGTGTGTGCATATACCACTTAGGAGAGATTTTAACAATCATTAACAACTAACTAGACTATAGACAAACCAATTATAAACTTTGAAACTTCTATTTGAAATCTTTGGTCTTCGATCTATCCTCGAGTAGAATAGTTTCTTCTCCTGCAAATTTGGTTAGTTCATATAATATATACTTATATAATTGTCACGATCAAAACATCAAAATACAAGGTTCTAACATTCTCCCCCTTTTTGATGAAGACAACAATGTAAGTTCAAAAGTTTATAAAATTTATAAAAAGTAATTAAAACTCCCCTGAATCAATGAACTACCTACTTATCTTCATAATTCTCCCCCTTTGTCATCGACCAAAAGGAATACTAGTTGCATAACCATTAGAGTATAAATAAATATGAATATTGTTAAACAATGATAGCATGGTAAATATGAGTACTTTCAAGTAAACATATGGCAATATAGAAATCATGAATTTAACCAAACTATATTCTTTATCAATCATAGATTCAATAAGCAATATAGATATCATGGATTAGAACAAATGAAAATAGAACACCACCGCAGTTATCAATATTGATTTAACATTAAAATAAGCAAAACAAACAATACTTGTTCACGGATACAACATGACAAAACAGAAAAACATTCATAAGAAAAAAAATAGACTAAACTTCCTCACTACTAGATTCTTCCCCTTCCCCTTCTTCCTCCTCGGATGTAGTCCAAGAGAAAGGAGAGGGAGGATTTTCGGCTGCACTTGTGGAAGTAGAGCCGGTGTAAGAGATTTTTCCAAAATTTTATTTAAGAAGCCCTTTATTGAGTTGAACTTCTTATTGGTCTTGACGATGGTTTTCTCAACATTGACCAAACATTGATTTAGCTTGCTTTGATTCCTCGAGAGGGTGATAAGGCCTTCTTTAGGAGGAAAATCACCGTGGAGTTCTATAATGTCGTCGTCTTCTTCTTCCTCTACTTGGCAAGAAGGTTGGGAGGAGGAGGAGCCAATGTGAGTTACGTGGGGTTGCGAAATCCCTTGAGCCCAATTAGCCGCCCATTGTTGGAAGCTAATTATATCTTGAGGAGGTGGGCATTTTGGCAAGCCCATAAGATTTAACATCTTAGTGTTAAGCTCACCGATAGTAATGAAATCGGCATCGGGGATGGAGACACCGAAGTTCTGGAGAATCCGCATAATGTAAGCTCCATAGAAGATAGTCTTGAAGCTCCTCTTGTGGTTGACGGTGATGAATTCATCAAGAATGACCTTGGCCCAATCGATGTTTTTGGAAGAGTAGATTGCATAAAGCGCTTGGAAGTCACACTTGTAGACCTTCTCGTAGCTTCCCGTATGAGGTTGGATGGAGCGGATAAGAGTACGATGAAGGATTCACGCCTTTGGTCGCAAGGCGATGGATTTGAGATTGGTCATATCATCGGAAAGGAACTGATGGGAGACCTCATCTCGGTTGTCCATATTGACTTCAACATCATTGATGTCAATGCCTTCGTACGGACATCGAAGAATATGGCCAAGTCGTTGTAGGGGAAGGTGGATCCGGACGCTGCAAACAAGAGTCCAAATGCAGTCATCTTTATTCCTAGGATCTTGACGATCCAAGTTCATATTGGCAAAGAATAGCTTAATTAGAAGAGGGGTAGATCTTGATGTTGTTGGTACCAAAGCTAAGCAAGCTCTCAAGACCACTTGCTTCCTCCGTTGCTTGGATCTCATAGGCATTGAAATCTGGGTAGTTGACAAATGAACCATTGAATATTCTAGAGCTATGCATGGCTTTGAATCGAGTGACGGCAGTTTCATCATGTAGCCAAGACCTAATTTGGCTTTCTGGTGGTCTGGCAGTTGATTGGCGAGGTCATTTTGTTCTTGGAGCCATTTAGTTTGAATGGATTTGAAGAAGAAAATTTTGATTTTAACAGAATGGGGGCTAGGGTTTTTTTTTGAAAATGAAGTAGGGTTTTAGAGAGAAGGAGATGTATTTATATGGTTGGTGAAAAGGTGTGTGGGAAGTTGTGTCATTTCATTTTTAAAAAACCATAATTCATCAATTTAGTCGACTGAATGATACGGGGCAGTCGATTGAAATTGTCAGGTTTTCAACCTAAAATTTTTAGCCTAAAAATTGCCTAATTCAGTCGACTTAAAATATAAGATCAGTCGACTAAAATCTGGAAATTTTCAAGAACTATGAATGTTCAGTCGACTGAAATTTAAATTCAGTCGACTATTGTGCAGAGAAAATTTTCCCATATCAAATAGCCTAAAAAGCCTTAATTCAGTCGACTGAATTTGCTTAGGCAGTCGAATGAAATTTCTTATACAAAAAATTATGCTTTGAAGTTTCGTTCGACTGGATCTGGTTGTTGAGTCGACTGAAAATGTGCCTGTAAGCTTTTTCAGCTTATGAAGTAAAGAATTTTCTAATAAAACTTTCTTAATATTATAACTTTGATAATTTGAGAATTATTATATATTAAAAACATTATTAAAACAACATAAACATTCAACATTTATTCATAAACGATAAAAAAACCTAATTTTCTAAAGAATGAGAGTCATCGGATTGTGGTTCAATCTTCGTTATTTCCTGTAATTGTTGGATTGGTGACCAAACATTACTGTGTTCCCAGGAGTTCGGTGACACCTGTGGACGTTTTGGACTTTGTTCCTAAGAATTTTGTGGAGCTTGAGAACGGTTTGGCGAAGGTTGATGTATGCTATCCTTTAATGAAGCCCCGTAGAACTTTAACGCGACCTGCTCCAGAAAACTTAAACGCTTAGCATTTACTTTCTGTTCGTAGTATAGTTCAAGCTGTAGTTCCATAGTCTCTCTTTGATAATGATGAATATCGTCTATTTTCTCCTTAGTTGATGGAGAACCAAAAAGTAGAGTACGCTCGGTTCTCTTCCCTTGAGGAGCATATCATGTATCACGAGTAGGTGATGGTGTGATCTTAACAGGAATATAAACTGGTGTGGAGTTGTTGGAGTGCTTTGATGATTTTGAGGAAGGTGTGCTGAAACTGATAGATGATTGATTGGATTCATCTTGCGAAGACATGTTGATGTTTGTGGGAAAAAGAATCAAAAAGTTTTTAAGCTTAGAAAAAAAATTATATTGAGGGATGATGATGAATAAAATGATGAGATATATGTCTTTATATATGAGAGAGAAAACTATTTTCAGGCATCTGAAGCTAAGATTAAAAATTGTTGAACAATTATAACCAGTAAACTTTTATAAGGTAGGAAAGAAATAGGAGATAAGAACCATTCATGTAATGTGAGGAAGATAGTGGTCAGTGTAGCAAGAAATACTATAGCAAAATGGAAAAACATGTAACTCCCTTACTAGCTAGCCCGAGTTCGAGTGCCAGCAGTAACATTTTTTGAAAAAAAAATTATTTTCCAAAAAAAATTTATAAATTAAAAAAATTTATAAATCATGTAAAGATATAATACCCAATTCTCAATGTAATTTTATAAATATATTTTCATTTAAAGGTTTTGTAAATATGTCAACTATCTGATTTTCTGAATTTACAAATTCTAATGAAATATTGCCTTTTTCTATACTATGTCTGAGAAAGTGATGTCTTATATCTATGTGTTTAGTTCAAGAATGATTTATTGGATTTTTTGATAAATCTATTGCACTTGTTGTGAGAAATGCGGATTAAGGATCTTAAGGCTAGAATTAACACTAGAGGGGGGGTGAATAGTGTTTTAAGAAATTTGTTAATCTTTTTCAGTTTATATTAATTTGATAAAATGTATACACTAAGCAGACACAGATATGAACACAGAATCAAACACAGATGCAAATATAAAGTAAAAGCAGTAAAGGAAAGAACACACCGGATTTTATACTAGTTTGGAGTTACCCTACATCCAGTCCCGCACAACTAAGTACGGATTTCCTTTCAAAAGCAATTCAACAATTACAACCCTCGGTTTCAAGGCTACGAGGTACACCCTCCAGAATCACAATCCTTTGGGTAGAGATACTTGATTTCCGGGGCAACAAGTTCACCCAATTGATTTCCAGGGCTACAATCACACCTATTCTCGCTTAATTGATTTCCAAGGCTACAATCACACCTTTTCTCACTCAATTGATTACAGAAAGTCTATAACTCAGATTAGCACTTGGTTCTTGTAGAGATAGTGATGGAGAATCACACTAGAAGTAATCGAGTATGATTCGATGTTGATTTCGGCAGAGTAATGGTATGATTTTGTATTAAGAAATGTGGAAGAAGAAGAGTAGTGAAAACCAAAAAAAAGTGATTAAAAATTAGTTGAAACTGACCCTTATTTATAGAAGAACAACAGCCATGACCATTCATGAAGAGTTATGGCGAACAGACACTTCTTTTGAAATTTGAATTTTGAAACCAACTGACACTATGTCGACATGAGGTACTTGGGCATGTCGACATCCCAAAAGAATTTTTGGTGTTTTAATTTTCTTTGAAAATAACCTCTATCTTATATTAAAATTATTTTAAACTTTATAAATATACTTAACTATAGTTAAAATACATAAGTAAATATAAAGAACAATATATACATAATTTAACTATAATTTTATATTTAAATCTAAGTATAAATATTTAAAAGTTAAATATATTATTTGAAGATAGCTTAAAATCAGAAGTAATTTGACTTTGAAATTAAAGATGTTTTTGAGGCTAAAATTATTTAAAATCAGGACAGAGAGTTTTGAATCTTTTAAAAGGAAAGTTTTTGAAATCATTTTGAAAACAAGATAATTTTGTAAAATCATTTGAATTAAAATTAGTGGATACAAAATAATGTCCCACTAGATTTTCGTAGGTTCCATCCTACTTAGGGTTCCATCCCTTTAACGGGCTCGAAGTGGATTCCATTCCACGAATAAAATAGATATTAAGATGTCAGTGCTTTTTTATGAGTTTTAACAATATTCCTAACTATATAACTTATCTTGGAAACTTGAACTCTTGAAATTCTTGATACTCATGAGTCTTCTATCTCTATATCTTGAATCTTTATACTGTACAGTCTTCATTCTTGATACCTGCATGGTTAGATCCTGCATATACATATATATCTAAACTTGTAATGTTAGTATTTATATATTTTATAATCTATTCTAAGGTTGTTGTCATCAAAACCATCATCTCATCATCTCATGGACTAACAATCTCCCCCTTTTTTATGATGACAACCTTTGTTTATAAACTATTCCTTCTATCCTAATAACTCCCCCTAAAACCAACAACTCCGCCTTAATCTATGCCTAACTACCCTATTTTATATTTCTCCCCCTTTGTCATCAACAAAAACTTACTCCCCCTTATTCTTGGACTTTAGTACCTGCATTGATAAACTATACAACGGAATATATAATATATAGATTAAGAAGTAATGATACTTATGAGCATAATAACTTAATTAAAGACTATATTCATTTCAGTGTATATATATATGTTTCACACACCAAACTTCAAACCAAATAAAATCAATCCACACAAAGTATCAAATCAAACCAAATCAAACAAATTAATTCAAACAAATCAAACAAAGAAAGAAAATTAAACGTTTCGAGGAACAGCTACCCATCCATCTTCTCCAAATATAGGATCTGCCTTAATTGCATCCCAATTCTCATTGTCATTGGTGAGAGAGACAGGAGGATGTTCTTCATTATCATACTTGTGTAGAGAGGAGATCATCCATCGTATTGCATCGAAATGCCTTTCTTGCTCCTTGATCATCTACATTTGACTCAACTCCAAGTGACGCTGGTTTCGTAGAATAAAAGAGAGAATGTTCTTGAATGAATTGAGTGTTTCTTCAAGATTTTCAGATAGATTGTGAATAGGATTGGCCATAATTGAATTAGAGAAAGAAATGAAGGATATAGATAATGAGAAATAAATTTCAGTGAAGATTTCTGGAAGAAAAAGGTATATATAGGTGTAGAAGATCGTTTGAAATGAATAGACATTTGGTAGTTATTCATATTTAAAATTCAAAATCAATAGTCACTTCTGACCAGTACATGTCGACATGTTCTACTAAAGGATGTCGACATGGGTTAGTGAAAATTTATGACAATTTTGATTTTGTGAATAATTGTGTATATGTATAAATTTATATAATATACTAACATTTATTCAGGAGATAAGATAAGATAGATAACAGAAAGGAAATTCAATTTCATTACGATAATACAAAGATTAAGCATAATGAACTACACGAACATTCAAAAGAAAAACAAACTAAGACAAATACAATAAGATACTAAAAGATAAAACTAGTTAGAAGATGAAGATGATGAAGATAGTCCAAGTTTCTTGCTAACTTTTGAAAAGAACTTGTTCGTCTTCAAAGAAATGCTATCCAATTTCTTACTAACGGATCGTTTTAAAATCCGTTGATTCTCCACAATTATCTTTTGGTTTTTGAGAAGGGTTTTGTTGGAAGGATTGGAAGGATATTCGAAGCTTTCCAAAGAGGTTTCACCTTCTTCTTCTTCAATTTCCATTTCATCCCCTTCTTCTCTTTCTTCCTTTTCCTCTTCTTCCATTTCCTCATGAGCCAAACGCTCTTCCTTTTCGGTAAGGGTTTCATAAGGTTGAAAAACATATGAGATTTTCATAAGAGAAATGTTTGAGATATTAAAAACTTTTCTCGAAATAAATTATTCTCCTTTGAAATTTACTCTAATAGTTGAAAATCCAAGTAAGGTAAATTCCATGATATAAAGTGTTTTCTCCCATTTCAAAATTTTTAGGACGAAGTTCATCCAAAATAACTTGCGCCCAATTGATATCATAATTTCCGAAAATAGCAAAAAGTGCTTTGCACACTTTTGAAGTAGGATTGTTAAAATTTCTCGATCTTGGGGTCAAAGTATGTTGTAAAAGAAGATTGACAATTCTTGCTTTAGGGCGAAAGTTTCGATTCTTAAATTCAAAGTTTTCATTTCCTTCAAAAATAAGATGAAATGTCTCACGATCATGTTCATCGATTTGAAAACTAGAAAGATCCATTCCCATGCTTTTGCAATTGAGAATGGTACCCAAAAGGTCACAATTCAAAACAATTTGAGTGCCTTTGACATTACTCCAAATTTCATTCTCATTTCCAATATAAAAGCCACGGTTTAAATTAGCATAGAAGATTTTGACAAGATTAGGATAGCAAACAAAATCATTTTGAGAAGAGTCGATAAGACTTAAAACACCATTGTTTGCAAAAAGAGAATCAATTTCTTAAGAAGAAAAATCTTGAAAAATTGCAAATTTTCCGGGATGGACTTTGGCATAATTAGCATAATTGATGTATGCTTTAATTGCCTTCGGATCATTGAGTAATTGCTCTTTGATTTTTCTAGAAATTCTCATGGTTGAGGGGTTGCTTGAAGAAGCCATTAGAGTAGAGAGTAGAGAGCTTAAAGATATGAAGAGAGAGTTTGAATTTGAAAATGAAAGTGAAAGGATATGATAAAAGATAGTGAATAAATAGACTTTCAAAGGACATATTCTCTGGTCAAAAGGTATCTTTTTAGAGAAATAAATGAAGTGAAAAGGTGGAAGGAAATTCAAACATTTGAATTCAAAATTCGAAATTCAAATTTAGGTAGGCATGTCGACATCATGGTAGGGGCCATGTCGACACGTGGCTTTGAATTTTTATGACATGATTTTTCCTAAATTATCTAATATACATATATATATATAAATATTATTATTAATGTCTATTTCTGAAATATTATTGTACTTATAATATATTTCAGAATGTGTCAAAAATAATAAAAATAATAATAAAATAATAATAAAAAATAGAAAATAAATTTTAAAATTCAAACAACATATCAATTCAAAATCAATCAATCAATCAATTCAAAAACAACCAATCAATCAATCAATTCAAGCATGCAACTTCAGCCAATGTATTGTAAACGTGTACCTTTTTCAGAGTCCGTGTCTATGGTATCGACTAAATCGAGAATTGCTGTGAAGCATAGATTTGAATTATCTTTCTTCTGTTCATCGTCGCTGGAGGATGAGTCAGAGTCATCTAGAGTAGCAGTGAATGAATGTTTCCATTTCTTTGCAGAATCATTGTTTGTAGGAGAGTTTTGCTTATCTGGATGTGGACAGTCTCTTTTGATATGACCTGGTTCGTCACAATTGAAGCATTTGATAAAGTTTGGTACTATAGTCTGATTACCGGAATTCTTAAAGTTGTTTCTCTTGAGATTATTCATCTTTCTGTATTTCAGAAATTTCCGAAAATACCTGGTCATAAATGCTATCTCTTCATCATTATCACTGTTTGAATCTGATCCGTCGATTAATGCATTGAATGCCATTGATTTCTTTTCAGATGCTTTGCTTTCTCTTCTCCCGATCATTTGAACTACAAACGACATTAGATTTCCAATCAATTCTTCTATCTTTAAAGTACTGATGTCATTTGCCTCTTCAATTGCAAGTGTCTTTTGATCCCATTCTGGAGTGAGAGAATTCAAAAATTTTCTGACTTGATCTTCTTCCGAAAATTCCTTTCCCAAAGATATTAAAGAATGCACTATATCTTGAAATCGACTATACATATCTGAAATAGACTCATTAGTATTCATTTTAAATAACTGAAACTGATTTGTGAGCATGGAAATTTTGGTCTGTTTAACTTTGCTTATTCCTTCGTGAGTTACTTGCAAAGTTTTCCAGATTTCATATGTAGACTTACAAACTGACACTCTATTAAATTCATTTCTTTCAAGTGAACAAAACAGAATATTCATTGCTTTAGAATTATTTTGTGCAACAGTCTTTTGCTCAGTGAACCACTGTGCAAAATTAGTTGTGGGTTCAGAATATTCAGTTTGTGTGATATTCCAAGTATCTAATCCTATAGATTGTAAATATATTTTCATCCTACATGCCCAATATGCATAGTTACTGCCATTAAAAAGTGGTGGTCTGGCAGTAGACTGACCTTCTACAAATGAACTAGTGTTGGTGGTAATAGCAGTACTAGTGTTAGTAGCCATTTTGAAATTTTTCAAAATTCAGATAATGAAACTTTTGAAAACAAGGCTCTGATACCAAATGTGAGAAATGCGGATTAAGGATCTTAAGGCTAGAATTAACACTAGAGGGGGTGAATAGTGTTTTAAGAAATTTGTTAATCTTTTTCAATTTATCTTAATTTGATGACAATGTATACACTAATCAGACACAGATATGAACACAGAATCAAACACAGATGCAAATATAAAGTAAAAGCAGTAAAGGAAAGAACACACCGGATTTTATACTGGTTCGGAGTTACCCTACATCCAGTCCTGCACAACTAAGTACGGATTTCCTTTCAAAAGCAATTCAACAATTACAACCCTCGGTTTCAAGGCTACGAGGTACACCCTCCAGAATCACAATCCTCTGAGTAGAGATACTTGATTTCCGGGGCAACAAGTTCACCCAATTGATTTCCAGGGCTACAATCACACCTTTACTCGCTTAATCGATTTCCAAGGCTACACTGTAACAATCCGGAGTTTGGTAACAATTAATTATCGTCAAATGATGATTAAATTGTTTGTTAATTGCTATTGGAATTTTAATCGGTTGAAATTCTTTGATAAATTTGCTAAGCGGTTAGGCGGGCTTTAAAATTTAATTGGCCCACTTCTTTTTGATTTGTGGCCGTGATAATTATCTTTACCCGCTCCCCTTTCTTTCATTTTTCAATTGCAAACCCTAGATTAAAATAAATCGAAATAAAGAAAAAAAATGGCGACTCGTTCGTCCTGTTGGCGGAATTAGGGCTTGCTCGTTCTTTATTCCTTTGCTTGCAATTTGGGGTTTATGATTTTCGAAGGCACCGACTTCGATTTGCTCGATCGAAAGATGGATCTCGTTGCTTACTCGTCGAATAAAAGGTGAGTGATTATTTTCACTCACATTCTAATTCTAGTTCAATACTATACTTCGACTGTTCGATTTCGTTTCAAAGTTGATGTTTTCTCTGACTTAATCAAATTCGTATACATTGATACTTGCTTCTCGAGTTGATTTTGAACTGTCGTTTTCCGTGGTCATCATTGTTTCGAGTTTGATTTTGAAGATATTGATTTCGTTCGACTTTGGCCATTTGAAGTTAATTTGATTTCCTGCTTCGCTGCCTTGTTCATTGAGTTCATTAGGTGATTGAGCTTGTGTATTATCCTTTGTTTTATCCCTGAGTGTTGCTTTTGAATTTTATACCTGCTGTGAAGGCTCGAACTTGTACTTATAATTTTTAGTTTGTATGAGAATACTGGATTGCCACTATATGTATACATATGTGTTCATATGTATATATTTGTGTGTTTTCTTTTAGAATTTCTGGTCGACTTCGACTTTGATTATTCACTGTCCAGTACTATGCTTCGGCAGTCGATTTTGTTTCGTTGTGATTCTTCCTTGACTTCGGCTTGTGATAACGATTGGCTTTGACCTGACTTTATCGATTTCGTATGATTGATGAATTTTTAGCTTGATGATTACGCTGTGATGATTTTGGTTTTGTCGACTTTCGACCTTGTTCGATTTCATCTGTTGTTTAGTGGCTTCGACATTGACTATTTAAATTTGATTTTTGTCTCGGCTTGTACTTGAGCATTTCATACACTTCGTGTATTGGCTTCGGTCGTGCTCGGGTTGCTTCAGTCTTGATACATTACTGCACCTTCATCTTGTTGTAGATGTTGGTGTTGTAGTGTTCGAACTGGCATTTGATCTGTAGATTGGTCTTGTTTCATGTTTGAATTGGTTTGAGTGGTCATTGACACTTTGGGTTTTTGAGCTACAGCTTGTAATCTCCTCTGTCTTGATTTTACAACATACTGTTTAGGTTGCATAGTAGATTGGGTTGTCATTGTAGTGCTTCTGGTCACTGCACATGTACCATTTGAGATGTGATGTTAGTTATCACTACATACATCATTTTTATGCACACACATTTGTAGTTGTCTGCACTTATATTTGCAGTGTGTATATACTTGTGTGGATTAATAGGCGTGCATATATACACTTGTATGTGTGTATGCATGCATAGTAGAATCTATACTTTGGGTTACTTAATTCACATGGCTCGATTTTTACTCGTTTGATTTCCTGACACCCACGGTGTTGAATTGATTTTTACTGGCATTTCGGTTCTGTGAATTCTGATGACTTCGGCATGGCTCGTAGTTGATTTTGTGAAGATATTTGCTTTCGACATTTAAACTTGACATTGATTAACATCTGGTTTGATGTCTGTAATCATCTACTTGATGTCTGGCATTTTGTTACATCCCTGTTGATGTTGATTTAGTTGAACCACATATGTTGTTTGCAAATTTTTTTTTTGCCTCTAGTTCATTGCATATGCACCTGGTTGAACATGTTGTGCATATAGGCTAACTTGTATGCATTGTTGGTTCACTATTTTGAACTGCTGTGGCTATACTTTTGTGTCACTGTATGTTGGAAACTGTTGTACTTATTATCGTTTCAATTGGAGTGATTTGGTCGAGTCTGTGTTCTTGTTGTCGAGTCAGTTGTACTTGACAGTTTTGATTTTTCATATATCTCTGCTGACTTCGGTTTTGATTCTGGTAGTACTGGGTTTGACTTGACTTGAGCTTGTCTCTGTTCATTTGTGTTGGGCATTTGTAATGGTAGTTTCACTGCAACCTTAGTTGCATATCGCGTTGTACACATATATGCTGCTTGGTTAGTATTGTGTACTTGATGCAGTTTTCATGCAATTGGTTTCTGGTATCACTCTTTGAGACGTATTGCATTTAATTGTTGGCTTTGACATTGGATTGGTTAAACGTGCATCTTGACATTGTTCATGTCGTATTGACGGTACTGTCCAGTTGAGTTTGAGTTGTTTAACTTGAACTTGATCTCGAGATGGTGCTATTTTCTTTTGAGTTCATTGAGCTTTTGTGTATTTCATATGCTGAAGTGGCGAGGCAGTGCACACGTGCGTGTACTGCAGCCACATAGAAGTTTGGTTTGATTTGATCATTTGAGTTGTCTAATTATCTATTTGATAATTAGATTAGGAGTTTCTAATTATTTATTGAATAATTGGATTTTGTTGTTAATTGCTGTTTAGGCAATTTTGCGGTTTTCATGTTATCTTCATTGATAATCTTTTTATTTATCCTTGTTGATGATTTGAATTTGCTGATTTGTTGTTTAACACTGTTTAGTGTTATATCTACCATTATCTGATTTCCTTGTTAAAGGATTGGATAGACGAGATTTCTGTGACTATCGTCTATTTTCTATTTATTTATTATTGCTTCTGTGCATTAATAACTGAGTTTGAATTAGACTGACCCATGTATTATTTTCTTTTGAATTTAATACTCGGGTCAGACCGAGTTATTTCAGGTTGTTGATATCTTGCTTTGGATTGCTGCTTGAGCTATGAAGTCACTTCATATCTTTTGGAGTAGTCGTGTCATAGTCTAGGTTGATATGTATTCATGTATATTATTCGATAATGTACTTGTATATATAACTTCTAGAGTCGACAGTTGTAGTTGTATCATATGTACTGTGTCAAATGTATTGTAACTGACACCAGTTATATATATATGAGACTTTTATTATCTGTGTTCCGCATTTAGCTTATCTGTGTTATTATTATATATATTGTCCTAAACTATTATGAACCATCGTAGTTCGTTTTATACTTTAATTGGGTATGTCGATGGGAGTAAATAAATAAGAGATGAAAAATAAAAATATATACCACTCCTATCGAGGTAACCAATACTAGTGTAAGACCCAACTACGGATGGCCGCTCCTATCCAGCCTTATTCTTCATAATAACAGACAGTATTTCTTTTAATACTCTTTGTTATTGTGAGCATAGAGGTGGGGCATCACACACACCTTTTCTCGCTCGATTGATTACAAAAAGTTTATAACTCAGATTAGCACTTGGATCTTGTAGAGATAGTGATGGAGAATCACACTAGAAGTAATCGAGTATGATTCGATGTTGATTTCGGCAGAGTAATGGTATGATTTTGTATTAAGAAATGTGGAAGAAGAAGAGTAGTGAAAACCAGAAAAAAGTGATTAAAAATTCGTTGAAACTGACCCCTATTTATAGAAGAACAACAGCCATGACCATTCATGAAGAGTTATGGCGAATAGACACTTCTTTTGAAATTTGAGTTTTGAAACCAACTGACACTATGTCGACATCCCAAAAGAATTTTTGGTGTTTTGATTTTCTTTGAAAATAACCTCTATCTTATATTAAAATTATTTTAAACTTTATAAATATACTTAACTATAGTTAAAATACATAAGTAAATATTAAGAACAATATACACATAATTTAACTATAATTTTATATTTAAATCTAAGTATAAATATTTAAAAGTTAAATATATTATTTGAAGATAGTTTAAAATCAGAAGTAATTTGACTTTGAAATTAAAGTTGTTTTTGAGGCTAAAATTATTTAAAATCAGGACAGAGAGTTTTGAATCTTTTAAAAGGAAAGTTTTTGAAATCATTTTGAAAACAAGATAATTTTGTAAAATCATTTGAATTAAAATTAGTGGATACAAAACAATGTCCCACTAGATTTTCGTAGGTTCCATCCTTCTTTGGGTTCCATCCCTTTAACGGGCTCGAAGTGGATTCCATTCCACGAATAAAATAGATATTAAGATGTCAGTGCTTTTCTATGAGTTTTAACAATATTCCTAACTATATAACTTATCTTGGAAACTTGAACTCTTGAAATTCTTGATACTCATGAGTCTTCTATCTCTATATCTTGAATCTCTATACTGTACAGTCTTCATTCTTGATACCTGCATGGTTAGATCCTGCATATACATATATATCTAAACTTGTAATGTTAGTATTTATATATTTTATAATCTATTCTAAGGTTGTTGTCATCAAAACCATCATCTCATCATCTCATGGACTAACACATGTATTATCACAACAAATTGTTGAATTTGAAAGATTTACTCCAAAATCTTGTAGTGTTTGCTGCATGTAGATTACTTGAGCACATGCCAAAGCAGCAGAGATATATTCTGCTTCACACGTCAAAAGTGAAACACAATTTTGTTTCTTACTAAACCAAGATACTAAAGATTGTCCAATAAATTGACAAGTACCATTAGTACTCTTCCGATTCATTCGACATCCTCCAAAATCAGCATCACTATATGATACTAACTCAAAAGGACATTCTTTTGGATAAAAGAGACCGCAGTCTTTAGTCTTGCTTAAGTATCTCAAAATTTGCTTCACTGCCCGCAAATGTGATTCTTTAGGATTTGCTTGAAATTGTGCACACAAGAAGACACTCATCATAATGTCTGATCTACTAGCGGTTAAATAGAGCAATGAACCAATCATCCTACGATATAGTTTTTGGTCAACACTTTGGCCATTTTCATCTCTATCGAGATGTAATGTAGTACTCATAGGAATAGGTTTAGCAGAAGTATTTTCATACCAAATTGTTTTATGAGATTATTGCAATATTTTTCTTGATTAATAAAAATTCCATTTTTTAATTGTTTAATTTGTAAACCAAGGAAATATGAAAGTTCTCCCATGTGAGACATTTCAAATTCTCTTGTCATGATTTCTAAAAATTCTTGACATAATTTTTCAGTTGTGGAACCGAAAATAATGTCATCTACATAAATTTGAATTATTAAAATATCATTTTTATCTTGTTTTATAAATAAAGTTTGATCTAGTTTACCAATTTTAATACCAAAATTAATTAAATAACTTTTAAGACGGTCATACCAAGCAAGAGGTCCCTGTTTTAAACCGTATATAGCCTTTTTTAATTTGTAAACATGATCTGGATAGTTTTCATGTATGAATAAAGGAGGTTGTTCTACATAAACATTTTCTTTTATAAAACCATTTAAGAAAGCACTTTTTACATCCATTTGATAAAGTTTAAAATTATTAAAACAAGCATATGCTAATAAAATATGTATATCTTCTAGACGAGCTACGGGTGCAAATGTTTCATCATATTCGATTCCTTCTTCTTGATTATAACCTCGAGCAATTATCCTAGCTTTATTTCTAATAATATTTCCTTGCTCATCAGGTTTATTTTTATAAACCCATTTTGTACCGATAACTGCTTGGTTACTTGGCCTAGGAACTAAGTTCCAAACTTCATTATGATCAAATTGATTTAATTCTTCTTGCATAACTATAATCCAGTAGTTACCAATTGAAGTTTCTTTGGGATTTTTAGGTTCAATATTTGAAAGAAAAGCTACGTGACCCATTTGATTTAGTTGATTTCGAGTTCTTACATTGGTATGAATTTCTCCAATTATATTTTCACTAGGTGATTTCATAGAAGTCTTGGTGGGCATCTTATATTATTATCATTTTGTAAATTGTTGTCGGTTGTTGCGCCAAAATTGGTCACAAACACCCAAATGCAGATAAAAGCACCCGTTCACAATCACAGATCAGAGATAGCAAATATGTGGAGAAAATAAAGGTGAAGAACGCTCAAAATTTAAAAGAAATGCAGTAAAGACACAAGGTTTATAGTGGTTCGGCTATCTCCTGCTGTTTGTACAAAAATTAGGCACGACACTCTTCAGAAGGGTTTGAAGAGATAAAATAAAGAAATAAATGTAAAAAGAGGATTATCTAACAAACACTTCAAACAACAATCAGAAAAACAGCAAAAGAACGTAGAGATTTAGAGTGGTTCGGCGTATTGCCTATGTCCATTATGAAATGATGGATCTTTATTAACTTTTGCTTGCTGGTTACGACGGATTACAATAGTAAATCTCGAGTACAACCGTGAAATTCGAGTTCAATGGTGAATTCGGCAGAGTCTGGACGTCAAAGGGCCAAAAGATCCCTTTTCTATAGGTTTCAGGCTGCTATTTATAGGCATAGGCGGCAAATATCTCGCTCAGATCCTAGCAGACCTCTTCTTGCACGTGAGTGGGCCCACGCGATCGATCCCATGTGATTTGCACACGGTCTGGGATCGATACAAACGAGCTTTGTATCGATCAAAACTTCATCCAATTGAGTCGAGATCGATTGTGAGTGTTGCTGAGGATGTACGCAAGCTCCTGTGAAAATTTGGTAGCATTTGGACTTGTAGATTGTGAGTTATGATCGATGCGAGTTTGGGTTTTTCGGTTGTTGTTCTCTTCGTATCGATCCTCTTCGTGTCGATCTGTTCTTATCGATCCAGGCATGTGCCTGAAAGTTGATATGGCGCTTGCTTTGAGGATCGGTCCACATTTCATGCCGAACGATCGAGGTTTTCATTGGAGTGTATCTTGTTCGCATCGATCACCTCTGCCTTGTTCGCATCGATCATCGTTGCACTGTTCGTATCGACCATAGTTGTACCGTTCGTATCGATTGATTGTATTTCACTTCATATCAATTTTGTGCACTCCACTTCGTATCAATCATTTTTAGTGATGTGTTTCGTATCGATCCATAGTCGATCGATACGAACTGAGTTGAACGAGATCGATGCGAAGTGTTGTTTGCTGATGGATACGAAATGTAGCAAATATGATCGATATGAAATGACAACTCTCCATGGATACGAAGTAGTTTGGCTTTGATGGACACGAAGTGATGTAGTGGCTGATGGATATGAACCAATCGATGCGAAATAATGGATGCGAGCCGATCGATGCGAATTGATGGATGCGAAGAGTTAATTTCTTTGGTTTGCATCGATCATATCTTGAGCATACGAACTCCTATTGACTTGAAATTTGAACCGTTATCTTCCATAGCTTTGCATGTCGTGCCATATCAATTATAGCTTGATCCAGACTCGATCAAAATTCGCCGACATCCATAGCTAACCTGTACATAAATGGCAATCGAGGAGAATTGTCCTTGGCTTCCAGTTAATCTTTTGGTGTCACGGCCTTGCCAAAAGGCGGGATAACACTTGCCCCCCAAAACATGCCTTGTGGTAAGAAGGCGTGTTTTGAATAGCTCTGAATCCGATATCCAGAATCCATATTCCATCCATAGCCATACTATCCGATTCATAATCCAGTCCATTACTAGGCCATCCTATCCAAGTGTCATAGCCAAGTCCGCGATTGCTCCAAGTCGATGTCCAATTTGAAGTCCTGTAAGCACAACCTTAGCCAACTTCGCAGCTATCCAAATTCATCAATCGAGCTTTAATCCATTCATATCCAATAACCGATAACCAAATCCATGACCACTCCGTGCCGATATCGTGTTCCGACCTCGACTCTCCGGTCAAGGGCTTTTATGTTCACCGACCTCGTCTCTCCGGCCAGGGACTTTTTATATTCTCCAGCCTCGGCTCTCCGGCCAAGGACTTTTTTAGTTCGAGTCCAGTCCATCGCTCTCCGGTGAAAGGACTTATAACTTGCGATTACTGTCCCGTCTCTCCGGTTGGGACCGTAATCGTGTACCCGATATTATTTATTATATTCGTCCAAATTCAATCATCATAGAATCCAATTAACAAAATGAAAGTTCGTACAACCAAGAAAACAAATACCCACAGTACCAGGAAAGAAACTAGAGTCCACAGTAAATAAAAAGAAAACAAGATTTCATAAACCCGAGCATCACGGTTTATCATCGTCTCAGGACATGCCTAGGGACCGTCCTCGATCCCATACGTGTATAAGTGACTTAGCTGCATCACTTTGGGGTTTATTACTTATTTAAAGCCATAAATCCATTCAGTTTATAATAAGCTAATGACGTTGCCTGGATCCAGTGCCATCTTCGCTTGAGGTGGGAGGAGGCTGTTCCATTATCACAGCTCGATTCCTTATGCACTGTTGCAAATTACTATTCCTCAAATGCTCTTCAATGATATCCTTCAAATGCCTGCAGTCATTCGTGTTATGCCCATCCAGCTCATGGAACATGCAATGCTATCCCGACGCCTGCTCGTATTCAAAAGGTTCCCTTTTTGCCGGTCTTCGATACTGGAGGTGCCCTCGAGTATCTAAGTAAATTCTTTCCAAAGTCTCAGTCAAATGCACGTAGGAAGTAAACTTGGAATTCCTCCATGGCCTTTTCGAAGTGTCACCATTATTATTCATTTTCCTTTATCATCTTTGTCTGGATCCTCCTTGGGTGGACCTCCACCCCTTACTACATAAGCTTCAGCCCCTCTCCCTTCTCTCTCAGCCTGTGCATCTTCCTGCCTTAGAAACTTTTCTGCTTCATGGTAGAACTCCTCGAGATCCATCGGTGGGTCCCGTTCCAATGATATCTTGAAATCCGAATTATCCGCAACGCCTGAGACTGTTGCCATCAAAACCATCGACGGATCAGGTCGATCCACCGAAGCCACTGCCGCATTGAATCTGGTCAAGAAACCCTGTGCGACTCTCCTTTCCACTGCTTCATTGATGTCAAAGTCATCACATTCTTGGATCTCATAATGTGGACCTGAAATTGCCTCATAAACTTTTCAATCAAGTCCGTCCAAGTGCCAATTGAATCGCTTTCCAATTGTCTGAACCATAGTGATGCTACATCTGTCAAATATAAAGGGAAGCATCGAGCCATGACTACCTCTGATGCCCCTAATACCTCCATATGCCTCATATACCTTGTTAAGTGAACAGCAGGATCCGTTCTCCCATCTTACATCTCCAGCGTTTGTAGTTTGAATTCCGGTGGGTTCCTAGCTTGCCTGATCGTAGGAGCAAAGGGATTCCTATTCACATCCTCCAAGTCTCTATTCACCAATCCGCCTCTCATGGCTCGCCTAACCATCTTTGCCAATCTATCGTTGTCGCTAAGCTGCAGTCCTTGTCCGTTGCCTCCAATCTGCCCCCTAAGTTCACGAGGGATTCCTGGAATCTGCTCTCCTGGACGAGCATCCATTCCTCTATCAACGCCGTGTTGCAAAGGTCCACCTGATACTTTGCCCGGGATTGGATCAACATGCTCCGGGTGAGTGCCCCCTAGCTCTGGTGCTGCTCCTGATGGTCCCGCTCTATTTTGGATTCTGATTGCTCCGTGCTCCCGATCCCTATCTCCAGCCTCGGCTCTCGGCCTTGGCTTGGCCTCGGCCAAGGACTTTTATATTCTCCGGCCTCGGCTCTCCGGTTATGGGCTCGGTTATGGGCTCTGGCCTCGGCTCTCCGGCCAAGGACTTTTATATTCTCCGGCCTCGGCTCCCCGGCCAAGGACTTTTATATTCTATGGCCTCGGCTCTCCGACCAAGGACTTTTTATATTCTCCGGCCTCGGCTCTCCGGCCAAGGACTTTTTTATTCAGTTCGAGTCCAGTCCATCGCTCTCCGGCGAAGGGACTTATAACTTGCGATTACTGTCCCGTCTCTCCGGTCGGGACCGTAATCGTGTAACCGATATTATTTATTATATTCGTCCAAATTCAATCATCATAGAATCCAATTAACAAAATGAAAGTTCGTACAACCAAGAAAACAAATAGTCATAGTACCAGGAAAGAAACCAGAGTCCACAGTAAATAAAAAGAAAACAAGATTTCATAAACCCGAGCATCACGGTTTATCATCGTCTTAGGACATGCCTAGGGACCGTCCTCGATCCCATACGTGTGTAAGTGACTTAGCCGCATCACTTTGGGGTTTATTACTTATTCAAAGCCATAAATCCATTCAGTTTATAACAAGCTAATGATGTTGCCTGGATCCAGTGCCATCTTCGCTTGAGGTGGGAGGAGGCTGTTCCATTGTCACAGCTCGATTCCTTATGTACTGTTGCAAATGACTATTCCTCAAATGCTCTTCAATGATATCCTTCAAATGCCTGCAGTCATTCGTGTTATGCCCATCCAGCTCATGGAACATGCAATGCTTTCCCGATGCCCGCTCGTATTCAAAAGGTTCCCTTTTTGCCGGCCATCGATACTAGAGGCGCCCTCGAGTATCCAAGTAAATTCTTTCCAGAGTCTCAGTCAAATGCACGTAGGAAGTAAACTTGGAATTCCTCCATGGCCTTTTCGAAGTGTCACCGTTATTATTCATTTTACTTTATCATCTTTGTCCAGATCCTCCTTGGGTGGACCTCCAATCCTTACTACATAAGCTTCAGCCCCTCTCCCTTCTCTCTCAGCCTGTGCATCTTCCTGCCTTAGAAACCTTTCTGCTTCATGGTAGAACACCTCGAGATCCATCGGTGGGTCCTGTTCCAATGATATCTTGAAATTCGAATTATCCGCAACGCCTGAGACTGTTGCCATCAAAACCATCGACGGATCAGGTCGATCCACCGAAGCCACTGCCGCATTGAATCTGGTCAAGAAATCCCTGAGCGACTCTCCTTTCCACTGCTTCATCGATGTCAAAGTCATCACATTCTTGGATCTCACAATGTGGACCTGAAATTGCCTCATAAACTTTTCAATCAAGTCCGTCCAAGTGCCAATTGAACCGCTTTCCAATTGTCTGAACCATAGTTATGCTACATCTGTCAAATATAAAGGGATGCAACGAGCCATGACTTCCTCTGATGCCCCTAATACCACCATATGCCTCATATACCTTGTCAAGTGAACAGCAGGATCCGTTCTCCCATCATACATCTCCAGCGTTGGTAGTTTGAAATCCGGTGGGTTCCTAGCTTGCCTGATCGTAGGAGCAAAGGGATTCCTATTCACATCCTCCAAGTCTCTATTCACCAATCCGCCTCTTATGGCTCGCCTAACCATCTCTGCCAATCTATCGTTGTCGCTAAGCTGCAGTCCTTGTCCATTGCCTCCAATCTGCCCCCCGAGTTCACGAGGGATTCCTGGAATCTGCTCTCCTGGACGAGCATCCATTCCTCTATCAACGCCATGTTGCACAGGTCCACCTAATACTCTGCCCGGGATTAGATCAACATGCTCCGGGTGAGTGCCCCTAGCTCTGGTGCTGCTCCTGGTGGTACCGCTCTATTTTGGATTCTGATTGCTCTGTGCTCCCGATCCCTATCTCCAGCATCTCCCGCGGTTGTGTTCCCTTGATTCTGCACTCCAACTTGTCCTACTTGTCGAAGTAGGTTCTGCAATATCTCCTCTTGTCTCTTCAGCATTGTTTCCATCTCGTCTCTGGTGATGAAGATCGAGGCCTGATTCGCTCCTGAGGAAGCCTCCTGACTCCCTTTATGCTGACCCCTTTCAGTCCTTTGTCTTCTTGTCGATTGCCTTGCCATAGCTTTCCAAATCCAAGTCCTTAAGCTTTCAAATCCGAAATACGAACTTTAGAATCCCTGAGTGCTGGCTTCTCAGTGAAAGCACCAAAATGTTTGCACCAAAATTGGTCACAAACACCCAAATGCAGATGAAAGCACCCGTTCACAATCACAGATCACAGATAGCAAATATGTAGAGAAAATAAATGTGAAGAACACTCAAAATTTAAAAGGAATGCAGTAAAGACACAAGGTTTATAGTGGTTTGGCTATCTCCGGCTGTTTGTACCAAAATTGGGCACGACACTCTTCGGAAGAGTTTGAAGAGATAAAATGAAGAAATAAATGTAAAAAGAGGATTATCTAACAAACACTTCAAACAACAATCAGAAAAACAACAAAAGAACGCAGAGATTTATAGTGGTTCGGCGTATTGCCTACGTCCACTATGAAATGATTGATCTTTATTAACTTTTGCTTGCTGGTTACGGTGGATTACAACAGTAAATCTCGAGTACAACAGTGAAATACGAGTTCAATGGTGAATTCGGAAGAGTCTGGACGTCAAAGAGCCAAAAGATCCCTTTTCTATAGGTTTTAGGCTACTATTTATAGGCGTAGGCTGCAAATATCTCGCTCAGATCCCGGGAGACCTCTTCTTGCACGTGAGTGGGCCCACGCGATCGATCCCATGTTATTTGCACATAGTCTGGGATCGATACGAACGAGCTTCGTATCAATCAAAACTTCATCCAATTGAATCGAGATCGATTGTGAGTGTTGCTGAGGATGTACGCAAGCTCCTGTGAAAATTTGGTAGCATTTGGACTTGTAGATTGTGAGTTATGATCGATGCGAGTTTGGATTTTTCGACTGCTGTTCTCTTCGTATCGATCCTATTTGTGTCGATCTGTTCTTATCGATCCGGGCATGTGCCTAAAAGTTGATGTGGTGCTTGCTTTTAGGATCGATCTACATTTCATGCCGAACGATCGAGTTTTTCATTGGAGTTTATCTTGTTCGCATCGATCACCTCTGCCTTGTTAACATCGATCATCTTTGCACTGTTCGTGTTGATCATCATTGTACTGTTCGTATCGATTGATTGTATTTCACTTCATATCAATTTTGTGCACTCCACTTCGTATCGATCATTTATAGTGGTGTGTTTCGTATCGATCCATAGTCGATCGATACGAACTGAGTTGAACGAGATCGATGCGAAGTGTTGTTTGCTGATGGATACGAAATGTAGCAAATATGATCGATACGAAATGACAACTCTCCATGGATACGAAGTAGTTTGGCTTTGATGGACACGAAGAGATGCAGTGGCTGATGGATACGAACCAATCGATGTGAAATAATGGATGCGAGCCGATCGATGCGAATTGATGGATGTGAAGAGTTAATTTCTTTGGTTTGCATCGATCATATCTTGAGCATACGAACTTCTATTGACTTGAAATTTGAACCATTGTCTTCCATAGCTTTGCATGTCGTGCCATATCAATTGTAGCTTGATCCAGACTCGGTCAAAATTCACTGACATCCATAGCTAACCTGTACATAACTGGCAATCGAGGAGAACTGTCTTTGGCTTCCAGTTAATCTTTTGGTGTCACGGCCTTGCCAAAAGGCAGGATAACAATAATATTATTTTCAAGATCATCATCTGAGTCATTTAATTTAGAAATAATTTCTTCATCTTTTATTTTATGGTTAACTTTGAAATTTTCAACGAATAATACATGGAGTGTTTCTTCGATTGCTTTAATTATTTTATTATAAATTCTGTAAGCTTTGCTTCATTTCGAATATCCAATGAATATTCCTTCATCATATTTTGGATTGAATTTGCCAAGCTTATCTTTTGTATTTAATAGAAAACATTTTGAACTAGAAACTCTAAAATATGATATGTTAGGTTTTCTTCCATTAAAAAGTTCATAAGGAGTACGTTATGTTAATGGTCTAATGGAGACTCTATTCAAAACATAACAAGCAGTTGCTACAACTTCTACCCAAAAATGTTTTGGTAGAGTACTTCCATTTGATAATGTTCTAGCACATTCTTGAAGAGTTCTATTTTTCCTTTCTACAACACCATTTTATTGTGGAGTTCTAGGAAATGAAAATTTGTGAACAATTCCTTTCTTATTACAATAATTTTCAAAAGATTCATTTTTGAATTCACCACGTGATCACTCTGGATATTTTTAATTTTTAAATTCTTAATATTTTGAATTCTTTTAGCAAATATTTTAAAGTTTTCAAAAGTATCACTTTTTTTCAAAAATATTATCCAGGTATATCTTGAAAAATCATCTACTACTACAAAAACATATCTGTTATGGTTTATAGATTGAGTTTGAGTTGGTCCAAAAAGGTCCAAATGTAATAACTCAAGTGGTTGTAATGTAGAAATCAATTTCTTTTATTTAAAAGAAGATTTAGTTAATTTTCCTAGTTGATAAGCATCACAAATATTTTTTACTTTAAATTTCATTTTTGGTAAACCTCTAACTAAATTATTCTTAGATAATTTGTTAATAGCATTAAAATTTAAGTGACAAGATCTTTTGTGTCATAACCAAGGATCGTTATCTTTGGCTACTAAACACATATTTGTGTTGTGATTGACTTTCATATTTATTATATAAATATTTCTTTGTCTTGTTCCTTCAAAAATAAGATTATTATTTTGAACAAAAATGTTGCATTTATTCTCTGAAAAAGTTATATTAAAACCTTTTATCACATAGCTGACTTATCCTTAGCAAATTATGTTTTAAACTTTTAACTAATAAAACATTTATAATAAGAGGTAAGTTAGATGTACCGTCATTGCTCACATCGCCTTTGCCAATGATATATCCTTTGGAATTATCTCCAAATGTGACAGATCCTCCATCCGAGTAGATAATGTTGGTTAGCATATCTTTATTTCTTGTCATGTATTTTGAGCAACCACTGTCTAGTATCCACTTTCCTCTTTTCTTAGTTGGTACCTGCAAAAATATACGAATGACGTTGGTACCCAAAATTGTTATTAGGGTCCTAAGAGTTAGATCTTAGGAAGCCAAACCCAAGAGGGTTTAGAATTCCCTTTATAAGTAAAATCTTTATTTTTATGAACTGTAGTTATAAAAGATTTTATATACTTATCTCTGATTAAATTTTTATAGTACTTGTTTTACCAGTTACTTTCTTTTGAGTAACAACCTTTGACTTTGTTTTAGCTTTTACAAAACTTTTATTCAATTTGAAATTTTTATATGATGTACTACTCTTCTTTGAAATTTTTTTTGAAGAATTTTTGTATCCTAATTCATTCTTATTAGAAATAGTTTAAGAATTACTAATAATTTTAGAAAGATTTTCTCTTCCTTTATTAAAATTAGTTACATTTTTAGTAATATTCTCTAATTCAGTACTGAGACTAGTATTTTTTAATTCAAGAATTTTGAAATTTGATTTTAGATCATAATTTTCTGAAGCTAATGTCATATTCTTGTCTTTTTGCATTTCTACATCATTTGTTAGCATAGTGAGTTGAAAAGAAATACTAGACAAAGATTCTTGTGCATTAACAAGTTCTTCTTCTAAAAGTTTCTTTTCATCTCTTAGCATATCAACTTCTATTTCAGTTCTATTTAATTTTTCTAGTGCATCTTTATACTTTCTTTTAACCTCTTTGAGTTTATCTAACAATTCTGAATTTATCTCAATTAAATCATTAAAAGATAAATCACTTACATCGTTGGTTGAAGCCATAAAGCAGACGTTAGCTTGTTCAGAATCACTATCTGTGTCATTGACTGATGATGAAGATGGTTCTGAATCATCCCATGTAACTGAGAATGCCCGCTTCCTTTTGTACTTGTCCTTCTTATTCTTGAACCTGTCTTTCTTTCTATCAGAACAGTCTTTCTTCGTGTGACCTTTCTTATGACATTCGTAGCATTCGAGATTTGAGACTGGTAGTTTGCTGGAGTTGTCTCTCCAATTATTTCCAAACTTCTTGTTCTTTTTGAATTTTAGAAACTTTTTGAAATTCTTTGCGATTAATACCATGTTATCTTCATCTCCGCATCCTCTTGTTCAGCTTTGAATGCAATATTCTTTTTCTCTTGTGCTTGATCTCGCTTAGCCTGCAAATTCACTTCATATGACATAAGATTTCCAATTAACTCTTCAAGTTTGATGGCAGAAATATCATTAGCTTCTTCAGTATATAATACTTTTTGTTCCCATTCATCCATTAAAGAGTTTAAAATTTTAGAGACAATATCAAAATCTGGAAATTTTTCTCCTAATGCCAATAGTGAATGATGTATGTCTTGAAATCTAGAATACATGTCATTTATAGTTCAATTTGGCCTCATTCTGAAATTTTGGAACTGGTTTTTAAACATAGAAATCTTGCTTTGTTTAACTTTGTTAGATCCTTCATGT
Organism: Allium fistulosum; assembly: GCA_030737815.1. Taxonomy (NCBI): domain Eukaryota; kingdom Viridiplantae; phylum Streptophyta; class Magnoliopsida; order Asparagales; family Amaryllidaceae; genus Allium; species Allium fistulosum. Next base: position 573,415,790 of record CM060906.1, read on the forward strand.
GTGATTTTAAGAGTTCTCCAAATTTGATAAGCAGTTGTACACATGCTAACTTGATTAAATTCGTTTTTGTCTAAGGCACAAAATAGCATATTCATAGCTTTTACATTCGATGTAGCATCTATCCTTTGTGTATTTGACTATTCTACAAAGGGTGTAGTTGGTATAATGTATTCATTTTGAGTAATATTCCAAGTATCATATCCATTTGCTTGCATAAAAATTCTCATTCTAGTTGACCATCAATTATAGTTTAAACCATTAAATAGTGGTGGCCGTGCAATGGATTGACCTTCAACAAAACTTGTGTTAGTGTTATTTTCCATATTAATTTGTGTATCAAATAATTGTGTTACGGTTATAAGATGGCCTTGCTCTGATACCAAATGAAAGTGCTGCTATGGATCGTAATATGGAATATAATCTAAGTTAACTACTAGTGCGGAATATGAATATAATAAGTAAATAGTAAAGTAAATAACACTAGAGATTTTCATACTGGTTCGAACTCCCGTTCTACGTCTAGTCCCAGATTCCTTCTGGAATTTTAACTATCAACGCTTACTTAACCCGGAGAACAGGTATTACACCGCCTGAGCAATCGAACAGGACTTCTACTGCCTAGACAACCGAATATGACTTCTACCGCCTGAGCAACCGAACATGACTTCAACAATATAATAAGATTTCTTGACTGATTGTGCACTATAGATAGCACAGATGAGTCTTTAAAGTACACCCATCCTATAATCTTCTCCTTTGTGGTATATAGTGTAGTACGTGAAGATTGGAAGTAATTTTAATCACAAATAAGTTTGTGCTTGAATGTGTAAGTGATTTAAAAGCGTTTATGAAAGCAAATGGCAAAAATTAGATAGCAAGAATATATAATAGAATTAGAGAATTATGTTATTGAAAACAACTGAATTCAAGTCTATATATAGAGTTAAAAAGATGTAATCGTTCGTGAAAAATTTCGGCCAAAAGATACAGAAACAATTATTGGATCAAAAGTTGTTTATGTTCGTTAAAATAAGGTGGCCGTTTAGAAAATAGCCGTTATGAATATTTAGTCGATTGAGGAAAGAAATTCAGTCAACTGAAAATTCAAAATATTTTAAAATTTAAATTTATTTTGAAAAGACACCTAGTTCAGTCGACTGAATGGAGGTGTTAAGTCGACTGAACCTTCAAAATAATTTATGCATGTATGCATGTTTCAGTCGACTACACACCCACGTTCAGTCGACTGAAATAGTTGATTTCTGCCCATTAAACTTCTTTTTGAAAGCAATGTGAGTATAAACTTTTTATAATCAAAACTTAGTGTGTGTATCTGTTTTTGAATATGATTTAAAAACATGTGTGTGTGCATATACCACTTAGGAGAGATTTTAACAATCATTAACTACTAACTAGACTATAGAAAAACCAATTATAAACTTTGAAACTTCTATTTGAAATTTTTGGTCTTCGATCTATCGTCGAATAGAATAGTTTTTTCTTCTGCAAATTTGATTAGTTCATATAATATATACCTATATAGTTGTCATGATCAAAACAACAAAATACAAGGTTCTAACACCCATGGGTACACATCAACCCTATCATTGTTTGTTTTCTTTGTCATGTTAAATAAATAGTTATAACTTGTCATTTCTTATGTATTAATTTGATACAGTACCTATTAAATGCTTGCAAAATAGGAAAGGTGAAATCAAAAATTGATTCCCTCTTTATCCCTTTTCTTTTAGACCCTTATATGCTTGTAGGCTTAAACTTATTTTATATTTGTTCCTATCATCAATCACCTTTTAGTTCATTCACCATATGCTTCACACTATTGTCCCACCTTCTAAATGTGAATGCATTTGATTCCTTTTTTAATTTAAAATTTAATTAACATAAATTTAATCAATCAATTAATTTAATTAAGGGATAGGGATGAAAAGTTTCTCTCTTTAAATAAAAAAAGCCTTCCTCTAGTTAATGAGAATGCTTTAGAAGAGAGAAATGAAAGGTTTCTTTCTTTAAATAAAATAAAGCCTCCCACATTCATTTAATTGAATTTAATTCACATTAAATATATTTAATTAATTTAATTAACTAAATAAGAAAATATATTCGAAATAAAATATGGTTTTATTAAACAACTAGATTGGATTTGGTATTAGACATTAGACTTCATATGCCAACTATGATCCAAATAGGGAAATTTTTTTGAGGTCTACCCATTTCACCCGATGTAGACTGGCCTAGCTCCATCCGTAACGACATAGGTATTTCTAGTCTCACCGGAGAGTAGGGTATAAGATGGATTATACATAACCGTTAGCACTTTTTACGTTCAACTATTCACGTTTGCCTTTTCTTTTGTTTGTGCACATTTTTTGATGCTGATCTAACGAACACCTCAGTATCTTTTTGTTTTTTCAAATGATATATCTAAGAATTTGAGGTTGGCTGGTCTTGTCAATCTAGGTAGTAGTGATGAGGATGCTACCTAGTATGAAATCAACATCCATCGCTCCACTAGTCCCTCTTATGCTTATGCTAAGAAGAGGAAGAGAGATGTGCAGAAGAATCTCATTTCCAAATCACATAAAATTGGGGGTGGATCCTAGGCACATTCCTTTGGTATTTTTCTTATGCAACCTATTCCTCCTCCTAAACAGCTAATCACTAGTTTTCCTCCTTTCACGGCTTACTTAGCCTTGTTCAGTACATTTCCCTATGAATCAAAGGACGCTGCTCTTATCAAGAAGGTGAGCTTGGTTTCTGACCTCCATGCCCGTATTGTTGATTCAGTTGCTGCTCTTTCATCTGCTCAATTGGACGATGTGCGATCGATTACACTTGATCAGCTCCAATATTCACTAGTAAGAGTCTTACCTTCCTCTATTTATATTTTATTTCTTAAGTATGTATTGTCTTACCTCCCTTCCCTTTTTCTTTCTTAGTATGTAGAGCGCTCACATTAACTTAGGAAGCATTTTTCTACCATTACAAATGAATCATCTCAAATTAAGAAAAAACTTGAATACCTAAGCCTCTCTCATGCTACTCTTAGAGGTAAAGTGGCTAAACTCCATGTAGATCTAGCTGTTTCTCAAGAGGTTTAGTCTATCTGACCAATAAAGTTGCCAAGATGAGGGAGGATCTAAGGCTGAAGGACCTCATTGTTGATACTACTGAGAAAAGATCCTAAGAAAAGATCTCCCACGATGTTATCTAAGAGAAGTTTGATGCAAACAAAAATAAAGTTTTGTACAAGTCCTATGCCTAATTCAAGAGGCATCTTGGCTCATCGCCTGTTTATTCCCACTTTGAGCTTCGATTCCCATTCTTAGAAGCTGTCAACAAAGATGCCTTGCAATATTCCATCAGCACTGGGCTAAGACCATGGAGTAGGAATAAAGAAAGAATTGGATTTAATTGTAGAAATGGGAAATTCTCTTCTCTACATAGACCACTTTATGAGGTGAATATGATGTGGAAGATGAAGGCGAGTTTGTATTGGGAGCGCGAATTGTGGAGATTCCAACCGAGAAAGCCTGAGGGAATACTTTAGATCCTCTCCTTACTACTTTTGATGAAACTGTTGATGCAGTTGAAAGCACCTCGGACCAAGACCCTTTCTAAACCTAAGTATGTTTCAGACTTATTAATATCCTATATTGAAAGAGGTTGGTATTATATCACATGATCATAGAACCTTCTATAACATCCTTTTTAGAAAGTTAATACAAAGATCATTTAGCATAATAGTTAGTGCATGGTGTTGGTTTCCGAGGCGGCAGAGTTCGAATCCTACTAGCGTCACACCTTCCCTTTGTTTATTTTTAATATTTTCAATATATACATGTGTTTTGTAATGAATCCTAAAGATGATGTATGAACAAAGTATTTTTTATATTATATAATTTTTTACTCTTATGCTCATGTTGCTTATGGTTTTCCCCTTTCTTCTAGTATTTTTTCCTGCTCTTTTTTATTATGATTGCTTATTTTTATAATTCTCTCTTTATTGACTATCTTTTCTATCTTTTTTCCTTATGATTTTTCTTATTTGTTTTCAATTTATGTTTTTTCTATTGTTTTTAGAAGAAAGACACCGTGAAAAACTTATCATGCTTAAAGTAGATAGAGATACCTACTTTTATAAGCAAAACACATTTAAATAAAACTAAGTAAGAGTAAACAAAATTGTTCTCATTTTAAGAAGAGGTTATCAAAGCAGAGGGATATACTTTGGGCTTTCAAAAAACATATCTTTCATCTTGAAAAAAAGCTCAAGAACTCAAAAATTATGATGATCATATCAGGAAGACTAAAAGAGAAGCCAAAAAGGCAATTGATCATTTGAACTTTGATGTTTAGGAGGAAATTAGTAGAACCACTTAAGTCACTCATGATCTAGACACCTTGAGCAATGCCTTACTCACCATGTATATGTCAAGACCTTATGATGACCTGACCTTTTTGAATGATCCACTCCTGAAGTCCTTTACACCCAGGGTAGCTCGTGAGGCTTTTTGTGCATAAAACACTCTTCTGGTCATGCTCCATCAGCACAAGTTCCTCATAATCCCAAGTGTGCTAGGAGACTTATTTTTTCTTGATTTATAACTTTTTGTTTGTATAATTTCAATGTCATACTATATATTTTATGCCATGTATGAAAAATTGGTGTACTTATCATAATAACGTTCCATTTGACCTTTATTAAAGTCAAAGTCACTTGTATAAAGTCATTTATAAATCCATAGAACCATTTATAAAACTCCTTTTATAAATCCATAGAACCATTTATAAATCCATAGAACCATTCATAATAACAATTCTAAAATCATTTATAAATCCATAGAACCATTTATAAAACTCCTTTTATAAAGTGGAAATTAGCCACAAGGGCCTCTTTAGCAAGTGCAATTAGTTTCTAGGACACACAACTGAAATAATTACTTTTAAGGACAAAATGCAAAATAATTATTTTCTAAGGCCTAAAAACCTATGAAATGTCCTTAAAAGTAATTGGACTGTTGACTTTGTCCTTAAAAGTAATTACTCTGCTAATTTTGGCCTTGAAATTAATTTCTGTATTGTGTTTCCTAGAAACTAATTGGACTGCAAAGTTTGTCTTTCTAGTGAAATGCCCCTTTTATAAATCTATAACCCATTTCTAAAATTCTTTTATAAATATCTAAAACCATTTATAGAACTCTTTTTACCCTTAACTAATCTTCTTTTAAATTTCCAAACCATGTTATAAAACTCCTCCTATAAACTCAAATCTGTTTATAAAACTTTAATTATATATCTTGAAAAAATTTATTAATAAATAATAATCATTTACTTCAAAACACTATTATATAATAATATATCTTAACAATAAACATTATTAAATAAAAAAATAACTATTAACTTCAAAACATCATTAAAAATAATAATTAATAATTTCAAAACATTATTAATATAATAATAATAAATCTTCAATATTATTACAAATAAAAATAATTAATTTCCAAAACATTATTAATAAATCATTTTTGTTAATTTCAAACGATATTAATTATTTAAATAATTAACTTTTCAAAATATTAAAAATATTGATAAAAAATCTTAAAACAATAATAAATATAAAAAATAACTCTTAAAAAATATTAAATATAAATAAATAACTTTTAAAACAATATTAATTATAAATAAATAACTTCCTTAAAACCATTTCTAAATGACCTAGAAAAGATAGATAATAAGGTTGGAGTAAAATAGAAATTAAATCTTTTAAAGCAAATATTTCCAAAACCCAATTTCAGATTTTAAAATCATTTCATGTCTCAAAAACCAACTCCAACTCAAATGGAAATTTATAGTACTTTTAAAATACTAATTTGAGGCCAATAGCTAGCTAATGTTTAACCAATATCGATATTGATATTTTATCACTGCAGGGTTTAAGTTTTAAACATATAACAATTTCATAACCAATACAATCATGTTTAATATCCAATAATTTATATGACAGGAATATTATTGAAATAAAAATCAACAATAGCGAGAAATTCCGTTGGATCCCTCTAACTTTTTCCCCTGCATCACAAACAGTATATAATCATATAATATGAGTCATCCGCTACTAGGCGGGTATATATATAAAAGGTCAACCATTCCAAGTGCGGGAATAAATTCAAACCAACTGATAAAACAGTAAGTCATCCAAACTTCCTATCAATAATTTTTTCCAACTATATAATATATTGGTTAACCAAAAAGGTGAGTTTAATCACAATTATTCTAGTTGTCATCGAGGTGTTCTAGACTCTGTCAGCGTTTGAATTTAGCTAAAATTCCTACAAGCTCCAATTGTCCCCAAACCAACTCCATCACGTACTATTCGTTAATGCGATCCTACCGCAACTAACTGTGTTCGATTTGGACCTCATATAAAAGAATATCTTTATAAGTTATTGGAATTAAACAATATAATTAAACACTCTAATTACAATAATTACTTAAGTACCGTTAACCTCTTCTTCCCCTCACGCTAACTACTCCCTTGAACATGCTCTGTGCACCATGGCTGTGCACATCCAAGCACTGACACAGAGTTATGCTCCCCGATTCTTCGATCCATCTTCGCCAACGCGTTTCTCTCGACGAACTCGACTGGCCTACAACCAAAACATCACCTTCGGCCATCTCCTATCAATCGCAACCCGTGCCTTCCCCCTTCGACCACCATCAGGTCGTACGACCCTTATCGATGCCAAACTCCACAAAACTTCGGCGCTAGGTGTTATTCACTATCTTGAAATCGAATCTAATCACCAAAATGCAAATCGTCGATCAAAACCTCCCAAACCCTAGTCTCGACTAGAAAAGTCAATCATCCCAATCCACCATCACGTCTAATAAAACTAGTATAGGATCGAAGATCTAGCTATGAACTCAACGAATCGATGCTTGGAATTTTTAGTGGAGAGATGGATTTTTAATTTTAATTTGAAGTTCAAAATCCTCCCTTTCTCAGTTTACAGATAAGTTTATATAAGGGAAGAGAGGGTGGGTAGGATGTGGGAAGGTATGGGGTGAAGTGATTTAGGTATGGGCTAAGATAGAGGCCCATGATTTGAAAAGATTTAATAATTATTATTTTATTCAATAATATTCGACATTACACTCCCAAAAATCTCCAACTCCAATCGAAGCGTGCCACCTAGCGTTTTACACTAAATACCCCTATTCCGTACACAATGGAACTAGTATCGAGACCTAATTCAATCATATACAAAAGATGGCTTTTTAAATCGAATTATATTAATTTAATTTCTTTAATTAATTTCTACGCGTTTCGAGCTTGCACGACCAAACAATACGTCCGATTACCATGAAATTAGAAGGCATACAATAACTCATTATTACGAATCCCTTGAAACTGGTTTTGTCAAAATCCAAGACAGTGCCCCGGAAGGCTATTTTCACATGTTATTTAAAACGATTATCATAAAACAAGTTTAATCATTTTTAAATTCAAATTCAAAAGTTAACTATCTTTATTTCTATCCAAATAGAATCTAAATAAGATTTCCAAATCATTTTTATCTAATTTAAATCCAAGATTTAATTATTGAATTAAAAATTCACTTATTCAAATAAATATGGATATTTGAAATTAAGTTATTCCACTTATAAAATTAATATTTTAATATTTAAAATAAATTAAATATTTCAAAATCAGATGACTAAAATTCTGGGTCGTTGCATTCTTCCCCCTTAAAAGAATTTCGTCCCTGAACTTACCAAGGTAAGAAAATGCATTAAAACCCTTTAATTTTTCAAAACCAATTAGTTGAAATAGATTGCCAAATTCTTTTAAGCCTTCAACTTTCCAAAATCAATTTGTTGAAACTTTGTTATCACCTTTTCTAAGAGTCTTCAAATTCATTCATAATTACTAACTAATACCATTCCAAGTTATAACATAAATATCAAATTTCAGTTATCAAAAATTTCTTCAAAAAATTTCCGATGCCTTAAATTTACGGAAAATTTCGCCAGCGTCTCCTTTGCGCAGTTCAATCGAAAAAATTACAATATATATATATATATATATATTCACAAATATATATCTCATCTTTAAGGATGAGGCATCCCGTAAGGAAAGATATAAAAATACGATATGTAATCCAAGATGTGTACCTTTTATTAGTATTAGCAAACATATACAATCAATATATAATGTGAAAAGCTCCGAATGCGAAGCATACGCCATCCGCACCTACTAATCACTCAACAACTAATGAGAACAAGTATAGGAGAAGTAATATCAATATATAACATGTACTAATACAATAGCTATATGCAAATGTAACAAATGTAACCAGAGAAACCATCAAACAAATAATATCCATCCGATTAATTCATAACCATATCAATTTTCATTTTCCAACGTCAACATTTAATTTATTAAAGCCCATACAATGTACATATACCATCTGTATGCACTATAATACCTGAACGCTCGCTCGATCAAACATTTTCACTTCCGAACTAGTATCGTTCAGTCGACTACTCTAGTACGGATTCAGATCTGATTCCTTGAATAGAAACCGACATTCTCCTTACATAGCCGTATACTATAATAGAGAATCCCATAATCTATCAAAAATCCATATCTGGTGTTCAATGCCGAGAATCGAGTGATAAATCCTTACTCGGACCGATGCAAATTATCTCGAAATCATGTACTCGAATCTAGATCAAACAGTTATGGGAATAAAATAATATACGTACAACTTACATATTTATTTCAATTGGTTTCTCATTATTCGGATATTTTTATTTACATTCATTTATTCATATTCATTTATTACTTAGTATATTTCTTTCAATACTTATATCACTTAAGAACCATTCCATCAAATTTTACATAAGTCTATTATAAAAAATTTCTTTAATACTACTATTATTTAAAAACCATTCCATAAAACCATTAATTAAGTTTATATTCAATTTATTAATTCATTTCATTTAATTCATTTCAAATCAAATTCAATTTCATTTGACTCATTTCAAAACACGATCAATTTTTCAAAAATCATTTCATTTACTTAACTTAAGTTAAATTTCATTTCAAATTTGCTTTTCTTAACATTCATATACCACAATTTAAATTTAACTTATTATTCCTCGGTTGATAAGTTACAAAAATGGATTTCTTATCATTTCAACAAAATACTTAGATAAAAAAATTCAGAATTTAAACACTCTATTTTATTTCAACTCTATTTTGAAATAATACATAATATAATATATCTCTTTTTGTACGGCAAACCATAATTTTGGGATTTAAATTAAAACTTGTTTTACCAAAACAAATCTCCTATGGTAGTAATTCCTCTATTGGAAACCTGAAAATAAACGTCGATGGTGCTGCGGTCATCTTCGAAATTATTTTCCAACAACCGAAGTAAGTTCAGTGCTTTTATTTCCTTTAAATTCTTTTAAAATATTTTTAATCAATGCTTTAAAAATAATACTAATATTATTCTTCCAAAACTTTTGAAAATCATTTTCAAAATCAACGGGATTTAAATTCTCAAATCCTCAGCTTTTGATCCTTTTTATTTACAAATTGTATTTATAAATTTCCCTTATATATATTTTCGCTATGGTTATATAAAACCATCTCTTAATTGTTTATCTTTGTTTACATTATAATAATAACAACTTTTATTAGAACACAACAACAAATAACAATTTGATAATAATCAAATATTATCATCACTAACAACCAAACACACAATATATATTACAATAATTTCTGAAAAATTATTCTTTATATATAAAATATAATCAAGGTAAAATTATTTCATTTACCCAATTGCAAAACAATATCATGTCGAATTGCTATGTTCAAGTGTTAGAAACCCCTATCAATAACGTTAATTACTCATATTGACCAGAATCCATCAGCCACTAAACAGATCAATCAACAATATATAAAACATTTTTATATCACTAACAAATACATGCTCATACACACACACACACACATGCTCAATCTCATTCTAGGGTGCTACTGAACCTATCTCTAATGAGTAATCCCCATCAAAGCCAAGGTTCTCACTTAACCTTCAGCTCTGGTACCTAGTGTAACAACTCGGGATTTTCGACCCTCGAAAATCGACACTAATATGTCTACTGTATTACGTGCGAGCAATCGAATGCTGGAAAACCCAATTGTTAGTGGGAAAGAAGAAGAAAGAAAGAAGTAGAGAAGAGAAAACTAAAAAACATAGAATCTCACAGTGGAACAAATAATCTATGATATACAATAAATCTTTACACAAAGAAAAATGTAATATATATATACACCAATCAGAGTACACTAACATATTTAAGCCCAAATAGTTATAACAGCATGTCCTTACAATTACTAATAAATACAACCAACAGACAACACAGCGGAACATAAAGAATTACGTAGATACGTCTTGGACCTCCAGCTCATCTTTTGAGCTCCAATGCATCCAAAGTAATCTGTAAATATGCTCGGTCTGTCCTGAGCATTATAATAAAATAACACTGTAACAACCCAAAATTTGAGCCATAATAATTAATTAACGAATTAATTAAACAATAAAATAAATTTGTGAAATTGTCAGAATCGAGCTACGGGAGTTGCACCATTGGGTCCCATGCTTGGGTCAGGTATAACTTGTCTATTTAATTCTGATCAATTTCCATATATAACTTGTCGAAATCCGAGTTAGTATGGAGAAGTTATGGGAGAAACAAGAAATCAGAATTAAATAAACAAAAACGAAAAAATATACAAAGGCATAGGTCGACCCATGCTTGGGTCAGGTCGACCTATAGGTCGACGCCTAATAAACTTAGGTCGACCCGCCTTATTTCCTGGACGCTATTTCGTCCAGGTACGAGCCGAACACCTTAAAATTTGATTTTTGGTTAATCCTGTGCATTCGTAGCTGCATCCGATGGTTCCTAGTGAGCCTATTACGTGGTTGCACCAGATTTAATCTTCAATCCGACGGCCTGAGATCCCTAAGCAACACTATAAATAGAACCCTAGGCCTAGTTATTTTTCTCATTTAGATTTTCTCCCAATTAGGTTCATTGCCTGAGGTTGAACCCTAAATAGAAAATTTTTCTAGGGAGGAAATCTTTTTGATAAAAATATTCTACACCCTAGAAGTGGATCCAGGAAGGCCCAGGACTAGAGCTAAGGACAAAAGGTGAGTGTTTTGTAATTATTTTAGATTTGTAAGCAAATTAAAATAATAGGGTTCTCAATAGTTGTAGTCTTTCTACAATTTTGAAACAGTTTTTATGTAAGTTTATTAACAGTCGGTTTTTAAGTAAATTTCAGAAGTTTTTTTCAGTCTATTTTTATTCAGCTATTTTATTCAGTTATTTACAGTTATTTACATCTATTATAAGTTGGAATTTAGCCTGTAAATGTTAGTTTCGTTTTCTAGAGTTTAATCGTTTTTTACGCGAATAAAATATTAAAAAGAGAAGAATTTGCAAATATGGATTAAAATAGAATAACACAAAATTTACAGAAATCAGATGTAAAATGAGAAAAACCGAAATAAAAATAGAGATGGACTGAAATAGGCAAATTTAAGATATTTGCAAGCATAATTATAAAAAGTGGTTATAACTAAAAAGAGAGAATAGAAGAGTAACAGTTGCAAGAACAATTATAACACAGGTTATAATTAGAAAGAAGAGATAACAGAAGAGGCTTATTTTAAAATATAGATCTTGGATTAAGTTAATAAGCAAATATAGAAGTAGGGCCCATATCGGTAGCATTCCCTTTTAGGTCTAGGACTAATGGTTTCACACGTAGGTGAGGTTGGGACACGCTTATGCTGATTAGGGTAAATAAGTGGCCAATAGATAGAGGCTCAAATATGAGGATTTGGGCAAGGGGCACAAAGTTAGAAGATTTGTTTGTTAGGACCAATACCGGCAGCATTCCCTTTCAGGTCTAGGACTGATGGTTTAACACATAGGTGAGGCTGGGCATGCTTATGCTGATTAGGGTAAATAAAGGGTGAAATAGGGGGCGACAGTTAGTGTGTACCGGTGACTGAGCGTGCGGCATCGATTAGGGTAAATAATTCGCTACTGCGTCCTAAGCGCTAAAGAGGTGTATGTTGCTGTGACCAACAAGATTGGTTCATTGTGGCCCAACAGAGATAGGAAAGGGCGATCAATGGGTAGGATTAGGATTTCAGCCTAATCAAGTTAGCAGTTGAGATAGGATTAGGATTTCATCCTAATCACAGTAGTTTAAGACAAGTGCAAACAATCAAACAATCAAAGCAAAGAGTCAAACAGAACAGAACGGTATTTTACCCGAGTTTTATCTTTTCCGTATTTTCCTTTCAAGCTCGAACTATTGCTTAGTCTATTATCTTTATCTTGCTTAGAAATGCTAGTAATTACTTTCACTCACCAGACTTATTGTTTGACCCACTCCTTTATCTTTCCTTTTCCACCAATACGCCAGCAGAGTTGAGGATAGTTGATTCAGGTTGCTTGGAGATTCATTTTCAAAGTTTTCTCATTTCAAATATATTCTTCAGATTTTCATCCTTTTCATTTGGTTTATGATGGACTGGCACTTATGATAGGGATTACTATTATTATCTTTATACTCTGATTTTATGAGACTGAGATGTATTTTCATGAGACATGAGACATTTTGAGTTATTGAGATATGTTATGTTTTTATGACTTATTTTGAGATGAAGTTTAATTTTGAATGATAAGTTATTATTTAAATGTTTCGGCTGTTTTACTTATTTGTCTTGTGAATCTTAGTCTCTGTGATGCTTTAGTTATACCTATAACGCACCACATCTTTTGATGTGCCGTTTTTGGGAATACTAAGGGGTGTGGGGTGTTTCAAACACCCTAATCAGTCTAGTAAACCAGCATGACAAAAACACACCCAGTTGAATTTTAATATTTCAAAAATCTTTTGAAAATAAAGGTATCTCGTAAGACCGTGCTGCATATAAACAAAGACGGGTTTTTACCTTAGATAACCAAAAACATTTTCTATAGAAAATCCATTGATACTACGATAATGTCTAAGGGCCAAAGTAAAATATGAATATATTTGAAATGCTTGCATCTCATATTTCAGCATAGTTGGGCACAACTAAGTCCGTACGGCGCTTATTGAAGAATGGATTCCATACAATGACTGGGCTACTGGGGTACCGCCCATCACGGTGCATCTCTAGATAAAATAACACCAAGGTCGAACCTATCAACCCCTGCCAACACAGAACGGAATATGATCACCCCTTTTATTAATGGGCCCCAAAGCATACAAATGAGAGATAATATCGAATATAGATAGGGATGATCATAGCCTACTTATGAGCGACCCAATTAGCCCTATCACGTCTCCTCTGTTTTAGTCATTCCCGGTTGATGAGGCTTGAGGCTACGTTTTACCTTTCATATAGCACTTCCCACTTGGAATGCTAATACTGCCCTCTAAGCAATAATGCAATGCCAGCATTCATCCATACAAGTTGTCCTGGAGATAAAAAACCGAAGGCACTACTTTTACTACATCCATTTTGGAATCACCCCCAGGATTAGTAGCAAGAAGCCCTTGCACTTCAAAGAGCTCCGTCTTCAATTCCATCATCTTCAAGATGTCTTCACTTCAAAATGCTTGAGTTGGATCGAAGTGGTTTTAGGATAACATATCTGATCCCAGTCTCTTCGAAACAACATTCGATAGTTTTTGGTAAACTCTACCCTAGTTCTTTAGAAAATAAATAGACAAAATAAGAGCGGACGTCACCTTCTAACCGTTAGTGGACGGGTTTCCTTACCGTTGTCCTAGGAGAACAAAACGAGATTTATACGCACAGTTAAGCATCATCGGAGATGACTGTGCCATATAACTCACGTGTTTCTCCTAGATATTTCCAAAGTTACGTTTTGGGTCCATATTTGATAGTCGGTTATTTAACTATCAACAAACATACATCCAAATCAGGGATTTATTTCCAAGGGAAAAACCAACATTGGTTAAGCACATAAGCTACCACTAGCTTCCGTAATTATTCTTTTCATTAATTAAAATCACTTTGTAAATTCTTGCATAAAAATATCTTTACAAAGATTTATCCACAAACCCTTATATTTTCAATAGTTAGAAAATATCCATATACTTATCTCAACGGTATAAGTATATTCACAAAACGGAAGAAATTTCCTTTTTATACAATTCTAAAATCATTTATAAATCCTTTATAAATCCATATAACTATTTATAAAACTCCTTTTATAAATCTATAACCCATTTTTAAAATTCTTTAGTAAATATCTAAAACCATTTATAGAACTCTTTTTATCCTTAACTAATCTTCCTTTAAGTTTCCAAACCATGTAATAAAACTCCTCTTATAAACTTAAATTTGTTTATAAAACTCTAATTATAAATCTTGAAAACATTTATTAATAAATAATAATCATTTACTTCAAAACACTTTTATATAATAATAAATATTAAGGGTAAACATTATTAAATAAAAAATAACTATTAACTTCAAAAAATCATTAAAAATAATTTCAAAACATTATTAATAGAATAATAATAAATAAATCTGCAATATTGTTACAAATAAAAATAATTAATTTTCAAAACATTATTAATAAATCATTATTATTAATTTCAAACTATATTAATTATAAATAATAAACTTTTCAAAATATTAAAAATATTGATAAAAACTTTAAAACAATATTAATTATAAATAAGTGTCCTTAAAACAATATTAAATATAAGTAATAACTCTTAAAACAATGTTAAATATAAATAAATAACTTTTAAAACAATATTAATATAAATAAATAACTATCTTAAAACCATTTCTGAATGACACAGAAAAGACAGATAATAAGGTTGGAGTAAAATAGAAATTAAATCCTTTAAAGCAAATATTTCCAAAACCCAATTTAAGATTTTAAAATCATTTCTTGTCTCAAAAACCAACTCCAACTCGAATGGAAATTTATAGTATTTTTAAAATACTAATTTGAGGCCAATAACTACCCAACGTTTAACCAATATCGATATTGATATTCTATCACTACATGGTTTAAGTTTTAAACATATAACAATGTCATAACTAATAGAGCCAACAATCAGGTTTAATATCCAATAATTTATATGATAGGAATATTATTGAAATTAAAATCAACAATGGTGAGGAATCTCTTTGGATCCCTCCAACTTGTTTCCCCGCATCACAAATAGTATATAATCATATAATATGGGTCATCCTCTACTAGGCGGGTATATATATAAAAGGTCATCTGCTCCAAGGGTGGGAATAAATCCAAACCAACTGATAAAATAGTAAAACATCCAAACATCCAATCAACAATTTTTTCCAACTATATAATATATTGGTTAACCAAAAAGGTCAGTTTAACTCACAATTATTCCAGTTGTCGCCGAGGTGTTCTTGATTCCGTCTAAATTCGAACAGCTAAAATTCCTACAAGCTCCAATCATCTCCAAACCAACTCCATCACGTATTATTCGTTGATGCGATCTTAACGCAACTGACCATGTTCGATTTGGACCTCGTATGAAAGGGTTATCGATTTTTATAAGATATTGGAATTAAACAATATAATTAAACACTTTAATTACAACAATTACTTAATTACCCTTAACCTCCTCTTCTTCTCACGCTAACTACTCCCTGAACATGCTCTGTGCACCATGGCCGTGCACATCCAAGCATTGACACGGAGCTACACTCCACGATTTTTCGATCCGTCTTCGCCAACCCGTTTCTCTCGACGAACTCGACTAGCCTACAACCAAAACAACTCCTCGACCATCTCCTATCAATCGTGACTCATGCCTTCCCCCTTCGACCACCATCAGGTCGTGCGACCCTTATCGATGCCAAACTCCACAAAACTTTGGTGCTAGGTGCTATTCACTCTCCCGAACTCGAATCTAATCACCAAAATGCAAATCGTCGATCAAAACCTCCCAAATTCGAAAACCTAGTCTCGACTGGAAGAGTCAATCATCCCAATACACCATCAAGACTAATAAAACAAGTATAGGATCAAAGATCTAGCTTAGACGAACTCAACGAATCAAAGCTTGGAATTTTTAGTGGAGAGATGGATTTTTAATTTGAATTTGAAGTTCAAAATCCTCCCTTTCTCAGTTACAGATAAGTTTATATAATGGAAGAGAGTGTGGGTAGAACGTGGGAAGGTATGGGGTGAAGTGATTTGGGTATGCGCTGAGATAGAGGCCCATGATTTGAAAATATTTTAGATTTATTATTTTATTCGATAATATTCGACATTACACTCCCGAAAATCTCAAACTTCAATTAAAGTCTGCCACTTGACATTCTACACTAAATATCCCTATTCCGAACACAATGGAACTAGTCTCGAGACCTAATTCGATGATATACAGAAGATAGCTTTTTAAATCAAATTATATTAATTTAATTCCTTTAATTAATTTTACATGTTTCGAGCTCGCACGACCCAACAATACATCTGATTTCCACGAAATAGGACGACATACAATAACTCACTATTACGGATCCTATGTAACCAGTTTCGTTGAAATCCAAGACAGTTCCCCAAAAGGCTATTTTCACACGTTATTTAAAACGATTATCATAAAACAAATTTAATCGCTTTTAAATTCAAGTTCAAAAGTTTACTATCTTCATTCCTATCCAAATAGAATCTAAATAAGATTTCCAAGTCATTTTTATCCAATTTAAATCTAAGATTTAATTATTTAATTAAAAATTCACTTATTCAAATAAATCATGATATTTGAAATTAAGTTGTTCCACTTATAAAATTAATATTTCAATATTTAAAATAAATTAAATATTTCAAAATAAGATGCCTAAAATTGTGGGACGTTACATAATTAATTTCAAATTATTTTCTTAATTACACATATATTTATTGCTGACTCCAAAAATTCAAACATTAATAACATTTTCGTTTGAACTCCAATCAGAAAATTTTATATATGAAAGTTGATCAGAAAATTGCCATGAACTCAATGGTATAAGTTTAATGGCCAAATAATGACATTTGCAAAAATTCCATTTTTCACTATTTATTATTAATTAATCAATTTTCATTTTCATTAATTATCGTAAAAGTCATAGGGTATTACACTTCCAATCTATTTATGATCAATTTAGGGCTTTACATGATAAAAACAAAAAAGTTTAAATGCAATAACGAGGTCCTGAAGCGAAATCCTAGTGAGCTGCACGAAGAGCATATTCATCTCCGAAAGGGCATAATGAGTTGTTTGGTCCTTTCTCTAATCATATACTTGCTCTTGGTTGCTCAAGAAAGAAGACCGAGGATCACTTGCTTGTAGACATCTAGCACTTCCGATAATACTACTGCTTAACTATTCATAACCTTTATCCAGAAGTCAGTTCTTTACAGGAGAGCCATATGTTAGAAGGGAGGGTTAGTGTTTAGGGCATTACGCCCTGTTTTTGTAATGGTTTCCAAGACTTCTACTAGTTTGACTCGGTTTCTTAACTTCGACTCTAAAAATTTAAGAGGATTGAAGAAGAAATCTATTGTGATCGCTGTGTCGATGTTCTCCTCTCTCTCTCATTACTTCTAAAAAGATCGGGACCTCTCCTTTTTATATAATTGTAAGGACTCCTACCTAAACTGGTATATTGGAGATTACCGAGCTAGTACCATATATGACCCCACCCCCCTCCCGACATAGCCTCGAGGTTAGTGCACAAAATCAATCCTTTATGGTAATCGAAGAAATTTTTGAATCTGAGGATACTCATAAACTGTTATCCAGCATTTAAGCTAAGAAAAATGTTGTTGGATCTTGGCTTTAACATGATGAAGAGATGGACCAAGAAGCTTAGGAAATGTCTATAATGCTGAAGCAGTGAGCACAAAATTTTGGACAAGATATGCACAAGGAAAATCATATCAGTATCGATATAATTAATCATGTCGGCACCGAGCTAGTTGATGAAGTGGGACTTACATTGAGCTGCAGATGAAGTTGCCTTATACTTTGAAGAAAATGAAAAAGACCCAAATAGGACAAGTCATATTGGTACCGACAAGATTTGGAGGGGTAATTTTGTCAAAAAAGATTAGAAGCTTTAAGACTTAAACAAGTATAAAGAAAAGATGAGGATTCAAGTTCGACAAACTTGTCGACGTCGACATGATCATTTCGATACCAACTTATTGTGGATGCTGAGTTTTGCTCATTCTTCTTGCTTGAAAGCGTAGATCTGAGATTTTACCTATTCTTCCATAAGCTAACAACTTTAAACGACGAATTTGACTATAAATATCCATCCTTTGACAACGAAATAAGGACTTTTTTAGGACTTTGGAATCTCTATCTTATCTTTTGCCACGAAATACCATTGAACTTGAATTTCAATAGATTTATAGATCTGAGAACTTTGCAATTCAAATGTATTTGTGCTAAAACATTAAAACAAAGTTAATAGTGGACATAGATAATCGAATTGAGGCCAAACCACTTTAAAAATCTCGTCTTTCTATTTTTGTTTTCTATTGAATACATCTCATGTTTATCTTATTTATGGTATAGTGTCAATTTTTGTTGCAAGATTTTTGGTGCTTTTGTTGAGAAAGATCAATCTCAGGAGTAGAACTTTGCTTTCACTTATGATTTGAAGAGTCTAAAAGCTAGCTCTAGCGTTATTCATTGAAGGTATGTGGTTACTTGGATTTGAGAAGAATCTACTATCAGATCAAGAATATATTGCCCTAAGGAAGACTAGATATGGTGCTATTACTGAAGATGATGCTAAAGGAAATAACCATGTTGAAGGTGAAACAACTCAACTTGACTGTTCTACCAGGATCTTCATCTCAGCCGACTGAACTGGTGACAAGAGCTGAAATGGAGAGGATGATGCTGGATTTGAATGCAAAGATGGTGGAACAGCAATGGTCTTAGATGGAACTGATCAGAAGTATGCAAAAGCATTTAAAAACATTGGCTCTATCCCAACAAAGGATTGAATCACAAAGGTTAAGGAAAAGTAGAAGGATATCGTCATCTTCTGATTCCAGTGAAGAAATCTTATCTTCGGTGGAACAGAGTAGAAAGATGGCAAACAACTAATGCAGAGAGGGGCTAAGGCGGTACAAAAGAGAGTTGTCAAAGATATAGCAAATTGGATGAAATAAATTGAGGCTCTGAGTTTGTCTAATGGTGAAAAAGATTTGTAGGATGTTGACATTAGTAAAGGGCAGCTACTGGTGCACAGATGGTGGTGTTCAAATAGGTGGTGTTCAGATGAATACCGCAAAACTAGGTAGGGGAGAACGTTTTCCAACAAGAAGTTGATATAGTGGGTTGGGATGAGTGGTTCCTCCAAATATAGGGGAACCTATATGGCATGCAACTAGCCGAGAATGTTTGCATAGTCAAACACTCAAGGATGTTCTTAATGGTCGTCGTCCATCCACCCAAAGTAGTGAGGAATATATCATTGATATGGTCCAAAAGTTGTTGAGTGAGAGCCATTGTAGATGGGATGAGGAGTAGAGTTCATCATAGAGTCTAACCTTGTTCACCGAAAACATCCTTGAAGCGAAGTATTTGAATAAATTTGTGATGCCAACTATGTCAACCTACAATGGAATGACTGATCCAAGGTAGCATCTATTGAAGTACATATGGCATATGGATAGTGCTTATGCAATGGACGCTGTCAGACGTAAGTATTTTCCAATGTTTCTAGATGGAGTAGCAATGATGTGGTTCGCACGGCTCCTACCAAGGTTTGTATCATCGTTTGATCAGTTGGCTTAGTAGTTTATAGGGCAGTTCTATATGACTAAAAGACGAGATGTCCTTATCTAATGTGAGTCTCCAAAGAATTTTTTAAAGAGATTTAATGTTGCGTAGAGATTGTATTGATGACACTAATTAATGGGGTTCACCCGAGTTCAGACTCTTGTATATGGCTTAAAAAAAGCAAACATCTACTATGGAAGAGTTTTACCGAAAGGCATCCCAATTTCTATGCATAGAAGAGGTAAATTTGGCTGCTGAATTGGCTGTTGATGGTTAAAAAGGACCGAGTAGTGTGATACAAGGCAAAGTTGCTATCAAATAGGGTGACGATGGCATTGGAAACATTGCATTGAATGTAGGAAAAATTATAATAAGTGAAAGAACCAACGCTGGAGGAAAAAAGCAAGACACTAAGAAGTGTATGAGGTATACCAAGCCAGGAGATTATACACCGTTGATTGAAACAGTTGAGAACATATACCTTGCGACCCAAGGTACCGAGCGCAATAAGAAATGACCTTTGAAGGAGGCAACTTAAGAAGAAAGATGTTTGGGAAAATATTATTGCTTCCATGAAACCTATGGCCATAATACAAACGAGTGTAAACGTATGAGAGATGTTATCAATGATTTGATACATACACAATATCATATATCAATGCTTGCAAACATAACTTTTATATATGCATTCAAATAATTACAAACAACTCCAAAGATATCAAATAAATTAATAATAATTAATATTTATCAAATTTTAATTAATTTAATTAGTTTACAACATTTTATAAACCAATTAAATCATGTGATTTTTCGAAAAATCCATAAATATGGTTGTGTGACTTGGAAGTGAGAATTCGGTCATCTATTAATTTTGGAAAATTCAAACATTAATGTTCACATGACATCTTAGCTAGTGGTGTGATAGTTTAGCCAAATTCATTGCTTATAAATCTTTTGGGTAAAATCTAATTATATATTCCCCTTAAGTGGTACCTTTTAGTAAGTATAATTTACACACATTCTCTTCGTCAACACTATATCACTTTAGGGTTTATGGGATTTGGTTTTAGTCAAAATTCAAATATCATCCTTATTCAACTTAGTTAGTCCATAAATAAATTTCTTAGTTTAGGAATAACATTTATTATTAATCGTATTGCTCTAGCTAGAAATTTTGACTTTAGGTTGACTACAGTTGACTATGATACTAACCTCAGATAACTAAGGAGACGAATTCTCTATTAAATAGTGTTTTCTTCCAATGCTTCAACTTAAACCTAACTATAGTTGCATGCTAGATGTTATTCCACAATTTAACTATAATCAAAGTGGAGTTTCCACATTGAAGCTCGACGGTATTGTCAAGTCGAGAGAATTGTCAATCCATGATTTCATGTTTGACCTAGTTGGTTAATAACAACTAGGTCAAACATGAAATCAATATTCTTGGATGAGTCATTTCATAGTTATCCAATGACTACAAGTATGTAACTCATTATTTCCCACAGTAGCCATGAGCAATACAATACCCAACATTTGGAGAGCATTACGCACTTTAGTCTCAATGGATGAATCAATATTCTTTTCTTGAAACATCTTGACCAGGAATATTTGAAATAAAATATCATTTTACTTTGTGATTAATTACTTACGATTGCAACTATTTGTAGCTATAATCACATAACATTTTATTTAAAGGTTTTCTTATTATATACTTTAAATTAATTACTTAATTAATTATATCACAATATAACAAAGTATATGAAAGAAAACAAACACCATTTGTATGCACAAGAGTGACTAAAGAGTTAGACATATGTGACAAATTACGCAATTGCTACTAGGGCACATCACTAAATCTTTCAGTCTCTCATTTGCACTTGGGGCCAATTATGGAATCTTAATCTCATTTCTTCGATCGGTTTAGAACTGATTGAGCTAATCCCTTAGTGAACAGATCTTCTATATTGTATTACTATCCACTTTGTTAGCTAACATCTCTTAGTCGTTGACAAACTGCCTTTATCATGTGAAACTTTTGGAGTATGTGTTTAGACATCTTATGAGCCCTGGTTTCTTTTACAATCTGTATTGCGGCATTGTTTTTCACAAAACAAGGTAATGGGATTCTCAACATTCGAACCTCTAGCTTAGTTATAAATTTCTGCATTTATATTTATACTACTTTTATTGCATCACCATTTAAGGCGATGTACTTAACCTTTCGATTGGGTCATTGACCACCTCTTGTTTAGAACATTTTCAATAAATCTCCTTAATTGAGTTTGAACATGAATTTAGGATTAAAATACTATATTCGATATCACTTTTGAAATTTGAATCTGAATTCTCTTTCATAGGGAGTTCATTTGTTCTATAAACACTGAAGAACACTCCTAACTACAATTTAATGATATTAAATTGGATTTGATATTCGCTTATTAAATACATAAGCGAAATACAATATGGTAGCATCATAGCATATATGATAATTCTAATTTCTAATGCATAAGAAATCCATATATATGCTCCATACTAAATATTTTAGTATGGTGTCTACGGATATTGTTCGGGATAATCTCAATATCCTACCATACTAGTAATAAAAGATGTCATTTTCTAATCCTACACCAACATCCAAATTGAAACTGATTTTAACATCTATTATTCGAATTTTTATTTCTATACCAGTAAATGGGAGTATATTGTTAACAATCAGTAGTATGATGTATTACTTGTAGTTTAGAAATATCTTAATACCCTTAATATCCTTTCTTACAGACACACGCATCCTTTGCATTTTAATTAGAAATCAAAGCATTTGATTTCTTTGCTAAAATGTTTGCTCAACTTTGATGCTTGTCTAGCTATACCATTGTATCAGTTCTTAGATCTTATTCAATACTTAGAAACTCAGTCCTCCCTCCCACTAACATCGTGATATTCTGGTCATCATGCGCAAATAGTGTATTCTAATTCATTATTCAAAATTTCTATTCCAACCAAGATGTGCCAAAATTAAAAATCATATTGAGCAGTAATTCTACAAGTAAAATCTATATCAACTTAAGTACATTGACTGACAAATATGTTACGCTAATTTCAGCAATTGAAATTTACAATGTTATTCTCATCATAGTTGCTTAATATATTCCAATTGCATTGTTCTATCTTTCAAAGACATACCTACGATCAATGAATCGTATCCCATTGGGTACAACTATCAAAATCATATTTCGGTAATTTACTTGAAATCTATTCCAGATTTAAGCATCATTTCGTATGGTAGAGTCCATATTCTTTGTGACTTATTGACAATCATGGAGATTATTATCACTAACAATCCTTTTTCTCGATATTAAAAAGAAACTCATGGTTTCTATTTAACGTGCGAGAATTCCTTTTAGACATTCTAATAAGCCGTGTCTATTTTAGGCTTGATAAGTTTCATTTCGTCGTAAATAATCAATTTCTATTTTATAGTATTTGGATCATATCCAATACTTACGTAAAACTAATTTAATTCTAAGTTCACGAAACTTATGTTCATTACATAAATTTGACCACCATGCATCTTAAACTATTTAAGATCGGGGTTTCTTATCAATCCATATCTCATGTGATTATGATTTCATAAACCATGCTTTAGATGAAATTAAATTTAACATATGTACCTACTCTTAAGTACACATCCTTATAGAAAGAAGTTAAATCAACTTCACTCGTAATTAATTATACTTTGTCTGACAAATTCCGATTACTCGTTATGGATACATCGTTATGTACTATAGGAAAGAGTGACTTTAAGATTGATTTTTTTCATATTAGTTACTTTTGGAACCTTTTCCAATATACTCACCTGTCCGATCAAATTGAAATATTTTATATCCATAGCATGTTGTTTTCCGACTTTCGTTTTATATTCTATGAACTTATCAAAAATATACTACTTGTGTATCAAATACACATGTTTATGTCTATGACGATTCATTGGTGAATTTCAACGAAGTAAGTGTATTCATTTTGGTATTATTTGACCTACGATTCCATACATCTATATGTATCAATCTGAAGAACTCATTAACTCTTTTGTCGTCCCAGTGAATGGGTGCTTAGCACTTAATCCTTGAGGTACAATTCACCAGTATTATGTAATTCATAACCATATGATTTAAAGAATTATTCCTCCAAGATACAGCTTAGTCTATAATCCCCAAAATTAAGTTTTAAAATTTTAGATACTTCTGTATTTGTCTAATGCAACAAAGACAATTATTCTAAATTTATTTTTACTATAAACAATCATAATATCCATAACAAATAAAACTATACATATATTTTCAGTCAATACCGAAAACATTTGTTATTTCATAAATAATATTTGGTATATATGAAAACAATCTTTTGTATCTTGCATCCACTTATAAGTGTCATATGATTCACTCCACTGTTTTTGCCATTACTATAAAATACAAAGCTTCATTCATCTACTTACTATGGGCTATTTATTTCTTTTGTTATAACTAGTTACATTCGAGAGTTATCAATCAAACATCCTAAACTAATATAAATAACTTTTATAGAACATTTCCTATAACATAAGACATCTGGAATAGAAATCACATTTCTCATTCCATATTAAGTATCTAACTAAATTTTAAACAATTCTCATTTCTTATGTCCTTTGTGAAGGAGAAATGACCATTCACTCTTTTTATCCCAACTGTGCCTACTTTACATCCACTTTCGAACATTCATTTTCTTTTCAAATGGTCAAATCATTCAAAAGTTAACTATACTACAAGATTGCACCAAATTCTTTACAAAAGTGCATTTGAACATTTTAAACATTTCAAAAATATTGAACATGTTGCACTTAAATAAACTGATCAGAACTGACATTTCAGTGATCGAATTCCTTAGTCGGTCTTTAGTCCTTGGTCATTTATTTTTTTCAATGCCACAAAATTCTCATTGTATTCAATCATATTGAACACATATTTTGCACTATTGCTTACTTTCCCACCTCGAGTGAACCAATTTCATCGAGTTTTTGCATATTACGAACACGAACACGACTATTCACCATATAACTTTTGTATTTGATCTAATACGGATCAAAAATCCATATCATAGATAGCTTTTGTTAACCCGCCTTTTGGCAAGGCAATACGCAGGTAGATTTAACCCAATAGACTTCACGATTGTCAAGGCTAGGATATCATTGATTTGGTTTAAATGGATGGATGAAAAATTCAATTACCGCTAAAGCTATAGATGATAGTTGAATGGATTTGGATGAAGCAAGGATTTGTATGGACCAAGGACGATCCATGAAACAACCCAAGTCATCATAGCATCAATAAAATAGATAGGGGTCAGCATAGTTGAAAGGAGATGGTTCGGCATACTTCAAGTTTTATCGAAATGGGGTCGGCATAGCTTGTAAAAGGGATCAGCAAGGCTAGTTAGTTAGCAAGGGTTCGGCATTCATGAGTCCGCCAAGGAGGGATCATTGTTCATCAATGCCCAAGTGCACTCATGCATTCAACAATCAATAACTTGAGCTCCTTTGGTCCAAATGAGATGAGAATTGAAGGGCTAACATATTTCATCATGAAGAATCCACCATAGGAATCGCTGCCCAAAAATCAACTAAGGAAGGGAACGGTACCGATCCCTCCACATGGATATTTGGGCCTAGCGACCCCTATGGTGGGCCCATATGGATGAGAAGGCCATGTAGCCGAATTTTCACCTATAAATACAACAGACATGGCTTCAGAAAATGAGATCTTCATTCTGCTTCTCTTCATCTTCTACCTAAGCTACACTCTGTCATTTTTATTCTTGAATTTCACAGAATTGTAACTGTAATCAGTAAACTAATAAAAGGAAAATCATTGGAGTGGATGTAGGCCAGAGTCAGCCGAACCACTATAAATCTGTGTCTCAATTTACTTGCTTTCTGATTGTTTTAATTTTATTCTTTATTTGTTTCTCTTCATATTTCGATAACTGCATTGGATTTTGGTGCTTTCACATAACTGGGTGTTGGTGGCCAATTTCGATGCCAACATATTGGTGCCTTTCACTGAGAAGGACTTGCATTCGTGGATTTGGAAGCTAAGATCTCAGATTTAGAGGCTTGGATACTTGGATCTAGGAAGCAATGGCTAGGCAATCAACAAGGAGACAAAGAACATATAGGAGCCATCATGAAGGGAGTCAGGAGACTTCCTCAGGAGCTAATCAAACCTCAATCTTCATAACCTGAGATGAGATGGAAACAATGATGGATGCTATCCCGGAAAGGATGCTGAAGAGATAGGAGGAAATGATGCAGAACCTACTCCAACAGATTGGACAAGTTGGAGTGCAAAACCAAGGAAATGGAGTAGAAGGGAATACTGGAAATATGGATCATGGAGTTGGAGCAGCAGGAGCTGAGGAAATCCAGAATCAGAACCAAAGAAATGAAGAAAATAGGATGCAGGATGGAGTGGAACCACCGGGAGCAGCCCCTGACCGACTAGGAACGGTCGATGAAATTATAACCGATCGTTATAGAACGATCGGTGCCGATCGTTCCACACTTGGGGGCATGCCCCCGGGTCATGTTGGCTCGATTCCAAGGAGGATACCAGGCAATGCTGAGCAATTTGGTACTGATTGGAATATGGATGCTCGTCCAAAAGAGCAGATTTAAGGATTTCCTCATGGACTCGGGAGGCAGGTCGGAGACAATGGACGAAGACTACCACTTGATGACAACGACAGGCTAGCGGAAGTGACCAGACGGGCTATGAGAGGAGGATTAGTTAATAGGGATCTGGAAGATGTGAATAGGAGCCCCTTCGCTCATAGGATCAGGCAAGCTAGTAATCCACCGGAATTCAAACTACCAACGCTCGAGACATATGATGGAAAAATAGATCACACCAATCATTTGACAAGGTACATGAGACACATGGAAGTACCAAGAGAATCAGAGGAAGTCATGGCATGGTGTTTCCCCTTGTACTTGACGGATATAAATGCGCTATGGTTCAGACAGTTGGAAAGCGGCACTATCAGCATATGGATGGAATTGATCGAAGGGTTTATGAGGCAGTTTATAGTTCACATCTCAAGACCCAAAAATGTGATGAGTTTGGTAACACTGAAGGAGAGGACCGGAGAGTCCCTAAGGAGTTTTCTAACATGGTTTAATGATGCGGCGGCATCAGCAGATCATCCAGATCCATCCATCATTTTGACGGCAGCTGTATCAGGAAATGCTGATGGCATGGAGTTCAAGGATTCACTTCCACGGGATCCACCTATGGATCTAGGAGAGTTTTACCATAAAGAAGAAAGGTTCTGCGATGGGAAGATGCACGAGCTAACAAACCGGAGGTGAATGCTGTGCAAAGTAGAGGATCATCAGAAGATGTAAGCAAGAATGATAAAGGCAAACGGAAAATGAGCAATGGCAGTAATATGTCAAGAAGGCAATGGAGAGAACCATAATTCTCTTCTTACACGGATTTGACCGAACCTATAGAAAGGATTTATTTGGATACTCGAGGACGCCTTCAGCAATGAAGGCCGGCAAAATGGGAACCCTCCGAATACGAGCAGGCATCAAGAAAGCATTGCCTATTCCATGAGCTAGATGGGCATAATACAAATGATTGCAGACATTTCAAGGATATCATTGAGGAACATGTGAGGAGTGGTCAATTACAACAATATATAAGGACCCGGGCTACGACGGTAGAACAGGAGCAGCCTTCATCCTCCTCGAAAGAAGATGGCACTAGATCAAGGCATCATCGTCAACTTATCATTAATTAACTGGATTTATGGCATGGAATAAGTAATACATCCCGCAGTAAAATGGCTAAGTCACTTACACATTTACGGGATCGAGGACGGTCCTTAGGCATGCTCTGAGATGACGATGAACTGTAGTGCTCGAGTTTATGAAATTTTGTTTTTTCTCGTTTACTACGAACTCTGGATTTTCTGATACTATGGCTATTTAGTTTTTTGATTGTATGGACTTTTATTTTATATTTTACCGAGTGGACTTTGGAATGATTAGATTTGGATTAATGTAATAAATAACACAGGTTACGATTATGGCACCGACCGGAGAGACAGGGCAATAACCGCCAATTACGAGTCCCTTCGCTAGAGAGCGACAGGATGGACTCGAACATGGACGAGTCCTCGACCGAAGAGTCGAGGCCGGAGTAGGATCTCCATGGATTAAGTCCTTGACTGGGAATCAAGGCCGGAGTAGGATACCCCATGGATAAAGTCCTCGACCGGGGATCGAGGCCGGAGTAGGATACCCCATGGATTAAGCCATCGATCGAAGAGTCGAGGCCGAAGAACGAAGTACAACAGATCGTCGGGTATGGACTATACCTGGCAAGGGGTAGGTCGCTTCGCCGGAGAGTGACATGATTGGCCTACTCAAATAGTCGAGTATGGATTGTGCTTGGCAAGGATCTGGAGAGGTCTAAGGATTTGGATATGGACCCAGAGCAGACCTGAATTTGGATAAAGCGACCCAGAGAGGTCTAAGTATTTGGATATGGACCCAGAGCGGCCTTGGATTTGGATAAAAAGAGCCGGAGAGGTCTAAGGATTTGGATATGGACCCAGGGTGGTCCCGGATTTGGATAAAACGACTCAGAGAGGTCTAAGGATTTGGATATGGACCCGGAGCTGTCCCGGATTTGGATAAAACGATCTGGAGAGATCGTGGATTTGGTTAATGGATTTGGGATGGATTTAGAATTGGATATCGACCCAAAACTGTCGTGGATTTCGCTAATGATCCAGAGAGATCAAGGAATTGGGTTGGTAACGGATTAGATCATGGATTGGAAAATATGGAAATCAATGAATTACAGACTTTGGATTTTGGATTTAAGATAATTCAAAACACACCTTTCTATCGCAAAGGCATGTTTTGAGGGGCAAAGTGTTAACCCGCCTTTTGGCAAGGCAATACGTAGGCAAATTTAACCCAATAGACTTCACGATTGTCAAGGCTGGGATATCATTGATTTGGCTCAAATGGAGGGATGAAAAATCAATTACAGTTAAAGCTGTGGACGATAGTTGAATGGATTCGGATGAAGCAAGGATCTGTATGGACCAAGGATGATCCATGAAATAGCCCAAGTCATCAGAGCATCAATAAAATAGAGAGGGGTTGGCATAGTTGAAAGGAGATGGTTCGGCGTACTTCAAGTCTTATTGAAGAGGGGTCGGTATAGCTTGTAAAAGGGATCGACAAGGCTAGTTAGTTAGCAAGGGTTCGGCATTCGTGAGTCACCCAAGGAGGGATCGATGTTCATCAATGTCCAAGTGCACTCTTGCTTTCAACAATCAATAACTTGAGCTCCTTTGGTCCAAATGAGACGAGAATTAATGGGCTAACATATTTCGTCATGAATAATCCACCATAGGAACCACTGCCCAAAAATCAACTAAGGAAGGGATCGATACTGATCCCTCCTCATGGAGATTTGGGCCTAGCGACCCCTATGGTGGGCCCATATGGATGAGAATGCTCTACAGCCGAAGTTTCACCTATAAATACAGTAGGCATGACTTCAGAAAAAGGGATCTTCATTCTGCTTCTCTTCATCTTCTACCTAGGCTACACTCTGCCATTTTATTCTTGAATTTCACATATTTGTAACTGCAATCAGCAGTATAAACTAATAAGAGGAAAATCTTTGGAGTGGACGTAGGTCGGAGTCAGCCGAACCACTATAAATATGTGTCTTAGTTTACTTGCTTTTTGATTGTTTTAATTTTATTCTTCATTTATTTCTCTTCATATTTCGGTGATTGGATTGGATTTTGGTGCTTTCACATAATTGGGTGTTGGTGGCCAATTTTGACGCCAACAGCTTTAGAGTTCAAACTCATAGAAGACCACACATAGTTTTGGAAAATAAATAGTTAAATGGCCAAGTTACAAATGCATTCAGTAGTTGTATAATTTCTGGCACTTGCATGGGTCTTAAAATAACAACATGCTAGAAAATTATTAGTAAGTATATATTATATTTCTTTTTCAATCTTAATTACATTCATTAGTATATTCTTATTGAAAAATAATTTTATCAATTTAGTATCACGAATTTATCAATATAGATTATTTTATCTTGTATAGCATGCGCTCTTACAGTATTAAAAAGCTTAAATTTTGACATTTCATTTTTCAAATGAGGCTCCTACTATATTTTTTATATTCCTCAAAACCCTAAGAAAAACATATAAGTCTTTCGATTCCACTAGTGGGTGTTAGGACTTGCTTGTCTTAGGATTCTGACTTTGAGCTAGCTGAACAAACTACAGGCCTACAAGCAATGGATAACCCTTTATCAGTTGTATTATATACAACTCCTAATCATGCTCTTTATCATAATCTCAATCTTGATCTTGAGTTTACAACAAATTGAAAGCTGTTATTCACTCGTACCTACCATTTCACAAAGGCCTACGTGTAATACACATACCTTATGTTTTCTCAACAAATACATGCATGTAACTTACCCAATCTTGCAATATATTGACAATATTACACGTAACATCTCTAGCTTGAGTTTCCTCAACAACTAAAGAGTATGCAAGTAACCTATTAATACATAAATGGCAGAGGACGATTCTATATTGGAGACTTATAATCTTTAATATATTTTGAGTGATATTGATCTAAGGAATAATGTATTTCTTATGAAATACCCTCGTGCGGACACATCTGAAATGATGGTACAAATACTTTAATATATTCTTATTTCAAAATTTGGTTTTGGGTTTATTTCAGTTTTCATTTGAATTTTTTATACATATATAATTATATAAGTTTAACTTATTTATAACTGTTATAATTTAACTTTACCTATAAAATGTATATATATCTTGTCAAATCATATTTAACCAATTTTAACAATTATTAATTAAATCACATTAATTTTAATTCTTATAAATCATATTAAATTAATTTTAGTCCCTATTAATTAATTCATACTTAACTAATTTTGGTTCTTGTCAATTAAATCAAATTTAATTAATCTTTAATTCTTATTAGTAAAATCATATATAACTAATTTTTAATTCTTATTTTAACTAACTTATTTAACTAAATTTTATTGTATTTCAAATTTTAGAAATTTTATATTATTCATCTCAACCCATTTAAGATGAATAACCAACTATAACGTCTATAGTTTTATTTATACAAGCATCTACATTGATATATGTACATATATAATAATTAATTAACCTTTAATTAATTAATTACTTAACAAATCCTTTTATTTAATTAAACAATTTAATTAAATACTTTAATTAATTCAATGAGTTTAATTGATTGATCCGGAGCAATTTAAGATAAATGTATAACTATAACAATTGTAGTTACATACATATATTAGTATATATATGTTATAATTAATAAACTTTTAATTGATTATTTAATTTAACTAATCATATTAAATTAAATATATATAAAAAAAATTAAATTAATTATTTAATTTCTCATAACTATTTAGAAAATTTAAATTTATTTTATAACCTTTCTTAAATTTTCTTTTACATTCATGCTTAACTTTTAAATTTAAAATATATTTCCAAATTTTCAAATATTAGTTTAAAAATTAGCCTAAGGCCCAAAAAACTTTGGACCATACATGTAGGCTAACCTTTTGGACTTGCTTCTCTCATTGGGCCAGACCAATAGCCAGGGAGAGGAGAACACTTGGTTATTCAACCCCAAGCCTAGCCACTACTGTTTTAGATACCTATTAGATAAGTAGATTTTACTAGTTGGTAATAAATGCTTACTAATTAGACTGCATAGACCATTTAGGCTCTAATACCATTAAAGGAACCCGATCCATTTCGCAATGGGAGAAATGGGTATATTTCAAAAAAAATCTCTATTTGGATCACAGTGAGCCTATGAAGTCTAATGAATTTCACTAGATCCAATCCAATTATTTTTAATGGAACCATATTTTATTAATATTTTCTTAGTGTGAAATTTGAATGGATATGAATATATCAAATATATTCATATTTTAAAATATTTGACAAACACATGAAACATATAATGAGCGTAATTGTTTGGTGTTTAAGGATGGGAACAAATATGATATTAGATCCAGATATAATCACATCAAGATCTAAAAGGAAAGAGATAAGGGGGCATCATTAATTGATTCCATCTTTCCTCTTTTGCAAGCATTTGATTCATACTACATCTAATCATTTACAAGGGATGATATATTACAATAATATGTTTACAATGACAAAAACACCAAATAATAATGTGGTAAATATATACATGTGTAGATATTGGGATTTATATCTACTATGTATATATTTGCTATTTTAATTATATATTATTGCCTCATTTTTAATTGTACAATGAAAAATAAATTTACAAATATAAAAAATACTCCAAAAATACAAGCCTTAACAATAAAAAAAAGAATATATGCATATATATATATATACACACACAATGATTATGCTAAAATGATTTCCAATTGATTTTAAAAAAACATCCATATTTCATCAAATCTTTCTAAAGTATTTGCAAACACATATATATACACACATAAATACACATACGCACACACGCATACAGATATGTGTGTATATATATATATAATTTCTACCTAAAAATAAAATTTGTTTTTTACAATCAAAATACTATTCAAAATCAAAAATTGCATATATCAAAACAAACAAGATAATAACAATCTCTATATTTTGGGATTGAAATACAAACAGAAACATTTATCAAATGATTTGTATAATATGTTTAGTAATTAAAAACATGGATTCATAATCTAACCCTTGTTTTATTCATACTTAAATTATGGTTTTAATTTATCAAGTTAAAAATAAATCAAATCATTTAAAAATTTGTGTACATTTTATTACTAATTCTTGATCAATGTGTAGCAATGATTTTTACATATAAAATTATGATAAATATATATTACACCTAAGAAAAAAATTAAATTTATAATATACCTTTCAGATCTAGCCAAAAACTGACACTTTGATTTGGAATTTCCTCATTGGATCCTTGAATCTACACCCTACTATGTAGGAGAAGGATGAAACATGTTGCCTTTATATTTATTTGATGTTTATTTATTTATTTTGGAGTCGATTTAATTTACAAGAGGTAGAAGATAATTTCGGCCTTGGTAAGGAGAGAAGAGGAGAAAAGAAACAGCTGAAGGAAATAAAATTAGAGGCTGAGAGTTTGGAACCTGTACTATTCTTTTAATTTGAACTTCCCTAATTAATCCCTTGATTTTTTTCTCACTCCACCCATCTCTTCTCGTATATGGCTAACCATTATTCGGCACCTATATGATGCAAAATTTTCAAATGCCCTTCAAGCAATTATCTCTTATTTAAACTCGTTTAAAATATATCGATATCATATATCGACGCTCGCAAGTATAACTTTTATATATGCATTCAAATGATTGCAAACAACTCCAAAAACATAAAAATAAATTAAAAATAATTAATATTTCTCAAATTTATTAAATTAATTAATTTACCATAATTTATAAACTAATTAGGTCGTATGGTTTTTCGAAGAATTTATAAATGCGGCTGTGAGACTCAAAGGTGCAAACTCAGTCAACGATTTATTTTGAACAATTCAAATATTAAATGCGGCTGTGAGAATAGGGTCCTAAAGATGAAGTTTCACACGTAACCTGAGCTAGTGGTGTGATAAATGGCCAAATTCAACGCTTGTAGATCTTTTGGGTAAAATTCAATTTTAATTTTTTTTCTTATGCAACACCTTTTAGTAATGATAATTTACATACACTCTCTTCATCAACACTATATCACTTTAGGATTTATGGAATTTGGTTTTGTCCAAAATTTCAATATCATCCTTACTCAACTTAGTTAGTCCATAAACAATGTCCTTGGTTCAATAATAACATTTTTTTATTAACCGTACTATTCTAGCTAAATTTTTTGACTTTGAGTTGACTATAGTTGACCGTGACGCTAACCTTATACAAATAAGGAGATGAATTCTTTAATAAATAGTGTTTCACTTTCAATGCTTCAATTCAGACCCAACTATAGTTGCTTGATGGATACCATGCCATAATTTAACTATAATCAAAGTGGAGTTTCCAAACTGAAACTCAATAGTACTCTCAAGTCGTCACATTGATGTTTCCTGTTTGACCTATTATTATTAACCAACTGGAAACTCTCGAGTGAGTCATCCAAAGTTACCCAATACGACAAGTATGTAAACCCTTATTAGCTATAGCAGCCATGAGTAATACACTATCTAACATTTAGAGAGCATAATCTGGTCTCAATAGATGTATCGATAACCTTTTTCTCAAAACATCTTGATCAGGAATATTTAAGAAAAAAATATCATTTTATTTTGTGACTAATTACTCACGATTGCAACTATAATCAAATAATAGTTTGTTTAAGTATTTTCTTATGATATATTTTAAATTAATTAATTATATCATAATATAACAAAGTATATAAAAGAAAACAAACACCTTAACTACGAAGAAGATTGACTAGAGTATTAAATATATGCAACAAATTACGTAATTGCCTCTAGGGCATACCACTAACTCTTTCATCACCATGGTTAGTTTGAGTGGTTGAGAGGTTTTGTGTAGGCATGTTTCCTTTATGTTATGTTTAAACGGGTGGGGAGTTTTGTGGAAAGGTTTTCTTCAATTAGGGGGGTGTGAGGAGCATATATCTATTCTTGTTGTATTCTTTCCCTTTGTTCTTTAGTCAAGCTACAAGCTACTCCTTTTCCTTTATACTTAGTTCAATGGGATGTCCTATTAGCACTGTTTTTACATATTGAGCAATTTTATCATTTGCTTCTATTGCTACAAAATCTGTGGAAGCATTCTTTTCTCATGGAATCTTCTCTATAATAAATTGCTCAAATCTTATAGCAATTGTTTTACCATGGTTACATACTTGATTAATGTTTGGTCTAGTAACTTCCCTACAATTGACTTACCATTATTTGAGAACCACTATGAATTCTAATGTGGGTTATCTTTAGTGTTCGTGCCATATTTGTGCTGCTACCAAAGATTCATGTTCTACCACATTTTTGGTAACTTTGAACCATAGCTTTGCTGTTCCATATAACTTGTAATTATCTTGCTTAATCATCATGTAACCAATTCCAAAGCTTGCTCATTTAAGTCTCGATCCACGAACAACTATCATAGTGATGATGCTTCATTGCTTCCCTCTTTTCATTGGTCAGGGATTCGAGTGCACTCAACTATAAAATCGGTTAGGGCTTATCCCTTAATTTCACTTCTAAGATAGTATGATATGTTATACTAGTTGAATTTCTAATTCTCACTAGAGTAGCCACCCTGAAGTCTCTAGCTTATTAAGTATTTTCTTCAAAGGTTGATCGGTAAAGACCTTGATTGAATGGGAATGGAAGTAAGGGAGTAGATTCCTTGCAGTCAAATAGTATATAAGTCATTGTATTCTATCATCTTCCCTGAATAAGGCTGTGCTAATCGCTTAGTCTGTTACAACAAGATATATTAACAATTCCTCCCCATTTATTGGCTCTGATAAAATTGGAGGGGAAGCTAGATGGTCTTTTAATGCTTGGAATGCATTCTAGCATTCTTCATTCCATTCAAAGCTTCTACCTTTATTAACTTGATCGAAGAAGGGAATGCACTTATCAGTTGCTTTTCATATGAATCTGCTCAGGGCTGCCACTTTCCATTCAAACTCATTACGTCCTTTGGCTTCCTTAGGGTTTTCATATTTCTTATGGCATCAATTTCGTGTGGTTTGCTCCAATCTCCTTAGAACTAATGAAATAACCTATGAATTCTCCTGATTAAATAGCAAATGTGCATTTCAACATTTTTAACCATAAATTCATTTGAGAATAAAGGTATGAAAGAAGGCTTTGAAAGGCGTTGAAAGCAGGTTCCGCATGTGCTAAAAGGAGAAGGCTTCCGAAGGCGTCGAAAGCAGGTTCCGCATGTGTTAAGGGGAGAAGGAAATCATTAAAAAGTGCCTCTGAAAGCCTTAATATGGTTTCTAAAGCATTGAAATGTGGTTCCGAAGGCTTTGGCATGGTTCCACAAGCATCGATAAGTACTTCTGCAAACATTGTTTTAGTCCACAAGTGCCAAGGGAGTTGCTTTCGGTATATTGAAGGAGTTGCTTCCGAAAGAAACATAAGAGATGATTCTGAAAGCATCGAAAGAAGGGTTCCTCATTCATTGGTTTAACTCCTTTTGCAACCATTGATTGTGATGGTGCCGCATCCATTGATCAGGGCTTCCGCAAGTGTTAATTTGGTTCCTTCCGTAAGCATTGTAATAGCTTCCGACAAGGTCAAAGTAGCTTCCATAGGCATCCAACAATCAAGCTTGCCACAATATTAAGGTTAGTCGACAACGTCAATATGGAGAGATGTTGAAAGAAAACACCTTCAACATCCACGAACGCATTAACAACTGTAAAACCATCAGCATTAACAAAAACAAGGATATAACCCCTTCGAAGCAGTCGAAACCATCGCGATATCTCCTTAATAATGCATAATATCAAATTTGTGAAGAATATGGAATAAAAGCCCATTAAAAACCATTAAATAAGGTCATATTCAATGATTATTGAAGACGCACCACTTCCATGCTATGAAGCGTTGAAGATCATGCAAAGAAAGAAAAGATTGGAATCATCAACAAAGCAAATCCAAGAGGAATTAGTTCATTTTCCTTCATAAGTCTTCTAAAGCCTTCGCATTCCTTTATAATCTGTACGGTTATTGGTCTCACATCATGGGATGGTATCTCTATAAATATGAGTGTACCTCCTCATGAAATAGGGACTTGAATTTTCTTTCTCTCTCTCTCTCTCATATAACTCATCTTGTAATAGAATCAAAATATGAATAAAGAGGATGACTTGAGCATATTTAAATTTCATTTACTTTATTCTTTTACATTTATGAATTTAAATTCAAACGGTTTCATAATTTATTTTAAATATCAAGGGCATTTGTGGAAATAAGCTAAAGGAGGGCTCGAACCGCCAAATGACCAAAACACCCAAAGAAGAAGGATTTGAATTTCATAATTTAAAACTTTAAATTCATATTTATTCTTGGGTTAAATTCTGAAATTAACTAGTACAAATGTTTAAATGTTTACAGGGTATAATGAACTCCAAGTATATTAAAATACGAGCATGTTCTACACAAGGGAGCCTACTTACCACGTGATGGATACATTTCATCTTGCTTCTAAGGGCATCTTCAGTCGTGCCATTACTTACTGAATTTGCTCGTAAATAATCTCCAACCGTCAAATTCAAGGCAACAATTCAGCTGAAAGTTCAGGATTCTGTTCAGGATCCTGAACTGGGCTTGGGCGCCCAAGCCCCCCAGTCCAACCCCCCTCCCTGCTACACGCGGCCTTATTTCGACCTGCAACGGCTATAAATGGCCCGTATTTTGAACTCCAATGGCTATAAACGGTCATATTTTGACCCCAACGGCTATAAACGGTCATATTTAAAATTACAACGGCTATAAACGGTCATATTTAAAATTACACGGGCTATAAACGGTCATATTTATGATTTCATTACATATATCGGACTATTTTTCAGATTGTAATACACACATCTCTTCTTCTATTACAATTCTATTCTCAATTCCATAATATTGAAAGTATGTCTCATCCGTTTCAATCATATACCGAAGCAATGAATATGGATAGCTGAGATTTTGATTCCCAACCCTTTCAAAATGTTCATCCCCAGACCGCTCCCCCCGTCCTTCCATTCTTTTGCTCCATGGTTTGGCGATGAAGATAAGGATTTGTGTTATATTTACTGTCATTTTTCTAACGACTCGATAAAGGGGAATGACCAAAGTGGAGAGGCGTTTTGGTCAAAAGTCATGACTACGTACAACAAAAAACATGTTGAAAAGACGAGGTCAATATCTACAATCATGGGTCGTTTTTGGAAGATTAATCGACAAACACAATTCTACGAGTCGCAGATTCACAAAATAAGAACAACAAATCCAAGTGGAATGGGTGGCGAAGCTGAATTGGTAGCATTTTGAAAAATATCATTTTTAATTTAGATTCATTTCTGATCACTTTGTTAATATATCATTTTGTGTTTCTGTTTTTTTAGAAGAGAATGGCAAACGATCAATTCTTGAAATTATTTCCAAGAGAAAATGGTACAAAGAAACCCCACTACTATCATTTTGCAAACTGCTATGAATTGCTTGTTAGTCAACAAAAATGGAGCTCAACCACCGAAAAAAGCTTAAGAGATGTCCAAACGAAGTCGAAGGGCAAGAAAAAAACAAGTCGATCTAATTATAATTCTAGCCAGACAATTCTTCTCATATGGACTCTAATGTATGCCCAGATAACGAAGACGAAGAAGCAGAACCCGCATTTGATGAAGATGCTAGACCGATGGGGCAACGAGCAGCTAAGAAGATAATTGCTGTTCAATCTCAAATCGATTCTCGTTTAGCCCTAATGCATGAAAAACATGCGAGAGAAAATGCAGAACGTCAAAGAGGGAGTGCAGAAAAGCTTGCCGTGTTAAAAGAATTGACCGAGATTGAGAAGGGCCGATTTGAGCTAGAGCGGCAATGCCAAGAGACCTTAGTAATGGAAACGGATGTCACCGGAATGGACCCAATTACAATGCAATATTGGATGGAGTACAAACAACGCATTGTTGAGAGTAGATCAGGAACAAAACATATGTAGTTGACATATTAATGTGATATTTTTAGTTATTGCAGTTTAAATATCCATGTACCTTCAGTTTATATTTTCAATCATGTGCTATTTTCATTTTTAAAATATTCAATGGTATATCATTTTTTCCGATGCATTCTGTAGATATCAATATAGATTTACTTCATCAAACATAAATGGTATTACAAACATAAAAATTATAGCATTCTACACTTTGTTACAGAAATAAAAAGGCAAACAGATGTAATTAAACAAAGATCCACCATCCCGAACTACTGATTTCCATGAGAATTCCAAATATGCTCCATTAAATCCCTTTAGAGTCTATTATGAATAGCAACATTATGATTTACTTCATTATGATCGTCATGAATTGCGTACTGTACTTCATTTCGTAACGTGGTTGTGCGAAACAATTCGGGGGGTTGTCTTGCCTCATCATACTCGAAATCGGGATAGTCCATACCACGTTCATCTTCAATGATCATGTTATGCA
Organism: Allium fistulosum; assembly: GCA_030737815.1. Lineage (NCBI taxonomy): Eukaryota > Viridiplantae > Streptophyta > Magnoliopsida > Asparagales > Amaryllidaceae > Allium > Allium fistulosum. Next base: position 573,455,052 of record CM060906.1, read on the forward strand.
GAATTATACAACAGAACATAATTGTAGCCATTTTTGATCTCTTCCATAATCTACATGGATTGCTGACCATTGCAAACCTTGCTTGAAGGACCCCAAACGCCCTTTCTACGTCCTTCCTTTGTCCTTTCTGCATTGCAGCAATTTTTTTCTGTTTTGCCGTCATTGGGTTTGCAAATGTCTTTACAATCGTACTCCATTTGGGATAAATTCCATCTCCCAGATAGTATCCATGCTCATATGCGTTATGACCAAGAATAAATGATACGGGAGTTGACTTACCTTGCGCCAAATCATTAAGCAAATGCGATCGTTCGACAACGTTTAAGTCGTTGAGAGAACCTGGCATTCCAAAGAAAGCATGCCAAATCCACAAATCATAAGAGGCAACTGCTTCTAAGATGATAGTTGGTTTTTATTCTTTACCGTTATATGCTCCATGAAAAGCTTTTGGACAGTTCTTCCACTCCCAATGCATACAATCTAGACTTCCAAGCATTCCAGACCAGCCTTTGCTTTCATGCATTTCACGCAAGCGTGTTACATCTGCCTTGTTTGGAGAACGAAGACATTCAGTCCCATAAATGTCCACAACTGACTGACAGAAGTGATCTAGGTTTTCCAATGCCGTACTGTTGAAACTTCGTGTTTACGGTATTTCGTAAATACGATATTTTGACTATGACAACTATACAATCATTTATATACTAACTTGTTTTTGCAGGGGTTAATCTATGACAAGATTCGACTATGTATAATTTTATATATAAGGTTGTTTCGAGTCCTTGTCTAGAAGTTAAAATATGTTAAAATCTCTCCTATATGATATATACTGCATCTCATTATCATTTCATATGCATATATTTGGTTTAAAGGAAAAATCTCATTTTTATGTTACATTCAGACGTTTGAATGATCCAATCCAGACGTCTGAATCTGGAAATATGAATATTGTAGAATACAATATTCAGACGTCTGAATTGGATAGTTCAGACGTCTGAATCTAGCAATTTTTTACCTATTTACTTTCTAGTTTGATTTCGTTGCATTTCAGAAGTCTGAATTTTTAATTTCAGAAGTCTGAATATTTACAACAGCTAGTTTTCTATAAAGGCACTTCCATTCATGAAGAGTTGCAATCTTTAATCCAACAGATAATCATAACTCTTGATGATAACTCTTCACAAACAATTGCAACTATTTATTATCTATATAAACACATTAGAATCAAGTTTTCCAACAACAATTCAATTGATTATTATTCTACTCTCAAAATTCTTGATTCAAATACACTTGTGCTTTCAACATCATTCAAATTCACTTTCTTGCTTCCTTATTCTTCACGCATTCACATATCTCTACTAATAATACAAATACTTTAACATGGTGAAGCTTTTTTGAACTTTCAAAAATGCCCCTCCATAATCTACCGTTATATAATATCTAGGGGTGTGTTTTGGTCTTTGACACCCACGTACCCATTATGTTAGTGGAAGTCCACTTTCCCGTTTCGCCACAATCAATTACCTACTCCTACTTCTCTTTCACGTTCTTTGTCAATCTTTATTTTATTTTGCTTCCATGGTGATTATTACCCCCTAATTAATCAACTAACTTTAGTTTATTCCATATTTTCTTCTATTAAAAGCCATAACTTCAACTTCTATAAATTTCACAACAGATTTCATGGCATCACGAAGTATCAGTTCAAGCTCTATGATTGATGAGGGAATTCTGGAGGAAAACCGCACACAACTACGGTAGAGCAGAGCACAAAGGTGTTTGGAAAAGCAACCAAGGATCTCAAAATTGCTTATCAAAGTCGACCAATTTCATTTTTAGAGGTCTGTTTTCATATTTTAAAGACTAGATATAGTTTCCTCTTTTAATTCAAAATTCTTTATATAACCGATTCTATGTATATTATCAGTCAATTGTGTTTTCATATTCATGTTGATTTATACTCTATATTTAGTGGGAATGTGTAGCAACCAAGGATCTCAAAGTTGCTTATCAAAGTCGACCAATTTCATTTTTCAGAGGTCTGTTTTCATATTTTGAAGACTAGATATAGTTTCCTCTTTTAATTCAAAATTCTTTATATAACTGATTCTATATATATTATCAGTCAATCGTGTTTTCATATTCATGTTGATTTATACTCTGTATTTAGTGGGAATGTGTAGATTTAAATTAATATCGATATGAAAAAAACATGTTGATGAAAAATATGTGGATCTACAGTTTATGAAGAGAGATATGAAGATTGCAGATATTTAGAAGAAAGGTACTTCTTATTATATAAAAAATCATGTTGATGAATTACAGATATTGAAAAGTTCATTAGATAAATGCATAAACTAGTGATACATTATTATAATTTGGAGAACATAAAGAATTTTTGGCAGTTATGGTCATATTGTATATTATTGTTGGAAAGATAATTATGGATGAAAATAGCTTTTGAATGCACAATAATGTAGCCAATGGTTAGTTATGTTTTGAATTCCTGGTTATCAATTATGTGTGCTGCAATGCAGCATCCTCATATTGGAAAGGGCAAACGTAACAAGTCACAAATACATTTTAATTTTGTAAGTGGTATGCTCTGACTTAATTTTTAGCTTTTATTTCCACTAATCCTGCACCTAAATTTGACTTATAACTTCTACAAAACACCATCACACTCTAGACAGTTCTTCTCTTTTACTTTTATACAATAATATGTAAGAAAATATATCCCTATTTGATTCATAGATGACCACATTGGATAAACACCATACAACAACTGTAATGAACAGTGTTATTGTGATGATTTACACACCTCAGTCTGCACCCTATTAAAAGTTACAAGCATGTGAATATCTGTTGTATATCACTATTAAGTTTTTTTCACTACCAAATATTTTTATTTATTTTTCAAACACCATGTGTATAACTTGATGCTCATTTTACATATGAATCTCTCTGTTGTTCTTGGAGATTATTATTCATAACAGAAATGTCATTAGACATATGAAACAGAAAATTTGTTCATAATTGACAGAATATGGTGTTGATGATGAATTTTCTATGTCAGTTATCCACCATGAGTTGCAATTTTGAACTATTTCTGAACACCTTTCTGTCAATTGGCAAGTTTAGGAAATTTTTGTTATAATCAATACATCAGAATGACAATGTCAACTATAATAATAGTGTTCTATGAATTGATGAAATTTCCATTTTGTTTTAATGATATTATTGAAGAATTTAATTTTACATAAATTCTACATTCACGTTGTTCTCTGTACAATTAGCTAATGGATGTGCAGATGAAATATTGTCATGAGAGCATGAACTGATATGTCTTTCAAGGTGACTATACTTCTTGCTGCTAACTTGAATAGAGGGAAACCAAATATTACACTGTAAGTCTTATGTTATTATGCATAAAAGCACTATTAACCACAAGTGGCGATTCACACATACAAAGGTTAGGCCTCATATATTACAATTTCCCATTGGTCTCTGCAAAACAATATAGTTTTAAGAATATGAACAGCAGCTTTTAAGTTTGGTCTTCAAATCAGAACAAAAATTTAAATATTGGTTGGTGGGTTGGAAATCTAAAATCTGACTTGAACACTTAAGAAGGATGATACTAAAAATTGGTCATATTGCCATAGCAATGTTGAATAGGCTAAACCATCCTACAGTGAGTTGTACTTACCTTAAAATACATTTCACCTTAACTTGTAAAACAAACGTGTTTTATATAAAGAGGAAAAATTTCCTTTCGTGTGGTTCTTAAACAATCCAAAGACGTGGAGGAGCTGTTAATAATATCTGGATTTATTAGTGGCCAAGTAATGTTAGCGATTTAAATGTATTTTTGCATCAATTTTTACACATTGGCCACCCTCTTTAGTTTATCATTATTAGAAACCTAATTAGTTCTCTTTCTATTTCCATTTGCCTTTGCATTCAAAAAGAGAACATGACCAACGAATTTATGTCTCACGTTGATGGTTCAGGTAGTTTTTTATTCTATTACAAGGCAATGCATATATGACTATTTAGTTCCGTATTCATAAATGATATATGACTTCATTGGTTTTTTACAGCTTTCTAAATATGATACCTGAACATTGAATTGACGTAGGTGGCTTAGTTTGTTTAATCCATAGCTTTATGATGAAAAAAAGAAAAGATATGTGAGGTAGTTGGCTTAATTGAGGCAGTATCATTCACGTTTTGATACACGACTGTTATATGCATGTACATGCATAAAAATGTAACATCACGTACATGTCAAATGTATTTTGTAAGATCCAAAAATTTATACAAATAATTTTTTAAATATCAGTCCTTTTTGCACATGTGCATCGCACGTGCCAAGGTACTTGTATATCATAAAGGAGAAGATTATAGGAAGGGTGTACTATAATTGACAAATTCGTGTTACTCAAGAACACATGGTGTCAAGAAATATTGTTTTGTAAAAGTCCCGTTCTGCTGCTCGGGCAAAGTGAAGTCCTCTTTTGCTGCTGAGGCAAGAAATCATGTTCTGTTGCCCAGGTCCATGTTCGGCTGCTCAGGGGTTGTATAGACCTATTCCTCCGGGTTAAGTGAAGGTTATAGTTAGTTGAAATTCCATAAGGAGTCTAGGACTGGACGTAGAACGGGAAGTTCGAACCAGTATAAAAATCCTGGTGTGCTCGTTTATTATTTACTATTATCTGCTAATTGTTCAATTATTCCGTATTGCTTTTATACTATTCCATATTACTCGATCCTATAGTCACTTTCATTTGGTATCAGAGCAAGGCATCTTATAACCGTTACAAAGTTATCTGATACTTTGCTAATATGGAAAATAACACCAGCACTAGCACTAACACCAGTTTTATTGAAGGTCAATCTACTGGACGACCTCCACTATTCAATGGTATGAATTACAACTATTGGGCTACACGAATGCATATTTATATGCAAGCAAATAGTTTTGATTCATGGAATGTTACACAAACAGAATACACTACACCCACTACTGCTTATGTAGAATGGACTACTGCTCAAAAGACAGAAGCCACTGCTAATGCTAAAGCCATGAACATGCTATTTTGTGCCTTAGATATAAATGAATTTAATAGAGTTAGTATGTGCACAACTGCTTATGAAATTTGGAGAACTCTTAAAGTCACACATGAAGACACTAACAAAGTCAAGCAAAGTAAAATATCCATGCTCAAAAGTCAATTTCAAAATTTCAGAATGAAGCAGGATGAGTCCATAAATGATATGTACTCTAGATTTCAAGATATCTATCATTCATTACTAGGACTAGGACAAACATTTACGAATTTTGATATTGTCTCAAAACTATTAAACTCTTTAACTGATGATTGGGAAAGAAAGGTCTTAACTATTGAAGAAGCAAATGATCTTTCCACCATGAAACCAGAAAAGTTAATAGGAAATTTAATTCCTATGAAGTTATTATGCAGGCTAAAAGAGTACAGACTCAAGACAAAAGGAATGTGGCTTTCCATGCTGAAAAGGAAGAAGAATCAGACTCAGATGAAGAAGACTTAGCTTTTATAGCCAAAAACTTTAAAAACTTTTTGAAATACAGAAAAGGGAACAAAAATAATAACAAACGGTTTTTTAACAAGCCGTCAATTTCTGTATTAGAATGCTATAACTGCCATAAGAAGGGTCACATTCAGAAAGATTGTCCAGATCAGAAAAAATCATACAATAACAAAAATAAGAAGGACAAATTCAACAAAAGGGCTTTCTCAGTTACATGGGATGATTCAGATTCTTCATCTTCTGATAGTAGCAGTGATAGTGAGAATGAGCAAGCAAATGTATGCTTTATGGCAAAGGAGAATGAGGTTAGTGATCTAACTTTTGATGATATGATTGAAATTAATTCTGAACTTCTTGACACTTTAAAAAATATCAAAAGAAAATATAAAGAAGCTTTAGAAAATCAAAATAGAGCAGAATTTGAAAGAGATATGTTAAAAGATGAAAAGAAAATATTAGAAGAAGAACTTGAGAAAATTCAAGAATCATCTTCTGATAATTCTCAATTTGCTCTATTAAGTCAAGAAATAGAAACTCATAAAGTTAAGAATGATACTCTAGCCTCTGAAAATCATGAGCTTAAAACAAAAATCAAAATGATAGAGTTATAGAACACCAGTATTAGAACTAAGCTAGACAATATCACCAAGAATGTTTCAAATTTCAATAAAGGTAGAGAAAACTTGTCTAAGATTATTGAAAGTTCTCAACCGGCATCTAATAAAAATGGATTAGGTTATGTTAAGAAATCACGAGCTCCACCTACAAAGGAAAATAAAAGGAGAAATGTTTCTAAAACTATACCTTCCATGGAACATTCAAAGAGGAAAACCAACTTAAAAACCATAAAAATACGGATTCCTAAAACAAACAATAGTTTGATTAGGAAGAGATATATAAATTCCTTCTTTGAATCTGTGCATAAAAATAAAAACTATATTTATAAAGGGAATACTGAACCCTCTTGGGTTTGGTTTCCTAAGACCTAACTCTTAGGACCCTAATAAAAAGATGGGTACCAATGTCTTCACTTATATTTTTTGCAGGTACCACCAAACAAAAGAGGAAAATGGATACTAGACAGTGGATGCTCAAAACATATGATAGGACACAAGGAAATGCTAACAAATATCATCTACTCAAATGGAGGTTCTATCACCTTTGGAGATAATTCTAAGGGATACATCATCGGCAAAGGCGATGTAAGCAATGTCGGTACATCTAATTTACCTCTTATTTCTAATGTTTTATTAGTTAAGAATTTAAAACATAATCTATTAAGTATTAGCCAATTGTGTGACAAGGGATTTAAAATCAATTTTTCTGAAGATAAATGTAGCATTTCTGATCACAATAACAATCTTATTTTTGAAGGTTTTAGAGATAAAAATATTTATGTTTTAAACATGAATATAAATTATAATTCAAATATGTGCTTATTAGCCAAAGAAAATGATCCTTGGTTATGGCACAAAAGATTTTGTCATATTAATTTTAGAGCCATATCTACATTATCTAAAAATGATTTAGTAAGGGGCTTACCAAAAATGAATTTTAAAGTAGATAATTTCTGTGATGCTTGTCAACTTGGGAAATTATCAAAATCATCCTTTAAATCTAAGAAAATTATTTCTACAATGCAACCATTGGAGTTATTACACTTGGATCTATTTGGTCCAACTTAGGTTCAATCTATTAATCACAATAGATATGTGTTTGTAATTGTAGATGATTTTTCAAAATATACCTGGACTATTTTTTTGAAAAATAAAAATGATACTTTTGAAAATTTCAAAATTTTTGCAAAAAGAATTCAAAATCTTAAGGATTTAAAAATTAAAGCTATTAGAAGTGATCATGGAGGTGAGTTCGACAATAAAGATTTTGAACATTATTGTGATAAAAAGGGTATTTATCATAATTTTTCTTTCCCTAGACACCACAACAAAATGGTGTTGTAGAAAGAAAGAATAGAACGTTACAAGAATGTGCAAGAACTTTATTAAATGGTAGCACGTTACCAAAACAATTCTGGGCAGAAGCTGTAGCAACTGCTTGTTATGTTTTGAATCGTGTTTCCATCCGACCACTAACAAAGCACACCTCATATGAACTTCTAAATGGTAGAAAACCAAATATTTCTTATTTTAGAACGTTTGGTTCAAAATGTTTTATTTTAAATACTAAAGATCATCTTGGCAAATTTGATTCCAAATCCAACGAAGGAATATTCTTAGGATACTCGGAACGAAGCAAAGCTTATCGAATTTTCAATAAAAGATCAAAAAATATTGAAGAAACTCTTCACGTATCTTTTGATGAAAATTTTATATCTAAATATTCTTTTGATGATAATGAGATAACCCCAAAAACAAGCATCAAATCTTCTTCTTCTGATGATGAAAACATTGTTCATAACATAAATCAAGTTGATAATTTGATTCAACATGAAAACATTGTTCATAATGAAATAAGATCTCCACCAAGAGTTTTGAGGGATCATCCTGTTTAAAACATTATTGGAGAAATTGATTCAAATGTTAGAACAAGAAGTCAAATTAATCAAATGGGTCATGTAGCTTTTCTCTCTTCAATAGAACCTAAAAATATTAAGGAAGCCTCAACTGATGATTATTGGATCATTGCTATGCAAGAAGAACTAAATCAATTCGAACGAAATGATGTTTGGGATTTAGTTCCAAGGCCTAGTGACCAATCAGTCATTGGTACTAAATGGGTTTTCAAAAATAAAGCTAATAAACAAGGAAATATTACTAGGAATAAAGCTAGATTAGTAGCACAAGGATATAATCAAGAAGAGGGAATTGACTACGAAGAAACGTTTGCACCAGTCGCTAGACTAGAAGCAATACAAATCTTACTGGCCTTTGCATGTTTTCATAATATCATACTATATCAAATGGATGTTAAAAGCGCTTTTCTAAATGGTTATATAAAAGAAAATGTTTATGTTGAACAACCTCCTCTATTTTCTCATGAAAAATTTCCAGACCATGTCTATAAACTCAAGAAAGCTTTATACGCTTTGAAACAAGCACCCCGTGCTTGGTATGATCGTCTTAAAAGATATCTTATAGACTCTGGTTTTGACATTGGAAAGGTTGATCAAACTCTTTTTATTAAAAGAACTAGATATTTTAGTCATTCAAATATATGTTGATGATATTATTTTTGGATCTACTAATGAAAATTTATGTAAAGAATTTTCAAATATTATGACAAAAGAATTTGAAATGTCACATATGGGCAAACTATCATACTTTCTTGGTTTACAAATTAAACAATTACCAAATGGTATATTTATTAATCAAGAAAAATATTGTAATAATTTAATCAAACGTTTCAGAATGGAAAATACTTCTGCCAAACCAACTCCTATGAGTACAACTACCCATCTTGATAGAGATGAAAATGGAAAGAGCGTTGACCAAAAATTATATCGAAGTATGATTGGATCATTACTATATTTAACAGCTAGTCGTCCAGATATTATGATGAGTGTCTGTTTATGTGCTCGATTTCAAGCTAATCCAAAAGAATCTCACTTAAGAGCAGTCAAATGTATATTACGTTATCTTAGTAATACCAAGGACTTTGGTCTATTCTACCCAAAAGAGTGTCCGTTCGAGTTAGTATCATATAGTGATGCTGATTTTGGTGGATCTCGAACAAATAGAAAAAGTACTAGCGGTACGTGCCATTTTATTGGAAAATCGTTAGTATCTTGGTTTAGTAAGAAACATAACTGTGTTTCACTCTCTACTTGTGAAGCAGAATATATTTCTGCTGCATTAGCTTGTGCTCAAGTAATTTACATGCAACAGACACTTAGAGATTTTGATATAAATCTTTCAAATTCAATAATATATTGTGATAATTCAAGTGCTATTAATTTATCAAAAAATCCTGTCAATCATTCACGAACAAAACATATTGATATACGTCATCATTTTCTTCGTGATTGTATTGAAAAAGGTTTGATAAATTTAGATTTTGTCTCATCCGAAAATCAATTGGCTGATATCTTCACAAAACCACTTCTTGAAAATGTATTTATCAAATTAAGACGAGAACTCGGAATCGTCTCTTTTAAAGATTTATAGTTAATTTTTCCGAAACTTGTATTTTGTGATGATTCTGTTGGTTCTTTGCTCTCCTTATTCTTGTTTATATTTTGTTACATCTAAGATATGCATGATATTTTAACTCTCCTTTTTTTCGATGTCAAAGGGGGAGATATATTTTTGAAATATTTCCTATCGACAAGGGAAGTTTATATTAAGGGGGAGTATTTGTATTTCCTGCTTCTATATGATCATGTTGTATACTATAATTTTATATAATTGTCATCGTCAAAAAGGGGGAGAATGTTGAAACTTCGTGTTTACGGTATTTCGTAAATACGATATTTTGACTATGACAACTATACAATCATTTATATACTAACTTGTTTTTGCAGGGGTTAATCTATGACAAGATTCGACTATGTATAATTTTATATATAAGGTTGTTTCGAGTCCATGTCTAGAAGTTAAAATATGTTAAAATCTCTCCTATATGATATATACTGCATCTCATTATCATTTCATATGCATATATTTGGTTTAAAGGAAAAATCTCATTTTTATGTTACATTCAGACGTCTGAATGATCCAATCCAGACGTCTGAATCTGGAAATATGAATATTGTAGAATACAATATCTCTGCAATACGATATGCGTCGTCAAGGGCATCGGAGGGTGTACCGTACGCTAACATCCTCAAAGCTGTGGTCATCTTTTGATGCCCACTTAAACCTTGTTTTTTTGCAGCGTCCTGCTTGTAAACAAAATAATTATTATTCTGCTGAATACTTTCGAGAATTCTTAAAAACAATGGACGACTCATTCTGAATCGTCGTCTAAACATCTCTGGACCATAAGTTGGATCACGGGCAAAGTAATCTTGCATAAATGTTTTTTGAAATGCTTGCTGGTTACGGTTGATATATTTCCAACCCACAACTGAACCGCCATGTTTTCCAGAAGTTGAACCGTATGCTTCACGGTATATCTCCATCAGTTCCTCCTCCTCTTGTTGATGCGCTAACGCATACGCTTCTTCTTCAGAGTCACTATCGCATAGCAATATAGCTTTTAGTAAATTTCCAGACATTGTTTGATATTTGAGGATAGTTGTTTGATTGTTAGACTAAATTGTGATGAAAAAGTATGAGATCCATATGGTTATATATACAGGACTAATTCTTGAGTGGAGAGAAGGTGGCTCAGTGTGCAGTCAAATCACATACTGTAGCCACGTTCTTTTGCCGATCCCGATTCTCTGCTTTGTTGAGTGGAGACAAGGTGGCTCAGTGTGCGGTCAAATAACGTACTGTAGCCACGTTCATTTGCCGGTCAAGATTCTCTGCTTTGTTGAGTGGAGAGAAGGTGGCTCAATGTGCAGTCAAATCACGTACTGTAGCCACGTTCATTTGCCAGTCAAGACTCTCTGCTTTGTTGAGTGGAGACAATGTGGCTCAGTGTGCGGTCAAATCACGTACTGTAGCCACGTCCATTTGCCGGTTAAGATTCTCTGCTTTGTTGAGTGGAGACAAGATGGCTCAGTGTGCAGTCAAATCACGTACTGTAGCCACGTTCATTTGCCGGTCAAGATTCTCTGCTTTGTTGAGTGGAGAGAAGGAAAATTCATTATATAAATTCACAAATCGTTATCTGTTTAAATCATTTAAAAACTTAACATTATTCAAACTACATTGTCCAACATGACATTTAAGTCTCATGAATTGAAGTTGCTTATGCAGTACTACATACAAACCGATGAGATGTGCGACAATCAGGAGTTAATGGTAATTCATTTTTGGGACACTCTGGCTGAACTGTACAACAACGATGTGGGCTGTCAAGTCAGACGTATGGCTCAAGAGGTCAGGACTGCATACGGAAACTTTACTAGGGCAAGCACGTGTTACACAAAGATTATTAATGAGGTAATATCGGAAAATGTGTTCGAGAATACACGTTCGACTTATGACGGTCGATACAATTTAAAATACCGCACTCCGTTCATTGGCCATGATGCATACTTCGTACGCCAAAATTGGCTAGAAAGATTTGGATGGCCTTAAGATAACTGTATTGCTAGTTGGTTATGTAACGGTCGTTAATGTGTAAAGAGCTTTCTGAATTGTCTTTTCAAATAATAATGTCTGTTGTTGTTGTCAGATCAAAAAATAGTGGTAGCACATAAATTATACAGACCTTTTTGTTTGTATATGCGCTTTCTGATTTACTTATTCATCATTCATAATCATCTTCTTCCTCACTCACAACAAAAAATTCTTCATCGCAATGCCTTCTTGGCCTTCTTTTATCGATTCAGATGCAGGTTACGTGCCTACGGAAAGTCCACATACTGATGAGGATTGGCTTATCAATTATCAAGAACAACACTATGAAGATGTCCGCGGTCAGTTTCAAAATCTTGAGCAGTTGAGACTTCAGGGTGTGGTTGAACCACCATACGAACAACATGTTGTTCGTCATGCATATGAACAACCTGAGAACTAGGTTCAAGTAGTTCAACCTCCCACTGAGCAAGAAGTTGAATCGTACCCAGTTTGTTGTCAGTGCGGGTATGGAGTTGAAGTTGTAGTACGTGCGGATGGAGAAAATATTGGTCGTCGAATCCAAATATGTCAATTCTGGCCGAATGGTTGCAATTACGCGGAATGGTTGGATGATCCTTTATGTCCAAGGGGCATAACCTATGCAAACGAACTAGAACAGGAGATAAGACGTCTAAAATTTTCTTTACAGGAGTTGCAGTTTAATCGTCACGTCTAGTTTCTTCATATTTGTGTTCTATTATTACTGTGTCGTTTTTTATCAGTGTTCTATGTTCATATATCTTCAATTCTAATGTCACTAGTAGTTTTTTTATGTGTATATGTCACTAGTTGGTGCTTATAAGTATACACAAACATATAGAATTCACAGTATACACAAACATATATAATTCACAGTATACACAAACATATATAATTCACAGTCTACTCGAACATTATCATCCAAAATCCAAGAAAGTGAAATTATATAAACATAAAGAATACACAGTATACTCAGACAATGACATAAGCTATAGGAACTGCAACATATAATAAAACGTCCACTATGCATATACTAAAAGGCATACAACTAAAGGGATGCAACATCGTCGTCAACATCATCACCATCATCCCCATCACCATCATCATCATCTCCGTCATCATCATCATCATTATCCCCATCACCATCATCATCATCTCCGTCATCATCATCGTCATCCCCATCACCATCCTCCCCCTCGTCCTCATCATCCCCATCGTCCACATCTAAACCACCAGCATCATACCCACTAGGACCAGCATCACCTCCGCCTTGTGATCCGAAAGGCTCATATACAGCAAGTCTAGCTGATAGCTGATCAATCTGCGCCTCTAGCATCTGTGTATGCTGCATGTACATATCATGCATAGTGTGTGTATGTGCAAGAGTCATATCACGAAACACACCAAGTGAAACTCTGGCCTGGTCCAATCTAGCAGCATACTACATAAAGATGATATTTGAAATAGTAAGAAACTAAGCATAAAATAAAGGGAAAATGGCAATAAACAACAAACGTACCTCATACGAAGGATATAACCCGACTGAAGGCACACTAGGATAGTCGGGGTGATCTGGAAAGACTAAAGGCTGCTCAATCAAAGTACTTGTCACGTCATATGCTCTAAAAGTAGTATCAGGCTCCAACTGCATGGGAGTTTGGGAGAACTGTGATGGAATCGGGTCAAATGAAACCTGCGGTACCTGAACTCTACCGGCTGCCATGTGAGGTCCTATATGATCAAAGTTGACCCCACGAACATAATCTGGTACGATGAATCTACGGGGTGCTACTCTAGCCCAATAAGCATCGTAATCTCCATCGATAAAGAAAGTACTACTATCCACCCACCCAGTCTGTCGTAGAGCATCTAAGTACTGATCGCCAATCACCCTATGTCTACCAAACATGTCCGCACAAGATAAAGGATCATATGGTATACGACGATCACCCGTAATCTGATAAGCACACCTCTCTTCCAAATACCACATAGGCATAAATGCAGGTATATGCAAAGTAACCCTACGTCTAGATAGTGAATACGCAACCATCAAGGGATGGTCGTCCACCATAAGACCTGCATCTGCTAGATGAGTCCAATGTGAGGCCCAAGGAGTCCGAATGATGTTACCTAGACTACGCATATCAAGCTGTGACCTAGCCTCCATCAAGTCATGCCGTACACCTATGGGAACATGATGTATGTACTGTATAGTCTCCCATCGTCTCATCCTAGGGAAGTACTGCTCAGCAGCTTGATTAGCCATGTCCTGGATGCGGGGATGCATGTTTGTCGTGTACTCGTAGTACCATAACGACAAAATATACCAAAAAGCATGCATCTGCTTGACATCGCCAAGCGCAAATGAATCTAGAGCGGTATAAAGGGTGCCTAATATCGTTGTGCCCCAATCAATAGTATGTAGCTGGTCTAATCTGACAAGAGATGCTAAATAGCCTAGTCTAACCGTACCTTTTTGTTTCGAAAAAAAGGTCGAACCAAACAAGTACAGCAGAAATGCTCTAGTATCTGCATCCATCATATCGGCTCTAGCTATATAAGTGGCGATGTACTGCTGCAGGTAAGTCAACTTAACAGAACCACTAGTGACGTAGGTAACATCTATCAATGGTAGAAAAACAGTAAACAGATTCGGGGACTCGTATAAATCATCAAATGGAAAAGGTCGAAGACCATGTCGTCCAATCTCAATGTAGTGAACATGTAGAAATCAACTAGGGTGATACCAAGCTCAAAATCTGAAAAATGAAACGTATGCGTGGTGGGCCACCACCTCTCAGCTAATGTCTGAATGAGAGGTCGATCAAAGGACTGAACATGCCTAATCGACAAAAAAAGACCAAAAGGGCTAGCATGTAGCCTATCAATAATACGACCGGGAAGAGAGTCATAAAACTGGGTAATGCACTTAGCCCAACTACCCCGACAATGAATGTAATGGTCCTAAAGATAATTTTTGATAGAGTAACACTTATTTAATATGATTATGTGATGTACATATAAAAATAACCAGATATATTAATCTGCAATTTATACATGTACGGTCGTCAAAACGGTTTCGGCTCTATGCCGATAACCATCTGGAAACTCGTGTAGTACACGTAGATCGTCTGGTGAAACTTCAGGTGACGGCGGAACATGTAACAGTCCAGCTTGCTCCGCTGGATGTCTGTGAACCGTTCTTTGGACAATTTTGGGTGGACGCGGCGGCATTTCATTTAGCTTTTCTAATTTAAAAAAAAAATTAAATAAAAATAAAGAGGAAAATGCGGAGAAAAGAGAAGGGAATTGAGTTCTTGTGAAGGGGGCTAGCGCCCATTTTATGGACACCTGCTTTTCAATCGTCCATTAAATGGGATGCCCATCCTCCCCCCAGGTTCAGACTGAATATTCCGTGAACCCCCAGTGAAGTTGCCCTAAGATACCAATGCAGATCTGGTTTCAACTCATTCAGGAAAAATTCAGAACAAATTTGAAAATTCCAAAATCAAAACAAGCAATTTCAAAGTGAATACGAGCTTCGATTATAGTTAAAATTTGGTGTCATCGACTCGATCAAAACCAGAAAGAGACAGAGTGCCAGGTGATTACTTTCGACGGTGTACTTTCGCAAGTATTAGAAGTCAAATTAGAAATCAGGGCAAAAGCGGTGACTTCTTAAGTGACGAAAGGTGACGGAATTGATGGTGACGAAGAGTAAAAGTCGCTGTCGAAAGGTCAGAAGATGCTTACGAATGGTAAAAGTTGCTGTCGAAAGGTTAGAAGATGCTTACGAATGGTAAAGGCTGCTGTCGAAAGGTTAGAAGTTGCTTACGAAGGGGAAAAGCTACCGTCAAGGCTGTCTGCTGCCGTGGGATCGATTAGCTTCCGCATCAGTTGGCCTAAGATGCTTCCGCGGTTGTTTGTTTGACTTTCGCTAGTGTTATCGAAAGGTAGTGGCTTTCGCAAATGTTGTCGGAAGGAAATGCTTTCGTAAATGTTGATTAAGACACTTTCGCAAGAGTTGATTGGTGTCCCAAGTGTTAATTGCTTTCATAGAGGTACTTTTTGCCGCTGAGATTTGATACCGCAATTGTTTGTTGAGAAGCTTCCGTCAACATTGATGAAAGGGAATTTTGTGCCACAGTTGTTCAAGAGTTGCTTTTGTCAACATTGACGAAGGGAAGTACTTCTGCTACTGCTCAATTAATTGCTTCCCCAATTGTTCAAGTTGATGCATTCGACCATGTTCGAAACAACACTTGCAAAGCGGTTTTGGTTTGGATCGATGAAAGCCAGAAAGCGGCGAAACCATTTCGAGTGGTTCAATTTCATTTCTTCCAACAGTGACGAAACCAATACTAGCGAAAGCATATGAAAAGGATGTTTACAGAGCCGATGGTTTCGACTCTGTCAAAGGGAAAGGAAGTTTGCAAAGTCAATTTGGATGTTGACGAAGCCAATTCGCGGCGAAAGCATTTGCTTGGAGTGATGAAGTCATTACTAACGTAGGGAACGACTCTGTTGGCACCACTACTTACGACTACTCAGAACTGGGCCCACTGCCGCCTAATAAAATCGTCATTATACGCCTAAAACAGTTAATTTCCATCTATGGGACATTTGTGCAAATGATTTCTAAAGAATTTAATTTCAAAGGAATCTGATTTAGGGATTTGACTTCAAAAAATTTCTAGCTTATTTGCTAGCCTTAAAATCAAAAGGTTTTACTTGCTTATAGTTTCCAAGACTTTCACATATATGCCAAATTTTTAGAAGTGCATGATTTTGGGGATTTACAACATACTTGTCAGTACGAAATGGATTTTTGAAACATAACTGTGTTCAAATATATGAATTTTATTATGTGTGTATACATATTTGACTTTAAGGAAGAACAAAACTCTGTATAAAAGTAATTTTCAACATTTACAGTTTCACATATGTGTTTTTCTACGAATAGTTTCAAAGTCTTGAATGCTTTGGAGTTTTAAAGATTTTTAATTTTTTTTAACACAACAATCTAATATCCATAATAATTTGGATACATAAAGTTTCAAATATATGTAAGATTATAGATATATAAATTTTATATAGTTAAGCATTTTAATATATAACAGTTTTAAAATCTATATCTTATAAATTGAGATATATAATTTCATATATGCACATATTGCGTGTAAATAGTTTCGAATACACCATTACTTTTAAAATGTACAGGGTTTCAAATGCGATTAACTTCGAACAGAGTATCATCAAAATTCCAAATGTATATGATTTCATATATGACTTTGAAAGTATCAAGTTTTACATGCAACTGTTTTGTGCTTAAGTTTTGAATATATAAACCATTGGGGTTTCAAGTATTGCATCTTGTGAGAACAATTTCATATATTCCAAAGTTTTAAACATGTACACGTAAGTTTCCAGTATATAGATTTTTAAGTAAAATTAGTTTAAAAGGAAATTCTGTATGAGAGTTCAAACATACATAATTTTTGGATATAGAAGACTATAAAGGTTCAAATACATACGATTTTAATCTTGACATGAGCGGATTTTTGGGTATCCCTATTTTCAGGAAAGGTGTTGTTAAAATTGAATTCCTTAAAATTTTATGTATGAATGACATTTTCGAGCATATGAAGTTTTGAATATAAGTATAGATTTTTAAATATGAATATTTTATGTAATTGAGGTTTTGAAAACAATTTCCATGCAGACTTTCGGTATATTCATTTTCAAACATGAATATCATATGATGGAATTTTTTGAGTAGGCATTGAACTTATAATAGAGTTCAGATCTTTATAGCTTTGAATGTAAATGAATACTTTGTAACATAATAGTCTTAAGTATATCAGATTTTGAGTATGGAACTTAGTATGCATATGAGTTTGGTGTCAGGTTTCCTTGGTATTGGTCTTGAAGTCTCAAATATGTGAGTGTGAAAGGATTACTACATACCTAAATTTGTATCATCTAATTTCAGACTTATATTGTATTTTCAAGTGCACAAGCTTCTAAGTGGGTATAATATATTATGTACCAAACCCTTGTGCATACCAAATTTGAGCATATAAAACTTGCTCTATGGATTTAAATCTATGATATGATTTTATATATCTTAATTTTGAACAATGGGTGTAGTGATTTTTAAATACACTTAATTTGTATGTATGAGTGGTCTTTGAACAGAACAAGTTTTTCATCTGTTAAAGCAAGTGCAGTTTTATAAGACTTTGGATATTTTAGTTTTGTATTAAGCTAAAAATATGAACTGTTTTATATGGCTTCATGTATAACAATTCAATATATTCCAGAGTCCTATTTGAAAATAACCTTGAATATGTATATATAATTTTTGAGTGTTTATTAAGCTTGTTGAGAAAATCGTATATGTTCAGTTGGTTTTAAGTATATGTTTGATAAATTTCATACAGGACTATATGAAAATAGCTCTAAGTGTATGTTAAGTTTTAAGTAATATACTTAATTTTGTTTTGTGTCAATAAGCAAAGAATATAGTTCCGTGCATTTTCATTCTTGATTGTATCAAGTTTTTGCGTAAAATAAAGTATCTTATGGATGTGCATATAAGTTTGTTTTGAATACGTTTAGCCTAATTATAAGTTAGCTTTGAAATCTATGAAAAGTAGTTCTGCCTTTTGAATGGATCTTAAACTTGTAAGTTATAAATTGTATAATCTTAAATAGGCCGAGCCTTCAGATTTATATGTGAGGAATTTGAAGAAATTGGTGAATGCATAGAATGTTTATGTAAGAGCTTTCAAAAATAAGCACAGGTTCGCATGAGAGTATTTTTGAACAAAAGCTTATTCTTATATATGTATGTATGTGAGGAATTTGAAGAAATTGGTTAATGCATAGAATTTTTAGGTAAGAGCTTTCAAAAATAAGAACAGGTTCGCATGAGAGTATTTTTGAACACAAGCTTTTATATATATATGTATATGTATATGTGTCTATATATATATGTGTGTATGTATATATGTATAGGTCTCTTGAAGACACCAAGTTTTAAGCATAAATATGTTTGATCTCAGATGAAATTAATTCAAATATGCATAAAACCAAATTGACATGCACCATTGTACAAGTGGTTAAGTGATTTGGCTTTGGTGCGAGAGGTCACAAGTTCGAAATTTGCGTAGCGTGATTCGAACGTTTATTGACATGTGATATGTTGTTCCAGTGACATGTTGTATATAAAGTAACATTTTCAAATTTTTTTTTGAAATTGTCAACTATATGAAATTTTACAATAGATTGCTTTTTATACGTATCAGTTTTCCAAATATATAATTTTTGTATACATGATTTCAAATGAATACGTGGACTTTTGGAAGTAATGCATGAATTCAGATAAAGCTCAAGCAAAGTGCAGATTACGTACATGATTGAGTTTCAAGCGGACACCAATTTTCAAAGGAGGGATATGAACAAGATTTGAGGCTCAAGGATTTTAGGGCAAATCAAACAATACTTGATAGCATCGATAAGATAAAATGGGTTAATACTGCAAGCAATAGATAACTTCAACTACGTCAAATAATGACAGAAAATGTCGGCTACTCCAAGAAATTCAACAATTTCATGGATATTCAATTTCTTGTATATAAATCTATATAATATACGTTCATATATTAAAACCTTTATAACCCAAATTTTCTGATATCAGAATATTTCTTGATCTGAAAAGCTCTAATTCTTCATATAATAAGTGTACTCTTTTAAAAAGATTGTTTTACCAAAAGGGATTCTCATAGAAGAGTATGTTCTTATTAATGGAACCTATCAGTTGATGAATAAGACTTTTCAGGCTCATAAACAAGATGTTTCTTTTCGTTAAGCGAGACCTGATGAACTATAATTTTATGTCTTGCAAAAGCATGGTGATACACACCCATATCAATTTCAACAAGTAGTCTTACTCAAATAATTTTACTATATCTATCTTTGAGAAAAACACTCCTTGAAAATTAAGAGAATTATACTGATATTTCCATATGACTATCTATTTCGAAAAGGAATTTACAAAATCTCTAAAAATATAAACTATTGAAAACTATGTTTTTTCAAACATTTTTTACCGAGGTCCATTTGCACTGTTATCACTTCAATCAGAAGAGTCTGCTTTCGATTGAAGGACTATTGATTCAAGAATCATGACCGTTAAGCCCCCTATTTAAAGACCAGATTTCTCTTATGAGGATTTAAGCACTATATAGGCCTATTCTAAACTTCAAACATCGGATACAAAGTCTTTTATCCAAAACATAATGGTGTACTAAACCACCTTCAAAGAATTCATCAAGAGCAATGATTGCGGGCATCCAAAGAAGACAAGCAAATCAAGTAGATAATTGGTTTAAAGAGGACAATAAATTTTGGGAAGAAGTTACCGCTGACTCAAACAAAGAAAGATTTGAGAAGGAATTGTTATGAATCTCCCTAGTTAGTAAGAGCAAAGGATAAGGAGTCACTAACCAGAAGATCGATATACTGAGATAAAACAAGGAAGCAACCCAAGAACTCAAAGAAAAACCATAATCCTCAAGCCATAAGGTCTAGTTTAAATCTGCACGGATCATCGAAAAAAAATGATGTGGGGGCTACTTATCAAAAGATATCTCGGGGCATAACTACATCATA
Source organism: Allium fistulosum (assembly GCA_030737815.1). Taxonomy (NCBI): domain Eukaryota; kingdom Viridiplantae; phylum Streptophyta; class Magnoliopsida; order Asparagales; family Amaryllidaceae; genus Allium; species Allium fistulosum. The sequence continues at coordinate 573,475,472 of CM060906.1, forward strand.
GCTTGATCCAGATTCTAAAACATTCGTAACTTCAATATGAAGCACCTAGGATAATTATAAAGCGTCAACTACCAATGAAATCCCAAAGATCGGTGAGGAAAATTACCCTCCAAAAGGCATGGGAACACTAAAAGAAAAACTTTCAAATTCTACTAAAAGGCGCATTGGCCAAGAACTACTATTCATACTTTGGAAATGTCAAGCCACTACAAGATAACTTTCCATGCATAATAAGCAATGCTTTCGTCAAAGATAAGATATCAAAATGGTCATGTAAGAATCCAAGTATTAATAAGAGATATTGAGAAGATAATAAGATATGCCAAAAGAGACACAAAACGTTTGTAACCATGTTTCCAACATTGGATGAATAAAGTGCCTTGTTTCTATAGAAATCTACATGGTTGGGAGTAAAATTATCCTAAAAACTTGGAAATTACCTTAAACGATCATAAGCCTTTGTCCGCGCCAAGATGGCCAGGTCAAAGTGCCTCCAGGAGGGAGGTCAGAGTAATCCTTTATGCACACCACACTATGGCCTGGTTAAAGTATCTGCAATCCCTTGATCGTGCCATGCTATGGCCAGATCAAGGCACCCCCTGGAAGGGGAACGGAGTAAGCCCTTGAATGCACCACGCTATGGTCAGGTCAAGGCATCGACCAGCCTTCAGTCCCCTCTATAAGGCTTAGCAGGAGAACCTCCTGGAGGGAGGACGAAGTAAGCCCTTGATCCCGCCACGCTATGACCTGGTCAAGGCACCGAACAAGCCTTTAGTCCCACCTATAAGGCCTGGATGAAGCACCTCTTGGAGGGTGGCATGGTAAGTCCTTGGCCCTACTTGTGGATAAGCTAACCAAGTGCACCAGACAACAACGGACTAAGACGTCCAAGCCCGAGGAGTGGCACACAAAGCATTAACAATATACGAAGCCTAAAGGATGGCGCATATCGAAAGAATCAGATACCTAGAAATAGAAAGGTAACACAAAGCAAAAAATTCGAACAGTCAAAGTCAAAGAGTGGTACAGAACAAAAGACTCAGATGTGAATTTATGAACTTCCATTATTCAAATAATGTTTTCCAAACTTCCTTCTTATTACCAGGAACAGATTTCTAGTCTTTTATTATTTTCGGATGATACTTCCCGGACTACTTTCATTACTAGATACGAATTTATGGCCTTTAGTTAATTTTCAGAAGATGATCTAGACTTCACTCATTAATACCCGAATCTGGGTTTCGGGTCTTCTGTTATTGATTTCAAGTCTTCTATTATGGACTTATAGTCTTCTACCAATTTCCAAATGATAATTTCTAGATCCCTCTTACTAATACTTGAATATGAGTCTCAAGTCTTCTACTAATAATTTTTGGACTCCTATTATTTATCCCCAAATAAGGATTCCTGATCTTCTATGACTTATTTCTAGATGATGATTTCTGCACTTTATTATTATCAGACGATTGTTCTTGGTCTTCTATCAATCATCTCCAGAAGATGGCATCTAAACTTCTATTATTATTATTTCTAGAAGAGGATTTCTAAACTTCTATTATTAATGCCAGATTTGGATTTCTAGTCCTCTATTATTAATTCCATAATAAGATTTCTGGTCTTCTATAAAAATAGTTAGAGTCGAATTTCTGGTCTTATCTCATTATTACCAAAGTTGGATCTCGGGACTTCAATTTTTGTCAGACAAGAATTTCCGGTCTTCAATTATCCCAACTGTGGATTTCTCATCACTTATTATTTTCAGATGACGATCTATTAATTTCCATTATTCCCAGATTTCGATTTCTGGGGTTCTATTATCAGGAATTCTAATACTATCTCCAATAATATTATGAACAAACTATTGAATATATTTTTACATAGATTTCAAATTAATGAAAAGAAACGTTATCTATTTTGTTTGCAGGAAAATAAGATTGATAAGGAAAATCATTAAGGATAAAACAATGCAAAAGAGAATTCTTGGATTTTTGACCTAAAGAACAAAAGCATCTTTCATACAAGGAGGCTAAATGTTAACCATAAACCCATTTGAGAATAATGGTATGAAGGAAGGCTTCCGAAGGCGTTGAAAGCAGGTTTCACATGCGTTAAAGGAAGAAGGCTTCCGAAGGCGTCGAAAGCTGGTTCTGCACGAGTTAAGGGGAGAAGGCTTCCAAAATCATTAAAAAGTGCCTTCAAAAGCTTTAATATGGTTTCGAAAGCATTGAAATGTGGTTCTGAAGGCTTCAGCATGGTTCCGCAAGAATCGATAGGTACTTCCACAAACATTGTTTCCTTCCACAAGTGTCAAGGGAGTTGCTTCTGACAGTATTGAAGGAGTTGCTTCCGAAAGAAACATAAGAGATGCTTACGAAGGCATCGAAAGAAGGGTTCCACATCCATTGGTTTAACTCCTTCTGCAACCATTGATTGTGATGGTGCCGCATCCATTAATCAGGGAATCCGCAAGTGTTAATTTGGTTCTTTCCGCAAGCATTGTAATAGCTTCCTACAAGGTCGAAGTGGCTTCTGTAGGCATCCAACAATCCATCTTGCCACTAATATTTAGGTCAATAGACAACGTCAATATGGAGAGATGTTGAAAGAAAACACCTTCAACATCCACGAAGGCATTAACGACTGTAGAAGCATCAACATTAATAAAAACATAGGATATAACCTCTCTAAAGTAGTCGAAACCATCACCATATCTCCTTAATAACGCATAATATCAAATTTTTGAAGAATATGGACTAAAAGCTCATTAAACCCCACTAAATAAGGTCATATCCAATGATTCTTGAAGCTGCACCACTTCCATGCTATAAGGCGTTGAAGTTCATGCAAAGAAAGAAAAGATTGGAATCATCAACAAAGTAAATTCAAGAGGAATTAGTTCATTTTCCTTCATAAAACTTCCAAAGCCTTGACATTCCTTTATAATCTATACGGTGCTATTAGTCCCACATCGCGGGATGGAGCGAGCATGTCGCCATCTTATCTCTATAAATATGAGTGTACCTCCTCATAAAATGGGGACTTGAATTTTTTTTCTCTCTCTCTCTCTCTCATATAGCTCCTCTTGTAATTGAATCAAAATATGAATAAAGAGGATGACTTGAGCATATTTAAATTTCATTTACTTTGTTCTTTTACATTTATGAATTTAAATACAAATGATTTGGTGACTTATTTTAAATCTCAAGGGAAGTTATGAAACTTCTACAAATAAGCCATGTTGCACACTCATTTAGGATGTTAACAATTTTTATCGTTAACAAACATATTAAGATTCATTTTGTAGATCCTTATGATAGAGATGGTTTCTTCAAGATCTTGCATGTTCCCCTGAGCCTTCTTAGATTTTATCAACAACTCATCTGCGTATACCTCCATGTTCTTCCCAATATTCTATATTTTGTTAACTAGACGTTGATACATTGCACCTACGTTCTTGAGTCCAAATGTAATGATTTTGTAGCAATACAACCCCTTCTCTATTATTAAGCTTCTATGCTCTTTATTAGGCTCGAAGATCGTGATCTTGTTATAGCTTGAATAAGAATCCATGAATTTAAGTAGCCTACTCCATTGGTAGTGTCCACTAACTAATATATTCTAAGTAGGAAAGAATTGTCCTTTGGGTAGGCTTTGCTCAGGTTGGTGAAATTTGCGCATGTTCTTCACTTCCCTTTGGGTTTTGTGACTAGCTCTGGGTTCGTAATCCATTTTGTTTAGTATACCCCTCTAATGAAACTTCCTTTAATTTTTTAACTTCTTTGTATAAAGCATCATATCACTCCTAATCTTGGGTCATCTCTTTTACCGGACGGGCAAGCTTCCAAATCAACAACAAGCGCATAATAAATCACCGAGGGGTCAGTTCCCCCCATGTCCACATGAGTCCATGCATATACATCCACCAAGCACTTTAGAAAACCGATCAACTCTTTATGCAGTTCCTTCCTTGGGTATTTTTCCTATCTTTACGGTTTTTATAGGATCATTAGGGTCTAACTACATATCTTCTGAGTGTCTACCGGCTTAAGTTCCTTTGTGTCTGCACTAAATCTTTGGACTACTTTATTTTATTCTAGTTTAGATGTTGCATTTGAGCAAGTTGCTTAGGACATAAAATGAAGCACATTCATTCATTCTGATCATATAGCAGTATCCTCTCTTTTGATATTTTACCTTTCGTATCACTATAGCCTTTTGGTGGCTTATTTCAACAACAGGGTTGTGACCATGGGATTTTTCCACTCCTATCCTTGTTCTAGTTCTTTATCAACATTATAATTTGTACTTTTTATTTTATTATTTGAACATCAGTGTAAGTGAAGGTAACTTTGTTATCATAGTTTATGGTTACATAATACGACTCTCTAGCGAACACTTGTTCTCCCCTAATACACCTAATCCCTTGATTGAAATGGAATCATTAAGTCCATTTGTGAGTTATTGGCTCACATTTCTATAATCTTGATCCTACCTAGGAATGCAATGCAGGGATCCAATTAGTCAATGATAAGGAAAGTAGCATAAGAAGGATGTGTATAGTGGATCTCTTCCCATTGTTACCATCAGCCTGGTTGCTTTGTATGGAACAGTTGTTGTGTTGTTAAAACCATAGGTTGGATCTAAATTTGAAATATAGCTTTCTTTGGTAAGTTTGTTTGATCAAAAGAAGACTTGAATATCATGTTGATAGATGCTCCAAGGTCAACTACTATCTTCTTTACTGTACGATTTGAAATGTAGAGCTCTATAATCAATGGATTCTGATGTTGGAAGACCACTCCATATGAGCCTTCTACGGTGAACATCGGGTCCTAACCAAGCATTTTCAGGGGCTTTTGGACTGGTTTATTAATGTTCTAATCTTCTTGATTCTTTCCCTTTGTTTCATCAGCATACCTTTCCATGGCTTATTGCTGGTTCAATCAAGTTTATCCACCATGAATATACTCGATTGTCACATTAAGATTTCTAACCATGTTACCATGTGGGTATGAAGGGGTAGCGATAGCAACTCTTGGACTGCTCCCATTCCCTGATCAAATTGTCCTAGATAACCCTTTAGGATTATGCATTCAATATCATTCTTAAGAAGTCTACACTCATCCGCATCATGCAAAATTTCCATATGGAAGCTATAATTCTTGCCCTCATTTAGCTTCTCATCATTTTTACCCTTGCCTAAGTAGTTGCATACAAAATCCTTCTCTGTAACTTCAAAGACATGTCATGTGTCGTGGACTAATCGGGTATGTGATATGTTGTTAAATCCATAAGGTGGTTTGTTTGGATGGTTAAAGTTTTCTACTCCTCGTCTGTGTAATTAAAGCTTCGTTAAAACCCTGAAAAATACCCGCTATAGCGCATAACACTCTTCAACCGCTGTGCTTTTTCAATATAGCATTATTAAATAGTACATCAGCTTTAAGCCCCGCTATTTTTCGCTATGCCCGTTGAATTAAGGCTTTTTAGCACCCGCTATAGCAACATTAGTATAAAAAGGTTGTGTAATGACCCTAAAATAAAATAAAAATAAAAAAATACATTTATATTAAGAAATTCTGAAATTTATAAAATATATATATATATATGATGCATTAAAACAGAAAAGAAAAATTAGCAATAAATAAAATTGCATGGGAGCTTCTGTTTGATAAAATGCAAGGAGTTAAGGTGATTAAAAGAAAATTGGAACTCAAAATAAATATAGCTCTATGTCCAAAGAATTATATAAATACATACATCTAATATATATGGGGTGTTTTCTGTTCTATTTAAAGATAGAATAAAATGAAGTTTAATAAAAAGGTTTATATGTCTTATATTTGTGCTAGAAATAATTAGCATAATATATGTAATTTTTTTTAGATATAGGAGGAGTTACTGTTTTGACAAAAAGGCAGATATATATATATATATATATATATATATATATACACACACACACATACAGGATCAAATAAAATTTTCCATATCTTATATTTATTTCAAGCAAATAACATAGGTGAATGATTTTACTTTACATGATTAGGTATGATAGTATGCATGATTGAATGGAGATGATAGATAGGTAGAAAATACAAAGGAGATTTTCAGATTCCTTAAACTTATAAAAAATAATAATAAACCAAGGGTCACATGCTTATGGCATGAGTAGAATAGAGTCATGAAAATAGTATGGAGTGTTTAAAAAATGCTTGATTCCCAAAATAACTAATTAAGGTAACCAACAATGTACATTTCCAGTTAAGGACCACACAGGGAAATGACTTGTGCATAAACATCTAAGGGTATCAAGGAAATTACCCATATTTCTTAAACCCTAGAATGGTTTTATAAATAACTGCACATAACCATATCCACCATTCTCTCGGGATCAAAATAAAATAAAAATAGGAAAAAAAAACATTAGCTTGAGACTTTGAAGGATTTGATGTTCAAGGGATTAAGGCAGTAAAAGGAGAACATTATGTGAGTATTTATCCTTTGTATGCAATGGCATTAAGTCCTCTTGCAGGCAGCCTAAAATATTATAAGTCATTTAAATCTCTGAAATGATTTGTTATGGGTGATATGGATGTTTGTTTGTGCATTCTTGTTTGGAGTTTTAATCTGTATGTGGGCTTTTAGAGTTAAAATGGTTTGAGCATTTTTGTTCTATCTTATCATCATTAAATATGGATATAGATTATTTAGGGAATAGGCAGCAAGACAGTGATCTAGCTCATGTTTATTTCTTGGATAATGAAGCATGAAACTAAATGTTCATATCATAAGTTGGAGGAGAAATTCTGGGTAGTAGGACAATGATGCTTAAACTATTCTTAGGAAAGAAATTTATTATAAGCAAACTGGGGTATTTTCTGTAATAAGGAAAATAAATAGGGGAACATGGGGTTGAACCAGAAAGTATTAAAGAAGATAGCCTTTTTGAAACATGAATGAACTATGAGTTTTTATGATTGAATTCATAAGTAGGAGCTTAATAAAACAAGCTGAAACTAGAGGGGGATTTATCAAAGAAGAACTAAACTGGTCATTTGGGAGTTAGTCAATGATCTGCTTGCTTCAGGTGGGAGCAAGTATATGCATGGTGCAACTGCACCTTGAGGCCTTTGTGTGATGGAATAAATTAAATAACCTGGGAGTTTCCTTCACAATGCATACATGGTGTTCATTAGACAAGGAGTTAAAGACCATAAAATAAATGGGGACTGGGGTTTAAAAATCTGGATTATAAATATCCAGATATGGTGTTAAATTAATCAAGATAAATATTGTGCATTGATTAATTGCTGGGTGAAATTGGGAGAATAAAACCTGAGTTTACTTATCTAGAAATGGAGAAAATGAATCAAGAATTGTACATATATTTATTTTAACTGTTTGCTGTGTATTGTTTAAATAAATGAATGTGTCTTTGTATCACTTGGTATGGACCAAAACATGCTAAGTATAAAAATCTGTTAAACTAGGAAGGCACTGCAAGATTACCAAAAAAAAGTATGAATATGTATACAAATTTGATAAATGCTCATACCAGTGAAAACTGACCCTTTTGGTTGCCCTTGCAATCATCTGGGTGTCTCATTGAAATTGGGCAGCTCAGTGATTTGCTTGCAGGAAGTTGAAGTTGGCTTGATGGATGAAGATGGCAATTAGCTGCTAGTATAAATAAAAGAAACCAGTTTTAAAAATTTGTAGTTGCTTTGTAATGAATTTATTAGTCAAATTTTATGATGTAGCTGAAGTTTCTTGTAAGGAGATTACTAAGTATTTGGATTAAAAATATGTACTAAAGTCAACCTGCTATGAAAGACTATTGATGATGTTTGGTTAATTGCTGATTTCATGAATGTCTAATTTGAAAAAAAAATATAATAAGGGATAGACATATCATATAAATATGATATGTGCATGTGATGATCTCTGATTTTTATTGCCTTAATTTATATTTTGACTTATGGAAATTAAAGAGCTAAGGGGGTTGATTTTAGGAATGAACTCTTAAGATTTGAGTAGGGGTATTCAAAAGAAATGAATTTGTGCATGGCAGGTAAGTGATACAGGCATGTGCATGAATTCTGGAGATTTACATGTATTTGTGTATTTAAATTTCAAATAAAACTATGAGAGAAGTAAACCTGGAAGATACTGTATTTTGAATAATTGATTGAATACATATAAGGATGCATTTCCAGAAAACTTAAACTAGGCATAAACATGCTTGGGATTAGGAGTAGGACTTTGTAGAAGTTTTCTAATATGAGGGATATGGGTTTGCAAGTGGTAAAAGAGGGACTATGGCCGGCCTAGATGGCCATGGGTCAAACTCTTGGAGCCTGGAACCACTTCATCTCAATTAATGAAGTGTAAGTGCTTCCGGGACAAAACAAAAGAAAACACCAAGCAGCCCTCAAATAACACCAAGCATATCCAATAAAACACCAAGTATGTAAGTCTGCACCATGTTAAACTTAAAAATGCTAAAAGTCCTCAACTATTCAACCTGAAATGATAAATGGAAATTAGTTCCAATATCCATGCCTGCAAGTATAATTTTTGTGGTAAGTTCATACAAGTACTTGATAACTACCTTAAGGTCAATTAAATACCATTTCAGTATTAATAAAATTATTTAGGCAGAAAGCCTAGAAAGCTTAAGAAAAGTGCACTGTGCATTGCAATATTAAAAAAAATCTCTATCTCTGGAAGAAGAACAATATAAATTTAGAGAAAATTAGAAGGTTATGTTGTCAACATATATGATAATTTGGTTTCCTGTTTGATTCAAACTCTCTTTGCAAACTTGCTAGCTCTGAATGGCAAAGGGAAACAATTATGTATCTTCAAATATATTATTGTCTTAATTGGTTTATGCACTAATATGATTATATTAGTAAATCCAGGGTCTTGGGAAGAATATTTGGAAATTGTATAAATATTCAAATATAAAAGAAATGGGGTTTAGTGGTGAATTCCTTTTGAATGTTTAGGCAAAAAAAAAATCTATGTGTTTTAAAGTGAGGGACACCACAGTTGGTATCAGAGCTATGTTTTAAATAACATAGTAAATGTTGTTGTATGCATATGGATGTTTGAATGCATTGTTTGAATTATTGGTGTTGAATGCTTTTTTTTTATGTCTAAAAATAATAATAATAATATGTGAGTGCATGTGATACATGCACAGTGTGCACAAAAATAAAAAATGAACAAAGTAAAGACACCAAGAATGAAGGGGAATGATGGGGGTAAATAAACTAACATAGAAATCATATTTATAGCAATATGGTAGGGCCAAGACATCACACAGGTGCAGGACCATCACGTGAGCCACCTGTGATAAACATGGAGGATTTCGTGAGAGCTTTGAGAGATGGAATAGCACCAAGGCATGACAACCCTCATGAGGAGCTCTCCAAACTGCTTAAGACATGCACCAATTTGGGAGGAAAGGATTTTGAAGGCACTGAAGGAGCCATGGGTGTTCAAACTTGGATAAGGACTATGGAAAGGGTCTTTGCAGATATGCAAGTCAATGACCAAAGGAAGAGACAGATAGCTTCAAGGAGATTGAAGGGGGTTGCACTGGATTGGTGGGAAGTTGTGATAGCAGGAAGGACAGAGAATGACATCACTTGGGATGAATTTAAGACCATGCTTGAGGCAAGGTTTGTCCCAGCATCTGCTAAAGCCACACTGCTAGAAGACTTTATTAGATTAAGGCAAGGAAGCATGAGTGTGAATGAGTACACTCAGAAATTTGAAGGATTGTCTAAGTATGGAATGGTGTTGATAGGGAATGAAGAAGCAAAGAATGCAAGGTACATTCAAGGCTTGAACTCCAGTCTGTCAAGGGAAATGTTGCCATATAAGGACAAAACCTTTGATCAAGTAATTGATCTAACTCTCTCCTTTGAGCAACATGATGCCACCAGAGAGAAATTCAGGAACATGAAGTTCAACAAGAAGAAGGGAGGACAGAACAAAGTACAACCTTATGACAAGAACAAGGCAAACAAAGGAGTTAAGAAGGGGGAAGGAGCAGTAGCACCTGAAAGCAAGAAACTCACTCATTGTTTTAATTGTGGAAAAGCTGGACATTATAGTAACTAATGCCCTGACCCTAGAATACCTAGAGGAGGCTGCTATAATTGTGGAAAGATGGGTCATCTAAAGAAGGATTGCCCAGAGAGTAATAAAAGAACAGCAAGGATAGGAGCTTGGGCAGCCAATAACACTGGGAATGTTGGGCAACTTGAAGGTATAATTTTTATTCATACCCAACCAATATCAGTAATATATGACACTGGTGCCTCACATTCACTAATATCTCTGGAAATTACAAAGAAATTAGCACTTGCATGTGTTTCTATTGATCAGCCCTTAATTGTACACAGTCCCATAGGGAGTCATTGTATGTTAGGGAATGAAGTGTATGGGTCTGAAATTAATTATAGGGGGTTATGAATTTAATTCAGATCTATATACTTTAAATTATCCTGGTATTGGAGTAATTTTGGGGATGGATTGGTTAATTGAAAACAAAGCAATTTTAAATTTAGAAAATCTTACTATTTCTTTGGAGACAAATGAAGGCAAAAGAATTACCATCTTAAGTGAAATAGCAAAGAATACATGTTTTAATAAAATCTGGAGTATTAATGAAGTCCAAAAGGAATTAAAAATAGAGGAAATCCCAGTAGTCAATGGATATATAGATGTGTTTGGAGAAGTGAAGGGAATTCCTCAAAACAGACCAGTTGAATTTAAAATAAAATTAATGCCAGGGACTAACCCAATCATTAAGAAGCCTTATAGAATGGGTCCAAAAGAGTTAGTAGAATTAAAACACCAACTAGAAGAGTTAGAAGAGAAGGGGTTCATAAGATCAAGCAGTTCTAGTTGGGGTTCCCCAGTGCTTTTTGTTAAGAAGCATGATGGAACAATGAGGATGTGTGTGAATTATAGGGATTTAAATAAGGCGACCATCAAGAATAAGTACCCACTGCCTAGAATAGATGATCTATTTGACCAATTGCATGAAGCTAAAATATTTTCAAGGCTAGACTTAGCCTCTGGATTTCACCAAATGAAAGTTGCAGAGGAAAGCATTGAGTACACAGCCTTTAACACAAGATATGGCCTTTATGAATTTCTAGTAATGCCATTTGGTTTAACCAATGCTCCCTCCTATTTTGTAGACTTGATGAATAGAATTTTCAGAGACTTTTTGGATAAATTTGTTTTGGTATTTATAGATGACATATTAATTTATTCAAAGTCAGAAAATGATCATGCTATGCATCTACATTTAGTATTATCCAGACTTAGAGAACATGAATTAAAAGCCAAGTATTTAAAGTGTATATTTTGGCAGCATGAAGTGAAATTCTTAGGACACATAGTGTCACAGCAGGGAGTAAGTGTAGATCCAAGCAAGGTCATTGCAGTTCAATCATGGAGTAGACCCAAGACAGTGACTGAGGTGAGATCATTCTTAGGTTTGGCAGGGTACTATAGGAGATTCATCAAGGATTTTTCAAGAATAGCCGCACCAATGACCAAACTAATCAAGAAGAACCAACCATATGTGTGGACTGAGCAGTGTGATCAAGCCTTTGAAAAATTGAAACAAGCATTGGTGGAGGCTCATGTCTTGCAAATCCCAGAGGTAAATGAAGGAATGGTTGTATACACTGATGCTAGTGGATCTGGGTTAGGTGCAGTGCTCATGCAACATGGCAAGGTGGTGGCATATGCATCAAGGCAGCTTAAACCCAATGAGACCAAATATGCAACTCATGATTTAGAACTAGCTGCAATAGTGTTTGCATTAAAACTATGGAGGCATTATTTGCTTGGGGCAAAATTTGAATTATTCACAGATCATCAAGCATTGAAATATTTATTTTCTCAAAAAGATTTAAATATGAGGCAAGCAAGGTGGTTGGAGTTTCTAGCTGCATATGATTTAGATATTTTGTACACTACTGGAAAAGCTAATAGAGTGGCAGATGCTTTGAGCAGAAATCATATTAGATTAGCCAGTTTGATGATTGATGAATTTAAAAACCTTGCAGTGCTTGGGGAGGCAGATATATACAGCAAGGATGAAGTGAATTTTAAAGAACATGGTGATATGGTGGAGTATGGTACACTGGGAATAATCACAGTGAAGTCTAATCTGGTGGAGAAAATTGGTGGCATGCAAGATCAAGATCAAAGTCTAAAGGAGAAGAAATGTTATTAAATAACATTGAGTCAGAGAATTTTAAAATAGATTCCAAGGGTTATTTGAGGAAAAATGATAAGCTTTGTGTACCAGACTTTGCGGAATTAAAGGAAGAAATCATGAATGAGCATCACAAAACCAAGTACACCATACACCCTGGTGGTACCAAAATGTATCATGATTTGAAAAGGAGCTACTGGTGGCCAGGAATGAAACAAGCAGTGGCAAAATATGTGGCAAAGTGTTTAACCTGTCAGCAAGTCAAGGCAGACTATCAAAAGCCTTCTGGCATGTTGCAACCTTTGGAGGTACCTCAGTGGAAATGGGAAAGTATTTCCATGGATTTCGTGGATGGTTTGCCTAGAACTAAGAAAAGTAATAACAGCATATGGGTAATTGTTGATAGACTCACCAAGTCTGCTCACTTTGTCCCTGTCAGGTCAGATAGAAATGCACATAGGCTTGCACAATTATTTATTAAGGAAGTGGTGAGATTTCATGGCATACCAAAGACCATTGTAAGTGATAGAGACACTTTGTTCACCTCAAGATTTTGGGAGAGCTTCCAAGAAGCAATGGGAACACAAATTTGTTTAAGCACTGCCTACCATCCTCAAAGTGATGGGCAAATAGAGATAGTGAATAAAATATTGGAAGATTTACTTAGAGCATGTGTGCTTGATTTTGGGGGTAATTGGGAGGATCATATCCACTTGGCAGAATTCACTTACAATAATAGCTATCAATCAACAATAGGAATGGCTCCCTTTGAAGCCTTGTATGGGAGACCCTGCATGTCTCCTGCCTGTTGGTTGGAAGCAGGAGAGGGTGTAATATTGGGGCCAGATCATGTTAAAGAAACTTCCAACATGATTGAATTAGTTAGGCATAGAATGAAGGCAGCACAATCAAGACAAAAGTCTTATGCAGATAGAAAGAGAAAGCCAATGGAGTTTGAAGTAGGAGAGCATGTTTTTCTGAAGGTATCACCAATGAAGAAGGTGTTCAGGTTTGGGAAATCTGGTAAGCTCTCACCAAGATTTGTAGGACCATATGAAGTCATACAGAGAATTGGTACCATGGCCTATAAGCTTAAATTACCAGAAGAATTGAGTGGTGTACATCCAGTATTTCATGTTTCTCAATTGAGAAAGTGGATACATGATGAAGGAGCAATCTTAGAGTCACCTACTCAAATTCAAATTGATAAAAACTTGGTCTATGAAAATGAGCCAGTGGGGATTGTTGCTAAGGAAGAAAAGAGGCTGAGAAACAAGGTGATTAAACTGGTAAAAATTCAATGGAGCTTGGATCCCAATGATTGTACATGGGAGGTTGAAGACAAAATGAGGGCTAAATACCCCAATTTGTTTCCTGATGGAGAGGTATGTTTTAAGTAGCTTTATGAAAGCTTTCTGAATAATTTTATATATACTGCTTACTATCATAAAAGTGTGAGTATGGAGTTAAACAGACTATGGATTAGTGCTTTTATTTGAAGAATTAGAAAGAAATTATGGGGACATAATTCCTTTAAGGGGGAGGGTATGTAATGACCCTAAAATAAAAAAAAATACATTTATATTAAGAAATTCTGAAATTTATAATATATATATATATATATATGATGCATTAAAACAGAAAAGAAAAATTGGCAATAAATAAAATTGCATGGGAGCTTCTGTTTGATAAAATGCAAGGAGTTAAGGTGATTAAAAGAAAATTGGAACTCAAAATAAATATAGCTCTATGTCCAAAGAATTATATAAATACATACATCTAATATATATGGGGTGTTTTCTGTTCTATTTAAAGATAGAATAAAATGAAGTTTAATAAAAAGGTTTATATGTCTTATATTTGTGCTAGAAATAATTAGCATAATATATGTGATTTTTTTTAGATATAGGAGGAGTTACTGTTTTGACAAAAAGGCAGAGATATATATATATATATACATACATACATGATCAAATAAAAATTTCCATATCTTATATTTATTTCAAGCAAATAACATGGGTGAATGATTTTACTTTACATGATTAGGTATGATAGTATGCATGATTGAATGGAGATGATAGATAGGTAGAAAATACAAAGGAGATTTTCAGATTCCTTAAACTTATAAAAAATAAAATAAAACAAGGGTCACATGCTTATGGCATGAGTAGAATAGAGTCATGAAAATAGTATGGAGTGTTTAAAAAATGCTTGATTCCCGAAATAACTAATTAAGGTAACCAACAATGTACATTTCCAGTTAAGGACCACACAGGGAAATGACTTGTGCATAAACATCTAAGGGTATCAAGGAAATTACCCATATTTCTTAAACCCTAGAATGGTTTTATAAATAACTGCACATAACCATATCCACCATTCTCTCGGGATCAAAATAAAATAAAAATAGGAAAAAAAAACATTAGCTTGAGACTTTGAAGGATTTGCTGTTCAAGGGATTAAGGCAGTAAAAGGAGAACATTATGTGAGTATTTATCCATTTTATGCAATGGCATTAAGTCCTCTTGCAGGCAGCCAAAAATATTATAAGTCATTTAAATCTCTGAAATGATTTGTTATGGGTGATATGGATGTTTGTTTGTGCATTCTTGTTTGGAGTTTTAATCTGTATGTGGGCTTTTAGAGTTAAAATGGTTTGAGCATTTTTGTTCTATCTTATCATCATTAAATATGGATATAGATTATTTAGGGAATAGGCAGCAAGACAGTGATCTAGCTCATGTTTATTTCTTGGATAATGAAGCATGAAACTAAATGTTCATATCATAAGTTGGAGGAGAAATTCTGGGTAGTAGGACAATGATGCTTAAACTATTCTTAGGAAAGAAATTTATTATAAGCAAACTGGGTATTTTCTGTAATAAGGAAAATAAATAGGGGAACATGGGGTTGAACCAGAAAGTATTAAAGAAGATAGCCTTTCTGAAACATGAATGAACTGTGAGTTTTTATGATTGAATTCATAAGTAGGAGCTTAATAAAACAAGCTGAAACTAGAGGGGGATTTATTAAAGAAGAACTAAACTGGTCATTTGGGAGTTAGTCAATGATCTGCTTGCTTCAGGTGGGAGCAAGTATATGCATGGTGCAACTGCACCCTGAGGCCTTTGTGTGATGGAATAAATTAAATAACATGGGAGTTTCCTTCACAATGCATACATGGTGTTCATTAGACAAGGAGTTAAAGACCATAAAATAAATGGGGGCTGGGGTTTAAAAATCTGGATTATAAATATCCAGATATGGTGTTAAATTAATCAAGATAAATATTGTGCATTGATTAATAGCTGGGTGAAATTGGGAGAATAAAACCTGAGTTTACTTATCTAGAAATGGAGAAAATGAATCAAGAATTGTACATATATTTATTTTAACTATTTGCTGTGTATTGTTTAAATAAATGAATGTGTCTTTGTATCACTTGGTATGGACCAAAACATGCTAAGTATAAAAATCTGTTAAACTAGGAAGACACTGCAAGATTACCAAAAAAAATTATGAATATGTATACAAATTTGATAAATGCTCATACCAGTGAAAACTGACCCTTTTGGTTGCCCTTGCAATCATCTGGGTGTCTCATTGAAATTGGGGCAGCTCAGTGATTTGCTTGTAGGAAGTTGAAGTTGGCTTGATGGATGAAGATGGCAATTAGCTGCTAGTATAAATAAAAGAAACCAGTTTTAAAAATTTGTAGTTGCTTTGTAATGAATTTATTAGTCAAATTTTATGATGTAACTGAAGTTTATTGTAAGGAGATTACTAAGTATTTGGATTAAAAATATGTACTAAAGTCAACCTGCTATGAAAGACTATTGATGATGTTTGGTTAATTGCTGATTTCATGAATGTCTAATTTGAAAATAATAATAATAAGGGATAGACATATCATATAAATATGATATGTGCATGTGATGATCTCTGATTTTTATTTCTTGAATTTATATTTTGACTTATGGAAATTAAAGAGCTAAGGGGGTTGATTTTAGGAATGAACTCTTAAGATTTGAGTAGGGGTATTCAAAAGAAATGAATTTGTGCATGGCAGGTAAGTGATACAGGCATGTGCATGAATTCTGGAGATTTACATGTATTTGTGTATTTAAATTTCAAATAAAACTATGAGAGAAGTAAACCTGGAAGATACTGTATTTTGAATAATTGATTGAATACATATAAGGATGCATTTCCAGAAAACTTAAAATAGGCATAAACATGCTTGGGATTAGGAGTAGGACTTTGTAGAAGTTTGCTAATATGAGGGATATGGGTTTGCAAGTGGTAAAAGAGGGACTATGGCCGGCCTAGATGGCCATGGGTCAAACTCTTGGAGCCTGGAACCACTTCATCTCAATTAATGAAGTGTAAGTGCTTCCGGGACAAAACAAAAGAAAACACCAAGCAGCCCTCAAATAACACCAAGCATATCCAATAAAACACCAAGTATGTAAGTCTGCACCATGTTAAACTTAAAAATGCTAAAAGTCCTCAACTATTCAACCTGAAATGATAAATGGAAATTAGTTACAATATCCATGCCTGCAAGTATAATTTTTGTGGTAAGTTCATACAAGTACTTGATAACTACCTTAAGGTCAATTAAATACCATTTCAGTATTAATAAAATTATTTAGGCAGAAAGCCTAGAAAGCTTAAGAAAAGTGCACTGTGCATTGCAATATTAAAAAAAAATCTCTATCTCTGGAAGAAGAACAATATAAATTTAGAGAAAATTAAAAGGTTATGTTGTCAACATATATGATAATTTGGTTTCCTGTTTGATTCAAACTCTCTTTGCAAACTTGCTAGCTCTGAATGGCAAAGGGAAACAATTATGTATCTTCAAATATATAATTGTCTTAATTGGTTTATGCACTGATATGATTATATTAGTAAATCCAGGGTCTTGGGAAGAATATTTGGAAATTGTATAAATATTCAAATATAAAAGAAATGGGGTTTAGTGGTGAATTCCTTTTGAATGTTTAGGCAAAAAAAAATCTATGTGTTTTAAAGTGAGGGACACCATAGATTGATTTGACTAGTTCTCTTTTAAACCAAATCAACAGAATTAGGATAAAGATCTAATTTTAGGGCATAAGTGCTTAATATGAATTAGAAATCTATTATAGGACCAAATTTAGACTACATAAATCATGATATTCTTCGGTTTTGTTATACAAGATTAAACAATATTTCTTTTTCCTACAAAAATAATTTAAGACTGGGTGTAAATTAACTTTAAATATTTGGTTTTGTATCTAGTGAAGCTTTTTGCAGCTCCGCTATTTTCCTGCTTTATCTCGTTATAACTTTTTGCACCGCCACCACTATGGAACCGCTAAGTGCTTTAACTGCACAACTCCTCGCTTCTTACACTCAACCATCCCCTAAGCAGCTTTATTATGGTACTCAAAATGGATTTTAAACTTCTTCTACCCTCATGTGACCATTGACTCTTTTGTAGAAAGCTTTCACGTTTCTACAGGCTACTCCCATGATTTCTAGCCAAAATGATGTCTCATCTCTTATTCTAGAGTGAGAAGCCATCAACATTGAAACGTCGGTAGTGATTCCTACCCTGTGACCTCATCCTTGAACCACTTGATAAAAAAATTAAGTGACTTATGTCCTCTTTGCTTTACACATGCCAAGGTTTTGGATTAAGTGTTGCATCCTACCCTGCTTTGAACTTCTTCTTGAATTATAAAGCTAACTGAGACTGTGAGTGCAACTCTCTGTGATGAAATTTCCTAAACCACCTTATTGCTTCCATGGTCAAATGGAGTGGAATTTTTGTATGTCGAGCCACTCTTCCTGCCTTTGCTACATTCATATTCTAGTTGAATGATAAAGATGATCTTCTGGATATGCAGAAGCATTAAATTTATCCATGACTGGTCCTCTAAACTATTTGGGGATCAATGGTATCCTCAATGAATGGTCCTTTAGCCTTTGTCCCCTTATCAGAGTCTAATTCTTGCTTCCGTCAAGCTTTCTCAAACTTCTTAATCTTTTCTTTCAACATTTAGACATCTTCATCTCTTGATGACACTCTATAGATTCTGAACTGACCCCATCTCCATTTTTGGTAATGATCTTCTTCTCCCAGGCAATTATATTTGTTCGCCCTTGAAGCCTAGGGTTGACATATTGTTTTCTGCCCTTTGAGATTAGTTTGAGGTTCATTTGTCCACCTTGAGATGATTTGGCTTTTGCTATATCATTCCCATGATTGACAATGTCATTTTCCTTGCCAGCAGCCTTTTCAACTTGCTTTGGTAATAATTTTTTGCAATAATCAGTTAAGCCTGTAGTAATTAATTGATTGTCTGATTGGTTCCTAATCACCATTCATTATATTCCCTCTATCCATGATAGAGCGTATTCACCATTTCGCTAACGACGTTGAGTACATCATCTCCTTAGTTGTTTTCGTTATCCAACCTTGGTGATTTTCAAATGATTTCTTAGGGGATCTTACAAGCATCAAGCTTCTTCTTGGCCTTTGCATGTTAGTTTCAATTATGAGGATAACAATAGACGTGATAAGGGACTGAACATTTGCTTATTCGGATATTATGGAAATTTTAGCATAATTTTATAATGAAGTTGAAAGGTTAAATTACTAGAGGGGGTAAGGAAGCCCTCATTCTAGTGCTAAATGATGAAAATACTTTGAGATACAATATCGCTAACTAAAATTTTTATAGTACACATAATGCAACAAGCTATTTCGTATATTAAAATGCTATCCAACCATTTGTTGGAATTCATAGGACAAGTATCTAAAATTAAGCGCAATGAAATTGCAGTAACTAATAATATACACATAAATTCACGTAATTCAGATATTAATGAATTCTACATCATAGGAAAATATTCCTTTCATTAATTTCATCATTATAAATACAAGCATGTTTGACATTTTCTAGATTATCCCTTCCCTTGGTACTTGTGATTTTTTTGTATTTTTATGATAAAAGAAAATAACTACCCAATAGAAGATCCTCTTTTTTGCCACATCGCCTTTCTTTTTGTATCATTCTTCGATCACATGGATTTTTTCATCTTAGGTTTACAACTATTGTATGACATCGGATCTTGTACACATGGCAATAACCCGGCAATCTTCAAAGAGTGAGCCGCGGATTGCTAATTATCTTGGTGAGATCTTGAAATTTTGGTGGAGTCATCAAATTTAAACAAAAAAATGCTTGGGATTTAGCACGGAGAAGTTGGATGGTTGCCAACTAGATTTATTCCCCATTATGGGTCCACCTTTCGTGGATTGATCAATATATAAATTCTCATCCCGCGTATCCTTCTAACTTTCCTTATGGGGGTCTAAGCTACTTATTTTGTGTTTTTTGCTAGTGGCTCTTATCGTACTTCTTTGTTTTCTTTTAGCTTTCTCTTGCATGAATAATGAGCTAAAAATTTGGTGTAACAACATCAATACTGTGAAACTATGTGATCTCACTCATTCAATAAAGCCATGTGTCAACATCTAGGAAAGCTTCTAGAGGAATTAGTAAGCATTAAATAATATATCATCGATATTTTTCAATCCTCGAGTAACCATATTACAACAAAATTTTCAATCACGGCACTTTAGTTTTCCAAATAAGCTATCCACGACAAAAGCTCTGCACCATTAGCTGGGCAACAACACTATTGTAAATAGGTGTGCATCCCACGGCAAATGGACAAGAAATTCAAATATTAAGGCTAAAGAATAATTTTCTAGATTTAAGCAATTCGTAAAATTCATTTGGCTAGTACGGTAATTTCTATTTCTTTGAAAAACACTCTAAATTAGAAAAGTATAGACAGTGGATGTAGGAGTTTTCCCGAACTACTATAATTTCCTATGTCTATTTCTTTATAGCATTTACTTATGAATTTTACTTTTTCTCTTTAGAATTTATTACTACTGGATCGATTCAATCTCAATTTAACTTTAATAATTAAACCCATTGTTTCACTAAAGTCAACCTTCGGTTGTTGGTTGTTGAACAACGATAAAGCGCTTTAATAATTTGATGCTAGAAGGAGGACTTGAACATCATCTCTTGTTCAATCTCAACCAACTTATTAGCTTGATTTTATTACATAGCTCAACATGGAAGATGAAAAACAATCTCCATTAGAATAAGCTTGCTTCTTAGATCTACCACTAAGTATCAAAATTCAGCTCATGGTTAAAGATAATAATAAAAGATGAGTTATTCTAGTTTAGGAAAATGAAAATGAAAACGAAAAAAAACCATAATACTCAGTTCAAGCTATTCAGACTCTCCACATTAAGCGTGTCTCGGAGTATCTCAAAAATTTCTTCAGGAAAATGTGTGACTTAGCAAAATGGTGCATTCTATGAATCAAGAGATAAAGGAGTTATTCACTCAGATAGTAGAAAGCTTGGCTCAAATATCAAAGATCAAAAGCTCAAAAAGATTTGATGAGGAAGTTGAGAAGTCCTAGAAAAGGAAGAAACATCATCCTTACACTCTTATAAATTATTCCATTTCCTATATTCTCCTAAAAACTCGATAGATCATATCCTACCTAGGCTATCCTCTATAAAAACCCAAGGTAGATAAGGGTCACACTTTCTGCTTATATATTCGGAACAATGTACTTCAAAATATTATTGAAAAAGTTATCCATAAAAAATTACTTTCTACATTTTTAGGAACTAACTTTAAATACTTTGCATTTTGGTCATGTGTTTTCTTATATAAATAAAATTTAGTCTCAATGTTACATTTGGGAATTACTCATTGTTCGGAAGCTATCAGTAATTCTTATTAATATTATATCTCAGCTTTATGTGTTTTTCTATTATAAGGTTGGAGGATGTCTTATTGAATTTCTCATCCAACAATTAGACGTCGAGATATTATATTATAACTGGTTTTTTGGACTCGCCCTTTGGTTATTATATTGAACTCAAGGTTTCCTGTTTTTCTTTGGGAATTTTTATTGATTTAAAAAATTATTGACATCATGGATATTTTGGATCTCTCTGCTTCTCTATAGATGTTATATTCTTGTTCCAATCTTCTAGATTATTTGTCTTAATATATAATTTTACATTGTAATGTGTGTCAAGTCTCCTTGGATATATTAGACATCTTATTTCATTTCTATCTTTTTGGATTTTGGTAGTATTATCCGACATGGATTTCTATGGTCTTCCATCAATATTTTTTGTTATTTACAAGTGCTCCTTCTACTAATTGACTTATACACTTGATATTAAATCAAGCTTGATATAAGTTTATACCAAGATGTCATTTGTAA
Organism: Allium fistulosum; assembly: GCA_030737815.1. Classification (NCBI taxonomy): domain Eukaryota; kingdom Viridiplantae; phylum Streptophyta; class Magnoliopsida; order Asparagales; family Amaryllidaceae; genus Allium; species Allium fistulosum. Next base: position 573,497,055 of record CM060906.1, read on the forward strand.
CATTGTTCTCTCTTTATACCTGGGTTTATATACCGAGGTGTGTTAAATGGCATATGCCCACAAGTTTTCATAATGTTTTAAAATAAAAAATGACCTTGTTTTCAAAGAAAAATGGATTACTAGAAGTAATTTTCAAAAAAGGAACACAATAATGTAGTTACTCCCGGTCCACTATATATGTAAATAAAAGTGTTTTAGTGGTTAGTTCCCACCATAGTTGCCTTACAATTATAATGTATATTCAATAAAAGCTATTTTCAAGTGCTAACCAGCTTATTAACGTAAATTCAATTAATATCCTTGAAGGGAATGAAAATAAGGCCCCATTAAACTTGAAACAAACCCCCACAACCGATATATGTGGTTGCCCTAATGTGTTGTAACTTCATCCCATCTTTACGGTGGAAATACACCATATGGTATACAAAAGCATGTTTTCCAAGATTACAATCAAGCAAAATATATGAATCAAATATGAAATAGATGAGCCTACGATAGTCCATTATCAATCTGAACAGAGATAAAGTCAATTAATGTAATGAGGCCTTTATGTGAATCAATTATATACAAGGTGCCTTACATTCACAAAGGACTATTTAAATCTTAAATGTTTGGGTATTTTCAAAAGACATTATGTAATCGTTTTCAGTATCCTATTATAGTCTCAACCATGTATTTTCAATGGCCTATTGTGATTTTGATTAGTTATCAATTTTCATAGGTATTTCAAAATCTATTTACATTTGCTTTCAAGGTTCAACTGTGGTTTTATAATTGATCATATGAAAAGTGTATTTTTCAAGAATATTCATTCAAAAATTATACTAGTATTTTCAAGGTAATGGTTATTGTTGAGAAAGATCTATTTCATATCAACTATTTTTTAATAACAATGGTAATTTTAAAATAGAGAATTTCAAATAAATATTTTATTTGAAGCATAAAATATTAACAAATGATATAATATTATTATTAAAAGCTACAAACACTAAAGTTACTAATGAGGCTCGTACAAAATGTTATAATCATAAGGGTGGTACTATTCTTCTAGTATTCCTTGCCTTTTCCACCAACTTCTTCTCCAGACCCGGGATGTAAACATTGGAAAGCTGCTACTACTCCTCTATCTTGGATTATAGTCAACTCTTAAGCCTACGGAATAAAGGAAAATAATTATTGTACAAATCATACGTAATATTACGCAGTTGATACCTTGTAGAGAGTTGGAGGATACAGTCGAGTTTGCCCTCTTCCATTATGAATGAAAGATCCATAGTAATGTTATATGCATTTAAATATTCTAAAACATACTCATAGTAACCTTCTATGCTTAAGAGACGTTCCATGATCTAGTTAACTTACCTCATTATTCTTGCTCCGATGTCGATAAAGATTTCAAACCATTAATTTTTAAGCTTGGCTTGTTTTTTGAAGACCCATTCCTGGAATGGATAATTTTTCCGTCTCTGTTTAGTACTAAAACATCTTAGAAACCTTGAATCGATCATTAATGCACATTACTCGAAGGAGGAGACATACTTCATGAAATGGATTGAGTCGGGGTAAGAATGGTGGTTTTAGGCATGGATGGAGATGTTAAACCCCTACCTCAGCCTCATTCTGTGGAGGTCTCGAGACAGCGTCCATATTACACCCATGGCTTTAGCTTCAACATTCAATTCTAATGTTTTAACCGTTCAATATTCCTCTTGGACTTATCGAGTTTACTTCATAGAAATATGTTAATACCCGACAATTTTGAAGTGTGTTGTGCTGAGGATGATTTGGTTGTAGTAATAGCTTTAAGTTATGAATTTATTTGATCTTGTAGGTTTTGAAGTGATGTTCATAGCTCATCATTTTCACTTATTAGTTGCATATCTTAATTAATTTTGTGTAGGATTGATTAAAGTTAATTTACTTCATCTAACAGTTTTTATGTTTGATTTCTCTAGTAGTTATAAGTGTTTGATGCAATAGTTAGATGCCTCTTTTATGGATATGCATGTATGTTTTTTTAATGCTTTTTGATAATATCATCATTTTATAGACGGCAACAAACAAGATAACAACAATATTAAAAATAAACAAATGAGACCTTTATTGGTAAGTAGAAATTACATTAGAATAGCCAAAACATTAATTATCTTCTAAGTATAAAGTATACTTCCTATTGCTATTTAGTATAATCCTAAATAACTAGGATGAGAACTTAGTGAAAGCGGAGGAAAATCTATAGAAGGTTTTGACCTCCAATATTTGGAATATCTTTTCCATTTCCTCAAGATAGGTTAGAAGTACAGAGTCTTGACGAAGGCGTGGATGTATCCTCAAATCAAGATGACATAACCATAGCCAAAGGAATAGGATTATGAGTAATTAACCTATAAGTTTTGGCTATGGTAGAAAGACTTTCGCTAGTAAGAGCAATCTTAGGCAACGCCATTAGTGATATCATAATGTAACTACCCATGTTTTACATATCAAAGGATCATAAAATATTTTTATTTTATTCCTATGACGTTGTATTGACTCTAAGATTTTAGAAAGGGACTCTTAGGGATATTTTCCACATCTATGATTTTTTTAGTATTTCTATGTGACCATTTTAAGTTTTAACTCTGAAAATCTTTTTTGGACTATAACTTTTTATATAAGCTGAATTACGATCTCAAACCACTTTCATTCCTCCAGGATGATGGTTTCTCGTTCTGTAGAGTGGTCAAAATAGAAAAACGAACTGCTTGAAATTTACTGCAGCTTTAAGTTTTGGTTGTTGTTGGCTAGTTTTAGTGGGTAATTAACTAAGCCCGTGCTTAGGCTCACTAACCCACTTTGAAATTTGTGCTAATAAAGGTTGTAGGAACCGACCTAAGTCATTTCTTTCTTCCCCAAAATAGATCCAAACCTCCATTATCTATAATTTCATCAAAATCACATCTTTTCCATACTAATCTTACCCAAATCATTAATTAAAGAGGGGATTATCCTATAGAAGCTAGAGATTATCATTTTTATTGATTTGTGTCCTTCTTCCTTGTTGTCCACTTTAGATCTAAGGAAGAAATTGGGTATTTCAGGCATTTGGTGTGTGGTTCTTGACCTCTCACTCATTTATACTTGTTTATATAGTTAAAATGGTTGTTTTTAACATTATTTTGATCTAAAAAGGGTTTTCTAACTTTAACCACTTATTCATACATGTTTATGACCAAAAATTAGAGATTTTGAAATGAATTTGAAATTGGTTTTGAAATCTACTTTCTCATATTCACATGCTAGTGTAACTCCCATCATTTGTACATGCATATGCTAATGTAAAACTTAGATTTAGAGTAAAACTAGTTAAATTATCACATTCTTGTGTGTTGGTTGTATGAATGGATGTATATGCATGTTATTCCATGATAGTATGTTGTGCTTTGATATTGTTTACAAGTGTTTTGGATGTTAGGTAGATAGGTTGAGAGATTGGGCAAATCAGAGGCAAAACTGGTTGAAAATGGATGAAACATGGAAGGCGGACTTTGCAGTGTAGGAAGAGCTCAGGGTCCAAATTACAAGCTTTAATTCTTTAAGTACACATGTAGGCACTGACATGAGAGTTCGGCACTGACATGTGTGGGTGAGTCCATGTTGGTGGCGACTTTGGGGAGGGCAATGGTATTACCAATAGATGTTGCCAATGTTATTGGATTGGAGATTGGATAAGTGCTTGAGGCTATGATGACTTGTTTCTAGGATTTGAAGTAGGGTGCATTGGAGACATGATGACTTGATTTGGAGCAGAGAGGTCAGGGCCAAAGCATATGGGCAAGAAGCACTAGAAGCAAGGAATGGGATGGGAAGAGACTTTGCCACTAGTTGGCCAAGTATAAGGTCGGTACTGTGTTCAAAGGTCGGTACTGAGCTCTCCTACTTGATCCTATGGGGATGGAACTTTTGGGGGTTGGTACAAGGGTTCTAGAGGTCATTCTGGAGATGTTAGCGTGTTCACATGATGACTGATGATGATGTAACAACATGATAAAAGTTAGAGTCTTCGGATGGTAACTCGATGTTGAATGGGGTTAGGTTTCGAACAAGACGACTCGATGTAGAAAGGAGTCATAGAATAGGGAAGGTAGAATGGTTCCTTGAAGATGATGGTTCAATGTTGAAAGGAGTCGTTGAGTGGGGGAATGTAGAGTGGTTCATCTAGGATAATAGAAGCTAGTCGGAGCAATGGAAATGGCTCAGATACGCGTACTAAGGGATCAATAATACTCGAAGTGTTTTTTGTTGTACTCAAGCAAGAGTATCGTAAGGACGCTCATGGGTATGTTGAAAGTTACCCTGGATCGGTTGAATGGATCCGTGTACCCTAGACCAGTTGAATGGATTTAGTATCAACTTCAGGCTAAAGAGAGTATACTGAAAACTAGGATTTCCATTAGTCCTTGGCAGTAGAATGGTCATACGAGTTATCATATATCCAAAGTACATAGAGTGATAGTGATGATTGTTTAATTGATGTTATGGTTGCTTTGATTTCTCTCCCTACAGTCTATCACTCTAGGGTAGTCATTGAAGATATGTATTGGAGATAAGGATACCTGGACACTCGTTATCATATTTAGTTGTATTGCACCTTTATGACACTTAGAGTATCATATTATGTTATTTTTTGCTAACTCTTTGGTTGCAGGAACAAGTCAGGTATGATTTGTATATCTTGGTTCCTTACTATATCGACTTGTATAGTATTTTGAGATTCATTCACCATTCACACTAGACTATTATCTGACTCAAGGTTTTATGTTTTACTTCTTATTATCTCGGGCGCTCTTAAACGAGTAGACTAGATAGCAGGTCTACGTGCGACGTAGTAGCTATGCAGAGAACGAGCCGGCATGAGCTATCTTATATTATTTATGGATTTCGATGCTTATTCCGTTGTGCAACACTGTGGAGGCTTGGTAGTACTGCTTATTGGTATTAGTATGAGATGGTCTTATGAGTTGCTTCTGTTGTATAAACATTATATTATGATGTATAACTTTGTGTATCTGTACTCTAATATTTGGATCACTTAGTTATTATTGTCTCTTCTATTTTATATCTATGATATTATATATTTTTTCCATGCGCTGTGAGATTTACTACAGATTCTATGATGTTTTGTTTCATATTAAACCTTGATGATCGGTCTACATCGATCAGCACGACAGAAGTGCACTATCTTATATATATTGGGTTCCGGTGGTGTAGGCCGGTCTTCACATTTGGTATCAGAGCTTAAGTTGCCTTGTTCAACCTAAAGGATACTATGATTTAGTAGTGATAGGGAAGGAGTTCTCACCCTAGACAGGATTGAGAGAGTATATATGTATATGAGACTGCGTACTTGTTATATATTTTGATTTTCAAAACTATATAGTAGTATATACAGTATATAAATCGGAAGCACACATGAGTACCATTGACACGGTTTTCTTTTTAAGAGACTAATCATTCTTGTTACAAGAATGAGCCGGCAAACAAGAAACACTGTTAGGAACTCTGTCTCTGGATTTGAGCAAGGAGCGGGTTCGAGGGCTGCAAATCCTGACTTACAAGCTATGTTCAATGTGATGATGACGAACATGCTTCAAAATGGTAAAGCGGCCACTCGAATGTTATGGTTGGTGGTAGTGCTCAAGTGCAAGCACCGAGGGCTGCCTTCGCCAAGCTATGCAAAGATTACTCTACTTTAGGAGGCAAGTCATTTCTTGGAACAGAGTCTGCCATCGAAGTGCAGGATTGGTTGGACACCTACGAGCGTATCTTCGGTGATATGGAGATTAATGATGCCATGAAGAGAAAGCTGGCCTCTAGACAGCTTCAAGAGTAGGCCATGAACTGGTGGAATGACAGCACTATTGCTACACACGAGGATCGATTCACCTAGGACCAGTTCAAGGCCAGGTTTGAGGAGAAGTTCATTTCAACGCTCAGAAGTCGATGCTATTTAGGAGATTCCTAATTTAAAGTAGGGGGTATGTCAGTTTTTGAATACATTGTTGAGTTCAATGCTTTATCGAAGTATGTGATGTCTTTTATCGATTCTCCATTAAGGAAGAACAAGAAGTTTATTATGGGTTTGGATGACTATTTAGGGGAGAAGCTAGTGAGTCACATCGATGAGCCTTTTGAGAGACTCGTTGAAAATGATCTTCACCAGGAGAGTTATACCTTAAGTCTAAATCAGCTATTGTCATTAAAGAAGAGCCTAAACTACAACAAAGCGGTAGAAGCAAGAAGAAGAAGTGGTTTGGAAAGAGGAAGCGGTCTCGAGGAAAGAATGAGGGGAAGGATGCTTAGAAGAAGGTTAAATGGGATCCTATTTGCTATGGCTGTGGAGATAAGGGTTATCTGATCAAAGACTGCAAAAAAGATGGGAAGAAGAAGTGTTACAACTGCGGTAAGCGGGCATATATTGGAGAATTGTCTGAAACCAGTGTAGCAGAAACAGGCTGTGAAGGCATATGCTTTAGACGATGTTCTTACTTCATCGAGTGCTCCCTCGGCGAAAGAGAAGTGGAAGGGCGTTGTCATTCAAGGTATGCTTTCCCTTTATGTTCCCATGCATGTCTTATTCGATATCAAGACTTCACATTCCTTTATATCTAGTGACCTAGTAGACAGACTAGGATTGAAACCTGAAATAGTTGAATGACCATTGATTATGAAAAACCCATTCGTAGGCTCTAATAGCCTATGTATGGTTTGTCATGGTTTGGTCTTTCTGAACCATGGATGCTCTTTTGTTTGTGATTGTTTCATTCTAAATTTCGTAGGATTTGGAATTATCTTGGGAATGGACTGGCTAAGGAAGTATGCGGCATTAGTGGATTGTGAGAAGCTGTTGGTGACAATTGGGGTCATGGAAGGGCAAAGGGTAGTGATTGGCTTCCTACCGAAGAATGGGGTTATGGTCGGCTTTCTATATTCGCTTGAGGTTCCACGGGATGAGTTGTCATTTATGCCGATCATTAGGGAGTATCTGGACGTATTTAAGGACATGACCAGATTACCACCACATAAAGAGATCGAGTTTCATATAGACTTGACAAAGGATGCTAGGCTATAGTATGTCGTTGAGACGTATGGCACTTAGAGAGCAGAAGGAGTTAGAGGTGCTAGTAAGACCTATTGAAAAGAGGGTTCATTCGTATAAGTATATCCGAGTGGGGAGCACCCGTAGTATTCACCACTAAGGCAGATGGCTCTCCAAGGTCGTGTGTGGATTATCGTGAGCTGAATAATGTGACGAAGAAGAACAAGTATCCACTCGCACATATTGGTGACTTGTTCGATCAGCTCCCCGGTGCGAAGGTGTTCTCCCAATTGGATTAGGCTACAGGATTTCACCAGTTGAGAGTAGCAATGGAGAGTATGTCGATCGCCGTGTTTTGTAAACCGTCTGTTTCTATGAGTGGTTGGTTATGTCGTTCAAGCTAACCAATGCTCTGGCATACTTTGTTGATCTTATGAATCGTGTCTTCAGAGATTAGCTGAACAAGTTGTACTTGTGTTCGTGAATGGTATTTTGATCTATTCCAAGAGAGATGAGGAACACAAGGCACACTTGAGGATTGTGCTCAACGTATTACAAAAGCACAATTTGAAAGCAAAGTTTTAGAAATGTCACTTCTGGAGAAGAGAAGTGAGATTCTTTGGACATGTCATCTCCGAGCAGGGCATAGCGGTTGATCCTGCCAAGGTAGCAACGGTTCAAGATTGGAGCCAACCCAAGAATACTACCAACGCGAGGAGTCACTTAGGACCGGCGGAATATAATAGATGCTTTATCAAGGACTTCTTAAAGGTAGCACCTCCGTTAACCAATTTGACAAAGAAAAATCGGACTTTTACTTGAGATATGAGATGTGAGCAGGCATTTGTGAGTCTGGAGGAGAGGTTGACGAGCACACCTGTACTAACCATTCCGAGCGGGAATGAGGAGTTGATAGTATACATAAATGCCTATGGTACATAATTAGGTGCGGTATTGATGTAGAAGGGAAAATTGTCACCTACGCTAGTCGACAGCTGAAGTTGCATGAGAGAAAGTATTCAACCCATGATTTGGAGTTGTTGGCGATAGTGTTTGCTTAGAAGATTTGGAGGCACTATTTATTGAGGAAAAGGTTTGAGCTGTTCATGGACCACAAATCCTTAAAGTACTTTTCTCCTAGAAGGATCTCAATCTTCGACAGCAACGATGGTTGGAATTCTTAGCCTCCTATGGCTTTAACATTTCCTATATGTCTGGTAAGGGAAATGCAGTTGCCAATGCATTGAGTAGAAGGCATGCTAGTTTGGGGTCAATGTTCCTGGAGTGGAAATAGATAGAGTATATTGATGGTTATGACTTCAGACCTCATTACAAGTTAGAGCCAAAGATGTTGGCAAACTTGAGAATCAGACCTACTTTGATTGAGAGGATCGGTACCAATCAAAAGCGAGATGCTAGATTGGCAGAGATCATGGCAAAAATAAAGGGAGGGGTAGAGTTTGAGGATATGATGCAATACGAACTCGACCGAGAAGGTTGGCTCTATAAGAATGGGACATTTGTTGTTCCCGATGTTGACGGACTGCGTGAGGAGGTGCTCAGAGGTACCACCATTCGAGAATGACTATACATCCCGGTGGTAATAAGATGTATAGTGATATGAGGCAGACCTACTATTGGGAACGGATGAAGGACATAGGGACATTCACCTCAAAGTGTATAAACTACCATTTAGTGAAGGCAGAGCAAAAGAAACCGAGTGACCTATTGCAACTACCTGAAGTTCTCGATTGCAAGTGGGAGAAGATATCGATGGATTTCATTGATTGACCGCCAAGGACTCGAGAAGGGTACGATAGCATTTAGGTCATAGTCAATCGATTGACCAAGAGCGCCAGACTGATACCCATCAAGTCAAGCAGAACGGCAGCCAAACTGGCCGAGTTGTATGTGAAATAGATTGTATGATTTCATGATGTGCCGAAGAACATTGTGAGCGATCGAGACCCATTGTTCACTAGTGGGTTTTTAAAGAGCTTACAGGAGGTGTTGGATACCAAGCTACCTCTTAGTATGACTTGGAATTGTATACTAGAGGGTCTCTTGCGAGCTTGCATTCTCGATTTCGGAAGCTCGTGAGATGATCACTTGCATTTGGTAGGTTTTGCATACAATAATAGCTATCAGTCCGGTATCGATATGGCACCATATGAAGCATTGTATGGCTGATCGTGCAATGCCCCTTTATGCTGGTGTAAAGCGGGCGAGAAATTGATACTTGGACCAGATATGATTAGAGAAACCTTGAAAAAGATAGAGATCATTCGGCAACGGATAAAAGCTGCACAAGATTGGCAAAAGAGTTATGTTGATAGAAGGCGTAGAGATTTAGAATATTCTATCGGAGATATGGTATTCGTGAAAATTTCTCCTTTGAAAAATGTTATTCGATTCTATAGCAAGGGTAAATTGGCATCGAGATTCTTCGTTCCTTTTTCGATAGCAGAAATGATTGGGAACCTAGCATATAGGGTCAACTTACCTCTAAAGATGGCAGGTGTGCACAACGTCTTCCATGTTTCTCATCCACGGAAATTTGTGCACGACTCAGGCATGACGATTGCACCATATCAGCTTGATGAAATCGAGATTGAACCAGAAGCTTCAAGGCCTTATGGGTCGGTTCGTATTGTCAGACGCGATACGAAACAGCTTAGAAGGAATACTTCGGAGTTAGTGAAGGTTCAATGGAGCAAAAGTGAAGGCGATTGCACATGGGAAACTGAGGAGAGTATGAGGGCCACACATCCAAAGCCCTTCACATGGTAAGGCCCATTGTTTATCGTATTTACTTTCACTTTCAATATCATATAGGGTAGTTTAGTATCCTACATGCTAGGATAGGTTTACCTATATTATTGATTGCATGGTTGTGTGTTTGACATGTTTGATGATATACATGATCCTTAGGCATGCGGGGCAACTATGATTGATTTTTGTGTTTCTTTGGGGATTTCGGGGGTGAAATTCCTAAGGGGGGAGAGTGTACTACCCGTATTTTACGTATCGTAAAATTTTAAAATATTTTTATTTTATTCATATGAGGTCGTATGACTAAGATTTTGGAAAGTGACTCTTAAAGACATTTTACACATCTATGAGTTTTGTCGAATTTCTATATGATCATTTTAACCTTGAAAATCTTGTTTCGACAATAACTTTTGATAGGAGTCGAATTAAGGTCTTAAACCACTTTTGTTGCTTCAGGATGATGGTTTCCATTCTGTAGAGTGCTAATAATAGAAAAACGGACTTTTTGTTTGAAAGTTACTGCAGTTTTAAGTTTTGGTTGCTACCGACCAGTTTTAGTGGGTAATTAACTAAGCCCGTGCTTAGGCCCACTAACCTACTTCGAAACTGTTAGCGCCAAAATTGGTCACTAACACCCAAATCCAAATGAAAGCACCAACCAATGACCACATATCACAGATAGAATGTATGCAGAGAGTAATAATGTGAAGAATAGTAAAAATTAAAAAGAAAGCAGTAAGAACAAAAGATTTGTAGTGGTTTGGCTGACTCCGACCTACGTCCACTCCGGAAATTTCCTCTTTTATTGATGTTAGAATCAATTACGGTTACAAAATGGTAAAGTAGCCTTAGCCTTAGAAAATAGAAAGCAAGAGAGCCGAAAAGAAGATCCCCTTTTCTGAAGCCCTACATGTTGTATTTATAGGCAAAACCTGAGGTACTGGGCTCCCTGAGTAGTACAGGCCCATCAAGACCTTTGCTGAACCTACACCCTTCATCGCGACCTACCCTGAGTTCTCTACATGCCAACCCGAGCTTTTCTAGGTGATGACCCGAAGCTACCCTACACTTGACTCGAAGTAGTTCATGCCAGAACTCGAAGCACATATACGCCGACCCCCTCTAAATATGACCTTGACTCGTCTTGGCCGACCAAGAAATGCCGACCCACTTTAACTCACTAATCCATTCCAATCATCGGACCCTAGATGACTGATCCACCAAGGCCGAACCCAAGTTCCTACAACCTAACACCGACCCACTTCAACTGACCGAGCATAGCCGGCCCACACATGCCGAACGACCTACGCCGACCCACATTGACCGGACCACATCCATACTCCACCACCGAACCACTCCCCACTCTAATACTTCTCAAGCATGTCGACCCACACCATGTTGACCGATCCATACTACCAAGCCGATCCACATCATCCAGGCTGATCCACAACACCATGCTGGCCCACATCATCCAGATCGTACCACATCACCAAGGCCGATCCATGCTACCAAGACCGAACCACATTTGCCAAACCCTCAGGTCAAACCACTTATGACTTTCTTCCCTCGATCAATCCATGCCTCACATGCCGAATGACCCACACCGAACCACTCTAGTAAGATCGAACCACCTTGTCGAACGACCGAGCCTCATGGCCGAACCACCAATAACCGAACCATATATCCATGCAACTAGCTCAAACTCGTCGTACTCCAGCCTTGACAAACGAGTAGTTGATTTAGTTAAATCTGCCTGTCTACGGCCTTGCTAAGAGGCGGGTTAACATAAACTTGTGCTAATAAGAGGTTGTAGAAACCGACCTAAGTCATTTCTTTTTTTCCCCAAAACAGATCCAAACCTCCATTAGCCCTAATTTCATCAAAAATCACGTCTTTTCCTTATTAATCTTAGCCAAATCATTGATTAGAGAGGGGATTAGTATATAGAAGCCTAGAGATTATCATTTTTATTAATTTGTTTCTTCTTCCTTGCTGTGCACTTTAGATTTAAGGAAGAAATTGGGTATTTTAGGTATTTGCTAAGTGGTTCTTGACCTCTCACTCATCTATACTTGTTTAAATAGTTGAAATAGTTGTTTTTAACATGATTTTGATCTAAAAAGGGTTTTATTACTTTAACCACTTATTCATATATGTTTATGACCATAAATTGGAGATTTTCAAATGGCTATTAAATCGGTTTTGAAATCTATTTACTCATATTCATATGCTAGTGTAACTCTCATCATTTATACATGAATATGCTAATGTAAAACTTAGATTTAGAGTAAAACTATTTAAGTTATCACATTCTCATATATTGGTTGTATAAATGGATGTATATGCATGTTATTCCATGATTGTATGTTGTGCTTTGATGTTATTTTCTAGTATTTTGGATGTTGGATAAATAGATTGAGAGGGCAAATCGAAGGCAAAACCGATCGAAATTGAACGAAACTTGGAAGGCAGTCTGTGGAGTGTAGGAAGAGCTCGGGATCCAAATCATGAGCTCTAATTCTTTAGGAACACATGTCGACACCAACATGAAAGGTTGGTACCGACATGTGAGGATCAGTCCATGATGGTGGGGACTTTGGGGAGGACAATTGTATTAATAGTGGAGGTTGCCTATGGTATTGGGTTGGAGATTGGCTAGGCACTTGAGGCTATGATGACTTGTTTCTAGTATTAGAAGTAGGGTGCTTTGAAGACATGATGACTTGATTCGGAGTAGAGAGGTCGGGGTCGAAGCATATGGGCAAGAATCACTAGAATCAAGAAACAGATGGGAAGAGACTTAGCCACTAGTTGGCCAAGTACAGAGGTCGGTACCGAGTTCAGAGGTCGGTATCGAGCTCTCCTGCTTGGTCCTATGGGGATGGAACTTCTAGGGGTTGGTACAAGGATTCGAAAGGTCGTGCTAGAGATGTTGGCTCATTCGCATGATGACTGATGGCGATATACTAGCATGATTAAAGATAGAGTCTTCAGATGGTAAATCGACGTAGAATGGGGTTAGGTTCCAAAGAAGACGGCTCGATGTAGAAAAGAGTCTTAGAATTTGGGATTGTAGAATGGTTCCTCGAAGATGATAGCTCGATGTTGAAAGGTGTCGTTAAGTGGAGGAATGTAATGGTTCATCCAGGATAATAGAAGCTAGTTGGCGCAAAGGAAAGTGGTCAGATACGCGTACTATGGGATCGTTAATAGTCGGAGTGTTTTTTATTGTACTCAAGCAAGGGTATCGTGAAGACACTCATGGGTATGTTGAAAGTTACCCTAGCGGTTGAATGGCTCCGTGTACCCTAAACCAGTTGAATGAATCTAGTATCATCTTCAGGCTAAAGTTAGTATACTAAAAAGGGATTTCCATTAGTCTCTGGTAGTAGGATGGTCATACGAGTTATCATATATCCAGAGTACATAGAGTGATAGTGAGAATTGTTTGATGGATGCTATGGTTGCTTTGATTTCTCTCCCCACAGTCTATCACTCTAGAGTAGTCATTGAAGAAAGGTATTGGAGATAGGGATACTTGGACATCCATCATCATACTTAGTTGTATTACACCTTTATGACATTTAGAGTAGCATATTATGTTATTATATGCTAACACTTTAATTGTAAGGACATGTCAGGTGTGATTCGTACACCTTTATTCCTTACTATATTGACTTGTATAGTATTTTGGGATTCATTTACCGCTCACACTAGACCATTGTCTGACTCGAGATTTTATGCTTTGCTTCTTATTATCTTGGGTGCTCTTAAATGAGTAGGCTAGATAGCAGATCTAGGTGCGATGTAGTAGCTGTGTAGCGAACGAGCTGGAGGGAGCTATCTCATATTATATATCGATTTCTATGCTTATTTCACTGTGCAACACCGTGGAGCCTTGACAGCGCGACTTATTGGTATTAGTATGAGACAGTCTTATGAGTTACTTCTATTATATAAACTCTATATCATGATGTATAACTTTGTATATCTGTACTCTGATATTTGGATCACTTAGTTATTATTGTCTCTTCTATTTTATATCTGTGATATCATATTTTTTTCCATGTGCTATGAGATATACTACAGATTCTGTGATGTTTTGTTTCATTTTAAACCTTGACGATCGCTTTACATCGGCGGCATGGTAGCAGTGCACTATCTTACGTATATTGGGTGCTGGTGGAGTAGGGCGGTCTTCACACATACTTCTAAAACCTCACACAGTCTATGAGAGAACTCTAGATGCTTTTGACTAAGTGCTTCATCATTAAGAAAGCATGTGGAATGAAATTAGAGTTCTTGATAAAGACTATCTCAATCTTGAGAAATAATTTTTAACTTGTCCAAAAGATTAATAACTTGGGTGCTTGAGATATTGTATTTTAACCTAATATGTTTGAAGTGTTGAGCACATTCAATTAACAAAACAAATGATCAAAGTCGGTCTTTACCAAGATGATTTCATCCTTGCCGTTGACTCTATCACCCTTGGAGTTTAAGGAGAGAGTTTGTTGTGAATTACCTTATGAAGAGTTACCCTTGGTCTTCTTATCCTCTTTATAATTCATGGAAAAGAAGGAGATGGTTTGGATTTTTCCCTTAAGAAAGAAAAATCAGAGTGATTCCCAACATCGCGAACGGTAGACTTAGAATGGGATAACTAATGCTTTGTTGACAACAACATTCTTTGCTACCGAGGCTTTGTTAGATCCAAGTTTTGAGATCTCTTCTTGGTGGGAGTTTCAGAGATCCGATATAGCATTGTTATAAGCAGTAGTTAGCTTATAAATCCTTTTGTTGGTGATGGATAGTGGCCTTAGTTCGCTCCTCGACATCATAGAGTTTATTTTTCAACTCTTCCACTTCTTAGTTATGGAGTTCCACCTTTGCACCTTCAACTGTAACTGCTTTCACAAGTTATAAAGAGTGCTTAGAGAATTTTAAGACCTCGCTCCATGGTAAGGTCTTGAGCAAGTTTATGTAAAATAATATTTTTAAAGTTTCCATATATATGTATAAACTTATAACATAAAAAATGTTACCTTGTGGTTGGCAATATTCTAAAAAGCTATGATTGTAAATCCTATATGGAAGGAATGCTAGAAAAAGATGCATAACAGAAAAAGAATCGTAGATGCTTTGGCCACCTTGCAAGGGATGGTGGCAATAGTCTTTATTAATGTAGGCATCTTAGGCATTTACCACGAAGAATGAACAAGAGATGGACCAGGAGAAAGATTGATACATGCCTCCTTTGGTGAAAGCATTTCGATCGATTAGAAATGAAAAGCTGGGGTTTTGAACACCCTCTTACTTAAGGTGAGCACGGGTAAGGTATGAGCTTCGGAGGAAGGTCTCCGGCTTTAGATCCAAGAAGCAACCGACTAATTTGAGAGTCCACGCTTAAAATAAAAATAATTAGACAATAAGAAAATAAGAGCTAATAATAAAGGCAGTAAACTATACGAAAAAGGCACTAAAATCCTAAAATAACTATACCAGTTCTAAATCATAGCACTACAGCAAAAAACATCTTTTAAAACATCTAAAAAATGTTTTACTATGTGTTTTATAATGTTTATGTACATGTTAGTTTAGGCCAAGTTGTAATAGGATCAGTGTTTTTCACTACAATTTCTTATCTATTGTGAATAAACGTTGTGAAATATGTTATACAACTTTTTTAAACATTGCATAATATGTTTTACAACTTTTTATATGTTGCAACATATGCACTACAACCTTTTTAAAAAAAGTTACAAAGACATTTCAGTTGTTTTCAACCTGCAACTGTATCCTCAATACTATTATTACAACAATATAATTACAGAAATTCTAATACATAAAATTTGTTGATTCAAATACATAAAATTCATTGATTCAAACAATAAGCAACACTTTTCCAAATCGCTTGCCATTCAAAATAAGGTAACATTATTCCAATACAAAAAAAACATATGTTCCAATACAATCAGTCTTAACACTTCACCAACAGTCCAATCTGTCCTGTTATACACTTCACAAAAGATAACACATGTCAAACCATATATATACATGTAGAAGGATAAGACATACCAATCGCAGTTATGGGCATTTAGGCCTTATTACAACATTTAAGCCCATATTGCATTAGAGATGCTAAATGTGTGGCAAGAGAAGACTTACAATAGTTGTTGGACATTGGAGCACTGTCATAAAAAGGTATATTTCCTTTAGAGCTTCTAGGTTGTTTGGGGTTTTCCTACATTCTTCCAGCAGGGCCACATTGGAAATATTGGAAATGCAAATGATATAACCCATTCAAGCAAAATTGATTTTAATGACATAGACACTAGCTTATACTACTTCAAGAAGTTCAAATAAAAAGTATTTAAGTTCAAATCTTTATTTGCTTTATGTAACAGGAAACTTCCATATACATAAAAGAAAGCATTCACCCTAGCTTCTTGTTCATTGGTCAAAGTGAAATAACTTAGTGACCTAGTTTGCATAGCCAAATTTTTTGAATGTAGTTTTATAGTTTTCAAAATAGTTACTTCAATCATGCTTTAGTATCTTCTTTTTGTTGATCCACTCATACTTTATTTTGCATCTTTATCTTGGACAAAAGTGTTTAACGTTATACATATACTAATCATCATTCACCTTAATGCATATTTTTTATAGAGCCCTAGCGAATTTTTTTCAGTTATTCATAGCTATGAGATTAAATCGTTAGTGGATCGACAAATTTAAGCAGAGTAATATTTTATTTCTAAAATTGTGTGCTTTTTTATTCAGCAAAGAATTATTTTAGAGAAAGTATAAACTTGTGCCTTTGACTTTAAGCCACAACCAATCAACTGTTATACCTAAAAATATTCCTCCCAAAAGAAAGAAGCGCAACAAAATTCCCAATGCATTTTTCTTAGGTCCTTATAAATATATTTAATAGTAGATTAGATATATTGCTGCTTCTAATAAATCACATATATCACTTTAAGCTTTAAACCATCTTTGAACATGAATTATTCAATAGGTTGATGCATGTCTTCTAGAGGTAATAATATACACAGTGCCGGCCCAAACGCAACGGTTGCCCCAGACAAAAAAAAAATCTCTTGCCAGGCTCAAACCTGAGTTGCCCCAAACAAAGAGAAGAGAGACAACCACTAGGCTACAAGTTTAATTGTAAAAGTTTACATACAAACATATTTTACTAATCATAATACATAACCAAGCCACTACCAGAATTGTTGCCCTTGTCGGATCGGTTGTTCTAGGCGACCGTCTTGCTCGCCTTACCCTTGGGTCGGACCTGAATATACATAGGTATGTATTGGCATGTCTTCCAAAGATTTTTAACACAGCTTAATAAAACCATGCTAAAACATAAATCTAATGAGCCTTTAATGAAGTTAAACTAAGTAATGACACTGCACATACTTATGAAAAAACAAAGAAATTGATTATGTTATTTTTGTTCAAGAAACGTTAACAACCAATTTTACTCTACTACAATTTTGATTTATTTGACAATATAATTAAATAGTTTTTTTCTAAAAATCATCAGTACAAAATTTTGACCCAAACCATGATATTACCCTTATCAAAACCGAATATTATTTGTTTTTTATCCATTGCCAATAATGCTCTTGTACGTTTAGACAGTGGTTATATAACACCCATTATTATTAATATTATAGCATTCTTTCTACAAGTTCCAAAACATTACATATGAGTTAGAGAAGTGCAGAAAAGAATAATGAGGATAAAATGGATTGACCTTATAGCCTCTAGGCACCCCAGTCACGATACGAACAGTAAAATGACCATTAGTCACCCTAGCTGTGAAGTCAACATGTAACCCCGAGCTTCATACCTTGCCATGAAGTAGAATGTAGGGATGAAAAGCGGCAAAGTACCACAACCATCAGCCATTTCCTATTTTTAATATTCAATAATTCTAAGCATTTCGTATACCTGGCATCAAGACAAGCACATACCTGGCATTTTTCTTCTTTGGTTTTTCCATTAATTAGAATGCAAACAAATATTATTTCTTATGATGTGTAAATAGAGGAATTGATAGAAAATATAGGATAAAGGTACATACCAATCACCTAAGCCATGAGAACCAGTATATTCAGGCGAAAAAACCATGAATTACAGACAATGCCAGAGCATAAATAAGATAAATATCAAGGGCGTAACCAAGATTTCATGCTAGAAATTCTCTTGTGCCCAATTGCTCTGCATTCTTAGGATCTTCTTCTACCTGGGATATCTTTTTCATGGAAGAAATTATTTTGTTACTAGTAATAATCACTTATAAGTGATACCTAATGTGTTAAATATTTTACGAGAAAGATAGAGAGAATAATTAGATGGAAGAGATTTTTTATTATTGAACTAAACTTGTATCTTTTTTGTGCTTGATGCAAACATAAAGGCATCATCCCTATTTATACTAGTGGCATCAGTTAACACCCATAATTTTGAGTAACGTTATTCAGGAGATTTAATAAAATAAATTAAATAAGATAATGTGTGGTGTGACAAGGGGATTGAGATTTGATAATTAATTGGGTTAGGTCTTACCTAGTTAACTAATAAAATTGTTTTAAACGTAACATAGAGAGGAACACAAGAAAGGGGAAAATTAGGAAAAGAGTCTCCCTTAAGCTATTACCCTCTCATTAATTCATTCTCGTTTTTACAAAACAATCTAAAGAAATATATACATAAGCAAGGTCGGCTATTACTAAAGAAGATTAGAAGAGGAAAACTAAAGCAAATCAAAGGAAAGCTAGGGAAATCATTCTCCATCAAATCTCAACTCATTTATCCAATCTAAGGTGAATAATAGTATCCATCTCAAGTTTTCATGTTTATTTCAGATTTATGATCTAATTTCAAATTAACTGAGGTAATATGTCATGTTTGGATAGGTTATATCATTATTGGATGTAATGAAGAATTATGGGAATTTTTGTGGAATTGATTTAATTGGTTTTAAAGGTAAAACCTAAGTTTTTGATCTCCTAATGATTCAAAATTTTGATATGTTGTGTAAAATGATATTTTGGAGATGGGCTTTTAATTTCATAATTTTTCAGACTAAGGGGAATATTTTATGAATTTCCAAAAGAAGAAAGGTTATTTATTTTAGGTTTTAATTATTAAAATAATTAATTAAGAATTTTGGTCCCGAAATTTTTATATGTTAAAAATTATATAAATTCTGATTTTTGTTGGATTTTGGGGATTTTTCCCATGCAATTATGATTTATTATGAATTTAATAAGCTAGAGAAGCTTATAATTAATATTAAATAATTAATATTGATTAAGGGGTGTGAAATGAATTTTGAGAAGGTAAATAGGTTGCGGTAGTTTTTCTAAAATGAAATTTGATATAGATTGTTTTTAACCAATAGAAAATTGACAAGGGTTAAGAGGTAGTAAAAAGTAATTGTTTTTAATAGAAACAAAGCAGTTTTGATGATAATTACGCTACTGCCATGTTGCCAATGTTTATGCCAAATCCCAGCAACATTAACGTGAATGGATGCATATAATATCAACTAAGTTGTATGGAATGAATCTGTTCGGGTTGAAGTCATATATTATAAGGCCTACGACATTGAGTCAATGTCGACATAGGTAATCTCATAACTTACTAGAATTATGCCATCCTCCCTTGTTTTTTTGTTATGAAATCAATATAAACCTTTTTAAGGCATTGATGTCAAAAGTCATCAATTTCGGACTTACTGTTTTAAAGCACCCGATATCGATAGTTTTATAATATTGATGTCGTGTGTCATCAATGTTGGCATTCATAAAATTTCGGCATTATAGCCTAATGATTTTACAAATCAGAATTCTTTATTAAAGTTTTTCTAAGAAGGGATGGGACATCCCATGCCGGCAATATTAATGCTGCAAGTTTTCAATGATGAACATATTCTAACGTATGGCATTATGCCCTATAATAAAGAGGTGCAACATCCTTATATTAATACCGAAAGTATACATGGTAGTATTAAAATGAATTATAAATTAGCATGAGAAATTGGTAAAGTAATGAGCTATATTATCTTTATTTTAAATATAAATTAAGGTAATTAATCATATAAGATGATAAAGGTTTTCAAGGAATGAATTATTGTTTAGCCCAAGTTTTGATATGAAATTATCAAATGGAGTTACTACTTAAGATTAAGTAGTTATAAAATGCTAATGACTATCGATTAAATATATTTGAATGATGGATGCTATATGTTCTTGTTATTATTTGATCAGTTATTTTCACATGATTATTATTGTCATACTCACGTCATCATGACCCATAACTGCACTTTAGGGATGACTAAGGGCAGAATAACCAGTTAGGTTGACCCAATAGTGAGTATAGTCAAATTTGACTCCTTAGTGAGTAGAATTGCCTCTAGGAGATAAGGAGATCAAATGTATATGATGCCCAAACCGATCAAAAGATTATAATATGAGATATGATATTGGAAGGGTCCAACAAGTTCATAGTCATCCCATCAAAACTATGTTTGGAGGTATGCTATTGGAGAATCCCAATAGGTTCATAGTGATCCCATGAAAATTATGGTTTGAAAAATATTATTGGAAAGTTCCAATGAGTTCATACTGATCTAATGAAAACTGTGATTAGAAAGTGTTTTTGGTGGAAGCCAATGGGTTCTTAGTGATCCCATGAAAACTATGATTCTGGACAGGGAGTCCATAAGAATTTTGATAGGTTATTAGTCAACTCATGAAAACTAATAGGTTCATAATGACCCTAGGAAAACTGTGAGTTGAGACAGATAGTCAATTTTGTGAGAATAGATGAACTTAGGGTAGATATAACCCTAAATTGACATATGAGTTAGACTTACCTACATTGCATATCTGCATAAGATTATATTATGTTGTTCTAACTACTATGATTGCAACGGCATGGTATCACTAGATATCTATTTGGTTCAATATGGAATGTTATTATTCACACCAGACTTTTTGTCTGACCCGAATTTTTTGTTTTTCCCCTTAAAATCTTGGGTACTCATTTGAGTAGGTCGGGAGTAGGGATTTTCAGGTTAGGCGAATAAGCTTCTGGAGACGTGTGGGAGGCAAGCTAATTATTACTGCGAGCTTTTATTTTCCGCTGTTTGGTTTCTTATATAATGGATTTAATTGCATAATTTATAACTATCAAATTCTAAACTCTAATCAACCAAAGGGGCATCTTCATATATCGCTCTTGGAGTAGTTTGTAATTATTATATTCTCTCTAGACGTGGGAAACCAATGGGATTGCGTGATGAATGTGAAATTCTTATTTCTAAAATGTAATGAAAGTTTAATTAATGAAAGATGTTTGAAAAAATTTCATATTCATGTGCTTCTGATGTGATATATGATTAACATAGCCACATTTTGTCACTGGAAATTAATATTGTGGATGACTGCAGTATCCATGGTGCTTAGTATCAGGCCTCAAAATGGGGGATGTTATAATTTGGTATCAAAGCATAGGTTTATGTAAAACTTAAAAGATTTTGATAACATAATCCAATGAATCAGAGAATAAGATTGGAGTATGGGATAACGCTACAATAACGTGCTTGTATTTGCTATATATAAGTATGTATTCTCCCCTCTCTCTTCTACCATTCTTCTATATCTTATTAAGGCTCGTATGCAAATTACGAGAAAGCAAGATATGAAAGCAGGAAACGGAAGAGTGAATCTAGGTGGAGGAGGCTCTACAATCAATGGAAATGTTCGACCTATTACAAGAAGGAACCAGGATCGGCAGACAATTGCTAACCAAAATGCAAATGCCAATGTAGGTGCTGGAACCATACCAGTAGACATGAGGACCATGTATCAGTTCTTTGTCAACATGATGCAAGCTGGAGCTGTTGCTGGTTTGGCTGGAGGGAATTTTGCTAACGCGGGAGGAGGTAATCCCTTGGTACCAGTTAGCAATAACTATGTCAAGCTGAACCGTGATTATACTAGTCTTGTAGGAAAGTCCTTTCTTGGAATTTAGGATGCTATTGAAGTTGAGAACTAGCTACTTCACCGTGAGGCGATTTTTTCTGATCTAGAATTGAACGATGAGCAGAAAAGGAGATTGGCTTCTAGGCAGTTGCAAGGTGCAGCACTGTACTGGTGGAACGGGGTGGCTGTAGGTGTACTAAAAGAGGAATTGACTTGGATTGAATTTTGTAGGAGATTTGAGGAGAGGTTCTTATCTGAAGTAGCCAAGTCAACCTTGCTTAGGAAGTTTATGGAATTGAAGCAAGGGGAAATGTCGGTATTGGAATTGCTACTAAGTCTGATGAGCTGTCTAGGTATGGATATGCTACCATCGATACTATGATTAAGAGGAATGAGAAGTTTATTTGGGGGTTGAATTCGAAGATTGCTAGAGCAACAATGCCACATCTTTGAGATCCAAGTAATGTAGTGGTGAAGATGGCGATACGTACAAGGAAATGCTTTCAACTTTTGGGAAGGATAAGTCAGTGGAGACTTAAGATTTTCAGAGTAAGAAGAGGGAGCTCAAAAAGGTAAAGCTACCAAGAAAGGAAAAGCTGATCTTATTTGCTTTAAGTGTGACAAGAAAGGGCAATTTTCTCATGAGTGTCGGTCCGGAAAGGGAAAGAAGGTTGTGGAAAAGAAAAATGTGAAGTGTTTTAACTACGACCAGGCGGGGAATTACAAGAACCAGTGCTTAGAACTGGCCAAGGCTAATAAAGTATAGGTATTTGCTTTGGAACCATCTACATCATGACCGACTATTGCAAAGAAAGGAAAGGCTATGATTGAAGGTACGCTTTTGATTTATAGCATACCAATTAGAGTATTATTTGGTATGGGTGCATCACATTCTTTTATCTCACTATGTTTGGTAGACAAGTTAAACCTAGAACCACCATACCTTGTTACTTCCTTAAGGGTTTCAAATCCAATAGGAGGTTATGCAACTCTTGGGATGAGATGTGACCAATTGAAACTTGAGTTGTTAGGTCATATATTTGCCTACAGTCTGTATTTATTTGATTTTGTGGGCTTTGGGAGTATCTTGGGTATGGATTGGTTGAGCAAATAAGATGCTAGGATAGGAAAATATCATTAAGACACCGTGATAGTAGCAACTGAATTATATACTCAGTTGGGAATTCAAGTTCAGAGGTTTGGGCTTTATTGGCTGCAACAGAAGTGGAAGATGAGTTGAATCGGGTCTTAGTTGTAAGATAATTTGCAGATATCTTTGAACCAGTTATAGGATTACTGCCAAAAAGAGCCATTGATTTTAGAATATA
This sequence comes from Allium fistulosum, assembly GCA_030737815.1. Classification (NCBI taxonomy): domain Eukaryota; kingdom Viridiplantae; phylum Streptophyta; class Magnoliopsida; order Asparagales; family Amaryllidaceae; genus Allium; species Allium fistulosum. Next base: position 573,520,241 of record CM060906.1, read on the forward strand.
CTTGTACTTGGAGTTGAACCAATGAGTATACCACCTAGTAGAATGACACCTACTAAGATTAAAGAGTTAAAGCTACAGCTGGTGGACTTAGAAGGAAAGAGTTTTATTAGACCAAGCAGTTCGCCTTGGGGAGCCGCCGTGGTGTTTGTGAAGAAACCTGATGTGTCATTAAGATTGTGTATCGATTATCATAAGTTGAACGAGAAAACGATAAAAAGTCCGTGTCCTTTGCTGAGAACTAGTGATTTATTTGATCAGTTGAGTGGAGTCAAAGTATTTTCCCAGTTGGATTTGGTGACAGGGTTCCATCAATTGAGGCTGGTGGAGGACGGTATTCCTTTGACGGCATTTTGAATAAGATAAAGTTCGCATGAGTGATTAGTCATGCCATTCGGGTTAACTAATGCGCTTGCTTTCTTCGTGGATTTAACGAACTAAATTTTCTAAGAGCACTTGGATAGGTTCGTGTTGGTGTTTATTGATGACATTTTGATATATTCTAAGGATGAGAGAGATCATGAGATTCAACTTAGAATAGTGCTTGAGACATTGACGCAGCATCATCTAAAAGGAAAGTTTTCGAAGTGTCTTTTTTGGAAGAGAGAAGTGAAGTTTCTTGGTCATGTAGTTTCAGAAGAAGGGTTTTCTATGGATCCAACTAAGATCGAAGCTGTTAACGGTTGGAAGAGACTCGAAACGGTGACTGAGATAAGAAGTTTTCTTGGATTAGCTGGAAATTACCTGAGATTCATCAAGGATTTCTCTCGAATAGTAGCACCTTTGACTAAACTAACTAGAAAGGATGTAAAGTTTATTTGGTCTAGTAAATGTGAGGAAGCGTTCCAAAAGGTAAAACATTTATTGACTAATGCGCCCATGTTAGTTGTGCTAGATGGTAATCAGGATTTGGTGGTATACACAAATGTGTGTGGAACAAGATTAGGAGTTGTATTAATGCAAAGAGGTAAAGTGACTGCCTACATTTCTTGATAGCTCAGGCCACATGACGTTAGGTATCTGACTTATGATTTAGAGTTGGCAGCTGTAATCTTTGCTTTGAAGGTATGGAGACACTACCTCTTAGAAGGAAGATTCGAGTTGTTTACGGATCATAAGTCATTGAGGTATTTATTCTCTCGGAAGAAGTTAAATATAAGACAGCAGAGATAGCTAGAGTATTTAGCAGCTTATGATTTTATTATTGAGTATACGTCAGGGAAAGAAAATAAAGTTATTGATGCACTTAGCACAAAACATCAAAATATGGGCTTAGCAATTTTGGTAGAATGGAAAGATTTAGAGGCATTGACTGCATGTAGCGTGCAGTTAAAATCGACTACTAATTCTAGTCAGAGTACCGCCATATTGTCATGTTTAGAAGTTCGACCAGCATCAATTGAAAGGATTGCCTCTAAGCAGAGAGATGATCCACTAGCTAAAAGGATTAGAATATTAGAGGGTGGAACTGAGACTGATGATCTAAAAGATTTTAGTCTTGACCAGAGGGGGTGGTTGAGAAAGAAGGGATGATTATGCGTTACAGATGTTGGTGATTTAAGGAAGGAAGTTCTTAAGGAATGATATCGATCGAAGTTTACTATTCATCCTAAAGGAACTAAGATGTATCATGATGTGAAGATGGGTTTCTTCTAGGAAGGTATGAAAATGGATGCAAGCTTATGGGTAAAGCAATGTTTGAATTGCCAGCAAGTAAAAGCCAAGCATCAGAAGCCAAGTGGATTAATTTAGCCTTTAGATATACCAATTTAGAAATGGGATTCTATATCCATGGATTTTTTTGACGGGCTGCAAAGGTCGAATAAGGAAAATGAGATATTTGGGTTATGGTGGATAGACTAACCAAGAGTGCACACTTCATTCCCATTAAGTCGATAAGGACGCCATCTATATTGGCTAAGTTGTTTATGAAGAATATTATTAGATGCAAGGGATTACTAGTAGAATAGTCAGTGATAGGAATACTTTTTTCACTAGTGAATTCTAGAAGAATCTACAAGAGGTGTTGGGTACCAAGCTTAAGATGAGTACCGCTTATTATCCACAGACGGCAGACAGAGAGAGTCAATAAGGTACTTAAAGATTTGTTGAGAGCTTGTGTACTAGATATTTGTGGGTCGTGGGAAGACCATTTGCACTTAGTTGAGTTTTCCTACAATAAAGTTATCAGACTAGTATAGGAATGACGCCTTTCGAAGCTTTTTATGGAAGGCTGTGCGAATCACCAACATGTTGGTTAGAGACCAAAGACATATTGGTTCTTGGTCTAGATATGGTAAGAGAAGCAACTGAAAAAGATTGAGTTGATCCAAGTACGGATGAAGGAAGCTCAGTCTAGGCAGAAACGTTACACGGATAAGAGGTGTAAGGATTTAGAGTTCTCAGTTGAGACTGCGTTTTTGTTAAAGTATCATTGATGAAGGGTGTTGTATGATTTGGAAAGATAGAAAAATTGGCACCAAGATATGTGGGTCCATTTCCTATTATAGAGAGGATCGGAAAACTCGCTTATAGAATAGAGTTACCAAACAGTTTAGCATGAGTCGGTAATGTGTTTCATGTCTCTCATCTTTGAAAATAAGGACATGACCTAGAGAGATCACTATTACTCCGACTGCATTAGAAGATTTAGTAATTGAACCAGATATGACTTTTGTTAGGCAACCAATGGGAGTTATGGCAAGATATGAAAAGAGGTCGAGGAACAAGACAATCAAGTAAGTGAAAGTCCAGTGGAGTGACAATGAGAAATACTGCACTTGAAAGACGGAATATATGATTAAAGAGACTTATCATGCATTGTTCTGATGGTATGTTCTATAATTGTTGTATATAGACTTTTTGCTACTTAGGTAGGCGAGTATTGTTGTTGGGTGATGTTACATATGTTTACATGACTGATATGTTTGTTATTACCCTTATTGAAATTTCGAGGATGAAATTATTTAAGAGGGGAGCCTGTAACACCCTAACTTTGAGTAATATTATTCAAAAAATTTATCAAAAATTAAATAGGATAATATTTGATGCGATAATGGGATTGAGATTTGATAATTAATTTGGTTAGACCTTAACTAATTAACTAATAATTTTTTTTAAAACTTAACATAGAGAGAAACAAATGAAAGAGTCAAATTAGGAAAGACTCCCTTAAGCTCTTATCCCCCCATTCATTCATTCTCATTTTTACAAAACAATCTAAAGAAATACTCGAGTAAGAACGACCATTGCTAAGGAAGATTAGAAGAGGAAAACTAAAGCAAATCAAAGGAAAAGCTAAGAAAATCATTCTCTATCAAATCTCAACTCCATTATCCAATCTAAGGTGAATAATAGTATCCATCTCATGTTTTCATGTTTATTTTGGATTAATGATCTAATTCTGAATTGATTGACTTATTATGTCTTGTTTAGATTGGTTATATCATTATTGTATTTAATGAAGATTATGGGAATATTTATGGAATTGATTTGTTTAAAACCTAATTTTTTGATCTCTTAATGATTTGAAATTTTGATATGTTGTGTCAAATGATATTTGGAGATGAATTTTTAATTTCATAACAAATTAATGGGAATATTTTATAAATTTCCAAAGAAAGAAAGGGCATTTATTTTGGGTTTTAATTATTAAAAAACAAGGATTTTGGTCCCGAAATTTTTATATGTTAAAGAATATGTAAATTCTAATTTTTTTTTGAATTTTGGGGATTTTTCCCATGCAGTTATGATTTATTATTAATTTAATAAGCTAGAGAAGCTTATAATTAATACTGATTAAGGGGCGCAGAATGAATTTTGAGAAGGTAAATAGGTTCTGGTAGTTTTTCTAAAATGAAATTTGATAAAGATTGTTTTTAACCAATAGAAAATTGATAAGGGTTAAGAGTTGGTGAAAAATAATTGCTTTTAATAGAAACAAAGCAGTTTTGATGATAATTACGTTATTGCCATGTTGCCAATGTTTATGCCGAACCCTAGTGACATTAACATGAATGGATGCATACGATATCAACTAAGTTTGTATGGAATGAATCTGTTCGTGTTGAAATCTTATATTATAAGGCCTATGGCATCGATTCATTGTCGACATAGGTAATCTCATAACGTACTAGAACTATGCCGACCTCCTTAATTTCTTTGTAATGAAATCAATATCAACTGTTTTAAGGCATTGATGTCGGAAGTTATCAATTTCGACCTTACTGTTTTAAACCACCCAACATCGATAGTTTTATAATATTGATGTCGTATGTCATCAATGTTGGCATCCATAAAATTTCGGCATTATAGCTTAATGATTTTACAAATCAGAATTCTTTATTAAAGCTTTTATAAGAAGGGATGGGACATCCTATGCTAGCCATATTGATGTTACAAGTTTTCAATAATGAACATACTCTAACTTATGGCGTAAGAACCTATAATGAAGAGGCATGACATCTTCATATTAATATTGAAAGTATACATGGTAGTATTAAAATGGATTGTCAATTGGCATGAGAAATCGATAAAGTAATGGACTATATTTTCCTTTTAAATATGAATTAAGGGGATTAATCATATAAGATGATAAAGTTTTCAAGGAATGAATTATTGTTTAGCCCAAGTTTTGATATGAAATTATCAAAGGGAATTACTACTTAAGATTAAGTAATTATGAGATGCCAATGACCATCGATTGAATATATTTGAATGATGAATGCTATATGTTCTTGTTATTATTTAATCAGTTATTTTTGCCTGATTATTATTGTCATACTCAAGTCATCATGACCCATAACTGCATTTTGGGATAATTAAGGGCATAATAACCAGTTAGGTTGACCTAATAGCGAGTGTAGTCAAATTTAACTCCTGAGTGAGCAAAATTGCCTCCAGGAGATCAGGTAGATCAAAGGTGTAGGATGCCTAGATTGATCAAAAGATTATATTCTAAAATATGATATTGGAAGGGCCTAATAGGTGCACAGTCATCCCATGAAAACTATGATTGGAGGTATGTTATTGGAGAATCCCAATAGGTTCATAGTGATCCCATGAAAATTATGGTTTGAAAAATGTTATTGGAAAATTCCAACAGGTTCATAATGATCCCATGAGAACTATGATTGGAAAGTGCTATTGGTGAAAGCCAATAGGTTATTAGTGTTCCCATGAAAACTATGATTCAGGACATGTAGTCCCTATGAATTTTGACAGGTTATTAGTCAGCCCATGAAATAATAAGTTCATAGTGACCTTAGGAAAACTATGAGCTGAGACAGATAGTCAATTCTGTGAGAACAGATGAACTTAGGGTAGATATAACCCTGAATTAACAGATGACTCAGAGTTACCCACATTGAATATCTGCATAAGATTATATTATGTAGCTCTAACCACTGTGGTTGTAGGTGCATGACTATGATTGACATATTTGGATAAGATACTAGTGAGCGAAAAACCTGTTCCGCTCAACGGTGTGGTATTACTAGATATCTATTTGGTTCGAGATGGAATGTTATTATCCACACCAGACTTTTTATCTGACCCGAAGTTTTTTTCCCTTAAACTCTTGGGTACTCATTTGAATGGGTCGAAGTAAGGATATTTAGGTTAGACGAATAAGCTTCCAGAGAAGTGCAGTAGGCAAGCTAGCTATTACTAGAAGCTTTTATTTTCCGCTATTTGGTTTTTTATTTAATGGATGTAATGACAGAATTTATAACTGTCAAGTACTAAACTGATCAACCAAAGGGGCATCTTCATATGTCGCTCTTGCAGTAGTTTGTAATTATTATATTCTCTCTAAATGTGGGCAACCAATGGGAGTATTAATGAATGTGAAAATCTTATTTCTAAAATGTAATGAAAGTTTCGTTAATGAAAGATGTTCATTTTGGTGTGCTTCTGATGTTATATATGATTAACATAGCCGCATTTTGTCACTGGGAATTAATACCATGGATGACTGCAGCATCCATAGCGCTTACTTTCGGGCCTCAAAATGGAGAATGTTACAATTTTGTATCAGAGCAATGGCTTTATAAAACTTAAAAGATTAAAAAATTTTGAAAATATAATCCACTGAATCAGAGAATATGATTAGGGTATGGGATAACGCTATAATAACGTACTTGTATTTGCTATATATAAGTATGTATTCTCCCATCTTTCTTAGACCATTCTTATGTATCTTATTAAGGCTCGTATGCAGATTACGAGAAAGCAAGATATGGAAGCAGGAAATGAAAGAAATAAATTAGAACCAAAGTGGATTAGAATTACAAGGCCTAAGTCCATCCTTTACAATGCCTAGTTTTAGAACACTCTACCTATTTCATTTTTCAACCCAAGCCTGACTTTACCATTGCCCATCTCAAACCACCTAGATTCCTTCCTATTTTCCCTAGGCCCTAAATATCGAATCAATTTTTCAATTTAAAAACAAGGAACACAAGGCCTGGCATGCATCTGGGAGTAGCCGTGATGTGGCATGATGAGTGATGGAGGGGAGAGCTCCGAGACACCAGGCTAGTGTGCAAACTTCGAGACGTCTAATGAAACACCCCACACCCCTTAGTATTCCCAAAAAGAGCACACCAAAGGATGTGGTGTGTTATAGGTATAGCTAAAGCATCACAGAGACTAAGATTCATAAGACAAATAAGTAAAAGCAGCGGAAAACATTAAAATAATAACTTATCATTCAGAATTAAACTTCATTTTAAAATAAATCATAAAAACATAACATGTATCAAAAATCTCTTATGTCTCATGAAAATACATCTCAGTCTCATAAAATAAGAGTACAACAACAATTATAATAATCATAATCCCTCTCACAAGTGCCATAAGCCAAATGAAAAAGATGAAAAGCAGAAGAATACATCTGAATGAGAAAACTCCGAACATGAATCTCCAAGCAACCTGAATCAACTATCCTCAACTCTGCTGACCTATGGGGGAAAAGGAAAGATAGAGGAGTGGGTCGGACAATAAGTCTGATGAGTAAAAGTAATTACTAGCATTTCTAAGCATGGTAAAGATAATAGACTAAGCAATAGTTCTAGCTTGAAAGGAAAATACAGAAAAGATAAAACTTGGATAAAATACTGTTTCTGATTCTGTTTGACTGTTTGCTTTGATTGTTTGCACTTGTTTTAAACTACTATGATTAGGCTGAAATCCTAATCTTATCTCAACTGCTAACTTGATTAGGCTGAAATCCTAATCCTACCCATTGATCGGCCTTTCCTACCTCTGTTGTGCCACTGTGAACCAATCCTGTTGGTCACAGCTAAAGACACCTCTTTAGCGCTTAGGACGCAGTAGCGAATAATTTACCCTAATCGATGTCGCATGCCCGATCATCGCTGGTACACACTAACTATCGCTCCCTATTTGACCATTTATTTACCATAATCAGCATAAGCGTGCCCAGCCTCACCTATGTGTGAGACCAGCAGTCTCGACCTGAAAGGGAATGCTACCGATACTGGTCCTAACAAACAAATCTTCTAGCTTTGCGCCCCTTGCCCAAATCCCCAGATTTGAGCTTCTATCTATTGGCCACTTATTTAACCTAATCAGGATAAGCATGTCCTAGCCTCACCTACGTGTGAGACCGTCAGTCCTAGACCTGAAAGGGAATGCTGCCGCTACGGGCCACTACTTCTATATTTGCTTATTAACTTAATCCAAGAACTAAGTTTTAAAATAAGCATCTTCTGTTATTTTTGCTATATTTTCTTATTAACTTAATCCAAGATCTAATTTTTTAAAATAAGCCTCTTTTGTTATTTTTGCCTTTCTAATTATAACCTACGTGTTATAATTGTTCTTGCAACTGTTACTCTTCTATTTTCTCTTTTTAGTTATAACCACTTGTTATAATCATGCTTGTAAATATCTTAAATTTGCCTATTTCAGTCCATCTCTATTTATTTCAGTTCTTCTCATTTTACTTCTGGTTTTTGTAAATTTAGTGTTTTTCTATTTTAATCCATGTTTGCGAATTCTTTTCATTTTTAATATTTTATTCACGTAGAAAAAGGGATTAAATCTCTATAATAAGAAACTAACATTTACAGGCTAAATTCCAACTTAAAACAGATGTAAATAACTATAAATAACTGAATAAAATAGCTGAATAAAAATAGACTGGAAAGAACTTCCGAAATTTACTTAAAAACTGACTGTAAATAAACTTACATAAAAACTGTCTCAAAATTGTAGAAAAACTACAACTATTGAGAACCCTATTATTTTAAATTTCTTACAAATCTAAATTAATTACAAAACACTCACCTGTGGTCCGTAGCTCTAGTCCTTGGCCTTCCTGGATCCACTTCTAGGGCATAGAATATTTTTATTAAAAAGATTTCCTCCCTGGAAAAAATTTCTATTTAGGGTCCAGCCTCAGGTAATGAACCCAATTAGGAGAAATTCTGAATGAGAAAAATAGATAGGCCTAGGATTCTATTTATAGTATGTCTTAGAGATCTCGGGCCGTTGGATTTGAAGATTAAATCTGGTGCAACCACGTCATAGGCTCACTAGGAACCATCAGATGCAAGCACGAACACATAGGATTTCACGAAAATCGGATTATAGGGTCTTCGGCTCGTACCTGAACGAAATAGCGTCCAGGCAAAATGGCGGGTCGACTTATGTATATTGGGGGTCGACCTATAGGTCGACCTGACCAATACAAGGGTCGACCCCTATGGGGTCTATTTTTTTTCGTTCTTGTTTATTTAGTTTTGATTTCTTGTTTCACTTGTAACTTCTCCATACTAGCTCGGATTTCGACCACTTATATATGGAAATTGATCAGAAAATCGCCACGGACCCAATAGTGCAACTCCCGTAGCTTGATTCTGACGATTTCACAAACTTATTTTATTATTTAATTAATTCGTTAATTAATTATCGTAGCTCAAATTTTGGGTTGTTACATTCTCCCCTCCTTAAAGGATTTCGTCCCCGAAATCTCTAATGACAGAAGAATGAAATAAATATTTTCATCCAAATTCCACAACCACATATTCAACCATCATCCATTACATCCATTTTCCTTAAGCTTTTTATGCAATTTATGAAATATGCAATAGTGTAGTGTCAATGTCCCTAACTAATGCAAAAGATTAGGCGGTCTACTGATTCAGTCGACCTCCTTTTTATGTGCTCATGTCCGTGCCATGTATCCAAATGAATGCAAATTACCTAATGATAGCTAATAGTTTTACATGCGTGCTACAATCATCATCCAAATGCAACAATCATATGCTAATCACTAATTATATCAACCATGGAAGTAAAATAAAAATGCAAGTGCACACATATCCATATGCATATTCTTTAGTGACCAAGTTAGGCCGATCTCTAAGAGATAATAGTGCCTAGTGTGTATATATGCATTCATTAGCATCTACTAGCAAACATTTGCAACCACTAGCGTCCAATACACATAACTTGTTCTAGTAACATGTTTACTTTCAGTCCTACCATCTATAGGTTAAATCCTAATATCTACCCTCCTAAAGGATACTAAAGGAAACAACCTATTCAAAACTAAAGATGGAAATAGGAAATTCAAGGCGTACTATCGAAGAGATGCGGATAAGGATACGTATTTTCTCCTCAGCCTCCCACATAGCGTCCTCAATACTATCTCCCCACTACACCTTAACCAAAGGGACTTCCTTATTCCTAAGCATCTTGATATCATGTCCAATGATCTTAGTAGGAATGCGACGAACCGATGCTTGTCTCTCCGCTTTAACTTCCTCAAGTTTGCTAGGTTCCACTACCTCTGCTGAATCATGTAAGCACTTTCTCAAGTGCAAAACATGAAAAACATCATGAACTCTCGCGAGCCTCTCCGGTAGCTTTATCCGATACGCCATCTTCCCTACCCTTTCCACAACGGGGAATGGTCCTACGAATCTGGGAGCAAGTTTCCCACTTGATCCAAACCTCACTACTTTTCTTAGCGGAGACACCTTAATAGAAACCAAATCTCCTATCTTGAACTCAATGTCCCTTCTCCGCTTATCTGCATAGGATTTCTATCTATCTTGGGCCATCTTCATTCTTCTTCTAATTAAATCAATCTTTTTCGAAGTCTCTCTAACCATGTCGGGACCAAGTAGCAATCTTTCTGTAGACTCTAACCAACACGAAGGCGACTTGCAAGGTCTTCCATAAAGGGCTTCAAAAGGAGCCATCCCAATGCTAGCCTGAAAATTATTATTATATGCAAATTCCACTAAGGGAAGATGCTCCTCCCAAGTCCCTCCAAAATCAAGAATGCACATCCTCAACAAATCTTTAAGAACTTTATTAACTCTCTCCGTTTGGCCATCCGTTTGAGGGTGATAGGTCGTACTCAATCTAAGTTGTGTCCCTAAAGCCTCTTGCAATCTCCTCCAAAACTTGCTAGTAAAGATAGGGTCTCTATCGCTCACTATGCTAGAGGGAACTCCATAAAGTCGGACTATCTCACGAACATATATGGATGCCAAATAAGGTGTTGTCCTCTTACTCTTGACCAGAATGAAGTGGGCGCTCTTATTCAAACGATCTACAATCACCCAAATACTGGTATTCCCCTTCCTAGATCGGGGTAAACCATCTACGAAGTCCATCGAAACACTATCCCACTTCCATTCGGGTACATCTAATGGTTGAAGCAATCCGCCAGGCCTCTGCTGCTCCGCCTTAACCCTTTGGCACACAAGACACTTAGCCACAAACTCTGCTACATCCTTCTTCATGCCATTCTAATAAAACACTCTCTTCATGTCCCTATACATCTTATCACCGCCCGGATGAATAGTCATCCGAGAATGGTGTGCCTCTGCTAGAAGTACTCTCATTAAATTACCAGTGCGGGGACACAAAGTCTTCCATCTCTCCTTAGCCACCCTTTACTATCGATGGAATAGCGTTGGAGATGTCTAGAGACCTCTCCTCTGCTAATCCTATCCATAATATCCACAAGCTCTGAATCATCTTGCTGCCTTAAGCCAATCTAATCTATGAGGGTAGGCTTAACCTCAAGTGCTTCCAATAATCTAGGAGTAATGTCCGTAGAGGGTTTTAAATCAAAGGTGGAAATAAACTCTAGGCTTTTCCACTCCATGAACATTGGACTAAGGGTTGCTCTCTTCCTACTTGACGCATCCGCAAACATGTTCCACTTGCTAGGGGTGTAAGCTATCTCAAAGTCATATGATGCTAGAAACTCCATCCAACGCTACTGCCTCAAGTTTAAATCCTTTTGTGAGAACAGGTACTTCAATGATTTATGGTCAGTGAAAAGCTCGAACCTCTCTCCTAGCAAGTAATGTCTCTAAGACTTGAGCGCGAAAACAATAGCAGCCAACTCCAAATCATGGGTGAGGTAGTTCTTCTCATGAGTTCTTAACTGTCTACTCCCAAAGCATACTACCCTTCCCTCCTGCATCAATACTGCCCCAAGGCCAGTCCCACATGCATCAGTGTATACTGTAAAAGGCTTAGCTCCGTCGGGTAAAATTAACACCGGTGCACTAGTAAGGGCTCTCCTTAGCATCGTGAAGGAATCCTCACAATCCATGTCCCACACAAATGTCACATTCTTCTTAGTGAGGCAAGTAAGCGACATTGAATCTTAGCAAAATCTCTGATAAACTTCCTATAATAACCAGCTAAACCTAGGAAGCTTCTAACTTCGGTAGCGTTCTTGGGGGCCTTCCAATCCTATACTGCTACTATCTTAGCGGGATCCATAGCTAAACCCTCTCTTGAGACTACATGCCCCAAGAAACGCATCTCCTCACGCCAAAAGTGACACTTCAAGAATTTTTCTTTCAACTGATGAACATGAAGTGTGTGAAGAACCTTCTCAAGATAAATAGCATGCTCTTCCATACTCTTGGAAAACACCAGAATATCGTCCGCAAACACTACAACGAACTTATTTAGGATATCTCAAAAAACACAGCTCATCAGATCTACAATATAGGCAGGGGCATTGGTAAGCCCAAATGGCATAATTAACCACTCAAAGAATCCATCGGGTGTCATAAATGTTGTCTTATCAATGCTATCGTCAGCGATCCTAAGCTGATGAAATCCAGTGGCTAAGTCAAGCTAAGAAAATATTGAAGAGCCAACCAACTGATCGAAAAGATCGTTTATCCTAGGAAGTGGGTAATAGTTCTTCTTCATGAGCTTATTCAACTCCCTATATTCTACGCAAAGTCGAAGGGAACCATCCGCCTTTATAGTGAAGATGACTGGCGCCCCCACTCAGATATGCTCCGTCTGATGAATCCTTTCTCTAGTAGCTCATCGATCTAGTTACTTAACTCCTTCCTCTCCCTAGGAGCCATATGTCTCACGGGCAATTCTACTGGCTTAGCATTGTCATTCAGATAGATCCTAAAGTCGATCTCTCTCTTAGGGGGTAGCCCCTAACCTCCTTAAAAACGTCTGGGAAATCTCTAATAACTGGAATTGAATCTAACTCTCCAAGTGATGAATCAAGGGAATAAAGAAAGCTCAACATGATTGACCCCTGTGGGTCGCAAGAAACCTCGAGAGTCCATTCGTCACATTTCTCTAGCCTAACGACTCTCCTCATGCAGTCCAATATCGCACCATAAGTGGATAACCAGTCCATCCCCAAAATCATCCCATATCCCAAAAATCCCAGTACATATGCGTCACAATCAAACTCTAAGCCTAGTATAAAAATTTTCAAACTCCTACAAATCATGGATAAATGTGCCGATTCTCCTATGGGATTTGAAACAACTATAGGGTCTACAACTAGAGAAATATCTAAGTGCAAACAATCAACCGAGGAACTAGAAATGAAAGAATGCGATGCTCTAGAGTAAAAAAGAGTTCGAATAGGAAAATCCAAAATAGAGATCAAACCATCTATAGAGACTTTCCTACGTCGATCCGGTCCACTACTAGTAGGTGTTGCATCCAAAGTCTGTACTTGCGCTGTAGGTGCGCCTGCTCTCTGCCCCGTCTTTTGAGGACATGCTCTACTAAGGTGTCCATGCTGCCTACAGTTATAACGCCTCCCCTTCATCGTGTCCTTCTTACAGTCCTTTGTGAAATGCCCAAACAATCCGTAATTATGACACTTATCGCCCTTCTTGATCTGTCCCTTTTGAGGTCCTCCTCCTTTCTTCTTGTCCTTATCCTTCTTATTCTTCCACCACTGCTTCTTAGAGTTTTCTGATTTAGGAACCTCCTTAACCTCTTCTTCCTTAGCAACATCTGATATAAGGGCCATTTCCACAAGTGCTTCATACGTCGCTCCCATAGGTACATGTGTCAATGCCAACCCTTGGAGGGGTTGGTTCAAACCCTTAGAAAACTTGGTGGCCTTCTTGCGGTGTATTAACAAGCTCCAACCCAAAACCTCGATAACTCATTAAATTGATTTATATATTCTTTCACCGAAAGACTCCCCTGTTTCAAACTAATGAACTTCTCCAACTGCATGCTTTCCTTGGCTTGCGACAAGAACTTTCTCTCAAACCTTTCCCGAGATCTAACCCAACCAATGTCTCTACCCTCCATCTCTACCATCTCCCATCAGTAAGAACCCTCTCCCTTCAGCTGCCAAGATTCAAGCTGAACTCTCTATCGGTTCTCCAATCCTAACATCCCAAATATCTGCTCCGTATTCCCCAACCAAGTTCGTGCCTCTACGAAATCCTCCATGCCAGAAAACATCTTGCCTCCTAGATTTGCGAAGTCCTTACATAGCTTAGAAAAATTGGCTGCTGTAGGTGGATTAATGGGATCTCCACCCGCCGGTGCTGCATTGGGCGCTTGCCCTTGCACCTTTGGTGCCGTAGCTTAGAGGTATCTACAGAACCAGCCAGGGACTTGGACACCCTCTGAAAGATTTGGGGCATCCGCCATATTATGCAAAGAAAAGAAAATTTAGGCTCGAAAGAAGATTGAACTGGACTTTGAGAGGATTTTTATAAATCTCTCTTATACTTGAAAACTATTTCTATGATAAGAGTTTCTTTCTAAAAAATACTTTTAGCTTGAAGATATGTAACCTTTTAAAAATACTTTACTTTTAAAACAAGTTTTTAGAAATCCTTTAACCTTAGGCTCTGATACCAAATGAAACACCCTACAGCCCTTAGTATTCCCAAAAAGGGCACACCAAAGGATGTGGTGCGTTATAGGTATAGCTAAAGCATCACAAAAAACTAAGATTCACAAGACATATAAGTAAAAGCAGCGGAAAACATTAAAATAATAACTTATCGTTCATAATTAAACTTCATCTCAAAATAAGTCATAAAACATAACATGTCTCAAAAATCTCTTATGTCTCATGAAAATACATTTCAGTCTCACAAAATCAGAGTACAACAACAACAATAATCATAATCCCTCTCGCAAGTGCCATAAGCCAAATGAAAAAGATGAAAAGTAGAAGAATACATCTGAAATGAGAAAACTCCAAAAATGAATCTCCAAGCAACCTAAATCAACTATACTCAACTCTGCTGGCCTATGGGGGGAAAAGGAAAGATAGAGGAGTGGTTAGACAATAAGTCTGGTGAGTGAAAGTAATTACTAGCATTTTTAGCAAGGTAAAGATAAAAGACTAAGTAATAGTTCTAGCTTGAAAGAAAAATACAGAAAAGAAAAAGATTGGATAAAATACTATTTCTGATTCTGTTTGACTGTTTGCTTTGATTGTTTGATTGTTTGCAATTGTCTTAAACTACTATAATTAGGATGAAATCCTAATCCTATCTCAATTGCTAACTTGATTAGGCTGAAATCCTAATCCTACCCATTGATCGACCTTTCCTATCTCTGTTGTGCCACTGTGAACCAATCCTGTTGGTCACAACAAAAGACACCTCTTTAGCGCTTAGCACGCTGTAGCGAATTATTTACCCTAATCGATACCGCACGCTCGGTCATCGCCAGTACACACTAATTATCGCCCCATATTTGACCCTTTATTTACCCTAATCGGCATAAGCGTGCCCAGCCTCACCTACGTGTGAGACCAGCAGTCTCGACCTGAAAGGGAATGCTGCCGGTACCAGTCCTAACAAACAAATCTTCTAGCTTTGCGCTCCTTGCCCAAATCCCTAGATTTGAGCTTCTATCTATTGGCCACTTATTTGCCCTAATCAGCATAAGCGTGTCCCAGCCTCACCTACGTGTGAGACCGTCAGTCCTATATTTGAAAGGGAATGCTACCGCTACGGGCCACTGCTTCTATATTTGCTTATTAAATTAATCCAAGATCTAAGTTTTAAAATAAGCCTCTTCTGTTATTTTTTCTATATTTGCTTATTAACTTAATCCAAGATCTAAGTTTTAAAATAAGCCTCTTTTGTTATTTCTGTCTTTCTAATTATAACCTACGTGTTATAATTGTTCTTGCAACTGTTACTCTTCTATTTTCTCTTTTTAGTTATAACCACTTGTTATAATCATGCTTGCAAATATCTTAAATTTGCTTATTTCGGTCCGTCTCTATTTTATTTCCGTTCTTCTCATTTTACATATGATGTCTATAAATTTAGTGATTTTCTATTTTAATCCATGTTTACGAATTCTTTTCATTTTTAATATTTTATTCGCGTAAAAAAAGGGATTAAATCTCTATAAAAAGAAACTAATATTTACATGCTAAATTCCAGCTTAAAACAAATGTCAATAACTGTAAATACCTATAAATAACTGAATAAAAATAGATTGGAAATAACTTGTGAAATTTACTTAAAAACTGACTGTAAATAAACATACATAAAAACTGTCTCAAAATTGTAGAAAAACTACAACTATTGAGAACCCTATTATTTTAAATTGCTTACAAATCTAAAATAATTACAAAACACTCACCTGTGGTCCTTAACTCTAGTCCTTGGCCTTCCTGGATCCATTTCTAGGGCGTAGAATACCTTTATTAAAAAGATTTCCTCCTCGGAAAATTTTTCTATTTAGGGTCCATCCTCAGGCAATGAACCCAATTGGGAGAAAATCTGAATGAGAAAAATAACTAGGCCTAGGGTTCTATTTATAGTGTGGCTTAGGGATCTCAGGCCATTGGATTTGAAGATTAAATCTGGTGCAACCACGTCATAGGCTCACTAGGAACCGTCGGATGCAAGCACGAACGCACAGGATTTCACGAAAATCGGATTATAGGGTCTTTGGCACGTACCTGGACGAAATAACGTCTAGGCAAAATGGTGGGTCGACCTATAGATCGACCTGACGAATACAAGGGTCGACCCCTATGGGGTCTAATTTTTTTTTCGTTCTTGTTTATTTAATTCTGATTTCTTGTTTCACTCGTAACTTCTCCATACTAGCTCGGATTTCGACAAGTTATATATGGAAATTGATCAGAAAATCACCACGGACCCAATGGTGTAACTCCCGTAGCTTGATTCTGACGATTTCACAAACTTATTTTATTATTTAATTAATTCGTTAATTAATTATTATAGCTCAAATTTTTGGTTGTTACATCTAAAATATGGGGGAGTGGAAGTTGTGATATGATGTTGTGCTATATGGCAGAGCTTTAATCGATAACATAAGTGCTTGCATGGATGGCGACTCGAGAGAAGTTCCACCCGAGCTGAAGCGACGACGTGAAGGAGTAGGAGCACGCGACTAAGCGATGGAGGTAGGTACGACTGGATACTTCGTTCTGCATTTTGTTACGACCCGAGCACGAAATGGTAGAATGCTAGAGCAGGGACAATGGCATTTGGGGATGAAGCAATAAAGCACAAATTAGAGATTTTTCTTGGGAGTTGGAAAGTAAAATTACTTACTCACAACTATGATATAGTATATGCCCTATTTGCTTTAATTTTATTTTTGAATGAATGAATGAATTTGCTATGGTATTGTTATCGGATGAGATTGTCATTAGTTGTTGTTAATTGAATTAATGTAATATACCTTGATGAGTTATGTTCTTTATGTGTATTGTTTGAATTTGATGACGATATGAATTCAACACTACACTTGAAATTGATCAATAAGGGGGTGATAAATTAATAGGTGAAGATTTGAAATATTGAAGATATTATAATTAATGGAAAAAACTAAAAGTGGAATTATTTTAGAAAAATCTAAAAATCTAAAGTGGAATGAAATTTGGGGTTTTATTAAATAAGTGAATTTTGAATATTATATTTTTATTTATTGATGATTATAAAAATATTTAAAGGTTTTAAAAAAATCGTATTTAAAATTTATATTTTAAAATAATGAGTTAATTTTATTTGGATTTAATAAATTGAAAGTTTGAAAAATAATATTTTGAGGTATTAATAAGTTGAATGTAATTTTTTTATTGTATGGAAAATATATTATTTAGATGAATTATTATTTAAATATTGTTAAGTAAATTTTGAAAGTAATTATAGTATTTGATTATTTTTAAATAAAAGAGAAATCACTTTAAAAGCATTTGGAAATATGTTTACAGAAGTGTTTGAAGTCAATTAGTATGGGAAGGTGTTGGGATTTTTTTATACAAATAAATCTTTACAAATCGATATTTTTGCGTCAAATCTTTAAAAGTTTTTATATATAATAGATTTTAGTTAAATGTATTACTTTGCTTAAAAAGGATATGAATGTAAATGCTGGTTTTAAAGATATTGTTTTGGAGTTTTAATATGGCTTTGGAAAATTATTTTTAAGTGAAAATCTTTTTTTTGGAGTATGGAATTATTTAAATTTCTTGTTTAAAGGAAATTATTATAAAACTTCTTTGGTATTATTATCACTGAAGAATAATTTCAAAGTTTATAAATTATTTTGAAAAGAAGTTGAAGGGATTTGGAACTGAATGAAGTTTAATTTATAGATGTCCTTGTATTTAAACAAGAGGTTTGCAAATATTTATTTGTGAAACTGTAAATGGATTTCGAGGAAATAATGAGAATTTTATAATTTAATTTTCTTTCTATCTAATATTGATATTTGAAATTCTATTGAAGATTTTGGGAAAAATGTATTTTAAAACCCATTCCGAAACAATTGAATAAAGAATGATTTATATTTCTATGTAACGAGGAATCATAATAAATGGAATTATAGTACCATCTGGTATGGGACTTTAGGTAATGTTTCTTCGGTTATTTTTTGGACTTGTTATATAGAATAATATTGTGTGAAATTATTGATTGTGAGGAAGTTGAGTAAACGAATTAATAACAGCTTCTGGTATGGGACATTTGGTAATATTATTCCGATTACTCTTTTGATTTATGGTATATGATATTATTATAGGTAAGGAGTGTAGTTTATGAGCGTTGAGTAAACGAGCGAGTAACAACAGGTGGTATGGGACGCCTGAGTTGATATTTGTTCGATTACTTTCTGTAAGTGAGGGACACTCATAATTTATGGGTTAATGTCTAGAGGAAGGGTTTGTTGTGTGCCAACTTATGTTGTGTGTTAATCCAGATAGACTAGTGTCCTTCCTAGTTAGCTGATCGCATGGTCGCGCCTTGCATCTATGGCATCCCCTTATTATATATACGTGTAGTTTACTGACATTTAGATTGTGTGATGATATGCCCCAATGCCACACTAGCTAAAAAGTATGTTACCATTGGGTATTAGGCTTGTGACAATAATGTATGGATGTATGTAGTGTTACGATGACCGGGAGTAATTAAGACTGTAATTGTGCTATGTGTTGTAAGTGTGGTATGCTATCCCCTGGAGCGTGTTGTGTGCTGTGTGGCTCCCATCTGGAATATGTGAGTTTGTATGATTATTCTGTATTATTTTGATACCCTTCTAGACATCGATTAAGAGGCGAGGACATCTTAACCCACTAGAGCACGTTGTGTGATGTAAGGCTCCCAATTGGATTATGTGATTTAAGATATATAAATAGACGATACCATACCTATATCACCTCACTAGATTTTGTGCTTGTTGATAGTTGATTCCCTTTTGTGTTACAGGTGTATTGGTTAATGATTGGATATTTGTTTGATTCATCTGCTATGTTGTGGTTTTATTGATGGGTGTTATGGTTGGATATTTGGATATATGGATGTCTTATTTACTTATGTAATGTGATGTTTAGTTTGAAGGGTAATGATTTGTGCATGGTATGATATATGTGATATACTTGAGCACCATGACCCGCGTGGTATTTATATAATACTCGGGTCGGTCCAAGACATTTCAAGTATAGGGACAAGTTAACCAGTTTGTAGACGTTAGCATAGATGAAGGACAGAGTATTAGTAAATTGTTTGTATATTTGTATCTACAAGTGTTCATGTGTTCTAAAGATGTATATATTGGTCATACATTGTATATTTTTGAGATAGTGGGAGTTTGGCCTATTTTATATCCCACTTAGGCTTGTGCATATTTTATATTATATGTTATCACTGCATTAATGACTCTATGATATCTGTGATTTATTTTATATTATGTATTAGTATATCCTACAAATGCACATGTTTATTGCTTTGTGCTGATACTAGGTACTTATAAGTGAGATGCTTATTTGATATTTGAATTTCTACCAGTATTAGCCCAAAGGAATACTCATGTGTGACAGCCCAATACCTCCTCATTCTCCATATTATCAGATAGTATTACTTAGTAATACTCTTTGTTAGTATGGATATAGAGGTGGAGTGTTACAGTTGGTATAAGAGAAGGTTTAGAATAATACATTGTATAAGAGACACGAGTCCTGACATTAGATGAGACTTAGAGTCCCTATCTCCACGGGTGTATGTTAGATTATTGTTATAATTAAGTTGTAGTAGGAGTATACGATGATTACTAGAGTAATTATTTGGGGACATATTTGTATTTTTCTTAGTATATAATAATATATTTCTTCTAATTTTCTCAGTGTAAGCCTCTGTATGAGATGCAGAGAAAATTTTTCGACTAGTAGTGTCGGCTTAGATCATGAATGTTAGGCCTCTGTGTGGCTTTGAAGTTGAAGTTGTAAAAGCCCCTAATTCAATTCTCATATTGAACACTTCCCAAATCCAAATTGTGGCGAGGCGAGTAAGAAGAACCGGTAAGGATCGAACTTG
Source organism: Allium fistulosum (assembly GCA_030737815.1). Taxonomy (NCBI): domain Eukaryota; kingdom Viridiplantae; phylum Streptophyta; class Magnoliopsida; order Asparagales; family Amaryllidaceae; genus Allium; species Allium fistulosum. Next base: position 573,540,352 of record CM060906.1, read on the forward strand.
CACACCGAAAATGGATTGATAGTTTTCCGCTGCAGGCATTTATTCTTTTGTTTAAAAATGTGTGTATTGTTGTATTAATGCTTATTTGATATTATGGATGGATGTTTTACGATAAATTGCCTTGTTGTGAATGGTTACTGAATTGAATGTATATACAAATTTTGAAAATAAATATTTTTATTCGAAAAATAATATGATTTAATAAAATAAGAATATCATTTTATAAAGTGATTGGAAATATTTTAGTAGTATAAAATAATATTTAATTGAACATGCTAAGATAAAAAGTTAAATTGAAAAGTTAGCTTGTTCGTATGTATGAATGGTTGATGAGTGGTTGTTTGGATCGTGTATATGAGTTACTATTGATTTTGGTTATAAAGATTATTTGTAAATATTTAAAAGTATTTTTGAAATTAATTTTGTGTTAATTTGTCCGTTGAGTAATTTAAGTATTCTGGTTGATGCGCCCGATCAACGTTATCGATAGGGTTTCCTAAACACTAGGATGAGAAATATGAATACAAAGTTGGGAAGTGATATAATGTTTTGTGAAGAAGTAAAATATTTGACCTATCTTTACAACTAATGTTTTCGAGGAGTTATATTTAAAGTTTTGAAAAAAATAGTTATATTTAAATTTTGGAAAAAATAGTAGTGTTTTGGAAAATGGAGATTTATTGGTTTGAAAAGAATAATACGTTTTGAAAATGAAGACAATGTTATGAAAAATATTTTGAAACGAGTTTAATATTTTAGAAAATGAAGAGTTATTGTTTGGAAGAGATATTTTGAGCTATTATTTTTGGAAGTGAGTAAAATATTCTGAAGTTTTGGAAATTGTTTTCGATAGAGAATACACACACACATACATATGGGTGTGAGTACTATTGTGGTAAAGTAATGAATTGCTTTATAAATAATAAAGTATTTTTATATGTTTAGATTTTTATACGATGATTGCAACCATCGAGCGATAGTGGGTAATCGAGGTCAATGGTGAGACAATGTTGATCGCACGGTCAGCACTGCAACCAATTGGAAAAGTAAACCACTAAAAATTCATGGCGAGGCATCGTCATTAAATTTGCAGATATATTTGAATTTGAAACTAGTATGTCATGTGATGTTGTGATTGTATGCCTACCTTGTTGTATGATCGTCTGTGACCTGGTTGAATGATGTGAATATATTTGTGATATAATGCATTATGATATAAAAGCCTGTGTGTGTATACACACACATACACATAAGTTTTCAACCGTGAATAAAAAATTTGATACTAGTATGGTGTTAAAAAGCTTAAGTAAAGAATTTATTATTTTCAGAAAAATAATTTTTGAGAATAACAAGTTTTTGAGAAAAGTTTTAAAGAGTAAAGTGAAGTAAATAATTGAAGAAATTTTATGAAATTAGAAAAGGTAATTCTGAAATATCAATATCCCATGATTAGTTAAAACAAAGTTTTGATTTTATGAGTTTTGTAGCAAAGTGTAGTTTTATAATAACCTAAGTAATAAATATTTTATGAATTTGGAATTTGAGTTTTAAGAGAAGTATTGAAAGGAAATACTTTGATAAAGGGTTTCGAATTCAGAGAAAGTAGTTTTAAAAGTTTTGTTTAAAAGGAGGAATTAGTTTTGCTAAAAAAATTGAGATTAAGAATAATGGTAATACAAAAATCATTCTTATTTTCTAAGGATCATTTTTAATAAAAGATGGGAATTGTGAAATTCTTGATTTGCGGGAATATTGAGTTTTTTAAAATAAAATAATACTATGGGAAGTTGAGATTTTTGAATTAAAGGACTATTTGGAAGATGTTTGGTAAGCATATTGGAAAAAAAATTATTATTAATTTGGGAATTCGTAATTGAAAGTGTGCCTAGAGTAAATAAATGATTTTAGACAATATATAAAAGTTTTCTAAGTTAAGTAATGATTTGTTTTAATCATAAATTTTGAAATATTGATCAGTTTACGACGAGTTTAATTTTATTGGAAAGTTATGTCATTAGTGAATCATTATTGTTTGGAATAAAATGCAAAAACTTGAATTTAACTATGGTTTCAACATGAATTAGAATGTATATATATTACCGTTGCGAAAATGAAAATTCCTTATAACAGCGTGACTTTGTTCAACCATAACTTTTAAATGGTTTATCCAATTTCGACGATCTTATCCATTTTGGAAAGCTTATAACATAGGAAATAATTTTTTAGGTGTTTAGCAAAATTTGGGCATTTTCTAAGCAAAAAACGTTGTTTTGTTAAGTGGACCCGCACTTGTTTTATCACTTCAAATTTATCATCTTTAGAAAAAATTCTGTAATTCATGGTGCATTTGACATTTTTGCAATCTAAAAGTTATTTTGGGAAGCTAGAACACTATGCAACAGTTTACTCTTTAATATCATGGTCTGATTTTGTGTTTTTGATTATAGAAAGTTTGTCGAAATGTGGCCAAAACTTGAACACTATGTTGCTTTGAAATTTAATGAATACATGCCTATTATATCTCTTTGTATGAAGCTATTGTCTACACTTCAGTTAAGTATAGGTGTTCAAGTAAACTATTTGGACTAAATGGCGACGATGGCTTGCTTTTGCTTGTTTAAACTTAAATAGTTTGCTATAAATGCTAAGGCAAGGTACATTTTTATGCTAATTGGGAATATGTGATATTATCTTATTTTTTCGTGTTTCGGGACGTCCCGTGTTGGAATGTATATTGATTTTATGATTATATAGTGTTTTGGTTTTTTGGAACGCTCTCCGTACAAAGGATATTCTGTCAAAATTTTCCAAAAATCTAACACTTAGAAAAAAATTCATAAATCGTGTGCGAAAAATAGAAAGTCGTTAATTGAATCTATTTAAAATCGTAGAATAAGATAAGATGAATTAGAATATGAGAGCTACATAGAGGATTGAATATTTTAAGTTTGATAGAAGTTTGCAAATACGAAGAAAGTTTAGGGTTTGAGTTGTATATGATGTTTCCTATAAGAAATTTCGATGACACAATTTTTATAAAGGGGAAGTATGTGATAACTGCTTTCTACGTTGTATAAATAAATGAATTAAATTAAAATAGAAATATTCAAATTCGATTTTTGATAATTATTATTTTGAAAATAAATTCTTGTTTATTTGAAGTATATTTAATAAAAGATTTTACTTTAAATAAATTGAATTAAATTAATAAATTCTTTTTGAATAATTTATTGAATTGAATAAAATGTTTTAAATTGAATATAAAATATTTTTAAAGTGTAAATAATTGTTATGTGATTAAAATAATGGAAAATATATATGTGGGAATCGAATTGAATAAAATTGTCCAATTACCGAAATATAATTTATAGATTGAAATGTAAATCAGTTAAAATTGGATTGGAATCCATTTATAAATAAATGTCAAAAATAATTTTTTTTAACTTGTGTGTAAAAGAAATAAATTAGAACCAAAGTGGATTAGAATTACAAGGCCCAAGTCCATCCTTTACTCTACTTAGTTCTAGAACACTCTCCCTTGTTTCATTATTTAACCCAAGCCTAACTTTACCATTTTCCAATCTCAAACCCCTAGGTTCCTTCACATTTGCCCCAAGCCCTAAATATCAAATCGATTCGCCAATTTTAAAAGAAGGTAACATGTAACGAACATGATTTTTTGACCCTCAAAAATCGACACTAATACGCCCATTGTATTGCATGATGAGCATTCAAGTGCCGGAAAAACCGATTATTCAGGGTAAAAAGAAAAAGAAGACGGAATAGAATCTCACATGAATGGAATAACATATATTATTTCAATAATCTTCATAGTGGAAAAACTTTTAAATACATATATCAGAGTCTATCCTAAGCTCGGCCTGGAAAATTATAAATACCAGTCCTTATAAATGCTGAAAAACAACAAACACAACGGAAAAGTAAACTACGTCCATACGTTGATGAAGGTCTCCATCTCTCCTTTGGAAACTCCAAGCATCTTGTAACAACTCGGATTTTGTAAATTTTATTTACAGCCAAAATAACAATTGAATCGTTGTTAATTGCTAATCGCTAATTGAAGTTTGTTTTTAAACTTGAGTGAAAATTCTTTTAAAAATTGTTAAGTGCTGTTATCGGTTGTAAATTCTTTTATAAATGGTAATTGGGGTTTGTATATCAGGCAGAAATTCTTTTGAAAATTTTGTTAAAGTCGTTGCGCTTTAAAACTTGTTTTGACCCATGTTTTATGTGGTTGCCAAGTGTTATCACCCATTCTCCATTTTTGTTCGTTCAACAACCGATTCCCTTTCATTTTTCAAAAAAAAACCCTAAACCTAGAACGAAAGAAAAATTGAAATGACGGCCTCGTATTTTCGTTCAACCCTAAAATCAAATCGAAAGAAAGAAAAAAAATGGTGGTCGTTCCTTTCTTCCCCTTCGACAATCAGGGTTTGCGAAGCGCCGACCTATTGTTGTTCGATCGCGAGAAAAATCGTGGGAGGCTTCTCGTTATTCCCTTTAGCTGCTTCGAATTCATGGTGTTCGACTTCGAATTAAAGGTGAGTAATTTGCTCACATCTAATTCAACTCTATGCACGTGACTTTGTGATGATAATTATTCTCAGTCCCCTTTTGCTTTGCGAATTCGAATTGGGTTTTACTGATGAGTGGATTTTGATCTCACCCACATCTACTTCAAAGTGATGTTTATGGATTGTTTTTTTGTTTTATTGCTATGACTTTGTTTTCTGGTCATCTCGGTTTTGTGAATTTGCTGATTGATTTTGTGACGTTTGAACTTGTTAAATTCTTCGCTTTGAAACCGTTGCAACTCTTTCCTTGTTTCTACCTGATGCATCGTGTATGGCCGTTTACATGAACTCTCTGTTGGTTCATGCCTTGTCATTGTTTAGTTAACTGGTTGCAGTTGTTCATGTTTGCAATTGCAGTTTCGTTGGAATTTTGGTAATTGTTCGATTATTAGATAATGTTTGGTTGCCATGTCTTTGATATTCTCGGCTTCATCTCCGATAATACTGCTGTTGATTTGACTTGTTTACCTCGACTTTGACTTGGTTATGATGTTGGCCACTGGTCAAATTTTGTTTGTTTCAGTATCATTGTGGTCCTTGCATCATGTTTCACTAATGTTGGTCTACATATCCAAGAGCTCACTGACTTGAGTCATGTTGCATTGATTCGTTTGCTTGCATCTTATCCGCAAAGTTTAAACCTACATATTTGAGTTCCCTGTGTACATGATCAATTGAGTTCGTTTTGAGTTGCACTGCATTCCATATTAGTATCATTGGGTCTATTGTAGTTGAACACTTGTAGTTTCACTGTTACCTGGTTGTCAGATAACTGGTCATTTGTGTTATAGGCTTGGAGCTGGTAGTACTTGAACCTTCATTTGTTAATATCCTTCGTATATGTGCATTCATACAATCATCGTTAAGCCTGGGCAGTTGAGTCGTTGGGTATGCTGTTGCATTGCATCATGTCGTCGAAGTAACCTAGTTTCACTTGCATTGCTTATTTCTTTATCTTGTACTGTCCACCTGAGTACAGTCTCCATTTCATTGCCCCTATGCACTTGTGTTGTTATATGAACTTGGTGCATTACTTCGAGTTGTATCACTTGAATTTCAGTGTGCACAGAGCATATAATTAGTATCACTTGAGTCAGTTAGTTTGCATTTATGTTTCATGAATGAATGCTTCACTGTAGTGTATATGATTGCATTCATATTCTTGCTTGTGCATCACTATATATCTGTTGCATTTACTGGTCTGTTTGCATATTTCACTTGCTTAACCCTTGCATATGTTCGCTGATACATATTCGAACTGGCTGTGTCACTTCCATCTGTTTTGGGTTCTGACTCTTTGCTCATTAGCTGGTTCACTGTTCTACGTGTTCCCTTAATGCTACATTGCTATCTGGTAGCACTTGTGTCTGCACTTACATTAGTCACTACTGCATTCATATTCTTGCTGTCCCATTGTTTCTTGAATTTGGCAGCCTGGTTGTACATGATTGCATTTGAGTGTAGTTGCTGGACTGGTCTTGTCTACTTGTCATTATTTTGGTCTCTGACCTGATGTACCTTAGTCTGATACCGTTGCATTGTTGTACTTCATGTTCGTATAGGCTCTTGAGTGGGGTGTATTGCATAGCTGAGTTGAATCTGTCTTACTGATGCATGGCCTTTATGTGGTCTGCACTTGCATACTATTGCTGCCTTGTTCTCTTGCTGTCGAGGTTGTTTCTTTTTACGGTTGCAATTGTTTTGGTATAACTGCCTTCGTGCATCTGGCCTTACGAGCCTTTTCCATACTGCTGAATCATTGAAGTTGTGTTAAGTCCTGATAGTAGTGACTCGACCTCTACAGTTTCTACTTTCTGTTAATAATTGGAGTTGTGATGACTTCATCATTGCAGTGGCGAGGCAGTGCACGCGAGCGTGCACTGCGGCCACACTGTATTGATTTTATTGGTATTTCCTTTGCTTTTGATGCGTTGATCTTTTGAGTATACATGCTGTAGTGGCGAGGCAGCACACGCGTGCGTGTGCTGCAGCCCTACTAGAGTTGATGTTTTATATTGATTATTATTGCTTCTGTGCATTAATAACTGAGTTTGAATTAGACTAACCCGTGTATTATTTTCTTTTGAATTTAATACTCGGGTCAGACCCGAGTTATTTCAGGTTGTAGATTTCCTTCTTTGAGTTGCTGTTCGGGATTTGAAGACTTTTCACATCTTCTGAAGTTGTCAGTGTCATTTTGTAGTAGTCGTGTCATTGTATAGAACGATATGTATTCATGTATATTAGTCGATAATGTACTTGTATATATAACTTCTAGAGTCGACAGTTGTAGTTGTATCATATGTATCGTGTCAACTATATTGTAACTGACATCGGTTATATATATATGAGATTTTTGTTAATCTGTGTTCCGCATTTATATTATCTGTGTTATTGTTATATCTAATGTCCTAAACTATTATGAACTATCGTAGTTTGTTTTATACTGATAATTGGATATGTCGATGGGAGTAAATAAATAATAGATGAAAAATAAAAAGTATATACCACTCCTATCGAGATAACAAATATTAGTGTAAGGCCAATTACGGATGGTCGCTCCTATCCAGCCTTATTCTTCGTAATAATAGACAGTATTTCTTTTAATACTCTTTGTTATTATGAGCATAGAGGTGGGGCGTCACACATCTTCAGCTAATCCTGAAACTACTCGGATCTGACTCGAGTATTAAAAATCCCAGATCAGTCTGATAAACCAGCGTGAGAAACGCAAATCATAAATATATATGACGGTATCATAGATCGACTTTGATACTAAACAAAACCTTTGAAAAGAAGAGTATCTATTAAGACCATGCCACATATAAACACGGATAGGTTTTTAACTTATGAGAACTAAAATATTTTTATCAAATCATTTGATATTATTTCTAACGACATTGCCTTGAAAACACTTTTCAAATAACATATTAAAATAGCTAAAATTTTATATTGATTAAATTCCATCATAATAGGTATACAAACAAGTCTGTAAAGGTACATATTGGAGAATGGATTTCCAACAACGACAAGGTAAGGGACTACCTTCTGACAGTACATCTCTAGAGGAATGTACCGAGGCACTTCCCCGCTACTTTCTACCAACACAGAACTGGTCTACCTCTACCATAGATAGTACTGAATATGTCATCACCCTAGTCGTTCCCGACCTATCCATGGCCACAACATACACAACAAACCCGAAACATAGAGGGTAATCTAGAAAGGGGATGAACATCTCCTAATGGGAGTGACCCACTTGCCCTGCTACATCTACCCTATTTTTGCCATTACCAATGTTTGAGGCTTGAGGTAACGTTTTACCTTTCACATGATAAATCCCACTTAGAATGCACATTTCCATTTTTGACGGCACACTAATTGGTTTCAATAAAAGTACAACCCCCGAGTTCATACGTCTCAGGGAAGGGTGTTAAGTATAAGAGGGGTTACCTCTTACACCACCAAACAGATGTACTTTTGTAAAAACCAATGTACGTGGTCTTAGAAATGCAATGTCAGACACTCGTCCATACAAGTTGTTCAGGAACATGACAAATCGAAGGTACTCCTACTACATCCTTTTTGGGAATCACCCCTAGGATTAGTAGCAAGCAGTCCTTGCATTAAAGATTTCAAAATGAATATACTACTACCACCATATGTATATAATATGGGAATAACAAGGTTAGTGGCAAGCAGCCCTACATTTTGAAGATCACCAGTCTTCAAAATCATTTCTTCGACATGTCTTCACTTTCGAATGCGTATATTGGTTTGAAGTGGTTTTTAGATAGGAATCACCCAAATCTGACCCTGGTCTCTCTGAACCAATTATCGATGAAAGGATGTATAAATGTGTATACATTAATGTTAAGCCTTTTTCGTTAAATCTTCTTTTCTTCTTTTACTCAAAATATTATTTAACTTTGAAGCTATCTTTTTATCCAATAAAACATCTTTTAGAGATATTTATCTTTAAACCATTTCTGTTTTCGGGATATATAGAATTATTAAACCTCTTTTTAACTTTGGAAATACCAAATCATTTTCTTTTAATTACTTAGGGAAAATATTTCCATATTCTATTATTAGCATAATTAATAAAGATTTCATTTTTCCAAAACATGTTTAAATGGGTCAAAAACAATGTTATTTAAAACATCATTTACTATAAACCTAAATCACTTAGTATTGAGTAAAAAGGATTTATAGATTTTAAATTAATTATACTCAATACTAATTTTCTTATTCAACCTGCACTATTCATCGAATAATGGTGAAATCACCTTTTAAATTCACACGGATAGTATGGGTTCCCTCCTCGGAATTTAATATAGAGTTTAACTAGAATGTTCTCTTTACCATCAAAATCCTATTTTAAATCTAGTTTAACCTTTTTGGAAAAATCCAAATCTCTTTTATTTTATCTTAAGAAAATGCAATCCGAGTAAATCAAAATAACTATGCCCTCCGTCGGGCCAGCCCGATAGCGAGGGGGAGCAGGCAACTGGTTTTCCAAACTCCAGCCTAGAGACTATCTCTCTATCACCCATAAGGCGGTCAAGTTATTCAATCGACTCTAAACTTTTAAAATTATTTGATTTATCATTTGAAAAACATTTCAAAAAGACTAGAGAAGAAAAGCCAAGTTCAAATCATTAATTCAACGGTTACCAAATTCCATTGCTAAATCGTCGGTGAATATTGATCATAAAGCTTTATAGATTAAAACGCCAATTTCATTACATATATGCCCATTTTTTAATTCGAATTCCTTTTAACGCATTTTAACATATTAATGGAATTTATTTCATATTTTTAAAGATTTAAAAACATCCATTTTAAAGAGTTGAAAACAATACTTTACGAACTGCCAAAACGCGACGATTTTAAAAACTTTATTTGTATATATTTCAAACTTTACTAGATGGAATCTTGATTTTTCTTTTTCATTTGAAAAGTATAATCATAAGGGTCCGCAATATTCTTATTTTAAAGAATTCCGACTTATATTTTATCTTAAATATCCGTTTAACTTTTCAGGTCGTGAAATCGTGAATTGCCGAAATGCGACGGCTTATTTTTCACCTTTGAGTCAAAATTTTCAAAACTTGTCTGAAACACTTTTAAATCATTTTAATACCATATCAAACTATATTAAACCAATTTTCACTATTTTACTTTATTAAAATATCATTTTCACTTTATTCCATATCTTTAATATTATATTATTATAATTCAATTTCCATCTTTTTAATTCAAATTTTTTATATTAAACTATAAAATATTTTTCCATGTATTTTCCTTTTTTAAACTATTATTTTCAAAATCAAAATATTCAATTTACTTTTTTCCCAATAAATTAAATACTCCTCTTTACTTTTTTCAAAACCATTTCTATTTTCCAAAAACGATATCTTTTTGATTTAAAATTCAAAAGAGGGTTAATACTCCTTATACACACATTATTTCAGAATATAGTAGGGATTATTTCTCATGAATTTACTATGTCTATTTAAAATGATCATTTCAAATTTGATGAATATGATTTCCACATTATTATTAAGTAATTCTACTTAACTCAACAAAGTCAATAAATGATTAACATAAGCAACAAATCATCCAACAATCAATCACTTTAGCATCCAAACTTGGTTAATAAACCAAGTATACCTGCATAGCACAAATCATAGATAATTTTAAGACATATTTAAATAAGATGGAAGTAGTGTTCTCACTTTCATGCTATCCGACTCTGAGTGTTTTTTTATTTGACGAAACGATCCCTTTCTCTACCCGAAGCTTTTGGAACTTGCCCCTTGACCTTGGTGATGCTCAGCCAAGCTTGTGTGGAGGTGGAAGCTTGGCTTCGAGATGGTGGTGGTGTGGGTTGTGCACTTTAGTGAGGAAGAGCTGGAGTTTGGCTAACTTTTTGTAGCGATTTAATATCGTATATGTGTGGAAACAATTTTAGCAGAACTTCGACGCGGTGTTGAAATATTTTTACTATTTAGGAAGCCACTGAAGAAGAGCTATTAGGGAGCTCAAGAAGAAGAAGAAGAGAAGTGAAGTGGATTTGTGAAGAAAGGAAGAGGATATGCATGTGTATTTACAGGGTAGAAATCCTTGTGTATGAAATTACCAAAATACCCCCCTCTCATTATACTTCGATCGAACTCACTCCCCCTTGTGTGCTTGTCTTCACTTGATTAAGTGATGGTGAGTTTTCTTTGTGAGACTTAAGGGTGGAGTTTGCATTTATATACATATAAGGAGTTTATATAAAAATATGTACACTTTATTTTAGATATTTCTTTAACTTTGATTTGACTAATTGTGAAGATATATGTGTATCTATATGTATGTACATGCATGTGTGTATGTGTATCAAATAATGTTGCAACGATTTGAAATAACTTTCAGTCGACGAAAGGTCAAAAATCCGAAAGCTGAATCCTGGTCACATTTTTTGTTTTTAATCAAGCTATTTATTTATGTAAAAAAAACCGGAGAATAAATTTCTTATCATCTTTAAATAATTAAAAAAAGACTATTTAAGCTATAAAACCATATTAAATAATATTAAAATCCATTTATAAAAGTACGATGTCGAACTGCAAGAATGCAACGAAGTTTATATATCTTTATAAAATAAGTTTATATAATTATAAAACCATTATAAATCACTTATTATCATTATATAATAATTAAAGTGAATTATTCATCATTTAAAACAATTATCTGAATGTTTAAAATTAATTAAATATTCCAATTGAAAGTGATAAAATTACGGGTCATTACATTCTTCCCCCTTAAAAGAATTTCATCCCTAAAATTTCACCATAACATAAAACCCAAAAGAGTTTACCCAAAATATTATCTTTAAACTTAATTCCGTATGATATACACAGATCATCCGTAATATCTGATTCGATCTTCTACTCCAATACACAACTTCATTTCTGAACTAGTACTGATCCCTCGATCCTCTAGTGCAGACTCTGATTAAACTTCTTGATCAGAAACCCTCGCTTCCTTACATAGCTTTCAACTGTAACAATCCAAAAACTCGGCCTTCGAAAATCGGCACCCGTATTTCACTTGAACTCAAAATGCCGCAGATTCAAACGCCGAATCTAGCTTGCCGGAGCTTATAACACAGTAAGTATAACAACACAGCAGAAGAAAGAAAACAATGATATCATATACAACTCCAATGAATACAATATCCAGTAAGATATACAACAATGATATTAATATGATACAACAATATCAGAGATAAATAATGATACAGTGGAAATAACAGAACTGATAACTCCAAATGATCAGTCAGAGAGACTGACTCCAACCACTCCAATGTCAAGCACGAACCACAAAGAGAAGCAAGTGCAGTCCTGAACTCCAAGAACTGAACAAGCTCCAGATAATCTACTAAACCTGAATATCTGAGAAACCCAACTCTAGACTGTCCGTGTGGAAAACAATGGGCACCCAGAGTTTAGGAAGGGAACAATAAACTCCAGGTCAGTCATGGGACTGGTGTGAGCAACAAAAACAGTTTATCTTTAAAACAAACAACAAAAGGATTTTAAACATTGAAATCCACAATGCTTTTGTAAAATGAACTAACATAAGACCTCCCGCCACACACACAATGCAAACGCAGAATTGGAGGAGATTTCTTCCTATGATAGTCAAACATGCTTACTACGCAAACAAAACTCTTTTAATATTATTACTAGTGCATAGTGCAGAAAACCATTTCGAAAGTATAATATTAATCTTAGCCAACATACAACCATTATTGTATGCCTACTATAGCTACCATCTAAACAGTGGTGACCACCATAAGTAAATGGCAGGTTCTACAACTAAAACTGTACTGGGTTCGTATTGTTTCTTTGGATTTTCCAACAAATGGTCAGGCAAAGGAACTTCCTTACCGAAATGGGAACGCCTCTGGAAAGATGCCCCGAGAACCTAACCGGATCTCTGTAAACACAAGGCCGACGCTACCTCACGCTGTACAGCTGTAACTAGGTAACTAACACACGGACGCTACCTCATGCTGTAACTAGGTAACTAACACACAAGTATGCCATTCCCCGGTCCTTTGGGACCTTTATCCGAGCGTTCGATAACCAACAACATCACACAGTAATAAATATAGTGTGTCCACATGAGTAAGTATCTAGGCTCCATACCATGATACCACCCTTTTCCAGAAGGAAATGACATACCCTAGGGGCGCGACCCCTACAAACCTTGCCGCAACATTCCTGTTTCGACCATTACCGGTCTGTGAGGCTCGACGAAGTCTCGTCCACAAAGCTACGCTTTTTCACAAAGCCATGCTTCGATCAACAAATGATCTGCAGCACTTCGTATGCTACATTACCAAATTGGGAATGTATCACTAGTAACCATCAACTACAAAACCTCTAAGCTCGTACGTCTCAGAGAAGGGTGTTAAGCTAAGAGAATAAATTCTTCGCCACCAATAGAAATGTATTTGATAGAAACCAGCTTTACATCTCAAAGTGTAATGTCAGACACACATCCATACAAGTCTGTTCCGGGTTCGAACATAACCGAAGGCACTTCCGAAGAAGCCCTTGCAAATCCTGGTATTCATAATCCCGATCGGACTTCCCATCACTTAGGGAATCTCTATACCAGAGCCATGATACAGAGAAAATCGACAGGTAATCCTTTCGTTTTCGAAAATATCCGGTCTTCACCACCGGTCTTCAAATGCTATCCATATACGTCGTATCATTATTCGGAATGGGTTATATGACACAAAGGTCCTTTCCCGGCTAAACCGAATAATGAGCGCAGTATTTAAAAATCATATGGATACTAGGGTCCCAGTTAAATCACAGCTTAAAGCCCAAAACCTTTCATTCGAATGGTTAAAACCAATTATCATTTCCAATCTTTTAAACAAAAAGATTCATTCAAAAACCTTCAATGGTTTAAACAATTTCCACACTTTTAATCTTTTAACAAAAAGATTCAATTCACAAAGATCTATTCATGGATTTCAAAACAATTTCCATTTCAATTGGATTAACTTGTTAAATCTTTAAGTCAAGATTTAACTTATAGTTTTCAAAACTAGTTTCCAAAGATTCATTCATAGCCTTTCAAAACAATTCTATTTCAAGTTGGATTAACTCATCCAGTCTTTGAATCAAAGACTCATTTCATAGCTTTCAAAACATTTCAATTCCATTTCAAACTTGAAACCTTTCAACACAATTTGGAAATCCTTTCTTAAAATGAAAGCTATTATTATTTGAAAACAAGTAGTTTTCATTTCAGAAAAATCCAGTTATATTTACACGAGTTAAAACCCTTGAATTAAATTCAAATTCCCAAATCAATACCTTTAAAATGGTTTAACCCATATATAACTTGTACAGTATCTTTAATCCCTAGTTTTAAATCATAGAATTCAATTCCAAACTTGAATTCAAATTTAAATCAAATTATTTAAATTTCAAGATATCCAAAATATCTTTAAAAATCCTTTCAAAAGCTTTTCATATTAAACCCAAATTTCCAATTTCAAAATCAATTGAAATTAAAATTTCAATTTCAAAAACATTAAATTAACATCATCTGTGACTTAACCGATTTCCACGTGAAATCCATATTTGTGTGTGTATGGTGTAGTCCAGGGGTTTCACACAGTAGTGCAACATCATTCAATCATCACAGATCAAAATACCGAAATATAGTTGATAAGCGGTATTAACTATAACGCTTATCGTTCATTCACAGATCACAGATATATATATCGCAGATAATCAATTACATTCATCCCAGATAAATAAATTACAGATCACAACACAAATCAGGATGTATCACAAAGCATCATATATCAGGGATATCAACAATTCAATCATTCAGTCAAATCCAATCATCCATAAGTAAGATCAATTAATCAGCTGATAAATTTTTAAACCAGATTAATTACTTATGAATAAATCACTAATCCTGGTCAATTAACATTAATTAATTAATTCTTAATTAATTATCATTCCTTAACCACCTTCATAAATTAACCTTCAATTAATTAATCATCCTCAAATTAATTACCTTAATTTGTTAATCACATAATTAATTATCCTTTAATTAATTATTCTTTAATTACTTGGTTAATCAAACTTAAATCATTAATTAATCCTTAATTACTTTCATTAAGTAATTATCTTTAAGTAATTAATTGCCTTAATTACTTACATTAATTAATCTTAATAAATCACCTACGAAATCACCGTAATCTTCCTTAATCAATACCTTAATTTAAGACAAATCCTTTATCTTAATTAACTACCTCATTTCATCATTTAAATCTTATTCAATAACCTTTGAAATAAATCCATTATTAACTTAAAACCTTTAAGTTAAATTAATGTTTTTCATCTCTTAATAAATTACAATATTAAGTTTATCTAAAATAAACTTTTTAAAATAAAGGTTATATAGATTAAACACTTTAAACTTAATTAAATTGAAATAATTTTTATTTAAAAACCTTTAACAAATTGAAACTTAGGTAAACATTCATTATTTACAAAAGAAGTAGTTTTAACAAAATTTTATTAAGTAAAACTTGATTTTGTTAAAAGTTTAAAAACTGTTTTCACACTTAACTTCAAAACCCGAGCCCTAGACAAGCAAACCCCGAGCCAAAATCAAATTTCCCCTAGCAACTCGCGTTTCCACTTTACTTCGAGACCAACTCTCATTTTCTCGAGCACGTCTCCGAGTTTCCTCCTTCTTCCCCAACATCACACACACAACCCAGATCAAAACGCCCACGTGCACGTGCACAGATGAGTCTGCCGTCACCGGTCAAGGCTACAATTACCAAAGCATCATCGGCGACCACCTCAATCAACTCGAGCACCCAGATTTTCAAAATCGATCATAAATCGAATTCGAACAAACTTTCGAAGCTATCAGGAAATATCCCGATCAACAATTCCTTCACCAATGACACGAACGACCATCAGAGGGCACGTAAATTCGGCCAAAGCTTCGCCTGACCCCAATACTTCGATCGCCACCGGACCGGTCACTCCCGATGCTACAACGGCTACATAGCAACCTCATTTCCAACTTCGACCAAAAACAAACTAAAACCCTACTCCGACCAATTCCTGCCACCACGGCCAATATAAAATCCCTTCGCCATTTTTCCAGAGACCCTTGTCTCCCCGACCACCTTCAGGCAAACTCTCAAGCTTCCAGTCGCCACCGGTCATCGGTATATGGCCAAAATTCCAAAAACGTTCCTCACCGAACCACTCCTCGAATTCTAAACTAAAAATCATGATTTAACCTTTAAAATTCCTCATTTTCGAAGACGAACCAGACCATATAAGTGAATTCGGAAATTATTATGTTTGAATTTTCACTATTTTCTGATTTTTACTGTATTTTTAAATTTTACAGTATTAACTAAACACATCCACTTGGAATTATTTTTAAAAACAAGAATACAATGTCGTTAACAATTCTTCTTCAGAAATCAATGTCAAATTTTGATTTCTACAGGAAGATATGAATTATCTTGTGATGATGATGGGTCTGTTATCAACAACAGAGCACAAAACTATAATATCCAGAAAAATTTTGCAGGCAAGATTATACTCACCTACACACATTCATATTAAAACTCAGGCAGACATTATAGACTACATACAACAGGTTTCATCACAGATTCATACTGTTTTTAAATAAAAAGGGTTACTCGCCTTGATTTTAGGAAGAAGAACAGAGTTTCCCTTTTATGCTTGAAACAGGCTTTGTAAAAGTTGCAAGTTGAAATCTTTCTTCACTTGATCTCTGGTTTGTCTTGTGTTGTATTGTTGTTTAAGTTTTTGTTAAAGTTTGAATGATAACTTCTTTAAGTTTTCTCAACTTCAAGAATGAAACTGGAATGAAAGTTTGATATGTGGAAATGAAGCATACAGGGGATGATATTATTTTATACAGGTTGACATTTTCTTGTTTGTACAACTATGCCAGAGATTTTTATTCAATGGTGGTTGATGGATACATTTCGTGCTTGCATTTATTATGTTGTACAATATACTTATTCTTTTATTTCGGTTGTACATGTATGAAGATATTTGGTGGCTGAAATGATAAAACTTGTGCTTGCATTGATTACCTTGTCCAACTTTGCTTATTTTATTTTCTAAAGTCTTTGTTCAAACTTGAATATATTTTTGATGTCTTCATTTGTTTATACTTGGCTTCTTTCGCAAGCCATCCCTTTTATTCTTTTCTTGCCTTGCATTTCTAACTCTACAGGCTGCCTTGAATACTTGAATATATGTTTTCTTTTGCAAGTGTACATGCATAACTATGTATATTTGTTCACACCAGAATATACTTGAATGTATTTTTATTTTATCTTCTTTTCTTTTGCAATGTCACTTTAAAATATAATAAATCTCCATTTTAATTTTTCTTTACTTTATAATATTCATTTTTATAGTTTATATAATTCTAGAATTATTTAATATGTTCATTTCACATTTTATATAACTATAAATTTATTTTAAATATTTGTTTAACATCAACACTTATTTGAATTCTATAAATATATATATATTTTTATAAACTCAAATTATTATTATTAAACCATTTATTTTAGATTCAAACTCAAATTCAATTTATATATATATATACAATTTCTAAATTTAAAATGATTTAATATATTTTTTTATTTGAATCCGGAGAAACTCAATTGATTTACAAATTAATTATACAATTTTTATCCAAAAATTAAATAAATTATCAATTTAAATTAAATTAAAATCCGGGGTCGTTACATCAACTATGATAGAAAATGAAAGTTTCCAACCACAAATTCTCATCGATGTTCGCCGCCAAGAATCGAGTGATAAATCGACCGATGTAAACACCTTAAAGTTCTTTATCCGAATCTTAGATCAGAATCATGCGATGAAATGATCTACGTCTCTCATACATACTTAGTTATACCAAATTCCTTTTTCAAATTTATTTATGAAAACATTTCATAAAACTTTTATTTTTTATTCAAACATTTTTATAATGGTGCTTCTTTATAAAAAAATTCTATCTTTTTTTCAAAGAAACCATTTCAATTTAAAAGATAAATTATCTTTTATTATAAACTCATTATATTATAATATACTCCCTTTAACCAATATTAAATGCAAACACCTTGATAAAAATTAACAATCACTGATTAATCTATCAATTAATGATTCATATTATCTTTTTAACTTTAGAAAATTATATAGATCGAGTAACTCAAGAATGATACCAAGGAACCGAGTACGACCAATAGTATCATATATTCCTTTAACAAGAATGGGAATACTTAAAAGAAGCGTTTACCATCCGAACACATCTCCTACCCATTTTTAGTTAATTTCGAGCTACTCGAACTAATTAATCATCGGATTCTTTTCAAAAATAACAGGATTTAAATTCTCAAAAATCTCTTCATAAAACACATTTTATAAACCTAATTTATGAAATCACTTATTTTCATATAAAATCCCATCCAAATGTTTTAAACCTTTTGGTATATCCCAAATATTTTTAACCCCCATTTAGAAGATATCTTTAAAAGCTATTCTTCATATTTAAATACTCTTTTTAAAAGTTTCACAAAAACACAGTTTTTAATAAAATAGGCTTTATTAAAATCTTCTACCAAGTTTAACTTATCAAAATCTCATTATCAAAACACTTATTTATTAAAACACTCATTTTTCAAAATAACTTTTATTTTGAATCAACTTTCTTAAGAATTCAAATACCAATTTTATTATTTCAAAATATCACTATATATCTTTTATTCAATCCTTTTTATAAAGATATAGCTTTATAAAGAAAATTATCAAAGAAGTAAAATTCATAAAAAAAGATTTCCCAAGTTATTTAAACATGAGATAAGAGAAGCCATAATAAGAATCATGCATAGATATATATATATATATATATATATATCATAATTCGAACTATTACATTTGTCAATCAACCATACTTAAACCATAATCAATTGTTTTACATACCCATCATAATTATGTTAACAAATTCCTGATATACTTAGGATATCCAAACTACCATTACTCCCTAGCAACTTCCAACCCTACCAAAACACATATCAAATCAATCGGACTCGGAGGTCGATGGACCATCCGGATCTAAGAACACTACCACTTCAAACTCTTCTTCAACCTATCCATCATCTGCTTCATTTCCATCATATTCTTCGTTTTCAAGATTCCACCCTATAGGATGCCAGGGTTGTCCCTGGGGAACCCAAGGTTGAGCAACAAGTTTTCTCAGAAGGATGTCCAAAACCTCTTCTTCTTCTTCGTCATTCTCTGTCATTCCTTCCCAATCAATACCTGAAACGTGCGACTCTCCCTCAAATATGGAAATGTCCATCTCCCAGATAGTGTGATCGTTGTTACTATCTTCTGATTCATTGGGGATGTCATCCATCCATGCATCATACGCTGCTAAATCTAGGCTATTCCTTTCTACCATCATATTGGGGTTCTCTTCTAGAATTTCTTTAGGTTTTGATTCTTCTATATCAGTTACCCACATCATTTTGTCTTGCGATTCTTGACTTCTACATTATCTATTATCTGGATCACTTCTTTGTCACTGGATAATAATACTAGTTCTGGAGTCTTGGGTTCTACTAGCATCGTAGCCATGGGATACCCATCCTCATCGTATCGGGTATGTTAATCTAACTCTTCCTTTAACTATGGCATATGGTTTTCAGGTGACCCTTTTTTATTCCCTCGTCGTCATTAGAAAGGATATTAAGTAATCATTTTCTCCCCAATTTGGTCTTCATAATTCTCCTTTGGAATAATTCCTACCGTAATTGGAAGGCTTCTACAATAGACAACGAAATACTTAGAACCATATACTAAGCTTTTTAACTATTCTAACCTAAATCTAATATCATATTTTAACAAGTTTCTTACTAACTTAACTTCATAAACTATCATCTTTATGAAACATCTTATAATCAAACTGTGAAATTCTAATCACAAGTTTTTTCTATACCAGTTTATGTCTTTTAACCAACCTATGGTAGTAACTGAATATTATTATCCTATAATTAACTATATCTTTTGAAAAGATGACCTTTTTATATTCAAAATATAATCCCAGGTAAAATTATTTCATTTACCTAAAATAAAAATCATCGTTATATAACATTAACAAATACGTGCTCACATATAATATTCTCAGCTCATTCTAGGGTGTCAATTACCCTATGTCTAATGAGTTACTCATCTTAGGGTGTTACTAACCCTATCTATAATGAGACTTTACCCCTATCAGGCTAAGGTGTTCGCTCAATGTAAGCTCTGATACCAATTGTAACGAACGAGATTTATCGACCCTCGAAAATCGATACTAGTACGACCACTGTATTGCGTGTCGAGCATTCAAGTTCTCGAAAAACCGATTGTTAAGGATAAAAAAAAGAAAGAAGATAGAACAGAATATCACACGGATGAAATAACATATATTATTTCAATAATCTATACAGCGGAAAAACTTTTAAATACATATATCAGAGTCTATCCTAAGCTTGGCCTAGACAGTTATAAATACATGTCCTTACAAATGCTGAAAAACAATAAACACAACAGAAAAGTAAACTACGTCCATACATTGATGAAGATCACCAGCTCTCCTCTGGAAACCCGAAGCATCTTCAGCTAATCCTAAAACTACTCAGATCTGACCTGCATATTAAAAATACCTGGATCAGTTTAGCAAATTAGCATGAGAAACGCAAATCATAAATATATATGATAATGTTATAGATCTTCTTTGATACCAAACAAAACCTTTGAAAAGAAGGGTATCTCATAAGACCACACTACACATAAACATGAACGTGTTTTTACCTTATGATAACTAAAACATTTTTATCAAGTCATTTGATGTTATTTCTAATGACATTGCTTTGAAAACTCTTTTCAAATAACATAATAAAATAGCTGAAATTGTTACATTGATTAAATTCCAGCATAATAGGTATATAACCAAATCCGTAAAGGTACGTATTGGAGAATGGATTTCCAATAATAACAAGGTAAGGGACTACCATCTAATAGTATATCTCTAGAGGAATGTACCAAGGCACATCCTCGCTGCCCATCTACCAACATAGAACTGGCCTACATCTACAAAGATAGTACCGAATATGTCATCACCCCAGTCATTCCTAACGTATCCATGGTTATATCATACACAACAAACCCGAAATATATAGGGTAATCTAGAAAGGTGATGAACATCTCCTAATGGGAGCGACCCACTTAGCCATGCTGCATCTACCATGTTTTTCCATTACCGATGTGTGAGGCTTGAGGTAACGTTTCACCTCCCATATGACAAATCCCACTTTGAATTCCACATTGCCATTTTCGACGACACACTAATTGATTTCCACAAAAGTACAACCCCCAAGTTCATACACCTCAGAGAAGGGTGTTAAGTATAAGAGGGGTTACCTCTTACACCACCAAACAGACGTACGTTTGTAAAAACCAATGTAAGTGTTCTTCTAAATGAGATGTTAGACACTCGTCTATACAAGTTGTCTAGAAGTAAGACCAACCGAAGGTACTCCTACTACATCCTGTTTGGTAATCACCCCTAGGATTAGTAACGAGTAGTCCTTGCATTATATATTTCAAGATGAAGGTACTACTGCCACCATATGTATATAATATGGGAATCATAAGGTTAGTGGCAAGGAGCCTTACATTATGAAGATCTTCGGTCTTCAAAATCATTTCTTCAACATTTCTTCACTTTCGAATGCATATATTAGTTAGAAGTGGTTTTCAGATAGGAATCACCCAAATTCGATCCCGGTCTCTCCAAATCAATTATCGATGAAAAGATGTGTAAATGTATATACAGAAATGTTAAGCCTCTTTCGTTAATTCCTCTTTTCTTCTTTTACTCAAAATATTATTTAACTTTAAAGATATCCTTTAATCCAATAAAATATCTTTTAAAGGTATATATCTTTAAACCATTTCTGTTTTTGGGATATACAAAATTATTAAACCTCCTTTTAACTTTGGAAATACCAAATTATTTCCTTTTAATTACTTAGGGAAAATATTTCCATATTCTATTATTAGCATAATTAATAAAGATTTCATTTTTTTGAAACATGTTTTAAATGGGTCAAAAACAATGTTATTTAAGACATCATTTACTGCAAACCCAGATCACTTAGTATTGAGTAAAGAGGTTCATAGATTTTAGATTAATTATACTCAATACTAATTTCCATATTCAACCTATATTATTTGTCGAATAATGGTGAAATCCCCTTTTAAATTTATACAGATGGTATGGGTTCCCTCCTCGGAATTTAATATAGAGTTTAACTAGAATATTCTCTTAACCATCAATCCTATTTTAAATCTTGTTTAATTTTTTGGAAAAATCCAATTCTCTTTTCTTTTATCTTAAGAAAATGCGATCCAAGTAAATCATATTAACTATCCCCTCTGTCGGGCCAGTCCGGATAGCTAGGATAAGCAAGCAACTGGTTTACCAAACTCCAGCATAGATACTATCTCTCTGTCACACATAAGATGGTCAAGTTATTTAATCGACTCTAAACTTTTAAAAGTATTTGATTTATCATTTTAAAAACATTTCAAAAAGATTCGGAAAAAAACCCAAGTTTAAATCATTTACTCAATGGTTATCAAATTCCATTGCTAAATTGTCGGTGAATAGTTATTTTAAAGCTTCATAGATTAAAACACCTATTTCATTACATATATGCCCATTTTTATATCCTTTTAAAACATTTTAACATATTTATGGAATTTATTTCATATTCTTAAAGATTAAATAATATCTATTTTAAAGAGTTGAAAATAATATTTTACGATATGCCAAAACGCGACGATTTTTAAAATTTGATTTGACATATTTCAAACTTTACTAAATAAAATCTTGATTTTTCCATTTCATTTGACAACTATGATTATAAGGGTTCAGAAAATTCTTATTTCGAAGAATTCCAGCTTTTATTTTATCCTATACACCCGTTTAACTTTTTAGGTCGCGAAATCGCAAACTGCCGAAACGCGGCGCCTTATTTTTCACCTTTTAGTCAAAATGTTCAAAACTTATTCAGAACACTTTTAAACCATTTTAATACCATATCAAACTATATTAACCCATTTATTCACTATTTTACTTTATTAAAATCTCATTTTCGCTTTATTTCATATCTTTAATATTATATTATTATACTATTCAATTTTTATTTTTTTAATTCAAATTTTTTTTATTAAACCATATGATATATTTCAATGTATTTTCCACTATTTAAACTATTATTTTCAAAATCAAAATATTTGATTTATTTTTCTCAAAAACATTAAATGCTCTTTACTTTTTTCAAAACCATTTCTATTTTCCAAAAACAATACCTTTTTTTATTTAAAATTCAAAAGAGGCTTGATACTAATTATACATACATTATTTCAGAATATAATAGAGATTATTTCTCATGAATTTACCATGGCTATTTAAAGTGATCATTCAAATCTGATGAAAATGATTTCCACATTATTATCAAAAATAATTCTACTTAACCCAACCAAGTCAATTTATGATTAACATAAGCAACCAATCATCCAGTAATCAATCATTTTAGCATCCAAACTATGCAAATCAACCAAGTATACTTTCATAGCACAAATCATAGATAACTTTAAGATAAATTTAAATAAGATGGAAGTAGCGTTCTCATTTTCATGCTATCCGACTCTGAATGTTTTTTTTATTTGACGAAACGATCCCTTTCTCCGAACTGAAGCTTATGGAACTTGCCCCCGGACCATGGTGATGCCCGACCAAGCTTGTGTGGAGGTGGAAGCTCGGTTTTGAGATGGTGGTGGTGTGGGCTGTGCACTTTAGTGAGAAAGAGGTGGAGTTTAGCTAACTTTTTGAAGCGATTTGATATTGTATGTGTATGGAAACAATTTTAGCAAAACTTTGATGCGGTATTGAAATAATTTTACCATCTAGGAGGCCATTGAAGAAGTGCTATTAGAGAGCTTAAGAAGAAGAATAAGAAGAGAAGTGAAGTGAATTTGTGAATAAAGGAATAGGATATGCATGTGTATTTATAGGGTAGAAATCCTTGTGTACAAAATTACCAAAATACCCCCTCCCACCATACTTTGCCTGAACCTACTCCCTATATCCAAGTGCTTGTCTTCTCTTGATTGAGTGATGGTGAGTCTGCTTTTTGAGACTTAAGGGTGGAGTTTGCACTTATATACATATAATGAGTTTATATAAAGATATGTATACTTTATTTTAGATATTTTCTTTAGCTCTGATTTGACTAATTGTGAAGGTATATGTGTATGTATATATATGTACATGCATGTGTGTATATATATCAAATAATGTTGCAATGGTTTGAAACAACTTCGTTCGACGAAAGGTAAAAAATCTAAAAGCTGAATCCTAGTCACATTTTCAGTTCTTAATCAAACTATTTATTTATGTAAAAAAAACTTGAGAATAAATTTCTTATCATCTTTAAATAACTAAAAAAAGATTATTTAAGCTATAAAACCATATTAAATAATATTAAAAACCATTTGTAAAAATACGACGTCGAGCTGCCAAAATGCGACGAAGTTTATATATCTTTATAAAATAAGTTCATATATTTTAAAACCATTATAAATCACTTGTTATCATTATATAATAATTAAATTGAATTATTCATCATTTAAAACAATTATCTGAATATTTAAAATTAATTAAATATTCCAATTCATAGTAATGAAATTACGAGTCGTTACATAACACGAGGTCGAGCATGCATTTGGGAGAAGTCACCATGCGGTATGGAGAGTGAGGGGCGAGAGCTCTAAGTTTGCTGGTACACTAGGCTAATCTGCGAACTTCGAGACGTCAAAGATGTGGGGGAGTGGAAGTCGTGATGTGATGTCGCGATCTGGTGGTGAAGCTTTAATAGATGAAGTGAGTGCTGGCGTGGATGGCGACTCTAGAGTAGTTCCACCTGAGTTGAAGCGACGACGTGAAGGAGCAGGAAGCTAGCAGGCAATGGAGGTGAGTGCGATTGGATGCTTCGATCTACATTTTGCTGTGACTGGAGCATGGAATGGTAAAAAGCTGGAGTAGGGACAGTGGATATTGGGGATGAAGTAATGAAGCACAAATTAGAGATTTTTCTTGGGAATTTGGTGAGTAAGATTATTTACTCACGGATATAATCTAGTATATGCCTTATTTGCTATAATTTGATTTTTGAATGGATGATTGAATATGTTATGGTATTGTTATCGGATGAGATCGATTGTCATTGGTTGTTGTTTTTTGAATTAATGTAGTATACCTTAATGAGTTATGTTGTGTGTGTATGTATTGGTTGAATTTGATGATGGTATTAATTGAACACTACACTTGAAATTGATCAGAAAGGGGGTAATGAATTAAAAAGTGACGATTTGAAAGAAGTAGTTTATTTCCTGGAGATTTGACCAGGCAACTAGTGCTCGGCATCAGGTAGCGCTCGGCATCTCAGAGTGTCTGGCATCCAGGAGTGTTCGGCGAAGTACTTGGCATCCAGGGGTGTTCGGCGAAGCACTTGGCATCCAGGAGTGTTCGGCGAAGCACACGGCATCCATAGCATTCGGCATCCGTAATGCTCGGCGACCAGGAGACTCGGCGTCAAGTAGTGTTCGGTGTCAACTGGCACTCGGCGACAACCAATGCTCAGCATCCATAGCGTTCGGCATTCGTAATGCTCGGCGACCAGGAGACTCGGCGTCAAGTAGTGTTCGGCGTCAATTGGCACTCGGCGACAACCAATGCTCAACATCCCTAGCGTTCGGCATCATTAGAACTCGGTGATAGGAGAACTCGGCAGCAAGAGCGCTCGGCATCCCTTGGTACTCCGCCTAGTACTCGGCAACGAGAGTACTCGGCATCCAAAAGACATTCAGTATGCGCAACTACTCAAGGTGACAATGTCGTTCGGCTAGCGTGCACTTTTCGTTCAAGAGCTTCGGATAGAGACACGTTCGGCCTCAACTGACAATCATCCTGCACTTTCCACACATCCAGCGTACCGTTCGGCATAGAAGGACTGTTCGGCATTAGAGCGTTCGGCATACCAGGTTCGGCATGCAGCGACCACTGTACTGGGGCTAGAGTGTTCGGCCATCCAGCCCATTTGGGAAGTCCAGCCCATATTTGCCTATAAATAGAGGGGCAGGGTCACAGCGAAAGGGATCCTTTTTTGGGGAGAGAACACTGGGGAAACTCTGCCATTTTCGAGACTCATCTTCTCTACTTAAGCAACTTCATTCAAGCATTTGATTCACGAATTGTATTTGTAATCAACTATAAAGAAGATCAATAAAGTTTAACCTCAAAGTGGACGTAGGCAATTACGCTGAACCACTATAAATTTGGTGTTCTTACTTTCTGCATTTAAATTAGCATTGTCTTCTCTGTTTAATTTATCTTCATCACTTATATCTCTACACAATCTTTCCCTACGAGGTTAGTGACCAATTTTGGTGCTAACACTTTGGTGCTTTCACTGAGAATTGAATTCTCATACCTCAAGGATCTGCTTTGAAGCTACTGGATTGAACAAATCCCCCAAGGAAGATCCGACTCACTGATAGGACATCCGTTGATTCTACTCAGAGTTCATACCGATAACTCTACAATGGCAAGACCACGTACCAGGTCATCTTCTCATAATGCGGATACCCACGAAACTGCTAGTGTGCAACAAGCAGGACCTACCAATCAACCAGCGATTCCGAGTGCAGGAATTGCCGCTCAAGAACAGACTCCAGTTGTCACCAGAATAGAGTTCAATGACTTGATGAGAGAACTCAGGGAAAGCGGGAGACAACTAGGAGAGCAGATGCAAGCTAACGCCAACCTGATGGCACAACTCACTCAACAGCAGCAACAGAATGCTGGGGGCAATCCCGCTCCTTACTCTTCATCTGACAGCTCAACGTCCTCTGATGAACCTCCCAGGCGCAGACGCCGCAAGACTGACGCTGCACGAGCAGAAGCTGCTGCTCAAACAACTGGAGACCGTGACCAAGCAAGAGCTGAAAACTTCAGGACTGGAGTGCAGATGGAGGATAGAGGCCCGGATCATCAAAATGCTAACGATGTCGAACCTCAAGACGCACGATTGGCAGACCGCCAGGAGAGGAGGCATCAGCATGGTCAGGCGCGTAGAACGGACACTAACCTTCCGCCTTCCATACAGACACCAGATCTAACAGCCATGATCAGGCAGTTGATGAAGGAAAATCAGGGGTTATCGAATGATGATTGGGGAGTGTCAAGAAGTCATACTCCGTTCACGGATGTTGTGTTGCAAGCGGCGTACCCCAGGAAGTTTAGTATGCCTACTATCCCTACGTATGAAGGGAGGACTGACCCCAGACAGCATGTCATGAGGTACGAATGGATGATGGATTCAGCTAGAGCGAATGATGCCACCAAGTGTAGGTGCTTTCCGATTACTCTATCTGGGATCGCTACTATGTGGTTCACCCGACTTCCTCCACGATCCGTATCGAATTTCGAGGAATTGGCAAAGAAGTTTGTTGAGCAGTTCAGGATACACACTACGCGCCCAAAGGACGTGATGTCTCTGTCAAGTGTAATCCAAAATCCCGGGGAGTCGTTGAAGGAATATTTACAAAGATTCCACGTAGCAGCAACTGAAGTCAGTAATCCCAATGACCATGCAATTATGATGGCTGTAATGAGAGGTGTGGATCCAGACTCTGAGTTTGGAGACTGGCTGGCAGGAAAACCTCCGGCTACGCTAGAGCGTTTCTACTCTAAGGCACACCAGTTCATAAGAAGAGAGGAAGCTAGGTGGGTACGACGAGATAAGGCGCCAGGACCTGTCCAAGAGTCAATAAAGAGCAACATTGCTGTGAAGCAGTCTGGAGACAGCTCGGGAAAGGTCCAACTCAATGTCCAGAATAAGCCTGGGCAGTCTAAGGAGTCCGAAGGAAGGAATCAAGGGAAGAAGAGAGAAGCGGGGAAGTGGAAGTCGAGAATTCCAAGCTACAGCGAGTATACTCCGCTGAACGCGCCACTTGAGAACATCTACCTATCCACCTGCAATACTTTTCAATACAGAAAGCCACGTCCGAAAGAATCGACCGAGGAACAAAAACGGACCGGGAAATATTGTCGCTTCCATGAGACTTATGGGCACAATACGGAGGAGTGTAGACACCTACACGACGCTATTGAGAAGTTGATGAGGCAGAATAAATTGCAAGAATTTGTGAAGGATCCTCAGGAAGGAGGACAGGGAACGTCCAACCCAGGTCGTGCACCAGCTCCGCGTCATCCCGAGGAGCCTGCCCGAACCGTAGGTAGACTAGTCATAAATACGATTATCGGCGGACCTCACCCCCAAGATAAGAATTGGCAAGAGATGGAGCGATATGCAAGTTCCCTGAAGCATGCAGATTTTGAGTACTGTTCGAACACGGAGGACGGGGCCCCTGCTAAGCAGCAGCGTGTAATGACAGACGATATTGTGTTCAGAAGTAGGGACGCTGATCAGATAGAGGCTCCGACCATCGACCCCATGGTCATATCTGCAACGATCGGACCAGCATATGTGAAAAGAATTCTGATTGACTATGGAAGTTCAGTCAACATCATCTTCAAGAAGGCTTACGATCAAATGAAACTAGGAACGAAGGACCTGAAACCGTCCAAGGCTCGTATACACGGCTTTAACGGCGCAGCGACCGATGCCGTGGGGTATGTTGAGTTACCAGTTGAACTGGGACAGGGCGAGCGTCGGAGGGTGCGAATTCTACCCTTCGTAGTTCTGGATGTGGATTCTCCATATAACGTTTTCTTGGGCCGGCCGGCCCTGGCTGAGTTTAGGGCAGCGTTAGCCCCGTGGTGTTTAACTTTGAAGTTCCCGACTGACAAAGGAGTAGGTATTGTTCATGGCGATCAAGCAGCTGGTCGTTCCTGTTATGTGGCTGAGCTCCGAGAAGCCCATCGGAGGGAGAAGGGAAAGGTTGCGGACAATCCTGTCTGCGTCCTTAATGCGGATAATTGACAAGTAGTGCCCGAGCCCTGGCTCGGGCATAGTTCTCGGATCTTCGGAGATATAGATCCGAGAGACGACGATGAGAAACCCAGGGAAGAGAAGGCGGCACCGGCTGAATTAACAATTGACATTTCAGTTAGCCGTGACGACCCTTCGCGAATACTGAAGATCGGATCACAGCTTGGCCACGCGATGACCGAAGACCTTAGCGACTTCCTCCGGGCGAATCTTGATGTTTTCGCCTGGACGCATTCTGATATGTGTGGGATTTCTCCCGCCATTACGAGTCATATGTTGAACATAGGCCCGAAATACGTCCCAGTTAAACAAAAAAGGAGAGGAATGGATCTGGAGAGATCCGCCGCTCTTGGAGAGGAGGTGGACAAACTCAAAGCAAATGGGTTCGTCCGCGACGCCCTCTACCCTGAATGGGTATCCAACCCCGTGCTAGTAAAAAAGGCGAATGGGAAATGGAGGACTTGCGTAGATTATTCCGACTTGAACAAAGCATGCCCTAAGGACAGTTTCCCGTTGCCTAGGATCGATCAGTTGGTCGACTCCACCGCAGGACACGAGCTGCTGTCATTCATGGACGTGTACTCAGGGTACAACTAAATCCCGATGCATATTCCGGACCAAGAACACACCAGCTTCGTTACAAATGTCCGGCTGTATTGCTATGTAGTGATGCCCTTTGGATTGAAGAACGCAGGAGCAACTTACCAGCGTTTAGTGAATCGAATGTTCAAGGACCAGCTGGGTAGAACGATGGAAGTCTATGTGGATGACATGCTCGTGAAGTCACGACGGTCAAACGACCACATTCGAGACTTGGCTGAAATGTTCGACATACTCAGGTTTTATGGGATGAAGATCAACCCTTTGAAGTGTGCCTTCGGCGTTGCATCAGGGAAGTTTTTGGGATTCATCGTCAATGCTAGGGGAATCGAAGCCAACCCAGAAAAGATCCAAGCTATTCGAGATGTGCAAGCGCCCAGGACTATAAAGCAAGTACAGAGCTTGAATGGAAAAGTAGCTGTGCTAAGTCGATTTATATCTAGGGCAACTGACAAGTGCATCCCATTCTTCGATATCATAAAGAAAGGGAAGAGAAATTTTGAATGGACGTCTAGTTGTGAGGAAGCATTCCGGAATCTGGTGAGGCATCTGGAGAGTCCACCAATGCTAGCAAAACCAGTTGACCACGAGATGTTGTACGTATACTTGGCTGTATCCCCGCATGCGATAAGTGCGGCTTTGGTTCGTGAGGAGGATCGAGTCCAGAAGCCGGTGTATTATGTTAGCAAGCGTTTAGCAGGGGCAGAGAGGAATTACCCTAAAATTGAGAAATTGGCTTATTGCTTGGTGATTGCATCACCCAAGCTGCGCCCATACTTTCAAGCACATTCAATCGGTGTTTATACCGATCAACCCCTGAGGCAGGTACTCCAACGGCCGGAAACTTCTGGGAGATTGCTAAGATGGAACATCGAGTTGAGCCAATTCGATATCGCATACTTACCGCGGAGAGCCATCCGAGGTCAAACATTAGCAGATTTCATCGCTGAGTTTACCATACCCATCAAACCGGATGACCACGACATCATTCCCCCTGTTCGATGGAAATTATACACTGACGGTGCATCAAACGACCGTTGCTCCGGTGCGGGCGTAGTTCTTATAACTCCGGAAAACCGATCAATTTGTTATGCCCTGAAGCTCGATTTCCCGGCTACAAATAACGAGGCCGAATATGAAGCACTGATCGCTGGCTTGAAGCTCATCAAAGAACTCGGGATCGAATCAGTCGAAATCTTTTGTGACTCACAGTTGGTGGTTTACCAAGTACGGGGAGACTACCAAGCAAAGGGGCGAAAGCTTGCTCCGTACCTTGTTCAGGTCCAAGAACTACTATCAAATCTTGAGCGTTATGACATTTCACATATCCCGCACGAACAGAACAAAGAAGCCGACTTATTGGCTAAGTTTGCAAGTACCGGCAATGCGCAGCAAATGGGATTGTATCCCGTCGAAGTCTTGCTTGCCCCGAGCATAGACGAGATGAAAATCGATCGCGTGTTGGAAACAGAAATCGAGAAGGAATTGTGGATAACCCCATTCAAACTGTACCTAACGACCGGGGCTTTACCAGAAAAAAGAAGCGAAAGACGGCAGGTCCTTCGAAAGGCCGCACGATACGTAATGCAGGATGGATCAATGTATCGAAAAGGATTCTCAGTCCCATTATTACGATGCATCGCTCATGATGAAACAAAGCGGGTCTTGAGAGAGGTTCACGAAGGGGAATGTGGCGACCATACTGGGGGGCAAACGCTAGCAAAGAAGATCCTCCGCTATGGATATTACTGGCCCACCGTAAACTGGGACGCCGCGGACTACGCAAGAAAATGTGACAAGTGTCAAAGATATGCGAAAATCCCGAGGGCTCCATCAACGGAACTCACACAAATGATTAGTCCCTGACCATTTGCGATCTGGGGAATCGACATAATCGGCTCTTTGCCTATATCCAAAGGTGGCGCGAAAATATGCGATAGTTGCAGTCGACTATTTCACGAAATGGGCTGAGGCAGAACCTTTGGCCACAATTACCTCTAAGAAGGTCGTTAACTTCGTTGTACGAAACATTATATGCCGCTTTGGCCTTCCTCGCACCATCATCATGGACAACGGAATGCAATTTGAAAGCAGAGAGTTCAAAGAGTTCTGTTTAAAGTATGGCATCGAGAAGAAGTTTGCCGCCGTGGCACACCCGAAAGCTAACGGACAAGTCGAGGCCGTTAACAAAATAATCAAGTCCACACTGAAGAAGCGTCTGGAGAAGGTTGGAGGCAAGTGGGTAGATGAACTCCCGACAGCATTATGGGCATATAGAACTACCCACAAGTCCGCGACCGGCCACACTCCATTCGCCTTGGCATACGGCTCTGAAGCAGTTATACCCGTGGAGCTTGAAGTTCCATCGCACCGAGTGACATACTATGATCCCAAGACAAACCAGAATCTCTTGTTGGAATCCCTGGACTGCATCGATGAAAAGCGTGAAGAAGCTGAATTAAGGGCGGCAGCGCATAGACACCGAGTTAAGCGTTACTACGACGGCAGAGTCCGTCCAAGGATCTTTGATGTGGGTGATCTCGTTCTGAAACGAGTTTTCCCGGTACCATCACGTATGAATCCCAGCTGGGAAGGTCCATACGCCATTGAACGGAAGCTTGGAGAGGGAACATTCAAGCTAGCGACCGTTGATGGCACGACACTCCCCCGAGCATGGAACAGTGAACATCTGCGGCACTATTACATTTAGCATGTTTCCTTTCTTATTTTAGGCACTGTTATTTCCTGCATGTTTCCATTCAGTCATAAAGTAGTTTCTTTTTAAAGTTGTAATCAAGCAGTCTAGTTGATTTTCATTAATAAAGGCTTGAAGCCGTATTTTCCATGAATCACTAACATTTCTATATCCCATAATTGGGTGACAAATTACATTATCCTGTACGACGCACAGACTCGTGCAAACGATTTCAAATCTCCGAATCCCCAGAGCGCGGAGCGGAGTACTCTAAGTCCCCAGAGCGCGGACTAGAGTATAAACGATTCCGAATCTCCGAATCCCCAGAGTGCGGAGCGGAGTACTCTAAGTCCCCAGAGCGCGGACTAGAGTATAAACGATTCCGATTCTCCGAATCCCCAGAGCGCGGAGCGGAGTACTCTAAGTCCCCGGAGCGCGGACTAGAGTATAAACGACTTCAAATCTCCGAACCCCCAGAGTGCGGAGCGGAGTACTCTAAGTCCCCAGAGCGTGGACTAGAGTATAAACGATTCCGAATCTCCGAATCCCCAGAGTGCGGAGCGAAGTACTCTAAGTCCCCAGAGTGCGGGCTAGAGTATAAACGATTTCAAATCTCCGAATCCCCGGAGTGCGGAGTGGAGTACTCTAAGTCCCCAAAGCGCGGACTAGAGTATAAACGACTTCAAATCTCCGAATCCCCGGAGCACGGAGCGGAGTACTCTAAGTCCCCAGAGCGCGGACTAGAGTATAAACCATTCCGAATCTCCGAATCCCCAGAGCGCGGAGCGGAGTACTCTAAGTCCCCGGAGCGCGGACTAGAGTATAAACGACTTCAAATCTCCGAACCCCCAGAGTGCGGAGCGGAGTACTCTAAGTCCCCAGAGCGCAAACTAGAGTATAAACGATTCCGAATCTCCAAATCCCCAGAGTGCGGAGCGGAGTACTCTAAGTCCCTAGAGCGCGGGCTAGAGTATAAACGATTTCAAATCTTCGAATCCCCGGAGTGCAGAGCGGAGTACTCTAAGTCCCCAGAGCGTGGACTAGAGTATAAACGACTTCAAATCTCCGAACCCCCAGAGTGCGGAGCGGAGTACTCTAAGTCCCCAGAGCGCGGACTAGAGTATAAACGATTCCGAATCTCCGAATCCCCAGAGTGCAGAGCGGAGTACTCTAAGTCCCCAGAGCGCGGGCTAGAGTATAAACGATTTCAAATCTCCGAATCCCCGGAGTGCGGAGCGGAGTACTCTAAGTCCCCAGAGCATGGACTAGAGTATAAACGACTTCAAATCTCCGAACCCCCAGAGTGCGGAGCGGAGTACTCTAAGTCCCCAGAGCGCGGACTAAAGTATAAACGATTCCGAATCTCCGAATCCCCAGAGTGTGGAGCAGAGTACTCTAAGTCCCCAGAGCGCGGGCTAGAGTATAAATGATTTCAAATCTCCGAATCCCCGGAGTGCGGAGCGGAGTACTCTAAGTCCCCAGAGCGCGGACTAGAGTATAAACGACTTCAAATCTCCGAATCCCCAGAGTGCGGAGCGGTGTACTCTAAGTCCCCAGAGCGTGGGCTAGAGTATAAACGATTTCAAATCTCCGAATCCCCGGAGTGCGGAGCGGAGTACTCTAAGTCCCCAGAGCGTGGACTAGAGTATAAACGATTTCAAATCTCCGAGTTCCCGGAGCACAGAGTCAGCGAAAAGTCCAAGTACTCGAGAGATGTGGTACGAGAAGCACGCCATGTCTAAAAATGTCTGAACGACACTAGAATGGACCGGGAGATAGTGCAACTCATAAGAACTTGAGTTATGGCTACAATTAGTCAGCAAACCAAAGAAAGACAAGAGAATCATTCAAACGAAAAAGAAACTAAAAACTTTATTCGATAAGTCCAAAATAGGGATACATGATCACTCTTACAAAATTCAGACCTCTCTATACAAACTACAAGTTGTGGAAGGTAAAAGCAATTACAAGACTTAAGCAAGAAACTCGTTGAACGAGTGTATCGATTATTTCTTCGACTTCTTCTTCTTGTCTTCCTTCGTTGTTTCCGACGACTCCTCTCTCTCACGCTTTTTCTTCGACTTTTTGCTTGCTAAAGAAATGGAGTCAGGAATAGGAGACGGAACATCCAGCAGTTTGAACTTGCCTGGGAGAATGATTTTCAAAGGTCGGTTCCGTGAGTCGGTTACTTCCAGTATTCCAGGTTCAGCTTTGACCTCAACCTTTTTCTTCTCCTCTTCGGCAAGGCGGTCCTTCATGCTTGTCTGTGAAGTATGCTCAGAGGCACTGGTGATTTCAATTTCATCATCCCCTTCGGCAGGAGATGAAGTGTCGAGCTTATCATCATCCAGCGCCCCGATCACCTGAGCATCGGGACCAGGGAGTACTCCCGCGTGGACAGCATCGCTTGTTTTCCCTGCCTCCTCCTTGGCGTCATCGCTCCTCGGAGTTTGCTCGGCGTTAGAACAACCTGCATGAAAACATAAAGAATGAGCGTTAGAACGAGTAGCCACTGCTAAAAAAGACGAGATCTTTCGACTTCTAGAGAAAGAAGAATTTCCCACCAGGTTCCGGTTGGCTATCGGTGGCGCGTGGGGTTTCACCCTCTAGGATAGGTGATAGCACATGAGCACCGAGCCCAGGGTCTTCGGGGTCATAACCAACATGCTGCTCGAATGGATCAAGTGTCGGCCTACCAGCCGATTGGGCAGCAGATTGAGCAGCAGTATGAAGAGTAGTAATATTAACCCCAGATGGGCCAGCTTCACCATCTTTCTCTTTTGGAAGGGGAGAGCCTTTGCTGTAAAGTGCCAATGCTGCAGATAAATCCGATGGTTCATTCCCCCTAAGGAACTCCTTCACCAGGGCCTCCTCATCGACCTCTTCGGAGCCTGACTCGATCTTCCTAATCCTTATCAAAGTTTCCCAAGCCTCGGCTAGGGACTCTAGGTAGCCGTCACCCAAGAATGTTAAGTCGCGATGCATGAGGACGCGGGCTCCGTATTCAGCAATCAACGGGTCAAACATGCTTTTGACCTCTTCCCTGCCGGCTTCCGCAGCCGCCTCGAGGCGAGAGTCAATCTCCTCTGCAGCCTTTCTTTTGCCCTCCTCACGGGCCTCATCCTTCATTTTCTCAACCCCAGCGAGTTCGTCATCGAGCTTTGTTTTCAGGAGTCGGGTAGCAACGATCTCATCACAGTATCGTTGTGATTCTTCTTGAGCAGCTACCTTATCCTCTTTCTCCTTGGAGAGTAATTCTTTCAGCTCTTTGACTTGGGTGGCGAGCGCGTCCTTTTCTTTTTGGACAGAGTCTTTTTCTAGGGCGAGGGCACCGCTGCGCTGGACTGCTTCGTCAAGCTCTTTTTTGTGAGCCGCCTCTAAATGAGTAACTGCCTCAGCAGTATCTTTTGCGCTTTGTTCAGCGGCTTCCAGCTTCGACTTATACGAAGCAAGCTCTTCGTCTTGGAGTTTGATGATTTTCTTATCGCTGCCAGCCTCCAGATTCAGACGATCAATCTCGTGTTGACGCTCAACGGATACTTCCGAGATCTTCTCCACCAAGTGCACAAACGCGTCATGTTGAACATAGACGTCGTTATTGCAGGCAATGGCACTCTGCTTCACATGCCCGGGAATATGATGAATGGCCGGGAGGAACTTCAGACCATCGAAGCAAATTTTTGGAAACTTGGCCTTAAAATCGACCATCTTTTCCGCAACAGTTGGGTCCACCGCAGGAGTAGGAGGAGGAGGCTTTGAGAATTCCGCTCTTTTCCGTTGCTCTCGAACTTGCCTTGTACTCGATGAACTGGAATGTTGTTCTCGAGGAGCATCAGATTGATAACCCTTCTGTAAAGACTTCTCCCTATCCGGCTCAGTTGGAGGAGGAAGATCACAGGACTGGGAAGATTGAGAATGTGCCTTCTTGCGGTGAGACGACTCGCGGGGACGATTGTCCCTATCTTCATAATCGCATCTGTCCCTGCGTCTGCCTGAACCACAATCCCGTCCAAAGTGATGAAACACAGAAGAGCCCTGAAGACGATCGAATCCGTGAGAACGCCCCATATCACCTGCAAAGAATGGAGATAACAACGAGTTAAGAAAAGTCCGTGAGATGAGAAAAAACTTGAAGTGTATGATGGAATGCATATGTGCGTGTGTGTCCTAGTGTTCCCCCCGACGGACCAGTTCGTTTATCTTTACTAATCGGGGTGTTGTCTCCTTGGACCGGGAGTTGAACTCCCGCATTGCCTCTAGCGGGCGAAGAAAATTTTAGAGCTTCAGGATCATCGAACCCGTAATTAAGTAAATCATCGGGAATGGACAGGTTTGACAGACCCCTCAGAGAACTTTCCAAATGCTGTGAGGAAGCCTCTTTCTCAGGCGGGATAGGCGTAACTTTTGAGGTGCCACCAACTTTCTCCTTTTGAACTGTATATTTTAACTTCTTCTTTCCCTTCGAAGGGGAAGATGACGTCTCGATATCCTGAACTTCGATTGCCGGATTCCAAGCGGGACCCACGTTCTCGCCCTAAGTCTCAGGAGCTTCGTCTTCTTTGCGCTCACCTTCTCCGTGCGTATCGGGAGTGCGGCGCGACGACGATCCGGCCTGTTTTTTCCCTTTACCAGACGGAGGTTTGGGAATGGTGACACCTTCTGGAAGGCTGATCCGACGACCAGGGGCTAGCAAGCCAAACCCCGACAGTGATTCATTTGAAATGATAGTCCGGATGTCTCGATCCTCAGTAGGATGAGCTCTAATGGCTTCAACAGCCTCAGAATATCCTCGGCCTTCCGGACACGGGTTGATACCTGAAAAGATGAAATGACGAGTTAGGAAAAGCATGACTCCGATCAAATACGAATAGTGACTCAGTAGAGAGACTTACTGCCTTCAACCCATCTCCTAGCGAAACCAGAAGGGCAGCGCACATAGAACCATTCCTGTTTGTACAGGGCGAATTTACTACATGCCCCTGTCAAGATCTGGCATTTGTGGTATGGCTCGAGGAACATGAAGGAAGGACTGTCTTTCCGTCTCTTGAACATATAAATGTATCTGATATCACTGGCGGTTGGAGGTCTGGAGAAGACGGCCATGAAAAGTAAGTAAATCCCATATAGAAATGCATGGCCGTTCGGGTGCAGCTGCGACGGAGCTATGTCTATGTACTGCAGTACATCCCGGAGAAATAAATTGAACGGAGGCACGCTGCCCATCCAACACATGAACTTGTTGCAGGTAGTGTACCCGACTGGGGGCAGATGAGGACGATCGTGTCT
This sequence comes from Allium fistulosum, assembly GCA_030737815.1. Taxonomy (NCBI): domain Eukaryota; kingdom Viridiplantae; phylum Streptophyta; class Magnoliopsida; order Asparagales; family Amaryllidaceae; genus Allium; species Allium fistulosum. Next base: position 573,577,769 of record CM060906.1, read on the forward strand.
CGAAGGAACTAACACATCGGCAAAAGGAATCCCATGAATGGAGCATATCCGTCGCAGAGCAGCTTTGTTGATCTTCGAGGCTTGTGAATCGATCGGATTGTCTAGTAAGATTGTTGCCTCCAGAGCATCAGGTGCCAAGTTATGAGCAGGAGAAGTCGACGGATTAGAAGTATCAATGGCTCCTTGCCTTGATGACGGCCCAGGCCTGTCGGATATAGTGGCGGAGCTAGATTTTCTCGACATCCCAAATAAATAACGAACCTGGCTAAGTGCTTGAGAGAACTATACTTAAAAAACGTTGAACGTTAGAATTAACAACACGAGTTTCCCCCCCCCCACGTGGTGTGTGAACTAGTGCAAGCAATTGTGTACAAGCAATAAGATTTCAAAGATATAAAAATGAGCTTCGAATCGTTGCTTTCGAAGACCGTCATCGCTGACCGTCTCAGAGAGCCCGCCTGGTGGTGGTAACAGTTCCAGATCTAAAAAACATGTAATTTATGAAGTATCCGGCTTAAGTCTAATTTGACATTTATAATTGTTCGGCATTTAAATGTTGTTCGGCAATTGCATTGTTCGTCCTAAGAATAGATCAGCATGTATGTTTGTTCGGTTAAGTCATTGTCAAGTGTTCGGCTAAAGGCCTCGTTCGGTTAAGTCATTGTCCAGTTAAAGGTTTTGTTCGGCATTCAAAATGTTCGGCCTAAGTACAATGTTCGGTTTTGTTTTGCTCGGTCTAAGTTCTGCTCGGCAATTGTATTGTTCGGCCTAAACATGGTTCAGCATGTCAGTTGCTCAATATTAATGACGTTCGGCATTAATACAGTTCGGCGTCTAAGTGTGTTCGGCAACCAGAGTTCGTTCGGCTAAGTTGTTGTTCGGCGTTCTAGTGAGTGTTCGGCCTTAGTTTATTCAGACGAAATACTATTCGGCAGCCTCTATCATTCGGCGCATGACAACATACGCCGAACCATAGCTATGCCTTCCAACACCCTTACCACCTCCAACGTTTTCCTTCTCCTTCTTTTTTGACTTCGGTTCGGCGCGATGGAACTAAATACAATAGCCACATGTGCAAACACCTCAAATCCTTCCTCCTCGCCTCGCATTATCGTTCGGCAATGAGGGCAACCTACTCGAAAGCTTTCTACATGACAAACTTGACCATCTCATTTGAAACCTATTCGAGTTATACGAGGAGCAGTACCTAGATTGCAGTTAGGAACTTAGGAAGGAATGTTCAAGTTGTAAATCTATTCGGCTAGAGAAAATTGCAAATCTTGGAAGAGTGACAGAAATGAAAAGGTAAAGGAGAAGGGACGGGAAGGACCTGGTTATATAGAGGGAGGTAGAAGTTGAAAAGGCTATACTTGGTAGAACCGGTCAATACCAGAGTGTTCGGCATCAAAACGAAGTGCCATTCGGCACATGAGGGCTGTCCGGCTTCGAACGTATCGTTCGGCGTCCAAACCATATTCGTCACGCACCTCCGTCACAGGCATGCTCGAGAAAGCATCATCTAGGAAAATTGAACCAGATTCAAAGCGCATCACGTTCGGCCACGCGATACACTTTGGGGGGAAAGTGTTTCCTGGAGATTTGACCAGGCAACTAGTGCTCGGCATCAGGTAGCGCTCGGCATCCAGGAGTGTTCGGCGAAGTACTTGGCATCCAGGGGTGTTCGGCGAAGCACTTGGCATCCAGGAGTGTTCGGCGAAGCACACGGCATCCATAGCGTTCGGCATCCGTAATGCTCGACGACCAGGAGACTCGGCGTCAAGTAGTGTTCGGCGTCAACTGGCACTCGGCGACAACCAATGCTCAGCATCCATAGCGTTCGGCATCCGTAATGCTCGGCGACCAGGAGACTCGGCGTCAAGTAGTGTTCGGCGTCAACTGGCACTCGGCGACAACCAATGCTCAGCATCCCTAGCGTTCGGCATCATTAGAACTCGGTGATAGGAGAACTCGGCAGCAAGAGCGCTCGGCATCCCTTGGTACTCGGCGTAGTACTCGGCAACGAGAGTACTCGGCATCCAGAAGACATTCAGTATGCGCAACTACTCAAGGTGACAAGGTCGTTCGGCCAGCGTGCACTTTTCGTTCAAGAGCTTCGGATAGAGACACGTTCGGCCTCAACTGACAATCATCCTGCACTTCCCACACATCCAGCGTACCGTTCGGCATAGAAGGACTGTTCGGCATTAGAGCGTTCGGCATACCAGGTTCGGCATGCAGCGACCACTGTACTGGGGCTAGAGTGTTCGGCCATCCAGCCCATTTGGGAAGTCCAACCCATATTTGCCTATAAATAGAGGGGCAGGGTCACAGCGAAAGGGATCCTTTTTTGGGGAGAGAACACTGGGGAAACTCTGCCATTTTCGAGACTCATCTTCTCTACTTAAGCAACTTCATGCAAGCATTTGATTCACGAATTGTATTTGTAATCAACTATAAAAAAGATCAATAAAGTTTAACCTCAAAGTGGACGTAGGCAATTACGCTGAACCACTATAAATTTGGTGTTCTTACTTTCTGCATTTAAATTAGCATTGTCTTCTCTGTTTAATTTATCTTCATCACTTATATCTCTACACAATCTTTCCCTACGAGGTTAGTGACCAATTTTGGTGCTAACATAGTTGTTAGCACCAAAATTGGTCACTAACCTCGTTGAGAAAGATTGTGTAGAGAGATAAATGAAGAAAGTAAATGTAAATAGAGAGCAATATGCTAAGTTAAATGCAGAAAATAAGAACGCCAGATTTATAGTGGTTCGGCGTAATTGCCTACGTCCACTTTGAGGTTAATCTTTATTGTTTTACTTAATAATCGATTACAGATACAATCCGTACACCAATTACTTGAATGCAATTGCTAAGCAAAAAGAACGAGTCTTGAAAGCGGCAGAGTCTCCCCAGTGTTCTCGAAAAAAGGTCCCTTTCACTGTGCCCCTACCTCTCTATTTATAGACGAAGATGGTTTGGACTTCCCTGGTGGGCTTAGTAGCCAGATACCTCAGCCCAAAGTGAGAAACCTCTGCGTGCCGAACCACAAATGTCGAACGGTAGAATGCCGAACGATATCTCTATGCCGATCGAGGTAATGTGTTAAGTGGAGAGTGCAGGCCGAATGAGGATCAATGCCGGTCGAGGGGAGATGCCGAACGTGGCTGGAATGCCGAACGAGGCTAGAATGTCGGTCGAGGATGAATGCCGAACGACCTTTGATTGACGAACGAGGCTGGATGTCGGACTAGGGCTGAATGCCGAACGAGGCTTCCGATGCCGATCGACCTCTGAATGCCGAATGACCTTTGATTAACGAATGATGCTTGGATGCCGATCGAGGAGAGATGCCGAACGGCGATCGATGCCGATCGAGGACAGATGCCGAACGGCGCTTGGATGCCGAACGAGTATAGATGCCGAGCGATCTCTGAATGCCGAACGATCCAGCTGTGCCGAATGACCTAGTTGCTTGGTCAAACCTCCAGGTAACAATAGTGAATTTCGGAATGATTTTCTTATTTAATATTGAAGATATTGTAATTAATGGAAAAAAATTTGAAAGTGGAATGATTTTAGAAAATATAAAAGTGTAATAATTTTAAGGATTGTATGAACAAAAATAATTTAGTAAATGATGATTTTTGGGGATTTTGTTAAATAAGTGAATTTTTAAATATTATATTTTTATTTACCGATGATCGTAAAATACTTAAAGGTTTGAAAAAGAATGGTATTTAAAATATATTTTTTAAATTGATGAGTTAATTTATTTAGATTTAATAAATTAGAAGTTTGAAAAATAATATTATAAGGTATAAATAAGTTGAATGCAATTTATTTATTGTATGGATAATTTATTTATTGTTTGATTATTTTTAAATAAAAGGGAAATCAATTTAAAAGCATTTGGAAATATGTTTATTGAAGTGTTTGAAATCAATTAGTATGGAAAGGTAATTTTGGGATTTTGTTATAGAAATAAGTCTTTACAAATCGATATTTTACGTCAAATCTTTAAAAGGTTTTATACAGAATAGAATTTTCATTTGATGAATTACTTTGTTTAAAAATGATTTGAAATGTATATGCGAGTTTTAAAGACATTGGTTTGGGAGTTTTAAGATGGCTTTGGAAAATTATTTTCAATTGAAAATCCTTTTTTGGAGTATGGCATTATTTAAATTTGTTATTTAAGGAAATTATTATAAAACTTCTTTGTTATTATTATCATTTAAGAATAATTTCAAACTTTAAAAATTATTTTGAAAAGAGGTTGAAGAGATTTGAAATTGAACGAAGTTTAATATATATATATCCTTGTAAAGGTTTGCAAATATTTATTTATGAAATTCTAAATGGATTTTAAGGAAAGAATAGAGAATTTTATAATTTTATTTTCTTTCAATTGAATATTGATATGTCAAATTCTATTGAAGATTTTGGGTAAAATGTATTTTTAAACCCCTTTTGAATCAATTGAGTAAAGAATGATTTGTATTTCTATGTAACGAGGAATCAGAATAAATGGAGTTATAATATTGTCTGGTATATGACTTTCGATAATTTCTCTGGTTATTCTTTGGACTTGTTATACATAATAATATTGTGTGAAATTCTTGATTTTGAGGAAGTTGAGTAAATGGATTAATAACACCATCTGGTATGGGACATTCGATAATATTATTCTAATTACTCTTTTGACTTACGGTATATGATAGTATAATGGGTATGGAGTGTAGTTTATGAGCATGAAGTAAATGAGCGAGTAACAGTAGGTGGTATGGGATGCCTGCGTTTATATTTGTTTGATTACTTAGTGTAAGTGAGGGACATTTTTAATTTATGGGTTAATGTAGGGGAAGGGTTTGTTATGTGCCAACTTGTGTAGTGTGCTGTTAATCCAAAATTGACTAGTGTCCATCTTAGTTGGTTGATCGTAGGGTTACGTCCTGGATCCATGGCGTCACCTTATTATATATACGTGTCATATGGTGATATTTAGACTGTGTAATGATATACCTCGATGCCACACTAGCCAAACAGTTTGTTATCGTTGGGCAGTAGGCTCGTGACCATAGTGTATGGAAGGACGTAGTGCCACGATGACCGGGAATAACTAAGACCGTGGATGTGCTGTGTATTATAAGTGTTGTGTGTTGTCCCTTGGAGCATATTGTGTGTTGTGTGGCTCCTATCTAAAATATGTGAGGTTATATTAATATTCATATTATTTAGATACCATCATAGACATTGATTCAGAGGTGAGGACCTCTTAACATACTGGAGCATGATGTGTGTTATTAGGTTTCCAATTAGCTTATTTGATTTAAGATATATAAACACATGATACCATACCTTTAACACCACACTAGACTGTGTACTTGATGATAATTGATTCCCTTTTGTGTTACGGGTGTGTTGGTTGATGGCTAGATATTTGGTTGATTCACCCACTATGTTATGGTTTTATTGATGGGTGTTATGGTTAGATGTTTGGATATATGTATATCTTATTTACTTATGTGATTTGATGTTTAGTTTGAAGGGTGATGGTTTGTGCATCATATGATATGTGTGATATACTTGAGATGTTCATACATATTTATTAGATGTATTTGTAGCACTATGCAAGTTATTATTATACAATGACATCCACATTCAAGACATAGTCTGATCGGTATGTTATTTATATAATACTCGGGTCAGTTCGAGACATTTTTGCTTCAGGGACAAGTTGACTAGTTTGTGGATGTTGGGCATAGATGGAGGAACGAGTATTTGAAAATAGCTTGTATATTTGTATCTACATGTGTTCATGTGTTATCGAGATGTATATATTGGTTATACATTGTATATTTTTGAGACGGTGGGAGTTTGACCTATTTTATATCTGTTGATTCATGAGTTTTGATTCATGACACAAGCTTCAGAGATCATACGACGAGAATACTATACGAAAGCGGCAAAAAGGAGAATAACCATATATTGCACACTACAAAGGAGACAAGACTACAATCTAGATATTAGTATGAATATTTTATTTCATTGAGTCTTAGAATATTGTTAAAATCATTCCTCAAGTAGTCACACATACACACAAATTGATTTATACAAAAATAAGTGTGCACTGTGCAAATAACAGCAGGTCGGCCGACCGACCGACCAGAATCTTCGGCCGACCGACTCTGTGTCCAGTGCACAGATATGCACCGTTTTATTTATATCTGTAAACTCAGCTGACCGGCCCAGGTTTCTCGGTCAACCGACCAGAACATAACGGCTAGTTTTCTGAAGAGGTGCAATTGTTCATGAAGAGGAATGTTCTTTAATCCAATAGATATGGACACAACTCTTGATTGAAACTCTTCATGAAAGATTGTAACTATTCTACAACTATATAAACGTATTCAATTCACTTCTACAATCATCGATTTCTTGTTTATAATTCTGAAATCTATTCTCTATTTATTTCTGCAAATAAAAGCATTCATTCTTATTTAATATCACTAGAATCCTTGATTTAATTCATATACTTAGATTCTACGTGATTACCTTCCTTCTAAATCTTCACACACATATATACTCTTGAGGATTTGATTATAGGAAAGTTGTACTATCAAAAGACAATCAGTGTTATTCAGAACACATTCGTCAACAAGCTATTTGTATTAAGTTGAAGTCCTCTTCGGCTGTTGAGGCGGAAAAATTCATGTTCGGCTGCTCAGGTGTCGTATACCTATTCCTTCGGGTTAAGTGAGAGGTTTAGTTTAAATCCAGAGGGTATTTTGGGACTGGACGTAGAACGGGAAGTTCGAACCAGTATAAAAATTCCTGGTGTGCTTACTTTAATTTTTATTTTACTGCTATTATCAGTTTCCGCATTTATATATCATATTACACGATCCTTAGTACTGCACGTACACTTTCATTTGGTATCAGAGCAAGGAAATCCTATAACCATCACAAAGTTATTTGATATCTATTTCTAGTAATATGGCAACAACACATACTAACGATTTTGACACTAACACAAATACTAGTTTCACAGAGGGTCAATCAACTTCACGACCTCCACTTTTTAATGGTATAAATTACAATTATTGGTCAACTAGAATGAGAATCTATATGCAATCTAGTGGATTTGATATCTGGAATGTTATACAAAGTGAGTACACAGCTCCTACTGGAGAATACTCAACTTGGAGTAACACACAAAAACTAGATGCTACATCAAATGCAAAGGCTATGAATATTTTATTTTGTGCATTAGATAGAAATGAATTCAATAGAGTTAGCATGTGCACTTCTGGTTATGAAATTTGGAGAACACTTAAGATAACACATGAAGGAACTAGCAAAGTTAAATTAAGCAAAATCTCTATGTTGAAAAATCAATTTGAAAATTTCAAAATGAGGCCAAATGAATCTATAAATGACATGTACTCTAGATTCCAGGATATTTATCATGCTTTACTATCACTAGAACAAAATTTTACTGATTTTGATGTTGTTACAAAAATCTTAAATTCTTTAACGGACGAATGGGAAAGAAAAGTCCTAGCCATTGAAGAAGCAAGTGATTTGTCAACATTAAAACCAGAGGAATTGATAGGTAATTTAATGTCCTACGAAGTAAATTTGCAGGCAAAAAGAAATGGAGCACAAGAAAAGAAAAATGTGGCATTCCAAGCAGAAAAAGATGATTCTGACTCAGATAATGAAGATATGGCAATGATCGCTAAAAATTTCAAAAAGTTTTTGAAATTCAACAGAAACAAATTCAAGGGAAACAAAAATAATTCCAACAATAATTCCAATAGCAGGAAACCATCATCTTCAACAATGGAATGTTATGAATGTCATAAGAAAGGACACATGAAGAAAGATTGTCCAGAGCGTAAAAAGAATAATTTCAAGAAGGACAAAACCAAACGAAAAGCTTTCTTTGTCACTTGGGACGACACTGACTCATCATCCTCATCAGAGAGTGAAAGTGATAATGAACAAGCAAATGTGTGCTTCATGGCTTCGTCAGACGATGTAAGTGATTTTACTTTTGAAGATTTAATTGAAATAAATTCTGAATTAGTAAATTTAGCAAAACAACTCAAAAAGAAAAATAAGGAGTTGCAAAGAAAGTTAGATAGAACTGTCTTAGAAGTAGATATGCTGAAAGATGAGAAGAAAATATTAGAAGATGAACTTGAAAGTTCTCAACAATCAAATTCTAACTTATCTTCTCAAATTTCGTCAATATCTGAAGAACTAGAAATTCAGAAAAATAAAAATGATATTTTACTTTTCGAAAATAATAGTTTAAACTCTAAGATTAAGGATTTAGAGTTAGAAAAATCTAGTCTTAAAATAAAATTTGATGATATCTCTAAAAATGTATCTAATTTCAATAAAGGAAGAGAGAATCTTTCTAGTATACTTAAAAATTCTCAATCCTCTAACAATAAATCTGGATTAGGATTTAAGAAACAAAATAATTTTGTTAAAAGTAGGATTAATAATAATATTAAGAAGGATATTAAGAAAACAGTTTACCCAAATACTAAAACCATCAAGATATGGATTCCAAAAACAAATAATGTTTTGATAAGGAATAAACATATCAAAATATTTATGGAAACTGTTCATAATAACAAGAATTATGTTTATAAAGGGAATTCTGAACCCGTATGGGTTTGGCTTCCTAAGATCTAACTCTTAGGGCCCTAAAAAGATTGGGTACCAACTTTTTATAAACTTTTTGCAGGTACCACATAAGAAGAGAGGAAAATGGATTTTAGATAGCGGTTGCTCAAAGCACATGACTGGAAACAAAGAAATGTTGTCAAACATTATATACTCAAATGGAGGAGCAGTCACCTTTGGAGATAACTCAAAAGGATATATCATCGGCAAAGGCGATGTTAGTAGCAACAGTACCTTTAATTTACCTCTTATTACTGATGTTTTATTAGTTAAAAATTTAAAACACAATTTATTAAGTATTAGTCAGCTATGCGATAAAGGTTTTAATATAACTTTTTCAGAAAATAAATGTAATATTTTCGATAAAAATCATAACACTATTTTCGAAGGAAAAAGAGATAAAAACATTTATATCTTAAATATAAATGTTAATAATGATTCAAATTTGTGTCTAGTAGCTAAAGAAAACGATTCTTGTCTTTGGCACAAAAGATTTTGTCACATCAATTTTAATACTATCAACAAACTAGCTAAAAACAAATTAGTTAAAGGTTTACCCAATATAAAATTCGAAACTAATATATTTTGTGATGCATGTAAATTAGGAAAATTAACAAAATCTTCTTTTAAATCAAAAAAAGTAATATCTACAGAACAACCACTTGAACTTTTACACATGGATCTTTTTGGTCCAACTCAAGTGCAGTCTATTAATCATAATAGATATGTATTTGTTATTGTAGATGATTTTTCTAGATATACTTGGATTTTCTTTTTGAAAAATAAAAGTGATACTTTTGATAATTTTAAAGTTTTTGTTAAAAGAATTCAAAATATTAAAAGTTTGAAAATTAAAAATATAAGAAGTGATCATGGAGGAGAATTTGAAAATGAAGCTTTTGAACAATTTTGTAACAAGAAAGGTATTAACCATAATTTTTTGTTTCCTAGAACACCACAACAAAATGGAGTTGTAAAAAGGAAAAATAGAACGTTACAAGAATGTGCAAGAACTTTATTAAATGGAACCACTTTATCGAAACACTTTTGGGCAGAAGCTGTAGCTACTGCTTGTTATGTATTGAATCGTGTTTCTATTCGACCATTAACTAAGAATACTTCATATGAACTTCTAAATGGAAGAAAACCAAATATTTCATATCTCAAAGTTTTTGGTTCTAAATGTTTTATTTTAAATACTAAAGATCAGCTAGGCAAATTCGATCCAAAATCCGATGAAGAAATATTCGTTGGGTATTCGGAACGAAGCAAGGCTTATCGAATTTATAATAAACGAACTCAAATTATTGAAGAAAGCTTACATGTTTCATTTGACGAAAATTTTAAAAATATAAATCCTATTATTACTATTGATTCTGATGATGAAACTACTCAGAATGAAAATATTAATTCAAATGATAATTTTGAGACTCATGAAACCAATGAAAATACAAACATTACTCCTAATATAATAAAATCTCCACCTAGAATTTTACGAGATCATCCTGTGCAAAATATAATTGGAGAAGTTAATACGAATGTTAAAACCAGACATTAATTAAATCAAGTTGGTCATGTAGCTTTTCTCTCTAACATAGAACCTAAGAATATAAAAGAAGCATCAACTGATGACTACTGGATTCTTGCCATGCAAGAAGAACTAAATCAATTCGAACGAAACGAAGTTTGGGAACTCGTTCCTAGACCTAGTGATCAATCAGTCATCGGTACTAAATGGGTTTTCAAAAATAAAGAAGATGAACTAGGAAATATAACCAGGAATAAAGCTAGATTAGTTGCACAAGGATATAATCAAGAAGAAGGAATTGATTACGAAGAAACGTTTGCTCCAGTCGCCCGACTTGAAGCAATACGAATCTTATTAGCTTTCGCGTACTTTCATAATTTTAAACTGTATCAATTGGATGTTAAAAGTGCATTTTTAAATGGATACATAAAATAAAATGTTTTTGTTGAACAACCACCTCTTTTTAATCATGAAAAATTTCCGGATCATGTTTATAAACTCAAAAAGGCGTTATATGGTTTAAAACAAGCACTACGTGCTTGGTATGATCGTCTTAAAAGCTATCTATTAAAATCTGGTTTTGAAATTGGTAAAGTAGATCAAATGCTTTTTATTAAGAAAACTAATAAAGATATTTTAATAATTCAAATATATGTTGATGATATCATTTTTGGCTCGACAAATGAAAAACTATGTCAGGAATTTTCGACTATAATGACAAACGAATTTGAAATGTCTCATATGGGAGAATTGTCATATTTTCTTGGATTACAAATTAAAAAAATTGAAAATGGAATTTTTATTAATCAAGAAAAATATTGTTATAATTTAATTAAACGATTTGGTTTGGAAAACACTTCTGCTAAGCCAACTCCAATGAGCACAACTACTCATCTTGATAGAGATGAGGATGGCAAGAGTGTTGATCAGAAACTATATCGTAGTATGATTGGATCTTTACTATATTTGACAGCGAGTCGACCCGATATTATGATGAGTGTTTGTTTATGTGCTCGATTTCAAGCAAATCCCAAAGAGTCACATATGAGAGCAGTTAAACGCATTATTCGTTATCTAACTAAAACCAAAGATTTCGGACTATTTTATCCGAAAGAATGTCCTTTCGAATTAGTCTCCTATAGCGATGTTGATTTTGGAGGAAGTCAGATGGATCGAAAAAGTACGAGTGGAACGTGTCATTTCATTGGACGTTCCTTAGTCTCTTGGTTTAGTAAGAAACAAAACTGTGTTTCTTTATCGACGTGTGAAGCAGAATATATATCTGTTGCTTTGGCATGTGCACAAGTCGTATATATGCAACAAACACTATAAGATTTTAATTGTCATCTTGAAAAATCTATAATTTATTGTGATAATACTAGTGCAATAAATCTTTCTAAAAATCCGGTCAATCACTCACGAACAAAACACATCGATATTCGTCATCACTTTCTTCGTGATTGTTTGGAAAAAGGATTAATAAATTTAAAATTTATCAATACTGAAAATTAAATTGCTGACATTTTTACTAAACCACTAAATGAGAATATTTTTATAAAACTTAGACGTGATTTAGGTATAATGTCGTTTAAAGATTTATGAATAAAAATTTGCAAAAATATCGAAAAACAAAAATTGTTTTATTTCTGACCAAAGCGGAACTCGAACTCATGACCTCTGACTTGCTTGTTAGATGTTGTGTTATAGCTACTTGAGCTATGAGTGTTTCTTGTTTTAGTTCTCTTTAAAGTTTGTTTTATCTGTTTTGTTTTTAGAAAAACTATATTTAGTTCTTATCTTATAAATCATACATTTACAAACAATTTTACTCTTAAACTTCTGTGATCATATTTAAAATTAGTTCCTATCCACTAATTTTTCAGCAAACAAGATGTTTATATATACTATGCTTATCTTTCAAAACATATACTAAGAAAATTTAAAAAAAAACAAAACTTGAAAAATGTCTTCAAACAATGACTACTATAATTCTGAAAACTCCCATCTATCATACACATCTCCGGACGACGATGGTTCCGACCGCATCCCTGAAAATGGCCCCTATCCTACCTTTCCCATGCCTAAACGTGTTCTAGATTTCTCCTCTCTAGATAAAGACCCCCGACATGGGCGGAAACCATGGGAAGACTCCCATACAGGCTATACACCTGAAAAGAAAAAAGGGAAGAATACGATGGTAATATCTCTAACCACCAAACAAAAAATTGATGAAATACATCACTACCAACGACCACAAATGGATATGCAACGGGAACTCTACTATGAACAAAAAGTCACGGCAAGACGTTTAATTTTTCTAGAAAAGATTGCCATGAAAATTTGTTCATCAAAGAACGATGATGTTGCTGAACCTTCTTATAGAGCCTCATCCTCGTCAAATCCTGTTCAAACTCCAATAACTCCAAGATGGTCACCGATAGAAGATGTCCCGTCCCCAAACTCATGGGAACATAGATTTTAACGAACGGTGGCTAAATTTTTTTTATATATATATGTTGTTGTTTTCAATAAGATGTATAAATATAATGATATGATAATATAATTTATATTTCTATAATTTTTTGTTGAAAAACAGCAAAAATATACATTTCTACCAGGGTCGGTCGACCGGAAAGCCTGAGTCGGTCAACCGAACCCTTCCCAGGAATTTCAAAAACACATTTCTAACAGGGTCGGTCGACCGAAGACCTTGAGTCGGTCAGCCGAACCCTTCCCGAGAGTTTCAGCAACTTTCAGATTACCAGTTCGGTCAGCCGACCCAGTGCCTTCGGTCGGCCGAACGTATATTCTGCCTGTCTTTTACTTCAGATTTATACCCCATCCTTTCACCTTTTCAACTTACCTCTTCACTTTTGCTTTCCCAAATTCATTTTTTAACCTAGCCCCCATTAAAATTCTCTCAAATTTTTAATCTTTTCTTCCAAAAACAAATGGCTCCCAAGAAGAAATCAAAGACAACCGGTGGCTCATCTTCATCTACTCCAGTGGATACTCAAATTGCTTCATGGCTAGTTAATGATATAGCTCTTCAAAGATGGATACAAATTCAAGATGCCAAAATCTTTGAAGAGTCATTTGTAAGTTATCCTGACTTTGCTTCCTACGGTATTGAAAATGCCGCTATTGAGAGTGGTCTTGATACATTCCTTGACCATAGGAAAAATAACTTGAAAATCAATCATATTATGGTCAAGTTGTTTCTAGCAAACCTCAACCTTGTCAATCCGCCGAGAAACACTGAAAATTGTATTTGGACATCGGTTTGTGGTACTTCGATTTTCCTTTCCATTGATCGAATTAACCACATTTTGGATGCTAGACTGGGTGGTATCTCATTACACAATGTAGATTGTAATATATCAAGTCGTGACCAGATAAGCCATCTATTTTTCGAAGATGATGCAACGGATTTTAGATAAACATCATCACTTAGACCAAAAGCTCGACTCCTTCATCGATTCATGATGAAATCTTTAGTTCCTAGAGGTGGTTCATATCATCTCGTATATCCCGAAAATTTTAAAGCATTGTATGCTATTTGTACGAAAATACGAATCAATTGGTCACAACTTCTTATGGATGAATTTCTCTCTTTTAACCAAGGAAAGATGCTCCATATTTATTATGGAGTATACATAATGAGATTGATCAATAGCTTCGTCATCAATGCTCCGGAATCCGAAACCTCCAAAGTCCGTATTTTTGATTCACGGACCATAAAGTTAATGAAATTGCCTGATGCTCCACCTCGATTTATAAGATTTGAGCAATGGAGTGATACTCCGAGAGAACAACTACGTCGTAGCTATTCTACACCTCAACCATCTACTCATGCTACGGAACGTATAACTCGCCAAACCTCAATTCAACGACCAACTCCCGGAATGAGTACGGAAGCGACCATTGATATTTTGGCACAAAATCAACTAGCCTTGGATAGCCAGCTATGAAAAATTGATGGTCGTTTCAAGAAAATCAAGGGCTTCTTCGTAAATTTATGGGATGCCTTATCATGTACTTCCGAAGCCGGTGCCTCTTTTGTTGCTCCCGGAAAAAGACCCGCACCAAATTTCTCTTGGTCTACTTCAGATAACACAAGTTCTAGTACATCCGGAACTCATGATCCTCACACTCAAAGACGTGGTAAGGAACATGTTCCGCCGAAAGAAAATATTCGTCCAGAATTTTGGGATTTCGATGATGATGAGGTGTAATCGTATTGTTTTACAATTTAATTTCAAGAATTTCTTTATGAACAATATGTTTTTTATTAAATGTTGTGTACTAAGCAAACATCTTTAATTATTCCTATTTTGGTTTGAAAATGTAATATTCAAAATTCATTGATTCGCATTTCTTTTACATATTACATCTAGTAAGTATTCCTTTTTGTCGATGACAAAGGGGGAGAAATGTATGAAAGCTAACAAATTTTTTGCAAAAAAGTCGCCATATATTCAAGGGGAGAATTATAATATAGATAAGTTCTACTTCGTCACATAAGTATGGTCATCAATCAAAAAGGGGGAGAATGTTGATTCATAAGTTTTGATTCATGACACAAGCTTCAGAGATCATACAACGAGAATACTATACGAAAGCGACAAAAAGGAGAATAACCATATATTGCACACTACAAAGGAGACAAGACTACAATCCAGATATTAGTATGAATATTTTATTTCATTGAGTCTTAGAATATTGTTAAAATCATTCCTCAAGTATTCACACATACACACAAATTGATTTATACAAAAATAAGTGTGCACTGTGCAAATAACAGTAGGTCGGCCGACCGACCAGAATCTTCGGCTGACCGACTCTGTGTCCAGTGCACAGATATGCACCGTTTAATTTATATCTTTAAACTCAACTGACCGGCCCAGGTTTCTCGGTCAACCGACCAGAACATAACGGCTAGTTTTCTGAAGAGGTGCAATTGTTCATGAAGAGGAATGTTCTTTAATCCAATAGATATGGACACAACTCTTGATTGAAACTCTTCATGAAAGATTGTAACTATTCTACAACTATATAAACATATTCAATTCACTTCTACAATCACCGATTTCTTGTTTATAATTCTGAAATCTATTCTTTATTTATTTCTGCAAATAAAAGCATTCATTCTTATTTAATATCACTAGAATCCTTGATTTAATTCATATACTTCGATTCTACGTGATTATCTTCCTTCTAAATCTTCACACACATATATACTCTTGAGGATTTGATTATAGGAAAGTTGTACTATCAAAAGACAATAAGTGTTATTCAGAACACATTCGTCAACAAGCTATTTGTATTAAGTTGAAGTCCTCTTCGGCTGTTGAGGCGGAAAAATTCCTGTTCGGCTGCTCAGGTGTCGTATACCTATTCCTCCGGGTTAAGTGAGGGGTTTAGTTTAAATCCAGAGGGTATTCTGGGACTGGACGTAGAACGGGAAGTTCGAACCAGTATAAAAATTCCTGGTGTGCTTACTTTAATTTTTATTTTACTGCTATTATCAGTTTCCACATTTATATATCATATTACACGATACTTAGTACTGCACATACACTTTCAATATCTCTCTCGGGCTTTTGTATATTTTATATTATATGTTACCACTGCGTTGATAACTCTGTGATCTCTATGATTTATTTATATTGTGCATTGTTCTATCCTAGAAATGCACGCGTTTATTGTTTTATACTAATACTTAGTACGTACGGGTGTGATGCTTATTCGATTTATTAATATGTACCAGTATTAGCCCAAAGGAATACTCATATGTGACAGCCTAATATCGCACCATTCTCCATATTATTAGACGTTATTACTTAGTAATATTCTTTAGTAGTATGGTTATAGAGGTGGGGTGTTACAAGTGCTACAATAGTACCATCATCTAGATTGACTATACATCCCGACGATAATAAGATGTACCGTGATATGAAGCAAACGTATTATTGGAAGGGGATGAAAAAGGATATCGGGAATTTCATCTAGAAGTGTATGAATTGCCAGTTAGTGAAGGTAGAGTAGAAGAAGCCAAGTGGATTGATGGAACCACTTGAGGTTCTCAAGTGGAAATGGGAACAAATATGGATGGACTTCATTGACGGAGTGCCAAGGACCAAAGGAGGGTACGATAGTATTTGGATCATAGTCGATAGATTGATGAAGAGTGCCTAATTCATACCTATTAAGTCTAGTAGAATGGTAACCAAATAGGTCGAATTGTATGTGAAATGGGTGGTGCGATTCCTTGGTGTGCCGAAGAGCATTGTGAATGACTGAGACCCTTTATTCACTACTGGGTTTTGATGAGCTTACAAGAGGCGATAAGGACAAGCTGCATCTCAGTATAGCTTATCACCCGCAAACCGATGGGCAGACAGAGAGGGTTGAATCGTATATTAGAGGATCTCATGCGAGCTTGCATACTCGATTTCAGTGGCTCATAGGATGATCATTTACATTTGGTGGAGTTGCGTATAACAATAGTTATCAGTTTAGTATCAGTATGGCATGGTACAAAGCATTTTATAGCCGACCATGTGATGCTCCTTCGTGTTGGTGGGAAGTAGATAAGAAAATGATATTTGGACCAGATATGATTAGAGAAACCTCAGAGAAGATTGAGATCATTTAGCAAGGAATGAAAGTTGCTTAAGATCAGTAGAAAAGCTACGCTGATAAGAGATATGGAGATTTGGAGTTCTTTATCGGCGATATGGTATTCATGAAGATTTCTCCATTGAAGAATGTAATTCAATTCGATAGTAAGGGGAAGTTGGTGCTAAGATTTGTAGGCCCTTTTATGATTGTAGAGAGGATTGGGAACTCGCATATAGGGTCGACTTACCTTAGAAGATGGCGGGTATGCAAGACGTGTTCAACGTCTCTCTGTTGTGGAAGTTTGTGCACGACTCAGGGATGATGATTGCACCAGATCAACTTGATGATATAGAGATTGAGCTTCGAGACTTCGTAAGCTGATTCATATTGTCAGATGTGATACGAAATAGCTTAGGAAGAAGACGGTGGAGTTAGTGAAGGCTCAGTGGGGTGAAAGTGAAAGAGATTGCACGTGGGAAACTGAGGAGACTAAGAGGGTCGCATATCCAAAGCTCTTTGCATGGTATGGCCCACTGTTTATCGTATTTACTTACACTTTTGATATCATTTAGGATAGTTTAGTATTTCACATGGTAGGGTATGTTTATCTATACTATTGATTGCATCGCTGCTTGTTTGATATGTTTGATGGTTGCACATGGTTGTTAGGCATATGGGGGTAACTATGGTTTCTTTGATTTGTTTGGGGATTTTGAGGGTTATCAAAGGAAAGTAAAATATTATTAGTTAATTCATATGAGGTCGTATGAATCTAAGACTTTGGAAAATGACTACTAGATGCATTTTCCATATTTAGAATTTTTATCGGACCGTTTAGACCCAGAAATTATTGTAAAGCCTATAACCTTTGATAATAGAAGAATCAAGGTCTGAAACCACTTCCATTAGATTTGGGTTATGGTTTCTCTTTTCATTGAGTGGTCATAATAGGAAAACAGACTTACTGCTTAGAAGATATGGCCATTTTAAATTCTATTTGTTATTGGACAGATTAGTGGGCAATTAAACTAAGTTCATGCTTTGGTCCACTAATTAATTTCAGGAACTGTGCTTAATTGACGGTGATGGGACAGAGATAGATCATTTCTCACTTCCCTAGACAATTCCAAACCTCCACTAACCCTAAGTTCATCAAAAATCTTTTTCTTACTAATTTTAGCCTAATCCATCATTAGAAGGTGTTAGTTAGTGAAGGATATTGAAGATCCATCATTTGGTTGCTTGAAATTTGTGTTCTTGTAGCTCACTTCAGATTTAGGCATCTAAATTGGTATTTCGGGTATAAGGTGAGTGATTATCGATCTCTCACTATCCTATGCATGTTCATATAATTAAAGTTAGTGTTTTAACATGATTTTCGATGCTAAAAATATTTAAACTTTAATTTAACCCTTAACAGTGTTTATGGCCGAATTTAAAAAGATTAAATTTGATTTTAAATTATTTGACAACCCTTTGGATCATATTGTTGTTCTAATGCAAAACTAGATCTAGGCTAAATCTTGTATGTTGTCATGTTTGGATCGATTGCTTATGTTTAATGAGTGTGTATGGATGATGATTACTATTGTATGTTTTTTTTTGATATGCTTTGCTAGTGTTTTATATTACTTAGTAATCGGTCGTCGATTTGGGCAAAACGGAGTCAAAATTGCTCAAAATGGGATGAAACTTGAAGGAGGGGCTCTGAAGGAGGGGGGAGCCTACACTTTAGGTTGCATGAAGTTTGGAAATGATTGGGTGGTCAAGTATATCTTCGTGCCAACATGAAATCTGTTTGGTGGAGGGAGTTCCAGTTCTAGTTAGTATGAATGAGTTGCTTAGAGGAAAAAGAAACGAAACTTCAAGGAAAGCTTCAGGACAAGGCAAGGAAGGGACTTCTCAAAATAATAACAAAAAATTAGCTAAGTATAAAAGTCAGTAATGACCACTTCAGGTCGGTTCTGATCTCTTTTCTCAGTGGCAGAAGAAGTTTGGGGACTTAGGGAATTGATATATGGTAAAAGAGTGTAACGACCCAGAATTTTGGTCATTTGAAATTGGAATATTTAATTGATATTGGACATTGAAAAGTTAATTTTACAAGTTAAATAACTTGAATTTCAAATATAATGATTTATTTGATAATTAAATTGTTAAATTTAATATTGGGATTGTTTAAATAATTAAATCTTGAATTCTATGTGAATGAAAATGATTTGGAAATCTTATTTAAAGCAATTTAAAATAATAAGAATGATAATACTGAACTTTTAATTTGGATATAAAAATGATTTATTTGGTTTTATAATAAATCGTTTTAATCAACATATAAAAATAGCCTTCCAGGGAACTGTCTCGGATTTCAACGAAACCAATGTCATTGGATCTGCAATAGTGAGTTATTATATACCAACGATTTTCACGGCGATCGAACGTATCGTTTGGTCATGCAAGATCGAAACGCTTAGAAATTAATTTTAGAAATTAATATAATATAACTGGTTTTGAAAAGCTCACTTCTACATATGATCGAATTAGGTCTCGAGACTTATTACATTGTGTTCGTAATAGGGTTATTACATATAGAACGCCAGGCGGCACGTCTTGATAGGAGTTCGATATTTTCGAACATTAAAGTTGGATATTTTCGAATATAAAATATTATATATATATATATGTATGTATGTATTACCCATACATCGACCCATACTTCACATACCTCCATCACATCTTTATCCACACCTATCCCCATTCTAAACGCAACCCCTCTCTCCAAATTCCATTTTTGCAAAAAAACAAATTTAAAAAAATGGCCAATCCAACGGCCCTTATCAATTTGGATCAATCCATACACTTTTAGGACTCCGGTTCAACAAAGAAGATACTCAAGGGAAGGAGCTTGACATATTGGACGATGGAGATTAGCTAATTTGATCGGAGGTAGCCGCAGTTCGTGGATGATCGGAGAATTGGATGGGGGACCTCGGTAGGCGGAGTTGGAGGCTAAGGTTGGTGTCATTGGAAAGGTGGTGACATGGGCAAGCATAGGTGATGGGGCGATGGCCATTCGTGGTCGGTGGTGGCTGTGATTTGGGAATGAGCGGCACGCGATTTTTGGGGGTTTTCAGGCGATGGGCGACGAGTTGGGGGCCATGGCCAGTGTCGCTGGGATGGGGGCGTCGATGCGGAACTAGGGTGAAGAGGCGGCGGTGGTTGGACGGTCTTTGATGTGCACGTAAATGTGCATATTTTTACTTCCGTATTTTATCGAATTTAATTAAATAAATGATCATATAAGGTGTTTAACATGTTTAAACCCAAAATTTCAATTATTTTCAAATCATCATATATTTATCTTCATAAAGAGGCAAAATGGTCATTTTTGTTCATATATTAATATGTGAAAATTTACTTGGAAATTTCTATATTATTTTGTAGGAATTTGGCTTCAAATGGAAGAGGTTTTCATAGAAAATATGCATGCACAAGAGAATACAAGCAAATGAAGATGGAAATAATTCATTTCATGAAACATGAAGGACCCTACCTACCCACCTATCTTGATGTACAATTAGAAGCTAATGCACATGCTAATGACCATTAAAGTTACACATTCAAGTGGTGGATTGACACATGCTAATGATAACTTGATGGCCCTAAGAGGTAGTTTAGGTAGTTCCCAAAAAATGGATTAGGGTTTCAAAACATGTATAAATACCCCATATGTTCATGTAATTACTCTCCTCTCTTAGTCTCTTAGCCTCCTTAGTGTTAGGATAAAAAATAAATCAAAGTTCTCTTTTCTTTTTCATGGCTACTTAGCCATTTTACTTTCATGTATTTTTTCTTTTTTTATGCAATTTTAATACATGCTCTTTTCTTTGTTTATTTTCTTTCATGTTAGTAGTGTAGATATTTTTGTTTATGTTAGTACCTTAGATTTTATTTTATGCAATTAGATTAGTTCTCACTTTATTTTCATTAGCTTGCATTTTTCTTCTTAATTTGTTTCATGTTGCAATCCACATTTGTTGATATGATAACAAATATGTGAGGCTAAACCCCTTCAATTTAGGAGTAGTGAAGCTCTCTTAATTATGTAGCTTCAACATTTTGATCATTTATGTTCTCTTTTTGTGCTTAATGGAAATATTTGAAGTGGTTTAACTTGTTGTTTTAGCTTGGAATTTGATAACCTATGTTGTTGACACCAAATAGGCTATGCTTAAACAAACACAAACACAAATTATCTCTTCATCTACATATGATTATGGTAATGAAGTGAATGTTGAAATCAAAATTTGATGGTCTATATTTCTAATCAATAGTTAATAGGCCATGCTTAAAATAGATTTTATTTTCAACTTTATTGTCGTTTTTCATGAGAGTTAGCAAGTGATTTAGTGGGTGTGTTATAGTTTGATGTTTTATGTTGAGCTAATTAATAGCACAAATAAGACATACTTATGATAAACACATCAATTAAATTCACTAATGACCAAAAAAGAGAGATCATAATTTCATGTTGTGTTGATTTATGTGATCTAGAGAGTGGATTTATCTCTAAATTGCCTTCAAACTCTCATATTTTTATCCATTTTCTTTTGCTAGTATATTTTCATTTTTAGCTTAACAACACTTCAATTCTTGGTTTAATTTAATTGAAAAGAATTTTAAAACAACACAATTCCCCGCGGATCGACTCATACTCGCCACGTACTAGAATTGTACATCGTGCGCTTGCGGTTATATTTAATTTAAATTCGATCGGCTATTCTCTAGCTCGATAGAGATTTGGCCGTTCAAACAAGTTTTTAGCACCGTTGCCAGGGAATTGATTTGATTTTCTATTCTTTGAATTATTTTCATTTGATTTTTTTTATTGTGTGTTTGTTTTGTGTGTTAATTTTCATTTAAAAAAAATATTTTTTGTGTGAATTTTGCTTTCATTTTGATCTGTTTGCTTTTCGTTGTTTTACTACTAGCATTTCTATTAAAAAACCGAAAAAAAACACACAATTGCAACTGAAAAAGCAAAAGAAAAAATTATTCCATTTTATTTTCAATTACAATTCTCTTTGTACAAATTTCTTTTTCTACAAAATTTACATCATCACTTCATACTCCGTTTCAATTCATTTCACATACATAGTCCATTTCATTTCATACTTCTTTCACGGACCATCATCCATCATCACTGTAATAACTTCCCTCCGCACATCAATTCAGACAACACCCTGCCCACTGCTTCATACATTTCACTATTGTTCGCCTCTCCGAACTGTGCAATTCTACAAAACAACCACTACAGTCCCTTGCAAGCTTGCACTACCTCCACTCTCTGGTTCTGTTTTTGTCATCACAAACAGTGCACTGCAAGCCACAACTGTTTCTGCCAATAACTATCACCATCCAGCAAACATCCCTACACACCAGAAAACCATCTCCTCCAAAAGCACCACTGTTGCATTTCAACCCACTTCATTACTTCTGTTGTCAACACACTTGCATCATATATCAAACAAACCTCCTTCATACATTTCTACCATCATCACCAACACTCTTCACAACAATCCTCTGACCAACAACAACAACAACCTGTCACAACAACTCAACTTACCACAAGTCTTCGCTGTTCCATTCCCCTGAACCCCCCTGCCTGTTGCAATGAAAGACTGCACATAGTGCACAATCTCTATTGCACATCTTGTATCAAATCACTTTTATATTACATACATATAACAAATTATTGCTATTGCCCTCCTCCATCAAATTGCTTTACTTCATAACCATCTATTGGAGAAAATCCCTTCAGATGATCAGTCTAAGGGAATAAAAAACCCAACGCAGCGGAAAACAACTGGATCGTGATGGTAGTGAGACGGAACAAACAAAAGATGAACACCAGAACAGACAGTCATAGATCTATGCAATGCAAGAAAATAAATAACACCTGTATTTATAGTAGTTCCACTACCGCGAGGCAGTGTACGTCCACTTGGGGAGAGGAGATTTTATTAATCACTTAAAGATTAGAGTTACAAGATTGATTCACTTTTGGAGGCTATACATAAGAAGAATTTATAATATAGACAAAATTCTGCCGTGTTTCAGCTCTGTAGGATGGCTCTGAAATTGGCTGAAATTAGCTCTCAATTTCGGCTACCATTGTTGTCCAGAAGCTCCTCTATTTATAGAGTGAAGAAATGAGGAGGGGTAGCCGCTATATAGCAGCCTTGGGGTTAGGTTCGGCATCCCTATGGTTCGGCATCACTTTGGTTCGGCAAGGACCACATGGTTTGGTCCGGCATACATCACCCGACATTTGGTTCGGTAAAGCCCAAACAGGACCAGCTAAGCTCAAACGCCGAACGAGATTTTTCGTTCGGCGTCACCAAAACACCGCTCCAAACATTTCGTTCAGCATTCCTTCCACCGAATGAAAACTAATGCCACTCCAAATTCATTCGGCAAAAACATTTCACCGTTCCAAAACATTTCACCGCTCCAAAACATTTCACCGCTCCAAATATCCTTCCAAGGCTCGATCGGCATCACTGCCTTCCTTCACCGAATCAAATCAGCTTCTCCTTTCTTCTTGGCTTTCTCCTCTTCGTTCGGCAATTCTTGGAGCTAGGGTTTATTCCTCCGCGTCATGGAATTAGGTATCAAATTTCTAACAATCTCCACCTTGATACCTAATTCCATGCAAGCCTTCTAACTTCATCTACACCTTCATGCTCCTAACAATGGATATTTACCCAATGAGCTTTAGCAATGCCATCACTCATTACACTCTTTCAACGAACTCCGGCAAGGCCACCGTTCGTCAGCAAAGTGTTCAAAGTACCCAGTCTGTGTAGAACCTATCAATCTCCACCATGAAAACAAATGTCTCCATGAACCATCTCAACTCTCCCCCCGTGCCATCCCATAACACCTAGCACTTCATTAAGCGAATCAAGTTCGAGCAATGCTTGAACTTAGCAACAGGCAATGACTTGGTAAACATGTCTATTGCATTCTCCTTTGTGTGAACTTTTTGGAGACAAATTAGCTTTTCTTCACTCATCGAGACAAGGAATGACTCTCTCACCTCAATATGCTTCGTCCTCGAGGTCAACGCCAGATTTTCAGCTAAGTGAATTGCACTCTGACTATCACAGTACACATCCACACCTTTATATATAAAGCCTTGCCTCAAATAAAGCCTTGCCTCAAATAAAGCACCTCCTTAGCTGCTTCAACCGCAGCTATGAGCTCTGCCTCTGTAGTAGACAAAGCCACAATCGTCTGCAACCTCGCTCCATAACTGATCGCTGTCCCACTATGGTGAACACATATCTGGAGATTGAATTCCTTCGATCTTTATCACTGGCATAGTCGAAGTCATAAAATCCAACCAAGCCGAAATCTCTTCTTCTTCCGCCAAAGACAAGTCCATGGTTTGGTGTTCCTCTAATGTATCTGAAGATACACTTCACTGCTTCCCAATGCGTCTTTCCTGGATTTGCCATGAATCTACTCACCAATCCAACCACCTGTGCAATGTCAGGTCTAGTGCAGACCATGGAATACATCAAGTTGCCAACTGCACTTGCATATGGGACTTTCATCATATAAGCCTTGCCCTTTTCCGAGATTGGAGAGCCTTTACTAGAAAGTTGATGTGCAAAGGCATGGGTGTGCTGATTGCCTTTGCCCTTTCCATGCTATTCCGAGCAAGAACCTTTCGAATGTACTCCTTTTGAGTGAGGCTCAAAAGTCCTAGCTTTCTATCCCTTTGGATTTCCATACCCAAAATTTTCTTTGCTTCTCCAAGGTCCTTCATTTCGAATTCCGCTTTTATCTTTCACTTTAAACTATCGATTTCAGCTTTATCCTTGGAAGTAATCAACATATCATCCACGTACAAGAGTGGGTACACCCATCTACCATTCTTTAAATGCTTGAAGTACACACAAACGTCTTTGATGCTACGATCAAAACGAATTGGAAGCATAAAAGAGTCAAACCTCTTGTACCATTGTCTAGGCGACTGCTTAAGTCCATACAAAGACTTCTTCAATTTGCAAACCCAATTTTCTTTCCCATCTACAAAAAAGCCTTCTGGCTGATTCATGTAGATGGTCTCATCCAAGTTTCCATGCAAGAAAGCGGTTTTCACATCCAGTTGCTCCAAGTCATGAGCTGTGACGATAACGAGCAAAATGTGGATGGATGTATGCCTCACTACTGGAGAGAATATCTCATCATACTCCAATCCCTTTCTTTGTGAAAACCCTTTAGCAACTAGTCTAGCCTTGTATCTCCCATCATCCTTCACCTTGAATACCCATTTGCAACCTATGGCTCGGCTTTCTTGAGGAGGTGGTACCAAAACCCAAGTCTTATTCTTCTTCAACGACTCTAACTCATCTTCCATAGCGCAAATCCACTTCGAACTGTCACATGACTTCAAAGCTCATCAAGGTCAAGCGGTTCCTCATGAGCCACAAGTAGGGCATAGTCAAACTGATCACTAAGGATGAGGTTCGCAAACTGTCAATCACCATACCTTTCGGGCGGCCTAATAGTCGTACGACTGACCTAGGTAGGTACTGCTTCACCTAAACTCCTTTCAGCTCCACCTTGAACTGAACTTCCTCTAGATTCATGCACGTCACTACCGCTACAAGAAGGTACCTATGGACTATCCTGTGATGTTTCATCAACTGCGTTTTCCTCGACAGCGTCAACAAGAACTCTACTATTTGGCTGGAACACGGGAACTTCTTCCATCTCCTTAGGCCTATCGGAATCTTCTAATGTGGTAGGTAGCTTCTCCTTTGGATTGAACATAGCAGACTCATCCAAAGTAACATGTTTGGAATGAACAATCTTCTGATCAACAGGGTTCCACATTCGATACCCTTTGATACCATCGGTGTATCCCATTAGTATTCCCTTGCATGCTCTAGCCTCCAACTTGCCATCACCTGTATGGTGAACGTATACAGGACAACCAAAAATTCGAAAGTAACGAAGATACACTGTTTTACCTTTCCACTTTTCCTCTAGAATCTTCTCATCTATGGCTGAGCATGGAATTCGATTTATGATATGCGCCACAGTTGATAATGCCTCAGCCCAAAAGCCTCTGGACAAGCCCGCCGTCAATCTCAAGCAACGAGCCTTCTCCAGTAGAGTCATGTTCATTCTTTCTACAACCCCATTGGATTGCGAATCTCCGGGTGTAGTGAAATGTCTCTGAATGCCATGTTGTCTATAGAAATTGAGGAACTCCCTAGAGACAAATTCACTGCCATTATCAGATCTCAGCACCTTCAACCTAGAAACAGATTGGTTCTCAACAAGTGCTTTCCAATCTTTGAATTCTCAAAACTCACTGATTTGGCCTTCATTACATACACCCATATTTTCCAAGAAAAGTCATAAATGAAAGAGATAAAATACTTTGCTCCTCCAATAGCAGGAGTAGCAACTAGACCCCAAACATCTGTATGCATGTACTCAAGTATTCGCCTCGATCTATGGAGTCCAATCCCAAAAGATACTTTAGTTTGCTTGCTTAACACACACTCCTGGCAAAAGTCCATCTTGTTGAAGCTTTCTCCTCTGATCATCTTCCGTCTTTGAAGCAACTCTAAGCCCTTCTCTAAAATATGACCCAACCTAAGATGCCAAAGCTTTGTGGCATCCAATGCACGAGAACTATCTACTCCAACACATGACTCTCCAAGAACTGTGGTTCCTTTCAGCAAATATAGATATTCCTTCACTGAAGTACCCTCTCTCATCCACATGGTGAAAAATGTCTTCAATAATATCAAACGGTTAGTCAAAGATTTCTTCAAGTAGAGATTTTCTAGCTTGGTCCAAATGACCCTAGCAGTGGTCACACTACTAATCTCTGAGATAACATTCTCTCCCATAGCTAGCTGTAAAGTAGTAAACGCCCATTTCTCCATCTCCTTCCTTTCCGCGACTGAGATGTCAATCGTCAACTCCTCAGAGGCAAACACTACTGGATGGACTTCATTCCTCATTAGAATAGCCTTCATCCTCCATTGCCACTTCTCGAATCTTTATCCCCTTTCCATTTCTCAATTGCCAACTGTAATCCTGACGCGATATACATCCCTCTAGTATAGGGTCATGTAACAACTGGAGTCACTTCATCTCCTGCCATAGTGTCTAACACTCCTCAATCAACCTTGCAGCTCTGATACCAGACTGTTGGGGAAAATCCCTTCAGATGATCAGTCTAAGGGAATAAAAAACCCAATGCAGTGGAAAAAAATTGGATCGTGATTGTAGTGAGACGGAACAAACAAAAGATGAACACCAGAACAGACAGTCACATATCTATGCAATGCAAGAAAATAAATAACACCAGTATTTATAGTGGTTCCACTACCGCAAGGCAGTGTACGTCCACTTGGGAAGAGGAGATTTTATTAATCACCGAAAGACAAGATTGATTCACTTTTGGAGGCTATACATAAGAAGAATTTATAATACAGATAAAATTCTACAGAGTTTCAGCTCACTAGGATGGCTCTGAAATTGGCTGAAATTAGCTCTCAATTTCGGCTACCATTGTTGTCCAGAAGCTCCTCTATTTATAGAGTGAAGAAATGAGGAGGGGTAGCCGCTATATAGCAGCCCTGGGGTTTAGTTCAGCATCCGTTTGGTTCGGCATCACTTTGGTTCGGCAAAGAGCATTCATGGTTTGGTCCGTCATACATCACCCGGCATTTGATTAGGTAAAGCCCAAACTGGACCGGCTAAGCTCAAACGCTGAACGAGATTTTTTGTTCGGCGTCACCAAAACACCACTCCAAACATTTCGTTCGGTATTCCTTCCACCGAACAAAAACTAATGTCACTCCGAATTCGTTCGGCAAAAACATTTCACCGCTCTAAATATCCTTCCAAGGCTCGATCGGCATCACTGCCTTCCTTCACCGAATCAAATCAGCTCATCCTTTCTTCTTGGCTTTCTCCTCTTCGTTCGGAAATTCTTGGAGCTAGGGTTTCTTCCTCCACGTCATGGAATTAGGTACCAAATTTCTAACACCATCATCATACCTATCTCTACAAAACACTACAACAACTTCTGTTTCACTTTGTCAAACATCGCAGTCACACATCACCATACAACAGAGCAACCCAGTGTATGCCACATTCTCCAACCACCTGAAACCACGGTTTCAAATTCCTCTCCACTGCATAGTACCCATATCACTACCACCTGAACATCACAGCACTACATACAAACTGAACTGACAATCATCCATCAACACAATGCTCTGTTATCTCCATATTTCTTATAACTTCAACCACCCACCTTCGACATCACATACTACTGCTGCACATACCCCACCTGAAACCAAACACGGCAACAACAGTTCACAATCATCATTTGCCTCATCCACCTGACCACCTTCAACTCTGACTTCATAGCTCCTCCTTGCAATACATCTTCAATGCAATTGCAATACATCCATAACTGTCAATATATCTTCCAATATCAAATATCTCTGCCGATATCAAGTTTCAATCTGCTCATCTCATATCCATACTTCAAACCATACAAACAATCACTTATCAGCCCCATATCAACTGCAACATCACCAGCCTTTGCCTTATCACCACTGTCCAACACATCATCCCAAAAAAAAGAAACTGCCTCACCTCCATCCCTAATCACTAACTACTCCACTTCCAAACCACTTCTACAAATCCAACAACCCAAATTGACAGCGACCAACCCCATCACCTGAACCATCAATACTCACATCACCGAAACACAAAACCCAACCGCCCACGAATCCAAGTCGACCACTATAATCACAGCCTCCAACCACCACGAACCGCAACCGCCATCTCCCTAATCCACGAGCATCCCGCAAATTCATGAATTCCTATACCTCGATCTCAAACCGCCTTCAAATTAAACAAATTCAAATCGACGTCATTTTTCTTGATTTTGAATCGAAATCCTAAGTTGTGTTAATAATTGATTTTCGATTTTTATTCTGGGAGTGAAAAGTGGTTTTAATCAATTGAACGAGGACGATTTGGTTTACATCGTCCTTTTTTTAAAAAGAAAAAAAGGTGTTTATTAAGTGGGCCGGGTTATAAGGCCTGGGTGTAGGCTATAGTGAATATAATTTTTTTATTTCTTTTTCTTTGTTTTAATTTGTTTGTTTTACTTTTTTTTTAGTCCACCCTTAGTAAACAAAAATAAGAGTTGCTCAATTTGTTTTGTTTAATTTGTTTTTAGTTTTGTTTTGTCTTAAACAAAAAAAATTGAATTTTAAATTTTTTTTTGTGTTGTTTTAATTTGTTTTAAAAAAAAGGTAAAAAAACCAATTGTATATATCTTGTTTGAAATTTTAGGTTGCCAAAGCAGAAAATTGCAAGGAAAAGATGCTAAAAAATCTTCGCTTAAAAATATAATAATAAATTGTTAATAAATGCTACACGCTTTGGTATTGTGTTCTAATCTCTAGTTTTAATTGCATTGTTAGTTGCTTGCATTTTAAAAAAAAAATTCAAAACAAAAACAAATTTCATTGTAGTCACATTGTTAATACACACTTAATTTCTACTTTGCATTTCATCCTAGAATTTTGATTAATAATAACGGTTAGACATCGATAACGCTTAATTGTATATTGACAAGTTGTCCTCTTTCGACAATTTAATTTCTTGGTGTCTAGGCTACGGAAGAGCAATAATCAGTTATAAATATTATGAAGATTCGTAAATATTATACTAATTGTTTCTGTAAAGGTACTTAACCCTTCGGCTGCATTGCTACGGTGATTCGTGGTACACCGATAAATCATGTCCGTTACCTGGCCGAGAACTATCTTGTTGGATTAAGACAAAGCGTGATCATACAATTTTGAGTTAGGAGCTACTTAGGGTAGAAATTTTGTAATTAAACTCTTGCATTCATTTAGTTGCATTAGTTCACGCATATTTTAAAAAAAATCAAAATCCAAAACTAAAAAAAATTGTAAATATTCCTTAACTTAGTTGTTAAATCTCTTCTTTTGAAATTTCAATAAAAACAAAAATAAAAAAAATTGAGTTAGTTTTTTTAGAAAAGTAAAAATCCAAAAAAATATAATCTTTTCAAAAACTAAAAAAAATTGAAAATCCAAAAACAAAACAAAAATTAAATTTCCCTTTGAAAAATAAATTCCTTTTGGTAAATAGTTTTCCTTCATAAAAAATTCCAATAAAAAACATTCTTGAAAATGTTCGAGTTTCCGTTTTCTTACTCACCAGAATTTTACAATAGTTGTGAAAATCAATATAATCCATATAATTTCACACCAAATTCTTATGGATATTTCAATGACAACCATTATACAAGCAATTCGAATTTTGAACAACAAAGTTTTCAAAATAATGAGCAACCCTCAAATCTCGAAAATAGCATTGAAATGATTTCGTCTTTACTTGAACACTCTAAACAACAAAATCAAAGAATAAATGATTTGGGTAACTCATATTTGTGTAATAACTCAAGTCAAAGTTTTCAAGACAATCAAAATTTGAATTCACTTCAAAATTCATATGATTTCGAGTATAACCTATGCCAATTCAATTTCGAACTTCAAAGTGAGTTTCAAAGTCAAAATGAAAATGGAAACAACTTTTTAAATGATTTTGGCAATGGGAATAATCTCGACTACCATGCGATTGAAAATTTTTGTTCTCAACAAGTTCAAATTAAAAACTCTCAAGTTAATAATTATAATTTTGATTTTGTTGAGCAAATGGACGAAATCTACAACGATCACACAGATTTGTTGTTCGAAACATATATGAAACAACGTGAGACCCAACGTGTGACGAGTCAAATAATAATCCACCTTTTACCCAATTTGATGATTTTCAAATAACAACTTTTGAAATTGAAAACGACAATCTTAATGAAGTTGTTGAAAATAGGGTAATTGAGTTGGATTTCAATTCTTTTGAGGGTGAGACACTCTATTTAAAATTCGATCTTCCTTTTTCCGATTTTGAAAATTTGAATACAACTTTGGATTTTGAAATTGTTACATGCAACGAAGTTGTTGATAATCCAACAAAGGAAGACGAATTTAATGAACACGATTTCTTTGGACTTTCCGAAAATGAGTTGTCGAATTCTAAAGGGGAAGATTTAAATAACCATTTTGATTTTGAAATCAATAATTCTGAAGAATTTTTCAATGATAAGTTTGAATTTCAATTTGGTGAAAATAAACTTGAACTTTAACTAATTGTTCTATCAACCCCGAAAATCATCGAAAATAAAACAACTCGTTCGATTTTTAATAAAACGACATTCGTTTTTCCAAATTAACATACAACTTTGAAATCTTTTATAATTTGGTTTTCCAAGCTTAAGTTGTGTCGCACATACTTAACGAGATAAATGAATTGGTCTGTAGAAGACCGGTTCATTTACTTTTTGACGATATACTTTCTGATGTCATGTAAATAATAACCTTTTCATTTTCTTGTAAATATAGGTCATATTTTTATTTTATTTTTCTCCTTTCACTTGGGTTGATTGTGGGGATACAGTCAAAATAAAGTGTAGGGAGGAGTCTCATCTTCATTTTTAAATTTTCATGGTTTTTTTTCATTTTTCTTTCCAAAACTAAAAAAAATTTCCAAAATAAAATATATAAAAAAACCCCAAAAATAAAATCCAAAACAAATTTTCATTCTAGTATTTTGATTTACTTTTAAACAAACACTATAGGATAAATATAGGATTTTGGTTATTTAATTGAAAGTTTTGAAAATTTATTTGTCTCAACAAAAATAAAAATCAAGTTGATTACAAGTAAATATGGTTTAACTAGTATATAGGAAGGTTCATGAAGATAATTATGAAAGATATCCTGATTGAAAATCTTTGTTTTAAAAAGTGGTGGATTTAAAGTAAAGGATATAACATTTTTTATCTTCAAAGTTAAATGGTGCTAAGATGATTTTGCAAAACTCTCTCTTAAAAAAACAAAAAAAACAAAAAAATTATATAACAATAGGACAAACAAAATAAAAAATATATTTGTATATATGTGTATATATTATTAACACCTAGAGTCATGTGTTCACACTTGTGGGTTCACTCGCTATGCTCTGTACCCTTCTCACGTAAGCCCGAAAGACAGTGTATGATCGGTATATCTGGCCTTAGTTTATCTGAGTTAGGTGTATGTATACCAAATTCTTTCATTAATAATGCCTACAGTCGATAGGTGTTCACACTTGTGTGTTCACTCACCACGCCCTGTATTCCCCTCACATAAGCCTGCAAGGCAGTGCATGGGTAATATATCTGGCCTCAGTTTATCTGGGTTAGGCATATGTAAATATCGTTAATATCAATAAAATTTTCAAATAAGAGAGAGTAAGCAATTGAAATCCAAACAATATTTTAACTTGTTTGATTTGACTTGTTACTGAAAAGAAATGAAAATACCACTTTGATAAACTTTGATAATCAACTAAGGATCTACTTCATAGTTACACTATGTTATCAATCGAAACAGCTAGCCAAACTTGAGTTTAATTGTGATGATAATTTAATTTTTGTTGGAAATTTTGACAAGTAAAAGGACTTAAATTTTCAAGATAATAACCAAAACCTATATTTAACTTAATTGTGTCGATTTAAATCCTTAATTTTTTAAATATTTTCAAAAAACTTGCGTTCGTATTTTTGTAAATAAATCTCGCATTTAGGAATTTTTCATTTTGTAAATATTTTCACTTTGCATTTCGATTTTGTAGGTAGTATCTGCTGAAAACCCTCACGAGACAACACTCGTCCTACTAGGGACACCTAGAGGTTTAACGGCTTGTTACATATGCTCAATGCAATCGTGTTTCCTACGAAAACAGATTTATCTTAGTTTTTAGTTTATTCGAGGATGAATAAAAAGATAAGTGTGGGGGTATTTGATGTGCACATAAATATGCATATTTTTACTTCCATATTTTATCGAATTTAATTAAATAAATGATCATATATGGTTTTTTAACATGTTTAAACCCAAATTCCAATTATTTTCAAATCATCATATATTTATCTTTATACGGGGGCAAAATGGTCATTTTTGTGCATATATTAATTTGTGAAAATTTACTTGGAAATTCCTATATTATTTTGTAGGAATTTGGCTTCAAATGGAAGAGGTTTTCATGGAAAATATGCATGCACAAGAGAATACAAGAAAATGAAGTTGGAAATAATTCATTTCATGAAACATGAAGGACCCTACCTACCCACCTACCTTGATGTACAATCAGAAACTAATGCACATGTTAATGGCCGTTAAAGTTACATGCACATTTAAGTGGAGGATTAACACATGCTAATGATAACTTGGTGGTCACACTTCCTAAGGGGTAGTTTAGGTAGTTCCCAAAAAATGAATTAGGGTTTCAAAACATGTATAAATACCACATATGTTCATGTAATTAATCTCCTCTCTTAGTCTCTTAGCCTCCTTAGTGTTAGGATCAAAAATAAATCAAGGTTCTCTTTTCTTTTTCATGGCTACTTAGCAATTTTACTTTCATGTATTTTTCTTTTATGGAAATTAGCCACAAGGGCCTCTTTAACAAGTGGAATTAGTTTTTAGGACACACAACTAAAATAATTACTTTCAAGGACAAAACGCAAAATAATTAGTTTCTAGGGCCTAAAAACCTATGAAATTATGTCCTTGAAAGTAATTGGACTGCTGACTTTGTCCTTGAAAGTAATTATTCTGCTGACTTTGGCCTTGAAAGTAATTTCTTTGAATGAGTGTCATAGAAACTAATTGGACTGCAAAGTTTGTCCTTCTGGTGAAATGCCCCTTTTCTTTTTGTATACAATTTTAATATATGCTCTTTTCTTGTTTATTTCCTTTCATGTTAGTAGTGTAGATCTTTTTGTTTAGTTAGTAGCTTAGATTTTATTTTATTCAATTTGATTAGTTCTCACTTTATTTTCATTAGCTTGCATTTTTCTTCTTATTTTTGTTCCATGTTGCAATCTACATTTGATAACAAATATGAGAGGCTAAACCCCTTCAATTTAGGGGTAATGAAGCTCCCTTAATCATGTAGCTTCAACATTTTGATCATTTATGTTCTCATTTTGTGCTTAATGGAAATATTTGAAGTGGTTTAACTTGTTGTTTTAGCTTTGAATTTGATAACCTATGTTGTTGACACCAAATAGGCTATGCTTAAACAAACACAAACACAAATTGCCTCTTCATCTACATATGATTATGCTAATGAAGTGAATGTTGAAATCAAAATTTGATGGTCTGTAT
Organism: Allium fistulosum; assembly: GCA_030737815.1. Lineage (NCBI taxonomy): Eukaryota > Viridiplantae > Streptophyta > Magnoliopsida > Asparagales > Amaryllidaceae > Allium > Allium fistulosum. The sequence continues at coordinate 573,611,992 of CM060906.1, forward strand.
TTCTAATCAATAGTTAATAGGCCATGCTTAAGATAGATTTTATTTTCAACTTTATTGTCGTTTTTCATGAGAGTTAGCAAGTGATTTAGTAGGTGTGTTATAGTTTGATGGTTTATGTTGAGCTAATTAATAGCACAAATAGGCCATACTTATGATAAACACATCAATTAAATTCACTAATGACCAAAAAAGAGAGATCATAATTTCATGTTGTGTTGATTTATGTGATCTAGAGAGTGGATTTATCTCTAAATTGCCTTCAAACTCTCATATTTTTATTCATTTTCTTTTGCTAGTTTATTTTCATTTTACCTTAACAACACTTCAATTCTTGATTTAATTTGATTGAATAGAATTTTATACCAACATAATTCCCTGCAGATTGACTCGTACTCGCCATGTACTAAAATTGTACGCTGTGCGCTTGCGGTTATATTTAATTTAAATTCGACTGGCTATTCTATAACTCGATAGAGATTTGGCCGTTCGAACAGTCGTGGTGGCGGCGGTGGCGAGAGAGAGAAGGATGGAGCTGGGTGGGTTCATTTTTTTGGATGAGAGTGAGGAGGAGAGAGGAAAGGTATTAAGTTTTAAAATATAATTAGTTAAGTTAATTCAGTTTTTAATGACGTAGTTAATTATAATATAAAATCGATAACTTATAAATTGCATAACTTTTTAATACGAGGTCGAAATCAAGCGCGACGAGTTGCGTTGTACTCATATCAGCGAATTCTATGATATGAAATTGGTTTGGCGACAATTGGAGCATGTTGAAATTTTGGGCTAAAATCGGACGTCGTTCAATTTTAATTCCAAACCGGAATGCCTCGGCGACAACATAAATTTCGGTGAGTTAAACTCACCTTTTTGGTTAATCAACAAAATATTATATAGTCGGTAAAATTATTCATTGGATGTGTGAATGTTTTATTGTTAGCTATTATTGGTTGTTTGGATGATTTACTAATTTATATTGTTGCATTGGATATATTCCACCCCCTGCAGCAGATGAGACCCTATTACATTCCCATGTAAGAGCGGATGACCTTTTATATATGAATCCCGCCTCGAACCGGTTGATTTATATTTTATAATTATATGAAGTATGTGATGCAAGGAGACGGGTTGGAGGGATCCAACTAGATTCCTCCCTATTGTTAAATTGATTCCAATAAATTCCAATAATATGAATTATTGGATATGAAACCTAATGTATGGACACTATTGGATATGACATTGTTTATGTTCAAAACTGAAACCCAGTAGTAATAGAATATCAATATTGATATTGGTTAAGCGTTTGTTAGCTATTGGCCTCAAATTAGTATTTTAAAAATACTATAAATTATCATTGGAGTTGGAGTTAAATTTTAAGACAGGAGATGATTTTAACACTACGCCATAAATGACCTGCTGCAACATTTTTGCAAGGTGTTGCCAGTTAAAATGTTGCGATAGCTATAAAATTTTGGTCCTACTGCAACGTTGTATTTTTAGTGTTACCTTAGCCATAAAAATGTGTTGCTCTAGCTAAACAAGTGTAACACGATGCAACATTTTTATATAGTGTTGCTATAGATGTTTTCAAATTAAAAAATTAATAAAATTAGCAATCCGCGTGAATACGATCCAACGGTCTACATTTAATCTGATTGTTAACATGGATCACCGCTACATTTTGCCCTAAATTTTCGTTTTCCCGCTTTACTGTTCATACCATTTCGTTCTCACCCCCAATTTCCAAATCCAAATCCCCAATTTCCAAATCCTTAATTTCCAAATCATATTTTCGTTCCCATTTCGTTCTCACCCCCAATTTCGCTGCTGTTGCCTACATGTCGATACGCAACCTCTCCCAAATCCTACCAACCGCAGCCCCCAACAAAACTCCACTACCCCACCGCCGTTTCTACAGCCTGATTCCGATGGTCATCGAGCACACATCCCGTGGCCAGCATGCCTGCGATATCTTTTCCCGGCTTCTCAAAGAGCGCATCATCTGCCTTAACGGACCCATCGAGGAGGATACGTCGGCGATAGTTGTGGCTCAGCCGCTGTTCCTCGAATCTGGTGGTTTCGTGACGGCAGGGTTGGCAATTTATGATACTTCGACCAGATCTGATGCTTGAATCTTTCTCGCCAATGTTCAGAAGAAGTTCGATTCTGATGAAGCTTTGCTCGATTGCTTCAAAAAGTACCATTTTCGGATTCAAGGAAGATGTCAAACGCAGATTTCTTGTTTGAGAGAATGCCGCTTAAATTTTCAAATTGGCCAGCAATCATAAAACCAGTTTCAATTCCTTGATTGATTGCTCGAATTGCTTTGACTTCGTCGTCGGGTGCGATGTGATATTATTTGGTATGTTTTATGCCTTCTAGTTTACTTGATTATTCTCGATTTTGGTTACACTCGCATGCTTTTGCCGATGATGAATTGGGATTTATTTATAGGCTTTATTTCCTATAATCTCGGGTTTAATCTTTCTGTTGGACTTTGATAAATCTGGTATGTTGGATTGCGATGATGTATTGGTATGTTGGATTGCGATGATGTTTGGTCTGAGCTTGTTAGCTCCTTTCTGCTGCATTTGTTAAACTAGAACATGAACTGGTGCTCCAAGTCCTCTGTATATCATATTACTGCCTATGTTTCTCTTGTACATGCCTGATGCATTCACTGTTTTTGCTTGATGGGCTGCCTATGTGTACTGCTGTGTTCTTTCACTGGCTTGTCTATATTTTGCTGAACCTGGTTCTTGTTTGTTTTGTTGGTTGCTTGGCCCTGAGTTGAATCCAGTCGATGACTCGGGTTTGACCTTGTGCCGTGTCCTTGTATCCATGTGTTGCATTCATGTTTGGCTTATGCACTTATGAAAAGAAACAACCCAAATACCTGAGGCAAATATTATAACAAAAATATTTTCATTTTCTGTTTGAGTTAAATATTATTTTCCAGATTACTGCTTTTTAATTATATGTGACAGGTATTGAAGACTGGACAGCTGGATACAAGCTTGAAGACAGAGTCAAATCAAATGTGCATGAGTGTATGAATGCATGAGCTGAAGACAGGTTTCAAAGAAGGCTCGATCTTCCAAAATCGGATGAATCGGGCGGTGCCCGCCGGGACTGCGGTGCCCCGGCCCCCCGCCGGCGCTGCGCCCGGACCCGCTTCTCGGCTCGCCTTCGGCTCGACACTCGGCTCGCCTTCGGCTCGGCATATATTTGTCAATGTCGGTGTATGTATAAATTGAAACTGCATATGTAATGAGTGAACTGAGTGATGTAGTGAGGAATATCTGTATATGTGAATATCGGTGTTATATATCATTGAATTGTAAAATAGTGGAGTCAGGAATTTGTACTATTTCAAATGTTGAAATAAAATATTTATTTAAATAAATTACTGTTTAAATATCAAATTCTGTGTAATAGCATTTTATTAAATAAATATTTATTTTTATTAAAAAATCAAATATGCTCTACATTGTGGGCCCCACAAATTCAAAAAGTTCATATCTATAGCAACATTTTGGAATGTTGCTACAGATACCTATGGGTGTTGCCATAGACCCAAATAGGGTTCTATTGCAACAATATTACTTATGTTTCCTTAGATAGTCAAAATGTTGCCTTTGAGGTCTAAGGCAACGGCAAAAATTGCATCACCCTAAAAGTGTTGCCATAGACCTATGGCAACATTTTTCGGGCCTGAGCCAACATTTTTTTTGTGTTGCAGTAGGCCATTTATGGCGTAGTGTAAGATCTGAATTTGGGTTTAGGAAATATTTTTTTTAAAAGGATTTAATTTATATTTTACTCCAACTTTTTTATTTGTCATTTCTAAGTAATTTATTTAATATTGTTTACGATTATGTTTATTTAATATTATTTTTAAAATTATTTATTTATATTTAATATTGTTTTTAATTTTTTTATTTATATTTAATATCGTTTTAAGGTTATTTATTTATATTTAATGTTGTTTAAAAGTTATTTACCAATATTTTTAATGTTTTGAAAAGTTAATTATTTTAAAAATAAATATGGCTTGAAATTAATAATAAGGATTATTTTTAATGTTTTGGAAATAAATTATTACTATTTATAATAAGGGTAAAGGTTAATTATTATTGCTTATTTAACAATGCTTTGAAATTATTAATTATTATTTTAAGATGTTTTCAGGTTAATACTTGTTATTCATTTATTTAAAATGTTTATTATTCTTAAATATTATTATATAATAGTGGTTTTGAAGTTAATGATCATTATTTATTTATAAATGTTTCAAGATTTATAAATAGAGTTTTAGTAACAGACTTGGGTTTATTAGGGAAGTTATATGAAATCGTTAGATATTTATAAACGAATTTTAAAAATGGTTAGATATTTATGAGGTGAAGGGGTTTTATAAATGGTTAGATATTTATAAACGGATTTTAAAAATGGGTTTATAGAATTATAAGAGAAATTTTATAAATAGTTGCATGGATTTATAAAGGGTTTTATAAATGACTTGAGAAATAATTTATAAATAGTTTATAAATGGTTTTAAGGATTTATAAATAGTTTATAAATGATTTTAGTGATTTATAGAGGAATTTATAAATGATTTGAGAATTGTATAAAAAGAAAATATTTCTCTGTTTTATAAATATACTTATACCATTGAGATAAGTATATGGTTATTTTTCCAAGTGTTGAAAATATAGGAATTTGTGAATATATCTTTGTAAAAGTATATTGATACAATTATTTACAAGATGAATTTAATAAATGAAAAGATTTATAAAGGAGGCTAGTGGTTTCTTATGCACATAATCAATGTTGGTTTCCCCATGGAAATAAATCCCTGATTTGGATGTTTGTTTATTTGATAGTTAAATAACCAACTATCAAATATGGACCCAAACGTGACTTTGGAAATATCTAGGAGAAACACGTGAGTTATATGGCACAGTCATCTCCGATGATGTTGTACTGTGCGTATAAATCTCATTTCATTCTCCTAGGATAAATAATAAAGAAATCTGTCCACTAATGGTTGGGAGGTGATCACAGCTCTTATCTTTGATCCAACTCAAGTGTTTTGAGGTGAAGACATCTTGAAGATGATGGAATTGAAGATGGAGCTCTTAAGTGATTCGTTCAGTCCCAGAATGAACTTGTATGGATGAATGCTAGTATTGCATTGCTGCTTGGAGGGCAGTGTTAGCATTCCAAGTGAAAACTGCTATATAAAAGGTAAAACGTAGCCTCAATCCTCATCAATCGGAAATGACTAAAACAGGGAAGATGCAGTAGGGTAAAGTGAGTCGCTCCCAAGTAGGGTATGATCATCCCCATATAGAGTCGATATTATGTCTCATTTGTATGCTTTGGGGCCCATTAACGGAGGGGTGATCATATTTAGTACTACTTGTCAAGTGGTAGGTCGGTTCTATGTTGGCAGAGGATCCTTGCGAGGCCCTTGGTGTTATTTTATCTAGAGATGCACCGTGACAGGCGGTACCCCAATAGCCCAGTCATTGTATGGAATCCATTCTCCAATAAGTGCCATATGGACTTAGTTTCACCCAGATATGTTGAAATGTGAGATGCAAGCATTTCAGCTATATTCATATTTTATTTTGACCCCTAGACATTATTATAATATCAATAGAATTCATATGAAATGTTTTGGTTATCGTAAGGTATAAACCTGTCCGTGTTTATATGCGGCGTGGTCTTACGAGACACTTTTGATTTCAAAGGTTTTCTATAACTTTAAAATCCAATTGGGTGTGTTTTATCACGCTGGTTTTCCAGACTAACTCGGGTGTTATTTTATTTTAATGCTCGAGTTAGACCGAGCATATTATAGATTAGTTTGGATGCTTTGGAGCTTCAGGAGACGAACTGGAGCCTATAGACGTATTCAGGTAGATGGTTATTTTTCCGATGTATTCATTGTTGTATTTATTAGCAATAGTGAGGACAGGTTGTTATAATTGTCTAGGCTGAAATAGGTTAGTATACTTGGATTGATGTCTGTATATACATACATTATAATTTATTTTGTGTAAAGATTTGCTGTATATTATAGATTATTCATTTCGATGTGAGATTCATTGTTGTTTTGTTAAATTTCTTCTTACCTTCTTTCTTCTTTTTTTCCCAAACAATCGGGTTTTCTAGCATTCGATTTCTCGGCATACAATACAGTGGGCGTATTAGTGTCGATTTTTGAGGGTTGAAAATCCCGGCTATTACAAAGAGAGCCCTAGGCAAGTGAAAGATAACAAGAGGTCGACGTTAAAGACTTAGCCAAATTTGGTAAAGTATTGGCTAAAGGATTCATACTAGTACCGATCACTTTTGATTGGTACTGATATAAATTGAGAAGGTTAATCGTGCCCAAATTCCAGGGGACGCTTCAGGGTTCCTATAGGCTAGGTTGAAGGTGTTTGTTTGTTTTCTTGACATTCGATGGCAATGTGTTAGCATGCTGAAGGATGATGGCTTCAGGACTTCAATGATGGTAATTCAACGGTGAATAAAATTTTGTTTCGATGATGACGGCTCGATGTTGAATGGAGTTTTGAGGATGATTATCAACAAAAGGCGGGTTCTAGGAAAGGTGACTCGTCGATAGAATGCTAAATGGTTCTATCGTGGAAAGAAAGGAATGCGGAATGGTTCCTTAAAGATGAATGGAAACTTGATGGAGCAAGAAAGGGCTCAGATACGCAAGCTAAGGGATGGTTGATACTCGGAGTGTTTTCTGATGTACTTGAAATCAGAGGTTTGTGAGGATGCTCATTGGGTACTTGGAATGGCTACCTCGAATCAGTGGAATGGATCCATATACCTTGGATCGGTGGAATGGATATAGTGTCAGTTTTGGGTTGTGAGTGAGTACACTAAAAAGTGGGATTTCTCCATTAATCCCTGGAAAAGGAATGGTCATACAAGCTATCATATATTTAGGGCACATTGCGTGACAGTGAGGATTATTTGATGGATGTTATGTTTGCTTAGCTATTTTTCTCATAGCCTATCACTCTAGGTATTTCGTATGATGTAGGTATTATGGACGTGAATCCTAGACACTCGACGTTGTACTTAGGATGTAGTACACCTTTATGATGTTTGTAGAGTAGCATATTATTTTTATTATGTGCTAACTCTTTGGGGTTAGGGACAAGTCAGATATAGTTCGTAGACCTTTGTTCCTTACAATATCGATTTGTATAGTATTTTGAGATTTCTTATCACTCACAATAGACTATTATCGGACTCGAGATTTTATGCTTTGCTTTTTATTATTTCGGGTACTCATAAATAAGTAGACTAGTTAGTAGGTTTAAGTGGTACATAGTGGTAACACAAAGGACGAGCATGATGGATCTTTTTTGTATTGTATATTGATTTGTTATTTCTTATTCCGATGTGCAACACTGTGGAGCCTTGTCAATGTTTTTTATTAGATTTAAAGGTGGTTTAAGTTTATTATCACTTGATAAACCCTACTATTATCATATATAACTTTATGAACCTGTGTGCTCTGATATTGTGGTTCATTTTAGTTATTACTGCCTTGCCTGTTTTGTATTTGTGATGTTATTATTAGATTTTATTTAATGTGTTGTGAGATATATGACAGGTTCCATGGTTGTTTCTCTCCTTTTCATCCTTGGCTTTCGTACTACATCGATCGGGCACCATAGCAGTGCATTATTCGGTTATATTGGGTGCTGGAGGTGTTGGGCAGTCGTCACAAACACGAAGCCACTAGTGCCCTTCCAATCATCCATATCTCCACTCCAGTCACTATTGTAATATACAACAAACTTGTAATTATCAGAAATAGAGTAATATAGACCAAAGTTTGTTGTCCCTTCGACATAACAAAGAATCTTCTTTACCGCCTTCAAATGAGTTGTTGGATTCTTCATGTATCGATTGAAAAATCCTATCGCATGTAGGATGTCGGGTCTTGTGCATGTTAAATATCACAAGCTTTCGACCAAGCTCTTAAAGAGCGTTGGGTCCACTTTTTCTCCTTCCTTGTGCCCGAACAACTTGGGTTCCACATTCCATTGACATGTAGACTAGGTTAAAGTTATCCATCTTAAACTTCCTCAGCACTGCCTTAGCATAGCCTTCTTGAATGATTATAATGCCTTTGTCTTCTTGTTTTACTTCAATGGTAAGGTAGTAAGACATAAGTCCAATATAGATCATCTCTCCTTCGTGATCTCTTTCTTAAACTCATTAAACATGCTTGCATTGTACTTAGGAAGATCAAGTCATCTACATATAAGCATTCAATCAATGCATCACCATTTTGGATTTTGATATAGAGTGCATGCTCATATAGACACTTGATGTAACGACCCCGAATTTTATATAAATTTAAATTGATAATTTATTTAAATTTTGAAGACAATTTGTAAAATTAATCGATTAAAGGGATGTGAGTTTCCCCGAAGCCAAATAAATTCTGTACAAATCATTTAAATTTAAAAATATTGTAAATATTGTATATATGTGAATATATATGTATACGGGCATATATGAGTAAAAATTGAATATATATGTATATATATATATATTTGATTTGAATTTAAATCATAAATAAATGGTTTGAGAAATAAAAATACAAAATTATATAAGATATAAAATATAAGGTAAATAAATTGGATAAAATCTAATAACAAATTAAAATCTAGAAATTCACTTATAGTACCAAATGAATATAAGAATAATTAGTGTTTACGTTAGAAATAAATGATTGAGATAGAAATAGGAATACGAATACATAAGATAAATTAGAGAAAAATATATATAGTAAATAAATTAGTTAAATTATGACAACATATTAAATATGGAAGTATATTCAAAAATAATAAAAGAAAATTTAAAATAAAATATATCCTCACTTATTTTACAAAATAATAAGAAATGAATGAAAGATAAGTTATACAAATATATAGTAATTCATTAAATAAAATTTAAACAACAAATTTAAAATAGAAATTTATTTATAAAGTAATATTATAAAGACAAGTTAAAAAGAAAACAAAAGAAATGAAAATAAAATACATTCAAGCACAAACAAATAAATCATATTCATGTACATAAGGTTGGCTTGCAAACAAATGAAACAAGTAGACATAAAAACAAGTAAATAAGAAAGGAAGATAAGTATGTACACTTAAACAAATAAGAAATAAAACAAAATATCTATGTAAATGAACCTGCAAAAAGAAGACAGGAAACATACATAAGTATGAAAACATATCTTTAGCCACCGAAATATGTAAGTATAGCTTGCAAATGAAGACATAAAGGACACTAGCATTTAATGTTATTATCTCTAGTACATAATATAGATCATTTCAGCCTCCTAAGGAGATAAAAATCTCTGACCAATATTTATGAAATCGCGTACAAAAGAAAATAATCACCTGTACACTATCTTTTTTTTTATACGTATCCATATCAGACCAGTTTGTTCAATGAAACCATTTAGCAAACCAGAGAAAAAAATAATTCAAGCATCAGATCACATAAATTTTTTATAGAGCAAAGTAGATTCAATAATTCAAATCAGTATCAAAATGAAATCAAGTTAAGGATCATCTCAGCAAACATTTAGTTCAAGATATCGAAATCATCTTCCAGTTGATCAAATTACTTTCCAGTTTCAAGCTTTCAGTTCTCTACTTCATTCATATTCAAGTGAGCAAACTCTATTCTTTCCCACTAAGTGAGTAAACTTTTCTTTTATATACAGTTTTAAATCTGTGATTATACTTTGTTGCATGTGATGAAATCTTGTAGTAATATAGTTTATAATGTTTACATGAATGTTTGGATGTGAATGCATTTATATGTATATGATATGTCTTCATATATATAACTGGACTCTGTTGTTTTCATAGGGTAGAAATAAATTCAAAAATCCTTTCCTATCTTCCCAATCCTTATCTGGCTATGGTCTCTAAAAGAAAAAGTGCGTGTGTTAGTGTCAGTTAATTTTTAAAAATAATTTTATGAAGTATAAATATATCCAGGAGGAAAAAAAATCATATTTTTACTGATGAAACTTTAAAACTTGAAAAATTCGAATATAACAAAACCTTGATTCAAGTATATATCTCGGATCACGATTGAAAATGATGATTTTTAACATGAATTTGAGGATTTTTAGTGGGCTGTTGTAAGAGCAATTTGATGATGTTCGAATTAGGCATTTTGATCGAATTCTGGCGACGTGTTGATCTGGGATGGTCGGGATTCCTCCAGATGATGGAGAAGTGATCGGAGAATCTAGGAAAAATGGTAGAAGGGATGGAAGATCACTGTAGTAATGATAGTGGGTGTTTCCAGTTTTTAACCCTAGTTTAACTAGGTTTTGTTGTTCGATCAACCGCATATTCTACGATTGATCGAGTGTTCCTAGATTTTGGGAAACGGTAGTTAGGTCATAGTCGTAGTCGTCGCCGGAGCGGTGAATTTTTCTGGTGGCCGGAGCTTCGTGTACGAAGTGTTGACAGGTTTGTAGAGGAGATGGTTCTTGTGTTCCCAGGTTCTGGTTCCAGCGTTGACACTCGAAATTGTTTTCGAGATGGAGACGTCGATCTGATGATCGAGGTAGGATGCTTGTTTAGTTTTCGATTTGTGGCAGTCATCGTTGATGATCAACGACGAGCGGTGCCACCGTGCATGTGCACGGTGGACTTCTTGCGTTCCGTTGAGTTGGATTGGGAGGAGAGTTGTTTTCTCGAGTAATTCGTATTCCAGGCTCGAAGTAAAGGTGGTTTGGACTCGAAGCTTTTCAATGTCGCCTCGGGTTGTTTTGTTTGCTACAGTTTTTTTTTAAGAAACCTGCTGCCCTGTTTTAAAATTTTAAATAAAATGTAAAAGCTAGTTCAAATGAAAAGCAAAGTTTTAAAACCTAAGTTTAAACCTGGAATCTAAATTTAATATGTATTCCAGATTTAAAATAAATGGAAGATTTAAAATATAAAATGATTTAAACAATTTTAATTGTTAAAGTGTATTTTTTTTAAAAAAATTGTTTTAAATACTTTGATTAAGTAAGAAATGTTTTAACTTAAAGATAAATAGGATTTAATGATTTAGATTCACTAAACTTTTAAGATAATTAAAATGGATAATTAACTTATTTAATTAATTAATGTTTGGATTAATTAAGTAAATGAAGGTTTAAATTCAATAATTGAGGTTTAAGATTAATTAATTAAGGGAGAATTAATTAAGCAATTAAGGATTAATTAAGCAATTAAGGATTAATTAAGTAACAGTTAACACTTAATAAATTAAAAAATCAGATATTTGTACAATATGTGATTAAATAATCAAAAGTTGATTAATTAATAAATGATTAAAGGATAATTAATCAAATGATTTGAAATCAATTAAAGTTAATTAACCATGATCCATGACCCATCTGATTTAAATTAATCAGATAATTTATTGAGTTCACTTATGGATGTTTGAACCCTATTGATTGTTGAACTGTTTGATATTTCTGAGATGCTATGCTTTGTGCTATGAATTGTTTTCAGTGTGATCTGTGATGAATGTAATTTTATTTATTTATAATGCATTCATATTTTCTATCTGTGAATCTGTGTATATAGATAAGCGGTATTGGGACATACCGCTTATCGATATTGGGTGATTGTGAATCTATGATGATTCATTGTGTTGCACTATTGTGTTAAACCCCTGGACCACACTCTTACACACACAAATATGGATTTCACGTGGAAATCTGTTAAGTCACAGATAATTTAAATTTGATATTTTTGAAATTGAAATTTTAATTTCAATTGATTTTGAAATTGGAAATTTGGGTTTAAAGTGAAAAGCTTTGAAATGGAATTTCAAAGATAAGTCTTATTTTTGAATAACTTGATTAAGTTTTGAAATTTAAATAATTTGACTTAAATTTGAATTCAATATTTGGAATTAAATTCAATGATAGGAATTTTGATTAAAGATATTATAAATGAACCAGATTTCCAAAATGAAAACTGTTTGTCTTAAAAGAATAAAAGCTTTCAGATAAGAAAAGAAATTCTAGTTTAATTAAAGGAATTTCAAGATTGAATTGAAAAAATGGATTTCCAAGTTATGAATGAATTGTTTTTAAAAGCTATGAATTAAATCTGTTTATTTTTAACAGATTTAAAATGATGATTTGTTTAAACCATTTGAAATGGAATTGTTTGGAAAGCTAAGAATTAAATCTTTGATTTAAAGATTTAACTAGTTAATCCAATCGAAATGGAAATTTATTTGGAAAATCTGAGAATGAATCTTTTGTTTAAAAGATTAAAATGTGGAGATTGTTTAAACCATTGAAGGTTGTTAAAATGAATCTTTTTGTTTAAAGATTGAAAATGGTAATTTGTTAAACCATTTGAAAAGGAAAAGTTGGATAATAAGTTGTGACTTAACTGAAATCCCAATATCCGTATATTTTTAAATATTACGCTCATTATTCGGTCTAGCCGGGAGAGGACCTTTGTGTCACATAACCCATTCCGAATAATGATACGTCGTATGTGGATGGCATTTGAAGACCGGTGTTGAAGACCGGGTATTTGCGAAAACGATAGGATAACCTATCGATTGTCTCTGCACTGAGTCGCGCCGGTATAGAGATCTCCTAAGTGATGGGAAATCCGATCGGGATTGTGAATACCTGGATTTGCAAGGGCTTCTTTTGAAGTGCCTTCGGTTCTGTTCGAACCCGGAACAGACTTGTATGGTTACATGTCTGACATTACATTTTGAGATGTAAAGCCGATTTCTTTCAAATACATTTCTGTTGGTGGCGGAGAATTTATTCCCTTAGCTTAACACCCTTCTCTGAGACGTACGAGCTCAGAGGTTATGTAGTTGAAATTTATCAGCGATATACTCCCAATTTGGTAATGTGACATGCTAAGTGTTGCTGTGTGATGATCATTGTTTGATCATTTGTGATATGATCATTTGTTTGATCATTTATCTTTGTGATCATTACTTTGATCATCTGTTGACCCAAAGCATGGCTTTGTGACAAAGCGTAGCTTTGTGGACGAGACTTCGTCGGACCTCACAACCCAGAAATGGTCGAAACAGGAAAATGCGAAAAGGTTATGAGGGTCGCGCCCTTTAGGGTATGTCATTTCCTTCTGGAAAAGGGTGGTATCAGGTATGGAGCCCTGGTATTTAACCTATGTGGATACTCCAATCTCATTTATTGTGATTGTGTGTTTATCGAGGCGCCTCGGATAAAGGTCCCAAAGGACCGGGAGGTGGCATATTCGTGAGTTACCTGGTATAGGGGTAACCCGACCTTGTGTTAGCATAGAGCAGTTTGTCTCTCGGGACGTCCAGCCAGAGGCGATCCCATTCGGTAGTAGGAAAGGAAGTTCCTTAGCCTGACCATTTGTTGGAAAATCCAAAGAAACAATACGAACCTTTACGATTGCAATTGTATAACCTGTCTCCTCAGGCGGCGGCTATTGTAGGCATAATATAATGGTACCTATGCTGGCTAAGATTAATATTGTATTTTCGAATTGTTTTCTGCACTATGCACTAGTAATAATATCAAAAGAGTTGATTTTTCGTAGTAAGCATATTTGACTAACATAAGAAGAAATCTCCTCCAAGTTTGAGATTGCATTGTGTGTGTGGTGGGAGGTCTTATGGTAGTTTCATTTTCCAAAAGCATTGCGGATTTCAATGTTTAAAATAAAATTGTGTTTGTTTTAAAGATAAACTGTTTTTGTTGCTCACACCAGTCTCATGACTGATCTGGAGTTTATTGTTCCTTTCCTAAACTCTAGGTGCCCACCATTTTCCACACGGGCAGTCTAGAGTTGGGGTTTCTCAGATATTTAGGTTGAGTAGATTATCTGGAGCTAGTCAGTCCTTGGACGACTGACCCTGCTTTCCGTTACCTATGGATTGGAGCATTCTATTGGAGATATTCTATCCGCTGCTGATGTTATCTTTTTTTCCGCTGCTATTTCTTGTATCTCTGATATTGTTGTATCATATTGATATCATTGTTGTATATCATACTGGATATTGTATTCATTGGATTGTATATGATATCATCTATTTCTTTATTCCACTATGTTGTTATACTTAATGGTGTTATAAGCTCTGGAGAACCAGATTCGGCGTTTGAATCTACGGCATTTTGAGTACAAGTGAGGTACGGATGCCGATTTTCGAAGGTCGACTTTTGGGTCTTTACAACGTGGTATCAGAGCTGAGGGTAAAACTTTAGCTCAGGAGTATAACACATTAAGTAGCTCATTAGAGATAGGGTGAAGTATACCCTAGAATGAGTAATCTCTAAGATATCCGTCCGTACGCCTCAGTAAATTCTCTTACTATCCACTGATAGTAAGTGTGAGTGCAAGAAGAGGATGGGATAGGGGACAGGGGAATACGACTATAAATGGTCAATTCTCTGTAACAACAAGGAAACAATCTTTTCTCTATCAATCTCTTTTGTTCGTCGTTTCTCCTCAATTCTTCGATAGTTCCTGATAGATTCAGGAAGAAGATTCGATATATATTAATATGGGACCTAAACTCCGGATAAGCCAAAATTGTTTGTTGGATGAATTGGTTGCTTTGATTGCTATGGTTGATAGGTATGCTTTAGTTTCTAAATTAAAAGTTTTGAAATTGTATCCATATATCTATCTATTCTTTGGGTTCGGATATATTCTACGAATGGTTAGTTATCCCTTCGAACTAACTGATGCCACTGCATACTTCGTAGATCTGGATAACCCGAGTATCTCATGAGTGTTAAACAGATTCGTTCTTGTATCTGTTATCGATATTCTGATTTGGTAAGCCAAATGCAGAATAAACGTTCAGTTTGATTTAATGAAACATTCTTCATCTATCTTTTTGTCTCCTTAGCAATTTCGAGGACGAAATTCTTTTAAGGGGGGAAGTCTGTAACGACCCCGAATTTTATATAAATTTAAATTGATAATTTATTTAAATTTTGAAGACAATTTGTAAAATTAATCGATTAAAGGGATGTGAGTTTCCCCGAAGCCAAATAAATTCTGTACAAATCATTTAAATTTAAAAATATTGTAAATATTGTATATATGTGAATATATATGTATATGGGCATATATGAGTAAAAATTGAATATATATGTATATATATATATTTGATTTGAATTTAAATTTAAATAAATGGTTTGAGAAATAAAAATACAAAATTATATAAGATATAAAATATAAGGTAAATACATTGGATAAAATCTGGAAATTCACTTATAGTACCAAATGAATATAAGAATAATTAGTGTTTACGTTAGAAATAAATGATTGAGATAGAAATAGGAATACGAATACATAAGATAAATTAGAGAAAAATATATATAGTAAATAAATTAGTTAAATTATGACAACATATTAAATATGGAAGTAAATTCAAAAATAATAAAAGAAAATTTAAAATAAAATATATCCTCACTTATTTTACAAAATAATAAGAAATGAATGAAAGATAAGTTATACAAATATATAGTAATTCATTAAATAAAATTTAAACAACAAATTTAAAATAGAAATTTATTTATAAAGTAATATTATAAAGACAAGTTAAAAAGAAAACAAAAGAAAATAAAATAAAATACATTCAAGCACAAACAAATAAATTATATTCATGTACATGAGAATGGCTTGCAAACAAATGAAACAAGTAGACATAAAAACAAGTAAATAAGAAAGGAAGATAAGTATGTACACTTAAACAAATAAGAAATAAAACAAAAAATCTATGTAAATGAACCTGCAAAAAGAAGACAGGAAACATACATAAGTATGAAAACATATCTTTAGCCACCGAAATATGTAAGTATAGCTTGCAAATGAAGACATAAAGGACACTAGCATTTAATGTTATTATCTCTAGTACATAATATAGATCATTTCAGCCTCCTAAGGAGATAAAAATCTCTGACCAATATTTATGAAATCGTGTACAAAAGAAAATAATCACCTGTACACTATCTTTTTTTTTATACGTATCCATATCAGACCAGTTTGTTCAATGAAACCATTTAGCAAACCAGAGAAAAAAATAATTCAAGCATCAGATCACATAAATTTTTTCTAGAGCAAAGTAGATTCAATAATTCAAATCGGTATCAAAATGAAATCAAGTTAAGGATCATCTCAGCAAACATTTAGTTCAAGATATCGAAATCATCTTCCAGTTGATCAAATTACTTTCCAGTTTCAAGCTTTCAGTTCTCTACTTCATTCATATTCAAGTGAGCAAACTCTGTTCTTTCCCACTAAGTGAGTAAACTTTTCTTTTATATACAGTTTTAAATCTGTGATTATACTTTGTTGCATGTGATGAAATCTTGTAGTAATATAGTTTATAATGTTTACATGAATGTTTGGATGTGAATGCATTTATATGTATATGATATGTCTGCATATATATAACTGTACTCTGTTGTTTTCATAGGGTAGAAATAAATTCAAAAATCCTTTCCTATCTTCCCAATCCTTATCTGGCTATGGTCTCTAAAAGAAAAAGTGCGTGTGTTAGTGTCAGTTAATTTTTAAAAATAATTTTATGAAGTATAAATATATCCAGGAGGAAAAAAAATCATATTTTTACTGATGAAACTTTAAAACTTGAAAAATTCGAATATAACAAAACCTTGATTCAAGTATATATCTCGGATCACGACTGAAAATGATGATTTTTAACATGAATTTGAGGATTTTTAGTGGGCTGTTGTAAGAGCAATTTGATGATGTTCGAATTAGGCATTTTGATCGAATTCTGGCGACGTGTTGATCTGGGATGGTCGGGATTCCTCCAGATGATGGAGAAGTGATCGGAGAATCTAGGAAAAATGGTAGAAGGGATGGAAGATCACTGTAGTAATGATAGTGGGTGTTTCCAGTTTTTAACCCTAGTTTAACTAGGTTTTGTTGTTCGATCAACCGCATATTCTACGATTGATCGAGTGTTCCTAGATTTTGGGAAACGGTAGTTAGGTCATAGTCGTAGTCGTCGCCAGAGCGGTGAATTTTTTTGGTGGCCGGAGCTTCGTGTACGAAGTGTTGACAGGTTTGTAGAGGAGATGGTTCTTGTGTTCCCAGGTTTTGGTTCCAGCGTTGACACTCGAAATTGTTTTCGAGTTGGAGACGTCGATCTGATGATCGAGGTAGGATGCTTGTTTAGTTTTCGATTTGTGGCAGTCATCGTTGATGATCAACGACGAGCGGTGCCACCGTGCATGTGCACGGTGGACTTCTTGCGTTCTGTTGAGTTGGATTGGGAGGAGAGTTGTTTTCTCGAGTAATTCGTATTCCAGGCTCGAAGTAAAGGTGGTTTGGACTCAAAGCTTTTCAATGTCGCCTCGGGTTGTTTTGTTTGCTATAGTTTTTTTTAAGAAACCTGCTGCCCTGTTTTAAAATTTTAAATAAAATGTAAAAGCTAGTTCAAATGAAAAGCAAAGTTTTAAAACCTAAGTTTAAACCTGGAATCTAAATTTAATATGTATTCCAGATTTGAAATAAATGGAAAATATAAAATGATTTAAACAATTTTAATTATTAAAGTGTATTTTTAAAAAAAATTGTTTTAAATACTTTGATTAAGTAAGAAATGTTTTAACTTAAAGATAAATAGGATTTAATGATTTAGATTCACTAAACTTTTAAGATAATTAAAATGGATAATTAACTTATTTAATTAATTAATGTTTGGATAAATTAAGTAATTGAAGGTTTAAATTCAATAATTGAGGTTTAAGATTAATTAATTAAGGGATAATTAATTAAGCAATTAAGGATTAATTAAGTAACAGTTAACACTTAATAAATTAAAAAATAAGATATTTGTACAATATGTGATTAAATAATCAAAAGTTGATTAATTAATAAATGATTAAAGGATAATTAATCAAATGATTTGAAATCAATTAAAGTTAATTAACCATGATCCATGACCCATCTGATTTAAATTAATCAGATAATTTATTGAGTTCACTTATGGATGTTTGAACCCTATTGATTGTTGAACTGTTTGATATTTCTGAGATGCTATGCTTTGTGCTATGAATTGTTTTCAGTGTGATCTGTGATGAATGTAATTTTATTTATTTATAATGCATTCATATTTTCTATCTGTGAATCTGTGTATATAGATAAGCGGTATTGGGACATACCGCTTATCGATATTGGGTGATTGCGAATCTGTGATGATTCATTGTGTTGCACTATTGTGTTAAACCCCTGGACCACACTCTTACACACACAAATATGGATTTCACGTGGAAATCAGTTAAGTCACAGATAATTTAAATTTGATATTTTTGAAATTGAAATTTTAATTTCAATTGATTTTGAAATTGGAAATTTGGGTTTAAAGTGAAAAGCTTTTGAAGTGGAATTTCAAAGATAAGTCTTATTTTTGAATAACTTGATTAAGTTTTGAAATTTAAATAATTTGACTTAAATTTGAATTCAATATTTGGAATTGAATTCAATGATAGGAATTTTGATTAAAGATATTATAAATGAATCAGATTTCCAAAATAAAAACTGTTTGTCTTAAAAGAATAAAAGCTTTCAGATAAGAAAAGAAATTCCAGTTTAATTAAAGGAATTTCAAGATTGAATTGAAAAAATGGTTTTCCAAGTTATGAATGAATTGTTTTTGAAAGCTATGAATTAAATCTGTTTATTTTTAACAGATTTAAAATGATGATTTGTTTAAACCATTTGAAATGGAATTGTTTTGAAAGCTAAGAATTAAATCTTTGATTTAAAGATTTAACTAGTTAATACAATCGAAATGGAAATTTATGCGGAAAATCTAAGAATGAATCTTTTGTTTAAATGATTAAAATGTGGAGATTGTTTAAACCATTGAAGGTTGTTAAAATGAATCTTTTTGTTTAAAGATTGAAAATGGTAATTTGTTAAACCATTTGAAAAGGAAAAGTTGGATAATAAGTTGTGACTTAACTGAAATCCCAATATCCGTATATTTTTAAATATTGCGCTCATTATTCGGTCTAACCGGGAGAGGACCTTTGTGTCACATAACTCATTCCGAATAATGATACGTCGTATATGGATGGCATTTGAAGACCGGTGTTGAAGACCGGGTATTTGCGAAAACGATAGGATAACCTAGCGATTGTCTCTGCACTGAGTCGCGCCGGTATAGAGATCTCCTAAGTGATGGGAAATCCGATCGGGATTGTGAATACCCGGATTTGCAAGGGCTTCTTTTGAAGTGCCTTCGGTTCTGTTCGAACCCGGAACAGACTTGTATGGTTACATGTCTGACATTACATTTTGAGATGTAAAGTCGATTTCTTTCAAATACATTTCTGTTGGTGGCGGAGAATTTATTCCCTTAGCTTAACACCCTTCTCTAAGACGTACGAGCTCAGAGGTTATGTAGTTGAAATTTATCAGCGATATACTCCCAATTTGGTAATGTGACATGCTAAGTGTTGCTGTGTGATGATCATTGTTTGATCATTTGTGATATGATCATTTGTTTGATCATTTATCTTTGTGATCATTACTTTGTTCATCTGTTGACCCAAAGCATGGCTTTGTGACAAAGCGTAGCTTTGTGGACGAGACTTCGTCGGACCTCACAACCCGGAAATGATCGAAACAGTAATATGCGGCAAGGTTATGAGGGTCGCGCCCTTTAGGGTATGTCATTTCCTTCTGGAAAAGGGTGGTATCAGGTATGGAGCCCTGGTATTTAACCTATGTGGATACTCCGATCTCATTTATTGTGATTGTGTGTTTATCGAGGCGCCTCGGATAAAGGTCCCAAAGGACCGGGAGGTGGCATATTCGTGAGTTACCTGGTATAGGGGTAACCCGGCCTTGTGTTGGCATAGAGCAGTTTGTCTCTCGGGACGTCCAGCCAGAGGCGATCCCATTCGGTAGTAGGAAAGGAAGTTCCTTAGCCTGACCATTTGTTGGAAAATCCAAAGAAACAATACGAACCTTTACGATTGCAATTGTATAACCTGTCTCCTCAAGCGGCAGCTATAGTAGGCATAATATAATGGTACCTATGCTGGCTAAGATTAATATTGTAGTTTCGAATTGTTTTCTGCGCTATGCACTAGTAATAATATCAAAAGAGTTGATTTTTCGTAGTAAGCATATTTGACTAACATAAGAAGAAATCTCCTCCAAGTCTGAGATTGCATTGTGTGTGTGGTGGAAGGTCTTATGGTAGTTTCATTTTCCAAAAGCATTGCGGATTTCAATGTTTAAAATAAAATTGTGTTTGTTTTAAAGATAAACTGTTTTTGTTGCTCACACCAGTCCCATGACTGATCCGGAGTTTATTGTTCCTTTCCTAAACTCTGGGTGCCCACCATTTTCCACACGGGCAGTCTAGAGTTGGGGTTTCTCAGATATTCAGGTTGAGTAGATTATCTGGAGCTAGTCAGTCCTTGGACGACTGACCTTGCTTTCCATTAGCTATGGATTGGAGCATTCTATTGGAGATATTCTATCCGCTGCTGATGTTATCTTTTTTTCCCGCTGCTATTTCTTGTATCTCTGATATTGTTGTATCATATTGATATCATTGTTGTATATCATACTGGATATTGTATTCATTGGATTGTATATGATATCATCTATTTCTTTATTCCACTGTGTTGTTATACTTAATGGTGTTATAAGCTCTGGAGAACCAGATTCGGCGTTTGAATCTACGGCATTTTGAGTACAAGTGAGGTACGGATGCCGATTTTCGAAGGTCGACTTTTGGGTCTTTACAACGTGGTATCAGAGCTGAGGGTAAAACTTTAGCTCAGGAGTATAACACATTAAGTAGCTCATTAGAGATAGGGTGAAGTATACCCTAGAATGAGTAATCTCTAAGATATCCGTCCGTACGCCTCAGTAAATTCTCTTACTATCCACTAATAGTAAGTGTGAGTGTAAGAAGAGGATGGGATAGGGGACAGGGGAATACGACTATAAATGGTCAATACTCTGTAACAACAAGGAAACGATCTTTTCTCTATCAATCTCTTTTGTTCGTCGTTTCTCCTCAATTCTTCGATAGTTCCTGATAGATTCAGGAAGAAGATTCGATATATATTAATATGGGACCTAAACTCCGGATAAGCCAAAATTGTTTGTTGGATGAATTGGTTGCTTTGATTGCTATGGTTGATAGGTATGCTTTAGTTTCTAAATTAAAAGTTTTGAAATTGTATCCATATATCTATCTATTCTTTGGGTCCGGATATATTCTACGAATGGTTAGTTATCCCTTCGAACTAACCGATGCCACTGCATACTTCGTAGATCTGGATAACCCGAGTATCTCATGAGTGTTAAACAGATTCGTTCTTATATCTGTTATCGATATTCTGATTTGGTAAGCCAAATGCAGAATAAACGTTCAGTTTGATTTAATGAAACATTCTTCATCTATCTTTTTGTCTCCTTAGCAATTTCGAGGATGAAATTCTTTTAAGGGGGGAAGTCTGTAACGACCCCGAATTTTATATAAATTTAAATTGATAATTTATTTAAATTTTGAAGACAATTTGTAAAATTAATCGATTAAAGGGATGTGAGTTTCCCCGAAGCCAAATAAATTCTGTACAAATCATTTAAATTTAAAAATATTGTAAATATTGTATATATGTGAATATATATGTATACAGGCATATATGAGTAAAAATTGAATATATGTATATATATATATATATTTGATTTGAATTTAAATTTAAATAAATGGTTTGAGAAATAAAAATACAAAATTATATAAGTTATAAAATATAAGGTAAATACATTGGATAAAATCTAATAACAAATTAAAATCTAGAAATTCACTTATAGTACCAAATGAATATAAGAATAATTAGTGTTTACGTTAGAAATAAATGATTGAGATAGAAATAGGAATACGAATACATAAGATAAATTAGAGAAAAATATATATAGTAAATAAATTAGTTAAATTATGACAACATATTAAATATGGAAGTAAATTCAAAAATAATAAAAGAAAATTTAAAATAAAATATATCCTCACTTATTTTACAAAATAATAAGAAATGAATGAAAGATAAGTTATACAAATATATAGTAATTCATTAAATAAAATTTAAACAACAAATTTAAAATAGAAATTTATTTATAAAGTAATATTATAAAGACAAGTTAAAAAGAAAACAAAAGAAAATAAAATAAAATACATTCAAGCACAAACAAATAAATTATATTCATGTACATGAGAATGGCTTGCAAACAAATGAAACAAGTAGACATAAAAACAAGTAAATAAGAAAGGAAGATAAGTATGTACACTTAAACAAATAAGAAATAAAACAAAAAATCTATGTAAATGAACCTGCAAAAAGAAGACAGGAAACATACATAAGTATGAAAACATATCTTTAGCCACCGAAATATGTAAGTATAGCTTGCAAATGAAGACATAAAGGACACTAGCATTTAATGTTATTATCTCTAGTACATAATATAGATCATTTCAGCCTCCTAAGGAGATAAAAATCTCTGACCAATATTTATGAAATCGCGTACAAAAGAAAATAATCACCTGTACACTATCTTTTTTTTTATACGTATCCATATCAGACCAGTTTGTTCAATGAAACCATTTAGCAAACCAGAGAAAAAAATAATTCAAGCATCAGATCACATAAATTTTTTATAGAGCAAAGTAGATTCAATAATTCAAATCAGTATCAAAATGAAATCAAGTTAAGGATCATCTCAGCAAACATTTAGTTCAAGATATCGAAATCATCTTCCAGTTGATCAAATTACTTTCCAGTTTCAAGCTTTCAGTTCTCTACTTCATTCATATTCAAGTGAGCAAACTCTATTCTTTCCCACTAAGTGAGTAAACTTTTCTTTTATATACAGTTTTAAATCTGTGATTATACTTTGTTGCATGTGATGAAATCTTGTAGTAATATAGTTTATAATGTTTACATGAATGTTTGGATGTGAATGCATTTATATGTATATGATATGTCTTCATATATATAACTGGACTCTGTTGTTTTCATAGGGTAGAAATAAATTCAAAAATCCTTTCCTATCTTCCCAATCCTTATCTGGCTATGGTCTCTAAAAGAAAAAGTGCGTGTGTTAGTGTCAGTTAATTTTTAAAAATAATTTTATGAAGTATAAATATATCCAGGAGGAAAAAAAATCATATTTTTACTGATGAAACTTTAAAACTTGAAAAATTCGAATATAACAAAACCTTGATTCAAGTATATATCTCGGATCACGATTGAAAATGATGATTTTTAACATGAATTTGAGGATTTTTAGTGGGCTGTTGTAAGAGCAATTTGATGATGTTCGAATTAGGCATTTTGATCGAATTCTGGCGACGTGTTGATCTGGGATGGTCGGGATTCCTCCAGATGATGGAGAAGTGATCGGAGAATCTAGGAAAAATGGTAGAAGGGATGGAAGATCACTGTAGTAATGATAGTGGGTGTTTCCAGTTTTTAACCCTAGTTTAACTAGGTTTAGTTGTTCGATCAACCGCATATTCTACGATTGATCGAGTGTTCCTAGATTTTGGGAAACGGTAGTTAGGTCATAGTCGTAGTCGTCGCCAGAGCGGTGAATTTTTTTGGTGGCCGGAGCTTCGTGTACGAAGTGTTGACAGGTTTGTAGAGGAGATGGTTCTTGTGTTCCCAGGTTCTGGTTCCAGCGTTGACACTCGAAATTGTTTTCGAGTTGGAGACGTCGATCTGATGATCGAGGTAGGATGCTTGTTTAGTTTTCGATTTGTGGCAGTCATCGTTGATGATCAACGACGAGCGGCGCCACCGTGCATGTGCACGGTGGACTTCTTGCGTTCTGTTGAGTTGGATTGGGAGGAGAGTTGTTTTCTCGAGTAATTCGTATTCCAGGCTCGAAGTAAAGGTGGTTTGGACTCAAAGCTTTTCAATGTCGCCTCGGGTTGTTTTGTTTGCTATAGTTTTTTTTAAGAAACCTGCTGCCCTGTTTTAAAATTTTAAATAAAATGTAAAAGCTAGTTCAAATGAAAAGCAAAGTTTTAAAACCTAAGTTTAAACCTGGAATCTAAATTTAATATGTATTCCAGATTTGAAATGAATGGAAAATATAAAATGATTTAAACAATTATAATTATTAAAGTGTATTTTTAAAAAAAATTGTTTTAAATACTTTGATTAAGTAAGAAATGTTTTAACTTAAAGATAAATAGGATTTAATGATTTAGATTCACTAAACTTTTAAGATAATTAAAATGGATAATTAACTTATTTAATTAATTAATGTTTGGATAAATTAAGTAATTGAAGGTTTAAATTCAATAATTGAGGTTTAAGATTAATTAATTAAGGGATAATTAATTAAGCAATTAAGGATTAATTAAGTAACAGTTAACACTTAATAAATTAAAAAATAAGATATTTGTACAATATGTGATTAAATAATCAAAAGTTGATTAATTAATAAATGATTAAAGGATAATTAATCAAATGATTTGAAATCAATTAAAGTTAATTAACCATGATCCATGACCCATCTGATTTAAATTAATCAGATAATTTATTGAGTTCACTTATGGATGTTTGAACCCTATTGATTGTTGAACTGTTTGATATTTCTGAGATGCTATGCTTTGTGCTATGAATTGTTTTCAGTGTGATCTGTGATGAATGTAATTTTATTTATTTATAATGCATTCATATTTTCTATCTGTGAATCTGTGTATATAGATAAGCGGTATTGGGACATACCGCTTATCGATATTGGGTGATTGCGAATCTGTGATGATTCATTGTGTTGCACTATTGTGTTAAACCCTTGGACCACACTCTTACACACACAAATATGGATTTCACGTGGAAATCAGTTAAGTCACAGATAATTTAAATTTGATATTTTTGAAATTGAAATTTTAATTTCAATTGATTTTGAAATTGGAAATTTGGGTTTAAAGTGAAAAGCTTTTGAAGTGGAATTTCAAAGATAAGTCTTATTTTTGAATAACTTGATTAAGTTCTGAAATTTAAATAATTTGACTTAAATTTGAATTCAATATTTGGAATTGAATTCAATGATAGGAATTTTGATTAAAGATATTATAAATGAATCAGATTTCCAAAATGAAAACTGTTTGTCTTAAAAGAATAAAAGCTTTCAGGTAAGAAAAGAAATTCCAGTTTAATTAAAGGAATTTCAAGATTGAATTGAAAAAATGGTTTTCCAAGTTATGAATGAATTGTTTTTGAAAGCTATGAATTAAATCTGTTTATTTTTAACAGATTTAAAATGATGATTTGTTTAAACCATTTGAAATGGAATTGTTTTGAAAGCTAAGAATTAAATCTTTGATTTAAAGATTTAACTAGTTAATACAATCGAAATGGAAATTTATGCGGAAAATCTAAGAATGAATCTTTTGTTTAAAAGATTAAAATGTGGAGATTGTTTAAACCATTGAAGGTTGTTAAAATGAATCTTTTTGTTTAAAGATTGAAAATGGTAATTTGTTAAACCATTTGAAAAGGAAAAGTTGGATAATAAGTTGTGACTTAACTGAAATCCCAATATCCGTATATTTTTAAATATTGCGCTCATTATTCGGTCTAGCCGGGAGAGGACCTTTGTGTCACATAACTCATTCCGAATAATGATACGTCGTATATGGATGGCATTTGAAGACCGGTGTTGAAGACCGGGTATTTGCGAAAACGATAGGATAACCTATCGATTGTCTCTGCACTGAGTCGTGCCGGTATAGAGATCTCCTAAGTGATGGGAAATCCGATCGGGATTGTGAATACCTAGATTTGCAAGGGCTTCTTTTGAAGTGCCTTCGGTTCTGTTCGAACCCAGAACAGACTTGTATGGTTACATGTCTGACATTACATTTTGAGATGTAAAGCCGATTTCTTTCAAATACATTTCTGTTGGTGGCGGAGAATTTATTCCCTTAGCTTAACACCCTTCTCTGAGACGTACGAGCTCAGAGGTTATGTAGTTGAAATTTATCAGCGATATACTCCCAATTTGGTAATGTGACATGCTAAGTGTTGCTGTGTGATGATCATTGTTTGATCGTTTGTGATATGATCATTTGTTTGATCATTTATCTTTGTGATCATTACTTTGATCATCTGTTGACCCAAAGCATGGCTTTGTGACAAAGCGTAGCTTTGTGGACGAGACTTCGTCGGACCTCACAACCCGGAAATGGTCGAAACAGGAATATGCGGCAAGGTTATGAGGGTCGCGCCCTTTAGGGTATGTCATTTCCTTCTGGAAAAGGGTGGTATCAGGTATGGAGCCCTGGTATTTAACCTATGTGGATACTCCGGTCTCATTTATTGCGATTGTGTGTTTATCGAGGCGCCTCGGATAAAGGTCCCAAAGGACCGGGAGGTGGCATATTCGTGAGTTACCTGGTATAGGGGTAACCCGGCCTTGTGTTGGCATAGAGCAGTTTGTCTCTCGGGACGTCCAGCCAGAGGCGATCCCATTCGGTAGTAGGAAAGGAAGTTCCTTAGCCTGACCATTTGTTGGAAAATCCAAAGAAACAATACGAACCTTTACGATTGCAATTGTATAACCTGTCTCCTCAGGCGGCAGCTATAGTAGGCATAATATAATGGTACCTATGCTGGCTAAGATTAATATTGTATTTTAGAATTGTTTTCTGCACTATGCACTAGTAATAATATCAAAAGAGTTGATTTTTCGTAGTAAGCATATTTGACTAACATAAGAAGAAATCTCCTCCAAGTCTGCGATTGCATTGTGTGTGTGGTGGGAGGTCTTATGGTAGTTTCATTTTCCAAAAGCATTGCGGATTTCAATGTTTAAAATAAAATTGTGTTTGTTTTAAAGATAAACTGTTTTTGTTGCTCACACCAGTCCCATGACTGATCCGGAGTTTATTGTTCCTTTCCTAAACTCTGGGTGCCCACTATTTTCCACACGGGCAGTCTAGAGTTGGGGTTTCTCAGATATTCAGGTTGAGTAGATTATCTAGAGCTAGTCAGTCCTTGGACGACTGACCTTGCTTTCCGTTAGCTATGGATTGGAGCATTCTATTGGAGATATTCTATCCGCTGCTGATGTTATCTTTTTTTTCCGCTGCTATTTCTTGTATCTCTGATATTGTTGTATCATATTGATATCATTGTTGTATATCATACTGGATATTGTATTCATTGGATTGTATATGATATCATCTATTTCTTTATTCCGCTGTGTTGTTATACTTAATGGTGTTATAAGCTCCAGAGAACCAGATTCGGCGTTTGAATCTACGGCATTTTGAGTACAAGTGAGGTACGGATGCCGATTTTCGAAGGTCGACTTTTGGGTCTTTACACTTGATGAAGTTCCTCTCTTGGAAGTACTTAGCAATTCGAGCACTCCAAGCTCCTGGGGCTTGTTTAAACCCATAAAGTGCCTACTTTAGCTTCAAAACCTTGTCTTCTTCTCCCCTGACTTCATAGCCTTGTGGCTACTCAATGTAGACTTCTTCTTCAAGGACTCCATTTAAGAAGGCAGATTTCACATCCATTTGATGTATCTTCTAATTTCTTTGAGATACCAATGTAATTATTAGTCTAATAGTTTCTAGTCGAGCGAACACCTCATCATAATCAATGCCGGCTCTTTGACTGTGGCCTTTTTCCACTAATATCGCCTTGTATCTTTCAACTTCTCCTTTGGCATTCTTCTTTGCTTTGTACACCTACTTTATGTTGACCACCTTGTTCCCTTTTGGAAGTAAAGCTAACTCCCATGTATCATTCCTATTCATCGCCTTTATCACTTCATCCATAGCATTTCTCTAACACTTCTTTTGCAAAGCTTCTTGGAAGTTCATGGGCACACAATCTGCAAATGGACAAATGAGCAAACAGACAAAAGAGAGTATGACTGCCTTGATTTTTGGTGTAGTGATCCACTATTCTGTACCCTTTGAGCTGACATTAAATCACACTTGTCCAACACAAATTGTATGAAAAGACAAATAACTAAGACAAAGAAGAGGATAAAAGAAGAAACAGAAACAACAATGCAGAATCTCACAATCGCAGCGGAATAAAATATAATATATAATAACAGATCTTTATACAAAGAAACTGTAATATACATACAATCATTAGAGTAGAACAGTCAACAATCAATCTGGATAGTTATAATAACTTGTCCTCACATGTACTGAATATACAGCATAACAAACACAGCGGAAATAACCAAGTACATGTAATACGCCTGAAATCCTCCAGCTCGTCTCCCGAGCTCCATAGCATCCTAACCTGGATTTTCAATACTCGGTCTGACCCAAGCATTATAATAAAATAACACCCGAGTCAGTTTGGAAAACCAGCATGAGAAAACATACCCAATTTGAATTATATACTGTTATAAAAATCCTTTGAAAACAAAGGTATATCATAGGACCACGTCACACATAAATACGATGAGTTTTTACCTTACGATAACAAAAAAAATTTATATCAAAATCATCTGATATTATAATAGTATCTATAGAAAATAAACTATAAAATAGCTGAAATGCTTGCATCTCGCATTTCAGCATAGTTGGCCACATTTAAAACCGTACAGGCTCGTAGTGGATATTGGATTCCATACATTGACAGGACTACTGGGTTACCGTCCTCCATAGTACACCTCTAGAAAATGTACCGAGATCGAACCTATCGATCCCTGCCAACAGAAGACCAGCTAGCCTACCCCTTACTAGATAGCATCGAATATGATCACCACTAATGGGCCTCGAAATGCATACAATTGAAAGTGATGATAGATGTCCACTCTAGATGAGTGATGATCATACCCTAATGGGAGTGAACCACATAGCATTGCTGCATCTCCCATGTTTTAGTCATTCTCGGCTGATGAGGCTTGAGGCTATGTATAACCTTAATAATAGCATTCATACTTGGAATGCTAACAATGTCTTTCATGCAATGATGCAATGATAGCATTCATCCATACAAGTTGTTCTGGGTCTGAACAAACCGAATCTCCAAGATCATCATCTTCATTATCTTCACGATATCACAATTCGTAATGCACAAATCGGATCGAAGTGGTTTACGGATAATTAAATCCAATCCCGATCTTTTCGAAACGATTAACGAATTTAGCCAGATTTGATAGTCGGTTATTTAACTATCAAATTACACACATAAACAGTCACTAGGCCCATATTTTATTAAATCTTTTCGAAACATTCATTTCAAATACCTTTACAAAGATATATATTCAAATCTCTTTCGATATTCCAACCTTTGAAAACAGTTTCAAATCCTTATATCCTTAACGGGATATTTCCAACCATATCTTATTTGAACACTTAGAAACATTTCCAAATTCAATTCGTAATTCATTACTTAGAAAAATATTTCCATATAAATCATTTTGTCGTTACAACATTTCCAAAACCTTCATTCCCATACTTAGAAAATATTATAAGTCTATTTTTCCAAATCATTCCTAATATCCATACTTTGAAACATTTCATCACTTATCATAAATTTTTGAAATTTTAATAATTCCATTTACAATTTCCAAAAATCGATTATACTTATCTATAATCTCAACTATCGGTTTATAACTTCCTTTATGAATTCAGATTCATTTTTGAAGTTCCCGTATCTAACATTTTGGAAATTTCCTTAAGTCTCCAGAATTCCATTATAAGATTTCTCTTATAAAATCTCATTCATTAAATAAACCCGATTTACAAATCTTGAGAGTATTTATAAATAACTTCAACCAATTTCCAAAACTCTATATTTATAAAATAAGTATTTTAAAGAATAATAATAAATTTTCAAACACATTTAAGTAATTATTTAAAATATCAAAATCCCTTTTAGATAAACAACGATAACTAATTTCCAATTCATTTATAAATAATACTAATCGATTTACAAAGCTTATCATAAAAATTTAAAATTCACTTCAACTAATATTAAATACCATGAATGACCACTTTTCGAAAATATTTTGATATTAGTAATAGTTTTTAAACTCCATAGCTTAATAAATAAAATCTCTTTTTAAGACAAACCTTAAACTCTCGATAAAAAAATTAAAAATTTCAACATAACCATTTTTATATCCATAAATCTCTCTTGATTTATCACAAATCGATTTTCATTTCCAATTTCATACCATTTCCAAATTCCAAAATAGGATCCACTATTCTTTCTAAACTGATTTCCATATCTCATTATAAATTCTCGCTGTGAACTTATATCTCTAATTTATCAAGTGATGATCATGTCACTTTATTCATAAACATCGTTTATAATTTTATAAACTCCTTTCCAGTTTTTCTCTGTTATCAACATATTTATATTAAAAAAAATTCATTTATAAATCAATTTCTACTTAAAATTCCATTTGGAAATCTATTCCTTTACAAGTTCCAATAATAATCCAAATTCATTTAAAATCTCGATTGCGACTTCCTTTTCCTATTTTAACAAATCTCATTAAAATACATTTTTTAAAAATTATCAATATAAAATTTCTCTATTTGAAACTATTTTACGAAATAGCTAAATAAATATCCAAAATCAAATTATTTATTTTATCCAACCCAATTCCTTTTTAAATAATCCCAAAATTCAATATAAATATTTTCATTCCCAAAATCGCTTTTGAATTCCATTTTTGAAATCAAAAATATAATTTATGGTATTTATAATACCAAAATTAGGGCCAGTGCTACTATAGCATCCAAACAATCAAATCACACAACAATCCGTAACAGATTATTCAATTTCATCATATTTCACTATATATAAAAATACAATCAATATATTTGAGGAATCCAGTTGGATCCCTCCAACCTGTTTCCCCTACATCCACAGAATGTTATATAACATAAAATATCAATCCCACTTTGAGGTGGGATATCGCGGTAATATAGGGTCATCCGCTATTATGTAGGCGCATAGTGTCTCATCCGCTCCAATCGGAATATATCCAACTACTAATATATATATATATAACATTCAATTAATAATAATATATCAATTCAACCAATCATCCAATATTTAATTTTAATAATTATAAATTAAATCCAGTAATCCAAAATGAGTGAGATTTACTCACATTGATTTTTTATTTGCAATTCGTTCCAATTTTAAATTAAATTGAACTGACGTTCAATTTAGTCTAAAATCCTAGCTGACTCCAAAAATCTTCAAACCAATCCTATTGCATAGATTTCACAGCTGTGAACCAAACTCGACTTGTTTCATTTTGATCGAACCTCGTACGAATTAGTTATCATATTTATAAGCATTCGATTTTTAATAATATAATAAACTAAATTTAACTACAACATTAAGTAAAAAAATTACCTTAATCCTTAGCATCTCGTACGTGAATCACAGCAGGCAGAAACCCAGGCCGCCACTATCTCCTCTCCTCTCTCACGCTACAGGAATTCACGTTCCAGCCTATCGCGACCCACCCACCTCTCCTGACTGCCGCGCGATGACGCAATCCCCTATAGGCGAACACACCACCCTTTAGACCACCGAGCTCCACCTCCTTTAGCCTGCAGCTGCTCTCTGACCTCACGACTTCGACCATCAATAATTGCCTCCACCTAATCCCTTAAATTGCCTCGACCACTCGCGTCTCGTCCATGCAGGCAACCCACCTTCGCCGCGCGCCTCTTCTCCATCGCGATTTCGATCGCGAGATTATTATTTTTTCTAATTGATTTCATTTTTTATTTTTTCTTTGTTTCGTTCGTTCGTTTTTTTATGGAATCCAAAACGAAGAAGAGGGATTATGCGATTTAAACAAAAAGAGGTGGCTATGCATATGTATAGGTGGCACATAGAACGGCTTAGGGTGGCTAGGTAAAAATATGGTTTGACTTTTAAATTTTTATAATATTATATTCAAAATATCTCATTTTGCATAACTCAAAATCCTGAATCCCTATTGAGGCGTGCCGCCTAGCGTTCCTAATGTTATTCCCCTATTTTGAACGCAAAAGAACAAGTTTCGGGACTTAATTCGATCGTATGTGAAAGATAGCTTTTTGAACCCAATTATTATATTAAATTTCCGATATTACTTACCACGCGTTCTATCCCGTACGACCAAATGGTAACTTCAAACGCTACAAAATTTGAAATCCGATAATAATATACTATTACGGATCTAATGGAACTGGTTTCATCAAATTCCGAGACTGTGTCCCGGATTGCCATTTTAACGGGTCGATTAAATCGACGATTCCAAAAATTGGCGAAATCACTTGAAATTCCAGTTTTAAAAACTTACTAACTCAATTCTAATTCAAATAGAATTTATATCAACATTAGAAATCGTTTCAATTAATATTCAACTCAAATTTCAATTATTCACCATTTCCGTATTACGATAAATTGCTATATTCAAAATTTAATTTCATTCTATAATTTCAACCAAAATCTTCATATTCAAAATCAACTTATATTCCAAATCCAACATTTAAAACCATTTAAATGTTCAAAATCAAATGACGGAAAATTCGGGTCTATAATACACTCAGACTCATATCTATAATACACTCAGACTCATTCTAGGGTACTACTGACCCTATCTCTAATGAGTAATCCCACCAAAGCCAAGGTTCTCGCTTAACCTTCAGCTCTGATACCAAATGTAGCGACTCCTCGTTCCGTACCCTTTGAGCTGACATTAAATCACACTTGTCCAACACAAATTATACGAAAAGACGAATAACTAAGAGAAAGAAGGGGATAGAAGAAGAAACAGAAACAACAATACAGAATCTCACAATCGCAGCGGAACAAAATATAATATATAATAACAGGTCTTTATACAAAGAAACTGTAACTGTAATATACATACAATCATCAGAGTACAACAGTCAACAATCAATCTGGACAGTTATAATAACTTGTCCTCACATGTACTGAATATACAGCATAACACACACAGCGGAAATAACCAAGTACGTGTAATACGCCTGAAATCCTCCAGCTCATCTCCTGAGCTCCATAGCATCCTAACCTGGATTTGCAATACCCGGTCTGACCCGAGCATTATAATAAAATAACACCCGAGTCAGTATGAAAAACCAGCGTGAGAAAACACACCCATTTTGAATTATATATTGTTATAAAAATCCTTTGAAAACAAAGGTATATCGTAGGACCACGTCACACATAAATACGATGGGTTTTTAACTTACGATAACCAAAACATTTTATATCAAAATCATCTGATATTATAATAGTGTCTATAGAAAATAAACTATAAAATAGCTAAAATGCTTGCATCTCACATTTCAGCATAGTTGGCCACATCTAAAACCGTACAGGCTTGTAGTGGATATTGGCTTCCATACATTGACAGGACTACTGGGTTACCGTCCTCCATAGTACACCTCTAGAAAATGTACCGAGATCAAACCTTTCGATCCCTGCCAACACAAGACCAGCCTACCCCTAACTGGATAGCATCGAATATGATCACCACTAATGGGCCCCGAAATGCATACAAATGAAAGTGATGATAGATATCCACTCTAGATGAGTGATGATAGATATCCACTCTAGATGAGTGATGAGCATACCCTAATGGGAGCGAACCACATAGCCTTGCTGCATCTCCCATGTTTTAGTCATTCCCGGTTGATGAGGCTTGAGGCTATGTATTACCTTAAGAATAGCATTCATACTTGGAATGCTAACACTGTCTTTCATGCAATGATGCAATGATAGCATTCATCCATACAAGTTGTTCTGGGTCTGAACAAACTGAATCTCCAAGATTACCGTCTTCATTGTCTTCACGATATCACAATTTTTAATGCACAAATCAGATCGAAGTGGTTTACGGATAATTAAATCTTTTCCCGGTCTTTTCGAAACGATTAACAAATTTAGCCAGATTTGATAGTCGGTTATTTAACTATCAAATTACACACATAAACAGTCACTAGGCCCATATTTTATTAAATCTTTTCAAAACATTCATTTCAAATATCTTTACACACACACACACACACACACACACACATATATATATATATATTCAAATCTCTTTCGGTATTCCAACGTTTGAAAATAGTTTCAAATCCTTATATCCTTAACGGGGTATTTCCAATCATATCTTATTTCAACACTTAGAAATATTTTCAAATTCAATTCGTAATTCATTACTTAGAAAAATATTTCCATATAAATCATTTTGTCGTTACAACATTTCCAAAACCTTCATTCCCATACTTAGAAAATATTATAAGTCCATTTTTTCAAATATCCATACTTCAAAACATTTCATCACTTATCTCATAAATTTTCGGAATTTTATTAATTCCGTTTACAATTTTTAAAAATCGATTATACTTATCTATAATCTCAACTATCAGTTTATAACTTCCTTTATAAATTTAGATTCATTTTCGAAGTTCCTATATCTAACATTTTGGAAATTTCCTTAAGTCTCCAGAATTCCATTATAAGATTTCTCTTATAAAATCTCATTCATTAAATAAACTCGATTTACAAATCTCGAGAGTATTTATAAATAACTTCAACCAATTTCCAAAACTCTATATTTATAAAATAAGTATTTTAAAGAATAATAATAAATTTTCAAACGCATTTAAGTAATTATTTAAAATATCATAATCCCTTTTAGATAAACAATGATAACTAATTTCGAATTCATTTATAAGTAACGCTAATCGATTTACAAAGATTATTATAAAAATTAAAATTCACTTCAACTAATATTAAATACTTGAATGATCACTTTCCAAAAATACTTCGATATTAGTAATAGTTTTTAAACTCCATAGCTTAATAAATAAAATCTCTTTTTAAGACAAACCTTAACCTCTCGATAATTTTTTTTAAAATTCAACATAACCATTTTTATATCCATAAATCTCTCTCAATTTATCACAAATCGATTTTCATTTCCAATTTCCTAACCATTTACAAATTCCAAAATAGGATCCACTATTCTTTCTAAACCGATTTCCATATCTCATTATAAATTCTCATTGTGAATTTATATCTCTAATATATCAAGTGATGATCACGTCACTTTATTCACAAACATCGTTTATAAATTTATAAACTCCTTTCTAGTTTTTCTCTGTTATCAACAGATTTATATTAAAAAAACTTCATTTATAACATTCAATTAATAATAATATATCAATTCAACCAATCATCCAATATTTAATTTTAATAATTATAAATTAAATCCAGTAATCCAAAATGAGTGAGATTTAATCACCTTGATTTTTAATTTGCAATCCGTTCCAATTTTAAATTAAATTGAACCGACGTTCAATTTAATCTAAAATCCTAGCTAACTCTAAAAATCTCCAAACCAATCCTATTGCGTAGATTTCACAGCTACGAACCAAACTCGACTTGTTTTATTTCGATCGAACCTCGTAAGAATTAGTTATCATATTTATAAGCATTCGATTTTTAATAATACAATTAACTAAATTTAACTACAGCATTAACTAATTTTTTTTTTACTTTAACCCTAAGCATCTCGTACGCAAATCACAGCAGGTAGAAACCCAGGCCGCCACTTTCTCCTCTCCTCCCTCATGCTACAGGAATTCGCATTCTAGCCCATCGCGACCCACCCACCTCTCCTAACTGCCGTGCGATGATGCAACCCCCTACAGGTGAATACAACACCCTTTAGACCACCGAGCTCCCCTCCTTCGGCCTGCAGCTGCTCTCCGACCTCACGACTTCGACCATCGATAATTACCTCTACCTAATCCCTTAAATCGCCTCGATGACTCGCGTCTCATCCACACGAGCAACCCCCTTTCACCACATGCCTCTTCTCCATCGTGATTTCGATCACCAGATTATTATTATTTTCTAATTGATTTCGATTTTTATTTTTTCTTTGTTTCGTTCGTTCGTTTTTTTTCTGGAATCTGAAACGAAGAAGAGGGATTATGTGATTTAAATAAAAAGAGGTGGCTATGCGTACGTTTAGGGTGGCACATAGAACGGCTTAGGATGGCTGGATAAAAATAGGGTTTGACTTTTTAAATTTTTATAATATTATATTCAAAATATCTCGTATTCAATAACTCAAAATCCCGAATCCCTATTGAGGCGTGCCGCCTGGCGTTTCTAATGTTATAACCCTATTTCGAATACAATGGAACAAGTTTTGGGACCTAATTTGATCGTATGTGGAAGATAGCTTTTTGAACCCAATTATTATATTAAAATTATGGTATTAATCACCACGTGTTTCTATCCCATACGACCAAACGGTAACTCCAGACGCTACAAAATTTGAAATCCAATAATAATACACTATTACGGATCCAATGGAACTAGTTTCGTTGAATTCCGAGATTGTGCCCCAGATTGCTATTTTAACGCGTTGATTAAATCGACGATTCTAAAATTGGCAAAATCATTTGAAATTCCAATTTTAAAAACTTAATAACTTAATTCTAATTCAAATAGAATTTATATCAACATTAGAAATCATTTCGATTCATATTCAACTCAAATTTCAATTATTCACCATTTCCGTATTATGATAAATCGTTATATTCGAAATTTAAATTCATTATATAATTTCAACCAAAATCTTCATATTCAAAATCAACTTATATTCCAAATCCAACATTTAAAACCATTTAAATTTTCAAAATCAAATGACGGAAAAATCTGGGTCGTTACATTTGGTTACCTCGTAAATTTCTTGAAGGTTTCTAAAGTGTGGAGTCCTTTCACTTGAGCTTTCGACTTCTTAAGAACTTGGGGCTGGTGAAGCTGGTGGGGTAGCAAGCTCCTCTCTTGATTGTTCCATTCTTGGTTGTTGCATGTCATCTTCTTCAAAGAGTGGAAAGAAGTTGCAGTCTTCGTTATGTGGTCTCCAATCTTATTCTTGTTCTTCATCAAATAAAACATCTTGACTAATAATTATCTTTCCCGTATCAGGGTTGTAGATCTTATAGCCTTTGAAGTTAGTGTCATAACTAATAAAGATGTACTTCTCATTTTATCTAACTTGCTTCGCTTCTCATTCGGTACATGTACACGAGTTATGCTTCCAAAGGCTCTTAGATGGGAAATGTTGTGCTTCCTTCTACTCCATTCTTCTGTTGGTGTTTTCCCCCACACATTTATTATTGGGGATTGGTTTGATAGGTAAACCGCACACGCAACTGCTTCCGCCCAAAACTCCTTCGGCAGCCTCTTTTATTTTAGTATGCGCCTGGCCATCTCAAGGATTGTCCTATTCTTCTTTTTTGCTACTCCATTTTGTTTGGTGGGGGGTCTTGGCCCTGTTAACTATTGTTGAATTCCACTATCATCATAATAATTCTTTTGATGTGAACTCTCCACCATGGTCAAATCTCATGGTTTTGATCAAAATGCCACTTTCTTTCTCAATATGGACTTTGAATTTCTTAAAGTTCTCGAACACCTCTGGTTTC
This sequence comes from Allium fistulosum, assembly GCA_030737815.1. NCBI lineage: Eukaryota > Viridiplantae > Streptophyta > Magnoliopsida > Asparagales > Amaryllidaceae > Allium > Allium fistulosum. The sequence continues at coordinate 573,649,591 of CM060906.1, forward strand.
TCGTTCAAAAAGTATATCCATGTTTTTCTTAAAAATCATCGATGAAGAGAAGGAAATGGTTACTCTTACCAAGTGATCATGGCTTGATCAAAATGCACACATTTATGTGTATGAGTTCCAACAATTTTTGAGCCCTTGAGTCTAACTCTTTTAGAAAGCTCATTTTGAACAAATTTCCTAATTGACATCCTTCGCACACTTCATCGAGGGGATGATGTAAGGCAATCCTCTTACCATTTCATTCTTGGAGAGCAACTCTAATTTTCGAAAATGAGATGCCCAAATCGAAGACCATGTCCACACATAAACACGGACGGGTTTTTACCTTATGATAACTAAAACACTTTTATATTAAAATATTTGATATTATTTTTAATGACATCTCTTTGAAAACCTTTGCAAATAAACTTATTAATCTTATCCGAAATGGTTACCCATATAGCATTTTGAGGCTATTCATTACGCCAATACAAACAAAACTGTAGGTTCTTATTTGAGAATGGATTTCCGTACAAATGACCAGGTGAAGGATCTACCTTCCAAAATGGGTACACCTCTAGATGGATGTCCCAAGGAACAACACAAAGGAACCTCTACCAACATAAGACCGGCCTACCTTTGTAACTAGATAGTACCGAATATGTCATCCCCCGGTCGTTACCGACCTTTAACCGAGCGCTCGTTTCCATACACCATATTAATTTACATCCCGAACGTCATAGCGGAAAGAATTATATCTAGAAGGGGATGATCATACCCTACTTGGGAATGACCCACTTAGCCTTGCTGCATCTAATCATGTTTCGGTCATTTCCGGTTTGATGAGGCTTAAGGCAACGATTACCATTTCACATAGCACATATCACATCTCTGAATGCCATATTTTCCATTTCCGTTGACTACTAATTGCCTTCCACAAAAATACAACTCTTGAGCTCGTACGTCTCAAGGAAGGGTATTAAGCTAAGAGAAGTTGCCTTCTCCGCCACCAAACAGATGTACGTTTGTAAAAACCAATGTTCGTAATCATTAGAAATGCAATGTCAAACAAACGTCCATACAAATTGTCCAGGAATAGGACAAATAGAAGGCACTCTTCTACTACCACTAGTAGTGAGTAGTCCTTGCAATCCGAAAAATTTCCATAACGAGGAGACCACTGCTATATATAACTCAGGAGCTACCCAGAGCAAGTCAAAAAGCAGTCCTCACGCTATAAAGATCCACGGTCTTCAATAATCATCATCTTCAACATGTCTTCACTTTCGAACGTATACATTGGTTCGAAGTGGTTTTCGGATAGGAATCACCCAAATCCGACCGCGATTCCTTCAAAATCCAATTATCGATGAAAAGTGAATATGAGTATACAGGATTTATTAAGTCTCTTTTCACTTTAATTTTTTTTCAAATGATTTCGAAATCTCTTTCTTTCGACTTAGAATAATTCTAAGAAATTCATTCTTTTTCTTTGGATAATATTTTCAAATTTCCTTACTTAACTCTTGATCCAAATTCCTTAAATTTTAGGCGGGTCAAAAACAATGTTATTTAAGACATCATTTACGATAAACCCTAAAATAAATCTTAGCAAACATTTTTGAGTAAATGAGATCATAGAAATCATTCATTTTGAAGATTGCTTAAATTTTGGATAATACTGATCTTCTTCTTTTTTCGAAAACTTAATACAATCTTTTTATTTTAGAGCATTCGGGCTTTCCTTTCGATCTGTTCCGCCGCTCGCCTAAGAAAAGAAAACATAGGCCAGGTAAGTTCAGGGCACTGGTTGCTCCATCCCCAACCTTAGTTAAACACCTTGTTTTATCTTCCCAGATCTCACAGGCGGGACAAATGTACTAGTCGTTTCCGCATACTCAGTTATCAACTTTATTTTGGAATTGATCATAAAGATTCCCAATCATCTTTTAAAACGCTTAACTTTCCTTTTAAAAACATTCTCAATTTATTCAGGGAAAAATCATCACATTTAAACTTATTTTCAAAAAGTTATACCATTCGCAGCATAAAAGTGCTGCGGAAAGTACTATATAAGCTTATTTGTTTAAATCAACTTTTAAACATTCGATAATTCATATTTTCCAATCCAAATCTCTTTTAAATTATTTAAATATATTTATCAAATTTATTCCACATTTTTCCATAATTAAAAACGTTCATTTAAACAGATTTCCTGTTATGGTCACTTAACTGCACTAGCGCGATTTTTCTAGAAAATTGATTTGGACTTAATTCAAAATCTACTCAACAAAAATTTTGATTTTCTTTCTTCGTTTAGAAGATATGGATATAATAGTCCGGAATTTTCTTATCTCGAAGAATTCCGAGCTATATTCCACTCTACACATTCATTTGAACTTTTCGGTGCGAAATCGCGAACTACCGTTGCGCGACGCACCTAGTTTTAACTTATTTTTCAATATTTGAAATAATTTATTCAAATTGAATTCTATCACTTATAAAATCATTATAAATCAATATTTTCACTTTTTAAAGTATTTAAAATATATTTTCACTATTACCATATTATAATATTATTATATCCACATTATTTTAATATTAAAAATTTAAATTCCAATTTCAATTCAATTTCAATTCTACCTTCAAATTAAACATATTTAAAACTTAGATTTCAAATCTAATTTCAATTTAAACTTCATTTCAATCTCAAACTAAACTTCAATTTTCAAAATCGATTTCAATTTCAATTTCACTATTCATCTCAATTTCAATTTCAGTTTAACTATCCTTTTTAAATCCGATTAACTTCAAATTTCAAATTCTCTTTTATTTTTACTTTAATTTCACTTCTAATTGAAAAGAGACTTATTTTTCCAAAATATCTCATATCACTAAAATATGGTCTTATTAACAAAGGATCACTTAATCAAAATGAACATAACCAATATCCATATTCATCACTAACATAACATCCATTCAACAAATCACATAACATATGATTTCAAATCCAACATTCACTATTAACACCATAACGGGATATATTATCACAATTCTATTATCTAACCAACTATCAAATCATCCATATTAACAATCAAATAAACATTCATATGTCATACGAATATAAATATGATTGTTTTAACATAACCAAAATATAAATTCAAAAGCGATGAGAATTTCTCACCTTCATATCCACTCCGTCAAACTTTTTCGTAGGCTACGTGCTTTTTGAACAAATGCGCTTTTTACGAACGACTCGAATTCTCGCCTTAATTTATTTTCCTTTCGAACCGCTTTTGTTTTCGTCTCTCTCTTTTCTTTTTTCTTTTCTTTTCTTCCTTTTCTTTTCGCTTTTTTTTATTTTGGCCATAGCCTTTTGGAAGGGAATGGAGTGTACGGCCTTGTAGGGTGGAGGTAGAGGTGGTGTACGGTCGTGGTGGTGGATGGGTGGTGAGGCCGAAGGTAGAGGGGAAGGAAGGTAGTGTTTTGTGGAGTTTTGGAGGTGGAATTCTTTTGTATTTTTTTTATATATTTTTTTTATAGAAAAATGGATTAGATAGTGAAGAGAATAAAGGAGTAGGAAGCCATGGAAATGGAAATGAAGAAGAAGGAGAAAGTGAAGAAGAAGGAAGGAATGAAATGTGAAAAAATGGAAAGTGTGCATGTTTACTTATAATAGAGTTTGGAATGGAAAATGACTAAAATACCCTCCACTACTTTTTTGACTTTTCATTTACTATTTTACCTTTGATTTGACCTTTGCTTAATGGAGAAGAAATGGTTTGATTTGAATTTGTACTTAAGAAATGATGTTTGCCTTATTTTCTTAAATTTTAAAATGTTAAATTAACATTTGCTCCTTTTCCATGTAAATTAGTGACATCTCATTAATGAGACAGGGTGTAAAGTAATGATGTTGTTAGTATAGATTTAATTAAATTTAAATTTGTCAAATCATTACTTTTACATCTTTTTTTATTTATGTAAACATTTTCAAAAGTAAACTCTTTTTGTCTTTAGTGCTAAATGTAGAATGTTTAAATAGTTTGTAAACTTGTATTTATATGTTAGAAAATGTATCAAGTTGCAACAACTTGTCGACAACTTGTTCCGGTTGAAAACAGTGTTTTTGTCGACAAATTTTATAGTCAAAATTTGACGTTTTTGTTAAGTTATATATTGATGTAAACCAAACTTTAAAATGAACTTTTTACTTCTTTAAATAAATAAAAACATGTCTCTTTATATTTTAAAATCGTATTTAAATAATATCAAAATCTTTAATTTTTCAGTGTATGTAAAACTTACAAAATGCGACAAATTTTGGTTATTTTTGTAAAACGATTATTAACATATTTTTAAATATATTACCTTTATTAGATGTTTTAAATAAGATTTAACTTATCAAACAATTATTTAAATCCATTTATTCAAGCCTTTATTTATTTTTAACAAAACTTAACTTTTGTTTTAAAATCCAAATTTATACTTTTAATATTATTAACTATAAGAATAAATGATTTCTTCACCATTATATAAAATCTTTATTTAAGATTTAAATCCCTTTTAAATTTAAAACGAACGAAATCTCTCATTTTTTAAGTAGCGAAATTACGGGTCGTTACATTCTCCCTTACTTAAAAGCATTTCGTCCTCGAAATGAAATCAAAGATACAGAACTATAAAGGTTAACAATATATGTCAAAGGAAATACTACTACTAAATATTGATCATGTAATACAATCATTGATCCTAGTCCCAACCTGTAACGACCCAGAATTTTTGATAATTAAAATTCGAATATTTAATTGATTTTAAATATTAATAAGTGAAATTAATGAGTCGAGTAATTTATTTTTCGAATATTGGATTTAATTTGACAATTAATCGATAATTTAATAGTTAAATTCCAGAGATAATTGAAATCTGGATTAAATGTGATTAAAAATGATTTGTAAAATTTTATTTAATCATACTGGAGTTATAGAGATGTTACAGAACTTTTAAAATCGAATTTGGAGTTAATCTGTGAAAAATTGAATATTTTAATATTTAATTATCGACTGTAAAAATAGCCAATTTTCGAACAGTCTCAGAATTGAACGAAACCAGTTCCATTGGATCCGTAATAGTTAGTTATTATCGGATTTCAATTTTCGTAGCAATCGAAGTTATCGATTGACCGTGGCAGCTCGAAACGCATCGATATCGTTTTAATTTTAAATCGTCGAGTTAAAATAGTCATTTTTCAAAAAGTCTCGGATTTCGACGAAACCAGTTTCATCGGATCCGTAATGTGATATTATTGTAAGATTTCAAATTTCGTAATTTTTGGATTTACCGTTTGTCCGGTACGAATCAAAACGCCTCGAAATCGATTTAAATCAGTTTAATTTAAATTGATCGTTTAAATTCATAACTCGCACAGACGATCGAATTAGCTTCCGAAACCTGTTCCATTGCGTTCGGAACGCGGGGTAAACCTTAGAAACGTCAGCCGGCACGTTCGATTCGGAGTTCGGAAAATTTCGAGTGAATAGTAATTTGGAAATTTTCTATAAAAGCACCCCTTGTTTTCATTTTGCAAAAGGAAATATTCAACCCTAGGGTTAATGTTCAGCCGCCTCCCTCATTATCAATGGCCAGCACTTCTTCTCCTTCCTCCCTCAAATTCGTCGAATCCAAGCATCTATTCAAGAAGTCATCAACTACGAAGTTGAAGAGGGGAGTGAGGTCTATAATTTGAACGGCTATGATCGTCTATTGTCGAGTGAATCAACGGCAAAATGCCAGGGAAGCGCTGCCGTTCGCACACAGTTCTAGAACGCTAGAGGGGACCGAGCACGGCGAGCTTGGGGCCGGACGTTGGTGGCGCGATGGGCGTTGGAATGGTGGGTCTTGATCGTGATGGAAGCGTTCGAATGGATGGCGTGTGCTAGGGTTTCGTGGCGGCCGAGTGGGTTTCACGTGTACGTGAATTTCGTGTTCGCCTGGGAGGGAAGAAGACGCGCGTGAGGAAGAATGCGTGGGTGGCCAAGATTTCATCACAGGGAATGAACGGCAGATCTGTGGATGTAGGGTTTGAAAAATAAATAAATTTGTAAATTGAATATATATTTAATTGTATAAAGTTTAAAATATCGTAACCTTGTCATATATTATCAGAAAATTACGAAACGAATTGCGTTGGCTTCGTTTTGTCGAACTCTTCGCGATGCAACTGGATTGGAGTCGTTTGGAGCTAGTTGGAATTTCGGGTGAAATTAAACGCGTGTTTAATTTTATTCGAAATAAACGCTGAAATCAGAATTAAAATCACGGTGAGATCTTCTCACTCAAGAATTGAAAAGTGGAATTTTCAGTTATTTATTTGATTGCTATTGGATGTGGTATTAGATATGATAGGATATATCTATATATAGCAATATATACATATTGGCATATGTATATATTGGATTGATTGATTTCCCGCCTCGTATAGCGGATGAGACCCTATTGCGCCGTTAGTAAGCGGATTTTTATAAAACCCATATACCGCGATAATTCCGTACTGGAGCGGAATTGGTATTGTGCTAACATCTTTGGAAGCAGGGAAACAGGTTGGAGGGATCCAACTGGATTCCTCAACTGTATTTATTTATTTACAGATATTGTGATATATTCTGTTATCATATGATGATATATGATATTGACTGTTGTGATGGACTAATTGATGCTGTTGCATCATCGGATTCAGTTTTGAAATGTAAAAAAATAACGACTTTTACTTTAAAAAGGTTTTTAAAGTGATTTTTGAAAATATACGTTTTATGGAATTTTTGAATCGATTTATAAACGTAAAATTTTAAAGTTATAAAAGTTATAATTTTTAGTGAAATATAACCGAAGTGTCGTTTTTGAAATAAAAGTCGATTTATTTATAAAATGGTTTAAGTTGGGATTTTGAATAACTATAAACGATTTGTATAGAAAGATTTATAAAATTGATATGTTGTAAATCAAAATATTGGACTTATAAAACGAATTTTTATAAGTGTTAAAAAGAAGTATAAAAGGATTTCATAAGTGAATGAAATTAATAGATTTATAACGTGAAGTTATAAAGTGAATAGATGTTGTAGAATAAACGATTTATAAGTAATTTACTTATAAATTAGATTTTTGCACTTAATTGGGATATAAATAGAAATTGCTAAATGAAATGATTTCATACGTTGAAATTGTTATGAAGTATAAATGTGATTTATAAACGTTGTTTATAAATCTGAAATCACTTATTTTGATAAGTAATTTTAGAAGTTAATAAAAGGAGAATTTTATAAATCGAAGTTGTTAGAGAATATAAAGGTGAATTTATAAACGTTGTTTTATGAATTTGAAATCAATCAAATTTAATGAATGTAATATAGAAGTTATTAAGGGAATTTTATCCACGATTTTGGATAATGGATAATTCTTGGAATAAAACGTGTAGAAAAGATTGAAATGTAATTATTGAAGTATATTCACGATTTTGGACAGTGAATATATTATTAAATAAAATGGATATGTTTCGGGAAAGCGATATTTGAAATGAAGTGATTGTTTTAAAAGATGTTTTAAAACGTGTGAATTACCGAAATCATAGATTTCAACATTTATTGTTGAAATAGACGTTTTCGAAAAATAAGGAAATGATGGACTATAACACTGTTGTTATAGTAAATGATTTCCGAAAGGAAATGTTTTATGTAGTATTGGGATTTATATATCTATCTAAATTTTGAATCCCTATACTAGTGATTTTGAGTTGTCGTAACGATGTTTTACGTAACATTCGTTTTGACTCAAATAAATGTGTTTAAAGAGAATGATTTCCTTAAAGAATGAATATATACTTAATATTGATTTAAGTATATCGAATATTTTCAAATGTTGAAAATAAATGATTTGTGAAATACTTATTATTAAATAAGTATGGAATTGCTTTTCCAATATGAAATGAACTGTTTTGAGATTTTATCTTCAAAGATAAAATGAAATGTGGAAATTGATTTGAAATTGTTTTCAAATGGTTAAAGTGTGGAAATTTTATATCTAGTAAAGATATTTTGGAAGATAAAATAATTTGGGAAAATTATTTGGAATCTGATGATGTTGCGCATCTTTATTGATAGTTAAATAACCGACTATCAATAATTACCTTTAGATAGGTATTTGTTGTGAATTGGATGAAATTGAATGCCACACTTATTTTTGAATTAACGCTCACTATTCGGGTTAACCGGGAAAGGACCATGGGGTCGTATAACCCATTCCGAATATGTGATACGTCGTTATGAATTGCATTCGAAGACCGGTGTTGAAGACCGGATATTTTTGAAAACGGAAGGATTACCGTCGAGTTACTCTACATCGGCTGATCTCCGATTTAGAGGTTTTATCACCCTTAGTGACGGGAAGTCCGGACGTGATTAGAAATTTATCGGAAATGCAAGGGCTTCGTGAGAAGTGCCTTCGGTTCTGTTCGATCCCGGAACAGACTTGTATGGATTGTGTGTCTGACGTTACAATTTGAGATATAAAGCTGATTTCTTTCAAATACATTTCTGTTGGTGGCGGAGAATTTATTCTCTTAGCTTAACACCCTTCTCTGAGACGTACGAGCTCAGAGGTTATGTAGTTGAAATTTATCAACGATATATCCCAATTTGGTAACGTGGCATACTGAGTGTTGCTGTGAAATGATCAGTGTTTGATCATTTGTGATATGATCATTTGTTTGATCTTATATCTTTGTGATCATAGGTTGATCATTTTGTTTGACCCGAAGCAGGGCTTTTTGAGAAAGCGTAGCTTTGTGGACGAGACTTCGTCGAGCCTCACACCCCGGAAATGGTCGAAACAGGAAGGATGCGGCAAGGTTCTAGGGAGTAGCGCCCCTTAGTGTATGTCATTCCTTCTGGATAAAGGTGGTATCATGGTATGGAGCCCAGATACTTAACCTCTGTGGTTGCTGCACAGTTATTATTACTTTGTGGTTTGTTGGAAATCGGGGATCCTCGGGAAGATCGGTGACGATCGGGGGATGGCATACGCGTGTCAGTAGTTACCTATTTTTGCAGAGGTAACCCGGCCTTGTGTTGGCAGAGATCCGGTTAGGTTCTCGGGTCGTCTATTCCAGGGACGTACCCATCGTGGAAAAGGAAGTTCCTTAGCCTGACCATTTGTTGGAAATCCAAAGAAACAATACGTGACTTGTACGGTTTTAGTTGTATTACCTGCTATGGAATGTGGCGGTAACCTGCTATTGAACATAGTAGCTATAGTAGGCATAAGTGCGGAATGCCTATGCTGGCTAAGATTAATATTATACTTTCGAAATGTTTTCTACACTATGCACTAATAATAATATCAAAAAATGATTTGATTTTGCATAGTAAGCATCTTTGACTATCATAAGAAGAAATCTCCTCCAATTCTGCATTTGCATTGTGTGTGTGGTGGGAGGTCTTATGGTAGTTTCATTTTCCAAAAGCATTTCGAATTGACTTAAAAATTATTTTGTTGTTATAAAGAATAACTGTTTTACGATCTCACACCAGTCACCATGACTGACTCGGAGTTTATTGTTTCCCTTCTAAACTCTGGGTGCCCACCAATTTCCACACGGGCAGTCTAGAGTTAGGTTATTAGGATATTCTAGATATTCTGGAGCTTTGGAGATAAGCTGGATGGCGAGACGTAGTATTTGTATCTGATATTATTTATTCCGCTGTGTATTCTGTATGAGGACAAGTTTATATAACTGTCCATTGTTGTATATTGACTCTGATTGATGTATGTATAAACTGATATAGTTCTTTGTTTTAAAAGACTAGTGTTTATCTATTATATATTGTTCCGCTGCGATGTGTAAGATTCTGATATTGTTTTCTGTTCTGATGTGTTTTCTGTTGTTCTTCTTTTTTCTTTCTTCTCTTTTTCTTCTATCTTCTTCTTCTTCTACCTTTTTCTTTTTCTTAAAACCCTCACTATTGGAGTTTCCGGCACTCGATTGCTCGGCAGTCGATAAAGTGAGTATCGATGTCGAATTTTCGAAAGTCGAAAATTTTCGGTATGTGACAAAGTGGTATCAGAGCATATGGTTAAGCGACAACCCTGCTCTGTTGGGTGTTACTCATTAGAGATAGAGTCAGTAGTACTCTAGAATGAGTTTAGTGTAATAATAGATATGAGCGCGTATTTGTTATTTGAATATAAAATTGTTTTATATTGTGATGATTGGTTTGTTGAGTGGTATATGGATTCTGGTCGGTATGGTCCGTACAACTCTATCGATAGGGATCTCTAAACACTTATATAGAACAATTCGGCACAATATTGTTTTAAATAGGGTAAATAAAATAATTTTGCCCAACACTATTTTTGTATGCAAAAGAAATAATTTTCTATGAATTATCATAGTATATGGTTGCATGGATGTTAGGAAGTGATAATAGTGAATTATCATCACTAAAATTGAATAAGAAATTGAAATCATAACTCCAAAGTTAAGAAATAAAATTCACACACAAATGAAATTTAAGAATGTAAATTATAAATGTGATTTGTAATTGGAAACGGAATTCCAGAGAAGTATTTGGAAATGTTTTGAAAAGAATTTGAAGATTTTGGTGATTTGGAAAGTTTGATTCCTTTTTGGTTTGAAAATGATTTTTCAAAGGACTTTGGAAAAATGTTTTGAAGTAATGAAAAGCTCTAAACTCTTTTCGGTCGCTGGAAAATAACTTCGGTAATGACTGCAGCATTATCGATGTTCATTTTTGGGTTTCCAAAAGAGGAATTGCTACCGATTGTTTTAAATGAAAGTTGTTTGAAAATTTTGGATTTTGTTTTAGAAAATTCAAAGGATGATTTGAATTGTTTTCAAAAATGGTTTTGAAATGTTGGTAAACTCTGGAATACCATAATTCAAATAATTGTGAAATATTATGAAGTTGATAACTTGTAAAGTTTAAAGTTTAAAGTTTAAATAAAAATCCATTTAACGAATGAAATTTATAAATGTGAATTGAAATATAAAGAGATGAATTCATATATGAATAAAATGGTGAATATAGATTGTAAATGAATTTATAAATGAAAATAAAATTCCTTAATAAAATGGAATTGTGAATGGGAATATAACTTAAGAAATGATGAATGAATTTGATTTTGGGTATCAAAATTTATTACTAAAATGAATATGAACTTGAGTTATATAAGTGAAATTCAACTTGAAATATTAAGTGAATTATCAATTGAATAAATAAATGTATTGGATGTTAATCAATCTAATGAAAGTAAATTGATATGGAAGAATGAATGTAAGTGTAAATTCATCAAAGCTAATTAAAACTGAATGTTGAAACCAAATTTGAATAAATGAATTAGAATCTGTGATAAATTAGTAAATGAAACTAATCTAAAATAGTGAAGTTGAATGAAAGATAGTTGATAAACATTCAATATTCAGAATAGAAGGTAAAATTGAATTCAAATGGAATTGAAATGTAAAGATTGAACGAAATTGAATATGCAACTTCAATAGTAAGCTAAAAATGATATAAGCAGTTTATATTGAAAATTTTGTAATAGAATTTGCAAAATGGTTTGAATATGTAACTAGATATTATGGCTAGTAGGATATACAGGTATAAAGGAATTGGGATTTGATTTTCAAAGATGAATTTGAATTTGCTCAAAAAAGGTAAGTATTTGAATTTCGATATGAGTTTTTGATGATTTCTTCTCTAGCCGCTTGGCTTTTTCCTTTTCTTTTTGAAATCTGAGAGTCCGTAGGGACGTTTTGTAGTCGTACCGTATTAGCCGCGCAAAGGAGACGCTGGCGAAATTTTTCGAAAATTTAGGGCGTTAGAAAATTTTTGAGAAATTTTGAAAGTTTAAATTTGAAATTTGAATTTAAATTTGAATTGAAGTAAAACAATGTTGTTTGAAACTTATAATTGAAGTTAGAAATTTAGTTGAAATAATAACGAATCTTTAATAGAAAGATTTGTTTTGATAAGTTGATAAAACTATTGGATTGTGAAAAATAGTAGACGAGTTAAGGACTTTTTTCCTAACTTGAAATTTCGAGGACGAAATTCTTTTAAGGGGGGAAGTCTGTAACGACCCAGAATTTTTGATAATTAAAATTCGAATATTTAATTGATTTTAAATATTAATAAGTGAAATTAATGAGTCGAGTAATTTATTTTTCGAATATTGGATTTAATTTGACAATTAATCGATAATTTAATAGTTAAATTCCAGAGATAATTGAAATCTGGATTAAATGTGATTAAAAATGATTTGTAAAATTTTATTTAATCATACTGGAGTTATAGAGATGTTACAGAACTTTTAAAATCGAATTTGGAGTTAATCTGTGAAAAATTGAATATTTTAATATTTAATTATCGACTGTAAAAATAGCCAATTTTCGAACAGTCTCAGAATTGAACGAAACCAGTTCCATTGGATCCGTAATAGTTAGTTATTATCAGATTTCAATTTTCGTAGCAATCGAAGTTATCGATTGACCGTGGCAGCTCGAAACGCATCGATATCGTTTTAATTTTAAATCGTCGAGTTAAAATAGTCATTTTTCAAAAAGTCTCGGATTTCGACGAAACCAGTTTCATCGGATCCGTAATGTGATATTATTGTAAGATTTCAAATTTCGTAATTTTTGGATTTACCGTTTGTCCGGTACGAATCAAAACGCCTCGAAATCGATTTAAATCAGTTTAATTTAAATTGATCGTTTAAATTCATAACTCGCACAGACGATCGAATTAGCTTCCGAAACCTGTTCCATTGCGTTCGGAACGCGGGGTAAACCTTAGAAACGTCAGCCGGCACGTTCGATTCGGAGTTCGGAAAATTTCGAGTGAATAGTAATTTGGAAATTTTCTATAAAAGCACCCCTTGTTTTCATTTTGCAAAAGGAAATATTCAACCCTAGGGTTAATGTTCAGCCGCCTCCCTCATTATCAATGGCCAGCACTTCTTCTCCTTCCTCCCTCAAATTCGTCGAATCCAAGCATCTATTCAAGAAGTCATCAACTACGAAGTTGAAGAGGGGAGTGAGGTCTATAATTTGAACGGCTATGATCGTCTATTGTCGAGTGAATCAACGGCAAAATGCCAGGGAAGCGCTGCCGTTCGCACACAGTTCTAGAACGCTAGAGGGGACCGAGCACGGCGAGCTTGGGGCCGGACGTTGGTGGCGCGATGGGCGTTGGAATGGTGGGTCTTGATCGTGATGGAAGCGTTCGAATGGATGGCGTGTGCTAGGGTTTCGTGGCGGCCGAGTGGGTTTCACGTGTACGTGAATTTCGTGTTCGCCTGGGAGGGAAGAAGACACGCGTGAGGAAGAATGCGTGGGTGGCCAAGATTTCATCACAGGGAATGAACGGCAGATCTGTGGATGTAGGGTTTGAAAAATAAATAAATTTGTAAATTGAATATATATTTAATTGTATAAAGTTTAAAATATCGTAACCTTGTCATATATTATCAGAAAATTACGAAACGAATTGCGTTGGCTTCGTTTTGTCGAACTCTTCGCGATGCAACTGGATTGGAGTCGTTTGGAGCTAGTTGGAATTTCGGGTGAAATTAAACGCGTGTTTAATTTTATTCGAAATAAACGCTGAAATCAGAATTAAAATCACGGTGAGATCTTCTCACTCAAGAATTGAAAAGTGGAATTTTCAGTTATTTATTTGATTGCTATTGGATGTGGTATTAGATATGATAGGATATATCTATATATAGCAATATATACATATTGGCATATGTATATATTGGATTGATTGATTTCCCGCCTCGTATAGCGGATGAGACCCTATTGCGCCGTTAGTAAGCGGATTTTTATAAAACCCATATACCGCGATAATTCCGTACTGGAGCGGAATTGGTATTGTGCTAACATCTTTGGATGCAGGGAAACAGGTTGGAGGGATCCAACTGGATTCCTCAACTGTATTTATTTATTTACAGATATTGTGATATATTCTGTTATCATATGATGATATATGATATTGACTGTTGTGATGGACTAATTGATGCTGTTGCATCATCGGATTCAGTTTTGAAATGTAAAAAAATAACGACTTTTACTTTAAAAAGGTTTTTAAAGTGATTTTTGAAAATATACGTTTTATGGAATTTTTGAATCGATTTATAAACGTAAAATTTTAAAGTTATAAAAGTTATAATTTTTAGTGAAATATAACCGAAGTGTCGTTTTTGAAATAAAAGTCGATTTATTTATAAAATGGTTTAAGTTGGGATTTTGAATAACTATAAACGATTTGTATAGAAAGATTTATAAAATTGATATGTTGTAAATCAAAATATTGGACTTATAAAACGAATTTTTATAAGTGTTAAAAAGAAGTATAAAAGGATTTCATAAGTGAATGAAATTAATAGATTTATAACGTGAAGTTATAAAGTGAATAGATGTTGTAGAATAAACGATTTATAAGTAATTTACTTATAAATTAGATTTTTGCACTTAATTGGGATATAAATAGAAATTGCTAAATGAAATGATTTCATAAGTTGAAATTGTTATGAAGTATAAATGTGATTTATAAACGTTGTTTATAAATCTGAAATCACTTATTTTGATAAGTAATTTTAGAAGTTAATAAAAGGAGAATTTTATAAATCGAAGTTGTTAGAGAATATATAGGTGAATTTATAAACGTTGTTTTATGAATTTGAAATCAATCAAATTTGATGAATGTAATATAGAAGTTATTAAGGGAATTTTATCCACGATTTTGGATAATGGATAATTCTTGGAATAAAACGTGTAGAAAAGATTGAAATGTAATTATTGAAGTATATTCACGATTTTGGACAGTGAATATATTATTAAATAAAATGGATATGTTTCGGGAAAGCGATATTTGAAATGAAGTGATTGTTTTAAAAGATGTTTTAAAACGTGTGAATTACCGAAATCATAGATTTCAACATTTATTGTTGAAATAGACGTTTTCGAAAAATAAGGAAATGATGGACTATAACACTGTTGTTATAGTAAATGATTTCCGAAAGGAAATGTTTTATGTAGTATTGGGATTTATATATCTATCTAAATTTCGAATCCCTATACTAGTGATTTTGAGTTGTCGTAACGATGTTTTACGTAACATTCGTTTTGATTCAAATAAATGTGTTTAAAGAGAATGATTTCCTTAAAGAATGAATATATACTTAATATTGATTTAAGTATATCGAATATTTTCAAATGTTGAAAATAAATGATTTGTGAAATACTTATTATTAAATAAGTATGGAATTGCTTTTCCAATATGAAATGAACTGTTTGAGATTTTATCTTCAAAGATAAAATGAAATGTGGAAATTGATTTGAAATTGTTTTCAAATGGTTAAAGTGTGGAAATTTTATATCTAGTAAAGATATTTTGGAAGATAAAATAATTTGGGAAAATTATTTGGAATCTGATGATGTTGCGCATCTTTATTGATAGTTAAATAACCGACTATCAATAATTACCTTTAGATAGGTATTTGTTGTGAATTGGATGAAATTGAATGCCACACTTATTTTTGAATTAACACTCACTATTCGGGTTAACCGGGAAAGGACCATGGGGTCGTATAACCCATTCCGAATATGTGATACGTCGTTATGAATTGCATTCGAAGACCGGTGTTGAAGACCGGATATTTTTGAAAACGGAAGGATTACCGTCGAGTTACTCTACATCGGTTGATCTCCGATTTAGAGGTTTTATCACCCTTAGTGACGGGAAGTCCGGACGTGATTAGAAATTTATCCGGAAATGCAAGGGCTTCGTGAGAAGTGCCTTCGGTTCTGTTTGATCCCGGAACAGACTTGTATGGATTGTGTGTCCGACGTTACAATTTGAGATATAAAGCTGATTTCTTTCAAATACATTTCTGTTGGTGGCGGAGAATTTATTCTCTTAGCTTAACACCCTTCTCTGAGACGTACGAGCTCAGAGGTTATGTAGTTGAAATTTATCAGCGATATATCCCAATTTGGTAACGTGGCATACTGAGTGTTGCTGTGAAATGATCAGTGTTTGATCATTTGTGATATGATCATTTGTTTGATCTTATATCTTTGTGATCATAGGTTGATCATTTTGTTTGACCCGAAGCAGGGCTTTTTGAGAAAGCGTAGCTTTGTGGACGAGACTTCGTCGAGCCTCACACCCCGGAAATGGTCGAAACAGGAAGGATGCGGCAAGGTTCTAGGGAGTAGCGCCCCTTAGTGTATGTCATTCCTTCTGGATAAAGGTGGTATCATGGTATGGAGCCCAGATACTTAACCTCTGTGGTTGCTGCACAGTTATTATTACTTTGTGGTTTGTTGGAAATCGGGGATCCTCGGGAAGATCGGTGACGATCGGGGGATGGCATACGCGTGTCAGTAGTTACCTATTTTTGCAGAGGTAACCCGGCCTTGTGTTGG
Source organism: Allium fistulosum (assembly GCA_030737815.1). Lineage (NCBI taxonomy): Eukaryota > Viridiplantae > Streptophyta > Magnoliopsida > Asparagales > Amaryllidaceae > Allium > Allium fistulosum. The sequence goes on from CM060906.1 coordinate 573,666,080, forward strand.
CAGAGATCCGGTTAGGTTCTCGGGTCGTCTATTCCAGGGACGTACCCATCGTGGAAAAGGAAGTTCCTTAGCCTGACCATTTGTTGGAAATCCAAAGAAACAATACGTGACTTGTACGGTTTTAGTTGTATTACCTGCTATGGAATGTGGCGGTAACCTGCTATTGAACATAGTAGCTATAGTAGGCATAAGTGCGGAATGCCTATGCTGGCTAAGATTAATATTATACTTTCGAAATGTTTTCTACACTATGCACTAATAATAATATCAAAAAATGATTTGATTTTGCGTAGTAAGCATCTTTGACTATCATAAGAAGAAATCTCCTCCAATTCTGCGTTTGCATTGTGTGTGTGGTGGGAGGTCTTATGGTAGTTTCATTTTCCAAAAGCATTTCGAATTGACTTAAAAATTATTTTGTTGTTATAAAGAATAACTGTTTTACGATCTCACACCAGTCACCATGACTGACTCGGAGTTTATTGTTTCCCTTCTAAACTCTGGGTGCCCACCAATTTCCACACGGGCAGTCTAGAGTTAGGTTATCAGGATATTCTGGATATTCTGGAGCTTTGGAGATAAGCTGGATGGCGAGACGTAGTATTTGTATCTGATATTATTTATTCCGCTGTGTATTCTGTATGAGGACAAGTTTATATAATTGTCCATTGTTGTATATTGACTCTGATTGATGTATGTATAAACTGATATAGTTCTTTGTTTTAAAAGACTAGTGTTTATCTATTATATATTGTTCCGCTGCGATGTGTAAGATTCTGATATTGTTTTCTGTTCTGATGTGTTTTCTGTTGTTCTTCTTTTTTCTTTCTTCTCTTTTTCTTCTATCTTCTTCTTCTTCTACCTTTTTCTTTTTCTTAAAACCCTCACTATTGGAGTTTCCGGCACTCGATTGCTCGGCAGTCGATAAAGTGAGTATCGATGTCGAATTTTCGAAAGTCGAAAATTTCGGTATGTGACACAACCCGAGTGCATACTACACACTTGAGGTAAATACATAGTCATAAGTCAACTATCTACATTAGTCAACCAAAATATCATACTAAAGGACTAAACCCCAAATCTTAGCATGTACTATTTAAGATAATTATCCAACTACTATGTAGATAGAACCAAAACATCATACTATATGTGATAATTGATTCAATATATTATTCGAATCCACAACTTTACCTCCGAACTAGTATCGATCCTCCGATTTTCTAGTGCGGACTTTGATCAGACTTCCTGATCAAAGTTCTTTTTCGGATAGCTCTCAACTATGATAGAAAACTCGAGTACATAATCAAAAACTCTCATCAATGCTCGCCATCAAGAATCAAGTGATAAATCCTTTTTCGGATTGGTGTAAACACCTCAAAGTTCTGTACTCAAATCTTATATCAAAATTTATGTACCGAAATGATCTACGTTTAACTTATGTACTTATTCACATTCATTTTTTACCTAATACATTTTTCAAAATTTCAATTAACCCAAGTTTATTTCACAACCATTTACTTTCTTCTAAATACATTATTACTTAAGCATACAAATATGATTTAAACTTGCATAATATACCTTTACTTCCTAAGAGTATATATACATATCCCCAAACTTCAAACTGTTATTACTGCAATTAAGGGTTTAACTATTATGGAATTCTACTATTATCTCAAATAATAAGTTATAAAACTCAATCCTTAGTTTTATTTACCTAAGGTCTTAATTTAGCTGACATTATTTATCTTATCCATATATCGGTAAGACAACTTTACTAAGTGTACATCATTTTCTTACTAACTCTATGATTAACTACTTAACTTATTTACCTATCCATTTTTAATCAAATTTCTTGACCTTAAATCCATTAAATACCTTATGGTCAAACTGTGAAACTTAGTTCACATGGTATTTGTTACTTAAATATTTTCATCCAATAATTAATCTACTAACCATATTATTCAAAACTATCCACTTCTAATCTTACTTTATCATGAATTACAAATGTTACCCAAAATGTATCACTAATTCAAAGTTTTATATTAGGATGATATTCCTTATCACTTATTCCTAAATTTCACTTTGATTTTTAATCTAATCAAAGTGTCTAAATTTCAAATTACCTTATCTCCTTTATGAGTTATAGAACTTACACTTTCATATTATATTTACCCAAAGTCTCAATTCCGACTTATCTTTTCCTATCTTATTGATAAGAATTTTTTTAAAACAAAATTACTTTTATAAAATTAACAAATACGCACTAATATATATAATACTCTCATAACTCATTCTAGGGTGTTACTAACCCTATCTCTAATGAGTTACTCATCCTAGGATATTACTAATCCTATCTCTGATGAGACTTTACCCATAACAAAGCCAATGTTCTTGCTTAACCTTCAGCTCTGATACCAAATGTCAAGGCCCATTTTTCCGTACCCTTTGAATCGACAATAAACCACACATGTCCAACTCAAATTGCACGAAAATACGAAACATGAAGGGTAATAAAGAAAAATAGACAGAATAGAATCTCACACGATTGGAATAACATATAATATTGAACAAATATCTTTACAGCGGAAAACATTTAAATACATATATCAGAGTCTAACCTAAATTCAGAGTAACGACCCCAGATTTTATATAAATTTAAATTGATAATTAATTTAATTTTTGAATTAAAATTGTGAAATTAATCAATAAAGTGATGCGAGTTTCCCCGAACTCAAATAAATTTTGTATAAATCATTTAAATTTAAAATATTGTATATATATGTATATATGTGGATATATATGTATTTGAGCATATACGAGTAAATTTGAAATTATATATATATATATATATTTGATTTGAATTTAAATCGTAAATAAATGGTATTTTATAAGATATAAAAGTATAAAATAAATACATTGGATAAAATCTAATAACAAATTAAAATCTAGAAATTCACTTATATTACAAAATAAATATAAAAATACATAAGATAAACTTATGGAAAAATTATATATAGTAAACAAATTAGTTAAATTAAACAATATATTAAATATAGAAATTCATTATAAATTATAAAAAGAAAACAAATAAATATAAATGTGTATAAGCTTACAAATGAAGAAACAAAGTTATAAACAATATGAACAAAACAAAGATATATAAAGATAGGATAGAAAACAAGAAACAAAAACAAGACAAGAAATAACCTACAAAGTACAAAACAAAATATCTTCAAGTATGAAACTAGATAATAAAAGAAAAAGGAAAAAAAATTGTATGTGAATAGCTTGTAAAGGAAACCACCAAAAACTATCTCATATATTTGTACAGCCGAAATGAAAAAAAAAATATTTGTACAACAACATAATTAATGCTAGCATGCAAATGAACTTATCAGCCAACAAAAGGAAGAAAAATCTCTGATCCTATTTGTACTAAAAAGAAAAATATGTCATCTATTGTACAAGCAAAATATAATCACCTGTACAACTCTTTTCATTTATATCAACTTCCTCATCACAGTTTCATCCATTTACATCTGAGAAAAAAAAACTTAAACATGATTCAAAACTTAAACAACAATACAACTCAAGAAAAACCAGAGAATCAAGAAAAAAGATTTCAACTTGCATTTCTCCAGCCTGTGTTAACATAGAAGAAGCTCTGTTCATACTTCTGGAAACCAATGTGAGCAAACTTCATTTTTGAAACCCATTCTCTTGATTCTAATACCTGTGATGATAAATGCCTTGGGAAATGATAAATGTACGTGTATATCAGCAAGTATATCTGTATTTATATGGGTGAATATGTCTGTGCATGTCTGGAAACTAGGAAATGAAGCCTTTGTTTGAATTTCAGACCCCAAGAACAATTACAATAAAAACCATAGCTATGCATCTAATCAACTTCATGCTATGATCTGTGAAAGGAAAGTGATTGAATGAATGTAAATTCATTTTTAAAAATAAATTCGAGTGAATATATTAAGTGGATAGTTTGAAAAAGGGATTTTACAGGAATAATAAATTCGAATCAGAAATTCGATTATCTAGATTTCATAATTGGGTTATATGATTGGAATCGCATTCGAAAAAGTTGAATTTTAATAACGAAATCAAATTTTTTTGATTAGTATTGGTTGTGAAATTTATAATTGAACGGAAATCATGTTTTCACCAAAATCCGATGATCGACGCCAGCGGGTTCATCGTGATTGGGTTGAAGGGTAGTCCGAGTATTGGTGGTCAAGGGAAAAATGGCCTGATGATTTTAAGATGACCATGGAGGCGGGTTGACGGCCAAGTAGGGTTTCGACGTCGTTTGGGTGGTCTTTGATTTCGAGGCTTTTGCGACGTCTGGGTTGGATCAGATTTGTTCGCGATGGGGAGGATCGGAACTGGAAGGGGTGACGAAGCTATGGAGAAGTCGGTAGGGTTCATCATGGTCGGGATCGATGGTAGGGGAAGATTTTTGATGATGATGGGTTCCAGTATTTGGTCGAGAAGCTCGATTTTGATCAATGACGAGATTGAGTGATCTGGGTGCTCGGGAGGTTCAGGTGAGTCGTCGGCGACACTTTGGATCCAGAGTAGTTGGTCGGAGCTCAGGCGATTGCGCGTGTATGTACACGCGTGTGCACTTATGTCTGGGTTTGTGATGTTTTGGGGAAGAAGTAGTTTTGCTCGGGAACGAGCTCGAGTCGATTGGAGTTTTTTCTCGCAGACGAGTGTGAATGCAAGTGTCTCGGGTTTTGTCTCGAGATTCCTTCGGGTTGAGCTCGGGTTTGAAGTTAAGTGTGAAAACAGATTTTAAACTCTTAACAAAATCAAGTTTTACTTAATACAATTTTGTTAAAACTACTTCTTTTGTAAATAATGAATGTTACCTAAGTTTTCAATTTGTTAAAGGTTTTTAAATAAAAATTATTTCAATTTAATTAAGTTTAAAGTGTTTAATCTATATAACCTTTATTTTAAAAAGTTTACTTTAGATAAACTTAATATTGTAAGTTATTAAGAGATGAAAAACATTAATTTAACTTAAAGGTTTTAAGTTAATAATGGATTTATTTCAAAGGTTATTGAATAAGATTTAAATGATGAAATGAGGTAGTTAATTAGGATAAAGGATTTATCTTAAATTAAGGTATTGATTAAGGAAGATTACGGTGATTTCGTAAGTGATTTATTAAGATTAATTAATGTAAGTAATTAAGGTAATTAATTACTTAAAGATAATTACTTAATGAAAGTAATTAAGGTTAATTAATTAATGATTTAAGTTTTATTAACCAAGTAATTAAAGAATAATTAATTAAAGGATAATTAATTCTGTGATTAACTAATTAAGGTAATTAATTTGAGGATGATTAATTAATTGAAGGTTAATTAATGAAGGTGGTTAAGGAATGATAATTAATTGAGAATTAATTAATTAATGTAATTAATTAGGGAAAATTAATTAAAAGATAATTAAATAATTAAAGGTTAATTTTTTTATGATTAAAGGTTGATTAATTAATAATTAAAGGTTAACCAATTTATTATTAAAGGTTAACTAATAAATGATTAAAGAAAAATTAATCAAAATGATTTGTAATTTATTAATGTTAATTAACCAGGATTAGTAATTCATAAGAAGTTAATCTGATTTGAATTAATCAGATAATTAATTGATCTTACTAATGAATGTTTGGATTCTATTGAATGATTGAATTGTTTGATATTCTCTACTGTGTGATGCTGTGTGATATGAATTGTTTTAATTCAAGTTGTGATGAATGTAATTTATTTTATCTGTGACCTATCTGTGATTCTGTGTATATAGATAAGCGTTATAGGATTATATCGCTTATCAATATTGTTGTGATTGTATCTTTAATGACTGATGATGTTGCACTACTGTGTGAAACCCCTGGACCCCACCTTTACACACACAAATATGGATTTCACGAGGAAATCGGTTAAGTCACAGATGATTTAAATTCAATGTTTTTAAAATTGAAAATTTGATTTCAATTGATTTTGGAAATGAATTTGGGTTAAATTTTAAAGCTTTTGAAAAGGAGTTTTTAAGATAAAAGTTATTTTGAATAACTTGGTAAAGTTTTCCAATTTAAATAATTTAATTTGAATTTGAATTCAAAATTTGGAATTGAATTCCATGTTTGGAAATTATGGTTAAGATGTTATAAATGTGTTTATATGAATTTAAACCATTTTAAAAAATATTATTTTGAGAATTTAAATTTAACCCAAGGACTTTAACTCGTATAAATGACACCAGATTTTCTGAAATGAAAACTATTTGTTTTCAAAATAATAGAAGCTTTCATATAAGAAATGAATTTCCAATTGGTGTCAAAAGAATTCCAAGATTGAAATGAAAATGGTTTTTCCAAATTATGAATAAATCTTTGTAAAAGATTGTTAAATTTTGTTTTGAAATTGGAAAGGTGTACCTTTTGTATAAAAGGTTGAAATGAAATTATTTTGAAAGCTATGAATTAAATCTTTGATTTAAAGATTTAATGAGTTAAATCCAATTGAAATGGAAATTGATTTGGAAAAATCTATGAATGGATCTTTGTGAAACTGGGTGAACTTTGTGAATTGAATCTTTTTGTGTAAAAGATTAAGATGGTAATTTGTTTAAACCATTTGAAAGAAACGTTTTGGGTAATAAGTTGTGACTTAAATGAAATCCCAATATCCATATGTTTTAAATATTACGCTCATTATTCGGTTTAGCCGGGAGAGGACTTTGTGTCATATAACCCATTCCGAATAATGATACGTCGTATATGGATTGCATTTGGAGACCGGTGGTGAAGACCGGATATTTTCGAAAACGAAAGGACAACTCGTCGAATGTCTCTGCATCGACTGGATCCCCGGTATAGAGATTTGATTACCCTTTGATGGGAAGTCCGGACGTGATTAGAAATTATCCGGATTTGCAAGGGCTTCTTAAGAAGTGCCTTCGGTTCTGTTCGAACCCGGAACAGACTTGTATGCTTGTATGTCTGACACTACACTTTGAGATATAAAACTGATTTATTTCAAATACATTTCTGTTTGGTAGCGGAGAATTTATTCTCTTAGCTTAACACCCTTCTCTGAGACGTACGAGCTCAGAGGTTATGTAGTTGAAGGTTACCAGTGATATACTCCCAATTTGGTAGTATGGCATGCTGAGTGCTGCTGTGTGTTGATGATCATTTGTTGATCAAAGTATGGCTTTGTGAAAAAGCGTAGCTTTGTGGACGAGACCTCATCGAGCCTCACAGACCGAAAATGGTCGAAACAGGAAAGATGCGGCAAGGTTTCAAGGGTAGCTCCCCTAGGTTATGTCCATTCCTTTTGGAAAAAGGTGGTATCATGGTATGGAGCTCAGATATTTACCTATGTGGTTGCTCCAATCTCATTTACTCTGTGTGATTGTTGCTGTATGATCGAGGCGCCTCAGATAAAGGTCCCAAAGGACCGGGGGTGGAATATCTCAGGTTTACTACCCAGGAAGGAGGTAACCGGCCTTGTGTTGGCAGAGAGCCAGGTGGTTCTCGGGGCATCCCTCCAGAGGCATTCCCATGTGGCATAGGAAGTTCCTTAGCCTGACCATTTGTTGGAAAATCCAAAGAAACAATACGAGCCTTGTACGGTTTTAGTTGTATAACCTGCTATGGAATGTGGTGGTATAGCTGCTATTGAACATAGTAGCTATAGTAGGCATAAGTGCGAAATGCCTATGCTGGCTAAGATTAATATTATACTTTAGAAATGTTTCCTACACTATGCACTAGTAATAATATCAAAAGAGTTTTTCTTTTGCGTAGTAAGCATGTTTGACTATCATAAGAAGAAATCTCCTCCAATTCTGCGTTTGCATTGTGTGTGTGGCGGGAGGTCTTATGGTAGTTTCATTTTCCAAAAGCATTGTGGATTTCAATGTTTAAAATTCTTTTGTTGTTTGTTTAAAGATAAACTGTTTTTGTTGCTCACACCAGTCCCACGACTGACCTGGAGTTTATTGTTCCCTTCCTAAACTCTGGGTGCCCATAATTTTCCACACGGGCAGTCTAGAGTTGGGTTTCTTTTTCAGATAGTCAGGTTTAGTGGATTATCTGGAGCTAGTTCAGTGTCTGGAGTTCACGCACTGAGTTTGCTTATCTTTGTGGTTCGAGCTGATGTTGGAGTTGTTGGATTCATTCTCTTTTGCAGATTATTTGGAGTTATCATTTATGTTTTCCGCTGTATCATTATTTGTCTCTGATATTGTTGTATCATATTGATATCATTGTTGTATATCATTCTGGATATTGTATTCATTGGATTTGTATATGATATCATCTATTTCTTTCTTCCGCTGTGTTGTTATACTTAATGGTGTTATAAGCTCCGGTGAATCAGATTCGGTGTTTGAATCTGCGGCATTTTGACTACAAGTGAAGTACGGGTGCCGATTTTCGAAGGCCGATTTCAGGATCGTCACATTCAGCATGGACAGTTATAAACATCTGTCCTTACAATTACTGACAAACATCAAACTAAAACTAACTAAGCACAGCGACTAATAGAATATGTCTATACGTAGATGAATATCTCCAGCTCTCCTCCAGAAACTCCAACCGTCTTCGACTAACCTGAAACTACTCGGATCTGACCCGAGTATTGAAAATACCCGGATCAGGCTAGATAAACCAGCGTGAGAAAAACTCAATAATAAATGACAGTGTCATATCAGCCTTTAAATAAAATCCTTTGAAAAAAGAGTATCTCATTAGACCATGCCCACACATAAACACGGACGGGTTTTATCTTATGATAACTAAAACACTTTTATATTAAAACATTTGATATTATTTTTAATGACATCTCTTTGAAAACCTTTGCAAATAAACTTATTAATCTTATCCGAAATGGTTACCCATATAGCATTTCGAGGCTATTCATTACGCTAATACAAACAAAACCTTAGGTTCTTATTGGAGAATGGATTTCCATACAAATCACCAGGTGAAGGATCTACCTTCCGAAATGGGTACACCTCTAGATGGATGTCCCGAGGAACAACACAAAGGAACCTCTACCAACATAAGACCGACCTACCTTTGTAACTAGATAGTACCGAATATGTCATCCCCCGGTCGTTACCGACCTTTAACCGAGCGCTCGTTTCCATACACCATATTAATTTACATCCCGAACGTCATAGCGGAAAGAATTATATCTAGAAGGGGATGATCATACCCTACTTGGGAATGACCCACTTAGCCTTGCTGCATCTAATCATGTTTCGGTCATTTCCGGTTTGATGAGGCTTAAGGCAACGATTACCATTTCACATAGCACATATCACATCTCTGAATGCCATATTTTCCATTTCCGTTGACTACTAATTGCCTTCCACAAAAATACAACTCTTGAGCTCGTACGTCTCAAGGAAGGGTATTAAGCTAAGAGAAGTTGCCTTCTCCGCCACCAAACAGATGTACGTTTGTAAAAACCAATGTTCGTAATCATTAGAAATGCAATGTCAGACAAACGTCCATACAAACTGTCCAGGAATAGGACAAATAGAAGGCACTCTTCTACTACCACTAGTAGTGAGTAGTCCTTGCAATCCGAAAAATTTCCATAACGAGGAGACCACTGCTATATATAACTCAGGAGCTACCCAGAGCAAGTCAAAAAGCAGTCCTCACGCTATAAAGATCCACGGTCTTCAATAATCATCATCTTCAACATGTCTTCACTTTCGAACGTATACATTGGTTCGAAGTGGTTTTCGGATAGGAATCACCCAAATCCGACCCTGGTTCCTTCGAAATCCAATTATCGATAAAAAAGTGAATATGAGTATACAGGATTTATTAAGTATCTTTTCACTTTAATTTTTTTTCGAATGATTCCGAAATCTCTTTCTTTCGACTTAGAATAATTCTAAGAAATTCATTCTTTTGCTTTGGATAATATTTTCAAATTTCCTTACTTGACTCTTGATCCAAATTCTTTAACTTTTAGGCGGGTCAAAAACAATGTTATTTAAGACATCGTTTACGATAAACCCTAAAATAAATCTTGGAAAACATTTTTGAGTAAATGAGATCATAGAAATCATTCATTTTGAAGATTGCTTAAATTTTGGATAATACCGATCTACTTTTATTTCGAAAACTTAATACAAACTTTTGATTTTAGAGCATCCGGGCTTTCCTTTCGATCTGTTCCACCCCTAGCCTAAGAAAAGAAAACATAGGCCAGGTAAGTTCAGGGCACTGGTTGCTCCATCCCTTACCTTAGTTAAACACCTTGTTTTATCTTCCCAGATCTCACAGGTGGGACAAATGTACTAGTCATTTCCGCATACTCAATTATCAACTTTATTTTGGAATTGATCATAAAGATTCCCAATTATCTTTTAAAACGCTTAACTTTCCTTTTAAAAACATTCTCAATTGATTCAGGGAAAAATCGTTACATTTAAACTTATTTTCAAAAAGTTATACCATTCGCAGCATAAAAGTGATGCGGAAAGTGCTATATAAGCTTATTTGTTTAAATCAACTTTTAAACATTCGATAATTCATATTTTCCAATCCAAATCTCTTTTAAATTATTTAAATAGATTTATCAAATATATTCCACATTTTTTCATAATTAAAAACGTTCATTTAAACAGATTTCCTGTTATGGTCACTTAACTACACTAGCGCGATTTTTCTTGAAAATTGATTTGGACTTAATTCAAAATCTACTCAACAAAATTTTGATTTTCTTTCTTCATTTAGAAGATATGGATATAATAGTCTGGAATTTTCTTATCTCGAAGAATTTCGAGCTATATTCCACTCTACACATTCATTTGAACTTTTCGACGCGAAATCGCGAATTACCGTTGCGCGACGCACCTAGTTTTAACTTATTTTTTAAAATTTGAAATAATTTATTCAAATTGAATTCTATCACTTATAAAATCATTATAAATAAATATTATCACTTTTTAAAGTATTTAAAATATATTTTCACTATTACCATATTATAATATTATTATATCCGCATTAGTTTAATATTAAATTTTGAAATTCCAATTTCAATTCTAACTTCAAATTAAACATATTTAAAACTTAGATTTTAAATCTAATTTCAATTTAAACTTCAATTCAATCTCAAACTAAACTTCAATTTTCAAAATCGATTTCAATTTCAATTTCACTATTCATTTCAATTTAACTATCCTTTTTAAATCCGATTCACTTCAAATTTCAAATTCTCTTTTATTTTTACTTTAATTTCACTTCTAATTGAAACGAGACTTATTTTTCCAAAATATCTCATATCACTAAAATATGGTCTTATTAACAAAGGATCACTTAATCAAAATGAACATAACCAATATCCATATTCCTCACTAACATAACATCCATTCAACAAATCACATAACATATGATTTCAAATCCAACATTCACTATTAAGACCATAACGGGACATATTATCACAATTCTATTACCTAACCAACTATCAAATCATCCATATTAACAACCAAATAAACATTCATATGTCATACGGATATAAATATGATTGTTTTAACACAACTAAAATATAAATTCAAAAGCGATGAGAATTTCTCACCTTCATATCCACTCCGTCAAACTTTTTCGTAGGCTACGTGCTTTTCGAACAAATGCGCTTTTTCCAAACGTCTCGAATTCTCGCCTTAATTTATTTTCCTTTCGAACCGCTTTTGTTTTCCTCTCTTTTCTTTTTTCTTTTCTTTTCTTCCTTTTCTTTTCGCTTTTTATTTATTTTGGCCATAGCCTTTTGGAAGGGAATGGAGTGTAGGGCCTTGGGTATGTGGCTTTAGGCTTGGGGTATGGCTTATAGGTGCTCGGGTAGGTTGGTTTTGAGGTGGGTAGGTGGGTTTTTGGCCTCAACCTTGGTGGTAAGGAGGGGTTACGGCCTTGTAAGGTGGAGGTGGTGTACAGTCGTGGTGGTGGATGGGTGGTGAGGCCGAAGGTAGAGGGGAAGGAAGGTGGTGTTTTGTGGAGTTTTGGAGGTGAAATTCTTTTGTATTTGTTTTATATATATTTTTTTAGAAAAATGGATTAGATGGTGAAGAGAATGGAGAGTTAGGAAGCCATGGAAATGGAAATGAAGAAGAAGGAGAAAGTGAAGAAGAAGGAAGGAATGAAATGTGAAAAAGTGGAAGGTGTGCATGTATATTTATAATAGAGTTTGGAATGGAAAATGACTAAAATACCCTCCACTACTTTTTTGACTTTTCATTTACTTTTTTATCCTTGATTTGACATTTTCTTAATGGAGAAGAAATGGGTTGATTTGAATTTTTACTTAAGAAATGATGTTTGCCTTATTTTCTTAAATTTTAAAATGTTAAAATAGCATTTGCTCCTTTTCCTTGTAAATTAGTAACATCTCATTAATGAGACAAGATGTAAAGTAATGGTGTTGTTTAGTATAGATTTAATTAAATTTAAATTTATCAAATAATAACTTTTACATCTTTCCTTATTTATGTAAACATTTTCAAAAGTAAACTCTTTTTGTCTTTAGTGCTAAATGTAGAATGTTTAAATAGTTTGTAAACTTGTATTTATATGTTAGAAAATGTATCAAGTTGCAACAACTTGTCGACAACTTGTTCCGGTTGAAAACGGTGTTGTCGACAAATTTTACAGTCAAAATTTGACGTTTTTGTTAAGCTATATATTAATGTAAACCAAACTTTAAAATGAACTTTTTACTTCTTTAAATAAATAAAAACATGTCTCTTTATATTTTAAAATCGTATTTAAATAATATCAAAATCTTTAATTTTTCAGTGTATGTAAAACTGACAAAATGCAACAAATTTTGGTTATTTTTGTAAAATGATTATTAACATATTTTTAAATATATTAATATACTTTTATTATCTTTATTAGATGTTTTAAATAAGATTTAACTTATCAAACAATTATTTAAATCCATTTATTCAAGCCTTTATTTATTTTTAACAAAACTTAACTTTTGTTTTAAAATCCAAATTTATACTTTTAATATTATTAACTATAAGAATAAATGATTTCTTTACCATTATATAACATCTTTATTTAAGATTTAAATCCCTTTTAAATTTAAAACGAACGAAATCTCTCATTTTTTAAGTAGCGAAATTACGGTTCGTTACAAAACTAAAGGTTAGTAGAATGAAATTTAGGATCTTGCTAGTGTATGTTGTGATGATACATTTACGTGATGTATTCGTTCATGAATTTCAATATGTTAAAGAACTTAGAATTTAAATTGTTCGAATGGCGACATCGAAGTCCCTTGTATAAGTAGTTTCCTTTCTTACTTTAAATTGCTGGAAAGTTTTATAAAAGCGTTAAACCTCACTTTTAGTTTTCAAACTCTATTCATAAGTTATAAAGATAGGTTTAAAAATTGAAGCTAGAGTTTTGAAAGCTATTTAGAGTATAAAACAAGATTTAAAATTTCAGGTCGTATAGCGATAGTCGCTATAAATGTAGTTCGTGAAAAACGAACTCTTATTGAATTTAAAACGTTTTAACTTAAGTATCTTTTTGAAAAGTGTTTTCAAACATATTTTAAATATTTAATTAATTAGTTAATTAATTAATTATTTAATGATTAATTAATTAAGTAAGGTAATTAGTACTTAATCATTAATTAAGTTAGGGTAATTAGTACTTAATTATTTTTAAGTAAGTTAATTATAATTTATTAATTAATAAAGAGTTAATTATTATTTAATTAATTATTTAGAGATTATTTATTATTTAATTAGAATCAATTAAATTATTTGTTTAAGAAGGGTTTAATGATTGATTAATTATTAATCAAGTTAAATTTAATTTAAAATTTAATTAAAAACTTAATTATGATTTAATTATTTTAAATTAAGGTTTAATTTATTTATTGAAGTTTTAATTAATAATAATTTAATTAATTAATTGAGATTAATTGATATTTAATTATTATTTAATTATTAATTAAAGATGAATTAGGGTTTAATTATTTATTTAAAATTTAATTATTGTTTAATTATTAATTAAAGGTTTAATTATTTTTAAATAAAAGTTTAAATGTTATTTAATTATTAAATAAAGTTTGAATGTTTTAAATCACTTTAATTCTTTTTAAAGATAGATTTTGTTTTTAAAAAAAAATTCCTTTAAAGAATAGTTTTATCCAAGGGATCTTTTTTGTCGATCACTTTTAAGTAACTTCATTGAATATGAAACCCAATGGCACTTGTTTAGCAGAATAAATCATCATTCTGCTAATTAAGTTATATTTGACATCTGTTAGCAGAACCAAACCCCATTCTGCTATTATATTAACTTGGACATGTGTTTAGCGGAACAAATCCCCGTCTGCTATTATAGTAACTTGGACATCTTACCTATATGTTGATTTGTAACGACCTAGAATTTCAGTCATTCGAGTTTGAAATATTTAATTGATTTTAAATATTGAAAAGTTAATTTTATAAGTTAAATAACTTGAAATTCAAATATAGCGATTTATTTGATAATTAAATGTTAAATTTAATATCAAAAATTGTTTAAATAATTGAATCTTGAATTTAATATGAATAAAAATGATTTTGAAAGTTGTTTTAAATTCTATTTAAATAAGAATGAAGATAGTAAAATTAGATTTAAAAGTGATTAATTTAGTTTTTATAATAATTCGTTTTAACTAACATATAAAAATATCCTTTCAGGGCATTGTCTTGGATTTTGACAAAACCAGTTTCATTGGATCCGCAATAGTGAGTTATTGTATGCCATCGAATTTCATGGCGATCGAACGTATCACTTGGTCGTGCGAGTTTGAAATGCATAGGAATTATTTAAAGGAACTTAATTTAATATTACTCGATTTGAAAACTTAACTTCTGTATATGATGGAATTGGCTTCCGATATATATATTTCATTGTGTCTGAAACAGGGGTATAACATATAGAACGTCTGGCGACACGCTTCGTTTGGATTTTGAAATATTTAGGAATGAATAATTCTTTGAAAGTTTGCTATAAAAGGGGTCCTTCATTTGCAAAACCTTAACCCTAAAGTCAATAGCCACCATTAAAACAATAGCTCCATCCAACGACCATAATTTCTCCTACTCATCCAAGCAAAATTAGCCGAAACCTTCTAAATGAAAGTTGTCGAGCTCCTCACCAACAACAAATCCGTATAATCTGATCGTCGAATCGACGCTCGACGTGGTGGAAAAGTTGCCACGTTCATTGCAGTTTTGGGCTCAGTTTTTGGGCGAAGTCGTGCTAACAGCAAGGAGAAAAAGCGGTGAGGCGAGGCGAGGCACGGCGGCACGGCATAGGCGTGCGTGCGAGTGGGTGAACGGAGGCAGCTTGTAGGATCGCGATTGAGCAAAAAAAGAAGGAAAAGGGAATCTCGAGCCTAGAATCGCATACGATAGGGAGAAGGAGGGAAGGTGAATTAAGGATTTAAAATTTAAATTAATTTAAGTCAATTATATTTAATTTATTCATATGTTTGTTAATCCATAACTTTTTCATACGAGGTCGGTTTTGAGTGCGACAAGTTGCGTTGCGATCATATCAGTGAGTACTATGCTATGAAATTGGATTGGATGGATTTGGAGCTAGTAGGAATTTGGGTTAAAATTTAACGCCTGTTTAATCCTAATTCGAACCGGAGCACTTTGGCGACTGCTGGAATCAAAGTGGGTTAATCTCACCTTTTGGGTTAACCAAAAATATTTTTAGTCGACAAAATTATTGATTAAATGTGCGGACATTTATTATTGATTTTTATTGACCATTTGGATGATTTAGTATTTTATTTATTGGTTTGGATTTATTCCCTCCCCTGGAGCAGATGAGACCCTATTACGTTTCCATGTAAGAGCGGATGACCCTTTGTATACAAATCCCGCCTCAAAGCGATTGATTTATAATTTTATGACTTTATATTGTATGTGATGCAGGGGGACAAGTTGGAGGGATCCATTGGTATTCCTCACATTATTGATTTTATTTTCATATAATTTGATATATGAGATGTTGAATGCTATATTTGATGATGGATATGATTTTGCTTATTTAGTACTTTAGTAGCACCGGGCCTTATTTTCGGTATTTTAGAATACTATAAAGATAGTGATTTGATTTAAAAGAAGATTTAAAAATGATTATTGAAATTATATGTGTTTAATAATTATCCTTGAATTATTTAAATAACGAATGTATTTAAAGTAAATAAAAAGTATGTTTTTTAGAGATTATAAATTTATAGTTTTATGAAATATTTTAAATAGAGATTTTTTGAACTATACAAAGATTTTTAAATAAGTCCGTCTTTCAAAATAAAGGGATATGGTTTTAAAAAGAAATTGAAAATATTTTGATATAAATATTTATTAACGGTTTTATATAAAAGTAATATATTAAAATTATTTACAAATGTGAAATTTATAAATGTGATAATTTATAAAAGTGGTATTTTACAAATGAAGTAAAGATTTGCAAAATCGTGTTTTGTTAATAAAACTATGGACTTATAAACGATGTTCATAAATTAAAGGAAACTATAATTATTTAATAGGTTAGAGAAATAAATCAAACGGTGAATTTATTGAAGATGTGGAATGATGCTTTAGAAAATAGTTGATTCTATTTTGAAAATTTAAGGTGAGGACAAATTTGAGAATGTTAAACGAAATTTTATAAATAGAAAGGAATTTATAAAAGAAATTTATCCATATGGGGGTAACGTTAAAAACGGATGGTGATTGAATATTTTTTAAATAGGATTTATGAATAAGTGAGATTTATAAAGGAAATAGAGTTATAAATGGAGTTTATAAATAAAGAGATTTTTTTGAAAGGAATTTTTATAAAAGAGAAGGAGATTTATAAATATAGTTTATAAATATGAAAATGATCATGTTGGAAATTAAGTACGGATTTTATCAAGGAAATATTATTATTATTATTTTTGAGAAAAATGTGTGATCCTCTACAGGAGAGGAGAGCACACATGCACACATATATAACAACAATAGTAAAAGAGCTGCCAACAAGCCTGGCAGGTAGCTAAACACACCCCCGTACAAAAGATAAATCAAACCCACCCAAACTCCTAAAAAAGAAAAAACTAAAAACAAATCCTAAAGAGACAACACCGTCCAGAATCCATGGCCTAAAGCGACACCAAAGAGAAGTAGCTGACTGAAAATAACTTCCAGAACCGCAACCTCAACAACCAAGCTGAAAAATCTCAATATACTACATCTACACAAACCACTAACTAACTCCAAAACCACAAAAAACAGAATAAATCCTTCAATCGAATTACTTAAAAGCTTTACGATTTAAACGAGGACTTCTCCTAATAATACCAGCTGGAAAGCTCTTACTGGTTCTTTTCCTTACTTTGGCTACATAAAATAATTCTCTAGCATGGGCAGAAGAACGAGGAAATTTTCCTATAGACGCAAGACAGCAATACATAACGAATCTGAAACCTCCAGTCCAATAATAGACAGCTCTATCAGCACCAACATTATTGGAACAAGAATGCTCTGTATGCCTCTCTAAACCAACAAATTCACTAGAACTAGAATCAACCAAATCATTAACAGAAGAAACAACATCACCATGCTTTAAATCTCCTAATGCGATGCACTGTGACACATCAGAACGTTCATGCTGACAATTGCTCACAACATTGTTATTAGCCCGTTTCAAAAGTGCCATGTTAGTATCACACTGTGTAGCAGCACACTTGATGGCATCCTCAACATTTTTAATATCGCCAAAAATTGTTTATTTATATCAATATTGTTTTAAAGGGGTTTATCAATATTTTAGTATTTTGAAAAGTAATTTTTTTAAATTATTAATATGGTTTGAAATTAATTAAATTATTTATCAATAAAGTTTTGGAAATTAATTATTAATAAAAATGTTGAAGATGAATCATTATTGTTTTATTTAGGATGATTTGGAATTTATTAATTATTATTTTAGAATATTTTAAAGTTAATATTTAATTATTTATAATGTTACTATTATATAGTAGTGTTTTTAAGTAAATGATTTGAATTTATTTATAAATGTTATCGAGATTTATAAAAAGAGTTTCATAAATAGATGTGGATTATAAGAGGAATCTTATAACATGTTTTGGAAAACGTAAAGGAAGACTGGTTAAAAGATAAAAGAGTTTTATAAATGGTTTTAGATATTTATATAAGAATTTTAGAAATGAGTTTATATATTTATAAAAGGAGTTTTATAAATGGTTTTGTGGATTTATAATGGAGTTATAAATGATTTTAGAATTGAATAAAAAGGGAATCTTCCCCAGTGTTTGGTGAATATACTTATACCATTGAGATAAGCATATGGATATTTTTTCCAAGTATTAAGAAATAGGGATTTGTGGGTGTGTGTGTGTATATATGTATATGTATATGTATATGTATATGTATATGTATATGTATATGTATATGTATATGTATATGTATATGTATATGTATATGTGTATACATATATATCTTTCTAAAAAGAATTATGATTCAAGTATTCACAAAGTGGATGTAAATTAATGAAAGATTAATTAAAAGAGGTTAGTGATTGCTTGTATGCTTAACCACTTTTGGTTTTTCCCTATGTTATTAAATCCTTGATTAAATGTTTGTTATTTGATAGTTAAATAACCGACTATCAAATTTGAATCCAAAAACATAACTTTGGAAATATCCAGGAGAAACATGTGAGTTATATGGCATAGTAATCTCTGATGATGTTGTACTGTGCGTATAAATCTTGTTTCATTCTCCTAGGACAAATGATAAGGAAATCTATCCACTAACGGTTAGGAGGTTATCTCTGGTCTTATATTTGACTATTTATTTCTTAAAGAACCAGGGTTGAGTTTATCGGAAACTATCGAATTTTGTTTTGAAGAGACCGGGATCGGATATGTTATCCGAAAACCACTTTGTTCCAACCTAAGCGTTTCGAAGTGAAGACACCTTGAAGATGATGGAATTGAAGATGGAGCTCTCAAGTGTTTCGTTCAGTCCTAGAACGAACTTGTATGGATGAATGCAGGTATTGCATTGTTGCCTGGAGGGCAGTGTTAGCATTCCAAGTGGGAAGTGCTATATAAAAAGTAAAACGTAGCGTCAAGCCTCATCAACTGGGAATGACTAAAACGTAGGAGATGTAGCAGGGCTAAGTGGGTCGCTCCCAAGTAGGGTATGATCATCCCTATCAAGAGTTGATATTATCTCTCATTTGTATACTTCGGGGCCCATTAACGAAGGGGTGATCATATTCAGTACTACTAGTCAAGTGGTATACCGGTTTTGTGTTGGCATGTGATCCAGGTGAGGTCCTCGGTGTTATTTTATCTAGAGATACACCGTGACGGGCGGTACCCCAGTAGCCCAGTCATTGTATGAAATCTAGTCTCCAATAAGCGCCGTACGGACTTACTTGTGCCTAACTATGTTGAAATGGGAGATGCAAGCATTTCAGCTATATTCGCAATTTACTTTAACCCCTAGACATTATTATAATATAAATGGATTGTCTATAGAAAATATTTTGGTTATCGTAAGGTAAAAACCCAACCGTGTTTATGTGCGATGTTGTCTTACAAGATACTTTTGGTTTCAAAGGTTTTTATAACTTAAAATTCCAGTTCGGTGTGTATACTCACGCTGGTTCACCAGACTGACTCGGGTGTTATTTATTATAATGTTCGGGTCAGATCGAGCATATTTACAGATTATTTTGGATGCATTGGAGCTCAGGAGACAAGTTGCAGGTCTTCAAGTCGTATTCACGTATACGGTTATTTTCCGCTGCTTTGTTGTTGAAATCATCAGCAATTGTGGGGATAAGCTGTTATAACTATCTAGGCTAATAATTGTGATTTTTTATCGTACTGTAATCTATTTTGTAAAGATCATTTATAGTATATTATATATTGTTCTGCTGCGATTGTGAGATTGTGAAATCCTTAACAATCGGTTCTTCCAGCATTCGATTGCTGGCACACAATACAGTGGACGTATTAGTGTTGATTTTCGAGGGTCGAAAATCCCGAGTTGTTACACTTGGTACCGAGCTGAAGGTTAAGCGAGAACCTTGGCTTTGGTGGGGAAACTCATTAAGAGATAAGGTAACGGAATGCCTTATTATGAGTTTTGAGTGTATTATATATATGAGAGCATATTTGTTAGTGATATAAAAATATTTTATATTGTGTTAATTTATCTATTGAGTGGCATATGATTTCTGGTTGGTATGTGGGACGCCACGATATCGACAGGGGTTTCTAAACACTTAAACAAGTCAAACCAACATAGTATTGTTTTAAGAATTGGTAAATGAAATAATTTTACTTAAATTATATTCTATACATAAAAGAATAATTTTTCAAAAATTATTATAGCTATATATAGTGTGTTTTTTGTTAGTGAATGATAATATTTGATTATTATCATTTGTTATTGTTGTTCTAATAAAAGCTCTGATTATTATAATCTAAACTAAGATAAAAAAAATTAATAAACGATTTTATATAACCAAAGTGAAAGCATATATATGGAAAATTTATATATACGATTTTTAAATAAAAATGGATTTAAAACAAGAAATTTGAGAATTTAAATTCCATTGATTTGAAAATTGTTTTCGAAGGTTTTGGAAAGATAATAATAGTATTATTTTGAAGATATTTTGGTTAGAAATATTTTACAACGGGATTTAAAAGAAATAGAAAGCACTGAACTCACTTTAGTCGCTGGGAAATAATTTGGGTGATGGCGGCCGCATCATTAGTGTTCATTTTTGAGTTTTTAAGTGACAGATTGCTTCCATAAAAGTTGTTTTGGCAAACAAGATTGCTTTGGATTTCAAAAAAAAGTAGGATTTGAAATACGAATGAAATGTGTGTATTATGATTTCAAAATGATTCGAAATAAGAGCCGGTGTTTAAATTCTGAAAATTTTTAGCTAAATATTTTGTGAAATTATGCGAAAGTAAGTTTTTAAACTTATAATTTGAAATGGTATAGATAAGAAAGAGAATTTAAAATTGAGATATGAAATTAAAATTTAACTTAAGTAAAGTTAAATAAATTGAGTAAAGAAATGGATAAAGTGAATGAAGTTTAACTTAAGAAGGTTAAATGAAATTGAATTGGATTTGAAATGAATTGGATGAATTAATAAAGTAAATTATTGAGATGACCTAATGGAACAAATTAGTAAAATGAAATATGAACTTGAGTTGTGGAATAAATTACAACTTAAGTGTAGAATGGATATGAAATTGAGAAATGAATTGAATATGTTTGGAGTGTTTGACAGAATTGAAAATGAACTTAAGTAGTATGGTAATAATAAACATTAACGGTGTAGTATAAAATATTTGTAATAAATTCAAGTAATTGTTGTATGAAATGGTTCATAAATGAATTTAATATGCAATGAAATGTTGTTAAACATAAATTGAATTTAAGGTGAATGTAAATAAAGTGAATGTAAATGAAATTGAAGGTAAACCAATTGAATGGGAATAAATTGAGTGCAAATGAATTGAATGAAAATCAATTGAGTGGAAATCAAATTGAATGGTAATAAGAGATGAAAGTGTATAAATATAATGTTGACATTCAGAAATGCAAATTGATATGAAGGTAAATAAAATTGGACGGATAGTATTTGTGTAAGGGTTTCTCTTGTTACATTTGCATAAGTTGCATATAGTTCTTGTATACTCTATGTTATATATTGATATTACTTTTCCTATACTTGTTCTCATTGGTTATTGAGTGATCAATATGTGCATGTGGCATATGCTTCACATTTGTAGCTCGCTTTTGTATTATATTGGTTGTATATACTTGCTAATACTAAAAAAGGTACATATCTCAGATTACATATCGTACTTTTATATTTTTCCCGACAGGATGCCTCATCCTTGAAGATGAGATGTATATTTGTGATTATCTATATATTGTAAATTTTTCCGATCAAACCGCGCAAACGAAACGCTGGCGAAATTTTCAGTAAATTTAAGGCGTTGAAATTTTTTGAGAATTTTGGAAAAAAAATTTGATAATTAAAAGATTTTGATTTTGAATAATAACTTTGAATAAATGATTAGAAGGAAATTAGTTGGTATAAGTGGGTGAATTTATAAGAATTTGGTAATCTATTTTCAGCTAATTGGTTTTGAAAAGTAAATGGACTTGGGGCATTTTTCTTAACTTGGAAATTTCGAGGACGAAATTTTATTAAGGAGGGGATAATATAGCAACCCATAATTTCAATCATTCGAGTTTGGAATATTTAATTGATTTTAAATATTGAAAAGTTAATTTTATAAGTTAAATAACTTGGAATTCAAATATAGCGATTTATTTGATAATTAAATAATCGAATATCGAATTTGAACCCAAAAACATAACTTCGGAAATATATAGGAGAAACACGTGAGTTATATGGCACAGTCATCTCCAATGATCTACGGTGTGTATAAATTTCATTTCATTCTCATAGGACAAACGGTAAGGAAATCCGTCCACTAACGGTTAGAAGGTGATCTCCGCTCTTATCTTTGACTATTTAATTCCTAAAAAACCAGGGTTGAGTTTACCGAAAACTATCGAATGTTTTTTCGAAGAGACCGAGATCAGATATGTTATCCTAAAACCATTTCGATCCAACCTAAACATTTCAAAGTGAAGACATCTTAAAGATGATGGAATTAAAGATAGAGCTCTCGAGTGTTTCGTTCAGTCCTAGAATGAACTTGTATGGATGAATGCTGGTATTGCATAGTTGCATGGAGGGCAGTGTTAGTATTCCAGTGGGAAGTGCTATATAAAAGGTAAAACATAGCCTCATGCCTCATTAACCGGGAATGACTAAAACAGGGGAGATGTGGTAGGGCTAAGTGGGTCGCACCCAAGTAGGGTATGATCATCCCTATCTAGAGTCGAAATTATCTCTCATTTGTATACTTCGGGGCCTACTAATGGAGGGGTGATCATATTCGGTACTACTAGTCAAGTGGTAGGCCAGTTTTGTATTGGCAGTTGATCCAAGCGAGGTCCTCGGTGTTATTTTATCTAGAGATGCACCGTGACGGGTGGTACTCCAATAGCCCAGTCATTGTATGGAATTCATTCTCCAATAAGCGCCGTACGGACTTAGTTGTGCCCAACTATGTTGAAATGTGAGATGCAAGCATTTCAACCATAGTCATAATTTACTTTAAACACTAGACATTATAATATAAATGGATTGTCTATAGAAAATGTTTTGGTTATCGTAAGGTAATAACTCATCAATGTTTATGTGCGGCATGGTCTTATGAGATACTTTTGGTTTCAAAGGTTTTTATAACTTAAAAATCTAGTTGAGTGTGTTTTCTCACACTTGTTTACCAGACTGACTCGGGTGTTATTTATTATAATGCTCAGGTCAGACCGAGCATATTTACAGATTATTTTGGATGCATTGGAGCTCAGGAGACAAGTTGGAGGTCTTCAAGTCATATTCACGTATACGGTTATTTTTCGCTGCTTTGTTGTTGAAATCATCAGCAATTGTGGGGACATGTTGTTATAACTGTCCAGGCTGACAATTGTGATTTGTTGTTGTACTCTAATGGATGTATGTATATAACTGTTTCTATTTTGTAAAGATCATTGATATTATATTATATATTTTCCCCTGCGATTGTGAGATTCTGTGTTGTTTTAGCTTCTCTCTTCTTTCTTCTTGTCTTCTTCCTTCTTCTTATCCCCTAACAATTGGATCTTTTGGCATTCGATTTCTTGGCATGCAATACAATAGACGTATTAGTGTCGATTTTCGAGGGTCGAAAATCTACCCTCAAAAATCTCGAGTTGTTACATGATTTGTTTGTTGTTGGCTGATTTCCTTTACATGCCTTTTGTTTTGTAAATGCCCATGTTATAACTTGATAAGTTAAACTTAATTAAATAAACCATTGTGGTCACTAAGCCTCTATCTGATTTTGTGATGTCAAGTTTTTCATTTTATCCTTTTTGAAAAAGGTTAAAGTTATTATCATTTTTAAATACAATATTTAAAGGATAATTAGGCAAAGATTTTATTAAAAGTGTTTTTGAAGTTAATTGAATACATTTGAAAATCATTGTTTTGTTTATATGGTTTAAAAATAATTAAATGAAGAATGTTTAAATAATAACTTGTTTATTTAAAAGTGCATTAAATAATTGATTTGTTTATCAAAGGAACCTTATTGATTAATATTTATAAAAGAGTTTTATAAATGATTTTGAATATTTATAAGAAGTTTTATAAATGGTTTTGAATATTTATAAAAAAAAGTTTTATAAATGATTTTGAGATTTATAAAGAGTTATATAAATGGTTTGATATTTACAAAGGAGTTTTGTAAATTAACTTCAAGTTTTGTAAAGATTTTTATAAATGAGTTTGGAATTTAAGTAAAGGAGATTTCATAAATGGAAGAGATGTATTAAAAAGGCTTATAGAAGTAAATTATAAAAGAATTTGAGATTTGGATTTCCTTTAACTGACCTTCTTAATTATGGTGGTATGGACATTTGTTCCACACTTAACATCGAAGGAATATTGTTTAAGACTTTAAGGATATTTTTATCTCCGATTTAAATAACCTTTGTTTTGATCCCTTTAATATGATTTTGAAATTAGAGATATTTCACAAATGTTTTGTGAATATACTTATGTCAGTGAGATAAGTATATGAATGTTTGATAAAATGTTTTGAAAGGAGATTTAATAAACAAAAGATTTATTTTGAGGCTTAGTGGTTTTTGTGGGTAATTAAATCTCTGAATTGTTTTTGTTTGATTATTTGATAGTTAAATAATCGACTATCAAATCTTGGCCAGTTTTAACTTAGGAAGTATGACTATATATGCGAGTTCCCCGGCGAGGACTCGAATACTTATTGTATAATTCCAAAAGAACGGGGAAGGAGTCAACCGGAAATTTTCGTTGTTGGTTTGGAGAGACCGGGATCGGATATGTTTTCCGAAAACTACTCCAAATCAACATATGCATTCGAGTGGAAGACATCTTGAAGATGATTGAAGACGATGCTCCTTGAAGATCCTTTGGTTTCGTTCATACCTAGAATGAACCTGTATGGATGAATGCTAGCATTGCATTTCTGCCTGTAGAGCAGTGTTAGCATTCCAAGATGGATTGCTAAATGTTAAGAGTGTAGCCTTTCAAGCCTCACACCCCGGTAATGGTTAAAACAGGGTAGATGCAGCAGGGCCATGTGGGTCGCACCCATTCAGGTATGATCATCCCAAGATCTAATATCGATATCTCTATGTATGCTTCGGGCCCATTTTGGGTTATTGATCGCAACCAAGGGGTGATCATATTTGTTACTACCCAGTTCAGGGATAGGCTAGTCCTGTGTTGGCAGGGGTCGAAAGGTTTTCGATCCCACCGTACATTTTATCTAGAGGTGTATATTTTTTCGAACGGTAGTCCCTTACCTTGCCATTTGTTGGAAATCCATTCTCCAATACGAGCCTACAATTTTTGATTTTATATATATTATTAATGTTATGTACATACATCATAGCTACTTGATTATTGATATTTTAAATCAAAGACATTATTATAATATCACTGGATCTCATAAGAAATTTTTTTGGTTATCATAAGGTAAAAACCTATCTGTGTTTATGTGCAGTGTGGTCTTACGAGATACCTTTGATTTTAAAGGGTTTTATAAGTTATAATAAAGTTTCTTGTGATTTAAGTTTCTCACGCTGGCTTTACAGACTGACCCGGGCGTTGTTTTCCTATAATGCTCGGGTCAGCCCGAGCATATTTTCCAGATTTAGCTGGTTTCTGTAGAGCTTTCAAAAGACGAGTTGGATTCTCCAAGACGTATTCACATATATTATATTATTCCATTGTTTTGGTTACATTGTTTTCTATTTGTATTTATCAGCAATTGTAAGGACAGGTTGTTATAACTGTCCAGGCTAATAATAGAATAGTGTACTCTAGTGTTGTATAAATAAAAATGATTTCTTCTTGTAAAGACCTTGTCTATATTATATGTTACTCGTCATGTCTGTGAGATTTTGTTCTGTCTTTTCTTTCTTTCACCCCAAATGACCTGCCTTTCGGGCACTTAAATGATCGGCACACGAATACCGTGAATGTATTTAGTGTCGTCTTTAGGTGTAAGAAAGGCAGATCATTGCATTTAGTATCAAAGCGTAAGGTTAAGAGAGATCCTTGGCCCTGGTGGGTAAACTCATTTAAGATCGGGTAAGTGAGACCCTCGAATGAGTATGAGTGTATTATATATAAGATCATGTATTTATCAGTGATTACAAAAAAAATTATATTTTGTTGTTTGATCTATTGAGTGGCTTAAGAATTCTAGTTGATGCATTTGGCCAAAGTTACCAATAGGGATTCCCTAAATACTTGAACAAGTCCAATCGACACAATATTGTTTAAAATTGGTAAATGAACTAATTTTACCTAGGGCTATAATTTATATATATAAAGGAAAAATTTTCAAATATTTATATAGATATCTTTGATATGATTGTTGTTAGAAGTTGATATTATTTAATTATTATCATATAGGATTTGATTAGTCATGATCGTCCACTTTTGAGCATTGACTATTTTCTAATCTATTAGTAGTTTTTCCTTTTAAGTATAGGTTAAGTAGATAGAGTTTGTGGGAACATTGAATCGAAACCCTTGTGAATTAAATTTCATGGTTTGTCTATAAGGCGTTCGATGATAGTGTTGGATTAAACTAGATTTTAATAAAAGGTGTTCATTAAAGGAAATACTTCAGATGATTTTATTATAGTTGATTTTATAAATCAGGATTATAAAATATATTTTGAAAATAAGATGGATTTTCAAAGGATTAAATCCCGGTGGCTTTGATAAAGTTTTAAAATGATTCTTGGAAAAGTAGTAATAATTTTACCTAAAAATACTTTAAGGTATAAATATATTGAAATGAAATTTGTGAGTAAGATTTTTCTTTGGATAGTTCGGGGAATGAGTCTCGATCTATTTTGTGATGATCAGAATAATCTTCTAAGTGACAATCAGATGTTTGCTTAGGCAGATGTGATAGTGCACTTAGTAAATTATTCTCTTTGTCATTGTACGATCGAAACGAGTTCAAAATGGAATGAATCCAAAGCAAGTGAATGATAAATATTTTATAAAAATTTATGTAGTTGGAAATATATATAGGATTGTTTCAAAAGTGGATTTGAAAAGAAGAAATATTTTTATATCTAACTAGTTCGAGTGACTCGAAAGTGACTAAAAATGGGCAAAAGTTGTGTTCGGATTGTAAACACTTCTTTTGAGTATTACCCTTCTTTGTAAAGGGATATATGATACTATTTGGTAGTTACCAATTCCTTGATATCATTTTGGAGTTACTCGGGCTAAATGTATTTTTTTATGGATCAAATATATAGTATCATTTCAAAAAGATTTGTTTGAAATAATACCCAAGTATTTGGCTCTTAAGTTTTAAAAATACAAAGGTATCTTGATTTAAAATGGGTTAATTAATGAAGTTTTAATTGGGTTAAATTTAATAATGAGGTTTAATAAACTTTGTTTGTTTAAACCATGTCTTTTGATTTTAACATCTAGGAAGTTAAAAATTATTTGATGTTATTGGATCGGCTAATAAACATCTTTACCTTAGAGGTATCTAAGAAAAAGTAGACTTTAGGACGGAATTTGGATACCAGATTCCTATTCTTCTTAGCTACTTATCAGACCGAACAGATAAAGAAGTTATATTGGTCGACTCAGTTTTAAGACCCAGATTATTTTGGGCCTATATCTGAATAGTTAAAAGTAAGAAAAACTAAAAATCGGATGTTTGTATATACTCTTAGGATGTATAAGTGTATTATACAAGTAATAAATTAAAATGATTTGATGAAAAGGTTTCATAAATAAGTTGTGTCATTTTAAAACATTGGACCTAAGTTGGAATTATTCTGAAATATCTTCATAAATATTTTGGGGAGGGTAGAAAGTAGTTGGGTAATAAAAATCTTTAGATCAGTATGTAAGTTGTGTGTAGATCATTTTTCTTTTTCACATAATTCTTGATCCAAAATTCGAGTACATGACTTGAGGTGTCTCACACCATTCCGAATAAGGATTTATCGCTTAATTTTTGATGGCGTACACTTAATGAGGGTTCCTAATGTGGAACCAAAAGTTTTCTATCATAGTTTATGGCTATGTAAGGAGAACAAAGGTTTTTAATTGAGAAGCCTGATCAGAGTTCGCACTAGGAAGTCGGGCGAGTGATGTTAGTTCAGAAGTAAGGTATGTATTCAAGTGAGTGATAAAATCAGAGTTTGCACAAGAATGATCGATGTACATCATACATGCTGATGAGTAGTGTTAAGTGCTTCTGGGTTAGGGCAGTGGTAAAATTTTGAGGTCGAAATTCTTTTAAGGGAAGGAGATTAACAAACCAGAATTGCACCACATTAATTTGAGAATAATTAATTAATTTTAAATATTTATACAATAGATTTTATAATCAAAATAAAACTCTTTTAAACAATTAATAATGATGATGAAATAGATTTTCAAATTTCTCTACAAAAATAATTAGTTCGAATAAAAATCGAAAATGTGATCGGAATTTGTTTTCCGAATTTTCGACTTTTCATTTGCTAAAAGTTGTCAAAAACATTGTGAACTCTTTAGTGTAACTATACACATTTATAAAAAAAGTTAGGATATATATGTATATGTATTAGTGTGTGTGTGTGTATACACATATGTATTTATATTTAGGTTTATAAGGTTTAAAATATAATTTAATAAAAGAAAATGTCACATCATAAGCCAACATAAGTACATTTAAGTACTAAAACATGTTTACACATGTTGTCCAAGGTATACATAAAGGGTACAAGGGGGTGGGTATGAGGAACAAGGGTGGAGGCAAGCATGGTGAGGTGGCACAAGGAGGTGGAGGGTAAAGTACAAGGGGTAAATTGGTAATTTAATTTATACACTTAATATATATACAAATTTCCTAATTCTTATCATCATTTTCTTATTTCATCCCTACTTTATAAAACTCCTCCAAGCTTTAATGAGTTCTCTAATGGCTACTAAAGAATTTTCAAAGTTTTAAAAGCCTTAGATTTATCACTTTTAAATAGCCCTTTTATTTCTTCAATTTTGCCTCCTATTCCTTCTACAATATCTTTCTCATATCTTAACTAAATGGAGGTTTTCCTTTTTTCAAACCATTATAAATTCCAATGGCTACAACTTTCATCTATACCACTTCTTGAAATTTTGAGTTTAGCCATGTAAACATCTCATTTCTTTCAGACTTTTTTTTGGACCCAGATTTTCAAGTCCGAAAATACATCTTCTTCTTTTGACCATATCTCCCTCAAAATGGATTCAAATTGAATGATTCTTTTTTTTAAATTGTAGAGAAAATAATTTCAACGAACTTTTCCTTTGGAAACTTTTCAAAATTCTATGAGTACTTGTCCAAAAATCGGTTGAAATATGACCCATTTTCGGGTTATTTTGGATAGCTTAAGGTGAGAAAAGTTTTACTTTTCTTACTAAAGTTTTAGCTTTAGATGTTGAAAATAGCCATTGTTTATTTGTTTAAATATGATGCTTACTTTGTGGATGATATATCATAGCTTGATTTGTTGGAATTTATGGTTGAGTTATATGTATGCATGTACTGTTTGTGTATGTGGTATGAAATGTTGATTTGTAAGCTTGAAAATGAAACTAAAGGTTAGTAGAATCAAATTTAGGATCTTGCTACTGTATGTTGTGATAAAAAATTTATGTGATATATTCATGCTTGAATTCCTATACATTAAAGAACTTAGCATTTAAATTGTTCAGATGGCGACATTGAAATCCCTTGTATAAGTGATTTCTTTTCTTACTTTAAATTGTTAGGAAGTTTTACAAAAGTTTTAAACCTCACTTTTAGTTTTCAAACTTTATTCATAAATTATAAAGGTAAGTTTAAAAATTAAAGATAGAGTTTTGAAAGCTATTTAGAGTATAAAACAAGATTTAAAATTTAAGATTGTATAGCGATAGTCACTATAAATGTAGTTCGTGAAAAATGAACTCTTTTTGAATTTAAATTGTTTTAAATTAAGTATCTTTTTGAAAGGTGTTTTCAAACATATTTTAAATATTTAAAAGCAATTATTAATTAATTATTACTTATTTATTTAATGATAAATTAATTAATTAATTAAGGTAATTAGTAATCAATAGTTAATTAAGTTAGGGTAATTAGTACTTAATTACTTTTAAGTAAGTTAATTATAATTTTTTAATTAATAAAGAGTTAATTATTATTTAATTAATTATTTAGAGATTAATTATTATTTAATTAGGATTAATTCAATTATTTGTTTAAGAAGGGTTTAATGATTAATTAGTTATTAATCAAGTTAAATTTAATTTAAGATTTAATTAAAAACTTAATTATGATTTAATTATTTTAAATTAAGGTTTTATTTATTTCTTAAATTTTTAATGAAGGATTATTTAATTAATAAATTGAGATTAATTGATATTTAATTATTATTTTAAATTTTAAATTATTATTTAATAATTAATTAAAGAATTAGGGTTTAATTATTTATTTAAAAGTTAATTATTGTTTAATTATTAATTAAAGGTTTAATTATTTTAAATAAAAGTTTAAATGTTATTTAATTATTAAATAAAGTTTGAAAGTTTTAAATCACTTTTAAATTTTTTTAAGATGGGTTTTGTTTTTAAAATAAATTTTCCTTCAAAGAATATTTTTATCCAAGGGACCTTTTTTGTCGATCACTTTTAAGTAACTTCATTGAATATGAAATCCAATGGCATTTGTTTAGCAAAATAAATCGCCATCCTGCTAATTAAGTTATATTTGACATTTTTTCAAACACCATTCTGGTATTATATTAACTTGGACGCGTGTTTAGCAGAAAAATCCTCTTTTGCTATTATAGTAACTTAGACATCTTGCCTATATGTTGATTTGTTTTTTAGACATCTTACCTATATGTTGATTTGTTTGTTGGACATCTTACCTATATGTTGATTTGTTTGTTGTTGGCTGATTCCCTTTACGTACCAGTTTGTTTTGTAAATATCCATGTTATAACTTGATAAGATAAACTCAATTAAATGAACTATTGTGGTCACTAAGCCTCTATCTGATTTTGTGAAGTCAAGTATTTCATTTTATCCTTTTTGAAAAGGATTAAAGTTATTATCATTTTTAAATATGATATTTAAAGGATAATTAGGCAATTATTTTATTAAAGGTGTTTTTGAAGTTAATTGAATACTTTTTAAAATCATTGTTTAAAATCATTGTTTTGTTTATATGGTTTAAAAATAATTAAACGAAGAATGTTTAAATAACAACTTGTTTATTTAAAAATGCATTAAACAATTGATTTGTTTACCAAAGGAACCTTATTAATTAATATCTATAAAAGAGTTTTATAAATGATTTTGAATATTTATAAAAGAAGTTTTATAAATGGTTTTGGATATTTATAAAAGAAGTTTTATAAATGATTTTAGAGATTTATAAAGAGTTACATAAATGGTTTTGATATTTATAAAGGAGTTTTGTAAATTAACTTGGAGTTTTATAAAGAGCTTTATAAATGGGTTTGGAATTTAAGTACAGGAGATTTCATAAGTGGAAGAGATTTATTAAAAAGGCTTATAGAAGTAAATTATAAAAGAATTTGAGAATTGGATTTCCTTTAACTAAACTTCTTAATTATGGTGGTATGGACATTCGTTCAACACTTAACACCGAAGGAATATTTTTTAAGGATATTTTTATCTCCAATTTAAATAACTTTTGTTTTTATCCTCATACTATGATTTTGAAATTAGAAATCGATCACAAATGTTTGTGAATATACTTATGTCAGTGAGATAAGTATATGAATGTTTTGATAATGTTTTGAAAAGAGATTTAATAAATGAAAGATTTGTTTTCATGCTTAGCGGTTGCTATGGGTAATTAAAGTTCTGAATTATTGTTGTTTGATTATTTGATAGTTAAATAAGCGACTACAAATCTTGGCCAGTTTTGACTTAGGAAGTATGATAGTATATGCGAGTTCCCTGGTGTGGACTCTAATACCTGTTGTATACTTCCAAAAGAACTGGAAATGAGTCAACTAGAAATTATTGTTGTTGGTTTGGAGAGACCAGAATCAGATATGTTATTCGAAAACCACTCCGAACCAAGATATGCGTCTGAGTGGAAGACACCTTAAAGATGATTAAAGACGATGCTCTTTAAAGAGCTTTTGGTTTCGTTCATACCCAGAACGAACCTGTATGGGATAATGCTAGCATTGCATTTTTTCCTGGAGGGCAGTGTTCCATTTCCAAGATGGATTGCTAAATGTTAAGAGCATAGCCTCTCAAGCCTCACACCCTGGTAATGGTTAAAACAGGGTAGATGCGGCAGGACCATGTGGGTCGCACCCATTAGGGTATGATCATCCCAAGATCTAGTGTCGATATCTCTATGTATGCTTTGGGCCCATTTTTGGTTGTTGATCGCAAACAAGGGGTGATCATATTCGGTACTACCCAGTTCAGAGGTAGGCCAGTCCTGTATTGGTGGGGTCGAAAGGTTTTCGATCCCACTGTACATTTTATCTAGAGGTGTATAGATTTTTGGAAGGTAGTCCCTTGCCTTGCCATTTGTTGGAAATCCATTCTCCAATATGAGCTTACGATTTTTGCTTTATATCTATTATTGTTGTCATGTGCACACATCAAAGCTACTTGATTATTGATATTTTAAATCATAGACATTATTATAATATCACTGGATTTCATAAGAAAATGTTTTGGTTATCATAAGATAAAAACCCATTCATGTTTATGTGCGGCGTGTTCTTATGAGATACCTTTGATTTTAAAGGGTTTTATAAGCAATAATAAAGTTCCTTATGATTTGAGTTTCTCACACTGGTTTTACTAGACTAACCCGGGCGTTGTTTTCCTATAATGCTCGAGTCAGTCCGAGCATATTTTCAAATTTTAGCTGGTTTCTTTGGAGCTTTCAGAAGATGAGCTGGATTCTCCAAGACGTATTCATGTATATTATATTCTTCCACAGTTTTGGTTACATTATTTCCTGTTTGTATTTATCAACAATTGTAAGGACAGGTTGTTATAACTATCTAGGCTAATGATATAATAGTGTGCTCTAGTATTGTATAAATAAAGATGATTTCTTCTTGTAAAGATTTTATGTATATTATATGTTACTCGTTACGTCTGTAAGATTCTGTTCTATCTTTTCTTTCTTCCATCTCAAATGACCTGTCTTTCGGACACTTATATGAGCGGCACACAAATACCGTGGATGTATTAATTGCCATCTTTAGGGTAAGAAAAGTGGATCATTACATATTCAACGTAGCCTTTCTCCACTATCTCCTACATGGTGTGCTCTAAGGAGAGCCATCATCCTTAAGCTCCAATTGTCATAGTTAGTCTTAGTGAGAATAGAGACTTAGAAGGGAACACCGTTATTCACCATCTTTTTAGGAGGACCTTCAAGCTTTGATGCAACTTTATTGAATATTTTATAAGAAAGATGGAAATAATAGATAGAAGAGGCTTTTTATTATTGAACTAAACTTGTTTTTTTTTGCTTGATACAAACACAAAGACATCAACCTTATTTATACTAGTGGCATCACCCAAGCAATGGTTAAGATTTTATCATCACAACTTCAATCGAAGGGATATAATTAAATTTCTAGAATTCTCTCAATGTTTCTAAATCAATCCTTATCTTCTACAATATTCTATGGTATTATCTATAAAAAGCTTTCTAGATAAGACTTCTCCAGAGCACGTTACTAGGAATTGAGCTTATTGCATCAAACAATTAACATCAAAAAAAAGTTCCAATTAAGTTAATATTTCAACATGACGTAGCTTTATAAAAGAAAACACCGTATTTACTTAATAATACTCTAGTTGTAACGACCCGGAAATTTTAACGATTTAAATAATGTAATTAGCTAAATTTTTCATGAAATTAAACAATAAAATTTTTGAAATAAAAATTTGATATTTGGTATATGTCTACTTAAGCGTAGCAAATGTCAGATTTTCATCAGAAAATTTGTAAGTTTATCTGGTTGTGAAATTTCAATTTAAATTTAAGTCGGTTAAATTTGGTGGAAATAAAATATTTTTGAAATTTGAATACTTTTATATAATAAAAATCTAAATCATTTCATGAGTGAGACGTCATATTTCATTTCACCAAATTTGGACTGCTCTAACTTCGTTTATATTATTTTTCGGTGTTTTAGAAGCGTTTTGGCAGCGAATATCGAGTTTTGATAGGTAGGTCGTGTCGTAGATATATGTGTACCATCTTGTTCGTCTCATCGCACTGATCTCCGCAGTATATTCATTTGTGCATTTTGGCGTCCGGTACGTGGTGAAATCTATGAAACGATTAGCCGTATCGGTACTCATTTTGGTCCTTTGGGTTCCCTTGTGTCTATTCATTTGTCCATCAGGTGAAAACAAACAGCCACTTACCTTTAATATTTCCAGAAAATCCAAGCCCTGACTTTTGTTATTCCCATAATTTGATTTATATACACTGGTTCATTTCCATTCCATCTTCTCTCCTTTCTATTTGCGTTTTGTGCTAAAAAATATATGTTATATAGTTCATATTTAATGAAGTCTGCATATATTTGCTTAAGGAAAAAAATGCCCATCTCCTCTTGTAAACCTGTTCGCCCCTTCATACGTCCGAAACCCGTCCCCTCTGCTTGCTTCTCCCTACCTCTGCCACTCTCCACTATCTCCGCCTTCCCTCTGCCGACAGCCCTCCCTTCCCATTGCAACCACTCCTCCTTCCCACGTCAGCACCCAGCCAAGCAACACCTCAGTCCTTCACCTATAGCCGAGCAGCCGCTTCCCAGAACCCAGCCTCCACCTCAGTGCCATTTTCCGCCTACCCTCTCCGCCTTTTCACCTCCACCACACCTGAGTCCGCCATCCACTCCTAACCGCACGCATCTCCTCTCCTCCAGCAGCTCACGCATATCTCCCTTTCCACCTTCAGCCTATAGCCACCAGTACGCAACACCCTAGACCCTTTGCCTTTAGCCCCTCCATCCGCCAAACACCTCTACCGATCCATTCCCTCGGCCTCTCCGCTTCTTCACCCACAGCAGCCCATCTGAACCCTTGCTCCAGCCTACATCACCCGAGCCATTGCCTGACCTCCAGCCACCCAACGACCCATCAGATCCGCCACCAAGTCAGCCTTGGCCCTTGTCCCTCCCTTGCTTCGCCAACATCCGCATCCACTCAAAATCCTTCACAATTGCAGCCTTGTTCCTTTTATGTTGAACCCCACTACTGCCGAGTCGCAGCCCCATTGCTATGCCTGTGCTCGAGCCGAGCAGGGCCTCCACTCCATTCCCAACACCTAGCTTATCAAATCAGTTTGGCAGTTCCAGACATAAAATTTTGTATGTTTGTTAGGAATCCCTTGATGGAAAATACAACCGAGTAAGGTATAGCATCCTCGTATTGTCATTTTGTCACTTATTCATCCATTGTATTGTCGTTTTGTTACTTATCCAGGGTCATTTGCTTAATGAAATGCCCACAAATCTTAAGACTTGTGAATTTGTAACTAATTCCTATGGGTGCTTTGTGCCGCTGTCCGAAACTTGTTGCAACCATCTTTTTGTTTGTCGCTGTCCCGATTTATGTACATTAGCTTCTTGCTTTGTTTTATCGTTGTCTGTGTCCGTTGCTTCTCATTCTCGTTGTTTCTCTAGCCTCGAAAGGTGAGCGATCACTCATGATTAGCATTCTTATGTTTAGTAAATTGATTTCACATGAAATGACAATTGAAATATGTTGTTAAATTTGAATTGATTAGTGATTAAATTGTTAAATATGATATGTTATTATTTGCATTTGTTCACCTATGTTGATTGACAATATTGACACCAATAACCTGTTAGTATATGCATATTATATTTAAATTTGTTAATTATGATCCTATTTGCCATTGATATGATATGTCATTTTATATTATTATTTTATTGTTCTCACACTGCAAGTTCCCTGTTAGTTTAGGAAATCCCTATGGGTTGAAATGATACATACTCGAACGATCTTATATATTAGGGGAAATCACTATGGGTTGAAATGATAAACCCAAGCAATTTTACTGATTTTGAAATTTTGGGATTGCGGGTTGAAATGATATATATCCGTAAATATTAAATTATTGCGGATTGAAATGATAAATATCTGTATCACTTGACTATAGGATAGAAAATTATATACGAACACCGTTGGTCTATTTTTAAATGATTTCCAAAAATTTTGAGAAAAGAAAAATATATGTGTTTGGATTTTAAAATAAAATATAAAGATTTTATTTGAATATATGTGTAAAATTTAGATTTTTAAATTATAGGTTCGGAAATTTTAAAAAATTTATAAGTTAATTTTTGAAAAGGTAATTTTTAAGATTTTACTTATATTTATTATTTTTAAATATATAAAATAAGATTTAAAATATAATTTAACTTAATTTAATCAAAAAAATTATATATATATAGTATTTTTAAGTATTTATTTAAAATTATATTAATATTTTATAAATATATTTTGTAATAACTTTAATAAATTATGGTTGGAAAGATGAATTGAAATTGATTTGTAATTTAATCTGTTTAAGAGTTGTATTTAAATAAGAACTGATTTGAACTTATTCATTTTGAGATTTTAAAGATATGATTTTTATAACTTGATAACTGGATTTTGATTAAAGGTGATTAAATGAATATTTTCAAATTTAAATAAAATTGAAATTGAATATTTAATATTGATTTAAATTTGTAATTTGAGTTTTTTTTAAATGTTATTAAAAATGATTAAGTGAATATTTTCAAATTTAAATAAAATTAAAGTTGAATTTTTAAATATAAATGAAATTAATCAAATTCAGTTATTGTAAACTGTTTGAATATTTAAACTTTGAAACCTATTAAATTGGAAGTGGTTTAAATTTGTAGTTCAAACCTGGATTTGAAATTCGATATAGATTAAAAATGGTTTTAATGAGAATTTGAATTGAACCTTTAACCTATTTAATTGAAATTGTTGAACTGGGATTGATTTAAATTGAATCTTGGAACTAAAGTTGATTTGAATTGATTTGTGAAATTGGAAGAAACAATGCTAATTTGAAACCATTTTTGATATAAACTCTTTTTAATATATAAACTATTTTTAATATATAAACTATTTTAATCTATAACCTATTTTAATATATAAACTATTTTAATCTATAACCTATTTTTAAATATAAACTATTTTTTATGTATAACTATTCTAATATATAAACTACTTTCATTGTTATGATTTAGATTTAATGGGTTTAAATGCGAATACTTTGATATAATTATTTCGAAAGTGAATATGATTTCGAAAGTGAATATGATTTCGAAAGCGATATGATTTTGAAATGAGTATGATATTTTGATATGAAGTATGAACTGTTTGAAATGAAAATGACCACAGTGTGAAATAAGCATTTGGTTGTTAAAGAGACCGGGATCGGATATTGTCATACTCTCTGCCAATACCGAAACCACTTTAACAACTGTGCACGTAGTGGAGAATCCAGAACGAAGTAGGATGATTTGGTGAACGTCTATATAAGGTATGAATGCAGCCCTGACCCCCGTGGGTCGGCTTGATATGACTAAAACAGGAGCTATACTGGGCCAAGTGAGGTCGCACCTCCGATCGAGCATGCTTCTTTGAAACCATTCTATTACTTTATGATTTGATTGGGTGCACCTTTGATTTGGAAGTGTGTCTCGAGGTGGGCGGTAGTAGCTGCTATGCGTTACCACTAGTCCGGGAGTGCAAAATGGTAGTATCATACCCTGGACATTGCCTCGCGTGCCTTGTCATATACCTTATCGCGCCCTCTATGAGTTTGGTTTGTGTCGCACACTATGGAGTGCTCTCTGATAGCCCTCCAGTTTACAGAGGAATTACGGTACTGTATAGACTACGGTATTTATATAAAAATGTGTTAAGGAGGACATGGGCAACGCATTAACGCTATTTTAATATTTACTTTACTGTAGGCATTATCTATGTAACGTATTGTATTATGTATGTAGGTAGTTCCACGGATCCTTAAGGGATGGAATCCCAACATCCTTTAAGTTATATTGCATTTCACTTGACATTTCACTTGAGTTGATTTACTTGCATAAGAATGTTAATCATGACTCGAGTGTTTTGTGTTTTGCTTTATGCTCGGGTCAGCCTGAGTGTCACAGTATTTGAGACTCACCTTTGGAGCTTGGAGCTTTGCTTGGATATCTATCTTTATCTATTCTGCTTTTCAGTTATTTCCTTTGTTTATGTTCAGACTTGCCATTTGCTTTTGTATTGAGACTTCTATGTATTGGATTTCTGTTGTATTTGCTTTACACTCTGATGTTTCTATAGTAGCTTCATGAACTACTATTTATCTATACGCTGCTTATTGTTGTATTTCTCTGTGTCTGTGACTCTGTGATTGATTTATTTACTGTATATGCTAAGTTTTGTCAAATATAAAATAACAATCTGTTGTTTTGAGTAATTCAAGTCTGACATGTGTGGATTATTGTCAATTTGAATGGTTCGAAATGATGGGTCGTTACACTAGTTTAAAATAGAAGTTCACCATCTTTAATACTTAAACATATTGAAAAATGCTATCTATAGTAAAACTTATTTTAGCAAAAGGCATTTATTTTCACTACATTATTTAATGATTAAAATTCCACTTTAATTTAACAAGATATGGTCGAATGGAGGTTAAATACGAACCTCGGATGTGGTATTTTTTGTATGCCAACTATAGTGAGGTCAACAGTTATGATCTTTGATTCGTTTGAAGCTACTTTGGATCTATAATACTTGACTATGAGTATTTTGGGAAATACAAATGTATATACTAGAGCGTACACTAGTTTGAAGAATGCAGTGATTAAAAAGAACAATATTGTAGATTTAGTTAAGTGGTGTCAGTTTCAAGAATTAACTTATGGAGGAAATATGATAATTGAAATTGACTATATATTCTGGTAAGAGGTAAAATTCCCCGGTAGTCTTAATAGATCCAGAATTGTTGATTCTTCTCCAGTTTTCATCGCATAATAGTAGCTATTCCGGCCCGAGGAGTAGTGTATTTTATGGCTCTGGTTGTAGTGAACGAATGCATCGCCTACCAAGTGTTTATAGCCAAGTATACTCTTTCCTAATTGATCGGATTTGCCTCACTCCGGTCGTTGTATACAGTGTCGGTTTTTCTTTTTAATTTCTTCATTTTGATATAAACAAGAATTATAAAATTTGGTCAGACTAAAACAAGTTCAATAAATGAACGTCTTGGATTCATGAGTTTTATCTGCACCGATGGGCTATGTTTATGACTGTGTAGTTAGTAACTAAATCATTAGAATATCTTCATGCGTTGATAGTAAATCCCTCATAAATGAAACTTATACAAGCTTAGAATGAACAATTATAAAGTTAAACTCATAAACCAACTAAACTCGAAACCAAATATTATAGTCTAAACTTAAAACCAAATATTAGAAATGGCTGAAGTACCAAACATATAAAATAAGTAAAAAACCATGAAGGAAAATGTCATGTTTATATTATAATTATATTAGAAAATCATAGAAAACAAATGGAGGCTAGCAAAAGAAAGAATAAAACAAAAAAACTGTCAACTTAAGTTGTTGAGAGGTTTTTCCATGATAGATCACTTAACTACGCTACATCTAACCAGTGTTACACTTACAACATGGTACATATATGATCGTGAGGTTTTTGCATGTTACTACATTCATTTATTAAAAAAATAAAATTTTATTTTAATGGTTCTTACTTATATGGTAAAGTATTTACATAGTCAAAGATTGGAAGAACATGTTTCTTTCTTCCTTTTATACTTAGTCCATAAAACAAAATCAAATCATCACACCTACTGAGGTTATACACTCCATCCACTTTTCTCCACTAATAAAAAAAATTAAAAAATGTAAAAAAATACACTTTTTGAAATGTGGTTTCAAAAACTATTAAATACTACCTTTTCATGAGCAAGCTTATCAAAAAGACCTTAATATATGTAGTTTAGATAGTTAATTTCTTTATCATAGAAATCACCATATTCAAACTTATCACAATTTCAATTCATATAGACACCGGTAATAAGTTTCATGAATGGGGTTTCATAAATGCAAACATGAAACTACTTTAAATGACTACAAAAATCGATATACACCATAATAAGAACATGACCCCTCCTACTCACTCCTAGCTAGCTCTAATGGATTTTCATTAATGTAGACAAAAAGTAGTAGGCCTACCAATGGATAAACATGCGGATGGTGTCATATCCATATTTGCATCTAAAATCATTTCTGAATATCGGATATCTGCATTCATATATACGGACAGTTACCGATACTATCATAGCGCTGACGATTGAAAAATCAAGAATGATGAAAAGAAAATTTTAGTTTATCATTAATATTTTCTAATTCCATTAATCATAAAAGTATGAATAATAAATAAACATGATGATAATTAATAGGTTTTATCGGTTAATATGCATTAAGTGATATAATATAAAATATTTACTTATTTGAACAATAAATACATACATTTCACTGTACTAAAATGCACATAATATAAACTATTATCTTGATGAAAATCAAACAGGTAGTTTTTCGATGCGAATGCTTTCGTATCCACATTCGTTTTCGTTTTTCAAATATCGGATATTTATCTGCTTTTTGGATGTTGATGCGGACAATTCAGATTTTTCGAGTGTCCATCGGCAAGCTTACAAATTAGAGAAGTCATAGATGAATTTGTCATAATATTTGGTAAATTACATAAATATGTAGTAATGTAAAGGATATACAAAATAAAGAATATGTTTAACTTACTAGGCTTCACGTTAGGCTTGGACCAATTGTAAGCGATTGATGACACAATACCATCAAGCCAAAGACGACCTTCATAACACATTCAATGGATCGATCCTCTAGCCTCATCCCTCAAAATGCGTTGTACATCTTCTTCTCCACCATGGGAACGTTTGGATCTCGACCATAGATTGGGAGACGTTCGGATCTTAGTGTCATCCATGATGACTTCCACCACATCGCCAAGGCTAGAACCACGACCACCTTCAATGCCATCACACCTCTAGCGCATTGATGTAACCATCCACCTCCTATAACTCCTAGAACTTGGTGCAGTTCTTATGTAGGTAAAGTTTTCAAAGTGTCACTTTTAAAGGAAGAGCTAGGTCGTTACAATCAGCCCTAGCATGACTGGCTCCAATCGCTGCTCCTTCCAATCATCGCATAGAATAAAGTGTAAGTTGAAATCCCCTCAAATCCTCATGCCATTCATTTGATTTATTTTTAACAGTGTAATTATATTCATTTAAAACATTAATATTGTAACTTCTTTATTATAAATTCAAATTGGTTTAAAGGAAAAAGTTAATTACTTTTTAATTTTTTAGGATGCTAACTTGAATTTTTTATACCAAGACGTGCACACATGTTTGAAGCCTCTACTACCAAAATCATTTCATTATTCTCCCTCTCTCTCTCTCTCGTATTCAAACATTCTTAATCGACAAAAAAATCTAATCAATGTCTTCTTCAACTGAAATGAATTTTTCTCCACCGGTAGAGTGGACTATTCCTCCAGCTAAATCGACAAAGTCGAATCCACCAATTGAAACAAAAATGAAATGAGAAAATCTTAGAAAACAAATGCATAAGGCAGCAAAATCTAGAGCAACAAATACAATGGAGAAACAACACTTGGCGACCAAATCAGATAGCCAAAACAAAAGACTGGTCAGAAAAACCACACTTCAAAGGCATAGTTTGTATTTAATTTACAACTTATTTTCAACAATTGAATTTGTAGAATGATAGTTGGATATATCATTAGAGCTTTTGAAATACATTAGTATTTGTTGCATATGAAGGATGATAGATGAATATACCATTTGAATTTTTAAGTACGATAACATGTGTGTGATTTGTAGAATGATAATTGGATATAACATTATAGTTTTTGAAATATGGTAGTATTTATTGCATATGAAGTATGATAGATGGATATAACATTTGAATTTTTGAAGTACAATAGCATATGTTGAGTTGTGGAATGATATTTAGATATAACATTAAAGTTTTTGAAATATAGTAACATGTGTTGCATATGAAGAATGATAGATGAATACAACATTTGAATTTTTGAAGTACAATAGCATATGTTGGATTTACAGAGTGATAGTTAGATATATCACTAAAGTTTTTGAAATACAATAACATGTGCTTTATTTGAAGAATGATGGTTGGATATATCATTTGAATTTTTGAAATATAATAGCATGTGTTGCATATGAAGAATGGTGGTTGGATATAGCATTAGAATTTTTGAAATACAATTGCATATGTTACGTATAAAAAATTATAGATCAATATAGCATCTGAATTTTTGAAATACAGTGGCATGCATTACATATGAAGAATGATAGTTGGATACTGCAATTGAATTTTCGAAATAAAATAGCATGCGTTGCATATGAAAAATGATAGACGGATATATTGCTAAAGTGTTCTTGGTCGGATCAAAGGCGTGCAAACTTTGAATCCGAATACGCTGTTATAGGGCTTCATTGAATCCTGAAAGTCGATAGTTTGATAATCCGTTTGTACCTGGTGGGTTGAACTATTGTCTAAAAGAATCTATTCCATAGATCCTTGAAGTCGGAAGTACAACATTATCTTCATCGCAATCGCCATCAAATTTGTCTCGAACCGCAAAATCCCCAACAGAAATTGCCTGAAAATAATGTTGATGAAGAATGGTTGAATTGTAGAGTGTTTGATCGAGTTTGATGAGGTTTAGATTGTGTTGCTTGAATGAGAAATTATTGTAGATGCTTGTTGGTTTGGAGATGAACAATCTCGAGGTTGTTTCCCGGTGATATTCTCGTAATATGAAATAATAAACAACTACATTGAATAGGAATACATGCAACTATCTGCAATGAAAAAACATTGAATCAACCATAATGGTTAGTGGTGGTCACATTTTTTCTTCTCAAATATCATTTTTTAGGAAGAGAAATAACAAATCCAATACACAACTATATTGAAGGAACTCAACCTGGAAAAATTAAAGAATTTTTTTTGGCATATACTTGAATTGATGCACTCTGAAGCATATCCCATAAAAGCAAGCCGCAAACAATAGATTAAAAAAAATTCATATTTATTAGATTGTGTACTGTATCTAATATTTCTTCTGCTTATTTTTATTTTCATAACAAATTCCTTTTGCTAGCACTTTTGTATCGTTTATTATTGCGGTTTCAGTATTTGATATCATATTTTTGCTTATTTATACTAATGAGATGTATGTGCTACAAGTGTCGTAATATGAATTGCAGCTTAATGCAAGATTTTTTTCTCTGTCCACGGGTGCGGCGCAGTGGAAAGAAGGCTTGAGTTTTGGTAAAAAGACCCATGTTCGATTCCTACAATGCGCTTCCCTATCCTATATAAATTTTTAGAAAAAAAAGATTTTCTTGTCTTCTGCAACCATTTTACATATTGTATAATTTTATGTATTTGGTTAAGGTTAGCCAAATTACAAACTACTGAATTTTCAATGTGTTACCTATGTGGTATCATTTTACCTTAGTAATAATTTATACAACTGGATAAAAGATATTTAATATGAATTTGGATTTGCAGGGCCTTCCTGTTGTAAACCTTTGAGTGGTTTTATTGTAGTGAGAGATGGTTGTACCGTCTTCTGCTCACATGTACAACAACACCATTTCAATTTTCCTTATCAGCTTGAGAGAGAAAATGGTAGTTATCTCCCTAGCTTTATTCAGGTTACTTGTTATCTTTGACCACTACATCACTTTAATATCTCAAACTAGATATTGAACGTTAGCTATATTCCTGAATTTTATAGTGTGACAAATGGTATTGAACATTGAGAAGAATTGAGAGATTAAGATGCTGTCAGTGGAGTTGGTAGAGATGTAGAAGTTTAAGAGGGAATTATTGGAGATGATTGAAATAAAGGATGATGAGATTCAAGAAAAGAATTATACAATACGGAGTTACCTTGATGAAATTTTATGATTATTTACTTGACCATCTAATTTGTTGACCAGTATTTTCATTTGTGAATTTATTAGTGTATAAGAGCTCACATATAAGAATTATACAGTAATAGTTTGGTATTTACGGTGCTGTATAGGAGAGTTCATGGGATAGAAGTTAATG
Organism: Allium fistulosum; assembly: GCA_030737815.1. Taxonomy (NCBI): domain Eukaryota; kingdom Viridiplantae; phylum Streptophyta; class Magnoliopsida; order Asparagales; family Amaryllidaceae; genus Allium; species Allium fistulosum. Next base: position 573,710,688 of record CM060906.1, read on the forward strand.
ATATGTTCTGGAGGGTGCTCACGATACTAGTCTATTGATAAATGTTTATTTCTACCACAATCATGTTTGAAAGTTGAGCTACTTGACTAGCCCCACTGTCACAGTGGTTAGGGCTTCGACTTATATGTAAAAGGTCGCAAGTTTGACATTTGTGTGGCCTATTGGCAGTCAGATTTTTTTCTCAACTATCATAACTAAATGCCAACTTAATAATTTGTGTTTCATGCTTCTTAACGCTAAAAATTATTATTTTTCCACTTAAGTATTTCAAAGTCTCCCTTCTCAACCTTAAATCAAACCAAAACAGCAAGTATTTTATTTGACGAACGTCAAGATGAATTTTTATCTTACATCTCAAGCAAATCCCAGTTAGAAGTCTTCTTCTTGTCAACCAACGTAGTCAAGTAAGTATTTTTATTTTTGTCGATGATATCTACACATCGTTTTAACATTGTTTTCTGATTTTGATTTCCAATTGTTTTGATTTGATAATGTCGCCTGAAATCATAATGTCGAAGGCATGAAACCCTATATCAAGAGACGTGAAAACATATCTAAAAAACAATCAAATAACCCTAAATAACACATATATGATTGATTTGTAGAAGAAAAATAAATTTTAACACAAGAAAAGAAAATTAACCTTTTTGTGATCAGCACAATTGGAATTATCCACTAAATCTTCACATTCCATCATCTATCAGGTAAAAAAGAATTTTTTAGGGTTTAAAGTTTGGAAGTTTTTAGAAGTATGTAATATTTACTGAGATGAGATGAGAGATATGATTGTCTAAGGCTGAGTGAAAGAATAAAATATGATGGTCAAAATTATATAATAAAGTATTGATATATAATAAAATTATAACGGTGAATGGAAGAAAAAAACTGCATGGAAATAGTAGTAAACGAAAAAAATTGAGCTACTTTTGGCTTCTAAACTATTTCCACTAGTAACTGTTTAGAAACCACTTTTCAAGTTGATCATAAGCTACCTTTTGTTTAGTAACGTTGAAAACCAAATATATGGTGATACTTGATACCATGACTAAATCAGGACTTTGAAGTTTGAAATGTCCTTCCACTACTTTTTACAAGTCTCTTTTAGTCTTACAAAGTATTTTATATGGAGAATTCTACTTCAATTAGCTGTTAAACATACAGTTCTGACTGGCTGATATCCAAACGACCCACAATTAGGTGTCTTACGTATATTATCCTTGTCATCATTATGACATAAGATCTTGGTTGGCTATTATGAAGGTCTTGTAGTAAACTTGAAATTTGTTTAAAATAATATATTTTTTATCCCACTTAGATTGTGTCATTCTACGGTGCAACATTAATACTATGGTTGGCACAATTGGATGTTATTTGTGATTACTTACAGTGGATTGTTCTCCATCAATATGACTGCTTAATTGCATCTGGGTTTTAGTTGCCACCATGGACTATCTAGTTGCTCACATTAATGCCTTGGATGTTTTCCAAAAGTCCTCTTATTTCCTGCAAATTTTAAACTTGTATGATGTTTCTTACGTTACACAGTTAAACAATTTTTATGAGGTATATGTATATCCTACCAGATAGCTAAACTATTTAACAATCCTAGGATGCTGTAGTGGGTGAGCTATTAGGTTTTTATAATATGGAAGTCTTCAAAACTTTATTAAATAGTGTGAAGCTTCGTTTAGTGTATAGGATTTTCAGGGGTGGCTTTGACACAGTGCTTTACTTTGCCTTGAACAACTAGTTACCATTGTGGCCCTTCGTTTCCATTTTAGCTATTTATTTTCTATAGCAAATGCAAATTTCCACCTTGGTATAGTGCAGTAATTTGTTGACATATTATTACTTTTGTTTTTGTTAGCATAATATTGTTATTAACTACACCCGTTTCATTATATATTATATTATTATACTAGATGTGTCCTTGTTTAAGAAGTTGTTGGACTTTTGACTTGTGTTGTTAGAATCTTAAGGTGTTGCTGGTTCTTGTTGTGTAACAAACAATCGTCATTTCAAATTTCTCAAAATTCTTTCTTACAGCCTAGTATTAGATAGTTAAGATTTTGAATTATGATGATTGCAGAAAATAAGATGGAAACAGATTGTTTTATTACTAGAAGAATGAAAAAAACTATATTGATACATGCATGTACGTATAGCTTTTATTGTGCAAGCTATTGACTAAGTCTTGTTGTACATAGAGGCAAAATTACAAAAATAGCCTCAAAACCCTTTGTATATAAGCTTGAATACAATAGAGATAAAACATTTTATTTCGGCTGCTTCATTTCTCCCCTTTGCTTCGAGCTAGGGTTTTCCTCTCGTCCCCAAAATTCAGCCGCCGCTGCTCTTGCTTTGAGATTACTATGATTTTGGCTGTCGGAAAGTTGTTTCCTTTCTTGATTTTGGGCTAAAGGTTCCTTCTTGTCCTCAATTTTGTTGCGGTTGCTTCTGATTTTCAGCTCTTCTCTTAAACGAGAAAAATTCTTGGCCAATGATGGGACCTTGTTGCTTCTTGGTGCTGCGGGTATTCATGTTGCAAGAAAAATGATTGTGTAGTAATATACTGAGAGAGATCAGAGGATAAAGCACAGTGATAGATAAGAAAAATGGAACAATAACTGAGAAAGTAAAGAGAGTTTTCAAGGGAAGAAGGAAAGTAATAACATGAATGAATAAGAATTAATTTTATTAGAACTGACTTGAAAATACATGCATACATTTAGCCTTTATATACAAAACCACGTAACGGCTATATTGACTCAGTCCATAACAATCAATTACATAATTTGATTCAGCCTATATTTTACATCTCCTACTTGCAAACTGCTGTTGCACGTGCACATGCATGTACAACAATTGCTATTCTTGTGAGCTACTCAACTCCACTTCATCCTTTCCCCCCAGCCTCTCCAAGCTTTGTGTCATGGCTTCTTTCTCCTCCTCCGACCTGCCACCCACCTCTGGTGATTTTTCCGGCAAGCTTGCTTTCAACAGTGACCTGCAGCCATTTTCAATTGTTTTTTTGAGCATCTTGTGAAAGAGGATGTAACAACTCTCTCCTCCTTCAAAAACGGACCTTGTCTTAAGGTCCAAAGTAGGAAATCTTTTAACTATATCCCAATAATCTTCCCATGTTGCCTCTTCAACAGCCCGGCCTTTCCATTTGATCAAAACTTGTATCACGGCTCTATTATTTCTAGGCACCATTCTCCTATCTAAAATTGTCTCTGGTTCATCAATCAACTGCTCAGTAAAAGTAGGCATTTCTGTCTGAATTACCACATTTGTACCTACTTTCTTTTTTAGCAAGGAGACATGAAATACTGGATGTATTTGGGCACCCTCTAGCAGCTGAAGTTTGTAAGCTACTTCTCTTATTCTTGCCATGACTTGAAATGGACCATAGTACTTAGGTGACAACTTGCTTGCTTTCTGATTTCTTACCATAATTTGTCTATAGGGTTGGAGCTTCAAGTAGACCCAATCCCCTACCTTAAACTGCCTTTCAGTCCTCTTTTGATCTGCCAATATTTTCATTCTTTCTTGTGCTAGTTGTAGATTATCCTTAAGTAACTGTCTCGCCACATCTCTAGAAAATAATTCTTCTTCAACTTGAGGCAACCTGGCTGTATTTGGCACATATGACAGTAAACTTGGGGGATGTATTCCATATACAACTTCAAATGTGGTCTTGGCTGCTTCTTTATAGGTAGTATTGTACCAATATTCAGCTAGAGTCAACCATATGGTCCATTCATGGGGTTTATGACCAGAGAAGCACCTTAAGTATCCCTTCAATATCCTGTTTGTTACTTTTGTCTGGCCATCAGTTTGGGGGTGGTATGATGAACTAAATTTCAGTGTACAGCCCTGTAGTGTAAATAATTCTTGCCAAAACAAGCTTGTAAATAAGGCATCTCTGTCAGACACAATAGTTTTTGGCATGCCATGTAATTTAACAACTCCATCAAAAAAAACTTGAGCCACCTCCTTGGCTGTGTAAGGATGTTGCAAGGAAAAGAAATGAGAATACTTGGAAAGTCGATCTACAACTACTAATATAACTGTGCATCTATTACTCCTAGGCAATCCAGTAATGAAGTCCATAGAGAGATCTGTCCATATATTTTCTGGGATAGGAAGTGGTTGCAATAAACCTGGTATATTTATATTTTCACTTTTGTTTATTTGACATATGTCACATTCTTTCACAAACTTCTCTATATCAGCTTTCATTCCCTTCCAATAAAAAGACTGCTTAATTCTGTGTAAAGTTCTTCTGACTCCTGAATGACCTCCCAGTGGTGTGGAATGGAGCTCCTGTAGGATGGTATGTATCACGGCAGAGTTATTATAATCTAGTAGGACCCTTCCTTTATAAAAGAATATTTCATTTAGTCTTCTGTACTTCTGTTGATTTAGGCTCCCTTCCTGCCACTTTTTCTCTATCTTTTTAAAATATTCCGAAGACTCATATGAATTCTTTAATTCATGTATCCATCCTGGTTGTATTATTGAGATGGCTTGACACTGGTTGTCATTATTGGTTGCTTCATTTCTTCGAGACAGTGAGTCTGCAATTAAGTTTTCCCTTCCTTTTTTATACTCAACCCTATAATCAAACCCTAAAAGTTTTGTTAGCCATTTCCCTTGTAGTTGAGTGCTAAGCTTCTGTGTTAGCAGATGTTTAAGACTCTGATGATCTGTCCTTATGACAAACTGTCTCCCCATTAAGTATTGGGCCCATTTCTTAGTGGCTAAGATAAGTGCAAGTAGCTCCTTCTCATATGTAGATAGATTCAAATTTTTTCCATGCAAAGCCTGACTTATATAGGCAAGTGGCCTGCCTTCTTGTAATAACACAGCCCCTATTCCATTTCCACTAGCATCACACTCCACAATGAATTCCTGTTCAAAATTTGGCATGGCTAAAATAGGTGGTTGTACTAAGCACTGCTTGAGCTTCTCAAAAGCACTAGTAGCTGCCTCAGTCCATACAAAAGAATTTTTCTTCAATAATTCAGTAAGGGGTCGAGCAATCACACCATACCCTCTTATAAATTTCCTGTAATACCCTGTGAGTCCCAAGAATCCCCTTAGTCCCTTGACAGATTTTGGTATCGGCTATTCCATTACTGCTTTTACTTTTTCTTTGTCAACTCCAATACCATTGACTGAGATTACATGACCCAAATAGTTAATGGATTCCTGAGCAAATGAGCACTTGGACAATTTGATAACCAAGTTGTGCTTCTGAAGAACTTGCATAGCTATCTGAAGATGGGACAAATGCTCAGACCATGTCTGGCTATATATCATGATGTCATCAAAAAACACTAATATGAATTTTCTCAAATAGGGTTTAAAAATATTGTTCATTAAAGACTGAAAGGTGGAAGGGGCATTTGATAAACCAAAGGGCATTACCAGAAACTCATAATGTCCTTCATGTGTTCTAAAAGCAGTTTTATGTATATCATTCTCATGCATTCTAATCTGGTGGTACCCTGATCTCAAATCAAGCTTGGTAAAATATTTTGAACCATGCAATTCGTCAAACAAATCTTCAATTAAAGGAATAGGATACTTGTCTTTAATGGTGTGAGCATTGAGCTCTATAGTCTATGCAAAGCCTCCATGCCCCATCTTTTTTCCTAACCATCACCACTGGTGAAGAATACGAGCTGGTGCTGGGTCTAATAATGCATGTGGTTAGCATTTCATTAATCAATTTTTCTAACTCATTCTTGACATGGTGGGAATGTATGTAGGGCCTCAGACACACTGGTTTAACTCCTGGTTTTAATGGGATATGGTGGTCACAGTCTCTAGAGGGAGGAAGGGTAGTGGCTTGTGTGGTCACTTCAGGAAACTATTCCAATAGTTGAGCTATTTCTTCGGGAATTTCTGACCTGTTCCTTTGCCTTGCTGGAGGGACTTCTTGGTAAAACAACATTAAGGCTATTTGTCCTTTAGATACCTCCTTTCTGCAAGACTTGTCCTTGATTACTTTTATCTCTTCTGTACCAATCCCTTGCCATATATAATTTTTTCCTTTGTATATGAACTTTACTTGTAGCTTATCAAGATTAAGAGTGACTTCCCCTATGCTTTTCATCCATTGAGCCCCTAAAACCAGCTGGCAGCCATCAAGAGGGAGTAGTAGGAGGTCAATAGGCATGGTGCAGCCTTGACATTTTAACTTAACTTGGTTACATACACCATTTCCATTCAGTTTGTCTCCATTGGCAATTATTACTTCATAGCCCTTTGATTCATTGACCTTCAAACCAAGTTTTTTTGCTTCAGAGGTATTGATGAAATTATGTGTTGATCCAGAATCAATGAGTATCTGCACAGCCTTTCCATTGATGCTTCCATTCAGTTTGAGGGTATTCAAGGTGGGTATGCCACACATTGCTTGTAAGGTAATGGAGAACGATTCTTCATTGGTTGAATCTTCTGGTGGAATTTCTTGCTCATCTTCTGTTTCATCTTGCCTTTCCTTAGACAAATCTTCTTGAATTTCTAAAGACATGACTCCCTCCAATATATATATTTTTTTGTTCTTGCATTCATGTCCAGCGTGCCATCTTTCATTGCACCCAAAACATAACCCTTTCCTTCTTCTATCAATAATCTCTTCAGGAGTTAGCCCCTTTCGTTTTGCGTTGATCTCTACATTTTCTTTTCCAACAGTGGGGTTAGGGTGAGGCAAGGCTAGTTGGTTTCTTGCATAATTGTTTCTAGAATTTCCAGTGATGGTTGATTGGGGTTTTGAACTCCTCTTGGTGCTATTATGTTTATTTTCAAATATTTTTGCCAGTTTCACAGCCTCCTTGAAGCATGTTGGCCCAGATGCTTCAACATCAAATCTGATCTCTTCTTTGAGGCCATCCATGAACTTGTCAAACACATAATCAGGGTGTAAGTGATCAAGTAGCCCTTGCAATTGTTCAAATTTGGTGAGATAAGCCTGAACAGTAGTTAGTTGTTTCAAGTTTGCAAAGGCACCAAAGGGTTTCTTAAGTTCAGGAGGAGCAAACCTGATGATGATTTCCTCTCTAAACACCCTCCACTGCAAGTAGTTCTTGACATTTCTTTTTAGCCATTTGTACCACTTCTGAGCATCTTGTTTTAGGTGGAAGGAACATGTTTGTACCCACTCAATTTCGGGTGCTTGATGATATCGAAAGAGATCTTCCACTTGCTCTAACCATTCGACTACTGTATGGTCACCGGAATAGGTAGGGAACTCTAATTTAATTGCAGTATGTTGCAAAAGCCTGGGGGTAGTCAGTATGCCTGGTGAGTGATCCTTATTTAAATTGAGGTCAGTGGTGTTTCTTGGAGAGCTTCTTTGAAATGGTGGTACATAAGGTAGAGTTCTTGATGGAAGGAAAGATTGTGGAGTTGGATTCTGGGTGTTCTTGAGGGTTTGTAGCACTGAGTTCATAGTTTCAGACAGCTGATCCATTTTGAAGGTTAACTCATTTGATCTTGACTGCAGATTTTGATGAAGTTCTTGATTCGAGATATGCAGTTCTTGTTGAGAACTGTGAAGCTCCTGTTGTGCCTCTTGCAACTGCTCAAGAGTTTGAGAAGTTTTATTGTTGATGTGTTCTTGCCTTGCCCACAAATCTAATTCATCATCTAATTTTGGCATGGATAGGTTATCATCATCTTGGTTGTCGAGGTCAGAGTTATGGGATGGTTGAGGTGAGGCTGAGTTTGTTGTAGGTGGCAGACTGGGCTCTGATACCACTGTGGTGGGACCTTGTTGCTTCTTGGTGCTGTGGGTATTCATGTTGCAAGAAAAATGATTGTGTAGTAATATACTGAGAGAGATCAGAGGATAAAGCACAGTGATAGATAAGAAAAATGGAACAATAACTGAGAAAGTAAAGAGAGTTTTCAGGGGAAGAAGGAAAGTAATAACATGAATGAATGAAGAATTAATTTTATTAGAACTGACTTGAAAATACATGCATACATTTAGCCTTTATATACAAAACCACGTAACGGCTATATTGACTCAGTCCATAACAATCAATTACATAATTTGATTCAGCCTATATTTTACATCTCCTACTTGCAAACTGCTGTTGCACGTGCACATGCATGTACAACAATTGTTATTCTTGTGAGCTACTCAACTCCACTTCATCCTTTCCCCCAGCCTCTCCAAGCTTTGTGTCATGGCTTCTTTCTCCTCCTCCGACCTGCCACCCACCTCTGGTGATTTTTTCGGCAAGCTTGCTTTCAACAGTGACCTGCAGCCATTTTCAATTGTTTTTTTGAGCATCTTGTGAAAGAGGATGTAACAGCCAATAAAGCTTTTGTGAGTATATCGGCCTACTGGTAAGAGGCAGGTACATGATTTACACCTAATTTCCTAATATTTACACGTTCGGAACGAAGTACAAGTCGAGTTCTATATGCTTCGTTTGTAATACTGGATTTGCCGAAAGAGAAACGACACTGAGGTTGTCACACCATATTACTGGCTTTTTATCTGTGTTGATCTGTACCTCTTGTAGTAGCAATTCCAACCATGTACTTTCTAATGTTGTGCTAGCAAGGCTACGATATTCTGATTCAGTACTTGAGCGCGATATCGTAGGTTGTTTCTTTGAACACCAGGATATTGGATTTTCTCCAAGGAAAATGCAGTATCCTGCCTGTTGTTGACCTACGGTCATCGTGGTCTAATGCCCAGTCCGCATCTGAGAAACCAGTGATAGATAGAATTCTGTTTGACTTTTGCACCAGACCATGATTTAAAGTACCAATAAAATACCCGAGTACTCTTTTTACGGCCTTCCAATGTTCATTTAATGGTTGATGCATAAATTGACACACCTTGTTTACACTGTATCCCAGTTTTGGTCTTGTGATTGTTACATACTGTAGAGCTCCAACAACACTTCTGTATTCTCTTTTATTAGTTATAACTTCACCTCTGTATTTTGATAAATGAAGATTGCTTGTCATGGGTGTTGGTAATGGTTTAGCTTCATTCATCCCTGTCTTGATAAGTAACTCCTTTATGTATTTTGTTTGACATAGATGCAATTCTAGGTTTGACATTTTAGTGACCTCTATGCCAAGAAAATAGCTTAGTTATCCCAAGTCTTTGACTGAAAATTGTTTATCTAAAAATTGAATAACATGTTTTATCTCTTCCTTGCAACTGCCAGTAATCAGGAAATCATCAACATAGACTAATATATATATATTGTGATGTGTTTGTTGGCCTTAATGAAAAGTGAAGTGTCTGATTTTGCTGAACTGTATCCCAAGTGAATGAGGGAAGTTTTTAACTTGTCAAACCACACTCTTGGAGCTTTTTTTAGGCCATAAATTGCTTTATGAAGTTTGCATACCATGTTGTCTTTGTCTGCATGTCTAAATCCCGGTGGTTGTTCCATATAGACCTCTTCTTGTAGATCACCATTTAGGAATGCATTGTTCACATCTAGTTGTCTGATATCCCATCCCTTGTGTAAAGCAATAGTTAATATAGCTCTTATTGTTGTTGGTTTGACTACTGGTGAAAAGGTTTGATAGAAATCAAAGCAATATTGATGTGTGTACCCTTTTGCAACAAGTCTTGCTTTGTATTTTTGAATAGTGCTATATGGTTTCTTTTTCAACTTGTATGTCCATTTGTAACCTATTGTATTTTTGTGCTTCGGTGCTGGAACAAGGCTCCAAGTCTTGTTTCTCATCAATGCAGAGTATTCTTCATTCATTGCTTATTTCCATTTGTCATCTTTGATAGCTTGCTCATATGTGTCTGGCTCTATATTAATAGCACAAGTTGTATATAGCTTTGGTTTAAATATGCCACTTTTTGATCTAGTTATCATATGATGCCTCTTGTCTGGTTGTTCCTGTTGTATAATAGTTTGATCTGAACTTGCTTGATGTTCATGCTCTTCACTTCTGGTTTGTTGATTGTCTGTATTTATTGGAGAGTGAATGAGATGTTGCAATTGTTCTGAGATGGCTTGACCTGGTCTACTGTCTGAACTGTGAGTTGAGCATCTGAATCATTCTGACTCTCAGCATACTCCTGACTTTCGGTGCTGTTGTATATTGGTATGGGTGGTATTGACATAGTTGGATTGTGCACCTTTTGTGTTGCCTTTGTGCTGCTACTTTTGAATGGAAATCAGTTTTCATTAAACACAATAGGTCTTGACACAAATAGTTTTCCATTGCTGTCAAGACATTTATATCCTTTCTGATTCACTCCATATCCCAGAAAGGTGCATGGAGTGGATCTGAAATTTAACTTATGAGAATTATATGGCCTTAGGTGAGGGAAGCATAGATAACCAAAAATTCTTAGAGTCTTGTAGTCTGGCTTTACACCATATAGCACTTCCATTGGAGTCTTGCCTTGTAAAATTTTTGTGGGTAGTCTGTTGATTAGATATACTGCAGTTGAGAAAGCATCAGGCCAAAACTTCAATGGAAGTGATGCTTGTGCAAGTAGTGTAAGACCAGTCTCTACTATATGTCTATGCTTCCTTTCAACTAATCCATTCTGTTCTGATGTATAGGGACAAGTCACCCTTTGAATTATTCCCTTCTTTTGAAGGAATTCTTTGAGTGGCTTGAACTCTGTTCCTCCATCAGTTTGGATAACCTTTACCTGCTGATCTGTCTACTTTTCTGCTTGTCTTATAAAGTGTATAACTGTATTATATGTATCAGCCTTTGATTTCAGGAAATATATCCATGTGTACCTGGAATAAGCATCTACAAAGGAGATATAGTAATTAAATCCATAGTCTGAATTTATGGGTGTAGGCTCCCATAGATCTATTGCAACCAATTGCAGTGGCATATTATATTCAAACTGTGATTAAGGAAAAGTCAGTTTATGACTTTTTCTCATTTGGCAGTAAGTACAAATATAAGATACAGGTATATCTCTAATTTGAATTTCATTATCATTCAATATTTTCTTTACAACTTTTACACTTGGGTGTCCTAGCTTAGAATGCCAGATACTGAAATCACTGTTACTACTTTCTGTACATGATTCTGTTAGATTGCACCATTTTCTTGTATTATTGAATTGATTGGCTTTTGACAAGTTGAATCTGTACAGACCCTTGTATGTCTCACCCTGCAGTAAAGTTTGTTTAGTTTCAATATCTTTAACTACACAGTATCTTGGATAGAATTAAAAAAATACATTATTGTCATGTGCAAACTATGACACACTAATAAGATTTTTTTCTTATTTTTGGAACACGTAGTAGATTATTCAAATGTAGTACTTTTTGTCCAATGATTTGTGCACAGCCAGTGTGTGTGATATTAATGTTAGTGCCATTACCCATACAAATAGATTGATTACCTTTGTATTTTTTGTTCCCAATATTCAGATTTTGTAGATTGTTGGTCACATGATGTGTTGCACCAGAATTTGGATACCAGTATTCATTTTGAATTTCTTCACATCTTCCTGCTTCACATAAGTTGGCATTGTGATCATCTGATGAACCTTTTGACTCATGTTGTATACTCACCAAGTTTACATTTCCACCATATCCCCTCTGAACATTTGTGTTCTAAGATGGGTTGTAGTTAGAATCATATCTGAAATAACATTTGCTTGCAATGTGTCCCACTTTTTCACAGATTTGACATTTCGGTCTGTTGTTATTATTCCATCTTCCTCTGCCGCTGCCTCTGGTTGTTGCATTTCCTCTTTGAAATGTCTAATTACTTTTACTATTGTATCAATTCTTGTTTTTTGACCTACTGTATAGTTTACAGACATATCTGAATTAATAGGTTTCTTGAATTCTAACCTTCCTTCATGTGCAAGTAGAATAGAATGAACATCTTCAATAGATGGTGTAATTCATTAAGATGAAATAACTGCTACAACGGCTTCATAATCTTCACTTAAACCACTCAAGATAATCAGAACTTGTTCTGTTGTAGGGACTTTGTGTCCTACTGCTTCAAGAAGATCACATGTAGTTTTAATTTTTGCAAGATAATCACCCATAGACTGATTTTCTTTTCTGATACTGTGCAATAGTCTTTTGTGATGCATTACTTTTGCTGCTGATTGAGAGTTAAAGATTCTCTCAACAGTTGACCATATTCCATATGTTGTCTTACTTCCAATAACTTGTGGCAGTATTTTAACACTTATAGATGATAACAACCATGAGCAGATCAGGCTATTTTGCCTTTGGTACTTGGTAAATTATGGGTTACTAGCTGTCTTGTTTTCTTCATTAGTGATGAATCTTGGAGGAGTAATATGCGTGCCAAGAAGATACTCTTCGTGTCCATATCCTTTAACAGCAGTTTCAACTTGCACTTTCCAAAGAGGATAATTATCTTCTTCCAAGTGTACTGTGACTAGCTGACTCTGAGGACTGACAATGGTTTTGATGAGACTTTCTGTAGCAGATTGGTCAATGTTGGGAGTTACAAATGTTGCAGAACTCTCTCCCATGATGATGCAAGACTGGTGAGTGGAGAATACAACAAGTAAAATGATTCAAAAGGAAAAGATTGATACCAGAGGGTTAAAGATGATTCAAGAACTTGATCAGGGTCTTCGAAAATCAGGTATGTGCAGCCATAAACCCAAGTGATGTATTTCTGATGATGGGTTTTTTAGGCACGGCACTTTCTTTGATGATTTTCTGATTTTCTGATGTTTTTCTTTAATTTTGAATTTGAATCTACTTTTCTGATCAAATCTGGTGCAGCCAGTTTTCTTAAGAGAATTCTATGGCAGGGTACCACTTTTGATCACTGAATCACCTTCAAATTCTAATCTCAGGTGATGATTCTTGCTTTCTGATGAGATTTTTATGATCTGAGATATCAGATGATGATCTTTCTGATATTATCCAGATTGAAATGAATATGCCGTTAGGCAGTGATGATTTGACTCTGATACCAAGTTAAGATTTTGAATTATGATGATTGTAGAAAATAAGATGGAAATAGATTATTTTATTACTGGAAGAATGAAAAAAACTATATTGATACATGCATGTACGTATAGCTTTTATAGTGCAAGCTATTGACTCAGTCTGCTGTACATAGAGGCAAAATTACAAAAATAGCCTCAAAACCCTTTGTATATAAGCTTGAATACAACAGAGATAAAATATTTTATTTCGGCTGGTTCATTTTAGATGCAATTCTAACAAGTCGTGATTTTTTTATTGCAGAGCTGATGACCTACGTAGGCTGTTTTTGCAAGTTGGTCCTTTAAAGGATGTTTACGTACCACGTGATTACTACACAGATGTTGTAGAATATTAAGCATCGTTTCCCGATGCTTACATGTAAAAAATGCCATACTACTACACAAATGCAAGCTTTACTTATTTTGCATGTGTTTCGGCTTTAGTATTTAAACTTTAGGTGCAAATTAAAGAGTTGGCGTGCAGATAACTTAAATTGAAACTTCTTCATTTCTCTGATGTATATGCCATTGGTTTTAATAATACATGGTTGCTTGAAACTTGAACTTAGAAAATTAATATCAACACATCCATCTTGGATGAAACATATTTTAGTTTGAATAAAGGTGATGTTGATGAGAAGTGCATGTATTTACCACTTACTATTGGCATTTAAGTGAAGATTATAACATTTACTTATCAATAATCATTCTATGAATTTAGTTTTGAATTGTATCCCAGTAGATGTGTTGGTACTATTATACCGACAAAGATGACTCAATAAAATAATCTACTTCTGAATTTGAAAAATTATAGGCGTTGGTGAGATAAAGTATACAAGGAGTACCTTGGCTCTTAATCTCATTCATTTTTTGTATCCTGAATAGTTTTCGACAGATTACCTTTGGGAAAATTCGAAATTTAGGGCCCAAAGAGCAATATTTTCCCTTGAATTTGTCAAGTGCATAAACACAAATATACACACTTCCCAAATTGATGATATAATATGATGCGTCAGTGTGCAGTACTTACTTTCATGAAAATAAATTCTTTACTATAAAATATGATCATACAAATGTAGATAGGGTGAATTTGAACTTGCAGCCAAATTGTGGTATGTAATGATGCTTTATTTTAATTGCATTGTAACTATGAGGTAAAGGGGTGCATTTAACCATTGTAACTATTAAATCTGTGCTACACCGTATTCTTCTCTTCGTAGGATTCTTTTGTAACTCTTACTGGATTCCTTTCACCATTGCTGTTGGGGTTTAACAGTGAAATATAAAGTCTTGAAGATATATATCTGTTATAGACGATTACTGATATTGGCTCAAGGGAAGTGAAGAATTGAACTTGCATGTCCCTTAAATTTATTCAAGAGTTGAAGAATTGAACTTGCGTATGTCTCTTGAAGTTATTCAAGTATGGAAGAAATTGAAGTTAACAAAAGTGAGGTCAGCAATCTGGTATTCGTTTGACATTTATTTCTCTCTTACAACCCCATTGGATGTTGGTCTGCTGCTAATGGAGAATTATTATCGTTCTCTAATAAAATGCTCCGATGTCTGTTTTAGAGAACAACGAGGATTTGGTTTTATCAAACATTTAAACAAATTTAAATTAATTAAACCATTATTTCAGAGAACGGTGAGGATTTCACAGAATGGCTTTCATGAACATAATTTTTATTTTTAAAACATTAAAACTAATTTTAATTAATTTGAATTTGTTAGAATGGAAAATACTTATTTTCAATAAGCAAACAATTAGATTATGAGTTGAGAAAAATATACCGGATGCGGGATTGGTTTTCAGTTTATAAGTCAATACTGAATCATATATGAGAGTTCAGGGCTCGAAGCTTTGATTTATTTTGTTATCTGATTTACTATTCTTTTACCTCTGCTCTTAAGCCGTACCTTAATATGTCAACTGAAACACTTTAATTTCCATCATCCCTTGTCAACTAAAACCTAGTAACTGTTCCATCCTCAAACTTGTTCACATGATAACCAAGGGATTCTAAGAATTCTTCCAAATACCTATCGAACACTACTACCCTTGTGTATATCTCAATTGCTTGCTTTTCAAGTGTTGGCACTGTTCTAATATATGGTTTAAACTTCGCTATCAAAATTCATTTGCCCGAGAAATATCCCGTTGTATTCATTAATCATCAGAATGAATAGGTTTTAAAAAAAAAAATTGTACGTGACATTCTTCATTAAAACTCATCTTATGTATTGGGTCTGTGTAGTCTCATTTTTCTACATAGCTTCATTTGGAATCGATTTGCATGGTCTAGTTTACTTGTAGTTTAGTTTGATGTGTATGAAGCAAATAATGAAGCAGTTATCTATGTATTTCGCAAATGTCTACTGGTCATGCACATTATTCTGAATTCATGTTATGTGTGATACTAATAATGCACCTTCAACTTCAATGATTATAATATATGCTAAAGTCCTGTAACTTGTGCTTATTATTTGCATGTTTACTTTGATTTCATGTTTGTCTGGTTGATATTTTTCTCTCCTTTGGGACCCTTATACTTACTTCAGTCTGTAAATGGAGTTGATAATTAGAATAGAGAGCTAGTTTCAGAAAATAATTTTTGAAACTTTCATATAGCAATTAATAACAACTTGATCGCTTGTTTGACATAAAAAGGACAAATATTGCGGATGTTAGAGATAAAATATCAAAAGAAAATCAAGATGAAATTGACTATGTGATTAATTTATAAGCAAGGTGTTGGCGTTTCATTTTTCTATTCTTGTTAGGCCTCGATGCAAATGTATATGAAATATTACGTATGGACATGGCAAAGGTTGTTCGAACAATATGTATGAAATATATGTATGGATATGGGAAAAAATTTTGAACAATTTGTATGAAATATTGGGCTTTAATTTACATATTTTTTGTCTAATATAATATATGTGAAAATTTGTTATATTTATGTGCAATGAAGAAATGGGTAAAAGGATATCATATATATGTGGAAAAGCTAAAAATGAAAAATTAATATTACATTTTATAGGGTTCTAAAAACGCTATCGTTTAGCAAATGCTATAGAAAATAACTGCTATCATAATATTTACATGAGTAGAAAATTATACGATATCATAATTTTTTTATAGTGTTTAAATTTAATATCGTTTTCTAATCTATGGAAAGGTAGAGTAAGTCGTGTCCGTCAAATATAATATGACGGCAAAGAAACGCTATGCAAAATTGTACTATGGCGTTTTATTTCTATAGTGTTTACTCTTAATAGGATTATATAAACGATATGGAAAAATGATTTTTCATAGCGTTCTACTTTCTACTATTAAAAGTTGATGGTCTACTATATATATCAGCATTTTTCAAACGCTATGAAAACCCTAGTTTGTTGTGGTGATATAGCAGTACTATTTTTGAAATAAAATAGCATCAATTTTTTATGCAAAATGATAGTTGGATGTATCATTAAAAATGATAGGTATATATAGCATTGCACTTTAAAAGTAAACTAGCATGTGTTCAATATAATGGATGATAGCTCATTATAGAATTTATTTAATTTCTGTAACAGTACATAATTTTTACACTATTATTTGTACATGACTCAAAATGTAAAACAAGTGTCATACAATGTCAATGCAACATATCTCGGTAATACAGAGTCATATGTAAAAGAAGAGAGAAGGAAGGACGAACGTGAAAAGGTGCGAAGAATTTCCACTAAGGGAATTCTCCCATCCAGGTTCAAACCCTTCTGAAATAGGCGTTCAGACGTCTGAACTAGAAATTTAGAAGTATGAATCTCAATGATTTTATCCCGCATTATTCATTTGTTATTTTAAGTTTTTCAAACATTTGGATTCTGGGATCAGGTGTTTGAAATCAGGATCATTTGTCCAAATCCCGAATATAGATGTTTATAAAGTCATTGTTGGATAATTGAGATTTGTGTTTCGGAATTTGATGTTTTGGGAGTTTGGGTTCATTTTAGGGGACCTACGTGATCCTCGTAAGGTCTGAAGTGACTACAGAGCAAGGTGACGATTTTAAGGACAGTACGCCATGCCTTACGAAACATGCGGTTGAAGTTGGAAGAGATAGCAACTTTAGCAATGGATTGAGACATGATTTGATTAGTGTAGTGGTCTTTATAGAGTTGTCCGATGGTTTTGAGATGTGAAGACTAAGGTATTGCAATATACGATTCCATAGAATATTGCGTATACAGAGTAAGTCCACATCCTTTAGCTTAGATATTTATAGACCATTTGTAAAGCGATATGTGATTGTCTTAGTTGTGCATGTTAGGCGACACTGGTTCAAAGATAGAAGATGTTCTACCTCGGTAGAAGAGGCAATAGACCTCAGGCTAATTCGTAGCAAAAGGTTATTGGCCTCGAGTTACGTGTCCTATTGTTAAACAAATGGTAACGGTTAGGCACATGTATATCGATTTGGGTTTGACACGGTTGTAGGTGGTGGAAAACATGGTGAAGTGTTGTAGTATTAGTCTTACATTAGTAACCATACTCCATACTTACCGAGTCTTGGCCTTACCAGGAGACCCGAAACCCACCAGCCTAGTGTGATGGTTGAGTCACATTCATGCCATGATGGTTAGTATATAATAGACTTGCTACATAGAGCATAACACTATAGTACAAATGTGCTAACATGTTGGATGTAGGCGAAGATGCAAGATGGGGTATGGTTTCATTACCTTGTATATTACCATTTTGTATTGTACATAATATAGTATCATATTAGTGATCATGTAGATTACTGATATTTCCTCTTTACCAGACTTTATGTCCGACCCTCTCTTTATTATCTCTTTTATTATTTATTCTTTATCTTTGAGTATGTTGAACGAGAGGTGGGGATTTTGCTAGTTGAAAGCGAGTTGTGGAGCCATATATAGCTATTTACCACTATGTTTATATCTATCTAGTGACATGTTAGATTATATATTCATTTTGAGATAAGTTTTATATGAGATTTGATATATCATTTGCAATTGTATTATGTATTGAATCTTATGTCTCTTGCGATACGCACACTTAATCGATTACATATTTAAGTTGATTATATATTGTATTCCTTTCACTCTAAAATAATATATTTATTGATGTGATAGATATGCTCTTTGTTGTTGTTTTAAATTCTAAATGGGATGTCATTCATGATGCATATGGAATCCAGTTGCTTGTATGCGCAGCTTATGGATGATACAAAGGGCGGGTTATTACTGTTCACATCCCCGATCTTTATAAATTTGGTCAAATGATGAATATACCGTTCATATTAGACATGAAAATCTATTGGACATCATTTATACAGTAACCAGCCGATGTATGTAGTATGAGAGAAACTAAATATTATTTCATAACATCCTTATTATGGATTCTAAGATATAACATTCTATTATTAACATATTTTTCTTTGATAGGCATTGGACAAATCAAGTGAGAAAGGAAAGCACCACATATGCTGATATTAAAATGCTTGAGAGTGACTCTAAACACACCAGCTCTTGGTTTATGATAAGCTAAAGCTACCAACATTGGATTTTCCACTACTTCCTCTTCTTAATCCCTTACCAACCCCTTGCTCGTTTGTCGTGGCTTCCTTAGTAACTAGGCTTTCAAACTTTACGGATCCATTCTCACTATTTTAAGTCGATCCACGCTCATCTTTCTCGCTACACATCTTGCCTGTGCTTGTTAATTATCCTCTTGTTAGCTTGCTTCCTTCTTGCACATGTCTTGCATCAGTTTTTACATTCGTTATATATCATTAGGCACCTTTTATGCATCTATCTTGCACCATCTTATGCTCCTAACTTGCAACATCAATTACATTGTCGTGCACTTTAAATGTTTCGGTTTATGCATTGGCTAACCTTTCATTGTATTTTTCTTTATTTATATTGTTCCGCATCAAATTGCTCCAAATTTTGCACTTGTTATTCAGTTTGATATTAGTCTTAGCGCCTTTTTTCAAAAAACTTTGCACCTATATAGTTTATGCAACATCGGTAGATTGTTCCACTCTAATATGCCTTAACCTTAATGCTCTGTTTTAGTTTGATTGCTTTGTCCAGTTAGTCATGGATTTAACTATAGTGCTTCCTTTTTAACTATTGCTCTGGTTGTGTTTCCTTCCTATTACATTTTGATATATTCTTCTTTGTATACCGTAGTGCTCTATTTGTCGTATTATGTAAAATTGTACGGTATGTTTGTGCTTTTAGTGGTTTAGATGTAGCCTTCGACCAGGCGCATTAGTTAATTTCTTTGTATTTTTGTTTGCTACGTTTGGTTTTTTAGCCATATATTAAGCTTGTTGGTGAAGTCTCTACTTGTTCATTAGCTTTGTCTCCGTAAGCCGTATTTTCGTTAGGATGGTTAAGGTATACTTCCTTTAGCGATAAGGCATATTTTCGATAGTATGACATGTATACTTATGTTAGCTAATGACGCTATATTTTCAAAAGCATGTGACTATTTCTATGTTAGTCCATGGTTATACTTTCGGAAACCTCGTGAACCTTTGTTTTCGGTAGCGCTTATACATGCTCTCATTAACCATTAAGTTATATGTAGATACATTTGTGTATATACTTCTAATAGTGTAAACATATACTTCATTAACTATTAAGCTATATTTTTGTTAGTACATGAGTATACTATTACTAGCTTTCATGTTGTGTCTTCGATGACATAGAAGTATGATTTTTATACTATAAAGTATGTTTTTATGGCTTTTGAAAGGGAGAAAAATGGGAAGTGTTAAATATAAGCAAGAAAAAAATAAATCAATGTAAAGTAATTAATACTCTAGTACAAATGATTAATTGCATGCTTATATGAGAGATATGTGTTGTTTTTTGTGATCGAACATATTAACATTTTGAATGTTGCTCTGGATATACCTTATATGTTCACCAGCATATGCTGATCAACCGTGTTTATTGCATACGTTATATTGATGTACTTACTTGTGTAGAATCACCTAATATTGACGATATAGGGAGATTGAGTATTGATGATCAATTAAGTGTTAGTCCATGAGTTGATGGTTTTGATGACAACAGCCTTAGAATAAGATTATAAAATATAAATGCTAACATTATAGTTTAGATATATATGTATATGCATTATATTACTTGTGTAGAGTTCAAGATTTCAAGATAAGTATCGAGTCTAGAATTATGTTAAAACTTCACAATAGCACTGAAATCTTCACTCCATTTTTCTTTTGGGATGGAACCCATTTCTACCTTTTTAGTGGCTTACAAACCCACGACAAGTAGCTTACAAACCTATGACAAGTGGCTTACAAACCCACGAACATCCTGGTTTTGTACAAGTTCTCGAGTCCTGTCATGATGAGATATTCTGCAGGAAGAAGCTTGCAAAATTACTTCAAAATGATTTTCAAAACTACTTCAGAATGATTTTCAAAATTGTTTTTCAAAATGTTTTAGCCTTAAAAATTATCTTTTCAAATGATTTTCAAAAAGATGTTTTAGCCTTAAATATTCTTGTTTTTAAACTTCGGTTGTTTTAAACTATCTTTTAATTATAATATATTTATACTTAGATTTAAATATAAAATTATAGTAAAATTATATATATATTATTCTCTATATTTATCTATGTATTTTATCTATAGTCAAGTATATTTATAAAGTTTAAAATAGTTTTAATATAAGATAAAGGTTATTTTCAAAGAAAATCAAATCTTCAAAAATTGCTTTGGGATGTCGACATGCCTATGGTGACCATGTCGACATGGTGACAGTTGAGTTCAAAATTTAAATTTCAAAAGAAGTGTCTATTCGCCATAACCCTTCACGAATGGACATGACTGTTGTTCTTCTATAAATAGGGGTTAGTTTCAACGAATTTAACATCAGTTTTTCTGGTTTTTCACTTCTCTTCTTCTTCCACATTTTCTTAATCAAAATCTTATCATTACTCTGCCGAAATCAACATTGAATCGAACTAGATTATCTCTGGTTTGATTCTCTATCACTATCTCAACAAGATCTAAGTGCTATTCAGAGTTATAGGCTTCTTTGTAATCTATCTAGCGAGAAAAGGTGTGATTGTAGCCTTGGAAATCAATCAAGCGAGAAAAGGTGTGATTGTAGCCTTGGAAATCAATTGGGTGAACTTGTTGCCCCGGAAATCAAGTATCTCTACCCGGAGGATTGTGATTCTGGAGGGTGTACCTCGTAGCCTTGAAACCGAGGGTTGTAATTGTTGAATTGCTTTTGAAAGGAAATCTATACTTAGTTGTGCGGGACTGGATGTAGGGTAACCCCGAACCAGTATAAAATCCGGTGTGTTCTTTCCTTTACTGCATTTACTTTATTTCTGCATCTGTGTTTATTTCTGTGATCATATATGTGTCTGAATATTGCATACATTTGTGTTCAAATTAACATAAACTCAAAAAGTTTTAGTAATTTCTTAAAAACACTATTCATCCCTCCTCTAGTGTTATTCCTAGCCTTAAGATCCGTAATCCGCATTCCTCACATTTGGTATCGGAGCAAGGTTTTCAAAAGTTTCATAATCTGATTTTTGAAAAGTTTTCAAAATGGCTACCAACACTGGTACTGTTATTAACACTAGTATCCCTGTCACTAGTTCATTTGTAGAAGGTCAATCTACTGCCAGACCACCACTTTTTAATGGCAGTAACTATGCATATTGGGCATGTAGGATGAAAATATATTTACAATCTGTAAGATTAGATACTTGGAATATCACACAAACTGAATATTTTGAACCCACAACTAATTTTGCTTAGTGGACTATTGAGAAAAAGGCTGTTGCACAAAATAATTCTAAAGCAATGAATATTCTGTTTTGTTCACTTGAAAGAAATGAATTTAATAGAGTGTCAGTTTGTAAGTCTGCATATGAAATCTGGAAAACTTTGCAAGCGACTCACGAAGGAACAAGCAAAGTTAAACAGACCAAAATTTCCATGCTCACAAATCAGTTTCAGTTATTTAAAATGAATACTAATGAGTCTATTTCAGATATGTATAGTCGATTTCAAGATATTGTGCATTCTTTAATATCCTTGGGAAAGGAATTTTTGGAAGAAGATCAAGTCAGAAATTTTTTAAATTCTCACTCTAGAATGAGATCAAAAGACACTTGCAATTGAAGAGGCAAATGACATCAGTACTTTAAAGATAGAAGAATTGATTGGAAATCTAATGTCGTTTGAAGTTCAAATGATCGGGAGAAGAGAAAGCAAAGCATCTGAAAAGAAATCAATGGCATTCAATGCATTAACCAACGGATCAGACTCAAACAGTGATAATGATGAAGAGAGCATTTATGACCAGGAATTTTCGAAATTTTTTGAAATACAGAAAGATGAATAATCTCAAGAGAAACAACTATAAGAATTCAGGAAATCAGAATGTAGTACCAAACAATGTCAAATGCTTCAACTGTGATGAACCAGGCCATATCAAAAGAGACTGTCCGTATCCAGAAAGGCAGAATCCTCCTATAAAACAATGATTCAGTAAAGAAACGGAAGCGTGCATTTACTACTACCCTAGATGACTCAGACTCGTCCTCAAGCGATGATGATCAGAAGACAGATAACTCAAATTTGTGTTTTACGGCAGTTCATGACTTCAACAAATTCAAGAAAACAGATTTAGAAAAAGGTGCACATTTACAATACAATTAATTGATATTGCATGCTTAGAATTAGATGATTGATTGCTTGATTGATTGATTTTGAATTGGTGTATTGATTGAATTTTAAATTTATTTTTTATTTTTTTTTATTATAATTTTATTATTATTTTTATTATTTTTAATATAATAATATTTTCTGGAATATACTATAATAATACTCCAGATATATATATATATAGACATTAAAATAATAAGTATATATATATATTAGAATACTTAGGAAAAATAAATCATAGAAATTCACAGGCACATGTCGACATGGTCCCTACCATGATGTCGACATGGGTACAATTTTTGAAATTCAAAATTTGAATTCAAATGATTGAATTTCCCTCCATCTTTTCACTTCATTTAATACTCTGAAAAGGCATCTTTTGACCAGAGAACATGTCTTTCAAAAATCTATTTATTCACTATCTTTTATCACAACTTTTCACTTCCATTTTCAAATTCAAACTCTCTCTTCAAAACTTCAAGATCTCTACTCTCTACTTTAATGGCTTCCTCAAGTAACCCCTCCACCATGAGACTTTCCAGAAACTTGAAAGAGCAACTCCTCAATAATCCGGAGGCAATAAAAGCATACATCAATTATGCTAACTATGGAAAAGTCCATCCCGGAAAGTTTGCTATTTTTCAAGATTTTGCTTCTTATGAAATTGATACTCTTTTTGCAAACAATCAAATTCTTAGTCTTGTTGATTCTTCTCAAAATGATTTTGTTTGTTACCCAAATCTTGTTAAAATTTTCTATGCAAATCTCAATCGAGAATTTTATGAAGGAAATGATAATGAAATTTGGAGTAGTGTCAAAGGCACTAGAATCGTTTTAAATTGTGATCTCTTGGGTACCATTCTCAATTGTAAGAATACGGGAATAGATCTTTCTAGTTTTCAAATCGATGAACATGATCGTGAGACATTTCATCATATTTTTTAAGGAGATGAAAACTTTGAATTTAAAAACCGAAACTTTCGTCCTAAGCAAGAATTGTCAATCTTCTTTTACAACATACTTTGACCCCAAGATCCGGAAATTTTAACAATCCTACTTCAAAAGTGTGCAAAGCACTTTTTGCTATTTTTGGAAATTATGATATCAATTGGGCGCAAGTTATTTTGGATGAACTTCGTCCTAAAAATTTTGAAATGGGAGAAAACACTTTATATCATGGAATTTACCTTACTCGGATTTTCAACTATTTTGGAGTAAATTTCAAAGGAGAAGAATTTATTTCAAGAAAAGTTTTTAATATCTCAAACATTTCTCTCATGAAAATCCCTTATGTTTTTCAACCTTATGAGACTCTTGCCGAAAAGGAAGAGCGTTTGGCTCATGAAGAAATGGAAGAGGAAGAAGAAGAAGAAGGGGATGAAATGGAAATAGAAGAAGAAGAAGAAGAAGAAGGAGAAACATCCCTAGAAAGTATTGAATATCCCTCCAATCCTTCCAACAAAACCCTTCTCAAAAACCAAAAGATTATTGTTGAGAATCAACGGGTTCTTAAAAGATCCGTTAGTAAGAAGTTGGACAAAATATCATCCAAGATGAACAAGTTTTTCTCCAAAGGCAGCAAGAAACTTGGATTATCTTCATCTTCATCATCCTCTAACTAGTTCTATATCTTTATATCATATCGAATTAGTTTAAGTTTGTTTTAATTTGAGTGTTTATGTAGTTCTTTATGTTTAATCATTGTATTATCCTATTATGTAATGAAATTGAATTTCCTTTCAGTTATCTAGCTTATCTTATCTCCTGAATAAATGTTAGTATATTATATAAATTTATATATATACACAATTATTCACAAAATCAAAATTACCATCAAATTTCACTATAGTATGTCGACATACCCCCCTTGACCATGTCGACATATACTGGTCAGAAATGACAATTCATTTTGAATTTGAAATTTGAATAACTACCATATGTCTATTCATTTCAAACGAATTTCTAGTCTTTAAATACCTATTTCTTCCAGAATTTTTCACTCAATATTATTTTCTATCTTCTTTATCTCTTATTCTCTTCACAAATTCAAAAATGGCAAATCCTATTCACAATTTAACCGAGAATCTTGAAGAGACTCTTAATTCGTTCAAGAACATTCTCTCGTTCATTCTTCGTAACCAGCGACACTTAGAGTTGAGTCAAATGCAGATGATCAAGGAGCAAGAAAGGCATTTCGATGCAATTCGATGGATGATTTCTTCCCTGCACAAGGATGATAACGAGGCACATCCTTCTGTCTCTCTCACAAATGACAATGAAAATTGGGATGCCATCAAAGCAGACCCTATTTTCGGAGAAGAAGGATGGATGGAAGTTCCTCGTAACGTTTAATTTGTTTGCTTTATTACTTTGTTTGAATTGATTGTTTTGATTGAAATTGGTTGTTTTGATTGACTTGATTTATACATTGGTGTGGTTTGATGATTGTATAAATATACATTAATATATTTATAATTGTTGTTGGAATATCATGTCTATAAGTATAGTTATTTCTTATATCTACTCTATTATATAGTTTATTAATGCAGGTACTTCAGTACAAGAATGAGAGGGAGTTATATAGTTTAGAGTTTGTTTTTGTTGATGACAAAGGGGGAGAAATATAAATAGGAGAGTTAGGCATAGATTAAGGGGGAGTTATTAGATTTAGGGGGAGTCAATAAGATAGAAGTAATATTTTATAAAAAAAGGTTGTCATCATCAAAAAGGGGGAGATTTTTAGTCCATGAGTTGATGGTTTTGATGACAACAACCTTAGAATAAGATTATAAAATATAAATACTAACATTATAGTTTAGATATATATGTATATGCATGATTTAACCATGCAGGTACCAAGAATGAAGACTGTACAGTATAGAGATTCAAGATATCAAGATTGAAGACTCATGAGTATCAAGAATATCAAGATTATCAAGAGTTCAAGATTTCAAGATAAGTATCGAGTCTAGAATTATGTTAAAACTTCACAATAGCACTGAAATCTTCACTCCATTTTTCTTTTGGGATGGAACCCATTTCTACCTTTTTAGTGGCTTACAAACCCACGACAAGTAGCTTACAAACCTATGACAAGTGGCTTACAAACCCACGAACATCCTGGTTTTGTACAAGTTCTCGAGTCCTGTCATGATGAGATATTCTGCAGGAAGAAGCTTGCAAAATTACTTCAAAATGATTTTCAAAACTACTTCAGAATGATTTTCAAAATTGTTTTTCAAAATGTTTTAGCCTTAAAAATTATCTTTTCAAATGATTTTCAAAAAGATGTTTTAGCCTTAAATATTCTTGTTTTTAAACTTCGGTTGTTTTAAACTATCTTTTAATTATAATATATTTATACTTAGATTTAAATATAAAATTATAGTAAAATTATATATATATTATTCTCTATATTTATCTATGTATTTTATCTATAGTCAAGTATATTTATAAAGTTTAAAATAGTTTTAATATAAGATAAAGGTTATTTTCAAAGAAAATCAAATCTTCAAAAATTGCTTTGGGATGTCGACATGCCTATGGTGACCATGTCGACATGGTGACAGTTGAGCTCAAAATTTAAATTTCAAAAGAAGTGTCTATTCGCCATAACCCTTCACGAATGGACATGACTGTTGTTCTTCTATAAATAGGGGTTAGTTTCAACGAATTTAACATCAGTTTTTCTGGTTTTTCAC
Source organism: Allium fistulosum (assembly GCA_030737815.1). NCBI lineage: Eukaryota > Viridiplantae > Streptophyta > Magnoliopsida > Asparagales > Amaryllidaceae > Allium > Allium fistulosum. Next base: position 573,737,108 of record CM060906.1, read on the forward strand.
TTCTCTTCTTCTTCCACATTTTCTTAATCAAAATCTTATCATTACTCTGCCGAAATCAACATTGAATCGAACTAGATTATCTCTGGTTTGATTCTCTATCACTATCTCAACAAGATCTAAGTGCTATTCAGAGTTATAGGCTTCTTTGTAATCTATCTAGCGAGAAAAGGTGTGATTGTAGCCTTGGAAATCAATCAAGCGAGAAAAGGTGTGATTGTAGCCTTGGAAATTAATTGGGTGAACTTGTTGCCCCGGAAATCAAGTATCTCTACCCGGAGGATTGTGATTCTGGAGGGTGTACCTCGTAGCCTTGAAACCGAGGGTTGTAATTGTTGAATTGCTTTTGAAAGGAAATCTATACTTAGTTGTGCGGGACTGGATGTAGGGTAACTCCGAACCAGTATAAAATCCGGTGTGTTCTTTCCTTTACTGCATTTACTTTATTTCTGCATCTGTGTTTATTTCTGTGATCATATATGTGTTTGAATATTGCATACATTTGTGTTCAAATTAACATAAACTCAAAAAGTTTTAGTAATTTCTTAAAAACACTATTCATCCCTCCTCTAGTGTTATTCCTAGCCTTAAGATCCGTAATCCGCATTCCTCACATTAAGGTTGTTCAAGTAGTGGGTTCAATCATACATATGTTTTGTGTGAGTAGGATTGCATCTAGGAGATCGAGAGATCTAATTAAATTAGTATGCTAATACCAATCATAAAATAACTCGCTCAACACCTAGAGAACTAACTAGGTCGAGTACTATGAATATGCGACAAGGTAGCATCTCATGCTATAATTGATTAGCTCCTCAGTTACCAAGGTCAATAGTTTAAATGCATAGAGCATTGCCAACATCAAGGCTTAAATTTGTAGTCCACATCTAATGGACCTATTGGGACGCTTGCTATATTCACTATAACAAAACTTGCTATTACATGCATTAATCAATAGTGTTTCAATGCTAAATGCTACCATAACTCATTTATAAAAAGTAAAAGCAAATAATGAAACGCTGCTACCTTATCCCACTAACGAACACCAAATTTTGGGTGATATTTTTTCTGGTCGCTAAAATTTCATTTCCTTCCAATATCACTTAAACATTTTTATCATACTTTGCTTCCTCTTGCTATACAAAACCTAAAAAAAATCTGATCTGCTTCCATTTCTCTTTAGCTCATATAATTCCACCTCAGAACCCATGTGCCTCGAACAACGATTCCAATCTCCAGCCTCCGCTCCATCTAGGTTAATAAAATTTATTTTGCAAAAATATTGAAGGTAAGGCTAGTTCATGGAAGTCCTCCAAAGAAAGTTTTGGGAGAAATCAAAGATCTAATGACGGACTCTGACTTCGACTGCTCGGCATTAGGTTTTTTGGTCCAAGCCATGGATTTGAGACACGTCGCACTCATTGCTCAATTTCTCAGATCCGAATGCTTCGAGCACTACAGATGCAGGCATAATATTTCAATTGGGGATGAATTCGAATAATGTGGCGAAGATTGTTAAATGCACTGGAAATGATGATATTATTACTCTTCAGCCAATAATCGAGGAGAAACTGTCACTTCATATTTGAAAGTCCTCGTAAGTTTCTTTTTTTCATTTTTGTTGGAAAAAAACAATATTTTTAACTTTATAATCAGTGGATAAAGTGAGGATCTGGTGGGGGAATGAACGTTATTCGGTTTACTATATAAGAGCATATAGTTTCTAATAGTCTGAGAATTTTATCATTTCTAGTCTCTTTTATGCCTTTATGCGAATCTTGAATATTTGTAATTAGTTCCAAGCTTTGTAAACTAAAGTATAGCATAGTTGTAACTACTAGTAAATTTTGTGAAATCATTGATGTAGCATAGCTGCAAAATGTCCCAAGAAAGTTATGATATAGCTCTAATTAGTTGTGTGCTCTATGAACCAAAGTTGTAGTTCAGCATTGTGCCTTGCAACGAACTATAAATTGGCGTATTATTTATAGGTGAAATAGGTATTGGACTTACAATTGGTAAACACCTGCATTTCAAAAGGACAATTTTCCACTGCATAATAAAAGGGTTCATGGCACAGGTATTTCAAATATAGTTTCTCCAATTTTTTTCGGAATGATGATTAAGGTAACTATAGTTTATATGTGTAAGTTTGTAAGAATCAACATTTAGATGTGAGCGTTACTCTTTGGCCAGTTTTCCATTTTATGCTTTAGGATGTAGGGCTGATGGTCACGATTGCATTTTATTACTTGAGGTTGTACTCCCACTGTTCCGTTTTACTTTCTCGTTTTTGGTACATTTTAAAATAATTTGTTTTGGTCTACTTAACATTTTCATATTATGTGAAGGTAGAGAAATAAGGCAGTCCAACATGTGGACTATCAAAACCACTTTTATTTACTCGATACATTTCAATATAGAATTAGCTGTTTTATTTATGAAGAACAATATGATACAAATATTGTGGTTGTTTTATGATATTCAGATAAACTTGATATCAAAGATAATTTAGATATATGATTAGCACTTAAATGATCATAAAGACAAGTAAATTGAAATAGAGGGAGTGCTTTATATATTTGTTATAATAAACGAAGTTCCTCCTACTTAAAAAACCTTTTATATGTGTACCCCATTTCCACACCGAATGCTCATCCATTTTTTGTTCATCTTTAGCAGAGTAGTGACTTTTCAAAACGCGATGGTAATATTTTTTCCCAATAATTAATAACTGGAAGTTGGGATTAATGAAAGTTTATAATTCATTTACAATATTAAGCAACATCTATCTGGTTAAGGTATAGCATTTTATTTCATTGTTTTTTCTTCACATACAAACTAATCACTTTTCAAAATAGCATGCATTTCCACATGAACTATAGTTATCACTATTAAACCTCATAATTTCAAGAGTATTTAAAATAAATCAATTCTTGTTTTAAAACTGTATATTTCTACATCGAGTATCCAGTATGAACAAACCGAATCCTTCGTGAAATCCCTCCCCAAAAGTACCCATCCGGTTGTTAGTTCTAGGTGTTGATACCCTTCATTTCGGCACTCTTTTCATTGAATTATTTTTCATAATAACTAGTTTATGGATGGGTCGGGTCTATTATGTGTTTGGGTTTCTCTTTATTGTTTTGATCCTTCTTGTTGATTGTGTGAGTGCTGAAGTTTCGTTAGTTCTTACGTTCACGCATATTTGTGTTGAGGATTGGAGGTGGTGGTGAAAGGCGTTTTTTTACCGCGGGGTTAGTGGCTATTTATATTTTCTTCTACTTGGTTAACTATCTTGTGTTTGATCTTAAGAGTCTGAGTGGTCCTATTCTTCTACTTTGTATATTGGGTATTCATTTTTCATGGTTTTTGATTTTATGCTTGCTAAGGGTACCGTTGGGTTCCTTTCTTCTTTCTAGTTGGTTCACAATCTTTTCCCTTCTGTAGATTGAGTGAGGTGTTTCATTGTAAGTTTGGTGGTTATTAGATCAAATTATATATTGTGTTTGTATTATTTTTAGTAGTTATAGGACATCGCTGAAAGGAAAAAAGAGAGAGGTTAGTTTTCATTATTTCTAACGTTGAAGATGCAATAGTATTTCAATGTTGTTTTAATGGAAAAGTCATTGTTTGAAAACTAATTTATTAGCTTGTTGACTCACTTGTATTTCTTGCTAAGTCATTTAGTTTGTCTTTATGTTTGATATTATCTATACCTTTATAGTTTCTACTTTTGAGGATAAAAATATGCTAAAAGTTAAAATATTTGAATTTAGCTTACTACTGGTCTTCCAAGTATAGAATATTTTAATGTTACTGATCTTTGGAAACAAAATTACAAGCTAAGATTAAAGTGTAGCAAAAAAATATAAAAATCATATTATTTTGAGTTATAAGATATCTTCCAACAAATTTAGTTCTCAAATTAAGACCCACAGCTTGTATTGACCACGGGTTAAAAAAAATTGTGTTAACAAATGAACAGGAGGAGCATGTGCTAGAGGTAAATATTTATAATTTCAACTTTCATACTAAAACATTAATTAACCTACATATTTCATTTTCCTATGACTATAGAAAAAAAATCTACACTTATGACAGTCTCATATTTCATTTAGCAACTGATATGGTATAAAAAATAAACATATTATTCATGTAGGTGAAGTTAGATGCACATACCGACATTGCGACATTACAGATGAGAAACAAGAGGAGGATATGGTCCACTACACCAGAGCAACTTACGGACGTTTGGACATAGTGTACTGTAATGCGGTGTGCTGGGCTCAATAACCAGCATTACAGATATGGACCACGGTGCACACGGAATGATCAACGTCGGTGGTGTGTTGGCAATGATCAACCATGGTGCACATGGAATGATCGCCAAAGGCATCTGCGGATCCATATTACGTACAGCTAGCGTGCAGCCCAACGGACCAGACTTGACCTCGTGGCCTATACAAGCTCAAAACATGCCTTGTTGGCCTTGTTTGAGTAGCAGCTAGTGAGTTCTGGCCTTATGGGATAAGGGTTAATTGTGCCTCTCCTTCTAGAGTGGCAACACCATTATTTTGTGGGCTAGATGGTGTTAGCCCAGAAATGATTGAATCAATCATGGAACCTGTAGCCACTTTAAAAGGTGCGATGTAATACATATCATGTTGCTGAAGCTGCTTTGACTTTTGTATCTGATCAGACTACATACATTAGTGGTCATGATCTTGCTGTTGATGGTCCAACAAAGTTGTCACGCAACAGCTTTTCTTTGGTCCATCGATATTTTCTCAGTTCCCATTGATTGTTGCCTATCCAAAGATGTCTATCCTCACATGCCTATCCATGCATCATCTATTCATTTTATGTTCACTGAGAATTTATGCCTATCCACGCATTTCCTGTTCAATGCCTAGTCCATGCATTTTCTGTACATGCAATTTCCTGTCCACACATGCATGTTCATGCATCTCCCATGCATGTCTGTTCACGCATCTCCAGTTCCATGCAAGTTCATGCATTTTTCTTCCATGCATTCTCTTTTACACTGAAATTTAAGATACCTAACTATGCAGTTCCTGTTCACAGAATAACATGCCTAGTCCATGCAATTTCTGCTCATGCATGTCATTGCTATGCCTACCTGCTTCCCTTTTATCGCAACAAACCACTACACCATGTAAGGGGTACCCAATGATGGTGAGCCAAGTCTTTAGCATAATTTTTTTGACATTATGTTATCTATGTACTCTACATTCATTATTCATTGTTTTCCAACATAAAACAACATTTTTTTCGTTCCTTCTCTTCATTATTTATGCATCGCATTTGAATTGGTGAACTGCCTTAATGTTATGTTCCCTAAAATAGCTGAATACACAACAAAAAATTTGAGTATTCATGCATTTAGTGCTTAGCAAAGTCAAGAGCTTCTATGGTTATTGAATATATCGTTTCCTGGAATACAGGACTATCTTAATCGTGGCATTGAGTTGGTGAAAAAAGGTGCATCCGTATTTTTCTTTGCGGAGGGCACATGGAGCAAGGATGGAAAATTAGGGTCATTCAAGGTCAAAAAAAGCTAATTTGCTTTACACCGTTTGTCTCATTTACCTTGTAAACTGTCAAAATGGTATGTTAGTTTAATAAACCAAAATTTATTTCAGACCTTAGCATCTGAAACTTTTCAATGTAGTAGTCCTTGACAGTGACAAAAAGGTTCAATACTTTCATTATTAGGGCATTTCCAACTAGTGGTGAGTTTTCGAAGAATGCTAGTTAAGAGATCATATTAAGTTGCGGCTGTTATTTGTTATCATTTCAATTTGAATGTTTGGAATAATATAAAAAACATGTCTAATATTATAAATGCCTTGTAAACTTGTTGGGTTTTGTTATAAGCGGGTCAGTATAAATAAATTAATAATTTACTAGTGTGTTACTCGTGCGTTGCACACGGTATCTTGTAGAATAATAATATTTTAACTATTTTTAAAGAATATAATTTATTATGCAATATGTCATGAATTATTTAAGATAAATGAATTATAAATGAAATTACTATATTATAAGTGTGTATTTTTTATGAGATTCGTATATTTTATAGTTGAATAAAAATTATATTATCATTTTTGTTGATAAAAATGAGTTATGTATTAATTTTTTTTAGGATTCATTATTCATTAATCAAGTAAAGGAAAATAAGTATTCTTAATAAATTTTGAAATTAAATTTTTATAAATTTTTATAAATAAATATTCATGTACATATAATCTGAAATTGACATTTAGCTTTTGATACATTTAACTAAAAAATAAATAATGTATACATTAAATATCATATATTACTTGAGGGAATGACGACAATTACCTAAAAATAGAAGTGTAACACCAAAGACTCAATAGATTTGTATGCATTTAAAGTTCTTTCAGCACATATTTATAAAAATATTTATTTAACTACTAAAAGAAATATTAAGTGAAAAAAAGACCAGAAAGGTTACAAATCACATTGTTTCATGCCTTGCTATTAGTATTTTATAGTAAAACTTTTCAAAAATTATTTAACATTTATGTAAAATAGATAATAAAATATGAAAGAAAAATATTTCTAATCAAAATATAGTATAATTTTTGTCCATTGGTTAACTCGTATTACGAATATAAATAATCAAGTTGTAATTTTTTATACAAAAACATACTATTTGAAAATATTTATTCTTTTCTCAATAATACAAAATACAATCATTCATCAATTATCATTAATTGTAATGTTAGTCTTCATAAAATATAATTTAATAATGATAAAGAGAGTCCATTTGATGTACCGATTTTAGGAAGGAAAAACGTTATATATGGTTGTAACGATGCACCAATTTGGAAAGAATTTTCTTGTGTATATTTGTCTGTAAAGAAATAACAACTTTGAAAAGAAAAAATTATGTATATATTTCTTTGCATTAAATAACTAATTTTAGAAAGAAAAAATTATGCATATATTTCTTTGTATTAAATAACTAATTTTAGAAAGAAAGAAATTTTATGAACTTAAATGTAGAAAAATATAAAAGTATCAAAGATAATTTTGTATATAATTATGAAAATATTAGTTTATACTTACTTGAATGAAAAAATAGTTTTACCATTTATATCAGTACAAATGCGGTATATACACATTGAATTCATTTTTTATGATTTATTAGATCAATTGATAAACATTTGTTAGTGGATTTAGTTTAAAAGTTTAAATTCAAAATCAATTAATAAATTCAAATATATGGACTTGAATGTAAAATAATATAGAAGAATTTAGAAGAAATCCGTAAATAATTGTAAAAATTATTGAATTCTGGCATTTAAATGCAAAATGGTATGAGAGAATATTAGTAGAATATTGTATGATTTGTATATAGTTGTGGAAAATTAAAACTATGTGGACTTGAATAAAAAATTGGTTTTACCATTTTTGTCAATATGAATGCAGTACGCACGTTGAATTGTTATTTTTCGAAATTTATTAGATCAATTAATGGATATATATTAATTGTATTTATTTAAAAAGCTTAAATTTAATATCATCTAACTAAATTTAACATATATGGACTTAAATGTAAAAATAACAGAAAAAACTTGGAAGAAATATGTAAGTAATTGTAAAAATTAGTATTAAATTTTAATGGTAGAAGAGTGAACCAATAAAACATTATAATAATTATAATAACAATAAATTGTAAGGATGTGAAAATAAAATACCTGGAGAGAATTAAGGAGAGAGGAGGAAATTCCTAGAATTAATAAGAGAGCTTTAAATTCTTCCGCTTTACTATTATTTAATAGATTAACCGACCCACTTTTTTGTTGGAACTGCTCTTAGTATGTTCTTTCAAGTTATATCATACATATCGTTTCTAATTTATTCATCATTACAAGGTCAAGTGATATTTATTGTTGTCTTCGAAAACATGATAGCTTGCTTTAATATTTGGTTTTATTTGTTTATTAATAGGTTGCTCTTTATACCCACTCTTAGTTGGTTCTTACCACAATTATTATGAGAAATGTTCCGTCCTTTTCTTTTATGTAGAAAGGAGCATTCAATGTTGCTGTGAAAACTGGTGTGCCAGTGGTGCCAATTACTGTCATGGGAATTGGAAGTCTAATACCTGCCGGAAAGGAGGGCATATTGAAATCAGATTCTGTGCAAGTTGTTATTCATAAGCCTATAATCGGAAAAAAAAGCCAATGAACTGTGTAGAGACGTTAGAAGTGTCAATGCCGAAACACTTATTCTTCATGGTTTTGGAGTGCACAGAACGAGTAATTCAATCTTGGTTTAGATCGAAGGTGTATATTTGAAAGGGAGAACCAAATACTGAGGTATAGTTTTCTTTACTATTTCAAAGTAGTATCTAACATGATAGTTCACTTATTTACAAATTTAATATGATAGTTCATTAAAGTTTGTTTGTCCGTCTACAACAGATATACAAGTTCGAAATGGTATTTCAAGTTACAATGTTTTCTTATTAAATTGCTTTCATGTATAGCGGTAGAATTGATTCTTTCATTCATATTCCTAATACCGACTACTACTCCATAGATAAACTCCTACAAAACTATATTTTTTTCATTTTTATGAGTTTAAGATACCATTTTAACTTGTTAGTGCAATCTACTTGCCATTTTTATGTCCGCATCTGTATCCAAAAAGCAAATAAATATTTGATATCTGAAGAAACGGATGCGGATACGAAGGCATCTGCGCATCCGAAAAATATCGATCTGGTTTTTATCAAGATTATAGTTTATATCATGTGTATTTAGTATAACAAAAGATATATACTTATTGTTTTATTAAATTTGTAAAAAAAATTATATGCATTTACAATAATAATAATAATAAATTAACCAAGTCAACTAAGTTTTATAATTAATAACAATAATGATTTATAAGTTTGAGATGATTTATAAAAATTAACTAAGTTAATAAAGTTTAAGTTTGAGATAATTTATAAGTTTAAGTTAATTAAAATATAAGTATGCATTTTAAATTTCAGCAATTGAGATAATTTATAAGTTTAACAATAATAATAATAAACAATAGTTTGAATAAATTAACTAAGTTTTATAAAAAATAAATACGTTTATAATAATTAATTAGTATTATAAAAATGAATAAATTTATAATAATAATAAGTTTTATAAAAATTAAATAAATTTATAAAAATTAATTATGTTTTATTAGAATTTAACTAAGTTAATAAGTTTTATAAAAATTAAATAAGTTTATTATAAAAATTAACCAAGTTTTATAAAAATTTAACTAAATTAACTAAGTTTTATAAAAATTATTTAAATTTAATAAAAGTTTAACTAAGGATGTTTGATATACTTTAAATATGCAAAACAGTTTCATAATCTTTTGTTGATTGTTAAACTTGTCTACAGGTAATTATCTTTTTAGAAGTAAAGACCAGCTGCAGCAAAGAATTGTCGGTAATCAAGTAATAAACATGGTTTTAATAGTTATATATTATATTATTTTGTTAGTACTTGTTGTGTAAACTTGTTTATGAATGGTTATAGATTTTATGTGCATTTGCTCATTTTGTCAAAAAACTATTATCGAAATGGTTATGGATATCATATTTGATTATGTGATTAATGTGTTTTTTCAATTGTTTGAATATGATTATTGTATGATTAATTGTTGATTTGAGTACAATGATTATGTAATTGATTGCTGGTTTTAATAAGACTATTATAAGAGTGATGGCTGAAAATGATACAAGCCATTTAGCGTGTAAAGTATGTTGTATGATAGGTAATAACTTTTAGTAGCATTTCAAAATGGTTACCTAAATCAATGTGAATAGGTGCGATACAACTTTCACAATGTTGAATACCAAAACTTCTAGTAGCGTTTCAATAAATACTGCGATACGACATGCAACTAAAAGTCCAGAACTTTTTGTAGCGTTTCTAAAACCCACCATATGTCAAGTTTTGGTAGCGTTTTCTACAACACTATAAAAAATTTCAAAATTTTAGTTGCATGTTGTATCGCAGCGTTTATCGAAACGCTACTAGAAGTTTTGTAGCGTTTTTTCAACGCTACGTAAAGCCCTTTCTGGTGTAGTGATTTTTCCTTTATCATGGGGATATTTCGATATTCTTATGTAAATAAATTATGATTTTCTTCCTGGTTTAGGTTTGAGTCAACCTTATAGATTTTAACTGGCCATGAAAACTAATAGGTTTATAGCTACCCTATCGAAAAATATATCGATGTGTTTTACACCTGACAAAATGTATGTTAATGCTTAATGACTTGAACACATTGTTATACAAAAAGTGGGTTTAGATGGAAAACAGAAAATGGTTACATTTATGGAGTGTTTGACACATGAACTCTAACGGATAAACAAATATTCACCTTTAACCCATTTTGTAAACATTAATGTTTTATTATATTCTAACTTTTGTGGTTGCAGGTGGTTGACGTAAGCACAGTGCATTAGGTCTGTCTCATCCAACGATATAAATGCCACATTAAAGATTGCTTTGATCGAACACTAATGAGGGGAAAATCATTCTACCAAGCTGCGTGGTCTCACTGTGATCCTAGGTTGGATAATATTATTCGTGATGGAGTTTTTTCTGATCTGAAGTTTATGTTTTTTCTCTTAAACTATAGAATACTCAATCGAGTGGGTTGATAGTAAAGTGATTGACATGTATCTTTTTAGGCAGAGAAAAGCTTACCAAAGATGTGCAGGAGACAAGCTGATTATATATTACTATTTAGTAGTTCTGTTGTATAGCACAACTACTTTTGTCTACATAAAGACAGGGTTTAAAACCATCTAATAGTTGTAACTTTGATCAAGGGGTATCTTCGTATGACGCTCTTGAAAATTCTTGTACTTAACTATTATATTTTGTACAAGTGATGGATCGTTGGGTTATTTAATCGAACAAATTAAACGTTTTGTGAAAAAATTATTTCATGTGCTCTTGATGTTGAAGATACAATAGAAGATTTCATTTTGGTGTTGGAAAGTATTACTAAGGATGGCTGCAACATTTTTAACGTTCATTTTCGTGTCTTAAAATTGGGATGTTACAAATGAGTACAGATCATAAGCCGACAACCCATTGCTTATTACTAGGAGATTTTACCGATAATGGAGCCGAGGCCAATTATTAATTAACTAGTTGAACTCCTAACCGACAACAAAATATTAAAACCAATATAACCATTTAATGGACAGAAACTATACAAATTCGAATCATTTTATTTTCAAAACTAAATCAGAAATAGTATATCAATTTTGATTGGTTTAATTGGTTGGTGTTTAAATAAGTTAGGTTATCTATTCGCTAATATAATATGAGACTGAAACAAATTATTGAATCAATATTTATCTAAAAATGTGATGATGATGCTATTTTTCAAAAACAAACCTCTCATTTTCTGAAAAAATTAACATAAATTGAAAGGAAGATAATATTTTTTTTAGAATATGAGTCACACTGTATTCAAGTAGAACACCCATTTTGATGAGTCGAGGGATTCGAACCCATGACCATTATAATATCAATTTAAAGCATTATACCATTAAACACTTAAGCTAGTAGTCACTGACAAAGGAAAATATTATGAAGATAATAACAATATCAATAATATTGTCGCATATTTTTCTCGTAAGTAATTAGCAAGCTGAATAAAGCCCGGCTAGGCTCATTCAACACCGGCCCAACTAATCTTTGGCCGGTTCACTCATATTGGCCCATAATCAAGCTAGATATCCACTTAGTAGCACTTCAGATCAATAGCCGGTCGGCTCTCCTTTGGCGGCATCAAAACAGCCAGCCATCTGACAAGGACCGGACAACTAAGCATCGCCCAGCCCGATGCGCACTGGCCCGGTTCATCTTCGATCAGCCCTCTCATGCCGGCCCACACTCAATATGGCTCTAGGTCAATCCACCTACTCAGCATCACTCCAGTCAATTTTCAGTCGACCCATTAGACAAGACAAGCTCAAGCGTGACCCGTCTTAGGCCCAGATTCATCATAGCCACCTTCGATCGATCCCACGTAGCCTATCTCATCATCTCATAGCTGGCATGGCACTGCTTTTGTAACTTGATCATCAGCATCATTCAACTCTCCTTAGCAAACTTAGGCATTAAGCAATCGGCATGCTCATTGCGACCTACATCCAACCTAGCTCCAGGCTAACCCATCAAGGCTAGCTCCATAGCGGTCGGCACGCTCAAGACAGCATTAACAACCAACACTTTAGACAAGATCGGCTCAAGCGTGACCCGTTTTTGGCTCGGCTTCATCACAGCCACCCTCGACCAGTCCAAGCAGCCAGTCTCATCATCTCATAGCCGACCTAGCATCCCCCTTTGCAACTTGGTCCTTAGTACCATTCAACCTTCCTCATCATTGGCAGTAGGCAATTGTCTCACTCATGACTTCACATCCAGTCTGGTTGCGGGCTAGTCTGTCATGTCTAGTTTCATTACCGACCAGCACCACTCAAGGCGGCTTTAGTAGAAAACTCATTGAGCTAGATCGACTCAACTATGACTCATCTTAAGCCCGGCATCACCACAGCCCATCCTGTCACCTACAACTTGGTCGCTTATCCTTAGCGATGTTCAGCTTTCCTCAAGTATCGACAATAGCCGACTGGCCGTCATCACTTAGAGGGTATTGTTTTTCTGCCTTGCCACGTAGGCATGCAAAAGTAAAAGACAAGCCATATAGTCAACTGTACAAGGTACGGTAGTAAAGCAGCCAAAAGCATACTTACTCATTTAGCTTTCCATCAACACTAAATGCAATGTGTGTGCCTAGTATAAAAGGATAATTAGCATGCTTCTCAGCCACTCATTCATTTTTGCCTTTACAGTTTTCTCCCATCAGTCTGTGCTACCAGACCAACGGCTAGATATGCTTCCCCCTTGTTTTACTGTGCAATCACGTCCATTCTTTATCCATTTCAGCCATTATAAATACCATATGCATTGCCACTTCAAAGGGGTTGGAAATTATTAGAATTTTGATTATTATATATCCCCTTTCCAAAGCTCCTCATGGTAAATCAAAGCCCTAAGTACTTAAGATTAGATGCCTCCTTAATCTTAAGCACTTTGTTTCTAATTCTTCTCTTGTAATTTCTTGTGATTGTAAGAGAGAAACACAGTGAGTGATCTTCTACAATACCCTGTAATACAAATGGCAGTAAATAAAAGTGAATTAATAAATAATTAATAAAGCTCAAAAATGAAATTTTAGCAAACGTCAAAATTTGACTACGAAACTTGCACCATTACATTCGTGACAATTTTCTAAGCAACTTTCATACATAAAGTTTTATAATCGGAGTTCAAATGAAGAAGTTAGCGTTTGAAGATTTCGGATCAAAAATAATAAAAAGGAATTAACAAAATAAATAATAATTAACACCTGGACCCTACCAGTCGACCCCCTCTTTATGCCAGTCGATCACTAGCGGTCTACCGCCTATAGGGAGCGATCGATCGCCTATGCAGCTGTCGACCCGTTCAAGTTGTGGCCTAATGGGCCGGATTTGATAAATATAAATCCAATGGATAGCAAGCGCCAATAAATATAGGCCTAGCCCCTTGCTTTTCTTCTCATATTTTCTGAACAGAGCAGTGAAGCTCTGTCATTTTCCAATCTCCACTATTTTTAGAAATGATAAAAATACTGTATATATATATATATCTGAGAAGGGCGGAAAATAAAAGAGAAGAAGAGAAGGAGTGAATCAATTCTGCGAAAAAGGTAAATTGTATAATTATAAATCTATCTTCCATTTAATTCAAATCTCTTCTCAGATATGTGATTTAATGGTTATGTATATACCTTGTTATACATTTTTGGAATGGAAAGGAAAAATGAGTCAATTAGAGGAATGGATTCAGATTTGGGAGATTTGGAAAGCTAGGAACGTGAGTGGGAAATTATATTATTTATATATTGCATTGAAATTTATATAGTTGAATTTTATTTAATTACCACGTCTATGCAAGATTTGTTGAATTAAATATATTTGATTGAAAACTTGCCTACGTATTCTATAGGTTATGTAATTGTGACGGGATGACATATACACCCTAATCTGAAATTTTTGGAAATTAGTCCCTCTAAATTTTAAAGTATGATGTTGATAAGATTATGAAGTTTATTCTAAATTTATGTTAATTAGGTTTTAAATTGTTTAGTAACCATTTGGAATGCCCTAGTTTTACTTGGTATGTAAATTTCTATGTTTTAATTTATTGGGAGCGTTGAATGTATAATTTAGTTGTACCTATTTTCGTGTAAATTTCCATAGACCGTTTAACCTCATACTATGTATAAAAAGTGCATTATTTGGAATAATAAGGAATATACCTAAATGAAAACGATGTGTAAAGTATGAATGTCCTTCTTTGTAGTTTGCACTGTTTATTTCAATAGAAATAAAAAGAGATAATTCCTTGTAATTTCAAATGGAGCAAAAGTCATACTTTTAGGTAGTTTATAGAAATTTATACCAATAAATATTTCTTTCTTTGGGAAAGGATATCTTCAGTGTATTAAAATGTTGAAATAAACATTCTTTGTAGAATTTACACATATGTGTATATTCTGAGATTCCTTGGCATGGAAATTAACGAGTTAAAAATAGAAATATATATGTACACGCACACAAACATGTATAACTGCGCCTACTAACTAAAAATATAAATATATATTGGAAAACGAATAAAGCGTAATAAATTAATATATGGCAATTCTCGTATTAATTACGACTAAATGTTTAAATATTAGTAACTAATAAATAAAAGGGTTAAGCGGTTGCAATGCGAAAGGGGCAATAACTCCAACATTACTGAATAATGATTGCAACATTAATGGCAATGAATGCGCATTTAATGGAAGGTTACAAAAATTAAATGGGGACATATGTGTTTAATGGGATTGATTGCAGAATTTATCATGACATTTATGGAGGAAATGTAATAGACATAATAAGTTTGATTTGAAATGAATGAATGAATGTCATTTGTGATTGTCCAATTTGAACAATAGTGACCATTTGTTAAGGACAATTTAATGGAGGTAAAGAAATAACTAATATGTAAGTGGCATAAAAAGGAAATGAAGAATGTAGGAAATAAGCATATAAGATAGGAATAGGTTCGCAGTAAAAAAAATGAACACTAATAAATAAACTTAGGAAGCAATATAATTTCTATAGTAGAAATTATATGGCCTCAATAATACGTTTATGATGAGCATTAATTAGTGGGCCTAGCCCAATATATAGGTTTAGGATAAGTGGCTTGGTTTAATGTAGATCGGGATGTGAGGTCAGTATAGTTACACGATATAAGTCTACCCTTCACCTAGAGGCTACCAGTAGTAGTGTATACATATTACTGATGTGGGACATCTCCAACTATAGAACCCATGGGGAAGGTTTATACATTCGCATATAGGTGTGGGAAAATATACCAAGGGTTCATCTTGGATTTGAAGTATTAAATGACTTAATACCTTTAGGGATGTCAATGGGTTTACTTCGGGGTGGAAGATATTAAATGGTTGTAAAATCCTCCACTCTAAGACTCGAAAATAAACCTCGAAGATGTTGTAGCCATCACCGAAATCATTTTCTAGCGACAAAATGAGTTCAGTATTATTTTTTCACAACATAAGTAAATAGAGCAGCTAAATATCTTTTTTATTACATCAATTTGAATTACAAGATCCATTATCATTAAACCTAAATCCTTCCCACGTAGGGGTAAATATATAATAATAAAATAAGAGTAGCGTGTATCCAACATATGAAGATGCCAACTGTTAACCCAAAAAATGGATCAACGCCCTGGATCAAGTGTGAAAGCACCAATGTAGATAATCAGCAGCACAAATCTCAAATAAACAACAAATAAAAAGCAGACATAAGAAAAGAGATATAGAATTTTTATAGTGGTTTAGTTGACTCTGGCCTACGTCCACTTTAATCAATCTTTATTATGATTATACTAGTTGAATCTCTTTGGGTATCAACTAGTTAGTCTTTAGATCTAAGTTACAATGAGTTGGAATAAGTCCCAAGTACAAGGGTTGAGTAGAGAATCACAGTAACCCCCTTAATGAATGTTGTGGGGGAGAAGAAAGTTGAAGAAGTGAAGGAGTTCCAGTAGAGTAATGGTGGCTCTCTCTCCGGAAAAGATCCATCTCTAGTTGAAGGTAGGTGAGTATTTATAGGGGAATTCAGTGAGTGTTGGGCCAAAAGTCCAAGTGCAGAAGAGTCTAGTTGTTATGCCAAGTCATCACCGAAAATCTCAAATCAATATGAGTCATTTCTATGGATCGCTAGCTATCCATAGGCGATGGATCGCTAGCCATCCATAGGGGATGGATCGCTAGCTATCCATCAACTTAGCATATTTTTCTACCAGAAGCCTTTACTTAGTGCTACGAATGACCTTGAAAAGTTTGAGGGCGATCCGACCTATCTTGATGGATCGCTAGCTATCCATAGGGGATGGATCGCTAGCTATCCATCCACTTAGTATATTTCTGAGTGATCTTTGTTTGGTTGACTTCCTATCTTCTATTTAAGATCCTTGTCCAAATATCAAGTCGTTTGGAGCTAGTTTGATCATTCTTCTTCATGGGTCATCTGGTCCAGAAGAATCATCCATAACTCGCTTAAATCTTAACGAAATCGAATGAAACTTTGCAGGAACACTCTAGAGGGTGTTAGGGACCCACCATAAAAATTTGAGGTGGTGGGGCCCAATCTAGATGTGTCTCTAGCGATCCATCAAATCAACTCCAAATGCAATCATGTTTTTGTGAGCCTTCTTCTATGTCTTCTAAATTTTCTCCCAAAATTTCAAGTCAATCCGACTTCGTATGAGTTATGTAGACCCATTTTAAGTTAGCTACTTTTGGTCAAACAGCTTGAATCCGGTGAGTCTTCACTTCTCGAGCTAGATTTTTGGCATGCCATGAAACTTGGCAAGCGTCTCTAGGGAACATTGTAACATCCCCTATTTACAAGCCCAAAGCTAAGCGCTACAGATGCTGCAGTCATCCATAGTATTAACTTCCGGCTACTAAATACGGCTATGTTAATGGTATCTATAATATCAGAAGCACTTGAATATGAAACAAAATCACAGAATTCAAAAAAACAACATTTTTCTGATTACATTACCAAAACATGTCCCATATTCAAATTACATAATCCCACCGCTTTCCCAGGTCCAGATAAAATATAATTATTACATAATTACGCCAAGAGCGACATATGAAGATGCCCCCTTGGTTGACCAGAGTACTATATATACAATATAGCGGAATCAATCCAAAATATAATAGCAAGTCCTAATTGCAATCCATCAGCCATCTGCTCGTCACAGAAAGCATTATTCGCCAATCTACTAAAACCTGTAAACCTCAACCCTCGGCTTACTCAAATCAATTTTGAGCACCCGAGAGTTTAAGGAAAATAAACTTCGAGTCAAACATAAAACCTGGTATGAATAATACTATACATTTTGGTTATCTGATATTAAGTGAGACCACACCGCTTAGCGGAACGGGTTTCCCCTCACTAATATCCTTTTTAAAACATATCTTTTTCAAATTATAATCCTGCAACCAAAACTGGTTAAATCTGTAAAGCAATATCATGTATATGTACAAATCAGTCATCACATGGATTATCTGTTCATACACTGTAGTTTTGTTTGGCTAACTACTAATCCTTGGCTGACTCGGGCCTACCAGAAAACATAAAAATTATAACATCAGTTAGATGCTCCTCTTCTGGACGGTCTGTCCTTTCATACTTCTCCAGGTCTAATTGATCCTAATGGTTTTGCAGGCTTACCAATAACCTATATTTCCTTTTTAGATTCCTTTCTGTGTGTAATAAAATTTTAGTCTTACTTTTGACAAAGCTCTACACACTAGAATTTTGGACTAAATTAGCTAGGGGCTAATAGCTAATAGGTATAGGGCACGACCCTACACCAGTCTCATCTGGTCTTCTAATCTGAGTCATTTTCTAAGGGTTAACTACCCTTTTAAATTTTTACTTGAAAACCTTTTCAAAATGATTTAAACCTTTAAATCATACATATACAAGGAAAATATACTCTTTGCTTTACTCTAAGCTATTTTCCATGTTATATACACTTTACCCAAAATAATGATTATGAAATCATTAAGGATTTCTCATCCTTGCAAAATAAGTTAAAACCCTTTTTAACTTAAAAACACTTAGGCTATATTGCCAAAAGCAGCTCATTCGAAACCTTTGTTTAAAACCTTTAAACAACCCTTTCGAAACCATTGAAAGTACCCCTTTCGAAACCTTTGAAAGTATCCCTTTCAATACAAGTAAAACCATAGACCGAAGGCCAAAACATACCTTTCAAAATCATACCTTTTGAAACCATTCATATTTATCCTTTCGAAAGCATTGGAAAACATCTCTTCGGAAGCTTTAAAACCTTAGACATCCTCTTTAAAATACTTAAACATTGCCTTTCGAAACCATTGGAAAACCTTTCCTTTTAGACGTTTCGAAACCATTAGGGAACCACCCCCTTAGAAACCTTTCTTTAAACCTTTTGAAAGTATCAAAACATCAAGCCTTTCAAAAGCATTTGGGTTCAATTTATAACATATGGAAACACCTTTCGAAACCATTAGAACTATCTCTTTCGAAACCATTTGGGTTCTACCTTTTATAGAGCAAAATGGTCATTAAAACATTTAAGTCGAAAGCATCTCTTTCGAAAGCATTCCTTAGTAAAGAAGTGATGGTGTCGAAACTATCCCTTCGAAAGCATTGGAGAAGCGGCTTGGTTTTAAAAACAAGGTAATCCTTTCAAAACAAATCTAGTCTAACGGTAAAAAGTGGCAAGCAGGGGCTTGACCTAGTCGAAAGCATTTACTTAAAAACATAGGTGCAACCTCTTAAAACCATCCTTTTAAAGTCATCGAGCCAGTCGAAAGCAAAGCAGGCGCATTTTCATTTAAAAACAAAGTAGTGCTTCGACCCATTCGGAACCCCTGGTTTCGACCCAATACCTTCCGCCTATATCCAATTCACTATGTACTAGGTATCTGATACAATGTGCATTGGTTTTGATGGAGTCGGAGGTGGAGGTGAGGAGTCGGAAGCCTGGTGCCGAAAGCATTGAAACAGGAAAAAGCATGTAGATTTGACTTTTAAAACTATTTCTTTGTACCTAACCTGCCTTATTTGTCAAATTATGATTGGTTGCAAAAATTTCTTTTCTAAAAGTACTGCTGATTTTCAGGAATAAAGATTTGAATTATTTACAAAATACCCCTTCTCCTTTTTAAAAATAAATAAAACATTTAAATCTCATACCTTAAATAATTTTATATATCCATTAAAACACTTAGGAAAATTCTACAAAAATTACAGAAAATCATTTTTAATATGTTTTCTAACATATAAAAATTTCAGACTCTAAGCCAATATAATTTGGCCGTAATTAATTTTAAACCCAAATTAGTATTTTCTTCACTAGAAAATTCATATAAGATCCACAACAGAAAATTATGAAAATTGAAACACATTTCTAAAATATCATTTCTGATCTAAATCTAAATTCACAAGGCAATTGGATGTCATATAATAGGGTTTTCATATCAAAACATATCACAAAATCTATATGAATTAACATAAATAATCAACAACATATAGATATACATTTTAATCATCTAAAACATGGCAAAACATTTGCAAATAATTCGAATTTCATACTAAAAACCAAAAACAAATAAACACTTGAGATGTAGTCACTATTCACCTTAACTTTTTGATTAAGGATGTGAGATTTGTTCTTGATTAAGTGATTCGATTCTTCCTTTTGAATTCTTCTTCTTTTCTCTTCCTAATGGTGGCCGGCCTTAGCTCTATTTTTGTTTGTGAAAAGAAAATGAACGTGAGTGTTGAGGGGTTAAAGGTTTAGGGTATAAGGATGTGCCTTGTTCCTATTTTTCCCTTGCATATTTCCCAACCTTTTATTCTCTTTTTATTCTTTAGTTCATTGTTTACATGGCATGGCTACATCTTATGTAAGTACAAGTCTCAATCCACTAATCATCTTACATTATTTTATTTTATTTATCTAATTAAATATCCTAAATAATGTTACTAAAAATATTGGGTGTTACAAACTCCCCTCCTTAAAGAATTTCGTCCTCGAAATTACAATAAGGTACACATCAAAATAATCAAAGGTGAAACTTACCATCAAACAAATCATGATAAGCATCTCTCATCATGTTCTCAATCTCCCAAGTACAGTCTCTGTCATCGTCGCTCCACTGGACTTTAACTAATATAATTGTCCTTTTCCTAAGCCTCTTCTCATCTCTTACGACTATGCGAACTGGCTTTCTAACTATAGTCAAATTCGGCTCTACGACTAAGTCATCTAACACAGTCGGTGATATAGTAGTATCCGGATCTCGAATACACTTCCTTAGGTGAGAAACGTGGAAAACATCGTGGACTCTTGTCAAACTGCTCGGTAACTCTACTTCATATGCGAGTTTCTCGATCCTCTCGATAATAGGAAATGGTCCAACGAACCTCGGTGCCAACTTCCCTGATTTCCCAAACCGAATCACACCCTTCATCATTGACACCTTAATGAAAACATGCTCTCCAACAGAAAACTCTAAGTCTTTCCGTCTTTTATCCGCATAACTCTTCTACCTAGATTGAGCTTCCTTTATCCTAGCTCGAATTAACTCAACCTTTTATGCAGCTTCTCTAACCAAATCCGAACTAAGAACCAACCTATCCTTGGTCTCTAACCAACAAACTAGAGATTTTCATGGTCTTCCATACAAAGCTTCAAATGGTGGCATCCCTATGCTAGCTTGATAACCATTGTTATACGAAAACTTGACTAGATATAGATGGGCTTCCCATGACCCCCTAAAATCTAGCACACAAGCTCGTAACAAATCCTTCAAGACTTTGTTAACTCTCTCTGTTTGCCCATCAATCTATGGATGGTAAGCGGTACTCATCTTGAGCTTGGTACCTAAGGTATCATGTAGACTCTTCTAGAACTCGCTAGTGAATAAAGAATCTCTATCACTCGCTATACTACTAGGAATTCCGTGCAATAGAACCACATTCTTCATAAACAATTTCACTAACACAGGTGCCATTCTGGTTGACTTAATTGGAATGAAATGGGCACTCTTGGTCAATCTGTCCATAATGACCCATATGCTTTCATTTCCTCTATTAGAACTTGGCAACCGTCAATGAAATCCATAGAAATAGAATCCCACTTCCACACTGGAATTTCCAAAGGCTAAAGCAACCCACTTGGCTTCTGATGTTCGGCTTTTACCCGTTGGTAGTTCAGACACTGCTTCACCCATAGGCCTACATCCCTCTTCATACCTTCCCAGAAGAAACTTCTCTTCATGTCCTGATACATCTTTGTTCCTCCCGAATGAATAGTGAACTTCGAGCGATGGCATTCCTCCAAAATTTCCTTCCTGATGTCTCCCACATTCGGAACACACAATCTTCCTTTCTTTCTCAATCACCCATTTTAGTCAAGACTAAAATCCTTTAAGTCATCGCTCTCTGTTCCATCTTTCAGCTTTTTGATCTGTTCAACCAACACTGGATCCTCTAGCTATTTAGAAGCAACCTTTTCGATCATAACTGGTCGAACTTCCAAACATGATAGCAAAGCAGTTTTTGTACTTGAACCATTCTTAGTTCTCCACTGTACTCTGCAAGTCGCTAATGCTTCCAAATCTTTCCACTCAGCTATCATCGCTAACACCACATCCTGATGTTTTCTGCTAAGTGCATTTGCAACCTTGTTACCTTTCCCTGGTGTGTACTCAATACTGAAATCATAAGCAACTAAGGATTCTAACCACCTCTGTTATCTCATGTTCAGCTCCTTCTAAGAGAACAAATACTTCAACAACTTAGGATATGTATACAATTTAAATCTTTCTCCCAAAAGATAATGCTTCCACGCCTTCAGCGCAAAAATCACCGCAGCTAACTCCAAGTCATGGTTGGGTATCCGACTTCATGCGGTCTAAGCTGTCTAGAAGCATAGTCTATTACTCTACCCCGTTGCATTAACACAGCACATAACCTAGTCCCACATGCATTCGCGTACACCACCAAATCCTGATTCCCCCCTGGAACAACTAACACAGGTGCATTAGTCAATAAGTGTTTCAGCTTCTGGAATGCCTCCTCACACTTATCGGTCCAAACAAACTTCACATTCTTTCGTGTTAGCTTGGTCATTAGTGCTTCTATCCATGAAAAATTCTTAATAAACCTTTGACAGCAACCAGTCAATCCCAAAAAACTTCTTATCTCGGTCACCATTTCTGGTCTCTTCCAACTATTCACGGCCTCGATCTTAGTTGGATCTACTAATAACCCATTCTCTGAAACCACATGGCCAAGAAACTTGACTTCCTTCTTCCAAAAATGACATTTCGAGAACTTCGCCTTCAGTTGATGTTGCCTCAGCATTTCAAGCTCTACTCTAAGATGAACTTCATGCTCCCTTTCATCCATAGAGTACACCAAAATATCATCTATAAAAACCAATACGAATCTATCCATGTGCTCTTGGAAAATCCGATTCATCAAATCTACAAAGAAAGCTGGCGCATTAGTTAATTCGAACGGCATCACTTACCATTCGTACGATCCATATCTAGTTCTAAATGCCGTCAAAGGAATACTATCCTCTGCCACTCTAAGCTGATGGAAACCTTTTGCTAAATCCAACTGTGAAAATATTTTGGCTCCACTCAACTGATCGAACAAATAGTCTATCCTAGGCAACGGATATCGATTCTTTACCGTTTTCTCATTCAACTTACGATAATCAATACATAACCTTAATGATCCTTTTGGCTTCTTAGCAAACACTGCGGCTGCTCCACAAGGTGAACTACTAGGTTTGATGACATTCTTGCCTTATAAATGCACCAACTGCACCTTAAGCTCCCTCATTTCGGTAGGTGTCATCTTGCTTGGCGGTCTACTTACCGGTTCTGCTCCAAGCACCAAATCTATCTGAAATTCAATGGTCCGTTTTGGTGGCAATCCTACTACGGATTCAAAAATATCCGTGAATTCTCTAACCACAAAAACTCGATTCTGCTCGTCTTCTTTCTCCACAACATCCAACAAAGTATTCACCTCACAGCTAGGATTTTCTACGATATATACAATCCACTCCCCGCACTCTGGGTGTCTAAGCGATATTTTCCCATCATGGCAAAATACCCTAGCATCGTATTTACTTAACTAATCCATACACAAAATAATTTCGAACCCTATGAAATCAAACACATGCAAACTACAAACAAAAGTATGACCTAACAAGTTAAACTTTAGGTGGTCACATCTCATCCCAAGTGTTGCATACCCTCCTATCGGATTTGCAACCCTTAGGGAAGTAACTAGTAGGGCTGTTTATAGGACAAAACAGTCCTTTGTCCGACTCGGTCCGAGGCTGTAAGACGTCCGGTCTGTGTCCGTACGATTCTCATTTAGGACACGAATTAGGACAAGAAAAAATGTATGAAAAAACGTCCGTCCGAAAATGTTCGATGTTTTTCTATTGTCCGAACATTGTCCGTCCATTGTCCGACTCGTACGAACAATGTTCGAAGTTAAAGTTTGTCCGGTCCGCGTCCGTTCGAATCTCTTATAGGACAGGACTAGGACACACCTCCATCTGGTCCGGTCCGACCCGTTTACACCCCTAGTAACTAGGTATGAGGGTTCTAGGTTAAGCTTATCTACCAAACAACGAGATATAAAAGAATGCAATGCACCAGTATCAAACAGAACACTAACTTCCATACCAAGAATCATAAGCGTACCTCCCAACACTACTTTCCCTTTTTCCCCTGTCGTGGGTCTTGAGGTAGCTGGCTCCAATGCATATACTTTGCCTTTCCCGTCCTTAGCAGGCTCCTTGCATTGGCTCTTGTAATGACCCATCTGATCGCAGTTGAAGCACTTGATGTTCTTTGTCTCGGTCACCTTCTTTGTCTCTCTAGAACGACATTCATTCGCAAAGTGCCCTTTCCTGTCGCACTTAAAACAGACAACTTTTGACTTTCCCTTCTTCATGGCTCCATCCTTCTGGACTCCCTTCTTAGGAAAGAACTTCCTTTTTTGACTCTGACCTACCTGGACCTCCTTTGCCTTATTATTCTCCATAGAAGCGATAATTTCCTCGTGTCTTAGAGCCATCTCTACTACAACATCATAAGGATCCCTGATAAGAGGTAATGTAGCCCTGGACAATTCAAGTTTCAACCTCATAATGAAATTCTCATTTCTCTAAATCACAGTATCCATAGTGGCATGACCATATCTTGCCAACTCCTCAATCCTTGTAGCATACTCTAACACAGTCATCTCTCCTGCTCTAACATAGCAAACTTTCTAAGCAAGGTAGACTTAGCCATCACAGATATGAATCTATCCTCGAACCTCCCCTTAAACTCAGCCCATGTCATTGTTCCTTCATCCACTCCAGCTGTCACACTATTCCACCAGTATAAAGCTTCTCCTTGAAGCTGCCGTGAAGCAAGCCTTCTTTTCTGCTCATCAGTGAGCCCTAAATCTATGAAAATCCTCTCATAGTGCAGCAACCAGGTCCCCACTTCTATGGCATCTTCAGTCCCAACGAATGGTTTTCCTCCCAACCTGGCATAGTCCCTACTCAAAGCAGCATAATTGTTGACTACTGGAGCACTCTGGGCTCCTTCCCCCAACTACTCCAGTAGCAACCCCTGGTTGCATCATGTTCATGAAAAACTGATACATGGCTCCCATGTCAACTTGCAGGGCCTCGGCACCAATATTTCCAGCTCGTGCCTGACCCTGGTTCCTTCTGGTATTAGGTCTGGCATTTCCATCTGCAGTGGTGCCACCTCCTCCTACATTATCTCTTCAAGAATCCATATCTACATTCGAACCTTCGTGAGATAAAGAAAAATAACCTAATAGAGATAGGAGACTAGAGATATAGTTCATACTTATACATGGCAAATACAAGTACGTTACTATAGCGTTATCACATACCCTGATCTTATCTCTAATTCCTTAGGATTATGTTTTCAAAATCAACCTTTTTTAGTTAAAGTTTTTCATAAACCTATGCTCTGATACCAAGTTGTAACTTCCCTTATTTAGAGGCCCAAAGCTAAGCGCTACAGATGCTACAGTCAGCCATAGTATTTACTTCTAGCGACTAAATACAGCTATGTTAATGGTATCTATAATATCAGAAGCACTTGAATATGAAACAAAATCGCATATTTCAAAAAAACAACATTTTTTCTGATTACATTTCCAAAACATGTCCCATATTCAAATTACATAGTCTCATCGCTTTCCCAGGTTCATATAAAATATAATTATTACATAATTATGCCAAGAGCGACATATGACGATGCCCTCTTAGTCGGCCACATAATCAATCCAAAATATAACAGCAACTCCTAATTAGCTATCCGTCAGCCACCTGCTCATCGTCGGAAGCTTTATCCTCCAACCTACTAAAACCTGTAAACCTCAACCCTCAGCCTACTCAAATCAATTTTGAGCACCCGAGAGTTTAAGAAAAAAAAACTTCGAGTCAGACATAAAGCCTGGTGTGAATAATACTATACATCTTGGTTATCTGATATTAAGTGAGACCACGCCGCTTAGCGGAACGGGTTTCCCCTCACTAATATCCTTTTTAAAACATATCTTTTGCAAATTATAACCCTGCAACCAAAACTGGTTAAATCTGTAAAGAAATATCATGATATGTAGAAATCAGTTATAATATGGACTGTTTGTCCATACACTGTAGTTTTGTTTGGCTAACTACTAACCCTTGGCTGACTCGGGCCTACCAGAAAACATAAAAATTCTAACATCTGTTAGATACCACTCTTTTGGACGGTCTTTCCTTACTTACTTCTCCAGGTCTAACTGATCCTAATGGTTTTGCAGGCTTACCAAAAACCTGTCTTTCCTTTTTAGATTCCTTTTTGTGTGTAATAAAATTTTAGTCCTACTTGTGACAAAGCCCTACACACTAGAATTTTTGACTAAATTAGATAGGGCTAATAGCTAATGAGTATAGGGCACGACCCTACAGGAGTCCCATCTGGTCTTCTAATCTGAGTCATTTTCTTAGGGTTAACTACCCTTTTAAATTTTTCCTTGAAAACCTTTTCAAAATGATTTAAACCTTCAAATCATACATGTACAAGGAAAATATACTTTTTGCTTTACTCTAAGCTATTTTCCATGTTGTATATACTTTACCCAAAATAACTTTGATGAAATCATTAAGGATTTCCCATCCTTTCAAAATAAGTTAAAACCCTTTTTAACTTAAAAATACTTAGGCTATATTGCCAAAAGTAACTCATTTGAAACCTTTGTTTAAAACCTTTAAACAACCCTTCGAAACCATTGAAAGTACCCCTTTCGAAACCTTTGAAAGTATCCCTTTAAATACAACTAGAACCTTAGGCCGAAGTCCAAAACATACCTTTCGAAATCATACCTTTTGAAACCATTCATATTTATCCTTTCGAAAGCATTGGAAAACATCTCCTTTGAAAGCATTGTTGAACCTAGAACATTGTTGAACCGGTTGCATTTTGGGTTTACTTGTGTTGAAAGGGCCTACCAGAAAAACAACTCCTAATTTTGGGTTTACTTGTATTGAAAGGGCCTACCAGAAAAACATAAATTTTCGGATTTGTCCTTGTATTGGACAAGTTACAAACACAATTATTTCAATAAGATTATATTTTGGGGGCACGGTTATTCCAGAACCTGGAACATTGCAGAACCAATTGCATCTAAACAGAAAAACTTCCTCCGCAGGTCTTGTAAAATATGTCAATTGCAAAACCTGGTTTAACATGCCATCAAAATCATTTATATGATCATTTGGATCATCACTACCATTAACAAATACACTGGTATTGTTAGTTGATTTTTCAGCACTATATTCTTTAGTGTAGAATTTATATCCATTGAAGAAGAATATTGGATATGTCTTGACTTTTATTTTTGTCCCCATCGCAAGATTCAGTCCTTCATTGGCCACACAACTTCTCGGATCAAAAACATAGTTTGAAAACCAATTAGCGAATTCTTTGCTTATACCGCTGCTTGGTTGTGATTCGTAAACACTGCAGATATAGATAATATATTGCTTATAATAAATGTACATGTGTATTATTTTAAAAAAATCCAGACTTAATAGTTAAATAATACCTAACGAATGGTGCAACTTCAACACAATTAAGAAGAATATATATGTGTGTTACATGGTAATCTCTATTGTCTAACCATACTTCCACACATTTTCAGTAGGTCGGCCATGTTGTCTAAAAATAGATAACATTGCTTAAGAAGATTCTTGTTTAACGCCTTCATCATTACGCGTACCACTTTCAAATGATAAGTTCATATGGTCACTGAAATAATGAGAGAAAAAGAATGAAGCTTCTTCTTCAGTATATGATTTGCAAATCGAACCTTCAACTCATGCTTTTTGTCTAACCTTTTTCTTTAGATGATTTAAGTACCTATTAGAAATTATTTCAAATTAAAATTTACTTATATATGTAATTAAACTAATATTTAACATATCCAATATAAATAATACCTCTCAAATGGATACATCCATCCATACTGCACAGGACCTCGAAGACGTGCTTCAAATGGAAGATGAACAGGTAAATGCTCCATTGCATTAAAGAAACATGGATGAAATATTTTCTCCAGTTTGTAGAGCAATATAGGAATTTCTTCCTCAAGTTTACGTAGACGATTAACTTTTAACATAGTCAAAAAAATCTCCTTATAAAACAAACTAAGTTCCGTTATAACCGTCCAAACATTTACGGACAGTAGTTCTTTGAAAGCGACCGGTAACAAATTTTCCATCATTATGTGACAATCATAGCTTTTCATCCCACTCGGTTTATCATTCTTATAGTCGACACATCTACAAAGATTAAAAAAATCCCATTAGGAAATCTTAATCCTTCCATCCATTTTAATAGAACTTTAACTTGGTTACTGTCTAGCTCATAGCATGCTTTGGGTTTTTTAGTGTCATTTGGCGTGATATGAAGCTCGGGACGATTATATACTGCTTGGATATCACGTCTTGATTTCAAATCATCCTTAGTCTTCCCCTTAACATTCAAAACTGTATTAAAAACATTATCAAACACGTTTTTCTCATTGTGCATCACGTCGATATTACAATGAATTAGGAGATTTTTCCAATAAGGAAATTCCCAAAATATACTTTATTTGCACCAATTATGAACCGTCGATTTACCTTGAATTTCAATTTGCTCTCCGGTTTCATGTATCTTTGGATAATCCTTTACAAGTTCGTATATATCTTCGCTTGACCAAATCGTTAGTGGTCACAAAGTCTCTTGTCTATTAGCTATAAAGTTTTTTCTATCTTTTCTAAAAGGATGATTAATATGAAGAAAACATTGATGACAATCAAACCATGATATTTTTTCCCATGCGTTAAAGAAAATGACCATGTAATAAGGACAAGCTAGACGACCTATCGTACTCCAACCGAAAAGCATTGCATACGCAGGAGAATCGCTAATAGTCATAACAAAGAAGCGAACATACAGAAATTCCATTTTTTGAAATGTCATATGTTTCAACTCATTCATACCACAATGTTTTTAACTCTTCAATCAACGGTTGTAAATAAATATTGATTCCTTGTGTCAGATCATCAGGGCCAGGGACGACAATAGTGAGAAACATATATATGGAGTTTTCATATGCATCCACGAAGGTAAACTGTAAAGTGTAACGATTATAGGCCAAGATGAATATTTAAAACCAAATTGAGAGAATGGTGAAAATCCATCCGTACATAAACCAAGTCTAACATTACGGCTCTCCACTGCAAAAGCTGGATATGTCTTACCAAAATGCCTCCATGCTTCTGCATTAGCTGGGTGTGTTAACGTATCTTCTTCTTGTGTTCTCACACTGTGCCATCTCATATGATGTGTGGTTACAGAGGATGCATATAACCGTTGAAGCCTAGGAGTTATAAGTAAGTAATGCATATGCTTGTACGGAACTTCCTTTCCCTTCTTTTTTTCTTGGTTTGTATCTTTCCTCGTTACATATTCTACAATTCCTCAGATTGATGTCTTCTTTACAAAACGACATGCAACCATTTAAATATGTATCTATTTTTTGATACAGCAAACCAAAAGAAGACATAAGTTTTTCACTTCATAATGATTTTCACACATCAAATTATCGGGTGGAATATGCCGTTTTGTAGCTTGTACAACTGCTGTAAATCCGGCTTCTGTGGAGTTGTATTTTGATTTCATCGCAATGTATTCTGCAGTTACTGATAATTGGGTACCGCTTGTGTAGCCATCCCAAAGAGGTTTCTTAGCAGAATCAATAAATCATAGATTTTTTTGCTCCAATATTTGGTTTTTCTTCGATATGAACATCGTCATCATAACCTTCAAAAGTATGGAACATTGATCGTGCTGCATCTTCAACCATATCTTCTATGGGATTCATCATAACAATTTCATTACCCACCTCCTCCTCCTCTAAATGTACAGGATTAGATGCTACAAGTTCTCCATGATGATCTTACACAAGATAATTCGGCACAAAACTGTATTGGCACAAATGGACATTAACCATATCCGATATCAAATGCTACAACAATTTGCACCTCTACCTGGACAATGAATTTCTCTATCATTTCCATTGCTACTTAAAGCGAATTCAATAAGTATGTTTACATCATTATAAAAATGTTCCCTTATTGAGCCTCTCATTTCCCTTTGAGGATGATACATCCAGGTCCGATCAACAAAATAATCGACCACTTTTCCTATTTAAAAAATATGATAGAGATTAAAAAAAGTATTAATCATTTTATGGATTGACATTTGATTTTTCAAATCATTTATTAATTAATATTCATTTATGCATTTTAGGGATTGACACAAATTATGAATAGAATATTAAAATTTTATTTTATTGTTTTCTACTTTGATGCCCGGTCATCCTACTTCCGATTACAAACATAGTAGTAATTACATTTTGTAAATCAACGATTCAATAAAATTTCAGCAGCACTTCCACTTTGTTCCTGTATCGTACACAAATACGCGTACACAGGGAACAAAAAGGAAGTGCTGTCGAAATTTTGTAAACCATTTAAAATGAAATGATTTACAAAATGTAACTACTTTATTGTGTTTGTAACTTATCCAATACAAGGAAAAATTCAAAAAATACTGTATCAGATGAATATAGATATCCGTTTTATGACAAAAACGAATATCCATATAACGATCATATATAATACTTGTCAGACGGGGCCAAAAACTCTCTAAGGGATATTAATTATATACATAACATATATTAGCATATATAATTCATTTATGCATTGTAATATTTTAATAATTATATAATATATTATTTGTTTCCACTTTTATAAAATCTTATATGTTTTCAATTATAACAAATATGGATATGATATTATATTTCAAAAAAAATAAACTTCATTATACACTCATTTATTTATTAATATTATCGGATTCAACATCCAAGTAAACTAGATTTGTTATATAAACTATCAATTGATAAATAATCTTCAATAGTAATATTTGAATTGACATTGACATTTTAGCACACTAATTAACACTAAATCATATCAATAATTCGACACATAAACTAATTAACCTAAGTTTAGCCGTAATTATATTTTAATTATCGGATTTACACACTTATAACCGTAATTAGCACATCACAATCAATCAACATACAATTGCAAACACTCAAGGGGGTAATATCATCAAATATAACTACAAATTAACACTAATTTAACATAATAGGGTAAACTGGAGTTAGAAAAAATACCTCTTTTCGCTGAAATTGAAGTGCTGGAGGCCGGAGAGGAGAAGTTGGAGATGTTTCTGGTGGTGGCGGACAATGCACAGTAGTGGTGGCTGGAGGTGGGTGAATTTGGGGGAAGAGGGAGGGTTTAGGTTGAGATTTGGGGAAGGAGATGGAATGAAAATAGCTCTCGGCCGACTCAGGTAATTCACGACGTGCATCGGTTTTCGATGGTTTTCGAGGGCAAAAGTCCAGTTATTACAGAATTGCCACGGCAAAACCATGCCGTTGGAAGCTGCGGCGACCGTCGCAACCATCCGTCGTGATAAACGGTAATTCTAGTAATGTTGTCTCCCTTCTTGTGTTTAAGTTAATTAAAATATAAGTTGTGACCTTATAAGTTTTAGCAATTGAGATAATTTATAAGTTCGTTAATAATAT
Source organism: Allium fistulosum (assembly GCA_030737815.1). NCBI lineage: Eukaryota > Viridiplantae > Streptophyta > Magnoliopsida > Asparagales > Amaryllidaceae > Allium > Allium fistulosum. The sequence goes on from CM060906.1 coordinate 573,768,624, forward strand.
AATAATAACAACAATAATTCGAATAAATTAACTAAGTTTTATAAAAATTAAATAAGTTTATAAAAGTTAACTAAGTATTATAAAATTAAAAAGTTTATGATACTAATATTAATAATAATAAAAACAACAACAACTAAGTTTAATAAAAAATTATCCAAGTTTATAATAATATAATAATAGTAATAATAAACTATAATTTGATAAAAATTAACTAAGTTTATAATATTATTAATAATAATAATAATAATAAATTAACCAAGTCAACTATGTTTTATATAATAATTATTAATAATAAAATAACAATAATAACAAAAATTAAGTTTATAAAAATAAACTAAGTTAACTAAGTTTTATAAAAGTTAATTAAGTTTATAAAAATTAACTAAGTTTATATTAATAATAATAAATTAAATAAGTTTACAATAATAATAATAATAAATTAACTAAGTTTATGAAAAATTTATAAGTTTGAGATAATTTATAAAAATTAACTAAGTTAATAAAGTTTAAGTTTGTGATAGTTTATAAGTTTAAGTTAATTAAAATATAAGTTATGATATTTTAGGTTTTAACAATTGAGATAATTTATAAGTTTAATAATAATAGTAGTAGTACTAATAATAATAATAAACAATAGTTTAAATAAATTGACTAAGTTTTATAATAATTAAGTACGTTTATAAAAATTAACTAAGTATTATAAAAATTAACGAGTATATTTATTTATAATAATAATAGTAAACTAAGTTTGATAAAAAAAATTAATTAAGTTTACAATAATAATAGTAATAATAAACTATAATTTGATAAAAATTAACTAAGTTTATAATAATAATAATAAATTAACTAAGTCGACTAGGTTTTATAATTAATAATAATTATAATAAAAATAACAAAAATAACAAAAACCAAGTTTATAAAAATTAACTACGTTAACCAAGTTCTATAATAATTAAATAAGTTTATAAAAGTTAACTAAGTTTATATTAACAATAATAAATTAACTAAGTTTACAATAATAATAATAAATTAACTAAGCTTATGAAAAATTTATAAGTTTGCGCTAATTATAAAAATTAACTAATTTAATAATTTTAAGTTTGAGATAATTTATAAGTTTGAGTTAATTAAAATATAAGTTATGACATTTTAAGTTTTAGCAATTGAGATAATTTATAAGTTTGAGTTAATTAAAATATAAGTTATGACATTTTAAGTTTTAGCAATTGAGATAATTTATAAGTTTAATAATAATAATAATTAACAATAGTTTGAATAAATTAACTAAGTTTATAAAAAATAAATACGTTTATAATAATTAACTAAGCATTATAAAAATTAACAAATTTATAATGATGATGATGATGATAAACTAAGTTTGAAAAAATTAATTAAGTTTGATAATAAGTTAACCAATTTTATAAAAATTAAACTAATTTTTATATAAATTAACCAAATTTCTAAATATTAATTTAAAAAAATTAAATAAATTATACAAACCGATTAAGTTTTATTAGAATTTAACAAAGTTAATAAGTTTCATAAAAATTAAATAAGTTTATTATAAAAATTAATCAAGTTTTATAAAAAATTAACTAAGTTTTTTAAAAATTATTTAAATTTAATATAAGTTTAATTAAGGATATTTGATATACTTTAAATAAGCAAAACAGTTTCCTAATCATTTGTTGATTGTTAAACTTATCTACATGTAATTAGCTTTTTAGAAGTAAAGGCCAACTGCAACAAAGAATTGTGGGTAATCAAGTAATGAACATGGTTTTAACTGTTATACATTATAACATTTTTTGTTAGTACTTGTTGTGTAAGATTTTTTATGAATGGGATTTTATGTGAATTTTCTTATTTTGTCAAAAAACTATTATCGTAATGGTTATGGATATATCATATTTGATTATGTGATTAACGTGTTTTTTTCAATTGTTTGAATATGAGGATTATGTGATTGATTGATTGTTGGTTTGAATACAATGATTATATGACTGATTGCTGTTTAGGTGGGTGATGGCCGGAAATGATACAGGCCATTACTAGAAATGGTAGCTTGTAAAGTATGTTGTAAAAAAGTTAATAACTTTTAGCAGTTTTTCAAAAACGCTACATAAATTAATGGAAATAGGTGCGATATGTCTTCCGTAACGTTGAAAAAATGCTACCGAAACTTCTAGTAGCTTTTCGGTAAATGTACAATACATCGTGCTACTAGAAGTCTGAAACTTTTTGTAGCGTTTCTAAAACCTTACAATATGTCAACTTTTGGTAGCGTTTTCTACAATGCTAAAAGTTTTAGACTTTTAGTTGCATGTTGTATCGCAGCATTTATCAAAAAGCTACTGAAAGTTTTGGTAGCGTTTTGTCAACGCAACAGAAGGCCTTCTCTGTTGTAGTGGAAGACTCTTCGTATCATTATACATCTTTACACCACTGGGATGAATAGTGAACTTTGACCGATGACTTTCTTCTAGGACTTCCTTTTGAAGATCTCTTATATCTGGAACACGCGGTCTTCCTTTCTTCCCGAGCCATCCCTTCGAGTCTATCTCGAATCCTTTTTAAATCCTCAACATCAACACCCATCTCCAATAGCCTAATCCTTTCAGCAATCAATAGATCTTCCCTTTGCCTTATATCTATTCTTTCTACAAGTGTTGGATGTACTTCCAAACTCGCTGACACACCCAGATCTCTACTTGATAGTATTCTGCCTATAATGCACTCCATAAGAGGATAACGTCTCCAACGTCTTCCATTCATCAACTATAGCCAACTTTCTGATGCTTCCTACTCAAAGCTGCAATCTTGTTCCCCTTTTCTGGCATATATTCTATTCCAAAACCATATTCCACCAAGAACTACAGCCATTTCTACTATTGTATGTTCAACTCCTTCTAAGAGAATAGATGCTTAAGAGATTTGTGGTCCATATACAACTCGAACCGTTCTCCCAATAAGTAATGCCTCTAAATCTTTAGCGCAAACACCACCCCTGCCAACCCCAGATTATGAATCAGATATCTAAATTCATACGATCTCAACTGCCTTGATGCATAATCTATCACTTGTCCTCTTTGCATCAACATCGCACCCAAGCATGTTCCACAAGTGTCAGTATACACTACTAGATCCTGGTTCCCTTAGGGTACGATCAAGGCAAGAGCATTTATCAATAACTTCTTCAACTCCCAAAACAACCCTTTACACTTATCGATCCACACAAACTTCTCATTCCTTCTGGTCAACTTAGTTAAGGGTGCTGCTATACGTGGGAACTCTTTGATGAATCTGTGGTAATAGTCAGCCAATCCTAAGAAACTTCTCATTTTTGTGATCGTCTCTGGCCTCTTCCAACCGTTAATAGTTTCTATCTTCGATAGACCCACGGCTAATCCATTCTCCAAAATAACACGCCCAAGAAACTTCATTTCCTGTTTCCAAACGTGGCATTTCGAAAATTTCACCTTCAATTTGTGTTGTCTCAACGTCTCCAACACCAATCTCAAATGGACTTCGTGATCTCTCCCATCTTTAGAGTATACCAGAATATCGTCAATGAAGACCAACACAAATATATCCAACTGATCATAAAAGATTTGGTTTGTAAGATCAACAAAGAACTCAGGGGCATTGGTCAGTCCAAACAACACCACTAACCATTCATATGACTATATCTTATTCGAACGCGGTCAATGGAATACTATCTTCCACTACCCTCAATTGATGGAATCCAGTTACCAAATCTAGCTGCGAGAATACTCTAACTCTACTCAACTGGTCAAATAAGTCATCTGTCCTTGGCAAGAGATAACGATTCTATACCAACAACTCATTCAGTTTCCGATAATCGATACACATCCATAAAGGTTCGTCCGACTTCTTTACAAATATTGCAAATGCTCTCCATGGTGAACTACTCGGTCCGATGAAACTCTTATGCTCAAGTTTCACCAATTGCTTCTTCAATTCTTCCATATCCTTGGGCAGCATTCTACTAGACGATCTACTAACAGGTTGCGCCCCCAACATTAAATCTGTCTGGAATTCGATTGCCCTTCTCGGTGGTAATCCTATTATAGGTTCAAAAACGTTTGTAGATTCTCGAACTACTTGCACCCTACGCTCTCATCCTCTTGGTCGTCTATAGTGCATAACATCAAGTCCGACTTCTCCCTTATTATGTATATGGCTATCATAATTCTCTCTCTACGTTAAGGATTCAGCAAGGTAATAATCCTATCCACACAATAGATCCCAACGTCATCTCGCACTGACCAATCCATACCATAATTACACCGTGCCCTACGAAAATACATACGGGTCGCAAACAAACAAATGTCCACACAAGTCAAATTCATGGTCTTTGCACCTTAACCTAAGAATGGCATACCCACCGATCAGATTAATCATACCTAAGGACGTAATCAAATAGGTAGCATCAAGTTCTAACCTACCAACCAAATCTTTCAAAATGAAAGAGTGTGTAGCACCAGTATCAAACAGAACTCTAACTGACATACCAAAGATCAAAATCATACCTTCAAGCACAGGCTTCCCTTTCTCCTCTGTGGTTAGTCCAGACGAAGGTCCTTCCAAAGCATAAACCTTTGCCTTCTTAGCTTTCGAGCAATCCCTCATCTTATGGCCTGTCCTATTACAGATACACCATTTGTCCATGTCCTCTACTTGCATACACTTAGTGGAGTAGTGCCCCTTATGGCCATAGTTGAAACAAGTGACATCGGCTATATTCAACTTCCAAGCTCCCCTCCGGAAATCCTCCCCCCTTTCTGATTCTTTCCACCCTTTTGATTCTTTATGCCTTTCTGATACGGATTAAATCTTTTATTCTGCCCACTGTTGGGTCTAACATCAGCCTTCTTTTCTCCCTGATACAAGCGGTCATACCTTCTTGCTAATTCCACCACCATATCAAACGGAGCCAAAAATGAGCCATCACCTTGTGGTTCAGCACTTTCTTCAATCCTTTGATGAACTTTTCATTCTCCTTTGATGGAGTATTGATTTGCTCCCTTTCGTACTTCGACAAAGTATTAAAGCACTGGATATACTCTACCAAAGTCATCTCTCCCTGCTTCAAGTCAAGGAACTCCCAGCAAAAATCACTCTTCTAAGATTCGAGAATAAACTGAGCCATGAATCCATCCTTAAACTGCTCCCAGATAGTCTCCTCCTTTGGAACTTCAGCAATCACTGCCTCCTACCAGTCTAATGATTCCTCCTAGAGTTGATAAGAAGCCAACCTCCTATTTTGAACATTAGTATATCCCAAGTCTACAAAAATATATTCGCATATTTTCAACCAATTTAACACCTCAGATTCTTTCCCTGTGAACTCCTTTCCACCACATCTCTTGAAATCTTTATGGAAAAGTCCATGTCTCTCTATCTCGGCTCAATAGCTCTAGCTAGTTGTTGTCTCATCATCTCTATCATAAACTGGTGGAATAAAGCATTCACATCCATTCCTTCTTTAGCCGGGGTAGGCACTTGGGTACCAGCTTCAGTACGGACTTTCGAGGCTCCCTCCCTTCCTTGGTCGTTAGTTTGGGTATTGTCATCTCCTCTACTAGTATTTGCTCTCACACTTCCTATGGTCAAACGTCAACTACGTAAATCAATTCTAGCCTTTTGCATAAGCAAAGTTCGTAAGAAATGAAAGTAAATAGAGTGAGATCAATTGTAGAGGGGTAGATATATCCAACTATATACCTATATCAAAATACAAATACGTTACATATATCACGTATACCCTTTCCAAAGGTGGTCCTTTTCTAGTTATCTAACTTATTCCCAGCTCTGTTTTACTTAGGTGTTTCCTTAACCTAAGATTTGATACCAAATTGTAACATCCACTACTCTAAGACTCGAAAATAGACGTCGATGATGCTGAAGCCATTACTGAAATCATTTTCCAATGGCAAAGTGAGTTTAGTTTTTTCCCCCAACATAAGTAAACAGAGTAGCTAAATATCTATTCCATTACATCAATTTGAATTACAAGATCCATTACATCATTATACCCAAATCATTCCCACGCAGGAGTAAATATATAGTAAGAAAATCAGAGTACTTTGTGTTTGACATATGAAGATGCCAACATCACACTTAACTATTTGTAAATCCTGGTTTTATACAATGGAAATTTCAAACTACTTTTAATTAAATAACAAGTCTCCTACTTCATCTTTGAAATCTTTATTCGTCTTTAAAAGAGATACATATCTAATCCATAAACTTAGCCTACTCGAATGAATACCCATGAGTTTATAGAAAAATATAAAAACACGGTTTAGATAATAAGTCTTGTATGAGTAAAACATTTACCCTAAGCATCCATAGTGAGTCCACGTCGTTAACGTGGAATGGGTTTTCCCCTCACTTCATCATCACAACATAATAAACATCAATGTAAATTATATATGTATATATATATATATATCACAAAAAGCAACCATGTGCATATATTTAGTCAATAAGTGTTCCCTATACTTTTCATCCAATCATGTCAAACACACATATCAATTCAAGTTAAGTATACTCTATACTTATTACCTAAATATGAACCAAGTCATATAATAAATCGTTATTTGTTCATCCATCACCTAATCACTTATTTTTGGCCTTGTTCATTAAGTTATTTAACTTATTTTAGTGAGTGGTAAACTCCCTAGGCCTTTCTATCACTAATTTAATTTTTTGTTCGAACAACGTCATTAGGTGATAACGTCGACTCGTTTCCCCATGGAAGCTGCACTGATTAGAGTTCCCCGGACTCACATAAGAGGTTGAATGTAAGCACTCTGAATACATTCTAGTAAGTGTCCTTACTAGGAGTCAATAGTCCCTCTTGGTCGCTGAACCGTTATCGTTCACATTGCCGATTTATTTATAACATCCTCCCTGGATGTTTTGGCACTTTGACTTAACTCTTCTGTAGAGTTTTATAATATTCTAAGGTTGAACCCTACCATGGCTCGCTGCCATATATCATTGGACTTTAGACTATTAGTCAAGACGCTCTGCCATCTAATAACTCCATGAGTTGGTATACGTTTATAATCATGGTTCAACCCTTTTTCTTATATTTAGTAACTATGTACACTACACATTTTTTAGATAAAACATTTTTATCTTTTATTTGAATGATACTCTATCATTTATTAGCTTCTCTAAGCTTACATCATTTCAAATATAAGTTAGCACAATTTTAACTTATAAAATATTTTCTTTTATTTCATCCCTATGAAATAGTTCAGTAACACTTGAAAACTATCTTCCAAAGTGCACTAAGTATCCGTATTATACTAAGAAAAATATAGCTTTCCAAAGTATTTCAAGTTGCATTTAATTATTGTATATTAGTTATTCCATAGCCGTCGTGAACTATGCGTAGTTATCATGTATGTTGGCTATCCCGTAACCATCGTGTTTTATTCAACAAATAAGTCATTAGCGGTCCCGTGCAATCCTAAGCAATCGTGTGTTATATTTATCTAAGGCCTTCCTGATATATATGTATATATTTGCCTTCGCGTGCTGGCCGTTAATGCAAAAGTTATCGTGTTATTTTTACCTTCATGAGTTAGGAATGTTTTGTCGTCGCTTACTAGTGACACATGTGCTATCGCGTCCTACCTTTAATATTTAGCCTTCCCGTTTCATTCCACATGTAGCTATCGCGAGCTAGACATATTTTCATTCTTCGGTTTTTTCTTTCGTGCATTGAGATTATCCAAATTTCATGAGCTGTCACATACCCCAAGTACCCACATGAGCTACACATTTCATGTTTCTTTTACTATTTTCCTTTTGCTAGCCACATGAACATGCTTTTGTATATTATAACTTGTACAATATTTTATTATTTCTTTTTCTCTACTTTGATTTTCATGAACTGGTACCATGCATCACATCCATGAGTTGTCCCTAATACATCGTGTGCTGTAATACAAAGTTTGTTAACTTTCTTCACTTTCGCGTGTGGTCCGAAAGAAGCCATCGCGGGATATAATTTTTGCCATCGCGGTTTATAATTTTTAATGCCATCGCGAGTTATAATTTTTGGGTTTGCGGGCTTTCATATTTAATAATATGCATGTCGTCGCATTTAATAATATACAGGTCTTCATGTTTGATAACATATATGTCTTTGTGTTTAATTATTCAACTTGTGATGTCGTGTGTATTCATGCCTTCGTAAATATATGTTCCTACTAGCGTGTTCTAATAATATTTAGGTCAAATTATTTCATTTAGTGCCAGGTGAGTCATCGCTATATAATATATATGCCTTCACCAATAATATATGCCTTGGCCAATAATGGGCATGAGCTCTCGCGTATAAAGAATTATGCTTTCATTTACTGTATTTTTGTTTGTGTGTTAAAATGTTGGTTCCCACTATGATGTCCACTTTTTTATTCTAACTTTTATACATAATTTTTTGACCCAATATAAATTTAGCCTTGGATGTGTAGTTTTACTTGGTCAAAAATGGTTCATTGGCAATTTTATAATTAAATTAAAACTTATTTACAACCCTCTTAAGTAAACACTTTACACATAACACCATTTGGTGTTGAATTTTTATTGGTAAATCTTATTATCCTTTTAGTTTCTTTCCAGAATATGTTAACCACCCAAATTAATTAATTGATTAGTGCTTTTCTTCATTAATAATTCATATAAAATAGAAAACTAATGGGAAAAATCCCAAAAATTCACCAAAAATCTATTTTATCACATTTTACCACATATAAAAATTTCAAGCAAAATAACTAATTTTATTATTTTTAGTAATCAACTAATCCGAAATTAACCATTTTTTCAAACTTAGAAAATTCATAAAATATTCATATTAGCCTCAAAAATATGAAATAAAAAATCATCTGTATTTCATCATTAAGCATGTCATATCAAACTTTCATGGCGTTTGGATGTAATTAGACTATGTTTTGCCCTAAAACATGAACTAAATCACTTTAATTAAATTTTAAACCATAGTTAAAATAATATTCAAACATTCAAATATGTTTAATATCATCAAAACGTTCGTATAAAAGTCAAATCTGAACCCAATAGGTTAGAATAAGTTTTTAGCGAAAATATTTCACACTTAGCTTACAAGAACTTGTTTTAATGTCCTAATTTTCATAAACTTAGGAGCTTTAATTTTCCAAGTTTGGAATCCTCTTCTTCTTCTTTGGAAGATGTTGGCCTTGCTTAGAGTTTTTAGGAATTTTATTTTGTGTAATGAAATGAAACGAAAGTGAAGTAGGATGGAAAGAGGGGTTCGGAATATGGGTTAGTGGGTTTGGGCCCTACTGACTTATTCCCCTTTAACCAATCATTTCCATTAAATTTAAATTGTTTTCTTTCATTAATCAATGCCAACAAAATTGCTCTAATTCCCTTTAGTCCATCCAGTTAAATTTTTGAAGCATTCTTCATTTAATTAATTAAATTTTCCATAGGTAATTCTTAAATCACTTTAACAATTTAACTAATAATGTCTCTATATTATTAATTTAATTTAATATAATTTCTCATATTATGGTCTCTCCAAAATATGGGGTGCTACAGCCACCCCTCTTTATAGAAATGTCATCCTCAAAATTTCGATAAGGAAAACGAAATTTATACTTACTCCCTAAAAGTGTAGTCATCATCATATAGGTACACACAAGCCAAAAGAGATTACACTAGTGCTCTACTAATGTAAACCATCAATAATTAAGCGTAAATGTATTAGTGCAACTACTAACGCATAATCGTATCACACATAGATATATCAATGCCCTACTAGTCCATACAATAGACAAACAAAGCACGTCAATATCTACATGAATGTCTAAGACAACCCAGGATAGATATTTCTAATCCTATCATCTACCTCCAAGGTACAATCATCCATATCCTCACTCCATTGGACGTGAACAAGTCCAATAACTTTTTTCCTTAATTCCTTCATATCACGACCTACTATTCCTTTCGGTCGTCTCACGTACGTCAAATCTGGCTCTACATATAAGTCCTCTATCGCTCTTGGTTCTACTACCGAACTTGGGTCGTGCACACACTCACTCAAATGTTATACGTTAGCTACAAAATGCGGCACCAACACCCAATAGATTAAGTGGAGAATAAAAGTGATGAAAAGTAACTAAAATGAGAAAAAACGGAACAACATACATTTATAGTGGTTCGCCAAATCCTTGCCTACATCCACTTGAGATTTTTATTGATGATATTGCTGTTTTATAGGTGTTGTTCTTATGGTTCGGTACCACTCGATGGTCAATTATAAGAAATGTCTAAAGATTGCTAGAGAGCTAAAAGGTCCCTGAAATTAAGCCCTCAATGCCTATTTATAGCCATAGGTTGTCGGGAAAAGCTCTAGCACGTCCTCCTTCACATTCTCCATGATGTAGCAGCAGTTGTACTCGAGAAGACATGGCCTTGTCGGCAAACAACTATGGTTCGGTACCGATCCATTGGCATGGATCGGTACCGATCCATAAGTTTAGCTTATAGGTGGTTTTAGCTACATTGGATCGAAGTGATATATCGTTAGCTTTGTGTTTCCAAACTCGTTTTTATAGTTATAAGCTTGCTTCTGGGACAATTGGATAGATCGATGGAGGAACAAACTTGTTGGTTTCTAGCATTCGAGACGTACGATAACAAATAGCATGCGAACGATCCACGGAGTTGGGTATAGGCTTCAAACATCAATAGTTGGTTGCAGGAGGAAAATGGGGCAAATCCGGGGAGATTCTATGGATCGATATCGATCCATAGGCATGGATCGATACTGATCCATCACTTTGATGGACCAAGTTATGGAATCTTTGGGTTGGACTTGTATTTGTCTTGTGACCTCAGTTATGCTTGGCCTTTGGACTTTACGGCTATTTCCCCGAGATTCTAGCCTTGATAGCTTTCAAGATCCATTTGTCGAGTTGGTCTAGGTACCACCTAGTTAAAAGGTTAGATAACACTTGTCCCTCAAAGTACGTCTTGTTGCAAACATGATGTACTTTGAATCAAGATAAGTAGGAATTGCCATATCGGGCTTCAATTCATACTTTGAATGGTTATTATCCTTTTTGGACCTTTTTGTTGAAGTGTTGTGTCTACAGTCATTCGTTATGATGTTTCTCTAACACCTAAGAACAGGAATGTGCTCTCATGATCCATCATTCGGAGCTCCAGGATTTTGAATTGATTCCTCTTCTGGATTTTCAAGGTTTGAACCTGCTTTTATTCGCCTCCAGCTATTGAATGTTGAGCATTTACATACAAGTGCTTTGATTTTCCATCGTGCCTTAGTTTCATGTACGCAGTGGATGTATATATACACATGTATGCATATTTCGTTTTAAATTTTTAATTTTTTTTAAAAATTTTTAAGTTATTCGTTCGGTACCGATCCATGGGAATGGACCTGATCCATAGCCTTGGAATATGGCGACTTTTTTACCTATTTTTTTTGGATCATGGCCTACATGCTCAAGCCTTTCCTTCTTTTCCTCTTCACTTTATTTACAACCGTGCCTTAGCTTTGAGATCTTCCATTAAAGCATCTCATCTCCAAACCCACCTTCCACTACTTTCCTTGTGTTGCCATCGACCATCACCATACTTTCGACATACAAATGGCCGCCTCCACCCCCTAACTGGCCATCGAACGATCTTGAAGGACCATACCCGATCCATTTGCCTTTGACCCATCCTCTATTCCAACCTTGAATTGATTACTTTCTCGAACTTGAACGTTCATAGGTGGGTGGCAATGGATATGGAGATGAACATCGACTGAATCCATATCAATGGCAATGCTTAAGATGAGGAAACAAAATGCAAAGGAGAAGAAAACCCACTAAGGGTATGGATCAGTACCAATCCTACCCTTGGGGATTTTTCGTCTTTAAAATCTCCTTTGAAGAATTGTACTATTGATCAATCTCCAGATCTCATCAAATGTTATCCTTCAAAACACTGAGTGTTTCCAAGGCATAGCCAATGACATGGAAGCCCATTGGGATGGCCAGTAATAATGGTCACTTCGGATAAAATACAGAGTTTTAAATGAAATGTTGTACAATATCGGAAATCAGCACTGCACACACTGTACAAAACTGGACTAGATTTTCACTTTGGCACAGGGCACGACTTTTAATCAATATGATACCAATTATATGTGAGTTTTGATAGCTATGACTCATAGACATTCCAAGCGTCTCTCTACTCAAGCTGCAGGTCCAACAACTGTCAGACATGCCAAGTCAGATACTGAGTCAAGCTCAACTACGATTCCATTTGCACAACAAACTCTGATATAGCCTATACCTCAACCATAAAATTCAAAATATAACAATAGGTTTCGAAAATTCCAATGTAGCATGTAGAAGAACCTGAAGTTAAACCTGCTCTTGATACTCTTGATGGCATAATTATATTAGATGATCCAGCTGATTTTGTTGCTTCAAAGATCGAGGAAGGGTCTCTTAGGAGAATTTGTGATAGACATGGTATCCTGTTTGAGGATGTATTAGTTCCGTCATGCCATCAGAGAGCACACCATCCACCAGATAGGTATACAACATGTAATAGGTGTATGTGCTTGGCAGGAAGCATCCTACCATTCAATCGGTTTATCCGACGGGTTCTACACTTTATGAGATTAACTCCTGCACAACTCCATCCGAACAGTTATGCCTTTCTTTATAGTATGTTTGTTATATTCACTTGTCACTTTGAAGGAGTCCCCAATAACCAAGAGATCTGACATCTATTTAGTTTCAAGTGTCGTAAGGGAAATCCTTCCCTTATCTTCTTTGATCCATCTAGCGGTTGTCGAATTATAGTTAGCATTTGGAATAAACCAAGCTATTTCAAAGAAGAATTCTTTTTTGTTCACTGTCCTCTTAGAGTTTACACAGCGATGGTTGTCTCCTCGTAAGTTCAGTTCTTGCTTTTTCCATGTGACTTCATGGTCATAGCTTGGCTATTTCTAAACTTCTTTTTCGTTCTTTGCAGATGTACCACACAGGCCCAGCAATGCAAACTTGGCGGAGATTGTTGGACAACTTCATTTAATCCCAAAGGAAAAGAGAGAAACAAAATCATTGCTCAGAAATGAAAATCTACAAGCCTGTAAATTGTTGGAACTTGATCATAGTGTTGGTTGTGCTCTTGAGGCCACCGATAGTGATGGAGGTGATTCTTTGTCCAGAGAAGATGGAGACCACTCCCCAGTGGCCCCCATCGAAAGTCCAGTAACTGAGGCTGGCACCATAAAAGAGCACTCCAAAGAGGATGAAATCAGAGGTGAAGGAGCAGGAGAACATGGTGAAGAATGTGTAGGCGACGATGGTCAGCAACCCCTTCAGAGGAAAAGCCTTAAGAATGAACGTCCAAAAAAACTCCAAGCCCACCTCTGCCAGCTACGTCTACATTTAAGACACCCGTACAGACTTCAGAGGATCCTTTTCCTGGTCTTAGGCCAATTCCAGATGTAATCAACTCATTTGGCCTTGCCAATATGAGTACTGGAGATGTTAGGTCCTCTATTCATTTCCAAGAGGACGTGCCTTTTACGAAAGCAGTGAAGATTACCCCTATCGGCAAAATTCAAACCCGCGGTCCTTAGGAGGACGCTTGCACGCGCACACATATGTAGTGTACTTTACATGGCTCATGTAATACTCTTGTCTTGTCAAAGATGATTTTCTTTTTCTTTACTTGTAGGTTCTATGGAGCAACGTGGATTATATGAGGATTTTCAGGATTAGGTGGGATATCAACCGAGGCACAAACCAAATGTGCAACCTCACAAGCCCAATCATAATTCTGATTCTAGTCGGTGTCCAAGCCATGATCGTGGAGCCAGAGAAAAAGATTATAAGTCACACGATTTGTCATATAGGCATCGATTCAGATATTGTTCTCCTCCAACTAGAGGTTCGAAAAAACATTCTAGTCGTCGCGACGATGTCCTCATGAGGACCATTATCATGCTTCCCTTTCTACCAAGCAGCCAGCACCGTCTCATGCTTCTTAGCAGTTTCATCATCCATCAAAATCCACGGCTTTCGGTTCCTCTGGATGCAAATTTTACAAAGCTCCTATGGAGAAGCTGGTTGAGCAGCCCGTTATTGAAAAAGAACAACTGATCGCTTCAAATCCTTAGATTGTCGAATTACAATGTCACTTTCCAAAGATCAATTTCAAAGCCTGCAAGTTCATTCTGAACTTGAAAGATATTCCTAGGTACATCAAGGATGAAATAGTTGCGTACTTCGGTATTTTACTTGGAGGAGGCTGGCTGTGATAATCTTGGAATATTATGAGAATATAGAGGTTGAGATCGTAAGAATGAAGCTCACCATGAACTGGAATGACGAGATTGTCGCTTACCTCGACAAAGAAGTTACTGAGTTAAAGAAGGCAAAGGAGGACGTTGATAAAAAGTCAAGGATTTAAGTTCTACGATCGAGCAAGAGAGAAAGAGCCATCTAATTGAAGTGGAGTCCGTTCACCATAGAATTCATGATTTGGCTAAAGAAATAAAAGCACTAAAGGCACAACTTAAAGGAGAAAAGAAATAGAAATATGAGGCTCTTCAGACTGCTCACAATTACTATGAAGAACTGCTCGGTGCATGCAAGGAGAGAGATGATGCACGTAAGGAAAGAGATGATGTGCTAGACAAAGCGAAAAGAGTGGATGAGCTGGTGACATCCACAGAGATACAAATTAAGGATAGTTTCAATCCACTCATCACCAAAATCCAATGCCAATGTTCTTAAGTTACGAGACTTGGCGTGGCTTGGTAAAGCTTATCCTCTCACCTTGGCGATGGTGTGGGAGAAGATAGTGCGGGATGAGTGCGAACATTCAGAAGGGGCCGAAATAGACTTAGTGGAGCTAGAGAATGAGATTTTAAGTGCAGAGGAGATCGAGGTACTCATAGCTGGTGAGCTTATTTTACACCCAGAACTCGCCATTACAGTTCAAAAGGGTCAAGCCAAAGGTTCTAGCACTGCTCCTCAGGACATCGTCGCTGGTCTTACTTCTAGGCCTTGAAATGCTTCTGTCAGTTCATCAGACCCTGGGTACAATCCAGATGAGCCATAACTTCATAAGCCTATCATGCTATCTCCAATTCAAGAGGGATATTCAGATGGTATGCTTGCCCACACCGAGCCTCAATCTGGCGAAGGTATATTATTGACCTCACCCATATTTAAGAGAGCACACATGACATCGGTCGATGTAGCTAATCTCTCATGTCATCTTCCTCAAATTTCAGGTCAGTCTATAGTTCCAAGTCTTCCCAGAGAAAGCTCCTAACCAGAGCCAACATAAAAAACGATTGATTTAACGGTTATGTCCATCTCCTAAACAACTTCAAGCATTCCAGTCAGTGATACTCCCAATCTATGTGCACAAAAGTTCCAAGCTCTGGATGAACAAGGGGCCGATGAGTTTTAAGATATTCAGATCGACGAAGATGTTTTAATGATGATGACTTAGAGGCCTGTTATAAGGCCCACCATGCAGGAGATCCATGATGAACAAGTCTTAGATGTCGGCAAAATTAAGCAAGAACCGACTGACTTCTTCCCTCCTCAATTATCCATCGCTCTACCCGGCAATCCTATTTCATTCCGATCACGATTCCTATGGCTTAAGCTTCTCAAAGTGTCATGCTATTCCTTTGCAGATCGCACCTTCGAAGGGTAAAGGGAGTAGAGGAAGGACAAGGAAGCAACCAGAGGGATCCAGTGCTCCATCTTCTGTGAAAGAGAAGAAGGAAAGGAAAGATAAGAAGAGGAAGGCCAAAAAATGATCACTTACCTTCTTCATGTTTTTGATCATGCTGTTATGGGACTTTCTTTTGTTTTTATTCTCAGGCTGGTTTTATATGGGTTTGACTCCCATTTTGGGTTTTTTTCTAGTGTCAATAACACTTGTATTTCCTTCGAATTTTGCTTAATGTGAACAATAAAGCTTTTCATTTCGCTCGAACTCTGTGTGAATTGGTCTAAGTATTTGAGAAACGCATTTTACATTCAATGTGTTTACAATCCATTTTCTCATTGTCATCATTGGACTAAGTTGTTAGTCTATTTTTTTGCTTTTAAGCAAGGAATGGTCTCAGGGAAGTCCATTCGCATACGACCATGTTGAACTTCGGAACTTGGTCAAATTCTAATTACTTTGAGGGTTAACTTAACATTCCTTTTAAAGATGTTTCGAGTGCGACCGCGCCTATCTCCAGGCATCAATCATGGAAATTCACCTTAGATGTCTCTTTGGACATCCTTCTTTACAGTGCATATGCTGACCATGCCAAACTCTGGGCATCGGTCGGAGTTAACCACTCAATCATAGTGGTTCAAACATCCTTTTCCAGGACGTTAGTCTTCGATCGTGCCTAACTCTGGACGTTGATCAATGTAAGTAAGATCCTGCCTATCTCTGGATGCAAATCGTTTTTCCTTCCTGCCCCAAGCAAGGTGTGGATGCTCTGCTAAACTCTGAGCATGAGCAGTAGAGGGTGAATTGTCTTATTCAGCCTTTCCAAATTCATACTCCTGCTCCCAAGTCCTGGGTTAAAGAATTTATTAGCATCTATCTTCGGACCCCAAATGTGGTTGAACTTCATGTGTCTGATCATGGACTGTAGAAGTTTAGTCGGCACTTATCTTCGGGCACCCGCACACCTGAATTTTGCACATGCAAGTTTATTTAAACATAACACCATTTACGGTATAAAATCGAGCACACACAGATTTATGAGCTTCGAAAGTCATTCCTATTATAAAATGTCAAAAATGACAGATTCTGTTTGGTTACATGGAAGGTATGTACAAATTTATATTCAAGTGAAATAGCATGGCAAGTGTTTGCTGTTCCACGTCCGCGGAAGTGAGATCCCATCCGCCATTGTCAACTTGAACATGTCATCTCCAAGTTTTTGCTCGATTGCGTATGGACCTTCCTAAGTCGGGCCCAAGTTTCCAGGGCCAGGGAAAATTCATTTAAGAATGAGGTCGTCGATTTCAAATGTTCAAATTTTGACCTTGGTATTGTAATATCGGGCGACTCAGTTTCGGTGTGCGGCTGCTCTCAACTCAACTTCATCGCTCTTCTCATTGATCATATAAAGAGACTCCAGTGGGAGTTCCTTATTTGTTCATGGATTATAGCGAGTCACTCGATGAGAAGGTACTTTAAATCCAACTGGGACCATAGCCTCTGATCCATAAGCTAGGACGAATGGAGAGTGGTCAGTTGCTGACTTATTGGTCATTTGATAATCCAAAGTGCTAACAGTAATTCATTTACCCACTTGCCTTTAGCCTTCTCCAACCGCTTTTTTAGAATGGACTTGATAATCTTATTTAATGCTTCAACCTATCCATTCGTTTGAGGATGCGCCACTCCAGCAAACCTCTTTTTGATACAGAGTCTATGGCAGAAGTCTTTGAACTCGACACTGTCGAATTGAGTCCTGTGTCGAAAATGATCGTTTTGGAACCCCAAAATGACAGATGATGTCTTTGACCACGAAGTTGATTACTTTCTTTGTATTGATTGTGGCTAACGGCTTCGCCTCAGCCCATTTAGTGAAGTAACCAATTGCGACGATAGCGTACTTCGTATCACCCATAGATATTGGCAATACGCCAATGATATCGATTCCCCAAACTATAAACGACCAGGGACTGAACATTTGATTAATCTCCACTGGTGGGGCTCTTGGTATCTTGGCGAATCTCTGGCACTTATCCCACTTTCTAGTGTAGTTAGCTGCATCTCGGTTGATGGTTGGCCATAAATACCCGTAACGAAGGATCTTCTTTACTAGGGTTTTCCCCTTTGTCTAGCCACCACAGCCCCCTTCGTGCACTTCCTTCATAACTTGCTTGGCCTCATCGTTGGCGACACACCGAAGCATAGGGTCAGATATCCTTTCCTGTAAAGTGTTCCTTCTTGCATGATAAATTTTGCAACTTTACGAAGGAGTTGGTGTCGTTCATTCTTCCTGTCTAGAAGGATTCCTCTCTGTAGATAGTTCTTTATCGAAGTCACCCATGGCTCCTTCTCAAGTTCAGCCTTCAAGATCTAATTGAAATCCATCTTGTCGATGCTTAGTGCTGACAGTACTTCCACTAAAACTAGGCCCATAAGCCGTGCATCTTCGAAACTGGCTAACTTAGCCAACGAGTTGGCCTTCACATTTTTCTCCCTGAGAATATGAATTATTGTGTAATATCACTAAGCAACTCAAGGGCTCGGTTTAAATAAGGAGCTAGCCTTGCTCCTTTCACTTGAAACTTCTTTCGCACCTGACATACCACCAGTTAGGAATCACAGAAGATATGCAAAAATTTGACTCTCGGTTCCTTAGCAATCTTGAGTCCTGCAATTAAGCCTTCGTATTCTGCTACATTATTCATTGAGGGAAATTCGAGTGTTAACCCGCCTTTTGGCAAGGCCGTAGAAAGGCGGATTTAACTAAATTGATTGCTCGGTTATCGAGGCTCGAATACGATAGGTTTGAGTTGATTGGATGGATAGACGATCAATCACAGATGATAAACATGATTATGAAGTCGGGATTCGGCGTAGTCGATAGGCAAAAGATGCGGAATACTCGAAATATGAGTTTCGAGAAAAAATTGAGGTGATTGGGATGTTTGGAGTTTACTTCGACTCGCACTTGGGCTTGCTTCAAATTTTCATGGTGTTTACTTCGGGTCAAATTGGGGTCTACTTCGGGTTTAATCGGATCAACATATTTCAGAGGGATCAGTGTTACTTCAGGTTGGCAGGAATTAAGGGATCGACATATTTTCTTGGGATCGGTGAGGATTTTGGGTCGGCACCCAGTACGCTTTGGGTCATGGAGTGATTGGCTTGGATCGACATCTCGTTCTGGGATCGGCATGGAAGGGAATGGATTGGGTCGACATTGAGGAGTTCTCGGGGTCGGCAAGTATTTGGAGATAGGATTGGCATCGAAGAGAATGGATCGAGTCGGCATCTCTGGGTCGACGTGAATGGAGGGATCGGCATCATGTTGGATCGGCATGTTTTGGTTTACTCCGGGTCGGTACCTCTTCCACTTCAGGTCAGTAGCTTGGAAAGGAGTCGGCATGTTGGAGTCTTGGGATCGACATATTGAATAGGATCAGCTATTTTAGGTCATATATCCCTTAACTTTGGGTCGGTGCCTAAGTCTCAAGTTGGGGTCGGCAATAGGTTAAGCGGTCGGCGTAGGAGCTTAGGCATCAGGTCGGTGTGCTTAGCATCGACGTAGTGAAGACTCTGGGTCGGCTATGGTGATTCCAGCATGGGGTCAGCATTGGAGGAAGCAATAATTACTTCGGGTCGGCGATGGTCACGCTTTAGTTTGGCCATAAGGTCAGGTCGGTGTATGGGAGATTGGATCGGTGTGTTGTATCAGGTCGGCATATTCTGAACTCAGGGTCGGTCATAATGATGGATTTGGGTTCGGCTATGGTCTTGATGGGCCTAGATCACTCAAGAAGCGTAGTAACTTGGATTTTGCCTATAAATACAGCAGGCGGGGTTCAGAAAAGGGATCTTCATTATGTTTCCCTTCATCTTCTCCACTAAGGCTACTCCCCCATTATTGTTTTAAAAACTCTGGATTGTAACTATAATTGATTCTAATATCAATAAAAAGAAAATTTCTGGAGTGGACGTAGGCCAAAGTCAGCCGAACCACTATAAATCTTCTATTATTACTGATTTTTTTTTAATTTTGATTATTCTTCATATTAAACTCTCTACATACACTATCAGTTATATGTGATTGGGAATTGGTGCTTTCAACGGCGTTTGGGTGTTAGTGACCAATTTTGGCGCTAACATTTTGGTGATTTCGCTGAGAAAGCTAGCACTCAGGGATTTTCAAGCTTGGATTTTGGATTTAAAGGCTTAGGAACTCAGATTTAGGGAAGCAATGGTTAAGCTATCGACAAGGAGACAAGTGACAGAAAGGAGCAATCAAGAGGGAAGTCAAGAGGCCACTTCTGGATCTGGATCAGATCAGGCATCCATCTACATCACTAGGGACGAGATGCAGGTTATGATATATTCTATGCAGGAGCAGTTGATGAAAAGGCAAAAGGAAATGATGCATACCCTTTTTAGGTAATATGGACAGGCAGGAATAGCAGGAGCCGTAGGAGACCAAATCCATGGAGCTAGATCAGAAGGACTCAACAGGCAAGCAGATGGAGTGGTTCAGTAGGGGGCAACCCCCAATCAGCAAACAACTATCAATCTGGATGGACCTAGACTCGGGGGCACACCACCAGGTAATGCTGGACCAATCCATAGAGTGATACCAGATGATGATGCGCAGCTCGGCGCCAACAGGAATATAGGAGTGTGTGATGAGGAGTATGTACCAGAATTCCCTCGAGGACTTGGAGGGCAGTTAGGAAATGTAGATGGGGGGCAACCCTTGGTAGGTAACACTGGATTAGCTGACATTATCAGGCGAACTATTCGCGGAGGTCTGACAAACAGGGATTTGGAGGGAGTAAACAAAAGTCCGTTTACCCGAAACATCAGGATGGCTAGGAATCCACCCGATTTCAAGTTGCCCACTCTAGAAGTATACAATGGTAAGACGGATCCCATTGACCACTTGATGAGGTACACAAGGCATATGGAAGTGCTGGGGGCGTCAGAGGAGGTTATGGCCCAGTGTTTCCCCTTGTACTTGACTGATGTAGTTGTTGTGTGGTTTAGACAGCTGGAAGATAGATCCATTGGAACGTGGACAGAATTGGTGGATAGGTTTTTGAAACAGTTTCGAGTTCACATCAAAAGGCCGAAGAATGTGATGATACTGACGTCGGTGAAGCAGGAGACATGAGAATCGCTCGGGGCCTTTTTAACTCAGTTTAATGCAGCAGTTGCTTCGGTGGATCAGCCAAATCCATCAATGGTTCTAATGGCGGCGGTGTCAGGAGTCAGGGATAATTCAGATTTCAAAGTATCATTGATACGGGACCCACCAATGGATCTCGGGGAATTCTTTCATGAAGCTGAGAGATTTCTTTGACAAGAGGATGCATGTTTAGGTATGAGGTCAAAGGAAGTAAACATGGTTAAGGATGGAGAACCATCCGATGAAAGTTCGGGTAAATATAAGGATAAACGGAAGAGGAAGCACTGGGGAGAACCAAATTCTCCACTTACACATGACTGAATGAGACATTGGAACGGATAAATAGGGATACTCGGGATCGCCTTCCTTATCGGAGGCTAGCAAGGAGGGAACCCTCAGAACGCGAAAGGGCATCGGGAAGGCACTGTCTTTTTCATGACCTTGATGGGCATGATACTAATAGCTGCAGGCATCTAAAGGATATAATCGAGGAGCATGTAAGGAGTGGTCAGTTGCGGCAATATGTCGAAACTCGGAATGCAGCGTGGAACAGGAGCAGCCACCGTCTACCTCAAACAACGACAGCGCGAGGCCCAGGAATGATGGTCGGTTGGTCATCAACTGATCAGGGTGGTATGGAATAAGTAGCAAACTCTAGACACACAGTTAAGTCACTTACTCACGTACGGGGATGGAGACAACCCCTAGGCATGCTCTAAGATGATGATAAACCGTGACGCTCTGGTTTGTGAAATCTGTTTTTTTTTTCTTTTTGGCTTGGACACTTGCTTTTTCTGGTTTGGTTTTGGAGTTTGGTTTAAACTCCTGGTTTTGTTTATTTTTTGATTTGGATTCTAGTTTGGACATTTTCCTTTGGTTTGGACTTTTGATATGGATTTCTGGTTAGAATCTGGATTTTGGATTGGATTTTGATTGACTTTTTGTTTGGTTTTTGGCTAAAAGGTCGTCGAGCATGGACTATGCTCGGCAAGGGTCCGGAGAGACCGGGATTTGGCCTAGGACTTAGGCCCCATATTGTCTATCACTTGTTATTTTAGGTCGTTGAGTATGGACTATGCTCGGCAAGAGTCCGGAGTGACCAGGATTCGGCTTAGGACTTAAGCCACGACATTACTCAGCATTTAGGGGCAGTGAACCAGGAACACCATGGCATAACTTAACACAAGTTCTCGAGTGTGGAGTGCACTTCGCAAGAACCCAAAGAGGTTACGGATTTGGATTTCGGCTTTGAATGGCTAAGGATTGGCTATGGTCCGGAGCGATCCCGGATTTGGATACCGACCTGGAGAGGTCATGGATTTGGTTATTGGTTATTGGATATGGATAGGTTATAACTCGGTTATCGGGGTCGGATGGATGTGGAATTGGATAAGGATTTGGTTATTAGATGGGGATTGGATATCGACTTGGAGCAGTCACAGATTTGGATAAGGATACGGCAATGGCACTTGGATCAAATGAATTGGATTATGGATCGGATGATATGGCTATGGATAACATATGGGCTTTGGATGACGGATTAAAAGCTATTCAAAACATGCCTACCTACCGCAAGGCATGTTTTGGGGGGCAAATGTTAACCCGCCTTTTGGCAAGGCGGTAGACAGGCGGATTCAACTAAATTGATTGCTCGATTATTGAGGCTAGAATACGATAGGTTTGAGTCGACTGGATGGATAGACGATCAATCATGGATGATAAACATGATTATGAAGCCGGGATTCGGCGTAGTCGAAGGGCAAAAGACGCGGGATACTCGAAATATGAGTTTCGAGTAAATATCGAGGTGATTCGGGATGTTTGGAGTTTACTTCGAGTCGCACTTGGGCTTGCTTCGAGTTTTCATGGTGTTTACTTCGGGTCAAATTTGTGAGGAATGCGGAATATGGATCTTAAGGCTAGAATGAACACTAGAGGGGGGTGAATAGTGTTTATAAGAAATTACTAAATCTTTTTGAGTTATTTTGATTTGTACACAAATGTATAAATATTCAAACACAGATATAATCACAGAATCAAACACAGATGCAGAAATAAAGTAAATGCAGTAAAGGAAAGAACTAACCGGATTTTATACTGGTTCGGAGTTACCCTACATCCAGTCACGCACAACTAAGTACGGATTTCCTTTCAAAAGCAATTCAATAATTACAACCCTCGATTTCAAGGCCACGAGGTACACCCTCCAGAATCACAATCTTATGGGTAGAGATACTTGATTTCCAAGCAACAAGTTCACCCAATTGATTTCTTAAGGCTACAATCACACCTTTTCTCACTTGATTGATTTCCAAGGCTACAATCACACCTTTTACTCTATTGATTACAAAGAAAGCCTATAACTCTGAATAACACTGAGGATCTTGATGAGATAGTGACAGAGAATCAAACCAGAGATTATCTAGTTAGATTCAATGTTGATTTCGGCAGAGTAATGGTAGGATTTTGAATAAGAAAATGTGGAAGAAGAAGAGAAGTGAAAAACCAGAAAATTTGATATGTAATTCGTTGAAACTAACCCCTATTTATAGAACAACAACAGCCATGTCCATTCGTGAAAGGTTATGGCGAATAGACACTTCTTTTGAAATTCAAATTTTTGAATCTAACTGTCACTATGTCGACATGGGGTACTAGAGCATGTCGACATCCCAAAGCATTTTTTGAAGATTTGATTTTATTTGAAAATAACCTTTATCTTATATTAAGAACTATTTAAACTTTATAAATATACTTGACTATAGATAAAATACATAGATAAATATAGAGAATAATATATATATAATTTTACTATAATTTTATATTTAAATCTAAGTATAAATATATTATAATTAAAAGATAGTTTAAAACAAACAAAGTTTAAAACAAGAGTTTATTAAAAACAAAAACAAAGAATATTTTAAGGCTAAAACATCTTTTTGAAAATCATTTGAAAAGATAATTTTTAAGGCTAAAACATTTTGAAAAGCAGTTTTGAAAATCATTCTGAAGTAGTTTTGAAAATCATTTTGAAGTAGTTTTGCAAGCTTCTTCCTGCAGAATATCTCATCACATCAGGACTCGAGAACTTGTACAAAACTAGGATGTTCGTGGGTTTGTAAGCCACTTGTCGTAGGTTTGTAAGCTACTTGTCGTGGGTTTGTAAGCCACTAAAAAGGTAGAAATGGGTTCCATCCCAAAAGAAAAATGGAGTGAAGATTTCAGTGCTATTATGAAGTTTTAACATAATTCTAGACTCAATACTTATCTTGAAATCTTGAACTCTTGATAATCTTGATATTCTTGATACTCATGAGTCTTCAATCTTGATATCTTGAATCTCTATACTGTACAGTCTTCATTCTTGGTACCTGTATGGTTAAATCCTGCATATACATATATATCTAAACTATAATGTTAGTATTTATATTTTATAATCTTATTCTAAGGTTGTTGTCATCAAAACCATCAACTCATGGACTAACTATCTCCCCCTTTTTGATGATGACAACCTTTGTTTATAAAATATTACTTCTATCCTAATAACTCCCCCTAAAACTGATAACTCCCCCTTAATCTATGCCTAACTCTTCTATTTTATATTTCTCCCCCTTTGTCATCAACAAAAACAAACTAACTCCAAAATATATAACTCTTAGTCTAATATCATATATGATTATAATGATAGTGTTATCATACATAATCAATACTTACTTGTAAACCTAAAACTTAGTCCTAAACTACTAACATTCCTAACCAAGTACCTATATAATACTTATATAATATATATATATATATATGTTTATATTTACATTTTCGTACAACGTGACAAATATAACGATGAAAAACGAAAAAGAAGAAACTACCGAGTATCTTTGACAATTAGAGATCTATGGATCGAACAATTTGGATAATGGAAACAGAAATTTCCACGTTGTTCAACCAAGTTTCCGTCCTTGTCAAAACATACTTCGCCAACGCAAATGACTTTGTCGCTGTCTTCCGCATGCTCTTCTTCCATTGGTTCTTCTTTTTCTTCACTTTCCTCTTGTTCATGATCTCCTGAAGAGTCCTCGTTAAACAAGATTGGATTAGCATGATTGTCCATTAGAAATTTTTGCAAATTTCTAAGGATTTTCCCTTGCCTTTCCTGTTCTTTTGCCATTCAGAGTTGCACTATTTGAATTTCAGTCATTTACTGAATTGCATCCTTCATAGAATCCTCCATTTTTGTCACTCGGGAGAGCGTAATACGTTGGAACAGACCAGAGGTAGGAGAAGGGAACGAAAAGGTTGATTTTATGTTTGATTTGGAAGAGGAGGCCATTGATAAATTGATTTCCGAAGATAGAACAGAAAGAGAATAGAGAGAATGAAGAAAATTTCGAAAATAGGAAGAATATATAACCAATTATTTGAATTTTGGTGGGAAAAATTTTAAATTAAAAAAAACGTTATATGTCGACATGGGTATAGGGGGGATGTCGACATAGTTCTCAAAAATTTTACTATTTGATTTGTTTTGATTTAATTTTTAATTATACTTTGTTATTTATATTTTATATTTCAGTTAATGAACAAATACCTAATTCTCTTCTTAATTTAGTAAATGTAGATTCGTTTAAGGGTTTTGTTAAGATATCAGCAATTTGATTTTCAGAATTGATATAGTCGAGAGTAATTACTTCTCTACTTATATTATCTCTGAGAAAATGGTGCCTGATATCAATATGTTTAGTTCGAGCATGTTGAGTAGTATTTTTGGATAAATTTATTGCACTAGTATTATCACAATAAATTGGTGATTTTGAGATATTTAAACCAAAATCTTTTAAAGTTTGTTGCATATATATTATTTGAGAACAAGCCAAAGCAGCAGAAATATACTCTACCTCAGTTGTTGATAGAGAAACTGTGTTTTGCTTTTTACTAAACCAGGAAATCAGAGAATGCCCTAAAAAGTGTCAAGTTCCACTTGTACTTTTTCGGTCTGATTTACAACCAGCATAATCAGCATCACAGTAAGATATTAAGTCAAACGAATCATTTTTAGGATAAAATAAGCCATAATCAAAGGTGTGTTTAACATATCTTATAATACGTTTTACAGCTTTTAAGTGAGTTTCTTTAGGTTGGGATTGATACCTTGCACAGAGACATACACTATGCATGATATCAGGTCTACTCGCAGTGATATAGAGTAGTTATCCAATCATTCCTCTATATAATTTTTGATCTACATCTTTCGAGAGATCTTCTTTACTAAGGTACTCATTGGTTGCCATGGGAGTGGGTTTTCCACTCGCAGTAGTCAAACCAAATTTACTAACTAGGTCTTTAGCATATTTTTCTTGACCAATAAAGATATCATTATCTAATTGTTTTATTTGTAATCCTAAAAAGAAAATTAATTCACCCATATGACTCATCTCAAACTCTTTTGTCATTATTTCAGAAAATTCTTTATTCATTTCAAAATTAGTTGATCCAAAAATGATATCATCTACGTAGACTTATACTAGTTGAATATCATTTTTATTTCTTTTAATAAAAAGAGTATTATCTACTTTACCTATTTCAAAATTTGATTGTAACAAGTAAGATCTTATTCTATCATACCAGGCTCTAGGAGCTTGCTTTAGACCATATAGAGCTTTCTTAAGTTTGTAAACATGATTTGGAAATTTATCATTTTCAAAAAGTGGTGGTTGTTCAACAAATACTTCTTCTTTTACAAAACAATTTAAAAATGCACTTTTAACATCCATTTGAAATAATTTGAAATTATTATTATTTGCGAAAGCAAGTAGAATCCTAATGGCTTATAATCTTGCTACGGGGGCAAAGGTTTCATCAAAATCTATTCCTTCTTCTTGATAATAACCTTGAGCGACTAACCGGGCTTTATTTCTAACAACCTCCCCGTGTTCATTCATTTTATTTTTATAAACCCATTTAGTTCCAATTATTGTTTTATTTTAAGGTCTAGGAACAAGTTCTCAAACATCATTTCTAGTGAATTGATTTAATTCTTCTTGCATAGCCAAAATCCATGAATCATCAGTTGATGCTTCTTTTGGATTTTTGGGTTCAATAGTTGATATAAAAGCTACATTACTCATTTGACTTAGTTGGTTTCTAGTTTTAACAACAGATTGCATATCTCCAAGTATATTTTCTATAGGATGATCTTTTAAAAGTTTATCCTTTTATTAGGATGAATTAATTCATTATTAGTTTCAGTTCACCCTTGGATGGAATGATTAAATCCTCTTCATCATTTATTTTTTCAAAATTTTCAAAATTTTCATCAAATGAAACATGCATTGTTTCTTCGATGGTATTAGTTCTTAAATTAAATACTCTGTATGCTTTACTTCTATTAGAGTATACGATAAAGATACCTTTGTCGGATTTAGGATCAAATTTATCTAAGTTATCTTTTGTATTTAAAATAAAACATTTACTTTCAAAAATTCTAAAATAAGATACCTTAGATTTCTTTGAGTAAATAAGTTCATAAGATGTCTTATCAGTTAAAGGTCTAATTAAAATTCTATTTAAAATATAACAGGCGGTAGCAACTGCTTCTGCCCAAAAGTACTTTGGTAAATTACTATCAGTAAGCATAGTTCTCGCACACTCTTGAATCGTCCTATTTTTACGTTCTACTACTCCGTTTTGTTGTGGAGTTCTTGGAAATGAAAAATTGTGAATTATTCCCTTTTTATTGCAGAATTCTTCAAACTTTTCATTTTCAAATTCACCACCATGATCACTACGAATGGTTATAATTTTTTGAGAAAGTTGATTTCGAACCCTTTTTGAAAAATTCTTAAAATATTCAAAAGTATCACTTTTATGTTTTAAAAATATTGTCCATTTAAATCTAGAATAATCATCTACAATTACAAAAACATATTTACTATTATTTATTGATAAAATTTGAGATGGGCCAAATAGATCAATATGAAGTAATTCAAGAGGTTTTGAAGTAGAAATTATATTTTTTAATTTAAAAAAGCTTTTTCTAAGTTTTCCTAGTTGACATGCATCACATAGACTATCTACTTTAAAATTCATTTTAGGGAGGCCTCTTACTAGATGATGTTTTGACAGTCTAGATAAGAGTTTGAAATTCAAATGGCCAAATCTCTTATGCCAAATCCAAGGGTCACTTGCATTTGCCAAATGACACAAGTTATCATTTGAATTTTCATACTAAGAATATAAATATTCTTTTTCCTAATTCCCTCAAATATTATGGTTGAATTATTACCTTCAATGTGACACTTATCTTATTCAAATTTAATTTTATATCCTTTATCACATAGTTGAGTTATACCTAGCAGATTGTATTTCAGATTCTTAACTAGCAAAACATTAGTAATAATAGGAGTTTCAGAGTTACCGACTTTGCCGATGCCGATCACATAACCTTTTGAATTGTCTCCAAAGTTAACCAGTCCTCCGTCTTTGTATATTATATCATTCAGCATATCTGGATTCCCAGTCATGTGTCTAGAACATCCACTATCAAGTATCCATTTGTTCTTTTTGATCTGCACAATTTGTTTGTTCTGGATTAATTCCTCAACTCCCATAAAGCATGATTCCTGCACATCAAACAATCTTAGTAGACAACTTGTATTTGAATATTGATTATATGCAGACTCAAGAGACAATGATGATCTGAATATTTCTAAACATGCATTAACAAATTTCTTAAATATAGCCATTTTTTAAAAAAAAACTTTTTCAAAAATCAGATTATGAAACTTTTGAAAACCTTGCTCTGATACTAAATGTGAGGAATGCGGAATATGGATCTTAAGGCTAGAATGAACACTAGAGGGGGGGTGAATAGTGTTTATAAGAAATTACTAAATCTTTTTGAGTTATTGTTGATTTATACACAAATGTATAAATATTCAAACACAGATATAATCATAGAATCAAACACAGATGCAGAAATAAAGTAAATGCAGTAAAGGAAAGAACACACCAGATTTTATACTGGTTCGGAGTTACCCTACATCCAGTCCTGCACAACTAAGTACGGATTTCCTTTCAAAAGCAATTCAACAATTACAACCCTCGATTTCAAGGCCACGAGGTACACCCTCCAGAATCACAATCCTCTGGGTAGAGATACTTGATTTCCGGGCAACAAGTTCACCCAATTGATTTCTCAAGGCTACAATCACACCTTTTCTCACTTGATTGATTTCCAATGCTACAATCACACCGTTTACTCTTTTGATTACAAAGAAAGCCTATAACTCTGAATAACACTAAGGATCTTAATGAGATAGTGACAGAGAATCAAACCAGAGATTATCTAGTTAGATTCAATGTTGATTTCGGTAGAGTAATGGTAGGATTTTGAATAAGAAAATATGGAAGAAGAAGAGAAATGAAAAACCAGAAAATCTGATATGTAATTCGTTGAAACTAACCCCTATTTATAGAAAACAACAGCCATGTCCATTCGTGGAAGGTTATGGCGAATAGACACTTCTTTTGAAATTCAAATTTTTGAATCTAACCGTCACTATGTCGACATGGGGTACTAGGGCATGTCGACATCCCAAAGCATTTTTTGAAGATTTGATTTTCTTTGAAAATAACCTTTATCTTATATTAAGAACTATTTAAACTTTATAAATATACTTGACTATAGATAAAATACATAGATAAATATAGAGAATAATATATATATATATATAATTTTACTATAATTTTATATTTAAATCTAAGTATAAATATATTATAATTAAAAGATAGTTTAAAACAAACGAAGTTTAAAACAAGAGTTTATTAAAAACAAAAACAAAGAATATTTTAAGGCTAAAACATCTTTTTGAAAATCATTTGAAAAGATAATTTTTAAGGCTAAAACATTTTGAAAAGCAGTTTTGAAAATCATTCTGAAGTAGTTTTGAAAATCATTTTGAAGTAGTTTTTCAAGCTTCTTCCTGCAAAATATCTCATCACATCAGGACTCGAGAACTTGTACAAAACCAGGATGTTTGTGGGTTTGTAAGCCACTTGTCGTAGGTTTGTAAGCTACTTGTCGTGGGTTTGTAAGCCACTAAAAAGTTAGAATTGGGTTCCATCCCAAAAGAAAAATGGAGTGAAGATTTCAGTGCTATTATAAAGTTTTAACAAAATTCTAGACTCAATACTTATCTTGAAATCTGTGGTGACCCTCTCTCTAAAACACATAGATTTTTTTTTTAAAACATACAAAAGGAATTCACCACTAAACCCCATTTCTTCTATATTTGAATATTTATATAATTTCCAAATATTTTTCCCAAGACCCTGGATTTACTAATATAATCATATCAGTGCACAAACAAATTAAGACAATTATATATTTGATGATATATAATTGTATCCCTTTGCCATTCAGAGCTAACAAATTTGCAAAGAGAGTTTGAATCAAACAGGAAACAAAATTACCATATGTGTTGACATCATAACCTTTTATTTATTTTCCTAATTAATTTTTTTGTTCTACTTCCGGAGATAGGTTTTTGGCAATTATTATACTTATATATTTAATATTGCAATGCACAGTGCATTTTTCTTATGCTTTCTAGACTTTCTGCCCAAATTTTTTTATTAACACTAAGATGGTATTTTATTGTTCTTATGTTAATTATCAAGTACTTGAATGAAATCACTTCAGAAAATTATACTTGCAGGCATGAACATATTTATAATTTCAGGATGAACAATTGAAGTCATTTTTGCAATTTTAAGTTTAACATGGTGCATACTTAAGTACTTGGTGTTTTATTGGAAATGCTTGGTGTTATTTAAGGGTTGCTTGGAGTTTTCTTTTCTTTTGTTCTGGAAACACTTACACTTCATGAATTGAAATGAAATGGTTCCAGGCTGCAAGAGTTTGACCCATGGCTATCTAGGCCGGCCATAGTCCCTCCTTTACCACTTGCAAACCCATATTTCTCATATCAACAAACTTCTACCAAGATCTATTCATATCACAAGCATGTTTCTACCTAAATTAAATTTTCCTGGAAATGCATCCATATTTGTATTCAATCCATTATTCAAAATACAATTACTTCCAGGTTTATTTTCCTTTATAATTTTTTTTTTGAAATCAAATACACAAATACATGTTAATCAATTTTTCACTCCAGAATTCATGCACATGCCTGTATCACTTACCTGCTATGCACAAATTCATTTCTCCTGAATTCCCCTACTCAAATCTTGTGAGTTCATTTTTAAATCAACCACCTTAGTTCTTTAATTTTTATAAACCATAATATAGGTTCAAGCAGTAAAAATCAGAGATAATCACATACTCATATCATATTTATATGATATGTCCATCCCCTTGTTTCTCCAAATCATACATTCATTAAATCAGCGGTTAACCAAACATCATCAATAACCATCCAAAACAGGTTTACTTAAGTACATATTTTAATCCAAATACTTAGAAATCTCCCTACAATTATCTTCAACTACAATAGGAAATCTGACTAATAAATTCATTACAAAGCAACTGCAAATTTTAAAACTAGTTTCTTTTATTTATACTAGCAGCTAATTGCCATCTTCATCCATCAAGCCAACTTCAATTTCCTGCAAGAAATTCACCGAGCTGCCCCAATTTTAATGAGACACCCAGATGATTGCAAGTGCAACCAAAAGGGTCAGTTTTCACTGGTATGAGCATTTATCAAATTTGTATACATATTCATAAATTTTGGTGATCTTGCAATGTCTTCCTAGTATAGCAGATTTTATACTTAGCATGTTTTGATTAATACCAAGTAACACAAAGACACATTCATTTATTCAAACAATACCCAGTAAGCAACCAAAATAAATAAATATATATATATATATATAATTCTTGATTCATTTTTCTCCATTTCTGAATAAGTAAACTCGGATTTTTATGCTCCCAATTTCACCCAGTAATTAATCAAAGCATAAAATTTAACTTGATTAATTTATCTCCATGTCTGAATATTTATGATCCAGATTTTTAAACCCCATCCCCTATTTATTTTATGGACTTTAACTCCTTGTCTAATGAACACCATGTATGAATTGTGAAGGAAACTCCCAGGTTATTTAATTTTATTCCAACACACAAAGGCCTCAGGGTGCAGTTGCACCATGCATATACTTGCTCCCACCTAAAGCAAGTAGATCATTGACTAACTCCCAAATGACCGGTTTAATTTTCTTTGATAATTCCCCCTCCAGTTTCAGCTTATTTTATTAAGCTTCTACTTATGAATTCAATCATAAAAACTCACAATTCATTCATGTTTCAGAAAGGCTTATCCTATTTACTACTTTCTGGTTCAACCCCATGTTCCCCATTTATTTTTCCTTATTACAGAAAATACCCCAGTTTACCTATAATTTTTCCTAAGAATAGTTTAAGCATCATAGTCCTACTAACCCATAAATTCTCCTCTAACTTATGATATGTACATTTAGTTTCATGCTTCATTATCCAAGAAATAAACATGAGCTAGATCACTGTCTTGCTGCCTATTCCCTAAATAACTTATATCCATATTTAACAATGATAAAATAGAACAAAACAAAAGAAAATGCTCAAACCATTTTAACTTTAAAAGCCCACATATAGACTAAAACTCCAAACAACAATGCACAAACAACATTCATCTCACCCATAACAAATCACTTCAGAGATTTTTAAACAACTTATAATCATTTTAGGCTGCCTACAAGAGGACTTAATGCCATTGCATACAAAGGGATAAATACTCACATAATGTTCTCCTTTTACTGCCTTAATCCCTTGAACAGCAAATCCTCCAAAGTCTCAAGCTAATGTTTTTCCTATTTTATTTTATTTTTGTTTTGATCCCGAGAGAATGATGGATATGGTCATATGCAGGTATTTATAAAATCATTCTAGGGTTTAAGAAAATTGGGTAATTTCCTTGATGCCCTTAGATGTTTATGCACAAATCATTTCCCTGTGTGGTCCTTAACTGGAAATGCACATTTTTGGTTACCTCAATTAGTTATTTCGGGAATCAAGCTTTTTAAACACTTCATACTATTTTCATGACTTTATTTTACTCATGCCATATGCATGTGACCCCTTTGTTTATATATATTTTTATAAGTTTAAAGAAACTGAAAATCCCCTTTGTGTTTTCTACCTATCTACCATCTCCATTCAATCATGCATACTATCATACATAATTATGTAATGTAAAATCATTCACACTATGTTATTTGCTTGAAATAAATATATAAGATATGGAAATTCTTATTTGATCATGTATGTATATATTTTTCTGCCTTTTGTCAAAACAGTAACTCCTCATACATCTTTATGTGTTTAAAAAAAATCACATATGTTATGCTAATTATTTCTAGCACAAATATACGACATTTAATCCTTTTTATTAATCTTCATTTTATTCTGTCTTTAAATAAAACAAAAAACACCCCATAAATGTATGTATTTATATAATTCTTTGGACATAGAGCTATATTTATTTTGAGTTCCAATTTTTTTTAATCACCTTAACTCCTTGTATTTTATCAAACAGAAGCCCCTATGCAATTTTTATTTATTAACACATTTTCTTTTCTGTTTTAGTGCAATATATATATATTTTATAATTTCAGAATTTCTTAAAATAAATGTATCTTTTTTTAGGGTCATTACAAAATCTTGAACTCTTGATAATCTTGATATTCTTGATACTCATGAGTCTTCAATCTTGATATCTTAAATCTCTATACTGTACAGTCTTCATTCTTGGTACCTACATGGTTAAATCCTACATATATATATATATATATATCTAAACTATAATGTTAGTATTTATATTTTATAATCTTATTCTAAGGTTGTTGTCATCAAAACCATCAACTCATGGACCAACAAAATTAGGGTCTACTTCGGGTTCAATCGGATCGACATATTTCAGAGGTACGGTGTCACTTCAGGTTGGAAGGAATTAAGGGATCGACATATTTGCCTGGGATCGGTGAGGATTTTGGGTCGGCACGCAGTACGCTTCAGGTCATGGAGTGATTGGCTTGGATCAGCATCTCGTTCTGGGATCGGCATGGAAGGGAATGGATCGGGTCGGCATCGAGGAGTGCTCGAGATCGGCAAGTATTTAGAGATAGGATCGGCATGGAAGGGAATGGATCGAGTCGGCATCTCTGGGTCGGCGTGAATGGAGGGATCGACATGTTTTGGTTTACTCCGGGTCGGTACCTCTTCCGCTTCAGGTCGGTGGCTTGGAAAGGAGTCGGCATGTTAGAGTCTTGGAATCGGCGTATTGAATGGGATCGGCTATTTTAGGTCATAGAGCCCTTAACTTCGGGTCGATGCCTAAGTCTCGAGTTGGGGTCGGCAATAGGTTAAGGGTCGGTGTAGGAGCTTAGGCATCAGTTCGGCGTGCTTCGGATCGACGTAGTGAAGACTCTAGGTCGGCTATGGTGATTCTAGCATGGGGTCGGCATTGGAGGAAGCAAGAATTACTTCGGGTCGGCGATGGTCATGCTTCAGGTGGGCCATGAGGTTGGGTTGGTATATGGGAGATTGGATCGGTGTGTTGTATCAGATCGGCATATTCTGTACTCAGGGTTGGTCGTAATGATGGATTTAGGTTCGACTATGGTCTTGATGGGCCCAGATCACTCAGGAAGCCCAGTAACTCGGATTATGCCTATAAATACAGCAGGCGAGGGTTCAGAAAAGGGATCTTCATCCTGTTTCCCTTCATCTTCCCCACTAAGGCTACTCTGCCATTATTGTTTTAAAAACTCTGGATTGTAACTGTAATTGATTCCGATATCAATAAAAAGGAAATTTCTGGAGTGGACTTAGGCCAGAGTTAGCCGAACCACTATAAATCCTCTTTTATTACTGCTTTCTTTTTAAAAAAATTTGTCCTTTATATTTAAACTCTCTACATACACTCTATCTGCTATATGTGACTGGGAATTGGTGATTTCAATGGCGTTTGGGTGTTAGTGACCAATTTGGGCGCTAACATCGAGTTTCAGGGCATAACAAATCGGGTGTTCCTCAGGAGTCACTAGCACGACTCCGACGTCGGAACAACATTTATTGGATGCACCATCCGTGTACATCTTCCACCTGGCATTATGCTCTCTACTGCTCTCTGGAGTGTCATCTTGTGCAATGTATTCAGCAATGAAATCCACCAAAGCTTGACCTTGGATTGCCCTTCGGATGATAGGTTATGTCATATTAGCTCAATTCAATATTCCATTTCAACAGCCTTCCAGAGGTCTCAGGTCATTATAAGACCTATCTCAAAGGCTAGTCAGTTAGAACTTTGATCGGATGAGCCTGAAAGTAGAGTGGAGTTTCCTCAAAGCAATCAATAGATAGTATGCAAGCTTTTATAGCTTTGGATAATTTCTTTCTGATCCTATCAACCTCTTACTGATATAATACACCGGTCTTTGGATTCGGGATTCCTCACGCACGAGTGCGGCACTCAAAGCGTGCACCGACACCCTTGATAAATAAACAAGTCCTCATCATATAGTGGCTTTGATAGAACGGGAGGTTGCTCTAAGTGATCCATTAGAGCCTGGAATGCATATATACATTCTTGCATCCAAGTGAAATTTCTTTTCCCTTTCTTGATCACGTTGAAGAAAGGGATGCATTTGTTAATGGCTCTGGAGATGAATCAACTCAGGGCGACGACTTTTCCATTTAAGCTTTGAACGTCTTTGATCATCTCTGGGGCTTGGATGTTTCACAACTTCTTCGGATTAGCTTTGATCCTACGAGAGTTCACAATGAAGCACTAACGCAATGCTGAATGATCATTTCAAAGGGTTTAGCTTCACTCCATACTTTCGGAGAACATTGAACATCTCTACCAAATCATCAATGTGGTTCCTCGATCGTCGTGACTTCACGAGCATATCGTCCACGTAAACCTCCATCGAGTGTCTGATCTGATCTTTAAACATCTTGTTCATAGCCTTTGATAAGTCGCGCCGGTGTTCTTTAATCCAAATGGCATGACAAGGTAGCAGTATAGTCCCAGATTGTTATGAAGCTGGTCTGTTCCTAGTCTGGTACGTGCATTGGGATCTGGTTGTATCCATAGTATGCATCCATGAATGTTAGCAACTCATGTCCAGCTGTCGAATCCACCAGCTGATCTATCCTCGGGAATGAGAAGCTATCCTTCGGGCATGGCTTATTCATATCGGAATAGTCGACGCATTTTCTCCACTTCCCATTTGACTTTTCACCAAAACTAGATTCGATACCCATTTCTAGGCATAGGGCATCGCAGATGAAGTCGTTATCTTTCAACTTCTCCACTTCTTCTTTAAGTGCAGTGGATCTCTCCGAACCTAGGTTATAGCATTTCTGATTCACAAGAACGCATTTTGGATTTTCATTTAATGCATGACTCCTTATCTTCGGCGATATTCCACACATATCTAAGCGATTCCAGACAAACACATCCAAGTTTTCCCAGAGAAAACCAACTAATTCCTTCATTATCCTTGTGCTAAACTACGATCTGATCTGCTGAGCCCGTGTAGGATCATCCTGGCTGACCGAGATGTTAATCGTTAGTTCGGCTGGAACAGCCCTTTCATCCACCGGCTCTTTCCTCGGATCCATATCCTTATGGAACCGACTGTGTTGCCCGACCCGGGGCTCAAGCGGTGGTTGCCAAGTATTTAGAGCCTTGATGTAGAGAGCCCCCTCTACACCCTTTCCTTTTTCTCTTCGCCTCGACTCTTTCAACTGGGTGACGTAGCATTCGCGGTCAAGCCCCAGATCCCCTTGCATTATCCACACAATGTTCTCAGTTGGGAGTTTCGTCATTAAGCACCATGGAGCAATGGCCGCTCTAAACTCAGCAAGGGTCGATCGACCCCAAAAAGCATTATAGGAAGAATAAATGTCCAACACAACAATAGGCCAGACTCTCACTCTCTTACGATCCCCCTCTCTAAGAACCACCAGTAGATCCATGCATCCCACTGGCTCAATAGCCGTCCCATTATATCCCTAGATCCGAAATTTACATGGCTTTAAGTATTTTGCCTCTAGAAGCATCTAATCATAGGCTCTCTTGAATAGAATGTTGATTGAACTCCCCACAGTCAACCAAAACTTTTCTTACAACAGCAGGGTCAATCATGGCCGAAATAACAAGTGGGTCAATATTTGACGCCTCTACCTATCAACATCTCAGTTATGGAAAACAATATCATTTGTTATACTCCCGAGCTACTTTTCTGGAGCACTGTCTTTACTGGAAAAACAACTCTCATTCACATCATGCTTTAAAGCATCAGCATACTACTCCATTTCGTTCCAACTCTTCCCAACTGGATACGGTCCACCAATTATATGTAAATCATAAGATGTTTTTCAAGTCGCCTGGGCTCAACAACACCGGCCTGGCTTGCCTCTGTTGGGGGTTAGAAGTCCTTTGCCCGCTATCCTGTAGGGCTTGCACAAACTGTTGTAGTTTTCTTTTACAAATCAATTCCTCAATCACATCATGCAAATACCTACATTCGTTGGTGTTGTGACCATGTGTCTCATGAAATCTGCAAAACTTACCAGATCTCTTTTCCTTCTCAATCGACTCTATGGGAGCCGGCTTCATGCACTGCTCTTTACCTTGGGTAGCCAAGTAAATGTTTTTAATTGAGTTGTTTAGCAGAGTATAACTGTCAAACTTCAAGATTCTTGTATGTCTCCTTGAATCCAACTTTTTATCTTTATTTCTATTATTGTCGTTACCCTGTCCACCACTTATGTTCTCTATATTCACATCAACATTTCTGAAACTCCCTCTGGACTATTTCACGATGACATTACTATGTATCCCCTCAGCTGAATGTCCAGCATCATCCCTTTGGGGATGAGCGCGTGCCTCTTCCAGGTGCAAGAATTGATTAGCCTTCCTGTAAAAAATATCATCGTCGTCGGCGGTTTCATGTCCAACCATCTTCCAAAATCAGTATCGGGATGAATCCCCTTGATCGGTGCCATCAATAAGATATCCTCTAGAGCATTGCTTATTTCCACCATTGCAATATGAAATCCATATAAGAAATCTTCCAAAGACTCTCCCGCTCCCTAGAAGAGGTTAGAAAGTGACATAACATCCTTCATACAAATTGAAAGCATATGGAATTGTTCGATGAACTTTCATGATGGTTGCTCAAAAGATGATATGGATCTCGGCGGCAGCCGGGTGAACTACATTGTCGCTGCCCCTTCTAAGAAAATTGGGAAACAATGACATCTTACAGCATCGGTCGCTCTGGAAGAATCCATATGCCATTCATATTTCAACAAATGTTGCTTCAGATCCGTTTTCCCTCCATACAACATCATCGACATTACAAATCCCTCGAATACTTCGCACGTAGAATCTCCTCCATGAATGGATTCCGACCCGAAGAGGTGCCCCACTCGTCATTTATCCGATGTTGGCTCCCATTAATCAGTCTCCTGACCAAGTCAGACAAATCTAACTTGGGTCGATCGACCGAATGGCGGTAATCGTAATTTGCCCTGAGTGTTTGGCCCAGCAAATGCTCTCGGTTAGTCTCACGATACCTGGGTTCCCCTGACTCTAGGAAAACCTTTCATTCAGCAGTTCCGTACATGGTCTATTTGAAGTAGATCTACGGTAGCTGCTTGACCTCTAACATCCTAGCCATCTACGGCATGTCCAGAAGCAAAGCTAGCACCATTGCCCTAGAGTCAACCACTTGCACCTAAATAGGATTGTTCGGTACCGATCCCTTTGGATGGATTAGTACCGATCCATCAGCCTTGGCCGTGGTTCGGTCCCGTCTTTTGCTTTGACTTCCCAGTGTCCATCCTAAATATCTTCTAATTTCCATCCCTCCACTTTGCTCCAATGACGAGGAACTGTCAAACTCTGAATTGGGAGGTGTTATGTCTCTTTTGGTTCCCATACGACTGCTAGTCCACTGGTTCAGCAAATTCAAGCTCTACTTCATATGTGCATTCAATTCATTGTAGTTTTCATGGAGTTTATCTTCCATCCGCTTCATCATATGGTTCATCTCAACCCTGGTAACCACATCTGATGGGTTACGAACATCTGTAGCATTTGACTGCGTAACTTCTGCAACATGTTGAGGATTTACTTCTTCAACAACACACAAAGTGGTGGATCAGTCTCTTCTGGGCGCCATGGTAGAAGCTCTCATGTATATGCTTGAAAATATGAGTAGTTAGAAATTCCAAAAAACCAAGGAAACTAGATATATCTCTTTGATTTAGACAATCCAATAGTAGATGATGGGTCCAAATAGATCTGAGAATTGGCTCTTAATGATAGCATCAAAATATTAGTACCAAAATATGGTACCAACACCTAATAGATTAAGTAGAGAATAAAAGTGATGAAAAGTAAACTAAAATGATTAAAAAAGAAATAACACACATTTATAGTGGTTCGGCTAATTGTTGCTATGTCCACTTGAGATTTTTATTAATGATATTGATGTTTTACAGGTGTTGTTCTTATGGTTCGGTGCCACTTGATAGCCAATTACAAGAAATATGTAAAAGATTGCTAGAGAGCTAAAAGATCCCCAAAATGAAGTCCATCCATGCCTATTTATAGCTATAGGTCATCGAGAAAAGCTCTAGCACGTCCTCCTCCACATTATCAGTTGCACTCGAGAAGACGTGGCATTGTCAGCAAACAGCTATGGTTCAGTACTGATCCAAAGGCATAGACCGGTACTGATCCATAAGGTCAACTTATGTGTGGTTCTAGCCACTTTGGATCGAAGTGCTATATCATTAGCTTTGTGTTTCCAAACTTGTTTGTGTAGTTATGAGCTTGCTTCTAAGACAATTGGATGGATTGGTGGAGGAGCAAACTTGTTGGTTTCTAACATTCGAGACGTACGTTAACAAATAGCATGCAAACGATCCTCGGAGTTGAGTATCAGCTTCTAACATCAATACTTGGTTGTAGGAGGAAAATGGAGCAAATTCGGGGACATTTTATGGATCAGTACCAAACCATAGCCATGGATCAATACTTATCCATTACTTTGATGGACCAAGTTGTGGTTACTTTAGGTTGGACTTGTATTTGTCTTGTGATCACAGTTATGCTTGGTCTCTCGACTTTATGGCTATCTCCTTGGGCTTCTTGCCTTGATAGCTTTCAAGTTCCATTCATCGAGTCGGTCTAGGTATTGCTTGGTCAAAAGGTCGAGTAACATTATATAAAAAACATTATATACACCCGTCAAACTACTCAGCAACTCTACTCTATATGCAAGTTTTCTGATCTTCTCGGTCACTGGAAATGGTCTTACATATCTAGGTGCCAACTTCCCAACTTTCCCAAAACGCATAACTCCTCTCATTGGAGAAACCTTCATGAATACATAATCGCCTACTACGAACTCAAGCTCTTTTCTTCGCTTATCAGCATAACTCTACTGTCTCGATTGTGCTGCCTTCATTCTGGCACAAATCAACTCTACCTTCTCAGTAGCATCTCTTACCAAATTGGGTCCTAACAGAAGCCTATCTCCCATGACCAACCAACAAACTGGGGACTTGCACACTCTACTATACAACAATTCAAACAATGCCATCCTGATAATCGATTGGTAACTATTCTTATAAGCAAACTCTACCAGATGCAAATGATCTTCCTAAGATCCTCTAAAATCCAAAACACATGCTCTCTGCAAATATTTGAGTACATGGTTCACCCTCTCGGCATGACCATTAGTCTGTGGGTGGTAAGCCATGCTCAAGTTCGACTCCAAACCCAATGTACTCTAAAAACTTCTCTAGAACTCACTGGTGAACAGATGGGTCTCTATCAATAATAATACCACTCGGCACAACATTCTTTAAATAGGGCTTCACTAAGCTAGATACTGTTCATGTCGACTTCACAAGGATAAAGTGGGCAATCTTAGTCAATAATCGACTATCGCCCAAATGCTATCATTTTATGTCCTCGACCTAGGCAGTCCGTCGATAAAGTGGGATCTGAAAACTTACAATCGTATGTCAATTGCTTCAACAAAGAATCCACCTAGCAAGGGGTGCTAACATGAACATCCTGGTTGTGGCCTCTGCTCGGGGGTTAGGTAAAAGTCTAGAATATGGAGAGAGCTTCAGAAGTAGTCGACTACATCCCTGACTGACTTCTACCAGTGGGGGAATGGAATAATGAGAATGGAAGATGCTGATCTTTTTAATAGTGACGTTGAAACCTAGAATCAACCTAGCCTGATCCTTGTAATAATATCGACCGTTAACCTAATGGTCGGCAAAACGACACTAAAAGGTGAGCTAAGGCTGACACTTTATATAGGTCCGGTGATGCTAAATATCCTGACTTGGATAGGGATATGCAAACAATATATCTCGTGACCTAGGACCAGGTATAATTTCAAGGAACAAACAACGCTAAAGACGGAAGAAGGGAGGAGCCTTGTGGAAACAACAAATATTGTCACTTCCACCAAATCAATGACTATACCACCAATGAGTGTCGAGTTCTTAAAGATGAGATTAAAAGGCTTATCCAAGAAAGGATCCTTTTAGAGTTTATTCATGATCAAGTAGAACAAAGGAACAACCGCGACAACTGACTGGTTCTGCCCCAGCAACCCAACAACAATGTCATATCAATCATCGACATCTTGACCACACATGGAGGCCCGCATGTAGTTGGGAATGGTCGAGGAACACAATCCAAGTATTAGAGGGAAGTAGGCTCAATTGGCCAGGTATATTCCTTAGAGCACCAAACATCCAAAACACTCTGGTTGGAATCATATCAACCCCATCGCTTTCACTATAGAGGACCAAGAGGCGGTCTCATACCCCTATTACGATATTATGGTTATCACTCTTATAATAGCAAACTCAAATGTGCATTAAGCATTTGTGGATGGGGGCAGCTCAATTAACATCTTGTTTAGACATTTTTCGAAGCTCAAACTTCCTATCTCCTGCTTCACCCCTTATGCCTTGCTAATTTATGGTTTGGGGTATGGGCATTGTTCTGATAGCCACCACCTCGCTTATGACAACCTTCAGCCAAGAACCACTTACTATAAAGATCCAGGTAAACTTTATGGTGGTTGATTGGCTTTCTATTTACAATCTTTTGATATCCATGACCAACACCTACTAAACTGAATGCCACCATTTCCTACAATTGGCTCATTACGAAATTCCCTGTATAAGGCGGGAATGGTGAGATCCAAGGCTATCAGTAAAAGGCAAGGGAGTGTTATGGAACCACTCTCAAACAAGCAAAAAGGGGAGTCCTCATGCTTCAGCAAGAGCTAGCAACACTCGACGACGAGTCACTCGAGAGAACCTTCGAGCTGATCAGTGTTCTAGTTCATGCCGAGACCGCCTTCAATTCGGAAGTATCAACATCAACTACTTCCACCAGCAACAATCAACCCGAGCAAGCTATGGCAATTTGCGACATGTCACCCAAGAGTACCCTCAAGTTGGAAAGCGCTTAAGGTAATGTTAGGACCATCCTTGCTATTAAAGAAACAACCACAGATAGCATGTCACTCGAGAGTACCCTCGAGCCTATTAGCGCTCAGGGTCATGTCGGGACCACTCTCAACCTTAAAGCTGCATTAACTGGCTACATGTCACTTGTGAGCACCTTCAAGTCCAGCAGAACTTAGGGT
This sequence comes from Allium fistulosum, assembly GCA_030737815.1. NCBI lineage: Eukaryota > Viridiplantae > Streptophyta > Magnoliopsida > Asparagales > Amaryllidaceae > Allium > Allium fistulosum. The sequence goes on from CM060906.1 coordinate 573,811,372, forward strand.
CGTACCGGGGACCGTCGGCTGCAATGAAGATTGGAATAGTAGGAATCCTATATCCTTGTTTACTCTCTAGAGAACTAAAGGGCTCATCATAACATGGAATGAGCAAATCGCTCCCCGGTGGCAAGCGAGGACATCCATCACAACAACTCATGCCCTCTCAATGTCGGCAGGCTTATCTGTTAGAGCTAAGGGCAACATGATCACCCTAAATCTATCACGGTCATTTATCCTGGTCGAGGATATCATAGCGCACATGATTTATGCGCTAGATCAATGTGACTTGGAAACAAGCTCATATAGGAGTGACGACCCGCTAGACCCCTACATGGATGTCTCAAGCATTGAAGGCGGGCCAACCACTCCCTTGGAATCAATTTTTATAGATTTTGTCGACCCCAGCAAAGTAGTTTAAATCAGCACAAAGCTCAGGCCGGAAGTAAGGGAGGATTTGAGCAAGTTCTTACGGTAGAGAAAGGACCCGCATGAGGGCACACTGATATGACCAGAATTGATACCAGAATCATTTTCCGTGCACTTAACATCGATCCTAAGGCCACCCCTATCCGTGAAAAGCATTGACCGTTCAACCTTGAAAGGTACCAAGCTTTCAAAGAAAAGGTAGAGAAATTGTTAGCCAACGGCTTCATTCGGGAGGTGGAATATCCGGTCTGGGTAGTTAACCCTGTACTAGTTAAAAAGCCAAATAGGACTTGGAGAACTTACATTGACTTCTTCAACCTCAACAAAGCCCGCCCAAATATAGTTTTCCTTTGCGTCGTGTCGATTAACTTGTGGATGTGACTAGTGGACATGAGTTCCTCACCTTCATGAATTCCTATTCTATGTACATTAGATTGCCATGCAGGGTCGGGACCAAAAGCACACCTCCTTCATTACAAATGCTGACCTATGCTGCTACTATGACATGCCTTTTGGTTTGCAAAATGTGCGCACCGCTATCAGTGTCTCATCAACCATATGTTCTCTGAATAGATCGGTCGGTCCATGGAATTTTATAATGACGACATACTCTGAAAAGGCTAAGGGCATGTACGGAACCTAGTCGAGGCTTTCAACATACTGCGGCAATACAACATGATACTAAATCCAAAGAAGTATTCCTTTGCCATACGATCTAGTAAATTCCTGGGATATGTTGCATGTGCCAAGGGCATTAAGGCCAATCCCGATAATACCCAAGCCATCTAGGACATGTAGGTCCCCGGAATTGTAAAGCAATTGTAAAGTTTAAATGTGATGGTTGTGGTATTAAGCCATTCGTATCAAAATCAACTGATCTATGTCTCCCTTTCTTCAATCTAATTAAGAAAGTAAAACCGTTCACTTGGAACGCTGGATGCACTAAGGCATTCAAGGAGCTAAAAAGCATTTAGCCACTCCCCTGGCATTATCTAAGCCCGTCAATGGGGAGGATCTGTGCATATGCTTGGCAATGTCTAACCACGTGATTAGCATTGCTCTGATCAAAGAAGATGAAAAGGTTAAACAGTTGGTTTATTATGTCAGCAAGAGGTTGATCGGCCAATAACAAGATATACAAGCTAGAGAAGCTTGCTTTCTGCTTACTTATAGTAGCCCGGAAACTTTGGCCTACTTCTAGGATCATCCCATCAAAGTCCTAACCAACCAACCTCTGAAGCAAGTCCTTAGCCGGCCAAATACTACTAGTCGGCTATTGAAGTGGTCCATCGAGCTTGGGTAACATCACATCTTTTTCCAGCCTCGAAATTTTATTAAGGACCAAGCCATGGTAGATTTTAATACCGAGTGCTCAAGCCCTGATAGCGACGAAGCGACGACTATCACTAGCAAGCAAGCTTGGAACCCATATGTGGATGGAGCATCGGATGAGAAAAGGGCAGGGGATGACATGGTCCTTATCATACCCGAAAGAAGAGAGTGATGTTTTGCAACCTGCCTTACTTTCAAGGCGATTAATAAAGAAGCAGCATGTGAAGTTGTCCTTGTCGTCCTTAGGATAGCAAGAGAATTGCAAGTCCATCCATGTATTCGGTGACTCATCGTTGGTCATCAATCAGATTAGCGATAGCTTTTAGGTGATGGGTAAGGTGTTGGCCTTGTATGTTGTCGAGGCCAAGATGATAACACGCACCTTTGTCGAGTTTAAATTGGAGGAGATACCTTGGGAGCAGAACGCCAAGGCCGATCAACTAGCCAAGGCAGCAGGAAACTCATAAGAAGTCACTCCCCATGTCCCCTTAGAGATTCAAGGCACCCCCTACTATGAGCCGGGGGAAATGACCAAGGAGATAAATGCACCATCCATGCACAACTGGATGGTGTCCCTTATCAAATACTTAGCAAGCGAGGAGCTTCCTACCAACCGAAAGGAAGACAGGAAGGTCCTTTACTAGGCTCTCTATTACAAAATCGTGGATGAGAATCTCTATAAATAGGGGTAGTACTCCACACCAATTTAGAAGTTGTGTCTGAAGATGTAGCCGGCCACATCCTGGAAGAGCTGCATGAAGGATTTTGCGGGGATCATGCCAAGAGGCAAAGCCTAGCAAAAAAGGCCATCCAGCAAGGCTACTATTGGCCTACAATGACAAAGGATTTTTGGACTATGTAAAGAAATATGACAATCAACGGTTCATCAAGATCCCCGAGCCCCTCCTACCCTCCTTACCCCTATGACTTCTGTGTGGCCGTTCGACACATGGAGAATCAAATTAATCGAAAAGCTGCCAAATTCCATGGGAGGGTACAATCATGATATGGTCACCATCGACTACTTCACTAAATGAGTTGAGGTCGAACCCTTACTGGGGTCATTGCCCCCAAGATTTTGAACTTTGTGATCAAGAATATTGTTTATCATTTCTGCTTGTCAACGAAGAACATCATTGATAACAACAATCAATTTGAAAGCATCCTATTTCAATACTTCTTCTCAATGAATGGAATTGAAAGTGTTTCTCTTCCATTGCCCAGCCTCAACCCAATGGATAAGTCAAGGTCATCAAAAAAGCCATCAAGTCCACATTCAAGAAATGCCTTGCAAAAGCTAAGGGGAACTAGGCCGAAGAACCGTTGCTTGTTCTTTGGTCTTATCGCACTTCAAGCCAGACTTCAATCGGCCATACCCCTTTTTCGATGTCCTATAGGTACGAAGCTATGATGCCCATAGAAGTAGACATCCCATTACCTCGGCATTTGACCTTCGAGCTCGAGTAAAACAACGAAATACTTAAACTCGGACTCGATACTGTAGAAAAACGAAGAGCCAAAGCCGAACATCGCATTGAAGTCTATAAAGGAAAAATCGCCAAGCACTACGACTAAAAAGTAAAGCTTCATAATTTGTTATTGGCGATTTAGTCGGGTGTTTGCAAATATAAAGAACCTGAGTGAAAGAGTGCTTGTCCCAAACTAGAAGGGGTCTTATGTCATAAGTGCCACCCAAACAAATGGTGCTTGCCACCTCTCACCCGGATGGAACCAACATCTCCTACACTTTGAACCCCATACACCTACGGGCTTACCACATACAAGTGCTGATCATAATCATAAGGCTGTGTAATACATCTTTTGTGAAGAATACATCAAAGACTATGAAGCCAACATTATTCAACAAATTCACTAAGGCTATCCAACAAAGAATGAGTTATTATGTGCTTATATACTTTGTTGGGGATTGCCTACCTCTGCTTCAAGGACTTGCAAGCCATGCTCTTCTCCTTGCCGGCCGACTATCTACAAGGATGAATTATCGTGTATTCACTTCCTTATTCAGGACTGTTATCCATCATTTAAGTTTGTACCAGGTCATCTGTCACTCTCAACTAGCAACGTGTCTCCCTGGAGAATCTTCGAACAACCTTGACTATCCAACAAAGGATGAGTTATTATGTGCTCACTTACCTTATTGGGGACTGTCGACCTCTACAGCCAAGGACTTATGAGCCATACTCCTCTCCTTATTAGTCGTCTATCCATGAGGATGAATTATCGTGCATTCACTTCATTTTCAGGGACTACCACCCAATAATTAGGTTCGTGCCAGGCCCGTCAGCCACTCTCAACTAGCAACGTGTTTCCCTGGAGAACCTTCGAACAGCTCAGGCTATCCAACGAAGGATAAGTTATTATATGATCTTTTACCTTATTGGGGACCGTTGATCTCTGTTGCCGAGGACTTACGAGCCATGCTCCTCTTCTTGCCGACTGGCTCTCCACGAAGATGAATTACTATGCATTCACTTTCTTATCGAGAACTTCCACCCATCGTTCAGGTTCATCTTAGGCCCGTCCGCTAGACTCAACTAGCAATGCGTCACCTTGGAGAACCTTCAAACAACCTAATATTTCTTGCAGCATGTCTCCTGAGAGTAACCTTTAAGCCACTTAATGCTTAGGTTCATGTCGAGACCACCGATAACAAACCAACACAAATAAGCCCAGCTATCAATGTTAGCTTCAGTGCCTAACAAACAACCAAATCATGTAACACTCTGTAAAATAAACAGTAAATAGATTAAAAAGAAATTAATAAATAATTAAATAAGGCTAAAAAATAAAACTTAATCAAATTTTAGAGTTTGATTATGAAACTTGCACCATTGTGCTTATGGTAATTTTATGAGCAATTTCCATATATAAAGTTTTACGATCGGAGTTTAAATGAAGAAGTTGTCAGCATTTGAAGTTTTCAAATCAAAAAATAACTAAAAATAAGGAAACAAATATTAATTAATGGTGAAATTAATAAATGTTGGACTACCACCGGTCGACAGCCTCATTTGGCCGTCGACCCGTTAGTGGTGGATCGCCAATGGGAAGTGGTCGACCGATTTTTGTTATGGCGACTAGGGTTGGACCTTAGCCTAATGGTCTGAATTTTATAAATATTAATCTAACAGATAGACTTGATTCAAGAGCCTATAAATACAGGTCCAACCCTTCACTTTTCTTCTCTTATTTTCTAAACAACGCATTAAAGCTCTGTCATTCTTTCTTCTCCACTATTTCTAAAAATTATATAAATACTATATATAATATATGTATGTGTGTATATAGGAGAAGGGTAGAAAATAAAAGAGAAAAAGATAAGGAGTGAATCAATTATGCGAAAAAGTAAACTCTATAATTTTAAATCTAAATTCTACTTAACTTAAATCTCCTTTCAGATCTGTAATTCTAATGGATATGTATATATTTTTTATACGTATTTTTGGGTTAGAAAGGAAAAATGAGTAAATTAAAGGAATGAATTCGGATTTGGAGATTTGGAAAGCTAGAAAGGTGAGTGGAAAATTATATGATTTATATATAACATTGAAATTTATATCGTTGAATTTTATTTGATTGCTATGCCTATGCAAGACTAGTTGAATTGTAGGCTTAAAATAAATGTAATTAATCGAAATCTCCCAACATATTTTGTAAGTTATGTATTTGTGAATGAATGACATAGACACCTTGATCTAGAAATTTTGGTAAATTAGTCCTTAAAAGTTATAAAGTATGACGTTGATAAGATTGTGAAGTGTATTTTAGACCTACGTTAATTAGGTTGTAAATTGTTTTGTATCCATTTGGAATGCCCTAATTTGATCGGGAATGTAAATTTATATGTTTTAATTTAGTAGGAGTGTTGAATGTATTATTTAATTGTATCTATTTCCATATAAAGTTTCCATAAACCGCCTAACTCCTATATAAAAAGAGCGTCATTTGGAATAATAAGGAATAAGCTTAAACGAAAGAGACAAGTAAGGTACAGATATCCTTTTCAGTAGTTTGCATTGTCTATTATAATAAAATGAAAAGAGACGATTCCTTGTAATTTCAAATGGAGCAAAAATCCTACTTTTAGGTAGTTTATGGAAAGTTATTTTTCTTTTTTAGGGAATGATATCCTAATATATTAAAATGTGAAAACTAACATTCTTTTTAGAATTTACACATAAGTGTATATTTTGATATTCCTTGGTGTAGAAATTCAAGAGTTAAAAATATAAAAAATATATATATAATCGCGTCTATTAATTAAAAATGTATATATACATAAAGTAAAAAATAAATCATAATAAATAAATATATGTTATTACTCGTATTAATTACAATTAGAAAGTTTAAATATTAATAATGTGATAAATCTTAGGGTTAGGAGGTTGCAATGAAAACGGGTAATAACTCCAACATTAATGAATAATGATTGCAATATTAATGGGCAATAAATGCATAGTTAATAGGAAGTTACAGAAATCAAACGGGGACATAGATGCATTTAATGAGATTAATTTAGAATTAAACATGATATTTATGGAGAAAACGGAATATGCATAACAAGTTAGATTTGAAATGAATAAATAAATGTCATTAGTGGTTGTCCAACTCGAACAATAATGATCATTTGTAAGGGACAATTAATTGGAAGTGAAAAAATAAATGGCATTTAAGTGACATAAATGGAAACGAAAAATAAAGGAAATACGCATATAAGATAAGAATAAGTTCATAGCAAGTAGATGAATACTAATAAGTGAACTTAAGAGGCATAATAATTTCCATAGTGGAAACTATAAGGCCTCAATAATATGTTGTGATGGACGTGAATTTGTAGGCCTAACCTAATATTTAGGTTAATTATAAATAGCTTGGTTTAATATGAGTTGGGATGCGGAGTCAGTTGAGTTACATAATGGAAGTTTTCCCCTCATCCAAAGGCTATCAGCAGTTGTGTATACGTACTACTGATGTGGGATGTCTCCAACTATAAGCCCCGTGGGGTGGGAACATATGTTCGTGTATAGGTTTCGGGAAAAATATGCTAAGGATTCATCTCAGATTTAAAGTATTAAATGGCCCAGTACCTTTAGGGATGTCAAGGGTATACTTCGGGGATTGAGATATTAAATGGCCATTGGGTCTGCCTCCTCCCTATATAAGAAGTCTTAAATAAACTACGGCAGTGCCTAATAAGGAAATATGGTCGGCTTCATTTCTAAACTAGAGGCATTAAGTAATTAAAGTGGGCATTTTCTTTGACTTATATTAGGCAAGTCTAAATTGGATTTCGGCTTTAGGGGTCGGCGGGCTATGTCGATGTTGTTGATAACCTGTATTAGAAGTAGGCCTAACATATAGGCTTTGACTACCAACGGTCCCAAGTAGTTGTTAGCAAAGACTTATGTCATGCCCTGATAGATTTTGCTTCCTACTAGTGTAGAAACCGTATGAGATATGAAAAGGCCTTAAAGTTTAATTAAATATTTGTTTGTCGAAGGTGGGCTAGTTAACCCTTAGATAAGTCTTTGAGATATGTTAGTAATATGACTAATTAAACTATAAAGTCACATCTAGAAGTCATCGGCCTTTGTAGTTTGGGTGGTTGACCATCGATTACGTTACGGAGGGCGCTTCGAGGTTGAGGTATTAAATGACCGTTGGGTCTGCCTCCTCCTTATTAAGAAGTATTAAGTGGTAGCGGTTTCCTTTTGGGCAGTACAATGCTTATATATATATACGTATATCTATAATTTTACCTCAGGGAATGTTTGATATATCGTACGTGTTGATGGAATTAAATGAATAATCCCATGCATTACACTTAAATAGAAATCAATCGGCATAAACTAGTATTAAGGATGAAGTATGTAATTTACTAGTCACCAGAACTTGGTTTTGAACCCCTCCTCATTACAATCCATATGATAGATTTAGAAGGTGGGCTACTGGTGCAAGACGAGAACAGTAGATGGAGAGATCTTCTCATTAATGCTCGACACTAGTAAGGAAACTAGATATCAAAGGAATAATATTGATTCGAAGGTAGTGGCAATAGTCGGTATATATGTTCAATTATATTTTACTAATCTCTTTGAGTTCACTCTTTGATATACTTATGTTTATTGCAGGTTATATACACCAACGTCTGTACCCTGATTGACTTGGATTTCGATTTAGTCGAAATTCGGGCACATTAAGGTGCCGGTCTTTACATTTAGTATTAGAACTTAGGTTAATCAATCTTAAGATTTAGGACATGCTAAGTGAATGTACTTGCGTTTTTACCTATAATTATATATATATATATATTATACGCCGATCTTTATGAATTCCGACTATAAAAGTAATTGTGACCATATTCTGAAAAGATTGATAAGGCAACTATGAGTTGAAGCAATAAATAGAGTTAAATTTATACATCGACACCGATTACCCCATAGGGTATAGGCTGTACCGTAAGGCGTTGGCCAAGAAGAGCATGAGCACGATATATAGAAGGATCCCTAAAGTTGGATGGAATTTAAATCCTTTGTTGGGCCTAGACTACTCTATGATTGTGGATTTAGCTAGATTGTCAATTAATGATGTGAATTTCATCCAAACAGATGGGAGGTAAGGACCTGTATGTTGCAAATATTCGAATGTAATTAGAAGTGAGCAAGTTCCCACTAGAAGGTATGCGTAAACCACAACAAGGTGTTAGTCGGATTTTTAGTATGTATTCTTAATAAGAAGAGTTTAAGAATAAAGGAAAAAGAAGAAAAGTCCAAATGAAAGGACAGAATTTCTGAGTCCGACTCCATGTGAAAAAAATTAATAAAGATTTTATATTTTTTAGGAATATTTGAAGTAGTTTTAAAAGAATCCATTTAAAAATAGTAGGACCCTATCATTGGAAAGGTGCTAGTTTGAAAAGCAAGAAAAATTAGAAAATTTAAATTAAAGGAGTTATCCATAGATTTCAAGTTGAAACTAAAATAGGCAAGACTAAATTTGTTCAATAAAGAGGTTTTTGATAAAGAGACTTTTCCTTTTTGAAATGAATGGAAAAGAGAGTGTACGTTTGGCTCGATGATTTTTCTTATTTTTGTAAATTTAAAAGTTTTTAAAATTCTTTTTAATGGGTGGATAAATGAAAAATGGTACTTGATTTAGATGGGGTATCTCTTTTCATGTTAGTGAAGAAAATCCAATGGCTAAAGCATTAGACGAACGCACTGCAATGATCCTATAAAGAAAATAATTAAAGAGAAAAAGAGCTATGTAGGGAGAAGCCATTTAAAATAAGAGCAACTTAGGTAGAAGAAATTCAGTAGCAATATTAGGAAATTTAAATAGAAACCACGTTAGGAATTTATATTAAAATAAGGTTAGTAATCTAATTAGAAACAATATAGGAGAAAACCAAAGGAAAAATATATAATTTCCATAAATATGTGTAGTAATTACGCATATCTTTCAAAAGTCCCCCTCACAAGCTATTAGAATCACCGCTGAGGTTGAGAGTGGAAATAGCATGAATAATGGGATGAAAGTTATCCTTTTCTACTACGATTTTTATTACAATTATAAAATACAAGGTAAAAGCATTGTAATAGTGTATTTTTAAAGAATGGTTTGGTATAACAATCGAGTCTTTAAATGCAAGACTTAATAAATGGTTTGAGTTAAAAAACCTACTTTTTAAGAAGTAAATCTCTGTTGTAAAAAGGAAAATTTGATTTAATGACTATTGATGTAATAAAAGCTTGACTCTTAATATTTAAAAGGAATGAAATAATGCGTTGTTTTAAGAAAATGATCTTTTTAAATTGCAAACATTTCCTTTTGAACTTAATAAACAATCTTACTTCTTAAGCCCTAAATTATAGTATTAAAAGTTATGAGACCTATAGTTAAGGTTTGTTAAAATGTCGAATTTTTCGTGGCTACTTTTGGAAACCAAATAATTTTTGAGTTTGATAAAATGTTTCTAAGTCTATATTTTCAAAGATAATTTTTTTTGCTTAAGGATTTCATGACTGTGGATTTTAATAATTTTATAAAGGGTGGTGAAATCCAAACAAACTTTGATATGAGGGATGACTGGTTTAGATAAGACGGGGTAAAATTTAAGGCTGTGAATAAAATAGCTACGGATACTCAAAGAGCCGCAACGAGGAATCCTCGTAGAATATAATGAAATACTGGTACGAACCTAGGAATGTTTTATTAGATATGTGTGAAAGCCTTGAGGAAAAATCCATAAAGGAATAAATGATGGTATCAAAGTACACTTTTGCGAGTCCTAGAGTATACTCGGATGAAAGATCAAAGATAAAAAAAATACCTAAATTTGAATAGTATTAAGAGATTTAGACCAAAAGAAGATAGTAATATAATTAGAGAAGAGGGTAATGAGACGGAAAACACACATAGAAGAAGTTGGTTGACTCAGAATTTATGAAGGCAAAATAGGTGGTAGGAAAGTTATTCCACCAAGCCAATTTTCCAGTGAGTTATTCTAAATGTGCATAATTTATATTTCTTAACCACTATAATATAGGAATGCATGGTTTATCCCATAATCGATTATTATAATTGAAGTAATGGATGGACCTTATTTATCAAAAGCCAAAAAGGTGAGTTAGGACACGTAGGTTATAGTAGAATGACATACTAGAAATGTCCATCTTAACTGAATAAGAAGTGATAGAGCGAGAACATCATCAATACCAGTTGATGTTGAAGGGTAGCTTTCAGCAATTATTTCTTTAGTTTAGTTGGGTTGTAATCGCTAGTTGTCATTTTTCGGGTATTGAAAATGCATACGATATGACATGAGATATGCTCATATTTTATTACATTATTGATTTTCCGGATGAGCTTTGACCAATATATATATATTGGAAAACAATGTAAATAAGGCAATTTCATAAAGACACTTAACTAGCGATGAGTATAAGAAAGACTCGAAGTTTATAAAATAAATTAGGAAATTAATTAAATTAGCAACTAAAAATAAAGAATGCTTAAATCTCATAAACTTTATAAATTTGGGAAAAATAAATTTTAGCAAGTGAAGGATAGGGAGTGGTTGTTGCAAAACCATGGGCCACTATCTCTATGCCTTAAAAACTGAAATTTATAAATGTGTCGTGTGTTGTTTGTTGTAAAAGAAAAGGTTTTCAAAATATAAGGTTAACTATGCAATGCTAGGGTCAATCATATGCATTAACTCATTGATTGAATCCTGATTACGTTAAGATGTGACTCGATTTTTTTTAAGAACTTAAAGGCAAATGCTTTTGAAAAACCGTATTCAAATGCTTTTGAAAAATTTAATTTTCGAACCATTTTACAAATTTGATTTAAAAGGGAAAAAAGATTTTTGATGGAAAATTTCTAATTTTTTAGTGTTACATGCCGAGCGTATGGAGGGTCAACGTGTTAGTGCATATGAATTTTATTGTTCAATAAGTGTGATAGTATACAAAACACATATAATAAGAAGGGAAAGTGTTGTTTTACTTTGGAATTTGTAACATCCCGATTTTTCAACGCTCAAGAATCAGCATCAATACGTCCACTGTATCAAATGCCGAATAATCGAATGTCGGAAAACCGAACCATTAGGGTTAAAGAAGAAGGAGGTAGAAGAAGAGATATAGAAAACAACATCAGAATCTCACAATCGCAGCGGAACAATATATAATAGATAAATGACTAACCTTTAAACAAAGAACTTTATCTGTTTATGCATTACATCAGAGTACAACAAAATCTATAGCACACAACTGGACAGTTATCATAACCTGTCCTCACAAAACTGACTATACAGTTAATCATACACAGCGGAACATTCATCAAATACGTGTGATACATCTCGCCATCCAACCCGTCTCCTGAGCTCCACAGCATCCCATCCTGTATCTGTAATACTCGGTCTCTTCGAAACGATCAGCGCATTGGCCAATACTGATAGTCGATTATTTAACTATCAAACAACATTCACAAACATCCATCAGACATTAATAATTTTCCAAATTATTATTTATTTCAAAATATCTTTACAAGATATTTTTCTACACTTAAACCCTTTTGAAAACAGTTTTCAAATCACTCTCCTCTCACAGAATAAATTTCCAAATATTGTTTATTTCCACTGAAAATTTGCCAAGTCTTAATACTTTAAAATTTAAAATAATTTAAATCATTTTTCAAAAATATATATTTTTAAACACTTAAAATAAAAATAAAAACTATTTAAAACACTTTAAATAAAAACTATTTAAGCACTTATATAAAATACTAGTTATAAAATTTCTCATGTAAATCTTAAGCTAAAATCTTAAAATAAAAGTTATGAAATTCTATACAAGTTTCAAACAAAAACTTTAGCCAAACTATCTTTATATTAAAGACACACTATCAATTCTACTAACTTCCCAAATTCTTCCATAGGTTCCAAACAACTTTACTTATTCAACCATTCAAATTATAATTCAAATTCAAATTTTAAATTATCAAAATTTTCTCAAACTTTTTCTAACTTTCTAAATTTCGAAAAATTTCGCCAGCGTCTCCTCTGCGCGGCTAAATCGGTACAACTATAGAATGCCTCTACGGGCCCCCAAATTTCAAAAGAAAACAAAAGGCCAAGAGGCTGGATCAGAAAATCATCGAATTTTATATAGAAATTTAAATACATACCTTTATCGGGCAATATAAATTTATCTTCTGAAATCAAAACCATTTTTTTCCTTTGCTTTTAAATACTTGTATATCCTACTTAACAATAATATCCACACAGAATTCCAAATTCATTTATTTTCAAAATTTACAACATTTGCTTCACTTAAGCCCATACGATGCACATATATCATCCGTAAGCAATATCAATTTCAATCGCTCACTTGATCACACAATTTCATTTCCGAACTAGTATCGTTCACCTGACTTTCTAGTGCGGACTCAGATCTGGTTTCTTGATCAGAAACCGTCATTCTCCTTGCATAGCCATAACTATGATATAGAATTTCCAGAATCAATCAAATATCCACATCCAGAGTTCGCCGTCGAAAATCGAGTGAAAAATCCCAACTCGGATCGATATAACTACCTCGAAATTCTATGCTCGAATCTGGATCAAATCGTTATGTGAATAAAATAATATACGTACATCCTACGTATTTATCCCAACTGATTATTACTATATCAATTCTCTTTTATTCACATTTATTTTGATTCCCATTCACTTATTCACAATTTCCCTATTCACCATTTTTATTAATCTTCATTCTCATATTCACTTCATATATTTCTCAATTTCAAATTTACTTAAGAATTTCACCATTTCTTCTTAAGTTCAATAAAAATATTTTATACACTACTTATATTTATTTTTACTTCACTACTGAAGTTTATATCCATTTATATTCACTTTGACTTTACAATTCCATTTGAATTCAATTTACCTTCAAATTTTAAATATTGAATTCTATTCATCTCAAACCATATTTAATTTTCTCTAATTAGTTCCACTTACTAATTTAATTTAAATCTTAATGGATTTTATTTTCCAAACTCTTATTATTTTAGTCCACCTCGAACAAATTTTCAACTTCACTTTACTTAACACAATTCAAATTAAATTCCCATATTCTGTTTAGTTTCCATTTACTTACAAATTTAGATTAGTTTGTTTCATTTCTACATTTATTCCCAACTTAGTAAATTTTATTTTAATGGCCATTTCATTTAGTCTAGTCTACTTAGACTTTTTCCTCAAATTTATTTTTATTTAACTAGATATAATTACATTCCAATTAAATTCAATTTTAAACTTCAACAAGTTTTTCTCACTTATTTTCATTTCATTCACTAATCTTCTTTTCCTAATTGGTTTGCCTTTCTGACTTATTTCATCCATACCTAATTTTATTCAATTCTACTTTACTTTAAATTTTTCTATTCCCACAAATTTTAATAACTTATTAAACCCATTTATAATTCCATAAACATTTCCAATTTACTTTCAGAATTTTAAACAATTTCTCAACATTTCAAAATCACCTTTGAAATCAACTATATCCAAAATCCTTTGCATTTCTAAAATCAAACCCAACTTTTGGAAACAATTTCAATTTAAAACATTGAGGTAGCAATTCCTCCCTTGGAAACTCGAAAATGAACATCAATGATGCTGCAGTCATCACCGAAGTTATTTTCTAGCGACCGAAAAGAGTTTAGTGCTTTTATCTCTTCAAAAACATTTCAAATATTTTTAAATCCTAAATCTCACCAGATTTCAAATCCTATTAAAAAATATTTTCCAAATAGTATCACCATTATTTCTTCAAAACCTTTGAAAATTATTTTCAAACTCAAAGGAATTTAATTTCCAAAATTTCGAATTCCAAATCCTTTCAATTCATATTCAAATATTACTCTGGAATTTTTATTTCATTTCCAATTTTAAATCACATTTCTAATTCATATTTACAAATCCCATTTATTATATAATTTATTTCTTAACCTTTGGTTATAATTTTAATCCTTAGTTCAATTTCCACACAACAATGATAATAATTTAATATTATCATTTCCTAACAACCAAGCAACCATATATAACTATAATAATTTATGGAAAATTATTTCTTTTATATACAAAAATAATTTGGGTAAAATTATTTCATTTACCCTATTTTAAAACAATATTGTGTCAGTTTATCTTGTTTAAGAGTTTAGAAACCCCTATCGATGACATGGCGTCCCACATATCGACCAAAATCCATAAACACTCAACCGATAAGTCAACACAATATAAAAACAATTTTTATATTCACTAACAAATACGCGCTCATATCTATTAATACACTCAAACTCATTCTAGAGTACTACAGACTCTATTTCTAATGAGTAATCCCCACCAGAGCCAAGGTTATCGCCAATCTAAGCTCTGATACCACTGTAACGATCTAGGCTTTTCAACCATCGACAGCGGCTCACTCCGCCGTGGCATACAGTGGTACCTCGAATTTTCTTTTACGGCCAGCCTCTCGACTCGAGACCAACCCATCAAGGCCTTATACTACCTCTCAAGGACATGTAGGGGTAAGAGTCTCCTGCTCGCCACCAAACACAAAGCGAGAACCCCCTATCATGTTGTAATGTAGCAAATCTGATCCCTGTAGCTAGCGGGTCGGGTTCGTTTTTGGTCAAAAACCGAGAAACCAAGTCGGGATTGAAGTGGATTGCAGAGAATAAAATAAAGGTGAGTTAATCTCACTCATTTGGATTTCCATTTAAATTTAAATAGTTAAATTTAAATTATTGGTTGAATGATTGAATTGACTGGATGTGATATTATATATGATAGTATATATATATATATATATTGGAGTGATTGATTTCCCGCATTATATAGCGGATGAGACCCTATGCGCTGCATAATAGCAGATGAGATGATATGACCCCATATACCGCGATATTCCACCTCGAAGTGGAATTGGTATTTTAAAATTGTTGTGCTAACATCTATGGATGTAGGAAAACAGGTTGGAGGGATCCAACTGGATTCCTCAAAATTATTTAGATTGTTCTAATATTCTGTGATATGATTATTTGATAATCTGTGATAAATTATATTGGTAATTGAAAATATTGGATGCTATGGTTTGATTGAATATATTGGGTATACCGAGTTATCAAAAATATATAGATTGGGTTTTTAAAGGGCAATAAAAGAGAGAATTCTTAAGTTAAATAATTTTAGAGGAATTGGATAAATTAAAGAATGAATTGGAAAAGGATAAAAGTTGATTTTTAAATTCTAATAAATAAATTCCAAGTATGGGAAGGGAGAATTTTGAATAAACAAAGAAATGGATATTTTCAGTTTAAAATAAGATTTTGAATCATAAATAAAGAAGTGAGTTTGGAATAAATAGATTTGAAATAAATTTGGATAAGTAAAGGAGTAATTTTTAAATGAAGTAAATTTTGGAAATCGATTTTGAAATTGATTTAGTGTTTGAAAATGTGTTTTAAAAGGAAAATGAGACTATGGAATTTATAAACTGGGTTTATAAAGTGAAATAAGATATCAGTGGATATTTGGAAGTATAAATTCACGGTGGGAATTTATAAAGGAATGGGTAATTTGTTTTAAAAATAAATAGTGGTT
Source organism: Allium fistulosum (assembly GCA_030737815.1). Lineage (NCBI taxonomy): Eukaryota > Viridiplantae > Streptophyta > Magnoliopsida > Asparagales > Amaryllidaceae > Allium > Allium fistulosum. The sequence goes on from CM060906.1 coordinate 573,827,315, forward strand.
TATTTTTAAAGGTGTGAAAGAAAAGTGTATTTCCCTGATAAGCCAAGTACGTTTTCAAAGATGTTTTGTAAGTATAAGTTTGAAGTTTCAAAGTTGTTTAAAAGAATGTTTTTGAGAATTATTATTTGATTTGTTTAAAATTTAAAGGTAAATATTTTATTAAATTTGTTATAGTAATAATTATTTTAAAGGCTAATTGGTTTTATGATTTTAAAAAGAAAATTATTAATATTTATATTTTATAAAGTAGTTTTATTTTAAATATAGTTTGGCTAAAGTTTTATTTGGAAAACTTGTATAGAATTCAATAACCTTTATTTTTAAATCTGTTTTGGCTTAAGTTTTACATGAAAAATTATTATTAAATTTCATAACTGGTATTTTAAATAAAGTGTTTTAAATAGTTTTTATTCAAAGTATTTTAAAGCATATATATTTTTAGATAAAGTGATTTAAATTATTTTAAAATCTAAAGCATTTAGTCTTGGTGATTTTCAGTGGAAATAAACAATATTTGGAATTTATTCCGCGAGAGGAAAGTGATTTGAAAACTGTTTTCAAAAGAGGTTGAAGTGTAGAAAAATATCTTGCGAAGATAATTCGAAATAAAATATTAAGGGTTGATGGTTGTTTGTGGATGTTATATGATAGTTAAATAACCGACTATCAATATTGGCTAATGCGCTGATCGTTTCGAAGAGACCGGGATCGGGATTAATTTCCCAAAAACCACATCGATCCGGTTTGAACGTTTTTGTGAGGAAGATAAGAACTTGGAGTCGAAGATGGAGCAGTGAAGTGCAAGGGCTAATCGCTACTAATCCTAAGGGTGATTCCAAAATGGATGTAGTAGGAATAGTGCCTTCAGTTCCGTTCGAACCTGGAACAGACTTGTACGGACGAATGCTATCAGAACATCGTTAGGAGGACGGTGAGCATTCTAAGTGAATGTGTGCTAAAAAGGTAACGCATAGTCTCGAGCCTCATCAACCGGGAATGGCTAAAACAGGGGAGGTGCGCACAAGGCTAAGTGGCTAGCAACCAATTAGGGTAAGATTTCCCCTGTCTAGAGGTTCCTTTATTTCGGCTTAGTGGGCGGTTGCTGATCCCAACCACAGGGTGATCTTATTCGGGCTATCCAGTAAGGGGTAGTCTGGTCTTGTGTTGCAGGGGAACGGAGGGGTCCTCGATATGCTGATCTAGACCAGGTACTGTGATAGGTGGTACCCCAGTGCCTAGTCATTAGTTGGAAATCCATTCTCCCTACGTGCCTTTACGGTTTTGTTTGTATACCTATTATGCTGGAATTTAATTAATGTAACGATTTCGGCTATTTGAATAAGTATTTGTACTTAGACACTATTATAATATCAAAGGATTTTGATAAGAAATGTTTTGGCTATCGTAATGTAAAAACCCGACATGTTTATTTGTGGCGTGGTCTTACGAGATGCCTTTGATTTCAAAAGGATTTGAAAACTTTAATAATCCAATTGAGTGTGTTTTCTCACGCTGGTTTTCCAGACTGACTCGGGTATTGTTTTATTATGATGCTCGGGTCAGACCGAGTATTATAGGACACAGGATAGGATGTTGTGAGCTCTGGAGACGAGCTGGATGGCGAGACGTATTTCTGTACTTGATTATTATTCCGCTGTGCAGTACAAGCTGTGTATAGTCAGCTTTAAGGACAGGTTATGATAACTGTCCAGTTATGTACTATTGATGGTGTTGTTGATTTGAGTTGTACTCTGATGATGTAATGTATAAATCAGTACAGATTTCTTTGTGTTTAAAGCTGTTGTTATATATTATATTTATTCCGCTGCGACTGTGAGATTCTGATGTTGTTTCTATCTCTTCTTCTACCTCTTTCTTCTTAACCATAATGGTTCGTTTTTTCGTTCACTTTGAGTTGATATGATGGAGAATAGTGTCGATTCAAGAGGTACGGGTTTGCGGGCTGTTACAGAATTTCTATTTCAACACCTTGTTGATAGTAAACAGAACTTGTTTTATTCCATTTTAAATTTTAAAAATAAAACTCCTTATGCGAATTGTACCCGAAATTTTTTGAAAAAGATTTGGGGATGAAAGAGAGAGTTCTAAGATACATCGGGATTGGCATACAAAAGAAGGGTGGAAATATAAAATTCTCAATTTAAATTCCTCTTTCGGCTTATAACTGGCTTAACACCTTCCTTGTAACTTGGTCCTTAGCACTATTCAACTGCTCTTGGTAAACTAAGGCATTGAACAATCGGCCCGCTCATAGCGACCTACATCCAACTTGGCTTTAGGCTAACCTATCTAGACCAGCTCCATAGCTAGCCAACATGCTCAGGACAACACTAACAACTAGCGCCTTAGATAAGATCGACTCAAGCATGACTCGTCTTTGGTCGGCTTCATCATCCCACCCTCAACCTGTCCCAAGCAGTTTGTTTCGTCATCTTATAGCCGTCCTGGCACCCCCTTTTACAACATGGTACTTAGTACCATTCAACATTCCTCAATAAAAGTTGGCAGTAGGCAATCGACTCACTTATGACTGCACATCTAATCTACATCTAAGCCAGTCCATCACGTCCAGTTTCATTACCGACCAACACCACTCAAGGCGGCTTCATTAGGCAACTCATTGAGCTAGATTGGCTTAAGTATGACCCACCTTAAGCCTAGCATCATCTCAGCCCATCCCATCACCTTATAGCTTGGTCGTAGGTCTTTAGCATTATTCGGATTTCCTAAAGTATCGACAATAGCTGACCGACCATCATCGCTTGGAGGGGACCATTTATCTACATTGTCACATAAGCGTGCAAAAGTAAACAACAAACCATACAACCAATTGTCCAAGGTACTTTAGAAAATGACCAAAAACATACCTACTCCTATAACTTTCTGTTAGCATTGAATGCACATTAAACGCAACGCGTGTGCCCAACACAGAAGGAAAATCGATATGCTTCTCAGCCATTCATTCTTTTATGCTTTTGTAGTTGTTTCCATCATCCCGTGTAATCAGTTCAACGGCCAGGCATGCTTCCCGCCTATTTTTACTATGCAATCTCAACCATTCACAATTCACATCAGCTGCTATAAATACCTTAGGCATTGCCATTTCAAAGGGTTGGAATTATTAAAGTTGTGGTTATCATCCATTTCCATAGCTTGTCACGTCAAATTAAAGCCCTAAGTACTTAAGATCAGCTGGCTTATTAGTCTCAAGCACTTTGTTTCTTATTATTTTCTTGTAATTCCTTATAATTATAAGAGAGAAATGCAGTAAGAGTTCTTCATGGTAGACGTGGGAAAACTTGTCAACCCACTCTATATTTGGTGTTATTTACTTCGCTTTGATTGCTTTCTTCCTTATTTTACATTTTACATTAGCAAGTAATCTTTTCTTTCACAACACATTAGAGGCTGGCTAAATCTCTAGTTAAGAAATATTAATATTGATAATTATGTCAAACTAAGAATGATGCCTTATTTAAGTAGAGCACCAAGTTTGATGTCTCGAAGGTTCAAAACCATGACCTCTAGAAACTCGGTCTAGAGCGTTATAACACTAGTCAGTTGAGACAGCAATCCTATACTTGTATCCTTTTAAAATAGTTAATTTTCATATCTTATATTATATACATTAAAGTCCCATCTTACATATTATTTTTCTATATTCTACTAATTTTAGAATATAAATACTTTGGTCTCGATAATTTAGTATACTATCAAGGAAATCCCTATTAGATTTTGTTGATGCAATATTCCATATTAAGTAGATTTTGGAGATATTTGAGTCTAGATGAAATTGTGAATTAAATACATTATCTCTTTTATAAATTTTGGAGAGTGATTAATTGCCTCTTTTATTGCATTAAAGAAGGCAATGAATTGTCTACATGAGAAAGATATATGAAAGTATTCAATAACTTCTCAAAGAAGGTTTTTTTCTTCAATACTATTATAAATAGGCATGTGAATGGTTCATTAGATGTGCGTGGGAAAAAGTGTATGTTTCTAAGGTTTTAGGGATTAAGATATCTTCTCAATTTTTAGGCTATCTCTTGTAATCTTTTGGTGAATTATTAAATGGGTTTTGTTTGAAGGAATTTATTTATCATTATTTTTCTTTATTTTCTATCTCTTCTAAAATCTAATTATGTAGGGATCCTAAAAAAACCTTAAACAGTTGGTATTAGAGCCCACTGCACAAATTTTGAACAGAGTTTGGTTATGAAGAAGATAAGTGTGGAAAAACTTAATGAGAAAAATTAGGGGTTATAGAAGGCGAAGATGGAGGATTTTCTATACCTCGATGATGTTTATCAACCATTGGAGAATAAAGGGGGAAAACCTTGTAATGTATCTGAGGCAAAGTGGGAAACTTTGATAGGAAGGCTGGGGCGGCTATTTATTATTTTCTGGAGAATATGTTTTTCATATTGTTGCTATTGAAACATCTTCTTTTGGAATTTGGAAGAAATTGGAAGAAATTTGTGCAAAGAACTCGCAACAAATAAGGCGCTTAATATGAGAACATTTGTGAATCTGAAGCTTAAGGAAGGTGGGTCAATTGGAGAGCATCTCAATGATTTTCAGGCAATTGCGAACTAATTAGCGATTGTGAATTACAAGGTGGATGATGAGACACAAGCCTTGATGTTGATGAATTCATTACCAAAGAGTTGGAAAACGCTTGTAGTTGCATTGAACAACTCAAATTCGGATGGAGTTGTTTCAATGAAAATGGTGGTTGGTAGTTTGCTTAATGAGAAGATGCAAAGGATGGACCTAATGGAAGGAAATGATAAGGAGGAAAGAGAAAACGGAATTCCGATTGAAGAGGTCAATCTTGCTAGAAGGAGTAAACACCTGAATATGGAAAGACGATCAAATAGATCGAACACGAAAATGAACTTTATCTATTTTTAATGTGAAAAACCTGGCCACCAACTATGATTTTGCAAAAATCTTATTAAGGACGAAGAAAGGATAAATGCATTAGAGGAAGATAAAGATAAACTTGATGAAGGCAATGATGATGAGGCGAATTTTGGTATTAGTAATGACATTCTCTGTGCGGACGGAACAAAAGAAGATGGGTGGGTGCTTGATTCGGGTGCATGTTTTTATATATGTCACTAAAAGAAAGCACTCATATATTTTAAGGAGCAAGAGAGTAAAGTGGAGTCCGCTAGTGGTAGAGATATTGAGGTGAAGGGTATATGTTCGATTAGCCTGAAATTGTAAGATGGAAGAGGGGTGAAACTCACGGGAGTTAGTCATGTCCTAGAAATTAAGAAGAATTTTGTTTCAGTGGGACAGTTGGAAGGAAAAGGCTGCACTTTTCGACTTGAGGTAGAGTTAAGGGTTTTGAAGGGTAATAGGGAGGTGCTACACGCAAAAAGAGGAAGCAACAACGTATATAAATTGCTTGGAAAAACAGTGGAGAATGAAGGAACTTCTCAAAGTAGTGTTGAAAAGACAAATTTGTAATTAAGGTGGAGCTAGCAACGCAAAGCCACAAAGACCGCATGGAGGCCATTGCAAACTGTTCCAATTTATTGATGATATGCATGTTTAATTAGGGGACATGGTAATTAGGCGATTTGGAGGTTAGTTAATTTTTGGAATGATGACATTTGTTTCCATAATAATATTGGCAATTGTTTGGAGTTTGAGGTTCTAGGTGGAGCTTGGATGACATTTATGGAATATCGCATCAAGGTGGACGAGATTGTTAGATTTTTGTGACACAATATTCCATATTTAAGTAGATTTTGGAGATATTTGAGTCTAGGTGTAATTATGAATTAAATACATTGCATCTTTTATAAATTTTGGAGAGTGATTGATTACCTCTTTGATAGCATTAAAGAAGGCAATGGATTATCTACATGGAAAAGATTTATGGAAGCATTCAGTAGCTTCTCAAAGAATATATTTTGTCAATACTACTATAAATAGACATGTAAAGGGTTCATTACATATATGTGAGAAAAAGTTTATTTTTCAAAGGTTTTAGAGATTTAGACATCTTTTCAATTTTTAGGCCTTCTCTTATAATCTTTTGATGAATTGATAAAGGGTTTTTGTCTGAAGGAATGTATTTATCATTATTTTTCTTCACTTCTTATCCTTTTTAAAATATAATTGTGCAGGGATCCAAGGAAAACCCTTACAGTCACAAGTTTGAATTCCACTAACCATACTTTTATATTTTAAAATTAACTTCACTTTGTGCAATTCACTTTATTCCCAAGCATCCAAGTTCGAATCCATCTTACCTTATTTTATCTAATACATTTAAGAATCACTTAATTCATTTAAGAAACTTTTTCCTTAAAGTCCATTCTTATTTGTAAGTTTCAAGGAAAATCAAAGCTTCAATCCAACAACCTTACTTTTTAAGTTTTTTTTTTAAAATTAAGTGGGCATGAATTTTGTTTAAATTTCATTGGTTATATTCTTTTAAATAAAAATTTAACTAGAAAAAACAACATATTTTCAACTATCTATGATAATATTAAATTAATGAAAGAAAATAAAATTAATGAAGAAAATAAAAAATTAACAATAATTAATTAAAACAAATGTATAGTATATATGTCCATTAAGTCCCAGAGTCATAGTTTTATATGAAGATTTTATGTTGTTCCAATCGTTGATCTCATGTAACCTATAAAATACAATATGGACTTACTCTTTTTATTCGGATTCAACCACTAATAAAAACTTATTTCTTGTTATTATATTATATAATCTACTACATCTACTCTATAGTATACAAAGTTTAGTCTCCAACAAATATTTATCTATTTCAACATTTCATCTCCCACATAAACAATGCATTCTCCTTAACGTTAATTTTACATTTTTGCTTCATTGGAGGTTTATTCTTTCACAAAAATATCAGCATTAACATGTCAATTAAAATAATTAGCGACACAATGAATTTTAAAAATGAAGAATATACATTTTAGAGTTGAGAATTATTTTTTCCATTTTAGTAATGTCACTGTAAAATACCAACATTAACATGCCGTGCCCTTAACTCAAATTTATTCTTCACCTTTAATATTATCATTCTATAAGTACCAATATAAACTTCAATTAACTCTCCTTATTTTGCTCTTTTATTCAAATCTGATTTATGCAGAAGAAATAATTGCAACATAATTCTATTGCATATATCAAAAATGAAGAGATAGTTAATTCACATTTACAAAATACGGGCTTTGCACAGAAGGTCCATATTTTTGATGTTATTATATGAAAAGTCCCTGTAACAATGAGTATGTAAATTTGGTTCATGTTTTTTCTAAATCAGAAAGCGCAAACTAGCTTGCAGGACTGATTGAGTGCAAGTTAACTTGTGCTTTTCCACTTCAAAAATTTCAAAAAAATAAAAAATCAAAATCAGAAAATTACAAGTTACTCCGCATTTTCTATCAGAAAAGTGCAAGGCACCTTGCATTTTTTATTTTTCAAAAATAGAGACCAAATTTACATATCCATTTCTACATGGTCTTTTCTTACAACAACATAAAAAACAGGGACTTGTAGTTCTTTTCTTGTACAGAATAAGTAGTAATCCATGTTCATTCTCCATCATCATAACTTATGATTCTTCGTCCACCGGAACTTTTATCTTTCTAATGATTTCATTAATTTTTGAATATTTTAGTTTTATTTAAACAAGAGACACCAAGTTTGGTTTTATCTTACAAATCTAAAGAAATATATAATTTTTTTTGTCCCCTTAGTTGGAATCCCACCAATCTCTTAGTGGTTTATTTTATTTTATGTTCCTTATTTTATAATTTCGATATATATTTTCCTTTTTCATTGCATCTTCTAACATGGTTTCTTTAGTAAAGAAATCAATATCCAAACCTAATGAGTTCAATGTTGACATCAATGAGAAAACCCTATATTTGCAGTAAAACTAACACAATAACAAATTCTTGTCCTTTATTTATATTTAGTTAGGATTTACGACATGTGACCTTTTCTGGCTTTTCTATATTTCGTTAGGGATACTCAATAATGATGGCCAGAAGAAATGGGGAATAAACGAAACTTCCTATATCAGTGACTGATAACACCGTAAATAACATCCATGAACATAATTTATAACATTTTCATTTTAGGTATAAATTTATTCTTATCATAACTTTAGCCCATATGTTCTTCAGGAAAATGTAATAGGTCCATCCTTGAGTATATATATGTATAAGTATTTGTCAACCAATCTTTATTAGTTTATTATTCTCGATTACAGTCAAAAATTTATAAAAATATACATTAGGATTGTTCTATAATAGTTAAAACGATTTGAATATTTTTGGTTAATTTATCATGTTTGACATTGTTAAAATAAAAATAATTTTCATAGGTAATTTGCAAAAAGATGTATTATTATGGAAGGAATCACATCAACTTCAAAAAATTGGCAAAACCTAGATTTCATGCACCCACTACTAAAAGAAGCAGTAAAGTACCTTTTAACTTCCGAAAGAAAAGTACCTCAGGATGACATTTGATTTATAAATGCTAAAAAACTAAAGCTTCCATATTTTGCAATTAGGGTTCAACAATATCACATTGTTGCAAATACTTGGTACTATGGCACAATGCTCCAAAAGACATGTAGTTTACTGTATAATGCTCTGCTATAAAAGACATCTATTTTTCCTTTTTTGTTTCTTTGTTGTCTTACGTTTCTTTAATCTCATTCCTACAATGATGGATGCAACTTGGAATTTTCTTAAAGAAGTAAAAGCATTCAAAAAAAGTACTTCGTAATGATTTTATCGCATCTCAACATACTAATATTCATATTCATTTCATTATACATCTTTAATGTGAAAAATTCGTTGTAACATATATATATTTATCATTTTTGTTTGCTTTGTATTCACTGTTGAAACTTTCATAAATATGCTTTAATTTCTTTAATTTACATTATTCTAACATGTTGTGTGTGTAGCATGGATGCATACTTGTTCGGTATAATTGATTGTTTTGATATGATTTATTGTTTGATTTTTAATTACGAAAAACCAAAGTTGGCCAAAATACAAATAGATATGAAAATAAAATAAAATTCATTCAATTAACTAACAAAATCAGACCTAACGGATGAAAGTCATTTGATTCAAATGAATGCTTGTCCGTAACCGTTCATGAAGAAAGCCTTTTGCTTGCATATCCCGATTTGAGCTCATAAACACTCCAAATCATATCTCAATCGCACATCACCAAATGCATGGTGGTCCAAACAATGTCCGCTTAATTACAAAAGTAACCCGCTGTTGTCGATTATTTCATTCGTATTCTACTCCAAACTTTATCCTAAACCATGTCCAAAATCGTCATTTCTCAAATCTGACTTTTAACTTAGTATCTCGAGCTCCCAATCTCCACTCTAATCTCTTTGCGGCTAGGGTTTTCATTTCTTATCTCTTTATCAAAATTCTTCAATTCAGATCAGTGTTTTAGATTCTGTAAATGACGTTCAATCAGTAAAATTTGAAATCAAAGGTTGATAAATCATTATTCATTTTGCATATTCTTAAACATGTCAACCATCAATCCGTTTGATTTGCTCGGTGCTGATGACAACGACGATCCTTCTCATCTGATTGCTGCTGCTCTGAAGCAGAAAGAGGCGGTGGCATCTGCAGCTCCGGCTGCAAAAAAGTCGCCCGCTGCTGTGCCGGCGGCTAAGATGCCGTCGAAGCCAGTTCCTCCGTCGCAAGCTGGTATGGACTTCAATTTTTGATTTCGAATATTTGCTGAATGTTTAATAAACTAGTTTATTTTTATTTTTATTTTGTTTGATAAATTTGCCAAGTTTGCGAACATGGGTTATATTTTGTGTCAATTGAATAAAGTGGGCATGCTAATGAATGAAATCTGGAAAGACATATGATTTGCATCATTTACTATTAGTTTATTGGAAGGATTAGCTAGATCTATGCTTTTCATTCTGTGTAGAGTTAGTTAGTCAAGTTTGCTTTTGCTGTCTGTTTAAAAATTACGGTTCATTTCTTCTGACTTTGGACTGTTTATGTTGTATGTTTTATATGCAACGTTAAATTTGTACGCTGCTCAAATGGGATTTTCAGTAGTATTTTCTACTCCATATAATCAGTTAATGTATTTTGGAAGTTAGTGCTTTGATTCTTCTTACGTGTCTTTGTTTGTTTACAATGGACAGTTATTTAAAATTTCTTTTTGCAAGGTTGGCCATAGTATCACAAACTTTTAGCGTTGGTTTAGTAGGTATCATGATTTATATATTATTTGTTTAACATGATACGATTGTTTGTTAAATATATATTAGAAGATGATTAAGGCTTCTCAAAGATAAATCAGTTTATTAACATAATGCAATCGTTAATTTAATTATATATGAGAGAATGATTAAGGCAACTCAAAGTTAAATCGGGTTGTATTGTGCTATCAGTTGTGGTTTGTCCAATATATTATGTTGAATTTGGCTTATAAATGTAAACAACTACATCTTGTTTATGCGTCAAATAGATATATTCTTTATTTTGCATTTTTCAACTACGTAAAGATGGATATTTTGGTAATAACTGATATATTTTGTCAGGTAAATTGTAGTACGGCGTATTCCTATTTCATATTTAGCAAATCATTTTTATATAATTGCAATTCAAGCTCTAATGTTCTGCTATAGAAATTTGTGAACGACATCTGGAGCCAGTAAGATTGTGAATGTACATTATTTCATTTAATGCTAATTTTACTGGTTTATTTTTCTTGGAAGTATCTTTGAACTAAATTTTGATGTGTTTTTTGGCTTTCTACATTATATTGTATACACTTGTATGATATATACCCATTTATTTGTTGTTATATGAAATTAATGGTTGATAGTATGCGAAAATTTGAATAATTTCTATGTTTCTCTAATATTTTATATGCGTTCCATAATTTTAGACAAACACATTAAGTATAATCTGAGCTCTTCTATTTTTTCTATTGCAGTGAAAGACGCTAGGAATGCTACCAATGAATCAGTGCGAGGTGGTGCTGGTCGAGGTGGCTTCAGGGGCGGTAGAGGAGGTAGAATTCAAAACAGAGATTTTGGCAATCGAAACGAGAATGGCTTCACCGGCAATTATGGTGGTGTTGCTGATGAAGCAGATGGCAAGGTTTCTGAGCGTAGTGGAGGGTACAGTGGTCATCCACGGCAACCGTTCCGCGGTGGAAGACGAGGCGGTTATGGTGGTAATGTTGAAGGAGACGCTGGAGGCGACACTGAACGCCCACCAAGGAGGACTTATGAGCGTAGGAGTGGCACAGGTCGTGGTTTTGGAATGAAACGGGAAGGCGCTGGAAGAGCAAATTGGGGAACTGTGGAGGACGATGTTATTGCTACACAGTTAAGATCACTTTTAGTCCTTACTTTGTAACTCGTTAATGTATTGCATTTAAACAACTATTTTTCTGGTGCTCTGTTCAGTATGGAAAGTTTCATGATATGACCTATGATAACAACTTCACCGCATGTCAATCTACAGTCTTCTGTAGTTGGAAGAGGTTGAAGTTAAAGCAACGAAATGATTTTTCATTTAAACTAGCAATTTGTGAAAGCACTTTGATATGGTGTAATTGCTAATAAACGTCTTACCTATATAAGGGAATAGTTGCTAACTTGCTGTGCAATACTGCTACGTATGTCATTTGATTTTTGTGCTTTATATATAATTTTCTTTTTTGTTGAACAGAGAGGTGGAGGAAATGAATGCTGATGAAAAGTTGGTAGCTGTTGAGAAGCCAATAGAGCAAGAAGGCGAGGCAGCCGTCGATGGTGAAAAAGATAAGGAAAATGCAGTTAAAGAAGAAGAGAAACCAGAAGAAAAGGTCAGTCTCCTTTGTTTATGTTGTTTCTTTGATGATTCTTTTGTTTGTTGTTTAAAATGTGTGTTCAGTCATGAATTATTGCTAAATGCATCAATTTCAAATGGCACATGTACAAGTGATTTTACAATTTTTTTACTCCTTGCTGTCTTTGTTTTGAATTAAACTTGGTTCACTTTCATTGCTGTGAAAGCTGCGTTATGGTGTGTCAATATCTTGCTCACTTTTATAGTCGTGAAAGGTGCGTCATGGTCCATGAATATCTAGTTCACGTTGAAAGGTGTGACATGGTGCGTCAATAATGCTTTTGTTTCTACAATCAACATGAAATAGCGCATCGAATGACACAAATGGCAAGCGATGCACAAAATGGCATCTTATTTATTTGCATCATTCATTCGTCTTATTTGTGTTCTCTTGTCACACAGAACTTATTATGTATTATATATAAATGTGAGTTCATTTTGGTTTCCTTTTTTTCTCTCACAATTTAGAGGATGAAAATATATTGTCAAATTACTTGATGCATCTAAACATGATTTAGACAAACTAAATTATAGTATGTACTATTTTCGATGCAAGTCCATGTTACTTTGTTATATATCATGTATTTAGGAGACTTGTTATCATTTCATATACGACAAAATAATCAGAATATGATAATTAAGCATCTTCCTTTATGTTTTCAGTTTTGTTATAACCTTCATTGAAACAAGATTAGCTCGATTAATTTTTGAATTTGATATGGACATTTTGTTGGTTTGAATAGAACCTGCTTTACAATTTAAAATTCATATCCCAGTATTTAAAATCAAATACTAGTTTACGATGATTACCCTCTTAATTCCTATGGTAGACGGTTCCAGATAACCATAGCTTTATTCTCAGTGAAACTGAAGCTTCTCAAGTTGAGTTTTTTATTATTTATTTTTAATTTCTATTATGAGATTTTTACCTGATTTTCGTAAGGACATAAGTTTTTTTTATACTGCATATAGTTTTTGAATTTTAATGTTGTATTCAATAGTTCTTTAGTTTTTTTCTATGAGTGTAGGGAATTGGTTTTTTTATTTAATTATTTTACCACCAAAGAAAGAGATTCTAGCTTGACAAAAATATACGTTCTCTGTTTGCTCAAAAGTAATTGGAGAAATAAAAAAGAAAAGATGCATGACTTGCATTATTACTATTTACATATATATTTTAATGAAATATGCTATTATCCTAATATATAGTACCAAATACATCTACAAGTTTCATATAACATTTCTACAGAATAAGATATTAAGGTTGCGTTTGGTTTGAAAACAAGTTCTATTTATTTTTCGTTACTAGCCATAAGAATGGCGAAACTTTTTCTTTTGAATACACACATATTGTGAATGAGGTTTTGGATTTCTTCTAAAAGTAGGTGTTTCTAAGTTCACAAAGAGGATAATTGTTATTGTAAGCATATTTTGTAAAAAGATTTCGTAGATGTAATGCTAAAAATCAGTGGTACATTCCCTAACTTGCTTACTAAAATCCAACTCCTAGTCTAATTTATTATTCTCTACTAAACTGGGCAGGAAATGACTCTTGAAGAGTATGAGAAAATACGTGAGGAGAAAAGGAAAGCGCTGCTTGCACTGAAAGCCGAAGAGAGGAAAGTTACCATTGACAAGGAACTTGAATCGATGCAACTGCTCAGTGTCAAGAAAGCTAATGATGAGATATTTGCAAAGCTGGTATTTCACTAACTTACAAACCTCTAATACCATTCTGTCAAATTACCAACTCATTTTCTGATACTATGCCTGAAGATAAATTTGATGTGATGGCAACTGGTTAGATTTCTTTATGTTGTATAATTCTTTTAATGGTAAGACATGATCAATATAGACAAAGTTCTTAATTCCTTCATTAAGATAGTAATGCATTACAGAATTGTCTTAGAAGCAAGATACAGCTTCATATTTAATGAGAAATGTGTGATTTTGCACGTAGGGTTCGGACAAGGAGTCGAAAAAGAAAGAATCAGAGCGCGAGGAAAAAGCAAAAAAATCGATACCGATACAAGAGTTCTTGAAACCAGCTGAAGGAGAAAGGAGCTATGGGCGTGGCCGTGGCAGAGGAGGCAGAGGCGATCGCGGTGGCAGAGGAGGTGGCAGTTTCAATGCTAATAATGCTCCACCTCCTGCAATTGGCGATGATGGTCAGTTCCCTACACTTGGTGGAAAATAGTTGTTATATTATTATTTAGTAGAGAACTACATTTGCTCCTCTCCTTTTTCTTTTCTTTGGTCATGAAAACTTTTATGTCTTGGTCGTTTGGTTAAATTATTACCTGTTTTGTATTTTTGTTTTTTTCTTCTTCTGTATGTTTAACAACTGAAGTATGTATGCGAGAAGGGTATTTTGTTTTTGGTTTCTCCTTTCCTTTATTATGTTGATGCTCGGTATATCTATTCAATCATGCCTATAGAGTAGTATTCTTTTACTCGTTTTATGCGGGACGTTTTACTGCTGTAAAATCAAAAATTGTAGCTCTTTTATACGTTTTTAACTGTGCGCCCTACACTTTTGTACTATTGTGTAGTGTTCGTGATAGACATTTTAGCATGTGCACACGCAAGTCATTTTGGATGGCCGACGTAAGAAGTCTTTTTATATGTATATTTGATTTTCTCATAATTAGAAGCTTTTGCCTACCATCTTGGGTATGTTAGGTGCTATATTTCTCTTTTCTAAACCTTGATGGTTTTAGTGTTACCCCAGTATTTCTCTGTTCGTTATTACAATATATGCGTTCCATTATGGTTATGAAAACTTCTAAATTTATAGCACATTACTAGTATGAATCGTACGCTATACTTGCTGTTTAATTCGTATTCACCCTTGTTTAGAAAATTTTGCATTATATTTGTATAGCGTATATTAATGTCCAACGACATGGGATCTATGGCCTTTTTAGCTACTTCACAACCCATTTATATTAAACTCTGGAATAAACCATGGATGGATGGCTTTAACACGAATACTACCTATAGACTGTCATATACCAGTTACAAAATCCTTACGCTAGGCACTATGGTTATCTAGTATTTTCACAAGGCAGTTTCGATAACATTGGACTATGCTTCGATGACGTTGGACTATGTTGGGCTGTTTCAATAATTTTGAACTATAAAAGGATGAAAGAATGAATGCTAGGTTCAAAAGGGATCCAGTACCATGAGTAACTAGGGAGGAGGAGGTAAATTGGCTAAGTTCATGGATCAAAACGGTTTCTATTCATAAAATTTTGCATTTCCTTCCATTTCTCAAGCAATAAATGAAACATTGAGCCAATAGAAAATTATGTGCAGAGACATTTGGTTAAGTCTATGGATCGATATTGATTCATATATTCCTTTCATTCATTCTTAGCGGATCTCAGTGACAAGCTTAGAAGTATTAGGCGAGATCGACATAAAGAGTAAAACAACGAGACTCGAAGAAAATAGGAGAAAATTAAGGGAAAATGCTAAAGTTGCCGATCAGTATTGATATTGATCTATCAAATCTTGGAAATTGATTTGGTCTACATCTTATTTTTTTGGATCTAAAGATGAAACATAATCTATTGCAACCTGACGATCCAAGAGTCCAATTAGAGTCTACTTCAGCTATAAATAAAGAGCCACTTGCAACCAAAAAAATGATCTTGGTCATAAGATCTTTCATAACTTATGGGAGATGCTGAATCCAAATAAAATTTTAGAATTGTACTCGTAGTTCCTATGGATTAAGTGTGAATAAAGCAATAAAAACTATGGACGTAGGCATAGCCGAGCCATTATAAATTTTGTTATCCCTTGTTTTTCTTAGCCTTTTCTTAATGTTTCATATTTTTCCATTAAATCATTGCCATATAATTAGATCTAGCAAATTAGATTCATTATTTCTACAAAAAGAGTCAATTAGGGTTGTTTAGTTAACGTTTTTTTGTTGTCAAGCTTGAAGATCAAGTCAGATCTCAATAGTTATTAGGATTTAGACAAAATCTACCAAGGTCTGATTGGATGAGGCCAAAGTTGAATCCGTGAAAGCAAGTTAGAGGGAATGTTGGAACAACTAGTGTAAGTGATGATCTACTTAACCTCCACAGATTTGGTTACTGGAGAAAAGTTGCAATGAATGATGACTGTTGTCAACCAAAGGATAAAGGCAACGCAACATGAAATTATGGAAGAGTTAACCATACAATTTGAAAGGATAAAATAACCTCCTCAAGGAGAAGGATCTCCAATTGGATCCTTTTGGATCTAATATCATGACGCTAGAGGAAAATCTCCAACTGGATCCGATGAAGGAAGTTCTTTCGAAAGGTGTAGAGCAGGTCGAGAAAGTGTAAGATAAGATGGAAATAATGTTGCAAACAGAGAAGGAAATGATCTACCTAGAGTAGCTTCTCCATGCAGATTGGTCGGTACTAATCGACAATTGATCGGTACCGAATCATTAGGAACATCGACGATCATCACCTTGATATTGGCAGAGAAGGAAGTCGTGCTATGAGCCTTGTAGATGGAAGGTCAAGAAGAAACACCAATAGAAACGCTCAGGGAAGGTAGCGATCAAGAGGATGCAGTTGTGAGAGACTGCGTAGTAGGAATGAAAAACCAAGATGAATAGACTTCTTAGAGCCAGGGTTACCTAGGTATCCACCTGCTAGATGTGACCACTCAAGCAATGACCGTCGTGGTCGTTCGCGGAGCCTAGCACATTATGATGCATACGACAACCGCCATCGAGGGAGAACAGAAGGAACAAATGATTTGATTAATGAAGCTATTAGGAGATTGCTTTGGAGAGAAAATTAGGAAGATAACGAGAGACCGCTTCTGATCGAAACTGTGCAGTTAAAGCACTTAGCAGTTCCATATTGGCGGAGGTGCAAAATTTATAGCGGGGATATAGTGAAAAATAACGAAGGTGGTAAAAGCTTTATTTGATATAAAACCAAATATTTTAAGTTAGTTTATTCTCATTCTCACATCATTTGTGTAGAAAAAAGAAATATTGTTTAATCTTATATAACAATACCAAAGAAAATCATGATTTATGCAATCCAAATTTGGTGATTACAATGTATATCTAACTTATATCGAGCACTTATGCCTTAAATTAGGTCTTTGCCCTAATTTAGTTGCTTTAGTTCAAAAGAAACTAGTCAAATCAACTTTTTTATATTAATGTTGGTAGAGCGGGTGCTAAAAAGCATTGGTTTAGCGGCTGCAGTGGAAAATAGCGGGACTTAAAGCAGATCTACTATTTAATAGCGCTATATTAAAAAAACATAGCAGTCGAAGAGTGCTACGCGCTATAACGGGGATTTTGCGGAGCTTTAACTGGGCTTTAACTACACAGAGTCGAAATCCTATTTACTGTGAAAATTAGAGTAACGGACTATCTGAGGAAATTTATGTTGTCTATGCTAATGTACAACAGACTGACGAATACTTTAGAACATCTGTTAAAGAACGATAGACAAAAGGATGGTGTGAGAGTTAACGATTAGGTGAAGCGTATATGGTTTCCCTTGTTTCTGGTGGGACTGACAACAATGTGGTTCTACAGGTTTGAGCAGAGATCTATAAGGTCTTATGATCAACTAGCAAATAAGTTTCTAAATGAATTCAGGGTTCACTCGGTGCAACCCAAGTACACAATTTCATTCGCAAACGTAAAGCAAAGGACATCAAAGTCGAAGGGATATTTAAAGAGATTTAATGCTACTGAAACTGAAGTGAGGAACCTAGAGGACAACCTTGTGTATGTAGTTCTGGTTGGCGGAGTAGATAAGGATTCAGATTTTGGAAAGTGACTGACTATGAAGAAGCCGACTGCGTTGAGTGATATTTATAAGAAAGCAAATCAATTTCTGCGTTGGAAGATGCGAAAATAGAGAAGATACTGATTGTTGTGGAACCATCGAATAAAATAGTGTTGTGAAGAGTACCGAGCATGTTAAGAAGGATAGTAACATGGGAACAACGACAATAATGGTGGTAATAGAGAAAGAACAACAATGTTGGGGGAAAGAAGGAGGACACAAAATGTTTAGTTCGCATAGAATGGTAAATACAGAGTTGAATGAATCCATGGAAAATATCTATCTTGCATCCAAAACACAGTGAAACATAGGAAACAAGCGTCGAAGGAGGCTATGGAAGAAGTAAAAAGGTTTAGAAAGTATTGTTATTTCCATGAAACTCATGGGCACTGTAGACGTCAGAAGGGTATAATCGAGGAGTTGATTAGGAGAAAACATATGCATCAGTACGTGAAAAATCCCCAGGAGAGTGAACAAAGAAATAACTAACCCATGAGGTAGCTGTCTCGGGTAGTGGGAAGGAACTAGTGGGGCCTGTCCAAATTCACCCGAAGACGACTTGCTTGTTAATACAATTTTTAGAGGATTGCATCCTGCGGAGAAAAGTTGAAATGAGATGGAATGCTACGAGCGTTCCTTGAAAAATGTCCCGCAAGAGACATGTTATGCAATAGAGGGTGGTACTCACGTGAAGCAACTAAAGTGTACGGATGATGACATTGTGTTCCAGATAGAGACATAAATGGGGTTAAAGTACCAACATTTGATTCAATGGTGATTATGGTCAAGATTAGACAAGCTATCATTCGTCTAGTGCTGCTTGACGATGGAAGCTCAATGAATGTTCTGTTTAAAAAGGTATATGACGAGATGCAGTTAAATGAAATGGATTTGTTGCCTTTGAATTCCCGTATGTAGGGTTTTACCAGAGAGGCAACATCTCCAGTTGAATGTATAAAGTTAATGGCATGGTTAGGAGACAAACCTCACCGAGAATGCAGATGGAGAACTTTGTTGTAGTTGATAGGTATTCTATTTACAATTCATTATTAGGCTAGTCGACCCTCGCTAACTTTAACAAGTCCTTGCTCCATGGTGTTTGATCATGAAGTTTCCCATGGATTGTGGAGTTGGAGTGGTTTAAGGGAATCAAGGAATGAGTCAAGAGGGCTACATCGCAGAGCTGAGGGAAGTGAGACGTAGGAAGAAGGGAGCATGCGGGAAATGCTCTCTGCATCAAAACACAGGACGCATAGAAACTACCATCCGAGCCTCGACTCCAGTCCAATAGTGACAAGTATAAAGATATGGACCAATGAAAAGAGTTGAATGAGGCAATGATCGGACTAGTAGAGCCGATGGATGAGATTCAAATGGATGATGATCCATCGAAGGTTGCTAAAATTGGTTCTCAACTCAACTTAATGATGAAGAAGGAACTAACTGAGTTTTTAAGGTGAACCGAGATGTGTTAGTGTAGAGTCATTTGACATGTGTATGATTTCGCATAAAGTTGCATGCTACGCACTGAATGTTAGCTAACCGTTTGGTCTTGTGAAACAGAAGAGGCACAACATAGAGTCGGAGAGATCCACCGCGCTGAAGGAAAACGTGGATAAGTTGCTGACAAACAACTTTATCCATGAAGCACTCTACCCTGATTTGGTAGCGAATCCCATGATGGTTAGGAAGCCTAATGGAAAGTGAAAGACATGTATTGATTATCCGAATTTAAATAAAGCATTCTCGAAGGGCTGCCTTTTGCTTCCACGGATAGACCAACCATGAAACAACGAGGCATGAAATCTTATCTTGTATGGACGTGTACTCAGCTACAATCAGATTGCAATGCACGTTCTAGATTAGGAGAATACAAGTTTTATCACAAATTTGGGACTGCATTGCTACAAGGTAATGCTATTCAGTTTGAAGAAAGCTGGAGCATATTACCAACATTTGGTCAACAAGATGTTTTCAAAACAAATCAATTGGACAATCGATGTTCATATGGATGATATGATGGTTAAGCTAAGAAGATCAACGGATGACATAGGCCACCTTTCAGAGATTTTTGATGTGCTTTGAAAGTATGAAATGAAATCGAGTCTTATGAAATCTTCTTTTAGAGTTGCATTGGGGAAATTTTTAGGGTGTTAACTCAAGGGGCATTAAAGCTATGAGCAGATTGAAGTAGCAAAACATATTACAACCCCGAGGGCTAGGATTAAAATGAAGAGCTTGAGTGGCAAGGTTGCTACTTTGAGTAGGTTCACCTCGAAAGCAATCGACAAGTGCATACCGTTATTTGTGTGCTCAAGAAGGAAAGGGGAAAGTTCCAGTGGACAGACGAGTATGAAGCTGCTTTCCAATAACTATTAGAACATCTAGGGAAACCATTAATTCTATCAAAGCCCTTGGGAGGAGACAATTTGTATATCTTCTTTGCAATATTAACTCATGCACTGAGTGCAACATTGGTGCGTGAGGAAGTAAAGATATAAAGGCCGGTTTACTACACCATTAAAAGGTTTACATGCATGAAAAAACGTTATGCTAAATCTGAGAAGCTAGCCTACCGCTTACTGATAGGATTAAGGAAATTGCGATCTTACTTCCAGGCTCATCCAGCAGGAGTGTTGATTGGTCAACATCTTAGGCAGGTATTGCGTCGCCTCGAGATTTTGGGACAATTATTAAAATAGGATATTGAGACGAGTCGGTATGAGATAACTTATCATCCAAGGAAGGCGATTCGTAGACATGCATCAATAGACTTTATTGTAGAATTTACTACCCGAGATGATGAAACGGAAGAGGAGGTGGTTGAATTGTTTCATTGGAAGTTATAGATGGATGATGCATCTAATAACAATGATTTTGTGATAGGACCAGTCTTGGTGACTCCACAAGGTCGTGGTGTGTTCTATGCTTTGAAACTTGAGTTCTGTGTTACAAATAATACTCAAGGTAACTAAGAAGTTGGGCATATGGTCATCACATATATTTAGCGACTCTTGATTGGAGGTTTATATGGCGAAGAAAGAATTTTTGGCTAGGGGTGCACGGCTTGTCCTTTACATATAGAAGGTATTGGAACTAGTGGGAAAAATTGAACATTACACGATTAAGCATATCCTTAGAGAAGAAAATTCAAATGCCGATTCTTTAGCCAAATTAGCCAGCTCTGAAGATGCACGGTTGCTTGAAAATTGTTCAAGTAGAGGTGTTAAAGACTCCGAGTATTGATGAGATAGATGTTGATCACATCATGGCTATTGAAGAAAAGAAGTTACCAATGACTTTATTTAAGGAGTATTTGAAAAGGTGAACTCTTTAGAAGAGTAAATACGAGAAACATATAATCTTGCGTAAAGTATGCGTTACATTATGCAAGACAAAGTGTTAATTTGGAAGGGATTTCCAACCCCTTTACTAAGGTATGTGGATAAGGACGAATCAAAGAAAATATTTAAGGATGTTCATCAAAGAAGTTGTGCAAATCACATCGGGAGACAAAACTTGGTAAAACAATTACTCTACTATGGATATTTCTGGCCAACTGTCAATCGAGATGCAATGTAGTTCTTAAGAAAAATGACAAGTGCTAGAGATATGCGAAGGTATCTAGAACCTCTTCTAATGAGATTACACAAATGGTTAGTTCATGTCCATTCGCGGTTTTAGAAATTGACATTATTGGAGTGCTACCTATAGCACGAGAAGGAGCAAAGTATGTGGTGGCCACAGTGGATCATTTCACAAAATGAGTTGAGGTGGAGCAACTGACCACAATCACTTCGAAAAAAGTGATTATCTTTTCGGTTAAGAATATTTTGTGCAGATCTAATGTACTATTGAAGGCCACTACGGATAATTGAACTCAATTTGAGTGAAAAATTCTACGAGTTTTATCCCCAAGATCGAATTCAAAGGGCTTCTCAATGGTAGCACATCCATAGGAGAACATACAGGTGGAGATAGTGAACAATACCATTAAATCCATCATTAAGAAGTGACTGAAACGAGCGAAAGGAAATTAGATTGTTGAGTTACTACTTGCTTTATAGGCATATTGGACGACCCAAAAATCCGCAATTGGACACACTCCGTTTGGACTGGCATATGGAAGTGTAGAAATGATACGAATCATACCATAATTCTCTTCTCGCCGTTGCATGCATCATGAACCCAAGATGAATGAGGAATTATTGCTAGCATCCCTCGACTTAGTGGAGGAAAAGCGAGAAGAGGAGAATTTGAGAATGGCTGCTAACCAACAAAGCATAGTGGGATAGTTCAACGCCAAGGTCAAAAGTGTATATTTGAAATTGATGATTTCGTTTTGGAACAGGTCTTTCAAAACATGGGGGCATTTGGTCTGAATTGGGAAGGACCTTACATGATAAAATAAAAGCTTAGAGACAACACTTTCAAGCTATCGATGATGACCCTATTCCACAGACTTGGAATAGTGAGCATATATGCCACTATTTCTTGATTCTTTATACTTAAGCTTCATTTGAACATTTATAGGATTGAATTCTATGTAATAAAGCAACATCCGCTATAGAGATTTTAATAAAACTTTCTTTTGGATCAATGGAACCGTATTCATTAAGTTAAACATTGTGTTGCTAGATCAATAACATAAACATCACGTGTTTTGAAAACCTGATGTTCAATAAGTACCTAGAAATAGTACCGACGGACTCCACCGAATCTCGTCGATGCCTTGGAGTATATTCGGACTAGTGGCAGACTGGATAATTCACCCCGACATACCTAAGTCTTGACTAACACTTGGAGATTGGTGATATCAAGTAGGGGTGTAAATTTTATACGAATGTATGATGTCCATCTCGGTCCGAGGTTGCTAAGCGTCTAGTCCATGTCCATCCAAATCTCATTTAAGATAAGAAAAAATGTACGAAAAAATGTCCAACTAAAATTGTTCGATGTTTTTCTTTTATTCGAACATTGTGTTCCATTTTATGGCTCGTTACAATGTTCAAACTTAAACCTTGTTCGATCTATATCTATCTGTATCTCTTATAGGATAGCACATGAACACACCTACATCCCGTCCGACCCGTTACACCCCTAATGTCAGGGATTGAAGGCTGGAGATAGGCATCAATGGATAACCATATTCGAAGATCAGTAATACGTATAATCAAATTTGAACACATCCATCTTGTAGGAATTACATTGATGCTCGTGTGGACATTAATGGAATGCCATGTAAAATCATTAAATCATTATAGTTTTATATATGCTTGAACGAAACAAGTTTACCTAGCAATACATAATTCTAAGTAAACAAACAAACACTATGTTAAGGCGGAAGTTTATTTATCTGTACCAAGTTACAGTAAATAAATACACTGCACAGATGAATACATATATGTAGATAATATATAATGGTAAAACATTACTAGCAATATATGATAATATCTAGGAATTATAAATTAAATGCAGGAAAGTAAAGTACATGAATGTAAACAGCATGGGTGAATAAAATAAAGTTTCATCATTACATTTTATTAGTCCAAAAATCGCGTGTTACGCCCGTACAATATAATGGACTATATACAAAAGGAAACAAAAAACAAAATGACAAAAAACAAGAAGGCAAGCACGTCGTTATTTCTTCGCATTATGTCATACTTTGATCTTCTTGATATAATTCTTTGGAGTGCCACTACCTTTCGTTGGAGTGTCATCCTCGAGAAGCAAAGACACATCAGTAGAAATGATATATCATTTCCTTTTCTTTTTCTCGGTCTCTCGAGAAGTGGAAGTATCGACAATGGTTGGGGGGAGTATATGAACTCCAGAAGATGAAGAGGGAATGGTAGATTGTTGATTGGAGACATCATCCAGCTTCTATATCTTCACTTGTTTGAGCGTAACCTTTTGGGCTTCAATGATTTTTGATAAAGCAGGTTCTATCATAGAAGTATGAGTAATGGTGACGTCCCTTTCTTCTTCCTTAGTGTCAAGGTTGGGCTCATCACCTTCAAACGACTCCTAATCTTTTCACTATCTAGACCAAAAATGGATCAAGTGGTGGCAGTGGCGGTTGCTTCAGTGATCATTGCTTGAGTAGAAGAAGAAGCTACAGGACGTTGATCTTTGGTAGAGCAGGAGAGAGCCTTGGAACATTAAAACAGAACTATGTAAGTTCATAACTTTCAAGTGGAATTAGTTGGTGTATTTGATGCAATGAAGGTTGTAGTGGAACACCTTTTACCAAAGGCGGGTCCGGACCCACAAAAGTAGTCTGTCTCGAAGATGGGACATTTCGAAAGATGGTATCTGCCCCTTCATGAAAATTGTTGATATTTGGAGACAAGGCAGAGGAGAAGAATTGACGAGAGGCATGTATTTTTCAACATTTTTAGAGGAGGCCTTGGTTGGCTAATGGGGTAGGAATGGAACATCGACCAGCACGGGGCTGATCTTTGGAATAGTTGATGTAGCTAAATGAGATTCCTCATATAATTGATCAATCAAAGATTTAACCATCTCCCTTAAATGAAGAACGGCGAGAACTCCATCAGTGATCAGTTGTGCTTCCTTATCGGTACATTGCCGTGACCCTCCTCCAGGGCAATAATGCCTTCCAATTCAAAGAATTCATCGAAAATGTCTGCTTCAACGAATGGAAATCCTTTACGTTCGTTGTTGTATGCATTTTCGCTCATAGCACGTTGGATACAAAAAACGCTAAGAAGCACAAAAACGACTGTTTGTAATGATAGTGCCGACACATACTTACAAGGGTAAGGAAAGTGTAAGGGGAAAATCTGAAACAATCTCGGAACACACCCAAACTAGTTGGAAAATATTTGTATAGTCAATACATGCACCTTGGTCGACACCGCTTCTCAGTTCGAGATACAGATTGAAAGATATCGTCATCTTATAATCGGTCCTATACCCAACCGATTTGGGCCCTACTTAGAGAGCTACTATCTACTTCAACTGAATGGAGCATCCAAAGGCCATGGAGTGTTCCACTCAATGATGTGAAGCTATTGATCCAAGTTTCGCTCGGTTTCGACTTAAAACGAAGAAGTTATGTCATAAAGAAGATTAGTCTAGGAAGGAACAATAAAAACAGTTCGGTAGGGAGTAAGTGTTGAGAAATGGTTCGTTAGGAAGTAAGTGACGAACATGAGAAACAGTTTGGTCGGGGGTATCATATATAACCGTTTTCTACCTAACCGTTCACCATCTAACTGTTTACTACCTAACCTCATGCCTATAAATATCCTATGGATGAGCATAAATTTAGGGACTTGATGGATGAGCAATAATGGAAGACAAGATTGGAGCAATAGAGTCTCACCTAAACAAATCTTGCATGGAGCACTTATGGACAATAAGGAATCATTTCATCCTTATCCAACACCTTTAATCATTCAGTCCACAATTGAAAATCGAGTTGTGGTAGACCAGTTCCAAGATTTATGACATTGGAGCATTGCCAACCATAGATCTAGTAACCCACAATTGTTGTAATCGATCCAGAGAGATCTAACAAGCGTTGTAGCAATTGTAAGTCAGAGCATCATCTCTTAGTAACAAAGGTAAGGCAAAAAGACAAGAAGGCCAGAAGAAGCATAAGAAAATTCAGGAGGAAAACACGAGATTTGAAGAAACTAAAACTTGGTTCAACAAGATTAGTTCGGTGGGAAAGTCAACTACCAAATAGAAATTATGGTTCGGTAGTTTACTAGCAAACAAAAATAATAGTTCAATATCCTAATACCTAACCAAGTTGCTACCAGAATAAATCTTACTACCGGACCAACTATAACGAACCAAATCATTTATGTACTAAAATTTCCTATTTTTACAGGGTTATCGAGCTAACCACTATATATCTTTACTCCTACAAATACCCAAGGTTTGGACAGTAATAGGAGACAAGCCAGAGAGCAGAAACTGCCAAACAGAACTACCGAACCAACTTAATTGGAGCATTATTCTATTCTGTGAACTACGATCATTGTACTTTGTAATCTTAACATTATACAAATGATCTATAAGAAAAATAATAACATTGAATAGTGGATGTATGCATACTTCAGCCTAACCATATAAATTTGTGTGTTCTTTACCTTACTGCATTTATTTTTTGCATAATCTATTTGTGATCTGCTTTTTGAAATCAAACAAACCACAAACATAAACAACTATGTTTTACAAGCCTTATTCATAGTTTTACCAATAATGACTTGGAGGTGTTTACCCATTTTATTAAGAAAACATTTTGGTCCTTTCAGCGAGTACCTTCTTAGCATGCCTTCAAAATCAAAGAACAGTGTTTGTGCTACTAGCGAAAATGTAGGAAATGCCAGCACACTAAATTAACATGATCAATCAGCAAGCACTCCAGTGCTAGCGGATGTTGCTACCAAAGGCAACCTAGATAGAGTTGTGGCTAAACTTAACGAACGTTTTGCTACCTAACATGAAGCGACTATGGACCGACTCATGACACGCTTGGGGAAAACACAAATTGTTAGCCAACATTAAAGCACAAGGATGATCCAAATCTTGGTGATCCCAAAGATAAAGGGGGTCACACTCTAATAACGAATCTGATCAAGAAAGTCAAAAAGCTAAAAGAAGGAATGTCGAAGAGGTAGAGCGAGTTGAAGTTCAGCACGAAGCTAGATCTAAGGATTGGTTTGGTAGCAAACCAAATAGTGTCAGCGCTGGACTGGGTCCAACTGGAACTAATTCTCCCGGATCTTGTTTTAATTCTCCTACCCTCACCAAAGTAGCTTCTAATGGAAGACGAAGCAATCATCGGGATTGGTCTAGGTGCCGAGGTCATAGCCGAAACCGGCGGTCAAGCCGTCATAGGGAGGTTGAAAGACACCGCTCCCCACCAAGGGGAAGATCAAGGTATCATCGCTTGTCACCTAAACTAGAGGATACGATGGATCGAATCATCAAAGAATGTGTTCGATGTGAACAAGTGGAGCGAGGTATAGGAGCCAAGGTTAGCAGTCCCTTTTCCATAGAGATAGAGACTGCTAGGAACCCGAGAGATTTCAATATGCCTACCATGGAGTCGTACAAAGGATTAATAGACCCGATAGTGCATTTGCAATGGTATACCCAACATATTGTAACATCCTCCATTTTGAGACCCGAAAATAGACATTGTTGATGTTGCAATCATCTTTAGTATTATTTTCTAGCGACAAAATTGAGAGAGTTAAGGGTACGTCCTAGGAGGAATTATGTAATTTGTTACAAATATCTAACTGTATAACTAATCATGCTCATAATAAAAGTATTTAATTTATATTATATATATTGTTATATAGTGATATAATTAATTAAGCAATTAATTTAAAGTATATTAAGTGAAAAAAAAATCCTTAAATGATATGTTATGCAATAATAATTACAAGAATGAGAAATTTATCACAGTATAGAATAACATTATTTTAGACATTCCTAGTCAAGATGTTTCGAGAAAGGATATCTATACATCCGTTAAGACTATAGTTCATAACACTCTCCAAATGTTGGCAGTGTATCACTCATGGCTGCTAGGGGCATCAAAGGGTTGCGTACTTATAGTTATTGGATAACCATGGAATGACTCACTTGAGAGTTTCATGTTGGTTAATAACAACCATGTCAAACATGAAATCTTGAAGTAATGATGTTACACAGTTCTCTCAACTTGAGAATGTAGTTAAGCTTCAATGTGGATACTCTACTTTGATTATAATTAAATCATGACGTGCAACTATCAAGCGACTATAGTTGCATCCGAGTTACAGGTTCTTTACAACTATTTGGTTTGGTTTGGTTTGATGAACCATTAGAAGTGAAATACTATTTAATAGAATTTGCCTCCTCGGTTGTATAAGGTTAGTATCATGGTGAACCGTGGTAACACCTTATAAAATTAACATAAATAAATAAATAAATAATAAGGCTGCAAAATGGAATTTGAGCAAATAATGGAATTCGACCGTGAAACTTGCACCATCATGTTCGTAGCGATTTTCTGAGCAACTTTCGTATTTGGAGATTCGTAATCGGAGCTCAAACGAAGTTATTAGTGATCGAAGTTTTCGGAACGAAAATAAAAAACAAAATAAAGAAATAAATAATAATAAATGCAGGACCCAATCGTTGACTCCCTTAGTTGGGCCGGTCAACCCTAGTCTTCGATTGCTTATAGGGGGGCGGTCGACTGGTCAAGGGGTGTCAGCTAGGGTTTGAACCTTGGCCAAACAGCCCGGATTTAATTATTTTAATCTTACGATTATGATTGATTCGAGCGCCTATAAATACAGACCTAACCCCTCACTTTTCTTCTCATATTTTCTGATCAAAGCAGCAAAGCTCTACCATTTTTCCTTCTCCATGATTTCGATTAATTATAAAATATTATCTGTATATATAATTGGAGAAGGGTGGAAAATAAAAGAGAATAAGAGAAAGTGCGAATCAATGTTGTGGAAAAGATAATATATTATAATTATAAATCTATATTCCCTTTAACCTCAAACTCTCTTCTTAGATCTTTAATTCTAATAGTATATATATACACCTTGTTATACGTAAAAAGACTTAAAAGGTGAGTGAGAAATTACATAATTTACATATAACATAGAAATTTCTCTTGTTGAATTTTTATTTAATTATTATGCCTATGTAAGTCCTGATGATTTTTAGGATTAAAACAAACGTATATGATTATCACCTATATATTCAATAAATTAGGTAATTGGAATAGGAATAGTATGTATGTTAGATAGATTTTTCGTCCAACTAAAACCCCGAAATTCTCGGAAGTTGGTTCCGAGAGGATGCAAAAAAATAGAGTAAACATCAAAACTATGTAGAAAGCAAGCACCGAAAGATAAAGAGACATAAGGTTTATAATGGTTCGGGATCGAGATCCGTACGTTCACTTTGAAGATTCTGCTTCTATCTTTATTCCTCATCTTTCCGATCATATCTGCCATTAATGATATTTTACTATAGCTTTCTTAAAAGGGTAGGTTATATTGAATAATTGTAAAAATGTTAGAGGATTTATCTACTAGCCTCTTTTCAGTAGCATGTGGTCTTCTATTCATAGCAAAATTTAAGGTTCTTCCATCGGTGCAGGGGCTTTAACTCAGATTAGTGACCTGGCTTGCTATAAGCGGCTCTGATTCAAACGCTTGTCATCATCTGGTTGAAAGTGTTTTGACACGGATGACTGACATGGCTATTTTATATATAGCTTCTTTGATTCCTTTCGTTTATCTCAACCATTGATTTCGATTTGGGCTATCCGAGCCACTGATTGTTAAGATTTGTTGGAATGCCATGGCTCTCAACTAAGCCTCTTGCTCTATTTGTACAATAATCTTGGTCTTTGTTGTTGCCTTAATTCATTTTCAGCCCCAAATTTCATCTTATATGGTTGATATGAGGTGGAATTTGGAAAGAATAAAGTTATGTCATGTTTAGTACTTGGCTTGTTTGTCCACTCCCATTATAAATTCAATCTTAACTTTTGGGCAGAGTAGCATTTTGAGAATTCTCCGAAGTGTTGCTTTATCGAGATGACTTTGTGATGATTTGACCTTGTTTCGGCTATAATTTAAAATCTAACCTCACCTACAGGGTTTCAAAAATAACTTGAAACCTAACCTCATCCAGAGGGTTTCGAAAATAATTTGAAATAGGTGCCTAACTTCAAAAATACTTTGGTACGATGCTCTAGTCGTCTAGACCCGGTCTCACATACGTATCAGTTTTGAAAATACTAGTGGCAATTTGATGCCTATATTTTGCAAGTTATAAGAACATGGCTCACTACACAACCCCTTGCATAGCACTTTTGACCATGGCTCACTCTTTACATGATACGATTCGGCCATGGCTCATTCTTTGCAAAATGCTTTGGTTGTGACTCACTTGGTGCGTTCGACAAGGTCGACTTTCCGTGGCTCACTCTTTACATGACACTATCGATCGTGTCTCACTAGTTGTATGACACATTTTGGCCGTGACTCACTCTTTACGCAACACTATTACCCGTGGCTTACTATCATTGGGAATTTACCCAACACATGGTTCTGCATAACCATGATTTATTATTATTGGGAATCTACCCACTATTCTGACTTTCTTGGGAATCTACCTACTTTTCTAACATTCTCGGGAATCTATCCGATGCATGGTACTGTTTGACCATGACTCGCTATATTGCGAATATATCCAATTTTCTAATCTTTTGGGAATCCATCCAACACATGGTACTACTTGACCATGGCTCACTATATTGGGAATATACCCAATTTTCTAATCTTTTGGGAATCTATCCATCCTTATAATATTCATTACTTTACCCATTGATGAATATAAATATTCGCCGTAAGGAGAAATAATTTACTTAGTGGAACTCAGTAATTGTCGTGATGTGAAATCATTTACTTGGAGGCGAAAGCATGTCTTTGAAATTCGCAAGATAATACTTGACCAGAACTATATCATGACTAAATAATTTTGATTTGCTTCTGAAAGTTGCATGATATTGCTTGATCATGGCAATAATCGTGACTAAAACATTTTTGAGGGAATATTTGACAGTTCTGTGATATTACTTGATCATGGCACTCATCACGACTAAAACATTTTTTGATGCAATATTTGAAATGCTTAAGACTTAAGAAAATTGAAGTCTTGTGTGACATACCTAAGGCATGGCTAAGATATTGGTTATTGTCTCAAACTTACGGACAAAACTTTTATTCATGTAATAGCTCCATTCTGTGGTAATGTCTCAGATGCTCGGCATTCCAAGTGCAAGATATTATGTTGCCGTTTGGTCTTTTTAATCTATATGTTCCTTGGGGGATGATGTCGTGAATTATCAAGGGTCCTTCCCAATTTAGGCCGAGAGGTCCATCTGCCGGATCCTTTGTATTAGGCATTATCTTTTGGAGGACGAGGACTCCCTTCTCAAACATCCTAGTTCGATTTCTTTGGTTGTAGTATCAAGTCATCTTTCAGATGTATTCTGCCGTTCTTAAAGCGGCTTGGTCTCGATGCTCGGGTAACAGATTCAATGACTCCTCTCAATGCTCTATGTTATGCTATGTATATAATAATTCCTTCAGTTGGAGGCAATCTCTAATTCAACCGAGAGCATGGCTTCAAATCCGTAAGCCAAGGAGGAAGGAGTATGTCCCGTTGAAGTCTTGGAGCTCGTCCTATAAGCCCAAAGAACGAAAGGCAATTCATCTACCCAATTGTCCTTCGCTTTGTTTAATCTCTTCTTTAAACAAGCTTTAATGGTCTTATTGGCTGCTTCTATAATCCCATTAGCTTGTGGGTGGGTCATCAAGGAAAACTCTTAATGATACTGTGATCTCGGAAGTATTATGCAAACTCTTAGCTCTCGAATTGAGTACCATTATCCGTAATGATCTTATATGGGAGACCGAATCTGGATGTTATTCATCACAAACTTAATTACCTTATGGGAGGTTATGATAGCTATGGGTTCGGCTTCAACCCACTTTGTAAAGTAGTCAGTTGCTACTATGGCATATTTTGCCCCACCTTTTGCAATAGAAAGGGGTCCAGTAAGATCAATGCCTCAGATATCGAATGGCTAAGGACTAATCATTGGGGTGATCATACTAAGGGGAGCTCTCAGCACCTTTGCGTAAAACTGGCATTTGTCACATATTCTTTCATAGTCTAACACATCTTGATTTAGTGTTGGCCAATAAAAGCCCCGTTTGAGTATTTCTTTGCTAACTTTTTCCCATCGCAATGGTTGCCACAAATTCCGTCGTGAGCTTCTTTTAATAATTGATGCCCTTCCGGCGCCATCACACACCGAGAGTATGGAGTTGAGAATCCCTTTCTATAGAGTATTCCATCTATAACATTGAATCTTGGAGCATTATATTTGATTCATCTTGCCTCAGTGGCATCCAAGGGTAGAATAACTTCGGTTAGATACCAGATATATGGCGACATCCAGTTTCCTTCAGATATCACTAGTGTTGTGGCTTTACCTCGGGTAGCTTAAGCTCACTTTATAACTAATACTTTCTCTGGTACTTGTATGCTAGGTTTTTCCAAGACCTCGACTGGGATGAAATTAAACTCTCTTACATCTCTCAAGCTTGCATATTTTGCTAAGGCATCGGCCCTAGCGTTTCGATCCCTTGGAATGCTTTCAATGTGATAGCTCCCGAAAGCTTCAAGTAACCGCTTCACCTATTCAGCATAGAGAGATAACCTTGGATCTCGGGCCTGATATCAGCCAAGAACATGATTAACAACTATCTGAGAATCATTGTGTATTTGAATTTGCGAGACCTTGATGGAAAAGCCATTCGTAACCCCACAATCAAAGATTCGTATTCGGCTGCATTGTCGGTTGCCAAGAAATTGAACTTGATTGCACAGTAAATCTGATGATTATCCGGGGTTACCAAGGTATAGCTGACACTTGCTCCTTGTTCATTTAAGGCATTTTTTACATAAAGTTGCCAAGAGAGCTGTTTATCCTTGTTGTTTTCCTTTTCATTTTCGGCCCCAAACCAGTGCATTCAATGACGAAGTGAGCTAACACTTGACCTTTGATTGCCATCCTAGGTTCGTAAAATATCTCATACTGGCTGAGTTCTATTGCCCATTTAATTAATCTTTCTACAGTTTCGAGTTTCCTGAACACTTATCGAAGTGGTTGATCCGTTAGGACCTTAATATGATGAGCTTGGAAATACGGCCGAAGCTTCCTAGTTGTGAACACTAAGATATAAGCAAGTTTCTCAATCATTGGGTAGTGCTTCTCGGTTGGATCTAGCCTTTCGCTTACATAATATACCAGTCTCTGGATCCCATTATCATTTCTTACTAAGGCCGAATTTATGGCCTGCTCTGAAGTAGCCAAGTAGAGGAATAAGGTTTCTCCATTTATTTGTTTAGATAACACTGGGGAGAGCTTAAATGCTTTTGCAGGTCTTCAAAGGTTTTTTGACATTCGTCTTCTTATTTGAAGGTAACATGCTTCTTTAAGAGGTTGAAAAATGGAACACATTTGTTAGTTGATCGACTTATGAACTTGTTTAGAGCAGCAACCTTTCCACTTAAGCTCATTAACTCCTTCCCATTAGTCGGAGCCTTCATGTCCGTTATGGCTTTTATCTGATCTGGGTTTATTTCTATCCCTTTAGCACTTACTATGAAACCCAAGAATTTTTCGGATTGTATTCCGAAGGTACATTTCTGATGGTTCAGCTTCATTTGATATTTTGGGAGGACTTCGAGTGTCTCGGCTAGATCCGAAACATGACTTTCTAATTGCTTAGATTTAACTAACATGTCATCAACATATACTTCTATATTTCGACCTATCTGTTTGGTGAACATTTTGTTGACTAACCTTTGATATGTTTTCCCTACACCCTTAAGACCGAAGGGTATTACCTTGTAGAAAAACATGCCGATGTTGGTGACAAAACTTGTGTGCTCTTCATCGGGTTTAAAAATTGGAATTTGATTATAACCGGCATCCACAAACGAAAGCAACTGATGCCCGCTGATAGTGTTAACTAATTGGTCAATTCTTGGCAGAGGGAAGCAATTCTTAGGGCAAGTTTTGTTTAGATCAGTGAAGTCAATGCAAATCCTCCACTTTCCATTTGGTTTCTTTACTAATACCGGATTAGCAATCCACTTTGGATAATATACGTTTCAGATGAAGTTTTTCTTTGGTAGCCTCTTGACCTCTTCTTTTAGCGCCACATATCGGTTCCTGTCTAAAGGTCTCCTTTTTCTACCTTACAGGAGTAAACTTTAGATTTATATTTAAGTAATGGAAAATGATCGAGGGGTCGATTCCCATCATATCACCATGAATCCATGCGAATACATATTGATTATGTGTTAGAAAGGAAATCAGCTCTTCTCAAATAGATGGATGGAAATAAGCCCTTATATCGACTGTCTTAGATTTGGCATTTTCATCGAGGCATGCCTCCTCGAGAGTCTCGGCTGCTGAACCTATCTCGGTCCATTTTCTCGGATCAAGATCAAGCTCAATTTTTTTTGGAGTTTCCTATATAGTGTGAATAACCTTTCTCTTTCTCCTAGGAGGCTTACTATCTGCCCCTATTCTATCTCTTTAAATCTTCCGTGCTCGGTACATAGATTAATTTCTCACGAGGTCTTCTTGTATTGGAAAAATTCTTAATGGTTTCCTTCGGCTTTCCCCAAATTTAGAACTCATGGCATTGGTTGTCTCCCTAACTTTGAGAAGTGTTGGTTGGTTAATTATCGTTCTCATAAGATGAACTCTTTCCTTTATTGATTGTGTTCAAGCTCGCGTAATACAGTTGTCTGGAGATCCACTGATCTCCTCTTACAAGCCCTTCTCTTGTTTCGTTAGGAAACTATAGAAGTAAATGCTTAGTAGAAACATGCCCGTCCATAGCATCGAGAGCTGGTCTTCCAAAGAAAGAATTGTATACCGACGGATGTCCATGATGACAAAGATGGTCTTGAAAATTTTGCAGTGAGGATTATTTTCAATTTTGACCATCTGCTTACACTCTCTAAGAGGCATTGTTCTTTCATTATTGAATCCATATATGGGAGTTTGACTAGGCTTGAGTACGCTCTTAGGTAATCCTATCTCGTTGAATGTGTGCTTAAAGATTATGTTGATGGCAGCTCCAGTGTCCACCATTATCTTTGCCACTTCTAAAAGCCCAATCTGGGTTGTAATCATAAGTGGGCCATTGTGGGGGTGGAAGATACCCTGCTTATCAGAATCGCCAAATGTGATTACTGGCCCAACTTCTGTTTTTTCCTCCAATCTTATCGTCTCATATACCGAAACATCTCCTGCTTTGGCTTCATTGATATACCTCTTTCAACTATCATTGCTTGCTCTAACAATATGAGGTCCTCCTAGAATGATGCCGACAAAATTCCAAGCGGCCGGTAGAGATCTCAGAGCCAGTGCTTGGGGTTGTGTGTTTTCATTTCCTGTTAGGGGGGTGATGGTTCCTTGAGTATTATCATTCTTCAAGAACTCATCCAACTTTCCTTCTCTAACCAGTTTGTTGATGAAGGACTTTAAAAATCTACATTCTTCAGTATTGTGGCCATTTTGCCGATGGTAGCAGTAGTATTTTCCTCCTTGGTTAATTTTTGGCTCTCTTCCTCTTCTCAGAGGGCATGAGATTCATTCTTGGGTCATTGCATATATTTGAGCATAAGAATGGGCATGGGGGTAGGCTTTTGATTTTTGAAATACCTTCTTGAATCTCTTAGCCAAAGTGTGCTTCTTGTTGTCACCACTCTATTCCTAGTTTTTTCGGCCAATTCCCTTTGATTCCTCGATTCGAATTTCTCCCCAAGCTCGGAAAAAAAATCATTCAGGGATTTACACTCTTGTCTCAAAAAATCATCCCAGAATGGTGTGTTTCTCCACAATCCTGAAGTGATTGCGACCGACTTGGTTTCATCTATCATGCCCTTGCATCGGGCAACTGCATCATTAAATCTCTTACAATAGTCCTTCAAGGACTCTCCTCTTCCCTATCTGAAGTCAGCAAGCAAACTTAATCCTATTCTGGTGTTATTCGAGGTGAAACATTGAGTCAAAAACTCCATGGTCAACTGTTCCCTAGAGCTAATAGAATTTGGTGGGTAGCTTTGGAACCACTTCAAGGCAGGTTCACTAAAAGTTGCAGGCAGGAATCTGCATTTGATTTCATCCGAAGCCTGGGTTGTTTACATCTAGATTTCATATAGAGTGATATGATCTTCAGGGTCAGATGTTCCATCATAAGAAAGCTTTGGGATCCTGAATCCCAAAGGCATTAGGGCCCTAATAATTTCTTTGGAGAAAGGTTGGACCTTTCGAAGCTTCATCTAAGAAGTAAGGCTGGATCAGTCTTCTTGTAACTTTTGTACTTGTTCCGATAATTTAATCAATATGGTTTCCATCCTCCGATCCCCTCCAAGCTTCATAGTTTCATCTTCAATACCTTGAGTCTCTGGCTTCTGTGGCTGCCTTCCCTCGAAGTTTATCCTTTTCGGGCTTAGAGTTATGGGCCTCTTAGAAGGTCCCCGCACTAGCCATCTTTACGGTCTCAGCTTCCCTTGTTGCTTTCTTGGCCGTCATGGGCTCAACTTCCAAGTCTTTATTAGTCATTAGCAGTTTTTCAAGATTCCTTCCGACAGTGAAAGAATTCTCGGCCTCCTTAAGTATTGCTGAGACTTTCTTTTCTAATTCAACAAAAGTTTTCTTGATTTCCGTCTATTAGTTGTCCAATCATTGGGCTGTATCAGAAACAAAATTTAGTATCATCTGGCGAAACTCACTTTCGAAAAGGATTAGGGTGGTGGTTTCTTCAGTAGTAGCTTGATATGTCTGGTTTGCCTGATTCCCATCATTCACAGGCAGTTCTTCGATTTCCTCATCGCGGGTAGGGGAGCGATGAGTCTTTCAAGAGGAAAACTTTGACTTCATATATGGTTGAAAGGTTGGAATTTATTAGGTTAGAGAAGGACGGAGGCTCGGGCCCTCCTTCTAGCGCTAAAATTGTTTGATAGATTTTCGTCTAACTAACATCCCAAAGTTCTCGGAAGCTTGTTTTGAGAGGATGCAAGAAAATAGAGTAAACACTGAAACTGTGTAGAAAGTAAGTGCCAAAAGATAAAAAGACAAGGTTTATAGTGGTTCGGGACCAAGATCCCTACGTACACTTTGAAGGTTCTACATCTATCTTTATTCCTTAATTTGTTATACAAGTATCTTTCTGACTATATCCACCATTAATAAACTTTTACTAAAGCTTTCTTAAAAGGGTATGTTATATTGAATAATTGTAAAAATGTCAGAGGATCTATCTGCCAGCCCCTTTTTAGTAGCATGTGGTCCTCTATTTATAGCAAATTTAAGGTTCATCCATTGGTGCAGGGGCTTTAACTCGGATAAGTGACCTGGCTTGCTATAAGCGGCTCTAATTCAAACACTTGCCATCATCTAGTTGAATGTGTTTTGACATGGATGGTCGACGTAGTGCTTTTATGTATAACTTCTTTGATTCCTTTTTTCTATCTCGACCGCTGATCTCGGTTTGGGCTGTCTGAGCCGTTGACTGTTGAGATTTGTTGGAATGCCGCTGCTCTCGGCTAAGCCTCTTGCTTTATTTGGACAATAATCTCGTTCTTTGTTGTTGCCTTAATTCAAGTTCTTAACCTATATGCTCTTGGGTACTGAGTTCGGTGCCTGAGCTCTCGATGGAAGCTAAACGATGGATCCCAGAAATGCTAGCCAAGGACTCTCTTTTCGTAATTTGTACTTCGTGGAAATTATGGTGTAACAATGTATAAGCTAATCTGGAACTTCGAATTCAGTCACAAATATTTATTATTGTAAAATGTTTGTAAAGTTGTAAAGTTTATTCCTGATTTATAACTGGGTTGTAAATTTGGTTGCTTTAGTTGACTTGGAATGTAAATTTCTATATTTTAATTTATCTGGAGTGGAGTATAATTTAATTATAGGGGCATTTCATTAGAAGGACAAACTTTGCAGTCCAATTAGTTTCTAGGACACACATTCAAAGAAATTACTTTCAAGGCCAAAGTCAGCAGAATAATTACTTTCAAGGACAAAGTCAGCAGTCCAATTACTTTCAAGGACATAATTTCATAGGTTTTTAGGCCCTAGAAACTAATTATTTTACGTTTTGTCCTTGAAAGTAATTATTTCAGTTGTGTGTCCTAGAAACTAATTCCACTTACTAAAGAGGCCCTTGTGGCTAATTTTCACTTAATTATATCTATTTCTATGCAATTTCCATAAATTATCCAATTCCAAAAATATGCATAAAAGTGCGTCGTTTGAATTAACAAGGAATACTAAAAAGGAAATAGATGTGTAAAGTATGTTTATTATTCTCAGTAGTTTACACTATCTATTTCAATAAAAGAAAAGAGATAATTTCTTGTAATTTCAAACGGAGCAAAAGTCTCATTTTTAGGAAATTTATGGAAAATTATAACGGTACTCCTTTTTGGAAGGATAGCTCTGATAAATTAAAACATAGAAAGGAATGTTCTAGTTTAGGAATTAATAGTTATAAATAGGAAGATACACACACACGTATAACCACGCTTAACGATTAAAAATAAATAAATATATATATATAGCGTAATTTACGGCAATACTCATATTATTTATTAATAACGTAATAACTATAGGACTAGGAGGTTGAAAAAGGAAGGAATAACAATTCCAAAATTTATGGACAATAACTACAAATTTAACGGGCAATATATTTGTAGTTAATATAAAGTTAAATGAGTTAAACGAGGACTGAATAGAAAATTTAATACAACATTTATGGGGAGACTGAATGGACATGATATGTGGATTTTGAAACGGATAAATAAGTATCATTAAAGATCATCTAATGTTGACATTAATGACCAATTATTACTGATAATGGACATTTATTAGACATAAGAAAAAAACAAGAAAACTAAAGGCTAGGCGTATAAACTAGGAATAATTTTGTAGCAAACAAGTAAGTATTAATACTATTAGCTACATGTAGAAGATAATATAATTTTCATAGTAGGAAATTATTTAGCTTCAATTATACTTTTACAATAAGTGTAAATTAGTGGGCCTAGCCCAACGCTTGCTTTGGGTGATTGGTTTGGTTCAGTAAGGGTTGAGATTCGAGGTTAGTAGAGTTATACAATAGAAGTCTGCCCTTCACCTAGAGGCTTCCAGAAGTTGTGTATATTTGTATACTTACTACCAATGTGAGACTTCTCCAACCATACGATCCGTGGGAAAGAGATATGCGATGCAGATAGGTAGCGGAAAATATATCGAGGGTTCGCTTCAGATTTGAAATATTAAATGGCTCAGTAC
The DNA here is from genome assembly GCA_030737815.1 of Allium fistulosum. Lineage (NCBI taxonomy): Eukaryota > Viridiplantae > Streptophyta > Magnoliopsida > Asparagales > Amaryllidaceae > Allium > Allium fistulosum. The sequence continues at coordinate 573,866,041 of CM060906.1, forward strand.
TTTTAAGGAAATGGAGTCTGCTTCATTTCTAATAAGAGGTATTAGGTAATCGGAAGAGGCATTTTCCTTGACTTACTTAGGTTAGTCTAGACGGGATATCAGCCATGGAAGATCAACGGGCTATGTCGGTATTTTGGACTGGTCTTTAGTAGTATGTCTGGCATATAGGCTATGACACCAGTGGTCCCGAGTGAGCGGTAGTAAAGAGTTTGGTTATGCCCTGACGGATTTTGTTTTTTACTAGTGTAGAATTCGTATGGGAGATGTATAAAACTCGAAGTAGATGGTTAAACAAAATTTGTTTATTGGAGGTGGGCTAATTAACCCTTAGATAAGTCTTTGAGATGCTTTAGTAGTATGGCAATTAAACTATAAATTATAAAGCTGTACATAGGGGTCATCGGTTTCTGTAGCTAAAACCGATCGACTAGCATTTACGTTGTAGAGGGCCCGCTTTGGGAACCGAGGTATTAAATGGCCATTGGGTTTGCCTTCTCCCTATTTATGAAATATCAAGTGGCCAGGGTTGTTGGGTAGTTCACGGTATATATATATATGCACATATAGTTATACCTCAGAGGAGGTTAAACATATCATACACATATATAAGTCTTAACTGATTAGCCATAAGAAATAAACATAACGCTTAAATGGAAATCAATCGGCATAAATGAATGGTATGAGTAAAGTATGTAATTTTCCAATCACCAGAACGTTGTTCTGACCCCCCTTCTCTTTACAACCCATAGTATTGATTTAGAAGGACATGCTATTGGAGTAAGACAGAACGACAGATGGAGAAGTCTTCTTAGTCATGCTCAGCTCTGACAAGGCACTAGAAATCCAAGGAATAATATTGATTCCAAGGTTGCAGCCTTAGTCAATACGTATGTTCTATTATATTTATATTCCACTGTGAGTTTATATAGATCGCTCTCTGATATACTTGTGTTAATTACAGGTTACCAAAGCTAATGGTCTGTACCCCAATGAACTTAGGTTTCGATTTAGTCAAAATTCGAGCCCATTAAGGTGCGAGAAGTTGCATTTCTTATCATAGCTTAGGCTAATCAATCATGGAAATTAGGATACGCTTAGAGAACATATTTGTTTTTTACCAATAATTATATATATTATATGCTAAATCTACAAAATCCTACTATAGAAGTAGTTGTGATCATATTCCAAAAGGATCGATGAGGCAACTATGAGCTGGGCCAATAAATAGAGTTAAATTTATACACCTACCCTGATTTACCCCACGAAATGTAGGTCATATCGCAAGGCATTGACCAAGAAGAGTGTAAACACCCCACCTTTATATCCATACTATCCAAGAGTATTACCGAGTAATACCATCAGATAATACCGAGAATGTGGCTATATGGGGTACACACATGAATATTCCTTTGGGCTAACACCGGTACATATTAAAACATCGAATAAATTACTCACCTAAACATACACAATATCGATACAAAGCAATAAACACGTGTGTCACCAGGATATTTCTAACTTATATTAAGTACCCGTACCTTAAAATTAGGCCTTTAACCTAGGTTTATTGATCTGGTTTAAAAGATAATTAGTCAAAGCAATGATTTTATATTAATGTTGTTAAAGCGGATGCTAAAAGTCTTAATTTAGTAGGTGCAGAGGAAAATAGCGGGGCTTAAAGCGATCTACTATTTAATAGCACAAAATTGAAAAAGCGTAGCGGTCAAAGAGCACTACATGCTATAAAGGGAATTTTTTAGGGCTTTAATCGCACAACATCATACTAATATGTTCTCATGATAGCCATACATGCATAAATCACATAATAACGTACGTATAGTTTATACCATATAAACTTAGTAAAATCGGGCTTAATTTTCCTTTACTTTTCTTTTAAAATCATATTGTTCATATTTATACTTTAAAAAAATCTCTATTTTTGTTACTAGGTAAAGCCCAACTCAAAGTCAGTCATGTGCATTTCGTACAAGTAAATAAGGTTATCGCACTTCTCAAAATTTGTGCTATTGCACCTTTAAAATAGCAATCGTGGGTATAAAAATCAATGTACTATCGCACTTTTAAGATAGCCATCTTAAATCATAAAATCACGTGTATTGCACCTTTAAATAACTATTGTAAATCATAAAATACATAGATATCGTAAATCATAAACCACCTACTATTGCACCTTTAAATAGCTATCATAAAACAAAGAATACATAGCTACCATAAAATATAAAATCTTGTGTTGTCGCACCTTTAAATAGTTATTGTATATCATAAAATATATAGCTATCGTAAATCATAAAACATGTGCCATCACACCTTTGAATAGCCATCGTAAAACAAAGAATACATAGCTATTGGAAAACATAAAATCTTGTGCTATAATACCTTTAAATAACTACCGTAAATCATAAAATACATAGCTATTGTAAACCATAAAGCCCTGTGCTATCGTACCTTTAAATAGCTATCATTAATCATAAAATAAATAGCTATCGTAAATCATAAAACCATATGCTATCGTAAATGTATAATGGCATTTCTGTAATTATCATAAAAACTATTTTATTTCCTTTAAAGGTAACTACTTTTTACCAAATCATACTATATGTCAAATTTTATATTAGTTAATCAAAATCTTTACAAAAATCCTTTTTAGAAAAATATGTGATAATTTTTCATGCACCTATATTAATTAATACCATAATAAATAAATTTATAACTGATGCTAATTAGATTTTCTCTTCACCAAATGATTCATATCAATTTGAAAATGCATGGTAAATATCCTTGAAAATTCTCAAAAATTAGACATCTATTTCTTAATGCATAATTTTTTTAGGACAAAACAATTATTTTTTGCATTTTAAATTAAAATCTAGAACTAAGCATTTTCTCAAACTAGAAAATTCATAGAAAATGAAAATAAATTCAAAAAAAGTACAAGATTAAAAACCCATCACGAAATAAGGGTTCTAAACAAGATATCAAAATTTCAATTCACTTAGAGATCATTAACATAGGTTTAAAGTCCAAAATCCTTTTTATTAATTCTATAATTTCACAAATGTTAACCATAAATCAATGTAAATGATTATCTCAACCAAAAACATGTTCTAACATTATATCAAACTTGAATCTTATCAAGTCCAAATTTAAAACAAAAAAAGAGAACAAATGTAAATATTTTTCACCTTGATTAGTTGTAGTATGGAGATAATAATTGCCTTAGCTTCCTTCTTCTAGCTTTTACTCTTCTACTTCTTTAGTTGAATGAATTTTTAATGAAGTTCTCTTAGTTTTTTTTTTCTAAGATATGATATGATCCAAAATTATAAGTAGGGAGAGGGAGTGAGTTAGGGAATAAAATAACACCTTATCTCTATTTCTTTTTTCCTTCCTTATTTTAGTTAAGTCTTTTAATTTATTTCCTCATAAAAATTCTCCATTCAAAGTCTTAAATTCAAAATTTGAACATTATGGAAATTCTTTATACTTAATCCACTTTCCTAGATTATTTATTTAATTATCAATACAATAATGTATAATAAAAATAGGAGTGCTATAGACTCCGCTCCTTAAAAAAATTGTCTTTGAAATTCTGATAAGGTACCACAATCAAGCATATCAATCATACATATACGTGACACAAGGATATACACAAATCAAATATTATTAGCATAATACTAGTCAAAAAAGTCTATACAACTATAGAGGACATACATTAAAAAACCTCAGGATAAGTCTTTCTAATCCTATTCTCTATCTCTAAAGTACAGTCTCTTTCATCATCACTCTACTGAACTGTTACTAACCTGATTATCTTATTTCTAAGCTTTTTTGTATCTCTGTCTCCTATATTAATAGGTTTCTTAATTATAGTCATATTAGGCTCTACTACTAAATCCTCCAAAACCGTTGGTGCTATAATAATTATTTTCCGATCATGTATACTTTCTTAAATAAAAAACATAAAAAACATTATGAACTCCTACTAAGGTATTTGATAACTCGATACAATACGTAAGTTTCATGATTCTCTCTATTATAGGAAAAAGACCAACTTATCTCGATGCGAAATCTCATGACTTCCCTGATTGTATAACACCCTACATCGGTGATATCTTCACAAAACATGATCTCCGATTGATAATTCCACATCCTTGCGCCTTCTATCGGCATAATTCTCTACTTCCATTGATCTTCCTTCATCATTTCATTGACCAACTCTATCTTTTAGATGCTTCTTTTACCAAATTTGGACCAATAATTGGTATATCACTGGTCTCCAACCAAAAAGCTAGTGATTTGCACAACCTTCCCTAAAGAGCTTCGAAAATTGTCATACCTATACTATTATGATAACTATTATAATATGAAAACTCGACTAAGTGCAAATGGCCATACCATGACCATTCAAAGTATAGTATACAAGCCCTTAGTAAACCTTCAAGTATCTTGTTAACCCTTTCCATTTCCCCATCAGTTTGTTGATGGTAAGCGGTACTCATCTTTAGCTTGGTACCCAATACATCTTGTAAGCACTTCTGGTACTCACTATTAAATAAAGGATTCCGATCACTTACAGTACTACTTGGAATTCCATGAAGTCTCACGACATTCTTCATAAACAGTTGTTCCAAACTCGGTGTCGTTCTTGTTGACTTAATGGGGATAAAGCGTGCACTCTTGGCCTATTTATCAACTATGATTCAAATACTTCTATTCCCCCTATTCGACGTTGGTTACCTATCTATAAAATCCATCAATATGGAATCCCATTATACAGTGGTACTTCTAAAGGTTGAGGCAGTCCACTTGACTTTTGATGCTTGGCTTTTACTTGCTGGCAATTTGCTTTACCCATAAGCCTACATCTCTCTTCATTTCTTTCCAAAAGAAATTCATGTTCATATCTTAATACATCTTCGTACCTCTGGGATGAATAGTAAACTTCAACCGGCAACATTCTCTAACTATTTCCTTCCTTAGATTTTCCACATTCAGAACATATAGTCATCCCTTCTTTCTTAACCATCCTCTTTGGTCAACTACCAAGTCTTTCAAATCATAAATCTTGTATCCACTTCTAGTCTCTTGATCTGTCTGACTAGGAATGGATCATGTTTTTGCCCTGTAGAAATTCTTTTAATGGATCCTAGTCGAACTCTAAACAAGAGATCACTATAGTACATTGGCTTGAACTGGCCGTCGACATCATACAAACTCCACAAGGAGCCAACACGTCCAAACCGTTCCATTCTGCCAACTTTACTGACACTACATTTTGATGTTTTTTGCTAAGTGTATTAGCAACCTTATTTCCTTTCCTTGCATATACTCAATCTCAAAATCATATGAAGCCAAAAACTCCAACCATCTTTTCTGTCTCATATTTAACTCCTTTTGAGAGAATAAATACTTCAAGGACTTATGATCCATAGATAATTCAAATCGTTCTCCCAAAACATAGTGTCTGCATACCTTTAATGCAAATAATACCATTGCTAACTCCAAATCAAGAGTAAGATAACAGACATTCTATGGTCAAAATTGTTGAGAAGCAAGGCCAATGACTCTACCATTTTGCATAAATACAGCTCTAACCCTATTCCAAAAGCATCATTAAACACCACAAATCTTGGTTTCCATCCAGCACAACTAACATAGGGGCATTCGTCACTAAATGCTCTAGTTTTTGGAATGTGTAACGACCCGGAATTTCAACCACTTTGTATTAAATATTTGAATCTTGGATTTAATGTTATTAAAATGATTTAATAACCTTTTTAGCCCTCTTTTAAATCATAAGTAATGATGGTAAACTTATTTTAGAAAAATTTCTACAAAATAAATACATTGAAAAAATATCGATAACGTGACCGAAAATCGTTTTATCGATAAACAGTTTTTTATCAGTCAGAAGTTGTTTAGTTTTTTTTACACATACTTATTTGCTTAGGAAATTAATAAAATGAAATAAAAACCTTTTACCATTTATGAAAATAATTTGTTTGGATGATGTCATAGGTGATATCATTAATGATATTAGGAAATGAGCTTTTATGGTAAGACATAACTTTTAAGTAAAAAAAGAAAGGCGTAAAGGTGCATGTGAGAGGGAGGCTCCTTTGTGACCTTACATGGAAGGCAGAAGGTGGTAAAAACCTCTTTTACAAACCTATAAATACAACCTTAAGTTAAAAAGTAAATCACAGATTCACAAAAGCTTGAAATGAAGCATGAGAATAAAAATGGTGGAGGTGCTTAAATATTAACCCACTAATTCTTCTCTAATCTTTTCAAGTCTTAACCAAATCATCTACAATCTCTTATAAACCTTGGCTATAGGCCTAAAACATCATGAGAGGCATGAATATCAAGTAAAAAGTAGGAGAAGGTGAGAGGAAGTGGGGGGGATCTTGGATGGGTCATGAGCAATGGAGGAGGAGGGGAGCTGTTGCCTTGGTTTGAAAGTGCTAAAGGTTGGATCTTTATGCTTTTGGTGACCATAGGAGGTGGTTCTTTGATTCTTGAGGCTTTGTGCTTGTGTTTGGCTTGGATCTAAGTGATTTATCTCACTATTCTATAAGTATATATTGTGTGGTTATATATGGTGTATTTGAAGTATAATTTAAAGTGACCTTAACTAATTAAAGTTATCAACGTTGGACCCCTCTTGCTTTTGAAAGCAAATAACAACTTTATATTGTATAACATCACTTTTATTACATCTTAAACATGTGACGTAGACTTAACATGATGTTTAAATGGTTATTTGGATTATGTGTTGAATTTAAGTTTGTTTGAAAGTGTCCGAAGCAAGAATAGTTGTTATAAGTGCACTTCGATATCTCTCAAACTTTAAATTGCGTAAATTGGATATTTATGATCTTAACTTGGGATAATTTAACTTGGTTGTTCTCTGCACATATTTTTGGAACATTTCATAGTAAATAAATGGTTCGAAAAGTTATAGAAATGGTGAACCAAGTTGTGAAACTTAGAACAAAAATGTGGTTATAAATACACTTAATAAATATAGCTTGTTTTCGGGAATTTTTATAAATAAATTAAAAGATATCATTAGGGGTTTATTTTCATGGTTTTTAATTACCCTAAGGGTAGTAATTACTATAAAAATGTCAAGTTTTAAGTTATTTGTTAAAGTGGTAAAAATAGTCGTAAAGATTGTGCGTTTCAATGTTGTTTCTAACAAGGACTTTTAACAGCATTTATAAATGTTCTAGTAAGTCGGTTATGGTTTTCAGTGTTAAAAAACGATATTTAAATGTGGTATTTTTTTCTAGTCTTTTTATAGGTGTTTTCTAACGTATGTTGAAGTGTTTTAAATTTGGTTTGAAGTTTAAATATATTTTTAATAATTAATTTATAAATTTTAAAAAAGGAAAGAAGATGTTTAACACTAAAAGCCGACGAGGTAGACTTTTCTATTTGTGAGAGTTAAGATTGATGTCGAGTAGAGATGGAGCAATAGAGCTTTAACCTACTGACTTCCCTCTTGTATGAGGAATAGTTAAGTTGGGATGTCAGAAATGTGTTAATCTTGTTGTTTACTTGTTTAAAAGGCAATTAACTTTGGTTGACGCTAAAATCCAATGAAGTAGGCTTATCTATTTGTGTGAGTTAAGATTGATGTCAAGTAGTGGTAAAGCAATGGATCTCTAACCTATCGGCTTTCCTTTTGAACGAGGATAGTTAAGTTGGGAATGTCAAAAATGGGTTATCATGTTGTTTGTTGCTTGTTTGTGGAAATCATTAATACTATACTTAACATTAAAAGCCGACGAGTAGACCTATCCTATTTGTGAGATTCAAGAATGAAGTGCATAGGCAAGGCTTTATTGCAACCAGTGCTCTAATTTTCCCGGCTTCGCTCTTGAATAAGGAATGGATAAGTTGAAATGTCGGAAATGAGTTAAGTATACGAACATTGATTTGTATGAGCAATTATTTTGACTAGATAACCAATTAGTCGACTATCGAACTTAACCTATTATTAAACTTAGATCTTTAAAAAGAATGTTTTAAAGATGATATAAGCATGGAAATGGTTTTGGGTTTGTTGTGAAAATGTTTTAATAACATTCATCTTTAACCCTTTTTGATTATACTTATGAATGTAAATAGATCTTTAAAAAGAATGTTTCAAATATAAGTATGAGTGAAATGGTTTTGAGTTTGTAGTGACAATGTTTAAGTAACATTAGTCCTAAAACCTTTCGAATGGATTTGTGAAAGTACTTATATCCTTAAAATGGAAATTTTGACGGAAATTATAAGTAAGGAATATTTTGGAAAAATATAAAAAAGTAAAGGTTTAAAGTAAGAAATCTTGTTAACAATTTGTGAATATACTTGTACCATTTGAGATAAGTATATTTATACCTTTTGAAGTATTGAAAAGAGTACAAATGAATAGTAGAAATGCATAAACGATGTTTTATAAGATAAAAGATGTTTTACCAATAATGGAGGTTTTAATTAATAAAAGATTAATTAAACAAAAAGGGGATCAGAAGTCGCTTTGTATGATTTGATCATGCTTTATATGTTTACTCATTTATGGAAAACATTTAGTCGTATACTTAGCACTAAAAGCTGATGAAGTAGGCTAATCTATCTGTGGGAGTTAAGGCTGATGTTCATGTAGGGATATAAGCAATAGTGCTTTTACCTACCAGCTTCAATTTTGATCGAGGGACAGTCAGTACAAGAAAGTATGTTATTAATAACGCAATTCGATAATGTATTATTCTAAAGTGTTATTGTTTAGCGTGGCTATTTACTTTTTTCTTCTTTATTTATTCTCTTCTGTACACTCTTACCACGTAACGATTTGGCCCAAAAAGAAAATTATCCCTCCCAAAATTTTCATCTTCCTCTCAAAATAATTATTCAGTTCGTCTTCCTTCCAAAACCAAAGTCACACTTATTCAGTTCATCTGCCTCCTAATCTCTCATCCCTAGCCATCCCCGATCTCCGATCTATGATCCATCTACTCTTTGCCTTCAAACTCGTTGTTCAAAAGCATCTACATGGCCATCGATCTACTAACGCACGAAAACCTGACATCGAATTTCCTGATCTATTTGACCATGATTTATTATCGAATTTATGCCCGAAACCCTAAATCAATATCTCACTCGACAAGCTTCTCAATAGACCGACTCTGCCTAGGTATCGATTTAAACTTTAGTTCATACTGGTGAATTGCTTTTGTTAGATTTTTACTGTAAAATTTGACTAATCTGGAGTTAGAATTCATATCCTAACTTGTATTGATGAATTTTACTGTACAAATTTAGTTGTAATGATGAAGGGAAAAGGACTGAAGAAACAACTTAGGATCCAATGGAAGTTTCAAGAAGAATTATGCAAGATTGAACCCATAGGGCCTTAATGACCTTCCTGATGTATACTATGGTATATTTTACATACAATATTAGCATGAATTAATATTAACAGCATAACATTGGGTTGGACTGTGTTTTATAATTATGATAATAAAGCATCTAATAACATCTATATGATTAATGCTTCCATGTTTGTTGGGCAATGTATACATATTGTTCTGACCAAGTATGTAAATGATTTACATGATTATATTAGTTTCTTTAAAGTCTTTGTGCAAATACATATTTTTCTTGTAGGGGGTTGGTTGGTCACTTTTATGATAAGGTGCGTTAGGTAGAGAAGAAAAGGGAAAACAACAGTAAATCAGATTTACTGTTACCTAATTCTCCTCTTTGCATCTTCATCTTCTAAAACTTTAAGATTCAATTTTTACCGTTGCTTTACTGCAAGCATGCGTTTCACTAATATATTTTCCATAATTAAGGCAAGTAAATAAAGAATGAGGGTGGATTTCAAGGATAGGGGAAAACAAGATTAGAGGATTATTTCTTGTTATGCCATGGCTGAGCTGATTTATACTGGTCAAAAAAATAATGGTTATATGAATATGAATAATTGTAGAACAAATGGATACTAGAGATTTATAAAGTATACTTTGCGACAATTATTTCGTTTTAAACATATACATATTTTGATTTCAAATCATTATACAAACTTACAAATTCTCAATATGATTATCTATTTTAATTCATTCTAACATACAAAATTGCAAGAAATTTGGTAAAAATTGCAACGGTAGCATATCATGATGACAAATTTTACAGTTCTAGTGTATATTGCTGCCAGCAAACTAGGTGACCAAAATAATAGCTTCATGATTTCTTTCACAGCTTGAATCAATCAAAATGCATGCTTTTTTCCATCAAATTTAACCGAATCAAAATTGCCTTCAACTTTTTTTAACACCATACTCGAGACTCTACATCGAATGAAAAATCTTTAGCCTCTTTCGGTCCAACCCACATAACTCGAATTTCTTTTCTTATACATCCCAGTATTGTAATAAATCCAAAAATCAATTTAACATTTATAGTGAATGGGAAATAAATTCTATTTTTATAGACCATTGGACGCTCTTAACAACCAATATGTTCTTTACATGTGGACATTACATTATATCGATCAATGAGTACAATTGAAACCCAAAGCTTCTTCTACTTCTGCTATATAATTGAAATCCAAAGCTTTATTTTCTCCTACTTGTATAATTGAAACCCAAAGATTTATTTTAAGTTAAGATAGAATTCAACAAGTAATTATTAAATGCTCCAATTTGATAAAATGGGATTGGTAAGCCTTATTCTTATCACTTGGACTGGGCAATTACTTGTATAAAACTTTTGCAAATTTTACGACTTTCCTTTTTATTCATTTATATCATCTAATCCGCTTGGGATTCTAATAAAGCTAGAAATTTGTGAAATATCTTGTGAAGTCCAAACTTCCAAATCTATACCGTTTATATTAACCATATTTCTACTCTGTTAATCTTCATTTCTATGCAAACAAACCAAGTTTATAAAGATAATACTAACAATAATGACGATGGTCATAATCTATATATAATAGGAAAACTTGATTTTGAAATTACTTCTTTCCCCATATTTATTTTCATAAGGTAGTGTATTCATTGTGGGCCATTTTTGTCATTCTACCAAGTATTTGAACGTGTTCATAGTTTTTTGGCCCAACAGTTCTCCACATTCATTCTCTTCTCAATCGCATTTTACTAGATTTAATCGGTAAGAAAATTTCTCAAGCGGATATGGGTCCAGTATTTACTAGCTTAATTCTCTTTCGTTTTGTTTCATTCCACTTTTACATTGGAATCGCGACTCAATATGGGACTTCAATATTTTCATTCTGAAATAGAATCATATAATTTACAAGGGTTGCAGTCAAACTTAACTCTTTGATCAGGATGATTTTTGATTCCAGGTGGCAGTTGCCGCCACTTCAAATTCAACCACCGATTAACCCTAGCCATCCCATATGGCTTCATTACAATTTACCAATTCAAAACCCTAGATCTGACGCAATGGCGGCAATTCTTCTTCCTTTGGTGTGGCAGAATTCTTACAATATGCTCAAATTTCTACAAGTTCACAAACAAAAATCGGACATGAATATTTGGTGAAGAATTTACTTTTTATTTCGAAGAAAAATCTTTATATATGCTTGAATAGAAATTTTGTTACATACTACCCATATTTTATGGTGCAATTAGTACTAGAACTAATTCACAGTTTTTTCTTCTAATATCAGGTGGAATTTCAATGACAGGAAAAGCAAAATGGCAATACTAAGGTGAAATCGATAGAAGGATGCTACTAAGAGGCAACTTTTGTTGACCTATGTAACCTTTTCTGATAATACTATAGATTACTTTGAGATCGTAATATACAAATATGATTTATTTTGCTTTAGGTGGAGAGGAATATGATTTGTTTTGCTTGTGATGGAGAGGAAGATGAAAAAGCTAAAAAAGAAGATGCTGCATTAGAAGGAAAAAATGTTCACTACAAACATCTAAAGTTACTAACAACAATGTGATGCATAAAGACTATATGCTTTTATTTTCAGGTTGCTAGCAATAAAGGTATTGATTTTGTTGTTTTTGATTTTGTTCATATCAACCGGATATACATGCAATGTTGCTTATTCATATATTCCACTCAACATGTTATTACTACACCAATCTTTCATTTTGTTATTAATATATCTCCAACATAAAAATTAATAACCATATTGAAACATAGTCATTGTGGTACTAAAGTCTCTTACCTCATGTGTAAATTCGTTCAATTGGATTTTACTTCACATAAGTAATTTTATCAAGCTGTATGCTCAAAATATTTTTGTATTTTATCTTCAGTATGCAGTGGTAGATGTCGATTGTCGTGGTCACAAAGAAACTGAGGATGGGTGCTATGTGTGCCAGAATTGATGAGTAAGCATGAACTTGGTTAAATCTTTTTTCCTTTATATATTTGTCCTCTGCTTTCTTTAGAGTCATGAGAGTTTGGGCAGGAGAAAATATTTTTCTTTTTTACAGATGCTATTTTGATTAGTATAGGAATAAAATATTACTGAAAATTATGCAGGTTCAATAAAATTTAATTTTCCAACAAATAACCATGTTTAGTAGAAGTAACAGAGCAATTTTATGGATATGTATTTAAAATGATGAAAATTTGTTATATTTTTATATTTGTAGTCAACAGTTTACATGATTCACAAAACACCAAAATAGGTGTGTCAGAACATTGCATTTATAGTGGTCAAATTGTACGTACAACGACTATGACTTTAACACCCTTTTAGCTTTTCGAGGTAACCATCACTTTGCCACACAAGACAGTGTAGATCGAAAGCCAACAAGGCTATCTTAGTGACATAATGGGGTCGGAGGGATACATGGGGCCTGCTATCATTTTAGTTTATTGTGTCTTTGGGTGAGTTACTAACTATGTTAACACATTTTAGTTTGTATTAAAAGGTAGTAAGGTAGATTAATTAATCCTTTTTATATAAATAGATGTTTTTTATTCTAAGTTCCGCTTGATGAGAAACATGTTGGACAAGGGATATTGGGCATGTACAGAGGTCTTGCAGTAGGGAGGCTATAGAAATCCTTTTGGATTCCACTTGTACCAAATTCATCCACTTGCTGCTAATTATAATTAAAATCCTTCTGTTTTCAATTTTATGAATGTATGACTTAATTTTTGTTCAATGAAATGAAATATTTACAGAAATTCTAATGGCTTGGCAAAAGAATTCATTTCCATTAATGCAAGAAATGCTTCATGCAAATAGCAAAAAGGTAAACAATGTCATATCACGTCATGTGTATTTAACTAATATAAATCATGAGCCCTATAAGTTAAACAAACTTATTGTAACGACCCCGGATTTTGTATATATTTAAATTGATAATTAAATTAATTTTTGAATAAAAATTGTAAATTTGATTATAAATGGGAGCGAGTTTCCCCGATTCAACTTGAGAAATATATAAAGTCATTAGGATTTGAAAATTTGTATATATATGTGAATATATGTGTATATATTGAATTTGAGTAATCTCAAGTAAATGGTTTAAAAATAATTTTTAAATATAAAACCTTTGACACAAGTATAAAAGTAAGTATAATAAATATATATGTTAGAAATAAAAATTTGAGTAACACTTAAATAAAAATTTTGATAACAAATTTAAAATAGAAAATAAATAAATAGATGAACCACAAAAAAGAAGAAGCAATACTTGACTAGAATCTATCAAAAAAAAGCTTTAATTATAAAGTAGTATTATAAAGACAAATCACAGATATCTAAGAATAAATGAATTAGATAGATCTGATAATACAAAACAAGTAAAGGATAAATATGAGCAAAACAAATTATATAAAGATAAGTATGCACACTTGTAATATGAAACAAAACAGCAACATACATTCATAAGTATGAACACTTGAAAACAAATAAGAAGACAGTGATACTCAAGTATGAAACAAATATAAATATGTATGTAGTAGCTTGCAAAATGAACAATGTGAACACTTGAATAAGAAGAAATAAGACAAAGCAAAAGAAGACAGTAAAGTATATTCGTGTACAAGCAAAGAAAATATAGTCAAGTAGGTATAAACTGAAATGTAAACATGTGAACCTAGAAGAGAAACAAGTAAACAAAAATATTTATTAACTTGCAAAACAAGATAAAGCAATTAATGCTTGGATCTTTAGCCGCCACAACATATCACTTCAGCCACCAAAGAGCTAAAGGAAATCGACATAATTAATGAAACAAGGAAAATATCCCTGTCTTGTGTTGTACAAACCCAACATAAAATATATCACTTGTACAAAGAAATTATCACCTGTACATTCAATTTATATGTACATCCCCTTTGTTTCATTCTCGTTCTCAAGACTAAGCAAACCAGAAAAAAAATAGCATATATATATTCTTCTTCAACTCAATCAGCTGCATACATTCAAGTTTGAAATCATCTGCATGCATTCTTCATCTGAGTTTCAAGTGTCAAACCAAAGTTCATCAGCAATTACAGTTTCAAGTTCAAAACTGCTTTCAAAAACACTATCTCTGTTCTTCTTCCAAAAACATCCAAGTGAGCAAACTCACCCATCTATATGTTTTGATATCTGAGTCATGCTTGAAGTTATTGTGGAATGTGATTGTTTGATTGATAATTCTGTCTGCATGTTTATATATATATCTGTGCATCTGGTATCTTGACAGGATTAAGAACAACAGATTGAAAAACATATATCTTCCTTTTTAAACAAAATTAAGCTTTGTCATTTCTAAAACATGATTTGGAAGGTGAGTAAACCTTTGATCTTATCAATCGTTTGTTGTTGTATGAATGCCTGAATGATGTTTGCACATAGACAAGTTTATGTGCTTATGTTTTCTTTTGCCTGGAATGTTAAGACTGGGATTTTCTTCCTGTTCTTCTGTTCCTTTAAACTCTCTATCTTACAGAGTAAACCATGTCAATATCCAAATCTCTCTTCCTCTCGTTGCTTTTGAAATTGATTTTTAAAATAAGTGAAAGCATTGTTAAACCTGTATTTTATTTTCAGTAATGAGTTAAAACAAGTTCATATATTTTTTTTCTCTGGGAATCATGAAGCAAAGTCACCATTCAAATTTTCCAAGAATTCGAACTTCATGAACTTTGGTTTCAGTAATACTATTGGAATCACCATCGGAAATAATGATTTTTGAAAGTGAAATCTAAATTTTTCATGAAATTTTTACTGAGGAAAGGTGGATGATCGGAAAAATGGAATTTTGCCAAAATTAGATGATTCAAGCGATGGTGGCTCTCGAGTTTGATGTCGTTGATAGCTTGAGCATTATAGATCACTAGAAAAATGCTAGAAAAATTCAAAGATCATTGAATCTTTGATTCGAGGTCAAAGTAGGGTTTAAAGAACCCAATTCGTTCACAACCAAAATGATGGTGTTGCCCCATCTATATGCGACCGGACTATGTGGCGGCGGTGCAGATCGATGCATCGAGTGATGGCGAAGCTAGGGTCAAAATTTGGTGGCCGATAGTGGACTGGGGAGGCGGCGCGAGGCGATTTGCTGGCGACGTTCCTGGAGATGGTTTTGGGCTGTGATGCTCGATTCGTGATTTCGAAATAAGATGGAGGTCGGGGTGTTCGTATCGTTCTGGGGGATGGAAGGTGACATGTGGGTGGCCGCAGAATCCACCAGCGACGGCGAGGGTGGCTGTGCACGTATACGTGCTCATTGCATGTCAGTGGAGGAGCTTGGGAAAACAAGGGGGAAAACTCGAAGGAATGCATGGGTCGAAATTTGGGAAGACTCGAAGCAAGTGGGATAAAACCCCGGGAATGATTCGAAGAGCTCGGGGAAAGTTGACGTACCAGGCTGTGAATTGTTTACAAATAAATCTTTGATTTCTCAGATAATTCATATGAAAAAAATTAAGTTTACAAGGAAATGGAAAATGGTTAATAAAGATAAGAAGGCTCATCTTTGGGATTAACAAATAATTTTGTAATTTACTTAAGTAATAAATGATTTACTGAAGATAAACTATTTTAAAAAAAAAATTGACTACTTAAGAATTAATTAATAGAATAATTTACATTTAATTAATTAGCAATGAAGGATTAAGTAAGGGAGTTAATTAGGAAAATAATTAATCAATCAAAATAATTAAGATCTAATTAATGAACAATTAAGAATAAATTAATCATAATCAGATATTAATTGATTCTACTTATGAATGTTTGGATTCTATTGAATGTGAATTATTTGATATCCCTGATTTGTGATGCTTTGTGATACATCCTGATTTATGTTGTGATCTGAAATTTCTATTTCTGTGATATATTACTATGTGAATATGAAAACCCTTGACCCGTAAACGACATTTGAATTTCGATGCGACAGGGAGTCGAATTCCAGTTGGTTATCCGAAACCCACATCGAATTGTAATAGTGAATCTTTGTGACTGATAAATTTATTTTATCTATGAATCGGTGAATGAAGATAAGCGTTATCGATTTTACCGCTTATCGATATATCTGTGTTGATTGATGTTGCACTATTATGTGAAACCCCTGGACTACACTTTTACACACACAAATATGGATTTCACGTGGAGATCGGTTAAGTCACAGATAATTTAAATTCAATGTTTTTGAAATTGAAATTTTAATTTCAATTGATTTTGAAATTGGAAATTTGGGTTTAAAGTGAAAAGCTTTTGAAATGGGATTTCAAAGATAAAAGTTATTTCGAATAACTTGATTAAGTTTTGAAATTTAAATAATTTGATTTAAATTTGAATTCAAGTTTGAAATTGAATTCTATGATTTGAAATTAGGGATTAAAGATGATGTACAAGTTATATATGGGTTAAACCATTTAAAGGTATTGATTTGGGAATTTGAATTTAATTCAAGGGTTTTAATTCGTGTAAATATAACTGGATTTTTCTGAAACGAAACTATTTGTTTTCAAATAGTAAAAGCTTTCACATAAGAAAGGATTTCCAAATTGTGTTGAATGGTTTCAAGTTTGAAATAGAATTGAAATGTTTTGAAATTTATGAAATGAGTCTTTGATTTCAAAGACCGGATGAGTTAATTCAACTTGAAATGGAATTGTTTTGGAAGACTATGAATGAATCTTTGAAAACGAGTTTTGAAAGCTATAAGTTAAATCTTGATTTAAAGATTTAACGAGTTAATTCAATTAAAATGGAAATTGTTTTGAAATCCATGAACGGATCTTTGTGAACGGGGTAAACTTTGTGAATTGAATCTTTTTGTTTAAAAGATTAAAAGTGTGGAAATTGTTTAAACCATTGAAGGTTTTTGAAATGAATCTTTTTGTTTAAAAGATTGGAAATGGTAATTTGTTTTACCATTCGAATGAATAGTTTGGGCTTTAAAGCTGTGATTTAACTGAGACCCCAGTATCCATATGATTTTTAATTGCGCTCGTTATTCGGTTTAGCCGGGAAAGGACCTTTGTGTCATATAACCCATTCCGAATAGTGATACGACGATATGGATGGCATTTGAAGACCGGTGGTGAAGATCGGGTATTTGCGAGAGCGATAGGATGACCTATCGATTGTCTCTGCACTGAGTAGCTACGGTATAGAGATTCCCTAAGTGATGGGAAGTCCGATCGGGATTGTGAATACCCGGATTTGCAAGGGCTTCTTTGGAAGTGCCTTCGGTTCTGTTCGAACCCGGAACAGACTTGTATGGATGTGTGTCTGACGTTACACTTTGAGATGTAAAGCTGGTTTCTATCAAATACATTTCTGTTGGTGGCGGAGAATATATTCTCTTAGCTTAACACCCTTCTCTGAGACGTACGAGCTCAGAGGTTATGTAGTTGATGGTTACTAGTGATACATTCCCAATTTGGTAATGTGGCATACGAAGTGCTGCTGATCATTTGTTGATCAAAGCGTGGCTTTGTGAAAAAGCGTAGTGTATGTGGACGAGACTTCGTCGAGCCTCACAACCCGATAATGGTCGAAACAGGAATGTTGCGACAAAGGTTTGTAGGGGTAGCGCCCCTAGGGTATGTTATTTCCTTCTGGATAAAAGATGATATCATGGTATGGAGCCCAGATATTTTACCTATGTTGATTATATTTTGTGGCTGTTGCTTTATGATCGAGGTACCTCGGATAAAGGTCGGTGACGACCGGGGGATGACATGACTTGTGTGTTAGTTACCTAGTTACAGCTGTACAGCGTGAGGTAGCGTCAGTGTGTTAGTTACCTAGTTACAGCTGTACAGCGTGAGGTAGCGTCGGCCTTTTGTTTGCAGAGATCCGGTTAGGATCCGGGGCGTCTTTCCAGAGGCGTTTCTATTTCGGTAAGGAAGTTCCTTAGCCTGATCATTTGTTGGAAATCCAAAGAAACAATACGAACCCAGTACGGTTTTAGTTGTATTACCTGCTACGGAATGTGGCGGTAACCTGCTATTGAACGTAGTAGCTATAGTAGGCATACGATGAAATGTTGTATGCTAGCCAAGATTAATATTATATTTTCGAAATGGTTTTCGACACTATGCACTAATGATAATAATATCAAAAGAATTTCTTTTGCGTAGTAAGCATGTTTGACTATCATAAGGAGAAATCTCCTCCAAGTCTGCGATTGCATTGTGTGTGTGGCGGGAGGCCTTATGGTAGTTTCATTTTCGAAAAGCATTGCGGTTTTCAATGTTTAAAGTTCTGTTGTGTTGTTTTAAAGATAAACTGTTTTTGTTGCTCACACCAGTCCCATGACTGATCCGGAGTTTATTGTTCCCTTCCTAAACTCTGGGTGCCCACCATTTTCGACACGGGCAGTCTAGAGTTGGGTTTTTCAGATATTCAGGTTTAGTAGATTATCTGGAGCTAGTTCAGTCTTTGGATATGGACTGCACTTGCTTATCTTTGTGCATCGTTATTGGGAGTTCGAGCTATTTTTGGATTGCTGCTTTGGTGATGGAGATTATCCGCTGCTGGTGTTATCGTTTTCTTTTCCGCTGCTATTTCTTGTATCATATCTCTGATGTATATAGATATTCATTGTATCATCATTGTATCTGGATATTGTATCAGATGTTGTATATTTATATTCTTTTTCTTTTCCGCTGTGTTGTTTACTTAATGTTGTTATAAGCTCCGGCGACTCGGATTTGAACGGTCGAATCTACGGCATTCGAGTACGATGTAAAGTATGGATGTCGATTTTCGAGCGCGAAAAATCCGGTTCGTTACACGTGGTATCAGAGCTAAGGTTGAACTTTAGCTCAGGAGTATAACACATTAAGTAGCTCATTAGAGATAGGGTGAAGTATACCCTAGAATGAGTAATCTTTAAGATATCCATCCGTATGCCTCAGTAAATTCTCTTGCTATCCACTGATAGTGAGTATGAGTGCAAGAAGAGGATGAGATAGGGGACAGGAGAATACGACTAGAAATGGTCAATACTCTATAACAACAAGGAAACGATTTTTCTCTATCAATCTCTTTGGTTCAGCATTTTTTCTCAATTCTTCGATAATTTCTGGTAGATCCAGAATAAATTCGATATATTAAAATGGGACGTAAACTCCAGATATGCCAAATTGTTTGTATGGATGAATTGGTTGCTTTGATTGCTATGGCTAATAGGTATACTCTCGTTCTAAACAGAAAATTTTAAAATTGTATCCATATATCTATCTATTCTTTGGGTTCGGATATATTCTACGAATGGTTAGTTATCCCTTTGAACTAACCAATGCCATTGTATATTTCGTAGATCTGGATAACCCGAGTATTTTGTGAAGTGTTAAACAGATTCCTTCTTGTATCTATTGTTGATATTCTGATTTGGTAAGCCAAATGCAGAATAGATGTTCAGTTTGAGTTGATGAAATATTCTTCATCTATCTTTGTGTCTCCCTGGAAAATTTCGAGGACGAAATTCTTTTAAGGGGGGAAGTCTGTAACGACCCCGGATTTTATATATATTTAAATTGATAATTAAATTAATTTTTGAATAAAAATTGTAAATTTGATTATAAATGGGAGCGAGTTTCCCCGATTCAACTTGAGAAATATATAAAGTCATTAGGATTTGAAAATTTGTATATATATGTGAATATATGTGTATATATTGAATTTGAGTAATCTCAAGCAAATGGTTTAAAAATAATTTTTAAATATAAAACCTTTGACACAAGTATAAAAGTAAGTATAATAAATATATATGTTAGAAATAAAAATTTGAGTAACATTTAAATAAAAATTTTGATAACAAATTTAAAATAGAAAATAAATAAATAGATGAACCACAAAAAAAAAGCAATACTTGACTAGAATCTATCAAAAAAAAGCTTTAATTATAAAGTAGTATTATAAAGACAAATCACAGATATCTAAGAATAAATGAATTAGATAGATCTGATAATACAAAACAAGTAAAGGATAAATATGAGCAAAACAAATTATATAAAGATAAGTATGCACACTTGTAATATGAAACAAAACAGCAACATACATTCATAAGTATGAACACTTGAAAACAAATAAGAAGACAGTGATACTCAAGTATGAAACAAATATAAATATGTATGTAGTAGCTTGCAAAATGAACAATGTGAACACTTGAATAAGAAGAAATAAGACAAAGCAAAAGAAGACAGTAAAGTATATTCGTGTACAAGCAAAGAAAATATAGTCAAGTAGGTATAAACTGAAATGTAAACATGTGAACCTGGAAGAGAAACAAGTAAACAAAAATATTTATTAACTTGCAAAACAAGATAAAGCAATTAATGCTTGGATCTTTAGCCACCACAACATATCACTTCAGCCACCAAAGAGCTAAAGGAAATCGGCATAATTAATGAAACAAGGAAAATATCCCTGTCTTGTGTTGTACAAACCCAACATAAAATATATCACTTGTACAAAGAAATTATCACCTGTACATTCAATTTATATGTACATCCCTTTTGTTTTATTCTCGTTCTCAAGACTAAGCAAACCAGAAAAAAAATAGCATATATATATTCTTCTTCAACTCAATCAGCCGCATACATTCAAGTTTGAAATCATCTGCATGC
The DNA here is from genome assembly GCA_030737815.1 of Allium fistulosum. Taxonomy (NCBI): domain Eukaryota; kingdom Viridiplantae; phylum Streptophyta; class Magnoliopsida; order Asparagales; family Amaryllidaceae; genus Allium; species Allium fistulosum. Next base: position 573,887,137 of record CM060906.1, read on the forward strand.
ATTCTTCATCTGAGTTTCAAGTGTCAAACCAAAGTTCATCAGCAATTACAGTTTCAAGTTCAAAACTGCTTTCAAAAACACTATCTCTGTTCTTCTTCCAAAAACATCCAGGTGAGCAAACTCACCCATCTATATGTTTTGATATCTGAGTCATGCTTGAAGTTATTGTGGAATGTGATTGTTTGATTGATAATTCTGTCTGCATGTTTATATATATATCTGTGCATCTGGTATCTTGACAGGATTAAGAACAACAGATTGAAAAATATATATCTTCCTTTTTAAACAAAATTAAGCTTTGTCATTTCTAAAACATGATTTGGAAGGTGAGTAAACCTTTGATCTTATCAATCGTTTGTTGTTGTATGAATGCCTGAATGATGTTTGCACATAGACAAGTTTATGTGCTTATGTTTTCTTTTGCCTGGAATGTTAAGACTGGGATTTTCTTCCTGTTCTTCTGTTCCTTTAAACTCTCTATCTTACAGAGTAAACCATGTCAATATCCAAATCTCTCTTCCTCTCGTTGCTTTTGAAATTGATTTTTAAAACAAGTGAAAGCATTGTTAAACCTGTATTTTATTTTCAGTAATGAGTTAAAACAAGTTCATATATTTTTTTTCTCTGGGAATCATGAAGCAAAGTCACCATTCAAATTTTCCAAGAATTCGAACTTCATGAACTTTGGTTTCAGTAATACTATTGGAATCACCATCGGAAATAATGATTTTTGAAAGTGAAATCTAAATTTTTCATGAAATTTTTACTGAGGAAAGGTGGATGATCGGAAAAATGGAATTTTGCCAAAATCAGATGATTCAAGCGATGGTGGCTCTCGAGTTTGATGTCGTTGATAGCTTGAGCATTATAGATCACTAGAAAAATGCTAGAAAAATTCAAAGATCATTGAATCTTTGATTCGAGGTCAAAGTAGGGTTTAAAGAACCCAATTCGTTCACAACCAAAATGATGGTGTTTCCCCATCTATATGCGACCGGACTATGTGGCGGCAGTGCAGATCGATGCATCGAATGATGGCGAAGCTAGGGTCAAAATTTGGTGGCCGATAGTGGACTGGGGAGGCGGCGAGAGGCGATTTGCTGGCGACGTTCCTGGAGATGGTTTTGGGCTGTGATGCTCGATTCGTGATTTCGAAATAAGATGGAGGTCGGGGTGTTCGTATCGTTCTGGGGGATGGAAGGTGACTTGTGGGTGGCCGCAGTACCCACCAGCGACGGCGAGGGTGGCTGTGCACGTATACGTGCTCATTGCGTGTCAGTGGAGGAGCTTGGGAAAACAAGGGGGAAAACTCGAAGGAATGCACGGGTCGAAATTTGGGAAGACTCGAAGCAAGTGGGATAAAACCCCGGGAATGATTCGAAGAGCTCGGGGAAAGTTGACGTACCAGGCTGTGAATTGTTTACAAATAAATCTTTGATTTCTCAGATAATTCATATGAAAAAAATTAAGTTTACAAGGAAATGGAAAATGGTTAATAAAGATAAGAAGGCTCATCTTTGGGATTAACAAATAATTTTGTAATTTACTTAAGTAATAAATGATTTACTGAAGATAAACTATTTTAAAAAAAAAATTACTACTTAAGAATTAATTAATAGAATAATTTACATTTAATTAATTAGCAATGAAGGATTAAGTAAAGGAGTTAATTAGGAAAATAATTAATCAATCAAAATAATTAAGATCTAATTAATGAACAATTAAGAATAAATTAATCATAATCAGATATTAATTGATTCTACTTATGAATGTTTGGATTCTATTGAATGTGAATTATTTGATATCCCTGATTTGTGATGCTTTGTGATACATCCTGATTTATGTTGTGATCTGAAATTTCTATTTCTGTGATATATTACTATGTGAATATGAAAACCCTTGACCCGTAAACGACATTTGAATTTCGATGCGACAGGGAGTCGGATTCCAGTTGGTTATCCGAAACCCACATCGAATTGTAATAGTGAATCTTTGTGACTGATAAATTTATTTTATCTATGAATCGGTGAATGAAGATAAGCGTTATCGATTTTACCGCTTATCGATATATCTGTGATGATTGATGTTGCACTATTGTGTGAAACCCCTGGACTACACTTTTACACACACAAATATGGATTTCACGTGGAGATCGGTTAAGTCACAGATAATTTAAATTCAATGTTTTTGAAATTGAAATTTTAATTTCAATTGATTTTGAAATTGGAAATTTAGGTTTAAAGTGAAAAGCTTTTGAAATGGGATTTCAAAGATAAAAGTTATTTCGAATAACTTGATTAAGTTTTGAAATTTAAATAATTTGATTTAAATTTGAATTCAAGTTTGAAATTGAATTCTATGATTTGAAATTAGGGATTAAAGATGATGTACAAGTTATATATGGGTTAAACCATTTAAAGGTATTGATTTGGGAATTTGAATTTAATTCAAGGGTTTTAATTCGTGTAAATATAACTGGATTTTTCTGAAACGAAACTATTTGTTTTCAAATAGTAAAAGCTTTCACATAAGAAAGGATTTCCAAATTGTGTTGAATGGTTTCAAGTTTGAAATAGAATTGAAATGTTTTGAAATTTATGAAATGAGTCTTTGATTTCAAAGACCGGATGAGTTAATCCAACTTGAAATGGAATTGTTTTGGAAGACTATGAATGAATCTTTGAAAACGAGTTTTGAAAGCTATAAGTTAAATCTTGATTTAAAGATTTAACGAGTTAATTCAATTAAAATGGAAATTGTTTTGAAATCCATGAACGGATCTTTGTGAACGGGGTAAACTTTGTGAATTGAATCTTTTTGTTTAAAAGATTAAAAGTGTGGAAATTGTTTAAACCATTGAAGGTTTTTGAAATGAATCTTTTTGTTTAAAAGATTGGAAATGGTAATTTGTTTTACCATTCGAATGAATAGTTTGGGCTTTAAAGCTGTGATTTAACTAAGACCCCAGTATCCATATGATTTTTAATTGCGCTCGTTATTCGGTTTAGCCGGGAAAGGACCTTTGTGTCATATAACCCATTCCGAATAGTGATACGACGATATGGATGGCATTTGAAGACCGGTGGTGAAGACCAGGTATTTGCGAGAGCGATAGGATGACCTATCGATTGTCTCTGCACTGAGTAGCTACGGTATAAAGATTCCCTAAGTGATGGGAAGTCCAATCGGGATTGTGAATACCCGGATTTGCAAGGGCTTCTTTGGAAGTGCCTTCGGTTCTGTTCGAACCCGGATCAGACTTGTATGGATGTGTGTCTGACGTTACACTTTGAGATGTAAAGCTGGTTTCTATCAAATACATTTCTGTTGGTGGCAGAGAATATATTCTCTTAGCTTAACACCCTTCTCTGAGACGTACGAGCTCAGAGGTTATGTAGTTGATGGTTACTAGTGATACATTCCCAATTTGGTAATGTGGCATACGAAGTGCTGCTGATCATTTGTTGATCAAAGCGTGGCTTTGTGAAAAAGCGTAGTGTATGTGGACGAGACTTCGTCGAGCCTCACAACCCGGTAATGGTCGAAACAGGAATGTTGCGACAAAGGTTTGTAGGGGTAGCGCCCCTAGGGTATGTCATTTCCTTCTGGATAAAAGGTGATATCATGGTATGGAGCCCAGATATTTTACCTATGTTGATTATATTTTGTGGCTGTTGCTTTATGATCGAGGTACCTCGGATAAAGGTCGGTGACGACCGGGGGATGACATGACTTGTGTGTTAGTTACCTAGTTACAGCTGTACAGCGTGAGGTAGCGTCAGTGTGTTAGTTACCTAGTTACAACTGTACAGCGTGAGGTAGCGTCGGCCTTTTGTTTGCAGAGATCCGGTTAGGATCCGGGGCGTCTTTCCAGAGGCGTTTCTATTTCGGTAAGGAAGTTCCTTAGCCTGATCATTTGTTGGAAATCCAAAGAAACAATACGAACCCAGTACGGTTTTAGTTGTATTACCTGCTACGGAATGTGGCGGTAACCTGCTATTGAACGTAGTAGCTATAGTAGGCATACGATGAAATGTTGTATGCTGTCCAAGATTAATATTATATTTTCGAAATGGTTTTCGACACTATGCACTAATGATAATAATATCAAAAGAATTTCTTTTGAGTAGTAAGCATGTTTGACTATCATAAGGAGAAATCTCCTCCAAGTCTGCGATTGCATTGTGTGTGTGGCGGGAGGCCTTATGGTAGTTTCATTTTCGAAAAGCATTGCGGTTTTCAATGTTTAAAGTTCTGTTGTGTTGTTTTAAAGATAAACTGTTTTTGTTGCTCACACCAGTCCCATGACTGATCCGGAGTTTATTGTTCCCTTCCTAAACTCTGGGTGCCCACCATTTTCGACACGGGCAGTCTAGAGTTGGGTTTTTCAAATATTCAGGTTTAGTAGATTATCTGGAGCTAGTTCAGTCTTTGGATATGGACTGCACTTTCTTATCTTTGTGCATCGTTATTGGGAGTTCGAGCTATTTCTGGATTGCTGCTTTGGTGATGGAGATTATCCGCTGCTGCTGTTATTGTTTTCTTTTCCGCTGCTATTTCTTGTATCATATCTCTGATGTATATAGATATTCATTGTATCATCATTGTATCTGGATATTGTATCAGATGTTGTATATCTATATTCTTTTTCTTTTCCGCTGTGTTGTTTACTTAATGTTGTTATAAGCTCCGGCGACTCGGATTTGAACGGTCGAATCTACGGCATTCGAGTACGATGTAAAGTATGGATGTCGATTTTCGAACGCGAAAAATCCGTATCGTTACACTTATAACATAAAGAAATACGTGCTTTAATATTCATAGTCATAAGGATTGGAACTAAATTAAATTTGCAAAAACTGCATTAATTCTTACACGTCATTTTGACCAATTTACCTATAACATGTAAGATACACAATTATATAATAACTGCAAAAGCTACCTGATTTTTTTTCATTACAGTTAAGTTGTTTATATATCTATTAATCCAAAATTATATACACAATTATATGACCAAGTTAACTAAGTTTTATAAAAATTAACTAAGCGTATAATAATAATAATATATTAACTTTAAGTTTTATAAAAATTAATTAAGTTAATAATAATAATAATAGATTATATAATATTACCCAAATTAACTAAGTTTTATAAAAATTAACTAAACTTATATAATAATATTATCATATTAATAAATCATAAAATATTAAACAAGTTAACAAAATTTTATAAAGATTAACTATATATATATAAACAACAATAATAATAAATTAACTAATTTTATAAAATTTAACTTTGTTTATATAAACTAATAAATTATTAACCAAGTTAACTAAGTTTTAAATTTTAACTAAATTTATAAAAGTTTAACTAAGATTGATAAAAGGTAACTAAATTTTATAACAATAATAATAGTAATAATTCATCTAATGCTTATGATAAATCATTAAATAAATAATATAATAATTTCACTAATGTTTTTGAAAATTAACCATAATAATAATATTACTAATAATAATAATAAAAACCATAATAGCAATATTAACAACTAATAAACTAAGTTTTTAAAAAATAAATAAGTTTCATAAAAATTAACTAAGTTTATAATAATATTGATGATAATGATAACAACAACAATAATAATAATGGTTGAAATAATGCACTCGATGCACGGTTGTTTCATATTGCACAGTTTCGCATCAATCCCCTACATATTTCACCCTTTCTTGATAGTAATATGGCCAGGGGCATTTCTGGTTACAACCATGATGTGGGCAATTTCCAAAACATATACACTTGCTTTCTATAACCTAAGAGGCAAGCAACACCAAACATGGGTGGTCCCTTGCTATGGCTTTCATGTAAATTTTCTATAATAAGTCATTTTAGAATATCTTACTTGTCTGGACCACTTTTGTAGACATAATTCATATTTGAAACCAACACAAAACTATTTTCAAAAATGAGTAAAAATATATACCATTAATTTTGAATTGATGTCGGTAGTACAATTTGAAATTGAACCAATTCAACGGTATTTCTCTAGTGATATGTTTTTGTAAATAATTAAAATATGCTTGCAAAAGTGGTATAAACAAGAAGAAAAAAGATTGTTAATTTATGACGTATAACAACGTTACTATAATGCATTTATTTTTTGTTTCTAGTATTTTTTGCCATTCTGCTCAAAAGGCATCAATGATCAAATAGAGATGGGAATACTAAGGGCAGATAAGATGGGGGTCAAGGTCATAAGCCTTACTGCCCTAAACAAGGTAACACTAACCAGTTAACCACTTCAGAGCAATTTTTATATAATAATAGATGACAAATGTGTGTTTGTTTGTGCAGAACGAAGCATTAAATGGTGGAGGAACACTGTTTGTGAACAAGCATCCTGATCTAAAGGTTAGAGTTGTGCATGGTAACACCTTGACTGTAGCTGTTATTCTGAATGAAATCCCGAAAGATGTGAAAGAAGTTTTCTTGACTGGAGCAACATCGAAACTTGGAAGAGCAATTACATTGTACTTGTGTAGGAAGAAAATAAGAGTTTTGGTAATTAAATGTCACTGTATCTTATAATATATCATAAGATGCATGCGTTGAAACTCATATGCAAGCTATTTTGATATATAAACAGATGCTGACGCTATCGTCTGAGAGATTTCAGAAGATCCAGAAAGAAGCTCCTACAGAATACCAATAGTACTTGGTTTAAGTTACTAAGTACCAAACTGCTCAAAATTGCAAGGTATGTTTTTCCTACTTAATGAAAATGAGGTAGACATATTGTTGCAGTTATTTCGCGGTGTGGGAGTTTATATTCTCATCAATTTTATCAAATTTTTACTAATAATGCTATTAGACCTTTAATCTAATTAACCGACTTTACAATTATATTAGAGGAGTCGAATCCCGAACAGCAAACTCTACTTATTACAATGTAAATATGCTTGTGCACTTTTAAAATGCACACGCATGTTTTTCCTCCCTAATGTAAATGATGTCTACCTTCGTAATAAGTTTACTCTGTTATGTATTGAAATAATTAACAACAGAAATATGTAGAAATTTACTCTTTTCATTCAAAAGTACTAGGCGTTTTATTAGACAATAGGTATTTGCAATGGAAGTTCATTAATGCGAAGGAAAAAGCAGCATTCGGTTCTTAGACCACTGAAGCTGAGGTTAGTAGATTGAATGTTTAATTTTATTTAAGATCGATATCTTAAGATTGATTTATATTTTTTATGTTGGATAATATAGATATCATTATTTTGTGTCTCGAATGATATTGTGGAGATGAGGGATGTGGTTACTGAGAAGAGAATCGAGGTTGCTAGGTTGAAAAAGATGCAAAGTTTGTCTTATGTTCTGGAATCTCAAGTACGTGCTTTTGTATTTATAAGTTAGAGTATATTGTTCACTATAATCCATCTTTTCTTTAACATGGTTAATTCATGTCAACTGGTTTTGATCCCACTGTGTTTACTATGATAGTCCAGAGAACATACCACTGTCCTGTGAAGGACTTATCTTTTATCATAATAACTTAAAATAAAGAATATTGAACTGCATTTGTATGATTATTAAGTAGTAACGACTAATGAGTTACTATTAAAATGAAAAGATTTTGTTGTTTTACTTCATACACAACTGGAGTTTTCGAATTCATACATGCGATATCATATTTGACGCGTTCATAGTTCATACAATATTGATATGTATATGCTTATAATGTAAACGAAACTGTAAAATGAACTATTGTTCTTTCCAACTAGTATTTTTTTCTTTTTTCATTTTATGTGAGATGCTTGGTTGAGCATCTACATCTGCATTAATGATCAATGAAATGATTAAACTTTTGGACCGCTCAAAAATTTGAACCAATAACAATGATACTTGAAATAGTACTCAGATTTATCCTAATGATACTAATCTTAAAATTTGACTGAACATTGCAGATGCCACTTTTGAATGATTACTCAAATTCGGAAGAAGATTACTCTAGTTTCATCTTAACCTATTTTTATGTACTAGGAATGGCTCGACTGGCTGAAGATTTGGTAAGAAAAGAGTAGTTTATTTGGTAAGAAAGGTTTTGAGCAGTTCAATTTCTTAGTTATGTATTTGGTACTTGTAGACGTTAACTTTGAACTATGTTTTCTTTTGTTATCATGAATATGTATTGAATTTGGTAACTCATGTATTGAACTTATTTTTTGTTAGTTGATACTTTATTTTGTTATCATGAATATGTGTTACATTTGTTGATTTTTTTTTCGTTCGTACATTGTCAAATTGTTATCTATTTAAAGATGATTCATTTTGATTGTTATTATTAAAATGTAATAGTGGGGTGCATCAAATATATAGTAAACTAAAGCATAGCTCCTAAAAAGCGTTATAACTATATAACATAAGTGCTATAAAATGATAATGCAATGTATGAGGTTATTATCAAAGGATAGCAGCAAATAGGTGTTATTGTATCTACACATTTTATAGCGGCATATATATGCTGTAAATGGATGTAGAATATACTATAAACATGTTGATATATAACACGAAATAGGCACTATAGAATAACTATTTTATAGCGGCTATACTATGCTATGAAATCATTCTCTTTTATAGCGGTTTATTTTGTGTTATAAATGTGCAGTCCTTTTTTATAACATGTCGTTATACAACGTTTATCAAACCGCTATAGTTGTGTTTAATAACAGCTATATGCCGCTATAAAAACTGTTTTTCTTGTAGTGAATGTGAGATGAAAATATCGAAAACGTGATAAGTATACGAGACTTGATTTCCATATGCGATCTCTCTCATTATCGTTGAATGAAATAGTTCATCGATTCAGTCTTGGAGAGACTAGGATCGGTATGTGTTTTACTTATCAAAAACCACTTCAAGACCAAGACACGATTTTATCTCTTGGATATGGATCTATTCGAGATGTTGAAATCCATGTATGGTTTCAAGATCTGTTCGAGATGTAGGAATCCAATTGGGGATTCGTGTTGTGTTTGATTGATGAAGACTCGTATGAAAGATGTCGAATGTAGTCTCGACATCAGAAAAAGCTAAAAATAGAGTAGGATGCACAACCTGAGGTTTAGCTGACCTGCATTAGGGTGTTATCAACTCCATATCCTGAGATATTTATCGATTGTTAGCCGGCAAGAGTTGACGACATTTTGTTCACATTGTTCATGTTTATGTTCGGATGATGGGCCACTTGTGTTTACCTTACTGGTATGCTTTATCTAGAGATATACGATGCTCCAAAGGTACTTTTTGATCCTTGTGTAGAAGATTGGATCCGACTCCATCGAAGAGATCTCCATGGAAAAACCTTAATGCGAATGTTCCTTATCGGTTTTGATTGTACCCAAAATATGCCATTGAATTTAACCAATGTAACCATTTTAGCTATGTTATAATATTTATATTCTTTATCCTAGACATTATCTAATATATAACCTTATGTATTTATTAGAAAGTAGTTTTATATAAGTGTGGTTTGTAAAATATGATTTATAAGCAAGAAGGATTTAACTGATATTTTGAGAACTTAAATCCCCATGTCTTTGAAAATGTTTTTCAAGATATTGGAAAAATAATTGTAGTATTATTTAAAAGTAAGTATTTGGGAATTTGGTTTGTGAAATTGGGATCATCTTACTTAGTAATATTTATGAAGTATTTGTCACCGTTTAAAATGATTTCGGTTAAGTCTGAAAGGTATGGTTTTGATGTGCTGAACTCACTTCTATCGCTTAAAAATAATTCTATAACTTCAGCATCTTCGGCGTTCATTTTCGAGTATATAAATAGGGGATGCTACATGATTGTTTTAGTAAAATTGATTTTGATTTAATTTCAAAAGTATGATTTGTTATACAAAAGATATATGTATGTATTATTATTTCAAAGCGATTTGAAATAAAACTCGATATTTAGTTCTAAAGTTTTTCCGTGGAAAGAAATTTGAAAGGAACTTTTAATAAAAGTTTTATATGTAGGGTGCCCAAGTGGTAGTAGCATAGCCCAGAATAAATGATGGAACCTTTCATGTTTTTCCTTTTTGGGTGAAGGGTGTTTAATAAATTATTGAAATTTATTAAGCTATTTTATGGACACATGCAGCCCATGCATTATGATTAATGGTATGTGCATCTTGTTATGATGTGTTGCTTGGTGGTTTTCATTTGTTAAAATGAATTGGAATTTTTCAGTGACTTTGGACAGTTGGAAACTTCCAAATTGTTATAGAACTTAAAACAAAAGTGTTTTGTGTAGATATAAAAGTTGAGTTTATATAACACTTGAAATGAGAAGGTAGTAAGTTAAATCAAGTTTTGAATTTGTTAAACATGCTTGTTAAGTAAAACAAAATTTTATGTTTTAAAATACTCTTAAAATGTAGTGGAGTATAATACGAATATGAACTTAAGATGTAAAAATTTGAAAAACTTGAAATTATGTTTGAATGATTCTTAAATGATTATAGTATTAAATAACATGCTATTTGTATAAAGGAAAGTAATAAAAAGGTATTGGTATAGTTAAGTATAACGACCCGAAATTGTAACGACCCGCCAATTTATCACATTGATAAATTGTATTTATTTTCCAATTTATGCAGATAAAAGGATGATAATACAGATAATATTGTTCCAAGTATTAATTAATAGTAATCATTTTAAATAAAATATATTCCTCGAAATTTTTATCGATAAGATAGCATTGAATTTAAATAAAGATTTATGAATTTAAATTAAGATTTAATGATTTAATAATCATTTTAATTATTGAAATAATTATTTTAAATGATGATAATTCATTTTGAATAGTTATAAAGTAATAATGAATCATTTATAAATTTTTTATAAAGATATATATTTGATTTGGAAATATAAAGAAAAATCGATAACGCTTTATTGGTATAATGGCAATTATTATAAATAATTCTTATTAATAATTTATATGGTTTTATAATTCAAATATGATCATTTTAATTAGTTTAAACTGATAAGAAATTTATTTTCAAAGTTTTTTTTACAAATATATGTACGTTAATAAATAAGTGAAAATGTGACCGATAATCGGTTCTTTGGATTTCAACGATTTAACGAACAGAAGTTGTTCGAAGCATTATGCACCTTACATACATATATATGTCACATGCACATGATAACATGCACATACATACATAAATAAATACATACATACATATATAAATATTACAAAAAGGATTTAATAATTCCTAAGCTTAACCTTTAAGTAACCAAAAAGCAAACATCACTTCATTGTACCACACCTCACATCAACCATCACTTGGCTTTGGGGGGGGGGAAGGAGGGAGCCATGAGCTAGAGGCTAGGGGAGGGGTGTGGGCTAGGGGTATTTAGGTAATTATGTAATATAATATTTTATTTTAAGGTTTTTCCTATAAATACCACCCATTTTCTCACAAAAATCCTAATACCATTCCACTTTTTCTTCCTCTTCTTTTCAAGCTTTCTAAGAGCCTCTTTAATGGCTTCTTATTCACAAAAAATTTATTAAAAAATTTAGAAAAAATATATCAAATAAAAGAGGAAAATGTATACACTAGTTTATAATATCGATCCACTTCAAAACTAGTTCTAAACACCTCCTTTACTCTTCCAAAACCCATGGCCACCACCCACCATTCCCTTGGCCGTAGGCTTGGTTTCGATTGCTTTGGTTCGATCGTAGTGGAGCTATAACCGATTTTCTATTAGCTCGAAGAGAAAATGAAGGTGAGAACTCCTAAACTATTATATTTTATTTGGGATGATGATATGATGTTTGCAAATGGATGTTTAATATACTTTGATCTTCAAGTTTGGTTGTTTAAATATGAATGTTGAATATATATATGCAAGTCACGGAAATACACGTCGATAAGCACAAAGGAAATCACTTTCCTCTATGTTAATGAATTGGTGTATATGGAATGTTAAGCCACGGTAAAATGGTATAAAATAAGTTTGAAATTTTTTATAAACATTTAAAAGTGTTTCAGTGAAGTTTGAATGAGAATTGAAAATTTAGTCAAAAATAAGCGTGTCGTGTAATGGCAGTTCGCGATTTCACGCCATAAAAGTCAAATGAGTGTAAAAGATGGAATATAGCTCGGAATTCTTCGGGATAAGAATTTTCTGAACTATTATCCATAGTTTTTCAATGAAGAAAGAAAATCGAGATTTCGATGAGTAAATTTTGAAATATGAGAAAAAAAGCTTTTTTAAAAATCGCGGTTTTGAAGTTCGGGATCCAAAACTGGATTTCCTAGAAAATGATGTTTTAAAATTGTTTAAAAACATGAAATAAATTCTAAAAATACTTTAAAATCTTTAAAAGTGATAGGGTAATAAAAATGAATTTCCAAATGATAAAAAAGTCATTTTGATTAATACAGCTTATAAAAGCGCTTTCCGCAACACTTTTCTATAACTTTTAAATTTTAGTTTTAAACTTAACGATTCTTTTCCAAATCTTTTATAAATATTTTCAAATGGATAATTGAGTGCTTTAATAATGATTTGGGATTTTATAGTTTATTTAAAAGAGTTAAAGAAAAGCTATTGTAAATAAAATGTAACAGCCCCCTACTTGTAGGCCCAAAATTAACGGCTACGGATGCTGCAGTCATCCATAGTTATTAATCCTCGGCGACCAAATACGGCGATATTAGATACATTGATACACAAAAACAAAAGAATATAGAAAAATCTTTAAATAGAAAATAAAATCCACATTCCATCTCAAAATATTTCAAATTGATTACATAATCCCAGTTCGCAGACCACATTCAGATAACATATAATAAAAAAATACACCGAGAGCGACATATGAAGATGCCTCCTTGGTTGATCAGAGTACATAATAAGGCATTAAAATAGATTACCTTTACAACCAAACATACAGCGGAAATAAAATAACTTTAAATAACTATCTGCCTCATGCACGCCTCCGGAAGATTTATTCGTCTAAAGAGAAACCTGAAAACCTTTAACTCTCAACCTACTCAAAATTAATTGAGTACCCGAGAGTTTAAGGGAAAAACAAAAACTTCGAGTCAAACAAAAAGCATGGTATGAATAATAATCTACCATCTCAAACCATTAGATATCTAGTGGGACCACGCCGCTTAGCGGAACGGGTTTTCCCTTCACTGGTATCCTCAAACACTTATAAATCCATATACTATGCTTCCTGCATCCACAATGGTTAAAAGCATAGTTTTTCAAAACATTATGATGATGTGCAATACAACTAAATCAATTCTGGATTACCCATCCCTATTCATTCTGACTATCCTTCTCAATCGTAGTTTCTAAGATTATTATTAACCAGTTAAGTTTAGGACTATCTGTCCAATTACGTAGTTTTCATGAGATCACTAAGAACCTATTGGTAACTCCAATATCATGTTTCTTATCCTAGTTTTCATGGGATACCTAGGAACCTATTGGCTGACTATCAATATCTTAATCCAGATATAGTTTTCATGGGCTAACTACAAACCTACTGGCCCCTGCCAGTATCAAATCGTAGTTTTCATGGGCTGAGTATGAACCTATTAGCCCCGACCAATATCATACAGTTTTTATGGGCTTAGTGTAAACCTATTAGCCCCTGCCAATATCTTTAAATTAAGAATTTAACATCTATTAAGTTATATTCACTACTGGGTCAACCTAGCTGGTTATTCTGCCCTTTCCGAAAATTCAGTTATGGGTTGAAAACAATGTGAATAACACATCAAAACCTTTATTTATTTATGCCGTGGTTTTCCCTTAAAAATGAGAATTGGTTATTTGTTTTGAAACCTTAAAACATCACTTTCGAAACCTCTGGATGACCTCCTTCGAAAGCTTAGAAATCCTCTTTCCAAAACTCTAAGTGCATATATATATACCTTTCGAAACCAATAAGACCTTTCGATGGTATCAAGAAAACGTTCTTTAAAACATAGGTTTCGAAACAAATGAAATACCCTTTCGAAAGCATTAGGTTTTACTCTTAAAACATAATTTGGGTCAAGATGGTTGTATATGAAAGTATCTCTTTCGAAACCAACAAAAACTAGTTTGGGTAAAAATTGATGGTGTCAGAGCCATCTAGTTCGAAAGCAAAAGACTTAAAAATCAAAACTCCGAAGGTCTAGGTGAAAACCCCCTTTCGACTCCCTCTCCTTCGAAACCCCAACCCCTTTCAAAAACAATAAAAAAAGGTTTGGTTTGAGGTAAAACAAGAGTAACCTCTTCGAAAGCATTATTGGAGAACATGGTCCAAAGGTAGAGTATCGGCTAGGCTTCGACTAGGTTGAAACTAACCCTTTCGAAAGCTTTTATTTAAAAGAAAAAATCTCCTTCGAAAGTTAGCACTTTCGGTATAACATGGCAACCTTCTTTGAAAGCTAAGCATACACCCTTTCGAAAACAATAAGTTTCGACTAAGGCGAAAGCTTTGAGAAAAACAAGGTAAGAACTTTAACTTAACTTAACTTATAAAACAAAGTAGGGTTTCGATCCCATCGGAGGCTTACTCTTCGACACCAAAGCTTCCGCCCATCTTCCAATCCACTATGTGCCTTCAAGGAGATACCATGTGTATTGGTTTCGCTTATGAAGGTTTCGATTTGATGGTTTCGACTATAATGGGGAGGAACCAAAGGTGTCGGAAGGTAACTTCCATTAAAGGCGAAACATCTTTTTCTGATTTAAGGGGTGAATCATAGCAACTTTAAGTAATTTTCTTTTTAACAACTTGCCTAGTTGGAAAACATTGATTGGCCGCCATAAAACTTTTCAATTACTTTACTTCTGAAACTACTGCATTTTGTCAGATCCTAAATTAAAGGATTTAAACGTTAACACCTTTCCAAATAACCTAAATTCGACATTTGCAGAAAAACCCCTCTTTCAAAATAATTTATTTCCCCTAGTAAATCAATTGGGGAAAATCTCCAAAAATCATAGAAATTTGAATTAATCAAACATATTAAAATTTTAGAACCAATTTCTTCCTGAAATTCACAAAATAAATATTTATCCTAATTGTATCATATTTTCCATCAAATATTCATAATAAAATTACCGTAGCTTGGAAAATTCTGAAAATTAAAACCAATCTCCAAAATTATGTTTTACTTAACATAAATTTTTTTAGCATTTCATAATCAATATCTCACGGTTTTACCCTTAAAACCATATGAATTATATATAAGGTAATTTTTTAAATCAATCAATTCGTAATTTAAGCATATCATCATCCAAAATTTCATAGAAATGAAATAAAACATAAATTCGAAATCATAGGATTATATAAACCAAAAAGAGATGGAATAAATTATTATTCACCTTAGATTTGATAAGGAACTTGAGATTTGTTGTTGATTAATCTTTCCTAGCTTGATCTTTGGCTTTAGATTACAAATTCCTTCTTTTCCTCTTTGGTAATGGTCAACTTTGATTTAGGTTTTAGATTTTGTGACCGTGAGAAAAATGAAACGTGAATGGACATAGAGGAGAAGTAATAGCTGTGTAAAATAATAAGGAGGCTATTTTACTAATATGCCCATTTGTTACTAAATTAACCCTTAAACCAAATTGAAGCCCATTTATTCAATTAGTAAGCATGGCCATATATTAGTTTAATCAAATATCACTCTCCTTATCATCATTATTCTATTTAATTTATCTAATTAAATCTTATGAATAATGCCATCAAAATTAGGGATGTTATAGGCTTCCTCCCTTAAAGACTTTTGTCCTCGAAATTCAGTAAGGACTAAATATTAAACATATCAATCATCTGTAACAACTCCTAATAACCATACTAGTCTAACTGACTAACAACTATCTATATAAATCTAATATAGACATACCCTCAAAGCAAATCAGGATAATTTTCTCGAATCTTGTCCTCTATCTCCCAAGTACAATCCTTCTTGTTCCTTAATATTTTCTCATCACTCACAGCAACCCGAACTGGTTGTCTCACAAAAGTCAAATCAGGCTCTACTGCCAAGTCATCCAACCCTATCGGAGGAATGGTAGTCTCTGGATCATGCACACATTTACTAAAGACGAGACACAAGAAATACATTATGGACACCTACCAAATTGCTTGGCAACTCTACCCTGTATGCGAGCTTTCCAATTCTCTCTATAATCTGGAATGGACCTACATATCTTGGGGCTAACTTCCCTGACTTTCCAAATCGTACCACACCCTTCATAGGTGATACCTTAATGAAAACCTTATCTCCAACTGAGAATTCTAGGTCCTTACGCCTCTTATATGCATAACTCTTCTGTCTTGACTGAGCTTTCTTCATCCTTCCCCGGATTAACTCAATCTTCTCTGATGCCTTTGTCTCCCATCTCTAATCAAATATGGACCTAAAACCAATCTGTCTCCCGTCTCTAACCAACATACTAGTGGTTTGCATGGTCTTCCATACAAAGCTTCAAACGACGCCATTCCTATACTAGTCCGATAACTATTGTTATAGGAAAACTGAATCAAATGTAGGTGATCTTCCCAAGATCCACCAAAGTCCAATACACAAGCTCTCAATAAATCTTCAAGTACCTTATTGACTCTCTCTGTCTGCCCATCTATCTGAGGGTGATACACAGTACTTATATTAAGCTTGGTACCCATACTTCCTATAGACTCTTCCAGAATTCACTAGTGAACAATGCATCTCTGTCATTGACTATACTACTAGGAACTCCATGCAGTCTAACTATATTCTTCAGGAACAACTTAGCTAAAGCAGGTGCCGTTCTGGTTGACTTAACTGGAATGAAATGGGCACTCTTGGTCAACCTGTCCACTATAACATATATACTTTCATTACCTCTATTTGACCTTGGCTATAAAACCATGGATAACGAATCCCATTTCCAAACTAGAATCTCTAAAGGTTGAAGCAATCCACTAGGCTTCTGATGTTCAGCTTTCACTTGTTGACAGTTTGCGCATTGCCTAACCCACAAACCAACATCCCTCTTCATGCCTTCTCAATAGAAGCTTCTCTTCATATCCTAATACATCTAGGTTCCTCCAGGATGAATCGTAAACTTGGATCGATGGCATTCTCCAAGAATTTCCTTCCTCAAGTCCTCTACATTCGAAACACATAACCGTCCCTTCTTTCTTAGCCATCCTTTCTGGTTAAGGCTAAAATCCTTTAAATTATCGATCTCTGTTCCAATCTCAAGTCTCCTGATCCTTTCAGCTAGTACTGGATCTTCTTTCTGCTCAAACGCAATTCTCTTAATCAATACTGGCCGGACTTCGAAACAAGACAGTCTGACGGAACTCTGGCTAGAACTAGCAGTTGATCTTAATTACACTTCACAACTAGCCAAAGCTTCCAAATCTTTCCATTCCACCAACATAGCTAACACCACATTCTGATGTTTTCTACTAAGAGCGTCGGCTACCTTATTACCTTTTCATGGCGTATATTCTATTCTGAAATCATATGCAGCCAAAAACTCCAGCCACCTCTGTTGTCTCATATTCAACTCTTTCTGAGAGAATAAATACCGTAAAGACCTATGATTGGTATACAACTCAATTCTCTCCTTCAGGAGATAATGTCTCCAAATCTTCAACGTGAAGATCACTGCTGCCAACTCTAAATCATGAGTAGGATATCTTACTTCATGCGGTCTAAGCTGCCTAGATGCATAGGCAATGACTTTACCACTCTGCATCAACACCGCTCCTAATCCAATTCCACGTGCATCCGTATACACCACCAAACCTTGGTTTCCATCAGGAACTACTAATACTGGAGCATTGGTCAACAAATGCTTTAACTTAAGGAATGCTTCCTTACATTTGTCGACCAAACAAACCTCACTTCCTTCCTGATAAGCTTAGTCAAAGGCGCTGCTATCCGCGAGAAATCCTTGATGAATCTCCGGTAATAGCCAGCAAGTCCAAGAAAACTTCTGATTTGGGTCACCGTCTTTGGTCTCTTCCAATTGTTCACAACTTTAATCTTATCTGGATCGACTGACAATCCTTTATCTGAAACCACATGACCAAGGAACTTAACCTCTTTCTTCCAGAAATGACACTTGGTAAACTTCGCCTTTTGCTGATTCTACCTCACTGTCTCAAGTACTACTCTAAGATGAACTTCATGGCCTCTCTCATTCTTAGAGTATACTAGGATGTTATCTATAAACACTAGTACAAACCTATCCAAGTACTCTCGGAAAACTCGGTTCATCAAATCTACGAAGAAATCAGGTGCATTAGTCAATCCAAATGACATCACTAACCACTCATATAAACCATATCTAGTTCGAAATGCTGTCAAAGGAACACTGTCCTTTGCCACACTTAACTGATGGAAACCTGTCGCCAAATCCAACTGGGAAAACACTCTGGCTCCACTCAAATGATCAAACATATCATCTATTCTTGGCAAAGGATATTTATTCTTAATTGTCCTTTCATTTAACTTACGATAATCAATACACATCCTCAACGACCCATCTGGTTTCTTCACGAACACTGCGGCCGCTCCCTAAGGAGAACTGCTAGGTCTGATAAAATTCTCTCCTTCTAGATCCACTAGCTGCACCTTCAATTCCTTCATCTCAGTTGGTGTCATTCTGCTAGGTGGTCTACTCACAGGTTTAGCTCCAGGCACAAGAAATATTCTAAACTCAACAGCTCTTTTAGGGGGTAACCCAGTGACTGGCTCAAAGACATCTACAATCTCTTTTGCTACTCGAACCTGATTTAACTCATCCCTTATCTCCATAGAGTTAAGCAAAGTACTAACACTCTGGTCAGTATTCTCTGCTGAGAATATCACTCGATTATGACTATCAGGGTGTCTTAGTGATATCTCTCTATCCTGGCAAAATATTCTAGCCTCATACCTACCCAACCAATCCATTCCTAAAATGATCCCGAAATCTATGAAATCAATAACATACAAACTGCATGCAAATTTATGACCTAACAAATCAAGTTCTAACTGGTCACATCTCAACCCTAGGGTTGCATATCCTCCTATAGGATTCGCAACACTTAAGGAAGTAACAAGGTAGGTGGGTTTTAGGCATAATCTATCAACCAAAACTGAGATATAAATGAGTGTGATGCACCGGTATCAAAAAGTACTCTAACTGAAATACTCTAAATCAAAAGCGTACCTTCCATCATGGTCTTTCCCTTATCTGGTGCAGTAGGCCTACCTGATCCAATAGTAAAAATATTTCCTTTGTCCTTCCTAACTGGCTCTGGACACTGATTCTTGTAATGCCCAACTTGATCACAGTTGAAGCATTTCACATTCTTCTTTACTGCAGCCTTCTTCCCATTTCTTGACCGACATTCATTAGCAAAGTGACCTTTTTTGTCACACTTATAACCAATGACCTCAACCTTCGACCTCTTAACCGTGTCTTCCTTTTGGATTCCTTTCTTTTTAAAGAACTTCCTCTTCTTTCCTTGATAACCTTGGGTTTCCACTAATTTCACTTTAGCTAGATCAACAAGCAACTCCCCGTGGTGAATAGCCATCTCCACTACTATATTACAAGGATCACGGACATGTGTACGGTCATTCTAGCAAGCTTGGTCGTCAGTCCCCAAATGAACTTCTCATTCCTTTTGATGTCAATATCTATAAAAGAATACCCATATCTAGAAAGCTCTTCAAACTTAGTAACATACTCAATTAGTAACATATATCCTTGCACTAAATCCATAAATTTCCTCATCAGCTCAGACTTGGCAAACTCAGATACAAAATTCTGCTCAAATCTCGTTTTAAAATCAGCCCAAGTTAACTACTCTTCCGACACTCCGGTAGTAACACTATTCTGCCATTGTAGTGCTGACCCCTGTAACTGCCTAGAGACCAACCTTCTCTTTTGTTCGTCATTCAGACCCATATCAATAAATATTCGCTCGTAATGCAACTGCCAATTCTGAACCTCTACAACACTCTCCGTTCCCAAGAATGGCTTCCCACCCAAACTGGTGTAATCTCTACTTAGAAAAGCAATATTCCCAACTGGAGCCACATGATTAGCTCCTCTTACATTTCCAGCAACACCAATAGCAGCTCCAGCTTGCATCAAATCGGCAAAGAACTGATACATCGCCCCTATATCTACTGGTGGATTTCCAGCACTCACATTGGCTTCTGCATTTTGGTTGCTAGCATTAGTCGGCTGACCCGGGTCTCTCCTGGTAGTGGGTCGAGCATTTGCATTAGTTATGGTGCTTCCTCCATCGAGATTTCCTCTTCCATTTCCTGCTTCCATATCTCCTTTCTTGTAAATCTACATATGAGCCTTAGTAAGATACCAAAGAACAATCTAAGAGAACGGGGGATATGTACTTATATATATATATATAACTATATATATAGAAAATACAAGTACGTTACTATAGCGTTAATCCAAACCCCAATCTTATTATCCGATTCATTGGATTATGTTTGATAAATCTTTTAGGTTTAAGTTTCTTTTAAAGTTTCATAAATCTATGCTCTGATACCAACTAGTAACATCCCCCTACTTAGAGGCCCAAAACTAATAGCTATGGATGCTGCAGTCATCCATAGTTATTAATCCTCGACGACCAAATACAGTGATATTAGATACATTGATACACAGAAACATAAGAATATGGAAAAAATTTAAACAAAAAATAAAATCCACATTCCATCTCAAAATATTTCAAATTGATTACATAATCCCAGTTCGCAGACCACATTCAGATAACATATAATAATAAAATAAGCAAAGAGCGACATATGAAGATGCCCCCTTGGTTGATCAGAGTACATAATAAGGCATTAAAACAGATTGCTTTTACAACCATACATACAGTAGAAATAAAATAACTTTAAATAACTATCTGCCTCCTACACGCCTCCGGAAGCTTTATTTGTCTAAAGAGAAACCTGAAAACCTTTAACTCTCAACCTACTCAAATCAATTGAGTACCCGAGAGTTTAAGGGGAAAACAAAAACTTCGAGTCAGACAAAAATCCTAGTATGAATATAATCCACCATCTCAAACAATTAGATATCTAGTGGAACCATGCCGCTTAGCGGAATGGGTTTTCCTCTCACTAGTATCCTAAAATATTTACAAAACCATGTACTGTGCTTCCTGCATCCACAATTGTTAAAAGCATAATATTTCAAAACATTATGATGATATGAAATACAAATAAATCAATTCTAGATTACTCATCCCCATTCATTCTGACTATCTGTCTCAATCATAGTTTCTAGGATTACTATTAACCTGTTAATGTTAGGGACCATCTGTCCAATTACTTAGTTTTCATAGGATCACTAACAACCTATTGGTAACCCCAATATCATATTTCTTATCCTAGTTTTCATGGGCTAACTAGGAACCTATTGGCTGACTGCCAATATCTTAATCTAGATATACTTTTCATGGGCTATTTACACACCTACTAGCCACTTCCAGTATCAAATCATATTTTTCATGAGCTGACTATGAACCTATTGGCCCCTACCAATATCATACAGTTTTCATGGGCTTACTGTAAACCTATTGGCCCCTGCCAATATATTTAAATTAAGAATTTAACATCTATTAAGTTATATTCACTACTGGGTCAACCTAGCTGGTTATTCTGTCCTTTCCCAAAATTAAGTTATGGGTTGAAAACAATGTGAATAACATCAAAACCTTTATTTATTTATGCCATGGTTTTTCCTTAAAAATGAGAATGCGTTATTTGTTTTGAAACCTTAAAACATCACTTTTGAAACCCTTGGATGACCTCCTTCGAAAGCTTAGAAATCTGTTTTCCAAAACTCTAAGTATATATATATACCTTTCGAAACCAATAAGACTTTTCGATGGTATCAAGAAAACGTTCTTTAAAACCTAGGTTTCGAAAAAAAATGAAATACCCTTTCGAAAGCATTGGGTTTTACTCTTAAAACATAATTTGGGTCAAGATGGTTGTAGCGAAAGTATCTCTTTCGAAACCAACAAAAACTAGTTTGGGAAAAAATTAATGGTGTCGGAGCCATTTAGTTTGAAAGCAAATGACTTAAAAATCAAAACTTCGAAGGTCTGGGTCGAAACCCCCTTTCGACTCCATCTCCTTCGAAACCCCAACCCCTTTCGAAAACAATAAGGAAAAAGGTTTGGTTTAAGGTAAAATAAGAGCAACCCCTTCGAAAGCATTATTGGACAACATGGTCGAAAGGTAGAGTAGCGGCTAGGCTTCGACTATGTCGAAACCAACTCCTTTCGAAAGCTTTTATTTAAAAGAAAAGTATCTCATTCGAAAGTTAGTACTTTCAGTATAACATGGCAACCTTCTTTGAAAGCTAAGCATACACCCTTTTGAAAACAATAAGTTTCGACTAAGTCGAAAGCTTTAAGCAAAACAAGGCATGGACTTTAACTTAACTTATAAAACAAAGTAGGGTCGACCCCATCGGAGGTTTACCCTTCGACACCAAAGCTTCCACCCATCTTCCAATCCACTACGTACCTTCCAGGAGATACCTTGTGTATTGGTTTCGCTTATGAAGGTTTTGACTTTGATGGTTTCGACCATAATGAAGCGGAACCAAAGGTGTCGAAGGTATCTTCCATTAAAGGTAAAACATCTTTTTCTGATTTAAGGGTTGAATCATAGCAACTTTAAGTAATTTTCTTTTTAACAACTTGCCTAATTGGAAAACACCGATTGGCAGCCATAAAACTTTTCAATTACTTTACTTCTGAAACTGATGCATTTGTTCAGATTCTAAATTAAAGGATTTAAACGTTAAAACCTTTCCAAATAACCTAAATCTGACATTTGCAGAAAAGCCCTCTTTCAAAATAATTTATTTCCCTTAGTAAATCAACTGGAAAAAATCCCCAAAAATCACAGAAATTCGAATTAATCAAACATATTAAAAATTTAGGCCTAATTTCTTCTTGAAATTCACAAAATAAATATTTAACCTAATCATATCATATTTTCCATCAAAAATTCATAATAAAATTTCCATAGCTTGAAAATTTTTGAAAATGAAAAACCATCTCCAAAATTATGTTTTACTTAACATAAAATTTTTCCATGCCATTTCAAAATCAATATCTCATGGTTTTACCATTGAAACCATACGAATTATATATATAAGGTAATTGTTTAATTCAAACAATTCATAATTTAGGCATATCATCATCCAAAATTTCATAGAAATGAAATAAAACATAAATCCAAAATCATAGGATTATATAAACCAAAAGGAGATGGAATAAATTATTATTCACCTTAGATTTGATAAGGAACTTGAGATTTGTTATTGACTAATCCTTCCTAGCTTGATCTTTGGCTTTAGATTAAAAATTCCTTCTTTTCCTCTTTGGTAATGGCCGACTTTGATTTAGGTTTTAAATTTTGTGACCGTGAGAAAAATGAAACGTGAATGGACATAGAGGAGAAGTAATAGCTGTGTAAAATAATAAGGAGGCTATTTTACTAATATGCCCATGTGTAACTCAATTAGCCCTTAAACCAAATTAAAACCCATTTATTCAATTAGTAAGCACGACCATATATTAATTTAATCAAATCTCAATCTCCTTATCATCATTATTCTATAATTTATGTAATTAAATCTTCTGAATAATGCTATCAAAATTAGGGATGTTACATAAAGTGGTTTAATCTTGGCTCTAAAAGCCGACGAATAGACTGGATTTTTATATTCATGAGATTCGAATGTGAGGTGCTTAAACTAAGGAGATGTGCAGGAGCAACTAGTTCCCTGGCTCACCTGGCCTCTTCCCTAGGCGAGGGATATATAAGGTCGAAATGTCGGAAATGAGATAAGTATAAAAGATTTAAAATTTTCAAATTAAGTACAACTTTGATTGTACAGAGATGATCTTCTTATACTCGGTGTTAAAATCCAAAGAGGGAACCCGTCTATTCATGGAATTTAAAAGGTGATTTCGCCGTTATTCTGCCTATAGTATTTGTTGAATACAGGAATTAATATTGAGTAGAACTAGATAATTTCTATAAATTCTGCTCACTTAATATTTATTGGATTTGAAATTAACATCCTAGGTAACATGGTTTTAACTCAATCAAAATTATGAGTTTTGAATTAAGAAATCTTTCTTAAGATCTAAATGAAATGATTTCGAAAATGTTTTCCTTAGTGAAAAATGAAATGATTTCGAATTATTCCAAGTTTAAAAAGGGGTTTAAGTAATCAAGGAATTAATAAGAGGGGTTTAATGATTCCGTATATACAGGAAAGAATGTCTCAGAAATATATATCTCCAGGAGAGATTTTGATAAAAAGAACTTGATCAATTAAAGAATGATTCCCTATTCACATAACCTCCTTTTTACCGATGATTGGTTCGAATAAACCGGGGTCAGATCTGGGGTAATTCCTATCCGAAAACCACTTCAAACAAATGTATGCAATCGAAAAAATGAAGATCTGATAAAGAAATGAAGGATGAAGACCGAAGATTTTCGGGGTGGAAGGACTGCTTGTTGATAATTATGGTTATCTCCCAAATACTAAAGTTGTAGTGGTCCCTTCATTTATGAAACTCTTTAGGTTGCAAGGACTTTTCGCTACTAATCTTAGGCATAATTCTCGACAAGTTATGGTAGGAGAGTGACTTCGCTTTCGTTCAATCCCAGAACGAACTTATATGGATGGATGTCTGACACTGCATTCTTGAGATTTCATCGTTGACTTTATAACCATACATCTGTTTGGTGGCGGAGAAGGCAACTTCTTTTAGCTTAACACCCTTCTCTAAGACGTATGAGCTCGGAGGTTGTATGTATGTGGAAGTCAATAGTGATCGATGGAATGGATGTGGCATTCAAAGTGAGATGTGAAAAGTAAAAGGTAATCGTTACCTCAAGCCTCACACCCGGAAATGGACGAAACAGGGTAGATGCGGCAAGGCTATATGGTTCGCAACCATTAGGATATGATCATCCGCTTCTAGATATATTTATTCCCGCTATGACATTCGGGACTTCAATTATTATGGATGTATGTTGTGAGGGCCCTTGGATAGGTTGGTAACGACCGAGATGATGACATATTCGGTACTATCTAGGAAGAGGTATGTCGGTCTTGTGTAGGTAGAGGACCATCAGTTGGGCCTCGATAAATTCCTCTAGAGATGTACTGCTGGAAGGTAGTCCCTTCACTTAGTCATTTTTATGGAAACCCATTCTCCAATAAGAGACCGCATGATTTTAGATGTAGAAAGCCTTGTATTACAAGGTGGTATGCTGGAATTTAATAATGTTACAATTTCAGCTAAGATTAATAAGTTTATTTGCAAATGTTTTTAAAGATATGTCATTAAAAATAATATCAAGTGATTCTACGTTATAAGGATTTGGTTATCATAAGGTAAAAACCCGTTCCGTGTTTTTGTGCGGCGTGGTCTTATGAGATACCTTTTTGTTTCCAAAACGCGTATTTTGAGTTCTCACACCAGTCCCATGATTGATCCGAAGTTTATTTTCCTTTTCCATAAACTCTGTGTGCCCTAATTTTTCTCGGCCAGCCTAGTAGTCAGGTTTAGTTTAGAAGAAATCTGAATGTGGCTCGAAGCATGGAGCCAGAAGCCTTTACTAAAGATTTTTGTCTATTTCCACAACACTCTTGTACTATAGTATTCCGCATTTGTAAGTACAGAGATTTATAACTATCCATATTCTTAACTCTGATAAATGTATTTTAATTTCCACCATAAAGTTTTTATTGAAATAACGTATATGAGATTCCGTTCTATCTTTATTTTTATTTCTTACCCTTGAGAATCCGCTTCTCCAGCACTTGGATTTACGGCACGTGAACACCGAGGATGTATTAGTGTCGATTTTCGAGAGTCGACGAAATGGGTCCTTACATCGTGGTATCAGAGCTTAGGTTGAATGAATACTTGAGCCTGATAAGGGTAAAAGACTCATCAAAGATAGAGTTAGTAATACCCTAGGATGAGTAACTCATTAGAGATAGGGTTAGTAACGCCCTAAAATGAGTTTGAGTGTGTGTGTGTGTGTCTATATATATATATGAGAGTGTATTTGTTAATAAAATATACAAATGAATTTGGTTTTATATGAAATCATTTTTTTACATGATATATATATATATATATTTGGAAAGAAAGAATATTTTGGTAAAATTTTCAAAGAGTTTTCGAAATGATAAACATTTTGTACAAATAATCTTAAAATCCATCTTTAGATATAAATCTCGAAACATGTTCTGAGTATTGACCAAACCTCTCTACCTAAGAATACGCTAGCAATTACCTACTACTTGTGTCTAAAAGAATAATTGTTTGCCTTGTAGAAACCACATGGCTGAAGTTACGCAGGGGAGTCTTCTAGAGCGAATCTGGGCAAGAGGGATAGCCTCATTGTTCTTTCTAGTGACGAAGTGGAGCAACTAGAATATCCTCCTAGTTATGGTGGGTTTCCGATCGAAGGAAAATATTATTCTCCCCATATACTTGGAGGGGTGAAGATGGATATCCTATGGTCGAAATGCTTTTACCGACCCCAGCTCCAGAATGAATTATGATCTCTAGCGACGATGAAACCAAGCACGCCTTGGGAGGGAATTGGATAGCAGATCCCGCTAGTTCCATTTTGGAGCCAGTAGAGGAGATTGAGCCGATAGAAGAAGAATCAGAACCCGTGGAGGAGGAAATAGAGCCCATAGAGGAAGAATCAGAGTCGATGGAAGACCCTGATGCTAGCATATCAAGCGAATGTAGAAATGTAAAATGGGATATGGATGGGGAACGTGTTGTATGGCAGGAAGGATCATCCAGTTCATACATAAACTGGAACGAGATAGGAAGCAACCATGAAGAAGCAACAGAAGAAGAAGAGGAGGGGCTCAAAGAATTGGAGAACCCTTGGGAGGAAAGCATGCAAGGCTTGGAGGAGTTAGAATAAGGAGGAGTCATTCTTGGAATAACAGTCGGCATGGGACATGTCCCATGGAATTAGCCATGGCCGCTCCAGGTAATGGGAGAGATACCGAAAGAGGACGACAATGAGGCCGACGATGAACTGGATAGCGATGAAGAATGAGAAGGTGAAGTGATGATTGACCATAGATGTTGGAGACCACCATTATCTTCCGACTCGGAAGAATAAGAGTAACGTTTGGGGGATTAACCATAATTCTAGTATGTATGAGTATGGATGGGATGTTTATTTTTGATTTAGTGTTTTGAATTGTATTAGAGTAAGGAAGAGAGAGAATTTTTTCTTTTTGGACCCAAGCTTCAAATATTTTAAATGAAGTAAGCATGTGAGAATTTATAATATGATGCTGTCCTAACTTCTCATTAGTACCGATCTTTAAAATAAATATTTAAAGTTATTAATGAATGGTTTTGGGTTTGTAGTAAACAATGTTTTAGCAACATTTTTTTAAACCCTTGAATGACACTTTGGAAGAAATCTTATGGGTATATTTAGATCTTTAATAATTGTATTTTAAAGATAATAACAAGTATTGGAATCTTTTATAAAAAGATAGAAAATAGAAGTTTATTATAACAACGTTTTGGTAATAATTGATTTAATCAATTTGATTGTATTTTGAAGTAAGAAAAACTTGTTAAATATACTTAAAATAATTGATTAGGTATATAAATACTTTTTAAGTATTAAAACCGATATAAGTAAAGAGAATATATACATAAAGGAAGTTTTAATTAATAAAGGAATGGTAATTGGTAAAGAAAGTTTTAAATAAATACAGAATGTTTTCACAATTGATATTAGATAAAGGAAGTTTATGGTGATTTACCAATTTAATGAATTATTTTGAAAATAAGTTTCTAGAAACCATTAAGATACGTTTAGAAATGTATTATAGTAAAATAAAACGATATTTGTCTTTTAAAAAAATGCTTTCTTTAAGTTGAAATATTTGAAAATAAAATATAAAATGGTTATGTATAAATAAGTATCTCTATAAAAAGTTTGAATATAGAATGGAACTTTTATGAAATGTTTTCATAAGAATTTCGAAG
Source organism: Allium fistulosum (assembly GCA_030737815.1). NCBI lineage: Eukaryota > Viridiplantae > Streptophyta > Magnoliopsida > Asparagales > Amaryllidaceae > Allium > Allium fistulosum. The sequence goes on from CM060906.1 coordinate 573,915,283, forward strand.
AGTTAATAAATACATATGAAGTATATAGATTGTTTCATTGCAAGATTTAATCTAAGATTCTAGTGCAGAACTTTGACATGTTTGACACTTATCCAAAAAAAAGAAATTTACCACTCGATTCTTGACGATGAATATTGATGAGGGTTTATGGTTAGATACTTGATTTTCTATCATAGTTGAGAGCTACGCAAAGAGACCTAAAGATCTGATCAGGAAGCCTAGTCAGAGTCCGCACTAAAGGATCGAGGGATCCATACTAGTTCGGAAGTAAAGTTGTGGATTCGAATAGAAGATCGAATCGAATATTGCGTACAAGTGATTTATATACATCGTACGGGTATAAAGTTAAAAATAAATATTTTTGGAAAACCTTTGGGGTTTTGGGTTTGGGTAATTTCGGGGATGAAATTCTTTTAAGGGGCAGAGTCTGTAACGACCCGCCAATTTATCACTTTGATAAATTGTATTTATTTTTAAATTTATGCAGATAAAAGGATGATAATACAGATAATATTGTTCCACGTAATAATAAGTAATAGTAATCTTATTTTAAATAAAATATATTCCTCGAAATTTATATCGATAAGATGGCATTGAATTTAAATAAAGATTTATGAATTTAAATTAAGATTTAATGATTTAATGATTATTTTAATTATCCAAATAATTAATTTAAATGATGATAATTCATTTTGAATAGTTATAAAGTAATAATTAATCATTTATAATAGTTTTATAAAGATATATATTTGATTTGGAAATATAAAGAAAAATCGATAACACTTTATTGGTATAATGGCAATTATTGTAAATAATTCTTAATAATAATTTATATTGCTTTATAATTCAAATATGATCATTTTAATTAGTTTAAAATGATAAGAAATTTATTTCAAAGTTTGTTTACAAATATATGTACGTTAATAAATAAGTGAAAGTGTGACCGATAATCGGTTCTCCGGATTTCAACGATTTAACGAACAAAAGGCGTTCGAAGTGTTATGCACCTACATATACATACATATATATATGTCACATACACATACATACATAAATACATACATACATACATACATACATACATACATACATATATATATTACAAAAATGATTTAATAATTCCTAAGCTTAACCTTTAAGTAACCATAAAGCAAACATCACTTCATCGTACCACACCATCACCTCACATCAACCATCACTTGCCTTTAGGGGGAGGGAGCCGTGCGCTAGAGGCTAGGGGAGGGGTGTGGGCAGGGGTATTTAGTTAATTATGCAATATAATATTTTATTCTAAGGGTTTTCCTATAAATACCACCTCTCTTCTCATAAAAATCCTAATACCATTCCACTTCTTCTTCCTCTTCTTTTCAAGCTTTCTAAGAGCCTCTTTAAGGGCTTCTTATTCATAAAAAATATATTAAAAAAGTTAGAAAAAATATATCGAATAAAAGAGGAAAATGTATACACTAGTTTATGATATCGATCCACTTCAAAACTAGTTCTAAACACCTCCTCTACTCTTCCAAAACCCACGGCCACCACCCACCTTTCCCTTGGCCGTGAGCACCATCACCATCAAGGTTAGGCCGAGCTCTCTCTTAGGTCATAGGCTTGGTTTCGTTTGCTTTGGTTTTATCATAGCGGAGCTATAGTCGATTTTCTATTAGCTCGAAGGGAAAATGAATGTGAGAACTCCTAAACTATTATATTTTATTTTGGATGATGATATGATGTTTGCAAATGGATGTTTAATATGCTTTGATCATCAAGTTTGGTTGTTTAAATATGAATGTTGAATATATATGCAAGTCATGGAAATACATGTCGATAAGCACAAAGGAAATCACTTTCCTTTATGTTAATGAATTGGTGTATATGTAATGTTAAACTTCATTAAAGTGGTTTAAAATGATTTTGAAATGTTTTATATACATTTAAAAGTGTTTTGGTGAAGTTTGAATGAGAATTGAAAATTTAGTCAAAAATAGGCGCGTCGCGTAACGGCAGTTTGCGATTTTGCGTCATAAAAGTCAAATGAGTGTAAAAGATGGATTATAGCTCGGAATTCTTCGAGATAAGAATTTTCCGAATTATTTTATCCATAGTTTTCCAATGAAGAAAGAATATCGAGATTTCGATGAGTAGATTTTAAAATATGAGGTACACAAGCTTTTTAAAAAATCGCGGTTTTGCAGTTCGAGATCCAAAACTGAATTTCTTAGAAAATGATGTTTTAAAATTGTTTAAAAACGTGAAATAAATTCTAAAAATATTTTAAAAGTGATTCGAGTAATAAAATGAATTTCCAAATGATAAAAAACTCATTTTGATTAATATAGCTTATAAAAGCGCTTTCCGCAGCACTTTTCTTTAACTTTTAAATTTTAGTTTTAAACTTAACGATTCTTTTCCAAATCTTTTATAAATATTTTCAAATGGATAATTTAGTGTTTTAACAATGATTTGGGATTTTATGGTTTATTTAAAAGTGTTTAAAGAAAAGCTATTATAAATAAAGTGGTTTAATATTGGCTCGAAAAGGCGACGAGTATACTGGATTTTTCTATTCGTGAGATTCGGATGTGAGGTGCTTAAACTAAGGAGATGTTCAGGAGCAACCAGTGCCCTGGCTCACCTACCCTCTTCCCTAGGCGAGGGATAAATAAGGTCGAAATGTCAAAAACGATTTAAGTATAAAAGATTTAAAATTTCCAAATTAAGTACAACTTTGATTGTATAGAGATGATCTTCTTATACTCAGTGTTAAAGCCCGAAGAGGGAACTCATACTATTCGTGGAATTTAAAAGGTGATTTCATCGTTATTCCACCCATAGTATTTATTGAATACGAGAATTAATATTGAGTAGAACTAGATGATTTCTATAGATTCTACTCACTTAATATTACTGGATTTGGGATTAACATCCTAGATAACATGGTTTTAACTCAATCAAAATTATGAGTTTTTAATTAAGAAATCTTTGTTAAGATTTAAATAAAATGATTTTGGAAATGTTTTCCTAAGTGAAAGATGAAATGATTTCGAATTATTCAAATTTTAAAAAGAGTTTTAAGTAATCAAGGAGTTAATAAGAGGGGTTTAATGATTTCGTATATACCAGAAAGAATGTCTTAGAAATATATATATCTCCAGGAGAGATTTTGATAAAAAGAACTTCATCAATTAAAGAATGATTCCCTATTCACAGAACCTCCTTTTTATCGATGATTGGTCCGAGAAAATCGGGGTCTGATCTGGGGTAATTCCTATCTGAAAACCACTTCGAACCAATATATGTGTTCGAAAAATGAAGATCTGTTAAATAAATGAAGGATGAAGACCAAAGATTTTTGGGGTGGAAGGACTGCTTGTCGATAATTCCGGTTAGCTCCAAAATACTAAAGTAGCAGTGGTTCCTTCATTTCTGAAACTCTTTGGGTTGCAAGGACTTTTTGCTACTAATCCTAGGGATAATTCCTGACAGGTTTTGGTAGGAGAGTGAATTCGGTTTCGTTCAATCCCAGAATGAACATGTATGGATGGATGTCTGACACTGCATTCTTGAGATTTCATCGTTGACTTTTATAACCATACATCTGTTTGGTGGCGGAGAAGGCAACTTCTCTTAGCTTAACACCCTTCTCTGAGACGTATGAGCTCAGAGGTTGGATGTTTGTGGAAGTCAGTAGTGATCAATAGAATGGTGATGTGGCACTCAAAATGAGATGTGCAAAGTAAAAGGTAATCGTTACCTCAAGCCTCACAACCGGAAATGGTCGAAATAGGGTAGATGCGGTAAGGCTATGTGGTTCGCAACCATTAGTATATGGTCATCCCCTTCTAGTTATATTTATTCCCACTATGACGTTCAAGACTTAAATTATTATGGATGTATGCTATGAGGGCCCTTGGATAGATTGGTAACGACCTGGATGATGACATATTTGGTACTATCTAGGAAGAGGTAGGTCAGTCTTGTGTTGATAAATGACCATCAGTTGGGTCTCGATAAATTCTTCCTGAGATGTACTGTCGGAAGGTAGTCCCTTCACCCGGTCATTTGTATGGAAACTCATTCTCCAATAAGAGACTGTACGATTTTAGATGTAGAAAGCCTTGTGTTACAAGGTGGTATGCTGGAATTTAATAGTGTAACAATTTCGGCTAAGATTAATCAGTTTATTTGCAAATGTTTTTAAAGATATGTCATTAAAAATAATATCAAGTGATTTTACGTAATAATGGTTTGGTTATCTTAAGGTTAAAACCCGTTCCTATTTATGTGCGGCATGGTCTTATGAGATACCTTTTTTTTATTTCCAAAATGCGTATTTTGAGTTATCACACCAGTCCTATGATTGACCCGGAGTTTATTTTCCTTTTCCTTAAACTTTGGTGCCCTAAATTTTCCCGGGCAGCCTAGTAGTCAGGTTTAGTTTAGAAGAAATCTGGATGGAGTTCGAAGCATGGAGTTAGAAGGCTTTAATGAAGATTCTTGTCTATTTCCACCACACTCTTGTACTATAGTATTCCGCATTTGTAAGGACAGAAATTTATAACTGTCCATGTTTTTAACTCTGATAAATGTATTTTAATTTCCACTGTAAAGTTTTTATTGAAACATATATGAGATTATGTTCTATCTTTATTTTTCTTTCTTACCCTTGAGAATCCGCTTCTTCGGCACTTGGATTTTGCAATACGTGAATACCGAGGATGTATTAGTGTCGATTTTTGAGAGTCGAAGAAACGGGTCCTCACAGGAATTTTACTGCCTTGATTTGGAATATTTAACAAATTTTAAATATTCAAATAATAGTATTTTCAATTAAAATATTACTCTTTAAATAATAACAAATGATGGTAATTGATTTGTAACGACCCAGGATTTTGCTACTTGAAATAGGCTATTTAAATATATTTTGTATAATCAATAAATGGGTTTTTATTAGAAAATAAACCTATTTTAATTATTTAATAATGATGATAAAATAGTTTTCAATTTTTTTAACAATATAGATAGTTTAAATAAAAATAGAAAATGTGACTGAAGAACGTTTTTCGAATTTTCGACTTTTTAGCACCGAAAAGTTATCGGGAAACGTTGTACACATTTTTTTAAACATGCACACACTTATAAACTAAGGTTTGATAAAATTTGCAAATAGTATACATGTATACATACATAAATACTTAATAATATATACTTGTACATTCATGATATGACTATTTATGCATATCTACACACACAGATATATATATATATGTATAATATAACCTAGGTTTGTACCTAAACATTACCTAAAACACCGAGGTGGTACATGAGAGTATGGAGGGGGGAGAACGTGTGGAGTGGGATGGTGGGAGGTATGGCAAGCATGCTTTCATGAAGGTTTATTATTATTTTATACTAAAGGTCATCTTACTAAATTACCCCTCTCATTTTCTATAAATACCTCCTATCTCTACACATTCTTCCTTTACACCATCATTCCCATATTCATTTCTATCCTCTTCATGTCTACAAGTTCATCCGTGGCTTTCTAGAGAAATTCCTAAGCTAAAATTTGTGTATACACTTCTAAAAATCAAGTTAAGTAGCCTTACTTCATTTCCGAATATCATCCTCCACCAAAACAAGCTCCTACACCTCAAAACCACCATGGCCGAGCTCAAACTCCCTTATGGCCATGCCAATTGTTCACTAGGCCGAGCCCATTGAGCCTTCCAAGGGTCTACATCTTCACTTTATTGAGCTAGGAGCAAGTGAGCTAGGTCGAAAGCAAGTTTAGTTTGATTTAGATAAGTTATGGTGAATAAAGATCATGTTTTAAAACTCAAGTTACTAAGACTATGTTTGGTTTACCGTTTTTAGTTTTGAGTTTTCGTGCATGTAAAAATACGCACGACGCATGTATATTATGAAAAATGACCATTTTAGAAAACGAATTTAACACACAAAACAGAAAACAACTTTTTTTCATTTTTCGCGTTTTGAGAAAAACGGAAGCACGAGCAACAATTCATCCTTCCGTCGTTCCTCCATCCACTTCGTGGTCCCCTCCAATCTTCCGTTCATCCTTTCCGCTCTTCCTTCATTCTTCTCGTATTTTGTAATTAATGTTGAAAACTCAAAACATAAAATACAAAATAAACCAAACGACCCTTAACTTTTTAAAAGTTTTAAAATTTATGAGTTAAAATGTTGCTTAAGTATGTAGTAATGTTATATAGTAATGTTATATGTTTTTTATACATGCATATATGTTGATTTGGTGTTGATCTCCTATGTCGAAGTTTGAGTAGGCGATAAAGATTATACCTTGAATATTGGAAAAGTTAGTTAGTATTTGTGCACTAATATTCTTGCTTATGATTGTGCTATAATGTTATGATACGGTATTGTGATTGAATGTTGTATGGATTGTATGTGGGTTCATGACATGAAGCTAGCAAATCGCTAACCAAAAGCGACTTAGAAATCCTTCTTTTTGTCGAAAAGTTGTTTTTGTATCAAAGCGAAATGTTTTCAAATTTAAATCTTTGATTTTGGTTTCAAAAGTTTATTTTCATGTTTTAAAGAAGACGAGAGTTAAAAGTTGAAGTTTTAAAAGTTAGAAAATCAAAATTTCAAGTTTTGAAAATTACGAGTCTGTATAGCGATAGTCGCTATACGTGCAGCTCAGAAAAATCTAACTATTTTTCTAATCTAAACTTATTTTCACTTAGAAATCTTTTCGGAAATGTTTTCTCACTTTAATTAAGTAATTAGAGAACAATTATTTAATTATTTAATTGACTATTCATTTAATGATTTTTTAATTGATTAATTAATTAATAAAGGTAATTAGTATTTAATCATTCATTAAAATGGTATTTATACTTAAATGTTAAACATTTCAGTAAATCATGAATTAAAGCTACTAACTACTAACTACTTGCATAAAAATTAAAGCTATACTACTTGCATGAATGTAAATCTAAGATATAAACATGAAATGAGAGAAAGCATAGAAATAAACATCAACATAAAAAAGTAAATAAAAATAAGTAGAAAAGAGAAGAGAAAGAGGCTAGGAAGCCATTTTTATTTCATGAAACATAGAGCTTACAACTTGTATTTTAATTTCCTAACTAATTTAAGAGCGTATGAAGATATTTACATGTATATAAGAGGGCTATTTATACATGCATAAAACCCTAATTCAATTTTTAGGGTGCTTCCCAAAATTCCCTTTAGGAAGTGTGGCCTCCAAGTAACCATTAGCCTTTAATTAATCCATCATTAAATATGCATGAAGCTTTAACCTCCACTTAGTTGTCCATTAGCTTCTAATTGTAGATTTAGGTAAGTGGGGTCCTCCATGATCATGTGCATAAATTATTTCCTCTTCATTCCTTTGTATTCCTTTGTGCATGCATATATCATCATGAAACCCTCTTCCATATGCATCCAAATTCCTATAAAAATTATGAAAAATGTCCAAGTAAAGATTCCCAAATTAACATATGCACAAAAATGACTATTTTGCCCCTGTATGTAGATGAATATATGATGATTTGAAAATAATTGAATTTTGTTTTTAAACGTGTTAAAATGCCCAAATATGATATTTATTTAAATAAAAATAGATAAAATATGGATGCAAACATATGCACATTTACGTGCACATCAAATACCCCCACACTTATCTTTTTATTCGTCCTCGAATAAAGGAAAACTAAGATAAATCTGTTTTCGTAGGAAGCATGATTGCATTGAGCGTATGCAACAAGCCGTTAAACCTCTGGGTGTCCCCAGTAGGACGAGTGTTGTCTCGTGAGGGTTTTCAGCGGATACTACCCACAAAATCCAAATGCAAAGTGAAAACATTTACAAAATGCAAGATTTATTTACAATGGGATGAATGCAAGTTTTTGAAAGTATTTACAAATGAAGGATTTACTTTCAAATTGACACTAATAAGTCAAATATAAGTTTTGGTCATTATCAAGAAATTTAAGTCCTTTTACTTGTCAAAATTTCCAACAAAAATTAAGTTGTCATAACCGATAGACTACAGTTTGGCTAGTTGTTTCGGTTGATAACACAATGTAATTATGAAATGGATCCTTAGTTGATTATCAAAGTTTGTCAAAGTGGTATTTCCATTTCTTTTCAATAACAAGTTAAATCAAACAAGTCAAAATAGTGCTTGGATTTCAATTGCGTACTCTCTCTTATTTAAATTTTTTATTGATATTAACAATATTTACATGTACCAAAATCAGATAAACTGAGGCCAGATATATCACCCATGCACTACCTTTCGGGCTTACGTAAGGGGAATACAGAGCGTGGCGAGTGAACACACAAGTGTGAACACTTATTGACTGTAGGCGTTATTAGTAAAAAAAATTATATACTTACACCTAACTCAGATAAACTGAGGCCAGATATACCGATCGTGCACTGCCTTTTGGGCTTACGTGAGAAGGGTACAGAGCATGTCGAGTGAACCAACGAGTGTGAACACATGACTCTAGGTGTTAAAAATACATACATATATACAATTTTTTAAAAGAAAAGAGAAAGAGTTTTTCAAAATTATCTTAGCACCATTTAACTTAGAAGATAAAAATATTATATCCTTTACTTTAAATTTACCACTTTTTTTAAACAAAGATTTTCATTTAGAATATACTTCATAATTAACACATATGAACCTTCCTATATACTAGTTAAACCATTGTTATTTGTAATCAAACTTCATTTTTATTTTTGTTAAGACAAATAAATTTTCAAAATTTCAATTTATTAACCAAAACTTATATTTATCCTATAGTGTTTCTTCAAAAATAAATCAAAATGCTAAAAAGAAAATGTTTTTGAGATTTAGAAATTTTGAGATTTTTTTTAGTTGCAAGAAAATGAAAATTCAAAAAATGCCATGAAACTTTAAAAAAATGAAAATGAGACCCCCCCACAGTTAATTTTTACTGTGTCCCCACAGTATGTGCATGATATAATGAGTGTAACGGGGAAAAATACGTACATATTTACAAAAGAGGGTTAACATTCTTACGAGACGTAGCTTGGCTCATGAAGAATCATGAGCTCCTCCTCTTGGTTACTTGGCAATTCCAAGAAAGGTTTCAAACGATGATCGTTGACTTTGAAAATCGATCCATCCCTAGGGTTTTGTATTTCTATAGCACCGTGTGGAAAAACGGTTCGTACCACAAATGGTCTGGTCCATCTCGATTTAAGTTTCCAAGGGAATAAATGAAGTCTAGAGTCATATAAAAGAACTTTTTGGTTAGGCAAAATCGTTTTTCTTAGGATTGACTTATCATGAAAAACTTTTTTTCTTTCTTTGAAAATTTTCTCGTTTTCATACGCGTCGTTCCTAAGTTCTTCTAGTTCATTGAGTTGTAGTTTTCGGTTTTCGTCAGCTTTCTCAAGATCAAAGTTTAAGTTCTTTATTGCCCACAACACTTTGTGTTCAATTTCAATGGGTAAATGGCAAGCTTTACTGTAAACTAAACGAAACGAGGACATCCCAAGGTTAGTATTAAAAGCAGTACGATAACCCAAAGCGCGTCGGTCAATTTCTGAGACCAATCTTTTCGATTTTTGTTGACGGTTTTCTTTAAGATTTGTTTTATTTGACGATTTGAAATTTTAACTTGCCCACAAGTTTGAGGATGATATGGAGTGGATAACTTGTGGGTTATCGAGTATTTCTTCATTAAAGTTTCAAAAGAACGATTGCAAAAATGGGTTCCGTTATCACTTATTTTTGTGCGAGGTGTGCCGAACCTCGAAAAGATGTTTTCTTTGAGAAATTTCACAACAATTCTATGGTCGTTGGTTTTGCAAGGAACGGCTTCGACCCATTTTGAGACGTAATCGACAGCGAGAAGGATATACAAGTTTCCAAAAGAATTAGGAAAAGGTCCCATAAAGTCGATACTCCAAACATCAAAGATTTCGATCGTAAGAATGGAGTTTAGAGGAATCGTATTTCGTCGAGAAATTCGTCCAAGCATTTGACATCTATTGCAAGTTTTACAAAATTCAAACGAGTCTTTGAAAAGAGAAGCCCAATAGAAACCACACTGAAGCACTTTTTCCGCAGTTTTTCGAGGACCGAAATGTCCACCGCACGCTTGATCGTGGAAAAATGAAAGAACATTCCTGATCTCATTTTTCGGAATGTAACATCGGATGATTTGGTCGGGATAATATTTGAATAAGTATGGATCATCCCAATAGAGGTATTTCACTTGGGACATGAATTTGCATTTGTCCTGTTTGGACCAAGATGAGGGAGTTTCTTTAGTGACTAAGTAGTTCACTATATCAGCGTACCATGGATCGATAGAAATTGAAAGAAGCTGTTCATCGAGGAAGTTTTCATTGATTGGCAAAGAAGATGGTGCGTTCGGAAGAGTTAAGGCAGGGAAGGATATGTGGAAGTGTTGATAGTTAAGTATGTATGGATAGGTTTGTATGTGGGTAGGGAAGTGTTACAGCAGATGGTGTAACAGGGAGAGAGTGGATAGTGAGTCTTGTTGCTGCATAGAAGTGTGCAGGTTGGATGGAAGTGCAAGGTTGTACTAGAGTTCGCTATAGTTTGGGTGCTCGGTGGTGATTGTGTTATGGTAGCAGCAGTTGGAATCTGAAGTGAATGATGGTAGATGATGGTATGAAGGGTTGTGAAGTGTTGTGATGTGCAGTAGTGTGAAGTCAGTGTTGAAGTATGGTAGTGGGGTGGTGAACTATCGAAATGAATGAAGTTGAGGTTGGGTTTGTTGTATGCAGGTGCTACCGATGGTATGATAGTTTTCAGATGAAGGAGACGAGGCAGTCTGAACAGAGAACAATTTTAAAACAAATGAACAGCACCAATGCAAATGTAACAGGGAATATACAAATGAAATGAAAAATGTAAGAATAGAAACAACTGAAGAAGTGCAAGTATGTTTGTACTTATTTTTTAAAGAAGACAGTGCAAAAATCAGAAAATGAACTGAATGTATGAACTGACTGTATGAAATGAACACAATGCAAATAATAGAAAATGCAAACAAAAACTATTTGTTTTTTTTGAAATAGTGAAATGGAAATTCAAAATCTGGACAACTTAATATGGAAAACAAGGAAATGCACATGCAATGCAAATTAGAAAACAACAAACATCAAATCAAATGCTAACAAAAATACATACAAACACACAATTTTTTTAAATGCAAACTAACACACGAAACAAAAACACAATAAAATCAAACGAAAAATAATCCGAAGAATAGAAAATAAAATCAAAGCAATTCCCCGGCAACGGCGCCAAAAACTTGTTTAACGACGAATTTTCTATCGGTTTACAAAACCGCTGATAAATTTTGAATTAAAATATACTGCAAGCGCACGACGTACTATCATAGTACATAGCGAGTACGGGTCGATCCGCAGGGAATTTTTAAGGTTTTAAAATTTCTAATCAATAAAATTAAACCAAAATGAGAGAGGATTGTTAACTATAAGTAAAATGAAGCTAAAACTAGAATTAAAATGAGATTAAAACTATGAGATTAGAGAATAATTTAGAGGCAAATCCACTCTCAAAATTTTGTAAATCAACAATCAAACAATCTATGATCTCTATTTTTGATATTAAGTGAAATAATTGTTGTATTTATCATAAATATGGTTTATTTATGTTATTAATTAACATAACTTAAACCATCAAACTATAATACAACAAATACACACTTATCAATTCTCATGAAAATGAAGCCAAAGCAAAAGCTATTTTAAGTATGATCTATTTACTATTGTAATTAGTAATATAGATCATCAAATTTTTTTTTACTTTCATTTCAAAATCAAAAATCAATTAGCAAATGATGATGCAAATTGTGTTTATCTTGAATAAGAATAGCTCATTTGAAAAAGCAACAAAAGCTATCAAACCCACTTGTATAAACTTACATCAAAATTCACTTTCATGAAGCACAAATAAAATAAATCATAAATCATAGAGATGTTGAAATTACATAAAGTTAGAGAGCTTCATTACCCCTAAATTGAAGCGGTTTGGCTACTCATTCGTGTTATCAAATCAACACTTGTAAATTTCAACATAAAAAAGCAAAGAAATGAAACTAAGTAAAGGAAGAAAAAGAAATTAACTACTAACTACTTGCATAAAAATTAAAGCTACACTACTTGCATGAATGTAAATCTAAGCTATAAACATGAAATGAGAGAAAGCATAGAAATAAACATCAACATAAAAGTAAATAAAAACAAGTAGAAAAGAGAAGAGAAAGAGGCTAGGAAGCCATTTTATTTCATAAAACATAGAGCTTACAACTTGCATTTTAATTTCCTAACTAATTTAAGAGAGTACGATGATATTTATATGTACATAAGAGGGCTATTTATACATGCATAAAACCCTAATTCAATTTTTAGGGTGCTTTCCAAAATGCCTTTTAGGAAGTGTGACCTCCAAGTAACCATTAGCTTTTAATTAATCCATCATTAAATATGCATCAAATTTTAACCTCCACTTAGTTGTCCATTAGCTTCTAATTGTAGATTTAGATAAGTAGGTGGGGTCCTCCATGATCATGAGCATGAATTATTTCCTCTTTATTCCTTTGTATTCCTTTGTGCATGCATATATCTTCATGAAACCCTCTTCCATATGCATCCAAATTCCTATAAAAATTATGAAAAATGTCCAAGTAAAGAGTCCCAAATTCACACATGCACAAAAATGACTATTTTGCCCATGTATGTAGATGAATAAATGATGATTTGGAAATAATTGAATTTTGGTTTTAAACATGTTAAAATGCCCAAATATGACATTTATTTAAATAAAAATAGATAAAATATGGATGCAAATATATGCACATGAAAGTGAATTTTGATGTAAGTTTATACATGCTCCCAAATATATGCACATGAAAGTGAATTTTAGATTAGTATGGATCCAAAATGTAACTTTGGAAATATCTAGGAGAAACATGTGAATTATATGGCATAGTCATCTCCGACAATGCTGTATTGTGTATATAAATCTCGTTTTGTTCTACTAGAAAAAATGATAAGGAAATCCGTCCATTAATGGTTAGGAGGTGATCTCCATTCTTATCTTTGACTATTTATTTTCTAAAGAACCGGGGTTGAGTTTACCGAAAATTATCGAATGTTGTTTTGAAGAGACCGGGATTAGATATGTGATCCGAAAACCACTTCGATCTAACTCAAGCGTTTTGAAGTGAAGACATCTTGGAGATGATGGAATTTGAAGACGGAGCTCTTTGAAATGCAAGGGCTACTTGCTAGTAATCCTGAGAGTGATTCCAAAATGGATGTAGTAGAAGTGCTTTCGATTTATCCATCTCCTAGACAACTTATATGGATGAATGCTGGCATTGCATTGTTGCCTGGAGGGCACTGTCAGCATTTCAATTAGGAAGTGCTATATAAAGGTAAAATGTAGCCTCAAGCCTCATCAACTGGGAAATGACAAAAATCGAGCATGCAGCAGGGCCATGTGGGTCACTCCCATTAGGGTATTGTCATTCCCAAATCTGGATCGATTACTATCTACTCATGTATGCTTCGGGGACCAAAGTGTGGTAATCGTATTTGATACTACTAGTCAAGTGGTAGGCCAGTCTTGTGTCATAGGGGTACAAGATGTTCTTGTCAGACCCTGATGCGTTTTATCTATAGATGTACCATCCGAAGGTAGTTCCTTACCTTGTCATAGTATGGAATCCAATCTCTAATATGTGCCTTTACAGTTTTGATTGTAGAACCTAGTATGCTAGAATTTGATCAATGTAATAATTTTGGCTATGATTGATAAGTATTTATACTCTAGACACTATTATAATATCAATGGATTTTCTATTGAAAGTGTTTTGGTTATCGTAAGGTAAAAACCCATCCGTGTTTATGTGCGGCGTGGTCTTACGAGATACCATTGATTTTAAAAGGGTTTTAAACGTAATAATTCAGTTGTTTGAGTTTACTCACACCACACCCATGTCTGACCCGAAGTTTTATTTTCTTTTCCTAAAACTCTTAGGTGCTTAAATTTTTTATGGGTAGCTAATCAGTTCATGGTTCCATAGATGCATTTTGGAGGGGCTTAGAGCAGGAGGCTTCATTGATAGCTAGTTATTATCTTGTTTCCACTGTATTATATGTATATTGTGTATGTTATGAAGGGACACGCTGTTATAACTGTCCTAGGGTTGAATTTGTATTAGTTAACTCTGATGTAACATTTTGAAATGACTTTGTAATATTTTGTGTTGAGTAATATATATTGTTCCGTTGTGTTATGAGATTCTGTGTTGTTTAGTTTCTTCTATTCTACCTTTCTTCTTCACCCCTAATTACCTGTCTTTCGGACGACTAAATGATTGGCAAAAAATACCGAGGATGTATTAAGTGTCGTCTTTGGTAGTAAGAAAGGCGGTTCGTTACATTAAGAAACTAATAGGATAAAATACGTAAGTTGTAAGAAGGTCATTTTATTCACATGGCTGTTCTTGATCCAATATTCGAGTACATGATTTGGAGGTGGTTTATACTGGTCCGAATAAGGATTTTTCACTAGATTCTTGACGGCGAGCACTTGATACAAATTATTGATAAGATCCTAAAGTTTTCTATCATAATATATGGCTATGTAAGGATAATGAAGGTTTCTAGTCAAGGAACCTGATCGGGTCCATACTAGAGAGGTCAAGTGATCTATACTAGTTTGGAAGTGAAATTTATGTGATCGACCAAATGATCGGAATTGATATTGCATACGGATGGTCCATATGCATCGTACAGGCTAGCATAGTATGTTTTGTTGGCTTATGGAGAGTTTAGGCGTTAACTCTTCAATCTTCTGTGAGGTAGCATGCATAGTCTACTAAATAATAGCCTAAGGCTGTTGAGCATACAATAAGCTTAGTAGGTTGTTTATCATCCTTATGCGATGAGAGGATTTTGAACTCGAGCAAACCATGAACTATGTTTGCTAGTGATCGAATACGTTTGAGTATTGCTATGTGGTTGTTTCATTCGTTTCTCATGTCGGAACTTCAAGGACGAAATATTCTAAGTGGGGGAAAATGTAACGACCAGGAATTTCGGACACTTCGTATTTAAATATCTGAATTGTTTAAATATTTGATCTTGGATTTAATGTTATTAAAATGATTTAATAACCTTTATAGCCCTCTTTTAAATCATAAATAATGATGGTAAACTTATTTTGGATAAATGTCTACAAATAAATACATTGAAAAAATATCGATAATGCGACCGAAAATCGTTTTATCGATAAACAGCTTTTTAACCGTCAGAAGTTGTTCAGTTTTTTTACGTACACTTATTTGCTTAGGAAATCAATAAAATGAAATAAAAACCTTTTACCATTTATGGAAATAAACTTTTTAGATGATGTCATTAAAGATATTAGAAAATGAGCTTTTATGGTAAGACTTAACTTTTAAGTAAAAAAAGAAAGGTTTGACGGTGCATGTGAGAGGGAGGCTCCTTTATGACCTTCCATGGAAGATAGAAGGTGGTAATAACCTCTTTCACAAACCTATAAATACACCCTTAAGCTAAAAAGTAAATCACAAATTCACTAAAGCTTGAAATGAAGTGTGAGAATAAAAATGGTGGAAGTGCTTAAGCATTAACCCACAATTCTTCTCTAACCTTTTTAAGTCTTAACCAAATCATCTTCAATCTCTTCTAAACCTTGGCTATGGGCCTAAAACATCATGGGAGACATGAATATCAAGTAAAAAGTAGGAGAACATGAGAGGAAGAGGAAGGATCTTCGGTGGGCCATGAGCAATGGAGGAGGAGGGGAGGTGTTGTCTTGGTTTGAAAGTGCTAAATGTTGGATCTTTAGGCCTTTGGTGATCATAGAGGCGGTTCTTTGATTCTTGTGGCTTTGTGCTTGAAGTATAAAGTTAAAGTGACCTTAACTAGTTAAAGTTATAAACTTGGGACCCCTCTTGCTTTTGAAAGCAAATTACAACTTTATATTGTATAACATCATTTCTATTATATCTTAAACATGGGATATGGCCTTGACATGATGTTTAAATGGTTGTTTGGTTTATGTGTTGAATTTAAGTATGTTTGAAAGTGTCTGAAGCAAAAATAGTCGTTATCTGTGCACTTCGATATCTCTCAAACTTTGACTTATGTAAATTGGATATGATCTTAACTTGGGATAATTTAATTTGGTTGTTCTCTACACATATTTTGGTGTATTTCATAGTAAATAAATTGTTTGTAAAGTTATAGAAATGGTGAACCAAAGGCATGAAAGTTAGAACAAAAATGTGGTTATAAATATACTTAATAAATATAGCCTACTTTCGGGAATTTTTATAAATGAATTAGAAGATATTCTTAGGGGTTTATTTTCATGATTTTTAAGTACCCTAAGGGTAGTACTTACGAAAAAAAATTCAAGTCTTAATTTATTTGTTAAAGTGGTTAAAACTAGTCGCAAAGATTGTGCGTTTCAATGTTGTTTTAATAAGGACTTTTAACAGCATTTATAAATGTTATAGTAAGTCACTTATGGTTTTAAGTGTTCAAAAACGATATTTAAATCTGGTATTTTTCTCTAATCTTTCTATAGGTGTTATCTGACCTATGTTGAAGTATTCAAAATTTGGTTTGAAATTTAAATATATTTTTAATAATTATATATAAATTTCGAAAAAGGAAAGAAGATGTTTAACACTAAAAGCCGACAAGGTAGACTTCTATATTTGTGAGAGTTAAGATTGATGTCGAGTAGGGATGGTGCAATAGAGCTTTAACCTACTGACTTCCCTCTTGAATGAGGATTAGTTAAGTTGTGATGTTAGAAATGTGTTAATCTTGTTGTTTACTTACTTGTTTAAAAGGCAATTAACTTTGCTTGGCTCTAAAAGCCGACAAAGTAAGCTTATCTATTTGTGTGAGTTAAGCTTGATGTTGAGTAGTGATGAAGCAATAGATCTCTAACCTACCAGCTTTCTTCTTGAATGAGGAATAGTTAAATCGGGAATGTTGAAAATGGGTTATCATGTTGTTTGTTGCTTGTTTGTGGAAATCATTAATACTATACTTAACACTAGAAGCCGATGAGTAAACTTATCTATTTGTGAAATTCAAGAATGAAGTGTCTAGGAAAGACTTTATTACAACCGGTGCTCTAACTTACCCGACTTCGCTCTTGAATAAGGAATGGTTAAGTTGGAATGTTGGAAGCAAGTTAAGTATACGAACATTGATTTGTATAAGCAATTATTTTGACTAGATAACTGATTAGTCGACTATCGAACTTAACCTATTATTAAACTTAGATCTTTAAATAGAATGTTTTAAAGATGATATAAGTATGGAAATGGTTTTGGGTTTGTTGTGACAATTATTATATTATGAATGTAAATAGATCTTTAAAAAGAATTTTCAAAGATAAGTATAAGTGAAATGGCTTTGTGTTTGTAGTGACAATTTTTAAGTAACATTAGCCTTAAACCTTTCGAATGGATTTATGAAAGTACTTAGATCCTTAAAATGGATATTTTGAAGGAAATTATAAGTGAGGAATACTTTGGAAAAAGATAGAAAAAGTAAAGGTTTAAAGTAAATATCTTGTTAATGATTTATGAATATACTTGTACCATTTGAGATAAGAATATGAATACTTTTTGAAGTATTGAAAAGAGTACAAATGTATAATAGAAGTGGATAAATGATGTTTTATTAGATAAAAGAAGTTTTACTAATAAAAGAGGTTTTAATTAATAAAAGATTAACTGAAAAAGGGATTATAAGTCGCTTTGTATGACTTGATCGTGCTTTGTCTGTTTACTCGTTTATAGGAAACATTTAGTTGTATACTTAGTACTAAAATCTGATGAAGTAGCTTATCTATACGTGGGAATTAAGACTGATGTTCGTGTAGGGATACGAGCAATAGAACTCGGCTTCATTCTTGATCAAGGGATAGTGAGATGAAAATATCGGAAACGTGATAAGTATATGAAACTTGGTTTCCGTATATGATCCCTCCCATTATCGTTGAATGACCAAGTTTGTCAATTCAATCTTTAAGAGACCGGGATCAGTAAGTGTTTTACATATCAAAAACCACTTCAAGACTAAGATACGTGTTTTATATCTTTGAAGTGGATCTGTTTGAGATGCTGGAATCTATGTGTGGTTTTGAGATCTGTTCGAGATATGGGAATCCAATCGGGGATTTGTATCCTGTTCGAGTGATGAAGACTCGTGTGAAAGATGCCAAGCATAATCTCGACATCAAAATGGCTAAAAATAAAGTAGGATGCACAACCCAGGGTTTAGCTGACCAATGTCAAGGTGTTATCAACTCCATATCTAGAGATACTTATCGATTATTGGCTGGCAGGAGTTGATGATATTTAATTCACGTTGTTCATGTTTATGTTCAGACAATGGGCCATTGTGTTTACCTTAATGGTATATTTTATCTAGAGATATACGATGCTCGAAAGGTACTTTCTAACCCTTTTGTAGGAGATTGGATCTGGCTCCATCAGAGATATCTACACAGAAAACCCTTTATGTGAACGTTCCTTATCGGTTTTGGTTGTACCCTAAATATTCAACATTACATCCAGCAATGTTATAATATTTATATTCTTCACCCTAGACATTATCTAATATATCACCTTATGTACTTATTAGATGGTGGTTCTTTTTGGGGGATACCATTATGGCATTTCATGTGGTCTCAAAAGTACTATTATATGCTAGCTACATATTTTCTGAGTTTCTCATACCAGACTTATGTCTGATGCTTGTTTTTGTTTTTCCTAAATTGCTTATGTGCTCTTTCGAGTAGTTTGAGAAAGATAAGTTTTCGTTGATGTTCTCTAGAGCTCGAGAAGAAGAGCTGGATGTTTCACCTATCGTAGTATTCTTATTTCTACTGCATTACTATTTGATGTATCAGTATTTGTGAGGATAGATTGTTATAACTGTCCAAGCTGATGATAGTACTTAGGTTTTGTAACTTTGAAATTCCTGTATCGCAGTGACTCTTTGTATCGTTCTTTTGATATTATATATTACCGTTCCACTAGTGAGATTCTGATGTGTTCTCTTCTTTATTGTCCTTTTTTTCATTTTCTTTTACCCTAACAATTCGTCTTTTCAGCAGTTGGGTGCTCGGCATATGAATACTGTGTATGTATTAGTGTCAACATTCGGGGGTCGAAAAGTTAGGTTGTTACACTTGGTATTGGAGCTAAAGGTTAAGCGAGAACCTTTACTTTGGTGCGGTATAACTCATTAAGATGATAGGGTAATGAAATGCCCTAGCATGAGTTGAGTGTATTATATATATGAGAGCATATTTGTAATTGTTATAAACGTATACCTTAAAGGTAATTATAACAGCGAAAATTAAAGATCTTATATAAGATAACTTTCATAAGTGAATTATCAAAGTATAGTTTAATTAATACAGGGATTAATGATGTTCATTCATTACCTCTCATTAATTTGTTTAGTCATGCTCGGCCAGTTTATGGGCATTGAGTTTCATTTGTTGATTGTTGATTTGCACTCGACCATTCCAAACAAATTTTGACATTCGGGATGTATTTGCGCTCGACCATTCCAAATATTTTTTTTTGATTGTTGATTGTTAATTAATGTAGGGATTAATGATTGCTGAAACGCGGATACCGTGGATGTATTAGTATTGACATTCAAGGGTCGAAAAGTCGGGTCATTACAAAATGCTTCTTCACATTTATTGGTCCAAACAAACTTTACATTCTTTCTTGATAGTTTTATCATTGATGTTGATATACTGGAGAAATCTTTAATGAATCTTTAATAATAGCCGGCCAACCTCAAGAAACTTCTAACCTACGTTATGGTCACGAGTCTCTTCTAGCTATTAATGGCTTCAATCTTCGATGGATCCATAGACAATCATTCTCCAAAATAGCATGACCAAGAAACATCACTTCTTTTTTCAAGAAATTGAAGGAACCGAGTCAGCCTTCAGCGTAAAAATGTATGAATTTCAATTTTTTTTTACCATTTTGGATCTTTAGCGGGCTTACGAAGTCTAAATTTCATTTAGAACTTTTCTGAATTTGGTTTAAATAAAATCAAGTATTCTATTTAAAATAGTTAAAGGGAAGTTTAAATAAATTTAATTTCAAATGTATAGTGTATCAAATACACCTAACATTTATTTATAAGTGTTAACGTATTGGGAATGAAATCTTTCATTTCTTTCCCTAAAACAAGAATTAATTAAGAGCATTAATTGTATTAAATGGAGAGAGAAACCTTTCATTTTCTATCTTTAATTTGAATTGATTGATTCATTAAATCATTATTAATAATTTATTCATGGAAATATTTATTACTATGTCCATATGTATTCTAACTGTATAATTTGTAGTTTGAGATTTACTTATTTTAATTTTGTTTATTTACACAAGTATATATATGTATATGTATATGTATTATGTACATATACACACACATATACAGACATATATATGTGTGTGTGCATGTGTAATATCATAATATGTGAAAGGTATAATGTGTCCGTATGTAGATACTGGGATTTACATTGTAACAGATACATTAGCTCATTTTGTGTGTACTGTAATTTGTCCAAATATGTGCTTGTATAATATGTCAAAACAAAATACTAATATATATATATGTGTGTGTGTGTTTTATTTATTTAATAAAACAGTTTCTGCCATAACTAATTAATGTAAAATAATTATATGATGATAATAATACAAAATTTTAAAATTTTAGAAAATCTGGAAACACATTTTGAGCTTAAAATTAATTTATGGAATTTTTACAATTAAAATAATATTTATTGTTAAATAATTGATAATACCCCGTAATCAAATTAATTCTTAAAAATAGAAAACAAGTTGAAAAATTCTAAAAAAATTTATGAAGGTATATGAGACATATTTTAGGCTTAGGAAAATTTTTAGGAATTTTCTGAACTGAAACTATTTTTCATTAAATAATTAATTACATTTTGAAAATTAATTAATTCAAAAAATTAATAAATTAAGTTATAAAAATCTGAAACATTTTTTGAAGGTTCCAAATACATATATAAGCCTTAGGAAAATTTATGGAATTTTATCAATTGAAATTTTATGTTTAATTAAATAATTAGCAAGTCAATAGTAAATTAATTTTTAAAAATCTGAAAATTTTATCGTAATCTTATTACATGGTGAAGAAAATATAAAATTGAAATTTTGAACCATTAATTATTTTATTCATAATAAACAATTCACAAAATCACTAAATAATAATAAAATATGTATATACATATTTAATAAAATATTTTTATATTTTATGATTCATAATAGGTACAAATCATCATAAGAAAAATTTAAGATTAAATATATATGTTATATAAACACATATACAATTATACATATTCATAATTTGCAGATCTGTACACATTTAATCTTGATATATATATATATATATATATATATATCAAAATTAAAGCCTTTTTCTTAAGAAAATTAATTTAGCTATAAATCAATAAACTAAATATTATAACAAGCACATAACCAATCTAATTGTAACAAACACATGTACCCACAAAAATCTCACATAATCTAAACAATAAATAGACCTAAATACGAACAGAGGATTTTAAATGCAAATCAACTTTTATATGATAAACTTAGAATCAAAACAATGATAATAAATAAAAGTGCACCTCCTAATGAAGCCTTTGAGTCCATGTTGAACAATGATTTCTCTTCTAAGAACAATTCACAATCCGTCAGGTTGCTAATCCGGGATTGGAGAACTTCTACTACAAATTAGTATTTTTAATTTTTAATTGGATTTGAGAATTTTAGGGATGATTTTAGAGGAAAGTCGCTGCCATTAAAATGAGGAAGAGTAAGAAGAAAGTGGCGGCTCAAAAAAGAAATTAGTTTGTAATTAGGGTTTTGGGATTGGCTTTTATATGGATATGACAAGAGAGCAAACAATGATCTCAACCACACATCTCAAAACATAATAACACATGTTGTAGCCACCTCCTATCTTTCTCCAAATCAACGCCTATCCTCTTCAAATTTCATGGGTTGTGAGCCCAATTTACCTAAATTAAATATGTACAATCATATGTAACATATTTTATTATAGATATCCATATTGATCAATATTCATAAGTTTTATAAATATATACAACAATTTTATTTATCAAATCACATTCAAAATTCATAATTAATATTTCATAACTATTAGTTTATTTAATTAATTTATAACAATTATAGACTAATTAAATTGTTTGGTCTAAAGAGAATTCATCGTTTTGGTTGTGTGACTCTTGGGTGTAAATTCGATCAGCGATTAACATCGAACTATTCGAACAATAACATTCACACTTCACTTAGAAGATGGTGTGATATTATGGCTAAATTTATTGCTTACTCATTTTCGGAAAAATCTCATTTTAATTTAATAGGCGTTACCCAATTGTGACAGTTATTTACACCAATTCTCTTCGTCAAAACTATATCACTTTGGACTTGCAGAATTTGGCAATGGTAAAAATTCCAACATCATCCACATTCAACTCTATAATCCAAACACAAAGTCCTTGGTTCAATAATAAAAATTATTATCAACAGAACTACTCTGGCCAGAGATTTTGACTTTGGGTTGACTTGAGTTGACCACGATACTAACCCCATCTAATTGGGGAGACGAATCCTCTCTTGAATAGTGCTTCACTTCCAATACTTCCACTCGACCCAACTATAGTCACTCGATGGATACTATGCCATGATTTGACTATAATCAAAACAGAGCTTTCATATTGAAAATTAACAGCATTCTCAGGTCGAAAGAACTATGTAAATTAGTCACATCGATATTTTCTATTTGACCTTAGTTATATCAACTGACAGAAAACTACCGAGTGAGTCATTCCATAGTTATCCAATAACTATTAGTACATAACCACTAGGTTCCCCTGACAGTCATGAGTAATACACTGCCCAACATTTGGAGAGTATTACGTACTCTAGTCTCAACTGATACATCGATATCTAGTCTCGTTGCATCTTGACTAGGAACATTTAAAATGATATTTGTTTTATTGTGATAAATTACTCACGGTTACAACACTTTGTAACTACTATCACAAAACATACCATTTAGGGATTTGCTATTCAATATACTTTTTGTTAAATTAATTAATTAATATAACAACATTATATCAAGTATATGATAGAAACAAAACGCCTTTATTTCGTACAAGATTGGTCAACGAGTTAGATATATATTACAAATTACATAATTGCCCCTAGGGCATACCCCTAACTCTATCAGAAATGACATTTGGAAAACTTGGTCTTTAGTTGATACCGCATCAGCATGTCTAGCACTATTCTTAGATGAACTTCATGATCTCGTTCGTTCTTAGAATATTTCAAAGTATCATCGATAAACACCAATACAAATCTATCAAAATCCTAATTGCTCTCGAAAGATCCAATTCATCAAGTCTACATAGAAAGCAGGTGCACTGGTCAGTCCGAAGGGCATGACTAACCATTCATACGAACCATATCTTATTTTAAACGTCGTTAATGGTATGCCTTCCTTTTCCATTCTCAATTGATGGAAACCCATTGCTAATTCCAATTGCTAGAGCACTTGGCTCCAATCAATTGATCAAACACGTTACCTCTTTTGAGAAAAGGATGTCGATTCTTTACTATCTTCTCATCTAGCATTCTATAGTCAATATATGAGCTCAATGACCCATCTGATTTCTTCACAAACACAGATGTAGCTCCTCAAGATGAACTTCTTGATCTAATAAAATTCTATCCTTCCAACTCCATTAGCACCACCTTTATATCCTTCATCTCGGTAGGTGTTGTTCTGTTAAGTGGTCTACTTACGGGTTACGCTCCTAGTACGAGATCTATTCCAAACTTAATGGAAAGTTTTTGTGGTAGTCCCATAACTGGTTCAAAAACATCAACAAACTCCCTTACTAGAAAAACCCAATATATTTCATCCTCTACACCTCCATAGCACCCAAGGATGCGCATACATCAAAACTCGATTCTACCAATGAGTATATAATTCGATCATGATAATAAGGGTGTGTTAAGGACATAATTCTATCTTGACAAAATATCCCAACATTGTATAGGCCTAACCAATCCATACTCAGAATTATCCCGAAACCCACAAAATCAAACATATGTAAAATGCAAGCAAACTTATGACCTACCAAATTAAATTTTACGTGGTCACATTTCATTCCAAGACTTAACTGTCGTCTATCGGATTTGCAACCCTTAGAGGGTTATAAGGTGTGTTGGTTTAAGGTTTAACTTATGAACCAAACATCTATATATAAAAGAATGTGATGCTACAGTATCAAACAACACTTTAACATGTATGTTATGTATAAGAAGTGTACCTCCCAACTCACCATTTCCCTTCTTTTTAGCAATTGGTCCAAAAGCTATAGGTTCTAAAGCATAAATATTTCCTTATTCAGCTTTGACTGGTTCAGGACACTCTCTCTTGAAATGCCCCTTTCTTTTGCAATTATAGCTCTCACTCCTTGCTTATCAACAACCTTCTTGCCATCCTAAAATGACACTCATTAGATGAGTTTCTCTTCTTATCACACTTATGACATGTCAATACAAACTTTCCCTTCTTTGGAAATTCACCCTTTCTAAGCTCCCTTCTTGTGGAAGATTTTCCTCTTCTTGCCTGGGAAACCCGTAGTCTCCACTAACTTATTCTTCCCAAGAGATGTAAGTAAACCCTCATTCCTTAAACCCATGTCCAAAACAATATTAAATGGTTCTCTAAGGTGCAACATAATTTCCCTACAAATCTTGGGCTTCAGACAGAAACTTCTCCTCACACCTTTTCCTAAATTCAGCCCGAGTAAGGACATCCTTTGGTACTCCCATAGTTACATTGTTCCACTAAAACAAAATAACTCCTTATAACTTCCTAGAAGCCAACCTCCTCTTTTATTCATTATTCAATACTAAATCAGCAAAAACCCTTTTACAAATGAAGAAGACAATCCTCCACCCTGATGGCATTCTCCATCCACATAAATGGTTTTCCATCTAAACTGGTATAGACTCCACTCCACATGCCATAATTAATGCGAGCAGCCAAGCACAACAATAAGCATAACAACTCCAACATTACCACTGTTTCCTCCCTTTAGCCCAGGTGCAGCTTCAACTTGTATCATATTAACGAAGAACTGATACAACATCCCCATATCAACTAGTGTAGTTCTAGTACCCACATTAGCATTTGCATTGGTAGTTCGATTAGTATTTCTTGCATTAAGCCAGACGTTTCCATTAGTTGTAGTGCTTTTGCCTCCCTAGTTGAGTCTTCCACTTCTTATGTCTATTTCTCGTAATCTAAGCACGAGTCTTCATGAGATTCACAAGGTGGACTAAAGTCAAAGAGGAGAGTATAGGTAGATACATGTACTTATATATATATATATATATGCGTGTGTCTACAAATAGAATAATAAGCATTACAATAAAATTATCCCTTTTTCTAGTTTATTCTTTCTGTTTCATTTATGCTATATTTTAAAAAAAAACTCTTAGGTTTTAAATAAACTTATGCTCTGATACCTTGTTGTATTATCCCCTATTTTGAGACCGAAAACAAACACTACTAATGCTGCAGTCATCTTTAGTGTTATTTTACAGCGATAAAATGAGATCGATTATTATATCATTAACATCAAAAGCATAAGAATATAAAAATATTCATAAAACATTTTCATTCATTATGTGTCGCTTACATAAACCTATGTTCACACCGTTTAGATAAATATAATAACTACAATTATAATTCCAAAAATGACATATAAAGATGCCTCCTTGGATGATTGGAGTCATAGCTACTGAGGTTACAATAGCCGTCTTTACATAATGAAAAAAGCAGTTATACTGCACGATAAGAAATAACCTAAACTAGTAGCATAATGCCTCCTTCATGTCTTCGAAAGCTTTTTCCATCTTAACCTAAAACACCCTACTCTCTACCTACTCAAATGAGTATTGGAGAATTTAAAGGAAATCAAACACTTCAAGTCAGGCAATAAGTATGGTTTGAATAAAATTTGTCCACCCTAATCAAAATGAATACATAGTGAGACCATGCCGTTGAGAGGAATGGCTTCCTCCCTTACTAGTATCTTACAATAAATGCAAAACATAACATTTACCTATAACCACAATGGTTAGAAAATAACATAAATATCATACAAAATGGATCAAATATGAATAATCGCTATTCAACAGGGTCTTAGGATCGCACATTCCCATACCTTCCCATCGTACTAAGTGTCCATACATCAACATAGTTTTCTTATGATATATATGAATCTATTAGTTTTTATAGGCCAACTAAAAACCTATCAGGTTGGCTCGGTTCAAATATATAATCAGATAATCCAACGGTCTTCCATTCCTACAAGAGTACCATGCTATGCCCCTGACAAAAGAAAATAATAACAATGGTCTCCCTTTCCCTTAAGGATACCAAAATATCTCATGATAGAAGAAGAAAAATAATGGCGAGTGTCACTATTGTAATTCCTGGATGCGTAACCATAGAATTTTAGCCTCAATATTGGTAAAGCCATATGAATTAGAATCGAATACCAAAATAATCAAGGGCTAAATGGCCAAAGTGTACGGCACTACCTCGATACCGATCTCTACCCTTAAGTCAGGTTTTATAAACATTGAATGAGTTCATTCCTGCTGATCAGTTTTGGACACCCTGACACAATTTAATCTTCATGATCCTCTAGATGAAATTATACTCACACAAAAGCTTGGTCTGACTATACCCACTAATAAAACAACACTAATAGGCCATTAATTCCCAATCACCATGTTGATAATTACCGGGTGATATCATACAAGTGAGCATGACAAAACTAACATAAATAATAACATTACTAATCAATGAATATAGGGGAACATATAAGGATATTGTTAGCGCTAAAATTGGCCACTACACCCAAATCCAGATGAAAGCACCAAATACCAGTCACAGCTCAGAGATAGAGTATATGTAGAGAGTAATAATGTGAAGAATAGTTAAAACTAAAATGAAAGCAGTAAAGAACAACAGATTTTATAGTGGTTCGGCTAACTCCGGCCTACGTCCACTCCAGAAGTTTGCTTTTTTATTGCTGTAATAATCGATTACAGTTACAAAATGGCAGAGTTGCCTTAGCCTTAGAAAAGAGAAAGTAAGAGAGAAGAAAGAAGAGATCCTCCATCTGGAGACCCAAATGCTGTATTTATAGGCAAAACCAGGTTGTTGGGCCTCCTGAGTAGTTTGGGCCTATCAAGGTCATAGCCGAACCCTACTTCATTATGCCGACCAATCCTGAGCAGTTGGTATGCCAAACGAGGGGAGGTGCAAGGTATCGAGATACAGAGGTACCGAGGTATCGAGGTGTCGAGGTATCGAGGTACCGAGGTATCAAGGTGTCGAGGTGAGGTATCGAGGTGTCGAGGTATCAAGGTATGGAGGTGCGAGGTACCGAGGTATGGAGGTACCGAGGTATGGAGGTGTCGAGGTATCGAGGTACCGAGGTGTGAGGTGCGAGGTGCAATGCCAAGCGAGGTGAGGTATGCCGAATGACCCATCCAATGCCGAACGCTCCCTGATGTCGAACGATCCATCCAATGCCGAACGTCTCCAGATGTCGAACGATCAATCCAATGCCGAACGTCTCCAGATGCCGAACGACCCATCCAATGCCGAACGCTCCCTGATGCCGAATGATCCATCCAATGCCGAACGTCTCCATATGCCGAACGACCCATCCAATGCCGAACGAGATTTATGCCGAGCGCTCCATCCAATGCCGAACGATCCTTAGTGCCGAACCTCCATCATGCCGAACCATGTTTGATACCGAACAGTTTCTAATGCCGAGCGCCCATCATGTCTAACGATCTCTAATGCCGAGCGCCTCTAAATGCCGAGCGCTCCTGGATGTCGAGCACTACTGAATGACGAGTGCTCCTGGAATGCTATTCGAACGTGAATAGTGAATGCCAGACGAACTATTTGTGTCGAACTTCCATCATGTCGAACCATTGGTCGTCCCTTATCCAATCATATTTCCATCTCCCAAGCACGTTGCGTCACCCATCCATCCAGTCGACTGAATCCATCGTGCTCTAGCCTCGACGAACATGCAGTTGATTAAGTTAAACCCGTCTGTCCACGGCCTTGACAAAAGGCGGGTTAACACTTGCCCCCCAAAACATGCCTTGCTATTGGAAGGTGTGTTTTGAATAGCCTCAAATCCGATATCCAAAGTCCATGTTTCATCCATGTCCAATAACCAATAACCGACCTTAGGACCTCTCCGGGTCAATATCCAAATCCTCTGCCGCCCATAGCCGATATTCATATCCGTAACCTCTCCGGGTTCTTGTCAAGCACAATCCACACTTGACGGTCTATGTTAAGTAAATCCATGGTGATCATGGTTCAGTGTCCCTGAACGTCGAATATTGCCGTGGCTTAAGCCTAAGCCGAATCCTGGTCACTCCGGACCCCTGCCGAGCATAGTCCATACTTGACGACCTGCAATAGTAACCGATAATATAGGGGCCTAAGTCCTAGGCCGAGTCCTGGTCTCTCCGGACCCTTACCGAGCATAGTCCATACTCGACGACCTGAATAAGTCGATTTTCCATGCTTGGACAAAGCGACTTACCCCTTGCCAGGTATGATCCATACCTGACGATCATTTACCAAAAGCCAGATAAAAATCCAATCAAAAACCAATCCTAAATCCAAATCAAATCGAGAAACAAAAATCCATATCAAAAATCCAAACCAATATCCAAACCAGAAATCAATCATCCAAATAAAAGTCCAAACCAAAAGAAAAAATCAAAAGACAAACAAACACCAGGAGTTCAAACCAAACCAAGAAAAAGCAAATGTCCAAACCGAAAAAGAAAAGGCAAATTTCACAAACTAGAGCATCGCGGTTTGTCATCATCTCAGAGCATGCCTAGGGGCTATCTCCGTCCCTGTACATGTGTAAGTGACTTGGCCGTTTGCTCAAAGTTTGCTACTTATTTCATATTACCCCTGTCAATTGATAACCAATCGACCATCATTCCTGGGCCTCGCGCCATCGTTGTTTGAGGTAGACGGTGGTCGCTCCTGTTCCACCGCTGCATTCCAAGCTCCAACATATTATCGCAACTGTCCATTCCTTACATGCTCCTCAATTATGTCCTTCAGATGCCTACAGCTGTTGGTATCATGCCCGTCCAAGTCGTGAAAAAGACAGTGCCTTCCTGACGCCCTTTCACGTTCCGAAGGTTCTCTCCTAGCTGGCCTTCGGTAGGGAAGGCGATTCCGAGTCTCCATGAATCCGTTCCAACGTCTCGTTTAATCCCATGTAAGTGGAGAATTTTGGCTCTCTCCACCGCTTCCTAGCTTTTCCTGAATCATCATACAGCTTCCGTTTTCCTTTATCTTTATCTTTATCCAAGCCTCCGCTAGATGGCCCTCCATCATCAGCCGCGTTCACCTCCTTTAATTTCATATCTGAGCATGCATCTTCCTGCCGAAGGAATCTCTCAGCTTCGTGAAAGAATTCCCCGAGATCCATTGGTGGGTCTCGTATTAGAGATACCTTGAAATCTGAATTCTCTCTGACCCCTGACACCGCTGCCATTAGGACCAACGATGGATCCGGTCGATCCACCGAAGCAACCTCCGCATTGAACCGAGTTAAGAAAGCCCTGAGTTATTCCTCCGTCCTTTGCTTTACTGATGTCAGCGTTATTACATTCTTCGGCCTCTTGATATGAACCCGAAATTGTTTCAAAAACCTGTCCACCAATTCTGTCCATGTCCCAATAGATCCTTCTTCTAGCTGTCTGAACCACATAGCAGCTATATCCGTTAAGTACAAAGGGAAACATCGGGCCATAACTTCCTCCGATGCCCCCAGCACTTCCATGTGTCTTGTGTATCTCATCAAGTGATCAGTTGGATCAGCTTTTCCATTGTATACCTCCACGTTAGGTAGCTTAAACTCTGGTGGATTCCGAGCTATCCTGACTTCACGAGTAAATGGACTCCTATTCACTCCTTCCAGATCTCTATTGGTCAAACCTCTGCGCATAGTTCGCCTGATAATCTCAGCTAATCCAGCATTGTCCGTCAAGGGATGCACCCCGAGTTCCCGAGGGAATTCTGGTACATACTCTTCATCTCTTGCTCTTACATTCCTGCCAGCATCCTGTTGCATGGTGTTAGCTGGAACCCCTCCATGAACTGGTTCAACATTATCTGATGGTGCGCCCCCGAGTCCAGCTCCATCCGGATTGTTAGTTGTATGTTGATTGGGGGTTGCCCCCTGCTGAACCATTCCCTCTGCTTGCTGGTTGAGCGCTTCTGATCTGGATCCATGGATCTGAGCCCCCGCATTTCCTACTTGCGTAAATTGTCTGAGAAGAGCCTGCATCATCTTCTCTTGTCTTTTCATCATGACTTCCATTTCCTCTCTGGTGATGTTGATGGATGCTTGACCTGCTCCCGCTTCAGAGGAAGCCTCTTGACTTCCCTCCTGATTGCTCCTTTCTGTCACTTGCTTTCTTGTTGATGGCCTAGCCATTGCTTTCTAGAGTCCAAGTTCCTAACTCCAAAATTCTTGAGTTCAACTCTCAATGAAAGCACCAAAGTGTTAGCGCCAAAATTGGTCACTACACCCAAATCCAGATGAAAGCACCAAATACCAGTCACAGCTCAGAGATAGAGTATATGTAGAGAGTAATAATGTGAAGAACAGTTAAAACTAAAATGAAAGCAGTAAAGAACAACAGATTTTATAGTGGTTCGGCTAACTCCGGCCTACGTCCACTCCAGAAATTTGCTTTTTATTGCTGTAATAATCGATTACAGTTACAAAATGGCAGAGTTGCCTTAGCCTTAGAAAAGAGAAAGTAAGAGAGTAGAAAGAAGAGATCCTCCATCTGGAGACCCACATGCTGTATTTATAGGCAAAACCAGGTTGTTAGGCCTCTTGAGTAGTTTGGGCCCATCAAGGTCACAGCCGAACCCTACTTCATTATGCCGACCAATCCTGAGCAGTTGGTATTCCGAACGAGGGGAGGTGCGAGGTATCGAGATACAGAGGTACCGAGGTATCGAGGTGTCGAGGTGTCGAGGTATCGAGGTACCGAGGTATCAAGGTGTCGAGGTGAGGTATCGAGGTGTCGAGGTATCAAGGTATGGAGGTGCGAGGTACCGAGGTATGGAGGTGTCGAGGTATCGAGGTACCGAGGTGTGAGGTGCGAGGTGCAATGTCAAGCAAGGTGAGGTATGCCGAACGACCCATCCAATACCGAACGCTCCCTGATGCCGAACGATCCATCCAATGCCGAACGTCTCTAGATGCCGAACGATCAATCCAATGCCGAACGTCTCCAGATGCCGAACAACCCATCCAATGTCAAACGCTCCTTGATGCCGAACGATCCATCCAATGCCGAACGTCTCCAGATGCCGAACGACCCATCCAATGCCGAACGAGATTTATGCCGAGCGCTCCATCCAATGCCGAACGATCCTTAGTGCCGAACCTCCATCATGCCGAACCATGTCTGATACCGAACAGTTTCTAATGCCGAGCACCCATCATGCCGAACGATCTCTAATGCCGAGCGCCTCTAAATGCCGAGCGCTCCTGGATGCCGAGCGCTACTGAATGACGAGTGCTCCTGGAATGCTATTCGAACGTGAATAGTGAATGCCAGACGAACTATTTGTGTCGAACTTCCATCATGCCGAACCATTGGTCGTCCTTTATCCAATCATATTTCCATCTCCCAAGCACGTTGCATCACCCATCCATCCAGTCGACTGAATCCATCGTGCTCTAGCCTCGACGAACATGCAGTTGATTAAGTTAAACCCGTATGTCCGCGACCTTGCCAAAAGGCGGGTTAACAGATATCAATCATCACATTGGTAAGTTCTCATCATAGCGATCTATGCATAAATCGCATAATAATATACAAGTAGTTTATTCCATATAAATATAGTAAATTTGGACTTAATTATCCTTTTCCCTTTTTTAAAATCATATTATTTATATTTATAATTTAACAAAAATCTGTATTTTTGTTACAAGGTAAGCCTAGCGTAAAATCAATTATGTGCTATCATACATGTAAATAATGCTATCACACTTCTCAAAAATTTGTGATGTCACACCTTTAAAAACTTAGTCCATCGTAAGTATAAAATCCATATGCTATCGCACCTTTAAAATAGCTATAGCGAGTATAAAAATCTAGGTGCTATCACACCTTTAAAATAGCTATCATAAATCATAAAACCATGTGCTATCACACCTTTAGTTAGATATCGTAAATAAAAAATACGTAACTATCATAAATCATAAAATCATGTGTTATCACAAATTTAAATAGCTATCATAAAACACAGAATACATAGTTATTGTAAAACATAAAATCTTTTGCTATCGCACCTTTAAATAGCCGTAAATCATAAAATATATAGCAATCATAAGTCAAAAAACCGTGTGCTATCACACCTTTACATAGCTATCGTAAAATAAAGTATAAATAGCTATCTTAAAATAAAGAATACTAGCTATCGTAAAACATAAAATCTTATGCCGTTGCACTTTTAAATAACTATCAAAAGTCATAAAATACATAGCTATCGTAAAGTGTAAATCCATGTGCTATCGCAACTTTAAAAAAAATATCATGAAATATATAACTATCGTAAATCACAAAACCATAAAAAACAAAATTTTGTAAACCATAGCTATCGTAAGTGTAAAATGGCACTTCTTTAATTATCATAAAAAACAATTTATTTTCATTAAAAGCAACTACTTTTTACCAAATCATACTATATTATAATTTCGATTAGTTAATAAAAATATTTACAGCAATCCTTTTTCATAAATATCAAATATAATTTCTGTTCCACCCGAAATATAAATTTATACCATAATTAATTAATTTATCACCATTTGTAATTACATTCTCTCATCGTTAAATAATTCATATCAATTCAAAAATGTGTGAGAAATATCACAAAAGATTAGATTTGCTATTTTTTAATATATATAAAAAACTAAGGAAAGGATAATTATTTTGCTTATTTTAAATAATTAAAACTTGAAATTGAGCATTTTCTCAACTTAAAAATTCATGGAAAATCCAAATAAATCAACCTATCAATCGTTTGGGCACACTGATAAATTTTGTAAACATGGTTTTCCTATATTGGCAGTTGTGGCCGAGGCACCTATGCTTATTCCACTAAAGAATCCTTTACCTAAGCCTCCTGTTATGAAGTAGTTTCCCAAGTCTAGTCTTCATTCTCCTCCTCTAGCTCAAGTCTAGTCTTCATTCTCCTCCTCTAGTTCATGACAAAGCTGAAGTCTCATCTTCATCTTCGCATGTTCTTACTACCATTCCCCTAGTTGTTCCACCTATTTTACTCGCTACCTCTTTGGCTCCTGTCAGTGATATTATTACCTAGGACTCTAAGGAGAAACCTTGGATCCATAAAGCTTAAGAAATTAGATACTCTCCTAAGTGTGACACTAATCACAAGTTTGTAGGTGAAGCTGAAGATGAGACTATTGAAAGGGAGTGTGGATTAAGGATCTTAAGACTAATTTAACACTAGAGGGGGGGTGAATAGTGTTAAATGGATTCTAAGACTTATATGGACTAACTTAAAATTTATAATATAAACAAATGTAGAACTTAATCACAGAACAATCGCAGAATCAAACACAGATGCAGAAAGTAAATAAAAAGCAGTAAATATGTCTAGTCCTGCACCAAGGCAAACACCTCGTACTGATTTTTATTATACCAATGTCGAGATTACAATCCTCAATTTCTAAAGGCCTTGAGGTACCTCCTGTCTTCGAGTCCGGGGCAAACACTCTTGATTTATGGGACACAAGATCACCCAATTGATTTCCAGGCAGAACCACACCTTATAGAGAGACTCGATAAACTTTTGATTACAAATTGATCCTATAACTCTGAATAGCACTTTGATCTTCGAGAGATGACAGAGAATCAAACAAGAATGAGATTCTAATTTGATTCACTTGTGAATTCGGCAGAATTTCAGCACGATCTTAAAAATATGAAAATTTTAGAATATGGATTTGTGGAGAAGAAGGAGTGAAGAAAATAAGAAAAAATAGTTAGTTAAAAAATTCGTTTATGAAGGCTATTTATAGACCAGTAACGGTCATAACCATTCGTGAAGAGATTTAAACGAATAGACACTTCTTTTGAAATTTGAAACTTTTGAATTTAACGGCCACCATGTCGACATGGGGTATCCCATGATGTCGACATCCCTTAGTTAAAAACAATGTAAAATTTGTTTTGAAAATGGTATTGAGAGGAAAACAAGATGAAATGATTCTGGAGTAAAATAAACTAATTTTCCTATGTTTTTAAAATAAAGAAGAGTAGAAAAATATATTTTTAGAATGTATATATATATATATATTATTTTAAATCTTAAGTATATATATATTATAAAAGAATATTTAAAAATCAGAAGATAGTTTTTAAAACAAACGAAGTTTAAAACAAGATTTTATTTAGAAACAAAAACAAAGAATATTTTAAGGCTAAAACATCTTTTTGAAAATCATTTGAAAAGATAATTTTTAAGGCTAAAACATTTTGAAAAGCAGTTTTGAAAATCATTTTGAAAAACCATTTTGAAGTAGTTTTGCAAGCTTCTTCTTGTAGAATATCTCATCACACCAGGACTCGAGAACTTGTACAAAACCAGGATGTTTGTGGGTTTGTAATCCACTTGTCGTAGGTTTGTAAGCTACTTGTCGTGGGTTTGTAAGCCACTAAGAAGATAGAAATGGGTTCCATCCCAAATGAAATTTGGAATGAAGATTTCCGTGCTATTATAAAGTTTTAACAAAAATTAGACACTTACCTTGAAATCTTGATCTTGATACTCTAGAGTCTTTAATCTTGATATCTCCATTCTGAATCTAGAGTCTTGAGTCTTTATACTAACCAGTCTTCAGTAATCAATACCTGCATATATATATATATATATATATATATATATCCTGCATAGTTCCTGCATATACATATCTATCTAGACAATAGTGTTAGTATATATTTTATAATAAGATAAGTTAAAGGTTATTGTCATCAAAACCAACATCTTAGTTCCTAACAATCTCCCCCTTTTTTTTGGCAAGGCCAACGGGGTTAGAAATGGACCCCTACCATTTATTGATATACCAAGAGAGAAATACAACCAAGAAGGAAACAAAGCTACCTAAAAATAAATAGGCAGGCAAGCAACAAAGAAACAAGAAAACAAAGAAGAACAAGCATATCAAAAGCAAACTAAAAAAACACAACAGAGGAACACATAGACAAGCAAAAATTAGGAGAGGCCGGACAGAAAAGCAGGTTCAAACTCAAGGCTAGATGCAGCAATATCAAACCTCAATCCCTCCACAATGCTATCTTTCATTTGCATTAATGTTTTCTTTTTTCTACCAAAAATAATTGCATTCCTCTCTTCCCAGATCATCATTATGAAAACTTTCAGGGTGAACAGCAAAACATAGGTAGATTCACCTTTCCATCTTGTTGCTTTGAAAATGAGATCCCATTCTACCTCACTAACTAAAGCAACACTCCTGCCAGTGGTGATAGAATTTGTCAAGCACCATAAAATGAGATCCCCCTTTTTGATGATGATAACCTGTATTCATAAAATATACTTACCATACCATAACTCCCCCTTACTCCATGACTCCCCCTTACTCCAATCATAACTCCCCCTTACTCCAAGCCAACTACTATTTTATAACTTCTCCCCCTTTGTCATCAACAAAAACTTCTTACTAATAAATTCCCTGAACTTGATA
The DNA here is from genome assembly GCA_030737815.1 of Allium fistulosum. Classification (NCBI taxonomy): domain Eukaryota; kingdom Viridiplantae; phylum Streptophyta; class Magnoliopsida; order Asparagales; family Amaryllidaceae; genus Allium; species Allium fistulosum. The sequence continues at coordinate 573,951,398 of CM060906.1, forward strand.
TAAGATGATCAACCATAATACAATAGAGTAATCCATATAAGTGTAATAAGTGTTAAGTGTGATCATAAGTATGAAATATGATCATAAATGTGAAATGTGATCATGAGTGTGATCATAAGTGTAATCCAGAAGTAAATCAATCATCATCCAATCATATTTACAGTATTATTCAATCCAATCATACATACAAACCACACCAAATGTTTTAAATAAGTCAAGTTAATCAAGTTTAAAACACACCAATCAAATCAAACAAATAACATATAGAATGACTAGACATTCCTTGTTACTTCCACCCATCCATCTTCTCCAAAGATAGGGTCTGCTTTGATGGCATCCCATTCTTCTTTATCTTTGTGGAGAGTGACTGGTGGATTTCCTTCGAGATCGTCCTTGTTAAGGGCTGAGATCATCCAACAAAGGGCGTCGAAATGTCTCTCTTTCTCCTTGATCATCTGCATTTGACTCAATTCTAAGTGACGCTGATTACGAAGTATGAATGTAAGAATATTCTTGAAGGAAGTGAGAGTTTCCTCAAAATTATCACTTAGATTCTTAATCGAAGAAGCCATAATTCAAGAAATAGGAAGAAATATGAAAGGGAGTGATTAGAAATGAAGTTTGATAATTTATTCTGGAAGAAACAGGTATAAATAGGGGTAGAAAATCGTTTAAAATGAATAGACACAAGTTAGTTACATGAAATTAAAATTTGAAAGTGTAACTACTTTCTGCCCGTTGCATGTCGACATGGGTGGATGGGGGATGTCGACATGCCTCTGCTTAAAGTGACAAATTGTTTTATTTTGAATATTATGAACAAATCTATGCTACTAAAATTTGTATAATATAAAAACAATCAATTACAGAGACAAGTGAAGTTGAATAACAGGAAATAAAAGATTTTATTAATGATTCTAGTCAACATTACATAAAATAATATAATATTAACTAAAATAAAGGAAAATACATGGATATAACTTGAATAAACAAGATAACATGAACTAAAACTCATTAGATGAAGATGAAGAAGATGATAGTCCAAGCTTTCTACTAACTTTCTCGAAAAACTTGTTGATTTTAGTGGAAATCTTATCCATTTTCTTACTCATTGATCTTTTGAGTGTCTTTTGATTTTCCACTATAATTCTTTGGTTATTGAGAATGGTCTTATTGGATGGATTAGCGGGATTAGTAGGATATTCAATACTCTCTAAGGAAGTTTCTTGATCTTCCTTTTCCTCCTCTTCAATTTCCATTCCTTCCTCTTCCTCTTCCTCTTCCTCTTCTTCTTCTTCCTCCATTTCTTCGTGAGCAAGCCTTTCTTCCTTTTCCGTAAGTGTTTCATATGGTTGAAACACTAATGGAATTTGCATAAGGGAAATGTTTCCGTGGTTGAACACTTTTCTAGTTATAAATTCTTCCCTTTTGAAATCAACTCCAAAGTAATTAAAAATCTGAGTGAGATAAACTCCATGATACAATGTGTTTTCACCCATAGTAAAATTCTTGGGCATTAGCTCATCCAAAATAACTTGAGCCCAATTGATATCATAATTTCCAAAAATTGCAAAAAGAGCTTTGCAAATTTTCAAAGTTGGGTTGTTGTAGTTTCCCGATCTTGGTATAAGGGTGTGTTGAATAAGAAGGTTAACAATTCTTGCTTTTGGACGAAAATAACGATTTTTGAATTCAAAATTATCACCCCTTCAAAGATGTGATGAAATGTCTCTTGATCATTTTCATTTATTTGAAATTCCGAGAGATTCATTCCGGTATACTTGCATCCCAAAATATTTCCTAAAATTTCACAATCCAAAACTATTTGTGTTCCTTTAGCACTACTCCAAATTTGTCCATTTTGCCCATCATAAAAACAACGATTCAAATTCGCATAAAACATCTTAACAAGATTTGGATAACATACAAAATCATTTTGTTTGTTATCTACTACACTAAGAATAGAGCATTGTTGAAAAAGATTTTCAATTTCATAAGAAGGAAAATCTTCAAAAATAGCAAATTTCCCCGTATGAATTTTACCAAAGTTTACATAGTTGATGTAAGATTTGATAGCTTCTGAGTCATTAAAAAGAAAGTTTTTGATAGCTTTTGGAAGCCTAATGGTGTTAGGAGTGCTTGAAGAGGCCATTGAAGAAGTTTGAGAGGAGTTTGAAGATAATGAAGATAAATTTGAAATTTGAAATAAAAGTGAAAAGTGATGATAAGGAGAGTGAATTAAATAGAGATTCTATAGTCATGTTCTCTGGTCAAGAGGCATCTTTCTAGAGCATTGAAGTTGGTGAAAAGGTGGAGGGAAATTCAAAAGTTTGAATTCAAATTTTGAAATCAAATTTTTGAAGGGCATGTCGACATGGGGTATCCAGGTATGTCGACATGTGCCTATTGAATCGAAGGACAAGTATCTATTCCTAATTTCTAATAAATGTATATATTATATCCTATATTCTACTTATATAATTCTTGTAATAACATTAAATATTATAATACTTGAATATTAATAAATTAATATTTAAAATATTATTAAAATAATATTATTTTTGAATTTAAAATTCAAATTTCTAGGGATAAATTTGAATTTAAAATTCAAGGAATTTAAAAAAAAATCAAGCAAACAAGTATCCATTCAAACAAGAAAAATTAAAAATAATGTAAATGCGTACCTATTTTTAGATCCATACTCCCATTGTAATGACCCTGAATTTTTGACATTTGAAATGTGAGTATTTAATTGAGTTTCAATATTCGAATGATAGTTCAATTTGAAATTCGAGATATCAGAATGAATTTGGCGATTTAATTATTGAATTTAATCGTTAAATCTGGGTGAAAATTTGTATCTTCAGTTTTAAGCTGATTAAAAATAATCTGAAGGCTTAGAAAATTTATATTGATTATACTGAAGATAATAAAAGCTTCAGAATTGAATTTGGAACTGTTTTGTTCAGTTTTGAAATTTTATTGCTTAAATAGAATTTAAAAATAGCTTTCCGAGGCGCAGTCTCGGAATTTGACGAAACCAGTTCCATTGGATCCATAATAGTGTATTATTATCGGATTTCAATTTTCGTAATGTTTGGAGTGATCGTTTAGCCGTACGATAGGCAAACGCGCTGAAATTATATCGAATTTAATATAATAGCTGGGTCCAAAAAGCTATCTTCTCCATACGATCGAATTTGGACTCGAAACCTTTTCCATCGCGTTCGGAATAGGCGTATAACATTACAAACGCCTAGCGGCACGTCTCGATAGGATATCGAAATTCTGAGTTGTAAATTCGTGACGATTTGAATTTGAATTTAAATGAGATATTTATACTAGTCAACTCTCAGCCGTATTTCTTTCACATCGTTACTTTTTCCATTTTATTTCAAGGGCACTATAGCTCATCTGCTACACGTAGAAATATTCTCCACGCAAACATCACATCTTGTCCCCTTTGTTTTCTTTTATCACGCGAGCAGTTCATTTTGATTTCAAAAGAAAAATATCTCATTCAACAAAACAATGGCCGATCCATTTATCTTCCCTCTCTTCAAATGGAAACCCAACGAAAAGAAAAAAATGTCTAAGGAAAAAAAACAACAGAAAAAAAATATATTTGAAGTCGCGTTTCTCTTCTTCATACCTCCCAGTTCGAAATCGAATCCTTCAGAAAACATACAAATAAACTCACGAAGGAAATCGCAGCCGAGTTTTTTTATCAACTAAAAATGGCGCTGTTAAATCGCATCTCTCCCTCATTCCAAAAAGGAGCGGCCTCAACTCAAAAATCTAATCGAATAATGGCTGAGCATTTTTAACCTTAAATCGAAATAGCATGGCCAGTAGAGAGGGCTCGAAGGGGGCCGCGAGGCCGAACTCTCGTTAACAATGGCTATGGGGCAGCGCGAGGTAGAGGTGAGCGACTCGTGGAGCTCGAGTTCGTGGAGGAGCAGCGGCAAGTCAAGGAGGTTTTGCAATGGCGGCACTGGCCTGAGACGGTGCGGTTTAGGGTTTGTCGAGGTCGAGCTTTGCGGTGGTGGAGGAACGCGTGCATGGGTAGCTGGAAAGAAGTAGAGTATTCTCTTTTTATTTTTAATTCTATATTTATAATTGAATAAATTAAGAAAATATAATATCTTAACCCTCTGATTTCGATTTAAATTTATATAAGTTGGATTTATACAGTTTTTTGGTATATGCTGTTTCAGGAGAATAATAATTACAGTAAAGAAAAAAAATCATGTTTTGTTTATAAACAGTAAGGTAAATTTCTATCTCGATTTAAAATTCTGTGTATATAAAAATTTAATATACAGTAAATATACTTAGGACAAATTTTAAAAGAAAATATAGGGGTTTTAAAATTGTCCGAGGAATTTATTAAAAGTTGGATTTTGAAATCTATAGAATATTATACATAAATAAAGATTTGTATACATATTTGATTTACTGAATTTGGAAATTGATTTGCCCAATTGATCAAAATATTAATCAACTGTATAATTGCTATACAAGGTCTAATACAATGAAGAAATGGTCAAAATGGAAAATGGACTGCAAAATAAAAATAAAGGTGAGATCTTCTCACTCAAACAAAGGGTTTTGTTTAATTTTAAATAGTTATATTTAAAATTATTGATTGTGTTGATTGTGTGCTTGAATGATAGTATATATAGTAGTATATAGCAATATATATATATATATATTGGAATATGTATATATTGGTGATTGATTTTCCCGCATTATATAGCGGATGAGACCTTATGCGTCGCATAATAGCGGATGATATTTTATAAACCCCATATACCGCGATATTCCACCTCGAAGTGGAATTTGTATTGTGCTAACATCTGTGGATGCAGTGAAACAGGTTGGAGGGATCCAACTGGATTCCTCAAAATTATATGAATTTGTTTCATATGTTGTATGAATTTATTTCATATGTTGTGTGATAATTTATTTATAATATGTGAATGATTATATTTGTGATTGAATGTGTGAAGGCTAAAATTTAGCCGAATGTATTTTTGGTATCGTTGGATACCAGAAATAAATGAAATTGGATTTTTGAAATTAAAGTTGGAAATTTTAGTAAATTCTTTTTGAAAGAATTGAGTGAATTTAAAAGAAGGAATTTTAAAAGTATAAAGTTGATTTTGAAATCTTATCGAATTATTTTCAAAATATTGGAAAAGATATTAACAAGTGGGTTTTGAAAATATTGTGTAAAAGTTGAAGAATTTATTGAATGTGGAATTTTAAACCATTTGAAAGGAATAAAAGGATTTATTTAAAAGGTGATAAATTTCTAGAAATCCAATTGATTTGGTATTGGAAAATAAATCTTTGGGAAATTGATATGAAAATTTATTTGGTGTTTGAATGAAAATTGATTTTTGTGTTGAGAATAAACTTAGAAATCAATTTGTAATTGATTTGGTGTTGAAGTAAATCTGGAAATCAATTTGTAATTGATTTGGTATTTGAAAGTGAATATTTGGAAAACGAGTTGAAAATCGTGTATAAGTGAATATTTGGAAATTTAAATTCACAATGGAATTCATAAAGAAAAAGGGAAATAAATAATATCGGGAATTTTATTCCGAGTGTAAAAATGTGATTTGAAATTTGTTTTCAAAGTGATGAAGTGTGACATTGTGATTTGAAATTGGTTTTCAAATGTTGAAGTGTGGAAAATATATATCTTGTGAAGATATTTTGAAAATAAATAATTTGGGAAAATTATTTAAATTGGTTGATTTTTGTGAATGTTGTTGATAGTTAAATAACCGACTATCAATATTTGCCTTTGAAATGACACTTGAATTTGTTTTTAAAACAAACGCTCATTATTCGGTTAAGCCGGGAGAGGACTTTGTGTCATATAACCCATTTCGAATAGTGATACGTCGTGAATTGACATTATTTGAAGACCGGTGTGAAGACCGGGTGTTTTCGAAAATGAAAGGACAACCTGTCGAATGTCTCTGCACCGAGTTGCTCCGGTATAGAGATTTATATCACTCTTCTTGTGATGGGAAGTCTGGACGTGATTAGTGAATACCCGGATTGCAAGGGCTTCTTCGGAAGTGCCTTCGGTTCCGTTCGATCCCGGAACGGACTTGTATGGATGTGTGTCTGACGTTACACTTTGAGATGTAAAGCTGGTTTCTATCAAATATATTTCTGTTGGTGGCGGAGAATTTATTCTCTTAGCTTAACACCCTTCTCTGAGACGTACGAGCTTAGAGGTTATGTAGTTGATGGTTACTAGTGATACATTCCCAATTAGGTAATGTGTTATACGAAGTGTTGTTGATCATTTGTTGATCAAAGCGTGGCTTTGTGAAAAAGCGTGGCTTTGTGAAAAAGCGTGGCTTTGTGAAAAAGCATGGCTTTGTGAAAAAGCGTAGATTTGTGGACGAGACTTCGTCGAGCCTCACAACCCGGTAATGGTCGAAACAGGAATGTTGCGGCAAGGTTTTAGGGGTCGCGCCCCTAGGGTATGTCATTTCCTTCTGGATAAGAGGTGATATCATGGTATGGAGCCCAGATATTTTACCTATGTTGATGCTGCAAAATTTATTATACTTTGTGGTTGATGATCCTCGAATAAAGGTCGGTAACGACCGGGGGATGGCATACTTGTGTGTTAGTTACCAAGTTACAGCTGTACAGCGTGAGGTAGTGTCAGTGTGTGGGTTACCTAGTTACAGCTGTACAGCGTGAGGTAGCGTCGGCCTTGTGTTTGCAGAGATCCGGTTAGGTTCTCAGGGCGTCTTTCCAGAGGCGTTTTCATTTCGGTATAAGGAAGTTCCTTTGCGTGACCATTTGTTGGAAAATCCAAAGAAACAATACGAGCCTGTACGGTTTTAGTTGTATAACCTGCTATGGAATGTGGCGGTAACCTGCTACTGAACATAATAGCTATAGTAGGCATACAATAATGGTTGTATGTTGGCTAAGATTGATATTATACTTTCGAAATGTTTTCCACACTAGACATTAATAATAATATCAACTGATTTTTCGTAGTAAACATCTTTGACTATCATAAGGAGAAATCTCCTCCAATTCTGCGTTTGCATTGTGTGTGTGGCGGGAGGCCTTATGATAGTTTCATTTTCCAAAAGCATTGCGAATTTGTTTTATTTTCTTTATGAAAATAACTGTTTTACGATCTCACACCAGTCACCATGACTGACTCGGAGTTTATTGTTCCCTTTCTAAACTCTGGGTGCCCATAATTTTCCACACGGGCAGCCTAGAGTTATGTTATCAGGATATTCTGGATATTCTGGAGCTTTGGAGATGAGCTGGATGACGAGACGTACTACCGTACTTGTTTATTTTTCCGCCATGTATTCTGTGTAAGGACAAGTTTATATAACTATCCATTGTTGTATTGAGTTGTATATTGACTCTGATTGATGTAATGTATAAACTGATATAGTCTTTTGTTTTAAAGATTATTCATTCATCTATTATATATTGTTCCGCTGCGAATGTGAGATTCTGTTATTGTTTCTGTTTCTATTTTTCTGTTCTTTCTTTTCTTCTGTCTTCTTCTACCTCTTCTTTTTAACCCTAATGATTCGGTTTTCCGGCATTCTATTGCGCGGCATTTGATACAGTGGACGTATTAATGTCGACTTTCGAGCATCGAAAGATCGCAAACGTTACAAGTGGTATCAGAGCAATTGGTTAAGCGACAACCCTGGCTCTGTTGGGTGTTACTCATTAGAGATGGAGTTAGTAGTACTCTAGAATGAGTGTCAGTGTAATAATAAATATGAGCGCGTATTTGTTAGTGAATATAGAATTTGTTTTGTATTGTGTTGACTTATCGTTTGATTGTTTATAGATTCTGGTCGGTGCAGTCTGGCCAACTGTAATCGATAGGGGTTTCTAAACTCTTAAACAAGATAATATGACACAGTATTGTTTTAAAATAGGGTAAATGAAATAATTTTACCCAAACTATTTTTTTATTTAGAAAATAAATGATTTTCTATGGATTTTCATAGTATATGGATGCTTGGTTGTTAGGAAGTGATAATATTGAATTATTATCATTGTTATATGGAAATTGAATAAGAAATAATGGTACAACCAAAGATTTAGAGATAAATTCATTTAACAAATGAAATTTATAAATATGAATTGAAAGATAAGGAAATAAATTCATATACGAATGGAATTTGTAAATGTAAATTGTAAATGTGATTTATAATTGGAAATAGAATTCCAGAGAATATTTGAAATTAAAATTCATTAATGGAATGAAATTGGTAATGTGAATTTATAAATGAGTTTTATAAATTGAAGTGAGATGCCAGAGTAATTTTTGAAATACGAATGAAAGAATTTGGATTGAAATTTCAAAGTTAGTTTTGAAATGGTGAGTAATTGTTAAAAAGACTCTGGAATTTCTTTAAAGTGTTATGGAATGTAAATAAGTTTGATGACTTATAAAATATTTGAAATTTGATTGGAATAAGATTCAAATTGAAAAGGAATGAATTTGTGAATGAAGTTACATTTGTAAATAAATGAATTGGAAGTTGAATTGGTTAAATTAAAATTGAATTGTGAGCTGAATAAAAATGGTTTGAATTTGCATATAAATTCAAGTAAGTGGAAAAATAAATTGAAATTTCCTTGTTATTGATAAAGTAAATTCAGGATGAATTGAATATGGAAATTTGAAGTTTAAAAAGGATAAGTGAATATACTAATTGAATTAAATTAGTAGATGGAATGGATTTGATTAAATGAAAAATCAAATCAAAGATTTAAATTGGAAATTGTTTACAAGGAAAATATAACTTGAGTTTGAGTTGAAATGACTTAAGAAATATTTTGACAAAAGCGTTGTTGTCAAGTTTTGTGAAATGGTTTCAAATGAAATGAATATGAATATGAAATGCAAATTAAATTGTATGTGAATTGGTCGTAAGAAATTTAATTTGTATCGAAACCATATAAATTGCTTATGAGAATTATTTTAAGTGCATTACTTATGAAATCTATGTATTTGCTATTGAAAATAAGTGAAATGTTAATAGATTTCCTATATTTGTCACTTACGTGTTTAAATTAAGTAAGTACAGGTTTTTGGAAGCCGTTTGGCTGCATTTTGGTCATGCTAAAATGCTTAAAAATAGCCGCTTTGCTTAAAATGCTAAAAAAGGTACGCCTACGCAATACAAAATAGGAAATATGAACTGTTTTTGCTTTTCCGACCGAGTGGGTCGATGTATATATATTCATATCTTTTGTCAAATTGCAAAAGCTCCTCCATACAAAGGAGACTCCGCCAAAAAATTTCGAAAATTTTGGGAGTTAGAAAAAAATTTGGAATTCTTGAAAATTTTCACTTAACGACAAGTGATTCAAATTGAATTTGAGATAAGGTAAATAGAATTCAATATTTAAAATGAAGTAGATTGAATTCAAATGGAAATTGAAAACGCAAAGTTGAATGGAAATGAATATATAACTTTGTTAGTAAAGTGAAAATAAAGATAAGAAGTGTGTAAATACTTATATTGAACTTAAGAAATGAATAAAGAATGAAATTCTTAAGTAAAATGGGTATTTGGAATCCAATAGGTAAATTTGGGCATTGTTGTTAAATAAAACATACAGGGGTTATAAATGAGAATGGAATTGGATTTTGATTTCGAAGATAAAATTAATTCGCTCAACCAAAGGTATGTATTTAAAATTTCAGTATGAAATTTGATGAATTTCTGATTTTGCCACTTGGCATTTTGGTTTCTATTGGAATTTGGGAGTCCGTAGGGACATTTTGTAGTTGTACCGAGCTAGCCGCGCAAAGGAGATGCTGGCGAAATTTTTCGAAAATTTAGAGAGTTAGTCGAGCCTCACAACCCGGTAATGGTCGAAACAGGAATGTTGCGGCAAGGTTTTAGGGGTCGCGCCCCTAGGGTATGTCATTTCCTTCTGGATAAGAGGTGGTATCATGGTATGGAGCCCAGATATTTTACCTATGTTGATGCTGCAAAATTTATTATACTTTGTGGTTGTTGCTTTGTGGTTGATGATCCTCTGATAAAGGTCCGTAACGACCGGGGGATGGCATACTTGTGTGTTAGTTACCTAGTTACAGCTGTACAGCGTGAGGTAGTGTCAGTGTGTGGGTTACCTAGTTACAGCTGTATAGCGTGAGGTAGCGTCGGCCTTGTGTTTGCAGAGATCCAGTTAGGTTCTCGGGGCGTCTTTCCAGAGGCGTTTTCATTTCGGTATAACGAAGTTCCTTTGCGTGACCATTTGTTGGAAAATCCAAAGAAACAATACGAGCCTGTACGGTTTTAGTTGTATAACCTGCTATGGAATGTGGCGGTAACCTGCTACTGAACATAGTAGCTATAGTAGGCATACAATAATGGTTGTATGTTGGCTAAGATTGATATTATACTTTCGAAATGTTTTCCACACTAGACATTAATAATAATATCAACTGATTTTTCATAGTAAACATCTTTGACTATCATAAGGAGAAATCTCCTCCAATTCTGCGTTTGCATTATGTGTGTGGCGGGAGGCCTTATGATAGTTTCATTTTCCAAAAGCATTACGAATTTGTTTTATTTTCTTTATGAAAATAACTGTTTTACGATCTCACACTAATCACCATGACTGACTCGGAGTTTATTGTTCCCTTTCTAAACTCTGGGTGCCCATAATTTTCCACACGGGCAGCCTAGAGTTATGTTATCAGGATATTCTGGATATTCTGGAGCTTTGGAGATGAGCTGGATGACGAGACGTACTACCGTACTTGTTTATTTTTCCGCCGTGTATTTTGTGTGAGGACAAGTTTATATAACTATCCATTGTTGTATTGAGTTGTATATTGACTCTGATTGATGTAATGTATAAACTGATATAGTCTTTTGTTTTAAAGATTATTCATTCATCTATTATATATTGTTCCGCTGCGAATGTGAGATTCTGTTATTGTTTCTATTTCTGTTTTTCTGTTCTTTCTTTTCTTTTGTCTTCTTCTACCTCTTCTTTTTAACCCTAATGATTTGGTTTTCCGGCATTCGATTGCATGGTATTTGATACAGTGGACGTATTAATGTCGACTTTAGAGCATCGAAAGATCGCAAACGTTACACCCATCGTCGTCTGATTCATGAATAGCAGTGAAACACGGATTTGAATTATCCGTCTTCTTTTCATCGTCACTGGATGATGAGTCTGAGTCATCAAGAGTTGTTGTGTATGCTTTCTTTCTTTTCCTTGACGTATCATTGTTTGGAGGGAACAAATGTTTATCTGGATACGGACAATCTTTCCTATAATGCCCGACTTTATTGCAATTGTAGCACCTATCATTGTTTACGTTCTTCGTATTATTTCTGGAATTCCTTTGATCATTTCTTTTGTAATTTTTCATTTTTCTATATTTTAGGAATTTCCGGAAGTTTCTTGTCATGAAAGCAATCTCCTCATCACTGTCTGGTTCTGAATCTTCAGTTGTTGCATTGAGTGCTAATGACTTCTTTTCTGTAGCCTTGTTTTCTCTTCTTCCTTGCAGTTGAACTTCATAAGACATCAGATTCCCAATCAATTCTTCTATTTTCATTAGACTGATATCATTTGCTTCTTCGATTGCAAGTGTCTTTTGATCCCATTCTGGAGTGAGTGAATTTAGAAATTTTCTAACTTGGTCTTCCTCCGAAAAGCTTTTTCCTAGTGCAATTAGTGAATGAACAATATCTTGAAATCGACAATACATGTCGTAAATGGACTCATTTGCATGCATTTTAAACAATTGAAACTGATTAGTTAATATGGAAATTTTAGTCTGTTTAACTTTGCTTGTTCCTTCATGAGTAACTTGCAATGTTTTCCAGATTTCAAATGCAGACTTACAAATAGACACTCTATTAAACTCATTCCATCTAGTGAACAAAATAATATATTCACGGCCTTTGAGTTATTTTGTGTAACACCCTTTTTCTCAGAAGTCCACTGGCCAAAATCGGTAGTTGGTTCAACATACTCAGTTTGTGTGATATTCCAAGTGTCTAATTCTACTGATTGTAAATAATTTTTCATTCTACAAGCCCAATATGCATAATTACTGCCATTGAAAAATGGTGGTCTGACAATAGACTGACCTTCTACAAATGAACTAGTGTTAGTGTTAACAGGATTAGTGCCAGAGTTGACATTACCAGTGTTGGTAGCCATTAAAACAATTTTCAAGTTTCAGATTATGAAAACTATGAAAACCTGGCTCTGATACCAATTGAAAGGGAGTGCGGATTAAGGAACTTAAGGCTAATTTAACACTAGAGGGGGGTGAATAGTGTTTAATGGATTCTAAGACTTATATGGACTAATTTAAAATTTATGATATAAACAAATGCAAAACTTAATCATAGAACAATCGCAGAATCAAACATAGATGCAGAAAATAAATAAAAAGCAGTAAAAGGAAAGAACACACCGGATTTTATACTAGTTCGAAGTTACCCTACGTCTAGTCCTGCACCAAGGCAAACACCTCGTACATATTTTTATTATACTAATGTCGAGATTACAATCCTCAATTTCTAAAGGTCTTGAGGTACCCTCCTGTCTTTGAGTCCGGGGCAAACTCTCTTGATTTACGGGACACAAGATCACCCAATTGATTTCCAGGCACAACCACACCTTATAGAGAGACTCGATAAACTTTTGATTACAAATTGATCCTATAACTCTGAATAGCACTTTGATCTTCGAGAGATGGCAGAGAATCAAACAAGAATGAGATTCTAATTTGATTCACTTGTGAATTCGGAAGAATTTCGGCACGATCTTAAAAATATGAAAATTTTAGAATATGGATTTGTGGAGAAGAAGGAGTGAAGAAAATAAGAAAAAATAGTTAGTTAAAAAATTCATTTATGAAGGCTATTTATAGACCAGTAACGGTCATAACCATTCGTGAAGAGATTTAAACGAATAGACACTTCTTTTGAAAATTGAAACTTTTGAATTTAACGGCCACCATGTCGACATGGGGTATCCTATGATGTCGACATCCCTTAGTTAAAAACAATGTAAAATTTGTTTTGAAAATGTTATTGAAAGGAAAACAAGATGAAATTATTCTGGAGTAAAATAAACTAATTTTCCTATGTTTTTAAAATAAAGAAGAGTAGAAAAATATATTTTTAGAATGTATATATATATTTGATTTTAAATCTCAAGTATATATATATATTATAAAAGAATATTTTAAAATCAGAAGATAGTTTTAAAAATAAATGAAGTTTAAAACAAGAGTTTATTTAGAAACAAAAAAAAAGAATATTTTAAGGCTAAAACATCTTTTTGAAAATCATTTGAAAAGATAACTTTTAAGGCTAAAACATTTTGAAAAGCAGTTTTGAAAATCAATTTGAAAAACTATTTTGAAGTAGTTTTGCAAGCTTCTTCCTGCAGAATATCTCATCACATCAGGACTTGAGAACTTGTACAAAACCAGGATGTTCGTGGATTTGTAAGTCACTTGTCGTAGGTTTGTAAGCTACTTGTCGTGGGTTTGTAAGCCACTAAGAAGATAGAAATGGGTTCCCTCCCAAATGAAATTTGGAATGAAGATTTCCATGCTATTATGAAGTTTTAACAAAAACTAGACACTTATCTTGAAATCTTGATCTTGATACTCTAGAGTCTTCAATCTTGATATCTCCATTCTAAATCTTGTCTGATTAGCCTTTAGTAATCAATACCTGCATATATATATATATAAATATATCCTGCATAGTTCCTGCATATACATATCTATCTAGACAATAGTGTTACTATATATTTTATAATAAGATAAGTTAAAGGTTGTTGTCATCAAAACCAACATCTTAGTTCCTAACAACTATGTGTATATATTATCATATTAAGGAGGGTCTTTCCTTATGCACCGTTGTAGACCTTAGTGACATGAATAAGCTAATTTTTTCGGACGACTCTTGGGAAAGAAATTGATTTACAGCAGTGACTCTTCAGATTATGTTCCTAACATCGCATCGCTTTTTCTAAGTTTGTTCATGTCCTTAGATCTTATTCATAAAATGATGGTGGTAGATCCTCCTCTTCTTAGAGGGGCTAGTCTAGGTCATTTAGTAGTTTAGGCCAGTTGCCTAACCCCTATGTTGTAGCTAGTTTGTTGTTTTATTTCTTAGTTGCTGAGGTGGTTTTGCTTTACACCTGGTATAATTTGTAAAGTGGTATACCACTACAAAACTAATTTTCTCATGCAAATAATAATTATTTGTTTTGCCTGAAAAAAGAAGATAATTTGACAAATGAAAACCATAAATCCATATAAAAGACATCTTAACCAAAAACATCTTCTAACATCATATCAAACTCGTACCTCATCTTAATAAGCTTGTACTAGCTCAGCTCGATATTCCATTTAATTAATCTCCCTGATGTTTTGGGTCGATGTGCAAATTTATCGTGTGAGCTTAGAAGTATAGCCGTAGCTTCCTTAATGCAATCAACAAATAGTACGCAAACTTTTCTAGCTTTGGATAGTTCTTCTCTACTCCAGTAAGCTGTTTGCTAATATAATACACTAGCCTTTGGACTCTTCTCTTCTCACGTACCAAAGGCCCAATTAGTGCAGGAGCAGAGACTACTAAGTAAATGAACAAATATTCCCTTCCAAAGCTTCGACAACACCGGTGTTCTCTCCATATGTTCTACCAAATTTCGAAAAGTATACAGACATTCATTCATCCAGTCAAACTTTCATTTCTTCTTCTTGTTGTTGTCAAAGAACGGTATGCACTTATTTTGTCACTTTCAAAATAAATCTACTCGGTGCTGTGACCTTCCCGTTTAAGCTCTGAATTTCCCTTCTTATGTTTTGGGAAGTGACCTCTTTCAATGCTTTGATCTGTTCCGGGTTAGCTTCAATGCCCCTTGAGTTTACAATAAAACCCAAAAACTTGACCAGTGTAACTCTAAAAGAACATTTTAATGGATTAAGCCACATTCCATACTTTCGAACCACATCGAACATTTTTGAGAGATCATCCATGTGATTCATCGATCTTTATGACTTCACAAGCATATCATCCACATAGGCTTCCATTGTCCATCCAATTTGATCTTTGAAAAACTTATTCACTAGCCGTTGCTATGTAGCTACAACATTCTTCAAACCAAATGGCATCACTTGATAATAATACAGCCTTAAATTAGTGATGAAACTCATATGCTCCTATTCCAAAACGTGCATTACTATCTGATTGTAGCCAGAGTACACATTCATAAAAGATAGCAGTTCATGTCCAACTGTTCCATCTTCAAGTTGGTCACTCCTTGGTAATGGAAAGCTAACCTTTGGGCACGCCTTATTCAAGTCTGAATACTCAATGCACATCCACCACTTTCCATTTTCCTTGTTGACCAATGCGGTATTTGACACCCATTTTGGGTACATAGCATCACGGATGAAGGCATTTGCCTTTAGCTTCTTCATTTCTTCTTTCAGCATAACAGATTACTTTGGATCCGTATTGTGTCCTTTTTGCTTCATAGGAGTGTATCCTAGGTCTGCATTTAATGCATAACATGCTATCTCCAGTGAAATTCCACAAATATCAGAATGTGTCCAAGCAAACACATCTAGGTTTGCTGGGAGAAACCCTACCAACCCCGCTTTCATCTTTATGCCAAGCCGAGATTCATTCTTGAGAACCCACATGGGATCGTCATCATTGATCGACATGTTGACTGTTAGCTCCCTTGGTGCAACCCTCGCATCCGCTGTCTCTTTTTAGGGGTCCATGTGTTTATATAGCTTTCCATAGTACCCAAGCTAGTGCTTAGGCGGTGGTTGTTATGCTTCATCAGTCTTGATACAAAGAGGCTTCTCCTCATTCTTTCCTTTTTCACATCACTTTGCCTCTTTAAGCTCTGCGATATAGCTTTCTCGACCAATATTATAGTCATCTTGGATAGCTACTACTTCATTCTCGATGGGGAACTTTATCATCAAACACCACAGAACAAGTGCAATTCTGAAACAAGCAAGGGTTGTTCGGCCCAAGAAAGCATTATAGGCCGAATATTCGTCAGCCACAATAAACATCTGCACTCGCACTATCTTAAGGTCACCTTCCTCTAATTCCATGGACAAACCAATGCAACTAATAGGCTCATTAGCTTCTTCAGTAAATCCTTGAATATGAGATTTACAAGGCTTTTGATCCTTTTTGTTGATTCACATTTGATCAAAGCATTTTTGAGTGAAATATTAACCGAGCTCCTACAATCAATCAGGACCTGGTGTGTTATTGCTAGCCCAACAATGGCCGTAATTACCATGGGGTCAAGCGTCGGTGCTTCCACCTCTTCTGATTCTCTATATCTAAAAATGATACCATCATTCATCATTCTCTACTGTTTCATTGGAGTCCCATCCTCTATGTCGAAGCACGCCTCTTAAGTCCCACGCCTCAATGACTTGCCATACCGTTCCTTCTCACTCTAGCTTTTCTCTATCGAATAAGGTCCTCCAGATATAGTATTTATCATAATTTTCCTCTCGGGCCTTCTATGTTAGACCTAGCCTGATCCCTTTGGGAAATCTGCCCTTGGAGCCTATCATTCATTTGTTTGGAAGCTTGCAGGTTCCTTGCAAACCTCTGCATCCTTTTCTTTTTGATCAAATCCTCAATCTCATCTCTCAAGTGCCTACACTTATGGGTACTGTGCCAATAGGTCTCATGAAAGTGATAATACTTCCCCAAGCATCATTCCCATTCAGTTTCCCTTCTCGGGGCTGATTTCTTATAATTTTCAACAGCCTGTGTGGCTAGGTAAATGTTTTTAATAGAATTATTCAATGGAGTATAATCTCCAAGTATGGTATATCTTATGCACTTCTTGGTGTCCTCCTTCTTTCCATCAATGCCTTTGTTCTTTCTTATCACATTATCGCTGCTCCTGACATTCACTACAATGTTTGCAGCACTATCATCGGTCTGGTTGACAACAGCATTGCTTTTTATTGAACTATTTGGCCCATCTTTCTTTTTGCATTATTATTGTTTCCAATAGTTACTGCAATGATTCAATCACAACCACCAATCTACTTGATAGCACTGTTGCTTTGTATTGAACTACTCGATCCCTCTTGAAACTGTTCTATGAACTTTGTATTTAACAGTGTGGACCTGAAACTGTTCTATGAACTTCTTCGCTAACTAGCCAAAAGATGACATGGATCTCGATGCAATTCGAGTGAACCACATCGTAGCAAGTCCACATAATGATATAGGAAAGCACATATATCTAGCACGAGCACTATCCATATGCCATCCGTACTTAAACATATAATGCCTTGGATCAGTAGTTCCATTATAAGATGACATATTTGGCATTACAAACTTTTCAAATAGCTCTCCTGTATAATGTTTTCGGTGAAAGGGGTCTGGCTAGGCGATGACCCACTCATCATTATTTCTATTTTGATTTTCATTTAACAACCTCTTCACCATATTTTCTATATACTCCTCGCCAGCTCGGGTATCTGAACACCGAGCGTCAGGCACAGCCTCGAGTGTTTGGCTTAGCAAATGCTCTCGATTCATAGCATGATGTTTTGGCTCCCTTGTCTCTAGAGAGCCATTCATCAAGACCCTCTTTGATGCCTTACTAGTTCTATGGCATTTTTCAAAACACCAGTAGTATAGGCACATACATCCTATCTTACATCATTGCCAACATCGTGCAAATCCACTTGGCTACCAAACAAATTCACATATTCTGCATTCGTCTAATTTCTAGCACTTCGAATTAGCTTGGTACCAACATGATTGCAGTTGGCACTGATCAGATTGGCATTCGTCTGATTCACACCACCTCTTGCACCTTGCTACATTGATGCTCCTCCAGTCCTCCACTTTATTTTCTACTTGACATCTCTTCGATTCTAATATGATGAAGATGAACTTTCTTCCTCAAAATCTGAAGATGGTGAATCTTTATGGCTTTTCCTACGCCTTTAAGGTTGCCGAGACAACATAGCAAAGCTATTTTCCATTCTTTCCAAAATAGCACTTTGACTCTCTAACATCCTCTTATTCATTTCAGCCATGATCTTGTCTAAATATGCCTTTGTCACCATCTCCTGTTGAGATGAAGTTCTAGTACAACATTCAAAGGTTGAGTGGTCTCTTCATTATGCTAACAACCTTCTTCATCACCTCTAGCAGCAACTCCAGATTTAGAAGCAGCTTTCTTAGGGGCTATTTTTTCCAAATTTGATGTAGATTTGTCTTCCATATACAAAAATCTTCAGATCTATAGCAAACACTCTTAGATCTACCTTCTAGATACTTCAAATATAAATTTCTAACTTAGATCTACACTTGAGAATCTCATCTATTAGTGAAAGTGCCAAAAACATTGGGCTAAAAATTGACTCAACACCCCACTGAATAAAAAACGAGAATAAACAAAGTAAAATCAAAATAAAATAGGTTGAACACATAATATTTTATAGTGGTTCAGCCTCAAATCACTTCCTATGTCCACATTAATTTTATTTCAAGAGTTTTTTCATGATTATAAACAAGTTAAAATGTTTCAGAACAATAAAACAAGGTAAATCCGAGTTTGACAGCACTTCGTGGCAATGTTAGATTAGAGAAGAGAATATGGGTCGAAAAGTCATCTCTACGTTTTTCTAACACTGATACCTATAGGAGAATCCATCCAGCAGAGTCGCTAGCTTGTGGAAAATCAAGTAAGAACTCAGATCCAATTGATCATTGAGGAAGAATGAGTAAATCGCATAACAAATATCATGTCGGTACCTACCATACATGCTCAATGCTATTCTAATTTTTCCTTCATACTTGTTTGCATCTTCAAGTTTCCAAGCTTTGTTGTCAAAATAGCTTCTAAAAATTTCAGTACCGGTATGATTTGTCCTATGCGAGACTTGTCTTTTTCTACAAAGTATTGGAGTAGTTCGCCTACTTTTTCAGAAGTGGTGCCCCATCAAAACAACTCAGTACCAACCAAAATCATGTCCGTACCGACCATATTTGACTTGCACCATTTTCCGTAATTTCTTGTACTATATCATTCCACTACTCCAAAAATCTCCTTAAGTTCTTGATCCATTTTTTCATCATCTTGAAGTCCTGATCTATCATGAAGTCACTTGGTTCAAATGCTGGATAACAATTGCCTTTTGAAGTATGCTTTAGATCAGGATAAGCGATCAGATTCAATTGAATAAGAATCGATAGTTGATTAGCCATCACCTTGAAACATCATGTTTATCCCACAAATGCCACTTATCACTTTAAATAGTCATCGTACCCTTCCTTTTCTACAACAAAGTTAGAGTCTTAGGTTTTGTGGAAGCCACATGGTATCCTGATCAAGTAGGTTTCTCTTTTCTTTCTTTCTTCCTCTCTTTTCTTGCTTTGTTAAAAAAAATTGAGGACCAAAACATGTCAATGCCGACCTGATTCTTAAATGTAATATAAACATTAACACTTAGAAAATTTTACCACTTTAGTTTATTTTTAGGCATCTTTATTCTTTGCAACTTTGACTTTTAGGCATTATCGTCTCTTTGCCCCTACTACTATCACCACCTCCAATCTTAGCACCACCACGATCTTAACATCACCTCCACTTAGTCTACTACAATCAACTTAGCATCGGTAACCTCTAACATTACCACCAAATCTTGATTTTACTTAGGTGGGTTTTGACTTAGGGCTTTGGCTATGCTATCGCCGCCGTCGCCGCCTCATCATTGCCATTATCGTTGACGCTGAATTGTCGATGATCCAAATTCAGGTTTGGTTCCTTTCTCCCTCTCTCACTATGGCTAAATTCCTAATGGCTAAGTCGACTCCAAGACCACTTGTGTTTGCCCCCAAGTTTTCCTTTTCACTTGTGCTTGGTATTTACTTCATGTTTTTAATGCCCTCACCCGAGTTCTCTCTTAGTTGGCCTAAGTTCTATTAGTGTGACAATCATTCATGTACAAAAGTGGAGAAATTAACTTCCATCGAATTTCTATTGAATTTTGATTGATGACTTAATTTCGATGAGATGGTTCTACGAAATGGTAATATCGAACACACTCTGACATCTGATAGAGACACACGTCGACACTTCAAATCAAACATAACAATCTTATGTTCTTGCAAAGAAAACTCTGTGTTACTCTAGATAATGGTTCCGTTATCATATACTCTATGATAATGGGTAAAATTCGACACATAATTCCATAGCATGACAGAGCTTGTTTGCCAGCTTGAGTGGGCTATTTACATAGGGTGTTTGCGTACACCGTGCTTTGAACATAGGACACACTGTGCATAAATTTAAACTTCACACTACCGCAGCCACTGTATAGAACGCAATTGGTTAACACACGTTAACATCTATTGGATTTCATACATCGGCTACATAGGTTTAACCAATGTAGAAAATTAAAATTTAACATAACAAACCACATTCTTCATAAAGCTTTCTAGTTCAAAATGACCAGTAACAGACGACCTCTTTGTCTTAAAACTGGTACCAGCCCTTCCACTCCTCTTGAAGCGGGCTCTTCTACTACTCAAGCATCTACTTCTACTCCATCAAGAGAAAGACGTTCGATCATATAGAAGCTCCAACTCCAAGTTATTCCATTAGCTCAACCTCATGGCCCTACCCCTCCAAGGGAAAATAGACCAGATCTTATGGTCTTGGACAATCCTTGAGATCAAACAGCTTCTAAACTGATTGCCAAGGATCTCAAGGCAATTTTCATCAGGCATGGGATCTCCGAAGATGAGGTCCTTCTACCTACACCACATCAACGGTATATATATATATGTGTGTGTGCACATCTAGAGCTATGCCTCCTTTTAACGAGTTCCTTAAATTCATTCTTTAAGAGCTTGGGCTGATTCTTACCCATGTGCATCCAAATTGCTACGCTTTACTCAGCTCTCTCTATATCATTTTCATAGTGCATCTTTCTCATCCCCTTCTTTTGAAGAGCTCGCCTTCCTTGCTAATAATCGAAGCTTACAACCGCTGCAAGGTTTTTGAGATGCTCCATAATAAGTGCAATTATTTTAAGGGGGAATATTTATTCGTTCGCTTTCTTGAAGGATTCAACCAGCTCTGGTTGTTTGGCCGTAAGTTCCTTTTTCTAATTCGTTCTTAATACATGTGTTTTCTTCACCCGAACATCTAACACTCTTTCCATATCCTTGACAAATCTTCCCTTATGAAACACAACCAATGACCTCGCTCGTATTTATAATTCCTAAAGTGGATCAATCACGAATTGAGAAAAAACAACAAATCTCCTCACCAATGCTCAACTGCGACAATACCACCTCCTCTACAATGGAAGGAGCACTGTCCTTAATCCAGTTCCTAATAAAGGTTCTTGAGTTGCTGCCAGTCCTTCTACTTCAGTGGGAGAATCTAATAATGATGAACAGAGGAGTTAGGAAGGTCAAGGAGTCAAGGAAAATCTCGATGAAAAAGAAGAGGAGGATATAGGAGTTGAAAATCTTGGTGAGGAAGGGATAATGGGAGGAGAGAATATAGGAGAAGACAAAGATGTTGCAATGTACAAAGGAGAGGAATAGGGAGAGGATGATGAAGATGAGGATTTCAATGCCGGTAGAAATGAATCATTTTGGGAAACATCCCCTGAAGCCATTTTTGTTACTTCACCTCCAAAGTCAAAACAATCGGTGATTAAGTCTTCTTCACTTACACTTGAGCCACATCACGGTCCCGTCGAAGAGTCAACCCCTACAGGGATGCATCTAAAAATATATTTTCCTTTTTAAGTGATCTCGAGACTCTCTCTGACTTCCCGTCCGATAAGTTAAACTTAGAAGACATCCTTAATACCAGTCCTCGTGAATTTAACTTCCCTTCGAGAGACATTCTTGTGACCATTGATGGTGATGAGACTCCATCTTTAGATATCAATCAAACATGGTTTGTAGACTATTTAGGGAAACATCAACACTTCACATACTTCTAAGATCATGAGCACAAACACTTACCACTCGTTCTTAAACCAATGCCTCGGTCCTGACACAATTCTTTTCCTTTTTATATACAATAGGGAAAGACAAGAGAATGGGAAAACTTCATGTAACGACCCTGAATTTCCGACCCAATTTAAAAATTTTAAATCCATTATTTTATATAAAAACGTGAAACTTACATACGATCTCAATTAACGTCCAAATTTTGTTTATAAAATGCGCCTAGATAGTTATAGATATGGGTAAAGTTTCATCGTAAAATACCGCAGTAAATTTCGTTCGCGTTTTATTGCACATCAGTTCATTTTAAAGTGTGTAAAATTTTTATCTTTCGAACCTGAATATTTTTACGTAGAAAAATTCTAAATCATCTTCTGGCGGAGACGTCATTTTTCGTTTTTCCAAATTCGGACTTCTTTAGCTCCGTCGATCTTATTTTTCTACGTTTTTCCTGCATTTTCCTATTAGTATAAAATTCGAATTTTTATAATTCAATCGTACCACAATTTTCTTTGTACCGTTGGAAGCGCCTCGTCGCGCTGATCAAAACGGTATATTTATTTGCGTCAATCGGAGTTCGACGTTGCAAGTTAAAATTGTTTAACGGAGTACAAACTAGTTCGTTACGCAGCTCAAACCAGAACCCAATTGTCTACCCCGTTTAGAATTCTAGGAGCCTTTGACTATTCAGCTGTCTTGGAAAGCCAATAGCCATTCGGTTACCAAGACAATCAATTTGAGACCTTTGAATTTCTGTACTCTTTTATGTAAACTAGCTTCGTCAAACCCATTTGTTTGCAAAACTTTTCACTGGTACGTAGTTCTTCCTCCTCTCCAAATCTCTAACTCTCCTTCCTTTATTTCTTTTCTTTGTCCACTTCACTCTCTTCAGTTAAGACTCCATACCACTGCCACCCACGTCCAGCCTCCGCCCGCTGCACCAACCGCCACCCGAACCCACCCACGTCCAGCCTCTGCGTCCCCTGCCACGTCGCCACCAGCCCGCGTCCACCCACTACCCACACCACATCCGCCCCTGCCACGTCGCCACCAGTCCGCGTCCCACTGCCACCATCCGCCCAGTCTCCATCCCCACGCCCACCTTCACCCACTGCCACGCCGCCTCCGTCCACTGCCCTACCCAATCCACAGCCCGCTCCACCTTCCCCCACTGTTCCGCCTCCACGCCCACTCGCCCAGTCCACCAGCGACACCCGAACCCACTGCTTCCACTGCCCTACCCACGACCAGCCTACCCACTGCCGTTGACCTCGACCACCACCTCGTCGTCGCCTCCCCTCCCCAGCGAGCTAACACCCATGCACGAAACCTCCATCTCGCCACCCTCTTCGACCCTTAATCCGCCATCTCCTTGGCTGCCCGATGTTGCGCAAAAGAAATCATCCCATGGAAAAAAATAATGATATAAACTTGCTGCTGTTTATATTTTTCTCTCTCTATATATATATATTGATTTATATATATATCTGTGAATCGAGTATCTCACGCACGTTTTGGTATTGAACAGCAGCTCCAGTGCCAGTCGAACAACAACTCGATCTACCTTGATTCTAGCCTTCTTTTTCTGGTTTGCTTAGGTAAGAATATATATATGTTAATATATATGTTTATGTCTTTTTCTAGTTAGTAACTGTGTTTTCTCTGTTGATTTGAACAAGCAGCTTCCTTCTCTCTGTGTTTAGCTCTGTGGTAAATTTGCGTTGGTCATCCATGCTTCTTCGTGCCTTTTGATCTCTCTTCTCTAACCACGAAAGGTGAAAAATTCATTCACGACTCGATTTATTATACTATGATAATCAAGTTAGTTGTATATAGGTTGGTTGTATAAATAGTGTAAGTAAGATTGATTGAATATGTTAGCAGCAAGATGATTGGGTAAACAACTTTAATATATATATATATGTTAGTTAATTGAATATGGTTGTTTCAGCAAGTAAACTGTTCCAGTAAAAGGCACGACTGTATAACCAAGTAATTTGAATATAGGTTAGTTGCATATTGTTTATAAAATGGTTCCAGTGAGATGTACCAGTTCCTCTAGTGCTTAAGTGTTTACATAAATAGTTGATTGAAAGTAGGTTAGTTTGTAAATTGTTTAGTGAAATAGTTTCAGTGAATATAAACCTATTGTGGTATTGTTTGTAAAATTGTATATATGCAAACTGCCCCAGTGTATAGATATATGCCCTTGTTTCAGTTTATATGATTATTCGAATTAATAATATTGATTGTATTGGTTGTTATTGCTTGTTTATTTACTTTGACACCATCCCATTTATCACACTACAAGTTCCCTTTGCTATGCTTTGATTTTTTTTATATATTGAATGATATTGGGTTGAAATGATAAATACCCAATTAAACAACTTGGCCTAGGATAGATAATTAATTTAAGAAACCGATTGGTCAACAAAATCATTTCGAAATTGAAATCTATTTGAAATTAAGGAATGAACTTAACAATTTGTTTTGAAATTAAGTAACGAACTTAATGGATTTAATTGAAATAAATTAATGGATTCAATTGAAATAAATTAATGGATTTAATTGAAATGGATTAATAAATCTATTTAATTGAATAAAATGAATTGACAAATTTAATTTGAGAAATTTGTAATTTGATTTAGGAAAATTTAAAGTTAAGTAAGTTGAATAATTGAAATGAGATTTAGAACAAGTAAAGTTTTAGAATTTAATAATTTAAAAATTTATTAGATTTGTTAGATTAAGATTTAAAACTCGGTTTTAATTAAATAGATATGGAACTTGTTATAAATTTAATTTGAGATTAAGTAAAATTTGACTTAAGAGGAATAGAAAACTAACTAGAGTTTATGGATTTAATTTAGTGATAATTTAAATTTTAAATGATTTTAAATTTAATGAATTAATTAAATCAGGACATTGTAAACTGAATATGAATTGAGTTGATTTGTAACTCGGAAATAAACTTATTTGTGTTATGTAAATCATGGAACCAATTAAATGAAATTGGATTTCTTTAAATAGAAATTTAATTGAATTTGGTAAATAAATCAAATGAAGCTATTTTGATAAAAGGAATTTAGTTAATGAAATTGATTTAATTGAATTTATGATTATATTTAATGTAACGATGAATGTAAATATGAATTGAAATGAATAGAATTTGATTTAATGATTTGAACTAAATTGACCATTAAATTGAATCCATTGATTATTAACTAAATTTAATAAGTGAAATTTAGATCTTATTAAATTGAACTTGAATACTTAATTATATTGTTAACTCAAATGTTTGAACTAAAATTTTATTTGGAAATATGATTTTAAATATCTGAAATAAATTGAATCATGAAATGTCAAATTTTGAAAGTCAAATTTGCAACTTGACTTTTGGACTTTGATTTGTTTAAACTTTAACTTAAACGACCATCGGGTAATGAATACGTAGTTATTAAAGAGACCGGGATCGGATATGGACATACTCTCTATCGATACCGAAAACCACTTTAATAACTATTATACGCGGAGTGTTGGTCCAGAATGAAGTGGATGGTTTGGTGAATGCATTGCCTGAAGAAAGAGAACGATATTGGATGACCCCTGACATGACTAAAACAGGAGCCACACCGGGCCATTGAGGTTCGCCACCTCTAGCGAACACACTTCTTCGATACCATATCTATTACTTTTGTGATTCGATTTGGGTGCACCCCTTTGATTTGGGAGTGTTGTTTCGCGGTGTTGAGGTAGTAGCTGCTATGCTCAACATCAGTCTGGATCACGCAACTACTAGTATCCTAGTTGGTATCGCCTCATGTACCTTGTCATACTGATTATCCTATTCGCGACCAATACGATTTATTTTGTGTTATACCTATGGGGTACCCTCTGATAACCACTAGTTTACGGTGGGGTTTACGGTGTTGTATAGACTATGACATTATAAAAATGTGTTAAGGGGGATTATGGTAACGCCTTAACACTATTTTAATATCGTACTTTACTGATTAGACATTATTTACATATCGTATTCTATTGTATATATGGATAATTTATTGGATCCTTAGAGATGTTTATTTTATTCATCTTGAGTTATGGACTTTATTCCTTGCACATGATTATCTTGTATAAGATTTTGAGTCCTGACTCGATGTTTCTTTTTGTATATGCTCGGGTCAGTCTGAAGCTATCCAGTTTGCTGATCAAGGTTGGTTGAAGATGCTGAAGACTTTGCATTTATCTTTATCAGTTATCTCCATTCTAGTATTGATGTACTAGTCTGTTGGACATTTATGTATTTCCTCTCAGTCACTTTATGTTGAGACATTGTTATATTTCCTGTAGTAGCTTCATGAACTGCTATTATGACGATGTATTTTCCGCTGCATTATTCTGTGACTATTCTGTGTCTGTGATGTTGTATTGATTCTCATTTACATTTATGTATTTATAATCCCATAATGATTCGTGTTTTGTATTATTTAAATTGACATGTGTGGTTTATTGTCAATTTAAATGGTCCAAATATACGGGTTGTTATACTTTATGTAGGCATAAACCAGCACCGATCCTCTACTCCAAAAGCCTATTAACAATGATATGGTTCATATCAAGAGTCAGATACTAAAAGGCAAAAGAAGAAGGAACAAGAAAGGCATGATGCTTAGAAAGGTAGATTCATTGGGAAGAACAAAGGGAATCACGTGATCATTCTGGGCACCTACTTCGATTCCCACTAGCAAAAGCTCCTGCAAACTCAACCTTCACGGCATCGACAATCTTCTTTCCTTGTCCCTCCTCTATCATATTAATCTACCACAGCCGTTACTTTAGCTCCCTCTCAATGCAAAGTCGTGGTCTCTACATGATTTCTATAATCTCATAGGACTAGTAATAAAACTTCTACACCTCATGCTGCTTCTCCTCCACCCTCCGAAGGTAAATCCACCGCTCTAACAACTAGGATGCAGGCGGCTTTTCCTAGCCACTGACTTAAAGGGGTATGCTTGACTGCAACATCAAGGACTTCTCTCATAGTTACGCCAACGAAGGCCTCGCCAGGCATGAGGAGGTTTTGGAGAAATTCTATAAATGGATGAAATTTGCTAAAGGCCTCTTTGATGTCAACCGAGCTATCCAATTGATCATCCATTCCTTTGACATGGAGAGGGTTGACCATAACAGAATATGCAAGGACTATAAGCAAGAGTTGGCTACGATCACAAAAAAGAGAGATGAGAAACCAAAACTGACGAAGGACTCCTAATGGAGATTAACTGAGCTAGTTAGCGTTCATGCAAAAGACACTCTAGTCCTAAATCATTAACTGCCAATGTCGAGTTTGAAAAGAAGGCCAGAGAGAAAGAAGCTAAAAACGAGGCATTTTAGACCGAAATTGAAAAGTTCAAAGACAATTTAAAAGTTAAGAAAGAATCCAAAGAACTAGCTCAAGGCGAGTCATTTATTTTAAAAGTCAATCTAGCCAACATTGAGTAATAGAATGAAGATCTCAAAGCAAAGGCCATCAAAACCTAGGAAGAGAAAAAGCTACTCTTGTCCAATTCTTTGCCAATGTTATAGAGATGAAGAATTTAAAGTGGCTTGGAGATAACTATCTCGAAACACTCACTGATGCTTGGGAGGAAATCTTGTGAAGGGCAATAAGTAGCGACCATGACATCGATGAAAAGTTTTTATAAAAAATATTTTTGGATGAAGATGATTTGGTGGCCCTTGAGAAGGGCAAGACGATCTTGGCAATGGACACTGCAGTCAGACAACAAGTGACTACCTTGGGTCACACTAGTCCTAGCTTGTTGGATCATGCGAACGATTCCAGTCAACTCCAAAGGAGCCTTTAGTAGATATCATCACTTCTACGATAACCACTTCGGAATTTGTTGTGACTCAAATGCCTATATCTGCAGCTTTTAACACTAGCACTTGTGGGGGATATAATCCTGATTCCTTAGCACTCTTTCCTTCAGCAGACACTCTAATTATGCCTTCACCTAACAAATCTCTAGAAGAAGGAGAAATCACCAAATCTCCCTCGAAGGACACACCAATCTCCCTCGAGAAACTTCAGTTCTTGCTAGTGGACATCTCTAAACTTTATTTTCTATTCTTAAACTTATAAGTCATCTATTGTTGCCTCCTCCACCACTAACTACTTAGGCTTTAGGCCCAAGCGCCATTACGACCACCTCTAATGCTATCACTACAACATCCACTTCCTCAGTGCTTCCTTCCAGCTCTGGCCCCGAAACAAACTCAGGAAAAATTGGGGCATTGGAAGGACTAGAGGATGTTGACCCATCCCTCATAGAAGAAGTGGCAATCACTAGCGCAAAGGGTCCTAACACTATGCCCATGGCGGAGAGGCTAAAGATTGACATTTCCAAAATCAAGATTAAACAAGAGCCAAGCATAGAAAAGACCCTTCCCGTAGTTCCGACCTCTATTCTTTAGGCTACCGGCATGTCCGCGGATACTCCCAAGTCTCATACTGGTTCAGGCAATGACTATGAGTAGGATGAAGACCTTGAAGGTTGTTTTGCACTCTGAAGGGTGTCGACCTTCCAAAGAGAAAGTCTCCTTCCAATGGAAAGGACTTGAAGGAAAAGAAGAAGGCGAGGAGATAAGCACACATAGGAATAGTTCTAAAGTCCCTTCTCATTGAAGACTACACTATGATCCCAAGATGAATGAGGAACTATTCCTAGGACTCAAGCAAGAGTTCCTCACTCATCTTGGGATCATAGTGTAGTCTTTGATGAGAAGGGACTTTAGATTCGATCAGAATCATAGCCTCAGTTCAGCAGGCCAAATTGAATGGGGTATAGCTAGTCATGGACTTGTGAGTTATTTTATAAGCCCACAATGTACGTGGTAACTTACCAACCAAGTTGCCCTTAGCTCTCTTCAAATTTTTCTTAAAGATGGATTTGATTATCTTTTTCTTCGCCTCTACCTTCTATTCACTTGAGGGTGTGCTACTGTAAAATGATTTTTTTAATTCAGTACCAACCATAGAATTATTTTAATCGACACTCTCGAATTGAGTTTTGGTATTTATGATGATCTTCTGTGGAACTCCACATCCACACAAAATGTTTTTTTACTATGAAGTTGATCACCTTCTTTGACGTGAATGATGTGGGCAGCTCCACATCAGCCCACTTTGGGATGTAATCCACTGCCACTATAGCATATTTTTCTTCGTCTCTTGACATCGATAGCACTTTGATAATATCAATTTCCTACATGGCAAATAGCCATGGGCTATTTATCTTAGTGGATGAGGCTTTTGGTATCTTTATAAATCTCTGGTTCTTATCACATCTTCTAAATTAGTCGACCCCATCTTAGATGGTCGTGGTCCATAGGTATCCATAGCGAAGAACCTTCTTTCCAAACATCCCTAATGTGATCACTGCAACTACCTTCATGCACATCTGGAAGATATTTCTTCATTTTTTGTTTGGTAAACGACCTCGACAAGGGCATCTTAGAATCACCTCTTAAACAGTACTCCTTGCATAATGAATATTGGAACTTTACATAGGAGTTTCCGTCATACATTTCTTCCACTCAAGAGAATCCCTTTTAACAAATATTATTTAATTGGAGTCATTCACGACTCATTTTTCTCCTCAACCTCCAAGATCCAATTGACATCCATCTCATTGATGCTTGGAACAACCAAAACTTCTGCTGGAATGGGTCCCAAAAGTAGCACATCCCCAGAGCTGGCTAGTTCTACTGGTGAATCGGCTTTCATGTTCTCTTCTCTAGGACTATACATTATCATATAGCGCTTAATATCATTTAGCATTTCCAAGGTTTTGGTTAGGTAAGGGGCAAGTCTCGACCACCAATTAAAAGTCATTGAATATATGCAATGTCTTGACTCCCATTTTCCTTGCTATCTTGAGTCCCATAACCAATACTTCGTAATTGGCTTCGTTTTTTTGTTGGGAACTCTAGCCTTCAAGCATAGAATACCCTCTTCCCTTTCGAGTTACAAGAATCACTCGTTCCCTATCTGTATATGATCGGACCAAATCTTCTTCCACTTCTCCATCATGAAGTCCACCAATGCATGTCCTCGGATCACCTTCCTAGGATGGTATGTTATATCATATTGGCTCAGCTCGATATTCCATTTTATTAATCTCCCTAAAGTATCAGAACAATTAGTACTTGCCTCAATGGTTGGTCGGTAAGCACTTTTATCGGGTGAGTTTGGTAGTATGGTCGCAACTTCTTTGATGCAATCAACAAGAAATGCACAAGCTTTTCTAGATTTTGATAGTTCTTCTCTGATCCTGTGAACTATTTGCTAATATAATACACCAGCCTTTGGATTCTACTCTCCTCGCATACCAAAGCTGCACTTAGTGCATGAGCAGAGACTGCTAAATATACGAACAAATCTTCCCCTTTCAATGGCTTTGACATTACTTCATCCAGACATTGCTTCATCCAGACATTCCTTCGTCTATGCATTCTAGCAAATTACATTCCTTTGCTCCTGACATCTTAACATTCCAGAAAGCATCATGACATTTCTTCATCCAGACCGCACCGATGCTAAGTAAATGAATAAATCTCCATGTGTTCTAGCAAATTATGGAAAGCTTCCTGATATTCCTTTGTCCAGACAAACTTTGCTTTCTTCTTCTTGAGGGCATTGAAGAACAGTATGCACTTGTTTATCACGTTCGAAATAAATCTACTCAATGCTATGACCTTCCCATTCAAGCTTTGCATCTTCTTGTCTTTGATTTGATATGTTCGGGTTAGCTAATGCCATTTGAGTTTACAATGAAACCCAAAAAATTACCCAATGCAACTTCAAAAGAACACTTCAGTGGATTAAGCTTCATTCCATACTTTCTGAGCACATCGAACATTTCTAATAGACCATCCATGTGATTCATCGATTGTTGTAACTTTACGAGCATATTGTTCACATAGACCTCAATTGTCCATCCGATTTGATTTTTGAACGTCTTATTCACCATTCACTGGTAAGTAGCTCCAGCATTCTTCAAATCAAATGACATCACTAGGTAATAATAAAACCCTAAATCTATGATGAAACATGTATATTCCTGATTCAGAACTTGCATTGTTATTTGATTATTGCTAGAGAATGCATCTATAAAGGATAGCAGTTCATGTCCAACTATTCCATCTACGATCCTTAGCAATGGGAAGCTATCCTTTGGGCATGCCTTATTTAATTCTGAATAGTCAATGCATGTCCGCCATTTTCCCTTTGCCTTATTGACCAGCACAGGACTTGACACCCATTTGGGTATAAAAAAGTTGAGGATGAAGCCATTTTCCTTTAGGTTCTCCACTTCTTTTAGCACAGCGGATCGCTTTAGATCCATACTGAGTCTTTTTTACTTCATAGGAGGGTATCTTAGATCCACATCCACATTCAATGCATAACATGCAATCAAAATTCTACATATATCGAAATGCATCAAAACAAATACATCTAATTTTTCCTGGAGAAACCTTACTAACTCCTTTTTCATCTTTATGTCGAGTTGAAATCCGATCTTGAGAACCCATGTTTGATCATTATCATCGATCGAGATATTGATTGCTAGTTCTACTGGCACAACCTTGCATTATTTGGCTCTTTTTGAGGGTCCATAGGTTTATAGAACTTGCTATGGAACTCGAGCCTGGGCTTGTATAGTGGTTGCTACGCGTCAGCAGTCTTGAGACAGAAAGACTTGTCCGGATTCTTTTCTTTTTCACGTCGCTTTTCCCCTCTAAGCTCTACGACATAGCATTCTCGATCAGTGTTCTAGTCGCCATAGATAGCTCCTACTCAATTCTCTGTAGGAAACTTCATTATTAAACATTATGGAGCAAATTCAATTCTGAAACAAGCAAGGCTGTTTAGCCCAATAAAGCATTATAAGTTTAATATTCGTCGACCACAACAAACATCTACACCCGCACTATCTTGTTGTCACCTTCGCCTAATTCCATGGAATAATTGATGCAACTAATAGGCCCTTTAGCCTCTCCCGTAAATCCTTGAATACGAAATTTATAAAGCTTATGATCCTTCTTACTGATTCACATTTGATCAAAGGTCTTTTTGAATAAAATATTAACCAAACTCCCACAATCAATCAGGACTCGATGCATTATTGCTAGACCAAATATAGTCGTAATTACAATGGGGTCAAGCATTGGCACTTCCACCCCATATGCATCTATATTTCTGAAAACGATATCAACATCCATCATTCTCTACTGCTTTATTGGAGTCACATCCTCTAGCTCATTTCTTGAGGCACATGCCTCAACAAGCTTCCAAACCTTTCCATCTCATTCCAAGCTTTCTCTAGCCGATGAGGTCCTCCAAACATAGTATTTATCACAATTCTCCTCTCAAGTTGTCTTAGTCCTTATCTAATAGACCCAACCCGATCACTTTGGGCAATCTTCCCTTGGGTCCTATCATTCGTTTGCTTACTAACTTGCGGGTTCCTCACAAACTACTACCGCTTTTATTTCTGATCAAATCCTCAATCATATCTCTTAAGTGCCTACATCATTGGTATTGTGCCCATGGGTCTAATGAAAGTGGCAATACTTTCCCAAGCATCTTTCCCATTCGGTGGCACTTCTCGCAGCCGATTTCTTATGATTTTCAGTAGCTTCTATGGCTAGGCAAATGTTTTCAATATAATCGTCTATTGGAGTATAATCTCCAGGTACGATATACTTTGTGCACTTCTTGATGTCCTTCTTCTTCCTACCAGTGCCTTGATTATTTCTTTTTGCAGTCATTATATCAGACATTTACTAAAATGTTTCCAGCACTATTACCTATTTGCTTCATAGCAACGTTGATTTGTATTGAACTATTAGCCCCTTTTGACCATCAGTAGCTAATCCGATAGCCAAATCCGCCTCTTCCAAGTTTAGAAATAGGGATGCCTTTTGATAAAACTCCTCCATAGTGGTCGATTGTTTTCTCTTCGATCACCCATGGAATTCAGTTCTGGGATAACCCCCTGATCAATGCCATCAAAACAATCTCCTCTCCAGTATTCCTCTTTTGTTACCGCAACATTAAATCATGTTAAAAAGTTTTTCAGAGTCTCTCCGGAACTCTAATGAGGATTCAAAAATGATATCATGTCTTTAGGCCACATAGTGTGGACATGAAATTGTTTCATGAACTTCTTCGCTAAATGGTCAAAGGATGATATAGACTTCGGTGCGAACCCAGTGAACCACATTGTAGCAACTTCGTCTAAGAGTATAGGAAAGCACCTACATCTCACACTATCTGTAGCACGAGCATTGTCCATACGACATCCATATTTTAACAGTTGTTGCCTTGGATTAGTAGTTCCATTATAAGTTGACAATTTGCATTACAAACCTTTTCAGATAACTCTCCTGCATATTGTTATCGGTGGATGGGGTCCGACTAGGCAATGAAACCCACTCACATTGATTCTACGCTAATTTTCATTTAGCAACCTCTTCACCATATATGCTATATACTCCTCACTGGTTTGGGTAGCTGGACGATGAGCATCAGGCATAGCCTTAAGTGTTTGACTCTGCAAATGCTCTCGGTTCATAGCATGAAGTCTGGGCTCTCTGTCTTTGGGAGAGCCATTTGTCCGGACCCTCTTGACGCCTTACTAGTTCTGTGGCATTCGTTTGAACAACAACAATATTGGCACAACCATCCTATCCTACATCACTACACGCATCCTGCAACTTTGCTTCATTGTTAGAAAAATTCACTGATTCTGCATTCGTCTTATTTCCATCACTTCGAATCAGCTCGGTACCGACATGATTGTGGTTGGTACCGACCTAATCAACATTATTCTGATTCACACTATCTCTTGCACCTTACTTCTTTGATGCTCCAGCAGTCCTTCTCTTCATTTTTTGCATGCCATCTCTTTGATATTGATATGATGAAGATGAACTTTCTTACTTCGAATCTAAAGGTGATGAATCTTTGTGGGTTCTCCTTTGCCTTCGAGGTGGTTGGAACATCATAGGAAAGTTATTTTCCATTTTTTTCCAAAATAGCACTTTGACTCTCTAACATCCTTTTATTCATTTCAGCCATCGTCTTTTCAACTTTGCCTGCCTTTATCACCATCTTGTGCCAATATGAAGGTCCTGGTAAAGCGTTTAAAGGTTAAGTGGTCTCTTTATTATGCCATGATCCATTTTTATTACATCCAATAGCAACTCTTGGCTTAAAGCAGCTTTCCTAAGGGCCATTTCTTTTAGATATGATGTAGGTTCGTCTTCCAAATCTAAATAACCTTGGATCTACAAAAAACACATTTAGATACACCTTTTGGATACTTCAAATTCAAAGTTCGAAGTTTGATCTACACTTGAGAATCCCATCTCTCAATGAAAGCACTAATATTGTTGGGTCAAAAATTGACGCAACACCCCCAACGAATCAAAAAGGAGAATAAACAAAGTAAAATCGAAGTGAAATAGCTTGAACATACGAGATTTTATAGTGATTTGACCCTATATCCACTTTAATTTTATTTCAACAGCTTTACAGTGTTTCATATCTAGAAAGCAAAGTAAATCCGAGTTTGACAGCAATTCATGGAAAAAGTAGATTAGAGAAGAGAGTAATGGTTGAAAAGTCCTCTATACATTGGTCTAACACTAATGTTTATAGGCAAATTCATCCACCAGTGTCGCTAGCTCGTGAAAGACTAGGTAAGAACTCAGATCCACGCGATCGGGAGGAAGAATGAGTAAATCATAAAATAAAAAACATTTTGGTACTGTTTGTACCAATGATGGAACAAACTCCCAATCAAATAGTAGATAAAAGTTATAAAAGAAACGAGGTTAAAAGAAAGAGGAAACATATAATTTTTTATAGCGGTTCAATGAATACTCCAGTCTACGTCCACTTAATAATTTTCTATTGATTGTACTTTGCTCCTACAAAGTATATTTTACAATTTGGATGCTTACAACTCAGGTATGAGTTATACAGCGTTTAGTTCAGTATTGAATCACTCAACTCCTAGTAATTCAAAGTAGTTCAAAAAAGGATCCTCTTTATTATGCCTATCCTCCTTTATTTATAGATGAATGCCATCGTCAAAATCACCTAATACAGCTCCACCCATTCTCCACATCTTGCATGAAGCTCCCCCCAAAAAATCATGGCCAAGTCGACCAATACTCTACAACTCGGACCCGAATTATGCTTCACAACTCGATGTCGAGTTGCAAAGCTCCATGTCTTTTCATTGCTTTGCCTTGTTTTGATCTGTTGAACATGCCATGTCGGTTCATCCTTTATGACCTTTTTCTTCCTTTGCATGCCAATCATCAAGTAAGTTTGCTAACTCATCTTTGGTTACACATCAACTTGATGCCAAGTAAGGTGGCCGAGTTCCACTACCTTGTTTGTTTTTCGCTATCTCCTATGTGCTTTTCTAGATATCGATCACAATCATGTCAGTGTCGATCATATTTTCTTTGTGATGTTTTACTTTTTCCTTCATACTTGTTTGCATCTTCACGTTTCCAAGCTTTATCGTCAAAATTGCTTCTACAAATCATGTCAGTACCAACATGACTTGTCCTATAGGACACTTGTCTTTTTCTGTCAAGTACTGGAGTAGTTCAACTACTTGCTCGAAAGTGGGTCCTCCATCAAAACATCTCGGTACTGGCCACAATCATGCCAATACCGACCGTATTTGACTTACACCAT
Organism: Allium fistulosum; assembly: GCA_030737815.1. Lineage (NCBI taxonomy): Eukaryota > Viridiplantae > Streptophyta > Magnoliopsida > Asparagales > Amaryllidaceae > Allium > Allium fistulosum. The sequence continues at coordinate 573,987,275 of CM060906.1, forward strand.
TTTTTCTCTAACTTCTTATACTCCATCATTCCATCACTCCAAACAACCCCTTAAGTTCTTGATCCATTTCTTTATCATCTTGAAGTCCTGTTCTATCAAGAAGTCGCTTGGTTCAAATGTTGGATAACACTTTGGGAAATATTGCCTTTACATGAGTCCTATAACGCCCCATTATTTTCAACGTTAGAAATCAATTACAAACACCACAAAATACGCTGCAACTAATTTTCAATATTAAAAACAGTAGACCGTTTAATAATTTAAAACTTTTCAAAACTACAACAATAAAGAAAGTTTCACAGCAGAATCAAACATTAGAATAAATGAATATTAACTCCATAATGCAATTATTTTATAACATTTATTAATTTAGTTCCCATTTTAATACATCAATTATCAATAACTCATGGATAATATTAAAACGGTATATAAGGATATACCAAATCAACCCACGGTATAGCCTTCATCCACCTTTCCATTCCCTCTTTTGCTCCTACCCACAACTTCACAACTGTACAAATATATAAAACAAAAAGGAAAAGTGTTTCAACTATGTCTGGATTGCACCTAACCCTATACATTATAGCCATAGGCTCAATAGCTATTGCATAGGAAAGGGCTGCCTACGCGCTCCTTGTAGGGGATCAAGCTCATGTAATTTTGTTTCTTGCTCTTCTCTTACATCCAAATAGTCGTTATCACATAACAACTATAGCATCCATGCACCATCGCAACCAATGCAATTATTGCACCAACGCAATCAATGCAACTATTGAAACCAACATAATCAATGCAAGTAGGAAATACTACTCCTACTAAACCATTCCAATCAATCATTGTAAATATGAGATAATAATAATAATAGCACACTTAGCCAATCAACCATATTAATCTTGACATAAAACAATTCATTCATTATAATGAATTCAACAAACATATTATAGTGACACCTTGAATTCTTCAATCATGCATCCAAACTATAGTATATAACAATACCACTCCACCAATGAAGGGTGAAACAATCCCAACAATAAATCAACTCCATACACAAGTCACAACATGCATCTCAGCAATCCAAAGGCAATCACCCATAGCAGAAATACACAATAAAATTTAGGATGTTGAAACATGCATGCATAACAAAAATATACATAAATCAATAATTAACATAGTTTACTAAAGTAAAGCATGCACACACCCAAAAATGGTAATCATCACACCATTATACCAGCAAATAACACATGTGTGCCAATCCCTACACTAATTACCTATGATGACCCACCTTTCTAACCTTTGAGAATGATACTTAATACATCCACAGTATTCGTATATCGTTACCCAACCATCCGAAAGATGAGTTATTATAGGGTAAAATAAAAGAACAGAACAGAAAATCTCATAATGGAATGGTTAATTATTATATAACAATACGATAGTACATAAGGTTATTCCTTAACATGGAATTATCAGAGTTACAACAAAAGTACTACCATTAGCATAGGCAGTTATAACCTCTGCCTTTACACTTGCGAATACAAAATACAAATACATAAATAAACATAACAACGAAAATAGATTGTTAGATAGATAAGGAGCCTCCTGCTTGTCCATCATCTTTAAAAGAGCCCAAAGAAACCTGCTACTCTCCTACTAGTCAAATATAAATGAGTACCTAAGAGTTTAGGAAAAACAAACAAATCTAGTTAAACAATAAGTTTGGTATGAGTAAACTCTAAATAAAGGGTGAAAATAAACAACATATGTGAGGCCATGATGCCAAATACGAAATGGGTTTTCCCTTACAAGAACAACATCTAACCACAAGTAATGGGTATTAATAATTAAGCATAAGACAGTTCCTGATACAATTAAGGAATAAAAACATTCAAGGATTTGAATCAACTCAAGGAAAGGGAAATTTCCAACAATGCCTAGGAGGGTGCGCCCAGTTAACAAAAGTATACCACTAGAATATACCTGAGAACTACGATACCTCACCAACCTTATCGAATGTCCAAGTATTTCACATCTCTGTGCACATATAACCGAAAGCAATCTAGAGTGGATGTGATAATACCCTAATGGGAGCAACCCCGCATAGCTTAGTCCCCACTTGCTCTTTTGTTTTATTCATTTCCGACAAAGGATATCAATACTCAAATGAGCAACAAATCATCTGGGAATGATGATACAACAAGAAGATACCGAATCGATAGTCAATAAATCAACTATCGGGAATAATTAAAATGATCGTATATGGAAAGTAAATCTCATAACCATACCACTACTTGTCAATTTCAAACTTGTACTAACCCTCGATTAGAAATGATGCCCGGCAAGTAAAGGTAGTGTTACCACTAAGGCTTGCCTTGATGAGATTTTTTACCTTCGAGATAGAAACGAGATTCTATACCTCTACGTTTAGTGCTAAGTGTTAACCCGCCTTTTGGCAAGGCAACATACCGGCGGATTTAACCCAATCGAGTACACGGTTATCGAGGTTGGAATATGATGGTATTGGTTCAGATGATGGATAGACGATCAATCATGGATGATAAGCATGAATATGTGGCCGGGATTCGGCAGAGTCGATGGGAAAAAAGCGTGGGATACTTGGAATATGGGTTTTGATAAAATTCTAGTTGATTCGGGATGCTTGGAATTTGCTTCGAGTCATCCTTAGGTTTACTTCGGGTTTTCACCTAGGTTACTTCAACTCAAGCAAGGGAAAACTTCGGGTCTTGGAGGGATCGACATGTTTCCAAGGGCTCGACTCTACTTCGAATCGGCATCATACTTACTTCAGGTTGGCATATACTAATCTTTGGGTCGACATTTCACTCTGGGGTTGGCATCTTTAAGGGATCAGCAAGTTACAAGTACTACGGGTCAGCATCCTTCCTACTCCGGGTCGGCATTGACATCAAGGGGTCGGCAAAGTTTTGGTGTCGGCAAAATACATGGGATCGGCTACTTCGGGTCGGTGCTTATTCAACCTCGGGTCGGCAAAACACAGGCTTCGGGTCGGCACTATGGGAAGGCTGGGATGGATCGGCATAGGAGCTGCTTCAAGTCATTGGTCAACTTACTTTGGTTCAATGATGGATCTGCTTCGGGTCATCCTCGAGACACTTTCAGGTCGGCATATATATTACTTGGGATCGGTCGTGATGAAGGGATATGGGTTCGGCTATGGTTTTGGTGGGCCCGTATCACTCAGGGAGCCCAGTAACCACGATTTTGCCTATAAATACGATAGGCAGGGTTTCAGTAGGAATTCTCATTCTATTCTTCTTTAACTTCTTCTACAAAGGTTGCAAAAGTTACTCTGCCATTATTGTTTCAAAAAACTCCGGATTGTAACTGTAATCAATTCTTTGATCAATAAAAAGGAAATTTCTGGAGTGGACGTAGGCCAAAGTCAGCCGAACCACTTTAAATCTCGTCTTTTTACCGCTTTATTTTTAATTTTTGTTGTTCTTCATATTTATATCCTCTACATATATTCTATCTATGATCTATGACTTGATATTGGTGCTTTCACTTGCAATTGGGTGTTTGTGACCAAATTTGGCGCAAACATTTTGGTGCTTTCACTGAGAGGGCTAACACTCAGGGATTTGGAAGCTAAGATCTTGGATTTGAATGCTTAGGAACTTGGATCTAGGAAGCAATGGCTAGGCAATCAACAAGGGGATAAAGAGCAGCGATAAGATGGAAACAATGATGATGGATGCTATGGAGGAAAGGATGCTGAAAAGACAGGAGGATATGATGCAGAACCTACTCCGACAGATTGGACAAGCTGGAGCGCAGAACCAAGGGACTAGAGGAGGAAATCCAAGGTCAGATTCTGGAAAAAAAAGCAAGTAGGATGAATATTGGATGGAGCTATGGATTTTTGCATGGAACAAAACTTGGATGCACGTTTGGAAGAGGATGATCTGGGATTCGCTCGTGGACTCGGGGGCAGGATGGAAATGATAATCAGAAACCATTTATGGATGCTTGTCCAGAAAGGCAGGTTTCAGGATTCCTTTGTGGACCCAGAGGTAGGATGGGAATGATGATCGGAAACAACCTATGGATGCTGGAATAGCTGGAAATTGGAACCCAAGAGTGGAAATTAGCAGGTTTAGATATGGATTGGATCAGCCGGGGGCAAACCCCGACCAAGGATAATGGATTGGCACAACTACCCATGGAACTGGGGGTATGGATTTGGATGGCTTTGTTTGGAAATGGATAACGGTGATGGAACAGGAGCTGCTATCATCCGCCACAAATCGGAGCTAGCCCGGCTTAAGGGCACAGTTCGTCATCTCTTGATGGTATGGAATAAGTAGTAAACACCGCAGTAATGCGGCTAAGTCACTTACATATGTATGGGATTGAGGATAGTCCTTAGACATGCTCTGAGATGATGACGAACCGTGTTGCTCGGGTTTATGAAATCTTGTTTTTTATGTTTACTGCAAACTTTGGCTTTTCAGGTCATGGTTACGATCCTGACCGGAGAGACGGGGCAATAACCATGAGTTATGAGTCCCTTCGCCGGAGAGCGGCAGGATGGAATCGAACACGACAAAAGTCCTCGACTGGAGAGTCGAGGCCAGAGTATAAGAAGTCCTCGACCGGAGAGTCGAGTCCGGAGAACATAAAGTCCTCGATCGGAGAGTCGAGGCCGGAAATTATAAAGTCCTCGGCCGTAGAGTCGAGGCCGAAGAATATAAAGTCCTCGACTAGAGATTCGAGGTCGGAGAATATAAAGTCCTCGATCGGAGAGTCGAGGCCGGAGAATATAGTCCTCGAACGGAGAGTCGAGGTCGAAGAGTATAAAGTCCTCTACCGGAGAGTCGAGTCCGGAGATTAAAAAAATCCTCGACTGGAGAGTCGAGGCCGGAGAATATAAAGTCCTTGACCGGAGAGTCAAGGCCGGAGAATACAAGTCCTCGACCGGAGAGTCGAGGATGGAGAAAGATACCCCATGGATTAAGTCCTTGACCGGAGAGTAGAGGCCGGAGAAGAAAGACCATGGATAAGCCCACGACCGGAAAGTCGAGGATGGAGTAGGATAAAATGACCCGGCGAGGTCTATGGATTTGGATTTGAACCTGGAGAGGTCCCAGCTTTAGATATAGACCTGGCGGGGTCCCGGTTTTGGATTTGGACCCGGAGAGATCCCTGCTTTGGATATGGACCCGGTGAGGTCTCGATTATGGATTTGGACTCGAAGAATTCCCAGCTTAGGATACGGACCCAGCGAGGTCCCAGCTTTGGATACAGGACCCGAAGAGGTCCCGGATTTGGGTATGGACCCAACGAGATCCTGGCTATGGATACAGGACTCGAAGAGGTCCCGGCTTTGGGTATGGACCCGGCGAGGTCCCGGGTTTGGATTATAAGACCTGGTGAGGTCTCAGACTTGGATAAAATGCTCCGGAGAGATCGTGGATTTGGTTAATGGATTTGGATGAATTTAGAATTGGATATTGACTCAAAACAGTCATGGATTTTGTTAATGATTCGGAGAGATCAAGGAATTGGTTTGGCAATGGACTGGAGTCAAGGTTGGATATGGCGATCAATGGGTTATGGACTTCGGATTTTGGACTTATGGCAATACAAAACACACCTTCCCATCATAAGGTATGTTTTGTGGGGGCAAAGTGTTAACCCGCCTTTTGGCAAGGTAACATACAGGTGGATTTAACCCAATCGACTGCACGGTTATTGAGGCTGGAATATGATGGTATTGGTTCAGATGATGGATAAACGATCAATCACGGATGATAAGCATGAATATGTGGCCGAGATTCAACATAGTCGATGGGCAAAAAGCACGGGATACTTGGAATATGGGTTTCGACAAAAGTCGAGTTGATTCATGATGCTTGGAGTTTGCTTCGAGTCATCCTTAGGTTTACTACGGGTTTTCACCTAGGTTACTTCGAGTCAGGCAAGGGAAAACTTCGAGTCTTGGAGGGATCAGCATGTTTCCAAGGGCTCGGCACTACTTCGGATCGGCATCATAGTTACTTCAGGTCGACATATACTAATCTTCGGGTCGGCATTTCACTATGGGGTCGGCATCTTTAAGGGATCGACAAGTTACAAGAACTTCCGGTCAGCATCCTTCCTACTCCAGGTCAGCATTGACATCAAGGGGTCGGCAAATTTCTGGTGTCGGCAAAATACATGGGATCGGCTACTTCGAGTCGGTGCTTGTTCAACCTCGGGCCGGCAAAACATAGGCTTCGGGTCGACACTATGGGAAGGCTGGGACTAATCGACATAGGAGCTGCTTCGAGTCATTGGTCAACTTACTTCGGTCAATGATGGATCTGCTTCGGGTCATCCTCAAGACACTTTCAGGTCGGCATATATATTACTTGGGATCAATCGTGACGAAGGGTATGGGTTCAGCTATGGTTTTGGTGGGCCCGTATCACTTAGGAAGCCCAGTAACCAAGATTTTGCCTATAAATACGGCAGGCGGGGATTCAGAAAAGGGATTCTAATTCTGTTCTTCTTTAACTTCTTCTACAAAGGCTGCAAAAGTTACTCTGCCATTATTGTTTCAAAAAACTTTGGATTGTAACTGTAATCAATTCTTTGATCAATAAAAAGGAAATTTCTGGAGTGGACGTAGGCCAGAGTTAGCCGAACCACTATAAATCTCATCGTTTTACTGCTTTCTTTTTTTATTTTTGTTTTTCTTCATATTTATATCTTATACATATATTATGTCCGTGATCTGTGACTGGATATTGGTGCTTTCACTTGCAATTGGGTGTTTGTGACCAAATTTGGCACAAACACTAAGAATATGACTAAATCTCTTCCATATAAGCGACATCTTTTATGGAAATTAAATTTCTTATCTTTTCTATGGTGGAATCAAACTTTTGAACTTTTTAAAATCAAATTGTGTTTATATTTCACATCATAGATATTAACTTTAAACAGCATTATATAAAAAATAATTAATTAACTTTAAACATGACTAATTTTTTTAACTTCCCTATTTATAATAATTAATTAACTTTGAACATGATTAATTATTTTAAACATCTTTATTAAACAATTAATTAACTTTAAACATGATTAACTACTTTAAACATCATTATTTAAAATGATTAATTACCTTTAATCATTATTATTGAAATAAGTAATTAACTTTAAAACATCATTACTAAAATGATTAATTAACCTTAAGCACATTATTAAAATGATTAATTAATTTTAAAACATCATTATCAAAATGATTAATTAATTTTTAAACATCATTATTAAAATGATTAATTAAAATAATTTATTATTTCTATCTTTGAACTGCATCCATAGCGACTATCACTATATGGACCATAACTTCTAAACTCGTTTTGTAAATCAAAACTATTTTAAACCATGGTACAAACAACATTTTTAAAAGTTTCAAAATACAACCAAATATTTGTTTCGTAAAAACCTAAGCGCGAGATCAACAAATTCTTTTTCAAAAGAGATGGTATTTTAAAGTGTCGATACAGCGATAGTCGCTATACGGACACTTCCATAGAACATTTTATATGTCATATATGCATCCAAACATCTCATAAATATAAGCATATATATATATATACTATACTATTATTAGTGAGTTGAATTTCAAGCTCACACAGGCCCCCTTGAAATTTGGCAACCGAACAGTCACGTTTATACTTTTTCTTATCTTCCTCCAAACCCTAGATATTAATATTCGTTTCCTTTCACCAGCATCCCTAGCACCTTCAAATCCCAACCGTTCTCTTCTCCCACAGTCGTCGCCATCCCCTGCAGCTTTCGCTCGAGTGACAGCCACCCGCCTATGCCCTGAGGTATCTCGAACTAAATCGTCTCAACATATAATTATCGTTTTTTGATTTCTTCTCCCGTCATTAATACTTCCCTAATTTTAATTTAAGGGAATGTCAATCAAATTCACTTTGATATGTGCCACAACTGATCGTTACGGTTTGGTTTCTCAGACGGATATTCTTCGCGCCAACATCAACAGTTGCTACTCTTTCCCATTTCCTTTTCCAGCAGCTTTTCAACCCTTCGGCCGATTCTGTGAGGTAATTTCAATTTTGAATTAAGTAATTTTGACTTTGTTAACATTTAAATTAGACGAGGTAAATTTTCATGTTTTGGGATCTAACAAATTTTGGGTTTTTTAAAGGTGTGTAGGCTATGTTCACATCCTGATGATAGGTGTAGGACGTCATTGAGAAATGGATTAGGATTGCAATTGAAATAATCTATGTTTTTTAACTGGAACTAGACACAAATGAGGTAATACTTTATTTTAATGATATTATTCTTTTGATGATTATGAATATAAGTTTCAATTACTTTAAACCTCTCCTAAATTTAAATAGTGATAGATCCCACAAATTTAAGGTGTGCAGTATCGTTAATGTGAGTTTATTACTATTTTTGAAAGATACAGTCTCATACGTTCAAAGGAAATATAACCTGACTTTCATCGTATTTTTCTATTTTTCGTGTGCAGTTAGTGATTTGACTCTCTCAAAACTTGATAACATGGTGGTTGCAAGCTTAAGTTGAGGTAAAGCATTTCTCTTTTCAACCAAGTATATAAATTATTTTGTTATGTCAGCCATTTTTTTTAATTGATTTCTTAAATTTAATGTAAAAAAATTGGTTGGACCATCTTTAATACAATGATTTAAAAATTATTTCTGCTTTACTATAATGCTATTTTTACGTTAGTCGTGGACAATTTCTTAGGGATATTGCTACAGATTATTACTTGATCATAGTTTACAAAAACATATATAACCATTTCTTATTTCTTATAAAATATTTAGGAACACTAGCCTAGCCATTCTTTGATAGTGTTGTTTCAATTTCAAGGCTTCATTTCCTGCCGAGATGTTGTAGGAACTATAATATTCATGTAACATTTATAATATCCTTTTCTATGCATTCAAATGGTTATGTTATCAATCTTCATGTGGTGGTTCGAAAGACCAAGAATATGTATGAAGTGACTAAATATTATGGAAAATTATACAGTCTAAAATTCAATATTCATTCATTTTTTTGGTTGATATTGAGTGTCACATATAATTCTTTTTGGGTATGGTCTAAAATATGACACAGTTTTATCATCAAACTAAAGGCTCAAATTTTAATGAGGATATAGGAAACATGGTCACCATCCATTCCAAAATTTGAAGAAAGTATGGATTGAGTTCTCTATCATGCATTGATTTGTAATTTCATGGATTTTTCAATGTAGTAATTCCAAAATTTGTTTATCTTTATTTAATTTACATACTTTTTCTACAATTGCAAAATTATTTTTTAGTACTTAAAAAATGACAGAGATTTATTATCAAACTAAAGGCTCAAAATTTAAAGAGGACATAGGAAACATGGTCACCATCCATGCCAAAATTTGAAGTAAAGATGGATTGAGTTCTCTATCATGCGTTCCTTTGTAATTTCATGGATTTTTCAATGTAGTAATTCCAAATTTTGTTTAATTAAGAGAATAAATATATAATCCATAATTCACAAGGATGCATCATTGGAATATGAGGTTATATTATATGATGGTAGCATCTTTTTTTATGTCCATCTGCATGATAAAGAGCAGTTATATGATAGTTAATCTGAAATTGCTTTGCCTGATATAAAAGATGCAACCATTATCTGCTACCACTCTATCTGCTTTACATTGTTACACCATCTGCCTCCCTATATTTTCAAATTTATTCAGAAATATAATCATATATCCTTGAAAATAAAGAAACACATAAGTAAAACTTTGTACAGTGCTATTTCAGTCCCATGTATCTGCCTAATATGATTGTTTTTAATATAATGATAAATTTCTTGAACTCTAAAGTTTTAACGAGGGCTCCCATGTTATATTTCACTTAAACATAAGTTATACATTTTATTTTTTTCTAAACAAATAGAAATATAAATAGTTTTTGACTTGAAGTGAAAACATAAATCTAACTTCTAAGTGAATCAACCAGTTATTGATACCTTCACCAAAACCTCTAGATAGATGATAATCAAGAGGAATTCCATCCAAACAAATTGCAAAAAATATACATGGAGTATTAAAATGGAATTAATAATCTTAAAGATAGACTGAAAACAAATATGTTAGGAAAATCTGCGACTTTGTTTTACAGAAATTAACGGATATATAGAATGCTACAAATGAAATAACTTACCTGCGCTCTTGCTTAATGCACTTTCCACATAAATGATACTAACGTTTACTTCACACTTCACTTTGAGCAGTAAGAATACAAAAGGAAGAGAGTGTATCAACCATTTAGCTGCAGTAAGCATTCCTACAAAACAAAGGTATTTTATATTCAAAGGTTTATTGCATTTTTCTCCGTAGAAATGTTATAAAATTTATGTACCGTATTCTGATAAAAAGAGAAAGGATTCAAATTATATATCTAATCAACCATTTAGCTGCAGTAAGCATTCCTACAAAACAAAGGTATTTTATATCCAAAGGTTTATTCATTTTTCTCTGTAGAAATGTTAAAAAATTTAGGTACCATATTCTGATAAAAAGAGAAAGTATTCAGATTATATATCCAATCATAAGATAAGGTCATCATTACATTAAAAAATAATAATAATAATAATACCTGTGTATTTTCCACCCACTAAAATGAAAAAATGATTCGATGAATCAAAGATTAAAGACTTTTTTCTGGCTCCACCTATTTGTTTTCCTATGTTTATAAAGGTAGCTAGAAAAGAATTAGGATATTAGCTTTGACTAGCATTCCTTATAAGTTGCAAGATATTCTTTCTTTTAAATTATCAACATGAAATTGATTAATTTAATTTCCAATTTAACAATGATCTGAAGCAATGAATGTCCGTCTCTAAAATTAGAAACGATATCAAAATGAAACATTTCATACTATTAATGAAGTATTCTTTTATCTAGCATCGATCATCCACATCTTCATGCGTTTTCAAATTAATTTTGGTTTTGATAGTTTACAAGCAAGTGGTCTTTCTTAATCAGCTAGGCAGATCTGCTTTGCATCCTCTGTAATTTCCAAGTTTGGCCATATGTTAATTTTATGCAGTTTTATGCCTAAAAAATGCCTCAAGCTTTTGAAGCCTTTTCTCTCAAATTCTGTATTATGTTCAGTTTTATGGTTAAGATCATTATATCTACTCTATTTTTTTTATGTGTGTCCAAATAGCTGTACAGCAATTGAAAATGGGATCAAATATAATTATACATGTGCTAATTTAGTCGATATCCAAATAAGTCATTACACTATCTACTGCCTCAAAATGAGATCACTGGGAAATTATGAAACCATTGTTTCCTTCATTTTTATCTTTGTTGGTAGGAATCACTTGATTGCTTATACTATTTTTAGCTTTTATGTTGCGATCGACTTTTCAGACATGGTTGAACCAACCCTGTGGCATTTTGCTTAGTGATCAAGTGCACCATCGAACTATGGTAGTACCAAATTACTACCAGAAGCCATTACCAAATTCATTCAACTCATCAACTGACAATAAAGCGAGTTTGTATACCTTATGAAATATATAATGTTTTCCATTGTTTGGAAATTATTCACATCCTAAAATATTTTCTACTGCTTTGTTTTAACTCTTTTTATTCAATTATCATTCATCTTTGGTAACTACTTCCCATTAATAGTATTATTAACACTACAAATGCCTGAACGAATCATACATTGTAGGCTTTGTACAACTTTCCACTAATGTCAACGATAATAGAAATTTCAAGATATTGTAGCAGTTTGACATACAAACTACAGCTGAATACAACAGCTGACGACAACACAACTACAGCTTTATTGCACGAATTGGCTTTGCTGCTGTAGATTACCATGGGCTCTTTGGGATAGTCAGTTTTTTAAATTTGATTGTATAAATAAAGGCATTTCTAGCTAACATGACTTCGCCAAATATAGTAATGAACAATGATGATATCTTACCGATTGAATATATGGTAGGGTTAAGGCTTATATTTTATGTCTACGTATATTTTGCCTTAATAATGGATTTAGCAATATTATGTTTTCCAAATGTAAATACATGGTACAAAGGTGTTCCCTATATTTTGTTTTTGGATATAGTTTGTTCTTAACCGCCAGTCTCTTTTATTTTGTATAGTAACCTCAGCCATGGAGTTCTATAAGGTATGTAACTCTGTTTATTAGTTCACGCCTTCAACCCATCCACTATTAACTGCATTATATAATAATACCACTTATTTTTGGACTGTATTCAACTTTAGTCTATTGGCACACAATCATGCTCTACCTGGTCCTACTAACTAAAGTACAAGCAAGATATTGAAATTATTAACTCATAGGCATGGACAGATTTTATTTTGCAGGTCCATATTTTGGAACAACATCACGTGGATGACAGAAATAAAGCCAACGAGTTGCCTCATCTGCATTTTACCAACCTAGATCGTAGTTATTTATATATATTTTAGTGGTTTTTTCCATTTCATCATTCATACAGGCCCATGCAATACTGTTAATTCTCTTCTATGAAATGTTGTTGAATATTATAAGCTACTGTTTTTTTGGTTGAGACTTATGTAAAGATATATATTGGAAAACATTGTTTATGTTGCTCATAATCAAGCTTCTCTATTGTACTATTTTTCTGAGTACGGTACTGTTTTTGTTATTGTTGGTTTCTCCCATATATGGTGCCTCATAACCTTGTTGGATGTTCAATTATATAGTTGCGTTAGAATATAATATTTTTAGCGTTATAATATTTGGATTTAAGTATGTTATGTATCTTCCTTTGCACATCCACATTCATTTTTCTGTTGTTGCAATTGCAATTACTTTGTATTGACAGTTAATAATGATTTGTCTTTTTTAAGGGCTTAAATATATCAAAATTATTGTTTTCTTTTCATAGATAATGTCCACTATCATTAAACTTTCATAAAAATTTCATAGCATTTTTCTTTGTGCGTTCCAGAGTATGGAACACTGCTTAGAAGTAAAAATTTGTCATTGCTTGGTTGCCCTATACAGCCGTACATGTTTCATGAAATTTTGGATAATATGCATGTTAGCTAACATTCTTCAAAAGAATGAGTTATTTGCAAACTCACACCAAGATAATACTGGTATGTTTTGAATAAATAAAACCTCTTTTTTACTTGGTTTTACATCATCGAATTTTTCCCGTTTAGACATAGGTCTATCGATGGATATTTCAAATAACCAAAATCCGTACGCATCCATATCTGAAATGTAGTTAAATATCCAATATCCAGTAAAATGGATGCAGATGTGGATACGAAACACATCCGCATTTGAAAATTATCCATTCAGTTTTTCTTCAAAATTATAGTCAAAATTATGTGTATTTTAGTATAATAAAATTTCTTTTTATTATTTTGTTAAGCTAGACGTTTATATTATACTCACTAAATGTATATTGACTACTCCAAACTATTTATGATCATCATATTTCTTTATTTTTAACACTTTAATAATCAATGAAATTGAAAAAATATTCATGCTAAACTAAAAATTTTCCACTTCTGTTTCTTGATTTATCGGTTGTTAATGGATATGATAATTATCCGATATTCGTATATATCCGTGGACACGAATATCCGATACCTGAACATGATTTCGGTTGTGGATACAGATAGGACACCATCCGCATCCGAAAGTATCCGTTTACATGTCTACTTAGACATATTTCTTAAAGTCGGTTAAATAAGCTTAAATAAGCGGTAACAGTACAAAATAGTGCCCTTGCCTACTTATTTCATTTTACACAGTTAGCTAAAGAGGAAGGTATTGTTTTGAGTTGGTTGTCATATTTTGATTTACCATATCAAACCCTTTTATATTTACACTCAGGTTTACTTATTTTCATAAGCTATTTTTCTTCAAATCTTTATTATACAAACTCAAACTCATATTTCAAAAATGAAACTATTGAATACTAAAGAGCAAAATTTAAGCGAGTCCTTATTCATCAATATCCTTCTCAAATGCTTTATTCTCAACAATAATATCTAAACACGCAGAGTTCTCAGCAGCAAAATACGAACATTCAACTTCAAAATTCAAATTATGATCATAATCGATCATTCTACAAAAATACATATTTCTACCCAAATTGCATGTCTCCAAATAGCAATTATTAGCCTTGAGATAATTAACGCTAAGCGGAAAACTTGATACCGTTAACTGTATGTAAGGAGTATGCATGTCCCTTACATTTGCTCTTTTTTGTGCATTGTTTGACTATCCTCCCAATGTCTACTTGAATCTACGCACTGCTTTGCATCAATATAGGAACCACTTTAGTTTTATGCAAGGTAACAAACCTATGCTTTTTTTCAGATGCATCTGTCCGACACAAAATGCAAGCGTTGTACAGCTACGTGCCAAAATTTAATCATGTACTCTACTTTCTTATTACACTCATTTTCACAAAAATATAATTGCTTCTTTTCTACCATATCCTTCAACCTGTGACGTCATGTTTTCAAAATATGCATACACGGGTCATTAAATTTCAATGACACCATTTCATCAGTTGTGTGGAACTAGAGTGTTTTCCCAGTTGGATTTGGCAATGGGTTTCCATCAGTTAAGAGTGGCAGAGGATAGCATTCCTTTGATAGCATTTTAGACTAGGTATAGTTCGTACGAGTGGTTAGTAATGCCATTCGGGTTAACAAATGCACCTGCTTTATTTGTGGATTTGAAGAACCGAGTCTTCCGAGAGTATTTAGATAGATTTGTGTTGGTGTTTATAGATGACATTTTGGTATACTCTAAGGATGAAAGAGAGCATGAAGATCATCTTAGAGTTGTGCTTAAGAGCCTGAGGCACCATCAGCTAATGGCGAAGTTTTCCAAGTCATTTTTGGAAGAAAGAGGTTAAGTTTCTTGGTCACGTGGTTTTAGTGAAGCGTTTGTCGGTCGATCCAGATAAGATCAAAGCTGTTAATAATTTGGAGAGACCAGAGACAGTGACTGAGATTAGAAGTTTTGTTGGACTTGTTGGCTATTACCGAAGATTCATCAAGGATTTCTCGTAGATAGCAGTGCCTTTGACTAAGCTAACCAGGAAGGAGGTGAAGTTTGTTTGGTTCGACAAATGTGAGGAAGCATTCCTTAAGTTAAAGAATTTGTTGACCAATGCACCCATGTTAGTAGTTCCAAACGGAAACCAAGGTTTGGTGGTGTATACTGATGCATGTGGAACTGGATTGGGAGCTGTCTTGATGCAGAAGGGTAAAGTGATTGCCTATGCTTCACGACAACTTAGACCGCATGAGGTGAGATATCCTACTCATGATTTAGAGTTGGTTGTGGTGATCTTCGCATTGAAAATTTGGAGGCATTATCTCTTAGGGGAGAGATTTGAGCTATACACAGATCATAAGTCTTTAAGATACTTATTCTCTCAGAAGGAGTTGAATATGTAGCTGGAGTTTTTGGCTGCTTATGATTTTGGTATAGAGTATACACCAGGGAAATGTAATAAAGTAGCAGATGCTCTTAGCAGAAGACATCAGAATGTGGTGTTGGCTATGTTAGCAGAATGAAAGGATCTAAAAGCTTTGGCCAGTTGTGGTGTGTAGTTAAGATCGACTGCTAGTTCTAGTCAGAGTACTGCCATGATGTCCTGTTTAGAAGTTCGACCAGTGTTGATCGAGAGAATTGCTTCTAAGCAGAAGGAGGATCCATTATTAGCCAAGAAGATTAGAGGGCTTGAGGTTGGATCAGAGATCGATGATCTAAAAGATTTTTGTCTTGACCAAAGATGATGGTTGAGAAAGAAG
This sequence comes from Allium fistulosum, assembly GCA_030737815.1. Classification (NCBI taxonomy): domain Eukaryota; kingdom Viridiplantae; phylum Streptophyta; class Magnoliopsida; order Asparagales; family Amaryllidaceae; genus Allium; species Allium fistulosum. Next base: position 574,003,152 of record CM060906.1, read on the forward strand.
GGACGATTATGTGTTCCAGATGTTGGGCACTTGAAGAAAGAAGTTCTTGGGGAATGTCATCGGTGCAAGTTTACGATTCATCCTAGAGGGACCAAGTTGTATCAAGATATGAAGAGAAGCTTCTTCTGGGAAGGTATGAAGAGGGATGTTGGCTTGTGGGTTAGGCAATGTGCAAACTGTCAACAAGTGAAAGCCGAACATCAGAAGCCGAGTGGGTTGTTTCAGCCTCTAAAGATTCCAGTATGGAAATGATATTCAATATCCATGGATTTTATAGATGGGTTGCCAAGGTCGAATAGGGGAAATGAAAGTATATGGGTCATAACTACGCCATAGATGACCTTTTGAAACATTTTTGCAAGGTGTTGCCAGCTAAAATGTTGCGACAGCTATAAAATTTTAGTCCTACTGCAACGTTGTATTTTTGGTGTTACCTTAGCCATAAAAATGTGTTGCTCTAGCTAAACAAGTGTAACACGATGCAACATTTTTATATAGTGTTGCTATAGATGTATTCAAATTAAAAAATTAATAAAATTAGCAATCCGCGTGAATACGATCCAACGATCTACATTTAATCTGGTTGTTAAAATGGATCACCACTGCAATTTGCCCCAAAATTTCGTTTTCCCACCTGAACAAGTTCAGAGTAGATCCCCTTTTGGTTTTCATTTCAATTCGCTTCCTCCCATTCGACTACGCCACCAAATTGTCACCCTCCTCTTCTTCTGCTTCCTCATTTGCCTCCGCCACCAAATTATCACCCTCACCCCCAACTACCCCCTGACCCATCGCGACCATCTAGCTCCAACTAGAGCCCCGTCACGACACCAAAACCCAAAGCCAAACAAAGTTTTCCGTTCAAACCCCTTTTGCCACCGCTGTCGTCGCCATCAGCTCTCACCAACAGAAGACTTGCTCTCCACCAACCCCTCTACCTTTCTCCTTTAGCCTACTTCACCTGAAAACCCTTCTAGCGCCTTAATTTCTCCCAAAACCCGAACTGCCCTCGTCCCCCCTTCATCGCGCCGCCGCGCCGCCTATGCCCTATGGTTGGGTTGAGGATTGCTCTCCAAATTCTGAATTGAAGGATAGTAATTTCAACGGTAGTTCTGGTGATTTAATACTGTTTTCGGATAAGGTTAGTCATGTTGTTGATTGTTTTCCAGTTTCTGATTTGAGAGAAGAGGTTTGAGAGGACTTGAATGTGAACATAGTTTTGAAATAAAAGGATTTTGGTTTCGAAGTATAACTATCAAAGGTATGATATTTTGATATATAAAAATGATTTGAAATAAAGTTTGAAAAGATATAATATTTTGATGTATTAAAATGATTTGAAAAGAAGTTTGAAAGGATACGATATTTTAGAATATTGAAATGATTTGGAAATGATAAATCTTTATTTTGATAAAGACATGATTTTGAAATGATATCTTATTTTGAAGTAAAGTATTGTTTTTAAAAGTTATAACCACGGGTTATAATAACGATTGGTTGGCAAAGAGACCGGGATCGGATATGGACATACTCTCTGTCGATACCGAAAACCACTTTGACAACCGTGTACGCGGTGGAGATTCCAGAATGAAGTAGGATGGTGGCGACGTTCTTAAGGTATGTTACGTGGACCCAACTCCCATGAGTTGGCATAAGGTGGCTAAAACAGGAGCGATTGACGGACCAAGGAGGTAGCACCTCTTATCGGACACACTTCTTCGATACCATTCTATTACTTGTGATTGATTTGGTGGCCACCCTTGATTGGGAGTGTTGTTCGAGGTGGGCGGTAGTGGCTGCTATGCGTCACCACTAGTCCGGATGCGTAATTGGTATATCTACCCTGGCATTGCCTAGTTGTGTCGTGTCACCTACCATATCGAGCTTTACTACGATTATGATTTTAAGATCCGACCGCGTTAAGGTTCTCCATCCCCTTAACGCTATTTTCTATATGATTATGCTTTACTGATTAGACATTATTATAATAGCGAATATTACTACATAGTAGATAGTTTAACGGATCCTTAAAGAATGGGCGGTCCCAAGCATTCTTTAAGTTACTTGTACCTTATTATAGTTCACTTGAGTTGGTTTATATTATATAATTAAGTATATATTGTCCTGACTCGAGTGTTTGTGTTTTGCTTTACGCTCGGGTCAGCCTGAGTATTCACAGATTTGGATTTCCACCTTCTGGAGATTTGAATCGCTGGAGATTATCTGCTAGTCTTGTTCTATCGACTTCAGTTATGTTGCTCTGTTCAGCTTGTACTTGGTTATCTTATTTATACTTCCGTTGTACTCTATTTCTTCTATTGTATCTTATGTACTCTGATATATTTATATAGTAGCTTCATGAACTACTATTTCTTCTACTTCCGCTGCATTATTTTACTCTGTGTCTGTGATTATATTTATTTACTGTATATTCTGAGATTTGCCAAATTTTAATTACAACGCAGTATTTTGAGCAATTCAACTCCGGCATGAGTGTCTACCTATACACTTATAATGGATGCGAATGGTTGAAAATATCGGGTCGTTACAGTTGGTATCAGAGCCAGGTTTTGAGGCAAATCTCAGCATATAGAGTAGATTTATTTACAGAATCACTTTCGTTCGAGTTTGAATCTTTTCCTCTTGATTCGAATTTCCTTTTAATTTTTGGAACGTTCCCTGCGGTTCCAAAATTCATTCTTGTCCCTCATTATTCATCTTCTTTTGATTCTGGAGTATCCCATAACTCCGCTTCGAATGAGCTTTATAGTGAATTGGTGGTCTCGCCAATATTCTAATGACTTGAAAAAGGGGGAAAACTCCTTTACAAATTTGCATCGATTCACCAGAGATTTATATTTATCCTTGGTTTAGATGCTAATATCTTTTGTTATTCCAAACTCTATCTCTTGAGATCGGATGTAGATTTACCCTAGGAAAATCCACATTTGCTCTTATTCATTAAGTCACGGTTGACCCGGTTAAGGTTGCCCGCGATTTATCTAAGCTTATCCATCTTCATATTTTGTTAATTAATCATCTTGTCTTTGTTTCTAAACTATCTCCAACATTTTGAATTGTACTTTTAAATCTATATTTTATTATATATTGTGTTGTTTGAGTTGTTGATGTCGATTTGGGTTTCCGATCGATTCGTCTGATCAACGCTATCAATAGGATTTCTAAAACACTTTGACAGAACAAACCGATACAATATTATTTTAAAATTTGGTTAATTAAATAAATTTTAATATATAAGTAAATTTATGGAACTTAATAAATTGGTTTAAATTGATTATTTAAAATGATAATACTTGATTTATCATTTATTGTTCTACAAAGGAATTTATAAATAGTTGTTTATAAATTTATTTGGGAACTGAAATGAATTTAAAACAAGAAATTTAAAGAGTTTAATTTTCGATGGATTTCAAACCTTGTGTTTAAAATTTTTAAAAGGATATTATTTAAAGTAATTTTGAATAAATTTTTTTTGTCTCTAAAGGATTTTAAAGTTTAAAAATTAAGTGCTCTTCTCTTTGTCGCTGGAAAATAATTTCGGTGATGGCTGCAGCATCATCGACGTTCATTTTCGAGTTTCGAAGTGAAGAAACCATTCTGTAGTCTTGCTACAGCTTTGTTTTGGGAAACTTGATTGATATAAATTTCTAAAATATGATTGATTTATAAAATATACAGATATATGATTTAAATTTGATTTGACAAATTATGTACATACATTTATCTATCTCTAAATGGTTTGAAAGGAATCGGAGATTTTATTCTTAAATTCTATCTTAAATAATAACTTCAAGTATAAAAAGAAAATCAAAATTTTTGAATAGATGATTCAAGCTTGAAATGATTGAATTAGGATGTTTATAGTGTATATTAATTTTAGAAAGTTTTATTTGTATAATTCTCAATTGCATTCCAATATAACTTACCTTAATTTTTAGAAGTTAACAATGTAATTGGATAATATACAATATAAAAAGATTTTTATAAATAAAATTTGAGTGGTTATAATAAATATTATACACTTAAATTTTAGTTATAAAAAGAATTAACACAGGTAAATAGACTAAAAGGTTAATTGAATAATTTACAATACAAATGATGTTAAGGGAATTAGGAATAAATTAAAACAGTTATAATAAGTGTAAGCATATTTAACATATGTGATAAAATATTTGAGAGGGATAAATTTAATTATAATTAGGAATAAAGAAGAATTAAATTTATTGAATGTTATACACTTAATTTTAATCAAATCATGATTTTAGAGATTGTTTGTTTAAGAAAATTTGATGATAAGATAATGAAATTAGAGATAGTTAAGATTTATTTAACTTGTGTAAAATTAATTATCAGTTAAGCTGAAACCATGGAAATTTCAAACCTATTATCTTATTTTGTTTTTCAAACTTATTACCTAATTTTGTTTTTCAAACTGTCTGTTAGTTGTCCTTATTTTTCCTTATCTTGCTACAGACTGGTATAGGCATCTATCTATAATCTTTTTGCTTAGAAATCTTTCTATAATCTTTATAATATTTGGTACTCATTTTAAATCTGAGCACTGCTTTCCACCCACAGACTGTCGGTCAAGCGGAAAGAGTGAATCAGATTCTAGAGGATCTTTTCGTACTTGTGTTCCTGATTCTGGAGAATCTTGGGAAGACCATCTCCACCTTGTTAAACTTACCTATAACCACAGTTATCAGGTATAATTTCAATCTTTTGTCATCTTGTCTTAATCTCATTTCAATTTTATCTTTCCTGTGTTTTCCCGTACTTCATTCCTTTTCGGGGACGAAAAGTTTTGAGTGGGGGAGAGTGTAACAACCCTAGATTTTGGCCTATATTTTAAATTTTGACTTTATTTTATTTTAAATTATTTTAAACTTGTTCTATTTCAAACATTTCATTTTAAATATAAATGTTGACTATTAAGTGATTTATAGTTCAAACTAGTATAAATTGGATATTTCACTGAAAAGTGAATTTCTATTGAAACTGGTCAAACTTTGACTTTTGAACTTTAAATTTAAATATTTCAAATTCTTAAATTTTTATCTTTTATTATGAAAATAGATTTAATTCCATGGATACAGCCTTTCGTTTCGTTGGAAACGGAGTTAAATTGTGAAAGTTATGTATATTTCAATATTGTGTGTAAACTGATGTATTTAACAATATTGTCTATTTTAAATTATATTTTATTTGTCATATTTTGTTCTAATATGTGTTAGTATTTTATTTTATGTATAATTTTGTCTTTTAAATAATTTAAAGTGATTATATAATTTTTCCAAAGCGTATTGAATTTATTTTCTATTTTTAAAGGCTAGTTTCTATTTTTCTGCTATTTTCTTCAATTAAATTATATTTAATTAAAATTTATTCATTCATTTTGTGAATGCATTTTTATTTTATGTTATTATCTTTGTTTATAAATGTTTTACAAGTCCATAAACTTTTTCCAAAGTTCATTGCATTTATTTTTCATATTTTCAAGACTAGTTGCAATTTTTGCTGTTTTACTTAATTAAATTTTATATAATTAATAATTAATTAATTTATTTTTGTTTATTTACTAAATTTTCGTATTTTATCTGAGTTTATATATATATTTCAGTTATATAAAACTTAAAAAGAAATTAGAGGAAATATGAAAAGTTTTAAACTATTGAAATTCCTATGGCTTTTCACCTCCCGACCTTTCACATTCTCAACTCCTCTCTTCAATGTTTTTGGCCATGCATACCCTATTCTTTTCAGCGGACTTCTTTTCATTTTTTTCACGCAAACACTTCTTTTTCTCCTCCAAAAAAATCACGGCCATGGCTTCAAAATTTTGGGTAAAAATTCCTTCTTTCTTCCTTGTTTTCTATATTTTTTCTATTGAAACTGCATATGCTCTCTACCTTCATAGTTTGGTTCCTCCTCCTCCAGGCTTTGGCCGACCACCACGACCCCCTTCCTCTGACCATCACCCATCCTAGCAACCCTCCTCCTCAGGCCTAACCAATCCAAGTCCAAGATCTACACAAAATCCACCAAAAACCATCACAAACTATCACTTATGACCTAGAATTGTCATCTCCTCCTTCTACCACCTTTTGCCACCATTACCTCCACCACCACCACCTCTGACCTGACCTTCCACCACCTCTGGCCCACACTCCAGCCACCACCTGACCACCACATACCATGGCCAAGCCACATCAGCAAGGGGCCGAACCCTATGGTGCAACAAAAGCCACACTTTGCCTTGAAACCCTTTGGTATTCCATTGCCTTCAACACCTTGTAACTTCCACTCACCTTCATCACCTTGTAGCCGCACCTTTTCCAGACCATACCTGATCCAAACCATGCCTTTAGCCGTGCCATTTCAGATCTGGAACTGAAGCATAGGTGGTAGGAAGCAAGTGCAAACATTTTGACTTTGTTTATGCATCCATTTCTAGCATTGTTTATTGAATTTTTGGGTTGAAATCTTATGTTGTTTGTAATTGTTTGGTTTGAATGTGACAAGGCAATTAGCTTTGGCTCTCCCACACTCAAATAATTATCGTGCTCTCGTGCCTCTGGAAATCTTTGTTGTGCGTTTGTGGTTGTCATCTCCAGCTTGAACAAGTGAGTAATTCTCACCAGACAATGTGTACTTATATAACTAGTAAACTGACACCATTTGAATCTGTAAAATTATATCATCCTGTTGTAACTGTTATATTATGATCATATAATGTTTACCCCTGTTATTACATATGTTATATCATCTATTACTGTTATCTCATGCTATTCTGTTTATTTATATCAGTTTATCACACTGCAAGTTCCCTGTAGATTAGAATCACTATGGGTTGAAATGATACATACCCGAACGGACTTTAGAATAAGGAAAAATCGTTATGGGCTGAAATGATAGGCCTGAACGGTTTTTATTTATTTATTTATTTATATTACTTGGGATTGCGGGTTTGAAATGATAAAACCCGGTTTTTCTTTGTAAATTGCGGATTGAAATGATACATATCCGTATCACTTGACCTAGGCTAGAAAATTATATACAGACCCGTGGTTTATATATTTTTCTGAAATTTTTAAAATAATTTTTTTTAATGTAAATATTATGGTATTTTGATTTAAATTTCATTAAAATGATTTCTATAAAGTATTTGTGATTTTCTACAAATTAAATAAGTGAATTAAGTAAATGGTGAAGTAGAATTTGAAATATAAGTTAATTTTGGAATTTATGATTTTGTTTATAAATGGAATTTTTGTAAAGTAAGAAAATATGACAAATTTGATTTAAAGATGAATTTAATGAATTTTATTAAGTAATAATAATGTTTTAAAGGTGTTAATGATTTTGTATAAATTAAAATATGGAATAAATGAACATTTAAGCTGAATTTGGAAATATAACTTAAATTGAATTTTGTGAAATTTGTTTAAAAGTGAAATTTTAATTAAGTAAAATAAATGGAAATAAGCTATATTTTTGGAAATTTAAACTTAGTTGTTAAGTTAATAATTTAATTAAAGAAATGAAAATTTAATTGTTATTAAATTTGATTTTTGTATGGAAATTTGACTTTATAAAATCATAGAAATAAAGGTATTTAAATGATTGTGTTAAATGTGAAATATATGATTTTATAAGTTAAAATGATTTATATTAAAAGTTAATTATTTGTGGAATTGTAAATAAAACTCTGAATATGATTTAACAGCATTTTGAAATGTAATGTAAAGGATATTACAGCATTTTGTAAATGTTGTAGTGTTTTAAATGAACTAAAAGGTTAATTTGAAATAAAGGCTATTATAGCACTTTGTAAGTGCTATAGTGGTTAAACTTAACATGTAAGTTAATTGAAACTTAAAAGAAATCTATTACAGCATTTAACGCTGTCTTTTGTTAATTAACTGTTTTAAACTATAACTTTACGTAGCATTTTATAAGTGCTACGGAAACTATATTTTGTTGTTTTAAATTAATTTTAATGAAAAATAATCTCTGGAAAATGATATAATTTTGGGAAATTAAATGTTAAATTTCTAAAGATAATGAAGAGATATTTAAGTGGAAGAATTTGATTTCAAATGTGAGTTTAAAATGGTATTTAAATTTAATAAAATGAATGGATTTAAATGGTATTTAAATGAATAAAAATGAATGGTGTTTTGAATAATATTTTGATATTGTGAAATGAGTTTGAAATGATACTTGATTTCTGACTTATTTAATTTATTTGATAAATGAATATTTGAAGTATATATTAATTGAGTTTATTTAAATGATATTGGATTTATGAAATGTGGGAGATTTAAAGTTTTGAAATATCTAAAGATTGAATATTGTATTTTGTGGATTTAATCTATATTGGGAATTGATAAGATTTGAAACGGTTTGTTGGTAAACTGTAATTGAATTGAAATTTGATGGTTTGAATTTAATAAGTTGTAAATGTATAGAATTAAAAGATAATTTTAAATATATGATTTCGAAATGCTGTGATTTTCAAAGTATAATGATTTCAAATGTTTTGTTTAAAAAGAGTTATAACTTTGAAAGTATAGACTATTTGAAAGGTGAATATATGTTTGAAATGGAAATGATGTTGTTTTGAAATGAACATAGTTTTGAAATAAAAGGATTTTGGTTTCGAAGTATAACTATCAAAGGTATGATATTTTGATATATAAAAATGATTTGAAATAAAGTTTGAAAAGATATAATATTTTGATGTATTAAAATGATTTGAAAAGAAGTTTGAAAGGATACGATATTTTAGAATATTGAAATGATTTGGAAATGATAAATCTTTATTTTGATAAAGACATGATTTTGAAATGATATCTTATTTTGAAGTAAAGTATTGTTTTTAAAAGTTATAACCACGGGTTATAATAACGATTGGTTGGCAAAGAGACCGGGATCGGATATGGACATACTCTCTGTCGATACCGAAAACCACTTTGACAACCGTGTACGCGGTGGAGATTCCAGAATGAAGTAGGATGGTGGCGACGTTCTTAAGGTATGTTACGTGGACCCAACTCCCATGAGTTGGCATAAGGTGGCTAAAACAGGAGCGATTGACGGACCAAGGAGGTAGCACCTCTTATCGGACACACTTCTTCGATACCATTCTATTACTTGTGATTGATTTGGTGGCCACCCTTGATTGGGAGTGTTGTTCGAGGTGGGCGGTAGTGGCTGCTATGCGTCACCACTAGTCCGGATGCGTAATTGGTATATCTACCCTGGCATTGCCTAGTTGTGCCGTGTCACCTACCATATCGAGCTTTACTACGATTATGATTTTAAGATCCGACCGCGTTAAGGTTCTCCATCCCCTTAACGCTATTTTCTATATGATTATACTTTACTGATTAGACATTATTATAATAGCGAATATTACTACATAGTAGATAGTTTAACGGATCCTTAAAGAATGGGCGGTCCCAAGCATTCTTTAAGTTACTTGTACCTTATTATAGTTCACTTGAGTTGGTTTATATTATATAATTAAGTATATATTGTCCTGACTCGAGTGTTTGTGTTTTGCTTTACGCTCGGGTCAGCCTGAGTATTCACAGATTTGGATTTCCACCTTCTGGAGATTTGAATCGCTGGAGATTATCTGCTAGTCTTGTTCTATCGACTTCAGTTATGTTGCTCTGTTCAGCTTGTACTTGGTTATCTTATTTATACTTCCGTTGTACTCTATTTCTTCTATTGTATCTTATGTACTCTGATATATTTATATAGTAGCTTCATGAACTACTATTTCTTCTACTTCCGCTGCATTATTTTACTCTGTGTCTGTGATTATATTTATTTACTGTATATTCTGAGATTTGCCAAATTTTAATTACAACGCGGTATTTTGAGCAATTCAACTCCGGCATGAGTGTCTACCTATACACTTATAATGGATGCGAATGGTTGAAAATATCGGGTCGTTACACAAAGAGTGCCCATTTCATTCCAGTAAAGTCAACTAGGATGGAACCTATTTTTGCAAAGTTGTTTATGAAGAACATAGTTAGACTTCATGGAGTTTCTAGTAGCATAGTCAGTGACAGAGATGCTTTGTTCACTAGTGAATTCTAGAAGAGTCTAGAAGATGTGTTAGGCACTAAGCTCAAGATGAGTACTTCATATCACCCTCAGACGGATGGGCAGACAGAGAGAGTCAATAAGGTACTCGAGTATTTTCTGAGAACTTGTGTATTGGACTTTGGTGGATCTTGGGAAGATTACCTACATTTGGTTGAGTTTTCCTATAATAATAGTCATCAGACTAGTATAGGAATGACGTCTTTGAAGCTTTGTATGGGAGGCCATGCAAATCACCAGCATGTTGGTTGGAGACTGGAGACAGATTGGTCTTAGATCCAGATTTGGTTAGGGAGGCGTCAGAGAAGATTGAGTTGATCCGAGAAAGAATGAAGCTCAATCCAGACAGAAGAGTTACACAGACAAGAGGCGTAAAGACCTAGAGTTCTCAGTTGGAGACAAGATTTTCATTAAGGTATCACTGATGAAGGGTGTGGTACGGTTCGAAAAGTCGGGGAAACTGGCATCGAGATTTGTTGGTCCATTCTAGATTATAGAGAGGATTGAAAAGCTTGCATACAGAGTAGAGTTGCCAAGCAATATGGCAAGTGTTCATAATGTATTTCATGTGTCTTATCTTCGCAAGTATCTGCATGATCTAGAGACTATTGTTCCTCCGACAGGGTTGGAAGATCTAGTAGTAGAGCATAATTTGACTTTTGTTAGACAACTAGTTCGGGTTGTAGCGAGAGATGAGAGAAGATTGAGGAACAAGACAGTCAAGTTGGTGAAAGTTCAGTGGAGCGACAATGAGAAGGACTATACTTGTGAGATAGAGGACAGGATTCGAGATACTTATCCTAATCTGCTTTGATAGTTTGTCTATATTAGATTTATATAGATAATTGCTAGTCACGTAGACTAGTATGGTTGTTAGGAGTCGTTATAGATAATTGCTATGTTTAGTATTTAGTCCTTACTGAATTTCGAGGACAAAATTCTTTAAGGAGGGGTGTCATGGCCCGCAAATCCGTACCTCTTGATTAACCACTAATCTCCATTGATTAACTCAAAATGAACGGGAATACGAACTATGATGGGTTTTAAGAAGAAGAAAAAGGTAGAAGAAGAAGATAGAAGAAAAAGAAAGAAGAACAACAACAGAACCAGAGCAGAAACAGAAAACAATATCAGAAACTCACATATCGCAGCGGAACAATATATAATAAATAAACAATAGTCTTTTACAACAAAGAACTATATCAGTTTATACATACATCAATCAGAGTCATATACAACAATGGACAGTTACATAACTTGTCCTCATACAGAATACACAGCGGAATAAAAACTATCAGATACAAATATTACGTCTCGTCCTCCAGCTTATCTCCAAAGCTCCAGAATATCCTGATAACATAACTCTAGGCTGCCCGTGTGGAAATTAGTGGGCACCCAGAGTTTAGAAGGGAACAATAAACTCCGAGTCAGTCATGGTGACTGGTGTGAGATCGTAAAACAGTTTATCTTTAAATTAAACAACAGGAAACTTTAAAGTAATTTCGCAATGCTTTTGGAAAATGAAACTACCATAAGACCTCCCACCACACACACAATGCAAACGCAGAATTGGAGGAGATTTCTTCTTATGATAGTCAAAGATGCTTACTACGTAAAATCAAATCATTTTTGATATTATTATTAGTGCATAGTGTAGAAAACATTTCGAAAGTATAATATTAATCTTAGCCAACATACGACCAGTATCGTATACCTACTATAGCTACTATGTTCAATAGCAGGTTACCGCCACATTCCATAGCAGGTAATACAACTAAAACCGTACACGTCGCGTATTGTTTCTTTGGATTTCCAACAAATGGTCAGGCAAAGGAACTTCCTATCCACGATGGGTACGTCCCTGGAATAGACGACCCGAGAACCTAACCGGATCTCTGCCAACACAAGGCCGGGTTACCTCTGCAAAAATAGGTAACTACTGACATGCGTATGCCATCCCCCGATCGTCACCGATCTTCCCGAGGATCCCCGATTCGCAACAAACCACATAGATAATAAAAATGCAGTAACCACAGAGGTTAAGTATCTGGGCTCCATACCATGATACCACCTTTATCCAGAAGGAATGACATACACTAAGGGGCGCTACTCCCTAGAACCTTGCTGCATCCTTCCTGTTTCGACCATTTCCGGGGTGTGAGGCTCGATGAAGTCTCGTCCACAAAGCTACGCTTTCTCAAAAAGCCCTGCTTTGGGTCAAACAAAAATGATCAACCTATGATCACAAAGATATAAGATCAAACAAATGATCATATCACAAATGATCAAACACTGATCATTTCACAGCAACACTCAGTATGCCACGTTACCAAATTGGGAGTATATCGCTGATAAATTTCAACTACATAACCTCTGAGCTCGTACGTCTCAGAGAAGGGTGTTAAGCTAAGAGAATAAATTCTCCGCCACCAACAGAAATGTATTTGAAAGAAATCAGCTTTACATCTCAAATTGTAACGTCAGACACACAATCCATACAAGTCTGTTCCGGGATCGAACAGAACCGAAGGCACTTCTCACGAAGCCCTTGCATTTCCGGATAAATTTCTAATCACGACCGGACTTCCCGTCACTAAGGGTGATAAAACCTCTAAATCGGAGATCAGCCGATGTAGAGTAACTCGACGGTAATCCTTCCGTTTTCAAAAATATCCGGTCTTCAACACCGGTCTTCGAATGCAATTCATAACGACGTATCACGTATTCGGAATGGGTTATACGACCCCATGGTCCTTTCCCGGTTAACCCGAATAGTGAGCGTTTATTTAAAAATATAGTGTGGCATTCAAATTCATCCAATTCACAACAAATACCTATCTAAAGGTAATTATTGATAGTCGGTTATTTAACTATCAATAAAGATGCGCTACATCATCAGATTCCAAATAATTTTCCCAAATTATTTTATCTTCCAAAATATCTTTTACTAGATATAAAATTTCCACACTTAACCGTTTGAAAACAATTTTCAAATATTCACTTTTCAATTTATCTTTAAAAGATAAAATCTCTAAACAGTTCACTTCATATTGGAAAAGCATTTCCATACTTATTTAAAAATAAGTAATTCACAAATCATTTATTTTCAACACTTAGAAAATATTCGATATACTTAAATCAAATTAAGTATATATTCATTCTTTAAGGAAATCATAAATTTCAACATCTATTTGAGTCAAAACGAATGTTGCGTAAAACATCGTTACGACGACTCGAAATCACTAGTATAGGGATTCGGATTTAGATAGATATATAAATCCCAATACTACATCAAAACATTTCCTTTCGGAAATCATTTACTATAACAACAGTGTTATAGTCCACCATTTCCTTAAATTTCTCGAAAACGTCTATTTCAACAATAAATGTTGAAATCTATGATTTCGATATTTCACACGTTTTAAAACATCTTTTAAAACAATTACTTCATTTCATATATCATTTTTCCAAAACCATATCCATTTTACTTAATAATATATTCACTGTCCAAAATCGTGAATATACTTCACAAATTACATTTCACTATTTTCTACACGTTTTATTTCAATAATAATTCGCTATCCAAAATCGCGAATATATCTCCTTTAATAATCTTCTATATTTAATTTACCAAATCCCATTGATTACGAATTTATAAAACAACGTTTATAAATTCACCTTTATATTTTCTAACAACTTCGATTTATAAAATTCTCCTTTTATTAACTTCTAAAATTACTTATCAAAATAAGTGATTTCAGATTTATAAACAACGTTTATAAATCACATTTATACTTCATAACAATTTCAACTTATGAAATCATTTCATTTAGCAATTTCTATTTATATCCCAATTAAGTGCAAAAATCTAATTTATAAGTAAATTACTTATAAATCGTTTATTCTACAATATCTATCTACTTTATAACTTCACGTTTGTTTGTACCAAAAATGGGCACAACACTCTTCGGGAGTTGTTTGAAGAGATAAAATGAAGATTATAAATGTAAAACAGAGATTATCTAACAAAAACTCCAACAAATATGAATGCAAAGTGAACAGACAAGCAGTTTAGAGTGGTTCGGCGTATAGCCTACGTCCACTATGAAGTTTTGATGATTTTATTGATTCTCTTTCAATGATTACAAGCGTTTACAGCGATGAACAGCGGATTACAGTTTGGAATTCGAAATTGACAGCAAAAGTATGATGCAAATCTCAATCCGGCAGAGTCTGGGCGCTTCAGAGAAAAAAGATCCTTTTTCCGTTGATTCTGGGGCTCTATTTATAGGCGTAAGAGGCTTGGATTTCGCTCAAACTCCGGAAGACTTGGCCAGACACGTGAGGGGGCCCATTCGACCACTTCCAGAGAGTTTCAAGCCAATTTGTGATCGATACGAAATCATTTCGTATCGATCAGGATTACTTCCAATTGAGCTCAAAATTGGTGGAGACATTCCTTGTTATGTGTGCAGCCTTCAGTTAAAATTTCATGGTGTTTGGATCAGTGGATTGAGAGATATCGTCGATACGAGATGGATTTTAACGCTGGCTGTTCTGCTCGTCTCCATTGCTTCGACTCCATCCTTTCGTCTCGATGACTGCACGCGCTCTCAAGGTGATGTGGTGCGCGCGCCTCGCTTCGATCCGCTCTTCACTCCGAGTTGACCGCGTCGACTCCATATATCTCGGCGCATTCGCATCGAGGGATGACGTGGTGTGCGCTCTTCGCCTCGATCCGGTATTTGCTCCGTGTTGACTGCTTCGACTCCATGTATCTTGCCCCGTTTCCTTCGAGAGGTGACACGTTATCCAAGCTGGTTGACCTGATGGTTTCGAGTAGGACTTCATCCTGGGATACGAGGCAAATACTATCTGATGGATACGAAGTAGGCACTGGCTGATGGATACGAAGTAAGCAATGTCTGATGGATACGACGTATGCATCATCTGATGGATACGAAACTGACACTGGCTGAAGGATACGAAGTCCTTCAATTGCTGGTATGTGTGAAGTCCATCGATACGAGTTCGATGGATACGAAGAAAATCGAGTCGAACCTGGGTACCTCGATGGATCCGGAGCTGATCGATACGAAGCATGATGGATTCGAACTGGGGCTTCGGTGATGGATACGAAATCGCCCAGAGTGATGGATACGAAATCTGGGCTCTTTCCCTCCAATTCGACTCGATCATAATCTTGAGCGTATGAGTCCGGATCGACTTGAAATTTGAGGTGCTGATCTCTATGGCCTTTCTTGTCGTGTCCTATCAATTGTAGCTCACTCTGGGCTCGGACAAAATTCAGTGATATCCATGGCGTGTTATCCTTGTTCTCTAGCCGGCTTCTTGATGTCCTGGCCTTGCCAAAAGGCGGGATAACATTTGCCCCCCAAAGTACGTCTTGTGAAAACATGACGTGCTTTGAAAAGCTGTAGGCCTTCTTCGAATAGCTTTGGAAATCGTACCCCTTAGCCATTCTCTCGTATCGGTCCGCTTACGAGTCGATGCTCAAAGCCAAAAAGCCTTCTTTCGTATCGATGTGGGTTGACTTGATGGATACGAAAACAATCATTCGTATCGATGGTTACAAATGGTGGCGAATCCTGGTTCGAATTGATGATATCTGGTGGATACGAAATGGATGTTCGCATCGATAGATACGGATGGATACGAAATTGACGCTCGTATCAACAGATCTGCTCTGTTTCGAATCGATGGCTCAAAACCCGGATGCTTCGAAACGATGGTGTCTGGTGAACATTTCGTCTCGATGAATGCACGGCTTGATGGATGCGAGAAAAGCGCGTGCGCCTACCCATCGTTTTCACGTAGCCTCCCTGTGCGCTTCGAACTGATAAAGGTTAAGGGGTTCGATACGAATGCTCGCATCGATGCGCTGCTTGACTGGTTGCGACCGGTCAGATTGACTGGGAGTCGAATCGACTCGGTTCCGTCCTAGGCCTTGTATAAATATCTGGGACTTTGCCATTTCTCACTTTTTTACCTTTTACTTTTACTGTTGTCTTCTGCCTTCTCGTATCGATCCACAGACAAGCAGGAGAGAAGAATTATTTCAATCTTCGAATCGATCAAACATCATCTTATAATTTCCCCAAACTCCAATTCGATTCAGGTAAACGAGCAATCACAGCTACACTTGAGCGACGAAGTTCAGATCTCAGATCCATCGTGCCTTTGCCGATTATCGATTATAGTGGTGCCAAGGCCAGATCTGGACCAGAACTTGGTCGAGGATGGCCATGGCCATGCTCGCTTCAATCGGAGAAGAAGGAGTTCTGGAGTGATTGCTTCACCACTAGTTCGTGTCGATCTGGGATAGGAGGATTCGACTCGATCCAGATTTTCATGATTTCGCATCGACTGATGGGTTAAAGGGGATGCAGAGGTTCGCATCGATCTAAGGTGGTAGGGGCTTGTGTTGAACTGAGATGATCGATGTAAGCGCTTGGCCAGCGTGATCGATGCGAAAATCTATCTCTCTTGATCGATACGAAGGCCAAGAGATCTCATCGGTCCCATATCGAAATCCATAGATCGATGCGAAGTTATTGCATTTGGTTGTCTCACAGCCGTTACCCTTGGCCGATGCGAAGTAAACCTACCTGATCGATACGAAATCTCCTCCTCCGGTCGATACGAACTTCCATCGATACGAAAGGTATCGAGTTGACTTGATCGATACGAAAGTATCGATTCGAACCGGATCGATACGAAAGACATCACGCCTCCGAATGAATTTGAACTTGAACTACGATCGATTCCATGCTGAAATTTGACGAACTTAGCGAACTTTTGCATGCCCTTATATTCGACTCCGACGAGCTTCTGCCTTGCATAATTGGACTTGATTACAGGATTGCATATTTGACTGACTTTCGAAGCTCGTCGATGGAACTGCCTTTTAATATAAAAGTACAACGAATTCTTTAACCTGGAATCGATTGTTGTCATCTGGATGGCGCAGTCATGACGGTCAGCGAAGACGGTCATGTTTGTTTGACTTCCAGAATCTCGTCGCTTGCACATTTTCTTTAATTCTGCAGAATTTGCTCAAGCCACGCACAGCATTCGCACTACACAACACATTCATGCACGTTATACTGGGGAACGCACGGGCTTTTTGTCATCTAATGATGGTTTCTCGTGAGTTAGCTGGCGATGGAACCGTCAAGTTCGCAGCAGCAAGAAATTCAGAACCCTGTCCTTCCTAGAATTGAGATTCCGGTCATCGAGGCCGAAGTTATTGGCCCAGCTCCGGACGAGTTGCCCAACGCGTCCTTCATTAATAGTCCACCTGATTCCGTCTCATCCAATATCTCCGAAGACATGCTGGGGAGGATATGCTTAAGGCATGGTTTATCTTTGGATGAGGTATTGTTGCCTGGACCGGATGATAGGCCACATAATCCCCCGGAGGGGTATACTGCGTTTAATCGGCACGCGTGCGCAGCCGGCACACTTCCCCCATTCAACGACTATATAAGAGAAGTGTTGGCTTATCTGGACATCGCTCCGTCTCAGTTGCATCCAAACGGATATGCCTCACTCAACAGCTTGTTCATTGTATTCATGGAGTACCTCCATCGCCCTCCCCGTATGATCGACATAAGATACTTGTTTAACTTCAAGAGTCGGACTGACAGCCCATCTTATACGTTCTTGGAGTCTGTAAGGAACTGCCAAGTCGTCGTGGGGTCGTGGACTAGGCTAAGCTATTTTAAGTCGGAGTGGTTCTATGTCCGATGTCCCCCGGGATTTGCCAGAAGATGGCTGTTCAGACGTGAGTATCATCTCTTTTCCCAAGTAATTGACAGGGCAATTTTCGGAGTGAAATTAAACTTACGTCTTCTCCTCTTTTTCTTTCAGCTATCATCCAGCGGCCTGAGGGTGGCTATTACAAAGAGATAGTTCGGGTCCTCCAAGAGATTCCTAGCGAAGAAAGGAATATTGAGCTGTTACTGACAGATCGGAATCTCAGAGTCCTTGGGCTGATTGGTCGGAGGCAGAGCATAAGACTCGACGGCGCATTAAAGACCGTCTCCAGGAAAAAGGTCAAGCAGATGAAGCCCAGGGTCGTGATAATCGAGGAACCCGACTCCGAGAAAACCCACACTGACGAAGAACCATTGGCCGGACCTGCTAATGCAACCCCAGAGTCCGATGCTAAGAGGAAAGGCAAAGCTGTGGCTTCGAAACAGCCTAAGTCTGGGAGGCGGAAGTCTGTGGTTTTGCACCGCCCTTCGTCAGGAGTTAAGATTACGGAGGCGTCCTCCCCGCAAGCTGAAGATCAATTTGAAGGGCGTACTGACCCTCCAGTCCCTGACATCGAGCCGGAGCAACACGATGTTGGGTCGGGTGGACCGCGACATATCGCCGATGTCAGCGAGTCTGAGTTTGCCGATGCGACTGACACTTCTGGTTGGTCCGGGGGGTTACACATTCACACACTCCTCACGGCACAACACATTTTTCTAACCACAATCAACACATCGCAAACGGTTACTGATTCTTTGTCGTTTTCTTTTCAGGTACGATGTCCGGGAAAGGTTCCGTGCTTGGTAGTTTGCGTAAGCGCCGTTATCACGAGCCACGCAGGAGAGAGGGCGAGAGGGATTATGACGCTGGACACTCTGGTCAGGAGAAGTCTGACAGAGATAGGGGACATGTTCACCGATCCCGATCTCGTTCTCCTCCCCCCAGGACCTCTGCACCTCCTGTGGTCGCCGTTACTCGTCCCTCCGAAACTTCACGGTCTAGGCCGCCTTCCCAAGCTTTGAGGTCCGACCCTCCGCGCAGGACCGAAATAGCCACCTCTTCGGCTACTGTGTCGGTCCCGACCGAGGCGTCTAGCGAGGGAGCGCTCAAATTGGCACAGATGAGGAAGGAATTTCCTGACATCTGTTTTGATGGATATGTCTTTCCCCCGCACCTGAAGAGAATCCCGCCAACCGCGGAAACCACTATCCACGATTATGTCGCGGACATCTTTTTCCAGTATAGGGAGTGGGGACGGGCCGCGAGGAAGGCATCTAAAGTGGTGTTTGAGCGGGGCGTCACCATCGAGAAACTTGAGAAGGAGCTGGGTCGCAACGACCAAATCATAAAAGCGCTTAACTCTGAGGCCGAGTCTTCTCGTAAGTCTGAAATGGAGGCCTTAAAGAAAGTTGACGAGGTGACCGCTGCCATGGCCAGGATGAAGCAAGAACATTACACCGCTATTGAGGACATGGGTCACAGGAACACTTCCATTACGGCCGAGAGGGATGCCGCTCTCAAGGAGCTTAATGAGCTGAAGTCAAAATTTTCAGAGATGGCTAAGGAAAAAGACGCAGCTAATGTCTCTGCGCAGGAAGCCTGTGACCAGGCAGTGACACTTCAAAAGGAGAAAGAGGCGGCCGTACAACAAGCCCGTGAGGCTGAGGCTGGAGTTGAGGAGAAAGTACGGCAGGCGGAGGCCAGGATTGAGGCCGAGGTGGAGGAGCTACTCGTCACTTACAACGCCAATGTGCTAAGGCACCGAGACCTGACATGGCTTGACGATTACCCCACACATCTCTATAACGCCTGGAACCTACTGGTGGATGAGGAGAGATCTGGGCACCCTGATGAAGCCCCTGATGAATTCGAGCTGGAGAACCGCATCCTTAATGCTGACGAAAAGAAGGTTCTCCATGACTCCATGATTTCCCATGACAAGGTGAGGCTTGGTGCTCAGGTCCCGGAAGTCGGAGAGAGCTCTGGTGTGGAACACCATGTTACAAGTTCTGAGATTGTCGTGTCATCTCAGTCTGAGCCAACTTCAATGATCTATTCCCAGCCTATCCCGGCGTACGACCCAGATCAACCGCACTTATCTCCTATTAAGGAACATCCTTCTGAGGCGGTTCAGACGACCTCGAGCCAAACCGAGGAAGGTACTTTGAACTAACTTCCAGTATATTTGGATTGAAGATCCCGTGTTGAAATGTTGCTAATGACATGTCTTTTCCTTTGATCAGTGACAGGAGTTGCACCAGCCGCGCCTCTTACCACCCAAGTACTAAGTCGAGCGCCAGGAGCCATCGTTTCTGAGGCGACCTCCGTCGCAGCAATGGCACCAGTTGGAGTGACGGAGGGGAGCTCACTCTCTTTCGACGAGCAAATGATAAACGAGCTCCTTGGCCGTCAAAGTGATCCTTTTGCGGATTTGCCATTTGGCTTGGGTGGATTCACGGCTACATCTGATACCCTGTCCCAAACTACTATGGCTCCTAGCGAGGCCAGGGCACGGCGGGAAGCGGCGTTGTTAGCTGAGATCAATGCCGAGATGGCGGCTGCGGCGCACGGAGGCGGTGATGCAGATGACGGAGCACCAGCACAGTGCCCCATTCCTCTTATGACTATGTCTCCTGAGGGCACACTTACTGATACTGGTGTACCAGCCCCTCCTCCGGCTGCGGAGTCTGTTCCTCCCACTCCTCCTGCGGGAAGCATCCTTATAGAGTCCAGCTCAGACGAGGACGTTGACATCATGCCTTCACCCGGGGGGAGCCTGCCTAGGGAGAAAGGCTCCAAGCGGAAGGGTACTGGCGGCTCCAGTAGTTCCTCGAAGAAGAAGAAGAAGCTGAGGAAGCAGAAGGAGTAGACATCCTTTCCATAGACAGTTAGGGACTTTTGTTATTTTTTCTGTCTCTTCCCTTTTGTAGGCCGTGTTTAGATGCGGGTTCGGCCCCTGCTAGTAGGAACATTTTAGGAAAGATCTCATGTATGAAGCATTGTTTTTGAGTTTAGTTGGAATAAAATTTTGTCTTTTAGCTTCAGCTTGCGTTCCTTTCTATGCTTGAATATTGCAGTGTCCGGACTTTGGTCCAGTGTATTTGCATTTTTTGATTGCTTCAAGAATAGCTCATTTTTACTTGTTAAGTATGGAACTTTCGGACTCGAGTTGTGATAGGGAATCGCATCGGAGCTGAACATCGTATAGTTTCGGGCAATGACTAACATTTGCTTCTGCCCCCAGCTTCGGGGTCAAGGTGTGATGATCAGCTTGCGATGGTACTGAGCGAGGACCGAGTGGTCGAACTACGCCCGTTCTCTTAT
This sequence comes from Allium fistulosum, assembly GCA_030737815.1. NCBI lineage: Eukaryota > Viridiplantae > Streptophyta > Magnoliopsida > Asparagales > Amaryllidaceae > Allium > Allium fistulosum. The sequence goes on from CM060906.1 coordinate 574,024,401, forward strand.
GAACCGTTCCATCCATACTCCGGGGATACGCGTCATCTCGTAAGTGGTTGTTCGCACTCTGGGAACATGGAGTTGACTGTTTATATTCCGCTTCGCACTCTGGGAATGCGGAGCTGAATGTCTATACTCCATTCCGCACTCTGGGAATATGGAGTTAAGTGTGTATACTCCGCTTCGCACTCTGGGAATACGGAGTCGAATGTTTATACTCCATTTCGCACTCCGGGGATATGGAGTTAAGTGTTTATACTCCGTTTCGCACTCTGGGAATACGGAGTCGGATGTTCATACTCCATTTCGCACTCTGGGAATATGGAGTTAAATGTTTATACTCCGTTTCGCACTCTGGGAATACGGAGTTAGATGTTTATACTCCATTTCGCACTCTGGGAATATGGAGTTAGATGTTTATACTCCATTTCGCACTCTGGGAATATGGAGTTAGATGTTTATACTCCATTTCGCACTCTGGGAATATGGAGTTAGATGTTTATACTCCATTTCGCACTCTGGGAATATGGAGTTAAATGTTTATACTCCGTTTCGCACTCTGGGAATACGGAGTTAGATGTTTATACTCCATTTCGCACTCTGGGAATATGGAGTTGGTTGTAGGATTGTCGTGTGTCAATCCTATTAATATCGGTGTCATGGCTTGCCCCCGAGCTCGGGTTTCGCCTAGTGAGTGGCCGGTCGTATCACAGCCACTCTCCATTTGAATAAGTCCCATTGTGTGATGGGATTTAGCTCTTCGTGCATCGTGATGTTGCATATCGTACATAATGAATCACAGCTCTGGCTCGAAGAAGTGGCATTTTATTGCTGAAATAAGAAAATGCGGCAAAGTCAGTTGCCTTATTACAAAATTCAAATTTCGAAATGCAGAAACAAATTGCTAAATAGAATGAAATAAATAAAGCCTGTCATATGTAGTAGCGGCGTAGACTTTCGCTGTTCCAAGCCCTCGGTAAATCGAGACCGTCAACAGTCGACAGCTTGAATGTACCATCTCCGAGCTTTCGTGTAATTACATACGGCCCTCCCCAGTTTGGTTTCATGTGTGAAGGAACTGGGTAAATTCTCTTGAGCACGAGGTCGCCGAGTTCAAAGGTTCGAGGTCGAACTCTGGTGTTGTACAATCGGGCGACCCGACTTCGATGTGCGGCTGCTCTCAAATCAGCCTCCTCCCGTTTTTCATCCAATAGATCCAAAGACTCGGCTAGGAGTATAGCGTTTGTTTTTGGATCATAATAAGTCACGCGATGAGAGAGCACTTCTGTCTCGACCGGAATAACGGCCTCTGAGCCATAAGATAGGGAAAACGGAGTGTGTCCGGTCGCGGTTTTGTGGGTCGTTCGATAGACCCATAATGCCATAGGAAGTTCATCGACCCACTTGCCCCCAGCCTTCTCTAATCGTTTCTTCAGGATCGATTTTATAACTTTGTTGACAGCTTCAACTTGTCCATTCGCTTGGGGGTGTGCGACAGCCGAGAACTTTTTGCGGATATGAAACCGTTGACAGAAATTCTTGAATTCTGCGCTCTCGAATTGGGTTCCATTATCAGTGATGATAGTATGCGGGAGTCCAAATCGACAGATGATGTTGCGAACCACGAAATTTATCACCTTCTTTGTCGTAATGGTTGCTAGGGCTTCGGCCTCGGCCCATTTTGTGAAGTAATCAACTGCGACAATGGCGTATTTCGCACCGCCTTTTGCTAAAGGCAAAGCGCCGATGATGTCAATGCCCCACATTGCGAATGGCCAGGGACTGACCATTTGGGTTATCTCAGTTGGCGGAGCTCTCGGAATTCGGGCATGTATCTGGCATTTATCGCACTTCCGGGCATAGTTTGCCGCATCTCGGTTCACCGTCGGCCAGTAGTACCCATATCGGAGTATCTTTTTAGCGAGAGCTTGCCCGCCGGTATGATCACCGCACTCTCCTTCGTGCACGTCATGTAGCACTCGCTTGACTTCCTCGTGGGCGATACATCTGAGGAGAGGAACGGAATAACCTCTCCTGTACATGACTCCGTTTTAGATGATGAACCGCGAGGCTTTTCGCTGAATCTGTCTCTTCTCATTTCTAGGTTCAGGTAGCACCCCATTCTCAATGTAATTCCGATACGGAGTCATCCAGGACTCTCTATTGGGAGCGATTTCAAATACAGAGTCCATTTCTATCCGATCGATGCTTGGAGTGGCCAAAGTTTCAACGGGGACAAGTCCCATTTGTTGCGCTTCGCCTGTGCTGGCTAACTTCGCTAGTGAATCGGCTTTCTGATTGTGTTCCCGAGGCACATAATAGATGGCATAATAATCAAACTGGTTTAGGATTTCCTGAACTCGTGTCAAGTAAGCGGCCAGTCTTCGGTCTCTTGCCTGGTATTCTCCTCGCACCTGGCATACCACTAACTGCGAATCGCAATAAATTTCTACAGCGACAATTCTCAAATCTCTGGCAAGCCTTAGGCCGGTCAGGAGGGCTTCATATTCGGCTTCATTATTAGTTGCACGAAAGTCGAATTTAAGAGCATAACATATGGATCGGCCCTCGGGAGTCTCAAGTACAACCCCCGCGCCCGAACACCGGTCATTTGACGCACCGTCAGTATACAGCTTCCAGATGTATTCGGGAGATTCACTGGTTTCGGGTAAGTCTTCCGGGACGGTGAATTCGGCTATGAAATCAGCCAGGACTTGTCCTTGAATGGCCCTCCGCGGAGCGTATGCGATATCAAATTGGCTTAGCTCAATGTTCCACTTGAGTAACCTACCGGACGTCTCAGGCCGCGTAAGGACCTGTCGTAATGGCTGGTCGGTGTACACAGTAAGCGGATGAGCCTGGAAGTAGGGACGGAGCTTCCTTGAGGCAATGACCAGACAATAAGCCAGTTTCTCCAGCCTTGGATAATTTCTTTCAGCTCCTGTTAGTCGCTTACTAACATAGTAGACCGGGTTTTGCACTTTGTCTTCTTCCCGGACTAGGGCAGCACTGATCGCATGTTCTGATACTGCCAGATAGAGATATAATTGCTCGTGGTCAACCGGTTTTGACAAGATCGGAGGCGTGGAGAGATGTTGAACTAATGATCGGAACGCGCCTTCACACTCCGTGGTCCATTCAAAGTTTCGTTTGCCCTTCCGAATCAGGTCGAAGAAAGGAATGCATTTGTCGGTGGACTTTGAAATAAACCTGCTCAATGCTGCGACCTTCCCGTTTAGACTCTGGACTTGCTTTATAGTTCTAGGGGTTTGCAAATTTCTAATAGCCCAGATCTTCTCAGGATTCGCCTCTATTCCTCGAGCGTTGACAATGAACCCAAGGAATTTTCCGGATGCAACGCCAAAGTGACATTTGAGTGGGTTGAGCTTCATCCCGTACTCCCGGAGGATGCTGAACATTGAACCCAAATCTCTGACGTGATCTGTGGAGAATCGGGACTTTACCAGCATGTCATCCACGTAAACCTCCATAGTTTTCCCAATCTGATCAGCGAACATTCGGTTGACTAAGCGTTGGTATGTTGCTCCAGCGTTCTTTAGACCAAACGGCATGACTTTGTAACAATAGAGTCCCAGGTCGGTCACGAAGCTGGTATGTTCCTGATCAGGCAGATGCATGGGTATCTGATTGTAACCGGAATAAGCGTCCATAAAGGATAGTAGTTCATGCCCGGCCGTCGAATCTACGAGCTGATCGATTCGTGGAAGTGGGAAGCTATCTTTTGGACAAGCCTTGTTTAGGTCAGAGTAATCAACACAAGTTCTCCACTTCCCGTTAGGTTTCCGAACTAGTACAGGGTTGGACACCCATTCTGGATACAAGGCATCTCGAATGAACCCATTCGATTGCAGTTTATCAACTTCCTCTTTAAGGGCGGCAGATCTCTCTGGATCCATACCGCGCCTTTTCTGTTTCACCGGGACATGTCGTGGATCTATATTCAGGGAGTGACTTGCAATGCTCGGCGAGATCCCGCACATGTCAGAGTGTGTCCAGGCGAAGACGTCGAGATTCGCCCGAAGAAATTCGATCAACTCCTGCTGTGTCTGCTTGTTTAGTTGGGACCCAACTTTTAGCATTTTTGAATCATCATCCTCACTGATTGGGACGTCCACAGTCAGTTCGGCTGGAGAGGCTTGGCTCTCCGTTGATTCGTCTCTATCCTCGTTGTCCCTGGGGTCCAGGTCTTTCAGGAATTGGTCGTGGTGCCCGGGCCGAGGCCCAGGCACCAATTGTCAATTGTCGATAGAACGGACGCAGAGAGATTCCTCTACGCCCTTACCCTTCTCTTTACGTTGCGCCCCGCGCAGCTCAGCAACATAGCAGGCCCTTCCCGAGGCCTGATCTCCTTGAACAACTCCAATCCCATGATCAGTGGGAAATTTCAGAGTCAGACACCATGGGGCGATCGCCGCCCTGAACTCGGCCAAAGCTGGTCGTCCCAGAAACGCATTGTATGGCGAATCTATCTCTAACACAACAAATTGTAACATGCGGACCCTCCGGCGCTCTCCAACGCCTAACTCGACTGGGAGTTCAGTTATTCCGATGGGTATCGTGGCACTTCCATTGAAACCATGGATTCTGGATAAACAGGGTTTCAAATCCTTTGTCTCCATCTTCATCAGATCGTAAGCCCGTTTGAGCAAGATGTTTACAGAGCTCCCACTGTCAACCAGGATCCTCTTCATCCAAGCAGGACCTACCTGGGCGGATATGACTAGTGGGTCGATAGTAGGGGCTTCAACTTTATCAGCGTCTCGGCTCCTGAACACGATATCATCGGACATTATCTTTTGTTGCTTTGCCGGGGTCCCATCCTCGCAATTACTATAACACTCGAAGTCCGCATGCCTGATAGAACTGGCATACGACTCCATTTCCCCCCAGCTTCTGTCTGCCGGATGGGGACCACCACTTATTGTGTTGATAACTAATCTCCCGCCCGCACGAGCGGGTTCATCCTCTCTTTCCTGATTCTGTGAACGATTTTGATTTGAGGGGCCCGCTCCGCCAGGCTGCGGCGCCCGTACAAACTGATCTAGCTTCCTCTCTCTAATCAGCTTCTCGATGAGGTCCTGTAAGTGTCGACACTCATTGGTATTATGTCCATAGCTCTCATGGAACCTACAGAATTTTCCTGTCTGAATCTGTCTCTCCGATGAGGGCTTCGGAGCAGGCTTCTTATACTGTACGGTGTTGCAAGTCTGCAAGTATACGTTTTCCAATGACGTGTTCAGCGGTGTATAACTGTCAAACATCTGAGCTCTACGTCGTGGACCTCGGTTCTCATCTCTCTTCTTGTTCTGGCCATTGTTTCCTCTCTGCTGGGTTTGCTTGTTTTGTATGTTGAGCTGAACTTTCCCGGAACTCTCGCCGGACTGTTTAACTGCCACATTGCTCTGTATTCCTTCAATGCTGGGTCTCGCATCGTCCTGCCTCCTAGACTGTTTTGCATCCTCCTGCCGCAGGAATTGAGCGGCCTTGGAGTAAAAATGGTCCAATGACGCGGGCGGTTTTCCAGCCAGCCAGTTTCCGAATTCAGAATCAGGATCAATACCCTTGGTCAGAGCCATTAAGATTGAATTATCGTTGGGATTGGTGATCTCGACGCATGCTGCGTGGAACCTCTCCAAGTAACGCCTGAGTGTTTCTCCAGGAGCTTGAGTGACGCTGGACAAGGTGTTGACGTCCTTCGGCCTAGCAACATGCATCCGGAATTGCTCCACAAACCTCTTGGCCAATTGATCGAACGAAGAAATTGATCTAGGTGGTAGGCGGGTAAACCACATTGTCGCGATTCCTCCCAGAGAGATGGGGAAACTCCGACACTTCACTGCGTCGTCGGCCCTTGCAGCGCTCATCGACCATTCATACTTTAGAATATGCTGGTTGGGGTCACTATTCCCTTCATACATCGGGAGAGTCGGCATTCTGGATCGCCTAGGGGGTTCGGCATGTAACACTTCGTCTGTGAAAGGAGTATGACTACGGGAAATTCCCCAGTCATCATTAGTGAGCCCCTGACTCTCGCGGATCATTTGACGTATCATGGTTGATATATCCGAAACAGGCGGATTCGGATCGTGATGAGCTAAGGCGTGGTCGGGTTCCACGGCGCGAGTAGGGATCGGGCGTAGTCGACGACCCGTATCTCGCCTCCTTGTCTCAACGTCTTCTGGGACATAAGGTTCAGGAGTATGTCCTCGCTGTTGATTAATCGGCTCAGATTGATTTCGGGTATCAGCCCTTGTCTCTGCTGCGGCAGTTGTGGCGCGGTTACCGGTGGTGTACTGTGGGGCAGTACCTCCTCGTGTTGAGGGACCGGTTTGAAAACTAGTCGACGGTCTTACCCTCAGTTGCCCAACAGTTAAGGCATGCTGATATTCAGCAGCTTGAGCGCGATTACCCTCTAGTCGAGGACGGGTAGTCTGGCGGTGGTAATCAGATGAAGCTGAGCTTTCGGTAGACGCTCTGGAGACATCATCTCTCCTGGACCTTCTGTGCCCCCGACGGTTTAGCTGGTTGGTCAGCTCGATATTGGCGCGTAACTGTTCTGCCAACTGCTGACGGCTTTGGGTCAGCTCCTGGAGCAATACCTGAAGCTCCTGTCGGGTGACTAGCCCCGTTGAATCTGACTGAGTGGCATTGTCTTGATTGGAAGAAGGCGGCTGTGTTGGATTTTGCCTGTCTCTTCCTTCTTGCTCTGCGGCGGTGGCGCCAGTTCTTGTGCTGACCATTGTCGGTGGTGGAGTCCTTTCCTAGATTCTGAGCAAATCTGAATAGAATGGAAGGATTCCGGGCTGGATATCTGGATCTTCCTCTTGGATTTGTGCAATCCGGTATCGACGGCAGATCCAACGAGCAGGAGAAAAAGCTGGTTTTCTCAGTGAAAGCACCAAAGTGTTTGTACCAAAAATGGGCACAACACTCTTCGGGAGTTGTTTGAAGAGATAAAATGAAGATTATAAATGTAAAACAGAGATTATCTAACAAAAACTCCAACAAATATGAATGCAAAGTGAACAGACAAGCAGTTTAGAGTGGTTCGGCGTATAGCCTACGTCCACTATGAAGTTTTGATGATTTTATTGATTCTCTTTCAATGATTACAAGCGTTTACAGCGATGAACAGCGGATTACAGTTTGGAATTCGAAATTGACAGCAAAAGTATGATGCAAATCTCAATCCGGCAGAGTCTGGGCGCTTCAGAGAAAAAAGATCCTTTTTCCGTTGATTCTGGGGCTCTATTTATAGGCGTAAGAGGCTTGGATTTCGCTCAAACTCCGGAAGACTTGGCCAGACACGTGAGGGGGCCCATTCGACCACTTCCAGAGAGTTTCAAGCCAATTTGTGATCGATACGAAATCATTTCGTATCGATCAGGATTACTTCCAATTGAGCTCAAAATTGGTGGAGACATTCCTTGTTATGTGTGCAGCCTTCAGTTAAAATTTCATGGTGTTTGGATCAGTGGATTGAGAGATATCGTCGATACGAGATGGATTTTAACGCTGGCTGTTCTGCTCGTCTCCATTGCTTCGACTCCATCCTTTCGTCTCGATGACTGCACGCGCTCTCAAGGTGATGTGGTGCGCGCGCCTCGCTTCGATCCGCTCTTCACTCCGAGTTGACCGCGTCGACTCCATATATCTCGGCGCATTCGCATCGAGGGATGACGTGGTGTGCGCTCTTCGCCTCGATCCGGTATTTGCTCCGTGTTGACTGCTTCGACTCCATGTATCTTGCCCCGTTTCCTTCGAGAGGTGACACGTTATCCAAGCTGGTTGACCTGATGGTTTCGAGTAGGACTTCATCCTGGGATACGAGGCAAATACTATCTGATGGATACGAAGTAGGCACTGGCTGATGGATACGAAGTAAGCAATGTCTGATGGATACGACGTATGCATCATCTGATGGATACGAAACTGACACTGGCTGAAGGATACGAAGTCCTTCAATTGCTGGTATGTGTGAAGTCCATCGATACGAGTTCGATGGATACGAAGAAAATCGAGTCGAACCTGGGTACCTCGATGGATCCGGAGCTGATCGATACGAAGCATGATGGATTCGAACTGGGGCTTCGGTGATGGATACGAAATCGCCCAGAGTGATGGATACGAAATCTGGGCTCTTTCCCTCCAATTCGACTCGATCATAATCTTGAGCGTATGAGTCCGGATCGACTTGAAATTTGAGGTGCTGATCTCTATGGCCTTTCTTGTCGTGTCCTATCAATTGTAGCTCACTCTGGGCTCGGACAAAATTCAGTGATATCCATGGCGTGTTATCCTTGTTCTCTAGCCGGCTTCTTGATGTCCTGGCCTTGCCAAAAGGCGGGATAACAACGTTATAAATCTATTAATTTCATTCACTTATGAAATCCATTTATACTTCTTTCTAACACTTATAAAAATTCGTTTTATAAGTCCAATATTTCGATTTATAAAATATCGATTTTACAATTCTTTTTATACAAATCGTTTATAGTTGTTCAAAAATCCCAACTTAAACCATTTTATAAATAAATCGACTTTTATTTCAAAACGACACTTCGGTTATATTTCACTAAAAATTATAACTTTTATAACTTTAAAATCTTACGTTTATAAATCGATTCAAAAAATTCCATAAAACGTATATTTTCAAAAATCACTTTAACAACCCTTTTTAAAGTAAAAGTCGTTATTTTTACATTTCAAAACTGAATCCGATGATGCCACAACACCAATCAGTCCATCACAACAGTCAAATATCATATATCAATATGATAACAGAATATATCAAAATATCTGTAAATAATCAATACGGTGAGGAATCCAGTTGGATCCCTCCAACCTGTTTCCCTGCATCCACAGATGTTAGCACAATACCAATCCCGCTCCAGTACGGAATTATCGCGGTATATGGGTTTTATAAAAATTCCGCTTACTAACGGCACAATAGGGTCTCATCCGCTATACGAGGCGGGAAATCATCAATCCAATATATACATATGCCAATATGTATATATTGCTATATATAGATATATATCCTACTATATCTAATATCACATCCAAACAGTCAATCATCAATCAATAACTGTAAAAGAAAATCCACTTTCATTTGAGTGAGAAGATCTCACCGTGATTTTAATTCTGATTTCAGCGTTTTATTTCGAATAAAATTAAACGTGAGTTTAATTTTACCCGAAATTTAAACTAGCTCCAAACAACTCCAAATCAATTGCATCACGTAGTATTCGCGAATACGATTCCAACGCATTTTGTTTCGTCATTTTCTGATAATGTATGAGAGAGTTATAACACTTTGAAGTTAATACAATTTTTATAAAATTAAATTTACAATTTCTTTTATCAATTAAAACCTTCAGCTACATCTTGGCCACACGTTTCTGCCTCCACAGATCTCAGCCGCGAATTCCATCATCTTCCCCACCCAGTTTAAACGCACGCGAGAACCCAACGTTGCCGCCATCAAACCCTAATGCACGCGACCACTACGATGACTTCTACCACGATCAGATGGTACCACCTTGAAGACCTCGCCGCCGCGCACCACCACGCCCAGACCGGTCGAACTCGGTCCCCTCTCCTGTCTCAAAATGCGCGCGCAAGTCTGGAGAACGCGGCCCCATAACTCTCGATCTACAGCTCCATCTTTCATCTTGACCGTTGGATGTAGAGAAGAGGCTGTGCTCTACAATCTTCCAGTTAGAAGTTTTTCGATTCGATGCATGGATTTTGAGAAAATGGAGGGAGAAGGATCGAGTTTTTCGGCCATTGATGGTAGAAGTGGCGGCCGGCTGTTTTTGAAACCCTAGGGTTGTCTTTGCTTTGCAAAAGTGAAGAGAAGAGGAGTTTATATAGAAAACTTACGAAAACACTATTCATCGAATTTTTTCGAACTCCGATTCGAGCGTGCCGGCTGACGTTCGTAAGGTTTACCCCGCGTTCCGAACGCAATGGAACAGGTTTCGAAAGCTAATTCGATCGTCTGTGTGAGATATGGCAATAAACGATCAATTTAAATTAAACCGATTTAAATCGATTTCGAGGCGTTCTGGCTTGCCCCGGACAAACGGTACATCCAAAAATTACGAAATTTGAAATCTTACAATAATATCACATTACGGATCCGATGAAACTGGTTTCGTCGAAATCCGAGACTTTTTGAAAAATGACTATTTTAACTCGACGATTTAAAATTAAAATGATATCGATGCGTTTCGAGTTGCCACGGTCAAACGACAACTCCGATGGATACGAAAATTGAAATCCGATAATAACTAACTATTACGGATCCAATGGAACTGGTTTCGTTCAATTCTGAGACTGTTCGAAAATTGGCTATTTTTACAGTCGATAATTAAATATTAAAATATTCGATTTTCATAGATTAACTCCAAATTTGATTCTGAAAGTTCTATAACCTTTCTATAACTTCAGTATGATTAAACAAAATTTTACAAATCATTTAAAATCATATTCAATCCAGATTTCAATTAATTCTGGAATTTCACTATTAAATTATTGATTTAAATTATCCAATTAAACTCAATATTCGAATTTTAAATTATCCGACTTATTAATTCTACTTATTAATATTTAAAATCAATTAAATATTCGAATTTTAATTATCAAAAATTCTGGGTCGTTACAGACTTCCCCCCTTAAAAGAATTTCGTCCTCGAAATTACAAGTCAGGAAGAAAGGTCCTTAGCTCGTCTACTATTTTCTCAAATTCAAATAGTTTTATCAAAATTTTCAAATCAAATCTTTCTATTAAAGATTCGTTATCATTCAACTAGCTTTCTAACTTCAATTATGAGTTTTAAACAACATTGTTTACTTCAAAATTCAAATTCGAGTTTAAATTCAAATTTTAAACTTTCAAAATTTCTCAAAAAAATTCTAACACTCGAGATTTTCGAAAAATTTTGCCAGCGTCTCCTTTGCGCGGCTAATACGGTACGACTACAAAACATCCCTACGGACTCTCAGATCTCAAAAAGAAAAAGAAAAAGCCAAGCGGCTAGACAAGAAATCATCAAAAACTCATATTCGAATTTAAATACATACCTTTTGTCGAGCCATTCAAATTTATCTTCAAATTTAAAATCCCAATTCCTAACACCTGTATATCCTACTAGCCATAATATCTAGTTACATATCCAAATCATTTTGCAAACTCCATTACAAAATTTTCAATATCAACTGCTTATACATCTTTACTTCACTGTTGAAGTTACATATTCATTATCGTTCAATATTTCATTTCAATTTCATTTGAATTTAATTCACAATTCCAATCTAATTTGGATTCAGTTCGACTTCTGAATATTGAATTTTTATCAATTAACTTTAGTTCACTTCAAACTAATCTCAAAACTTCATTTTATTTCACACAATTCAAATTCGTTTTCAATATTCAGTTTTAACTCCAGTTTTATTCTTTTGTTAAATCATCAAATTTTACATAAGAATTTCACACTTCATTTCTTAAGTTCAATGTAAATATTCCATATACACATTATATTTATTTTCAATTCACTATTATTGTTTATAACCACTCATATTAAACTGGATTTCAAATTCCATATGAATTTTAATTCATCTCAAACCATATTAATTTGTCATTTCTTCAATTAGTTTCCGTTACTAATTTTATTCCAATACTTTACTTTACAAATTTGAAATGAATTTTTTCAACATTCAATTTACTTTCATTAAATTGATTCACTTGTACTTACATTAGTTTAACCACGTCCTTTAAGTTAAATTTATTCTATCAAAATCCAATTTGTATAAGTTATCAACTTAATAATATTCCATAGATATTTTAAATAGTATTCCAGAGTCTTACCAACATTTCAAAAATCATTTTTTTTTTGAAACAATTCAAATTATCCTTTGAATTTCCAAAACCAAAACCCAATTTTTCCAAACAACTTCCATTTAAAACAATCGGCAGCAATTCCTCTTTTGGAAACCCGAAAATGAACACCGGTGATGTCGCGATCATCATCGGAATTATTTTCCAGCGACCGAAAAGAGTTTAGAGCTTTCAACTCTCCAAAATACTTTTCAAACCTTTGAAATTCATCTTCAAATCAAAAATGATTTAAACTTTCCAAATCTCCAAAATTTTCAAATTCTTTTCAAAACATTTCCAAAAACTTCTCGGGAATTCCGTTTTAAATTATAAGTTACAATTATAATTTACATTCTTAAATTTCATTCGTATATGAATTTATTTCTTAACTTGGGAGTTACGATTTGAATTTCTTATTCAATTTCAACATAACAATGATAATATTTCAATGTCATTACTTTCTAACATCCAAACATCCATATACTATGATAATGCATAGAAAACCATTTCTTTTCTATACAAAAATAGCTTTGGGCAAAATTATTTCATTCACCCCATTTTAAAACAATACTATGTCGTCTTGCCTCGTTTAAGTGTTTAGAAATCCCTATCGATAATATGGCGTCCCACATACCGACCAAAATTCACAAACATCTCAACGGATAAGCAAACACAATATAAACATTTTTATATTCACTAACAAATACGCACTCGTATCTATTATTACACTCAACTCATTCTAGAGTACTACTGACTCTATCTCTAATGAGTAACACCCAACAGAGCAGGGTTGTCGCTTAACCATATGCTCTGATACCAAATGTCATGGCCCGCAAATCCGTACCTCTTGATTAACCACTAATCTCCATTGATTAACTCAAAATGAACGGGAATACGAACTATGATGGGTTTTAAGAAGAAGAAAAAGGTAGAAGAAGAAGATAGAAGAAAAAGAAAGAAGAACAACAACAGAACCAGAGCAGAAACAGAAAACAATATCAGAAACTCACATATCGCAGCGGAACAATATATAATAAATAAACAATAGTCTTTTACAACAAAGAACTATATCAGTTTATACATACATCAATCAGAGTCATATACAACAATGGACAGTTACATAACTTGTCCTCATACAGAATACACAGCGGAATAAAAACTATCAGATACAAATATTACGTCTCGTCCTCCAGCTTATCTCCAAAGCTCCAGAATATCCTAATAACATAACTCTAGGTTGTCCGTGTGGAAATTAGTGGGCACCCAGAGTTTAGAAGGGAACAATAAACTCCGAGTCAGTCATGGTGACTGGTGTGAGATCGTAAAACAGTTTATCTTTAAATTAAACAACAGGAAACTTTAAAGTAATTTCGCAATGCTTTTGGAAAATGAAACTACCATAAGACCTCCCACCACACACACAATGCAAACGCAGAATTGGAGGAGATTTCTTCTTATGATAGTCAAAGATGCTTACTACGTAAAATCAAATCATTTTTAATATTATTATTAGTGCATAGTGTAGAAAACATTTCGAAAGTATAATATTAATCTTAGCCAACATACGACCAGTATCGTATGCCTACTATAGCTACTATGTTCAATAGCAGGTTACCGCCACATTCCATAGCAGGTAATACAACTAAAACCGTACACGTCGCGTATTGTTTCTTTGGATTTCCAACAAATGGTCAGGCAAAGGAACTTCCTATCCACGATGGGTACGTCCCTGGAATAGACGACCCGAGAACCTAACCGGATCTCTGCCAACACAAGGCCGGGTTACCTCTGCAAAAATAGGTAACTACTGACACGCGTATGCCATCCCCCGATCGTCACCGATCTTCCCGAGGATCCCCGATTCGCAACAAACCACATAGATAATAAAAATGCAGTAACCACAGAGGTTAAGTATCTGGGCTCCATACCATGATACCACCTTTATCCAGAAGGAATGACATACACTAAGGGGCGCTACTCCCTAGAACCTTGCTGCATCCTTCCTGTTTCGACCATTTCCGGGGTGTGAGGCTCGATGAAGTCTCGTCCACAAAGCTACGCTTTCTCAAAAAGCCCTGCTTCGGGTCAAACAAAAATGATCAACCTATGATCACAAAGATATAAGATCAAACAAATGATCATATCACAAATGATCAAACACTGATCATTTCACAGCAACACTCAGTATGCCACGTTACCAAATTGGGAGTATATCACTGATAAATTTCAACTACATAACCTCTGAGCTCGTACGTCTCAGAGAAGGGTGTTAAGCTAAGAGAATAAATTCTCCGCCACCAACAGAAATGTATTTGAAAGAAATCAGCTTTACATCTCAAATTGTAACGTCAGACACACAATCCATACAAGTCTGTTCCGGGATCGAACAGAACCGAAGGCACTTCTCACGAAGCCCTTGCATTTCCGGATAAATTTCTAATCACGTCCGGACTTCCCGTCACTAAGGGTGATAAAACCTCTAAATCGGAGATCAGCCGATGTAGAGTAACTCGACGGTAATCCTTCCGTTTTCAAAAATATCCGGTCTTCAACACCGGTCTTCGAATGCAATTCATAACGACGTATCACGTATTCGGAATGGGTTATACGACCCCATGGTCCTTTCCCGGTTAACCCGAATAGTGAGCGTTTATTTAAAAAAATAGTGTGGCATTCAAATTCATCCAATTCACAACAAATACCTATCTAAAGGTAATTATTGATAGTCGGTTATTTAACTATCAATAAAGATGCGCTACATCATCAGATTCCAAATAATTTTCCCAAATTATTTTATCTTCCAAAATATCTTTTACTAGATATAAAATTCCACACTTAACCGTTTGAAAACAATTTTCAAATATTCACTTTTCAATTTATCTTTAAAAGATAAAATCTCTAAACAGTTCACTTCATATTGGAAAAGCATTTCCATACTTATTTAAAAATAAGTAATTCACAAATCATTTATTTTCAACACTTAGAAAATATTCGATATACTTAAATCAAATTAAGTATATATTCATTCTTTAAGGAAATCATAAATTTCAACATCTATTTGAGTCAAAACGAATGTTGCGTAAAACATCGTTACGACGACTCGAAATCACTAGTATAGGGATTCGGATTTAGATAGATATATAAATCCCAATACTACATCAAAACATTTCCTTTCGGAAATCATTTACTATAACAACAGTGTTATAGTCCACCATTTCCTTAAATTTCTCGAAAACGTCTATTTCAACAATAAATGTTGAAATCTATGATTTCGATATTTCACACGTTTTAAAACATCTTTTAAAACAATTACTTCATTTCATATATCATTTTTCCAAAACCATATCCATTTTACTTAATAATATATTCACTGTCCAAAATCGTGAATATACTTCACAAATTACATTTCACTATTTTCTACACGTTTTATTTCAATAATAATTCGCTATCCAAAATCGCGAATATATCTCCTTTAATAATCTTCTATATTTAATTTATCAAATCCCATTGATTTCGAATTTATAAAACAACGTTTATAAATTCACCTTTATATTTTCTAACAACTTCGATTTATAAAATTCTCCTTTTATTAACTTCTAAAATTACTTATCAAAATAAGTGATTTCAGATTTATAAACAACGTTTATAAATCACATTTATACTTCATAACAATTTCAACTTATGAAATCATTTCATTTAGCAATTTCTATTTATATCCCAATTAAGTGCAAAAATCTAATTTATAAGTAAATTACTAATAAATCGTTTATTCTACAATATCTATCTACTTTATAACTTCACGTTATAAATCTATTAATTTCATTCACTTATGAAATCCATTTATACTTCTTTCTAACACTTATAAAAATTCGTTTTATAAGTCCAATATTTCGATTTATAAAATATCGATTTTACAATTCTTTTTATACAAATCGTTTATAGTTGTTCAAAAATCCCAACTTAAACCATTTTATAAATAAATCGACTTTTATTTCAAAACGACACTTCGGTTATATTTCACTAAAAATTATAACTTTTATAACTTTAAAATCTTACGTTTATAAATCGATTCAAAAAATTCCATAAAACGTATATTTTCAAAAATCACTTTAACAACCCTTTTTAAAGTAAAAGTCGTTATTTTTACATTTCAAAACTGAATCCGATGATGCCACAACACCAATCAGTCCATCACAACAGTCAAATATCATATATCAATATGATAACAGAATATATCAAAATATCTGTAAATAATCAATACGGTGAGGAATCCAGTTGGATCCCTCCAACCTGTTTCCCTGCATCCACAGATGTTAGCACAATACCAATCCCGCTCCAGTACGGAATTATCGCGGTATATGGGTTTTATAAAAATTCCGCTTACTAACGGCGCAATAGGGTCTCATCCGCTATACGAGGCGGGAAATCATCAATCCAATATATACATATGCCAATATGTATATATTGCTATATATAGATATATATCCTACTATATCTAATATCACATCCAAACAGTCAATCATCAATCAATAACTGTAAAAGAAAATCCACTTTCATTTGAGTGAGAAGATCTCACCGTGATTTTAATTCTGATTTCAGCGTTTTATTTCGAATAAAATTAAACGTGAGTTTAATTTTACCCGAAATTTAAACTAGCTCCAAACAACTCCAAATCAATTGCATCACGTAGTATTCGCGAATACGATTCCAACGCATTTTGTTTCGTCATTTTCTGATAATGTATGAGAGAGTTATAACACTTTGAAGTTAATACAATTTTTATAAAATTAAATTTACAATTTCTTTTATCAATTAAAACCTTCAGCTACATCTTGGCCACACGTTTCTGCCTCCACAGATCTCAGCCGCGAATTCCATCATCTTCCCCACCCAGTTTAAACGCACGCGAGAACCCAACGTTGCCGCCATCAAACCCTAATGCACGCGACCACTACGATGACTTCTACCACGATCAGATGGTACCACCTTGAAGACCTCGCCGCCGCGCACCACCACGCCCAGACCGGTCGAACTCGGTCCCCTCTCCTGTCTCAAAATGCGCGCGCAAGTCTGGAGAACGCGGCCCCATAACTCTCGATCTACAGCTCCATCTTTCATCTTGACCGTTGGATGTAGAGAAGAGGCTGTGCTCTACAATCTTCCAGTTAGAAGTTTTTCGATTCGATGCATGGATTTTGAGAAAATGGAGGGAGAAGGATCGAGTTTTTCGGCCATTGATGGTAGAAGTGGCGGCCGGCTGTTTTTGAAACCCTAGGGTTGTCTTTGCTTTGCAAAAGTGAAGAGAAGAGGGGTTTATATAGAAAACTTACGAAAACACTATTCATCGAATTTTTTCGAACTCCGATTCGAGCGTGCCGGCTGACGTTCGTAAGGTTTACCCCGCGTTCCGAACGCAATGGAACAGGTTTCGAAAGCTAATTCGATCGTCTGTGTGAGATATGGCAATAAACGATCAATTTAAATTAAACCGATTTAAATCGATTTCGAGGCGTTCTGGCTTGCCCCGGACAAACGGTACATCCAAAAATTACGAAATTTGAAATCTTACAATAATATCACATTACGGATCCGATGAAACTAGTTTCGTCGAAATCCGAGACTTTTTGAAAAATGACTATTTTAACTCGACGATTTTAAATTAAAATGATATCGATGCGTTTCGAGTTGCCACGGTCAAACGACAACTCCGATGGATACGAAAATTGAAATCCGATAATAACTAACTATTACGGATCCAATGGAACTGGTTTCGTTCAATTCTGAGACTGTTCGAAAATTGGCTATTTTTACAGTCGATAATTAAATATTAAAATATTCGATTTTCATAGATTAACTCCAAATTTGATTCTGAAAGTTCTATAACCTTTCTATAACTTCAGTATGATTAAACAAAATTTTACAAATCATTTAAAATCATATTCAATCCAGATTTCAATTAATTCTGGAATTTCACTATTAAATTATTGATTTAAATTATCCAATTAAACTCAATATTCGAATTTTAAATTATCCGACTTATTAATTCTACTTATTAATATTTAAAATCAATTAAATATTCGAATTTTAATTATCAAAAATTCTGGGTCGTTACAAGGGGAGCCTGTAACACCCTAATTTTTGGTAACATTATTTAGGAGATTTAATTAGATAAATTAAATAGAATAATGTAAATGTTAAGTGAAAATGGGATTGAGATTTGAATAAATAAATTTAGGTTATGCTCAATTAACTAATTAAATAGACTAAAAATGGTTTTTAGGTTAATTAATCCACATGAGGGTATAATGGGAATTATCCGCACAAAACCCCTTACCCTTATATATTCCATTCACGTTCTATTTTTTGCATTTCATGTCATTTTGAAAACAAAACAAAAATGTTAAAGAAGAGGAGCCGGCCATAATCAAAGAGAAAGGAGAAGAGAAATCAAAGAAAAGTTAAGGATTAAAGCTAGGGGAATAAATCTCAATCTCAATCCAATCTCCTTATCTTAATCAAGGTGAATAATGGTTTATACCATATGTATTGTTTTATGATCAAATGTTTTCGGATTTAAGATTAAATTCGTTTTTATGATAAATCGAATGATGATATGCTCGGATCAAAATACGTTAGATTTAAACAAGATTATTTAAGTATGTTGATTTTGTAATTGATATTGAATGCCATGGAAAAAATTTATGTTATGTAAAATATGATTTTGGAGTTGGGTTTTAATTTTGATAATTTTTCAAGCTACGAAAAGATTACTACGGATTTTCAAAGAAAAATATGTTTAATTGGGTTTATAAATTTATTTTAGAAATTATATTGAGAATTTGGGTCTGAATTGATATGTTAAATAACATGATGAAAGTGAATTTCTGTAACTTTTGGGGATTTTTCCTAAGTAATTTGTTATGCAAATTAAATTATTTTAGAAGGACTTCTTTGCAATATTGATTTTATTTAATAGAAGGGCTTATTTGCTAACTTAACCATGGTTTAGATCTGAAATTAAGCGGCGGTTCTTTTGGTAAAGAATTTGAAAAGTTAAGTCAACCAATCACAGGTCTACACATGACAGGTTAGTTAGATAAAATTTTCTTTAAGAGGCATTAATTAGCTTTTACTCAGAAAAGTAGGTTCCGCCTATAGTAGAAGTACCTTTCGACTCAGAGCTTCCACCTTCAATCAACTCGAAACCCACTAAGCCGAAACTAATACACAAGGTATCACTTAAATGGTATATAGTGGATTGGAGAAAGGCGGAAGTTATGGTGTCGCAAGCATTGCTTCTGATGGATTCGATACTTTTGTTTGTTTTAAAAAAAAGAAGAAGTGAAGCGCCTACCTTTGTTTTATTAAAGCCTTCGAAGGAGTCGAAGCATATGTTTTCGAAAGAGGTTTTCTAAAGGCTTTCGAAGGGGTTGCCATCTTATGTTTTAAAGAATAAGCTTTCGAATGGGTTTCTTTACTTATGAAAATAATGCTTTCAAAATAAGGGGTTCCGACCTGGTCGAAGCCCTGCTACCGTTCTTTTGCCTTTAGAGTATATTGAAGTCATCAATGCCTTCGAAGGGTAGTTTTTTTTAAAGACGTTTTAAGCCACTTCCTAAATGCTTTCGAAAGGGTCTAAGGGTTTCAAAGGCAATGACTTCAAAAGGGGGTTTCGATGCTATCTTCAGTGTTTTGTTTAAATTATTTTAAGCTTTCGAAAGGGATGGTGCCGATGCCATTAAGTTTTCCCCAATACTTTTATATGATAAAGAATGGTTTCGAAAGAGATACTTTCGTTTAAATTCACTTTGACCAAAATGATATTTTTAAGTATAAACCCAATGGCTTCGAAAGAGGGACTTTCAATGGTTTCGGAAGGGATACTTCTAAAGGTTTCGAAAGAGGTACTTTTAAGGGTTTTGAAGCTATGCTTCTAAGAGTTAATAAGTAATACTTTAATACAATCGAAAGGTTTTGAAAGAGAAGTTTTAAAGCGTTTCGAAAGGTAGGGCCTAATGTTTGAAAAGAGATTTATTTGCTTTCAAAGGAGGTTATCCAGTGAAGTCGAAAGCAAGGTTTTGAAGGTTTCAAAAGCCTCAGTTTTCAAATAAATAACCTAATATCATGTTAAAAGAAAACCATGGCATAAATAAATAAAGTGTTTTGAAAAGGAGTTTTTGAGGAAGTTTTCTTTGATTAGAAGGTTAAAGGGGTTAACTAAGTTATTGTGCTTGCTTCTTCATATATGTATATATTCCCATTGTAATGGACCCATAACTGTATTTTGGGAAAGGGCAGAATAAACAGCTAGGTTTAACCAGTAGTGAGTATATATAAGTTAACTCCTCAATGAGTAGAATTGCATCCACGAGGTCAGGAAGACTAGAATATAGGATGCTAATATATTAAAGGAAGGTATTGGCAGGGGCCAATAAGTTCTCAGTAAGCCCATGAAAACTGAGAATAGGAAAAGATATTGGCAGGGGCTAATAGGTTCATAGTAAGCTCATGAAAACTATGTATAACTGAAGATGTCAGAAAGACAGGTTCATAGTTAGCCCATGAAAACTATGATTTGATACTGGCAGGGGCCAATAGGTTTATAGTGAACCCATGAAAACTATATCCGGATTAAGATATTGACAGATGTTAATAGGTCCTAGTCGGCCCATGAAAACTAGGATAAGAAGAGAAGATATTGGAGTTACCAATAGGTTCCTAGTCAACCCATGAAAACTAGGATAAGGGTAAATGTAGTGGAGTTACCAATAGGTTCATATTGATCCCATTAAAACTATGTAATTGGACAGGGAGTCCTCAAACATTTTACTGATTATTGGTCAGCCCATGAAAACTATTAGGTTAATAGTAATCCTAGAAACTATAACTGAGACTGATAGTCAAAATGAATGGGGATGGGTAATCCATAATTGATTCACTTGTTTTGCATATAATCAATCATATTGTGTTGAATTGTTTTAACCATTGTGGATGCAGGGGCATAGTATATGGTTTATAAATGCTTTAGGATACTAGTGAGGGGAAAAACCGTTCCGCTAAGTGGCGTGGTTTCACTAGATATCTAAATGGTTTGAGATTGTGGATGATTGTTCATACCAGGCTTCATGTTTGACTCGAAGTTTATGTTTTCCCCTTAAATTCTTGAGTACTCAATTGATTTTGAGTAGTTTGAGAGTTGAGGTTTTCAGGTACCTCATTAGACGAATAAAGCTTCCAGAGACGTGCAAAAGGCATGATAGATATCTAGAGTTCTCTTTTATTTGATTCTGCTATGTTGTTTGTAATGGCAAAGTTATCAAATTTCCTATATATACGCTGATCATCCAAGGGGCATCTTCATATGTCGCACTTGGCGTATGTTGTAATAATATATTTTCTCTGAGCGTGGTTAACGATTGTGGGATTATGTAATGAATCAGAAATGTTTTGCAATGGAATATAATCTTGTTTGATGTTTTAATTTTTTTTCATATTCATGTGTTTCTGTTTGTCAATGTATCTAACACCGCCGTATTTGGTAGCCGAGGATTAATAACTATGGATGACTGCAACATCCGTAGCCGTTTGTTTTGGGCCTCCAAGTAGGGGGATGTTACATTAACCATCTTATTAGATCTGTGTCCACTCACCTCTTAGCCTTAGCTCCAGATCTAGACTAATTGCCTCCAATTTGTAGCTTCCTTCCTTAATTGCTTGCCTCTCTTCTTAATTTTGGCTTGGATTTGATTTTAATTTGATCTTTTCTTTGGGTTTATTTTTTATTTTGGAATTTGGGAAAGAATTAGGGTTTCAGTAGAGATTTGGGCAGAGTTTTGTTACTGTAACTTATTCTATTAATTTTATGGTTAGCTTAGGTTCTAATTTATAGAGATTACGAGCGAATTTAGGACATTGACTTAGGCTAGAGGATCTTTTGTTTACATTCGAAATGCTCATCAAAACTTGGCCCGGAAGAAACTATCACAACCATCCATCATCGAACTGAAGAAACGATCGAAGTACGCTTCAAATTTTTGCTTATTGAAGCTCCAAGGTCGACCTTAGAAAGGCTTGGGTTAACCTAGGAAAGGTATAGGTCAACCTAAAAGGTATGGGTCGACCTGTCAAATTTCTGGGTTGACCTATGCTTAATAAATTCCATATTTTTAACTATTTCCTTTTCATTTTTCAAACTTCCGTAACTTCTCCATACTAACTAAAATTTCAAAGTGTTATATATCAAAATCATCCATAAAATCACTACGAACGCAATGGTGTAGGTTTCATAGTCAAATTCGGAAGTTTGTGAAAATTTTATCTTTAGTCCTTGTTTTAGTTAAATTTACCGTTCTCATTAAATTTCCGTTTAAATCACTGTTAAATTCTATTAAATTTTACATAAATTCACAGGGTGTTACATTTTCCTTTCCTTTAAAGAATTTCATCCCCTAAATCTCCAAGGATAGAAAAATGCAACTAACAGCCAATAACCAAATTCTACATCCATCTACTCATCCATCATCCATTGCAACCATAATCATTAACAATTCTAATGCAACTATGTAATTATGCAACGTGGAATGCATATGAACCTAAAAAAAGCAAAAGAGTAGTTGGTCTACTGATTCAGTCGACCTCCTGTTTATGCTAGTATGCTCATGCCATGTGTCCAAATGTATGCAAGATCCTAAAATAAACCGATAATTCTACATGTATGCTCAATCGTACATCCAAATGCGACATCCATATGCATAACATCCATATGTGGCAACAAATCAAGGAATAATATAAACATGATATTGTTAAATTTTAGCGATACAAAATCACAAATAGAAGGAAACAAATATGCAAAAAGGAAAGTAATCACGTATGTTTATTATGGAAATGCATTAATTATTGGATTGCATTTCCATTAGATGGCAAGGAAATAAATGCATGTTCACATTATGGAATAAAATATATGCAAAAGGATATGCATATTATTTCTTTCTCAGTAATCGCATTGCTTTGGGATTATTGTCTTCCATCTTTGCTAATTAAAGGAATGAGTGAATTACTTGCTATGTTTGCACCATTTGTTACCATTGTAAGTTGCCTCCATTATCTTCTTACCATATCTTGGTAATTTAATCGATGACTCTCAAGAATTTGCACTGGCTATATATTGAGGGTAGACTTCATTGTAAACCTATCCTGGCATTCAACTAACGATCTCCAAATAGAGTGTCTATTCTTGTTAACCCTAATTTAGGGATTTGGTATGTAAACTCTTATCTTGTAATCTCTTGTAACTCTCTTATGTGTAATAAAATCTCTCTCCTTTGGACTGGACGTACACTATCTTGATGATAGGGTAACCAGTATAAATATTGTGCGTCCTTTTTTTATAGTTATTTGCTATTTATTTGGAGTAATAGAATAATTGCCGCTAGATTAAGTGATGTTCAAATCGGCAAATCTGGATCATGTTTATTGTTTTTCCGCAATTGTGCAATTTTTGCACGGCATTGGTATCAGAGCAAGGCGATTTGTTTAAATTTGTGCATCGATGGCTTCTAAAAAGAGCGGTAGATCCGGTGGTAATTATGTTATTACTCATTTGGACGAAAAAGGAGATTTTGTGCAATATTGAAGATAAAGATGAAGGAGATTATGTTGAGAGAGAAGAGCGTTCCAATCTTGAAACTTTGGTGATAAGGAGTTTAGTGTTTTGAAGGGACATCTGGATTTGGGAACCTATATCTGCTTCATGGCTCAACGCTATTGTAAGAGTCTTATGTTGATTTCCATGGAGAAATTTTGTTTGCAGATAAGGTATGTGGAAGGAGAGAGATTTGATTGGTGATTGAGAGGATTTTTTGGCCTTGGTGGCTTTGAGATTATTTTGGTATCTACCTTCTTTTGATTTTGGATATTTGCAACATTTTGTTAGCGGGTGGGGACATAGTCTGAGCTCGTTAGCAAGGTGTGATGGGGGCAGCTTTGCCAGAACCCATTGGATAAGTATTCATTTTGGTTTCTATCTCATTAAGAGATTTTGGTTGAAGGTGGAGTTCATTTTTAAGAGTTTTATGTTGAAAAGAGAATTTGAGTCGAGGTGGGGTATTGGAGATTTGCGATTTTGCATCAAGGTGGAGTGTTAAATATTGGTGAATCAAGTGGAGTGTTAAATTTTGGTGATACAAAATCACAAATAGAAGGAAACAAATATGCAAAAAGGAAAGTAATTACGTATGTTTATTATGGAAATCCATTAATTATTGGATTGCATTTCCATTAGATGGCAAGGAAATAAATGCATGCTCACGTTATGGAATAAAATATATGCAAAAGGATATGCATATTATTTCTTTCTCAGTAATCGCATTGCTTTGAGATTATTTTCTTCCATCTTTGCTAATTAAAGGAATGAGTGAATTACTTGCTATGTTTGCACCATTTGTTTCCATTGTAAGTTGCCTCCATTATCTTCTTACCATATCTTGGTAATTTAATCGACGACTCTCAAGGATTTGCACTGGCTATATATTGAGGGTAGACTTCATTGTAAACTCATCCTGGCATTCAGCCAGCGATCTCCAAATAGAGTGTCTCTTATTGTTAACCATAATTTAGGGCTTTGGTATGTAAACTCTTATCTTGTAATCTCTTGTAACTCTCTTATGTGTAATAAAATCTCTCTCCTTTGGATTGGACGTACACTATCTTAATGATAGTGGAACCAGTATAAATATTGTGCGTCTATTTTATAGTTATTTTCTATTTATTTGGAGTAATAGAATAATTGTTGCTAGATTAAGTGATGTTCAAATTGGCAAATACAGATCCTATTTATTGTTTTTCCGCATTTGTGCAATTTTTGCACAACAGATATGAGTGTATGTATCTCTATTGTCGACAATCCTAACATGTGGAAATGCAACCAATTACATCCATTTACATCCGTTAGCATCATCACCCATAACATGTCCTACCATTCCTATCATCCAAAGGTCTCTACCTAAAGGGTATACCATCTAAATCCTAAGTTTAAAGGTAAGCTAAGCTTCTTTAGCTAAAATGGTTTGACTAAGGTAACTACCCCACATAGACACTTCCAAAATTACCTAAAACTCATTAGGGTTATAATACAACATCATTCTAACCAAAATAGCATCCACTTAAGGGTTACTTTATCTGCGTGTAGTTGCTACGCACACGACCATGTATTATATGTCAGCCTTCCATAAATTTTCTTAAGAAAATAACCTTCTTCCAATCCGAGCGATGTTTGAGAAAAATCATTTTATCCCCTTATTCAAATATTACCCAAAAAAATTTCGATCTTCTTTTACATGAAAATTTCCTTCGCATTCTCAATAAATGCTATAATAATACATTTTTCTTGACTAAGACCCAAATTCTTGAATTAACTATCCATTCCAAAATCTTGACTAAATTATGATTTAGGATATCCTCTTTGTATTTTGAATTTTCAAATTTTTTTCTTCTATTCATTGGTATCATATCACAGATGGGTTTTTATGGGACATAACCTTTATTACTCCATCCAAACACCCTATGATTGAGATAGCCAAATAAGGGGTGATCCCTTGCCATTTCAATCTAATTAACATAATAACAAATACTTTGGTTTATACTTAGGGACTTTGGCATTTTAATGCATTAGAACTACACTTTTTAGAAAAGGAAACATGAACACTTTAACTTTCCATAAATTATCTAAAAGGTTATTTATGCTATATCTGGAATTACAAGGAATTATCTCTTCTATTTATTTTTGAAATATACAGTAAAAATATGGTAACCATTCCTATTTTGTACATCTCTTTCTTTGGAGTATATCCCTTGTTATTTCAAACGATACACTTTTTATACTGAAACTGGATAATGTACAGAAGTTTACAATGCTACATACTTCATTCTAATGAATTAAAATGTTGCATAAATCCCACTTCATTTTATAACAACTTCTGATTTGGTGTTTACTAGAGGTAGCAAACTCATTGTCCCGGTATGGCTCCTATTTTCAGATTAACACAAGTGTCGGGGTCATTCATCATCGTTCTCTTTCTTCATTCCACTAAACGTTTGCCAATTCAACCTCTACATTCTAGATAATACCACCGCATACATGGTTATTAAAGTGATTTTGGTATTGACAGAGAGTGTGCCAAAATCCGACTCCGATCTTTTTGATAATCAATTGTTCATTTTATAAAAATATGTTGTTTTGTCCATTTTATATTTTACAATAAAATATATATAGAGTTTCAAAAACTGCTTAGCATAAAAAGTTCTTATTTTTACTTCAGGAATTCACAGAAAAAGTTCCAAAAATTCATAGAATTATATACTATTTTCATAGTCAAAATACATCAGATTTTGCACTAATTAAATTATAAAAAGCTTATAAATTTACATAAAAATTCCAAACAATATTTTAGAGTTCTTAATATACATTTTTAGAGTTTCTAGAAAGTTTTGATATTTTTTCAAATTAATTTAACAATTTTCCCAAATCTTCAAACAAATAAATTCAAATATTAAATTATTAGATGCCCGAAATAAATATGGGTCACTTTATTAATTATTTTTCAAATAAATCAATGGACCTATAGAAAAAGATCTAGGTCAAAATAATTATTTTTATAAAAATATATCTTTCCAATAAAGTTATTTCCTTTAAAATAAATTATAAAAATACGTAGATGATTGAATTAAATATCAGTTTATTTACAAAATATTTTTCTTTTACTGAAGTGGATTTGCAAAAGAATATTCAAGTCATTTTTACATACTTTCCAAAAATGTTTATTTTCTCAATTCAAATTCATAATTTTATAAACAATTCCAAAACAATTATTTGGAAAGCCGATTCAAGTAATATGTCCAAAATCTAATTCCTTGTAACATATAATTTTTCCAAGAGTCGATATTTAAACTTGTGAAAATATTTCAAATAAGGACAAAACAACATTTAATTTAGATTTTTTATTCTAAGGCCAAAATAGTAAAATTTCAGTTTCAATCTTTTTATCTCAATACCCAATGTCAGTGGTGTTTAAATTTCACTATTTAGCAATACAGTTAATTAACATAACTTCCAAAAACAATTAATGATAGCAGAGTGTAATATAGTGTCAATAGGGTGTGATAATCAATTAAATTGAATGGCATAAGACAGTAAATTAATATCATCACAGTATTCATAACAACCATTCAACCATATAACCGTATCAATCAACATCCACAAACAATCAATGAACATTTCATATCAAACCTCCAAACAATGAAAGTTTATATTATTTTCAATTTGATTTCATTCTAATTTCAATTTATTAACAAAATGTTCAGTCCAATTATTTATTTCAAACAATTAGATTTCAAGTCATTTTCATTTATATTCATTCCGATTAAATAATATAATATCAATGTTTAATTCAAATTCAACTCAAATTATTTTCAATAGTATGATAAAAACATCCAATTTAGGTTCAATTCAACCAAACCATATTAAATTAATTGCATAAGAAAATATAAGTCATGAATATAAAATTCACCTTTGATTTAATGCATTTGAATCCCAACAAACGCGATTTTTCCAACAGTCTCCAAATCCAACAGAATCAGTTTCTCGTTGTCTGGAATTTCGTCATGAGTCTAACGGAGGAAACCATTTGTGAATCCGAGTTTGTGTGCAAAAGATATCATGGTTAGAATGCCTAAGATTTTTTTAATTTAATAATTAATAAAAATAGAATACGTATATTATACCGTATAGTATGCACATCCTTCCTTTTTAGATCGAACTCCCCTTACAGGTCGTGTATCCAACCATGTTGCCGCCTTCATCACGAGCGCCGCCGCCACAAAGGCCATCGCACCCAGATCCGACCCCACCATCACGTCCACTCCCCCTCCATTATCACCTCGATCACTACGCCGAGACCCCCAGGCTATCGCGACCTCCATGCCGCCGAACCCAAATTTCCACGTTTGGCTATAAACTTCGGCAATTTCGAGCCTTTACGACACGATCCAACCCGATAAATGAACTCACCTAGTCATCCTCTACAAGCCTGCAGCCTCCGATCGCCCTATAGTCGACGTTCCACCTTCGATCACCAAACCCTAAGACAGATGGTCGAGAAGAAATCTCAAATTTCTAGCCACCCGGAGCCTCAGATCGAAAAATGAATTACAGATGTCTCTTTGTCTTGTCGAGAGCTTTCCAATGATACATTATTTGACATTGTTTAGACAATTTGATTTTTAATCACTTTTAAATTTTGTTAATCACCATTAACAGCTACTTCAAAAATGTTGAGGTCGGGAGGAAATCTGAGAATTGATCAGAAAGGAAAATGAAGAGGAATTAGATAGTGGCTGATAGAGTTTCACCATGACAATATATTTATAGGCAAAATGAAGATCTATTGGGTCAAAGCGGTCAAAATGGTCTGCAAACACGTTTTCATCCTCAAACGAAAATATGTCATGTTATATATCAAAAATACGTTTTCGGTATTTCTAAACCCAATGGAACTGTTTAACGACGAGTTTTCAATGAGTTAGAAAATCGCCGATAAATTTTGAATTAAAATTTATACCGCAAGCGCACGGTGTACGATTGTAGCACGTATGCGAGTATGGGTCGATCCGTAGGGAACTGTTGATTTTAAATTTCTATTCAATCGAATTAACCAAAGACTTAGAGTGATTAGCTAAAAAAATGAGAAAAATGACAAAAGAGGATTGATAAAAATATGAGAGTGTTAAGACAATTTAAAGGTAATTCTCACTCTCTAGATCACATAGTTCAACGAAACATTAAATTATTATCTCTCTTTTTTGGTCATTAGTTATTTTAAATAACGTGCTTATCATAAGTATGGCATATTTGTGCTATTAATTAGCTCAACATAAGCCATCAAACTATAACACACCATTTAAACTACTTTTCAACTCTCATGAAAAATGACAACAAGTTGAAAGCAAATCTATTTTAAGTATGGTCTATCAACTATTAATTAGAAATATATACCATCAAATTTCAATTTCAACATTCACTTCTTTGCCATAATCATATTTAGATGAAGGGGCAATTTTTGTTTGTGATTGTTTAAGCATAGCCTATTTGTTATGATCACCGTAGACTATCAAATTCAACATGAAACAATAAATCACATCAACATTCATTTAAGCACAAAAGAGAGCATAAACATCAAAATGTTGGATCTACATACTAGAGAGCTTCATTACCCCTAAATTGAAGGGATTAAGCTCTCATATTTGTTATCAAATCAACAAATGTAGAAAACAACATGAAACAAACAAGAGGAAAAAGAGAGCAAAATGAAAATAAAAGCTAAGTAAAAAGAAGTAAATACTAATCTACTTGCATGAATAATAAACTAACTACTAACAAGAAAGGAATGTAGCATGTAAATAAAAGAGAACATTAATTAACATTGCATAAAAAAAAGGGAAAGTTACATGAAAAGAAATATGGCTAAGTAGCCATGAAAAGAGAAAGAGAACTTGTGTTTTATTTTGAGCCTAAACTAATGAGCTAAGAGGAGGGTTACATGAAACATAAGGGGTATTTATACATGTGTTAAACCCTAATTCATATTTTTGGGGAATGCCCAAATTTCCCTTGAGGTAGTGTGGTGGCCAAGTTATCATTAGCTTCAATAATCACCCATAAGTGTGCATGAAAGTGTAATGGCCATTAGGATGTGGATTAACTTCTAATTTGTATATGAAGGAAGGTGGGTAGGTGGGGTCCTCCATGATCATGGCTTTGAATTATTTTCATCTCCATTCCTTTGTATTCACTCGTCTACATGTATATATCTTCATGAAACCACTTGTATATGAAGCCAAATTCCTATAAAATAATATAAAACTATCAATTAAATTTTCTCAAATTAATATATGCACAAAAATGACCATTTTGCCCCTATATGGAGATGAATATATGACAATTTGAAAATAATTTGAATTTGGTTTAAATAAGTTAAAATACCCAATATGATCATTTAATTAATTTAAATAGATTAAATATGGTAGTAAAATATGCACATTTACGTGCACATCAAATACCCCCACACTTATCTTTTTATTCGTCCTCGAATAAACTAAAACTAAGATAAATCCGTTTTTGTAGGGACCACGATTACATTGAGCGTATGCAACAAGCCGTTAAACCTCTGGTTGTCCCCAGTAGGACGAGTGTTGTCTCGAGAGGGTTTTCAGTGGATACTGCCCACAAAATCCAAAGTGAAAATATTTACAAAATGCAAGATTTATTTACAAAGAGATGAATGCGAGTTTTTGAAATATTTACAAATGAAGGACTTACTCTTAAATTGACACGAATAAGTTAAATATAAGTTTCGGTTATTATCGAGAAATTGAAGATCTTTTACTAGCCAAAATTTCCAAGAAAAATAAAGTTATCATAACAAATAAACTATAGTTTAACTCGTTGTTTCAGTTGATAACAAAGTATAACTATGAAATATATCCATAGTTGATTATCAAAATTTATCAAAGTGGTATTTTCATTTCATTTCAATAACAAATCAAATCAAATAAGTTAAAATAGTGCTTGGATTTCATTTGCTTACTCTCTCTATATTTTTTTTGAAAAATTTATTTATATTTACAATATTTACATATGCCTAACTCAGAAAACTGAGGCCAGATATATTACCCATGCACTGCCTTGTGGACTGATGTGAGGGGAATGCAGAGCATGGCGAGTGAACACACAAGTGTGAACACTTATCGACTATAGGCATTATTAAAAAGAATTTTTTTATACATACACCTAACTCAGATAAACTGAGGCCAGATATACCGATCGTGCACTGCCTTTCGGGTTTACATGAGAAGGGTACAGAGCATGGCGAGTGAACACACGAGTGTGAACACATGACTCTAGGTGTTAAAAATATATACATAGATACAAATGTCTTTTTACTTATATTTTTTTTCGTTTTTTTTTTCTATTTTTTAGAAAGAGAGAGTTTTGCAAAATCATCTTAGCACCATTTAATTAAATGATAAAAATGTTATATCCTTTACTTTAAATTTACACTTTTTAAAACAAAGATTTTCAATTTAAATATATTTCATAATTATCTCCATGAATCTTCCTATATACTAGTTAAACCATTGTTATTTGTAATCAAACTTCATTTTATTTTTGTTAAGACAAATAAATTTTCAAAAATATCAATTTAATAAACCAAAACCTTATATTTATCCTATAGTGTTTCTTTAAAAATAAATCAAAAATGCTTTAAAAAACAAAAATTTGAGATTTTTTTTGTTTTTTTTCTAAGTTTTGGAAAGAAAATGTAAAAATAAACCATGAAAAATTAAAAATGAAGATGAGACTCCCCCTACACTTGATTTTGACTGTGTCCCCACAGTCAACCCAAGTGGAAGGAGAAAAATAAAACAAAAATAAAAGGATGACCTATATTTACATGAAAGTGAACGGTATGTACACGAGATCAAAAAGGTATATCGTCAAAAGAGTAAATGAAACGGTCTTCCAAAAATCGATTCATTTGTCTCGTCAAGCATACGAGACACAGCTTAAGCTCAGAAAACCAAACCATAAAAGATTCGAAGTTGAACGTTGATTTGGAAAAACGAATGTTGTTTTATTAAAAATCGTACGAGTTGTTTTATTTTCGATGATTTTTGGGGTCAATAAAACAATTGGTTGAAGTTCAAGTTTATTTTCACCAAATTGAATTTCAAGCTCTTCATTGAAAAGTTTTTCAGAATTATTGATTTCAAAATCAAAATGGTGATTTAAATCTTCCCCTTCCGAATTCAACAACTCGTCTTCGAGAAGTCCAAAAAATTTATATTCACAAAATTTGACTTCCTTTGTTGGATTATCAATAACTTCATTACATGTATCTTGTTCAAAATCAAAAGTTGTTGTATTCAAATTTTCAAAATCGAAAAAAGGAAGATCGAATTTTAAATCAAGTTTCACACCCTCAAAAGAATTGAAATCCAACTCAATTACCGTTTTTTCAACAACTTCATTAAGATCATCATTTTCAGTTTCAACAGTTGTTGTTAGAAAATCGTCGATTTGGGTAAAAGATGGATTATCATTTGACTCGTCATATGTTGGGATTTAGTTTTGTTGTTCACGTTGTTTCATATATGTTTCAAACAACGAATGTGTGTTTCATTCATTTGCTCAACAAAATCGAATTTATAATTATTAACTTGAGGATTTTCAATTTGAAATTGTTGAGAACAAATTTTTTTACTTGCATCGTAGTCGAGATTATTCTCATTGCCAAAATTATTTGAAAAGTGGTTCACATTTCCATTTTGAAATTGGTTTTGGAGTTCGAAGTTGTATTGGTATGAGTTATAACCGAAATCATTTGAATTTTGAATTGATTCAAATTTTGAAATCCTTGACTCGAGTTATTACACAAATATGAATTACAAATCATTCATACTTTGATTTTGTTGTGTAGAGAGTTCAAGTAAAGATGAAATGCTATTTTCAAGAGTCGAGGGTTGGTCATCGTTTTGAAAACTTTGTTGTTCAAAATTCGAATTGTTTATAGAATAGTTGTCGTTAAAATATCTGTACGAATTTGGAGTGAAATCATATGGATTATATTGATTTTCACAACTATTGTAAAATTTAAGTGAATATGAAAATTCAGACATTTTCAAGAATATTTTTGGTTTTTTTTATAAAGGAAAAATAGTTACAAGAAAAAATTACTTTTCAAGAAAGGTAAAAAAGATTGTTTTGTTTTTGGATTTTCAATTTTTTTTTCTTTTCTTTTTTTGTGAAAAAATTTTATATTTTATATTTTCTAAAAAAAGCTAAGTAAATTTTTTTTTGGATTTTTGTTTTTGACTAAAAAAATTCAAAAGAAAGGATTTGAAAACAAAGTTAAGGAATATTTACAATTTTTTTAGTTTTGGATTTTGAAAATTTTTTGTTTTGTTTTTTTTAAATATGCATGAACTAATGCAACTAAATGAATGCAAAGGTTTAGTTACAAATTATTTATCCTAAGTAGCATCTAACTCAAAATTGTATAATCACACTTTGTCTTAATTCAATAAGATAGTTCTCAGCCAGGTAATGGGCAGGAGTTATCGGTGCACCACGAATCACCGTAGCAATGCAGCCGAAGGTTTAAGTACCTTCAGAGGAACAACCATTATAATATTTATGAACCACCGTAATATTTATAAATGATTATTACTCTGCCGTAGCCTAGACACCGAGAAATTAAATTGTCGAAAGAGGACAACTTGTCAATATACAATTAAGCGTTATAGATGTATAACCGTTATTATTAATCAAAATCTAAGATGAAATGAAAAACTGAAATTAAACGTGTACTAACAATGCAACTACGAATGGATTTTTGTTTTTGTTTTTGATTTTTTTTTTAAATGCAAGCAACCAATAATGCAAAGCAAATAAAACAATAGATAAGGGTGCAAAATTTTTTTATAAGCAAGCAATTTATTTTTAGCGGCAGTTCTTCTCCTTCTGAAATTCTACTTTGGCAACCTGAAATTTCAAAAATATATACAATTGTTTTCTTTTTTATAATGGAAGAAAAACTAAAACAAAACAAATGAGAACAACACCAAACAAGAGATAACAAAACAAATTAAAGTTAAAACAAATATATACAATTGAAACCTTTTTTTTAATTTATTATTTTTTGAAAAAGGAAAACAGGAAGAGGTTTTAACAGAAGAAAACACAAGGTTTTTAAAATAAATAAACAAATAAAATACTCAACCAAACCCAACAAGTAAAGCCCAACTCAAAATAATAACAACTTCACGAAGTCATTAAACTCATCGATGCAGAAATCAGTAAACAAAATATCATCCTAGAAATTGACACTTTACAATTTATGCTCTTTGTAGTGTGTCGTTGATACCTATTCGCTACGAACACTTTGACTTCATTTCAAGTACCCTGCAAACATCCTATGTGCCATCCGCTTTCAAGCGGTAACCAGACCAAACAATAATCATTACAAATACTTAACAATACAAGTAATTAACTAAGATTATTACAATAATTTATAAAGATTAAACTTGGCTTTCAAAGTGAGCTTTACTCACCGAAATCAACCTGAACTTGAACTAAACTATCACAACTTCTCAATTGACGAACATACTCATCTTTTTCTTGGAAAAACTTGGCTTTAAGGGGTTAGAGAGGTAAATTATTTTCGACCAAGGGCGTTATGGTGCTTGGCCAAGACAATTTGAGGTGGTTATGAGCCTTGTTTTGGTGGTGGAGTGATGTAGAGAAGAAAGGAAGAAGTTTTAGCAACTTTTCTTAAGGAACAATGGAAAAGGAAGTGATTTTTAATTTCATATCTTTTTGGAAGCCATAAATGGATGCTTGAGAAGCTTGAAGAAGAAAGGAAATAAGAATTAGAAAAAGGAAGAAAAGAATGTAAGTGCGAAAGGTGGGTTATTTTAATAGAAAATGAAAGGAGGTAAATTATTAAAATGACCTTAACCCATAACCTCCACAAATTTTTGCCACCTCATCCTAGACCTGTCAATGGATGCTTTCGGATGCGGATAGTGCCATATCCACATCCGCATCCAAAATCATTTTCGGATATCGGATATCTGCATCCGTGGATACGGACGGATATAAAATAATTATCCTATCTGCTAACAACCGATAAGTCAAGAATTATAAAAAGAAAATTTTAGTTTAACGTAAAGATATTTCAATCTCATTGATTATAAAAGTGCTACAAATTAACAAATATGATGATAGTAAATAGTTTTGAGCAGTTAACAAGCATTAAGTGCATATAATATAAATGACTAATTTAATAAAATAATAAACAAATATCTTTCACTACACTAAAATACACATAATTTGAGTTGTAATCTTGACAAAAACCGGACAGATAATTTTCGGATACGGATATCTTCGTATGCGCATCCGTTTTTCTGAATATCGGATATTTATCCGCTTTTTGGATGCGGTTGCGGACGGATTTCGGATTTTTCGGGTATCCATTGACAGCCCTACCTCATCCTTCCTTTTCCCACCGCACATGCAACCAACCACCTCACACTCATCTCCATCATATCACCACTTCACATGACTTGATGTTTCCTTTTTACCATTTTCTTTTCTTTTTAGTTTTTTAAAAAAACTAAAATTTACTTTACTACTTTAAGTAAATATTTAAAATTATTTATCTCTAACCAATGCATATGTTATTTATATAAATGTGTAGGCATGTACACTAGTGTACACAACATATTCCGACAACTTTTGATCAATAAAAAGTCAAAAATCCAAAAAACAATTTTCAATCTTTTTCTCCGAATTCTTTACTTTTATAAACCAAATTTTTAAACAACTTTACCATCATTAGTTACTACTAAAAGAGGTTTGTTTGAGTTATAAAATCCATTTTTTCAATATTAAAAATATTTTAAATATCCAGATACAAAGTGATTAAATTATGGGTCATTACATCTTCTCTTCCTTATAGGAAATTTCATCCTCGAAATTAATCATACACAATAGAAGATATCAAAAGAAACCCCAATGATATCGTTCAACAAATAGGTACAAAGAAAGCGACTCCACCACAAACTCATGAGTACACTAAAAAGATACAATAAAATACAAACTACAACAACAACTCGGGATAAGAATCCCTTATATAGTCCTCGGTTTCCTAAGTACAATCTCTATTATCTCTATGCTGAATCTTAACATGATTTATATCCTTCGTCCTCAATCGCTTTATATTTCGAGCGATGATACGAATAGGCCGCCTAAGAATGGTTTAGGCTGAACTTACAAATCACCTTGTTCTGCAGATTCCACTATCACTAAAGGGTCGTGCACTTACTTACACAAATGAGATAAGTGGAATATGTTATGCACATCTGATAGTCTATCTAGCAACTTCAGTCTATATGCAAGCCTACCAATCCAGTCCAATATGGGAAAAGGCCAATATGCGAAGGGGCTAGCTTCCCTGATTTCCCTAACCTCACAACACCTCTCAACGGAGAAACTTTAACAAACATTGAATCTCTAACTAAAACTCTAGATCCCTGTGTTTTCGATCCGCATAACACTTCTGCTAATCCTACGCCTCCTTCGTCTTCCTTCTAATATCAGCTACATTCTCACTAGCTTATAAGGTCATGTCTGGTCCAAGAACAATTATATCACCAGACTCAACCCAATATGAAGAAGAATGGCATGGACGACCATAAAGAGCTTCGAAAGGATCCATAACAGTGCTTGCCTGATAGATGTTGTAATTGAATTCGACTAAGGGTAAATGATCTTCTTAAGAACCCCCAAAGTCTAGAATGCATGCTCATAATAAATCTTCCAAGATCTGGTTCACTCTCTTCATCTACCCATCTGTCTAGGAATGGTAAGCTATACTCAAGACTCAGCTTAGTCCCTAAAGCAGTCTGCAGTCCCTTCTAGAACCTGTTAGTGAATATTGAGTTTCGTTCACTTATAATACTACAAGGAATACCATGGAGTCTCATAATCTCCTTGACATACAAACATGCCATACTTGTAGAGTCCTAGTTGGCTTAACAAGAATGAATTGAACACTCTTGGTTAGCCCATCGACTATAACCCAAATGCCTTCTTTCCCTCTTATTGACCTAGGAAGCCCATCAGAAAAGTCCATAGAGATTTGCTCCCACTTCCACTTTGGGATCTCAAGTGGCTAAAGCAGTCCAGTTGTCTTTTGCTGGTCACCTTTAATCTGCTGCCAGTTTGCACACTGACTCATAAAGATCGAAATATCTCGCTTCATCCACTTCTATCGGCATACTCTCTTCATATCTTTGAACGTCTTGGTCACTCCTGGATGGAAAGGTA
The DNA here is from genome assembly GCA_030737815.1 of Allium fistulosum. Lineage (NCBI taxonomy): Eukaryota > Viridiplantae > Streptophyta > Magnoliopsida > Asparagales > Amaryllidaceae > Allium > Allium fistulosum. The sequence continues at coordinate 574,061,237 of CM060906.1, forward strand.
ACTTTGAACGGTGACATTCGGCTAACACATCTTTCCTAAGTCCATTAACATTTGGAACACATACACGTGCATTCATTTTCAATACGCCTCGGGGATCAATCTTAGAGCTAGAAACAACACCTCCCTGAACATCCTTCTTCAATCGAGCCAAAAAAGGATCTACCTCTTGACTAGATGCAATCCTCTCCATCAATACTAGCTTAACTTCTAATTTTGCAACCATTGCTACATTTCTACTCAACGCATCTACAACGACATTTGCTTTCTCAAGGGTACACAGAATCGCCAAATAATAAGAAGTGAGAAACTCCAGTCATCTCCACTGCCTCAAATTCAAATCTTTCTAGGTAAAGAGATATTTTAAGGATTTTTGGTCTGTGTATAATTCAAACTTTTCATCCAAAAGATAGTGCCTTTACATCTTCAGTGCGAAGACAAGAGCCAAAAGCTCCAAATTGTGTGTGGCATAATTTTTCTTATGTGCCTTTAGGTGTCGGCTCGCATAGGCAATAACTTTCCCATGCTACATCAAAATTGCTCCCAATCCTGCACTACAAGCATCTGTATATACTGTTAAACCTTTGTTCCTATTTGAAATGGTCAAAACAGGAGCACTTTTCAACTTCTCCTTCAATTCATTGAATGCTTGATTACACTTAAGCGTCCACATGAACTTAACATCTTTCTTTGTTAACTTTGTCAAATGAGAAGCAATCTTTGAGAAGTCTTTGATGAACCATCGGTAAAAACCAACCAATTCCAAGAAAATTCTAACTTCGATTGCACTTTCGGGCCTATTCCAGTCTTGAACTACAACAACTTTAGTCGAGTCAATTTATATGCCTTCTTCCAAAACAACATGCCCTGAAAACCTAATTTTGAATTTCCAGAAATGGTACTTAGAAAACTTAGCCTTTAATACATGGCTTTTTAAGGTATTGAATATGACACAGAGATGATATTTATGGTCCTCCTTCGTCTTCAAATAGACAAGAATTTCATCAATAAAGACAAGAACAAATTTATTAAGAACATCTCAAAATACTCGATTCATTAAGTCCATAAAATAAGCAGGTGCGTTAATCAGCCAAAATGACATGATTAACCACTCGTAGAAATGTTCTGGAGTTCGAAAAGCTATTAAAGACACACTCTTCTCTGATACCCTTGATTGGTGGAAACTGGTTGCAAGATCCAATTGAGAAAATATCCAAGCACTATGGAGCTGATCAAACATATCATCGATCGTTGGTAAAGGATATTTATTCTTGATAGTCTTCTTGTTTAAGTCCCGGTAGTCTACACATAACTTAGAGATCTGTCCGTCTTCGTAACAAAAAAGACCGGTGATCCCCAACTCAAGGTACTACGTCAATCAAACCCTTATCTAACAAGTTAAATGCCTGTCCTTCAAGCTTCCTCTTCTCTTTCGGAGCCAACCTTCGTAGAGGTTGTACTATATGTCCGGTTCTTGAAATCAAATCAATACGGAACTCCACTTCATGGTGAGGAGGTAAACTTTGCACTTCATCAAAAACATCTGTGAAATCTCAAACAATTGGTATATCTCTAATCTCCATTTTAGCTACCTCGAGTGAATAAAGAAAACTCCTCGTTAACTCATTAGGCTCTTCACAACATATATCTACACCAACATCTCCATCATCACTAACTCTAGCAATCTTTCGATCGCAATTCAATATCACCCCAAACTTAGATAACCAATCCATTCCCAACAACACTCCAAAACCCATAAACCAAGTACAAATTGGTCAAAAGGAAAGAGATGATTTCGACAAGAAAGAGGAATATTTAGACACATAGTGCCAAGATTTGTCGGACCCCAGATTGGGTTTGACACACAAAGAGAATTATCTAGAATAACATATTTAAGGTTTAGTTTGTTCGTCAGGTCATACAAAATAAAACTCTTAGAAGCCCTGTATCGAATAATACTCTTATAAGAATATCATAGACGGATAATATACCTTGCAGCACCTTCTTCCCCTTTTGTCCTGAAGAAGTGGATGGTATCTCTTCTATGGCAAAAGCCTATCCTTACGACCCCTTATTTGGAAAAGTTCACTTATTCTTCATATGTCCTTGCTGGTTGCAGTTGAAACAGGTGGCCATTGGGCAGTAGTTCGCAAAGTGGTCCATCTTGTTGCACTTGTAACAAAGAACTTTGCCAAGTTAGGCTTCTTTTGTGTTAGAGCCCTACCACTGGGTTTCTTTCCTGTCTACTGCTTCTTCCCCTTAAACTTACGCTTGAAATTTGGCTTTCCTCCAACATGTATCATTCACAATGGCTTAGCACTGATGGCTGGAAGTACTCCATTCAGGACTCTTTCCTTAATATCGAGAGCTTCAAACCTCAAATCCATACTGATAAGGTTGGTGAATGTACCCGTAAGATGATTAGTCATTTCATGCTGGAACTCTGGTCACATCCCATTTACAAACATTTCATTCTTTTTTAGCGGTGTATCTATCAATCCAAGCCCAAAATGGGATAAAGCATTGAACTTATGCTCATACTGCAACACCATCAAATCACCTTGCTTTAAATCAAGGAAATCCCTAAACAATTGAGTCCTTCCAGCTTCTGGGATAAACTGAGCTTTAAAAACATCCTTAAACTAGGCCCAAGAAAATTCTTACTATGAAGTATTAGCTGTTATAGAATCCCACCAATCCATCATTGACTTTTGAAGCTATCACGATGCTTACGGTCATTTCTCCACATCTTCCAACCGAAGATCTAAAATATCCTTTCACAAGATCGAAGCCACGTATGCACTCCAAGAATATCTTCAGTTCCATAGAATGGTTTCCCGCCTAAAGTGGTAAAATTCTTACTCAAAGCCGCAAAGTTCATAGGGGGCTGAACTTGCACTACCACTTCCTCTATTGGATCTACAACTGGTATAGTAGCATTTCTAGGTATCCTACCATTAGTAGCCGTGCTAGTTTCAGATCCTCTCCTTCCTCCACTTATTGTATCCATCTTTTATTACCTAAAAAAATTATAGGTATCTTTAGAATACAAAAATAGCATTAATACAGTTTAAGGAAATAGCTCCAAAGGATCTAAAACAAGACTTTAGAGGACATATATTATTATTATAAAAATTACAAATACACTCCCTCAAGGTTAACTCATTCTAGGGCATTACTTACCTTATCACTAATAAGTTGTACCCCAATTAAGCTAAGGTGTTTGCTCAACCAAAGCCCTGATACAAACTGTAATGACCTACCTTTCTAACCTTTGGGAATGACACTTAATACATCTATGGTATTCATGTGTCGTTGCCTAAGCATCTGAAAGATGAGTTGTAATGGTGTAAAATAAAAGAACAGAAAATCTGACAATGGAACAATTAATTATAATATAATAATATGATAGTACATAAGGTTACTCTTTAGCATGGAGTTACCAAAGTTACAACAAAAGTACTACCATCAGCCAAGGCAGTTATAACTAGATGCATTTACACTTGCTGATAAAAAATACACATACATAAATAAACATAACAGTGGGAATAAATAGCTAGATAGATAAGGAGCCTCCTGCTCATACATCATCTTCAAAAGAGCCCAAAGAAACCAGCTACTCTCAGACTACTCAAGTATAAATGAGTATCCGAGAGTTTAGGGAAAACAAACAACACGGATCAGACAATAAGTTTGGTGTGAGTAAACTCCAAACAAAGGGTGAAAATAAAAAACAATATGTAAGACCATGCCGCCAAATACGGAATGGGTTTTCCCTCACAAGGACAACATCCAACCACAAGTAATGAGTATAAATAATAAAACATCGTGAAGTGTGCAAGACACTTCCCGATTCAACTAAGAAATATTTAAATTCAAGGATTTGAATCAAAACAAGGAAATGCAAATTTTCAACAATGACTAGGAGGGTGAGCCCCTTTAACGAAAGTACCTCTAGAATATACTTGAGAACTATAATGGCTCTCGTAAACCTCCAATTCGGACCCTGCCAACCTTACAGAGTATCCCAGTGTTTCACACCTTTGTGTGCACATAACCGAAACTAATCTAGAGTGGATGTGATAATACCCTAGTGGGAGCGACCCCACATAGCTTGACCCCCACTCGCTCTTATATTTTAGTCATTTCCGACAAAGGATATCAATGCTCAAATAAGTAGCAAATTATTTTGGATTGACGATACAACAAGAAGATAATGGAATTGATAGTCAATAAATCAATTATCAGGAATAATTAAAATGATCGTATATGGAAAGTAAATCTCATACCCTTACCACTACTCATCGACTTCAAACTTGTGCTATCCCTTGGTTAAAAATGAAGCTGGGTAGGTAAAGGTAGTGTTTACCTCTAAGCCTTGCCTTGACAACATTTTTAACCTTCGAGATAGAGGCGAGCTTTCATACCTCAATATTTAGTGCTGAGAATATGACTAAATCCTTTCCATATAAGAGATATCTTTTATGGGAATTAAATTTCATATTTTTCCATAACTGGATCAAACTTTTAAACTTTTCAAAATCGAATTTGTGCTTAGATTTCACATCACAGATATTAACTTTAAACGGTATTATTTAAAAATAATTACTTAACTTTAAACATGATTAATTATTTTAAACATCTTTATTTAAAATAATTAGTTAACTTTAAACGTGATTAACTAGTTTAAACGTCATTATTTAAAATGATTACTTACTTTAATCATCATTATTGAAACAATTAATTAACTTTGAAACATCATTATTAAAATGATTAATTAACCTTAAACATCATTATTAAAATGATTAATTAATTTTAAAACACCATTATTAAAATGATTAATTAATTTTAAAACATCATTGTCAAAATGATTAATTAATTTTTAAACATCATTATTAAAATGATTAATTAAAATAATTTATTATTAGTATCTCTGAACTGCATCCATAGCTACTATCCCTATATGGACCATAACTTCAAAACTTGTTTTGTAAATCAAAATTGTTTTAAATCATTGTTCATAAACATTTTTAAAAGTGTCAAAACATAACCAAATATTTTTTTTATAAAAACTCAAGCATGAGATCTCCAAAAAAGATACTTAACAATACAAGTAATTAACTAAGACTATTACAATAATTTACAATGATTAAAACTTGCTTTTTAAAGTGAGCTTTGCTCATCAAAATTAACCTGAACTTGAACTAAACTATCACAACTTCTCAAGTGGCGAACGGACCTAGTTTTTTCTTGAAAAACTTGGCTTTAAGGGGCTAGAGGGGTAAACTATTTTTGGCCAAGGGGTTATGGTGCTCGGCCAAGACAATTTCAGATGGATGGAAAAATGAAAAAAGAAGTGATTTTTAAATTCAAACCTTTTTGGAAGCGATGGATGGATGCTTGAAGATCTTGAAAAAGAAAGGAACTAAGAATATAAAAGGAAAGGAAATAAGAATATAAAAGGAAAGAAATGAAGTAAAGAATGAAGTGAGAAAGGTGAGTTGTTTTTATAGAAAATGAAAGGATGTAAATTACTAAAATGAACTTAACCCATACCTTCCACAAATATTTTCCACCTCGTCCTTCATTTACCCATCCCACATGCAACCAACCACACCCCCATCATCTCCACCACATCACCACTTCACATGACTTGATGTTTCTATTTTACCATTTTCTTTTCTTTTTAGTTTTTAAAAAGAAAAGTCAAATTTACTTTATTACTTTAAGAAAATATTTAAACTTTTTTAACTATAAACAAAGCATATATTCTTTATATAAATGTGTATATATGTATATTAGTGTACACAACTTATTTTGACAACTTTTGATCAATGAAAAGTCGAAATTCTAAAAAACGATTTTCGATCACATTTTTGATTTTTTCGGACTACTTATTTTTGAAGACCAAATTCTAAAACAACTTTACCATCATTATTTATTACTAAAAGAGGTTTATTTGAGTTATAAAATCCATTATTCAAATATTATAAAATATTTAATTTCAAAGTGATTAAATTACGGATCGTTTCATTACCCTTCCACTATAATATGTATATCTTCCAACCTATCGATGAACTTCCTTGTAGTCTCATCCATGACAATCGGTGTACCATCAAATGCCTACACCTTCAGAATAATATTTGTGCCCATTTATGGCTTTCTCCATAAATTAATGTTGCACTTGCATCAATCCTTGATTTCCCGGTCCCTCACATATAGTCGGGAAATATAGGCCATCACTGAGGCGGACTAGAAAATCCCCAAGCCTTCACATCATATTAGTCATTCTCAAGGTCTCACCTTGCCACACATCATCGTCGAAGTCTCACTTCGCCACAATCCTTGCTGAAGCCTCGCTTCTATAATATCGTCATTGAAGTCTCACTTTTCCATGATCATCTTCGTAGTCTTGCTCCATTTTGATGTTATCAAAATCTCCCTTTACCACGACCTTCTCATGGTATCCCCGAAGTCTCACTTCGCTACGATCATTTCTAGTGTCTCACCTATCATGATCATTTTCGGAATCTCACTCCATAATGCCTTTCTCAAAGTCCTCCTTTATCAAGACCTTCTCAAGGTCTCTTGGATACATTATAACTCACTATACGACTTCTCATGCCGGTGATATCTCATGCCATAAATTGGATCTGTCATTGTTTGCACCACAAATTGCACAAACATCCAATAGAGATTTTATAGAGAAATAAATGAAGAATATTAAATGTAAATAGAGAGAATATGGCAATAAAGCAATCAGAATTAAGCAAATAACTAAAATATAATAATTTATAGTGGTTTAGTGCTGTCTGCCTACGTCTACTTTGAAGAGATAGCTTTATTAATCACTTTGTAAACTGAGTAAAATAGGGATTGGATGAAAAACCTTAGTTATAAAAGAGTACAAAGCAACAAGCAGTGTAAAGGTCCCAAAAATAAACAATCAAGCCTGTATTTATAGAGTAAGACGACAAAATATCTTCTTGAAAATTCGAAAGAAGGATCTCAAGAACCATAGAGGCCCACAGGAAGGATCGCGTGGCCCAAATCCTAAAAAATAGGGATAGGGAGCGATCCCTATTTTGGAGGAGTTTAGGGGTGCGATCCCTATGGAAGCTTCTTTATGTTGTATTATGCTTAGCCTCCAAGTTTCATGCCAATTGGATTGGTAGATGTTGAGTTATTGCTTGATCATTGCTGCAAAGTGTGTTGTTACCTGATTATGGTGGATCCCTATGGACGAAAAAGGGTCGATCTCTCTTGCTTTCTCCTTTTGGGGGGCAATCCTTGGGGTGGATTCTCTAGGGTCCCTACATCTTGTTCTCAAAGTTTCATATGCATTAAACTTCTGGATATTAAGATATCGATTGTTTTCTATTGAGTTGCACTTGCTTGGCTGAAGTAAACCGATCCCTTTGGTTGGGAGGGATTATAGCCGATCCCTTTTCTAGATTAAACTATATTCCATACTCTGAACATTCTGTATTGCATATTTCTGAATTTTTTTTTATCACGGCTTCATATTTTCATCTGTACCCCTCAATCACTATTTTGGGCTTACTGGCCTTGATAACAGTCGAGTTTAAATTTTCCAATTAGTTCGGATATAGCTGTTAGTCCATGAGTTGATGGTTTTGATGACAATAACCTTAGACTAAGATTATAAAATATAAATACTAACATTATAGTTTAGATATATATGTATATGCAGGATTTAACCATGCAGGTACCAAGAATGAAGACTGTACAGTATAGAGATTCAAGATATCAAGATTGAAGACTCATGAGTATCAAGATTATCAAGAGTTCAAGAGTTCAAGATTTCAAGATAAGTATTGAGTCTAGAATTATGTTAAAACTTCACAATAGCACTGAAATATTCACTCCATTTTTCTTTTGGGATGGAACCTATTTCTACCTTTTAGTGGCTTACAAACCCACGACAAGTAGCTTACAAACCTACAACAAGTGGCTTACAAACCCACGAACATCCTGGTTTTGTACAAGTTCTTGAGTCCTGACATGATGAGATATTCTATAGGAAGAAGCTTGGAAAACTACTTCAAAATGATTTTCAAACTACTTCAGAATGATTTTCAAAATTGTTTTTCAAAATGTTTTAGCCTTAAAAATTATCTTTTCAAATGATTTTTAAAAAGATGTTTTAGCCTTAAATATTCTGGTTTTTAAAACTTCGGTTTTTTTACTATCTTTTAATAATATATTTATATACTTAGATTTAAATATAAAGTTATAGTAAATTTTTTTATATATTATTCTCTATACTTATCTATGTATTTTATCTATAGTCAAGTATATTTATAAAGTTTAAAATAGTTTTAATATAAAATAAAGTTTATTTTCAAAGAAAAACAAAACATCAAAATTTCCTTTGGGATGTCGACATGCCCTAGTACCCCATGTCGACATAGTGTCAGTTAGATTCAAAAATTTGAATTTCAAAAGAAGTGTCTATTCGCCATAACCTTTCACGAATGGACATGATTGTTGTTCTTCTATAAATAGGGGTTAGTTTCAACGAATTTTACATCAGTTTTTCTGGTTTTTCACTTCTCTTCTTCTTCCACATTTTCTTATTCAAAATCCTATCATTACTCTGCCGAAATCAACATTGAATCTAACTAGATTATCTCTGGTTTGATTCTCTATCACTATCTCAACAAGATCCAAGTGCTATTCAGAGTTATAGGCTTCTTTGTAATCTATCTAGCGAGAAAATATGTGATTGTAGCCTTGGAAATCAATCAAGCGAGAAAAGGTGTGATTGTAGCCTTGGATATCAATTGGGTGAACTTGTTGCCCCATAAATCAAGAATCTCTACCCAGAGGATTGTGATTCTGGAGGGTGTACCTCTTAGCCTTGAAACCGAGGGTTGTAATTGTTGAATTGCTTTTGAAAGGAAATCCGTACTTAGTTGTGTAGGACTGGATGTAGGGTAACCACGAACCAGTATAAAATCTGGTGTGTTCTTTCCTTTACTGCATTTACTTTATTTCTGCATCTGTGTTTGTTTCTGTGATTATATATGTGTCTGAATATTGCATACATTTGTGTTCAAATTAACATAAACTCAAAAAGATTTAGTAATTTCTTAAAAACACTATTCACCCCCCCTCTAGTGTTATTCCTAGCCTTAAGATCCGTAATCCGCATTCCTCACATTTGGAATCGGAGAAAGGTTTTCAAAAGTTTCATAATCTGAATTTTGAAAAGTTTTCAAAATGGCTACCAACACTAGTACTGTTATTAACAGTAGTATCCCTGTCACTAGTTCATTTGTAGAAGGTCAGTCTACTGCCAGACCACCACTTTTTAATGGTAGTAACTATGCATATTGGGCATGTAGGATGAAAATATATTTACAATCTGTAGGATTAGATACTTGGAATATCACACAAACTGAAAATTCTGAACCCACAACTAATTTTGCACAGTGGACCACTGAGCAAAAGACTGTTGCACAAAATAATTCTAAAGCAATGAATATTCTGTTTTGTTCACTTAAAAGAAATGAATTTAATAGAGTGTCAGTTTGTAAGTCTGCATATGAAATCTGGAAAACTTTGCAAGTGACTCACGAAGGAACAAGCAAAGTTAAACAGACCAAAATTTCCATGCTCACAAATCAGTTTCAGTTATTTAAAATGAATACTAATGAGTCTATTTCAGATATGTATAGTCGATTTCAAGATATTGTGCATTCTTTAATATCCTTGGGAAAGGAATTTTTGGAAGAAGATCAAGTCAGAAAAATTTTAAATTCTCTCACTCCAGAATGGGATCAAAAGACACTTGCAATTGAAGAGGCAAATGACATAAGTACTTTAAAGATAGAAGAATTGATTGGAAATCTAGTGTCGTTTGAACTTCAAATGATAGGGAGAAGAGAAAGCAAAGCATCTGAAAAGAAATCAACGGCATTCAATGCATTAACAGACGGATCAGACTCAAACAGTGATAATGATGAAGAGATAGCATTTATGACCAGGAATTTTCGAAAATTCCTGAAATACAGAAAGACGAATAATCTCAAGAGAAACAACTATAAGAATTCTGGAAATCAGAATGCAGTGCCAAACAATGTCAAATGTTTCAACTGTGATGAACCAGGCCATATCAAAAGAGACTGTCTGTATCCAGAAAGGTAGAATCCTCCTATAAACAATGATTCAGTAAAGAAACGGAAGCGTGCATTTACTGCTACTCTAGATGACTCAGACTCGTCCTCAAGCGATGATGATCAGAAGATAGATAACTCAAATTTGTGTTTTACGGCAGTTCACGACTTCAACAAATTCAACGAAACGGACTTAGAAAAAGGTACACATTTACAATACAATTGATTGAAATTGCATGCTTAGAATTAGATGATTGATTGCTTGATTGATTGATTTTTGAATTGGTGTGTTGATTGAATTTTAAATTTATTTTTATTTTTTATTATTATAATTTTATTATTATTTTTATTATTTTTATTATAATAATATTTTCTGGAATATACTATAAGAATACTCTAGATATATATATATATACATTAAAATAATAAGTATATATATATATTAGAATACATAGGAAAAATAAATCATAGAAATCCATAGGCATATGTCGACATGGTCCCTACCCTGATGTTGACATAGGTACCAGAATTTGAAATTCAAAATTTGAATTCAAATGGTTGAATTTCCCTCCATCTTTTCACTTCATTCAATACTCTGAAAAGGCATCTTTTGACCAGAGAACATGTCTTTCAAAAATCTATTTAGTCACTATCTTTTATCGCAACTTTTCATTTTCATTTTCAAATTCAAACTCTCTCTTCATAACTTCAAGCTCTCTACCCTCTACTTTAATGGCTTCTTCAAGCAATCCCTCCACCATGAGACTTTCCAGAAACTTGAAAGAGCAACTCCTCAATAATCCGGAGGCAATAAAAGCATACATCAATTATGCTAATTATGGGAAGTCCATCCCGGAAAGTTTGCTATTTTTCAAGATTTTGCTTCTTATGAAATTGATACTCTTTTTGCAAACAATCAAATTCTTAGTCTTGTTGATTCTTCTCAAAATGATTTTGTTTGTTACCCAAATCTTGTTAAAATTTTCTATGCAAATCTCAATCGAGTATTTTATGAAGGAAATGATAATGAAATTTGGAGTAGTGTCAAAGGCACTAGAATTGTTTTAAATTGTGATCTTTTGGGTACCATTCTCAATTGTAAGAATACGGGAATGGATCTTTTTAGTTTTCAAATCGATGAACATGATCATGAGACATTTCATCATATTTTTGAAGGAGATGAAAACTTTGAATTTAAAAACCGAAACTTTCGTCCTAAAGCAAGAATTGTCAATCTTCTATAACAACATACTTTGATCCCAAGATCGAGAAATTTTAATAATCCTACTTCAAAAGTGTGCAAAGCACTTTTTGCTATTTTCGAAAATTATTATATCAATTGGGCGCAAGTTATTTTGGATGAACTTCGTCCTAAAATTTTTGAAATGGGAGAAAACACTTTATATCATGGAATTTACCTTACTCGGATTTTCAACTATTTTGGAGTAAATTTCAAAGGAGAAGAATTTATTTCAAGAAAAGTTTTTAATATCTCAAACATTTCTCTTATGAAAATCCCATATGTTTTTCAACCTTATGAGACTCTTGCCGAAAAGGAAGAGCGTTTGGCTCATGAAGAAATGGAAGAGGAAGAAGAATAAGAAAGGGATGAAATGGAAATAGAAGAAGAAAAAGAAGGAGAAACATCCCTAGAAAGTATTGAATATCCCTCCAATCCTACCAACAAAACCCGTTTCAAAAACCAAAAGATTATTGTTGAGAATCAACGGGTTCTTAAAAGATCCGTTAGTAAGAAGTTGGACAAAATATCATCCAAGATGAACAAGTTTTTCTCCAAAGTCAGCAAGAAACTTGGATTATCTTCATCTTCATCATCTTCTAACTAGTTCTATATTCTCATATCATGTCGAATTAGTTTAAGTATGTTTTTGAGTGTTTATGTAGTGTTTATGATTAATCATTGTATCACTCTTCTAAGCAATGAAATTGAATTTCTTTTCTGTTATCTAGCTTATCTTATCTCTTGAATAAATGTTAGTATATTATATAAATATATATATACACAATTATTCACAAAATCAAAATTACCACCAAATTTCACTATCGTATGTCGACATACCCCCCTTGACCATGTCGACATATACTGGTCAGAAATGACACTTCATTTTGAATTTGAAATTTGAATAACTACCATATGTCTATTCATTTAAAATGAATTACAACACCTATAAATACCCATTTCTTCCAGAATTCATTACTGAATATTATTTATTATCTATTCCATCTCTCATTCTTCTCACAATTTCAAAAATGGCTAATCCAATTCATAACTTATCCAAGAATCTTGAAGAAACTCTTAATTCATTCAAGAATATTCTCTCGTTCATTCTTCGTAACCAACGACACTTAGAGTTGAGTCAAATGCAGATGATCAAGGAGCAAGAAAGGCATTTCGATGCAATTCGATGGATGATTTCTTCCCTACACAAGGATGATAACGAAGCACATCCTCATGTCTCTCTTACAAATGACAATGAAAATTGGGATGCCATCAAAGCAGACCCTATTTTCGGAGAAGAAGGATGAGTGGAAGTTCCCCATAATGTTTAATTTGTTTGCTTTATTACTTTGTTTGAATTGATTGTTTTGATTGAAATTGGTTGTTTTGATTGATTTGATTTATACATTGGTGTGGTTTGATGATTGTATAAATATACATTAATATATTTATAATCGTTAATTGAATATCATGTCTATAAGTATAGTTATTTCTTATATACTCTATTATATAGTTTATTAATGCGGGTACTTGAGTACAAGAATGAAGGGGAGTTGTATAGTTTAGAGTTTGTTTTTATTGATGACAAAGGGGGAGAAATATAAAATAGAAGAGTTAGGCATAGATTTAGGGGGAGTCAATAGGATAGAAGTAATATTTTATAAACAAAGGTTGTCATCATCAAAAAGGGGGAGATTGTTCGTCTATGAGTTGATGGTTTTGATGACAACAACCTTATAATAAGATTATAAAATATAAATACTAACATTATAGTTTAGATATATATGTATATGCAGGATTTAACCATGCAGGTACCAAGAATGAAGACTGTACAGTATAGAGATTCAAGATATCAAGATTGAAGACTCATGAGTATCAAGATTATCAAGAGTTCAAGATTTCAAGATAAGTATTGAGTCTAGAATTATGTTAAAACTTCACAATAGCACTGAAATCTTCACTCCATTTTTCTTTTGGGATGGAACCCATTTCTACCTTTTAGTGGCTTTAAAACCCATGACAAGTAGCTTACAAACCTACGACACGTGGCTTACAAACCCACGAACATCCTGGTTTTGTATAAGTTCTTGAGTCCTGACAAGATGAGATATTCTATAGGAAGAAGCTTGCAAAACTACTTCAAAATGATTTTCAAAACTACTTCAGAATGATTTTCAAAATTGTTTTTCAAAATGTTTTAGCCTTAAAAATTATCTTTTCAAATGATTTTCAAAAAGATGTTTTAGCCTTAAATATTCTGGTTTTTAAAACTTCGGTTTTTTTACTATCTTTTAATAATATATTTATATACTTAGATTTAAATATAAAATTATATATATATATTATTCTCTATATTTATCTATGTATTTTATCTATAGTCAAGTATATTTATAAAGTTTAAAATAGTTTTAATATAAAATAAAGTTTATTTTCAAAGAAAAACAAAACATCAAAATTTCCTTTGGGATGTCGACATGCCCTAGTACCCCATGTCGACATAATGTCAGTTAGATTCAAAAATTTGAATTTCAAAAGAAGTGTCTATTCGCCATAACCTTTCACGAATGGACATGATTATTGTTCTTCTATAAATAGGGGTTAGTTTCAACGAATTTTACATCAGTTTTTCTGGTTTTTCACTTCTCTTCTTCTTCCACATTTTCTTATTCAAAATCCTATCATTACTCTGCCGAAATCAACATTGAATCTAACTAGATTATCTCTGGTTTGATTCTCTATCACTATCTCAACAAGATCCAAGTGCTATTCAAAGTTATAGGCTTTTTTGTAATCTATCTAGCGAGAAAAGGTGTGATTGTAGCCTTGGAAATCAATCAAGCGAGAAAAGGTGTGATTGTAGCCTTGGAAATCAATTGGGTAAACTTGTTGCCCCGTAAATCAAGTATCTCTACCCAGAGGATTGTGATTCTGGAGGGTGTACCTTGTAGCCTTGAAACCGAGGGTTGTAATTGTTGAATTGCTTTTGAAAGGAAATCCGTACTTAGTTATGCGGGATTGGATGTAAGGTAACTCCGAACCAGTATAAAATCCGGTGTGTTCTTTCCTTTACTGTATTTACTTTATTTTTGCATCTGTGTTTGTTTCTGTGATTATATCTGTGTCTGAATATTGCATACATTTGTGTTCAAATTAACATAAACTCAAAAGGATTTAGTAATTTCTTAAAAACACTATTCACCCCCCCTCTAGTGTTATTCCTAGCCTTAAGATCCGTAATCCGCATTCCTCAAAATAGCTGGGTCAAAATGCTGGAGAATACTTGCCCCCAAAGTACGTCTTGTGTTGAAAATGACGTGCTTTGAGCAAGTTAAAGTTGTCGAAAAGAAATTCATCTAGTATTCTAAATATTCATTATCCTTCCGTCGAATAATTTTCCTAAAGTGTCGTATCTCTCTTTGATCGTTATGACGCTTGGTCGATTTCCAATAGTATAAATTCAAGATTATATTTCGTCAGTTGCTATTTATGTCCAGTTCTATGTGGCTAGCGAGCTTTGGCTATCTGATTCAGTCTCGACCTTGAAAGCTTCGGGTTTGAATTCAATTTCAGTCGATTTCAAATTTTGAATGTTTAGAATATACACATGCATGTTCTAGTACATGTTCTTATCGTTGGCTCCCGAATGCATTTGCACGCTCATGGGTTGTCGTCAATTTTATTTGAATTAGATGTTATTCCATTGCTCTTTATATTTGCTTGCTTTATATATTTTTTATGTATATGTTTTCATCATATAAGGATCGTACCCGATCCCTTTGCTCTCTCTCTCTCTCTCTCTTTTCTTTTTTATTTATTATTATTATATTTTTTATATAGGGATCAGAATTTCGCTAGCCGATCCCTTTCTTTCCCATCTTCTCTTTTTTTTGTTATAATAGGGATCAGATTGGATCCTCAAGTCAAGGGATCATACCAGATCTCTTTATATGTTGGAAACTTAATCTTTTGGTTCGTAGGGAATAGAAAGGTGGGTCGATCCATGTTATTAGTCATATATAAACTGATACCCTATCCCTCCATCTCTTCACTTTATCCCATTTCACTTTTGTCTTTGTTTCCTCCAAGCTCACCTCCAAACCCCCTCCTTCCAGTTTGAACTCCAAACCCTTCCTTTCCAATCAAATACCTGCCTCCATCCTTAGACTCGCCATCTTCTCTTGCTCTGGACCAACACTTTGCCTTTGATTTGAATTGAAATCCAACACCTTCCTTCGAGTAACTCATACTTTATTCATTTAGGTAGGTTTTCTTGCATTTAACTTTAATTCATGACGAGATGATGGGTTCGGTCATGCCATGGGTCGAATTGGTTGAAGAAGAGAAAAACAACGGTGATGTTTGGTTTGGTGAGGTGGTAGAAGGGAAAAAGGAAGGGATCAATGGTTTGCTTCTACAAATAAGGACTAAAGGAAGGTGTGAATGGAGAGAAGAAGGGATCCCCCTTTAGAGATCGGTGTGAATATGAGAAAGAAAGGATCGGAGCATTAGTGGACGAGGGGTCAGTTGTTTGTGGAGCACGGAGGGAGCGGTTTTTAACATATGTGGAGGAGAGGGATCGGTCTCGCTATTAAGTGTGAGAATGGCTAAGTAAAGGGATCAGTTATTTGAGTTTGAGGAGGGATCGGTGATGGAGTGTTCAGCTAAGAGATTGGTTGCATTGATTTAGGAATAGGGATCGATCAGTGATGTCTTTGAGTAAGGAGGGATCGCTGGTGTTAGAAAATGGAGGGATCGATCATAGGCTTTACGAGAGGGATCAGTTGTATTGAGATAAAGGGATTGGCTATGGGGACTTAGCTAATTCTAAGCCTTTGAATTGAGCTAGAACACTTGAGCAAACTAATCCATGTTAACTTGCATGAACAATCAGAACCAATCCCGTCTTAACGAACTTGAACATATGACCATAACGGACAACAAGACTTGCATATCCAACTTTGAATTTGAAAGTGAACAGCTAAACTGCCGAGACTTGAATATGAATTAAAACTTAACATATGAACTTCAATAATGAATTTAATACTTCAGCAAGTCAATTGTCGATCCCAAAGCTTACACAACTGATAATCTAAACACCAGTTGAGACGGTCAGCGATGACGGTCACTCTAGTCAGAATCCAAAATCTTATCACTTACTTTTGCTTTTAATTTGGAACTGTTTATCTCTGCACTACACAACACTGCACTACACTAGTTTACACTTAGCACGGGGGATAGGTAAAAATTTTCTAATCTTGATTATCTACTGATGTTAGTTGATATAGGCTCCAGGCGTTAGCCGTAATGCCTTCTGAACAACCTTCACAGCACAGCGATCATGTGTCGAGTTAAGTTCTACGATGTATCGGTAGACTTACTCCTGAACATCAAACTAAGCAACCTGAGATTTCTGGTCCATTGGTTGACCTTTTCTATGATGTTCCCATTCGTCCGATGGAAAAGATAAATCTTGCCCCTGACGCTATAAAGGGTGTTGTATTTCTGGATAACCGATGGATTCCCAGGCCTCCAGAATTGATGAGGCTATACTTCATAGGCCATGCTCTAAACATGCGATCCCGTTTGGAGATGTTCTAGTCCCGTTAGTGAATGATAGGGCTCACTTACCCCCGGAGGGGTATATGGCATGCAATAAATTTATGTGCTGGGCCAGATGTGTGCCGCCTTTTAATTCTTTTACCCAAGAGATGCCAAATTATCTTGGCATAGCTCCTGCTCAGCTGCATCCGAACAACTAGCTTTTCTTTATGGCACCTTCTTGCTATTTATGGATGTTCGGTTCCACCTGCCATCTCCTAAAGACATCGGGTTCATTTACAATTTCAAGCGATGGAATAGAAGCCTTTCTTGCACTTTCCTCGAGTCTCCGCCTAACTGTCAAGTTATAATTGGTGCTTGGAACAAGCTCAGTGTCTTTCAACACATATGGTTCTACGTTCGTTGTCCACCTCGCTCCACGAGGCGTTGGTTGGAAGGATGTAAGTGTTGCCTTAAGTTAGAGGCAATCCATGATAAAGACGTAATCAAACACCAAGATGATGAGATCATGGAGTTGAAAGCGAAGCTAGCAGCGGTAGAGAAGAGTTCTAAAGAAAAATTCAAAGCGGTTAGTTGTTTGGAAATGGCTCACAAAAAGGAGCTGGACGCTACCCTCAATCGTTGCGGTATGCTCTCTCTAGAGAAGGACACGTTGCAAAAGGAGAAAAACACTCTAGCTTGTCGCACTGAGGAGCTCAAAGGACTCCTTAAGAAAGAGAGAAGAAAAACTTGAAGCTCGGGAGGAGTCTCAAAGGTATTGTTAAGAGGCCGTCAAAGCTCGGGAGCTGAAAATTAAACTTGACGAGCAACTTGCTCAAATCGAAGTCCTCAAGGAAGAGGCAAGGGAAGCTGGTCGTAATGAAGTTAGAGGAGAAATCGAGGCCCAATTAAAGGATGCTCAAGAGGCTGGCCGGAATGAGATTAAGAATATGTTCGATCGTTTAATTGTTGAATACAATGCTAAGGTCCTAATCCATTGTGATTTAAGTTTTCTTGGGGAGGGCTACCTCGAATCGCTTGCCGAGGCTTGGGAATATATCGTTGAAATAAAGAAGAAAGCCCTTGGCGAAGCTGATTTGGATGAGGAGAAATTGGTACGGGAAATCCTTCATGGGGATGAACCTTTAGATCTTGCCGCTGCAAGGCTCCGATACTTTGAAATTTTATCACCCTCTGGCAAAGGCAAAAACACCACTAAAGCTTCGGAGTTTGATCCCAAAGGTCCCACTTCACTTCAAACAGCCGGAGCATCGGTTCAGTTGGCCCAGGACAGGATTCGAGCTATGATCCAGATAGACCCAATTATCAATCAAAGGTGGTGACTCCTATTCAAGAAGGGAGCACTCCGATGACAACTGAAAGTCAGCCGGACATAGGTATCTCGCTCTATTCTATATTATTCGATAGTTTTGTTCTTCACCCTCAATAGGTATGGACTTATTTTCTTGTTCCCGCCAATCTGTAGGTCTTCTGGCTCCCAGTCAAATTCCAGGAAGTAGTGCCGCTATGGAGCAACAACCGACTAAAATTCTAACGGCTACCAACATCCTAGGGCCCGATGCTCAAGTCATTGGAGTTCTTGCTAACGAAAAGGTCGACGATCAGTCGTTGCCGGATGAATCTGATGTTGTAATCACAAGTGCCTCCAAACACACTGATGAGCTCAGCTTGAAGGAATGCATCAAGAGAGAGAGGAGTCATTGAAGATAAAGGCTAAAGCTGAACCCATTGATTTGGATGTCGATGATCTGAATCTCATCCCACTGCAAGTCATTCCACCCGATAGGTCGGTTCTTGGAGAACTCGCTCCAACCTCTAAAAGCTCTTCTGCCAAGGGTGGTAAAGGGTCGAAGAGAGGGATAGGCGAAGGCACAAGTGGATCCACTCCAAAGAAATCCAAAAGAGAGAAGAGGCAAAAGAAGTAGTTGTCACGCCGGCTTAGTTTGTATATAGCTTGTATGACTATTTTTCTTTTTGTTGGCCGTGATTGTGCGGGTACGGGCCCCGCTTTTGGATAAACTTGTACTATGATTTTTAAGTTTAATGTGCAAATAAAATTTCCTTATTTTCTATTGAACTCTTATGTGAATTTTTTTTGAGTAGTCGAGCTATTAATTTTCCATTCAATGTACCTGTAATTCGTTGTTTATTGATTCAGACAATCATCCATTAATTTTTACTCAAGGCCTCCATATGGTGGTGGCCTCAAGGTGTACCAAACACTGGGCTCGAGCTCTAGCGTTACACCATTGGATTCGGAGGTTTGAGTGATTATACTCCTGCCCTTAGTCTCGGGTTAGCGGAGTTAGATAATGGATGGTCAAACTCCATCCTTGCTAAGTTTATACTCCTGTCGGTTTCAGGTTGGAGTTTATGGAATAGTGAGTGGTCGAACCGCACTCATCTATTTGTTTAGACTCATATCCACACTCTAAGGATAAGAGTTAGTTAGCGGGTGATCAGATCGCATCCAATTCATGTTTATACTCCAATTCATACTCCGGGGACTTAGAGTTATTTTGGAAAATAGTCGGATCATACTTTCCTTAATTGATTGATTTGCCCCCAAGTCTCTGGTTTAAATTAGCGAGCGAGATTCGTATCACGACCACTTTTGATTCATGTCTATCCCATCGCTCGGTGGGATTAGTTTGGTTATCGGATGGTTACGTCACATCCATTTCTCGTTAGGTACTCCATCCATCGGGTTATGAGCGAGAATCATCGAATGAAAGGCTGGACCATGTTCGTTTGTTTAGTTCAATCGTGAACTTCTGGAATCGGCTAGCTCCAAACTCTGGGAACCTACTCGGACATGTCAATATTAGTTAGTTGGGTATCGTAACTAATATGTAATGCTACAGCAATCACAAACATGAAGGAAATTTCATACTTTATTTTCTAAATGAAAAGAAATGACATAATTTGTCTTATTAATATCTGGAAAACCAAATGCTAAAGCAAATTTAGCAATTGAATACAACTGAATGAAAAAGAATAAACTAAGTGAAATAGCATCGTAAATGCTCGCTATCCCACGCCCTTGGGAGTGTGACGCCATCAACAGTCGCTAGCTTGAATTACCCTCTCTAAGCCTCTGTTCAATGACATATGGTCCTTCCCAAGTAGGGTTCATGTGTGACGGTATAGGAAAAACTCATTTCAAGATGAGATAGCCATTTCAAAGGTTCTCGGCCGGACTTTAGTGTTATAGTATCGGACGACTCGGTGTCGATGTGCACCTACCCTCAAATCAGCTTCTTCGCGCTTCTCATCTACAAAGTCTAGAGTTCTAAGAGGAGATCTCTAATCATTCTGGGGTTGTAGTAGGTCACTCGATGAGAAGGGACTTTGAGTTCAACAAGAAAGATGGCTTTATAGCCATAAGCAAGGGCGAATGGAGTATGGCCAATTGCAAACTTGTGGGTGGTTCTATAAGCCCATGATGTTATTGGAAGTTCATCCACCCACATGCCTCTAGCCTTTTCCAAACATTTCTTCAGAATGGACTTTATGATTTTGTTCACAGCTTCAACTTGTCAATTTTCTTGAGGGAGAGCAACTGCTGCAAATCTCTTTTTAATATGAAGCCGATGGTAGAAGTCTTTGAATTCAGCACTATCGAATTGGGTTCCATTGTCAGTTACAATGGTTCATGGAACGCCAAAATGACAGATGATGCTGCAGACAATGAAGTTGATTACTTTCTTTGTCATGATTGTGGCTAAAGGTTCCGCTTCGGCCCATTTGGTGAAGTAATCAACTGTTATAATGGCGTACTTTGCACCACCTTTAGAGATCGGTAAGGAACTGATAATTTCTATGCCCTATGTGGAAAATGGCAATTGACTGACCATTTGTGTGATTTCCATCAGTGGAGCTCTCGGAACTTTTGCATTCATCTGGCACTTGTCGCATCGCTTAGCGTAATCAGCAACATCTTGGTTGATAGTTGGCTAGTAATACCCATAACGGAGTAATTTTTTGCTAGGGTTTGCCACCCAGTGTGATCGCAACATTCCCCTTCACGAACTTCCTTTAGGACTCATTTTATTTCATCATGAGCGATACACTAGAGAAGGGGAGGAAATAGTTTTATACATGACTCCTTCCTAAATGATGTATCATGAAGCTTTGCGGAGGACTTATCGCCTTTCATTCCTTCGTTTGGGAAGGATTCCATGTAGCAAATAGTCTTTAATCGGAGTCATCCATGACTTCTTCTCAAGCTCCGTCTCTAGTACCCAGTCGATTTCCATATGGTTTATGCTCAGAGTGTCTAGTACTTCGATTAGGACCAAGCCCATTTGTTGTGCATCCCCGGTGCTAGCAAACTTTGCCAATGAGTCGGCCTCTTTGTTTTGATCCTGGAGAATATGCGTGATGTCATAATACTCAAAGTTAGTCAATAGCTCTTGAACTCGGATAAGGTATGGAGAAAGTCATTGTACTTTAGCCTGGTAATCTCCCCCGACTTGGTATACCATCAACTGGGAATAGCAAAAGATTTTAAGAGATTTTATCTCCAGTTCTCTGGCAAGTTTGAGTCCAGCAATCGGAGCTTCATACTCAACTTCGTTGTTCGTTGCAGGGAAGTCAAGCTTTAAACCGTAGCAAATTGATTGATCCTTTTGAGTTACTAACACGATTTCGGCTCCAAAACAATGATCGTCGAATATTATGTCTGTATACATTTTTCACCGAATGGTAGGGGCTCCACTACTTTTTGGGAGATCATCCTGTGTAGTGAATTCTACTATAAAGTCTGCCAGTGCCTATCCTTGGATGGCTCTCCGAAGGAGATAACTGATGTCGAATTGGCTTGGTTTGATGTTATACTTAAGTAACCTTCCAGATGTCTCACGTCACTGTAGGACCTGTTATAACGGTTGATCGGTGTAAACACTGATGGGATGAGCCTGAAAATAGGGGCGGAGCTTTCAAGAGGCAATCAACAGGCTGTATGCGACTTTCTTTATCTTCAAATAGTTCCTTTCAGCTCTTGTTAATCGCTTACTAACATAATAGACCGGTCTCTGGATTCGATTCTCCTTGTGAAGTAGTGCGGTGCTTATAGTATGTACCGACACGGCCAAGTAGATATACAAGTCTTCGTGGTCCATCGACTTCAACAAGATAGAAGGCTTCTCTAAGTGATTCACCAAAGCTTAGAATGTGACTTTACAATACTATATCCATTCAAAGTTCCTTTTCACTTTTCTAATCAAGTCGAAGAAAGGAATACATTTATCGATGGCTCTGGAAATAAACCGGCTTAGGGCAGCAACCTTCCCATTTAGGCTCTATGCTTGTTTGATGGTCTTTGGCGCTTGGATGTTGCGAATTGCTCGAATCTTCCTGGGCTTAGCTTCGATTTTGCGAGCATTGACGATGAAACCCAAGAATTTTCCCGATGCAATGCCAAAAGAACATTTCAGAGGATTGATCTTCATTTTGAAGTATCGGAGGATATCGAACATTCCTCCAAAGTTTCTGATGTGGTCGCTTGATCATCATGACTTTACGAGCATATCATCCATGTATACCTCCATCGTCTTTACAATCCGATCTTTAAACATTTAGTTGACCAAATGCTGATAAGTTGCTCTAGCATTCTTTAATCCAAATGGCATTACCACATAGAAATATAATTCAACGTCGGTAATGAAGCCGGTGTACTCCTGGTCGGGAATGTGCATCGGGATTTGATTATATTCATAGTATGCATCCATGAAAGATAGCAACCCATGTCCTGCTGTAGAGTCCACCAGCTGGTCAATTCTTGGAAGAGGAAAACTGTCTTTTGGGCATGCTTTGTTTGAATCCGAATAGTCTCAAAAGATGTATCGGTATCCATTTCTCGATGCATCTCTCCTAGGAAAATTTAAGGAGTAAGTGTTTTTATATATGTGTATATATGCATCGATTCAATACTCATGATTATGAACACATTCGTAACTGTAATTAACAAAAATATTTCCCTTAAGGATTATTCCACTTACATTATATTTGGTTCATTATTTATATCTCTATATAACAACATATACAAAATAAATCAGATGTATAAATCATTTCAAACAAGATTCTTTTATAAGAGTTAAGTTACATAATAAATTACATAATTGCCTCAAGGGCACACCCTTAACTTTTTCAAATGGTGCATGGACACATTCACTCCATAGTATAGGGTTCTACTATACTCAATATGATGGGTAATCCACAATATATTAGTGCACAAATTATGTAGTTGTTGGATAACACTCTTCAACATAGCACTTAGGATGGATAGGTACAGGTGTTGGTTCCATACTCATATTAGAGGATGACTAGATTATACCTAGTGACATGGTAGCATAGACCGCATACTAAACTATGCCATTGCAATTAGACAAACTAGTATCGTTATAACTTGATGTAGATGAGACAGGTTACGGTATGGTTCCATGTACCTATATGTCCCATATCCAATATTTCATATATTTAGCATATGCACATTATGTACTTAATATCATGGACAAGTTACCTCATCACACTAGGCTTTATGTCTTACCCACATTTTGTTTTTGTTTTGTTTTCTTTGACAAACCACGGATACTCTCACAAGCAAGTAGAGAGCAGGTGTTAAGGGGCACTATCTAGCAGGTTTTAAAGTAGCTTGTGGATCTTGGGACACTGTCAGCTATTATCGAGGTTAGGTTGTATTTTATGTATAAATTAACAACATGTACATGCATATGAGATGAATCACCATATCTTTGGTACACTGATGTATCTCATATATTTTCTTTATCATGTTGTATTACATTGTTTTCTATTATATGTTTTCCTTCCGTTATGATTTTGCAAATGACGATGCAAGATGGATAGTTTTATTTTTATCACTTGAAAGAACATTGTATTTCGATACCTGCAAATTGGTTTGTTTAGCAAGTGTTAATTCGAGGTGTCGATGTTGGATCTGGCCTGTGGGCAGCAGGTGAGATTAGGTGAATTTAAAAAGCTTCTCCTAAGTGGATCTAATAGGCCTATGTAAATAACTAGTTAGCATTTAGATCCAGTCTGCATTTTAAAATAATGTTTTTATTTTAATATATTCATATTTTATGTATTTGTGTATATTATAGATATAACAAATATATATAGGACAATATAAAATAAGAAGCATATAACATGTGTATAAAATACACACACACATACAGATATTGGAATTAATATCTATTGTGTGTATATATAATATACTTAAATATGCATACGACAATTTCAAATACATATCAAAGGGGTAATGTACATACTAAGTGTGTATATATGTTTGAATATATCAAGATATGTGCATATGGATTTGTATAACATATTTTTAATACCATATAATTATATAATACAGACATATACACGAACACATACACAAAAACACACACATATATATAGACATATAATTTTGCCATATTTAAATAATTTTAAACACACACACACACACACATATATATATATATATAGAATTTTGAAATATACTATACATACAAACATATATGTAAATATTGAAAATTCAAACTTGTAATAAAATCAGGTTAGATTGATCAAGTAAAATATCATCTAAATTTAAAATTTTAATTTAAAATTTCTTAATTCAAAATTAATTTGACTAGATCAGACACATTTTATATTTGAATTTTAAAAATCAATTTGAGAATTTCAAAATATATAAATTTAAATTTAGAAATCTAGAATATAAATATCTAATATTTTGACTAAGTTATATATTTTAATTTACAAATGTTAATTTATTTTCGACTAAAATGTTCCATATAAAAAATATATATATTGAGTTATTAATATACAATCATACCACAAAATATATATTTAATAATATATATTATTCTTGTCATAGAATAACTAAACATTAATTTTATTATTATTTTAAGTAAATGATCGACGGGTTTTTTTCTAAATATATATACATACCATTCACACTAATTAACTAATATATATATATATATATATATATATTTTTAAAAACCAAAAGGCTATTTAATATTTAAATAGTAAATATATGTATAATAAAATAAGTTAATATTTAAAACAAGTTTACAAAAGTGGAAATTAGCCACAAGGGCCTCTTTAGCTAGTGCAATTAGTTTCTAGGACGCACAACTGAAATAATTACTTTTAAGGACAAAATGCAAAATAATTAGTTTCTAAGGCCTAAAAACCTATGAAATTATGTCCTTGAAAGTAATTGGACTGCTGACTTTGTCCTTAAAAGTAATTATTCTGCTAACTTTGGCCTTGAAATTAATTTCTAGGGATGTGTGTCCTAGAAACTAATTGGACTGCAAAGTTTGTTCTTCTAGTGAAATGCCCCTTTACAAAATTAATATATAATATAGGCCAAAAATTAATATGTTTCTAATTTAACTTAATACATATCAATATGTACAAATCCATATAAATTATTAAATCTAAAAATGCTAACTAAAATGGATAAAAATGGCAATATAAGAATATATGAAGGTTAAGGCATGATTATATGAATAAATGAAAAAATAGAGGTTTCTTTGAAGATCTATCCACTTGTAACACGTTGATCTGCTGCTTTATCTTAAGATTCTGAATACTCCACTTAAGCTTGCAATGGTTTAAGGTGTACCACTAACGAAATGTTGTATTTTGAGGGCATGAAGCAATAGGGTTCGGCCATGGGGAATACACGGCTAAGGTTTGCAATAGTCAAAGAGAGGTTTGATTTAGTTTGTGTTGGTATTTATAGAGAGAGCTAATGAGAAATATCTTCCATCATTTACTCTATCTTCAACAACCAATTCAAACCCTTCCCACTTCATCATATAGTCATCCACCTCTATTACACATCATGTGTCAAATTTTTTTAGCCTATTTAACAATTATTTTGTATATTTAAAGTTTGTTTAAATATATATCGATACATGCATATTTAACATTTATATATATACATAAACAATCACTACTGATAACCAAAAAATTTCTAAGAGCTATCTAGTTACAAAAAACATCCCAAACATTAATCACACTCATAACTAATATTTCTCAACTATTAATTAATTTATAACACCTTATAAACAATTTAAATTAGATGGTATCTTGGAGATTTCATAGATACTTCTGAGTGAGTCATAGGTGTGAATTCGATCATAGATTAATATTGAACATTTTAAATATTAATGTTCACACATCACCTTAGCTGATGGTGTGACATTTTGGCCATTCATCGCTTATAGATCATTTCAGTAAAATCATATTTTAGATGAATTTATATTATACCCTCAAGTGACGATACAATATACACAAGTTCTCTTCGTCAATACTATATCACTTACAGGTCTTCCTACACTTCAAATCAGACCTAATTATAATTGTTCGATGGTCATCATGCCCTGTTTCGACGATAATCAAAGTGGACTATTTACGTTGAAGTACCACGGTATTCTCAAGTCGAGAAAACTGTGTAACACTGTCACACTAAGATTTCCTATTTGACCTAGTTGTTATAACCAATAGGAAACTCATAGTTGAGTCATTTTATAGTTATCCAGTAACTATAAATATGTAACCCCTTGATTCCCCCAACATCTATGAATAATACATTGCTCAATATTTGGAGAACGTTACATACTCTGGTCTTAAAAAATATATTGATATCCTTTCTTGAAACATCCCGACTAAGAAATTTTAAAACAAATGTTATTTAAATTTTGATTAATTACTCATTGTTGTAAAAAATTACAACTATAATCAAATAACATTTCATTTAAGGATTTTCTATTTTATATTACTTTAAATTAATTGATAATTATTTATATAACAATATAACTATAAAATAAATCAAACGCCGGAAATAACTTTATCATGAACAAGATCGATTACGAAGTCAGTTATATAGTACATTTACATAATTGCATGTAGGCATACCACTAATTCTCTTAGTCGAGAGCGGCGGGTCCTCACAAAGTTTACATGTATGGGACGAGACTCAAAAGGGGACCATAAGTGAGCTTGGAATGGGCTAAGAGGGGTGGTTAGGGAATTGTCCCTAACATCGGAAATATGAATTAAAGTATACAACAAGAAATATTGAGACAAGATTCAGTACTTTCCAATGATACATATTGACTCAGAGTAGCTCCTTGAGTTGTTACTTCCTTTCCTTTAAGTAATATAATTCGACATCTAAATATGAGAGATCTACTTTGAAAAGGGTTCAGAAATGGTTCAAGGGTTACACAAAAAAGGGAGACACAAACTTGACAAGGTATGTACACCACAAAGAATAAAAAGATGGTGTAAGTAACCTTTGGTAGGTTGTATGTTTTGGTAGATGACAAAAAGCCGAGGAGAACAACCTCTTTGTAGAAAAATAATTGTATGTATGTATGTATGCCAGTATGAATGGTCAGAACCTTGATATTTATAGGTAACCAATATGAAAGTAGGCACCTTCAGTGTTTGTGAAATACATACTTTTCAGTATTTGAATGTATGATATGTGTGCATGTGGATATGTGAGTATATACGTGAAACCTAAAGCCAAAATATTGGTGTATAATGAATAAACAAGTACAGAACTATAAGTTTACCGGTGAGGAGAAACCCTATTATACTGGTCTCACTATGTATCGATTATATAATGAACTGCTAGGCTAACATTATACACACCAAGTTTATGTTTGACTTGTAGTTTATGATTTTTAACTAAATTCTAAGGTACTCATTTTAATAGCTGAGAATTGAAGGTTTAGCAGGTTTATGCCAAATAGCTTAAGTTGGTGATTGAAGGAGGTGGATTTGTTATGATATTTACTTTGATATGACAAAAAAATGCAATATGAACTCTAACTTTAATGTTGGCATTGTCATGATTGACCATGAAGTATTTATGATGAATGTTATATTTTCTCTCTATAATGGAAATGTTGGATAGTTAATATTTGTTAAAGTGGTAAAGTTAATCAGTTAAGAAATATGGAACTATATCGCTTATTATATGTATGAAATAAAAGGATCTTATATTTTCACTTGAAAATAAGATTAGGGTGTCTGCAATAACCTAGTATTCATTTTCGAGTCTGAAAAAAGGGATATTACTATAATACATTCTATGGTGAGATTGCATTATGTTAGGGAGCTGGGAGATAGGTGATAGCTCCTGCACATCCCCTAGGCATGCGAGACTAAGTAATCCAAGCCAACCCATATTACTATCTAACAATAGATAATCATTTTTCCTAGAGGTGTTAAATAAAACTCCATGAATGAGCAAAATGAAGGTTGTGTTGATGATAAAGATCCTTATGTATTTATATGTGCGTACATATGTACGTATGTATGTCTGAATATTTATGGAGTTTAAGTATATGATATTTTTGCAGATGAATCGGTTATACCAGATTATTTGTGACCTAAAGTTATTTGTGTTCTTTTTTGTTATGACTCTTGGATACTTTCACACTTAGATTGAGAGTAAAATGTGACTGTGACTGTGCATGGAAATACATAAATGGCAAGCAGGAGGCTTACGATTTTACCAATCACTATTCTAATCTAGTGTTATTATTCGTTGTTCATTGTAGGGCTGCACACAACCCATATCCAACCCGACCCAACCCACCAACCCGACCCAACCCACATAAACCCAACCCAACCCATCCTAGTTCGGGTCGGATATGGGTTACAATTTGTAACCCATACTATATATGGGTCGAGTGTGTTATTTTGTTCAACCCAACCCTACTTTAACCCAACCCAACCCTATATTAAAAACCTAATTTAATATCAATACATTTAAAATTAGAATAGTCTAATCCTAGAATAATGTTTATGTATTCTACAGTAAATATACGAAAAAGCATATTTTATGTCAACCCAAACAAGATAGAATTTAGCAAAGATATTCCAAAGGGCATTTTAATGCATTTTAAAATGAAACACTTGTTCTACTATGTAGTGAATTAATTTCATATGATGTGTTTTACAATGAAATTTTAATAAAATATATGTTATAATGAATTAGTTAGTTTAAGTGCGTTATGCTAGCTATTTTATTAGATTCATGCAACCCAACCCAACCCTACTAAACCCGACCCAACCCATACTTCGACCCAACCCATATCCAACCTCATATAGGGTCGGATACGGGTTGAGCTACCTTAAACCCATACCTATGCGGGTCGGATGAAATATTTGGTCTGACCCGACCCAACCCATACTTTGTGCAGCCCTAGTTCATTGTTATGCTGTAACTAAGACTTGTTTATGTTTAGAGACAATTATTTATTTAGTAGTCATTTATGTACTTGAGAGGGACTATCTTGTATATATTTGTGTAAGGTCTTATGAATCAATGTACTTTGAGATGGTTTGTTTATGATGTCAACACTTTTATTTGATCATAGTATTATCATGCTTACTATGTGTTTGTGTATTCAGTTATATATTATTTATTGACTATGAGATATACGACATGTTAGCTGACTATTAAAATTTTAAAATGGATATTTTATTAAATGGGTTTTTAGCAATGCAAGATGATCCATTTATAGGCATCAAACATAAAGGGTATTTCAAACATGTCCTTTCACAATACATATAAGGGTCTTAGTCTTGAGATTTAATATCAAGAAACTCCCACATGCATTGCTAGTTCTCCTAAAATCTTTGTGATTGGAAGCATTTAATTCCTTCTTTATTTTTAATTACAAATCCACTTGTTCTTTATTTTATGTTCTTCAAGGATTTGTAATCCTAATATCAAAGATACTGAATTTTATTATCAATTCTTTTTGGTCAATGATTCATCCTATTCCTTTTGAATCCAAATTCAAATTGTTGTGTGAGGTTTATAGGATCAATTGTACTATAATGAAAAGATCTGTATACCTAGGTACAAATGCTTATATTATTTATACTAGAAATTTCTTCTATGGGAAGGTAAGGTTGATCTTAGAGGATTTATTATGGGTTAATATGGTTTTGGTCACTTTAGGTTATAGAGAGACTGATTGTTGTAAAACGTTTCTTATCGGTGATAGCAAGGGAATTTAATTAGTGAAAATCCATAAGGGAGCACTACGGGACTGGATAAAAGATTGGAGATCTGAACTAGTATAAATTCTTCGTGTTTGCATTTCTGACTACTTTTACTTCACATATTAATTCTTTACTTAATAATTATCTTACTATGAATTGATTATATCATCATGTACTATATTCATTATCATCTAATCATTAACCAAGTTAAGAAAAAGTTTGAATACATTTTTTACCACATCCGCTGTATTAATGTCCTTAAAATATTTAACCATTGTATGAAGCACACTTTCAAATTTTACTCTAAGTGTTAAGTTGTCAAATTACTCTTGTCAAATAATTTAGATCAGTAACAATATAACATCGCCCAATCATCCTATGACTAACTTCAATAACCCAATTAGTTTTCTAAAGTTGGTTGGTAGCCTCCTCCAAATGTTTGCTATCCTTTTTCTAGTTAGTCAAGGGTTTGTGGTAAACAGTCTTCATATAGCTTTCAAGGACATTACCTCATAATGATGACTTTGATCCTAATCTTGAACTAAATACTCTTTGCGTATTTTTCTACAACCCCTGACTCAAAATAGCAACGTTCCCAATCAGCCTAATGTTACACCTACGACCTCACATAAATATGCATATCAGATGTAATAAGCATCATACCAAAGATCAAATGGACCCGGACTCTATTCTCTATTATCTCCATTTGTGAACATCATTCACATTACGAATATACATTCCACCCCAAGTAGTTTACTATCTATGTTAGAAGTGGTTTACATGTTTTGTCCATTTATTTCTCCTTAAAATCATACTCATGAATACTTATGATTAATTGTTGAATATGCAGTGTTAATTTGATAGCTTACTAAAAGTAAAGGTGTCTCATATAATCCAAATGTCTATATTTAGAAATTTTCTACATGGTAACCTATAAATTGAAATCAACACTTCAAAGTCCCATTCCCTTAAGTGTTAAAGTCCAATATGACACTTTCCAAGTACCCTATCGCATATATAGTAATGTAACGAATTATTTACTCCATGATAATCAACAACAATATTCAAAGTTATAAACCTTATTTAACACCAAATATTCAATTTACTTTTAATTGGGAATTCAGTCAAAAATCATTATCCAAATATAATAGTTCATCTTTGAGGACCTTAATTTTAAAAGAATAATAACACATGGTGTTGTTGGTATAACATCAATATAATTATGTGTTTTTTGTCTAGTTAGTACAAGATAATTTTACTACTAACATTCCCATTTATTTTCAACAAAATTGACCCACGCTAGTAAGCCGGAAAGGTGTTCGATGAACTATTCTTATATTATACATAAAGACTTTCTTGATTGGGAAAGAACCTTTACAACGAGTATATATTTAATTTCTAAGTTTTATTTTTTATTAAATTAATAATATTTGTGCTTATATTATACACACACACATCTTGTGTTTGTATGTGCATGCATGTGTGTTATAATTTATTCATAACTTTGTTAGGAGAACATATTCCTATTTCTATTCGAAGTTTAAGCGAATATATTCCTAGTTCTCTTCAAAGGTTAACAGAATTACTCTAATATAATGGTTATGTTAAAACTTAGAATGTTTTTTATTTGATTATCAAAGTTAAAAAATTATAATACTTTGTTCATTCCATTAACGTTGTCTCTTAAAATCGACATCTAGTATTCATGTGTCAAGTTCTAAAGTGATGTACAAGATTTTGGATAGGTATATTGCCCTTTTGTTCTCATAGAATATTAATGATTTTGTAAATATATTATAGCATTTTTTCGCATATGTGTATATGATTTAGCTTGGTTCCCTACTTAACACACACACAC
The DNA here is from genome assembly GCA_030737815.1 of Allium fistulosum. Taxonomy (NCBI): domain Eukaryota; kingdom Viridiplantae; phylum Streptophyta; class Magnoliopsida; order Asparagales; family Amaryllidaceae; genus Allium; species Allium fistulosum. Next base: position 574,093,089 of record CM060906.1, read on the forward strand.
ACATGTGTGTGTGTGTGTGTGTATTATTTGTGAGCATGCTAGTGCTACAAACGCATATTTTGCTTCCACAGCTGAAAGAGAAACAAAATTTTGTTTTGCCTAACTAAAAAAATAAGCTAGTGTCCTAAGAGTAACAAGTTCCAATCGTGGTTTTTCTATATGATTTATATACGGTAAAATCTACATCATTATATCACATCGATTAAGATAATTCTTTTAAAGGATATAAGAGCCAATGATCCAAAGTGCTGCTAACATATCGTAAAATATGCTTTACACCTTTTAAATGTATTTATTTTGAATTTGATTGATACCTTGTACACAAACATTCTAAAATTTGTAAATTTAATGGTTAGTAGTTCAAATAATTGATTTAATCATTATAAAGTTATACGAATGGTTCAAAAAGATAACTTTCGAAGGTAAACGAACTTAGACTTGAACCTTTTCCATTCTTTCTGGAATACCATTTTGACAAAGAAAAATATATAGGGCTCAATTATTTAGAGTAATGATTGGGAGAAGTGAAGAAAATGAGTATTTCAATATCTCAAGAAGCAAAGTGGTTGGCCCAAACCAAACCAGGCTCTTTAAGAGGTTGCCTACTCTTCCCATTTCATTTGCAAAAACGCTTCTTTTTTATTCTCTTCATTCACACTTCCTCCTTTCATATTAGGCCATAGATCTCTTCATGGGGATTGAATAAAATGCCAAAAATAAAATTAAAATAACCATAGTTCAACTTAGGGAGAGGTCTACAAACCTAAACAGTTTTAGGAGAATAAGTGAAGATTTGATCTTGTGCACTCGGAATGAAACTTTGAATAGTGACTCTGAAATTCTTAGAATCTACTCCATTTTATAGAGGATGAAGAGAGGTGTCTTTTGGAAAAATTGTCGTTCAAAACCATTAATTTGAAATCAAACTTTCTCTTTGAAGTGGAATTTATCAGTTTTATAACATTGTGTAGACAGGTGACCGTTTGAAGAGTCTCTTCACTTTTTTGGAGGTATTTAGCCGTTTAGAAAATCTTGAATTTTTTTTTGAATGGGTATTTTATTTACTTCAAATTAAAAGGCAATACAAGTTATGGGGAAATAGAAACAAACAACGATAGGAGTTATTCATAAATGTAGAACTCAATAACCATCATACGTTCCTATTTAGCCCCAAGTCATATGTTTGTGCAAGCCTAATACAACTTCATAATGCAAAATAGACATAATATGTAATATCCCCTATCTTGAGATCCGAAGCTAAGTTCTATAGATGCTACAGTCATCCATAGTATTAACTTCCGGTGACAAAATACGGCAATGTCAATGGTATCTATAATGTCAGAAGCACATGAATATGAAATAAAATCACAGATTTCAAAACAACTTTTCTGATTACATTTCAAATCCGTATTTCATATTTAGTTATATAATCCCACAACTAATCCCAAGTTTTGGTCAAATATAATTATTACAAATTACGCCAAGTGCAACATAAAAAGATGCCCCCTTGGATGATCAGAGTACTAGATAGACATATTAGTCATAAATACATCATAGCGGAAATAAAACTAAATAGCTCCTACATAGCTAACTTTGCCTCCTGCACGTCTTCGGAAGCTTATTCGTCCAACCTACTAACCCTAAAAACCTTAACTCTCAATCTACTCAAATTAAATTTTGAGCACCCGAGAGTTTAAGGGGAAAACAAAAAAACTTCAAATCAGACGTAAATTATGGTGTAAATAATACTATTACATCTTGATTTACTGATATTAAATGAGACCACGTCGCTTAGCGGGACGGGTTTCCCCTCACTAATATCCTTTTAAAAATATATCTTTTGCAAATCAGAATCCTACAATCAAACTGATTATAACAATAATAGAAAAAACATATATGCATAATAAACAGGAACCCATGGACTATCTATCCACACTATAGTTTTATCTGGCTAACTATTAACCATTGGTTGACTCGAGCGTACCGGACACAACCAAAAATCTAACTTCTGTGAGACACAATACTGGGCTGACTACCCTTAGCTTTCTTCTTCTAGGGTCAACTGATCCTAATGGTTTTGCGACTTACCAATAACCTATCTTTACTCCGTATATTCCCTTTTGTGTGTAACCTCATTTTAGTCCCATCTGTGACAAAGCCCTACACGTTGGAATTTTGGACTTATTTTAGCTAGAGGCTAATAGCTAAAGTATAGTGCGCGATCCTACACCAGTCCCATCTGGTATCCTAATATCCGGGTCATAAACTTAGGGTTAACTACTCTATTAAATTTCATTCCCTTGTAAATAGTCTTTACAGATGATTTACCCCTGAAATCATATCTTTATAAAACAAGGAAATCATATACTTTGCTCTACTTAAAACACTTATGCCACGATATATATACTTTACACAAAACAATATTGATGAAATCTAACCAAGGGGATTATATATCCCTTCAAAGTAAGTTAAAACCCTTTTTAACTTAAAAACTATAGGCTACTAGGCCAAAACAACACTTTCGAAACCTTTGTTTAAAATCTTAAACAATCCCTTTCGAATTCATTGAAAGTACACCTTTCAAAATAAGTCAACTACTTTAACCTTGAAAAACTAAGCCGATAGGCCAAAACATATCTTTCGAATGTATTGAAAATATGACTTTCAAAATCTTTAAAAGCAGCCTTTTTCGAAAGCTTTACTTAGAATCTTAGAGATCCTCTTTCAAAACCATTTGAACTTGTCCTTCAAAAGCATTAGAAACCTTCCATTTAAACATTTAAAGTATACCCTTCGAAAACATTGGGAAGCTCCCCTTCGAAACAATTATTATAACCCTTTTGAAAGCATTGGGTTCAAGTAAAAGATTGTGGAAACATTGTTTCGAAACTTTTAATAATTATTCCTTTCAAAACCATTTGGGTTTAGCATTTAATATAACTAAGGGTCCTAAAAGAACAGAGGTGAAATCATTGCTTTTGAAAGCATTGTTCCTAAGTAAAAGAAAGAGGATGGTTTCGAAACCAACCATTTCGAAAGCATTGAGAAGGCAGCTTCAAGGTAAAAGGGCAAAAGCACTCTTTTGAAACCATTGTTTTAAGGCTATAAAGAAAAGTGGCCTTAGCTAGTTCGAAAGGTATGAATGCGATAGCATGGGTTTTGAATAGGTTCAAAATGGCTATCCTTTCGAAAGTTTCTTTAAAACAAAAGGCAGCAACCCTTTCGATGGCATCATTTATAAACAAAAATAGCTCAAAGTTAATAGAAATAGCTCATACCCCTTCAAAAGCAAAGTTTTGATACTGCACCTTCCGCCTTTCTCCAATGCATTACGTAGCAATTTCTTTGGTACCATGTGCATTGGTTTCGAAGGATTTCTCTAGTGGGGGTATGGTGTCGAAAGTACCAGATGGAAGTGGCGAAGCAGTAAATCCAAGCAAAACTGATTTTTAGCTTTAAAAGTAATTTCTTGTTACCTAACTTGCCTTATTTGTCAAAAAATAATTGGTTGCCATTTCGTTATCCAAATTCCTTTTCTAAAAGTACCGCGAATTCAAAAATTATCAATTTAAAATGTTTTTAACAAATAAGCCCTTCTCCATAAATAAACTTATAAAACATTTAAGTCCCTTAGCTTAAATAATTTTATTATCGTAGTAAAATACCTAGGAAAATTCCCCAAAAATTTCCATAATTCATTCTACTATGTTTTCTAACATATTTAAATTTCAGACCCAAAATCAATATATAATTGCCGTAATTAATGTAAACCAACATTAGTTATTTTCTTTCATAGAAAATTCATAATAAACTCACAATTACTTAGAAAATTATGAAACTTGAAACCCATTTATAAAATAATGTTTTCGACCATATATCAAAATTGCAAGTCATTTGGATGCCATTTAATAGGTTTTCCAATCTAAACTTATCATAAAATCTATATGAAACACCATAAATCATTAACAAACATATATCCTTTCAAACAAACATAACATAGCATATTATTTACAAAATTTATGCGAGTCAAACCTTAAAACCGAAATTATCAACAAAAGTGAGATGTAAATCAAATTATTCACCTTAGCTTGATGTTAAGAAGGTTGAGATTTGCTCTTTGCTTAATTTCTTCAAGCTTTCTACTTGATTTCTAGCTTATCTTCTTTTGATTTCTCTTAATGGTGGCCGGCCGAGCTTGTAAGTGTTTTGGTTTTGTTTATGAATGTCGAAATGAAGTTAAGAAGGGTTTAGGGTATAAGAATGAAGACTATTCCTATTTTTCCCTTATCATATTCCTCCTACTTACTTCTTTTAACTCTCTTTTGTTTATACATTAAATAAGGAACGACCCTCCTTATTGATTAACAAATCTCAATCCCTTATCCATCAACATTATTTCATTTAATTTATCTAATTAAATGTCCTAAATAATGTTAGTCAAAATTGGAGTCATTACAAACTCCCCTCCTTAAAGAATTTCATCCTCGAAATTATAGTAAGGTACTCATAACAATCAAACATAGAGGTAAAACATACCATGAAACAAGTCAGGATAAGTATCTCTAATCTTGCTCACAGTTTCCCAAATACAGTCTCTTTCGTCGTTACTCCACTAGACTTTGACTAATCTGACTGTCTTGTTCCTTAGTTTCTTCTCATCTCTCGCAACTATGCGAACTGGTTTCTAACTATAGTCATATCCGGTTCCACTACATAATAATCTAACACAGTCCGTGCAATAGTAGTTTTTGGATCTCGTTTCTTAGATGAGAAATATGAAAAACATTGTGGACTCCTGTCAAACTATTTGGTAACTCTACTCTATACGTGAGTTTCCCAATCCTTTCTATAATAGGATATGGTCCAACGAATATCGATGCCAGTTTTCTTGATTTTCCAAATTGGATTACACCTTTTATTGGTGATATCTTGATGAAAACATGATCTTCGATTGAGAACTCTAAGTTTTTCCGAATCCTATCAGCATAACTCTTATGTCTAGACCGAGCTTCTTTCATTCTAGCTTGAAAAAACAGAATCTTTTCTGCGGCTTCTCTAATCAAATCTGGACCAATAACTGATCTATCCCGGTCTCTAACCAGCGAACGGAAGGTTTTCATGGCTTTCCATTTAAAGCTTCTAACGGTGTCATCCTTATACTATTCTGATAACAGTTGTCATACAAAAACTCGACTAAGTGTAGGTGGTCTTCCCATGATCCTCCAAAGTCTAGTAGCACACAAGCTCTTAACAAATCCTCTAAGACTTTGTTAATTCTTTATTTTTGTCCATCTGTCTTGGGATGGTAATCGGTACTCATCTTGAGCTTGGTACCTAAAGTCTCTTGTAGACTCTTCTAGAACTCGCTAGTAGATAATGAATCTTTATCACTTAATATATTACTAGGAATTCCATGCAGTCTAACTATGTTCTTCATAAACAATTTAGCTAAACCAGGTGTCCTGGTTGACTTAAATGGAATGAAATGAGCACTCTTGGTTAGTCTTTCCACTATAACCCATATACTTTTATTTCCTTGATTCGACCTTGGAAACCCGTCTATAAAATCCATTGAGATAGAATTTCATTTCTAAACTGGAACATCCAAAGGATGAAGTAACCCACTTGGTTTTTGATGTTCAGCTTTTACCTATTGATAGTTCAAACACTACTTCACTCATAAGCCTACATCTCTCTTCATACCCTCCCAGAAGAAACTCCTATTCATATCCTGATACATCTTAGTCCCTTCAGGATGAATGATGAACTTTGAACGATGGCATTCTCCAAGAACTTCCTTCCTAATGTTTCCCACATTCGAAACACACGGTCTTCCTTTCTTCCTTAACCACCCATTCTAGTCAAGATTGAAATCTTTCAAGTCATCGTTCTCCGTTCTATTCCTTAGTTTTTTGATCCGTTCAGATAATAATGGATCCTCCCCTTGCTTAGAGGCAATCATTTCGATCACCATTGGTCGAACTTCTAAACATGACAACATAGCAATTTCCTTACTAGAACTAGCTTCAGATCTCCACTGTATTCTACATGTAGTCAACGCTTCTAAATCATTCCACTCAGCTATCATTGCCAATATTGCAATATTATGTTTTCTGCTAAGTGCGTCTGCAACCTTATTGCCTTTCCCCAGTGTGTACTCAATTCCAAAGTCATAAGAGGCTAAAAACTCTAATCGCCTCTAATATCTCATATTCAACTCCTTCTGAGAGGATAAATACCTCAGTGACTTATGATCCATATACAACTCGAATCTTTCTCCCAAAGGTAATGCCTCCACACCTTCAATGCAAAAATTACTGTACCTAATTCCAAATTATGAGTTGGATATCTAACTTCATGCGTCTAAGCTGTCGTGAAGCGTAGGCGATCACTTTACCTCTTTGCATTAACACAGCTCCTAGCCCTGTTCCACATGCATCCGTGTACACCATTAAGTCCTGATTCCCCTTTGGTAAAACTAACACAGGTGCATTAGTCAATAAGTGTAATGCCTCCTTACACTTATCAGTCCAGACAAACTTCACATCTTTCTCGGTTAGCTTAGTCATCGGTGCCACCATTCATGAAAAATCCTTAATGAATCTTCAATAATAACTTGCTAATCCAAGAAAACGCTTTATATCAGTCATTGTCTTGGGTCTCTTCCAATTGTTCGCCGCCTCGATCTTAGCTGGATCTACTGACAACCCTTTCTCTGAGACTACATGACCAAGAAACTTCGCTTCTTTCTTCCAGAAATGACACTTCAAATTTTTGCCTTCAGTTGATGCAGCCTCAATGTCATAAGCACCACTCTGAGATGAACTTTATGCTCTCTTTCATCTTTAGAGTATATCAAAATGTCATCTATGAACACTAACACGAATCTGTCCAGATGCTCGTGGAATATTTTGTTCATCAAATCCACGAAAAATGCTGGCGCATTAGTTAGTTCGAACGGTATCACTAACCATTCATATGATCCATATCTTGTTCTAAACGCCGTCAAAGGAATACTATCATCTGCTACTCTAAGCTAATGGAACCCTATTATCGAATCTAACTAGGGCAATACTCTGGCTCCACTGAACTGGTCGAACAAATCGTCAATTCTAGGTAACGGGTATCCATTTTTTATCGTCTTCTCATTCAACTTACGATAATCGATACACAACCTTAATGATCGTCTGGTTTCTTTGCAAGCACTGCGGCTGCTCCCCAGGGCAAACTACTTGGTTTGATATAGTTCTTACTTTCCAAATCCACCAACTACACCTTTAGCTCCTTCATCTCGGTAGGTGTTATTCTGCTTGGTGGTCTACTCGCCGGTTCTGCTCCTGGTACTAAATCTATCTGAAACTCAATGAATGGTTTTGGCAGTAGTCCTACTATGGGCTCAAAGACATCTGCGAATTCTCTAACAACGAAAACTCGGTTCAACTCGTCTTCTTCCTCCATAACACCCAACAAAGCATTTATCCCAAAACTAGGGTTTTCTATGGAGTATATAATCCGGTCACTACAACTAGGGTGTCTAGGTGATATTTTCCTATCATGGAAAAATACCTTAGCTTCATACTTACTTAACCAATCCATACCCAAAATAATTCCGAACCCTACGAAATAAAATACATGCAAACTGCAAGCAAATATAGGACCTAGCAATTCAAATTCTAAGTGGTCACATCTCATCCCAAGAGTCGCATACCCTCCTATCAGATTCGCAACCCTTAAGGAAGTAACTAGGTACGAGGTTCTAGGTTAAGCTTATCTACCAAATGATAAAAGAGTTCGATGCACCAGTATCAAATAAAAATCTAGCTGAAACACCATGAATCAAAATCGTACCTTCCAACATAGCTTTTCCTTTCTCCTTAGCTGTTGGTCTTGAGGTAGTTGGTTCCAATGAAAACATCTTGCCTTTTCCATCCTTGGCTGGTTCTTTGCACTGGTTCTTATAATGTCCAATGTGATCACAGTTGAAGCATCTCACTTCCTTCTTGTCAGCGGCCTTCTTCCCTTTGTCTGTCCGACACTCGTGGTCATAGTGTCCCTTCTTGTCGCACTTATAACAAACTACATCAGCCTTCCTTTTCTTGGTTGCTCCTCCTTTCCGAGCACCTTTCTTATGGAAAAAGTTTCTCTTCTGGTTCCGCCCTCCTTGAGCTTCCCCTACTTTGTTACCATCATGAAAAGCAAGCATCTCTTCCTGCCTCAAAGCAATATCAACAACTACATCATACAGATCTTTAATATGTGGCAGAGTTGTTTTAGCTAGTTCAGGTTTCAGCTCATGGATGAATTTCTCGTTCCTTTTTTATAACTGTATCAACTGTAGCATATCCGTATCTCGATAGCTCCTCAAATCTGGTTGCATACTCAAGCACTGTCATGTCTCCCTGCTCTAACTCCATAAACTTCCTGAGCAGAGTTGACTTAGCAATCTCTGACATGAATCTTTCCTCAAACCTCCTCCTAAATTCAGCCCAAGTCATGGTCTACTCATTAACTCCCATGTAACACTATTCCACCAGTATAGTGCTGCTCCTTGCAACTGTCTAGAAGCAAGCCTCCTCTTCTGCTCATCTTTAAGCCCTAAGTCAGCAAAGATCCTTTTGCAATGAAGTAACCAATTCTCTACTTTAATTGCATCCTCAGTCCTGATAAACGGCTTTCCTCCAAGCTTGGCATAAACTCTGCTTAGTACTGCATAGTTATTGACCACCGAAGCTCCTTGATTTCCTCCTTCAACATTTACTTCAACTAAACCTGCAGCAACTCCAACTTGCATCATATTAACGAAGAACTGACACATAGCTCCTATATTAGCTTGCGGCACTCCAGGACCCACGTTAGCAGCTTGTGCCCGACCTTATTTGCTAGATGAGCATAGTAAATACTATGTTTTCAAGCTTTTAAAGACTTTTGTTGCCATTGTTGTCACATAATAATTGTTCAAACACCCCGTTAATGTTTGAATTTCTGTTTCCTAATTCATGCAATCTTGATATGATATTATGTAGCAGCGTTGTGGAGCACTAACACTGAAAAAATAGGTGTTACCTTGTTTTGATAGCTTGATTACACAATTTACATGTAGTATCCATGTCAGTTATCCATTTGGCAATTTTCTCTTTAGTGTTTAGCTTTTCCATCTTTGCCAATGGTGCAAAAATCGACAATTTTGGAGAACATACGCTACTCTAGATACATTTACACCATTGCATTTAGTATATATGTCTCTGATTTGGTCCCATGCTGATTTGAATGAAAATAACCCGTTGTTTTGAGCCTTCCAAGCCTAAAAGTCTTTATTATAATGATGATTGATTGGGAAATCCTTAATATGTTGGGAAATATACGACGGTGGACCATTGACATCTTCTCTCTGTTGACCGTTGGTCAGTAGAGAGAAAACATTTTTGTGAGGGCCACCAATAATTGTAATAGCTTGCCATCTTAATGAATCTTTCAATGACTTTCCATCGATACATGGATCAAACCATAAGCTCATATTGTGACCATTGACAATTTTCCTTTCATAAACCTTTGGATTGAGCTCTAATCTTGAGAAGTAATTTCCATGTATACGAAGAGTTGTTATCTTCCAGGATTGTCCAAAAATTCTTGTTTTTCAGTACCCATTCGTCATCCATTGAGTCCATAAGCAATCATTTTGTAAATGCCTTCAGGTTGGCTTTAAAGAGGTGGCTTTCATGATGTCATCTAGTTTCCTTAACCCCATGCCTCCTTCTGATTTCGTGCGACACATCTCATTCCATCATTTGAACCTTTTTTAATAATCCTTGAGAATAAGTTACGTCTTTTCCAAAGTATAAAGAGAGGAAGTTTGGCTACAATAATGTTTCTAATGTATTATGCAACAAAGTTACATAATCATATACTTGGAGAAACTTTAACATTTGTTTCGCTCTTGTATTCTTTTGAGTGGTTTCTTGCCTTTCATATTCTTTGTTATATTTCTTTATTACATCATGTTCTCCTTCATTTAGTCAACATATTAGTAGCATTTGTTTATATGGTTGTCGTCGGCAAAACCAATAATTTTTATTCTAATAACAACATAATGATGACAAGAATTGTAACTATAATTACTCCACTATAATACCAATCATCTACCCATGAACATAAGAGGAATTTTTTGAACTACGCAAATCTTCATATGATTTACATATTACCATTTACTTTCACACTTTATTATAATTCATGATTTTTTTTATTTCACGTATAATACCAAATAAACCCCACCCTTTAAACTCGAATTATACCAAGTAATTCCTGGCTCTTCTCTGTAACCTTTCGAAAGGTGATAAGAAGAAAAATTCCCCTATAATAAGACTAAAAGTTGAAAGAGATACTATCTATGGCTATTTATTTGATTTAATGAAATAAACCAAACCATTGTAATGAAATCGAAGATCTTCAACTATTCATAAGTAAATGAATGCTAGCTCTTATTTCAACATATAAAAAATTAATGAGGAGTCGTGTAATTTGGCAAAAGAGCTAAATACTGACACAATCCTTGAAAGTGAAAATGAAATTATTGGAGGTAACACGTATATAAGCACTAAATGTTGAGTGGTAGCATACCTTGATTGAAAAAAATCCATTTTTTATTTGCATGAAAATGGAGTTATGGGGAAGATGTTATCACCACTTTGCGGTGATGACATAAACAAGATTGTTCCGAGGGTCAAGGATTATGCAAATCAATGAGAAATGGGTAGTTGGTAACAAATTAGTGCCAAATGTTTGGTTGAAAGTATGCATCCTACTAGAGAATAAACACCAGTCCCCAACAATTTTAAAAAATTGATTTCATTTTATGCACCAGCTATCTAACTACAGACAAGGAAGAAATCAACATGAGAAATGTCCAACAGTGCTCACATATGAAGAGTTATTCATATATGAAGATCGTTCTCTTGCCTTAGTTGGCCATGTCGGATAATTTAGCCAATCCAAAGTATTCTTGGAAGAAAATAAATCTATAGTTATTAAGGGAAATATTTATGAATTTGAAAGTCTTAAATTTTTAAAGATGCAAGTTTATAAAATCAGACTTCGTCCACAAAATAGAAATTCGTGATTTCATTTCTATATTGTAGGAAACATACAACATTGAATCTAAAATTTTGATGGGAATATTACAACTGTTATGATAATTAAATTATATAAAATGATAACAATGAAGATTTGGTATTAATTAAATTTTAAGCAATGGAAATTAGAAATTAGGTGGTTTTTATAATGACTATAGGCCTATCTAATAACGGCCTAATCCATTTATTTGATCGTTTACCCACTTTGTAAATGGTAGCATCATTTAATTTCTTAAATTGGTTCATGCGGACCACATCAATTTTTTTTTCTTCTCTTTGTTTCGTGCAAATCTCTTAAATCCAAATCAATTAAAGGGGATAAATATGTAGGCTTTTATTCCTCTTCAATCCAATTTATTTCTATTTCCACTTTCAGAATCTCAAAATACATATGTAATCGGTTTGATTTTGCTAGAAATTTTATAAATTTTGAGATAAAAATGAAAATAAAGATGCAAAGATGTAAACTTTACTAGAAAACATTAGAATATAATGTTATTTTTTAAACCCAAGTGGTTTTTTGCTTACAACCAATTCAAATACATGTAAGCTCAAATTCCTAAAAGAAAAAATATGTTATCAATCAATTAACCTTTATATGGATTAGAAGAAAATAGTAAATCTATTCTATTATATATAAAACAAAATATGATCAAGACTTTTTACTCCTTCCATATTGATTCTAGTGAATATTAGCCACGCATCCCTAAAACCAAAGTTAATTCAAACGGCATCCTTCCTAAAAAATAGTTGTAAAGCGGGTCCCTATAAAGATTTTACTGTAGCAGCATGTATTTTTCGTGTTTTTTTGCGTCAGTGCTTAAAAAAAATTTTAAAAAATTATAAATATTATAACTAGGTTTCTAAAAGAAATTGCAGACATATCTACAATTATTGCAGACATATCTATAATTGTAGATATGTATCCAATTATTCCATATAATTGCATATATGTACGCAATTATTCACTAAATAACTGCGTTGAATAAAAATCTATATAATTGCAGATATGTCTGCAATTATTCCATATATTTGCAGACATGTATGCAATTAGTGAATAACAGCACATTGATTTAACAATCATGATATTTACGTAAATATCTACACTTGTTCCTTAAAATTGCAGACATATCTGCAATTTTTAGTTGCAAATGCATGCTATCCAAAATAAGTGCAGACATGTCTGCAATTATTCTCTAAAATTGCATACATGTCTTCAAGTATTCCTGAAACATACGGTGTGTCATTTTTTTCCTTTTTCATCCTTTTTTTTTTATTTTTTTGACATGAATACGAAGATAAATGTTAATTGAAATAAGTTTTGAGATTTGAAAGTTTTTTGTTTTTGTTTTTTTATATGTTTTTTTAATGATTTTCGAAAAATAAAAACCTAATTTACATATTTTTTTCCAGTGGGGCTTTTGTAAATTTTGAAACCTATCAAGAACATCTCCCAAAAATACGCTTGAATTCTTTGCCCTCACTTATTTGATATTCTTTTTTCTATTTAGCCCTCCTAAACAATTTCATTTTTACAGCCTGCACCCTCCCCACCAAATACACATAAATGCACCGTTTTATTATGTGACATTCTATCCCCTTCCTCCTCCCGTCCTCCGTAAACCCTAATGTCGCCTGCGAATATGGAGGGTCATACGGATAAATAACCGCTCCTCTCCTTACTACTCTAAAGGCGTTGTTTGCCTACTTTTTCCAATTTCTGCCTGCCTTGCCTCATCTTCCGCCTAAAGTAAGCATCGATTCCTACTACTATTTCTATTTTCAAGTACTATATGACTGCTGTTTCGATTTTTTTCTACTGCATTTCAGGTGCGCTACTGCCATTCTATACGTTCAGCCGCTGATTTCTTCGCTCTTTTTCCAGGTACTATCTCGATTTTTTTCTCCTCCGTTAATTTGTTTGCTTGCTGTTGGGTTATAGTTTCCGTTTCCGTTCTCTGTGTCCGCTTCTCTTTCTCGTTTTATTTCCACTGTGTTTTCAGATGTTGTTTCCAATGTTGTTTCATTTCTGTTCACTTGATACCCATTTTCAGATGTTGGGTTATAGTTTTCATATTCTTTTGTCAATGCCTATGCCTTCCAACTACTGATAAATATAATTGACTAAAATATACAGCTTTGTTCCTACTGTCTAATTTCTTAGTACCACCATATTATTTTGTCAATGCCTGTGGCTTCCAGCAAGTAATATTATATGAAGTTGAATATGAATCTTTTGTCTATTTTAGTCGGTGCTTTTCTTAACCAGTGCATTTCTTCTCCTCAACAAATTTAGCAAAAAATATTCATAGAAAATTTTCCATAATAAGCTTAAATTAGAAAATTTAACATTATATTTACGAATGCTTTGATACAATACATATCTTCTTATGCTTGAAAGGCAATATCATGTACTAAATATCACTCTCTGATACATTTAAATTGTATTTGCTTCTGTGCACGAGTAACATTCTTGTAAAGTGTTTTCTTTATGTTCTACAGTAGTTTTATTCAACTAGTAATAATGAGATATTTTAATACTTGGCATATAAAAACAAATTTTTATATTGATTTAAAATTAGTAATTAGCAACTTCATATATTGTTTTAATAAACAAACTCTAAAGCATGAAGAGAAAAGAATAGAAACGTTTTACTAATTTTGAAATTCAAAATAGCAACATCGTTTATATATATATGAAAATAATGCACTTTATTGCCAGTTAACCGGTGTATTAGAAAACGTGTGCAGGGCATAGGACTAGGCAAAATCATGTACTAAATATTCATTTTGAGCCGTGTATTAAAACAGATAATTTATTGACAATAAAGTAAACTATTGTTTACCTATGAAAATAATGCACTTTATTGCCAATCCATGAAATTTTACCAGTCCGCCTAAGTCTTGCAATAAAGTTTCTTCACAAGTTCCATTCAGTCTTATTTTGAATATATTTTTCAAACTTTTCATCCAGTTTTAAGCATTCAACGTTTTTTTTTATCGTAGTGTCATTTTGTTTCATGTAGATATTCAACTGGAGATGGCTAGGCTTGACTGTACTGCCCAATTCCTTATTATGGATCTCATGGATAAAATTAGAATACATGGTTTGCTTCTTTAGCATTGCCTTTTTTCATTATTTTGTCATGTACTTAAGATGAGTTTATCACGTTGTCATACTCTAAAATATTAAGCCATGTGTTTAATACATGCTGCTCAAACACTATATTAATCAATTTTTATTGTTAATATAACTGCATATTTTTCATTGGATTGGGGAAAAAATCTACCGTTGTTTCATAAATTCTCTACAAGGGTAATCTTTAGCACATTGATCTGTTTTCCATATGCTTGTGTACATGGAGCTTGATCTCTTTAACAACTGTCGTAGCATTCTTATTGTTCACCAATAACAAGATTAAAATAATGTAAACAGGTGACCATTCAGTACGTTTGGGTTGGCTACGATGGCGTTGTCCATTGACAGTACCCGCATATGCTGCTTGCTCAATGATGCTATATTGTTATCCGAATACTGCTTTATTGGTTTAAATGCTTATGGAAAGAATTGTACCGTTACACAAACTGTTGTAGTCATTCCAGTTTACTGCTGTAAAATTTGTTTTGATGAAATTATTTTAGCCGTGCTTGCCTTCTATGTTCGTCATAATTGTACATGCCTGTATTTTCTAAGATTTAGACAATACTCATTCATTTGTCAGTCAACTGCAATGTGTTTTTTTAAGGTAGTTCTTTTAGGTGCTGACATATTTGTCGCGTACTGTATCATTTGGCTCATACAGCTATCATGGTTTTATTGTCCATGATTATACATAGCGGTATAACTGTTTTTAATATACCTGTCTAGATATAAGTGTTCACGGTTTAAATTGATATACATAATTTGCTATGTTTTATGGTTAGAATGGATGAATCTTACATTGCTCATTCAGATATTGAATCTGAAACAATTGAGGTGGAAAATTGTTCTTAGAATTTACTGCAGTATCATGTAAGTTGGTTAACTATGTTGAATAAGTTTTTTTCCAACAAATTAATTCTTTATGCCCAGGTATATATTTATAACTGTATAAATATGCCTGTCAGGATATTGCACCAATAAAGTTGCTCTTATGAATGTACACACGCCAGCAATAACTATTGTAGTTAGGTTGTTATGAGAATTATAATCAATATTTTCTAACCTGTTAATGTACTGACTAAGCCATTTAGCTGACCATATTTGCAATCGATCGTCCACTTTTACACATTTCCAAAAATGTGTGACGATATCCTGTATTTTTGGTACTTTGATTTACATCATGGTGATAAACCTTTTATTTAAACCAAAAGTGGAAATTATGTTGAAGGGCTTCTATTTTCAGGGTAATAAGTTTTAAGGACAACACTTCTAAATAATTAGTTTTAAGGACAATTTACAGGATAATGATAAATTCATTTATCTTTTTAAGTTATACAGGAAAATGATAAATCTTTTTATCATTATTTCTGTATAACTGAAAATGATAAATTCTTTTATCTTTTTCCTGTAAAATGTCCTTAAAACTAATTTTTTAAAAATAGTGTCCTTAAAACTTATTACCTGCACAAATAAGCCCTTGAAGTGAAAATCCTCATATGATAAGGAAAAAAAATAACTTAACATACACTTTATTCATTCATACAAACTAATTAACGCTTTTTCAACATCAAAATTATTTCCTCCACTGAGTATAAACTATTATATTACCCATTATAACAAAAAATTTCATAATAAACAATTTTTTTACAATAAACCGGGTGTGTAGCACAAGTTCAAACTTGTTCTTTGTATTAGCATATATTTATTAGTGCTACGATTCATATTCAAATTTTGTATACATGCTTATTACATTGCATAACTATAAATATATACTCTTGTTATATGAAGATTTTTACCAATTTATTATGACCTTTGGACTTTGTGGAATTATAATCGAAGGCAAACAACATATAGGCAATATGGAGTAAAATGCTAAAAGTTGGATACTTTTAGTTATAAGACATAACTCCCACCTGTATGTATTTTTCATAAACATTAAAATATCAATGCAACTCACAAATAGTAAGAAAGTGAAACCCACGATGGATCTCGAGATCGTTAAAAGTAATGGGTTAAGACTACATAAAGTTAACTGCCTAAATTTAAAGGCCAAATGTCGAAAATATAATAGTAATGGCTAAAAATGAGCCCTAAACACCTACAAGCTCCAAATATTTCAAATATTACCTCAATTTAATACTGTGTAGAGCCCAAAAGTATATCCGTTAATGAAACTACATATGGTACAAAGGCATAGGTTTGGACCTCAAAAGCACAACCTCAATAACAATATGCTTAATCCAGATCAATAAGGCCCACAATACCTCCACTCTAGGCCCATGCCGCCTTCACCTAGAAATCTCCTATGCAAATTACGCAAAGCAATACCGACAATTCTTCATTCAGAAATGACACATAATCAATTCACATCTAAATGCTAGTTATAAGATGACATTGCGTATCTCTATCATAACCCAACATCGGGCCAAGTCAGCAATTTAAAGCAAAAGCGTTCCACCAATTATGGATACCTAAGAACATTGGAAATAAAAAACCCATGTGTACAAAAAAGGATGTGATCAGATTTGAGAAAGCAGTAGAGAAACCATAATCCTTATTTTAATTTCTGCAAATAACAGCTTCAACCTTTTACGAAATACTCATTAATGACAGGAAAAACCACAGTTGTAACACCTTCGACATTAACCTAGTTCATAAATCAACTACTCAATGGTGAATGTAGGGACCATTCCAAACAACTATAAACCTTTGTTTCTTGCACTTGTTACTTTCTATTATTACTACATATCTACTACTGACATCCATCCATGAACCTTCGGTATCATCCCATTACTGTACCTTGCATTAATTGGGAATCTTCCTTCTGAACGTCAAGGGAGTTCTTATAGTTACCTCAAACTACATCAATAACTCTAAACCTCAAACTTTGGTTATTTTAGCTTAAATCTAAACCAAAGGTGTTGGTTGTATCGTATGATATTTTAAGTAATCATTCTATTTATTATTTAATTTGTCCTAGTGAAAAGATTGGAAAAGAGACTCAAATATATAGTGATTTAATTTTTCAATGAAAAGTTGTTCAAAGAGGATATCAAATCAATAACGAGGTTTTCTCTACCATAGTGATAACGACTTATATGAAGTAAAATAAAACTAGGGACAACAAAGAATTTGTTATTAACATATCTCCTTAAATCTCTCCTAAAATATCTCAATCTTTTGATAATTTCTTTTGGGAAACATGATGAGTAAGTTTGTAGGAAACTTGTTTGGCCATATATATATATATATACATATATATATATATCCAGAAGATGGATACAAGGACTGCTCAAGCAAAATGGCTCCATAACATCATATTTTTCTCAAATTCCAAAGTGATATGTGTAAATAAATTTTGAATTATGTGATGGTCTTTCTAATAGGAATGTATAAGAATTATAACATAGCGCAATAAGAGATATCTTCAAGGAAATTATTATTAAAACTGCATAATTACTAATAATTTACTCAACGCGACAAAGAGGGAATTCTATTAAAATATGCATGAAGATCTATCTTCATTATACTACCGAGGAATATATACAAAAAGACTACTCAAAAGATTTGTCTCGGGAATGATATAATTTACTTTTATGAACCACCATAACTCGATGGTATGAAATTTTGCAATATTTTGCAAAAGCTTTCAAAGTCCTCTTAAGGAGTGTTATTAATACATTCCTAAAGCTACTCTACAAACACTAGAGAAGCATTGCCTACTAATTTGGCACTAAGATACTTTTCAAGGAGTAATCAGGATCTCACATTACATCATACTACTCGTTTATAGAATGACACTTAGTGAAAAACTACCATATTCTTTATTCAAGCAAAGACTGCCTAATAAAAGACGATTGACTTTGCTACAACAGTTTCCATAAGAGATCATGATTTTCATGTGGAAACAACTTATGTTAGCCAAACATTAGAATAGGCATCAATAATTAATTACCTTCAACTGACTATGAACTTTCCCTATTATTAGATCTAACATGTGGCAAACTTGCAAAAAATCTGCAAGAAGAAAAAATCGCATTAACTACATCATCAATCTACGAGAATAACATCTATCATTAAATTACGACACAAATCTAGCATTTGAACCATTCAACTTGTCATGTCATCAGTCCATGTCTAATTGCACCTTTAATCCACATCAGCCTCGTATTAGTATAAATAGAAGGCCAACCCTACATGTAAATGGATCAAGTCTTGTAAACTCTGCCAAAATTTTACCAAAAGCTAGACTCAATTTGCTTTCATATCAAATTGTAAGCTTTGAGAACATTTGTTGGAGACTTAAAAGAAAGTATTAGTTGTATTTTACAAAACACGGTAATAAAAACAAATCTTATAGTGCACGTATGAGGTCAACTCTTTGAATCACTCGAAAGTGATTTTTCATTTATTTTCTACATTATATTTGCTAAATTTGATAATTGTTATTAATTGTTTAGGAAAATGGTGATATTGCACTTATGTTATTTATTTTCTCAAAAAACTATTTTAGTCATCTTCTTCTGAATTTTAACTAATTTGCGTAGTATTATTCTTTGATTTTTGAGTAAATGATCTTTTTTCTCATTTTTAATGTAACAATTACTGCATTAATAAGTCCTCTAATGACGCAAATGTCTCGTAAGTTAGGACAATTACCAACCAAAAAATAATAATAATATGCAACTTGCGCCATATACTAGACATCCATACGCCCGTGGAACCGAGCGATAACCTCTTGAGAGAATTCATCCACAAATGACGTTGGAAATGTTTTTTTTATGAAGTGAATTTATTAAAAAAAAATTAAATAAAAAATAGGTTAATGGTAATTTATTTATGAACCATTATTATAATTGAGCCGTTGCAAGTTTATAACGGTAATATATTTATTAATCATTATTATAATTGAGTCGTTGTAAGTTATAACGGTAATATATTTATGAATCATTATTATTGAGCCGTTACACTTGCACAACGGTAATATACTTATGTGACATTATTATTGAGCCGTTACAAAAGCTAATGGTATTACAATATTGTTTTAAATGAAAATAAATTAAAATCCATTAATATTCCATCACTTTAGTAACGTATACAATTTACATTCTGCCTATTTAAATGATAGATAGACAGAAGAGAAATGGTAAGAATAACATACATTTTTCTTTTTTTTCTTCCTTCAACAAAACTAAACACCTTGAGCAGTATTTCAGAGTGCAAATCATAATCAACTTTGTCAGTGCAAACAGGTTGATATTTTTCAGATTAGAGAGGCTGTTTTATCCTAGAGGCGGCGGCGTTTGTTTTTCAGAACTGCTTTGCACCTTCGAGCAGAACGTTGAAACGTCTTCAAGAGAGTGATAACGTACACGAATTAGCCGAAGTTCATTGTTCCCAACAATTTGAAGATGATCCAAACAACAATGACTTCTGCTGCAACTATTGATGATGTTGCACCGACCTCAATGTTTCAGGTCCCCACTGTCGCTTCTGCGCCCTTTAGATTCAAGGGCCTCCATTTCAAGCGCTGGAGGCTAAAGATGGAATTTTTTCTAACGATGAGCAAGGTGGTTGGTGTGCTCACTGTAGAAAAGCCGACAGTACCAGAGAAGCCTGCTGAAACCGATGCACAACAACTGCAGATCTGGCAGGAACAAAACCAAAAATTGCAGAATTGGACAGAGCAGGATTACCTCTGCAAGAACTTCATACTCAATGGCCTTAGCGACGATCTCTACGACTACTACAATTCGGACAAGACAGCCAAGGAAATCTGGAAGGCGTTGCAAAAGAAGTATGATACATAAGAAGCTGGAGCAAAGAAATATGCCGTCAGCCGCTACCTCAAATTTCAGATGACGGACGACAGGTCAGTAGAGACGCGGTCTCATGAACTTCAGAAAATAGCTCATGAGATCGTCTCTGAAGGTATGTTTAAATTGAATGTTGAATGTAATAAAATGTCTGCTTCTACTTATATGTTGTGTGATTTTAATATCTGACACTCTAGATTATGTCATGTGAATAAACGTATAATTCATAACATGAGCACCTTAGATCTTATCCCTAAAATATCACAAACTGATTTTGATAAATGTGAATTCTGTAGTCAAGCAAAAATCACTAAGAAACCACATAAATCAGCTGAAAGAGTGTCTGAACCTTTAGATTTGATTCATTCTGATATATGTGAGCTTGATGGAACTTTGACTAGACATGGACACCGTTACTTTATCACTTTTATTGATGACTTTTCTGATTTTACTTATGCATACCTTATGGAAAATAAAAGTGATGCATTTTATATGTTTAAATCATTTAAAACTAAATTGAGAATCAATCTAATAAAAAAATTAAGAGACTTCGTAGTGATAGAGGAACAGAATATGAGTC
Source organism: Allium fistulosum (assembly GCA_030737815.1). NCBI lineage: Eukaryota > Viridiplantae > Streptophyta > Magnoliopsida > Asparagales > Amaryllidaceae > Allium > Allium fistulosum. Next base: position 574,113,753 of record CM060906.1, read on the forward strand.
TAGTTTATTTCTTGATTTCTATAAATTGAATGGTATAATTCATGAGAGAATTGCACCTTATTCGCCTGAAATGAACGGTAAAGCTGAAAGAAAAAATAGAACCTTTACTGATCAGTTGTAGCTATCTTATTGAATTCGGGTGCAGCAAAACATTGGTGGGTGGATATTTTATTGACTGTATGCTATGTATTGAATAGAATCCCTAAATCAAAATGTAAAATCTCACCATTTGAAATTTTAAGAAATTATAAACAAAATGTGTCTTATTTTAGAACTTGGGGATGTTTGGCATATGTTCGTATATCAGACCCTAAGAGAATAAAATTAGCAAGTAGAGCATATGAATGTGTATTTATTGGCCATGCTATTAATAGCAAAGCATATAAATTTTATGACCTGAATACACATAATATAATAGAATCTAATGATGATGATTTTTATGAATCTAGATTTCCTTTTAAATTGAGGAATAGTGGGGGCACATCAAGTAATACCATGCCTATTAGAACAGAACTTAAGAGTCTTCTGAAAATGAACCTAGAAGAAGTAAAAGTGCAAGAACCGCAAAAGATTTTGGTTTAGATTTTTGTGCTTTACTATAGAGGAGGATCCCTTAAACCTCCAAGAGGCCTTATCTTCCTTAGATACTGATTTTTGGCAAGAGGCTATAAATGATGAAATGGATTCTTTGGAATCCAATAAGACTTGACACTTAGTAGATCTACCACCTGGTTGTAATTCTATAGGCTGTAAATGGGTACTTAAAAACAAATTAAAACCTGGTGGCGCAGTTGATAAATATAAAGCCCGTTTAATAGCTAAAGGATTTAAGCAAAGAGAAAATATAGACTTTTTTGACACCTTAACTAGGATTACATCCATTCGAGTACTAATTTCACTTGCATCTATTCATAATCTAATGATACACCAAATGGATGTTAAAACTGCCTTTTTAAATGGTGAATTAAAAGAGGAAATTTATATGGACCAACCTGAAGGATTTGTAGTTCATGGTCAAGAACATAAAGTTTGCAAGTTAGATAAATCATTATATGGCTTAAAACAAGCACCTAAATAATGGCATGAAAATTTTGATAACTTAATAATCTCACATGGTTTCAAAGTTAATGAAAGTGACAAATGCATTTACTATAAATCTGAGAATGACATTTGTACTATCATATGTCTGTATGTAGATGACCTACTTATTTTTGGGTCAAACATTCATGCCATAAACTCTATTAAATCTTTGTTAAGTGCCAATTTCGATATGAAAGATCTAGGTGAAGCAAGTGTAATCCTTAGTATTAAGATTACTAGGTCGAAAAGGGACTTTCTTTGGATCAATCTCATTATATTGAGAAGATTCTAAAAAAATACAATTACCTTGACTATAAACCTACATATACACCATATGTCCTAGTGTAAAGCTATTTAAGAATACTGGTGAAGGTGTAAGACAGTCTGATTATGCGAGCATCATTGGCAGCCTTTGGTATGCCACTGATTGTACTAGACCCGACATTGCCTATGTCGTGGGATTATTATGCAGGTTTACTAGTAGACCTAGTATAGAGCATTGGCACGCTATTGAGAGGGTCATGAGATACCTAAAACAAACCATGAACCTTGGGTTACATTATGAAAAAATTCAGTTGTCCTTGAAGGTTACACCGATGCAGATTGGAATACTTTATCTGATGATTCAAAAGCAACCAGTGGCTATATCTTTAGCATTGCTGGAGGAGTTGTTTCTTGGAAATCCAAGAAACAGACTATTTTGGCTCAGTCTACTATGGTGTCTGAGATGATAGCACTAGCCACAGCTAGTAAAGAAGTAGAGTAATTAAGAAATCTGCTAGTTGAGATCCCTTTATGGGAAAAACCGATACCAGCTGTGTTGATCCATTGCGATAGTACCGTGGCTATTGAAAAAGTACAAAACCATTATTACAATGGTAAGAAACGATAGATACATCATAAGCACAGTACTGTTAGAGAGCTACTCTCTTCAGGTGCTGTTAAAGTGGATCACATACGCAGTGATGAGAATTCGGCAGATCCTTTGACGAAAGTCCTTTGACGAAAGGACTAGCTAGAGAGAAAGTACTTAGAACTTCTAAAAGAATGGACTATTGCCCTTAGATTGTTGAGTCACGCACAATGGTAACCCAACCTAATGACTGGAGATCCCAAGAACTAGGTTCAACGGGTAAGAACAAGTTGTGAAGTGATATTAGTTGAACATGCTATTTTTATATTAAGAAGCATGTATTCCTGAAGTGATTAGAGGATGAGTTAATAGAAACTCTTAATGAGATCTATACTCTATTTAGAGTGGAGTACCTACCTTCAAGAGTACTCTTGATAGACTCACCTGTGTGAATGTGGTCGTTTCCTATGGAGTTTTGGGCAAAATTCCTAGAGCATTCACTAAGCTGGGATAGACGTGCATGGCCATAAATGCATGGGCTTATTTGATTGCACTCTAGAAAGATTATGTGTGGTCTGTTGTCAAAAATAGAGTTCAAGACTACGTGTCACTCTAGTAAAAAATGAATCCTATCCACTATGCAAAGTTCAAGTCGAAAGACACCTTTGTTTATACACAATCTTATGTTTTCAGAAACTGCTCGAAAAATATATTTTTAAAAATTCAAGTGGGGGATTGTTGGAAATGTTTTTGTTTACGAAATGAATTTATTAAAAAAACAGGTTAATGGTAATTTATTTATGAACCATTATTATAATTGAGTCGTTGCAAGTTTATAACGGTAATATATTTATGAATCATTATTATTGAGCCATTACACTTGCACAAAGGTAATATATTTATGTGATATTATTATTGAGCCGTTACAAAAGCTAATGGTATTACAATATTGTTTTAAATGAGAATAAATTAAAATCCATTAAACTTTAGTAACATATATAATTTCCATTCCGCCTATTTAAATGATAGATAGACAGAAGAGAAATGGTAAGGATAACAAACATTTTTCTTTTTCTTCTTCCTTCAACAAAACTAAACACCTTGAGCAATATTTTAGAGTGCAAATCAGAATCAACTTTTTCAGTGCAAACAGGTTGATATTTTTCAGATTAGAGAGGCTGTTTTATCCTAGAGGCGGCGGCGTTTGTTTTTTAGAACTGCTTTGCACCTTCAAGCAGAACGCCGAAATGTCTTCAAAAGAGTGACAACATGCACGACTCAGCCGAAGTTCATTGTTCCCAACAAATGACATAACTTTGTACCTTGTATCTCAATCTATGTCAAAAAAGGACACTATTGCACCCCACCAAACTCACTCTCTATGCAAAAGGGGAAATTTTCACCATCTAACTTGTAAAAGAGAGCTCGAGTGTTTTTTTCATCATCTCATAACTACTTAGAGAAATAATTCAATTTTGAATGGTACCACATCGTATTTTCTAAGTGAACCTAAGAACTGCCCATATTGTTGGATCAACTGTAATGGTTGTGGGGTCGGATGAATTTCAAAAATAATATACTTTATTAATTTACACAAAATCTTTTATTTGTATTTATGTAAAAAAATATTGTATTGTTTATACAAAATCAAATTAGTGATTAATAAAATACGGTTTTAATAATTTTATTTTATTAATTAGATTACTTATTTGTCATTAATACTTAAATAATTTTATTTATAATAAATTTATAATTAACTAACTAATTAATTAAATGTATTAATATCCATATTCACAATATGGATATTAAAACCATATATATATATATATCCTAACTAAGGTTCATGGAAGAGTTGACCGCTTTGACCTATGGTCAACAAGATATCTAGTGTGATATAATATATATAATATAAATACATAGATATATATCTAGTGATCATAAAATAATTTATGTTATTTCTCATATATATATAGGCCATAGGATATTTATAAAATAATAATATGTTTGTATATATGTATATAAATACAATTAAAATATAAATAAATTATATAACAATATTATTTACTGTAAAATATTGTAAACATATATATAATATGTTTGTTTTATGCTTTTTTGGAGTGGTATCCTCTTATGGTTACCATTTGAGTGACTTTCACTTCAGCTTGTCTTTTGTGTATATTGTGTGAGTAAAATCTTATTTTGGTGATGCTTTGATATAGATATTATACAATCGTCATATTTGAGATGATAGTCTTTATGACTTGAGATTTTGGTGACATGGCGATTGAAGCTATTATTTGAGTTTGCTTTTATGCATATTTGAGTTGTTGGTGTTTTGAGCACTCTATCTATATCATTTATTATTGTGTATCATTATTAGCATGACTTGATTCACCCTTTTGTTTAGATGAAGTCTAACCCGTTATTTTTATAATACTCGTGTTAGACCGAGACATTTCAAGTACTAGGACATGGTGACTGTGGATACTTGTGCTTGTGTGGAGTTTGAATATATTATGTATTATGTTGCATGGTGTTATCTCATTGTTAGGCTTAGTGAGATATACCTGTTGTAGCCCTTTATTTGATATGTAATTTCACATGTATATATGTATGTCATTTTGGATTTGGGTATGCTGATGGTACTAGATGATCTATATTTTGGGTTGTGAGTCTTGTACTATATTTTGTTGAGACTCACTTTATGTTGTTATAATATGTATCATATTTTCCGCTGCGATGTGATTCTATATCTGTGTATTTATTGTATATTTTCCTACTATTTAAACTTACGTGTTTGTTGCTTCGTGCAAATACTGCATATGTCATATTTGAGTTGACTCGAATTATGGTAAGAATGATGTATCGATGTTAGCTCGAGGGAATATTTACATTATGTCGCTCCTAACAAACCTTATTCTTCGTATTACTGGACAATATTACCTTGTAATGTCCTTTAGTGGTATGGGTATAGAGGCAGGGCGTCACACTACCAGGACCCTACTCTAGCACAAGAGTACTTCCGCCCTACTAACCTTGTGCTTCCCCGAGCCCTACCTATATCATCTTTTATTAGGTTTCATTCACACCTTACTTTGGCCAAGTACACCTTGTCCCAACCTATCTGCGTAGTATACTCTTTACTTATTAAGCATATGCTTTTGCGATGCGGTATACCTTCTACATATGGCGACACGGTATATCTTATACAACATTATACAATTATGGTGTAGTCCGTCCCCCACGAATTGCCACGCAGTACTTCTCTTCCCTAAGAGCCTCTGGATTCCCTTAACAAATCACTACCTTACCCGTATGCGCAGTTATCTTATAAAATTTTATGCCACCACCTAGCCCTGTACTAGACAAAGTCTAACACGTCTGTTACCGCCTTTACACATGTCACCATCTGATAAGTTATAGCTTCACTTTCTATTATTGACAGTGTCCTTTATTTATCTTTTCAGCTTTTGATATGAATCTTGTTCCCCATTTATCTAACACCAGTTTCACCATACAATTATAAATTATTAGCGACCATTCAGTTTCCTTTTTCCCAGCATAGTTCTTGTCTTATATCAACTTATTTTCCTCATATAAAACTTCACTAAAATTCCATCAAAATTCATGGATAGTTGTCCTAATATGCTTTATTCTATATTTCAATTTTTTATAGATGTTTTCCTTATTTATCTTCTAAGTATTCTCCTTCAAATGTTCGTAATAAATTATTTTGACATTTGAAACCTCCCTAATTAATTAAAAACCCATTCTAAAATCATGATTAGAACATCATATTAAATTTTCATAGCATATCGAAATCTTTAGAATAAGGAAACACATCTAAACATCATATGTCTATCTATTTTTCCCCAAAACATTCATTAAATGTTTTACTTGTTAATAAAGATCCATATGAAACTCCCTTACCTAAAAAAGTATAAAAAAATCATACTGAAACCAAATAATTGGGAACTGTAGAATATGTTTAGTATTACTCACCTAGAACTTTGAAATATCTTTCTTTAGTCTTCTTAATCCCTCTTTGGCTTGCATTTCCTTATATTCTATCTATTTGCTCTCTTTACGCTCCTACCATTACTGTTTCTCTCAAGCTTTTTTTGGTAGGATGAAATGAATGACTGGAAAGAGCAATCCCACAATAATCTAGGCTTGGGCACTCATACTCTTTTTCACTAATTCATCACCCTTTTTCTTCTTATTTAGCTTGACTTGGCTCTTTTATTAATTAATTAAATTAATCAACAATTACAGGTTGTTAGTGAAATAACATAGCACATAACAATAGAGAATTAAGTAAAGGACAAAGATATTTACTATTATACAAATGTTATCCAGCCTTGTGAACATGTCGTATTCGATGAGCTAGATCGATTAAATATAGAAATTATCAAGCAAGAACCTAGAAAGATAACTGCCAAACTTGGATCTCGAACAAAGTCGGGAGACAAAGTTACCAACTTGCTAAAGGCTCACAAAATAGCCAATACACCAAGCAAATACAGGTGCAAAGTCCAATGCCCGAATATTAATAAAATTCATGGATCGATACCGATCCATGGTAGTTGCCTTCGAACTACTTCGATTATTATGGCATGTAATGTTGAGACACTCATCAACTTTAACATATGATCATATGATGGTTTGTTGGCCATAAACAACCCAAGTACTTTATAGGCAAGTTAAGTGTTGACAACCAACATTCAAACCAAAGCATCCACTCAAATTCAAGCTCACATCGACACGACTTGATACCAAGGACAAAGGCACATGCCAAGTAAGACACTACATCAACTCAAAGAAGGATTTGCCATCCATCTTATGATTCAGTACTAATATATAGGAATGGATCGGTACCAATCAATGGACTTTGATGATGTGACCACCACCCTATTTTGGTTAGCACTCCCTGGAAGTGGGGAACGTGGGCGAGATAATGGGTGAGGGATTTCCAGCGACCCTTGGCTATAAATAGACGAGGAGAGGCATCGTTTGGGGGATCTTTTGGCTCTCTTAGCAATTTTCTCTATAATCTCTTGTAATCCTAAAGATCATTACTGATCCATACGAATAGCATTTGTAAACAATATCCAAATCAGTAACAAAGTTAAGTGGACGTAGGCAATGATTAGCCGAACCACTATAAAAATTTTGTATTTTGTTATTTCTTATTTTTGTTTACTTTCTGCACTCTTTTTTCTACAATACTCATTTGGGTGTTTGTGCCACATTTTGGTGCAAATATTTTGGCGCTTTCACTAAGAGATACTTGAATTCAATGATTTGAGATTGAAAAGGATGACGAGACCATCAACCAGAAGAACCCTAATAGAGGAAGCCAACAAGGATATGGGGGCGATCAGGAAGTGTCCTCGGGATCTAACCCCCCTTCCATCTACATAACCAGAGATGAGAAGGACACTATGATGACGAAGATGTAGAATAGAATAATAGCCCGCCAAGAAGAGATGATGGAAGGATTCTTTAGAAGAATGGAGCAACGAACGATGATTGGAATAGTTGAAAACCAGAACCGAAGGCTAAAAGGTAGGACAAGCATTGTTGAAATCGAAGTGGAGCAAGTAGGAGCAACCCCCATAGAAATGCCAGGGATCGGTGCTGATCCAAGGGTTTGGATCGACACCGATCCAAGAATTCATGGGGGCAGCGTCGACTTGACTCCAAGACTTAGGAACGATCATTTAAGGGATGTTGTTGGACAATAGAACTTGAATCGGGATGCATAAGTGCGACCAGAAGAATACATGATTGAGTTTCTCCATAAGAACGGGGTGCAAAATGAAAATGTGGAGCGAAGACTTCTACTAAATGATGATGGTGTAATTATTGAGATAGTTAGGCGAGCAATGGGATGTGGATTGCCAGACCAAAGTCTGGAGGATGTAAATAGAAATCCACAGTCCCAAAATCCAGTATGCAAGGAATTCGCTCGATTTCAAGCTGTCGATGCTAGAGATATATGATGGAAAAACTAATCCAATAGTTCATCTGATGAGATACATTTGACATATGGAGGTGTTGGGTGCATTTGAAGAAGTGATGGGATGGTGTTTCCCTTTTATTTGACATACTTTGCGGTGATGTGGTTCCGACAGTTGGAAAACAGTTCCATCAGCATATGGATTGAGTTAGTGAATGTATTTGTAAGGCAGTTTAGAGTGCATATTTCACGACCAAAGAACGTGATGATGTTATCGAGCATGAAGCTAAGGGCCAGAGAGACCTTGAAAAGTTATTTGGCCAGGTTTAACGTGGCAGCTAATGGGCTCATAAGCCTGACCCATCGATGGTTCTGATGGCGGCAGTTTCGGGAGCTGTTGGTATAACAGATTTTAAAATTTCTTTGGAAAGGGATCCATCGGGCAGATCTCACATAATTTTATCATCAGGCCGAGAGGTACTTGCGTCAAGAGGATGCCAAAATTAAAAAGGCAGAAGTTAATGCTATGGACAATGGAGGACTGTTCAAAATAGGATCTGGCAAGGATAAAGGAAAGCGAAAGGTTGATAATGGCTTTGGAGGACCAAAGCAGTAGAGAAGGGAACATAAATTCTCTTATTACACATATTTGAGTGAAACCCCAGAGCGGATTTTCCTTGACACCAGGAGGCAGTTCCCCTATCGAAAACTAGTAAGGAGAGAATAGACCGATCGAGAAAGAAAATTAGGGAAGTATTGACTATTCCATGAGCTAGATGGGCATGAAACCAACGATTGCAAGCATCTTCGTGACCTAATCAAAGAACTGGTTAGAAACAACCAGTTGCAGCAATATGTAATAGACGAGCTGTAGTGATGGAACAAGAGCAACCATCATCTGAAGTAAATGGAAACGACCTTAGATCTAGGTCGAGGATAGTTATCTCATGATCGAGATTCGGGATGGAAGAGAATCAGGTTTGACTCTCCTACTTTGCCTTTCCTTTTAATAAATGATCCAACATTGTAGCCAAGCCACTTACTCATGTATAGGACCTTGATCAGTCTCTGGGAACGCTCTAAATTGGATGCTAGACTGCAGAGCTTGTTTGGATGAATGCTGTGATGTTTGTTTGATGTTTTGAGTTTGAATTCTATGAATGAATACCTAACTTGGAAAATCACTCGAACATGATAACTAATATTAATTTTGAAATACTAGTTACCCCCTGAAGTTGATTAAGATTTTATGAACCACTTGAGCGTGATGACTGAGATTGGGCGTAGTAATCTTGTTCGGAGAAACAGGACGATGCCCACAAGGTGCAAGGCCCCTTGCCAGAGAGCAGGTGGATTAGGCTTGTGCGAAGGCAAGCCACCTCATTAAAGAGTGAGCGAATGGACTTACTTGACCTTTAGGTTCCCTCATCGGAGAGTGAGCGGATTGGAACCAGCAAGGATCTGGAGAGATCGAACCCTAGATTGAATGTTAAACGATTTAGAGAGACCGAACCCTAGACCGGTAGTCAAATGATCCAAAGAGATCGAACCCTTGGTTGGATGATAAACAATCCAGGGAGATTGTGGATTGAATTAATGGTACAGAGAGATCGATGATTGAACTAATGATCCGAAAAGATCGGTGATTGATTTAATGATCAAAGAGATTGATGATTGGATTAACGATCCAAAGAGATCGATGATTAAGTTAATAATATAGACATATTGATGGTTGGAGTGATCCAGAGAGATTAAGGAACGATCTAGAGAGATCGACAACAAACTTGTGGCCCGAAAAGGTCAAGGATTTGATTAACGATCCAGATTGATTAGGAATTGAGTTGGTCACCAAGTACATGACCTAGAAAAATCGAAAATCGGACTTTGGTTTTGAGCACCACTTGACCTTGAAACAATTCGATAACAATTATTGAATTGAGCCATTGATATTGATACAAGGTTATTAAATCCTAGATGAACACGGAATGATTTTGATTCATGATGTATGTATGACATAACATTCCGAGAAAACATGGAATGATGTTTGTGACTAACACTTAAGCAAGGACTCAAGTCCTTAGCTATTGTGGTCTGGAACGGTCTTTGACTTACAGGTGGATCCAAAGAAAATGGATTATTCATCGCAGCTTGGTCGATTGATGGCCGAAAAATTCAACCACTAATGTTTCATCGGCTACGATATTTATTCTTGAGCAAAGCATATCTTCCATTTGCAAGGCATGCTTTGGGGGACAAATGTTATCCAATCTTGTGAATAGGACGTATTCGATGAGCTCGATCGATTAAATAGAGAAATTACCAAGAAGGAACCTAGAACGATAACTGCTAAACTTGGATATCAAACAAAGTCGAGAGATAAAGTTACTAACTCGCCAAAGGCTCATAAAATAGCCAATACACCAAGCAAATACGGGTGAAAAGTCCAACGCTCGGATATCAATCGAAGGCATGGATCGGCACCGATCCATGGTAGTTGCCCCAAACTACTTTGATTCTTATGGCGTGCAATGTTAAGACACTCACCAACTTGAACGTATGATTAGACGATGGTCCGCTGGCCATAAACAACCCAAGCTCCCGATAGACAAGACAAGTGCTGGAAATGAACATTCAAACCAAAGCATCCACTCAAATTCAAGCTCACATCGACATGACTTGATGCCAAGGACAAAGGCACATGCTAAGTAAGCCAGTACATCAACTCGAAGAAGGATTTGTCATCCATCTTATGGTTCGGTACCGATCCATAGGCATGGATCGGTACCGATCGATGAACTTTGATGATGTGGCCACAACCCTATTTTGGTTAGCACTCCTTGGAAGTGGGGATGTGGGGGAGATAATGGGTGAGGTATTTTCGACGACCCTCGGTTATAAATAGACAATAAGAGGCATCATTTGTAGGATCTTTTGGCTCTCTAAATAGTTTTCTCTATAATCTTTTGTAATCTAAAGGATCATTACCATGTTGAATTTTGGCGACACTATATAGAGAATTGAAGAGGTCGGAAGTAGCTTGATAATGGTGAAAATGGTTCGCAAATCAAAGCTTGGAGGAGGAAGATATGGCGAAGAAGGTGAAGTGCCGCTGGAGCAACAAGTGACAGACGTTTGAGCTCAGGGTTTTGGTAACCCGAGATTTGTGACAGACTGTTTATACCAAAAATAGGCACAACACTCGTCGGGTGTAATTGAAGAGATTAGAATGAAGAAGTGAAATGAAAAATGAGGCTAATCTAACAATCACACCAAGAAAATAAGCAGTAACAGAAAGAAAACAAGAATTTATAGTGGTTCGGCGTTATTGCCTACATCCACTTTGAAGGTTTTGATGTTTATTGCTGATTAGAAACTGAGTTACAACAGTACAACAGCTAACACTTGAATTACAATGAAGTTCAACTCAAGCAGCAGCATAAAAGTCCTTTTGTAGTTGCAATGGAGGTGCTATTTATAAGTGTGGAGCTGGAAATATCTGCCTTAGATCTCAGAATACTCTTTCTCAAGCTGACGTGGGCCCATATGATCGGTCCAGGTCACTTGGGATCGATCCTTGATCGATCCAACATCACTTTGTAATTTGTATCGATCATAAACTGCTCCAATTGAGCCGCGATCGATCATGGATGTTCCCTATGTATTGTGCAACTTGCTTTGAAAATCTCATTGCATTTAGAGTTGTGGTTGTGGAGTTATTGATCGATCAAGGTTGAAAATATGGAGTAGCTGAAGCCCTTATATTGATACCTTCGTATCGATGACGTGGCATGCACGTTTTGTGGAGATCCATGATTTGTGCATAGTGGTGAGACCGCTTCTTTCGGGTTGACTGCTTCTTTCGTATCCATTCGATGCCTTACTGTTCGGATCGATCTTGTGCTCTGCTTCGTTCATATCCATCCACTACTTCCTTTCTGTACCGATGCCTTGCTTCCATCTTCGTATCGATTGTAGGCTCTGCTCTTCGTATCGATCAAGTGGGCGATCGATACGAAAAGTGCAGTTACTGGCTAAGTGAAGTGTGATTGATCTGGGAAGTGCCGAAGTCCATCATTATGAGTTTGAACCATATGGATATAAATGATGGATGTTGAGTGCTTGAGTTGCGTTCAATTCGTATCGATGCTGATCGATACGAAATGATGGATATGAATGATGGATACGAGATTGGCATGTTTCTCATGGATCTTGATCGTTCCATTGTTTGAGCATACGAACTCCGATTGACCTGAAATTTGGAATGTTGCTTTGCATAGCTCTGTTTTTCATGTCATGTTGATTGTGGCTTGATCCAGACTCGGACCAAGTTTGCCTGTATCCGTCGTGAACTTACAGATAACTGATCTCCGTAGCAGATTTTCTTCGGTCTCTAACCGAGTCCTTGGTATCATGGCCTTGCCAAAAGGCGGGATAACATTTGCCCCCCAAAGTACGTCATGTGTGAACATGACGTGCTTTGAAGAGCTGCCATCTTTATTCTGAAAAGACTCTATCTAATTCGTTGAATAGTCCTTGTCCCTTCGTCTAGAGATGTAATTTTCAGTAGATATGACTCCTGGTCGATTTCCAGTAGTTTAAATGTTGAGTTGTAGACTACTAATGATTATGCAGTTTCTGTTGTAGTTGAAGATCGACTGTTAGCAAATTGTTTTCATTGTTCTAGTTGTCACCAGGTAAGCATTCAATCCCTATCAACATCAAGAATCAAATGCTAGTATAGCACGTAAGCACATGTATGTATGTATCTGGACCTGACTCCCGTTCACGCTTGCACGTTCACGGGTCATTGTCAAGTTTTTTTAAATGAAAAAGGATTTTGGTGAAAAAAAGTTCTTGCCACCGATTGATGGTTCCTTTTGGATCGATTTTCGAATCGATCCACTTCTGGATCGATGTGAAATTCGAGTTGTAACAACAATCAATGGTTGTTTTGATGCCCCTCTTCATATCGATCCTCTCCTGGATCGATCTGGGGTGCATTAGAGTGGATTTCGTATCGATGGTGATCCATACGAGATGAAGTTGTAAAAGGTGTGTTCCATAATGATGGATACAAATTAGTTTGAATTGTTGTACAAATGTGCTCTTCGTATCGATGGATACGAGAGATACAAGCACAAACGTATTAGAACGCTTCATATCGATGGATACGAGATATAGGGATTCAGATGCACTTTGTATCGATGGATACGAACGATCCAAACACAAGTACATGGTGCATTTCGTATCGATGGGTATTTGACTGATTCAATCGGTGAGAAAACCAAGATACGAATCGTTTTTTTTTCATTGGATACAAAGGAGTATATATACTTTTCTATGCTTAGCATAGTTTCTCACCTTGCTACTTCATATCCAAACAGAGAAAAGGAAAAAAAGAAGAATTGTTCTTCATCTCCAACCATAACCCGATTACCCAATCCAAATCCCCCTCAACCATAGGTAAACCACAGATTGAATCATGCTTACAATGGCAAGATTCAATTTTCATGCCCCCTCATTCACCATAATCGCCATCTCCGGCGTCGTTATCGCCGGAGGGTTGCCGAGTGGAGTGGAGAGCGTTGCTAATGGCGATTTGGAGAAGAAGAAGGGTAGCTGGAGAGGAAAAATGGATACGGAGTCACTGACTTTGGATCTGACTAATTCAGGTGGTGATCTCACATCGATGCGAGGGGATGGATGTGGAATCGATTTGGATGTACGAAGTCTTAGAGATAGTGGATGTGAAGTAATTGTCATGGATCGATTCATTGGATCACATATGAGATCGATATGAAAAAGCGTGTCGATGGATGTAGTGGAAAGCAGTTTCCACGATCGAGGCGAAAAGTAGGCATCTTGAAACGATGCGGAAGGAATAGTTAGATGATCGATTCGAGGTAAAGCAACTCGTATTGATGTGGGGTGAGGCGTCTTATGATCGATCTGAAGCCATGGCTCATGGATTGATACGAAAGTACCGTTTTCTGGATCGGTCAGGTGTTGCCGGGGGAACAGATCGATATGAAGCGACCGATATGGAGTGATCGATACGGGAAGATCGATACGAAGTGCTCGATCGATACGAGCCAATGATCGGTCTGACTGCTTTGATCGATACAAATGTTAGCTTTGGGGAAACGATTCGAAATGAATTATGATGGATACGAATTTCATGATTTTTGCATACTCGAACACTTGACCCCGACGAGCTTTAGCCTTGCATATTTGGACTCGACTGTAGAACTGCATATATGACTATCCTTCAAAGCTCGTCGATGGAACTATAACTTGTTGAACATAACAAACTTTTAATATGGATCGTTCTCTGAAGTTAGAATCGCATGGCTGAGATGGTCAGCAATGACGGTCGCTCCGGTCGGATCTCAAAGTCTCGTCTCTTTACCATCTCTTAACCTTGTAGAAATTTAGAGTACTGTGCAACACTTCACTACACAACACAATCGCTCACTTTGCACTGGGGGGGATACGGGTTTTTTACCATATAATAGTGGTTTTTACTGAGTTCAATAGTTATGGGTCTTGGAAGCTCAGAACAGCAAGAAGCTCAAAGTCCTCCATTCCTCATAATAGATAGTCTGGACGTCCTGGCTGATATAGTGAATCCTGCTCCGGATGAGCTGCCAGATGCAGTGGTGATAATGGACCCAGTCGATTCTGTCAGTCCAAGATTATAGAAGAGGTGCTAGGTAGAATTTTCCTTAGGCATGGGTTGTCCTATGAAGAAGTCAGGCTACCAGGACCGGAGGATAGAGCACACTATCCCCCGGAAGAATTCACCGCATGCAACATTTATGTGCTGGGCTGGAACAATGCCCCCATTCAACCAATTCATTAGGGACACGCTATTTTATCTGAGGATCGCGCCCTCTCAGCTTCATCCAAATGGATATGCCATACTCAACAGCTTGTACATAATATTTATGGAACATCTCCTTTGTCCCCCGACTGTCAACGAAATCAGATATTTATTCAATGTTAAGAGTCGGGCGGATAATCCATTATCCACCTTCCTGGAGGCTGTTAGGAACTGCCAAGTGGTGGCGGGCACATGGAGCAAGTTGAGCTACTTCAAAACGGAGTGGTTCTATGTGAGATGCCCACTAGTATTTGCCAGGCGATGGCTGGCCAGACGTAAGTGTTATTACTTGTTTCGTTATTTAACCATAACTGGATAATATAGATCGATGTTGAATAAATTGCTGTGTTTCTTTTACAACTTTTATTCCATGGCCCGAAGGAGTGCAGTATAAAGAGATAGTGAGGACACTCCAGGCGGTGCCTGCCGAGTTAAGAGAAATAGATGAAGTTCTCACCGACAAAAATTTGATTATCATCGGGCTTTTAGAGGAAGGACAAAGCATAGGGCTCACGGGGATTCTTCGGATATTTGGATATTCTTCGGATATTCGAATATTTGGACAAAGCATAGGTTATGGCATTTGAGGTTAGGCATGTCTTAGAGAGGAATTTGGATATTCTTCGGAAGATGGAGATGATCGATGGAGAGAGTTTCAACAAACTAGAGTTTCGCGAGGAATGTGTCATGGGGAAGCAAACTAAAGTATCATTCGATGAGGGAAAACATGATTCGAGAAGGGTACTTGAGTATGTTCACATGGATGTTTGGGGACTGGCACCGGTAGCTTCTTTGGGGGTGAGCTTGCTATTATATTTCTTTTATTGATGACTTTTCTCGGAAGGTATGGGTATACGTAATGAAGGCCAAGTTGGAGGCATTTGTAAAGTTCAAAGCAAGGAAAGCTCTTGTTAAGAATGAGAGTGGCAAGTCTTTGAAGGTTCTAAGGTCCGATAATGGTGGATAGTATGTTGTTGGAGAGTTCATGGAATTTTGAAAGCATCATGGTAGTCAGAGGCATTTTACTACACTGGGAGATTCATAGTCGAATGGTGTTGCAGAAAGGATGAACCGTACTCTACTTGAGAATGCTAGATGCTTGAGATTGACATCGGGTTCGTCTAAGGGATTTTGGGCCGAACGGTGCATATTGTGAATCGAATTCCATGCTCAGCTATTGGTAACAAAATTTCGGAGGAAGTAAGGAAGGGAAAGAACATTGACTTGAGTTATCCTCGTGTGTTTGGTAATCCGGTTTATGTGCATGATCCGAGAAATGATAAGCTTGAGCTTAGAGCTTTTAAGGGGATTTTGCTTGGTTATACGGACGGTGTAAAAGGCTCTCGAATATGGAATCCGAAAATGAAGAAGGTTGTGAATTATCGTCATGTTACTTTTGATGGGTCGGCTTTGTTCAAGGAGAATGAGAGCTCATCAGATGTTTCAGATTTGGTTTATGGTGAATCAAAGGAGAAGGAAGTTATTCCCATCTTTCATCCAAGGAGTATAGTAGTTAAAGATGCCTATATGGAGGAAGCGGTTGATGTTACATCACATGGTCTATTGGGTGCCTCTAGTAGTGTTGGTGATGTACATGATTCTAGAGAGGATTCGGTTATAGGGTGCCTCTAGTAGTGGGTGGATCGACGTGCTATAAGGCCACTCGATATATATGGTGACTGGAACTATCTTAGCTTTTGTGATAATTTGGACTATGCTCTTCACGTAGTCCAAGATGAGCCGATGGACCTTGATGACGGTATGGAGTCGAGTGATATCTCGAAGTGGATTTGTGCCATGAAGGAAGAGATGCAATCGTTGATGAAGAATCAAACTTGGGATTTGGTTCCACTTCCTAAAGGAAACCGTGCTATAGGGTGCAAATGGATATACACGATGAAGGACGATGTGAGATACAAAGCTAGGCTAGTGGCTATGGGGTTTGCACAAAGGAAGGGAAAGGAGTATGATGAGATATTCGCACTGGTTGTGAGACATACTTCAATCCGGATATTACTCGCTACAGTTGCTATTCACAACTTGGAGTTAGAGCAACTTGATGTGAAAACCGCCTTCTTGCATGGTGACTTGGATGAAGACATCTACATGGAGCAACCAGAAGGTTTTGTTGTAGATGGTAAGTCAAATTTGGTTTGCAAGTTAAAGAAATCACTATATGGTTTAAAGCAATCACCTAGACAATGGTACAAAAGATTTGATCATTTTATGCTTGAAAATGGTTTTGATAGAAGCATCAAGGATGCTTGTGTATATTTCAAGAAATTGGAAATTGATTGTTGGGTGCATTTACTCTTGTATGTGGACGACATGCTCATTACTTCTAAGGATAAGAATGAAATCAACAAGTTAAGATTGAGTTTAAAATCAGAGTTCGAATGAAGGATCTTGGAGAAACAAAGAGGATATTGGGCACGGAAATAGAGAGGGATCGAAAGCGTTTTGAGTTGAAATTGACTCAAAAGGAGTACATTAAGAAAGAGCTTTGTTGGTTTAGCATGGAGAATCCAAAGGCGTCAAATACACCTTTACCTTTGCATATGAAGCTTTCGAGTAAGGGATCACCTATCTTGGAGAAAGACATGGCTTATATGGCAAAGGTGCCATATGCTAGTGCGGTTGAAAGTTTAATGTATGCTATGGTATGTACAAGACCCGATATTGTAAATGCCATCGGGATGGTTAGTTGGTATATGGTTAACCTGGGGAAATCGCGTTGGGAAGCTTTGAAGCTTATATTGAGATACCTTAGAGGTACATCATCTCATGGTCTTGTTTTTGGCGGTAGTGAGGGGATGAATTGCAAGTTGGTTGGTTATTGTAATTTGGACTACGCCGGTGATAGGGATCAAAGAAAATCAACTTTCAGATATGTCTTCACACTTGGTGGCACGACCATAAGTTGGAGATTGAGATTGCAGATCATGGTTGCTTTATCCACTATGGAGGCGGAGTTGATAGCCGCGGTGGAAGTGGCAAAGGAGGCACTGTATTTGAGGCGATTGTTGTGTGACTTGGGATTCGAGCATGATAGTATCAATGTTCGATGTGATAGCCAGAGTGCTGTTTACTTGGCGGAGAATTTGGCGTTTAGCTCACGGACTAAGCATATTGAAGTGAGATAGTCATTTTTAGTAGCCATGGATGAAGATAAGCAAGTATATCTTCGGAAAGTGCACACAAAGGATAACGCGGCAGATATGTTCACCAAGGTATTGCGGTTGGGAAGTTCGAGCATTGCTCGAACTTGATTCGCTTATTGAAGTGCTAGGTGCCATGGGGTGGCACGGTTGAGAGAGGAGCTTGGTTATGGATGAGGATGAGTATCGGTGAGAGATTGTGATTCTATGTTTTTGGTGAGTGCTGGTTTACACTCCTTAGTGCTTTTATCTTTTGGTGAGACGGTTTTGGATTTGGGTGCTTTCAACACTTCGTTAGCGGGCGGGGGCTTTGCCTGAGCTCGTTGATGGAGTGCAATGGGCGGTGGCTTTGCCGGAGCTCATTAAGAAAACATTCAAGCTTATTTGGTTGAAGGTAGAAGTGGTGATAGTTTGGCACTATCGGTTCTTGGTGTTGGAAATGGATATAGTGTTGAGGTGGAGTATTGAATTTTGGTGACACTATATGGAGAATTGAAGAGGTCGGACGTAGCTTAATAACGGTGAAAACGGTTCGCAAATCGGAGCTCGGAGGAGGAAGATATGGCGAAGAAGGTGAAGTGTTGCTGGAGAACAAGTGACACACGTCTAAGCTCGGGGTTTTGGTAACCCTAGATTTGTGACAGATGTCTGTCATCTTGTTACAAGCGTCTAAGGCAGGGAAACTTGTTTCCCGAATCTTTTGACAGACATCAGTTATCTTGGGACAGAGGTCAGAGCCGATGTGTGCTGCATATCCTACCTGAGCCAATTGGAATGTTTTGTGATGGCTTCAAAAAGCATTTCGGTAATTTTCCTAGGTTTTCTATTCTCCTATAAGCTATTTTCAGGATTTGAAGCAAGAAGATTAAGGCTTTTATCCTCCATTAACTAGGGTTTAGCAAAACCTAGTTTTCTTCAATTCTCTTCTCCATAAATCTACTCTATTTGAATATTGATCATTATAATCAATCTCATGTACTCTTCTCATTGGTATTAATAAAGGCTCTCTCTCAAAGTGGATGTACAGTAACAAGGCATTAGTGGAACCACTATAAATCGGCGTGTGATTTATTTTATCATTATTGCTTTGGTTTTTATTACTTGTTTGGTGATTGTGATTGATTGTGAATTGGATTGAGATATTGATTGGTTGTTTTTACACTTCTTACCACGATCTCGTCTGCCGTGCTTTGGAGTTTTGATTTGAGTGGCCTCAAATTAGAATTCCCACAACATACTGTTCCACAAGAACATCATTTGTAAACAACATATAAATCAACAACAAAGCTAAGTGGACATAGCCAACGATTAACCGAACTACTATAACGCTTTAGTGTCGTGTTATTTCTTGTTTTTATTTACTTTCTTCACACTTTTTTCTACTATACTCATTTCTGTGTTTGTGCCACATTTTGATGCGAACAACGGTAAAATTATTCTATCAAAATCAAAGTAAAAAAATAAAGAGGAAGTGTGACGCCCCACCTCTATACTCATGCTAGCCAAGGACACTACGGGGTAATGCCGTCGACTAGCACGAAGAATAAGGCTGTTGAGGAGCGACCATCTGTGTAATTTCGTTATGCGAGTACCGATATATCAGATAATATAACTTACATTTCATTTCAAGAGGAAATCCGACATATCAAATACAAACTCAAAGCTACCACACAGTGGCTATGAGGACTTCAGAAACAAATATAGAAATAAACATAACACAAATCAGTCATAGATATTCATATCACAAAGGCAGAAACAAATATAAATATATCACATAGAAGTGTACATCAAAGTAGTGGTCAAACTAGGTCCACTACATAACAAAAGAATAGATACAAGTGCTAGACAAAAGAATAAGTATACATCAAGGAGTCTCCATCTCAAATGTATACTAACAAAAACTACTATGCTAAAGTAGTCAGCCAAAAGTCAGGTGATGGACCCAGATAAGAAGTCAAGCAGGAGCACCTGAAATATCTCGGTCTGACCTGAGTATTATTTAAGAAGAAAATAATAAAAGGATCAGTCTAGCTATAAATATCATATAAAATGAGATAGGATACGAGATATGACAAAAACGTATGATAACAAAAATGCCATACTGTGACAAGTATACATAAGGTAACAACAAAAATCATAAAATATCTCAAATCATCTCAAACATCCAAAAAGAATCGCATTCTTTAAATTATTCACCAAAACACAAATATTGACAAAACATATCAATGCCAATCGCAAAAATCGGTGAAACACAAATTCTAGAAATCATCAACTAGAAATCCATAAATCACAAAAGGGGGAAGGCCTATCACAAACGGGAGCATGAAAACTCACCAACACGTGTATCATAAATGGATCGCTATCCCATGGTCTCTAACCATAGAGCCGGTGCCACGACGTAGTACAGCGAACGCCCGAGGAACCAGTAACTCAAATAATCCAGAACATCGACGTAGTACAGCGTTACGCCCGATGAAACAAACTCAAATAATCAGGCACAACGACGTAGTACAGCGAACGCCCGATGAACCTGAACACAAATAATCCGGAACATCGACGTAGTACAGCGAACGCCCGATGAACCAAACTCAAATAAACCTATAGGTCGGTAGCCTATAAAAACGAGACAAAGCTTAACAGAACGGGGTACAGTCCCCCACGCGGACAAAGAGACATCGCAAATCGCTAGTCTAAACCATAAAATGATCATCATCGATCATCAAGAAGTGTCAATTACACTAAGCTAGTAAATAAATGAGTTTAGCTTCATGTCCCATAACCAATGGCTTAACTTAAATATTTACGAACAAATTGTAGATTTCCACTCGAAAATTGTTACAAGAGTTCAATCGAACAAGTCCAAGAATTAACCGACAAAGTAAACGCAAGCGTTTCATACCACTTGTTTTGCTAAGCCGTTTAATTAGATTTCTCATACGAATGAGGTAAAGGTTTGTATATACTAATAGATTGGAAAACGGTTTTATAAAAGAGATTTGTATTAAAAATAGAGTTGGAATCATCTTTGTGAAAGAGTTTGAATATTTACTACTAGTATAGAAACCTTTGTATTTTAAAGTGACAAATCACAAAAATGATTGTAAAAACAATCGATCACCAAAAATTCACATACGACAATGTGAATTAAATCCATAAAAATCGATATCAAATCCATCAAACGAATATTCCCAAAAATCCAAAAAAAGAAGTCATCAAAGTCGATAATGTGATAACAACTATCCGGATCACCAAAAATCGATTAAAAATTGGAAATCCACACAAAACAGCCCAAAATAGATAAAATGCACAGTTCCATACGTCTGGTTTAGAATCCAGACGTTTGGATTTGTTCTTTGGAAATAATCCAAAAAGATTCCAGACGTCTGAAATTACAAGGCAGACGTCTGAACCGTAACCAGACGTCTGACCTAGTAAATCAGACGTCTGAACTGAGGTACTGGAAATTCCATTTCAGATCACCCAGACGTCTGAGAAGTAAACTCAGACGTCTGGATCTCCCAAACGTCTGGAATGCAAGGTTAGACATCTAAGCTGAACGTCTGGAATATTTATTCCTCAGCCTCAGACGTCTGATCCTTATACCAGACGTCTGAGCTAAAGCTTAGGCAAAGATTGAACCTAGGCCAATGATGGCCAATTCGTTTCGGGAGCGATCGAACGAGCAACAATGACTAGGGATTTATGCCAAGCGACAACCCAGCCTTATAGGCTCTTCGATACACTCCAAGTATCAATGTCCAAACATCCATAGTAGGATTTTCCTAAAAATGGGACCAAAACACCAAAATTTGGAAAATTAACCAAATCGATTCAAATCAAAAGCAAATGAATATGCACAAGTGTTAGGAATTCATACCTAACAACAAAGAAAGTTATAGACGTAGATGTGAGTTAAAGAACTCACCTTTAAATTCAAAAACAACGAACGAGAAGCTCTAAAGCAAAGGAAAGATCAACTACTCTTCAATTTCTACTCAACTCCAAACATATTGATGTTTATACTCAAAAAGGTTGCAAACGCCATTTTGGACTCAATGGAAGTGGTCTCGAGTCCTAATTCGATTGTTTGCAAAAAGTGATATTTCGGACTTTGATCCGATTAACGATGCTAAATTTAAATAAAACATTTAAATATACAATCGTAAAATATGCGGGTTGTTACAGACTCCCCTCCTTAAAGAAATTGCGTCCTTGCAATAATTAAGAGGAAGATAAAAAGTAACAACCATACGAAGGCATAACAACACAAAAGGAGAAATTTTGAGATGAGAAGTTCACCATAAAGAGCACGAAAGAGTAAGTCCGAATGTGTTTGCTCGATGAATTCTCAAGATTCCCAAGAGCAATCCTTAGGATTTGAGGACCATTGAACTTTCACAAGAAGAACATCTTTATTTCGAAGGCGTTTAACCTTCGAAGTAATGATACGAATAGAATGTTGCTCATAAGAAATTTGGTGAAACTTCAATTTCTTCAATTACACCGAGCTCAAGAATAGAATCATAACCACGAAGGCATTTCCGTAGTTGAGAGACGTGGAATACGCCATGAATAGCAGAAAACTGAACCGGTAATAAAAGGCGATTAGCCATGGAACCAATATGTTCGGTGATGGGAAATGGACCAACATATCGAGGTGCTAACTTGCTCGATCGACTGAAACGCACAACACCCCCTCATAGGTGAAACACAAATGAACACCAATAAAATCTGGACCTAAAACCAGCTTCTCACCGGCTTTAAGCCAACATGAAGGAAATCGGCATGGACTTCCGTAGAGTGCCTCGAAAGGTGCCATACCAATACTAGATTGGAAGATATTATTATAGGAAAATTCAACAAGATAAATATGATCTTCCCAACTTCCACCAAAATCAAGAACACAGGCACGAAGGAGATCTTCAAGAGTTTGATTCACACGCTCTATTTGTCCATCGGATTGAGGACGATAAGCGGTGCTAGAATTAAGCTTTGTTCCAAAGCTTTTTGAAGACCATACCAAAATCCACTAGTAAAATAATGGATCACGATCGCTAACAATAGAAGTAGGAACTCCATGCAATTTAACAATTTCTTCGACATAGAGTTTAGCCAAAAGAGGTACGGTCCAAAAGAGAAGGACGAGCCTCAAGGCTACACAAAATAAGAGGAACATGAATCAGATTCACGATCTCGAATCTCACAAGTGGACAAAGTCTCGAGATCACTCCATTCGGATATCATCATGGAAACAACCATTTGTTGCTTACGACTAAGGCCATCGACAACTCGGTTGCTCTTTTTGGGAGTATAAAGAATATCAAAATCATAAGATGCAAGGAACTCGAGCCAACGTTGTTGACGCAAATTAAGTTCCTTTTGAGAAATAAATACTTCTAAGATTTATGATCGCTGTAGAGAACAAATTTTCTCTCCCAAAAGATAATGTCGCCAAATTCTAAGAGCGAAAACAATGACCGCGAGCACTATATCATGAAAGGCATATCTAGGCTCGATAAGCTTTAATTGTCAAGAAGCATATGTGATAACACATTCCCTTTGCAAGAGAATGACACCCAAACCAATACGACTAGCATCGGTATAAACAATAACGTCTTGGTTCCATTTGGGAAACGCAAGAATAAAAGCATCGGAAAAGAGTTCTTTTAATTGATCCTCTTTCCCGAAAAGCTAAGACATTCAAAATTATAATTAACTTTATGTAATCATCTTTTTTTAGAAAAATTTACTTATTACAAGTCAATTTACTATGTTTGACTGTCTCATCATAGCGTTTAGGAGATTCCTATCGATAACGTTGATCAAGCATATCGACTAGAATTCTTAAAGCACTTAATGGGCAAATCATCACAAAATCATCGTCTATATGATAAACATGCTTCTTATAAAATTTACAAATATTCTCTGCTCGTTTTAAGAACAAAATCCAATCATACTTATAAATATCTTATGAAAAAGATTTGCAAATTTTAAATTGTTGTTTTTATCACTAATCAATGAATACAAGGATGGTCTCATCGAGATATTCGTAGAATACTCGATTCATAAGATGGATGAAATAAGGTAGAAGATTCGTCAAATCAAATGACATAACGAACCACTCATAAGAATCATAACGAGTGCGGAATGCGGTAAGTGGAATGCTACCCTCCGCAACTCGTAGCTGATGAAAACCGGTGGCAAGGTCGAGCTGAAAAGACCTTATCACCACTCAATAGATTGCTTAGGTGATAATCCTAAGACAAGCTCAAATATACCGGAAAATTCACAAACTACTTGAATGAGAGAAATAACATTCTCCTCATCAAGTGGGTTTAAAGAATAAAATGATGCCATCGAATTTGGAAATCAAAATCATTAAAATCAATAGAAATCTGCTTAACAGATTGAGAATGTCAAAGATGGATAGTCCTCTCAGGACAAAGGATATAGGCTTTATAATGATTAAGCCAATCCTTTCCCAAAAATCAATTTCTAAGCCTAAGTAACGCATAACATGCAAATCGGCTCGAAAAGAATAATCACATAAAATAATCTCGACATCTCCACAAAGTAAACTGAGTGTTGCGGATCTACCAATCGGATTCGCAATTCTCAATGAAGTCATCAAGTCCATAATATTTAAAGAAAAAGAATCAACAAGTTCTTTTGATATAAAATAATGAGATGAACCCGTATAAAAAAGAACTCGAATAGGATAATCACAAAACAAATTAATGTCATCAAGAGTAGAATGAAAAATACCTTGACCAAGAGAAGTGTCACAAGGAGCTTGCACAACATTCAACTCCCCCTCTCTCCTACTTTGGAGTATGGGACATGTAGATATAAGATAGCCCGAACTTTTGCAATAACGACAAAAAAAATGGTTTTGGGCATTCATTTGCATAGTGGTCCGTAGACCCACAATTGTAGCATCGTCCACGACTAGAGGTAGGAGTCTTTGCTACCGAAGTTTTTTGCTTCCCTTTCTTGTTGGGATTGGGGCCTTTGAACTTAATAGGCCTCTTTTTGTTATTGTTGAAGTTCTATTTGGCACGCACAACTTCAACATCACTTTCTCTATCGGCCTCTTCAAGCCGAAGAGCGATATCTACAAGCTGATTGAAAGAAACTTCTAGTTTCAGAAGTAAGGGCTTTTTGAGGTTCTTGATCAACCCATAAACAAATCTCTGATTTTTCTTCAATGGGGTATTAATATATTCGACCCCATATTTAGAGAGAGATTCAAAAGATGCGACGCAGTCGGTCATAGAAGATTCACCTTGAACAAGGTCAATAAAGCGCCGAGCTAAAGTTACTTTTTCAGCTTCCGGCACAAACTTCAATTCGAACCTTTCCCGTAATTGCTCCCAAGTAAGATCCGCTTCAATAATTTCCGAAATCAAAAGCTCATACCAGTCTAATGCTTTTTCTTGGAGCATGCTAGAAGCCACTTGGACTCGATGTAGATCAATAAGATTCATGTGGAAAAATATGCGATCGCATGATCTAAGCCAAGCTTGGATTTCTTAATGTTTTCGGAACCCTTGAATGGCCTTCCTCCCAAAGCGGTATAATCTCTGCACAAGCGTGCAAACCCGGACTTAGGGTGAGTAGGCGCTGGAATGGGTCCGACAGCTTGGGCATTGTTCACAAGATCTAAAAGTTGTTGAGTAGACATAAATACTCCATCCCGAGGAGTAGCACTGAATTGACTGGTGCTGGGACGGCCTGGTCTAACCATTTCTCTTCTTTAAGAAAGAAAGAAGAGGAAAAAAGGTTATTCACAGAATGAATATCAAACAAACTTGATTGATAAAACAAGGCATCACAAAAAGAAATAGGATAGAACGGTACGAAGACTCGAATTAAATCATATGGCACGATTCCTAAGAAAGACTTAGAACAATGATCCTTGCTAGATTATTCTACATTGTTCCGAAGTTTGGCTCTGATACCAAGCTGTGATGCCCCATCTCTATACTCACGCTAGCCAAGGACACGACGGGGTAATGCCATCGACTAGCACGAAGAATAAGGCTGTTGAGGAGCGATCATCTGTGTAATTGCTTTGTGCGAGTACCGATATATCAGATAATATAACTTACATTTCATTTCAAGAGGAAATCCGACATATCAAATACAAACTCAAAGCTACCACACAGTGGCTATGAGGACTTCAGAAACAAATATAGAAATAAACATAACACAAATTAGTCATAGATATTCATATCACAAAGGCGGAAACAAATATGAATATATCACATAGAAGTGTACATCAAAGTAGTGGTCAAACTAGGTCCACTACAAGTGCTAGACAAAAGAATAAGTATACATTAAGGAGTCTCCATCTCAAATGTATACTAACAAAAACTACTATGCTAAAGTAGTAAGCCAAAAGTCAGGTGACAGACCCAGATAAGAAGTCAAGCAGGAGCACCTGAATATCTTGGTCTGACCCGAGTATTATTTAAGAAGAAAATAATAAACGGATCAGTCTAGCTATAAATATCATATAAAATGAGATAGGATAAGAGATATGACAAAAACGTATGATAACAAAAATGCCATACTGTGACAAGTATACATAAGGTAACAATAAAAATCATACAATATCTCAAATCATCTCAAACATCCAAAAAGAATCGCATTATTTAAATTATTCACCAAAACACAAATATTGACAAAACATATCAATGCCAATCGCAAAAATTGGTGAAACACAAATTCTAGAAATCATCAACTAGAAATCCAGAAATCACAAAAGGGGGAAGGCCTATCACAAATGGGAGCATGAAAAATCACCAACATGTGTATCACAAATGGGTCGCTATCCCATGGTCGCTAACCATAGAGCCGATGCCACAGCGTAGTACAGCAAACGCCCAAGGAACCAGAAACTCAAATAATCCAGAACATCGACATAGTACAGCGTTACGTCCGATGAACCAAACTCAAATAATCAGGCACAACGACGTAGTACAGCGAACGCCCGATGAACCTGAACACAAATAATCTGGAACATCGACGTAGTACAGCGAACTCCCGATGAACCAAACTCAAATAAACCCATAGGTCGCTAGCCTATAAAAACAAGACGAAGCTCAACAAAACGGGGTACAGCCCCCCACACGGACAAAGAGACATCTCATATCGCTAGTCTAAACCATAAAATGATCATCATCGATCATCAAGAAGTGTCGATTACACTAAGCTAGTAAATAAATGAGTTTAGCTTCATGTCCCATAACCACTGGCTTAACTTAAATATTTACAAATAAATTGTAGATTTCCACTCGAAAATTGTCACAAGAGTTCAATCGAACAAGTCCAAGAATTAACCGACAAAGTAAATACAAGCGTTTCATACCACTTGTTTTGCTAAGCCGTTTAATTAGATTTCTCATACGAATGAGGTAAAGGTTTGTATATACTAATAGATTGGAAAACGGTTTTATAAACGAGATTTGTATTAAAAATAGAGTTGGAATCATCTTTGTGAAAGAGTTTGAATATTTACTACTAGTATAGAAACCTTTTGTATTTTAAAGTGACAAATCACAAAAATGATTGTAAAAACAATCAATCATCAAAAATTCACATACGGCAATATGAATTAAATCCATAAAAATCGATATCAAATCCATCAAACGGATATTTCCAAAAATCCAAATAAAGAAGTCATCAAAGTCGATAATAAGTGATAACAACTATCCGGATCAACAAAAACCGATTAAAAATTGGAAATCCACACAAAACAGCCCAAAATAGGCAAAATGCATAGTTCCAGACGTCTGGTTTAGAATCCAGACGTCTGGATTTGTTCTTTGGAAATAATCCAGAAAGATTCCAGATGTTTGAAATTACAAGGCAGACGTCTGAACCGTAACCAAACGTCTGACCCAGTAAATTAGACGTCTGAACTGAGGTACTGGAAATTCCATTTCATATCACCCAGACGTCTGAGAAGTAAACTCAGACGCCTGGATCTCCCAAACGTCTGGAATGCAAGGTCAGACGTCTGAGCTGAACGTCTGGAATATTTATTCCTCAGCCTCAGACGTTTGATCCTTATACTAGACGTCCGAGCTGAAGCTCAGGCAAAGATTGAACCTAGGCCAATGATGGTCAATTCGTTTCGGGAGCGATCGAACGAGCAACAACGACTAAGGATTTATGCCAAGCGACAACCCAGCCTTATAGGCTCTTCGATACACTCCAAATATCAATGTCCAAACATCCATAGTAGGATTTTCATAAAAATTGGACCAAAACACCAAAATTTGGAAAATTCACCAAATCGATTCAAATCAAAAGCAAATGAATATACACAAGTGTTAGGAATTCATACCTAACAACAAAGAAAGTTATAGACGTAGATGTGAGTTAAAGAACTCACCTTTAAATCCAAAAACAACGAATGAGAAGCTCTAAAGCAAAGTAAAGATCAACTACTCTTCAATTTCAACTCTAGAAGCTCCAATCTAAGATCATAAGCAATATTTCCTAAGTTAGGTTATAGGAAATTTCTGAAACTGGAGAGAGATTGAGATGGAGAAGAAGAAGAGGATGCTTACCTAAGCTTCTCTTTGATGTTGGAGCAAGAATTTGTATTTCCTAATTAAACTAGGGTTTGGAATTCTAATTTCCTTTCTCTTCCCCCATTTTTGCTTTAGCGAGAGAGTATTAGGAAATGAGAATGTATGAAGAGGAGAGGGGGTGGAGTTAGGGTATTATGTTGGGTTAATTGGCTGAAACCTAAACCCAAAGCCCAATAGAAAAAAATACCAAATTCTACTCAACTCCAAACATATCGATGTTTATACTCAAAAAGGTTACAAATGCCATTTTGGACTCAATGGAAGTGGTCTCGAGTCCTAATTCAACTGTTTGCAAAAAGTGACATTTCAGACTTTAATCCGATTAACGATGCTATATTTAATAAAACATTTAAATATACAATCGTAAAATATGCGGGTTGTTACAGGAAGCACTTATCTACTGAGCTAGACCCAGGAAGTGACATAAGGGAAGTAGAGGATTATTTAATATCGCCATGATTTCTAAATCATTTTCAAAATCTAGATGTAGGACTGCTTTGGGCGGAGCACATACTCCAACAAGAAGATATGCAGCTACTCTAGGAACTACAGAGCCACACCGATTCACCGAACCTAAAGCTGCTCCATGCGAGCCATGCAGCGGTTCAATAATAAGGGTAGATGTTGCTCTATCAATACTTGCCATTGGAAACTTAGATCTGACTAATCATTAGTATATCTAAGATCCATAACAGATCTGGTGAGTAATCAAGCTATTGAATCTCATTAGCGAAGATTGGAGCATGAGCAGTGCAAAAATCAGCGGAAAGTCCCTGTTATTAAAATATCGAATATAAGGAAAACCCTAAACCAAAATTTTCCATATTGGGAAAGGGAGAAACAAGTAGAGAAGGAGAAGGATGAAGAGAGTAAAGAGAGAGACGGAGTATTAATGGAGAAGCTTACTGAAGAAGAAGAAATATGAGATCGCTTCTTGCATACATGAAAAAGAGAAATGGAAGATATGAGGTGAATGCGGCATTACGGTTAGGAATTATGGTTAAATGTTCTAATGAAGCGGGTGAAAATGGCCCAAATGTAAATATGTGGCTGGGCTTGGACCTATAATTTATTTAACAATTTTCAAAAGGAAAAAAAAATACAAGTACTTACAAACCATTCTCAATTCTATCCTAATATTTTACGTTCAAGTCTATGTATTTAACTAATTGTGTAACCTTAAATTTAAACTATTTAAATAAATTCAATTAACCAATATTCATTAATTATTCTAATAAATCCTAAAAATGTGAGAATTTTAGTATATATACAATACTCACATATATAAGAGAAAAATGATAAATTTGATTTTTCATTCAAATATAAAGATATTTAAATCACATAACATAAACGCATACACAAATAATAATATTTTTTTTAATTTCTAATTCATTTATCTTAAAAAATTATTGTACTTACATAGCATGGTTTTATTTTTAGTAACATTTAAATAATAAATTTATATTTTACAACATTACGATGTGAGCTTACATATTCCGCTGGTAAAAAATTAGTTATATAAATATTCTCATTTTCAACATGATATTAAAATTTA
Organism: Allium fistulosum; assembly: GCA_030737815.1. NCBI lineage: Eukaryota > Viridiplantae > Streptophyta > Magnoliopsida > Asparagales > Amaryllidaceae > Allium > Allium fistulosum. The sequence goes on from CM060906.1 coordinate 574,143,848, forward strand.
TCAAACTCGTATTTGACTAAATGTTACATAATATTATTTTAAGATTATCAAAGTTTTAAACATGACTCTCCTACAGCAACATAAGATATGTGGTTAACTATAAAGATAAAAAAAATTGAAATCAAAAACTAAATAATGGATAAAAATTCACATGTGGATAAGAAGGTCATAAGATGCTCTTATCAGTTACAAATACAGACAAACATCTTCTCGGTTTTCTCCATTGTTTTACATACAACTTCTTATGTTTAATTAGTTTAGTTGATTACTAATTTAACTTATTTAAATAAATTTAATTATTTAATATCATCGATTCATTTATAAATCCTAAATAAATGATAATTCAATGTGTATACAACAATCATATTAGCAATAATGGTTAAGTTATTTATTCACTCATACATATATAAAATATATACCATATAGCATAAATTATTTACATATACGATATATCCAGTTTTAATTTATATTTTGTTTGAGTTGCGTAAATTTGAGGATTGAACCATCAATCTTATCGTATGTCATTTTAATTTATAATTCATCAATCAAGATAAATTTATCATATAGTGTGATAAAATTCTATTTTTAACAGTAATTCAAATATAAATACTATTTTTTGACAGCATGTGCAACACACACGTGTTACCAAGGTTGTAAAAATCGCTAAGCGGACGCTAAATGGTAAACATGGATTAGGGATTAACTGTTTAGGTGGGGATTAATTGAGGATAGGAATTTTTGATAGCTCATGTATTTTCATTAAAATTTTAGTGTTTTATTTAGCATCCATTGATATAAATTAAATTTTTTGGATTTTGGATATATTTCAGAGTAGCCAAGGATGCAAGACTGCCTAAAACTAGCACATTGATGCTTGTACATGACACTAAACCTTAAATAATGCCAAACCAGCGCACAAATACATGTTTAGATTCTTACATTTTGCAATGACCCTTGTTTAGGCATGCCTAGGTAAATCGTTAGGCGATAAGCCTCGCCTAGCGTTTAGGCGGAGCCTAGTCGGAGGCGTAGAATTTTACAACCGTGCATGTTACACACTAATTTTTCAGAAGGCAAATTTTATTCATACACTGTAAATTACTTTACTTGCACCATAAAATTTTAAATAAAAGTTTAGGCCAAAATGCCCTTATTAAAAAATAGAATTAATATTAAAGAATGAAAATGGTATACAATTCTTCTTTGTTTACATTGTGTATAATAATTAATATAATTCTTTCATAATGTAACTAAAATTAGTATACATCATCGATTGAATTAAATTAAATTCCTTTCGGGTACTAAAGTATATTCATACTGTTTCAAGTTGTATTTATGCACAGTCAATTTTAGCATTTTTCAATTTAATTAAATATAATTTTTTTTTAAAATAACTACTAAAATTAATATGATTCAGAGCACTGTTATTCGGTAACGTTACAAAGGTGTTACAAAACTATGACGATTACGTTGCAAAGATTGTTAACAGTAACGTTACAAAGGTGTTACGAAACTGTTATGATTATATTGCAAAATTGCAACAACAACAAAACTGTCACAACTATGTCGCAAAAACTGTCACGAATAGAAATGTGCAGGAAACAGATTATGCAGTAGATATTATACCGATTAGATTGTCCGAGTCCAGTGAAAAACCATTTCCTTGAAACAATATTGCTCCCTCTACGACGCTTAAAGATATTGAGCAATTGTTTTTCAAGATGAAACGAACATGTCTCTGTGATGCTGCGCAACAATCACATAGCAACGACGAACTCAAAAGAATGTAATTTAAGAATAGAGTTTTGTGGGAGAAGAAGAAGTGCAAAAAACTTAGTATGTTTTCTGTTTTTTTTGAAATGGTACAACAAATCACTGTGACAACGTATCACATGTCGATAAACGTTCAAATCACGCTACGCAAGTTTCGACTTGTGACCTCTCGCACCAAAGCCAAATCACTTAACCATTGAGACAATGATGCTTGTCATTTTTTCTGTTTTCCTTTTGCCTATATATAGGTGTGGGGAGCTGTACCTATTCGGTAATAGATGCCTCTTCGAACGGTTGTGACTGTTGGAAAAGTTGCGACGCTTTACCAGGCGGTGCGACCGTTTGAGTGCAAATGGACAAAAAAAACTGTTCGGTCTGAACAGCCAAGCCAAGCCAACTGCAAAGTGCTAAGTGCCTCTAATATGCCTCAAACGCCCATTCGTCCGTGCCGCAGATGCGGATACAGGTGCGGTTTAGGGCGCACGCGTACGGGATGGTGCGCTGCACCACCCGTCATGGCTGTGTCTCTTTTTGTTTCATAGGAATTATAATAGTGTCCACATCTTAATATATAAACACAAATTGTTTATTTTATTTTAAGACGTGGGACTATTCATTTCCCAAGACATTAACGACTTCACATTTACCAATGAAATGCTCGTTCATTTCTAACAAGTACTAAAATCTTCAATCTTTTATTTGAATCAAATCAAGGTTAAATTTAACATTAAAATTTAAGTGGTTTAAAATTTTAATACATTAGATTCAAATTGCTATATATAAATAACAAAATATTTTTAAATTCCATTTAAAGTATATGAATTTGAAATTTGCAAAAGTGAATGTGGGGAATTTCAATATTAGGGTTTTTTAGTTTGATTAATGCACGAGAGAGTTAGTAAAGTGAGATAAATGCATTGTTTTATTACAAGGGAAGATAGTTTTTTAATATGTATAATGTATACTAAGTAAAAAGTTGTGTAGAAATTTTTTTTTGTGCATGACACTGTTATGGAGGTTTGCTTACTATGTTTCTCCCCCGAATTTTCTCCTACCATAATCGCGATTCAACTGGGGAACGTATTCTCCTTTATCCTATTCTCCAATCGCCTCCTTATTCTCCATTCTTGATCCAAATTTTCGAATCCAACTTTTCAGCTTCAAATCATTATGTGGCTCCTTCCTCTTCATTTGAATTACAGCTGAGTTGCGGATTTGTGCTGATGGCGGTGCAAATAGAGTATATGATGATATGCCAGAGTTTTTTCCTGAGCAAGATCCAATTGATGTTAGAAGTCTCCACTCAGATCTCATGTATCTCATCATTGATAACCAACCGTTCGTCTTTGACAACAAGCCTTCACAAATATAGCCTCCAGCAACGTCACTTGAAGGAACAAACGTCGATCATCTTGATCATTTGGATATGGAGAAATTTGACTGTTCTAAAGGTTTTTTTTTCATCGATTTTTGGTTTTCTACTTTATTTTTCTACGATTTGGTTGTTATGTTCTATAACATCTATGTTTAGATTTTCTGGAAATTTTACGTATTGCTATTCTGAAAAAAGGCCTATTTTTATTCTGTTGTGTTTAGGCATTTATTATCGTGATTTCTTATTTGCTTGCAGTCATATGGAAGCAGCGAAAACAACATGTTTGATTGAACGTGTGCAAGGTGTAGTATCCATACCTGTTGGATTGAATACTTGAAGCTATAACATTAATACGATGATGAGTATCCATACTGTTTGCAGATTGAATCAAACTAATCGTTTTAAATTTGTAAATTATGTTGTATATTTTTTTTGATGAATTTATAATCTTAAAGAATATATTTTACTTCTGATCATTAGGATACCAGGAAACCGTATATAAATATAAACGGCCAACCACCAGATGTAATATATCCTATCATTTTAGGACTATAGGGTGGTATCATCTGTTTCGTTTATCACCTGTTAGCTTTCTATTGATTTACAGGCTCTGAACATAAATCTCGCTACAACTTGTTATTTTAGTTTACAATTTCTGTAGTCATAGTTGGTTGTATCCAAGTTGTTTCAATTCCTGTTAAAGGATTCATCCATCAACCGTCTTCCAGCTACACAATTCCATTTCTATGGTAAACATATTACAACGACGTCATAAAGAAATGAATTCATTGTTATGCAGCTTGGAAATATTGTTGCAACTTTGAGAGCAGGAGTTGAATATGCAGGGGTCTCTATAAACAACTGTGTGCTTGTTGTTGGCAGTTGATCTGGTGTTACTGAAGCTGACTGCATAGGCATGCCTTATGTAGTTCACAGAGCATGTTAATTCTCTATGTCTATTTGAGAATGGATATATGTTCATTTTATAAACTAGTGAAATATTATTATCACTTCTACTCCCTAAAAAAATTTGACTTCTTAACAACTTCATGTAGCAAGTAATTCCCCTGTTGCCAGTATACCCTTGATATACTTGTATTTTTTATGTGGCAAGTTATGAAACACACCGAACGCAAAGTCAATGGCTGTTAAATAATGGGGAAGTTTGTTTAAAAAGAATTTAGGTGAAAGCCTCTCTTATGTGATATTTGGATGTGAAAAAAATAAAATCAATTAACTTATTTTAAAGCACCATTTTTTTTTAATTTGGTCATGTTAAGATTGTTGTAGGGTATAGTGATAAAAGGTGATGCTTGTTTTCTTGTATGACATGACATCATTGTACTTTGCAACAAATGCCAAAACATTAGAAAACTGGTGATAGATTATCATCAAAAAGCCAAAGGTGACTCATTCATAATTTCATGCAAAGAGAAGAATGGAGGCCAAGAGGAAAGGAAAACATGGTGGTTGTGGTTTGCTGCATTATTCTTAAGTGTATATATATGGTTGTATCTGTAATTATAGTTCACTTATTTTTTTTTGTTTATTGAACAGGTAAGCGTCAAGGTGCAGGAAAGGCTACGCTTCCATCCAAGGTTCTTTGAATGAGGTGCATGTTGAACAAGCACCGTGAAGCAAAGTAGATTGATAAGCGCATGTACAATGACATGTGCATGGAATTGAAGGATAATGTGTTTAAAATGAAGCTATGTAGTCATGGAGTATTCACAAATCCAAACCTAAGAAGGCAAAGAGAGAAAGAAGACTTGGGATTATAAGTTTAAAGCTAACAGTGGCAAGAGCAAGGCAAGCAGAGAAATAAAACATGCTAGAAGGGAGGAGCGATATGCTTAGGGACCTGTTAAAAGGGAACCAGCTCAACACTTGCAGCTGTTGCCGAACCTGCCGAGTCGCCTGTCAAGAAGTCGAAGAAGTAGTGAGATAAATATTGTTTTTGATTTATGAATAAAGTGTTTGTTTAACCATTATATGGCTATTTCATATTTAGTTGTACCGAACTTGTTTTCTTTCTTTTGTTGCAACGAATATGCCTTGAAGTACAAGATTATTTTGAATTGCCTAAAGAAGTTCCGTATTCATTTATCTTCCTATATTGTACTAACACCTGACCAATTATGTGCAAAGAATGATTTATATTTGGTCCAAATTAATCTTCTAACTGATTCTTTTTGTTTATCCGTAAAGCAGTGTAATTTTTAAGCAATGGTTCTCACTATCAATTTAAGTTCATAGCTTTTTAATTGCATTACTTTAAAGAATTATATGCTTTCTTATTATGATCTTCTTTTAACCTGATTATTGTGATATATTTTATCTTTTAGTATCACAATCAATTCTTTGTTGAAAATATTACGTTACATACTTAGTTATAATATTGAAAATATGAAACAATTTATTTATTTCTTTTTTTATTTTTTTTGCATAAGTCTACTCCGTCCAAAAATAAATTTGTCAAAAATCGATGTTGCAATTCTGGCCTATAGATTGACTAGCATCCCCTAATATCCACCCGTTCTTTCCTTACTCATGCATCCCATACTCTTCTTTTTCTTGTCACCCAAGCAATTTTTTTTTTTAATATTGTACTATCAAAACGGTCGATTTCTCCACCGTTGTACGGTTCCACTAGTATAAATAGAATCCGCCTTTTCAAAAATATTCAATTTTTTGTGTTACACCGTGGCACCCGTCGGACCGGCAGGGCGCATGGTGGCCAAAAGCAGATATCCGTGCCCATTGCAGTGGCACGTTTGATGCCGAAAATTCGTACATATTTAAAAAACCGAGGATAGTACGTAAACTTTCTATATTTTTTTTTCCAGAGGACTGCTAGTATGCCCGATTCAAAAGCGGTCAAATACTGCGACTTAGTTAAAATTTGGAATTCCGAGAGGGAGGGGGGTAATTATGTAAATTTTTTGTCTTTTCTACAGGCTGCAAAAAATAATAAATTCATCAAAATCAATTTTATCTAAGCCCTAAAATCGGTTTCTAAGTCCTTCCACCCCCGACTTTCCTCCACCACGCACAGTTCCGTCAACACCGCATCCGATTAATAAAACACCCGCCAGCGGCATCCTCTACAATTGTTTCCATCACCAACGCCGCCGCAGCTCCGCCCGATCGTTACCTCCACCAATCTATCGCGAAAGGTATTTATTGTTTTACTATATTGAGAGGATTTTGTGTTGTTACTTTTATCCCGGGTCCATCCTATTGGGTCGGTTTGATAAATAAACACTGTTTATAGGTGGATTTTACAAATAGAAGTGACTGTTATTTGCAATACTGAAGTAGAATTTGCCTGTTATGGATCAGTTCGCCCTTTTGAACAGATCTCACTTCAATTTAATATAGTTATTAAATGTTTTAATGCTTTGTCATATTTGATTAAGTCAGCAATTATCATTTAATCTCTTATATTATAAACTTGGTGTATTGTACGGACTTTGTTGACAATTTGTCTCATGCATTCAAAATAGCAAAGTGGACAGGATAATACACTTGAATTTGTTTAAATTGTCTATGTATTTCAGGTCTACAATTTGAATTATAAGCTGACAATTTAGAGCATCTCCAACCCTTTTATGCATTTTCAATGTAAAGTGAATGCCACATAGATTCTAGACATTGTGGTTTTTATTTTTAATCTCCAATGCTAAAGTAATTAGATTGTGGAATATGACATGACATGATTTTTATTAGACATTGTGAATTGAAATGTCTAGTTCTAGACATTGTAATTAACAATGTGAAAGGGTAACGACCAATAACTTTTTGCCACCTAAGTAAATTTCAATACATAAAAATGTTTGCATTGGAGAATATTAATTTATTTTATTGTAATGTAAAATCACATTAACTTAACATTGTCTAACTACTTGTGCCACCTAGACATTTCATGAAATTACATTGTCTAGGATTGAAGATGCTCTTAGGCTGGTTCTATTCTTCCCCCAGTTCCTTCTTTTACGCCCCCCTTCAGTCACACCCCACATTTTTCCTTTCACCCCCATTCATTCCGAAAATGCCTTCATTTTGCTTATTAAACCACGTCCAAATATGACATTTTCTTACGAACCACGCTCGGCCCGAGCGAGGGTATTAGACAAACCTTACTCGACCCGAACTATGTTATTGTACAATCCTTGCTCGGTCCTAACGAGGTTATTACATGAATCTCGCTCGGGCGGAGCAAAGTTTTTACACGATCCTCCTTCCATCGGGCTTATTTTTGTGATTTTTTTCTCTTGAACGCAATTCTGTTGTGGTTTGGAGATAGAAGCAATTTTGAAACATTTGGAAATTGATAAAGTAGCAGGGTGTGAAAGGAAGGAAAACATAGTGCGAATAGAACTAGGCAATAATTTGTTGTTCCTAAAACAAGACCAAATATAATTTTCAAATACTCATCATTTGAATATTAGAGTTGCCAATGGCTAAATGGATATTACGGGGTTTATAAATTAACTTGGGTAGTTGTTTGTACTGGAATTGCCAATGACTTGGTTGAGTTTCTGGATCTTCTAACTTGGTTGAGTTTCATCTTCTTACCCCATCTCCATGGACCATGAAATGAATTGAGTTGTGTCTTTGTTGAAGTTAAGTTGATCAAGCCAAGATAATTATTTGCATTGTATCTTTTTCATGAGATATTGATTTGTTCTAGCGAACTGACTGCATCGGCTCTCTTGTAGCTTATGAAAATCACTTTTGAGACAATATAGTCAAACATTAAGATTTGATTAAGTTATTAATCAAAATAATTTGGTACAAAATATAGCTAAACAATAAAATATTACATACAATAGTGGAGAAGATATTAACTAAGCCACAAAGTTGGAGGACATTCTTTACTAAGTTTACATTAATTCAATAGAATATGTTTATAATCTAATTTTAAATGTATTTCATTCTTAAATCTTATTTAAAATCATAGCCGTATAGCAGTAATGTTATTATCATCTAATATTTTATGATTTAATCTTAAATTTTTTATTTTATTTTTTCATTAGCAGATCATGAATTTTGAAACAGTGCACTTGAAATCAAGGGAGCAATCAAAATTTTCTAGGCGCCTTACATATGATACATGAATTTTGTGATAAAATAAAATTTAACAAGTATACTCTTTTATGTGAATTGGTTTTTATCACTTTTAAAATGTTTGCTTTTATATGATAGGCTCAGGATGAGGTAAATGTTTCACGTGAATTAACCACGGCGGCGTTACCAATAATGTATATGTTTTGCATTTTCATCAACTATGAATTGATATTACCACTTAAATAAGCTAGATTCTTTCACTTCTCTCTCTCTCTCTCTCTCTCTATATATATATATATATATATATATATATATATATATATATATGCGTGCGTGTGCAGTGTTTTTTTACTTCATCACAGCTAATCTAATGCAAGGATTTTGTCAACAATGTGTGCTTTTCTTTACGCAATAACATTCTTTTCTACTTTCAAGTATCCTACAAACACCTTTGTCTTTACTTCAAAATTTAGATCTCGTATATATGTAGTTTTTTTTAGCTCTAAAAGTACACTTTTCAATCTGTCTTGCCTGCATAATTTCGTATTTTGTATACTTTTGCACTTGGAAGAATATCAATATACCATGTTTAACCTTTAAGGTTTCCTTCATAACAAAAGTTTACCATCCAAAAATAAACAGTAATGAGACATCCATCTGGATATTCTCAAAGAGTAGTGGAGTCTGGCACTTACGATATCTAACATATATGTTATTTCTCAAACATGCATGCTTTCTACTGAAATCAGTACATATATGACTTATATGTGTCCCTGTATGAATTTGTAATTAGCTCATCAGAGCAATGAACAGTAAATTTCATCTCTGAGTTCACATTATGTTTTGCAAGGACAGAACTCTAGCAGTCTAAAGCATGTCAAAAATCTAAAAGTATGTTTGAAAAACATGGCATCAAAGGGCATTAAATGGTTGTGTAAAAGAATTAAAAGTAAAGAACATTATATAATATTTAGTAATAAAACCAAATCGTAAGATATCCGTGATATTATCAACTGTTAGGTTGTCAGTTTCACCCAAAACAGTGAGCAAATATGTGACAGTAACCTTCATTTTAAACTGGAATTAGGACTGAGATCCAGTAAGTTTATTTGTTAGATTTGTAGTAAACTCTTGGGTTAAGTGATTTGGAAAAGAATGCATAACTACATTTAACAACTGAGAGTTAATCGTTATTTTAATAGTAATGAGTGAATGGGATTTAGGGAAGCGAAATTTAGATTTTACTTCCATTTGTATTTTGCTGGGTGAATTAGTTTATTTGTATGTACAAAGAGTTTTAACTTAATTGAAATTGGTAAGCTATGATTATGATTTTATTTTCATTTAAGTTTATCCTTTCAGTCTAATTCATGGATGCTTTATGATGTCTATCTTTGTATAGTTCTGACGATGAAATGAAAGCTCCAGTTGACATTAATGAATCAGCTACAGATGTTGATTACATGTATGTTGGTACTCGGTGTAAATTTTTGTTGATTAAAATTAGAGCCTTTAACTTTGATATTGGTTGCCTCATTTATAGATGGACAGACATCAACTTTTTTTTATACTGTCTGAAATATTACTGAACCATTTGAAGAATTCTCATAAGGAAGCTTGATAAGCATTTCATCATTTGAAAATCGATCAAGTTTTTTAGCGAGTTTGAGGTGCTAGAGCAGCAAGTAAAAATAACTTGAGTCCACCACCCTTTCATCACTAATTTCCTTGAACAATTTTACGCTTGTTTATTACATACACAGATTTCTTTGTATCACATCCATTTTGTGCGAACAGGTCTGTTAAGAAAATTTCAGAAAAATGGTATATCCTAATGCCATCACATTTGTCATAAAAATTACAACTATTAGTATTTTGTCACATTCTTTGCATAGAAGTAGTTTACGTTATTTATCATCACCGGTTAGTATCTACTGACAATCATTATGCATAAACATTTATCACTATATATGTATGAGACCTATAAGCATATTTAACTCTGACTTTTTGTACCGAATTAAAATTACATATTTTGTTACATTTTGTGCTTTATGTAAATTATTCAACATATTTGTAAATTTAGGTCTAAAGTCAAACTTACATATTTTTGTGATGAAAGCATTTATCATGCATAAACATATTTTGAAAAGAGAAAAAAAACATATTTTTGCATGAGACCTATATGCACCGAATATTCATTTATTAGAAAGCAAACAACATTTGAAAGTACGAACTTCAGAAACGTTACAGTTAATCGATGCTTGAACCTTTGACCTCCAATCTCTAAATCCGATGTTTTACCACCAAGATGCACAAGATTGTGTACTGTTACCTAGATTCATGATACATCTTATTTATTTCATACTACTATATATGTAAATCAATTATTCTTCCTACTATGAATATATAAATGCCAAGAAACAAACATGTTCTGTTGTGTTTGACCATCTCTATGCTAAGTTGGTTTTTTTAATCGTGCTTAGCATCTGTAGTTTTCTAAAAGACAAATTTTAATACTAGATCTACTAGAAAAACATATTTCAACTTTAGATCTTCAAAAAATTTATTAAAAAATATGTTTATTTACTGTACCAGTATTTTGTACTTGCGCACTTTGAAAATGCGCAAGCACATTTATTTAAATAATAATAATAATATGATTGAAAATGCGCAAGTACAAACTATAAATTTGTGCTTCCGCATTTTAGAAATGCGTAAGCATAAAATCCGATCTGATTAAAAAACAATCAATTTTTTGATAAATTTTTAACGAGAACTCTAAAATTGAAGCAAGTTTTTCTACCGGACCTAATATTAAAATTTGTTCTTTTCTAAAGATTAAACATGCACGTTATGCAGTAGTGGTTTTTTTCAAATGCTAATCTATTATTTCCCTTTGTCTTTGCATTTTTTAGATGCAGCTCAACCATAGACCCTTATGTTAGACATAGTGGAATCCACATTGTTAGAAGAAGAGTAACATTTGAAAGACATTACTAAAATTAATACATAATAAGATTGAAATGACAAATAATATGGAGAAACATTTAATACATATAAATTATAAGAATTCGATAAAACATGTTCAATTCTTAAAGAAAAAGAACATGATCTATTTCTTTTTTTCCTTTTATCTACAAACAAACATGTGTGTACATGGGCATATATCATTTTCAACACCTAAATTAATTGCTTTCTACAACACGATTTTTAAAATAATATTTTTACTTTTATCTTCTAATAATACGTATTATTCTTTGTCAAACAAATTATCATTCAGATTCAGTTGAAATTAATGAAAACTATAATAAACCTTTTTAAAAATTATAGAATGAAGCGGTCGGTTCCCCACCATTGTGCGGTTGTATTAGTTTTATCATTTTTATCATCAAAATCAAAATGGAGAATTATCGATGAATATAATTTGAAATATACTTGGTTTTTTATAAATCTTCGACAATTATATTCTTTTGATTATTTTAACACAGTAAACTAAATAGTAAAAATGTCCATCTACTGGCTATCATTTGCGATGGATGGTAGTGTTTGCTTTACATGATGTCCGGGTATTATTCGGTACAATGGCTTGTAAAAGACCACAGCAAATTGCAGACAAAACGTATAGTTGATGACAATGCAATTACTTTATGGGCTGTGGGCTAAAATATTTTATTTTTATTTTGTTGGCTCAAATATTAGTGTGTGTATACTAGCCGAAGCCTGATATACTTACCCCCAAAATTCCTGTTTCCTTCCCTCAAGTTCATTGGGACTAGGGTATTCTAATTTCTATATTAAAATACCCAAGTAATGGCGAAAGTTGATCCTGAATGCATAAACGCCTCAAATCCATTCCACGAGTGCTCTGATTATTGCTACAATAAGATCGCTGAACATAAACAAAAGGTGGCATCTCAAACTTTAGGTTTGCCTCCTGTTCACGATCATTTTATTTCAAAATTTACACTGAGTTATTGGTTTCATGTCGTTATTGATATATTTTGTTATGTTAATTGTAGAAAACGACAAGGAATTGGAGAAGAAGTTAGAGGAGAGAACTGTGCATCCTGACTGTATTAATGCATCGAATCGGTATCATGAGTGTAGTGAATATTGCTTTCGGAAGATTGTGGAAGCAAAGGCAAAACTTGAATCAGGTATGCTGAAAGTTTTGTTTGTCAACCTTCTTATAAATTTTTGATGAATATGTATTGTTGGAGCTGTGATTTATTAAGTTATGCTGCTCATCAATGTATAGGTAAAGATTTTTTTTTGAATTAAGACACCGGTGTTTTCAGGATTGAATCTATGCCAACTGTGGTTATTGGTTTTTTAAAAGAACATATGAATATGGTAAGCTGTATTGATAGAGAACCATAATATACACGCTATTCAATGTATTTAATGCCTGTGTTCTTGGAGTGATATTGCAAAGAGTAGTTTAAATGTTAGTTCATACCCTTTGTATGACTAATTCTATTAATCCCCCGTATTTACGCATCCCTTTGAAACTCAAAGCATTTGAGTTACTACTTTGCCTTGATGGATAAAGTAAAAGTTCAATAACAGTCATTCCATTTTTAGTCTGATGATCATTCATTTCCCACCACGTGGTGCACTATGTTTTCAATGAAACCTAGGGCAATGGATACTAGAATTGGAAAGAAACCTAGTGTTAATGGTAGCCCTGAATCAACAGAATCCTAGTGTGGTGCACACTGGGAAATTACCAACACCTAGCATATTGCACCCCATGGATTGAGCAAGAACTAGCATACCACAAGTTCAGAATAAACGTAACCAAATCCTCACTGGAGCCAAACAAGATTTATCAACACCCTTGCTTGGTGTCGAAAAGGAGGTAGAAATCAAAAACAAACTTTATGCATTGTTTTGTTTTCAAATCCAAACCCTAACAAAAAAGCCCAAAAATAAGAGAAATCCTAACCTTAAAATACCAATTTATGCATGAAATTACTTGTTTTAGCATTTGATCTCGTTTCTTTGTTCATTTTCACTTGAATTTGCATCAAATTTGAAGTGTGATTGATTGGTAGAAGATTTTAATCAATTCCAAAGGTGAGGAAAGTACGAAAATAGAAAAACTGAAAGAAGAAAACAGAAGGGTAAAATCGGTAGTATATGGTAGTGTTAAAAAGAATTTTGTGGAGTCAGTTTTTTTAGACAACGTGTGGGAGTGGGAATGGATATTTATTTATTTTGGAGGTTTGATAATAGATGCAGCCCTCTTTAAAATACTTTGGGCTTGTATTGACTAGTAAGGAAGTATTTAAGGTGTCTGCCTCAAATCTTTTGTTAGGTGTTGAGTTATTAACTATTAGGTTTAGTCTGTCATACCACATTATGTTTATTTTTTAATGCATGTATTAACGTTTAGACTTGTCACCTGTTTGTATAAAAATTTGCACCTTACTCTTCACTTGACAGAAGGGTTGGCTTACATCTTTAACGTATGTTAGTTGACTGGGAGATTTTCTTTCATTACATTGGCGATTTCATGGTCATAGGTTGATCTGCGTGCATAAATGTTCACTATAAGACATAGACATCATGCTGTACATTATGGTTTGCTAGTAAATTAAAGAGGGAACTTTTTGCATGTAAAAAGAACATGGCTTTAATTAGTTGGTTGGTAGTTGAAGCTGGAGACAGTTTTATAGCCATCTGTGCTTTATTTTTCTTTTAGTATTATTCTTGTTTGCTGTTCAACTTTTAGGATGGTGAAAGAGGTAGTTTGTGTGAATGTCTCATCATTTATTAGAATATATTCTACATGCTATATCTGATCAGGTGTTTGTACTATTATTAAATTGTGGTTCGTAACACATTTTAAAATGCCTAATTTAAAAGGTTGAGTGGCTAATTTTGAAGTGCATTTTCATTAGGAAATGATCCAGCAGATGATGCCCCATCCTCATTCGATGCCTCAAAACAAGCGGAAGTTCATCCTGACGAAAATTCAAGTGATGACAACCAGAAGGCTCGGGACAATGCGGAGGAAGGTTATCCACATCTGAATGAGAGGCAGAAAAAACTGTTTGAACTGAGACTTAAAATGGCAAGTTTTCCAAGTCAGGCTCAATAGTCAAACAATGAATCCCAGACATTAAAACTCATTTGTCTCTATGTCTATTTGGTTAATTTAGCTTTTATACGTTTAATACAGAATGAAGCAAGGAAAGCGAATCAAGCAGCAATGGTGGCAGAGAAAAAGAAACTGGAAGATCCTGGTGAGTCGAGGGGGATTTCTAAACAAAAATGGATGGAAGAGAGGAAAAAGAAAATTGGAAAGCTTCTTGATTGTAATGGCCTAGATATGACTAAAGCATACATGCTTGACACTCAAGAAACGGCAGAAGCTAAGTACAAAAAGTGGGAGAAAGATCATGCTCCATCTGGTTGGGATGGTAAGTTGTCAAAGTGAGTTCTATATTTTAATGGGAAATCATCCTTATAATCTGCTTGCAGTTGAAATTGTACTCACCACTTTTAATTTTTACTCACATTAGTAACCTTTATAAGTAAACTTTATGAAATAGTGTATAATGGCAACTGGCTTGGTGAGTTCATGCAAATCACTATATTGAACTACGAGATTTTATGCCACGTGCATATAATTATTTTTTCTAAAATTTTAGGGTTCGTTTGGTTTATTTTGTATTTTATGTTTTGAGTTTTCAACATTAATTACAAAATATGAGAAGAATGAAGGGAGGTCGGAAGGGATGAACGGAAGATTGGAGGGGACCACAAAGTGGATGGAGGAACGACGGAAGGATGAATTGTTGCTCGTGCTTTCGTTTTTCTCAAAACACGAAAAATGAAAAAAAGTTGTTTTATATTTTGTCTGTTAAATTCGTTTTCTAAAATGACCATTTTTCATAATATACATGCGTTGTTCGAATTTTTGTATGGACGAAAACTCAAAACTAAAAACGGTAAACCAAACATAGCCTTAAATTTTCAACTTAGTTTTGATGAAAATAAATTGAAAAATATAAATAAAGAAATTGTAATTTTTTGCTGGAACAGAGTTTTGAACTTGTAACCTTATTTACATTTCAAAATTTATCTTTGAAATAGATATTATTTTTGTTCTTTGCGGGATTCAAGTTGCCTACCTCTTGTTTGTATATAAGGGTGTTTTTGAAACTTCGCGGTTGGACCAAAAGATTGTGTTTTTATTCCAACTATTTATAAAGATATATGTTTTAAACATCAATATGACGGTGGTTTGATGAATAACTGACACCACGTACTTTGCCAGTTTTCAACCAGAAAACTCTATACAACGCCTACAAGAAACGCACAAAGAACATCGAGTGTGATATGGAAGCTTATCAGAGAGCAAAAGAAGCTGATCCAGAATTCTATCGAGAAGCTTCCAGTCTCCAGTACGGAAAGGTTTGTTCACTAACTAAACATATGCTTATTTCGTGAGAAAATAGATTTGTTTCTGCACCCTTATCTCAGCAACCCATTGTTCCTTGTGTTTTCTATCATCTTATTGACACCTTCATGTTATCGGGTTTACATGATTGTACCATGTATCCATGATTTATTCTTCATTTTTTCATCCCTATACACTGATGACAGGAAGAAATGTTTTTGAGTACGATTTATTTATTTTTATAATTTTTTAAAAAGGCCTGTGTTATTCTTAGATTGCCAAAACCCCAGAAGAAAATATTGATAAAATGGTAAAGGAGCTTCAAGACAGAGAGGCGAAGCGCAAATCGTTCAGTAGAAGGCGTAAGTTCCATGAAGAGAAAGATATCGATTCAATCAATGATAGAAACGAACATTTTAACAAGAAGATAGAGAGAGCGTTCGGAAAATACACTCTCGAAATCAAGAACAACTTAGAAAGAGGAACTGCACTGCCAGATTGAATGCCTGATTATCTACTGCCCTGCGAGTGCTGTGAAATATCGGAAAACAACTCTGTGCTATATTGTTGATTTTTTTCTTTTTAAACCACGTTGTGCTACCTGTTGGTTTTATGATCATTTTATTTGTGTGGCTCTTTAAGCTGTAGGTTGGGAAACAGCCATTTTGATTTTGATGCAAGTATGTTGCTCATATGAAGTAATGCACAGTTATTTAAATCTTTTTAATTTTGTTACTGCATGTGTTTTAAAGGCTTATTTATCTTTCGCTTTAAACGCTTGAATACATGTTTTGTCTTGTGTAAATTTAGTCTTTATATAGTACTAGGGTGTAACTTGTGCGTTGCACATTTGTCATGTAAAATATAGTGTTATGCTATGTAATGTATGTTAAATTTATTTAGGTATATAATTATAAATTAAGATTGCTAATATTGTTTGTGTATAATTTATATTATGTGTTTTATATATATATATATATATCTTTATTTTTGAATGAAAAAAAAAACTCACCATTTTTGCTATGGATCGGGTTATGTATTGAAATAGGATTTATTTTACAAAATATCGAATATTAGTTATTTGAATTTATTCAGGCAGTTTAAATTTATGATTCTATTCTTAGCTTACATATATAGTTTTTCAGTAACGGTTAAAATTAGGCTTGTTATGGTAACGGTAAATTTACCATTACCATATCATTACCAGTCAATCAGTTACCATTTCAAAGTAAAGTATAATCGGTATGGTAACGGTAAATTTACCATTTTCTACGGTAAAACATCGGTAATATTTTTTCAAAACTAACGGTAACGGTAATTTACCAGTCCGTTCATAATACATTGATATTCATGTAAGATGTTGTATTACGGACATTTAGAAGCAAGAAAATAGTTCAATTTATTTTAGTAATTCAACTCAAATGATGATAAATACACTTCTTTTCTATGTCCTTTATTAAGTGACCCAATGCGATATACAATGAAGCATCGTTCAGTGTAAAAATATATCAACTTATTATTTTTCTAGACAAACGGTAATTTAACATTACCAGTGTAACAGTTACCAGTTTATCGGTATACTGGTCAATCGGTAACGGTAAATAATTTTAGTTTACCAGTAAAAATGGTACGGTAACGGTATTTACAAAATGACAACGGTAACCATTACCATAACAACTCTAGTTAAAATTTTGAAATGTAGGAATTTGAAGATAAAATAGAAGTTTGTAATGCAATATATGATAAATTTATCGAGATAAATGAATCAGAAATAACAAATAATTTTTGTTATTGATTTGTATACATCTTTATATTTGAATGAAAAAAATAATTTTTACTATTTATGTCAACATAAATATGATATGTATACCTTTCATAAAAAAAAGTATACATACTGAAATTTCTATATTTTTGGAATATATTAGACAAATCAACGATATCAGCTAATTTAGGTATCTAAAGAGAAAACAATTTTTTTTAAAGGCAAATATGATAGATTAATTGAGATGAATGAATTAACATTTAAAAACTATTAGTTGATTAAACTTATATTAAATGGTTTAAATTTAAGATTATGTAATATCTTTTAATATATGAACTTATCGTAAATATCGAGAGAGAATCGAGGAGGATTTCGTAAATAATTTTGGAAGTTTTAAACTATAGGTATTTGAAGTTAAAAACATAATTTCCCAATGTAATGCATGTTAAGTTCATTGAGATAAATAAATTAAAACTTACATTTATTTTTATTGTTTATGTATGTAATTTATGTTGTTTGATTTATGCATCTTTATATTTGAATGGAATTTTATTTTAACAACTTTGTGAATATGAATATTGTATACATACCGTAACTGTCATATTTCTAAGATCAATTAAACTAATAAAAATAAAATTTTGATAAAAGTTCGGTTTTAGTGCTAAATGTCGTAGGAAACGTAGAGGCGAGGTTGTCACCACTTCAAACTGTAACACTACGAGTTTTCTCATTGATTACTTAGGGCTCTTAATAAGATCGACCAAACATAGGTACGACGACTGGTTAACTATCATTGATAAAATTAGCAAAAGATTATGTAGGTGGAACGGTAAATTTTTATCGAGGGCGGGTATGGTAGTTCTAGTCAACTTAGTTTTATCGGCACTACACATTTATTTGATGCCGTTTTTTCTCTTTCTAAAATGGATAATCAATAAAATTGATAAGATTAGAAGAGAATTTTTATGGGCTAGAGCTAACCCTGGTAGTAGTTTAAGTGTCACAATAGTTGGGATTCAGTTTATAAATGAAAGACGAGGAGGGAGGGGGAGGGTTAGGGATAATTAATCTCCATAAATTCAATGTTTCCCTGTTAGGGAAATGGTTGTGGAAGTTTAATACCAATAACAACAACTTAATTTGAAAAGAACTAATTTCTAATTAATTTTATGGAGGCTCTCGTAATTTGAATATATAAGTGTCTAACAACCACAATAATTTGTCACACTTTTGGAGATCAATTTAAAAGGCTCAGATATTTTTAAACTAGGTATTGGTAACATAGTGCATTCAGGGAATATTGCTGGATCTTAGCTATTCCTGGCAAAGTAGAATTTACAAATCTATATGATATTTGTAATTTAAAAATGTTCTAATTTCGGAAGTTTATAGACCTAATTTAAACTTTCCTTGTGAGTTCAGCTTTAACCACAGAAACTACTTTTACCAGTTTGCTCTTCTATGTGCCAAATTAGAACTATATAATATTGATAACAACAACGATACCATAATTTGGTGTTGGGATGGGACTAACAATGTGACGACCCGCCCTTTCGACCCCTGAAAAATCGACATAAATACGCTCATTGTATAACATGCCGAACGGTCGAGTGCCGGAAGGACAGATAGTTGAGGGAAAAGAAAATAGGTAGAATAAGAAGAAACTAAACAAAACAGAATCTCACAGCGGACTGAATAACATATAATATAAATAGTTCTTTACACAAATCAAAACTGTAATTTACATATCTCAAATCAGAGTACACAAATCAATAATTATCAGCCCAGACAGTTATAACAACCTGCCCTCACAGTTGTTGATAACTTCAAGAAAACACTGTAGCGGAATAAAATCAAATACGAGTAATACGTCTTCGCCATCCAGCTCGTCTCCTGAGCTCCATAGCATCCTAACCTGAACCTGTAATACTCGGTCTGACCCGAGCATTATAATAAAATAACACCCAAGTCAGTCTGGAAAACCAGCGTGAGAAAACACACTCAATTTGAATTATTAAAGTTTCAAAATCCTTCGAAAATCAAAGGTATCTCGTAAGACCACGCCACACATAAACACGACGGGGTTTTACCTTACGATAACCAAACACTTCATATCAAAATCATCTGATATTATAATAGTGTCTAAGTACAAATACTTATTCAAATAGCTGAAATGCTTGCATCTCACGTTTTAGCATAGTTGGGCACAATCAAAACCGTACGACGCTTATTGGAGAATGGATTCCATATGAATGACTAGGCACTGGGGTATCGCTTGTCACAGTACACGTCTAGAACAGCGTACCGAGGACCACGCCGGGATCCCCTGCTACACAAGACCGGACTATCCCTAACCTGGATAGACCGAATATGCTATCACCCCGGGTGTTCCCACCCTTTCCGAGCTCCTTCCATAAATCATAGTAATAATATTCGAGGGTATCTAGAAAGGTGATAAACATACCCTAATTGGGTGCTACCTAGTTAGCCTTGCTGCATCTCCCCTTCTTTTCAGTCATTCCCGGTTGATGAGGCTAGAGGCTACGATTACCTTTTTAAGAAATTTTCATTTAGAATGCTCATTGTCCTCCGATGACAATGTTCTGATAGCATTCATCCATACAAGTCCATTTCGGGTCCGAATGGAACCGAAGGCACTATACCTACCACATCCATTTTGGAATAATCCTCAGGATTAGTAGCGATTAGCCCTTGCACTTCACTGCTCCATCTTCGACTCCATGCTCTTGTCTTCATTTCGAAAACGTACTCGTTGGATCGAAGTGGTTTTCGGATAACAAATCCGATCCCGGTCTCTTCGAAACAACGTTCGCTATTTTCGGTAAACTCAACCCCGGTTCTTTAGGAAATAAACAGACGAAGTAAGATCGGAGACCACCTCCTAACCGTTAGTGGACGGATTTCCTTAACATCATCCCAGAAGAACGAAACGAGTTTATACGTACAGTATAGCACCTCGAACGGTAACTATACCATATAATCCCCTTGCTTCTTCTAGATATTCCCAAAGTTATATCTTGGGTCCAGATTTGATACTCGGTTATTTAACTATCAAATAAATAATTATTCAACCAAATATTTTCATTTCCACTGAAAAACATTAAATCTCTTTTCATTTTAATTTATATGTCAATCACTTAAATCTCCTTATCCTAATATATGTACTTATCTTATCGAATTTAGTATATTCACAAACTACCCTTTCAAAAATATTTGAAAACCCTTTCTAAAATAATATGGAAAGTACCACTACGGTATCAAACCATGGATTCAAAGCTCAATGGTTACGTCTCCATCCCAGAGAAATCCAAGAGTTAACTGTATGCACTCACTGCCTCCGATTACGCCATGCGAGTATACCATTACTTCCCGAAACTTTATTTAAAAATTATCTCAAAATAATACTTATAAGTTTCTCAAATAAATTTCCAAGTTTAATCTAGGTAAATATACTTAAATAAAAGTTATTATAGAAAACCATATTAATATTTAATAATTTATCTTTTAAAATAATAATGCTGACTAACTCTTAAATAATAAATCTTTAACAATCTTTATAAGGTAACCAATTAATAATTAAATATGCTTTAAACAATTTAAAATAATCAAATAAGTAGTTTCTAGGATATTTTAAACAATTTTAAAGTTACTTATAATAATTTAAAATCCTCTTTTTAAATCAAGCCCAATTTCTCGATTTTTAATTTCACTTCATAAATTTGGAAATCTTACCTGAATCCAGTATAACCAATTTTATACTTATTTCCAAATTCACTTCCATCCTTCCAATTTATTAAAAATATCGATTTTTAATTCTTTTATATTTTACAAATACCACTTCAAAATTTATTATTTAAAATCCTTTTAATATACTTTATTCCAAAATCCCTATTTACAATATCCCGAAATAGTTAAACACAAAATTCTAAACTTTTTATTTTGTCCAATTAATTTATCCAAAACTCTATGTAAACATTTTACTTTAAAATCCTTTTTTACAATTCTTTACCCATTTAAAACCATATTCTATTGACATTTATAAATACCAAAATCTAGGCTTAAATTGTCATAGCATTTAATGAATTCAAATCACACAATAACCTTCACTGATTATTCCAACCAAACATTTATCACTATATATGAAATTAAATTCAACATTTTTGAGGAATCCAGTTGGATCCCTCCAACCTATTTTCTTGCATCCACAGATGTTAGCACAACATAAAAATACCAATTTCGCTTCGAGGTGGAATATCGCGGGATATAGGGTCATCCACAATTATACGGGGTGCATAGGGTCTCATCCGCTATATATATGCGGGAATATTAATCACTCCAATATATATATATACTAATAGATATAATATCACATTCAGTTGACAATAATTTATCAATTCAACCAATAAATCATTAATTAATTTTAACTATTTAAAATTAAAGCCAGTAGTCCAAAATTGAGTGAGATTAACTTACCTTGATTTTTAATTTCGCCAAACGCTCTAATTTTAAATTTAATTGAACACGTTCGATTTAACCCAAAATTTTAACTCGCTCCAAACACTCCAGATCTACCCCAAAGCGTAGTGCTTGTCGCCATGATTCCGTCGTCGCTTGTTTCGTCCAATTCCGACCTCGCATGACAAAGTTATGCTATTTTAAAGATTTGAATATAAATTATATAAATAAATTTCCTTCTTTTTTCTTTTTTTAATTTATACCATCAGTGCCGTTCGTTCAAAATTCCAGATCAAGGCCGCTCTTTTTCCTTCTCCCTCGTCTTTGTTCAGTAACAAATGAACCTATCGTCGTATAATTTTAACAATCGTCGCTCCCCTCTCAAGCCATTGGAACACGATCAACCCCCTCCAGATGACGCGCCGCCCCCTGCCTCACCCATGCCCAGAGACCGCAACCCCATAGCTTCAGCAATGATGCAAAAAACGTAGGCGAACGATACGCCATTCGTGGCGATTTGCCACCGCCTCGAGCCACTGTAGCCAAGATCCACCATTGGATCTATAGAGGTCGATGAGTTCTTCGATTTCCTAGTTGATGACGAAGCCCGATATCGCTTGGATTGAGAGGATTCGAGGGAGAAGGAGCATTAAATTAAAGGAGCGACGGCTACGTTATGAACTAGGGTTTACTGTGCTACAATATATATATATACGTATATAACATATTATTTTAATATTATTTCACAATTTTTACATGCCTTTTCAAACAAACTCCAAACGAAGCCTGCCGCCTGGCATTTATAATATTTTACCCCTATTCCGAACACAATGGAACATGTTTAGGGGCCTAATTCAATCGTATGTGGAAGATAGCCTTTTGAATCGAATTAAGATATTAAATTTTCGATATTTATTTCAGCGCGTTTCTATCCTGTACGACCAAATGGTAACTCTAAACGCTACGAAATTTGAAATCTGTTAATAATACACTATTACGGATCCAATGGAACTAGTTTCGTCGAATTTCGAGACTGTGCCTCGGAAGGCTATTTTAACGCGTCGATTAAATCGAGCGATTTTCAAAATTAACGGAATTGCTTGAAATTCGAATTTAAAAATATTACTGACTCATTTATAATTCAAATAGAATTTATATCCATATCTGAAATCATTCTGATTCATTTTAAATCAAAGTTCAATTATTTACACTATTACTATATATTAATTTCCATTGTTAAATTAATATATAAATTTCAAACTTTAAACTATTTCACTGATTCTTCCATATTCAAAATCAATTAGCAATTCAAATTCAACATTTTAAAAATAAATTAAACGTTCAAAATCGAATGACCAAAATTTCGGGTAGTTACATTCCTCCCTCCTTATAAGAATTTCGTCCTCGAAATTACTAAGGTAGGAAAAATGCTACCTAACCCACTTACTTTTCTAAAATCCTACATTCACTTCTCTAAACCATTTTAGTTTAATCCAAAACAATTTGTTTCCATTTCTAACTCAAAAACCTTGATTTCTAATACAGTTCAAAAATCAACTTTCCTAGTTAACAAAAATTTTCCAAAATTTTCAAAATTTTTCTAACTCCCTAAATTTCTGAAATTTTTTGACAGAGTCTCCTTTGTACGAAGAGCCTTTTACAATATCACAAATATGATAAAAATATATACATCGACCCACACGGTCGGAAAACAAAATATTTATCAATATATTATCATTTTTTTATTTTATTGCGTAGGCGTACCTCATATTAGCGTTTTTAAGCGAGCGACTTATTTTATATGCATTTACGCCACCCAAATCTAGCCCAATAGCCTCCTGTACCTGTACTTACTCAAAATAAGCACATAAGTTTTCATAAACATGAAATTTTAATAGCATTTCATTCCTTTAACTAACTAAACATATAAACTTCATAACCCGAACATGCCAATCATATATTACAAGCAATTATAAGGTTCCAACACTAATTTAATTTCTTTCCATGAATCCATATATCATTTCATTCAATTCAAAATGATTTACAACCAAATTTATTGCATTCAATCCATATTTACAACCAACAAACTCATATCCATTCCAAATTGATTTGTATGCGCTTTACTTGCATAAATTCACTTCCATTCAATTTCAAATTGATTCACAATCAATTTATTTGCATTCCACTCATTATTGACTTTCATTATATGCAAATTCATTTTATTAAGCTTTCATACACAAACATGTCATATCATGTGTTTTTGAATGCATATGCAATTTACAGGGTTCAAACACTCAATTATACACTTCCAAACTGATTTCCATACCATTTATTCTATTTTAACTTGATTCACAATCCATTCAATTTCATTCTATTCACATTCACACTTATTATATTCATATCCATCTTATTAAGCTTCAATTGATCCATTTAAATTGATTTTAAATCAATTCATCTATTTTCCATTGGTTCCCATTTGTGTTATCCGCCAAACTTTGTTCGCTACATGTTGTATTAAACAACATTCCAATCCATGTTAATTTTATTTATGAATCACTCCATAAATAATCACTTAAGTTAATTTTCCATGGCAATCAAGTTCCAATTCATTTTATTTTCTTTCATTTACTTAGTATACCCAATTTATACCATGTCCCGTAGAAATCATTCCATATAATTCGATTCTCGAACAATTTATTTTATTGTAACATGGTTCCTGCACTTGCATTTCTATTAACTTTACTTCCAACTTATATTACACCTTTTCCATTCACTTTTATTTAACTCACAAAGTGTTATCCACTTCATTCTATAGTGAACGACATTTCATTTCATGCTAATTTATTTATAAACCATTTCACAAAATTATTTGTAAGGTTTATTATAAACATTCCCTATCACTGCTTAAGTTATATTCAGCTTTAAAACTTAAGTTCATACTCAACTTATCCAATCCATATTCCAAAATCATATTCAATTCATTTACTCTTAAATTGAATTCTTTTCTTGTTATCAATTACTTAACCATTTAACTTGGTCATACTTTTCCACTTCCTCAGTTTAATAAGTTATACAACTTATTTATTCACAATTCCCTGAATTTCCACTTAAGTTTACTCACATTCAATATTTATAACATATAGTTATATAGACACTTCACAATTCATATTTATATTCAATTTACTCCATCTTAATTCACTCTCCATTAAAAATTCAGTTTTTTTGAATTTCCATTTCTTTTACCATAATACCAATCCATTTTCATTTTGGTTTACTATTCTATTTCTCAATTCATAAGTTCAAGAACTTATTTGCTTAATATCTCCTGTTACTTACCTGAGTCCATTCACATCTTATAATCATAACCCTGGATTATATATATCACTTTATAACTTAAGGGTATTCATTCCACTCAATAATTATAACTCATATTTATATAATTACCCTACATTTCAAAATTTATATCCAATTTAATTCAAATCCAATATAATTAAACTTAACTCATCTTGGGTTAAATTTCAACGCATATTATTCATTTAAACTTACTCAAGTTAAACTTTAATTCCAGGATTAATATTCACACTTCCCTTTCTTATCTATACCAACTCCAATTTATAAGTTCAATTAACTGATTTCTTTAACTTTACAAGTCATTTAGATGGGAATTTTCAGAATTCAATCACCCGGTTTTTATTTCAAATCATTTTGAAATCATAAACATACATATATCCCTTTGGTATATCAAATCATACTTTTGAAATCTCAAAGCCACTTGGTTTTTCCCAAACAGTTCCCATTGGAATTTCTAAAACAAAACTTGTCTATCAAACAAGTCCAAAGCGAATAACCATAGTCAATCTCTATGGTAGCAATCCGTCACTCAGAAACTCGAAAATGAATTTCGATGATGTGGCCATCATCACCAGGATTATTTTCCAGCGACTGAAGTAAGTTCAGTGCTTCCTTACTTCCAAAATTCATTTAAAAACAATTTCTATTCAAAAAAATCTCAAATAATAATCCATTATTCCTCACAAACCATTTTGGAAAACATTTCCAAAATTTTCAAGATTTTTTTTAAAAGGTCCACATGCTTAGTTCAAATCCCATTTTAAACCATTTCCCAAAATGTCCGGGTTTTAAATTCTGGTTTAAATCCAATTTTAGTTATACTCCTTTGTATAAATCATTCTTATACAATTTCTATTTGGTTATATATACCATTTCAAATTTTATAATCTATTATGATTATAATATTAACAACCAAACATCCAAATATATATAATAATTTCAAAAAAATTATTTCTTTTATGCCAAAATATCGTTTGGGTAAAATTATTTCATTTACCCACTTTAAAACAATACTATGTCGATTTTCCTTATTTAAGAGTTTAGAAACCCCTATCGATACAGTTGTACTTCATGTACCGACCAGAATTCATAAACACTCAACCGATAAGTCAACACAATATAAAAACATTTTATATTCTCTAATAATTACGCGCTCATATCTATTAATACACTCAACTCATTCTAGAGTGCTACTGACTCTATCTCTAATGAATAATCCCCCACCAAAGCCTAGGTATATCGCGAACCTAAACTCTAATATCAACTGTGACGACCCGCCCTTTCGATCCCCGAAAAATCGACATAAATACGCTCATTGTATAACATGCCGAATGATCAAGTGCTGGAAGGACAGATAGTTGAGGGAAAAGAAAATAGGTAGAATAAGAAGAAACTAAACAAACCAGAATCTCACATCGGACTGAATAACATATAATATAAATAGTTCTTTACACAAATCAAAACTGTAATATACATATCTCACATCAGAGTACACAAATCAATATTTATCAGCCCGGACAGTTATAACAACCTACTCTCACAATTGCTGATAACTTCAACAAAACACTACAGCGGAATAAAATCAAATACGAGTAACACGTCTTCGCCAGCCAGCTCATCTCTTGAGTTCCATAACATCCTAACCTGAACCTGTAATACTCGGTCTGACCCGAGCATTATAATAAAATAACACCCAAGTCAGTCTGGAAAACCAGCGTGAGAAAACACACTCAATTTGAATTATTAAAGTTTCAAAATCCTTGGAAAATCAAAGGTATCTCGTAAGACCACGCCACACATAAACACGACGGGGTTTTACCTTACGATAACCAAACACTTCATATCAAAATCATCTGATATTATAATAGTGTCTAAGTACAAATACTTATTCAAATAGCTGAAATGCTTGCATCTCACGTTTTAGCATAGTTGGGCACAATCAAAACCGTACGGCGCTTATTGGAGAATGGATTCCATATGAATGACTAGGCACTGGGGTATCGCCTGTCACAGTACACGTCTAGAACAGCGTACCGAGGACCATGCCGGGATCCCCTGCTACACAAGACCGGACTATCCCTAACCTGGATAGACCGAATATGCTATCACCCCGGGTGTTCCCACCCTTTCCGAGCTCCTTCCATAAATCGTAGTAATAATATTCGAGGGTATCTAGAAAGGTGATAAACATACCCTAATTGGGTGCTACCTAGTTAGCCTTGCTGCATCTCCCCTTCTTTTCAGTCATTCCCGGTTGATGAGGCTAGAGGCTACGATTACCTTTTTAAGAAATTTTCATTTAGAATGCTCATTGTCCTCCGATGACAATGTTCTGATAGCATTCATCCATACAAGTCCATTCCGGGTCCGAATGGAACCGAAGGCACTATACCTACCACATCCATTTTGGAATAATCCTCAGGATTAGTAGCGATTAGCCCTTGCACTTCACTGCTCCATCTTCGACTCCATGCTCTTGTCTTCATTTCGAAAACGTACTCGTTGGATCGAAGTGGTTTTCGGATAACAAATCCAATCCCGGTCTCTTCGAAACAACGTTCGCTATTTCCGGTAAACTCAACCCTGGTTCTTTAGGAAATAAACAGACGAAGTAAGATCGGAGACAACCTTCTAACCGTTAGTGGACGGATTTCCTTAACATCATCCCAAAAGAACGAAACGATTTTATACGTACAGTATAGCACCTCGAACGGTAACTATACCATATAATCCTCGTGCTTCTTCTAGATATTTCCAAAGTTATATCTTGGGTCCAGATTTGATAGTCGGTTATTTAACTATAAAATAAACAATCATTCAACAAAATATTTTCATTTCCACTGAAACATTAAATCTCTTTTCATTTTAATTTATATGTCAATCACTTAAATCTCCTTATCCTAATATATGTACTTATCTTATCGAATTTAGTATATTCACAAACTACCCTTTCAAAAATATTTGAAAACCCTTTCTAAAATAATATGGAAAGTACCACTACGGTATCAAACCATGGATTCACAGCTCAATGGTTACGTCTCCATCCCAGAGAAATCCAAGACTTAACTGTATGCACTCACTGCCTCCGATTACGCCATGCGAGTATACCATTACTTCCCGAAACTTTATTTAAAAATTATCTCAAAATAATACTTATAAGTTTCTCAAATAAATTTCCAAGTTTAATCTAGGTAAATATACTTAAATAAAAGTTATTATAGAAAGCCATATTAATATTTAATAATTTATCTTTTAAAATAATAATGCTGACTAACTCTTAAATAATAAATAATAATAAATCTTTAACAATCTTTATAAGGTAACCAATTAATAATTAAATATGCTTTAAACAATTTAAAATAATCAAATAAGTAGTTTCTAGGATATTTTAAACAATTTTAAAGTTACTTATAATAATTTAAAATCCTCTTTTTAAATCAAGCCCAATTTCTCGATTTTTAATTTCACTTCATAAATTTTGAAATCTTACTTGAATCCAGTATAACCAATTTTATACTTATTTCCAAATTCACTTCCATCCTTCCAATTTATTAAAAATCTCAATTTTTAATCCTTTTATATTTTACAAATACCACTTCAGAATTTATTATTTAAAATCCTTTTAATATACTTTATTCCAAAATCCCTATTTACAATATCCCGAAATAGTTAAACACAAATTTCAAAACCTTTTATTTTGTCCAATTAATTTATCCAAAACCCTATGTAAACATTTTACTTTAAAATCCTTTTTTACAATTCTTTACCCATTTAAAACCATATTCTATTGGCATTTAAAAATACCAAAATCTAGGCTTAAACTGTCATTGCATTAATCAATTCAAATCACACAATAACCTTCACTTATTATTCCAACCAAACATTTATCACTATATATGAAATTAAATTCAACATTTTTGAGGAATCCAGTTGGATCCCTCCAACCTTTTTCCCTACATCCACAGTTGTTGGCACAACATAAAAAATACCAATTCCACTTCGAGGTGGAATATCGCTGTATATAGGATCATCCGCTATTATGCGGGGCGCATAGGGTCTCATCCGCTATATATATGCGGGAATATCAATCACTCCAATATATATACTACTAGATATAATATCACATTCAACTGACAATAATTTATCAATTCAACCAATAAATCATTAATTAATTTTAACTATTTAAAATTAAAGCCAGCAGTCCAAACTTTAGTGAGATTAACTCACCTTGATTTTTAATTTCGCCAAACGCTCCAATTTTAAATTAAATCGAACATGTTCGATTTAACCTGAAATTTTAACTTGCTCCAAACGTCTCCAGATCTGCCTTAGAGCATAGTGCTCGTCGCCACGATTCTATCGCCGCTTGTTTCGTCCAATTCCGACCTCGCATGACAAAGTTATGCTATTTTAAAGATTTGAATATAAATTATATAAATAATTTTTTTTTTATTTTTTTATTTTATACCATCAGAGCCGTTCGTTTAAAATTCCAGATCTAGGCCGCTCTTTTTCCTTCTCCCTCGTCTTCGTTCAGTAACAAAGAACCCATCGTCGTATAATTTTAACGATCGCCGCTCCCCCCTCAAGACGTCGGAACACGATCAACCCCTTCCAGATGATGCGCCGCCCCCTGCCTCACCCACGCCCAAAGACTGCAACCCCCTAGCTTCGGTAATGACGTAGAAAACGTAGGCGAACGATACGCCGTTCATGGCGATTTGCCACCGCCTCGAGCCACCGTAGCCAAGTTCCACCGTTAGATCTATAGAGGTCGATGAGTTCTTCGATTTCCTAGTTGATGGCGAAGCCAGATATCGCTTGGATTGAGAGGATTCGAGGGAGAAGGAGCATTGACTTTCGGCCATTGAATTAAAGGAGCGGTGGCTACGTTATGAACTAGGGTTTACTGTGCTGCAATATATATACGTATATAACATATTATTTCACAATTTTTACATGCTTTTTCAAACGAACTCCAAACGAAGCGTGCCATCTGGCGTTTATAATGTTTTACCCCTATTCCGAACACAATGGAACATGTTTCAGGGCATAATTCAATCGTGTGGAAGATAGCTTTTTGAATCGAATAAAAATATTAAATTTTCGATATTTATTTCGACGCGCTTCTATCCCGTACGACCAAACGGTAACTCCAAATGCTACGAAATTTGAAATCCGATAATAATAATACACTATTACGGATCTAATGGAACTGGTTTCGTCGAATTCCGAGACCGTGCCTCGGAAGGCTATTTTAACGCATCGATTAAATCGAGCGATTTTTAAAATTGACGGAATTGCTTGAAATTCGAATTTAAAAATCTTACCGACTCATTTATAATTCAAATAAAATTTATATCCATATCTGAAATTATTCTGATTCATTTTAAATCAAAGGTCAATTATTTACACTATTACTATATATTAATTTCCATTATTAAATTAATATATAAATTTCAAACTTTAAACTATTTCACTGATTCTTCCATATTCTAAATCAATTAGTAATTCAAATTCAACATTTTAAAAATAAATTAAACGTTCAAAATCGAACGACCAAAATTTCGGGTTACAAACAACTTTATTTCTAATTCATTTTACAAATTTCTAAACCGCTCAGGAATTAAAGCTAATCTTCTTAAATTTAATTGGAAAGCGAATGCACCTCCTAAATCCAAGTTACATATGTGGTTGATATTACATGGGAAACCGAATTCTATTGAACTCTTAAAAAAGAGAATGTGCATATCGATAAAAAAATGTATTTTCTATAATGTGAACCTAGAGACAATTGCACACTTATACCATGATTGTTAGTTTACTAAGTTTATGCTCCGGTACATTCTTAGAATTTTGGGTTTTAATCTTACTTCTAATACTCTGAGTTGTGAGTCTTATTGGTCTTGGTTGAGATTTTACTTTACTTCTGAACATCGATTCTTATTAGACACCATTTTCACTATCGCAGCTTGATATATTTGGTTTGACAGAAATCAAAGACTTTCCAATAATAATATTACTTCTACAATGGATAATTTGATTATATAACCGCTTTATTTTAATTGGATTTCGAACAATACTTATAAATTAGCTAATAACAACGACTTTCAAGAATTCCTTAAAATGGTAAAATCCCGTATCGATGTCTTAAGGGTGAGAACCATCATTAACAATAGAAGCCATAAGTGCCATGCTACTAGAGACGAATACACACGATCCTCCTGACTCGGTAGTATTATTAGATAGCTAACTCTTTTGTGGAGTTGTTGTCCTCTATCTTCCTTGTCACACCTAGGTTACTTTATCTCGTTCATATGCCTTCTTCTCCTCTTGCATATACATATACATACATACATACATATAATCAACTTATATACGTACATATGTTTCGGTCTCACATTATTTGCCGAGCTTTTGCAGTTCTAGTTGTTGAGGTGGGCATATCAGGTTGAGTGCCCTCATTCGTTGGACGAGCTGAGTTTTGATTTGCTATTGGGACTTCTACAGCTTCTTTGGACTTCCTTAGCAATCATTTATATGGTTCACCCCCTATTTGGGGATTGGATGAAACCTTTCTCGCATCTAGGCCTCATCTTTAATGTTGCCTTCGGCTTCTACTGCTTCTGATTTGTCTTCGTTTATCTTTTTCATGCATTTTAGTTATTTCCTAGATTATTTGGGAGGGGTTTTTTCTATTTTTATTGTATAAGTCCACGAGAAAGAGACACCTACTAGGCTTATTGGTAATTTCTATTTAAAGTGTAGAATAAAATTACATGGATGCTCTCCTCCTCACCGAGAATCACTCATTTTACTCAAAAAAAAACTAAACTTATAAAAACATTAGTTAATTATTTTTTAAAATAGTTCAACTTTAATATTGTGTAAATAATTTGAATATATAGACTTAAATATGAAATATTATAAGAGACTTGAGGAGGCTTCATAAATAACTGTAGTAACTTTAAAATATAAGTGTTTGAAGTTAAAATAAAATTTTACAATGCATGGATGATTAGTTTACTAAGATAAATAAATAATAAATTAAATTTGTCATTATTGTTTATGTATATTGTTTATATTATATGATTTGCGTATTTTTATATTTGAACAAGAAATTATTTTACCATTTTTATCAATATGAAAATGCTATATATATTGAAATTATCATATTATATGATTTATTAGAAGAATTACCAAATAAATTAACTGGATTTATTTAAATAGTTTAAATTAAGGATTATGTGGTTAATTTAAATATTTGGACTTTAATATAAAATATTAGGGGAAAATTGAGGAGAGATTTGTAAATAGTTGTAAAAATTTAATATATAGTTATTTGAAGTTAAAAAAGAATTTAGCAATGCACTGTATGATAAATTTAATGAGGTAAATGGATTAAAATTAGATCAAAAATGTTATTATGTTAATGTATGTGATTTATGTATTTTTACATTTGAAAGAAAAAATATTTTTACCACATGTATTGATACGATTGTGGTGCACATGTTAATATTGTCGTTTTTAGGATATAATAGATGGATTAATAAATATTAATTAACTGGATTTATTTAAATAATTTAAATTTTGGATTATGTAATTCATCTAAATACATGTACATTAATTTGGAATATAATGCTAGATGAGGAGAGCTTGTAGATAATTGTAGAGTATTTAAAATCTATTAGTTAAAGTACGATGGGAGAGAATTAGTGAGATAAGTGTAAAGTATTATAGAGTATAGTAATTTGAAAAACTATTATTTATATAGAGTTAAGGAGAAGGGATAAAACTCGTATAATAAATAAGAGAGAAAATTTTCTACTTTACTATTAGTGGTAACTAGTGTGTAATCCGTGCATTGCACATGGTAATATTGTAAAATATGATATTTATACTTATAATATTAAAATGAGAACTTTGTAATGCAATGTATGATAAATTCAATAAACTAAACGAACTATAATTAAAATTTTATTATTGTTTGTGTGTAATTTATGTTGTTTAGCTTATATATATATATATATATATATCTGTGTGTGCGCGCGTGTGTGTTTACGCGTGTTTGTTTTTGTGTGTGTGTATGTTTGTGTGTATATGTGTTTCTGAGATAAAATAATTTTATTGTTAGTGTACATGTTGAAACTGACGTATGTTAGGGATTTATTTGATGAATTAGCAAATATCATTTAACGGAATTTGTTTAAATACGTTAAAATTCAAATTATGGAAACAGTTTAAATATATGGACTTAAAGGTAAACAGTAGGAAGAATTGAGAATAATTTTGTAAAAATTACATAAATTTGATGTATTTGAACCAAAAAATGGCACAAACACCCAAGTGATCTAGTATATAATAAAAGTGAAGAAAAGTAAACTAAAAAGAGCAAGAAAAAAGCACACAGCGTTTTATAATGGTTCTGCTAATCTGCGCATACGTCTACTTAGTGATTTTATTGCTTTCATTGCTAACTTGCAGGTACAAATTCTTACTGATCGGTACAAATCCATGAGTGATTACAAGAGAATGTAGTTAAGGATGCAAGGAAGCAAAAAGATCTGAAAAAATAAGCCACTGCCCTCCTATTTATAACTGCAGGTTGCCTAAAAACTTGCCCCTACGATCTCCATATTGTTTTCAATGCCCAGACCAATTCTCCTAAGAAAAAATGAGGGATACCTTATAAATATCCATAGATCGATACCGATCCATGGGCTTGGACAGGTACCGATCCATAAAATTACCAAATGGATCGCTCTGAACTCACTTCCTAGGCTCGATTCGTGATTAACTTCGTGATCCCAAACTTGTTTGCACCATTATTAGCTTATTTCTGAGTCCAAATGATGGATCGGTGGAATAATGAAGTTACCGATTTCAGGTGCTCGAGAAGATCGATAGAGGATTGCATGGAATCGGTGCAATGGAACTTGAGATAGGCTTTTAGCATCAAGAATAGTGGATAGGAGGAGATTGGGCCAAAATTGATGAAGTATCATGGATCGGTACTGATCCAAATGGTTGGAGTGGTATCGATCCACACTTAGTGGATCTTGGTCTGTTGGCTTTTGTAGTGGACTTGCACTTGACTCTATTTTTGTTAACTTGAACTAACTTGGAGTCCATCCTGAGAAATTTGAGTGTTTGTTTAGGGCTCGACCTGAAGATTTTCAGATATTTTTTGTCCTATGAGTTTTCCATCGCTTGCTTGAAGTCAGACCTGAGACTTTTGTAGGTCCGATCCGAGACTTCTGTGTATCCGACCCCGGTCTTCATGGATTAGTACCGATCCATGACTCAAGGATTGGTACGGAACCAACTTCGGGTCGCACTTGGGGTTTCTACATGGATTGCTTTGGGCATCGCTTGGAGTTTTTCCAAGGCTATCCTACTTCAAGTCAGACCTGAGGATTTTGTGGGTTTGCTCCGAGTCGGCTCTTCCAAAAACTTGAACTTCCAAATTTTCAACTTTTTTCGCTCGTTTTTTTATATTTCTTTTTTCTTTCCATTTTGTGATATTCGCAAAGTCCTTGGGTCATTTCTTCATCGTTCGCTCATCTGATTCGATCATTTAAGTCTGTTTGAAGATTACGGAAAATTCTACTGTAACACTTGTCCCCCAAACCATGCCTTGCGAATGGAAGGTATACTTTACTCAAGGGAAAATATCGAAATCGACGAGTCATAAGTAGTTTAATTTTTTGGCTATCAACTGGTCAAATTACGGCAAATCGTCCAGTTCCTTCAAATTCACTTGTAAATTAAAAGTCGTTCTAGACCATGATAGCTACAAACTCGAGTCCTTGCTTGAGTGTTAGTCATAGATAATGATTCTGTATTCCTCCAGAATTGGTAAGAAGTGAGTCGTATCACGAATCAAGATCATCCCATATTCATCTAGGAGTTAGCAGTCACGTGCTGAAATCAACGACTCGATTTGATAATCGCTAACAAATCGTTTCAAGGTCAAATAGCATTCGAAGCCAAAGTTTAAATCTCAATCTCCGGGTCATGCATTCAATAACCGATTCAATTCCTGATCGCTTCGGATCATTTTATCGAAAGTTCGATCACTCTGAATCATTAAACAAATGCGTGACCGTTCAGGGTCGATAGTTGAGTCCACGATTTCTCCAAATCGTTAATTGAATTAGTAGCCATTCAGGGCCGATAATTAAATCCATAGTCTCTCCGGACTGCTAATCAAATCCATGGTCGTCTGGGGTCGATAATCAAATCCATGGTCACTCCGGACTGTTAATCAAATCTATGGTCTCTTCGGATCGTTAATCAAATCCATGGCCGTTCGGAGCTGAGAATCAAATCCATGGTCTCTCCGCACCATTAATCAAATCCATGGCCATTCCGGGCCGATAATCAAATCCATGGTCTCTCCGGACCCTTGCTGAGCCCAATCCGCTCGCTCTCCCACGAGGAGACTCAAAGACAAGCAAGCTCATCCACTCACGCTCCGATGAGGTGACTTACTTCTTACACTTCGGTCCCTGATCTTCGACCGGGACTTAAAGCGATCAATATCGTACAAGTCCATTCACTTGCTCTCCAGCAAGGGAACTTGTAGCTTGTGGTCATCACCCCGTCTCTCTAGTCGGGACCACCAAAATTAATATCGATCATCACAATTATGTAGATTTCAATAATCAGGGATTTATCTAATGGAATCGAATTCAAACATTAAATACAAAGTCAAACATCAAGATAACCTCCTCACTGGGCGTTATAGCCTAGCGTCTAACCCAGAGCGTGCCTAGGGACCGATCGAGATCCCATACACGAGTGAGTGGCTCGACTCTAATATTGCGTTGTTTATTGAAAGCGAAGATAGAATGCGAGGACAGAACTTGGTTCCCTGCCATCCCAATCAAGAGATGACTATCCTCGACCTTGATCTAAAGCCGTTTTCATTCATTGTGGATAACGGTTGCTCTCGTTCCACCACCGCAGCTCGGTTTTTCACATACTACCGTAATTGATTGTTGCTAACCTGTTCCTCGATCAGATCGCACAAGTTCCTACAGTCATTTGTGTTATGCCCATCCAACTCATGGAATAGACAATATTTTTCGGACATCCTTTCACAGTCATGGGCTCTCTCTCTTTGTTGGTTTCCTATAGAGGATCTGTCTCCTAGTATAAAGGTAATTCCGTTCTAGGGTCTCGTTCAAATATGTGCAAGAGGAGAATTTCGGTTCCCTTCTTTGCCGCTTTGACCCTTTAAAGTCGTCATCCATCTTTCGTTTTCCTTTTCCTTTGCTGGATCCGGGCGGTCCTCCACATCCACAGCGTTAATTTCTTCCTTATCAGTTGCAGCGTCCTCTTGACGTAGGTATTTTTCGGCCTCATGATGAAATTTAGCGACATCCATCGGTGGATCCTGCTCTGAGGCAACCTTGAAATCCGTCTTATTTGCTACTTCTGAAACTGCCGCCATTAGAATCACTGATGGATCCGGCCTATCAACTGCAGCAGCCGCTCCGTTAAATCTTGTAAATAACTCCTGGAGGTCTCTTCAGTCCTCTACTTCACACTGGACAACGTCATTACATTCTTGGGTCATGAAATATGGACCCGAAACTGCTTCATGAATCTGTTCACTAACTCGACCCATGTGCTAATGGAACCCTTCTCCAACCGCCTAAACCACAATACTGCTAAATTTGTTTGATATAAAGGGAAACACCATCCCATGACCTCTTTAGATGCACCCTCACCTTCATGTATCGGATGTACCTCATCAAATGACCGTTGGATCAGTCTTTCCATCGTACGTCTCCAACATAGGTAGCTTCAAATCAGATGGATTCCTAGTGTACCGAATGTTCGAAGTGAATGGACTCATGTTCACATCTTCCAAGCTCCGATTAGGCAGTCCACCCCTCATTGCTCGTCTCACCATTTTAGCAAGTCTACCATTGTCATCTAAAGGAATAATCAAGTTTACATTCTCAGCTTGCCCCCATCTCCATGAGGGAATTCCAGCATGTACTCGTCCGATCGTGTTTTTGCATTCTGATTCACATTCAAATGCTCTGTATTATCTCCTGGACGTGCATCATTTCCACCCAAGTCAACATTGGCCATGCCCCCGTGTTCTTATGGATCGGTACCGATCCATACGACTTGTTCGGGGTTCATTCTGATTTGACCTATTCGACTCCCAGGTGCATTTACTCCAGCTTCTGGCCTTTGGTTTTGATTTGCCACAACTTCGGTTGTTTCTGTTTTTTCCATTCTCCTAAAGAAATTTTCCATCATCTCTTTCTGATGGGCCATCATCTTTTCCTACATTGTTTTCATCTTGGTCCCCGTCTCATCTCTGGTTATGTAGATGGATGAGGGGTTAGCTCCTGAGGATGCCTCTTGGCTACCCCTTGTTGATTTCCTCCAATAATGGTCTTCCTAGTTGATTGTCTCGTCATTTTGAATCTTTTCAAATCTCAAATCAGCGAATTCAAGTGTTTCTCAGCGAAAGCACCAAAATGTTTGAACCAAAAAATGGCCCAAACACCCAAGAGATCTAGTAGAGAATAAAAAGTGAAGAAAAGTAAATAAAAAAAGCAATAAATGAACACAACATTTTATAGTGGTTTGGCTAATTTTGGACCTACGTCCACTTAGTGATTTTATTTCTTTGATTGCTGACTTGCAGGTACAAGTTTTTACGGATCATATAAATCCATGAGTGATTACAAGAGAATGTAGTTAGTGATGCAAGGAAGCAAAAAGATCCTAAAAAATGAGCCCATGCCCTGCTATTTATAGCCATAGGTTGCTTGAAAACTCGCCCTCACGATCTCCACATCGTTTCCATGCCCAAACCAAGTCTCCTGAGAAAAATGAGGAACATCCCATCAATATCTGTGGATTGGTACAATCCATGGGCTTGGATCCATGACTCAAGGATCAGTACTGAACCAACTTCGGGTCGTGCTTGGGTTTTTTACATGGATTGCTTCAGGTCACGGTTGGAGTTTTTCCAAGCTTATCATGCTTCGAGTTTGACCTAAGGATTTTGTGGGTTTTCTCCGAGTCGGCTCTTTCAAACATTTTAACTTCCAAATTTTCAACTTTTTTTGCTCATTTTTTTAGATTTATTTTTTCTTTCCTTTTTATGATATTCCCAAAGTCCTTGGGTCATTTCTCCGTCATTCACTCATCCAATTCTACCTTTTAAGTCTACTCGAAGACTGCGACAAATTCGGTCGTAACATGATGCGAAATTATTTAAAGTTAAAAACAGAATTTTGAAATATATTGAATGATAAATTGTTGATATAAAAGAAGTATAAATGATTTAAAAATTAACCTTTTTATTATTGTTTATGTGCATAATTTATGTTATTCAATTTATATATCTTTATAGTTGAATGGAAAAAATAGTTTTACTGTTTCCCTTAATATGAATATATATATATATATATAAATTAGCATATACTTTTAGGCTTTATTAGAAGAATATACTAACTATTCACTGAGATTATATGCATAACTTAAATTTGAGATTTCATAAGTAGTTTAAATATATGGATTCAAAATAATATATCAAGAAAGAATTGAGGGGGTTTAGTAAATAATTGTAAACGTGTAGGTATTTGAAGCTAAAAATAGAATTTTTCAATGTAATGTATGGTAAATTTATTGAGATAAATGAATAATAAATTAAATTTGTTAGTACTTTTGTGTATATTATTTATGTTATATGATTCATATATCTTTATATTTGGATAAAAGATAACTATACCACTTCTATTGATATGAGTATGATATATACATATTGCAACCGCAATATTTTATGATTTATTAGATGAATTTATGAATATTTGTTGATTAAATTTATTCGAATGGTTTAAATTCAAGATTACATAATTAATTAAAATATATTGACTTATGCATAATATTATTTGGTATTGAGGAGGGTTCTATAAATACTATAGAAAGTTCATGTAGGTATCTGATGTTAATAGGAAATTTACAGTGCAGTGCATGGTAAATATATCGATATAAATGAATTATAAATTAAATATGTGATTATTATTTATGTCATGGGATTGATATATCTATAACTTTAAATGAATTATTTTACCCTTTTTGTTAATATAAATATAGCGTAAATATTGAAATTTTCATATTTTTTTGATTAGACGAATCATCGAACAATAGTTTACTAAGTTTACCTAAATTGTTGAAGGTTACGTAGTTAATTCTATTATATAAATGTAAATGTAAAATGTTAAAAGGGAATTGAGAGGGCTTTGTAGATGATTATAGAAATTTTAGAATGCGGGTATTTAAAGTAATAAACATAATTTTGTAATGCACCGTATGATAAATTAATTGAGATAAAATGTAAATTGGGTTTGTCATTATTGTTTATGTGTATACTTTAAGTTCTGCGACTTATGTATTTTTACATCGATGAAAAAAATAATTATCAATTTTGTTAATATAAATATGGTGTACATATTAAAATTTTCATATTTTCATAAACTAGTAAATGAATATTAGATAATTGGATTTATCGAATTAGCTTAAATTTAAGACCGCTTAATTAATTGAAATATATGGAATGAAATGTAAAATATTAGAAGAAAAGTGAGATAAGTTTTGTAAATAATTGTTATGATTTTCAATATAGGTATTTGAAGTTGAAAATGGAATTTACAATGAAATGGACGATAAATTTATCAGGATATATGAATTGCAAATTACTACTTTTTATTATTGTTTTATGTGATTTATATATCTTTAAAGTTGAATGAAAAATTAATTTGCCATTTTGGTTGTTACCAAAGTGGTATACATATTTAAGTTGTCGTTCTTTAGTATTCACAAAAAGCATTAAAATATTAGTTAATTGAATTTATTTAAATAGCTAAAATTTTGGATTATGTAATTAACCTAAATGTATGGACTTATATATAAAATACCAGGTGCTAACTGATAGTGTTTGCACAAAAAATGGACAAACACCTCAAAGTCGTATGATTTAATTGATTTTACGTTGTTCTTAGTGATTTGGATGATTTATGCAAATATATGAAAAGCAGGGACTAAACTGTAAAAGACACACGGATTTATAGTGGTCCAGCCAGAATGTGCCTACGTCCACTTTATATATTATTTCTCTTTCCTTGTTTAGATTACAAGTACAAAGCTTTGATACTAGTATCTGAAAGTTGTTTAAAAGTTCTCTCCGTGCTTGAGCTCTCAAACTTGTCCCCCATTGTTGTACCCCTGTCTCTCTGTTTATAGAGTGAGGCTGGGGGTAGGGGTCTTGGATGTATATAGCTACTGGTGGGCTTGGGCTGACGCGATCTGGCCTGGTAGTGTTGGTCCGGAAGGAGCTTGGTTCGGAACGTCTCGGTCCGGTGGTAGGTGGTCCGGTAGGAGTTTGGTTCAGAATGTTGGCTCGGTACCGAATGGTCCGGTAGGAGCATGGTTCGGTGGGAGCTTGGAGCTTGTTGGCTCGGTACCGAATGGTCCGGTAGGAGCATGGTTCGATGGGAGCTTGGAGCTTGTTGGCTCGGTACCGAATGGTCCGGTAGGAGCATGGTTCGGTGGGAGCTTGGAGCTTGTTGGCTCGGTACCGAATAGTCCGGTAGGAGCATGGTTCGGTGGGAGCTTGGAGCTTGTTGGCTCGGTACCGAATGGTCCGGTAGGAGCATGGTTCGGTGGGAGCTTGGAGCTTGTTGGCTCAGTACCGAATGGTCCGGTAGGAGCATGGTTCAGTGGTGGTATAAACGTACCCAACATTTGCCCCCCAAAGTAGGGCATACGCTCAGCGTATGTCGTGCTTTGTTCCAGTTTGGACGACCACATTCGGCCCGAGAACCGAGCCGGCTGGTCCGACTATCAACTCTCCTATATAAGTAGGAGCCATATGCCCTCGTCATACCTTACCGAACGAAAAATAGCCGAGTCAAATTCTGAACTGCCGAATCAATCTTAACCGTCGGACCAGGTAATTTTTCTTCTGCCGAACCAGTTTTTAAGATTGAGTCTCTTCGTCATCTTCCAGAGGAGATATGAGCGTCCTCCTTCCAACAGGGAGATCCAGTATTTGTACAACTTGAGAGGCTATAAGAAGGGGTCTCCCTATATCAGCTTGGAATCGGCCGTATCCTTTAAGTCGGTCCTGGATTTATACTCCAAGTACAACATGTTCAAGAAGGAATGGTTTTTTGTCAGGGATGATTCCGTTTCTATTCGGCGCTTCACCTACGGATGTAAGTCAAAGCTTTATTTTTAATTCCCGTTCTGGTTGCAATGCTCCTTCTTATGTGTTTTTATTTTTTGCTAGCGACAGGTGGTTTTGCGGTCGTGGAGAATGATCGCCTGGTTCAGACGGCAGCTGAAATAGAAGCTATTACTGGAAGAGATAGGTCGGCTGCTTACCTGATCAGGAACGCTACACTTTTGGAGTACAACTTGATCCTTCCACAGTAGTCTGTGGTCAAGCAGAGGGACACGACTGAAGAGAAGGCTGCCCAAGCTAAAGAAGGGGCCGAGTCGAAGAGCAGCAAAAGGAGGCCCTTTCCGAAACATCCGGTTGCCGGGGGG
The DNA here is from genome assembly GCA_030737815.1 of Allium fistulosum. NCBI lineage: Eukaryota > Viridiplantae > Streptophyta > Magnoliopsida > Asparagales > Amaryllidaceae > Allium > Allium fistulosum. Next base: position 574,185,653 of record CM060906.1, read on the forward strand.
AAGAAGCTCAAAAAGTCTGACGGTCCCTCTCCCAGCACATGTCCAGATATCCCGGAGGAGGGAGATGTGGAGGAGGAGCAAGACGGAGATGGAGGAGAAGGTGCTGGAGGTGGCGACGGTGTCAGGGCTTTGTCTTCTGGGCAAGTAGGCGAGATGCAAGAGTGGACGGATGACACTTTCCGCCAGGCCTTTGAAGGTTTGGAGGGGACAGAGAAGTCCAGGAAAGCTGAGAAAGTTGGGACCGGTGTCGATTTATCTTCCGGGAGCGCTTCTACTGAGGCAACCTCTGCGGTTCAAGGTGAATTTCCCTCTGTTCTTTTTTATTCTCGAATGATGGCTCAATGCATACTGGTGACACTTGATTTTTACTCCAGGAGTGGAAAAAACGGCCAAGACCTCAGATCTTCAACACAGGCTTGAACAATACAAACTCCTCAAAGCTTCCGCCAAGCCGAAGCCTTTTACTAACCGCCCGAGAGACATAGTCGGCTATCTTCCTCTTCTCGGAGTTATTGAAGAAGATATAGAGAAGAGGAAGAGGAGTCGATCTTCGTCTGAACCTCTTCTTGAACCCCCGGCCCCACTCCAGCCTATTCACGACATTACAGAGGAGGATACCGAGCTTATGCCCTCCCCCCATCCGTCTGAGAACCCAACCGTCATCCCAATAGATCATCCTGGCTTAGTACGCAATCCGTTTGCGGGTCATCCGGACCTGGACCTGGCATCTCATGACATCTCTTTTGATGAGGTTACTGGTGAGCACCTTCTTCCTCGCAATCCTATGGTAAGGGTGCTTGATGAGGCCAAGTCCCTGGACCTTGATTTGCTTACTACTTGGATTGTCGCTATGGGGGATGAAGCTAAGGCAAATATCGACCGGGTTGCTGAGGAGACCAGGAAGTTGATGGGGCATCATGCCCGACTGGTCAAGGCCAGGGAGGAAATTGGGAGTGCCAACATAAGACTGCGGTTAGTGGTTTCCGACCAGGCCAAGCAACTCGCCGATCAGGCCATCCAGATCTCTCAGCACGAGGATGCCTCCGGACGTCTAAAGAAAACTATGGAAGAGGCCAGCCGGGCCGAACTGCGAAAAATGGAGGCTATTTGCAAGGAACGGATCGATATGGCCATTGCCACTGTGGATGAGGTTCGGAAAGCGGATCTTGAGCAGATAGAGGAGTTATCTGGGAGGCTTGAGGCCGCAGAGCTTGCTCAAGCTAAGTTGAAGGAGGAGATGGAGGCGATGCGGAAATCCCTTCAGGCTGACTGTTCGAGATACCAATTGGAGAGAGATGCTACCGTCGTAAGGTTGTCGGCTTCCGAGGCCCGGACGAGGGAGTTTGAGGAGAACGAGGGGATGATGGATGAAATGCTCCAGGATATGTACTTTCGTACTTGGAAGCAGGGCAACCTCTCCTGGATGGATGATTATCCCCGGGTCATGGCTAGGGTTTATCTCCGGGCTCTGGAGGAGGCTAGGGCTGATGCGGATAAAGAGGGTGGTGTGGCCTTCCGAAAGGACGTGGTCACAACTCGGTTTACTGAGGAGGAGAAAGTGGCGGTGAAGGGGGGCATGCGGTTACTTGCCGTCGAGGAGGTAGGTGTGGAAGTAGAGGATGATGGTCAAGATGATCAAGGAGCAGATGCTGGTAAGTTTTTCTTTTCAGTCCCCCTGTTAACTTGGTTGCTTATCACTAATGAATTCTTTTCTTGACTGGACAGGTGGGCAACAGGACAAGGATAAGACTCTGACGCAGCCGGCCCTTGATTAGACCTGGATATCTTTTTGTAGACTTGACATTGTTGTATATGTTAGTCTCAGAATAGTAACGTAACTCCTAGGCTGTAATTATGCTACTTGTAATAAACAACACTATTCTTGACATGTAATTCTTTAACTTAAGCTGATTCTGTTGTCTTTTGAATGTTCTTGCTATTTTGACATGTTGTATGAGAAATATAGCTATGCATATTCTTGTAATTAAATTGTGTCTGACGTCAGGTTCTTGTTTAAAACATAATTTCATGACTTGCAATGTTAGCGTGAGGTGTGAATAAATTATAGTCACGTGTTTACACATGAAAGAAGGAAATACCGCCCTTTATATTTTGCTTGTAGATGGCAGCTTTGAATATCCTGTGTGACCGAGTAAGGGATGCGGTCCAGTATCTTGCTGTGAGTATCCACTTCCATTAGTGAATGTCTCCTGTTCTGTGTCCTGTACTTCAGGGATTGTTACAGAGGATAGGAGAAAAGTTTCTTAAATAAAATTGAAATACGTGAAATAGTAAAACTTCCAATCACGGAAGGCCTTCGATGTGCTTAAGTTCGTGGCAAACGGGCTTTGTAGTCACTTTCCCTAGCTGTGGGTCTTGGAGACATTTGTCACCCATCTTACGCCTCCGCGGGGAGTTAATTCTTTTTTACCACAGCCGCACTTAAGACACATCGGAGCCGAGATCGCGCACAGTAACTACCCGGGCCATTATGGCCTGTAATCGTGGGTATTATCGATTTACTATGGCCGGCTAGCGTGGGTGCCGATCGTCAACCGTGAACTTCCCCTGGCTAGCCACACCTTATGTTGGGGCTTATAGTCGGTTCATAGTTGTCGGCGAGCCGAACGCCGTAATGAGCTACCTCGGCTATAGTCGGCCTTCTCGGTGGCTTATAATCGGCTCATTACAGTTGGCTTTAAGGGCCGTCGCGAGCAATGAGTCAACCCGCAGCAGAGGGATGCCGGGGCAAAAGTGTCTCATTGGCGAGGGCATAGATTCGCATAGTACCTGTTAGGTCTTGTCCGGGTGAAGTTGCGCTGTGGAGTGCTTTGAATGGAAATGCTACATGCATAGGATTTTGTTTAACAGAAAAGGATAAAGTTAACAAGCAGCCAAGATATAAAGGGACAAGTTAAAAAAGAGACAAGGTTTTTTAAAGTGGTTCGGCGTGAAAATGCCTACGTCCACTGATTCTCTTTGTTAATTCACTTCATATGGGCAGTACAAGTTAAGAAAAGTATCGACGGAGGTGTTGGATGTTCCATGCCCTTTGGAACACCTCTCCATCCACTGTTGACAAAATATAAGCTCCATTGTGGAGATTTTTATGAATTACATATGGTCCATCCCAGATTGGATCTAGTGCTCCGGGGCGAGGGAAGATTCGCTTGAGGACAAGATCCCCTTCTTGTAAGGTACGATGCTTGACTTTGGAGTTGTATTGTGCTGCCACTTTTTGCTTGTGGGCTGCTGCTTTGAGGACTGCATCATTTCTTCTCTCCTCAATTAGATCCAAAGACATGTGAAGGAGTTCTTCGTTCTCTTCTGGGTTATAATGGATCCTACGGTGGGAAGGCACGATGTTTTCAACTGGGAGCATAGCCTCCGATCCGTATGCCAAAGAGAAAGGAGTATGCCCTGTTGATTTTCTGAAAGACGTGCGATAGGCCCACAGTGCCATAGGGAGTTCATCCACCCAAGCGCCCTTTGACTTTTCGAGTTTCTTTTTGATTAGAGTTTTCAGAATTTTGTTGACGGCTTCGACTTGTCCGTTTGCCTGGGGATACGCTACAGATGAGAAGCTTTTGTGAATTCCATGCTCTGGGCACCAGTTGGCGAATTCGTCGCTGTCAAACTGAAGTCCATTGTCCGATATGATTTTGAATGGGACTCCGTACCTGCACAGAACATTTTTGATCAAGAAGTTAATAACTTTTGCTGAAGATACTTTATTCATAGGTTCTGCTTCCACCCATTTGGTGAAATAGTCGACTGCCACTATAGCATATTTGGCCCCGCCTCGGCCCATTGGTAGTTCGCCGATTAAGTCAATTCCCCATACTGCGAAGGGCCAAGGGCTGGCCATTTGAGTAATCTCAATTGTTGGTAGCCGCGGAATCTTAGCAAACTTCTGGCATCTGTCACATTTTTTGATGAAATCCAAGGCGTCCTTGCTTAAGGTGGGCCAGAAATATCCATACCGGAGTATCTTCTTTGCTAAAGTTTGCCCTCCGGTGTGATCTCCGCAGCTTCCTTGATGAATGTTGGATAAGATTTCCTTGGCTTCCCTTCCAGCGAAACACCTTAATAAGGGGTTAGAGAATCCACGCCGATAGAGGATGTCTTCTTGTATTGTGTAGCGGGAAGCTTTCCTCAAGATTTTCTTGACTTCGTTACGCCGCTGGGTAGTGTGCCGCTTTGTAAGTAGTCTCGGATGGGAGTCATCCAAGTTGCTTCTTCGGTTGCAGCTATCAGATTCACTTGCTCAAAACTTGGGGTCAGTTGCCTTGAGATGGTTACCGCTCCGGAAATAGTGCCGTCTCTCACGCTTGCTTGCTTCGCCAATTCATCGGCCTCTCGGTTCTCTTCTCGAGGGATGTGTTTGACTAAGTAGTGGTCCAATCGATTGAGAAGTAACTTGGTCTTCTTTAAATATGCTATGAGTCGTTCTTCTCGAGCTTGGAATTCCCTAGTATTTGATTAACAATAAGTTGAGAATCGCTATGAAGACACAAAGAATTGGCTCCGATTTCTAAGGCAAGTTCTAATCCACCTATCGCTTCTTCATACTCTGCATCGTTGTTGGTGGCAGCAAACTCCAACCTTATAGCATAGTGCAACTTATTTTCCCTAGGGGTGGCTATTACCACACCTGCCCCCGAGCCTTGGTCGTTTGACGCCCCATCCATGAAGAGATTCCACTTAATGTCTTCTGCTATTTCCGATTGCTCCTTACCTTCGTTGGTGGTGAATTCTGCAATGAAATCGGCCATGGCTTGTCCCTTGATGGCGGTGCGAGGGTGATAGGTGATATCATATTGACTCAGTTCGATGCACCATTTAAGTAGTCGCCCGGAAGTGTCGGGACGATGGAGTACCTGCCTCAGTGGTTGATCGGTCAGAACTTTGATGGAATGGGACTGAAAGTAGTGACGCAGTTTCCGTGACGTGATCAGTAAACAATATGCTAGCTTCTCAAGTTTAGGATATCTGACTTCTGCCCCCGTAAACCTCTTACTTACAAAGTAAACTGGCCGCTGCGTGCGGTTGTCTTCCCTTACCAACGCAGCGCTTAGGGCGTGAGATGACACAGCAAGGTATATGTATAACTCTTCGCCTTCGCTTGGAGTCGAGAGTACCGGCGGTTTCTGGAGGTGTTCGATTAAGTTAAGGAAAGCGGTTAAGCATTCGTCAGTCCATTCGAACTTTCCTTTGTCTTTCTTCAAAGCTTCGAAGAAGGGGACACACTTGTCCGTTGCTTTGGAGATGAATCGGCCTAGGGCGGCCACTTTCCCATTCAGGCTTTGCATTTCCTTTCGAGTGGAGGGTATCTTGATATCCTTTAGCGCTCGGACTTGTTCAGGGTTTGCTTCAATCCCTCTGGCATGGACGATGAATCCCAAGAACTTTCCTGATGATACTCCGAAGGAGCATTTTAGAGGATTGAGTTTCATTCCATATTGGCGAAGTACTTGAAACATCTCGCCCAGATGGCTTACGTGACCGTCGGCTTTCCTTGACTTTACCAGCATGTCATCCACATACACTTCCATAGTTTTTCCTATTAGCCCTGCAAACATCTTGTTGATGAGGCGCTGGTAGGTGGCTCATGCGTTTTTAAGTCCGAAAGGCATTACCTTATAGCAGTATAAACCCCGGTCAGTGATGAAACTAGTGTGGTCTTGATTGGGAGCATGTATAGGAATTTGGTTATATCCTGAGTATGCGTCCATAAAAGATAAGAGTTCGTGCCCGGCTGTGCTGTCTACAAGTTGGTCGATTCGGGGAAGTGGGAAGCAATCCTTTGGGCAGGCGTCGTTTAAGTTGAAGAAGTCAATTTATGTTCGCCACTTCCCATTAGCCTTCTTTATTAGTACCGGGTTGGCGATCCATTCTGGGTAGATGGCTTCTCGTATGAAGTCATTGGCAAGTAGATTCTTTACTTCTTCATCGAGGGCTGCTGATCGTTCTGCCCCCATACTTCTCTTTCTTTGTTTTACGGGTGCCTTGGTAGGATCAATGTTTAGTACATGGCATGCTACGTCGGGGGAGATTCCGGTCATGTCAGCGTGTGACCATGTGAATACATCCAAGTTGTGGTGGAGAAAGTCGATGAGTTGCTCCTTCAACTCTGCTTTTAGTTAGGACCCGATTTTCAATAGTCTACTCGAGTCGTGCTTGTCTACAGATACAAATTCCATAGCCTCCGCAGGCTCGGCGGTGGCCTCCTCCTCTTTGTCCCTGGGGTCTAATTCATTGAAAGGGTCGCTGGTATATCGAAGAAGAGGGGCTTTCTTTAGTTGCTATGCTTCCAAACTTTTTGTGCAGAGGGCAACCTCTACACTTTTCCCTTTACCCTTCCTGTGGTTGTTGCGAAGTTCAGTCACATAGCAGTCTCGAGCAACGTCCTGGTCTCCTTCTACTTCCCCTACTCCATTGTTCGTTGGAAATTTCATCTTTAGGCACCATGGGGCTAGGACAATTTAGAAGTCATACAAGGCTGGACTTCCTAAGAAGGCGTTGTAGGCCGAGTGGTTTTCTATTAGCACAAACGTCTGTTTCCGTACAACGGAGCGGGGATGGCTTCCAATTTCAACAAAGAGGTCCAGTTGCCCGAAGGGCATCTTCGCATCTCCAGTGAAACCGTGTAGTGGTTTATTGCAGGGAGATACATCCTTCATTGATAGTTTCATTTTGTCGAATGCATGTTTGAATAGTATATTTACTGAGCTTCCAGTGTCTACTAGAATTCGGAAAACTTCGGCTAGACCGAGCTGGGCAGAGATAACCATGGGATCCATGTGAGGGTATTGCCTTCCTTCTAGGTCACGCCTACCGAATGTGATGTCATGATTCTCTTTCCGCTTCGAGTGGCGCTCTTCTATAACAGAATTAACACAATCTTCATTGTTTCTTAGCGACTTTCCATATCTTTCCATCTCTGCCCAGTTTCTGTCGGCGATGTGCGGTCCTCCCGAGATGGTATGGACCACTATCTTCTCTTGACTAGAGCCGCTAGTGTTGCGGTTTCCTCTGCCGATCTCCGGTGAGGGTAGCCTTGGGTTCTCATTGGCAGGAGCTGGAGTCCTGTCCTGACCTTTTACATAGCGTTCCAGTTTCTTCCTTTTGATGTGTTCTTCAATCAAGTCCTGGAGATGATGGCACTCATTGGTATCATGCTCATGAGATTCGTGGAAGCGGCAGAACTTTCCAAACTTCTGCGCGTTATCTGATTCCTTCTTTTATGGTGGGCGTTTGTATCTAACTTCTCCTTGGGTGGCAAGGAAGATGTTTTCGACGGTTTCGTTCAAAGGAGTATAAGTGTCGAATCTCGGTCCTGGCCGATATAGGCGCTTTTCTCCCTTCTTGCCCCCAGCATTGTCTCTGGAATCATTTCTTCGAACGTCCCTTGCCACAGCAGGCGCGTTGCTGTGAGTTTCCTTATTTTGTTGTCCTGACTGCCCCTCAACGGCAGCATCCTCAAGCCTCATATATTTCCCAGCTTCATGGAAGAAATCGAGTAAAGTTGCTGGTTTTTCTTTTGTCAACCTTCTAGCAAATTTAGTGTCCGGATGCACACCACTACAAAGGGCCATTAGGATAAGCTTCTCATCGGCATCTTGGACTGCGGCCGCTGCGGCATTGAATCGGGTTAGGTATTGCTGCAGTTTCTCTCCAGGTTTCTGTTTGATGCTGGATAAGGAATAAGCGTCCTTAGGTTGTTCAACATGAATGCGGAACTGACTAATAAACTTTTCTTTCAACATTTCCCACGAGCTGATGGATCCCTGGGGTAAATGACAGAACCAAGAGGTAGCGAGATCTGCTAAGAATAGTGGAAAGCATTTGCACAGTACTCCCTCTGTTACTCCACTCATGAGCATATGTTGTGTGTATCTCTGTAAGTGTACAACGGGGTCGGAGGTTCCTTTGTAAGGTTCCATTGTTGGCATCTTCCATTCTCGGGGGGTGATAGCGATTTCGATATTGCGGGCGAAAGGGCTGGTTACCCTAGCGCCTATCCCTCGATCCCTTTGCTCCCGTTGGACGCATTCTCTGAACAAGCATGCCATCCTTTCATCAGAATTTGGAGCAGATAGAAACGAGTTCGGTTCTGTTCTGTGGGATTGATTCCGTCCAGATGACCTGTAGGGATGGTATCGTCTATCATTTCTCATATTCTCCAGTGGCTGCCTTTGGTCTTCTGGGAGCATGCTAGGGTCAGCTACAGTTGGCCCTTGCCTTGATCTTCCCCTGCTGGGTTCTGATCTAAGCACTTCCTAGGGTCCAACTTCGGGCTGGACTCTAGCTCGGCCCCATTCACTGGCGTTTCCGTGGTTAGGCAGTACAACCGGCTTAGCCACAGTTGACCTCCGCCTGGTACCTCCCCCGTTGGGTTCGGTTCCAAGCGTTTCCTCAAGCCTAACTTCGGGCTGCGCTCGATCTCGGCTCCTACCATAGCTGCTTCTGCCATTAGCTCCTTCGAAGAAGGAAGATCTTTGTTGTCTTTGAGATCCTCCAGACTGGGACTCACCCCATGATTCAGTGTTGCGGTTGGACTCTTCAGCATCCCTTAAGCGTGACATGAGATGGTCCACCAAGGCTTCCTGCTGGGATGTGAAGCGGTTAGTTACTTCAGCCACAACCTTATCTAGATCTGCCCTAGTAATTGCTACAGGCTGTTCTGCGGCAGGAGTGGTTGGATTAGCCTGACCTTCATTTGGTACTGCTGCTGGAGGGGGACGATTTACTTGATCTGTGACCACTGGATCTGGAAGACTGCTGGTTGCGATGTTTTTTCCCTTGTTAACATCTTTCTTCTGCTTGGGAGGCATGTTTTCCAAGCGATGAACGATGCTGTTAGGAAAAAGGTTAAGTGGAAGAAGCTGAAGCTTCGAGCTTCTAGTTCTCAGTGAAAGCACCAAAAATGTTTGCACAAAAAATGGACAAACACCTCAAAGTCGTATGATTTAATTGATTTTACGTTGTTCTTAGTGATTTGGATGATTTATGCAAATATATGAAAAGCAAGGACTAAACTGTAAAAGACACACGGATTTATAGTGGTTCAGCCAGAATGTGCCTACGTCCACTTTATATATTATTTCTCATTTCTTGTTTAGATTACAAGTACAAAGCTTTGATATTAGTATCTGAAAATTGTTTGAAAGTTCTCTCCGTGCTTGAGCTCTCAAACTTGTCCCACATTGTTGTACCCCTGCCTCTCTATTTATAAAGTGAGGCTGGGGGTAGGGGTCTTGGATGTATATAGCTGCTGGTGGGCCTGGGCTGACGCGATCTGGCCTGGTAGTGTTGGTCCGGAAGGAGCTTGGTTTGGAATGTCTCGGTCCGGTGGTAGGTGGTCCGGTAGGAGCTTGGTTCGGAATGTTGGCTCGGTACCGAATGGTCCGGTAGGAGCATGGTTCGGTGGGAGCTTGGAGCTTGTTGGCTCGGTACCGAATGGTCCGGTAGGAGCATGGTTCGGTGGGAGCTTGGAGCTTGTTGGCTCGATACCGAATGGTCCGGTAGGAGCATGGTTCGGTGGGAGCTTGGAGCTTGTTGGCTCGGTACCGAATGGTCTGGTAGGAGCATGGTTCGGTGGTGGTATAAACGTACCCAACAGATAGATTATATGTAAATAATTGTATAAACATTAGAATGCTATAGAAAAATGTAAAATGATAGGAGACAATTAGTAAAATAAATGTAAATTGATAAATTAAAAATTTTGAAATTAAAATATCTAGAGAGAAAATTAAATAGAAAGGAGAAAATCCTATAATTAATGAGAGAATAAGAAATTCTTCCGTTTTACAATTATTTCATAGATTAATAGATAGATTGGAGATGCATTCTTATTTTTCATTGTTAGATAAATTATGTCCCTTCCTTTTTTATTCTTCTTTTTACATCCTTGTTTATTCATTTTTATTTTTAAATTTCCAAATCCACCATTTCATCAAATTTCGTTTGTCATTGCTTTTGAGTTTCAAATCACGCGTGTGTTAAATTCTGGTGATACAAAATCGCATTTAGAATTGAATAAATATGCAAAAGAAAGAAAGGGAAAATTTTGTTTCCCCTAATTAATAGACATATTTGATTATGTTTATTTCTCCCTCTAATTGGCTGATTAATTTTTTTTGCCATATAATATTAACTTGGGCATTAAGTGATTGATTGTTATAAATAGAACCTAGAAGAGAGACTAGAATAGTGTGGAAAATTATTTGGTGTTTCTCTCTTCTTCCATCTTTGTTCTTCTTCTTCAAACACTAAGAAGCCATTGTTATAGATTAGGACTCCTTCTCAATCAGATTATTGATTCTAATTTTGTTTTGTTTACTTTTATTTGGTCGATTAACTATAAACAACTGCTTTTGGAAATCAATATAAATGGATGTTGGGCGGAACCTTGTTTGTTGGTTCTTTTGATTTCTTCGTGTTTTAGTATTATCTTCACCATTGTTTATCTTCATTTGTTATTACTTTTATCCAATATTATCCCTTTGTGACTTGGGTGATATAAGATTTTGGGATATTTCCATAATAATTTTATCCTTTGTTAGATTTTGTGCAACAAAAATCCTAACAAATTGGTATCAGAGCTAGATCATCACAAGGCAAAGGGTAATTTTGGATTTATATAATTGTTGAGTTGTCGGATTTAATTTCCTTCTCGAAGTTTGCTCTTCTAAATGGAAAAAATGGGGATATTTGGAAGCTTAAGATGGATGATGTTTTATATTTCAACAATCTTCATGAGCTAATTGAAGATGATAGGAAGGGATCTTCAAATATAGAGAAGGTAAATGGAAGAAGATGGATAAGAAGGCGATTACTTTGAGTTGTCGATACTTTTGATGATTCAGCTTTCCACCATGTGGCTAGTTGTAAATCCACAAAGGCTTTGTGAGACAAGTTGGTGTCTTATATAAGTCAAAAAGTGCTACCAGTAAGGTTTTTCTTGTTCAAAATTGGTTTAGTTGAGGCTGGATATAGAGAAGTCTTTTGTAGAGCATTTGAATGAATTTTAAGATGTAATAAATCAGTTGTCAGGTATGGATGTCAAATTTGATGATGAATTATAGGCACCGAGTTCACTTTCAAAGAGTTGAGAAACATTAATTATGTCATTAAGTACCTCCAATGCTCATGGAACTATCTCATTTGATACTTTTTAGAATAGTCTTTTGAATGAAGAACTTAGAAGAAAAGGGTTAACCTTGAAATCAGTTCAAGATGAGATTATAGTAGAAAGCGACTCAAAGTGGCATACAAAACCGAAGAAAAAAGTCGCTAATAATAAAGGTATATCGAAAAGTGTCTTTGTTTAGTACTGTCGTAAAAAGGGTCATATGCGCAACATGTGTGAAGCATATAAAAGGGATCGAAATAAGGCTATACATAGTGACAGTGATAGCGATATACGGACAGACATAGCTAAAGGTAGCGATAGTGATACTTCTTATGATGTTCTCATTACTGATATTAAGCCTTGGAAGATGGATTCAGGTGCTAGTTTTTACATATGTAATGATATGAGGTATTTTTCTTCTTATAAGAAGACCATCGACATGATAAGGACCGCCAATGGAGTAGAGCTTCCAATTTGTGGTATTGGATCCGTTCGGTTTCATATGCATGATGGTGTGGTTAGAGAAGTCTCGGACATGAGGTTTGTTCCTACTAGTTCGCATAATATTATTTTTCTTGATCAGTTGGACTGCGTGGTTTCACTTATGAGACTCGAGGTGGAGTTTTGAGAGTGAAAAAGGGTAGTAATATTGTGATGAGAGGGGTATTAAATGATGGAAACCTTTATAGGTTGGTTGGTCATGTGGTCGATAATAGAAAGTGAGTGACAATTGAAGATCATAGTCCATAGCTATGATTATGTGCACTGTTTTTGATGGTCCTGTTGGTAGTCATATTTTCGTCGGGAGTCTTTATTTTGATGATGCTCAAGGTATCAATGGTAATCGTATGGAGAGCTCAGGTCAAGCGGTTGACCGGTGTCGTGTTGGAAATTCCACGAAGACTTTATGGAGATCTTTATGGTATTACAAATGCTTTTGAGGCCAAATGGTATAGTGTACTCATAGTGGGGGATACATCACCTGTAGGCTGTGTTAGCGGTTTGTGATTTGGTGTGATTACGAAGAAAGAAGTGATGATTGATCTGAAGATGGTAGGCTTATGTGTTTTATTCGATGATGTCACTTTCTTATTTTTTGTTTTGAAGAGACGATTTGATTAAAAATGGAGATCATGAATTTTTTAATGATATGTGATTTTGCATCAAGGTGGAATGTTAAATTTTGGTGATACAAAATCACATTTAGAAGGAAATAAATATGCAAAAGAAAAAAAGATAAAATTTTGTTTCCCATAATTAATAGGCATATTTGGTTATGTTTATTTCTCACTTTAATTGGCTGTTCAATTTATTTTTCACCATATAATATTAAATTGGGCATTAAGTAATTGATTGTTATAAATAGAGCTAGAAGAGAGAGTGTAATAGTGTGGAAAAGTATATGGTGTTTCACTCTTCTTCCATCTTTGTCTTCTTTAAATACTAAGAAGTCATTGTCATGGAGATCAAAACTCCTTCTCAATTAGGTTATTGATTCTTTTTTGTTTTATTTAGTTTTATTTGGTGTATTAATTATAAACAATTTTTGTTTGGAATCAATATAAATGGATGTTGGGAGGAATCTTGTTTGTTGGTTCTTTTGGTTTGTTCATGTTTTAGTGTTATCTTCACCATTGTTTGTCTTCAAATGTTATTACTTTTATCCAATATTATTCCTTTGTGACTTGGGTGGTATAAGATTCTGGGATAGGTTTTCGCAATAATTTTATCCTTTGTTAGTTTTTGTGCAACAAAAATCTGAATAGCGCGATCTTCTTCTTCATGTTTAGCTTCGCATTTAAACTTCATCAACTTTGTCGATACTGAAATCTCACATGATTTTAGGTTATTTTTCATCATCTTCAGCTTTACAAATCACATCGGCTTCACCTTCGCATCATTCTTCATTTTCGTTGGCTTCATCTTCTTGCTATGGTAAAGTAAGTGCTTTATATTAAAATTTTAGGTTATTTATTTGTTTATTTTATTTATTTTTGATTTTGTATGTGTTGATTTTTCCTTTATTTTTAGTTTAGTTATTATCAGACCAAGATTCTAATTCATTTTTGTATCCATTTTTTGTTGACGAATGGGATCAAGGTAGTTGGATTTATTTCTGGTTATTTTTTTTGTTGGATGATGGGTATAACACCTGTTGAACTGAATATGGTTATTTTTGTCATTGTGGTTATGGGTATAAATACATTATGTTGTGTAATGATTTTTAAAGTGATTTTATACTAGTAAATCTTTTGCATTATGCAGGATGATACGAAAATAATGAAATGATAAATATTATCTAGTCATATATTATCCAAGTTACTATTAGCATTGCCTGACAAATATTTGCAGATCAATATTTTAAATATTTTAATTTTTCTATTTATGTTTTTGTTATGTTATATTAATATTAGTATGTTTTTGTGTAGGTCTGTTACTATTGAAGTTCTTATTGTTTTCACGTTGGGTAACGATTTTGATTATAGGCGGCTTAGTTTAAGTGATTTTATGTTAAAATTGGGAAATGATAAATGTGACCATTGGCCTAAATTAACACCTGATTCTACCGAGTTAGTTTATGAAAGTGATGATAGGAAAAGAGTAATTAAAACTAGTTCTGATTTGCATAGTATATTATTGCTTATTGCTCGTAGTCGTGATGATTTTCTACTTGTTTCGAGGTCTAAAAGCATTTCAGTTGATGTTGGTTCTTATAGTTCTTCATTTGCTGGTTCTTTTACTGAGTTTGGTTCATCTGGTTCTTCTATGGTTGGTTCTTCAATTGACTCTAGTTCTTATTTGGACTAATTATCAAAAAATAATTCTATAAATCCAATGTTTACTAGTGTTGGTTATAAATTTCATGGTGGTGTTGAAGAGTTTTGATTGTATCTTATGATGTATTGTATTAAAAATGGATATAAAGTAAATGTTGTTAAGAATAATAGGGAGTGTGTTACAACTACTTGCTCATAGGAAGGTTGTACATTTCATGTTCATGCTTCTCGTGAATTTAAACTTCCAAATTTGCAACCTAATCATTCTTGTGGAGCTAATATTGTATATGTTAATCATCCGTTTGTTTCTAGCAAACTAGTTGAGAAGTTGATTATTGATTTTATTCGATCGAATCCTCTAATAAAAATGAAAGATACCATTCATTTATTTCAGACCAAGTATAATATTATTTTAAACTACTATTTTCATATATGGGAAAATGATTGGATCTTGAATTAATACATGGAAATGATTTGCTTTCTTATCATCATTTTATATCTTTTTGTGAAGCATGGTTGTTTATAATTTCGGTAGCAATATAGATCTTCAAGGAGATCCTATTAGTCATGAATTCCAAGGTTTTCATTGAGTATGAAGTAAACAAAATATGGGTTTGGTTATTGTTGTCCTTTGATCTAGATGGAACTTTTATGAGAGCTGGATGACAATGTTGTATTATGTCTACTACTGCTAAGAACGGTAATAAGGTATGATTTATTTCTGAAAATAATAATATAATTGTTCAATATTTCATTCTATCAAATATCTGCCTTATTTTGCTGGCAAATTTTTGCCATAGTTGTACTGTTGCAATATATACATTTTCTATTAATTTTTTGTTTTATTTAAGTTATTATTTGGTTCTAATATTAATAATATAATTGTTTTGATTTGTTTCAAGTTTTTTGGTAGATTCTAAAATTTCTATCTGTCAAATATTGCTGCTAAATATTTGTGAGACTTATACCATTGTAGTTTCTACATTTTGTCCACTAAGTTTTAATTTATTTTGAATTATGATTTGTTATTAAATTAATAATATAATTATAATTTTTTGGTATGTTTGAAGTTCTTTGAGAGATTTGAAAACTTTAGCCTGTCAAATATTTGCTATATTTTTTTGGCAACTGACAAATATTTGTCAATCTTATACTATTGTAATTTGTACATTTTAACCAATAAGTTTTAGTTTATGAATGTAACAAATGTATTTGTATTTACTTTTGGGTTATTCCACTTGCTATTGGCATTGTATCTGGTGAAGATGAATTTAATTTGTATTGGTTTCTAATAAAGCCGAGATAAATATTATGTAACAAAGATCGTGATTTAACATTTGTATCTGATCGACATCTTGGTCATTTGCTTGTCGTTCCTTAAGATTTTTCAGGTTCAACACATGATTCTTATTACTATCATTTAAAGAACAGTATGAAGATTTTTCTAATAAAAAAGTTCTTAGGGCAAAAAGAAATGGGACTTTGTTGTTATTACTATTGCTACAGTAGATGTATTTGATCATGCTTTGTGCGAGTTTAAGAGTGCTAGTAGTGCTGAAGTTGAAAGTTTTTTTTGCCTGGTTTTCCTTTTGAAAAGTTTGCTAATGTGCTTTTTGTTGGAAATCGATATGGGAAATGAGTTCTAATTGTGCGTAAAATTTTAATCTTTGGATTTTAGAGGAAATATATTTATCTATCACTACATATTTATATTGTTATATTTGAATGATTTAAATCTATTTCAAATATTAAAAGAGAGAAGATATTAATTTATTTCCGTAATCAATCAAATATGGAAACAAATAGGAAGATAATCAATTAATGTCAGAAGATATATTTATTGATTTGAGGAATCAATCAAAAAAGGATATATGTGGAAACAAATACCAATATGCTAAATTTGTGTTGAAATCAAATCGAGTAAATAAAAAAATTCATCCTTATCTACAAGGCAGTCTTCATCTTTCCACATATATATACGAAGACATTTGTTCATCTTTTCAACAAAAGACGACAAGAGAGCTCTCCACAAAATATCTTTAACAATATCCCTATTTCTATTTCTATTGTAGGTTAAGAAATCTATATTGAATGATTTATATTCTTCTCATGCTGTACTCCCTCTTGAAGTAAAGAAATAATAAAGGTTGTTGGGCCCGAAGACATAGGCATAGCCGAACCTCGTTATATCGATGTATTATTTCCTTTCTTATTTTATCGATAATTTGCGCTTTTTATTTTCTTTTTATTCTACTTGTTAGATTGGAATTGTTGATATTGTCCATAGACTAGACTATTGGGTGTTCTGCTTCTGCTGCCCAAAATTCTGATTTTTCAGTATAGTTTGGTATTGGAGCTTGTTGTTCTGTTTGAAGACTATTTCAGCTATGTCTAATTCTATAATGAATAACACTGGTAGAAGCTCTACAAATTATGGAATTGCTAGATTTGATGGAAATGGAGATTTTGACACATGGAAGATGAAGATGGAAGCAGTGTTGAAGAAGGAGAGGACTTTTAAAGTTGTCTTAGATCCACAGAAATTTAAGAAATAAGCACCTGAAGAGATTGAATAATTGGAGGAGGATGTTCTTACTACCATCTAGCTTAGCCTTTTTTATGAAGTACTTAGAGAGTTTTCTCATGAGAAAACTGCTAAGGAATTATGTGATGCTCTTCAGAAAAAGTTCTATGACAAGTCTCTCACCAATCGCATTATCCTACAACAACAACTTTACTCGTTCAAGATAAAGCCTGAAATTAATGTATTAGCTCACGTGGATGCCCTAAACACACTTGTTATGAATCTTTGAGCAGCTGAAGTAAAATTGAGGACGAAACGCAAGCTGTCATTCTTTTATATTCTTTGGCTACATAGTATAAAACTTTTCTTAACTCTATGATCTATGGGCGCTCCTCTATTTGCTAGGAGGATGTGAATACAAATTTTCATAATGAGATGTTGAGGGGAAAGTTAGAAAACATGAGTATGGAAAATGATTTCGAAGGCATTATTGCGCAAATGGGAAGAAGTAAGAGTAGACCCAAATATGGTGAGATAGAGCCAAGTTAAGATCTCAGTCAAGGGGAGCTCTGAAGGGAGTTTGTCATTATTATAGAAGGCCTGGACAGTATATTGTAAATTGCCCCAAGTCGAAGAATAAAAACACAACCATTACCCAAAAGGCTTCAGCTTCTACAGCGGAGATGTTAGATTCAGAGAGTGTTCCTGGCACTTTTATAGCTTCTGCCTCTTCTATAAGGAGTATTATGTGGATTATTGACTTTAGAGCATCCTATAATATGACACTTGATAGACACTCTTTTTTCACTTATCGTCAATTTGATGGAGGAGAGATTCTCATCGAAAATAATGCTACTTGTCGCATGATTGGTATTGGAACGGTGAAGATCAAGATGTTTGATGGTGTTGTTCGTACTTTGTGTGATGTCAGGCATGTGCTTGATTTGAGGCATAGTTTGATCTTCTTTAGACCGTTGTGCAATCATGGCTTGAAGTGTGTAATAGAAAAAGATTCATTGAAATTTACAAATGGCTCATTGATAGTGATGAAAGAGAAAAAAGATGGAAATCTATACTTGTTGAAGGGTACAACTGTTGTTGCAGAGTCTTCTTTGGTTGTTGATTCTGATTCTATCAGATTGCAGCATTTTCATATGAAACACATTGGAAAGTGCAGTTTGGAAGTGTTGAAAAAGCGAGGTTTGATTGACGGTATTCATCATTCAAAACTTGGCTTTTGTGAGGGATGTGTACTTGGAAAGAAGATGAAGGTTTCTTTCGGCATTGCAGAGCATAAGTCTAAAGATGTTTTGGAGTATGTTCACACTAATGTTTGGGATCCTGCACCATGCTTATGTTCTGGAGGAGCCAAGTATTTTGTTTTATTTGTTGATGATTTTTCTAGAAAGGTATGGGTTTACTTTATGAAGTCCAAGGATGAAACTTTTGATAAGTTTCACAGTTAGAAATCTCTTGTTGAGAAACAATCCAAAAAGAAAGTGAAGGTTCTTCATTCAGATAATGGTGGTGAATTCACTTCTAAAAAATTCATCAAATTTTGCGAGTCTGAGGGAATCAAAGGGCACTACACCACACTAGGGGACCCTCGGTCAAATGTGGTTGTAGAGAGGATGAATTAGAATTTGTTAGAAAGAACTCGTTGCTTGCATTTGACTTTTGGATTAAAGAAGAGATTTTGGGCAGAAGCATTATCTACGGTGGTTTTCCTCATCAACCGTACACCTTCTACCGCTATAGATATGAAGATTCCTAAAGAAGTGTGGAAGGGAGAGTCTGTTTCATATTCCTTTCTTAGAGTATTTGGCTGCCCAGCTTATGCACATGAGTGCTAAGGGAAGTTTGATCTAATTGCGCAAGTGTATTTTTCTTGACTATAGGAGAGGAGTTAAGGGTTATAGGTTATGCTGTCCTACTACCCAGAAGAATGTTACTAGCAGGCATGTTACATTTGATGAAAAAGCTATGTTGAAGGTGAGGCATTCTTCTTCAGTAATGATGATGTTGAGAGGACAAATTCGAAGTACCAGACACAAAGTAGATCATCAGACTTTCATACAAGCAAATATGGTATTTCCGATGACACTGTGGTTGATGAGGAGAGGATAGAGGATCAATCTCAAGGTGGAGCTCAAATTCAAACTTGACTAATCAGAGAGTGGAAAAGACCTAGATGGCTTGATGATTTTGTGGGATTGAGCATTGAAGACATTGACTTGATGACATGGCAGCCTATGCATTAAGCATATTTCAAGGCGAGCCCAGAGACTATAGAGATACCATTAGTTTAGTTGATAGTTTTAGTTAGTTAGTAGCTATGGAGAAGAAAATTGAGTCTTTGCACAAAAATCACACTTAGGATTAAGTGTCACTACCTTCCGGCAAGAAAGAAACTGGGTATAAGTGGATCTATAGGGTGAAAGATGGCAACAATGATGACCTGAGGTATAAGGCGAGATTAGTGGCAAAGGGTTATGATCAAAGAAAAGGTGTGGTGTCCATGATATTTTTTCTACGGTTGTCAGACACACTTTCATTTGCATTCTTTTGGCATTGGTTACCCACTTCGACATGGAATTGGAACAATTTGATGTCAAGATAGCATTCTTGCATGACGACCTTGAGGAGGACATTTACCTACAGCCTGTGCAGTTAAAGCGCTTGGCAGATTCAATGCGACAGAGGCGCAAAAAGTCATAGCGGGGATACAGTGAGGATATAGCGGGATATAGCGGATGACTCTAAAATAGCATATAAAACTCGTACTTAATGTTTTTACAAATATATAAATGGTAATTAAATGAAAAGTTAACATTCAATTGAATTATTATTAATACATAAATAATTTTAAATGAAAACATGTGCGAATATACTATAAATAAACGTAAAACTGTTATATAACATAATTGAATTTAGTAGAATATTAGAGCTTTTTCATTTTTTGAAAATATATTAAATATTCAATTAAATAAATTAATTTCATAATTTTTTTATAATGTATAAATGTCATTTTTCAATTCATTTATTTTAAAGAAGATATAGCGGAAATAGCGGAATATAGCGGGAATAATGGAATATAGCGAAAATAGCGGGGCTCAAAGCGGAAAGGCTATATTTGGGGCTATATGAAAAAATCATAGCGGTAGAAATCCGCTATGAGATATAGCAGAGCTATAGCAGGGCATTAACTGCATAGCCTACAACAACAAGAGGGGTTTATCGACAGTAGCAAACCCAGTCTTGTTTGTAAGCTTAACAAATCTCTTTATGGTCTAAACAACCTCCTAGATAGTGGTATAAGAAATTTGATAAGTTTATGATCTCACATGCTACTCTAGAAGCTTTAAGGACCAATGTGTCTATTTTAAGAAGTGTAATGAAGACATCATCTATTTTTTGCTTTATGTTGATGATATGTTGATAGCTTCTAAGAGCATGACTAGAATTTCAAAGTTGAAGACGGAGCTTAGCAAGGAGTTTGATATGAAAGATATGGGAAAGGCACAGAGAATTTTAGGGATGGAGATTCAATATGATAGAAAGCAAAGAGTTTTGAGGCTCACTCAAATTCAATATTGTAACGACCCACCTTTTTGGACAGTTTAAATCGACAATCAGACACACATGTCAACTCAAACCATTCAAAAGGGAGGATTGTTAATGGGGTAAATAAGAAAAGAAGAGAAAAAGAACAAGAACAACCATAGAATCTCGCAGCGGAAAGATAAAATATAATAATCAAATAAACAGTTCATGAAGCTATTTAATATACTTTTGATTATCATTTATACATCATTTATCAGAGTTATACATATACAACAGAAAAAATAAAATAATGCAGCAGACAACATGATGCAAGGATAATAATAGTAATAGTATACTAAATCTTCGTCTTCGTCCTCCAGAATAGATCTTTAATAAGCTGAAAAACTCAGGACTGACCCGAGAGTAATGAAAAGACAAAACACTCGAGTCAGGACTAAAACATCCTTATGTAAGTTAAATCAGTCGTAAATAAATATGGGTGTAACGGCGTCAGAGATGTTTACGGGGTTTGACATCTCCTATCCAATGTCGACGTGCGTGCAATAACTCAAGAGATGTTACGGGATTTTCCATCTCTTAAGGATCCGTTAAACTATCTACTATGTAGTACAATACGCTATTATAATATGTCTACAGTAAAGTAAACTATTAAAATAGCATTAAGGCGTTACCCATATCCCCCTTAACACATTTTTATATATTCCCATAGTCTATACAGTACCGTAATTCCTCCGTAAACTGGAGGGCTATCAGAGGGCACTCCATAGGTATGGTACAAAACAAACTCGTAGAAGGCGCTCTAGGGCATGTGAACACGGCACACGAGGAGATGCCAGGGGAGATATACCAATTGCACTCCCGGACTGGTGGTGACGCATAACAGCTACTACCGCCCACCTCGGACACACTCCCAAACAATCGAGGGGTGGCCACCAAATCAAATCACAAAAGCAATAGAATGGTATCGAAGAAATATGCCCGATAAGAGGAATGACCTCACTTGGCCCGGTATAGCTCCTGATTTTAGTCGCATCTAAGCTGACTCACGGGAGTCAGGGTCACGTCATACCATATAGAATCGTCGCCAAACCATCCTACTTCATTTCTGGAATCTCCACCACGTACACAGTTGTTAAAGTGGTTTTCGGTATCGACAGAGAGTTTGCCCATATCCGATCCCGGTCTCTTTAACAACCAAACGCTTATTACACACCGGATGGTTCTTTTACATTTTCAAAATCAATTCATAATTGATATCAAAATATCAAGTTCGCTTCAAAATCAAATCCATTTCAAAATCATTTCGCCCCAATATCTCATTTCAATTTCAAAATCGTTTCACATTTCAATTTAGGTTGTAACTTCATTTAGCCCAATTCGTATTTAAATCCAAGATTTAAATATAAACATTTCACCTTATTGACCAGCTAGAAATTTTGGAAAATAGTTTGAATAGTTTAAAAATAGCTTAAATAATTAAAAATAGTTAAAATACTCTAAAATATTAAAGATAGATTTCAAAATAGTTTTAAATTGATTTAATATAGTTAAATAGATTTAAACTAGATTAAATAAAATTAAATAGGTTAAACAGCTTTAAGATAGATAAAAAAAATTTGAAACAGTTAATTAGTTTAAAATAAATTAAATTGGGTTAAGTAGATTTAAAATAGATTAAAATAAGTTAATATGTTTAAATAAGTTAAAATAATTTAATATAGTTAATATAGGTTAAAATTGTTTAGTATAAAATAGTTTAAGTATTTAAAATGGTTTATATAGCAAGATAATTTGGGAAAACCAAAATGAAATAGCTTTAAAGTCAACCATTTAATTCCACTTACCAATCTGAATCAAATTCAAATTTCCATTCAGTCAATTCAAATCTCAATTTCAATTCAAATCAATTTCGATTTCAAATTAATTCAATTCCATCCCAAATCCAATTTCCTCAAATTTCAAAATGTTGTCCTTACCTCACTTTTACTTAATAATATTCAAAGTCCGAATAAAAGTTAAATCCTTTAAAAAAACAGATTATTTTATGAAATTCAATCATATCACAATTTTAATTTTCAAAGACTCAACTTTAATTATTAAACAATTTGTTTAACAAAAATTTATTTCAACATCTCAACCTCAAATTCGCGATAAATTCAATTTCTATAAAATTGATTTTTAAATTCCTTTAAATCAAACCATTTAAAGTAATTCCAAATCAAAGATTTTAAAAATTATTTAATTTAACCAATCCGGGGCCCATATATAATTTTCTATCCTATGGCCAAGTGATCAGTTATTTCAATTAAATTTCAGGAATATATATATATATATATCATTTCAATTCAAATCATAGTGTCATAGGTATATATCATTTCAACCTATTTCACAATTTATTCAAAATGATTCAATTTACAACTGTAATTAATACAAAGGGTGATGATAGGATATCTACAAACAAAAAAACATCCAAACATTTCAAATATCAATCAATAGCATCCATCGCAACCAATCATCCAAACAGACAATATAATTCATGGAAATTTCATAGTTATAAATGTTCGGTAATTTAATTGCGATTAAATTCCAATTTTAATTTGACTGTCAATTTCAATTTCTAACATTAAATTCAATGACAATCTAGATGACAGTTAAATTTTATCAACAACGACTAATAAAAATCATATCACTTCATAATATCATATTCAACCAGCACAAGAATATTCTAGTACGTTGTGAACGTTATAAAACACACACCTTGAGTTTACGTTGCCAATCATTCAAATTTTAAATTAAATCGAGCGCGTTCGATTTAGCCAAAATTTTTAACAAGCTCCAAACGTCTCCGGATCAGTACTGCAGCGTAGCTCTCGTTGCTGGGATTCCAACGTGGCCAGTTTCGTCCAATTCCAACCTCGTATGCATGAGATATGTGATTTATAAGTTTGTATATATTATCTAAATAAATTTGAAATTTCTTTTATTAATTTTAACCTATCAGAAATGGGCCATTAGATCTGAGCCAAAGAAATCTCAACCGCAATCCTTTCCTTCTTCCCCTTCGTTCTTCCAGGGTTTAACCGAACCCACGCCGCCGTTTCAACATCGAATAGCCGCGCCTCCTCACCCATCGACCACTCGATCAACCACCACCCTTGTCTTCGCCTACTAACGCCGCCCCCACACCATCAACTATGTGAAGCTCGGTGCCCCCATTGTCTCGGAAAATGCGAACGATCGGCCACCCTTCCTCGTCAAACCACCGTCAACTCCGATCACCGACGGTGATCTCCACTGGTAGATGTGCTCGCCTCCTCGAGCTCTTCCTTTGCCTAGTTGAGAGCTTTCGATAATATGGCGTGGATTACGAGAAAAACGAGGGGGAAAGGGTTTGCCTATCGGCCATTAAAACGTAGACGGCGGCTCGCGAATGATAAGTAGGGTTTCCGAGCAAAAGTGTATATATACGCGTATAGAGTATTATTTTATTAATATATTCAACGTTTTCTGAACGAACTCGAAAAAAAACATGCCGCTAGGCATTCGTAATGTTTTACCCACATTCCGAACATAATGGAATAGGTTTCGAGTCTTAATTCGATCGTATGTGGAAGATAGCTGTTGAATCGAATTAAAATATTAAATTTTCGATATTTAGTTCAACGCGTTTCTAACCCGTACGACCAAATGATAACTTCAAACGCTCTGAAATTTGAAATCCGATAATAATACACTATTACAGATCCAATGGAACTGGTTTCGTTGAATTCCGAGACTGTGCCTCGGAAGGCTATTTTTACTCGTCGATTATAATATAAAATTTTCAATTTCCAATTTTTCACTTTTAAATCCAATTTTAAATGTTAGCAAATTTCATTGTTGTTTAAATAAACTTTACATCAATTTCCGATTTCATTTTCAATCATATTATATTCAGAATTCCATTGTTCAAATATTTGTAATATTAAATTTCAACGATTTTGATTATTCAAAAGTTTACTATAATTTGCCTATTTGAAAATGAACTTATAAGACTTAGCATTTAAGACAAATTCAAATTATAGAACAACTATTTTCGTTATATAGTTATTCAATTTCCGTTATTCAATTTATTCAATTAATTTCCAATATCAAATTTAAACAATTTAATTGTTCAATATTCAACAAATTCCAATATTAGTTTTTTAATTGAATTGTACTTATCAATCAATTACTCTATTTACATCTAATGAATTCAACATTATTATCAAATCCAACTATTGATTGTAAAGACATTCACTAAGTAGCATTTATATTTCAATACTTATTACTACTCAAATCTTCGAAATCAATCTATTAAATTTTTTATATCTACCCAAATAATTCAAAATTCTTATTCACTTATTTACACTTATTTTTCCATATATTCCCTTATAACCAAGTTATAACATTTGAGTCATTTCAATTTGATTGGAATTTCATTCAATTCTTTAATAATTACTTGGATAAATATTGTTGCAATTCACTCTAGTTACTATTATCAATAAATAAATTACAATTTATTTTTCTTCCAACATTAAATCATGAAATCTTATTAAATTAACTATTTTAATTATCGAAAATTTACGGGTTGTTACAAATATATTGAGAAAGTCCTATCTCAATCTGGTATGGAGAAAGCTAAACCGATAGCTACTCCATTAGGCTCTCAATTTCAACTATCCAGATATTTATATCCCACATCGGATGAAGACAAAAGAGATTTGGCTAATATTCCTTACTCTAGTGTAGTTGGAAGCTTTATGCATACTACGGTATGCACAACGCTTGATTTAGTTCATGCAGTTGGTGTTTGTAACGACCTGGAATTTTCGACCCCGAAAATTCGACATTAATACGTTCAATGTAGAAATGCCGGGAAATCGAACGCCAAAAATTCCAGATTGTTAGGGTTAAGAAAAGAGGTAGAAGAAGAAATAGAAAACCAAAACATAGAGTCTGACATTCGCAGCGGATCAAAATATAATATCAGATAATAGCATTTATACAAAGAAAATCTGTATCTGTCAATTTACATTTAATTCATCAGAGTACAACAATTCACAATAAATCGGACAGTAATAATAACTTGTCCCAGCCTACTATCACTAAAATATCAAATACACAGCGGAATATACTTCAAACGTTCCTGCCATTTAGCTCGCCACCTGAGCTCCAGAACGTCCTAACCTGAAAATATGTAATACTCGGTCTGACCCATGCATTCGAAAATTCCGGGTCATTACAGTGTTGTTAGCAGATACATATCTAACCAGGAAAGACTCATTAACAAGCAGTAAAGTTGATTCTACGATATTTAAGAGGCACTTCTGATATTGGCCCATTTTTTGGAGGTAGTGACATAACTCTAAGGGGTTATTATGATTCCGATTATGTTGTGGATAGAGATGGTAGAAAATCGATTTCGGACTATGTTTATACACTTGGCATAGGCCCGATTTCTTGGAGATCCAAGCTACAATCTATTGTAGCTTTATCAACTACAGAGGAAGAGCTTATTTTTATTGTGTAAGTGACCAAGGAAGGATTGTATTTGTTGCAGCTTTTGGAGAATTTATCAATGACGCAAAAGACGGTGGAGTTATTTTGAGATAGTTAGAGCGCCATTCATCTTGTTTAGAATCAAGCCTACAACTCATGGACAAAGCACATTAATGTTAGGAGTTTCTTTCTCATGCTTGAAGAAGAGAGAAATAAGATGAAGCTATCGAAGATACACACAATAGACAATCCAGCTGATATGTTAACAAAGTCGGTTTCAAATGACAAGTTTGAGAATTGCTTAAACTTAATTAGTGTGGTACAAGCTACTTAGCTCCATGTGGCGCTGACCCAACAACCAATTTTGTTGATTGATTGATATATTTAAATCGAGATGGAGTGTTATATTTGGATGATTTGGATCTATTCCAAATATTAAAGGAGTGAAGATATTAATTGATTCCCACAATCAATAAAATATGGGAAACAAATAGGAAGATAATTAATTAATGTCAGAAGATATATTAATTGATTTGAGGAATCAATCAAATAAGGATATACGTAGAAACAAATACCAATATGCTAAATTTATGTTGAAATCAAATCAACTAAATCTGGAAAGATTTCATCCTTATCTCCAAGGCAGTTTTCATCCTTCCACATACATATATGAAGACATTTGTTCATCTTTTCAACACAAGACAACAAGAGAGTTCTCCATAAAATATCTTCAATAAGATCCCTATTTCTATGTCTTTTATGGGGTGATAAATATATATTGAGTGATTTATATTCTTCTTATGCAGTACTTCCTCTTAAAGTGAAGAAATAATAAAGGTTGTCGGGTCTGAGGACGTAGGCATAGCCGAACTTTGTTATATCGGTGTGTTCTTTCCTTTCTGTCTTTTAACTTTAATTTTCACTCTTTGATTTTCTTTGTTGGATCGGAATTGTTGAGATTGTCCACAAACTAGATTAGGTGTTTTGCTTCCGCTGCCCAAAATTCTGATTTTTCACTACATATATAGAATTCGTTTGAAGCCTGTGAAACTTATGTCGGATAGACGTGAATAAAGTAAAACTTGGCCTAGTCAATTGTGCCTTGTTATGGAAATGCATTTAAGGGATCTATATCTTAAAGGAGTTCAAAGGAAAATAACTAGATCTATGTTGATGTTTACAAAGTTCAATAATCTCAAACTTATCGTGTAGATTTGATAGTTCAGTGACTTAGTTGCAACAGATGGACTCCATTGTAAAAAATGGTGGATGTTTTACCTAAAGATGTTGATATACATCACCTAAGAGACGATGTGGTGCTAAAAGACCTAAAATAGATTAAGTCAGCTGGAGAGGTGAATAAATACAAACACTGCAGTTTATGTAAGAAATTAGGTCATAACAAAAGATCTTGTTTGTTAAGAAATCAATGTACATACCTTTTTACTTATATATTTTGAAGACTTTTTATATACTTTCATTTTTTTTTGTTATTGAATTAAAAAATTTATTCTGTGGTCTTATTTTTTTACATTACTCTGAGTGAACATAACTTCCATGTATCTTTGTTTGACTAATAAATGTTTGCCTAAAAAATATTTGCTCGGCAAATAATTGCTGCCAGGCAAATATTTAGCAGGTTGAGTTTGCTGGTCATATATTTGCCACATATAAATACATACATTCATTCATACATACATATATATATATATATATCTCTCTGTGTGTGTGTGTGTGTTTGTTTGTTTGTTTGTTTTTGTCATGCTAATCTATTTTCTTGTTTTATATGAAATATTTTACTGCTATATTTTGTCTATGTAACCAAATGTTGTAAATTTCAGTAGTAATTTTGATAATTGTTCTATCAATATGCTTGATAATATTCAGGATTGATCATCTCTACAAATTTTTCTTAGTAGTATTGATATTTATCTGTTTAAGTGTGTTTTGGTTTATGTACTTGATTTTTGAAGCAATTACATGTTAATGTTACATCTTTTTAGTGTCAAATATTTGCCACATTATATATTTAGTAAATTGTATGATTAAATGTGATATAATACAGCAAAATTTTCCATTCAATTTACTATAATGAATTATCATTAAAACATCAAAGTTCAAAAGGACATTCAATAGAATAGTCAATATTTTTATGTCAAATATTTGACAACTGAAAAATTGAGAAACTTTTACAAAGCATATGTTATATAAACCGTTGATCATGCATAACAAAATGTCAAGAATCTTAATTAACTGTCAAATATTTTCAAAGCACGACAAATATTTTCCAAATAATATATTTAGTAAATTG
Organism: Allium fistulosum; assembly: GCA_030737815.1. Lineage (NCBI taxonomy): Eukaryota > Viridiplantae > Streptophyta > Magnoliopsida > Asparagales > Amaryllidaceae > Allium > Allium fistulosum. Next base: position 574,213,489 of record CM060906.1, read on the forward strand.
TTTAAGAATTTCATATAGCAAATTTAAATGAAATGTGATATAGAATAGCAAGTGTTACACAGTATACTATTTCTACTAACACTACAACATTGATAAGTTTTTAACACTCTACATTATATTTATTCAAATCGATAATGGAACAATTTAAGCATAAATCCCAGTGTCCACATAATCATTGATAGAATTTTGTGTTACAGGATCCATTTTCCATCCATGTTTGTTGTCTGTGACAATTACATACAGAATACTAGCTCTTCATTGTTGCATTTCTTCGTCTTCATATAAATCTTTCTTGCCTTCAGTTTTCACGTTATTTGATATAACTTCCATAAAATGTAATACAAAAATTGCACAAGCAATCCCGCATTATTTCAAAAATAAATAATTTTAATTTTATTAATTTTTTTTGTAAATAATAATTTTTTACTTACGAATAGTATTTTTGTTGGAAATAATCCACATAATTGATTGGTTTATTTCACAATTCTAATTGTTACATCCCATTTTGGCATATATTGATTACAACACTTCTGTTATATTTTCTTATGAAAATATCAAATAAGTCAACATATGTGATCCATGGTTTTAAATGTTATACAAGTGTCATGATTGATTGCAAGTAATATGCAAGTATTTTTCGGGCCAAATATTTGTTTGCTTGGAAAATATTTGAAAGTAGTATTTCATTTGATTTTTAACTCACCACTATTCGTGCTTGTTGTTTGTGTAGGTGTTAAAATTCTTCCTTCTTAGTCTTTGAGAGTCATAATTTTTTCAGCTTTTATCTTTTGCGTTGAACTCCAACATTTTGTAGTGGTTTTTGTTGTGTAGAGGTGTCAATATTTTTCTGCAATTTATTGCCTTTTGTTTCCAAACATTAATGACCAAAGCTATATATGTGATTTTATAGTCTTGTATTATAGATACCTGTGTTAGTAGTTCAATTAGCTTACATTTTGCATGTGATATATATATATATATATATATAAAGTAGTTTATATCGTATCGTTATCGTACGATATGAAATATGTTATATCTTCATGTGCTGGCTTTAACTTTATTTCTACAGATCAGTCAATTATCTTCATCAAAATTAATTTTTACATATTAATTTTGATGTTTTCATCTTATTTATTTCCTTATATTGAAAGTATATGGTAAATTTTTATACCCTAGAGTCAATAAATATATTGACCATCATATTTGAAATATTGGTTCCTCTAATTTCCATGTCGGTATGTGGATTGTTGTATGCTGCTTTCCTATTTTAGTAAAAGTATAAAAAAATATTTGTATGTATAATGGCATATATTTCAGAAAGTAAAACATGAATTTTATCAATCCTTAATTGCATAAGAAATATATTTGTCTGCTTAATATTTTCCAAGCAACTATTTGTCTTAGATACATATTTGTACAATACGCTTTGTTTAAATAACTCATATATTTCTTTTGCTTGATAAAATTCGTTGACATTAGAAATCCAATCTTTCGCTAGCCATTTCCTAGCAAGTTCAATATTTTCAATAGATATTTTGGTTTCTTCTTTAATTTCAGTTTTGTCATGGTCAAATTTTGTGCTTTCATCTGATAGTACTTGTAACGACCCACAAATTTATCAATTTGATAAATTATATTTATTTTTAAAAATATTCAAATATAAGATTTTAAAAACAAATATCACGATGTTTTAAAACAATAAATAACAATTGTATAAGTATTTACAATAATATATACTTTGGAAAAATAGCGATAAAATGGCCGAAAACCATTTTATCGATAATAACTCTATAATCGTAAAACATCGCGCATAGAGCTGGATACATAAACTTATTTTTATAATTGAACAAGAATATGAAATAAAATTATTTATTTTATTTTTTGAAATTAAATGAATATATAGTGATGCCCTTATATTTAATAATTGATTTACGAATTTAAATTGAGATTTAATGATTTAATAATTATTATAATTATTCAGATAATTGTTTATTAAATGATAATAATTCATTTTAAATAGTTATAAGGTGATAATAAATGATTTATAATAGTTTTATAAAGATATTTAAGCAATTTGAAATTATGAAGAAAATCGATATCGGTTTAACGGTATAAATGCACTTTTTGTAAGTAATTGCTTATATTGGTTTATATGATTTTATAATTTAAATGTGATCACTTTTATTTATCAAAAATGATTAGGAATTTATTTTCAAACTTTGTTTATAAATATATGTATATTAAATAAAATGTGAAAATGTGACCGGGAATCGGTTTCCCGATTTTCAACGGTTTAACGAACGAAAGTTGTTCGAAAGTTGTTGCAATCTTGTTTATATGTCATGTGCACATATATAACACACAAATGCATCCACTAACATATACATGAACACATATATACATACGTATAACATATATACATTTATATATACATATATTGAAAATATCTAAGATATTTTAGGAAAACTTCACCCTTAAGCTTTCATAAAGTCAATAATTAGGACATGAAGTGATTTGAGGTGATGGATGATGATGAAAAGGGGTGTGGGCATGTGAAATGATGGAGGTGAAAGGAGACACATGGGTGATGTGATGGGAAGGAAGTGATGTAGGATATTTTGCAAAATTTTGGCTATAAATACAAGCACCCCTTTCATTCATTCATTCACACATCCTACCATCTTCTTCTTCCTCTTTTCCTTAGCTCTTCTATGGCTTCTTCTTTAGAAAATTTATGAAGAAATTTAAGTAGAAAAGAAAATAAAATTATATACCTACATATACAAAGTCGAATCACCTCAAATAACAAGCCAATCACCTCCTCCACCCCTCCATAGCTCACGGCCTCCTTCCATACCCTCAAAGCCGAGAGCACCACCCACTCAATATTGGTGGAGTGGAGCCATAAGTGAGTAATCAATATTTGAATTTACTAATTAATCTCTCAAGTTTATTGATATGAAAGTATAATGTATTGGATGATTAAGTGTTTGATTACTTGGATGATTACTTGGTTGATTAGATGATTCTTAAGATGGTTGATAACTTGGTTGATATATGACAACGGAAATGGTTAGTAAATTAACCATAATAAATAATGGAAATAAAATCCATAATAAATATAGGTATATGGAGTTTATTTAGCCTCTTAATGGTTTTGAAAATATAAAAAGGTTGAAAATGAATATTATATAATATAATATTATGAAATGATTTAAAAGTGAAAAAGAGATTTAATACAGAAAAATATTGGTTTAAATATTTGAAAATGGTTTATAAATGTTTTATAAACATTAAAATTCAATTTTGAGAAGTTTTGACAAATAATTAATTTGGAGTCAAAAATAGGCGCGTCGCGTAACGCCAATCCGCGATTTCGCACCATAAAAGTCAAACGAGTGTATAGAATGGAATATAACTCGGAACTCTTCGAGATAAGAATTTTCCGAACTATTATATCCATAGTTTTCAAACAAAGAAAGAAAATTGAGATTTCGATAAGTAGATTTTGAAATATGAGTAAAACAAGTTTTTGGAAAAGTCGCGGTTTTCTAGTTCAAAATCCAGAAAAGGATTTCTTTGAAAATGATATTTTAAAAATGTTTAAAAATATGGAATCAATCTTATAAATCATTTAAAGTGTTTTAAAAGCGATTTGCGTTATAAAAAAATTTCAAATGATAAAAGTCGTTTTGATCAATATAGCTTAAAAAACACTTTCCATAGCACTTTTTTATAATTTTTGAAATATAATTTTAAATGCAACCGTTCTTTTCCAAATCTTTTGTAAATGTTTTTAAATGATTAACAAAGTATTTTAAAAGTGATGTGAAGGATTTATGAAGTGATTAAATAAATAACTAAAAGTTAGTAAAGTATGTTAAATGATTTAGAGTCGATCAAATAAATTGACCGCCTTATGGATGTCAAAGAGATAGTGTCTAGGTTTGAGTTTGGAAAACCAGTTTCCTGCTCTCCTTGGCTATACGGACTGGCCCGATGGATGGGATAATAAATTTGGTTTACTCAGATCGAAATTTTCCAAAATATAAAGATATAATTTTCCAAATTTAAATAACTTGGATTGCGTAGAAATGATTTGGAAATTTTTTCCTAAATAAAAGATGAAACGATTTGGAATTATTCCAAGATTAAAAAGTTTTAAAATTAACCAAATGATTTGATAAATGAGGCTTAATGATTCTATATACTCTAAGAAAGCTAAAAGAATGATTCAATGAATATATCTCTAAGAGAAATTTGATTTAAATAAAAAAGTTAATAAATTGAATGATGTGTGATAATCACCTATATACCTAAATGCCTTTTTATCAATGATTGGTTCAGAGGAACCGGGGTCGGATTTGGGTAACTCCTATCCGAAAACTACTTCGAACCAATGTATACGTTCGGAAGTGAAGACCTGATGATGATGATGATTTTTGAAGACCGAAGATCTTCATAGCGAAAAGACTGCTTATTGACATTCTCTGGGTAGCTCCCAATATAGAGACATGTTTTATAGTAGTGGTCCTATCGTGTTTTGAAATATTCGGATTGCAAGGACTACTCACTACTAATGGTAGTAGGAAGAGTGCCTTTGGTTTCGTTCAGTGCCAGAACGAACTTGTATGGACGAATGTCTAACAGTGCAGTTCTGATCAAATTAATTGATCTCTATCAACGTATTATCTGCTTGGTGGCGAAGAAGGTAACTTCTTTTAGCTTAACACCCTTTCCTGAGACATCGAGCTCAGGAGTTATACGTTGGTAGAAATCGGTTGTGTGATTAAGGAATAGCAATGTGGCATTCTAAGTGGAATGTGCTTTATGGAAGAATAAAGCATGGCTTTGTTAAAATTGAGCTTAGCCTCACATCCCGGAGATGATACAGGTAATTATGTGGTCTGCAGGACATATATTTCAGGCTATCGGTTGTATGAGTATGCATGAGTCCAGTGGAATCTGGATCCTCAAGGCATTTATTGCCCCATTTATTTGAATATAATAGCTAGCTTGCGAAAAGTGATAAGACTACCGGATATTGGTAGTGTAGAAAGTGCAGTTCCAAGTACTTGCTTGAGAGAAACGATTAAGGCATCATGGGAACTATGTTTGATATGCGTGGATCGAAAAATGCCACTAGTTCCCTGTCATGTTGGAAATCCAATTCCAATACGAGCTTTATGGTTTTGATTGTTTTCCCAAAATAGCTGTAATGCTTTGCAAACATTTCAGCTACCCCTTTGGTATCATATATTCCGTCCTGGTATATTCCGTTTAACCTAATTCGAATATATTACCATAGACTTAGTTTGGATATTGATACTTTATTTTGATATATATTACTTGAAAAGTGTTTTCAAACCAATGCCATTAAGAATAATATCAAATGTTTTGATATAAAGTATTTTAGTTATCATAAGATAAAAACCCGTCCGTATTTATGTGTGGGCATGGTCTTATGAGATACCCTTCTTTTCAAAGGTTTTGATTTACATCAGCATTTAAAATTTAAAGTGTCTCATGCTGGTTTATCAAGCCTGATCCGGGTATTTTTAATACTCGAGTCAGATCCGAGTAGTTTCGGGTTTAGTTGAAGATGCTTGGAGTTTCCAAAGGAGAGCTGGAGATCTTCGTCTACGTATGGACGTATTCTATTATCCGCTGCATATACTGCATTTGTTTTGTTGTTTGTCAGCATTTGTAAGGACAGAGGATTTATAACTGTCCAGGCTGAATCTAGGTTAGACTCTGATATAGTATTTAAAATTTTCCGCTGTAAAGATTTTATATTGAAATAATATATGTTATTCCAGTCGGGTGAGATTCTGTTCTATCTTTATTTTCTTTTTCCCCTAACAATCGGGCTTTCCGACACTTGGATTTGTGGCATGTGAATACCAACGATGTATTAGTGTCGATTTTCGAGGTTCGAAAACCTCGGTCGTTACAGTACTTTAGGTAAAACTGTTTTATCTTTTTCTTTGTTTTGCTTTCTTCTTGCCATTTTCCTCTTGAATTTTAAAGGATATTCATACTGGAAGCTTGGATCTTGTGGTTTTTCTCTTTTTGTTTCTCATTTTACTCTCTTTGATAAAAAAGAGGGGAAACTTTTCTTTTGTTTCTTTTCTGTTTTTTCTCATCTATTTCCAGTTTGATTCTATAATATTTTACAACATTTTTTTAATATGTTTTCAATCTCTTGACTTGACGTTTGATTGTTCTCCTAGATTTCACTAGATATTAACAATTTGAATGTTGGATAATCAATGATAGGCTTCTGTTTCTCTGTTATAATGGCATAATTGATCTTTGACAATTATTTGACATAATTTTTTTTGATAAATTACCTTTTTCCTTAAAAGATCTATCATTTTCTTGTTGTCCTTGATTTTCTTTTTTCTGCAGCATAGATTTTTATTTTTCGGTTTCTCTTTCAACTTCTGTTTCAACTTACTCGATATTACTTGGCATATATATATATATCTGCAATTTATAATAATAAATTACATTACATAATTATATATGATTATTGTGGTAAATATCCAGCATATAAGTTTTTTGAGTTTGGATTTCCCTTTGCCTTCTACAGTTTTTGTTGGAATGTCTTCAACCTCTTGACTTTGACATTTTAGTGTTTACCAAGCTTTCATTAGATGTTAACAATTTGAATTCTAGATAATCTATGTCATGCCTCTACCTATCTTGAATCTCTGCTATAGTGGTATAATTAATCTATGATAAGTATTTGGTGAAAAGTCTTATTTTTGTTGACAAACTACCCTTTTGCTTAGAAGAGCCATCTCCTTCTTTTTCTTTTTCTTGTCCTTGGTCGGTTTTCTTCAACAGCAAAACTTTTGGTTTTTCAATTTCATTTTCAGCATCTTTTTCAACTTTTTCGATATCAATGATTTTTTTTCTATATCTGCAATTGTGATAATAAATAATCATGCTGCATATTTATACAATTATATGTTGTGACAATAAATTTTAATAATCTATTATTTGATAATATTTTTCTGGCAAATATTTGCTCGACAAATATATGTCTGGCAAATATTTGACGTAAAAGTTTTGTGAGTTTATATATATCTTTGCCTTCAGAGATGACATGTTCTTCTTATGCTTTGTCCTTTTCATCACCTCCACAAGTTTCTTCGTTTCTTCTTCTTCTTGATCCAACATCATTTTTTCTGATTTTTCAGCTTATGGTTCTTCTAAAGTGTTCTTTAACACTTCTTTTGCATCTAGTGTTTCCTACATTTTCTATTAATGATAAAATAATTGATATTTAAGTGTATATGTGATTAAAATATATGCTTAGTTAACTGGATTATGGGAAGTTTTGGGTTGCCAAATAATTTATTTGCAAACATATGAGTGACAAATATTGGTCTATCAAATGTTTGCATGTCAAATATTTGTCTATCCAATTTCAGCTTGATAAATTTATTTATTGGTAAACATTTATCTTTTCCCCTTCTTCTTTTCTTTCTTCTATTAATGTTTCTCTTGTTTGTTCATCGGTCTCTTCCTATTTTTCTCCTTTAGTTGTATTTGTAATGATGGTTATTTTATATTGGCTATAGTTTAGGTCATCACTGTCATCATTTATTTCAATGAGCATATTTGTTCATTTTCGATTTCTGTTCTGTATTGAACTTCAATGTTGCTATTAGTTTCATATTATTTGTTCTCTTCATTGACTTTATCATTTTTCTCTTCATTTTATCCTTTATCATCCTTATTTTTTCCATCATTGAAATCATTAATTTGTTCATAATTTCTAGTACCATTATTTACGTCGATTATTATCATCATTTTCAAGATCATCGTCATCATTGTTATTATCCACCTCATCATTTTCATCCCTATATTTTTCATTCCATCTTCATCTTCATTGTTATTATTTCCAACGTCGACATCATCATCTTCAGCATCATCACCTTTACTATTAATATCTTCATCATCATCATCTTCATTAGTTCTTCATCCACTTCTTCATCTTCTTCATTAGCATATTCCTCTTCTTCATCCTCTTCTTGTTCATTCTCTTGATTTCTTTGTTTTGTTATCTTCAAAATTTCATTTTCCTTTTTCCTATATATTTATTTTCATTTTTAGCATTTTTTTCCTTTTTCAACTTTTGTATATGCATTTTTAAGTCCTTAATCTGTTTGTTGATTCTTTTCTCACTTTCATCGAATATTTCTTTTAACTGATTTATCCCTTTCGGATTTAACCTCCATTGACTGCCTTTTTTTCTTCTACAAATTAGAAAAATTATATTTTACTTTTGTAATAGTTAAAAAAACGAATGAAAAATAATTGCCTTGCAATTATTTACAAAGCAAACTTCATCCTAGAAAATAATTGATGTGTAAAGTTTTGCTTTGTAAATATTTGATTTTCTGTTTGACAAATTTTCAGATAGTGTGTAATATGACGATGATGTTAAATATTATAAGGATGATATTAAATATACAATCAAGTGGCATTTTGATGGATAAAGTAATTTGATGTAGTTAATGGATAATATTACAACTATTATATTTTGTGAAATATGTTCGAACAATTTTAGTTGGAAGAAAACATATGGCATAAAGATGTAGTCAAATATTTGTAGAAATATTTGCTTGGCAAATTTTTGTCTAACAAATATTTGACAATCATTTTCTATAACAGAATTTTTACATGGTTTTATTTTTTGATATGTATAAGTAATATTTACCATTTTGTAAGGAATTATCTAATTTTATTTAGTGTCACTTCCTGCAATGTCAATTTCGCTACAATATAAGAATTTCTGTTGTGTTTCGACACTCCAATGCGTCCCTCTGAACGCGCGCTTCACTGATCCATAACGACGCAACCTAATGAAGCTTCTGATGTGCCAGCGTCCCGATTGACCATCCCTCCATCGCCTCCCGAAACTGGCACATACGTGGTCTTGGGCAACACTTGCTTGTTACAAAAGGAATTCTCAATGTTACGTGCCACCAATCCCACATATATACCACATTATACGCCATATTTCTTGTGATGTGGGACTTAACGTTGAACCCACACACTTTCAAATGCGAGCCACACCTAACAGATCTCCACCTTGGCGAGCATTTTCTCTAACCTTTATTTGGAGCATACTGAAGAAGCCATACAATTAGCTAGGCTGCTTCCACTTCTTTACGCAGTTGGTGAGGCTGCGTTTACCAAATCTCCACCTTAAGGCGAGTACTTTTCCACTTAAATTAGCTTTGGAGATCAGCTCAACACCGTGAGGAGTCTGCATCTACCGGAACTCAACATATCTCCACCTTGACTCTGCTCAAGCCTCTAAAGGAGTTCTTGCTTTGGGTCACTCTCGCGTCGTATAATGGTCCCTCGAAACATCGGCTCTGATATCATGTTGTGTTTCGGCATTCCAACACGTCCCCATGAATGCGCGCTTCATTGATCCATAACGGCGCCATCTTAATGAAGCTTCTGATGTGCCAGCGTTCCGATTGAACACCCTCCATCACTTCCCGAAACGGGCACATATGTGGTCTTGGCAACACTTTCTTGAAACAAAAGGAATTCCCAATGTTACCTGCCACCAATCCCATATATATACCACGTTATGCGCCATATTTCTTGCGATGTGGGAATTAACGTTCAACCCATGCACTCTCAAATGCGAGCCATACCTAACAGATCTCCACCTTGGTGAGCATTTCCTCAATTCAATTTGAAGTTATACAGAGTCCTTAAACACTTGGATAAGGTCGCTAACATCTCCATCGGTTTAGATTAGGTCACTACCACCTCCAGTAGTTGGGCCAAGCTATTTCACAAAGAGTTCTCTTTTCCACGGTTGGAGCAGGCCACGTTCTAACTTATAACTCCACCTTAATGAGAATCCCGAGCTCAAACCACATACTGGAGCATACTTAGGTCAATGCTGCATCATATTGGTCCCCTCGAACCATTGACTCTGGTACCATTTTGTGTTTTGGCACTCCAACGCGTCTCCATGAACCCGCGCTTCATTGATCCATAACGGTGCAACCTAATGAAGCTTCCGATGTGCCAGTGTCCCGATTGAACATCCCTCCATCGCCTCCCGGAACGGGCACATACGTGGTCTTGGGCAACACTTGCTTGTAACAAAAGGATTCCCAATGTTACGTACCACCAATCCCATATATATACCACGTTATGCGCCATATTTCTTGCGATGCGGGACTTAACATTCAACCCACGCGCTCTCAAATGCAAGCCACACCTAACATTTTCTTCCTAACTTTTTTGGAGAAACGATGTCTATTAGGTCACAGAACCAATACTACACATAAAACATATTTTATTCTTTCTTATATTAGAAACTATAAAATATAAAATGAGTTATTAGAAATTACTAGTAGCAAAGTTACGCATGCGTGTAATTTAATATGACTTTTTGTTTTTTTTCTAGTTTGTTCAATTAGATTTTTTCCTATTGTTATTGACTATGAAATAGTTATTATTTGTTTCAGTCTATAAACATGTGGTAGTAGCACTAGAGGGAATGCTGAATTGGCATTGGAGAGTAAATAAGTTGCTAACAAATACATGATCATCAATCTCACTGCATTTTTTGTATCTTCTATTTATTCCCATCAAAACATCCTCTAAACTTGATTCTATTTCTTTTGCTTTTATCATCTTCAAATCATCAAAATACTTTTGTTTGAACTTCTTCATATCAGAGTTCATATTTGTTTCCTTTAAATGAGAGGTTGTATTGATTATGATGCCCAGATTGGCAATCCACAAATTGTTGCAATGTTATTTTATTTCAAAATTGCTTTCATTTCAAAATGAATTTTTTTCTTCTACTGAAAATGCATTAATGATCAAATTTATTGAAGCAAAATATTTTTTTAGGTATCCATTAGTGACAGTTCCTTTTAGTAGTGGATTGATCAAGTTGAAGAATGAAGTAAGCTTTAATTGTGCTATGTATTTTTGTAGAAGCGGCTTATTTTTCGTTATGCACTCTATCAATGCATGGAATGATTTTAAACAACTTCTATAGCTCTCTCCAATTTCTTTCTGCACATCTTTTTTTTTGTTTCTTAGCTTCCTTTTGTTTTCTATTGCATTTTCTTTTTGGCTATTTTCTTTTTAAACTTGCAAGAAGAATAAATTCGTTAATGTTTTCATTAGATTCTTGATATTCAGATGATTCTGTTGATTCAGCTATGATAGCTTGATTTTCTTTTTCTATTTTAGGGTTTGCAGCTTTAGCTGCAGTTGCTTGTTGTTTTTCTTCAAAAGTTGGTTTATGCGCTAATCTTTTGAATTTCTGTATTTGACTTTTAGATGTTGACATTATTTTGGTTCTTCTTGTACTTATAAAGGTTATAATATAGCCAATTGGATGGTATATATATGTTTGTCAAACATTTTTCTGGCAATTTTTGTTAGGGTATATTTACCTTACATGTTAGCCAAGTAAATATGCATGGTACTATTTAGGATGTTGAGAATCCAATACCAAAATTAATATAGGAGATACTGTTATTGCAAATGGTAGATATTTAACATATTCGGGTTTTCAGTTGATGCATACCATTATTCGATCCAATCATTAACTGAAATCATGAAATTCAAATATTTGCCATTCTCAAATTTTCAAGCAAATTTATACTACAATTTCAACCTATCGTTAACCAAAACCATACATTGCAAATATTTGACATTTTTAGTCTTTACAGTAAATGTTTTCTAATATCTCAAGTAATCATTAACCAAAATTACTTATGACAAATATTTGACATGGTTAGTTCTTCCGTAAATGTATCATAATATCTCAACCAATCATTTTCAAAAATTATTAATGGCAAATCATTCTTAGTTTTCAAAGTAAATTCATACCATAATTTCAATCTATCATTAACCAAAATCATACATTGCAAATATTTGACATTTTTAGTCTTTACGATAAATGTTTTCTAGTATCTCAAGCAATAATTAACTAACATTACTTATGGAGAATATTAGACGTGATTAGTTCTTCCATAAATATATTGTAATTTAATAACAAATCATTTTCAATAATTTTTCAAAATTATTAATGGCAAACATTTGTCATTCTTGGTTTTTCAAGTAAATCTATACTACAATTTGGACCCATCTTTAACCAGAATCATATATGGTAAATATTTGACTTTTCAAACTTTACACTAAATGTTTTCTAATACCTTGAGAACTCATTAACCATAATTACTTATGACAAATATTTAACATGGTTAGTTCTTCCATAAATGTATCGTAATATATCAACCAATCATTTTCCAAAATTATTTGGCAAGTATTTGTCATTCTCAATTTTTCAAGTAAATGTATATTACAAATTCAATCTACCTTTAATCAAAACTATATATGGCAAGTATTTGTCATCTTTAGTTTTTACAGTAAATATTTTATAATACTTTAAGCAATAAACAATACTTATGGAGAATATTTGCCATGGTTAGTTTTTCCTTAATGTATCATAATATCTCAATCAATAATTTTCCAAAATTATTATGTAAAATATTTATTATTCTCAAATTTTCAAGTAAATATATACTACAATTTCAACCCACCTTTAACCAAAATCATATACGAACAATATTTGACGTTTTTTGTTTTTACAGTAAATGTTTTTTAATATCTCAAGCACCATTAACCAAAATTACTTATGGCAAATATTTGACATTCTCAAATTTTAGTATAAATGTGTATATTAATTACAACTGATTATTTAGCATAACTATGTTTGGTAAATATTTAACATGGAAATTTTTGACCGTTAAATATGTTATATGTTTTGACAATTTTCATTTCAGATTAAAAATCAAAGTCAAATAAATTTAAAATGAATATAAACAAAATAGTAGTGAATAATCAAAATTTTCAATTTACTTACCACTTATACATGTTCTGAGGCTTTTCTCTTTGAAAACTTGAGTTTTCTTTGCAGTGGTCATCAATGGTTGTAGTTTTGGAACACTGAATTTCCCTTACAAATCTGCATATATTTTCTACCTTTTACCTTTTTTAAGGTTTTCTAATGTCGAGATGATTTATGATTTGAATGTGTTATTGGGGACGAGTAGGAGGTGAATCAAAACGAAGTTCGATAGAAAATTTAGGGAGTTTTTTTACTTTCATGTAGAGAGTGATTGGTTAAGACGAAGAGTTTGTTGTAATTCTGTAGGCAGTTATAGGATTAATTTGGTAATTTTTTAAAGAAACTAGAAAATAGAGATGTATTTTACAAAATGTAAATTGGAGGGAATGAGCCTTAATTTTTCTAATAAAAAGAATGTAGAACAAAATTTCCCTTATTGTAATATTATATATGTTCTTATATACTTATTAAAAGGGTTTATTTATATTTTTCTAATGAGGTGCCCACTGGATTTTACATCTCTTACAACCCCTAAAAGTGTGCGAGAATTTTATAAATTCCCCTAGTGAGTGTTAAGGTCCATTTATCATGTTGCTACAACTTTAAGGATGCTTAACAAATTATAAGCCCAGAAAATGATAAATAACGAGGTATTAGTTAGATCTCTTATATAACTCATAAGCATACATTCTTTGCTCTAATCATCTTTATGACCTTGAGGGTGCTAAAAAACTCATAAAGTACATTAGATACTCATAATACATCATTTTGTAACTACTTAAAGTAATTTTTGAACCCTTAAGGGTGCTCTTCAGTGTTAAAAGATGTCATACCAATCAAGGGACAATATAAATATGACTATAAATGGTTTATGGCTTGAGGGTGGTCAACAACCATAAGCACGTATAGTACTTTATTGATACTGTAAAAGATAGAGAACAACGTTATTTTAGATTCATAATCTTAAAATATAATGGTTATATATATATATATATTTGTAGTGTGTGAATAAATGACCATAGTCAAATCCATTAATACCTTACTTCATCATATTGTAATCATTTTCTTAATGATATTTTATACAAACAAGACATCTATTCATCAATGTACACCCAATATTAGTCTACTTTATTTATTGTAGCTACAACGTCTCATTGTGAATGCAAACATATTATAAATTAAATTACTAAATAAATTAAAATAAACTAAAATAATAGTGAATATATTATTTTATAAAGACAAGTAATATTATTTACAAACACAAAAGTTTTAATGAAAATTGATTAAATCAAAACTAAAATGATAAACTCCTTTATAATAATAAATTCTTAATATATTAAATATGGTTTTATATAATGCTTTATTTACAAAAAAACATGATACGATAATGTGCTTTAATTAAATTGAAGAGATTTTTTTTAAATTTTCCTCCAATTGTCCGTTGTCGAATGCACTCGAACCAATAATATTATCAAAGCCTCTATTGTGTTAATGTAATACTAACCAACATCAAGCCTAATTAAAGAAGGGACAATATAAACATGACTATAAATAATGGCTTGAGGGTGCTTAATAACCATAAGCATATATAGTACTTTATTGATATTGTAAAAGATAGAGAGCAACGTTATTTTAGATTCATAATCTTAAAATAATTATGGTGAGTATACATAAATGTTTATATATGTGAATATATGACCTTAATTATCATCCGTTAACATTTTACCATACACACACAAACACACACACACACACACACATTATGTAACGACCTGGTATTTCGAACCATTCGCATCCACACATGTCGGATTTGAATTGCTCAAAATGTCAGATTGTTAATTTAAATTTGGCAAAACTCAGCATATACGGTAAATAAATCAAACACAGATTCACAGATACAGAGTATTATAACAATAAGCAGTGGAATAGATAAATAGTAGTTCATGAAGCTACTATAAAACATCAGAGTCTGAAACAAAATACAACAGAATCTCAAATACAAATGAATCTCTATACATAAGCAACTGACGAGTCTGAACATAAATGACTGGGATAAACTGAAATAACTGAAAGCTGGATAGACAGATCTTCAAACAAAGCTCCAAACTCCAAAGGCGAGTCTCAAAAGTTGTGACACTCAGTCTGACCCGAGTATAAAGGAAAACACAAAACACTCGAGTCAGGATTTAACATTCTTATATTAATAAATTCAACTCAAGTGAAATGTCAACTGAAATACAAGTAACTTAAAGGATAGTTGGGATTTCCATCCTCTAAGGATCCATGGAACTATCTACTATGTAGTAATATACGCTATTATAATATGTCTATAGTAAAGTAAACGTATTAAAATAGCGTTAAGGCATTACCCATTACCCCCTTAACACATTTATATATTCTCGTAGTCTATACAATGTCGTACGCTCCACCAAACTGGTGGTTTACACAGAGGACACCACATAGGTACGGTACAAAACAAACTCGTAGAAGGCGCGATAGGGCATGTGACAAGGCACGCGAGGCAATGCCAGGGTAGATATACCATTTATGGATCCGGACTGGTGGTAACACATAGCAACTACTACCACCCACCTCGTGACACACTCCTAAATCAAAGGTGCACCCAATCAAATCACAAAAGCAATAGCATGGTATCGAAGAAATGTGTTCGATAGGAGGAATGACCTCACTTGGCTCGGCATGGCTCCTATTTTAGCCACATCAAGCCGACTCACGGGAGTCAAGACTACGTAAATACCATATAGAATCGTCACCAAACCATCCTGCTTCATTCTGGAATCTCCACCACATACACATTTGTTAAAGTAGTTTTCGGTATTGGGAGATAGTATGACAATATCTGATCCCGGTCTCTTTAACAACCAAATGCTTATTTCACACCATGGTCATTTCAATTCAAATAGTTCATACTTCATATCAAAATATCATATTCAATTCAACCCATATAAATTCGATATCATTATTCACTTTAAAAATATTCATTTCCAGAATCGTAACACTTTCAAAATCATAACCCTTTCGAAATCATAACACTTTTGAAATCATAACACTTTTGAAATCATAGCACTTTTGAAACCATAACACTTTGGAAATCATAACACTTTGGAAATCATAACACTTCCGACTTAAACAGTTTGGATATTGAAAATAGTATATATATTAAAATAGTTATAAATTAAATAGTTATATATTAAAATAATATATATATTAAAATAGTTTATATATTTAAATAGTTTCCTCCAATTCGCAAATCGATTCAAATCAACTTAATCAAAAATTCAATTTAAATCAATTCCAGTTTAACCATTTCAATTTAAAGGCCAAAGATTCAATTCAAATTCTAAATAAACCATTTCAATTTATATTGATTTCAAATCCAAGTTTGAACTATCATTTTAATTCCAATAAGATTCAAAGTTTAAATATTCAGATATTTACAATAAGTTTCATTTATATCTCAATTTTAGTTTTATTCTAAATATTCACTTAATCATTTTAATAACAATTAAATAAAATCTCAATTTATAAATTCAAATAAATATTAAATATTCAATCTCAATTTTATTCAAAATTGAGAATATTCATTTAATCACTTTTTATCAAATCAAATTATAAATCAAGTTATAATCATATCTTTTAAAAATCTCAAAACCTATAAGTTTAGATAATTTCTTTCTTAAATTGAATTATTAACCAATTTAAATTCCAAGTCAACATTAATTTATCTTTTCGACCTCTATTATTGAAGTTATAAATCTATTTTAAAGTATTAATATAAATTTTAAATAAATATTTAAAACATATTATATACTAATTAAATTAAATTTTATTAAATTAAATTTTATTATAAATTTTTTTTATTAAATCTTATTTTATATATTTTTTAATAATAAAACTATAAGAAAATCTTAAAATTTATATTTTTCAAAACTAACTTATAAATTAAAATTTCCAAAACATATAAATTTAAAATCTAATTTTTTTATACATATATAGAAATTTCATTTATAAATATTATATAAAACAATATTTATTAAAGCCCATATATTTCCTTTCAAACTTTGGAAATCATTTTTTTTTTCAAAATATAGACCAACGGTGTCCGTATATAATTTTCTATCCTATGGTCAAGTGATACGGATATTTATCATTTCAATCCGCAATTTAAATGTTTACGGGTATATATCATTTCAACCCGCAATCAAAAATTTATAATGAATGAAAATCGCTTGGGTTTATCATTTCAACCCATAACGATTTTCTCATATTCTACAAAATCGTTCGGGTATGTATCATTTCAACCCATAGCGAATTCTAAATTAACAGGGACTTGCAGAGTGAGATCAATTATAATGAATATAACATATCAATAACAGGCATATATCATTAGTGATAAATTAAATAAAATATGTACAGTAGGATATGGTGTCATATATCATAGGTGAACAATTGCAGATAATGGCATATCATATTTAACAATTAAATAACTAGCAATTCAATTTTAACAACATATTTCAATTGTCGTTTCAATGTGAATTAAATTTATTAAATATAAGAATGTTAATCGTGAGTGATTGCTCACCTTTCGAGGCTAGAGAAATTTTGACAAGGAAATGAGCTACGAATCCAAGCATGATTTCCAAAGTAAAGCACGATGGACACAAAATCGACGAACAAAACGAAGCTGGAAGTTTGAAATTGATGAAGGACGAATCAAAATTAGCTTAACATAAACTGAAACAGAATAAATATTATATATATATATTTTTTCCTCTGAAATCAATATAAAATTTGAAAACCCAAACTTATGTATACTCATATATATAAATTAATATATAAACATATACAACTCACATACATTAAAATCAAACATATATACATATTATATTTTTAAATCAATGCATATATATATATATACACACTCATAAAATGCAAAATACTTATACACATTATATTCACAATCTATGTTGACCAACACATGCACATATATACACTGCCATATTTTAACATATATAACTAACATGTTTTAAAATTCTGTAAAACTAACATATATAGCTAACGTATTATATATTGTAATTTACTAAAAAAATCAATATATATATTCATGGAAGGAGTGCAGCTGGTCTCGAGCAAAATGAAAACCAGTGGCTTCAAAATAAAAATCAAGTATATAGTACACATTATAACACAATATATTAACTATATAAACTAATCAACATAGATCATACTTACATACACTTACAGGCATGTTATAACTTATATACCAATATATTATATAATTTATATAACTAACATATGTATATAATACTGTAACATATGTATATATAGTAGACATATATAACATAATATAACTTATATAGTAGAAACAACTATATATATATATATTTATTTATATATATACGGCAAAATCAATATTTAACAACATTTACCTTTTAGAGTTTATATGTATATATATACACGCATACATCAATATGCATAGCTGCAAGCTAGGTAAGTTGAAGGTCGGAGGAGGCACGACCATTGGTGCAGCTGTTCGGCAGTGGGAGGGGAGAGAGGATAGAAGCGGCTGCTCTGCGGCCAAGGGTGGTTGAAGGAGGGGAGGACGAAAGCAAGGGAAAAACGAGCAGGTGTGATTAGGCGGTCGGGTTGGGGAAACAAGGTCGCGTGGGTGAGATTGATGGTCGGCGAAAGGGTGCTCTGGTTGACAAGAGGAGGTGATGGCTTCGGCTTGGGCGGGTGTTCGGTCAGGTGGAAGGCTAGCGGTCTGAGCTCGGCAACTGGCGTTATGGAGATAAGGCGGCGGGGAGGATAGGTTGAAGGAGAAGAGATGGTTGAAGGCTTCAGGGAGGGAATATGCACAGGTAAAGTAAGAGGAGAAGAGGCTTGCGCTGTAGCTTGCAATATATATTTATGTGTATTACATATATAAATTTTTTCAGAACAAAGTAAGAAGGGAAAGAGAAAATAGTATAGATGAACGAAGAAAAATGAACTAGTGGAAACAAATGAAGAGATAAATTGGAACCATAGGAATAGGAAAACGGAACTAGTAAAATATTCAATATAGGGAATTGTAAAAGTCCAAAGCTAGATTGTTGGGAATATGAAAAAGTGGCCGTTTGTTTTCAACAGTTCGGGAGATGAAAGGACAAGAAAGCCAAAAGGTTGAAATTAGGTACCGGTACGGTAAATTGTTTCGTAGATTTCGACCTGAAACGGACGCCAAAATACAGGAATGAGTGTACTACAGAGATCAACACGACGAAACGATCAAAATGGTATATAAATATCAGCGATACAATCATCCTATCAAAAGTCGATAATCGGTACCGAAAATGCTGCTAAAACGCCGAGAATAAGATAAACGGAGCAATAGCAGTCCAAATTTGGCGAAACAAAATATGACGTCTCACTCAGAAGATGGTTTACAAATTTATTATATCAGAATATTCAGGTTTGAGAGATACTTTATTATCATCAAGTATTAACTGATTTAAATTTAAATAAAATTACACAACAAAATAAACTCCCATATTATCTGATGAAAATTTACCATTTGCTATGTTTAAATAGACGTATTCCAAATATCAAATTTTTATTTCCAAATTTTATGTAAAATTTCACAAAATTCAGTTAATTACATTATAAAACCATAAAATTTACGGGTCGTTACACTCTCCTCCACTCAAAACTTTTCATCCTCGAAAAGGAACGAGATAGGAGAATATAAGCAACAGGAAGAAAAGATAGATTTGAAATACACAGTATTAGATAAAATAATTAATTTAAAACCACATAAATATTCAACAAATTTTGGTTTCAATCTATTTTATTAAATCAATAAGTATTCATTATATTCACATTTTGTTTGACCTAAATCCAATGTATTTCAATCAATTGATTTGATTTCAATTTATTACCATTTGTTACAAAATTTCTTTCAAATCAAAATTTATTTTATTTAACTCATTTATTAAATCCATTTGACTTTACTTAAATTAATTCTACTTAGAATTCAATTTCAATTATTCTTAAGTTCATATTTATTCACTTAAATAGCATTTTTCCTTTATTTAATTTATTCCACTTGACATATTTTGCAATATATATTAAGTGTATAAACATTTATTATAACCATTTATTATTCAACCAATTAATTCTCTTTTTATTGTTCAATTCATTATTCAACTTATCATTTATAAATTCCCTTAGCAAAATATCATTTTTGTACATATCTTTACTTACATCATATTGTATACTATTCAATTACCTATTTTCATTAACATTTAAACTTTTCTAGGTAAGTTATATTAATGTTTTCGAGTTATAATTAAACACTATACAGATTTACCTTTAATTTACAACACTTGTATTAAGCATAATTTTCAGCTTGAACAATTTATTACTTTAAGTTTCCTCTTGGATAACCTTCAATTTATTATTCACCCTAACATTTTAACTTTTTGAATATTTAGGTAAGTTATATATATTAGAATGAAATTGATTATTATACAAATAAATTTTATTCAAATTCACTATTTCAAGTTGGTTTAATTTCATTTATCATTTTAGATATTCCAATTATTCAAAATTTTCACTTTATTTCAATAATTGAAACAATTTCTTAATATAAAACTTAAGATTCAATTTCCGGTTTCACTTCAACTATTTTGAAATAATTATATATATACCTATATATGTTATAAAATCAAATCATACTCAAGAAATTCCAATCAAATTCATTTCCAAAACAAAAATGTAGCAAAGCACCGAGTGGTCTCTCTACCTTGAGACTCGAAAATGAATGTCGATGATGCTGCAGTCATCACCGAAATTATTTTCCAACGACAATTGAGGAGAGCACAACTTACTTCTTTTTAAAATTCTTTGGAAACAATTTCTACTCGAAAATACTTCAAATAATATAATTTTCCAAACTTTGAAGACCAAATTTTGAAAAGCACCGAAAATTTAATTCTCAAAATCTTAATTTAAATTCATTTCATTTACATATCAAATTTATAAACCATGTTTTATAATTTCATTTATTTATATCATGTTGCAATAGTCAATGGTTTACAAAACAATAAATGAAAATCAAATATTATCATTCTAACAACCAATTCATTTGACTATTTAACTTCAAAAAACTATACCTTTATATATATAATATCATCATACACAAAATTATTTCATTTACAAATTTTGAAAAACAATATTGTGTCATTTGCTCTGTTCAAGTGTTATGGAATTTCCATTAATAGTGTTGGCCAGACGAATCGATCGAAACCCAAAATTTAAACTTAACAACTCAAACAACACAATATAAAATATTTTTATTTTAATTATAAATACACTCCCCTAATTGTTCGTTGTCCAACGCACTCGAACCAATAATACTATCAAAGCTTGTATTGTGTTTATGTAATACTAACCAACATCAAGCCCAATTAAAGAAAGGATAGCAAAATTTAGGTGCCTAGAAATGGTACTTAAACAAAGGGTTAGTGGCGCATTGGTCTTTTAGTCATTTGGCCCGACTTAGCTCATTGAGTAGTTTTAGTACTTATATGTGCCCTATATGTGAGGCCCAAAACCAGTTTTAGGGCTTAGGCTTAGTTCAAATATACATATTTAAAATTATATAACATTTTAAGTTTGAAAAGGATTTAACTTTAAAATAATTAAGTTCATAATTGAAATGTTTAATTTTCGAATTTTAGTTTTGAATTTGTATTTTTTAAATTCGAATTTGAAATTCGAATTTGAATAGTTTTTGAATTTAAATTGAATATATATAAGAGTTATAAATAATAATAATTTAAATAGTTTAAACTAAAATAATTGTAAATGTTATAATTATAAAATTTATAAAACTATTTGAATATTAATTAAAAGGATAATAATCAATTAAAAATTAATTGATAAAAATACACACACACATATATAATATAAGAATTAATTAAATTATAAAAGTTATAAAAAAAAATTAAAACTTGTGTATATAATGTATATATGTAGATAAACTAAAAACCCAATTGGTTATTTAAAAACAAATACATGTGTATATATTACATACATATAAGTATGACAATAGATGTTATTTAATATACTGTTTGGATGGCATTCATAGCATTTAAACATTTATTAAATACATTATTTTTGAATCGATATCACTCGTATGAGTTATTTTGAAATTAGGGATTCAAAATATTAGTTGTCCTTAATTGTTTATTTTTTAAGAATACTTGCATATGTGCACAGGTATAGTTATTGGTACTCCCTAAGATATATAACATGCATAGTGATGTCTTAAAATGTTAGCTGCAATAGTAATTACTTTATGGGTCATTGTTGGTACTACCCGAGGGGCGTGTAATTCTTACTTAGGTAATCGCAAAATAACGGGTTGGAGTGAATTGATAAAATTGTTTATCACTCAAAATATAGCGACTTAAATAAACTAAAAAAATTGACTAATAAATGTAAGAATTTTCTTATCAATAAATCTTTTGGCATGTTACGCTGCAAACCCATGCAAGAGCCAAATATATAACCATTATAACATTCATGTCTTGGTCACTTAAGCATGAACTTGCCCAAGATTGTGTATTGTCTTATATAAGATAAGAACTACAAAAATAATACAAGAGTATGGATATTTGATTCATATTTGATCACATACAAAAATTTATGGTGAACAGTCACATTCGTATTACACAAAATCTTAATGGCAATGTTTCATTCAAAATGAGCAAGTAAACTGTATTGTGATATTATGTGTTCAATATGATTTAATGCAATAAGGAACTAGTTGTGTTAGAATTAATACCAAGCTAATTACTATAGGCAGACCTAGGAATTTATTTATTGAAACATTTGTTTTGATCTGTTTACTTAATTGCAACTTATTTGATATCCTTAAAATGTTATGGAGATAACCAAATGCATTTTTGTAAAGGATTCAGTGTAGTCTTGAAGTAAAAGATTTCCATTTGAACAATTTGACCTTTTAAAGTGGAAAACAAAAGCTTAGGAATGATAATAATGTTGGCACAGTTGTTATGAAGAGAGTGAATGATCACCTCCGCTTCATTAAGAGACATCAAAATTCGGATTGCTTTAAAAAATTGTGATTTTTTAACATGGTTCATTAATCTCAACAAGTATCGATTTCAAGGATTGAACTCGTGACTTTTAGCCTCGTAGTCTGAACTACCAACCTTGTACTTCATAGATGCTTCACTCAGGGACAACTTTCTCTATGAGTCACTCAATGATCCTACATTAGACACAACTATCTGATACTTCAGATCATTCTAATACTTCAGACGTAGCCAATTCGAAGTCTAACTTTGTATTTTCTAATTTGTAAGTCTCCGATCAGATGAATAAGGCTAAGGAAATTATGGCTGAGCAAATAACTAAAAGTACAATGAATAATGAGCTCCAATCCCACGTCCACCTCTAATTAAAACACTTGCAAAAAAGAATGTTGAATGAGATGTTATTATTGAGAAAAAGCCATAGAAATCCATGATGAAAACAGGGAATAAGGATGCAGGAAAATCCAACAATAATAAAGAGGCTACTGCTTCAGTTGTGAGCACTAGAAGCAAACCTCTTAATACAAAATGATTGTAAGTTGGAATGTGAGGGGTTTAAACAACCTCGAAAGACAATTAGATGTTAGTAATTTACTTAGTAGAATTGAAGATAACAAAACTGAAGAAAGAATCATGTCAAAATTCACCAGAAAATTTTGTCATCCTTGGAAATGGTTCAATAACTTAGCATCTTGTACAAATGCAGAATTGCAATTATGGTTAACTCAAAATTGGCACAATCATGAAGTTTCACAAAGTGCACAACATGTGTCATTAATTTTAAGTAATAAAGGCGGTGCACAAACAATATTTCTTTTGTTTATGCTTTTAATCTGCAATCTGATAGAAAATCTTTGTGGGAGCATTTAAAAGTGGAAGCAAATACTTTTAACGTTCCATTGTGTATAATTGGTGATTTTAACCATGCTAGGTTGATATCAGAAAAAATAGGAGGCAATTCATTAAGTCCAATGAAAATAATGGACCTGAATGATTTTATTTTATGTACTGGGCTATCAAAAATGAATGTTGTGGATCTTAAACACTCTTGGAGATCTGGCCCAAATAAAAATATTTCCACAAAAATTGATAGAGTCCTCATAAACACAAACTAGTTTCAGACTCAAAATAATGTTAAAGCTTCTTACCATCCCTTAAGTACAAGTGACAATAATCCTTCTCAGTTGACTTTGAATGATAATTTTCATTTCTCTTATCCGAAGCCATTCAATTTTAGAAATCATTGGATCTAAGATCAAAATTATAAAACCAATGTGAAACCAATCTCGATTCTACCACAAAATCAACACAACATGTATAATTTGTTGAAAATGCAGAAGAAACTAAATACAATTTAAGAATATAGGTGCAAATCAGCAAAATTTGGAAAATAGTATAAA
Source organism: Allium fistulosum (assembly GCA_030737815.1). Classification (NCBI taxonomy): domain Eukaryota; kingdom Viridiplantae; phylum Streptophyta; class Magnoliopsida; order Asparagales; family Amaryllidaceae; genus Allium; species Allium fistulosum. Next base: position 574,237,938 of record CM060906.1, read on the forward strand.
AGAAACCAGGGAAAAATGTAGCATTCTAATGAATAAATATGATAATGATCACACAAAAAATAATGCAACATAGTACTTCATAGCTCAAAAGGAACTAGAAAATTTATTGAAGAAACAGGCTGTGGGTTCTAAACAAAAAAGCTAAATGCAACTGGCTTAATTTTGGAGATGAAAATTGCAAGTACTTTCACGCTAAAGTAAATATGAGAAAAACTAGAAACAACTTGCTACATCTTCTAACTGAAGATGGCACATCTGATTAGTCTATTGAGGAGGTAGCTACTAAAGCTGTATATTATTTTAGAAACTTTTCAACAAAGAAAATCAATAGATGTTTTCCTATAGATTATAATTAAATATAAAGTTTTAAAAAATGGGAAAAACTATCTTCATGAAAACATTACGGTTGAGGAAATTAAATATGCCATTTTCAGTATAAGTAATGATTTTGCTCTAGGGCCTGATGGGTTCAATATCCTTTTCACGAACATCGTTGGGAGGATTTGAAAGCACATATAGTCGCAGCCATACAAGACATTTTTGAATATGATAAAATATTAAACAAGTGTAATCATACATTCTTGACTTTAATACCAGTTATCCATATAATTTTCAAACGATATAAACTAGGAAAGTCAATATCGAGGCTGAGGGGTTACATCGAAGTTCAAAACCCCAGATGATAGGATAGCACTAAGGGATCAATATCGAGTTCAAGGTCTGCATCGATGTTGAAGACATAAACACCACACTAATAAACGATAATACAAAAGGAAGCAACACCAATAAAATGACACCGAGCCAACGTCGAAGACCATAAGATCATACCCCTCTTTGACTATGTCGACAATCTTCCATGTCATAGGCATCTGTGTCAAACTTGATCAATGCTGCATCAATCCCATGCAAAACTTCCCTTCATCCACACCATGTTCCATCACATCGCGATTCATCAGCGTTGCATTTTACCCATGAGGGTGTTATCACTAATATTGTCTTCGAAAGCATACGGTATAAGATATAAGGATAACATTATCTTCCATGAATCACGACGACTGCCGAGTGGTACTATGATTAACGTTGAGAGTCATGGTTTTGAAGGCAATGTTGAATAAAGCCATCTCCTATCAATACGATGTTGTCAATGTCATCCATGCTTAGTACCGCATGTGATCGAAGTTATTAAATAGTAATAGTATATTCATTGAGACGTCGTCGTTCATTGAAGTCATTTTGAAAGAGGAAACACAAGCTACTGAACATTGACATCGAGGATCATCAATGTTGCCGCTGTATAATGCCTATAATGCCACCACCATCAATCAAAGAAGGTCACAAGATATGGTGTCGTCGTCGATATTCATTAGCCATGTAGAGAACCATCGATACATCCAAAAGGGTTGTCGAAGCAGCTTTTACTAATGTTGCCTTTGATAAATGTTAATATGTGGTAGTAATGGAAGTTGATCAATGAAGAAGAGACTATCAGCGTCGAGTTTAGAAATACCAATTATTGACTCTATTGAACCAATGCCAAAGTTTAGCTATCTGAACATAAAATTGCTGGCTTTGATGTTCAAGGGCGCTGCTAATGTCGAAGCATATAAAGTACCAACCTTGATTAACTTGTCCCAGTTTATATGTGATTGGTTGTAACTCTGATGTATTAAATGTAAATTGACAGATACAGTTTTCCTTTGTATAACTGCTATTATTTGATATTATATTTTGATCCGCTGCGAATGTGAGAATTTGAGATTTGTTTCTGTTTCTTCTTCTACCTCTTTTCTTCTTTTCCTAACTATCTCGAATTTTCGAGATCGAAAATTCCGGGTCGTTACAAAATGTAATGACTCGAAATTTTCAATCCCGAAAATCCCAGATAGTTAGGGAAAAAAGAAAAGAGATAGAAGAAGAAGAAGAACAGAAACACCAAAACATAGATTCTCACATTCGCAGCGGATCAAAATGCAATATCAAATAATAATATCAGTTATACAAAGAAAATTGTATTTGTTAATTAAATCAATACATCAGAGTTACAACATTTCACAACCACTGAACAGTTAAAATAACATGTTCCAAATACAAATCAATAATACTCAGTGGGTTACACTCCATACGTTCCTGCCATCCAGCTCGCCTTCTGAGCTTCTGAACGTCCTTACCTGAAAATCTGTAATACTCGGTCTGACCCGAGCATTTCATCAAAGTAACACCCGGGTCAGGCTGGAAACCAGCGTGAGTAAACCATCTAACAAGAAATACTAATGCATAAAACTTATTTTAAAAACCTGTATCTTAGAATAAAGGCTTTTTTGCCTATACACAGACATACACACCAATATTTGCATATATATACAAATGTAACGACCCGAGATTTTCGATCCCGAAAATTCCAGATAGTTTGGAAAAAGAAGAAAAGAGGTAGAAGAAGAAACAGAAAAAAAACACAGATTCTCACATTCGCAGCGGATAAAATATAATATCAAATAATAGCAGTTATACAAAGAAGAACTGTATCTGTTAATTTACATTCAATATCCGAGTTACAACATTCACACATATGCTGGACAGTTATAACAACTTGTCCCAGAAGTACAAACAATAATATATACAGCGGAATACTCCATACGTTCCTGCCATCCAGCTCGTCTCATGAGCTCCAAAACGTCCTAACCTGAAAATCTGTAATACTCGGTCTGACCCGAGCATTACATCAAAGTAACACCCGGGTCAGGCAGGAAACCAGCGTGAGTAAACCCATCTAACATGAAATACCAAAACATGAACTAAAACCCTAGATTATCAACGTTCGACCACCACGATGATCAGGAATTTTCCTGATAATTTTTCCCGAGTTCGAACATCACCCAGCTACCTCCAGTAGCGATCCCCCTCCTCCATTTTACTCCGATCGCCGAGAAACACCAGAAAACCAAAAAACGATCAACCCGAGATATCTCCATGTTTATTCACTTAAAAATCATAATTCCACTTTCAAAAATCATTGTTTTCGAAAACATTTTACATGATATAATTAAAACCTGAAATCATGATGCTTTAATTTTCAATATATATTGGGTTTTCCTATATCTTCTAATTTCCAGAAAAAGCCTTAATCAATTTTACAAAAAAATATTTTTAGCATCTAGATCTTGATTCAACAAACATGTTTTGTTTAGATTCTAAACCCTAAAGAAAATCAGAGGGAGAGATTTTGATTTTTTTTAGAAACAGGTTTAAACTCTGATAAACCTGGAACAAAGGCATTTTTGCCTGTAACTGACATGAACACACAAATATTTGCATATAATATACATGCAAACCTTTCTTATAACCATATATTTATCATTTATCACATGCATTAAGAATTCAACCCAGCAAATGTAATGACCCGAAATTTTTGATCCCGAAAATTCCAAATAGTTAGGAAAAGAAGAAAAGAGATAGAAGAAGAAACATAAAATAAGTCACAGAATCTCACATTCGCAGCGGATTAAATATAATATCAAATAATAACAGTTATACAAAAGAAATCTGTATCAGTCAATTTACATTTATTTGCATCAGAGTTACAAACAATTACACATCTTTTAATTATATCTAAGCATATTACACAGATTAAATGGCCAAGTTTACATCATTTATTCCATTCCAGCCTATTTATTCCAAACTCAAATTCATAAAGAATTATTGTAGATTCCAAATCGAAGTGGTTTCGGGTATGTAATGTAACGACCGGAATTTTCAACCTCGAAAATTCCAGATTGTTAGGGTAAAGAAGAAAAGAGGTAGAAGAAGAAACAAAAAACAAACACAGAATCTCACATTCGCAGCGGATCAAAATATAATATCAAATAATAGCATTTATACAAAGGAAAGCTGTATTTGTTAATTTACATCAATACATCAGAGTTACATCCAATCACAAATAAACTGGATAGTTAAAATTAACTTGTCCCAGTCAACAACAATATATCACAGCGGAATACACTCCATACGTTCCTACCATCTAGCTCGCCTCCTTGAGCTCCAGAACGACCTGACCTGAAAGTCTGTAATACTCGGTCTGACCCGAGCATTACATCAAAGTAACACCCGATTCAGGCTGTAAACCAGCGTGAGTAAACCCATAATATGAAATACCAAGCTATATAACTTAAGTGAATTACTAGGGTAACTCGTACTTTTCTATGAGTTCTAATCTTATTTAAGTCGATCATTTATCTCAAAACAATATCCAAGAATCGTTATCCGGTTTTAAATATCCATGATACTTAACTTATTTCATTCCAGCCTGTTTGCTTCCAAACTCAAATTTATAAAGAATCGAAGTGGTTTCGGGTATTTACTGATACCCGACCCCGGTCTCTTCGAATTCAATGTCATCTCTAATCCAAGTTGTTAATTTTAAACAATACAATTCATACACAACAATTCATCTCAAATTACAAAGCAGCACATATCACATATCGGAGATATCACATAATTCAAGGCATTCAATCATCCATAAGCAAGCCTTATTAATTCATACTATAATTAATTTAATTAACTCAAATTAAATTAATCACTTAAGAATTAATCACCTAACCCTGCTAAAATAATCATTAATTTATTACAAACCATTTGAATTAATTAATCATTCTTTAAATTCTTTTACAAATTAATTAACCTTTAATTACTGATTAATTATCCATTAATTATTAATTAATTAACCTTAATCAATAATTAATTAATCCTAATTACTTAATTAATTAATCACTCTTTAATTACTGGTTAATTAATCAATCTTAAATCATTAAACCTTAATTAACTTTTAAGGTAAACCATTTATCTTTATAAATTACTTAATTATGATTAACATATACATTTAAAACATTTTCCTTTTAATTAACTATCTAATTACATTTTAAATTAAGTTTAAAATAACTTAAGAATTTAACTTAATACATTTAAGTTAAACAAATCATATAACTTCTTAAATCACTTATTAAAAACATTTATATATATTGTAACGACCCGGAATTTTCGATCCCGAAATTCTAGATAGTTAGGAAAAAGAAGAAAAGAGGTAGAAGAAGAAGACAGAAAACAAAACACAGAATCTCACATTCGCAGCGGATTAAATATAATATCAAATAATAGCAGTTATACAAAGGAAAACTGTATCAGTTAATTTACATCAATACATCAGAGTTACAACATTTACACCAAACACTGGACAGATAAAATCAACACATATGTATACAACACATAATTTATTTGTTTAACTTATAAACCAGTGTTTTAAATAGTTAAAATTAGATAACTATCCAATTATCAGATGACCAAAAATCCGGGTCGTTACAATTGGTATCAGAGCCCAACTGTTCAATTCCCAATTTCCATTCCCTTCAATTCAATTTAAATTTCCATTTTAAATTATCTTTACATAACTTATTTCAAAGTTAAAATAAGAGTTCAAAACAATTTTATCTTAAAAGTTCAGAATCCAATCAAAATATAATATCAAAATAATACCATTTATACAAAGAAAAGCTGTAATTGTTACTTTACATTCAAAATATTAGAGTTACAACCACTTACAAAAGACTAGACAGTTATATCAACCTGTCTCAGACTAATATCAATACAATTCTCAAATACACTGGGGTAAACTCCATATGTTCCTACCATCCAGCTCACCTCCTGAGCTCCAGATTGTCCTAACCTGAAAATCTATAATACTCGGTCTGACCCGAGCATTACATGCGGAAGGTTTTGTTATCCATTGGCTTCACCATTAACTGCATCACTGAACTAATTAAATTAATTACTTAAGAATTAATAATTCCTATTTGTGGATTATATTGAATGTCTTGAATTGATTGATATCTCTGATATGAAAAGTTTTGTGATATGATATGTTTGGGTTGAACAGTGAAAATGTGGTTATCTATTGATGATGAAATACTAGGTAAAAGTGACATCCTGCATTTAAAGTTTGAATTGTATTACATTTGAATAACTTGGGTTAATATGACATGGGACTCGAAGAGACCAGGTTTCGGGTATTTACTGATACCCTATAAATATGGACCTAGGGGCTTCATGGAAGGGGACGAATTTTCATTTCTCTCCCTTGTTTCTTAAATCAAAGCCTTGTAACCCTAAATCGAATTGGAGACAAACCTTATTTGATTGTAACATATTCGAATAATATGAACAAGGACTTGAATATTCATATTGACTTAGACTATGACCTTTTTTGCATTTTACTGTTATGGACTTGCATATTTATGGACTCATCATCATCAAACTCGATATGAACGTAATTGAGAGCCTTGAATTATGACAATCTCCTATATGCGTAATTATATGAACCATGGATTTTGAACATAAGGATTGAATCATGCCTAATTATATGCTCATTATCGTGCATAATGGACTATAGCCTGGACATGTCACTTATCTTCTATATCTCTATCAAACATATGATATGACATGGGCCTTTTTGGACTATCTCATTTAAAAGCCTAAATGAGCATATATACATAATTACTTAAAGGACTTTGATCATATCGACTCTTATGACCTTGGAGGATTTCAAGCATAATACTCTAACGAACTCCAAGGACTTTAAGCATAATGATTCCTGGATAATAAATAGATTTTCATATAAATTTCCTCAAGGGCCTAATGTCACCCATTCAATAATGATTCTATCATAAGATTAGTCCCAAATGATGAGTTAGTTCTTGATACACCATTAGGGCAACATTGATCAATTCATACTTAATCATGTGCCTATAAATGTTCAAGTCAAGGGCTAATTCATTATGATTGGCATCTAGAGTGTTATACCATCTTTTGGTCTAATATTTTTGGTGCCGGAAGGACTGAACCTTCGACTTGAATATGCATATTGACTTAGACTATGACCTTTTTTGGACATTATTGTTATGGACTTGCATATTTATGGACTCATCATAATCAAACTCGATATGAATGTAATTGACGAGCCTTGAATTATGACACTCTTATATGCGTAATTATATGAACCATGGATTTTGAACATAAGGATTGAATCATGCCTAATTTTTTTCCCATTATTGTGCATAATGGATTATAGGCTGGACATGTCACTTACCTTCTATATCTCTATCGAACATATGATATGACATGGGCCTTTTTGGACTATCTCATTTAAAAGCCTAAATGAGCATATATACATAATGACTTAAAGGACTTCAAGCATATCGACTCTTATGACCTTAGAGGACGTCGAGCATTATGACTAACGAATTCTATGGACTTCGAGCATAATGATTTCGAGATAAAAAATAGATTTTTGTATAGCTTTTCTCAAGGCTAATGCCACCCATTCAATAATGATTCTATCATAAGTTTAATCTCAAATGATGAAATTGTTCTTGATACACCATTAGGGCAACATTGATCAATTCATACTTAATCTTGTCCCTATAAATGTTCAAATCAAGAGCTAATTCATCATGATTGGCATCTAGAGTGTTATACGATCTTTTTTTCTAACAATACCCAAAGAGAAAAATCCAATTTCAATACCCAATATCGGCCTATTGCATGTTGCAACATGCCCCATAAGGTCATAGCCACGGTCATATCTTATAGACTGAAATATGTATTGATGGGACCCATTTCATGTGTTCAGACAGCCTTTATCCCAGAAGAAACATTTCAAAGGGTATCATGCTTGCTCGTGAAAAATATTAGAAATTTCAACATCAAAGGAAGCAATAAGATGTGCATTAAAGTAGACATAAAAAGGCTTATGACAATGTGAACAGAAAGTTTGTCATACATATGATGAAGGAAAGCGGCTAAAATTTATTGGAACACTTATTGAATCCCCTACTTTTAGTCTTGATTCAAGGAAGTCCTTTTGATTTTTTTGGTACTAATATAGGTTTAAGGTAGGGTAACCCCTATCTCCATACCTTTTTATCATCATAATGGAATACTTCACAATTCTAATGGACTTGAAAGAGCATTCAAAAAAAGTTCCACCAACAACAAAAAATAATCCACCTATAAATCACACGATATATGTAGATGACTTACTGATTTTCATTCAAGCCACCATTGATGGTGCAAAAGTGATAAAATCAATTTTCTAGAAACTATAACTATGCATAGAGCTTCAACTCAATAGTGATAAACCCAGGTATTCTTCAACAAATATTGCAATAGTAAAATGGAAATGCTTGACATTTTAAATTTAAAAGAATGTAATTTACCTATCAAATACCTGGGCATCCTACTTTCAATTACTCAAATAAGAAGAAATAGCTTCAATATTTTAATTGATAATATCTTGAAAAGAATTGAAGGTTGGGAAGCATTTTAGTATGGCAGGCAAGAAAGTTCTTTTGAAATCTGTAATATATCCAACAATTGCTTATTCGATGCAATGTTTAAAAATTCCAATGATTGTCGTAGATTCAGTAAATTTAATTTATAAAAAAATTTATAGGGAGGAAGAAAAAGTAAAGTCCCTTGGGAATTAGTGAGATCCCCAAAGGAAAAAGGAGGCCTTAGTCTTCAAAAACTTAAGGACATTATTGAAGTATACAGAGTGAAAAGAATTTGGAAATTATTGTTAGAAAAATTACTATGGTCAAGGTGGATCATTAACAAATATATTTTTCCAAATAACTTATGGGATATACAAATCTGCAATCAAATGTTAGGGACTGTCAGAAACATGCTGAGAGTTCAGGATAAAGCTTTAAGTCTGTTTGATAGAAGAATTGTGGATGGCAATAATACCAGTACATGGTATGATCCTTGGCTAAATGGTGTTAAGCTAGTAACAAGGCTTGGTTTTAGTGCTTTGGCTTGTATAAGGGGTGAATAACTTAAAGTTAGTAGCATATTTCAAAATGGCACATGGCAACCATGTGCTATTCAACAAATAAGAGGCATTAGTAATGAAATTCATCAAATCGGAATACACAACAACCATCAGGAAGATCACTGGTATTGCAACATCAATATTCATGGTAACTTTATATTCAAAGAAGTATTGGAAAACATAAGATACTGCAAACAAAGTACAGTGATTTCACTTTATCTGGAAAAGAAAAGCAAGTGCAAAAATGAAGTTATGTTCCTACAGAGCTATCACTAATCATGTGCCTTTCAACAACATATTGATCTTTCAAGGTATGAAAATCTCTAATATTTGTGTTCTGTGTGATAGTTATGTGGAAAATAAGGATCATCACTTCTTTGAATGCAACTTTAGTAAATATGTGTGGCATTGGTAAGGCTAAAACTAAAATTTCCTATAACTCAATCGAATGGCCCTCTTCAGATTGAAACACAAATTCAACATATAGTTTAAAATTTTCATAATAAATTAAAAGAGCATGAACTTGCAAAAATAGCAACCGCATGCTCAATTTGGCTAATTTGTGTTGAAAGGAACACTGGAATTTTCAACCAAATTTACATGGATAAACGTGGTATTTGTGAAATCATTAACAAATTACCTAGAAATCTGATGTTCAAAGTCAAGCAACAACAAATTGAAAGTGATTTCGAAAAGCAGTTATGGATTTGTGGGATATACCATTCACTGACCAAAATTTCATACATAATCTTCCCTGAGCTCTTATTTATTCTGTGTACTTAGGTGAAAGCTGCTACTTCTCTGATCCAGATTCACTGCAGAGACTTTATAAGAAAATTTTCAAAGTTCATACATTAGAGGCGGTGTATTATGTAAGTATTGAAGAGAAATATAGGGTTTCCTTTTGTGAAGTAAATTGTATTGTAACTATAATAGTGGTTAGTACCTTAAAATGGGCTTTGGGCCGTGTTGTAACTTTATTTATAAAGTTAATAAAGTATAAATCCTTCAAAAAATAGAATTGTTTAAAATAATTGTGGTGGTTAAATAAGAGAATAAGAAATAAGATTTCTACTCCAAATGTATTTTTTCATATGGACAATTATTCCATATAAGATGTATTTCTTTGAGTTTGAGATATCAGGTTTGAACCTCTTAATTGTAAACTGGTTATAGTAGAAGAAATAATAGTCTGTGGTGAATGATTGAATGGAGCTTCGTATTTCAAACATTCTTCTTAACAGCAGAAATAGTGGGAGCGTATCATATAATACTAGCTAATTTATGCATCAACTTTAAAAAATTGTTATCATGTATACTAAATATTATATATGAAATAATAACTATATTCGATTTTGATCGAAAATAGATGCAACTTTGTTTTGATATGAATATTATGAATAATTGTTATAAAATTTATATGTTTTTGGTGTTCCGATGATGATATTTGTTTTCATTATGATAGTGATGTGTTAGCTATAAAAAGTATAGGAGCATCTCAAATTTTTAACAACTAATTTTGAAATTATGGACTAGCCATATCTTTAAGTAATAATTCTTCAATCATATGTTTATGAATCATATGGTACTTATTAACTATATACCTCGAAAATTTTAATAATAAATTAAGGTATTAATAAGGGCAAAACTGTAATTTTACATTAAATGAAAAAATGGTAAATTTTCAAAAACATTTGAAGTAGGCTTTGGAACTCATCTCATTGTGTCTGGAATGCCCTTTATAGTAAAAAAACATATATATATATATATAACTTGTTAAATATGATAAAACGGTCAAAATTAGCGCAAACTGGGCCCAATGGCATAATAACCCTATTTTTCAACTATAAATAAAGACCTAACCCTTACCTCTCTTCACTCAAAACCCTAGGTGCCGCCTCTGTTAATCTTTGTACTCCCTTCTTCTTCTTCTTCCGCTTCCTCAAACAAATCGAATCCAAACACTTTTCGATTATGTTCTTCAAATTTCAAAATCTAAAAGAATAAAATAAATCAATTGAAAGAGAAAGAGAGGGAGAAAAACTAAAAAATCAAGGGATATACAAAGGGAGATGCCAATTTGAATTCGGTCAGAAAGGAAATTTGAAGGTTCAAGAGAAGGGAAAGCTAGAAAGGCGGGTGGAACTATTACGATGTCTTTATGTTTTGAAACAAATAGTTAATTTTTTTTATACATCTATCTAAATTAAAAGCATGAATTTTGGACTTTGAATAGGTAATTTAAATTGAATTAGTAACTTGAATTTGGATTTGTAAACTTGATTATATATGTAGGAAAATCCCTAAGTAATAACTTCGTATCGATGAAATTTAAGAAATGGATAAATTTGACTGAAATTGCCTATCTAATTCTATAGATCTGATTTTTATAGGACAAGTTTGAATTGATTTTGATAAATAAAAAGTAAATAAATACATATTTTGGAAATCACCTTGATTTGACTCTATTAAATTTGAATACACGTAGATAATTGATTGAAATACATATAGATAATTGATGTAAAATTATGTAGAAACTGATTGAAATATCATATACAATTGTTAAGACAAATTACCTGATGTTGTGTACAAAGTAGAATGAAAACTTTAGCCAAACACTTGCTGAAAATGAATCTAACATGTATACTTCAATCTGTAAAGAAGACTAACAAAATGAATTAGTTAATAGACCTGAAAATACATATTCAGACGTTTGAATTATTGAGCAGATGTCTGGATTCCAAAAATATTAAACAGAAAGGAATCAGTTAAAATCAGACTAGATTCAGACATATGAACCCTTACTCAGTCGTATGGAATCTTAGTTAGATGTATAAATATAGGAGCAGACATTTGAATGCCCATAATAAATATTTGTACAGGGGATTAAACATCTGAATAAAATTTCAGATATATGAATTACTATAGCAAGCCCAAGTTGAACATGGACCTAGTACATGATAAGTAGGATGGATTAGGGAAAACTTATTCCCATTTACCATAATTGCGGGAGTTCATGTAGCTGCATGGAGCTGTGCAACAAGCAGGATTGGTTTCACACTTAGAGACGTGGCTGGATTCACACTTCATGACATGCAAAACATGGTATTCAACGAGGTATGTGATTATATCGCAACTAGGTTCTCTTGTCATTAATGTACTGCTCTTGGTCATGTGTATTAACATGTTAGACAAGAGGAAGAGTGATGGAGACGTCTGCTATAGTAGGACTACACCATCGGGTAGTGGTTGAGCCTACAGAGAGGTCATATTGTTAAACGACTTCCTTAGTTTTAGATTAAATGATATCAAGCGTAGGACATGTTTATCATTGAGAAGGCTACACAAATTATTTAGCAGGCCATAAATCGTCAGGGTTGTATACACGATGCATGCCTAGGCATTGCTATGTTTACTCAGTGTGTACATGCGGTTTGAGCAATTTACCATTAAGAATGCCAACTCAATGTACAGTTAGCCGGTTTCTTATCAATGCTGTATACTAGGGATATTCCTAGGTCTACTTAGTTTTTGGATGTCTAATCATCGAGTGGAAATTCTCATAGCTTGTACTTGGGTTAACGGGGATAGTTACCTTGCAGCATGTGAATTGGTAACTTCTCATATATAGTGCACAAACACTAATTAACACCTCTGGGTTTTGTAGATTAAAACTGCAATTTAATTTTTCGCCAACACCATGCCAGTAGTGATATGTTTCACTCACCAGACTTTGTTAGACCCATCCATTTCTCCCTCTTTATCTCTATTATAGAAGGACATGCCAGTAGGTGATTTGGCCTGGATACAGTGTGCAAAGGAGGTGACTTGGCACCCTAGAGCTATATTTATTTATAGTTAATCCCATATGTACTTTATATTACATTATATTATATCTATCATTTAGACTCTTATTGTATTGTCATTTAAAGATATTATTTCTCAGTTACTATATGGAAATTTTTTTAAAACTACTATCTAATTGGGTTATTTTCAGTTCTTATAATTTATTTCCTTCCACGGTGAGATTTGAAAGTGTGGAATGTTCAAAAATTTATATTTGTCTTTGTATTACTGTTTGTCGACGGAAATTCTATCGATTTAGAAAACCGTCAAACGAATTTAGATTAAAAATATCCGCAAGCGCACGACGTACTATTGAAGTACGTGGCGAGTACGGGTCGATCCGCAGGGAGTTGATGATTTTAAAACTCTATTCAATCAAATTAACCAAAGTTGAAAATGTGATTAGCTAAAAATGTAGAAAACAAGCAAAAGAAAATTGATAAAAATATGAGAGTTTGAAGGCAATTTAGAGGCAACTTCCACACTCTAGATCACATAAATCAACAAAATGAAGTTATGATCTCTCTTTTCTTGTCATTAGTAATTAGTTGATGTGCTTATCATGAGTATGGTATATTTGTGCTATTAATTAGCACAATATAAACCATCAAACTATAACACAACCACTACTACACATTTAACTCTCATGAAATATGACAACAAAGTTGAAAGCAAAATCTATTTTAAGCATGGCCTATTAACTATTGTTTAGAAATATAGGCCATCAAATTTTAATTTCAACAATCACTTTATTACCATCATCATATGTAGATGAAGAGGTAATCATTATTTGTGATTGTTTAAGCATAGCCTATTTGGTGTCAACAATATAGGCTCACATCAAAAATAACAAGTTAAACCACTTCAAATGATTCATTAAGCACAAAAAGAGAGCATAAACATCAAAATGTTGCATCTACATACTAGAGAGCTTCATTACCCCTAAATTGTAGGGATTAGCCTCTCATATTTGTTATCATATGAACAAATGTAGCTAGCAACATGAAAGCAAAAAGAAAGGAAAATGAAGGCTAATGGAAAAGAGAAGCTAATTAACAAGAATTCAAACTAACTACTTGCATGAAAGTAAATCTACACCACAACATGAAAGGAAATAAACAAGAAAAGAAAAAGAACAATATATTAAAGTTGCATAAAAATTACATAAAAGAAATGGCTAAGTAGCCATGAAAAGAAAAGAGAAGAGCTTGTTTATTTGTGAGCCTAAACTAAACTAAAGAGAGACTAAGGGAGAGAAGAGGGGTTACATGAAGATATGGGGTATTTATATAAGTGTTAAACCCTAATTCATATTTTTGGGGAATGCCCAAATTGCCCTTGAGGTAGTGTGGTGGCCAAGTAATCATTAACATCCACTAATCCCCCACTTAAATGTACATGAAGCTTTAATGTCCTTTTATCATGTGCTTAGCTCCTAATTTGAAAATCAAGGTAAGTGGGTGGGGTCCTCCATGATCTTCACTTTGAATTATTTCCATCTTCATTCCTTTGTGTTCTATTTGTGCATGCATATCTTCTTCATCAAACCACTTGTAATTGAAATCAAATTCCTACAAAATAGTATGGAAATTTATAATTAAATTTTCTCAAGTTAATTTATGCACAAAAATGTCTATTTTTCCCTTGGATGAAGATGAATATGTGACAATTTGGAATTATTTGAATTTTGGTTTAAACAAGTTAAAATACCCGATATGATCATTTATTTAATTTAAATAGATTAAATATAGTGGTAAAAATATGCACATTTACGTGCACATCAAATACCCCCACACTTATCTTTTTATTCGTCCTCGAATAAAGGAAAACTAAGATAAATTCGTTTTCATAGGGAACACGATTGCATTGAGCGTATGCAACAAGCCGTTAAACCTCTGGGTGTCCCCAGTAGGACGAGTGTTGTCTCGTGAGGGTTTTCAGCGGATACTACCCACAAAATCCAAATGCAGGATGAAAATATTTACAAAATGCAAGATTTATTTACAAAGAGATGAATGTGAGTTTTTTGAAAATATTTACAATGAAGGATTTACTTTTAAATAGACACAAATAAGTTAAATATAAGTTTTGGTCATTATCTTGAAAAATTAAGTCATTTACTTGTCAAATTTTCCAACAAAAATCAAGTTATCAAAGCAAATATACTATAGTTTAACTCGTTGTTCCGGTTGATAACAAAGTGTAACTATGAAATGGATCCTTAGTTGATTATCAAAGTTTATCAAAGTGGTATTTTCATTTCTTTTCAATAACAAGTCAAATCAAATAAGTTAAAATAGTGCTTGGATTTCATTTGCTTCCTCTCTCCATTTTTTTTCTTTTGAAAATTTTATTGATATTAACAATATTTACATACGCCTAACTCAGATAAACTGAGGCCAGATATATTACCCATGCACTGCCTTGCGAACTGATGTGAGGGGAATACAGAGCGTGGCGAGTGAACACACAAGTGTGAACACTTATTGACTGTACTCGTTATTAGTAAAAGAATTTTTTATATACACACCTAACTCAGATAAACTGAGGCCAGATATACCAATCGTGCACTCCCTTTCGGGCTTACGTGAGAAGGGTACAAAGCATGGCGATTGAACACACGAGTGTGAACACATGACTCTAGGTGTTTATTAAAATTTTATACATATATACAAGAAATATATTTTTTGTTTTTTTTTGTTGTTGTTTTTTTTAAAGAGAGTTTTGCAAAATCATCTTAGCACCATTTAACTTAGAAGACAAAAAAATGTTATATCATTTTACTTTAAATCAACCACTTTTTAAAACAAAGATTTTCAATTAGGATATATTTCATAATTAACACATATGAATCTTCCTATATACTAGTTAAACCATTGTTATTTGTAATCAAACTTC
Source organism: Allium fistulosum (assembly GCA_030737815.1). Taxonomy (NCBI): domain Eukaryota; kingdom Viridiplantae; phylum Streptophyta; class Magnoliopsida; order Asparagales; family Amaryllidaceae; genus Allium; species Allium fistulosum. Next base: position 574,253,560 of record CM060906.1, read on the forward strand.
ATTTTTATTTTTTTTAAGACAAATAAATTTTCAAAAATTTCAATTTAATTAACCAAAATCATATATTTATCCTATAGTGTTTCTTTAAAAATAAATCAAAATGATTTATTTTTTTATTTTTGAGATTTTTTTTTAAAAAATTTGGAAAGAAAATAAAAATAAAAAAACCATGAAAAATTGAAAATGATGATGAGTCTCTCCCCACACTTGATTTTGACTGTGTCCCCACAGTCAACCCAAGTGAAAGGAGAATAAAATAAAATAAAATAAAAATGGCCTTTATTTATATGAAAATGAACGGTATTTACACGAGATCAGAAAGTATATCGTCAAAGCGTAAATGAAACGGTCTTCCAAAAACCGATTCATTTGTCTCATCAAATATACGAGACGCGGTTTAAGCTCGAAAAACAAAACCGTAAAAGATTTCAATGTTGAATGTTGATTTGGAAAACCGAATGTCGTTTTATTGAAAATCGTACGAGTTGTTTCCTTTTCAATGATTTTTGGGGTTGATAAAACGATTGATTGAAGTTCAAATTTATTTTCACCAAATTGAAATTCAAGCTGTTCATTGGAAAATTCTTCAAAATTATTAAATTCAAAATCAAAATGGTGATTTAAATCATCCACTTCAGAATTCGACAACTCGTTTTCAATAAGTCCAAAGAAATCGTGTTGGTTAAATTCGTCTTCCTTTGTTTGATTATCAACAACTTCATCGCATATATTAAGTTCAAAATCCAAAGTTGTCGTATTCAAAATTTTGAAATCAAGAAAAGGAAGATCGAATTTCAAATTTGGTTCCACACCCTCAAAAGAATTTAAATCCAAGTCAATCACCAAATTTTCAACAACTTTATTAAGATTGCGGTTTTCAATTTCAAAAGTTGTTATTTGAAAATCGTCAATTGTGGTAAAAGATGGATTGTTATTTGACTCATCACACGTTGGTATTTGATTTTGTTTTTCACGTTGTTTCATATATGTTTCAAACAACGAATCCATTTGATCATTGTAAATTTCATTCATTTGCTCTACAAAATCCGATTTATAGTTATTAGCATGAGGATTTTCACTTTGAATTTGTTGAGAACAGAGATTTTCAATCGTAGCGTGGTTAAGATTATTCCCATTGCCAAATTCATTTGAAAAGTTGTTCCCATTTTCATTTTGAGTTTGAAATTCATTTTGGAGTTCGAAATTGAATTGGCATGGGTTATAATCGAAATTGTTTGAATTTTGAATTGAATTAAAATTTTGAAATCCTTGACTCGAGTTATTACACAAATATGAATTACACAAATCATTTATACTTTGATTCTGTTGTGTAGAGATTTCAAGTAGAGATGAAATGCTATTTTCGAGATTTGAGGGTTGGTCATCATTTTGAAAACTTTGTTGTTCAAAATTCGAATTGTTTAAAGAATAGTTGTCGTTAAAATATCCATACGAATTTGGAGTGAAATCATATGGATTATATTGATTTTCACAACTATTATAAAATTCAAGTGAGTGGGGAAACTCAGACATTTTCAAGAATGTTTTTGTTTTTTTAAAGGAAAAATATTTACAAATAAAATTTATTTTTTTCAAAAGGGAAATTGATTTTTGTTTTTATTTTATTTTTCTAATTTTTTCTTTGTTTTTGAAAAGGTTTTATAATTTTTTTTTTGGATTTTTGAAATTTCAAAGAAAAAGGATTTAAAAATTTCAAAGGAAAAGGAATATTTACAATTTTTTTTAGTTTTGGATTTTGAATTTTTTTTAAATATGCATGAACTAATCCAGCTAAATGAATGCAGGGGTTAATTACAAATGATTTATCCTAAGTTAACCCAAAATTGTATAATCACACTCTGTCTTAAATCGACAAGATAGTTCTCAGCCAGGTAACGGGCAGGAGTTATCGATGCACCACGAATCACTATAGCAATGCAGCCGAAGGTTTAAGTACCTTTAGAGGAACAACCACTATAATATTTACGAATCACCGTAATATTTATAAATGGTTATTACTCTACCGTAGCCTAGACACCAAGAAATTAAATTGTTCAAAGAAGACAACTTGCAAATATACAATTAAGAGCTATCGATGTCTAACCGTTATTATTAACAAATTATAGGATGAAATGCAAAGCCGAAATTAAACGTGTATTAACAATGCAACTACGAATGGATTTTTGTTTTTTTTCTTTTTGATGTTTTTTTTTGATTTTTTTTATACAAATGCAAATGCAAGCAATCAACAATGCAAGAAATTAAAAACAATAAATAGGAGTAAAAAGCAACAAAAGTTATTTATAAGCAAGCAGGCAATTATTATTTTTTGGCAAGCACAGCGAAGCAAGCACTTTTCCTATCTACTTTGGCAACCTGAAAAGTAAAAACCAAAGATATATACACAGATTATATATATATATATATATCAAAGAAAAATGATAAAACTAGAAAAAACTAAATGAAAATAAATTCAAAACAACCCTTTTTTTTGAAATTGTAAAATATTTTTTTTTTGAAAGGAAACTTAAAAGTAGAGTTTTACTTAAAAAAATATTATTTTAACTAAAAAAAGGAAAACAGGTGAACCAAACAAAAATAAAAAGAGGCCCAAAACCCCACAATGCAAGCAGCCAAGCCCAATGAGAAGACGATCCCAAACCCTTATTACCTGATGTCAACCCAAGATTATCAAAACAGAAGAAATAACTAAATTCAAAACCAGTGACTTTTTCCACCCCAAATTAAAACAATTGACTTGTCGTTTGTTCCCAAAAAAAATTGAAATTCCTCAAATCTCTGGCGATTGCAAGTCGACACTGGGTGATTTGATTCGATTCGTACCGTGGTTGGTTGGAGTAGTGGTCAAAGGCGGTGGAAGGGGAGATGTAGACAGAAGAAGCTGTGTGCTAATTCTATGAAGGTCACGATAGGGATGAAGCGATTTCAGGTTGTTCGATTTAGGCATTGTCGGAGGAGTTCGGGCTGGAGGCATCGATTGCTTGTGGAGGTTTGGACGTTGCAGTAGTGGTTGGAGGGGTGGGAAGGTCGATTTCTGGTTGCGAGGTGGTAATGGATGGTGGTTCGATTGTCGAATTGGGTGAGGGATGCAGAGTGGAGTTTGCGGCAATACTGTGGTTGAAGTGCTCGGTGAAGTGGTGAGGCAGGCTTGTGTAGCAAAGGTATGGTTGTTGCTATTGTTGTATTATACCAAGTTGGCTGCTACAGAGGTAAGAAGTAAGAGATTCTTGTTCTTATATGAGTGTATAGGTGAATGGCAATGGTCTAGGCAGCAAATTGAGGGGTTGGAGTGAATTATGGTGGCTGGAGAAGGGTGTTAGCAGCAGTCTTGTGTGGGGTGTTTCTGATATGTATGGTACAATGTATGATAGGAAGACATGTGTGGTATTGCAGTGATGGAAGAGTTGCAGAGGTATTGTATTAGCTGCTGAAAGTGTGGTGGGTTACAGTTTCAGTTAAGATGATGATAGTGGAAGTGGCAGGGGATGGCAGTATATGCAAAAGTGATGACAGTATTGGTTGAAGTCAGTGTGTTGAGTTTGAAATCAGGTATGGGAATGTGAAGGTGGAAGTAGTTTGATGGTGAATTTGTTTGAAAGAGCAGCAGTTTTGTAGTGCACTATTGTGGAAGTTTTGTAGTGCACTGTTGTGGAAGTTTTGTAGTGCACTGATGTGTAGTTTTGTAGAAATGTTGTAGTGGTCTGGAACAATGAGGAATTGGCAGTGGTGAGATAGGCAGAGACGATTTGCAATTGTTGATAATGATGTTGTGGTTGTTGTAGATATATAGTTGTGGAATGTATGTATACATAGCAGACGTGGGATGAAACTTGTGGTTGAAGTTGTGTGGTATATGCACTTGATTGGTTACGGAGATGGTCAGTGAAGAGGCAAATGTGCACACGGAATTGATAAGTTCACCGTGATGTTGCACAGAATTGAGAAGTGCTTATGGTCAATTTGGGGTAGTGGCGTCTGATGGTAGGAACAGCAGAAGTGAGATGGTGAAATGAGGTATTGAAAAGGCAGAGAGAATTGAAGTGGAATTAAGGAACAGAGAAGTCTTGAAGGATATGTGGTGAGGTGTTACAGGGAGAAGAGGCAGGGAAACTGTTTGTTTCAAGCAAATGATGTTTTGTTTGGGGTTTTGGTAGAAGTGCTATGTTTAGAGTGGTGGTCAGGGTTGAAGCAGCAACAGCAAGAAGGTAAGGAGGATGTAGAGTGGTGTCTGGAAGTGGGTATTCAAGTGTTTGTAGACTGGAGACTGAGGAGGGACTGTAGGTAGACCAATGACAGAGAAGGGGAGTGCAATGAACAGTTTTAGGCCATCAAGTTTGTAAAAAGAAATTGAATTGTAAATTGTAATTGAAAATCGAAATGTAAATTGAAAAATGCAATGATTTTTTTTTCAAATGAAATTGTGTATGTGGCTTTTTTTAATACGAAATGCAAATGGAAATAAAACAACCACAAACACACAAATGAAAATGCAAGCAAAAATCAAACAAAAAACACAACAATTTTTTTAAAATGAAAACAAACACCCAAAACAAACACAGGATAAAATCAAATAAAATAATTCGAAGAATAGAAAATTGAAATAAAAACAACTCCCCGGCAACGGTGCCAAAAACTTGTTCGTTGATGGAAATTCTATCGGTTTAGAAAATCATCGAACGAATTTAGATTAAAAATATCCGCAAGCGCACGGCGTACTATTGAAGTACGTGGCAAGTACGGGTCGATCCGCATGGAATTGATGATTTTAAAACTCTATTCAATCAAATTAACCAAAGTTGAAAATGTGATTAGCTAAAAATGTAGAAAACTAGCAAAAGAAAATTGATAAAAATATGAGAGTTTGAAGGCAATTTAGAGGCAACTTCCACTCTCTAGATCACATAAATCAACAAAATGAAGTTATGATCTCTCTTTTCTTGTCATTAGTAATTAGTTGATGTGCTTATCATAAGTATGGTATATTTGTGCTATTAATTAGCACAATATAAACCATCAAACTATAACACAACCACTAATACACATTTAACTCTCATGAAATATGACAACAAAGTTGAAAGCAAAATCTATTTTAAGCATGACATATTAACTATTGTTTAGAAATATAGGCCATCAAATTTTAATTTCAACAATCACTTTATTACCATCATCATATGTAGATGAAGAGGTAATCATTGTTTGTGATTTTTTAAGCATAGCTTATTTGGTGTCAACAATATAGGCTATCAAATTCACATCAAAAACAACAAGTTAAACCACTTCAAATGATTCATTAAGCACAAAAAGAGATCATAAACATCAAAATGTTGCATCTACATACTAGAGAGCTTCATTACCCCTAAATTGTAGGGATTAGCCTCTCATATTTGTTATCATATAAACAAAAGTAGCTAGTAACATGAAAGCAAAAAGAAAGGAAAATGAAGGCTAATGGAAAAGAGAAGCTAATTAACAAGAATTAAAACTAACTACTTGCATGAAAGTAAATCTACACTACAACATGAAAGGAAATAAACAAGAAAAGAAAAAGAACAATGTATTAAAGTTGCATAAAAATTACATAAAAGAAATGGCTAAGTAGCCATGAAAAGAAAAGCGAAGAGCTTGTTTATTTGTGAGCCTAAACTAAACTAAAGAGAGACTAAGGGAGAGAAGAGGGGTTACATGAAGATATGGGGTATTTATACAAGTGTTAAACACTAATTCATATTTTTGGGGAATGCCCAAATTGCCCTTGAGGTAGTGTGGTGGCCAAGTAATCATTAACATCCACTAATCCCCCACTTAAATGTACATGAAGCTTTAATGTCCTTTTATCATGTGCTTAGCTCCTAATTTGAAAATCAAGGTAAGTGGGTGGGGTCCTCCATGATCTTCACTTTGAATTATTTCCATCTTCATTCCTTTGTGTTCTATTTGTGCATGCATATCTTCTTCATCAAACCACTTGTAATTGAAATCAAATTCCTACAAAATAGTATGGAAATTTATAATTAAATTTTCTCAAGTTAATTTATGCACAAAAATGTCTATTTTGCCCTTGGATGAAGATGAATATGTGACAATTTGGAATTATTTGAATTTTGGTTTAAACAAGTTAAAATACCCGATATGATCATTTATTTAATTTAAATAGATTAAATATGGTGGTAAAAATATGCACATTTACGTGCACATCAATTATGTAACTCTAAAAACCTAAAGATTCGTACTTTCTAGCACAACTAGAGTTCTGAAACAATTTAGGGCTTTGAATCGGTGTATGCAGAGGTGCATGTTATTACAGATAGTATCCAAGTCAGGTTTAGGATCCTTAGGGAATGGGAGCGTATTGAGTCAACGTACTTGTATATTATCAAATTTATCAAATTCGTATATTAGTATAAAACAAGCACCTATTCAATTCCAATAATGGTTACTACTATCAGAGGAAAGTTGCTAATAACCTAATCATAAATAAGGAAGATGAGGAACCAAACTGGAAATAGTTTTGGTAAAGTAGCTGAAGTTTCGGGCATGAACATCCATATATGGTTTTGCTGGTACCTACAAGCTAGAGGCCAAAACAAATTTAACCCTTATAGAGGATCCACAACACAAGCTCAAGGTGCAGCCAGTCCATTCGCCTACTTTGGATTTCCTAAACCTATGTTGGGATTTCCAAAGTCTAGGTGAAAAGAATTATTTTGGAACCGAACATTTGTTGGGATGTAAGCATGGCTGAGAAATTATGATTGGATATTTGCTATGATGGCTGTGAAGGATGCAACAAAGAGAAAGTTGGCTTTGTGACACTTACAAGGAGAGGCCTTGAACTGGTGGGAGATTGTTTTTGCTAAGGCAGATGAGGTTGGAATTACTTAGATGAATTTTAAGAGGCGCTCTGTAACACCCTGTAAAATCAACCATAAGTAAATAAATTGGATAAATTAATTTAAATAAGATAGGGGTAAAAATAGAAATTTCGTAAAAGTTGAAATTTGACCATGAAAGTTATGCGGTTACGTTTGTGGTGAAATTATAATCAATTTCCATATATACTATGCTGAAAACAGAACTCAAACGAATAAGTTATGAGCGTTTGAAGTTGTCGGGTTTAAAATAATATAAATAGAATTCAAATTCAAATAAATATTTAATTCTCAATCTTGAAATTCAAAAGTTATTGGTAATTATGCTTGGGTGTTAAGTAAATGCTAAGACTAACATTAACATAAATTATAATTAAGGAATTAAACAAAAATAAACCAACTGCAATCAAAATATTCCCAAAATAAGGGGAGCGGTTGACCCCTCACCAATTACCGGTCGACCACTCGGAATGTGGCAGTTGATCGCTGCTTGTAAGTGGTGGCTAGGGTTTTGGCTATTTTAACGTAATATATTTTATTATTTTTAACCAACCCTCATCCAATGGTTCTGGTGCATTCCAACCATCGTAATAAGAGCCTAGCCCCTTCACTTTTATTCACACAATATTTTAGGAAAATTGGCGAAGCTCTGTTAGTTCGTCTCTTCATAGATTTAGAAAACTCCATTAGGGTTTCAAGTAAGAAATCCTATATATCTATCTCTGTTTATTGTTTATTTTCTCAGTCTCTTATCCTCCAAACCTATAACTTCTAAATCTAACGTATATACAAATCCTTTGCTGCATATATCAAAAAGAAGAGATCTGAAAGGGCTCATTGAAAGCATGTCAAATCCAAGATAAGCCAAAGCTTAGGACCTTTGTAAGTGGAAATCTTATTTTTCCTATTTTAGTAATTGAATAGTGAAATTTGGATTAATATACGCCTTAGGGAGTTTTGGATTACGAAACATCACAATAAAAATCCCCAAAATTCCCCCAACGCGAAATGTCAATTCTTAGGTTAGAACCTTAATTATTTTATATTAAAATAATGGATTTTTTATGGATTTTGCAAAATATATATGTTTTACCTTCTATTCCACTTCTTATTCCTTTTCTTTGGATTTGATTAAGGGATTTAAATAAAAAATAGTGTGTAAGGTACAAATTCTTCTAGGTAGTTTGCATTGCCTATTTCTACAAGCTGAATAGAAATTCCTTTGTCTAATTTCATATAAAAGGAGTTGAATAGAGTGTAAAACTGATTAAATTGTACGTTTCCATCATTATTGTTTTATTTCATTGTTTTACTATAAAGTAAGTTGGAATTGGATTTTAAGTACAAGTCTATTGATTTGATTTTGGAATATTATATTTATGGTAAAAATGCTATTTTGGAAATGATACTTGTATAACATTGGAAGATTTGACATTTGAACATTACACATGCATTTGCAATTAGAATTGATCTATCTGAGCTCAGACCCTTTTCATTTGAATAAACATTGCACTAGCTCTCTGAATCATGTTGTCCTCAGGCGGTCAGTTGCTATATTTCTCTTGATTTCTTCGATTGCTATGGGTCTATAGGCTCACCTAAGATTTGATGAATATGGATTCTCTAGCATAGAACTACCAAGCTGGAGTATGGTAGAGGCGGTCCAATTAATATACTTCCGTTGGAGCGGTGAAATGTGTAGAGATCAGGAAGAACACCAACGGCGAAATCACTCTGCTGGGCTGACACTGACACTGAGAGACAAAAACTAGGGGAGAAAACGGAAATAGATACCCCAGTAGTCCTAGCCATAAACGATGGATACTAGGCGACCACCAACAAGGTCAGCATATTAATTGGGTGGCTCATCAAGTGAATGTGACTGATTAGTGAAGTCTAATCGAGAACATAATGGAGCTGAATGGCCGGTATATTAGTTGGGTGGTCCAACTATATTAGTCTGGGTGAATCTTGGGTTGGAGAGAACTATTTATGCCGACTGTCTTCGGAGCGACTTAAAATAGATCTACTAGTTTCTACTACTGCTTGGGTTGGTTCGCATCTAGGATCTCTAGAACTAATATAAAAAAGGGATGAAAAAACAACCACGAGTTTCTTTATTTCTAAACAAATACTATTTCTTCTTTTTCCTTATTCTTTGCATTGAAATAACAAATTCAAATAAAAATGATATGATTCAACCTCAGACCCTTTTGAATGTAGCAGTGAAATCTTTTGAAAGATGTTCGCCACTACTTATCTTAATTTCTTTTAAATTTCAAAAATGCATTATGATTCTATCTTCCTCCAGTCCATTATTCGGGAAATTCTATTATGTTTGTGCTATTTATATACCATATGTATTACTTTTGAATCTTTTTTATTTGCTAAACTTATTGGAAATCATGTAAAGACAATTCTGATTTGATATAACCACTTATGCAAGTAATTTATGATTAAGAAGCAATTGCTTCTTATACAGATTGTGTATGGATTTACTATAACTATAGAATACCATATTCTCATGAGCTACTGCATCTATTCGAGTGATCCACAAACGATGAAAGTCCCTCTTTTGTCTGCCTCTATCCTAATGAGAGGAAACCAAAGCTCTCATTTCTATTGAGTAGCAATTCGGGTAAGTCTTGAATGAGCCCCTGATTGATGCAAATAAATGAATGCCAATTAATATACCGCACTTGGTATACTATGTGTCAATAAATATACTGATGCCTCGTCTAACTCTGGTCATTGAATCAAATGAAACTTTAATGAATAACTAATTTCCTTCTTTTCTTTCAGTCATCCTCTTATCCCTCTATTAATACCAGAATTATTCCGATATATAAAATAGAAATTACAATGGCTTTTGCAATAGTAAGGTAACGGCCAACTACAATTTTTTATTCTATCCAAGGCACAACCAATATTAAGAGAGGGGATGTAAGACATATTTATTTACTGGAATCGCTAGATATGGGAAATCAATTAAAAGTGTCAACATCGGATATGAACAACAAGGAGAGATTGATCATGACTGTAACATGGATTCAGTTAGATCACTTTATAGAAAACCTCACCCTTGGCGATAAATGATACAAATCTCTCTTTTGACATGAAAGAGGAAGAAAAACCTACACATCAAAGCCCTTATCTCCTTCACAGACAACCTCAAATATCCCCAGAAGCTCATGCTAAGACACCCTAGCATTTCTTATGAAGCTATAAGAGGAGCTCTAGTGGTATGTGCAGCCCAACTCTTTAACGATGAGTGGCTAACATAGATTTTGAAAGGTATTCTCAATCATTTGGAAAAAGGCTCAAGGCAAGTACAATCTTTGAATAATTCAATAGAAGCCTTTCGCCACCATGAGTAACATAGGTGCCTGGTCTCCACGAATCCTATACTATAGGTAGACAATTTCCTAGGATTTTTCAATATCAAGACATTAGGGAATACACCCGAGTTCCCTACGATAACCCAAGAGGAAAGTTAGCTCAGCAATCCAAACAAGCGTAAATAATGTACAATTATAACGTATCAATTGCGTAGTTAATTAGGTTAATAATTGTCATTTAAAATCCCCCTTAGGAAAGTAACTAATTAGGTGAAATAAAAAGGATTTCTTATAAAGCCTAAATAATGAATACGGTGAGATGTGTGATAATACACCTAGAGAGTGTTATGAAATATGACTAAGTTATAGAGATGCGAGATCAATCAAAAGCACATAGACGTTTGCCCAGCTAATCTAGCTACCAGCAGCGTGACATTAGGGCTAATGTGACACATCATCTATAATAAGTAACTACGAATAACACGAGGTTAGTTCCAATTCTGTAGGGTAAATCTGCCAAGTTAATCTGGCCACCCGTTCCTACGAATAGTCGGACTAATGTGAGACGTCTCCGTGGGGTGCTGGTCATAATACGAAGGACCAGCTTTGGGTAACTGAAGGTATTAAGTGGTTTCTTGATGGCCTACCTTTTTCCCTTATATGAAGTATTTAATGGTCATGATTGGGTTTGGGCATGGTTGAGGATATCTCGAAAAGGTCTACTTCAATTGATATATTAAGTGTCTGAAGATATTGTGTGCAATGTCAGCTAGATAGAGACCTGTGTGGGTTCCACCTTGGGAATAAGTATGGAATGATGGGGGCCTACCTCAATTGAGGTCTTAAATGGTTAGAGTCTCCCTATTTTCCATTAAAAGGTATTGAGTGACTTAGGTTCCATCTCTTGCATTGATAGACATTAACGATGTTTGTGGGTTATTGGTTATGGGAAAACCTGCTTCGGGGATTGAAGGTATTAAGTGATTGTTTGAGGGCCTGCCTCTTACCCTTATATGAAGTATTAAATGGTTTTGAATATAGTTTAAAATGCGAAAGGCATATCCTTATTTAAATTATACTGCCTAAGTACTGATATAGAAAGGCTCGAGATTCTTTATTCACTAGACATTGTTGTTCTAACTCCTCCTCATTACAAAATAGGTTAAGGATGGAGATGATGATCAAGATGGAGATGACGATGAGAGGAGCTTGTGGTAGTAGTTTATTTATATATTTATGCTATTTTCTGATATACCCATTTGAAGTTAAATATGTATTTTTGAACAAGATTATGTAACAGTTATTGTTGATATTATGTTATGGTTTTATTTTGTAACATTTGGAATTTGAAATAAAATGGGTACTATATATGCTATTATATTTTGTCCTTCCGCTGTGAGTTTTGAATGAATAAATAAATAGCGTTGTATTGTTCTTTTTACTAACCAAAAACCAGCTTTGGAATGGGTCTAAATTTCATGGGCCTTTTTTGGGTTAGGAGTTAGGCCTGTTTGAGGGCTGTTGTTACACGCTTTGAGATTAAGTTTATATCGGATGTCAAATGACGAGTGGAGCTAGAGAAGTTCATTCACTTGTAGCAAGAAGACCATAGTGTTAAGGAATACGTAAACGAGTTCAATCAACTGGTAAAGTATAGCCTAAACCTTATCAATAAACAGGTGAAAAAGGCAACAAAATTTGCTAAGGGATTAAGTGTATCTTTAAGGGATCTCGCTTTGAGTCATGTACGTATTGATACTACCTTTGAGAGCTTGGTTGAAATGGCATTGCTGAATTCAATTGGGAAGGAAGGACCTAAGAAGGCAGAAGGGAAGCCAGTTTTGGAGGACCACCACAAAGGCGGAATGGGAGCTCAAGGCAGAATAAAGAAATCGAGCTTTAAGTGTAAGAAGTGCTAAGGCGAGGGACATCTGATAAATGATTGCAAGACGAGTATTTCTAAGATCAAGTGCTACAACTATAACCGATTTGGGAACATGAGGAGAGAGTGTCTAACTGCACCTAAGATTTCTACCTAAGTGGTTCCAACTTATGCACTTGATGTTATTCCTAGCTCGAGCATGGACTCGACCGTGGAAAAGAAAAAAAAAGGTCATCATAGAAGGTGTGTTAACTCTCTTTGATTTATCTATTTGCACTTTATTTGACACTAGAGCATCACACTCATTTATTTCAAGTAAACTAGCAGATGAATTGCACTTAGAGACTAGTATAGTTACAACTAAGTAGTTAATATCGATATTGGGTACGTAATGGCTAAGTACCTATATGAGATATTTTAAAATATCATGATAACATCAGATAATATCGGTAAAATATCATATATGTGTAAAACACGTTATAAACGATATTGTACTATGTTATAGTGTTATGTTTCTGTTAAGTGTTCAAATATTTGGATAAATAATTCCAAATTACCATTACAGACTGATTGCATATAGGTTATAGATTATAATCCATTTATTGAGATATTCTATTTAATACAAATTATAATATATGCTCATAAAAACTAAGAAATTCATATAAGGTACATCTTTATTAGTTTCTTTGTTTTTATAATATATTCATAGTTTCTTCAATCATCTATATTACTTTCCTAAATTTTATGTATTTATAGTTTCATCATTTCCATTTTCAATCAATTTATCGAATAAGGCATGTTTATTTAATACAATTACTACTTTAGCTCATTCCTTATAGATATGTCAAATATATAACTTTACCGCTCTTTAACTTTTAATTCTAGATGCATGATACAAACTAATAAAATGAACTTTCATAAGCTAACATACTAATTCGAAATGGTGAACAAAAAATAACTAAAAAGAGAAGTAGTTCTTTTATGATCTTGTTTTAGTGGTAAAGTCTTCAAGGAGAATAAAACATATAAAATAATGGAATAAGTAGAGATTTTTTATTACAAGACTAATGAAGAAGCTTAAAACTATATAGTAAAACTAAAAAAATTAGTGCAATGGGATTTCTAATATGGTTTACAAATTATCATTCACCATATACAAAAAAAAATATTGAGAATGTGAAGATATTTATTTGTAAATATACTTTCTCTAAAATATACAATAATTGATGATATTCTTAAAAAATATCGAGTATTTTACACTAAATATCAGAGTTATATATCGGCAAATATCAGACGATTTATCGGTAACGATATTTTAAGTGTTATTTCGAAAAAATATTGGATTAGGAGCAATATGAGATATATCGATGATATATAAGCATTATTATCCGATATTAACTACATACAGTTACAGACGCTATTATAGTGTCGAACCCCATTGGGGATCAATTCATTTATCCATGATTTGTAAGGGTTTAAAATTGTATATTTTAGGTGTCAAATTTGACCGTGATGCTTTCGTGTTGGGATTTTCTAGGTTTGGTTTAATTTTGGGGATGATTGGATGACTATGTATGGAGAAATACTACATTGTGGTAGAAAGGTGGTTCGATGGGGTACTTATAGCAGTTGCGGCCTTGAGGTTTACTGTGATCCCAAAAGTTCTATTATGTTGAGTTACCTATATTCCCTAGACCTATAGCATGAGGAGTTAGCTTCCATGCCGATAGTTCATGACTTCTAAAATGCCTTACCAAAATTTCTGATCTTCCTCCTCTTTAGGAGATTGAATTTCAAACTAATCTAGAAGAGAATGCTAGACCTATTGCCTTACCCCTTAGGCATATGGATTCTTTAGAAACATGCGAGCTTAATAAGTAAGTGAAGGAATTATTAGAGAAGGGCTTTATTCGAAGAAGCATTTTAGAATGGGGAGCACATATTGTTTTTGCTACCAAAGCAGATGGATCTTTAAGGCTTTGTGTTGATTATCGTGAGTTGAATAAGTTGACAAAGAAGAGTTGATATCCACTGCCATGTATAAACGATCTCTTTGTTCAGTTTGTTGGAGCAAAGGTATTCTCTTGGCTTGGCTTGGCTTGGCTATTAGATTCCATTAGTTACATAAGGCCGAAGATAATATTCAGAAAACGACTTTTCGTACACTCGAAGGATTTTATGAGTGGTTAATCATGTCATTTAGGCTTACTAATACACCAGCATATTTTATAAACCTCATAAGTCAACTCTTTAAAGGGTTGTTGAATAAGTTCATAGTGGTATTCATTGATGACATACTTGTCTATTCAGAAAGTGAGGAAGAGTATAAGTCGCATTTAGGAGAAGTGCTCGATACTCTTTGTAAACATAGATTAAAGGGAAAATTTTCCAGATGTCACTTTTGGTGCAAGGAGGTTTGCTTTCTAGGACATTTGTTTCCTAGCTTGGAGTAGTAGTTGATCCTAGTAAAGTTATTGTAGTACATGATTGATACGTACCAAAGTGCTATGAGGTGAGAAGTTTTCTTAGTTTGGCTGTCTATTATAGAAAGTTCATTAACGGCTATGCTAAAATTTCTTCACAATTGACACACACCTAATCAAGAAGAATTTAGTTTTCTAATGGAACTCAAAATGCGAACATGCTTTTATTAAGCTAAAAGAGTTGTTGACTAGTGCACCTATTTTAGTACTCCCTGATGGTTTGAAAGCATATGCGGTATATACCAATGCTTATGGTACATGATTGGGCGCTGTTTTGATGCAGGAGAGAAGGGTTATTTGTTATGCTAGTCGACAATTGAAAGTACACAAGAGAAACTATCCTACCCATGATATTGAGTAAAATGGTTTTGTTTTTTCCCTTAAATCTTGGAGATATTATCTTTTGGGGGAGCAATTTGAGTTATTCACAGATCATAAGTCTCAAAAATATTAGTTCTCTCAAAAAGATCTGAATTTGAGGCAGCAGAGGCGGATGAATTTTTAACAGCGTATGATTTCAGTATCTCATATACTTCGGGCAAACACAATGTTGTATTGATCCCCTGAGTAGAAAGCATGTGATACTAAGCCCTATATTTTTGGAATGGATGCACTTGGAATTAATTTGTACATTTGATTTTTAACCTTCATTCGACCTTACATTAGGGCTATTGGCAGTTTTGGATATTCATCCTTCTGGTATAGAGTATATTGGTTTGAGTCAGAAGAAAGACATGAAATTATTGGGTATTTTCAGGTAGCTGAACAGAGGAGAGTATTCGAGTCGTTTGGACTGTTATTCCATTGATTTAAGAGGATGGTTGCAAAGAGATGGTAGGTTCTATGTTCCTCTTATTAAGGAACTGGTGGACATGGTACTAAGAGAGTCCCATCGTCCCAGGATGACTATTCATCCCAGTGATGACAAAATGTACCGTGATATGAAGAGACTGTTTTACTGGCCAACTATAGAAAGACATGTAGCTGAGTTTGTTTCTAAGCATGTGACTTGTCATAGAGCAATGGCGGAGCTAAAGAAGCTTGGCTAGTTATTATGGCCTCTACAATGGAAATAGGAGAGCATCTCTGTAGATTTTATTGAATTGCAACCTAGGAGCAGAAGAGGGAATAAGAGTATTTGGGTCATAGTCGATCGACTAAGTGCACTAATTTTATTCCAGTTAGGCGTATGAGGACATCTACATCTTGGCGACCTTAAACGTGAGGGAGATAGTTCATTTGCATGGTGTTCCTTCTAGCATTGTCAACATCGAGATACGCTTTTCACTATTGAGTTTTGAAGAAGTATTCAGGAAGCCTTGGGTACTGCACTTAATTTAAGCACTGCTTATCACCCACAGACAGATGTGTAGACTGAAAGAGTGAATAGGGCGTTGGAAGATTTGTTGCGAATGTGTATTTTGGACATTGGAGGTTTTTTGGAGGATCACTTGCCGTTGGTAGAAGTTGCATATAATAACAACTATTATGCAAGTATTAGCACCATTCGAGGCATTGTATGGGAGGCCATGTAAATTTTCATCTTATTGGTGGGACACTACAGATAGAATCATTTTTGGGCCAAACATGATTAGGGAGACTTGAAAGTAGATTTGATCTATAAATGGATGAAGATTGTACATGATAGGCAGAAATCATATGGTGATAGGAGATGCATGGAGTTAGAGTTTGCAGTAGGCGACATGGTCTTTAGGTAGGTCTCGCCACTTAGACATGTTTTGAGGTTTGGTAGTTCAGGAACATTAGCACCAAGGTTCGTAGGGCCTTTTCTAAACTTGGAAAGAGTAAGGAAGTCAACTTATGGAGTGGAGCAACCTGAAAAGTTGAAGAGAGTTCACAATGTCTTCCATGTGTCACACTTGCAGAAGTGTTTACGCGATTTAACAACTGTGGTCGAGTCGAGTCAGTTAGAAGAAGTTGGGGTAGATGGAGAGTCACTTATTCGTAGTGCACCTACATGCATTGTTGAGCATGTGACAAAGAGACTTCGCAATAAAGTAATTAAGTCTAGTTAGAGTCTATTGGGAAGATGATCTGGTTGGGAGTACTTGGTAGCTCGAGGAGAAAATCCAAGCTACATATCCAAAGCACTTTTCTGTTAAGTTTCTATTTAAGTTAGTGTGATTGCTTGAGCACATAGTATTTTGCTTAGTATATCCATAGGTAAACGTGTATGGATGCTAGGGAAAGATGTGAACGTGTCATTTGGACATGTTTTTTTAGAAAAATAAGTGATCCTCTATTAGTAGAGGAGAGCACTCATGAAACTTTAATCTACATTTAAAGAAGGAGCTATCAACATGCCTGATAGGTTGCGATGCCCTCCGTGCAATATGAAAGAAATAAAATAAAAACCCCCGATCCTATGTAACTAAGGTCCGATAGAAAAAGACAACAAAAACCTACAAAATGTGATTAATGCTTATAACCTCAAAATCAGCCGAACCCATCCAATCCAGTAACTATACCTGTAGCTGCTAAGAAAACTGTACAAAAAATGTAAGATCAGTACATATATATGTATATAAATATATAAATACATATTTATATACATATATATGCAAAGTAAAAATATACAAGACTAATAATAAAAGACCTAGAACAAGCAACATTATAATTAACAGTGAGTAAGGAACAATTAATTTGCCTACAATTTATATTAAAATCGAAAAGATTGAGAATATTTACAAGAATAAATCTAGTTATATTACAATCAAAATATAAGTGTATAATATTTTCCATTTTATTATTAAAAAAATAATTTTTTTTGTCATTAAACATATTTTTCTTTTTTAAAAGTTCTATAGTATTCAATTTTCCATGTAAAATTAACCACAAATGCACTTTAGCTTTAGGTGGATGTAACATCCCTAATTTTTGATAACATTATTCAAAAGATTTAATTAGATAAACTAAATAGAATAATGATGATAAGTGGATTGAGATTTGAATAAATTACATAATGGGTCGTGCTTAATAATAAGGATTTAATGGGCTTTAAATTGGTTTATAAGATAATTAAATTACACATGGGCATATTAGTAAATTAGCCAATCTATTATACACGACTATACATTTCTCACTATTTTCCATTCACGTTCAATTTTCTCAAATCAAAAATAAAACGGAAACCCTAAGATAGTCGGCCATTAACAAGGAGGAAAAGAGGGATTTCAATCAAAAGCTAGGGAGGATTAACCAATAACAAATCTCAATTTCCTTTTCAAGTTCAAGGTGAATAATAATTTTATTCCAACTCCTTTTGTTTCTATAATCCTATGATTTTGGATTTAAGTGTTTATTTCATTTCTATGTTAATTTGGGATGATGATATGCTAAAGTTATAGATTGTTTGATTTAAACAATTTAATTATATGCAAAATCCATACGGCTGTAGGGTCAAAACCATGGTTTATTGATTTTAGAATGCCATGGAAAATTTTTAGGTCAAGTAAAACATGATTTTGGAGATATGTTTTAATTTTTGGAATTTTCCAAGCTATGAAAATTTTACTATGAATTTTTGATGACAAACGTGATGTATTTGGTTTTAAAAATCTATTCGGAATATTTCAGGAAGAAATTGGGTCTAAATTTTTAATATGTTTGATTACATAATGAAGCCGAATTTTTGTGGTTTTTGGGGATTTTTCCCAATTGATTTATTAGGGAAAATAAATTATTTTAAAAGAGGGATTTTCTGCAAAAATTACTTTTGTTATATGGAAGGACTTAAACGTTACCTTTATATGGTTTAAATCTAAGTAATGCGGCAGTTTTTAATGGTAAAGTATTTGAAAAGTTTTAATGTAGCCAATCAAGGAGTTACAACTTGCAGGTTAGTTATAAAGCAATTATCATGTTTAGCTATAAATCATCATTTCAGGAAAAAGTTGGTTCCGCCTATTTCGGAGCCTCCTTTCGAATCCTTTACCTCTGCACCATCTCGTCGAAACCATCCTTGTCGAAACCCACATAGTTGAAACCAAGGCACATGGTATCAATGGAATTGGTACAAAGTGTATTGGTAAGTAGCGGAAGGTAGGGTGTCGAAAGCTATGCTTTCGTCATAGTCGAAACCAAGGTTCTATTTTAAAGATATAAACGCCTACCCTGTTTTTGAAAGGCTTTCGACCGAGTCGATACCCTATAGAGTCGAAACCTTTGTTTGTTTTCTAAAATTAAATTCCTACCTTGTATTACTTTAAGTTTTCAACATAGCCGAAAGCTATGCTTTCGAAATGGACTTTATAAATAGCTTTCGAAGGGGGACTTTTTCTTTAAATAAGAAGCTTTCGAAAGGGTAGGTTCCGACCTAGTCGAAACCTAGCCGCTATTTTCCTTTTGAAGTATTGAAGTCATCAATACCTTCGAAAGGCTATCCTTGTTTTTACCATGGTTAAGCCGCTTCCTAATTGCTTTCGAAAGGGGTTGAAGGTTTCGAAGGTGATGGAGTCGAAAGGGGGTTTCGACTCTATCCTTCGAAATTTTAATTTTAAAGGTTTTTGCTTTCGAACTAGATGGTTAGTACACCATCAACTTTTCCCCAAATTTATTTTAGTTGATTTCGAAAGAGACACTTTCATATATAGTCATTTTGACCCAAATGACGTTTTTAAAGAGTAAAAACCCAATGATTTTGAAAGTGTACTTCAATTGTTTTAAAGCTATGTTTTAAAGAATGTTTCTTAATACCATTGAAAGGTATCATTGGTTTCGAAAGATTTATACTTAAAGTTTTGAAAACGAGGTTTTCTATGCTTTCGAAGGAGGTCATCCAGTGGTTTCGAAAGTGATGTTTAAAGTTTCAAAACAAATAACCCATTCTCATTTTTAAAGGAAGCGCCATGGCATAAATAAAGATTTTGGAAATGTTATTCACATTGTTATTAACCCATAACTGTATTTTGGGAAAGGGCAGAATAACCAGCTAGGTTGACCGAGTAGTGAATATAGCTTAACAGATGTTAAAATCTTAATTAAAGATATTGGCAGAGGCCAATAGGTTTACAGTAAGCCAATGAAAACCGTATGATATTGGCAGGGGCCAATAGGTTCATAGTCAGCCCATGAAAACTATGATTTGATGCTGGCAGGGGCCAGTAGGTTTGTAGTTAGCCTATGAAAACTATATCCAGATTAAGATATTGACAGTCAGTTAATAGGTTCCTAGTTAGCCCATGAAAACTAGGAGAAGAGATAAGATATTGGAGTTACCAATAGGTTCTTAATGATCCCATGAAAACTAAGTAATTGGACAGATAGTCCATAAACATTTAACGGGTTAATAGTAACCCTAGAAACTATAATTGAGACAGATAGTCATAATGAATGGGGATGGGTAATCCAAAACTGATTTTTTTTTTTTCATATCATCATAATGTTTTGAAATAGTATATTTTAACCATTGTGGATGCAGGAGCATAGTATATGGTTTTATAAATGTTTAGGATACTGGTGAGCGAAAAACCCGTTCCGCTAAGCGGCGTAGTCTCACTAGATATCTAAATGGTTTAAGATGGTAAATTACTATTCATACCAGGCTTTATGTCTGACTCAAAGTTTTTATTTTCCTCATAAACTCTCGGGTACTTAATTGATTTTGAGTAGGTTGAAAGTTAAGGTTTCCGATGTTCTTTTAGACGAATAAAGCTTCCGAGGACGTGCAGTAGGCAAGCTTGTTATTAGAGTTCTTTTATTTCCGCTGTGTGTTT
The DNA here is from genome assembly GCA_030737815.1 of Allium fistulosum. NCBI lineage: Eukaryota > Viridiplantae > Streptophyta > Magnoliopsida > Asparagales > Amaryllidaceae > Allium > Allium fistulosum. The sequence goes on from CM060906.1 coordinate 574,273,888, forward strand.
TGTTTGTAAAGGAAAATTGTTTCCTTGCCTATCTATATACTCTGATCTAACAAGGGGGCATCTTCATAAGCCGCTCTTGGCGTATTTTGTAATAATTATATGTTATTTGAACATGGTATGCAAATTGGGATTATGTATTGGAATATTTAGAAATGGAATGTGGAATTTGTTTGCTGTTTAATTTTTTTTTCCATATTCTTGTGTTTATGTGTATCAATGTATCTAATGTCGCCGTATTTGGTCGCCGATGATTAATATCTATGGATGACTACAGCATCCCTAGCGGTTAGTTTTGGGCCTCCAAGTAGGGGGATGTTATAGTGGAATACTAAATTTCCAAAGGTATTTAATTATTTTCATTTTGACTCCCGAAAAATTTATAAAATTATAAAATGAATAAGGTGTATATTTCTTACCCTTATCATAATACCATATTTTAATGTCTCTCTTATTATCAATATTACAAAGTTCTAGTTTAGAACACAATAATGCAAATTGTGCTAAAATAATTCCCTCTAGCATACGGTTAAAAATAAATTTCCAAGAAAAAAAATTAAATATGGTTTATAAATTTCTGAAATTAATACATTTTAGAAATTGCATATCTCATGTAGCTCTCAAAATTCCACTTTAAGTGGAATAGCTGATATCCAACATTCATGCCAAAAAGAAGTGTTGTTACTAGAATGAACAACATTATTAATACCTAGATTATAAATATCAAAAATATTATTGATTTCCAAAAGTGAGATATATTATTTATATTATTAATAGTATTGTGATATAAATTATAAGCACCACCATACCATTGATTCGGTATTAATTCTTTCCATAGTAAATTTTCATTATTATCATTTAATTTCCACAATCATTATCCTAATAAAGATAAATTTAAGTAATGTAAGTTTATAGTACCTAGTCCCCCCTTATTTTAGACTTACGAACAATTTCCCATTTAACAAGACATTTAGAACTAAAATTTGGATTATCTCCACTCCATAAAAAATCTCTCCTAATTTTACCAATCTTATCAATTACCCATTTTGAAAAAAGGTAAAATGACATCTAATAAATAGGTAGTGTAGATAAAACTGAATTGATGAGAACTATCCTACCTGCTCTTGTAAGTATTTACCATTCCATTTGGACAATCTTTTATTAGTTTTATCTATTATATTAATCCAATCATCGTGTTTAAGTTTTTGTGGTCTAATTAAAAAACCTAAGTATTCTATATGGAATTTCATCATTTTGCAGTTCAATGTATATGCAATTTGGTTTTCTATATTATTTATGTCATTTAAAACTAGTACCGAGCACTTGTTGAAATTAATATTTAGACCAAATGAAGTTCAAAACTATATAAAATGAATTTAAGAGAAATAATATGTTTAGGAAAATGGGATGTAAAAATCATAGTACCGTTTGCAAACTGGAGAATGGAAAGACCATTACTCGTGATCTCATTTCCTATAATGTTTAAAATCCTATTACTATCAACCAATTTAAAATAATTCTAGAAAAGGCATCAGCTGCTAAATTAAACAGTAAAGGTGACAATGGATAACCTTGTCTAAGTCCACGTTTCGATTAAATTTTATTTCATAGTATACCATTAACCATAATACTTGAATGACTGGTTTTAAGCAAGGACATAATCCATTATACCCATCTAGCATTAAAACCCCTAGCCATTAATAAGTCCTTAAGAAAACCCCAACCAATTGAACCAAAAGCTAACCATCAATTGAATCAAAAACTATATGGATGTGTCATTAGGATATGTTTTGTGTGATGGTTACTTATTGATGTATTTTATTAATTAGCATTGCACATATGGACTAAAATGTTTGTGTTAGCCTACAACATACATCATCTTATATATTTTATTATATTAGTTTAGATGCATAATGGTTTTCCATATATTGAATGGTTGCACATCCATATAGAATTGCAAGTACATATATGATGCTACATACATGGCATAAGAACTTGCATTTCAAGAGGTCAACTAGTTTAGGATTACGCTTAATTTACATTGTACATATATTCATATACATTCCATACCTATATGTACATGTTGATTAATGTTATGATCAAATTTTCCACAGTCTTGATACAGATTCAAATGAGTGAATTGGACTTCAGAATGATGAAGGAATGGACCCAGAGACTTGGAAAGCTGTCAAGAATGAAGGAATGAGGGAGTACAAGATGTTTAATGGAATTTGAGGAGACAAAAAAGGGATTGGCACTTTAGATCTACACTGGAGTTCAGCTATAAATATTAAGCTACTTGCAATTAGAAAAAGGGATTGGCACTTTAGATCTAGAGAGCTATCTTCTTATACCTTCGCTCTAAAAACCTCTATCAAATTTGAAATCTACTATATTGTGGTTGAATTTGGGTTGTAATCTTTGTATTCTGGAGAGAAAACATAACATAATAATATTAAAATGGATGTAGGATGAAGAATTTGTCGAACACTATAAAAATCATATTCTTTCTTTAGTTTATTTTGATAGATTTGTATTTTTGTGCTCTCATTTGATATCGGGGTGTAGTGCCATTTCCCAATGCAACAATTAAACATTTCAAAAGTAAGGACAATGTTTTGCAAATGGTTGATGGTTGAGTATTTGGTTGTAGATATTAATTTTTGTGAGTGAATTGCATTTTTCCATCCTTAGAGATTTCAGGGACAAAATCCTTTTAAGAGGGGAGAATGTAACGCTCTAGAAATTCTAACAATAAATTAAAGTATTAATAAGGGTAAAACTGTAATTTTACATAAAAGGAAAAATGGTAAATTCTCACAAATATTGTAATTAGGCTTTGGAACCTATCTCATTGCGTCTCGAATGACGTTTACAGTCAGAAAACATATATAACATATTGAATTTGATAAAATGGGTCAAAATTAGCGGAACCGAACCAAGTGGCATTTCCATAAATAATAATTTCGCGATTAAGCTTAATAACCCTAATTTTCAACTATAAGTAAAGATCGAACCATGACCTCTCTTCACTCAAAACCCTAGTTGCTGCCTCTCTCATTCTTCGTACTCTCTTCTTCTTCTGCTTCCCAAACAAATCAAATCTAAACACTTTTCTATTCTCATCTCCAAATATCTAAATCAAAAACAAAATAAACCAAATTAATAGAAAAAGAAAGAGAAGGAGAGAAGATCAAACAAATTAAGGGAGAGAGGAAGGGAGAAGCCAATTCGGATTGGGTTAGATAGGAAAATTCAAGGTTAAAGAGAAGGGAAAGCTGGAAAGATGAGTGAAACTATTATGTGTTTATGTTGTGAAACAAGTAGTTAGATTTCTTTTATACATCCATCCAAAATAAAAGTATAAATTTTGGGTTTTGAATGGGTAATGTAACAACCCGATGTTGAGAAGCAATTAATTAAAATTAATAATAGAGATTTAATGAATTAAAATGAGCATTAAATGATAATATGTCGATCATTTTAGATTAAATTAATTTTAAGCATTTGGAATTTGTGATAATTTAGGAATATGAAGATTTGTATGGGAATTTTAATGGTGAAGTAACTTGTGAAGTTCAGAAGTTTGATAATAGAATACTTATTGGTGAGATTTGGTAAATAGATGATTTAATTGGATATATTTATTTCTGTTGGAAGAAATTATCTGTTAAAGCAATTATTTAATGAATTCTTTTGGTATTAAATATTCTAAGCAATAAATTATTAATAATAGTAATTTGTGCAATCAAAAGCAATATTGGTATATAAAGTAGAAATGATTTTAAATAGATTAAAAATGGGCTAGTAATTTTATAAAGCCAAATAAAAATAAATAAATAAAAGGACTTTGGGAATTTATTTTAATAAAAGATGAATTTTTATTTCATTTATATGTTGGATTAAGAATTTATTTATATATGGGCTTAAAAGTGTAATTATGAGATAATTAATTAAATATGGGTAAAATTGTGGAAAATCATTTTTGTAAAAATATAGAAAGTTGCTTAAATACAAGTTGAAGCCAAATATGATTTTTATTTAAGAATTGGATGTGTATTGGGTTAGGTATAACTTACTTTCTATAAAAAAAGGAAAATAAAAATTGAAGACGAATTAAGTTGTAGCCTATGAAGCCCAAAACCTTAGCTAGCTTCTTTTCATTATCTCCACTCCTTTTGAGAATTTTGAAGCCTTTTATTCTTCATCAAATATCATCTCTCGTACTTTAACTTCATCATTTTTCCATTTCCTATAACATTCTCCAACCCTAATCCCCTTCTTCAAAAATTAATAACAAATCAAATAAATTTCTATAAATCATGAATTTGAAACTAAGATTCTCTACAAGGATCTACACCCCTATGAGCTTTCAAAATTGGATTTTGAGCAGTACTAGTGTCATGTGCTATTTATGGTAAATGGAAAATGAAGGAGCAATGAAAGGTAAATGGATAACTGGCTAGCTATTGATAAGAGAAGTGATTCTCCACTCACAAAATCTATATTTGGAATGTGTTTGCTTTGATTGTCTATGTTGATTTTCTTAGTAATTCTTCCTTGTGCATAAAACCCATTACTATAAATATCTCTATGTTTTATCAGTTGGTTTGAATGCTTATCTGATGTGTTTTGGGTGCTTGAAATCATGTTGTAATGGAATGAGAATGGTATGAAGTCGATCGGAGCCCCTAAAAGGGGTGGTCAACCAATGGGTACTGGCCGTAAGCAGAAAGTTCCAAGTAGTGAACCCTAGTTTATTATTTATTTTATTTTAAAACTAATATAAAATATGATTTTGAAAGTAGAAATTTGACGCATTTTAGACATGAAATTATTTTTGTCAAATAGTTTTATTCTAAATGAATATTAATTATTTAACTAATTGCATTTTAAAAAATAGTTATAAATTGTTTTAGGCTTTAAATAATTATATAAAAATCCTATTTAATGTTGAACAACCATGGAATGATTTCTAAATACAATTAGTGGATCTTAAAAGAGTTTCTAATGATTTTTGAATAAAAAGAAGAGGTTTAAAAATATGTTCTATGGTTTAAAATGGATAAAAATTGATTTTGAGGCCTGTAAATTCATTTATAAATCATATTTAATTGTAGAAAATTATGGAATAGTTTTTATAAATGATAGATAATTATAAAAAAAATCTATAATTTTAGTTATGAAAAGAGATTTAGAAGTGTATTAAAAGGTTTTAAATCTTGGCTTTAAAATAAATGGAGAAAATAGTGTTTTAACTATTAAAAGAATATAAAAGCTTTTCAAAGTTTAACATATTTTTATGAACGAAATTTCTTTGTAAACAAATAATGTTCTTTTCTTAATTACATTTTCCGTGGTATGAGAAAATTGAATGAACCGAGTTATAATACCGTCCGGGTATGAGACTTTCGATAATATCTCTTCGACTACTCCTTGGACTTGTGCCTTGTCATACTTGTATTCCATTTATACGCGACCACTACGATTTTGATTTGTACCTTTAGTATATGGATTGCCCTCTGGTGACTTCCAGTTTTGGGGAAACTACGGTCTTGTATATGCTTTTGGGAATAAAAATGTGTTAAGGGTGGAATGGGCCATGACTTAACACTATTTTGATATCTTTACATATTACTGATAGACATTATCTACTTAGCGTACATTACTACCTAGCAGATAGTTTAACGGATCCTTAAAGGATGGTTATTCCAATCATCCTTTGAGTTACTTGTATTTCGATTGCTATTTCACTTGAGTTGGATTTATTAATATAAGAATGTTAATCCTGACTCGAGTGTCTTGTGTTTTTCTTTACGCTCGGGTCAGACTGAGTGATCCAGTATTCGAGACTCACCTTTGGAGTTGGAGCTTTGCTTGAAGATCCAGCCATCTATTCTGCTTCAGTATTCGATGATTCCAGTGATGTATTCTGATTTGTATCTGATGTATCATATTTCTCTTCCGTTGTATCTGGTTTAACTCTGATGTAACTTATACATTTATATAGTAGCTTCATGAACTACTATCTCTTTTATTTCCGCTGCATTTATTACTTTGTGTCTGTGATATGTGATTATTTATTTACTGTATATGTTCAGTTTTGCCAAATTTAAATTAACAACGCGGTATTTTGAGCAATTCAATTCCGGCATGAGTGTCTACCTATACACTTATAATGGATGCGAATGGTCCAAAATGGCGGGTCGTTACAGTTGGTATCAGAGCTTTGGTAGCTCTAGGCAAAACTAAACATATAGGGTAAATGTATTTACAGAATCACCCTCATTCGAGTTTCAATCTTTCCTTTTGACTCAATTCCTTTGGATTTTGGAATGTTCCCTACGGTTCCAAATTTCATTCGTGTCCCTCACTATTCGTCTCCTTTCAATTCTGGAGTATCACATAACTCCACTTCGAATGATCTTTATAATGAGTTGGCGGTCCCGCCAAGCTCAAATTGATTTGTAAAGGGGTAAAACTCCTTTATAATAGGCATTGATTTACCGGAGATTTTTGTATTCTCGGTTTACGATGCTATCTATCTCCTGCTATACCTGAATTCTATTTCTTGAGATCGAATGTCGATTTACCTCGAAATTCTACATCGATCTTATTTTTGAAGTCACGGTCGACCCGGTTAAGGTTGCCCGCGATTTATATAAACTTATCCATCGCCTTATTTTGTTATTTAATTATCTCGTCTTTGTTCAAACCTATCGTCGAATCGAAATTCTCTTTGATTTGAGTCAACAAAAATTTGAATCCCTATCCGTATTTTGAAAATCCATTCCTGTATCGTCGAGCAAAGAAATGTATTTCTAAATTTATATTAAAAATGTTGTTTTCAAATTTGATAAACAAAATAGTTTTGAATGATTATATTATATATAAATATAAGTTTTCTGGAATTAAATTGTTAATGAATTTGTTGTCTGAAATAATAATATTTGATTTTCATTTATTGTTTTGTAAACCATTGATTATTGCATAAAATAAATAAACGAATTTATAAACTTGGTTATAAATTGATTGGAATTTGAAATGAATTTAATTCAGGAATTTGAGAATTTATTAGTTTCCGGTGATTTCGAGCTTGGGTTTTTAAAATTTTTAAAATGTATATTATTGAAAGTATTTTCGAATAGAAATCGTTTTCAAAGAATTTTTAAAATGTTGAAATCAGTGCTCTTCTCTTTGTCGCTGGAAAATAATTTCGGTGATGGCGGCCGCATCATCGACATTCATTTTCGAGTTTCGAAGTGGAGATACTATTCTGTAGCTTTGCTACGGTTTGTTTTGAAAAATATTTTGATTTGAATTTCTTCAGTTTAATTTGATTTATATATATATAAGTATCTTATTTTAAAAATTAATTTGATTTGATATAAATATATTATATATATCTCTAAATTGTTTAAAGTTAATCGGAAATCTAATTCTTAAATTTTGTTAAAGGATGATTTTAATTATAAATAAAACCAAAATTTGGAACAAATATTTAAACTTGAATAATTGAATTGGAAAAATTTTATTTGTATATTGTTCAACTACATTCTAATAAAACTTACCTAAGTCATTCAGAAGTTGAATATGTAATTGGATAATATATAAGATAAATTGAATTTATAAATAAATTTGAGTGGTTATAACAAATGTTATACACTTAAATTTTAATTATAAAATGTTAATAGAGATAAATATAATAATAAGATAATTGAAAAATGAATTTTGTTTTGAAGGTTAATTAATAAATTGAAATTAGATCAACTTATAGGAATACCTTGAAATTGAAATCAGATAATGAATATAAATAAATTTAAATTTATATTTATATGATTTAAATTAATTTATATGGTTTAAATATATGTAATAAGATATATTAAGTGAGATAAACTTAATAAGAATTTGGAATAAAGAAGAATTTAAATTGTTGAAAATAAAATATGATTATAATAAAAGATTATTCAAATTGATGGTTTTAGAAATTGTAAATTTAAGAAAATGGGATAATAAGATAATGAATTCAGGAATAGTTGAGATTGATTTTAGTGAAATCATATGGATTAAATCAATTATTGAATATCAATCAATTTAAATTTGAATTTATATGGTTTAAATTAATTGTTATTTTGTATTTCAAATCTGTTTTTCTTTCTGGTTGTTTCTATTTTTCTACCCCGTTCCTTTTCGGGGACGAAAAGTTTTGAGTGGGGGAGAGTGTAACGACCCGTAAATTTCAACTATTTTAATAACGTAATTAGTTGAAATTTGTGAAATTTTAAACGATAAAATTTTGAAATAAAAATTTTATATTTGGAATACGTCTAGTTAAACATAGCAACTGGTAAATTTTCGTCCGAAAATATGAAAGTTTATTTCGCGCGTAAATTTACTTCAATTTAAATCAGTTAAAAAGCGTTGAAAATAAACGTTTTCAAAACCAAAATATTTTTACATAAAAAAATTTCTAAACCATCTTCTGAGCAAGATATCAGTTTGTCATTTTTCCAAATTCGGACATCTTTGGATCCGTCGATCTTATTTTTCAGCGTTTTTCTTGCATTTTCCGCCAGTAGAAAAATTCGAATTTTATAATTCAATCGTACCACTGATATCGGTATACCGTTCTGATCGCCTCGCCATGCTGATCTCCGCAGTATACTCGTATATGGGTTTTGGTGTCCAATGGACGGTGAGATCTATAAAACGTTGGACCTTATCGGTAACCGTTTTAACCTTTTAGGCTCCATCTGTCCTTTCGTTTCAATTGTCTATTCTTTTCCCATCGTGCAAAGCTGTCGCCCATTAGAAATTAATCATTTTATTGGATTCAACATTTTAGCTTTTAATATTCCTATTTCGTTGATTTTCTGGCTCTTCCTGTTTTCATCCCGAAGCGTTAAACTAAAAGAATGTGAACGGTTGATTTATATATTTCATATACAATTTCCCCTTGTCTACTGTTAGCCAATTCTAAAGTTTTCCCCTGCAAACTTTCACCTGTTCCTTTCCCCTAACTAATCTCTTGGCCTCCCCACGTTCCCTCCCCAAAGGACTCAGCCCATCGACTTCACTGGCCGCCATCTCCAGTTCGCCCACTGACTACCCGCCGTCACCACATGCCGACAGCCCATCACAAACCCCATGCGCTGCCTCCTCCCATTTTACCCGCAACCGCCTCTGCCCACCGCCTCCACCCCAACGACCCATCCCCTCATCCAAATCCACCAAGCTGAGACACCATCGAGCTTCACCTTCATTCATTTCCCTCCACCACCTGAGTGCGAGCAGCAGACCCGAGCCCACTCCGCGCCCTGTGCCACGCCAGCAACCCCTTTGTCCCATCGTTCCTCTCCCTTGAATATTAGATGTAAGCTATTTATTGAGTATACTTTTATAATAATAATGATATGTTATATATATAAACTATTTATATCGTGGTTAAGGCATTTGTATGTGGATTGGTGGATGTCAGTATGGTTTGCATTATATATAAGTCTGTAGAGTTATATTTGGTCTGGAACAGATTCTTGAAATTTAAACAACATACTAGAATGTATGATGCGTATGTATCTATATTCTCCATATATTAAAGATTGTCCGCTATGCAAATGTCTTATATTATATATATATATATATATTCATTTTTTTTAAACTATATTGTATGATGGGTTTTATAACTTTTGGTTGAAGGTGATGCATTATACTGTAGATTTACAAGTCAGTTTGCTTCTTATTTTTATGTGAGTTGTATAGGATGTTTTTTTCTTGAAGTTGTTTATATTTATGTATAGGTATAGTTTTTTTTATAATACCTTGTATGTTATACAGTTTTACAAGCTGCCTACAACCTGTTCGACTATATGTATATAAATATTATATAGTATTTTATACCACAAGTATAGGCATGGGTTTTAATATAATACGTGAATCTTGATTTGCCTGAGAGGACTTCCTGTAGCATCTCATATATTATGTATCTACGTTTTCAAAGTTACAGCATATATTACTATGTATACAAGTCATAGTAATCCTTAATTTGTTTACATGAGCAGCTGTATAGGTTCGCATAGATTTGGACAAATAGGAGTTTGCAAATGTAGTTTCAAGTATACATTTAAAATATAAATATATTCAATTTAAAAGTGTTTATATTTAGAATATGTTTTAGATATATATATACAGAGTTATATATAAGTTAACTTATCTCAATTATCTTCATCGTTCCAGTTCTGATCTGATCCGTTATCATCATTTCGTGCCAATCAACTTTGACCATCGCTTCTTGCTGAGTTTGCTTTGCTTGGATTCAATTTCAGTGTCCGTATCAGTGTGCGTATCGGTGTCATCGTCTATCTCTCTAACCTCGAAAGGTGAGCAATCACTCACGATTAATGTTCTTTTATTTATTAAATTTGATTTCAATTGAAACGACAATTGAAATATGCTGCTGTTAGATATTTACACTGCTATTACCTGTATCAGTTCACTTGTGACATTTGACACCATTATCTGTTATATATATGAAATGATAATACTGTTTGGCTGATAATTGATTGATTGTTGATGTTTATATTGGACGTTAAATTGTTAATGTTAAAAAGATAAATAGTATGCAATTGAAATTGATATAGGATAATTAAATGTTAAATTTGATTAGCTGACATTTGTATAATTTGACCCCTTTTTACTGTTGAATTTATTGACACGTATGATTTGTTTAATTACACCTTGAACCACTGAATGTATGTTGTTAAATTGATGATGTATGAAATTGTAAATAGATGACAAGTGAAAAACCGTAATGTAATAATCTTTAATCTACATGAAATGATAGTGTAGATTCTAGAAATAATTATATTAAGTCGTACAAATAACAATGCGAATTAATACGATTATTTCGGGGTTATTTAAATTGATTATTGGATTGTTATTGTTTGTTGTTATTGCTTGTTTATTTACTTTGACACCATCCCAGTTATCACACTGCAAGTTCCCTTTGATATGCTTTGATTTTGAATTGAATTGGAATCGGGTTGAAATGATAAATACCCAAATTGAACTTTGACCTAGGATAGAGAATCAAATAAAACCCGATTGGTCAATAATTTGATTTAAAAGTAAACGAAGATTTTATTTGAATAAATAATATTGTTTTGAAATGAAGTTGAAATTGGAATTTTTATGAAAAGAAATGTTAATATATAAAAATCTGAAACAAAATACCAACAATGTAATTGATGAAAGAATGTTGTTTAATTTGAGAAATTATTGAATTAAGTTTGAAATTATTAAACTTTGAAATGATTTAATAATTAAGTTTGAAATTATAACTAAGTTTGAAATTATTAAACTTTGAAATGATTTAATAATTAAGTTTGAAATTATAATTAAGTTGAAATTATTAAACTTTGAAATGATTAATAATTAAGTTTTGAATTATTTAATAATTAAATAAGGTTGAATGATTTAATGATTAAATTGAACTGAATCCTTTGATAAGAGAAATTGAACTTTTGAATAAGTGAATTTTACTTCGTAAATAATTGAAATTGAATTTCTTATTTAAGTAAGTTTTTGGAAAATTATTTATGAAAGTAAATAACTGAAATTGAATTTCTTTAACAAGAAATAAAATGTGATTTATTGAAATTAATGTAAGACTTGAAATTTAAAGAATTGGATTTGATGAATTTAATTCAATTCAATTTATAAGTTGAATTTAAATAATGGATTTAATGAATTGGAAATTCAATAGAAATTGTTTGAATGATAAAGTAACTTAACGAAAATTGAATGGAATCGATAATGAGTTTAAATTGATTCGAATGTTAAATTAAATTTATTTAAACGATTTCGGAATGAAACTTATATACGAACTTGAATCAATATTTGAATTGTTTAAATAAAGATGGAAATTGAATTATAAGATTTTGAAATGGTAATTTGGAAGTTTTGAAACGTAAATTATTGGAAATTGGTTTTGGAAGACAAATGAAATGTTGATTTACGAATTGAAATTGATTTGGTTTTGAAATATATAAACGACCAATCGGTGTAATAATTACGAAAGTTATTAAAGAGACCGGAATTCGGTTATGGATATACTCTCTATCTAAACCGAAAACCACTTTAATAACTATACGCGGAGTGATGATCCAGAATGAAGTGGTTGGAATGATGTACGTGATGACTGAAGAAAGAGAACGATGATGGATAGCCTTGACACTTGTGTCAAATTGGAAATGACTAAAACAGGAGCTGTGCCGGGCCAATGGAGGATTAGCTACCTCAAGTGGACACACTTCTTCGAACTACTTATACTTGTTGTCGATTGGTGCACCCTTGATTTTGGGAGTGTTGTTTCACGGTGTTGCGGGCGCTGCGGCGTTGCATTCTCACCAGTCCGGATCAGGCGAACGGTAGTATCACTACCTTGGGTATTGCCTCATGTGCCTTGTCATACTTGTATTCCATTTATACGCGACCACTACAATTTTGATTTGTACCTTTAGTATATGGATTGCCCTCTGGTGACTTCCGGTTTTGGGGAAACTACGGTCTTGTATATGCTTTTGGGAATAAAAATGTGTTAAGGGTGGAATGGGCCATGACTTAACGCTATTTTGATATCTTTACATATTACTGATAGACATTATCTACTTAGCGTACATTACTACCTAGTAGATAGTTTAACGGATCCTTAAAGGATGGTTATTCCAAACATCCTTTGAGTTACTTGTATTTCAATTGCTATTTCACTTGAGTTGGATTTATTAATATAAGAATGTTAATCCTGACTCGAGTGTCTTGTGTTTTTCTTTACGCTCGGGTCAGACTGAGTGATCCAGTATTCGAGACTCACCTTTGGAGTTGGAGCTTTGCTTGAAGATCCAGCCATCTATTCTGCTTCAGTATTCGATGATTCCAGTGATGTATTCTGATTTATATCTGATGTATCATATTTCTCTTCCGTTGTATCTGGTTTAACTCTGATGTAACTTATACATTTATATAGTAGCTTCATGAACTACTATCTCTTTTATTTCCGCTGCATTTATTACTCTGTGTCTGTGATCTGTGATTATTTATTTACTGTATATGTTCAGTTTTGCCAAATTTAAATTAACAACGCGGTATTTTGAGCAATTCAATTCCGGCATGAGTGTCTACCTATACACTTATAATGGATGCGAATGGTCCAAAATGGCGGGTCGTTACAGGACTTGTTGCATAGAATACTATCGTTAAGCGAGTGTAGTTTACGAGCATTGAGTAAATGAGCGAGTAACCCTATAAAGACCCGCAATTTTGCACATTTCAAGCTAATAATAAACTACACATGTTTATCTCGAATTGAACGAAAAGGCGGATAGTTAGGGGAAAGAAAGAAGAAAGAAGAGAAGAGAGAGAAAACCAAACAACACAAAATGTCACAATGCAGCGGAACAACATATAATATAATATCCATGATCCTTACAAAAGAGAAACTGTAATATACATACATCAATCAAAGTACAAAAACAATCTCTAATCATCAGCCTGGATAGTTATAACAACTTGTCCTCACAATGACTAATAATTTTATATAACCAATGCAGCGAAAAATAAACATATACGTGAATATGACTTGAAGACCTCCATCTCATTTTCAGAAGCTCCAAAGCATCCAAACTGAATCTGTAAATATACTCGGTCCAACCCGAGCATTAAAAGGGAATAACACCTGGATCAGTCTGGTAAGCCAGCGTGAGAAAACACATCTCAAATGGACTTTAAAGTTATTAAAACTTTTCAAAACAAAGGTATCTCGTAAGACCGAGCTGCATATAAACATGGACGGGTTTTTACCTTACGATAACCAAAACATTTCATATCAAATCTTTTAATATCATAATAGTGTCTAGGATACAAATACATATTAACCATAGCCGAAATTGTTACATTGATTATATTCAAACATAATAGGTTTACAACTATAACCGAAAGGCTTGAATTGGAGAATGTATTGCATACAATGGCTGGTAAGGAACTACCTTATGTACAGTACATTTTTAGAGGAATGTACCGAGGATCAACAACTTTGAAACCTCTGCATCTTGAAAGACCAGCCTACCCCCATACCCATCTGGTGGCGGATAGAACCGAATATGACATCGCCTCGGTCGTTCCCGACTTATCCATGGCTACAAGCACACATAACATATCTGAAATATAAAGGGTAATTTAGAAAGGTGATGACCATACTCTAATGGGAGCGACCTGCTTAGCCTTATGACATACCCTCCTTAAGCCATTTCCGGGTGTGAGGCTTATGGTAACGTTTACCTTTCACAAAACATATTTCACTTTGAGTGCCATATCGTCATTTCCAATAACACACTAATTTATTTCCATGAAAGTACAACCTTTAAGCTCGTACGTCTCGAAGAAGGGTGTCAAGTATAAGAACGGTTACCTCCAACACCATCAACAGATGTACGTTTTTAAAAATCAGTGTATGTGGTTCTTAGAAATGCAATGTCAGACATTCGTCCATACAAGCTGCCCAGGAACAGGACAAACCAAAGGAACTCTCCTACTACCTCCTGTCAGGAATCAACCTTAGGATTTATAGCAGCAGTCCTTGCATCGAAGATTTTCATAACAGAGCACTACTGCCACCATATACATAATATGAAATCGCGGGGCTAGTGGCAAGCAGCCCTACGTCATAAAGATCTCCATCTTCAAAAATCATCATCTTCAGCCAATTTGCACTTTCAAATGCATACATTGGTCCGAAGTGATTTTCATATAAATCCAATTTCGGTCTCTTCGGACCAACAATCGATAAGAGGTCCTCAACCTTATAAGGAAACCAAGTCCCATAGACTTATCACATTTCCAACTCTCAACTTGCTATTCTTCGGCTAAGAAGGAAGCTCAGTAGATTGGAGTACCATAGTCACTCCACACTACTTGTCACATCCTGAAATTTTCGACTTTCGAAAATTCAACATCGATACTCACTTTATCGACTGTCGAGCAATCGAGTGCCGGAAACTCCAATAGTGAGGGTTTTAGAAAGAAGAAATAGAAGAAAAAGAGAAGAAGAAGAGAAAGAAAGAACAACTGAACAACATCAGACAGAAAACAATATCAGAATCTTACACATCGCAGCGGAACAATATATAATAGATAAACACTAGTCTTTTAAAACAAAGAACTATATCAGTTTATACATACATCAATCATCAGAGTCAATATACAACAATGGACAGTTATATAAACTCGTCCTCATACAGAATACACAGCGGAATAAAATAATATCAGATACAAATACTA
Source organism: Allium fistulosum (assembly GCA_030737815.1). NCBI lineage: Eukaryota > Viridiplantae > Streptophyta > Magnoliopsida > Asparagales > Amaryllidaceae > Allium > Allium fistulosum. The sequence goes on from CM060906.1 coordinate 574,289,215, forward strand.
CGTCTCGAACTCCAGCTTATCTCCAAGCTCCAGAATATCCAGAATATCCTGATAATATAACTCTAGGCTGCCCGTGTGGAAATTGGTGGGCACCCAGAGTTTAGAAGGGAACAATAAACTCCGAGTCAGTCATGGTGACTGGTGTGAGATCGTAAAACAGTTATTCTTTAAAATAAACAACAGGATAATTTTAAAGTCAATTCGAAATGCTTTTGGAAAATGAAACTACCATAAGACCTCCCGCCACACACACAATGCAAACGCAGACTTGGAGGAGATTTCTTCTTATGATAATCAAAGATGCTTACTACGCAAAGTCAAATCATTTTTGATATTATTATTAGTGCATAGTGTAGAAATCATTTCGAAAGTATAATATTAATCTTAGCCAACATACGACCAGTATCGTATGCCTACTATAGCTGCTATGTTCAATAGCAGGTTACCGCCACATTCCATAGCAGGTAATACAACTAAAACCGTACACGTCACGTATTGTTTCTTTGGATTTCCAACAAATGGTCAGGCTAAGGAACTTCCTATCCACGATGGGTACGTCCCTGGAATAGACGACCCGAGAACCTAACCGGATCTCTGCCAACACAAGGCCGGGTTACCTCTGCAAAAATAGGTAACTACTGACACGCGTATGCCATCCCCCGATCGTCACCGATCTTCCCGAGGATCCCCGATTCGCAACAAACCACATAGAAAAAATAATGCAGTAACCACAGAGGTTAAGTATCTGGGCTCCATACCATGATACCACCTTTATCCAGAAGGAATGACATACACTAAGGGGCGCTACTCCCTAGAACCTTGCTGCATTCGTCCTGTTTCGACCATTTCCGGGGTGTGAGGCTCGACGAAGTCTCGTCCACAAAGCTACGCTTTCTACAAAGCCCTGCTTCGGGTCAAACAAAAATGATCAACCTATGATCACAAAGATATAAGATCAAACAAATGATCATATCACAAATGATCAAACACTGATCATTTCACAGCAACACTCAGTATGCCACGTTACCAAATTGGGATATATCGCTGATAAATTTCAACTACATAACCTCTGAGCTCGTACGTCTCAGAGAAGGGTGTTAAGCTAAGAGAATAAATTCTCCGCCACCAACAGAAATGTATTTGAAAGAAATCAGCTTTATGTCTCAAATTGTAACGTCAGACACACAATCCATACAAGTCTGTTCCGGGATCGAACAGAACCGAAGGCACTTCTCACGAAGCCCTTGCAATTCCGGATAATTTTCAATCACGTCAGGACTTCCCGTCACTAAGGGTGATAAAACCTCTAAATCGAAGATCAGTCGATGTAGAGTAACTCGACGGTAATCCTTCCGTTTTCAAAAATATCCGGTCTTCAACACCGGTCTTCAAATGCAATTCATAACGACGTATCACATATTCGAAATGGGTTATACGACCCCATGGTCCTTTCCCGGTTAACCCGAATAGTGAGCGTTTATTCAAAAATAAGTGTGGCATTCAAATTCATCCAATTCACAACAAATACCTATCTAAAGGTAAATATTGATAGTCGGTTATTTAACTATCAATAAAGATGCGCAACATCATCAGATTCCAAATAATTTTCCAAATTATTTCATCTTCAAAAATATCTTTACGAGATATAAAATTTCCACACTTAACCATTTGAAAAACGATTTCAAATCAATTTCCACATTACAAAAGTAAATCAATATTTATTTTTAAACAACTTCGCTTTCTTTTATAAATCCCGTATTGAATTTATACTTTCGAATATCTACTGATATTCGATTTTCAAATCGTTTTCAATATTCAATTTCAATTTATCTTTAAGAAGATAAATTCTCAAAATGTTCATTTCATATTGGAAAAGTATTTCCTTACTTATTAAATAATAAGTATTTCACAAATCTATTTATTTTCACATTTGAAAATATTCGATATACTTAAATCAAATTAAGTATATATTCATTCTTTAAGGAAATCTATTTTCTATAACAACATCAATTTGAGTCAAAACGAATGTTACGTAAAACATCGTTACGACGACTCAAAAATCACTAGTATAGGGATTCGAAATTTTGATAGATATATAAATCCCAACACTACATTAAAAACATTTCCTTTCGGAAATCATTTACTATAACAACAGTGTTATAGTCCATCATTTCCTTATTTCTCGAAAACGTCTATTTCAACAATAAATGTTGAAATCTATGATTTCGATATTTAACACATTTTAAACATCTTTAAAGATGTTTACTTCATTTTTAATATCACTTCTTCAAAAATAAATCCATTTTATCCAATAATACATTCACTGTCCAAAATCGTGAATGTATCCCTTTTAAAAATCTTTCTATATTCAATTTATCAAATTCAATTTATTTTGAATTTATAAAACAACGTTTATAAATTCTATTTCTCTTTTTAATAACAACTTCGACTTATAAACCTTCTTTTATCAACTTCTATATTTAACTTATCAAAATAAGTGACTTTGGGTTTATAAACAACTTTTATAAATTTCAATTCTATTTATAAAAACTTCAATATCAATTCAATTTCAATATTGATTTCTGAATTTATTTTCAATCGTTTGAATAAAATTTCCATATTGATTTCTCAAAAATTCATTCTAAATATTAAATCAATTACAGATTGATTTCAAATTTTATTTATCACTACTAAGATAAATTCCTTATTTTTCTCAAATTACTCAACATCCTGTTTTTAAATGGATTCTTTAAATTGAAATCATTTCACATTGATTTCCCAAATCGTTTCAACTTACCAATTAAATTTCTAATTGGATTTCCAACTTATCTCCTTTTAAATAAATTCCTTTCAAAGAAAATATATTTCAATTGTTTCTTTCAGTCTATTTAAAAATCCAGATTTTTAAATTAATTTCCTCAATTTAAAATCACTATTATACGAAATTCATTTATTTAACATTTTCACTTTATTCTGGAAATAAATTCGATAAGATTATAAAAATCAACCTTTATTCTTTTAAATTCTTTTCTTCAAATTTATTAAATTTCTAAATTCAATTCACTTAGAAATTTTCTACTTGAATTTCAAAAATTCAATTTCGTTTATCTTTGGAATCCAATGATGTCAAAACATCCATTCAGCTAAATCTTAGTTTTCAACAATTTCCAGGCATCAATATGATTAATAGCATCACTATAATCATTCACAGATTCATATCACAATAGAAATGAATTAAATAAATGTGAGGGGTCCAGTTGGATCCCTCCAACCTGTTTCCCTGCATCCAAAGATGTTAGCACAATACCAATTCCGCTCCAGTACGGAATTATCGTGGTATATAGGTTTTTATAAATCCGCTTACTAACGGCGCAATAGGGTCTCATCCGCTATACGAGGCGGGAATCAATCAATCCAATATATACATATGCCAATATGTATATACTGCTATATATATAGATATATCCTACAATATCTAATATCACATCCAATAGTGATCATCAATCAATAATAACTGAAAGTTCCACTTTTCAAATCGAGTGAGAAAAATCTCACCTTAGCTTTTAATTTGCCATCCATTTCCATTTCAGTTTATTTCTCCATTTCAGACCTTGTATGAATATTTTATAAAATTCATCAATACTTGAATTAATCGATCAATTAATTACCATTTATAAAATTAAATTTAACTAACAATTATTTTAACTAAAAATTAAAATTTCCAAATCAATTTTCTTTAATAATCCTTTACTGGCCAAAATTTTATAACTATAAACTTCCATTTATATAAACTGTAAACATTTATTTTTCTGAAATAAATCTTTGTTTTGACCTTGAATATTCTGCAATTAATATTAGAAATCTATTTTACTGTATATACACAAATTGTATATATAAATCTTTAAATTGGCATAAATGGTTTTATAAACTTACTGTTATCATATATATTTTTCTTATTTGAAACTACCCACCCAAAAGTAATCTATATACATAATAAAATCAAATCTTGATAAACTTCTCCCACATTTTTTTTTCTTTTGTCTAAATGTAGATATGTACAGAACTAAACCAAAACAGATTATACCTTACTGAACGATGCAACCCAGGCTTCCCTTTGCCTGCGCACTCCAAACGAACGACATCACGAACCCGCCATCGACCTCGTAATCAACTTGAAAACCCACAACCCACTGCGTACGCCTGCTGCCAATGCCGGTGTTGCGCCTCGACTTCAACCACCCACGGCCTCACGAACAATCGCCTGTCAATGCCCACGCCATTATCCTTCCTCGCACTCGACAGTTTTGATCGCCCCTCCACTGACGAATGCGCACCCACGACGAACTCGCAGCCGCCCTCACTTCGAATTGAACTTGCGACTTCCACCATCGATCGCCATCGCGACCCAGTCGCGACCACCATCACGCGACGTCGTACTCGAGTTCGACGAACTGCCTCTCACCACGATTTGCTGTCGCGCGAGACCACCCTATTGCGAGCTTCACCGTGCCTGTCCCTTCGATCGGCGCCTCAAGATAATTGAATTCGATCGTCTTCGAAAATCGAACGAATTCGATTTCCAAGTTTTTGATTTGGGGAGGGAGATGGACGCGGCCACATTTCGATTTGGAGAAGGGGATTTCGAATTTGTTATTTTGAAAAGGGGAGAGGAGTGTCTCGTATGATTTTTTTGGACTGAGGAGGGAGACAGGAGATCGTGCCTTCACGATTTCTTCCGTGATTATAGGCGCATCAAATGGGAGACAACGTGGTGTGATATTGACCCAGTTAAAAAATTGAATTTAAAATTGAATTCAATTCAAATTTCCAACGCGTTATCTCACCGTAAGGTCACCAATCAACTTCGAAAAATACGAAATCTGAAACCCGACAATAATACAATATTACGGACCCAATGGGACTGGTTTCGTCAAATTCCGTGACTGTGCCTCAGAACGCTATTTTTAAATTCGATACGAACGATATAGATTCAAACTGATCACATTTATTTTAAGTTCGATTCTGAAGTTTAAATTATCTTCGGTAATATCAACACGAATTTTAAAAGCTTCCGAAATATTTTTCTTCGGCTTAAAATCGAAGATACAAATTTTTATCCAGTTCAATAGATTAAATTATAAAATTTAATCGCTAATTTCCAAGTTATATTCGGGATTCAAATTAAATCATCGCTCAAATATTTAAAATTAATTAAATATTCTCAATTTAATTCGTTCGAAATTCAGGGTCGTTATAGACTTCCCTCCTTAAAAGAATTTCGTCCTCGAAATTACAAGTTAGGGAAAAAGGTCCTTAACTCGTCTACTATTTTTCACAATCCAATAGTTTATCAATTCATCAAAACAAATCTTTCTACTAAAGATTCGTTATCATTCAACTAAATTTCTAACTTCAATTTTAAGTTTCAAACAACATTGTTTAACTTCTAAATTCAAATTCGAGTTTAAATTCAAATTTAAACTTTCAAAATTTTCTCAAAAATTTTCTAACGCCCTAAATTTCCGAAAAATTTCGCCAGCGTCTCCTTTGCGCGGCTAATACGGTACGACTACAAAACGTCCCTACGGACTCTCAGATTTCAAAAAGAAAAAGAAAAAACCAAGTGGCTAGAGAGAAATCATCAAAAACTCATATTATAATTCAAATACGTACCTTTTCCGAGCAATTCAAATTTATCTTCGAAATTAAAATCCAATTCCTTTACACCTGTATATCCTACTAGCCATAATATCTAGTTACATATATTCAAACCATTTTGTAAATCCTATTACAAAATTTTCAATATAAACTGCTTATACATTTTTTTTTCTTCACTGTTGAAGTTACACATATTCATTTATTCAATTTTACATTTCAAATTCATTTGAATTCAATTCACAATTCCAATCTAATTTGGATTCGGTTTATCTCCTGAATATTGAATTTTATCAGCTTTCATTCATTCACAACTGCACTCTTTTAAATTAGTTCCAGTTACTAATTCATTTCAATTCTAATTCATTTATTCACATTCGTTTTCAACATTCAGTTCTAATTCCAGTTTTATCTTCATTCAATCATCAACTTAGAATAATTTCAATATTCGAATTTTACTTAAGAATTTCGCTCTTCATTACTTAGGTTCAATATAAATATTCTTATTTTAAATTTACCACTTCGGTTAGATCTATTTACATTTAAACCGAATTTCCAATTCCCATACGAATTTCAATTCATCTTTCATTTTCAATTATTCAATTCCATTCATTTGCTTACGAATTCGAAATGAATTTCAACTTTCAATTTCATTTTCATTTAATTGATTCACTTGTACTTAAATTCATTTAACTTCATCCTTTAAGTTAAATTTATGCTATCAACCTTTCAAATTGTATAAGTTATCAACTTGATAATATTTCATAAACATGGTATCCCAGAGTCTTACCAATATTTCAAAATTATTTTGAAAACAAATCAAATTATCTTTTGAATTTCCAAAACAAAACCCAATTTTCCGAACAACTTCCATTTAAAACAATTTGGCAGTAATTTCTCTTTTGGAAACCCGAAAATGAACATCGATAATGCTGCAGTCATTACCGAAGTTATTTTCCAGCGACCGAAAAGAGTTTAGAGCTTTCAACTCTCCAAAATATTTTTCAAACCTTCGAAATTCATTTTCAAATTCAAAAAGATTTAAACTTTCCAAATCTCCAAAATTTTCAAATTCCTTTCAAAACATTTCCAAAAACTTCTCTGGAACTCCGTTTCAAATTATAAGTTACAATTATAACTTACATTCTTAAATTTCATTCGTATATGAATTTTATTTCTTAACTTTGGAGTTATAATTTCAACTTCATATTCAATTTCAATGATAATAATGATAACATTTCAATATTATCACTTCCTAACAACCATGCAACCATATACTATGATAATTCATAGAAAATCATTTCTTTTCCATACAAAAATAGTTTTGGGTAAAATTATCTCATTTACCCTATTTTAAAACAATACTGTGCCGAATTGTTCTATTCGAGTGTTTAGAGATCCCTATCAATGATCGTTAATTACTCGTATTGACCAGAATCCATATACCACTCAATAAATCAATCATCACAAATATAAAACAATTTTATATTCAAATAACAAATACGCGCTCATATCTATTATTACACTCAACTCATCCTAGAGTACTACTGACTCTATCTCTAATGAGTAACACCCAACAGAGCAGGGTTGTCGCTTAACCATATGCTCTGATACCACTTGTCACGATCCACAGACAGCGGCCACCGGTAGGCTTTGCAACCATCCCAGTCCCACCGTGGCTTACATTGGCACCTCGCATTTACTTTTACGGCCAGCCTCTCGACTGTCACGGCATCTGCCTAACCAACCCATCCCTCTCAGGGACATGTAGGGGTAAGAGTCTCCCGTTCGCCACCAAACTGCGAAGCGAGAACCCCCTATCATGCTGTAATATAGCAAATGCGATCCATAACGACGTATCACATATTCGGAATGGGTTATACGACCCCATGGTCCTTTCCCGGTTAACCCGAATAGTGAGCGTTTATTCAAAAATAAGTGTGGCATTCAAATTCATCCAATTCACAACAAATACCTATCTAAAGGTAAATATTGATAGTCGGTTATTTAACTATCAATAAAGATGCGCAACATCATCAGATTCCAAATAATTTTCCAAATTATTTCATCTTCAAAAATATCTTTACGAGATATAAAATTTCCACACTTAACCATTTGAAAAACGATTTCAAATCAATTTCCACATTACAAAAGTAAATCAATATTTATTTTTAAACAACTTCGCTTTCTTTTATAAATCCCGTATTGAATTTATACTTTCGAATATCTACTGATATTCGATTTTCAAATCGTTTTCAATATTCAATTTCAATTTATCTTTAAGAAGATAAATTCTCAAAACGTTCATTTCATATTGGAAAAGTATTTCCTTACTTATTAAATAATAAGTATTTCACAAATCTATTTATTTTCACATTTGAAAATATTCGATATACTTAAATCAAATTAAGTATATATTCATTCTTTAAGGAAATCTATTTTCTATAACAACATCAATTTGAGTCAAAACGAATGTTACGTAAAACATCGTTACGACGACTCAAAAATCACTAGTATAGGGATTCGAAATTTTGATAGATATATAAATCCCAACACTACATTAAAAACATTTCCTTTCGGAAATCATTTACTATAACAACAGTGTTATAGTCCATCATTTCCTTATTTCTCGAAAACGTCTATTTCAACAATAAATGTTGAAATCTATGATTTCGATATTTAACACATTTTAAACATCTTTAAAGATGTTTACTTCATTTTTAATATCACTTCTTCAAAAATAAATCCATTTTATCCAATAATACATTCACTGTCCAAAATCGTGAATGTATCCCTTTTAAAAATCTTTCTATATTCAATTTATCAAATTCAATTTATTTTGAATTTATAAAACAACGTTTATAAATTCTATTTCTCTTTTTAATAACAACTTCGACTTATAAACCTTCTTTTATCAACTTCTATATTTAACTTATCAAAATAAGTGACTTTGGGTTTATAAACAACTTTTATAAATTTCAATTCTATTTATAAAAACTTCAATATCAATTCAATTTCAATATTGATTTCTGAATTTATTTTCAATCGTTTGAATAAAATTTCCATATTGATTTCTCAAAAATTCATTCTAAATATTAAATCAATTACAGATTGATTTCAAATTTTATTTATCACTACTAAGATAAATTCCTTATTTTTCTCAAATTACTCAACATCCTGTTTTTAAATGGATTCTTTAAATTGAAATCATTTCACATTGATTTCCCAAATCGTTTCAACTTACCAATTAAATTTCTAATTGGATTTCCAACTTATCTCCTTTTAAATAAATTCCTTTCAAAGAAAATATATTTCAATTGTTTCTTTCAGTCTATTTAAAAATCCAGATTTTTAAATTAATTTCCTCAATTTAAAATCACTATTATACGAAATTCATTTATTTAACATTTTCACTTTATTCTGGAAATAAATTCGATAAGATTATAAAAATCAACCTTTATTCTTTTAAATTCTTTTCTTCAAATTTATTAAATTTCTAAATTCAATTCACTTAGAAATTTTCTACTTGAATTTCAAAAATTCAATTTCGTTTATCTTTGGAATCCAATGATGTCAAAACATCCATTCAGCTAAATCTTAGTTTTCAACAATTTCCAGGCATCAATATGATTAATAGCATCACTATAATCATTCACAGATTCATATCACAATAGAAATGAATTAAATAAATGTGAGGGGTCCAGTTGGATCCCTCCAACCTGTTTCCCTGCATCCAAAGATGTTAGCACAATACCAATTCCGCTCCAGTACGGAATTATCGCGGTATATAGGTTTTTATAAATCCGCTTACTAACGGCGCAATAGGGTCTCATCCGCTATACGAGGCGGGAATCAATCAATCCAATATATACATATGCCAATATGTATATACTGCTATATATATAGATATATCCTACAATATCTAATATCACATCCAATAGTGATCATCAATCAATAATAACTGAAAGTTCCACTTTTCAAATCGAGTGAGAAAAATCTTACCTTAGCTTTTAATTTGCCATCCATTTCCATTTCAGTTTATTTCTCCATTTCAGACCTTGTATGAATATTTTATAAAATTCATCAATACTTGAATTAATCGATCAATTAATTACCATTTATAAAATTAAATTTAACTAACAATTATTTTAACTAAAAATTAAAATTTCCAAATCAATTTTCTTTAATAATCCTTTACTGGCCAAAATTTTATAACTATAAACTTCCATTTATATAAACTGTAAACATTTATTTTTCTGAAATAAATCTTTGTTTTGACCTTGAATATTCTGCAATTAATATTAGAAATCTATTTTACTGTATATACACAAATTGTATATATAAATCTTTAAATTGGCATAAATGGTTTTATAAACTTACTGTTATCATATATATTTTTCTTATTTGAAACTACCCACCCAAAAGTAATCTATATACATAATAAAATCAAATCTTGATAAACTTCTCCCACATTTTTTTTTCTTTTGTCTAAATGTAGATATGTACAGAACTAAACCAAAACAGATTATACCTTACTGAACGATGCAACCCAGGCTTCCCTTTGCCTGCGCACTCCAAACGAACGACATCACGAACCCGCCATCGACCTCGTAATCAACTTGAAAACCCACAACCCACTGCGTATGCCTGCTGCCAATGCCGGTGTTGCGCCTCGACTTCAACCACCCACGGCCTCACGAACAATCGCCTGTCAATGCCCACGCCATTATCCTTCCTCGCACTCGACAGTTTTGATCGCCCCTCCACTGACGAATGCGCACCCACGACGAACTCGCAGCCGCCCTCACTTCGAATTGAACTTGCGACTTCCACCATCGATCGCCATCGCGACCCAGTCGCGACCACCATCACGCGACGTCGTACTCGAGTTCGACGAACTGCCTCTCACCACGATTTGCTGTCGCGCGAGACCACCCTATTGCGAGCTTCACCGTGCCTGTCCCTTCGATCGGCGCCTCAAGATAATTGAATTCGATCGTCTTCGAAAATCGAACGAATTCGATTTCCAAGTTTTTGATTTGGGGAGGGAGATGGACGCGGCCACATTTCGATTTGGAGAAGGGGATTTCGAATTTGTTATTTTGAAAAGGGGAGAGGAGTGTCTCGTATGATTTTTTTGGACTGAGGAGGGAGACAGGAGATCGTGCCTTCACGATTTCTTCCGTGATTATATGCGCATCAAATGGGAGACAACGTGGTGTGATATTGACCCAGTTAAAAAATTGAATTTAAAATTGAATTCAATTCAAATTTCCAACGCGTTATCTCACTGTAAGGTCACCAATCAACTTCGAAAAATACGAAATCTGAAACCCGACAATAATACAATATTACGGACCCAATGGGACTGGTTTCGTCAAATTCCGTGACTGTGCCTCGGAACGCTATTTTTAAATTCGATACGAACGATATAGATTCAAACTGATCACATTTATTTTAAGTTCGATTCTGAAGTTTAAATTATCTTCGGTAATATCAACACGAATTTTAAAAGCTTCCGAAATATTTTTCTTCGGCTTAAAATCGAAGATACAAATTTTTATCCAGTTCAATAGATTAAATTATAAAATTTAATCGCTAATTTCCAAGTTATATTCGGGATTCAAATTAAATCATCGCTCAAATATTTAAAATTAATTAAATATTCTCAATTTAATTCGTTCGAAATTCAGGGTCGTTACACTACTCGAATCATCATTCTTAACACCAATGATAATCAAGCCTACTCAGTTGGCCTCGTACTAAGTGCACGACTAATCAGTTCCCACATCAAGTCAAGGAACCGAAAATGGCCAAAAATAAAATTAAGCATACAAGCAATCACTAGGCCCGTTTAGTTAATCTTTTATTACTTAAATCACTTTCGAAATATTTATCTCAAAATATCTTTAAAAGGATATGTTCTCAAAACCATTTTAATATTTTGATATTTGGAAAACATTTCCATATACTTATTTTTGTGGTATAAGTATATTCACAAACCATTTCGTTTCCAATGCTTAGAAAATATCTCTATATACTTAAATACGTAATAAGTATATTTACCAATCTTTTGAGGAAAGCTTCATATTTTCCAAAACATGCTTTATTGGGTCAAAACGAACGTTGCGTAAAACATCGTTACGATGACCCAAAACAATAGTATAGGGATTCGACTATATATATATAAATCCTGTATACTATATACAATATTTCCTTTCGGAAATCACTTACTATAACAATAGTGTTATACTTTGTGCTTTCTTGGCTTTCTCGAAAATAGCTATCACAACAATAAATGTTGAAATCGACGTCTTCATCCCTTAGTACATTTTAAATTACCTTTTAAAACCATTTAACTCCATCGAAAATATCACTTTCACAACATTCCTTTAAAGATTATTTTAACTTTTAAAACGTGAATGTATTTCCTTTATAAAAATCCATATTTAAATCTCAACATAAATCATTTCCATATTTATAAAACTATGTTTATATATCTCCATTCTATTTTATAAAACTCCTCTTTATAAAATCACTTTATTTATAAAATTCTATTCATAAATCCATTCCTTTATAAATCTCATTTACTTATAAAATCCCATTTATAAATTTATTTACCACATATCAATTATAAATCCATTTTTAATATTTATAAAACTCTATTGGTAAATCTATTACTTTATTTATAAAACATTACTTTTATAAATCTTTTATAGAAACCATTTTAGAAATATTTGTTCAAACTATTTCTATCTTCTTTAAAACTGTATTTCCCTTAAGACAGAAGATGGACTTGTTTATTAAGTTTTAAAAACCTTTGTAATATAGTTCAAAAATCTCTATTTAACATATTTCACAAACTATCAGTTTATAATACCAAAAATCATCCTTTTTATTTTATTTAAAATAAACTCCTTCTTTTGATAATTCAAGAATAATTATTAAAAACATATATTATTTCAAAATCACTTAAAACCCTTTTAAATCAAAATATTCACTTTATAGTATTTCGAAGTACTAAAAATCAGGCCAAGTGCTACTATAGCACTAAATAAGTAAAATCATGTCCATGTCATCAAATATGGCATCCAACAAATTATATATCACAATATATATGAAAAGTAAAATCAACAGTGGTGAGGAATCCTGTTGGATCCCTCCAACCTATCCCCTTGCCTCACATACACTATATAATAATATAATAAGGGTCTCCGCAACTAACTGGTACATATAAAAAGGTTATCCGCTCCAAAGGCGGGAATAAATCCAAACCAATTGGTAAAATAATAAATCATCCAAACAAGCAACAAACGGACATAAATAAAAATATCCGCACTTATATAAAATATAAGTGGGCTTAGAGAGGTGAGTTTAACTCCTCTAAATTCCAGTTATCACTTCTGCGTTATGGTTTCGTCTAAAATCAAACAGCATGAAATTCCAATAGCTCCAAATTACTCCAATCTAACTCTATAACGTCGTATTCGTTGTAATGAGGACAACACGACTGACTGCGTTCAATTTGGACCTCGTATGAAAGAGATAATGCATTTATAATATTTTAGAATCAGATAAATAATCTATTTATTAATTACATTAGTTAATCCTAATACAAACCCCAATCATCAAATCCGGGCCATCGATTTCCTAATCTCATTATTCGAAAATAACCCAGACGTGATAGTTCTCATTCATCTTCACAATCCAAGAGCTACTTTGATCGCCGTTCGACGTGGGCGTGGAGCATCTAACACCGCCGCGTGCTGAACATAGCTAGCCCCATCCAAGATGAGTTTGTCGAACCCAGACTCGACCTCTCTAATGCCGCTGCCGCCACGAAATCCCCCAAAGAATGAACGCCGATCATCCTCAATTTCTGGCCACCTCTATACGCTGTAGCTCATCTCCACCATTAATTAGCTTCGTAGGGTCGATCTTTGCACTTTGTTAGTTGGGGTCGAGGGTTGAAAGTGGATGTGGTGGCTCCGATGGAGCACGACCGTTGGATGGAAAAGGGAAGTGGCGGCTGACATTTTCTCTTGGGCTTTTACAAAAAAAGAAATGTGGAGGTCCTTTTATAGAAAATTCTTAAACACTATTCACGCTATAAAATTCCGAACTCTTATCGGGGCATGTTGCTTGGATTTCTATATGAAATAACACTATTCCTAACATAATGGAACTAGTATTGGGACCCAATTCCATAATATACAGAAGTTAGCTTTTCAAAATCAAATTATATTAATTTAAATTCGTTTAATTAATTTCTATGCATTTCGAGCTCGCATGACCAAATGATTCATCGCTATGAAATTTAACGGCGTATAACAATTCACTACTACAGATCCAATAGCACTTGTTTCATCACAATCTGAGGCTGTGTCCCTATAGGCTATTTTCACATGTTAATTAAAACAAATTATTATTAAAACCATTCTAATCACTTTATTTCAAATTTAAAAGTTTACTATCTACATCCCTATTCAAATAGAATTTAAATCAGCTTTCAAAATTATTTTTATTCACATTAATTTCAAGATTCAATTATTAATACGTTCCAATTATTCAAATACCCCTTATATTTGACATTTAAGTTGTTTGACTTATAAAATTAACTTTTCAATATTCAAAATCAATTAAATATTTCAAATTCAAATGACCAAAATCCTGGATCATTACAGACTTCCCTCCTTAAAATAATTTCGTCCTCGAAATTGCCAAGGTAAGAAAATGCCATAAAACCCATTAACTTTCCAAAATCAATTAGCTAAAATAGATTATTCAATTTTCTAGGTCTTTAAATTCATTCACCAATACCATCTAATATTATTCCAAGTTATAGCATAAAAATCAAATTTTAGTTATCAAAATTTCTCAAAATTCTCAAAATATTTCTAACGCCTTAAATTTATGAAAAATTTCGGCAGCATCTCCTTTGCGTGGTTCAATAGGAAATTTTTTACAATACATATGTAATATACATCTCATCTTATGGATGAGGAATGCCATAGGGAAAAAACATAAAAATACGATACGTAATCCAAGATGTTTACCTTTTCTTAATATTAGCAAGCATATACAATCAATATAATATGAAAGCGAGCTCCAAATGCGAAGCATACACCATCCGCACCTACCAAACACTTAGCAACAAATGTGAACAAGTATATGGAAGGTAAAATCACTATATAACATAGACTAATATAACAAACATATCATTTTGCATTCCCAATGTCAATATTTAATTTATTTAAGCCCATACGATGCACATAACCCATCTGTATGCAATATCAATTTCGATCGCTCTCTCGATCACACAATTTCACTTCTGAACTAGTATTGCTCACTCGACTTCTCTAGTGCAGACTCCAATCCGGTTCCTTGATTAGAAACCGTCATTCTCCTTGCATAGTCATATACTATGATAGAGAATTTCAGAATAAATTAAAAATCTATATCCAGCGTTCGCCATCAAGAATCGAGTGAAAAATCCTAACTTAGACCGGTGTAAATCACCTCGAAATCATGTGCTCGAATTTGGATTAAACAGTTATGCGAATAAAATGATCTATGTACAACTTACGTATTTATTTCAATTGTTTTTCTTAACTATACCAAATTCTTTTTATTCACATTCATTATTACTCACATTCATTTTATTCTCATTCATTTTATGCTTAACAACATTTCATTCCATATTAAATTCATTTATGGACCATTTTATAAAACAATTACTTAAGTTTATTATAAACATTTTATACAACACAACTCATGTTTATTATTACTTCACAACTTAAATTCATATTCAATTTTATCAAAGAAAATTCCAAATCATATTCAATTCACTAATTCATTTCATTAGTTCATTTCATTAATTTATTTATTAATTCATTTAACTTTACTTGAGTTAAATTTCATTTCAAAAATCATTTTGAAATCATACACACACACATACATAACTCCTTTGCATATCAAATCATACTTTTTATTTTTTAATTAAAACTTGTATTATCAAAACAAAACTTCAATGGCAAATCAGTTGCTTAGCAATCCGTCACTTAGAAACTCTAAAATGAACACCGATGATGCTGCAGCCATCAACCGAATTATTTTCCAGCAACTGAAGTGAGTTTAGTGCTTTCTTATCTTTTTTAAATTCCATTTTAAAATATTTCTAATCAAAATATTTTCAAAATAATACTATTATTATTTCTTCCAAAACCTTTGAAAATAATTTTCAAAATCACCAGGATTTAAATTCTTAATTTGTTGCTTTAAATCCATTTTTATTTTTAACCCACATTTATAGATATACTTATACAATTTCATTTCTTATTTATTTGTAAATCACATTTATAAATACACTTTCTTATACAATTCATTTTACAAATGTTTATCTTTGTTTAGATTATAATAAACAACTTTTATTAAAGCATAACCAACAAACAATAAATGATAATAATCGAATATTATCTTTCTCTAACAAACAATCACACCATATATAACTATAATAATTTTTGAAAAATTATTCCTTTATATATAAAATATAATCAAGGTAAAATTATTTCATTTACCCAATTTCAAAACAATACTATACCGAATTGTAATGTTTGAGTGTTTAGAGATCCCTATCAATAACGTTAATTACTCGTATTGATCAGAATCCATTAGCCACTCAACAGATCAACCAACACAGTATGAAACATTTTTATATCACTAAAAAATAAGCACCCATATATATACACACACTCAAACTCATTCTAGAGTGATACTGACCCTATCTATAATGAGTACATCACCAAAGCCAAGGTGTTCGCTAACCTCAGCTCTGATACCAGATGTAACGACCCGCAATTCTGCACATTTCAAGCTGATAATAAACCACACATGTCCAACTTGAATTGAACGAAAAGGCGAATAGTTAGAGGAAAGAAAGAAGAAAGAAGAAAGAAGAAAGAAGAAAGAAGAAAGAAGAAAGAAGAGAGAAAGACAATCAAACAAAACAGAATCTCACAACATAGCGGAACAACATATAATATAATATCCATGATCTTTACAAAAGAGAAACTGTAATATACATACATCAATCAGAGTACAACAACAAACACTAATCATCAGCCTAGATAGTAATAACAACCTGTCCACACAATTGCTAATAATTTTAAACAACCAATGCAGCGGAATATAAACATATACGTGAATACAACTTGCAGACCTCCAGCTCATCTTCGGAAGCTCCAAAGCATCCAAACTAAATCTGTAAATATACTCGGTCTGACCCGAGCATTAAAAGGGAAGAACGCCCCTATCAGTCTGGTACACTAGCATGAGAAAAACATCTTAATTAGATTTTAAAGTTATCAAAACGTTTCAAAACAAAGGTATCTCGTTAGACCATGTCGCACATAAACATGGATGGGTTTTTACCTTACGATAACCAAAACATTTCATATCAAATCTTCTGATATCATAATAGTGTCAAGGATACTAAAACATATTAATCATAGCTAAAATTGTTACACTGATTAAATTTCAGCATAATAGGTTTACAACTAAAACCGAAAGACTCGTATTGTAGAATGGATTCCATATAATGGAAGGTAAGGAACTACCTTCCATACAGTACAGTTCTAGAGGAATGTACCGAGGATCAACAACTTTGAAACCTCTGCATCTGGCAAGACTAACCTACCCGCGGACCCATCTGTTGGCGGATAGAACCGAATATGACATCTCCCCGGTTGTTCCTGACCTATCCATTACCACAGGCATACACAACATATCCAAAATATAAAGGATAATTTAGAAAGGTGACGACCATACCCTAATGGACGCGACCCACTTAGCCTTACGGCATACTCTGTTTAAGCCATTTTCGAGTGTGAGGCTTAAGGTAACTTTTACCTTTCACATAACATATTTCACTTTGAATGCCACATCGCCATTTCCAACAACACACTAATTGATTTCCACAAAAGTACAACCTCTGAGCTCGTACGTCTCGGAGAAGGGTGTTATGTATAAGAGGAGTTACCTCCTACACCACTAATAGATGTATGTTTTTAAAAACCAATGTACGTGGTTCTTAGAAATGCAATGTCAGACATTGGTCCATACAAGTTGTTTAGGAACAGGGCAAACCGAAGGAACTCTCCTACTATATGTAACGACCCCGGATTTTAATTTAATTTAAATTGATAATTAATTTAATTTTTGAATAAAAATTGAGTATAATTGGTAAAATTGGTAGAGTTTATAAAATATATCTATGCAATTCATTAAATATGTATTTGATTTCATAACATTGTCTTTTAAGTAATATGTGTGAATACAAACAAAATATATTTATAAAGTAAAATAAATAAAGTAAAATATAAATGCAATGTAAATACATTACGATAAGTATTTAAGTTGAAAATAAATATCTTAAAATTTTGGTTATGTAAACTATAAAGATATAAAATAAACACATTAAACAAATTAGTTAAAATTATAACAAAATATACAAAATAATATATAGAACTTTATTTACATCACAAAGCCATAAGGGAAAAGAAGGAATACAAACAAAATAAATATACACTCAAGTATAAACAAAAGAAAAAGATAAGTATGAAATAAGGCAACAAAAACATAAGGAGGTACACTTGAAAATAAATAAGAAACCAGACAACATATATTTTTCGAACCTGATAAGTATAAAGACAAATACAAGACAGCAAAACATATATATGTACTTGCAACAGGAAAAGAAGAACTAGGTTCAAACAAGGATAAGCATATAGTACAAGGCAATTAATGTTAGCCACCATAAATTTATCATCTCGGCTACCAAGCAAGATCTGTAGCCAACAAAAGAGGAAAAAATATCTCTGAAATGTTGTACAAAATGTACAAACCAATATTATATCAACTTGTACAAGTAATAATATTACCCTGTAACTTGCTTTCTTTTATACATCAAGCTTTCCAATTCAGTTCGTTCCATTCCAAGCTATGAAAACTGAAAGCAAAATATCATTTAAACTTAAACAAAATTCAATCAAACAACAAAACAAATTCATAAAAGCCAGAGATCAAAGAAGAAGGTTTCACTTGCAATTTTCACAACCTATTTCAAAGAAAACTCTGTTCATCCTCTCAACACAACTGTGAGCAAACTTCCATCTTTAAACTTAATCTGTTTATATATAGGTTTGCATGTTAACAGGCTTCTCTGTTTCAATATCTTGTGAGCAAACTCACTTATATCTGCCTCTATGTTTTGATGTTTGTGATTGATGTTTGAACATGTTATGAAAATATTGCCTAGATGTTAAATATGCTTGCATGTTGTATATATATATGTGTAAGTGTTGTGCATGTCTGGGAATAGGAAGAAACACCTTTGTTCTAGTTACAGGTTTTTTTTTAAAACCTGATAGAAACTTTAAAAATCATCCTATCTAAATGATTTCAGGGTTCGATTTCTAAATGAAAAGTAATTATAACTATGTAATGCTAATTTAAAAAAAAATTCATGAGTATTTATTATGTAGTTATTTCTAAAAATAGACACGACAGGAATAATCAGATTTTAACCCTAAGAATCAAATGTCTAGGTTTCGATTTTTAATCATACAAATGAATTCGTACTTCAAATTCATGATTTTTGATAAACATTTTAGAATTTTTAAGCGAGTATTCACGGAGAACTCTCGAGTTGAACGGAAACCATATTATTGCCAAAATCTGTCAATCGGCAAATTCATATGCGTCGTGATTATAGTGGAAGGAGGCTTGAGTGTTGTAGATCAATGGAAAAATGGAATCGTATTTTTTTAAATCATCGTTGTTGACGATATGGTTGGAAGTAAGGTTTTAGGAATGGGTTTGTTCGACAGGTTTTGCAAAAAAAATTCGTTGACCATGGTGGATTATAGATGATCGGACCAGGGGGAAGGGTTCGTGGGTCATCGGAGCAGCTGGGGTTGTGGTCGCGTTGCATCCGGTGGTTTGTGGTGGCGATGCTGGGAAGGTTTTCTGGTGATAGTTGGTTCCAGGTTTGATGCAAATTGCTTGATTTCGTTCTCGAGTTTGATTCATGTTTTCTGGGTGGTCAGACGACAAGAGTGGGTCAAGGTCGACCTGTCAGTGGTGGTTTTGGAGGCCGCAGCTTCGCCATTGATCGGTGCACATGCACGAGCGTTTAATTTGTGTTAGTGGGTTTTGAGTTTGGGAAAGAAGAAGCTTACTCGAGTTTGTACTTGGTAAAGTGGAGTATTTGTCTCGAGTTCGTTTTCGAGTTGGTCGCGAGTGAGGTTCCAGCTTTCAAACTTAAATCAAAACAAAGTTAAAAGAAAAAGGGAAAGAAGAAGAACGCGAGTTACTCGGGACTAGGCTCGGGTTTTTGTTTATTAGGCTCGGGTTTTCTTTATTTCAGAAAATGAATTAACAGTTTTATAAAAAGCAAAAGAAAATGGACTTGTTTTGTGAAGTATTGACCAGATTTTTAAAGTATAAGAAACTATACGAGTTCCAGTCTTTTAAAGCAAGTGTTATCAAGTTTTTCAAACAATTTTCAATTTTTAAGTTCAAATGTGTTTTGAAAATTTATTGATTTGGTTTTGAAATAACTATTATTATGATAATAATAAATTAATCCCTAAGTATTTTCAAATGGAATTTAATAATGTTTGAATTAAGTAGGTGATTAAAGTAAGTGTATCAAGCTCTAATTAATAAAAGGGTCTCAAGTGATTTTGTTTGTTAATAACAAATTAATTTCAAGCATTTGAATTAAATAAGAATTTATTGATAATTAAGTAATTAATTTAGATAAATGGTTTATCTTTAAATTAATGAGGGTAATCAAAGGCAAATTAATAAATGATTAAAGGATAATTAATCAGAATTATTCGTAATTAATTTATATTAATTAACCAGGATTAGTGATTTATTCATAAGTAATTAATTTAGATTTAAATTAATGAGGGTAATCAAAGGTTAATTAATAAATGATTAAAGGATAATTAATCAGAATGATTCGTAATTAATTTATATTAATTAACCAGGATTAGTGATTTATTCATAAGTAATTAATCTGATTTAAATTAATTAGATAATTTATTGATCTTACTTATGGATGTTTGAATTGTATTGAATGGTTGAATTGTTGATATCCCTGATATGTGATGCTTTGTGATACATCCTGATCTGTGTTGTGATCTGTTTCTTTGGGATGAATGTAATTAATTCCCTATAATGTAATTTATTATCTATGATACATTTATATATCTGTGATCTATGAATAAAAGATAAGCGTTATAGTTTATACCGCTTATCAACTATATTTCTGTATTCTGATCTGTGATGATTGAATGATGTTGCACTATTGTGTGAAACCCCTGGACTACACCATACACACACAAATATGGATTT
This sequence comes from Allium fistulosum, assembly GCA_030737815.1. Lineage (NCBI taxonomy): Eukaryota > Viridiplantae > Streptophyta > Magnoliopsida > Asparagales > Amaryllidaceae > Allium > Allium fistulosum. The sequence goes on from CM060906.1 coordinate 574,310,293, forward strand.
CACGAGGAAATCGGTTAAGTCACAGATGATTTAAATTTGATGTTTTTGAAATTGAAATTTTAATTTCAATTGATTTTGAAATTGGAAATTTGGGTTTAAAGTGAAAAGCTTTTGAAATGGAATTTCAAAGATAAAACTTATTTGCGAATAACTTGATTAAGTTTTGAAATTTAAATAATTTGATTTAAATTTGAATTCAAGTTTGAAATTGAATTCTATGATTTGAAACTGGGGATTAAAGATGTTGTACAAGTTATATATGGGTTAAACCATTTTAAAAGTATTGTTTTGGGAATTTGAACTTAACCCAAGGGTTTAACTTGTATTAATGAATCAGATTTTCCGGAATGAAAACTGTTTGTTTTCAAATGATAAAAGCTTTCATATAAGAAATGAAATTCTAATTTAAGTTAAAGGAATTTCAAATTTGAATTGAAAAATGATTTTCCAAGTTATGAGTGAATTCTTTTTGAAAGCTATGAATTGAATCTGTTTATTTTTAACAGATTTAAAATGGTGATTTGTTTAAACCATTCAAAATAGAATTGTTTTGAAAGCTATCAATTAAATCTTTGTTTTAAAGATTTAATGAGTTAATCCAATTGAAATGGAAATCGATTTGAAATCCATGAATGGATCTTTGTGAATGGGGTGAACTTTGTGAATTGGATCTTTTTGTTTAAAAGATTAAAAGTATGGAAATTTGTTTAAACCATTGAAGGTTGTTGAAATGAATCTTTTTGTTAAAAGATTGGAAATGGTAATTTGTTTTAACCATTCGAATGAAAAGTTTTGGGCTTTAAGCTGTGATTTAACTAAACCCCAGTATCCATATGATTTTTAATTGCGCTCGTTATTCGGTTTAGCCGGGAGAGGACCTTTGTGTCATATAACCCATTCCGAATAGTGATACGACGATATGGATAGCATTTGAAGACCGGTGGTGAAGACCGGGTATTTGCGAGAGTGATAGGATGACCTATCGATTCTCTCTGCACTGAGTAGCTACGGTATAGAGATTCCCTAAGTGATGGAAAGTCCGATCGGGATTGTGAATACCCGGATTGCAAGGGCTTCTTCGGAAGTGCCTTCGGTTCTGTTCGAACCCGGAACAGACTTGTATGGTTGTATTTCTGACATTACACTTTGAGATATAAAGCTGATTTCTTTCAAATACATTTCTGTTGGTGGCGGAGAATTTATTCTCTTAGCTTAACACCCTTCTCTGAGACGTACGAGCTCAGAGGTTATGTAGTTGAAGGTTATCAGTGATATACTCCCAATTTGGTAGTGTGGCATGCTGAGTGTTGCTGTGTGTTGATGATCACTCGTTGATCATTTGTGATCAAAGCATGGCTTTGTGAAAAAGCGTAGCTTTGTGGACGAGACTTCGTCGAGCCTCACAACCCGGTAATGGTCGAAACATGAATGTTGCGGTAAGGTTTTTTAGGGGTCGCGCCCTTAGGGTATGTCCATTTTCTTCTGGATAAAGGGTGGTATCATGGTATGGAGCCCAGATACTTAACTCGTGTGGACACTGTAAATTTATTACTGTGTGATGTTGCTTTGTTGGTTGAGGGGCCCCTCGGATAAAGGTCGGTAACGACCATGAATGGCATACTCGTGTGGTAGTTACCTAGTTACAGCTTGGTTAAAGCGTGAGGTAGCATCGGCCTTGTTTAGCAGAGATCCGGTTAGGTTCTCGGGGCGTCTTTCCAGAAGCGTTTCCATTTCGGTGTAAGGAAGTTCCTTTGCCTGACCATTTGTTGGAAATCCAAAGAAACAATACGCGCTCTGTACGGTTTTAGTCGTAGAACCTGCCATTTACTTATGGTGGTCACCACTGTTTAGATGGTAGCTATAGTAGGCATACAATAATGGTTGTATGCTGGCTAAGATTTATATTATATTTTCGAAATGGCTTTCTACACTATGCACTAATAATAATAACCCAATGATTTTGCATAGTAAGCATGTTTGACTATCATAAGAAGAAATCTCCTCCAATTCTGTGTTTGCATTGTGTGTGTGGCGGGAGGTCTTATGGTAGTTTCATTTTCCAAAAAGCATTGCGGGTTTCAATGTTTAAAATTCTTTTGTTGTTGTTTAAAGATAAACTGTTTTTGTTTGCTCATACCAGTCCCATGACTGACCCGGAGTTTATTGTTCCCTTCCTAAACTCTGGGTGCCCACAATTTTCCACACGGGCAGTCTAGAGTTGGGTTTCTCAGATATTCAGGTTTAGTAGATTATCTGGAGCTAGTTCACTTCATTGGAGTGGATGACTGCACCTGCTTATCTTGGTGTATTGGTTGGTGTTTCGAGCTTGATGTTGGAGAAGTTGGATTCATTCTCTTTTGAGGATCATTTGGAGTTATCTGTTCTGTTTTCCGCTGAATCATTATTTATCTCTGATATTGTTGTATCATATTGATATCAGTGTTGTGTATCATACTGGATATTGTATTCATTGAAGTTGTATATGATATCATTGTTTTCTTTCTTCCGCTGTGTTGTTATACTTAATGGTGTTATAAGCTCCGGTGAACCAGATTCGGTGTTTGAATCTACGGCATTCGAGTACAAGTGAAGTACGGGTGCCGATTTTCGAAGGCCGATTTCAGGGTCATTACATTTGGTATCAGAGCTAAGGTTGAACTTTAGCCTAGGAGTATAATACATTAAGTAGCTCATTAGAGATAGGGTGAAGTATACCCTAGAATGAGTAATCTCTAAGATATCTATCCGTATGCCTCAGTAAATTCTCTTACTATTCACTGATAGTGAGTATGAGTGCAAGAAGAGGATGAGATAGGGGACAGGGGAATACGACTATAAATGGTCAATACTCTGTTACAACAAGGAAACAATCTTTTCTCTATCAATCTCTTTTGTTCAGCATCTCTTCTCAATTCTTCAATAATTTCTGGTGGATCCAGGAAGAGATTCGATATATTAAAATGGAACATAAACTCCAAATAGGTCAGAATTGTTTGCTTTGGTTGTTATGGTTGATAGGTATACCTTAGTTTCTAAACTAAAAGTTTTGGAATTGTATCCATATATCTATATATTCTTTGGGTCCCAGTATATTCTACGAATGGTTAGTTATCCTTTCGAACTAACCAACGCCACTGTATATTTCGTAGATCTGGATAACTCGAGTATCTTGTGGAAAAATTAAAAAGATTCGTTCTTGTATCAATTATTGATATTCTGATTTGGTAAGCCAAATGCAGAATAGATGCTCAGTTTGATTTGATGAAACATTCTTCATCTATCTTTGTGTCTCCCTGGCAAATTTCGGGGACGAATTTTTTTTAAGGGGGGAAATCTGTAACGACCCCGGATTTTAATTTAATTTAAATTGATAATTAATTTAATTTTTGAATAAAAATTGTGTAATAACTGGTAAAATTGATAGAGTTTATAAAATATATCTATGTAATTCATTAAATATGTATTGGATTTCAAAACATTGTCTTTTAAATAATATGTGTGAATACAAACAAAATATATTTATAAAGTAAAATAAATAAAGTAAAATATAAATGCAATGTAAATACATTACGATAAGTATTTAAGTTGAAAATAAATATCTTAAAATTTTGGTTATGTAAACTATAAAGATATAAAATAAACACATTAAACAAATTAGTTAAAATTATAACAAAATATACAAAATAATATATAGAACTTTATTTACATCACAAAGCCATAAGGAAAAAGAAGGAATACAAACAAAATAAATATACACTCAAGTATAAACAAAAGAAAAAGATAAGTATGAAATAAGGAAACAAAAACATAAGGAGGTACACTTGAAAATAAATAAGAAACCAGACAACATACACTACGCCATAAATGACTTTCTGCAACATTTTTGCAAGGTGTTGCCAGCTAAAATGTTGCGATAGATATAAAATTTTGGTCCTACTGCAACGTTGTATTTATGGTGTTACCTTAGCCATAAAAATGTGTTGCTCTAGCTAAAAAAGTGTAACACGATGCAACATTTTTATATAGTGTTGCTATAGATGTATTCAGATTAAAAAATTAATAAAATTAGCAATCCGCGTGAATACGATCCAACGGTCTATATTTAATTCGATTGTTAAACTGGATCACCGCTATAATTTGCTCCAAATTTTCGTTTTCCCGCTTTACTTTTCATATCATTTTCGTTCTCACCCCCAATTTCCAAATCCCTAATTTCCAAATCATATTTTCGTTTCTTTTATTTTCTTCCAAAAACAAAATCTCGTCCTTTTTTCAAAGTTTGGTAGTGATCTCAGACAAGCTTCATTCCCATTTCGTTCTCACCTCCAATTTCGCTGCTGTTTGCCTACATGTCGAGCCCCGTTTGCTTTGTTGTCGAGATCTGGAAATGTCTGTTCGGCTTGTGAATCGGCGATTGTTGTTGGAGTTAGGTCATGATTGGACTGGGTTACGGCAGTGGGTGATTGCGATTGAAATTTCAAGCGATGGAGGTGAGGCCAATGGTGATTTAAGGTAGTTCTGGTCGATGGGTTGCTGAAATCGCGGTTGGTGAATTTGATATGGGAGGCGCTGGTGGGTTCGCGATTTGGAGGAGTTTTTAACAGGTTGGTTTTCAGTTTGATTGGTGAGGAAGTTAGGGTGTAGGGGTAGTTCGAGTTGTCAGAGAAGGCAGGTAGGTGGTTGTTGTGATGGTGAAGGCATAGGGTTAGTGAGGAGATGCGAATTGGTTGTGACAGATTGTAGAGGAAGGGATTTGTTGTGCTATGTGCAGAAATGGTTCGAGTTCGTTAGGTGATAGGGGCAGGAGTTTGTGGCTGATTGTAGCTGGATGGTGAATCTGGTTGTCGCAGTTTGTAGAAGTTGGATATGAAGGTGTGATGGAGGTTGAAGTATATGAAGTGATAGGTTAGAGCTTTGTTTGTTGTTGCACGTTTGGGATGTTTTGGTTGTGAGATGGTAGTTTGGAAGAAAATGCAGTTTGCTGGTAGGGGTTTCGATAATGAAGTATGCAGTGGTTGCTTGAGAAGGTTGTTGTTGCTCGAAATGTAGCAGGGAGGAGTTTGGGTTAAGGCAGTTTGGATTGGTGAAAGGAAGTTGGTGGTGGAATGGTAGGTTGTTGTTATTGTTTTGTGGAAGGAAGGAATGGGTGGTTATGCCAGCGATTGTGATTAGGTGATTAGGCAACATGTTCGATGAAGGGTAATGTATTACTTATTAACACGCAACATGTTCGATGAAATGTCAATTTTTATTTATCATGGTTTCAGGTCTTTTACCAAGGCAGAGCTAAAAGCAAGGTTATTTTAGTTTTCACTGAACAATTTGCTAAGAATGATGGCTGGAAAAAGGTCGGATGATCCAGAAGAAGCCATGAAAGAGTTGCAAAAGTCAATCATCGAGGAGGTGTTCAAATTCGCAGGAGGTGTTCATTTGTGCATCATTTTACGTCGTTTCAAAGAAGGCTCGATCTTCCGAAATCGGATGAATCGGGCGGTGCCCACTTGTTGTAAAAAACATAGGTAATTACCAACACATTTATGAAGCCAAATTGTAAATGTTGTAATATTCATGGTGTGACTAAGAAATCCTTAATTAGTGACGTCCTTGTGATGCCTTAGTGACATTATCTGAAGGAAATAAATTTAACGATGCTGCACCGACGCTGGATCACTATGCGTCGCTAATCTATATCAGAAATTAGTCATTTCTCCGGTAGTGTAACATTATGCAGATGTTGTAAAATAAAAAATAAATAGAATTCACAACTATTTTTTGTTGTTGTTTAACACCGAATTTAAAACATTTGAAAAATATTGTTGAATACTATAAATTTACCATTTTTAAAAAACGTTGTTTTAATTTCATATTTCAATAACATTACGTATATGTTATGAAAAAATAAATATAATACAACGTAAAAAAATCGTTGTTAAAAATTATTTTCTACGACAGTTTAAACAAACATTGTAAATATTTTTTATTATACAACATTTGTATAGAGAACGTTGGCCGGAAGAATCTATTACAACATTTTTCTTAAAAAATGTTATGAAAGATCTACCATTTTTACAACACTTTGGTGAACTGTTGCAGAATCAGTGTTGTAAAATGATATTTTTGTTGTAGTGTTGGCATCAGTGGCAGCGTTGCAGCTCGGAGTATTCTGTGCGTTGGCAGGAAGTTTTTCTGGCTAAGCAGTTTTCTTAAGGTGAAATTCAGAAGCAGCAGAGTGGATCCATTTCTTCGATGAATTGGATAGTTAAGTATAAGCTGTTTTGATTTGTTAAGAGAGAACAATTTTCTTTGGAATTAGGATGGGTTGATCGCAAAAGTGACTTGCGACAGTTAGTATTCTCTTGGGTTATCTGAGATTTTCTGGGATGTGTTGTCCAGTCTGTGCTTGTGTTCTTCATCAGCATTTTCATTCTACTCCAGATCAGAGTTGTACAGCGGAAGCAGTTTGGCGAGTGCTCATGTTTGTCTTTTCCAGATAGGAGAAGTTAGTTCAGTCTTCTGATGTTTGTGAGTAGAGTTTGTTCTTGGTCTTGGTTGATCTTGAGAGGATCATTCTGTTGAGTTATTTTTGGTCTAGTTTGTTTCTAGAAGCATCAGCGAAGGTTGAGCTGATCAAGAAGGATTTGTAGGAAGCCAGGATCGTCAGAAGAGTCTTATGGATAAGAGACAGAGGAATTTTGAATTCGAAGTTGGAGACTTCGTTGTTGTTGAAGTTTTCTCTGGTAAAGGGAGCTATAAGATTGGGTAAGTTTGGGAAATCACCTCCGAGGTATTTTGGATCTCTTCTATGTTCTGATTTGGATAAGAGCTTGGTCTTCATGGTTGAATGGTCAGTTTGGATGACTGGAATTCATTGTGTTTCATGTGTCTCTGAGGGAGTACGTGTATGATCTATCTCTGGTTTAGGAACCAGTAGTTCTGGAGGATTTGGTTGTTGAGTCCGACTCGTCTGTAGTCTGATACCCTGTTTAGTTTTGTAGATCTAGATGAGTAGGAGCTCTATAGCTTAGTAGTATTGATTGTTTGGATTCTGTAGAGCGAGTATCCCGGTATTTATATTTGGGAAACTCTAGGAAATTCTATCCAGAATTTTTGTCTGGATAATTAGAATTGTTTGATTGGGTGAATTGGTTGCTATGGTTGTTAGCATATGGATGATAATATATGCTTGTGATTTAAATAGATTATTAAATTACCTTTGTTTTAAATTTCGGGGACGAAATTATTTTAAGGGGGGAGGAATGTGATATCTCGGAAATTTTTGGACAATATCAATTTAATAATCAGTTTAAATAATTAAATTGATCTGATAATCTTTGATAATAAAATTTGAATTGATTTAATAATCTAATTAAATAAATATTTAATTAGTGAATTTTATCTTTTAAAACCTAATAAATTGATTTCTATTTATAATGTATATATATTTGTATATATTGTAAATAGGGAAGCTTTGGTTTGTATTTAATAAACATATGATATATTAATTCATTTAATAATAGAAGTAATTTATAATCTCTTTTATAAATTATTTAAAATGGTCAAATGTGTTATTTTCAAACAATATTAATAGTGTATCATTTTTATAAATAGACTTTAATAAAATAGGATTGTTATTTTCAAATTAAATGTGTTGTTGAATCTATATGTGTGTGTGTATATATATATATAACCTGATTTTAAATTGAACTTTAGTATTTGATTTGAATTTGAATTTAAAGTTTGAAATTCAAAAGGATAGATATTTAAATAGTTTTGGATTTTAAAATATATGTATAAACTTTTATTTATAATAATTAGTTTTGTTTCTTTAAAAAGTAATATATCTATATATATAAATATTTAATAAATAAAGAAAAGGGTTTTTACATTTAAAATAAATATAAATTAATTAAAAGGACATGTGTAATTCTCTAAAGACTTTGTTTTAACAAATGTAAACTAATTAACCACTCTAGTGACAAATGTCAAGTTGTGAATTTTTGTTTTTCTTTTATTTGAATAAATCATTTTTACTTATATAAACGTATGTTCTTATCCACAATTTTTTTTTCTATTCTTTTCAAAGACAAGAAAACTTCAGCCTGAATAATCTCTCAAAAACAAATCTGTAACAAATTCTCAAACAAATCAGTAATTAAATTCCTCAATCCTCCTCTCAAAAACAAACCTGTAATCAATATCCTCTAAAAAGCTTCTTCTTCAAACCTGCAAATCACTTCTTCATAAGCCTGTAACAAAATTCTTCAAACCAGAAATTATCAAAACAAATCCCTGTAATGCATTTCTTCAAAATCTGAAAGCATGTAAAACCATTTTCTTCAATCTGGAATCACTTCCTCTCAAACCAAATTCTTAAAACCTGTAAAGCATTTCCAAAATCAAAAGGCTGCATACATTTTATTTAATCTGGAATCAATTCAAAAGCAGCCTGCAATCTCTTTTCAAACCTGGAATCAAAACTCCAGCATGCATGCAAATGCATTTTTAAATCAAAGAAGCAAATCAAGTATTTTTCAACCACTAAAGTTTTCAAAGGGCATTCAAGTTTTAAAGTTCTGGAAATCAATAGCAATGCAAGTTTCCAGTTTTAAAGACAATTCAAGTTTCAAAAATCAAAACTGAAGTAGCTCTGTTCATTCTCAAATCTGGTGAGTAACATTTAATTTAAAAAAAAACTTAAGTATAAATCTGTTGCATGTTGATAAGTATGTTTGTGTGTATAGTTATAAATGCATTTCTGTATATATATATATGGATGTGTGGATGTATGTAGATATATATTGCTGTTGTATCTGTTTTTATCTGTTCTTACTTTTAGAAGCTTAAATCATGATAGAAATTTAATTCCTCTTGATATAATCTCTGATAGGACTTAGGATTCAAACTACATTTGTTTGTTTAAATCATGAATTAGAGTTTAAAATTTTATTAAGTTAAAAAAATATTGAAAACTACTCTGTAAATAAAAAGGAACAGGGAAGTTTAGTTATTTTATAAAATTCAAACATGTTAATTTGGCAATCCCGGATTATAAACTGAATCCCTAAAGTAAATTATGATTTTTAGAAGAGAAATCACAACTTTTAAATTTGTAAATGGTGAGCATTTCTGGGTTGAACAGATATTGAGTTTTGGGGTTTATCTGGTGATTTTGTGGTTCTGGAATGTTGAAGTTTTTCCTGAAGGTGGAGGGATGATAGGAGAGTGAGGAAAAAATGTTATGTGGATGGTCAGAGGTTGGTGGCGACGGTGATAGCTCTTATCAGTTTCTAAACCTAGTTTTTGGGTGGTCGGTATTTTGTTGTTTTTTATTTCTATGGTGCATCGAGTGATGTAGGGTTTTGGGGATTGGAAGAGGAGACATAGGCGAAGTGTTTGCCGGAGTCGCAGAAATTCTGATGGTCAGAGATGAGATCGCGAGGTGATGGCAGGTTTAGGAATGTTTGTAGTGTAGTGTTCCAGGTTGGTTTGGGCTATCTCGATTTTGATTTCGAGCTACTGTGGGAATTCTGGTGGTCGTGATCAGGTGTGGAGATGGTCGGCGACGTGATGAAGGGGGTGATGTTGGCTGGAGGTTGCCAGAGCGCCGGTGCATATGCACCGTGCATATTTTTGGTTCTGATGAGCTTTTTGAGTTGTGCAGAGATGTGACTCGAGTTTTACTCGGGTAATTCGAGAAATTGACTTGAAGCATCTAGGGTTTTTACTCGAAGCATCAGTAGATGGTCTCGGGTAAGTGTTTGTTTCAGGTTTAAAACCTGACAGTGTTGGGTTTTTTGAAGATTTAAAATGAAATTTAAATTTAAAGCAAGATTTAAATCAAGTTTTAAAAAATCAAGTCTAAATATAGTTTCAAGTTACTATGAATCCAAACCCTGAATTTATATCAGTTTTGAAAATTTTAAATGTTGAACAAGTTTAAATGTTTTAAAGTAGACTTTAAAAATGAATTTGATTTCAAATAAATGTTTAAACTTGATAAAATTCTTTATAAAAGTTTCCATTAATATTTGAATAAAAGTTATGATGTGTTTAACCTTAATTTGGAAGTTAAATAATCAATTTATTTTTAAAGCTTGATTTCTTTTAATAAAATTAAGTAATTTAGTTTTAAAACATTTCTTATATAAGTATCTTATATAAGTAATGAATGTTCTTCACTTTTATTTTAAGGTTTATAAATTTATTTAAATTTGGATAAATGTTTAAATAGTTAAACATTTTGAATTTTAATTTTTAAAATAGAATTTGAATTTAATTTAGTAATGTATTATTTTAAATATATATTTGAATGTTAATAAAATCATTAATAAGTAAATGAATTATTTTGAAAATAATTAAGATAATAAAAGAATTTAATTAAGGAATTTACTTATTTAATTGATTTTAATTAATGTTTTGGATTAATTTATAATTAGAGATGGTCAATAATAATTAATCTAAGATAATTTTTCTTAAGTAAGTAATTAAATAAAATGTTGATAATTAATAATAATAATAATCTAAGGAAAATTAAGTAAGTAATTAATGTGAATTAATTATGATAATAAATTAGATTAATAAATTGAAAATAATCAAAATTAATCTAACTTAATTACTTAAGAAAAGTAATTAAAGAGTTGTTAATAGTTAATGAAGGTCATTAACTTGAGATATAATAATTAATTAATGTGATTAATCTTAATAATTAATTAGATTAATTAATTAAGGATAATCATTTATGGAATTGGTTAAGTGTACTTACTAAATGAAAGTAATTAAGGAATTAATTACTCATTGTAATTAATTAAGTAAATTTAATTAGTTTAAGATAATTAATTAAGTTTAATTAATTTAGAATAATAAATGGATGATTTGATAAATAATTACTTAATGTAATTAATAAGGTATGATTATTTAGGGAAGTAATTAATAGATAATTACTGGATGTAATTAATTAAAGAAAATTTAATAATAAAAGTAATTTGAGTTTAATTACTTTGAATAATTAATCAAGGGATTAATTAAAGGATAATTAATTAAGGAGTAATTAATTTATTTAAAGAAGTAATTAAGGGTAGTTAATTACTAAATGAGATTAATCAAAGGTGATTAATAAATGTAACTAATTAAAGATTAATTATTAAATGTAATTAATCTAATGGAGTAATTAATTAAAGAGTAATTAAGGATCATTAATTAATATAATTAATGATGTAATTAAGGATTGATTAATTAAACTAATTAATCAAAAATAAGTTATTAAAGTAATTAATTAACTGTAATTAATTAAGGATAAATGTAATTAAGTATAGTTAATTAATTAATGAAGTAATTAAAGATTAATTACTGTAATGGTTTAAGATAATTAATTTGTGAAATTAATTAAGGATTAATTACTTAAAGTAATTAAAGGATAATTAATTGGGAATAATTAATTAAGATGGATACTTAGAATATGATTAATTAATTGGTTTAATTAGTGATTAAGTAAGCAGGATTTATGGAATGAAGTAATTAATTTAATTCACTTTAAATTAATTAGAGATGATATAAATCATTACTTAGGAATGTATGAATAATATTGAATGCTTTGCATTGTTTGATATCTCTAATGAGATATGTGCTGATCTATGATATGGATTTTGGTTGAATTGTAATGATAATGTGAATTATCTATTTGTGATGATAATATGGATTATCTATTGTGAATTATCTATCTCTGTGTATATAGATAAAGAATTGAATTGTTTTAACTTTAAAACAACTTGGCCTTAAAAGATACGTTTTGGATTTCGATGAGACCGGGATCGGGTTTCCAGATTTGGATATCCGAATACCACATCGATCCAAATTAACGATAGGTCGTGAATCTCAAGTGAAGATGAAGATTCAGAGTGCAAGGGTTATTGTCGTTAACTCTGAGGGTGATTCCAAAACGAGTGTAACGAGATAATGCCTTCGGTTTCGTTCGAAACCGGAACGAACTTGTTGGATTGAATGCTTTCAGAACATCGTCAGGTGGACGATGAGCATTCTAAGTGATGTGTTCTGATTAAAGGTAATCGTGACCTCAAGCCTAATCAACCGGGAATGGCTAAAACAGGGGAGGTGCAGCAAGGCTTCTTGGGTAGCACCCACTGAGAGTAAGGTCATCCCTGTCTAGAGAGTTCCTTTATTTCGGCTTAGTGGTGCAGTTGGCGACGGCCATCTGTGGGGTGATTTTTATTCGGAATTATCCAGTAAGGGATGGTTCCGGCTTTGTGTTGCAGGGGATTGGGAGTAATCCTCGGTACGGTGATCTAGGCCCCGTACTGTGATGGGCGGTACCCCGGTAGCTCTGCCATTGTATGGAATCCAATTTCCAATAAGTGATAATGGACTTGATTGTATAACCCACTTTGTTGGCTAGTATGCTGGAATTTAATAATGTAACAATTTCAGCTATTTCATATTTATTTGAAAACCCTAGACCTATTATAATATAACTGGATTTCCTATCAATGTTTTGGTTATCGTAAGGTAAAAACTTTTCCGTGTTTATGTGCGGGAAGTCTTACGAGATACCTTTTCTTTTCAAATGGTTTTCAAAGTTAAGAAACTTTAATCTGTTACTCACACCAGACCCATGTCTGACCCAAGTGTTTATTTCTGTTTTATAAACTCTTGGGTACTCAAATTTTTACGAGTAGCCAAGGGATTCAGGTTTAGCTTTGATGAGTTTTCTAGAGGAGCAATGGAGCAGGAGGCTTCAGCGTTCGTAGATATATAGTAGTTCCGCTGTGTTGACCTGTGATAGTGTCCTGTATTGTATTGAGTTGTAATGTCTAGACAGATGTTTATAACTGTCTAGTATGTGATGTATATGCTGTGTAACTCTGATAAGTGTTGTATACTATGTAATAGTTTATGTTATTAATATAATTTATTCTTTCCGCTGTTGAGATTCTGATGTTGTTTCTTTCTCTCTTCTTTTCTTTTCTCTTTTCTACCCCTTTCTTTCTTATTGACGATGCGTCATTCTGGCCGCTGAAAGTCGGGTCGTTAAAGTTGGTATCAGAGCAATTGGTTGAGTGAATACCTAAGCTCTGGAGTGGTGTCTATCTTGAGAGCGCGTATTTGTAATTTTTATATAATTATATATATATATTTCTACCTATTAGTTGGGTTACCTGTTCGAGTTTTCCAATATAAGTTATAAAGGTAGATAAGGTAGTGGTGTGTGTAAACACGACTACAAATGGTTGGAGTTTGAATGTTTGAGGTTGGAAGTATATCTGTCGAGATTGTAGACTTAATACCGTCTCGAGTAAATTTTGCAGTGATATAAGGATTTCACAAATCTCTGAAGGAAATTTGTTAAGATTCGGAGTTTATCTTTGAAGTTGGATCTATTGGTTAAGCAGAAGCAAGTGATGGTATCTTGGTAGCTTCTGGAAGAAGTAGCTGTGTGATGAGAAGCAGTGACTATGGATGTTCCCGAAGATGTTTTCTTTGGAACAAGTTAAGGAAGTGTGTCTGTTTCGGTGTTGTGGCTGAGTTCAGCATGGTGTTTCTGTTTTGGTTGAGGTTCGAGTTTCTCGAAGAGCTTTGGTTTGGAAATCTAATTGGCATCGGTGGCAGCGTTGCAGCTCGGAGTATTCTGTGCGTTGGCAGGAAGTTTTTCTGGCTAAGCAGTTTTCTTAAGGTGAAATTCAGAAGCAGCAGAGTGGATCCATTTCTTCGATGAATTGGATAGTTAAGTATAAGCTGTTTTGATTTGTTAAGAGAGAACAATTTTCTTTGGAATTAGGATGGGTTGATCGCAAAAGTGACTTGCGATAGTTAGTATTCTCTTGGGTTATCTGAGATTTTCTGGGATGTGTTGTCCAGTCCGTGCTTGTGTTCGTCATTAGCATTTTCATTCTACTCCAGATCAGAGTTGTACAGCGGAAGGAGTTTGGCGAGTGCTCATGTTTGTCTTTTCCAGATAGGAGAAGTTAGTTCAGTCTTCTGATGTTTGTGAGTAGAGTTTGTTCTTGGTCTTGGTTGATCTTGAGAGGATCATTCTGTTGAGTTATTTTTGGTCTAGTTTGTTTCTAGAAGCATCAGCGAAGGTTGAGCTGATCAACAAGGATTTGTAGGAAGCCAGGATCGTCAGAAGAGTCTTATGGATAAGAGACAGAGGAATTTTGAATTCGAAGTTGGAGACTTCGTTGTTGTTGAAGTTTTCTCTGGTAAAGGGAGCTATAAGATTGGGTAAGTCTGGGAAATCAGCTCCGAGGTATTTTGGATCTCTTCTATGTTCTGATTTGGATAAGAGCTTGGTCTTCATGGTTGAATGGTCAGTTTGGATGACTGGAATTCATTGTGTTTCATGTATCTCTGAGGGAGTACGTGTATGATCTATCTCTAGTTTAGGAACCAGCAGTTCTGGAGGATTTGGTTGTTGAGTCCGACTCGTCTGTAGTCTGATACCCTGTTTAGTTTTGTAGATCTAGATGAGTAGGAGCTCTATATCTTAGTAGTATTGATTGTTTGGATTCTGTAGAGCGAGTATCCCGGTATTTATATTTGGGAAACTCTAGGAAATTCTATCCAGAATTTTTGTCTGGATAATTAGAATTGTTTGATTGGGTGAATTGGTTGCTATGGTTGTTAGCATATGGATGATAATATATGCTTGTGATTTAAATAGATTATTAAATTACCTTTGTTTTAAATTTCGGGGACGAAATTATTTTACGGGGGAGGAATGTGATATCCTGGAAATTTTTGGACAATATCAATTTAATAATTAGTTTAAATAATTAAATTGATCTGATAATATTTGATAATAAAATTTGAATTGATTTAATAATCTAATTAAATAAATATTTAATTAGTGAATTTTATCTTTTAAAACCTAATAAATTGATTTCTATTTATAATATATATATATATTTGTATATATTGTAAATAGGGAAGCTTTGGTTTGTATTTAATAAACATATGATATATTAATTCATTTAATAATAGAAGTAATTTATAATCTCTTTTATAAATTATTTAAAATGGTCAAATGTGTTATTTTCAAACAATATTAATAATGTATCATTTTTATAAATAGACTTTAATAAAATAGGATTTTTATTTTCAAATTAAATGTGTTGTTGAATCTATATGTATATATATATATAACTTGATTTTAAATTGAACTTTAGTATTTGATTTGAATTTGAATTTAAAGTTTGAAATTCAAAAGGATAGATATTTAAATAGTTTTGGATTTTAAAATATATGTATAAACTTTTATTTATAATAATTAGTTTTGTTTCTTTAAAAAGTAATATATATATATATAGATAAATATTTAATAAATAAAGAAAAGGGTTTTTACATTTAAAATAAATATAAATTAATTAAAAGGACATGTGTAATTCTCTAAAGACTTTGTTTTAACAAATGTAAACTAATTAACCACTCTAGTGACAAATGTCAAGTTGTGAATTTTTGTTTTCCTTTTATTTGAATAAATCATTTTTACTTATATAGACATATGTTCTTATCAACAATCTTTTTTCTATTCTTTTCAAAGACAAGAAAACTTCAGCCTGAATAATCTCTCAAAAACAAATCTGTAACAAATTCTCAAACAAATCAGTAATTAAATTCCTCAATCCTCCTCTCAAAAACAAACCTGTAATCAATATCCTCTAAAAAGCTTCTTCTTCAAACCTGCAAATCACTTCTTCATAAGCCTGTAACAAAATTCTTCAAACCAGAAATTATCAAAACAAATCCCTGTAATGCATTTCTTCAAAATCTGAAAGCATGTAAAACTATTTTCTTCAATCTGGAATCACTTCCTCTCAAACCAAATTCTTAAAACCTGTAAAGCATTTCCAAAATCAAAAGGCTGCATACATTTTATTTAATCTGGAATCAATTCAAAAGCAGCCTGCAATCTCTTTTCAAACCTGGAATCAAAACTCCAACATGCATGCAAATGCATTTTTAAATCAAAGAAGCAAATCAAGTATTTTTCAACCACTAAAGTTTTCAAAGGGCATTCAAGTTTTAAAGTTCTGGAAATCAATAGCAATGCAAGTTTCCAGTTTTAAAGACAATTCAAGTTTCAAAAATCAAAACTGAAGTAGCTCTGTTCATTCTCAAATCTGGCGAGTAACATTTAATTTAAAAAAAAAACTTAAGTATAAATCTGTTGCATGTTGATAAGTATGTTTGTGTGTATAGTTATAAATGCATTTCTGTATATATATATATATATGGATGTGTGGATGTATGTAGATATATATTGCTGTTGTATCTGTTTTTATCTGTTCTTACTTTTAGAAGCTTAAATCATGATAGAAATTTAATTCCTCTTGATATAATCTCTGATAAGACTTAGGATTCAAACTACATTTGTTTGTTTAAATCATGAATTAGAGTTTAAAATTTTATTAAGTTAAAAAAATATTGAAAACTACTCTGTAAATAAAATGGAACAGGGAAGTTTAGTTATTTTATAAAATTCAAACATGTTAATTTGGCAATCCAGGATTATAAACTGAATCCCTAAACTAAATTATGATTTTTAGAAGAGAAATCACAAATTTTAAATTTGTAAATGGTGAGCATTTCTGGGTTGAACAGATATTGAGTTTTGGGGTTTATCTGATGATTTTGTGGTTCTGGAAGGTTGAAGTTTTTCCTAAAGGTGGAGGGATGATAGGAGAGTGAGGAAAAAATGTTATGTGGATGGTCAGAGGTTGGTGGCGACGGTGATAGCTCTTATTAGTTTCTAAACCTAGTTTTTGGGTGGTCGGTATTTTGTTGTTTTTTATTTCTATTGTGCATCGAGTGATGTAGGGTTTTGGGGAT
Organism: Allium fistulosum; assembly: GCA_030737815.1. Classification (NCBI taxonomy): domain Eukaryota; kingdom Viridiplantae; phylum Streptophyta; class Magnoliopsida; order Asparagales; family Amaryllidaceae; genus Allium; species Allium fistulosum. The sequence continues at coordinate 574,327,135 of CM060906.1, forward strand.
TGGAAGAGGAGACATAGGCGAAGTGTTTGCCAGAGTCGCAAAAATTCTGATGGTCAGAGATGAGATCGCGAGGTGATGGCAGGTTTAGGAATGTTTGTAGTGTAGTGTTCCAGGTTGGTTTGGGCTATCTCGATTTTGATTTCGAGCTACTGTGGGAATTCTGGTGGTCGTGATCAGGTGTGGAGATGGTCGGCGACGTGATGAAGGGGGTGATGTTGGATGGAGGTTGCCAGAGCACCGGTGCATATGCACCGTGCATATTTTGGGTTCTGATGAGCTTTTTGAGTTATGCAGAGATGTGACTCGAGTTTTACTCGGGTAATTCGAGAAATTGACTTGAAGCATCTAGGGTTTTTACTCGAAGCATCAGTAGATGGTCTCGGGTAAGTGTTTGTTTCAGGTTTAAAACCTGACAGTGTTGGGTTTTTTGAAGATTTAAAATGAAATTTAAATTTAAAGCAAGATTTAAATCAAGTTTTAAAAAATCAAGTCTAAATATAGTTTCAAGTTACTATGAATCCAAACCCTGAATTTATATCAGTTTTGAAAATTTTAAATGTTGAACAAGTTTAAATGTTTTAAAGTAGACTTTAAAAATGAATTTGATTTCAAATAAATGTTTAAACTTGATAAAATTCTTTATAAAAGTTTCCATTAATATTTGAATAAAAGTTATGATGTGTTTAACCTTAATTTGGAAGTTAAAAAATCAATTTATTTTTAAAGCTTGATTTCTTTTAATAAAATTAAGTAATTTAGTTTTAAAACTTTTCTTATATAAGTATCTTATATAAGTAATGAATGTTCTTCACTTTTATTTTAAGGTTTATAAATTTATTTAAATTTGGATAAATGTTTAAATAGTTAAACATTTTGAATTTTAATTTTTAAAATAGAATTTGAATTTAATTTAGTAATGTATTATTTTAAATATATATTTGAATGTTAATAAAATCATTAATAAGTAAATGAATTATTTTGAAAATAATTAAGATAATAAAAGAATTTAATTAAGGAATTTACTTATTTAATTGATTTTAATTAATGTTTTGGATTAATTTATAATTAGAGATGGTCAATAATAATTAATCTAAGATAATTTTTCTTAAGTAAGTAATTAAATAAAATGTTGATAATTAATAATAATAATTATCTAAGGATAATTAAGTAAGTAATTAATGTGAATTAATTATGATAATAAATTAGATTAATAAATTGAAAATAATCAAAATTAATCTAACTTAATTACTTAAGAAAAGTAATTAAAGAGTTGTTAATAGTTAATGAAGATCATTAACTTGAGATATAATAATTAATTAATGTGATTAATCTTAATAATTAATTAGATTAATTAATTAAGGATAATCATTTATGGAATTGGTTAAGTGTAATTACTAAATGAAAGTAATTAAGGAATTAATTACTCATTGTAATTAATTAAGTAAATTTAATTAGTTTAAGATAATTAATTAAGTTTAATTAATTTAGAATAATAAATGGATGATTTGATAAATAATTACTTAATGTAATTAATAAGGTATGATTATTTAGGGAAGTAATTAATAGATAATTACTGGATGTAATTAATTAAAGAAAATTTAATAATAAAAGTAATTTGAGTTTAATTACTTTGAATAATTAATCAAGGGATTAATTAAAGGATAATTAATTAAGGAGTAATTAATTTATTTAAAGAAGTAATTAAGGGTAGTTAATTACTAAATGAGATTAATCAAAGGTGATTAATAAATGTGACTAATTAAAGATTAATTATTAAATGTAATTAATCTAATGGAGTAATTAATTAAAGAGTAATTAAGGATCATTAATTAATATAATTAATGATGTAATTAAGGATTGATTAATTAAACTAATTAATCAAAAATAAGTGATTAAAGTAATTAATTAATTGTAATTAATTAAGGATAAATGTAATTAAGTATAGTTAATTAATTAATGAAGTAATTAAAGATTAATTACTGTAATGGTTTAAGATAATTAATTTGTGAAATTAATTAAGGATTAATTACTTAAAGTAATTAAAGGATAATTAATTGGGAATAATTAATTAAGATGGATACTTAGAATATGATTAATTAATTGGTTTAATTAGTGATTAAGTAAGCAGGATTTATAGAATGAAGTAATTAATTTAATTCACTTTAAATTAATTAGAGATGATATAAATCATTACTTAGGAATGTATGAATAATATTGAATGCTTTGCATTGTTTGATATCTCTAATGAGATATGTGCTGATCTATGATATGGATTTTGGTTGAATTGTAATGATAATGTGAATTATCTATTTGTGATGATAATATGGATTATCTATTGTGAATTATCTATCTCTGTGTATATAGATAAAGAATTGAATTGTTTTAACTTTAAAACAACTTGGCCTTAAAAGATACGTTTTGGATTTCGATGAGACCGGGATCGGGTTTCCAGATTTGGATATCCGAATACCACATCGATCCAAATTAATGATAGGTCGTGAATCTCAAGTGAAGATGAAGATTCAGAGTGCAAGGGTTATTGTCGTTAACTCTGAGGGTGATTCCAAAACGAGTGTAACGAGATAATGCCTTCGGTTTCGTTCGAAACCGGAACGAACTTGTATGGATTGAATGCTTTCAGAACATCGTCAAGTGGACGATGAGCATTCTAAGTGATGTGTTCTGATTAAAGGTAATCGTGACCTCAAGCCTCATCAACCGGGAATGGCTAAAACAGGGGAGGTGCAGCAAGGCTTCTTGGGTAGCACCCACTGAGAGTAAGGTCATCCCTGTCTAGAGAGTTCCTTTATTTCGGCTTAGTGGTGCAGTTGGCGACGGCCATCTGTGGGGTGATTTTTATTTGGAATTATCCAGTAAGGGATGGTTTCGGCTTTGTGTTGCAGGGGATTGGGAGTAATCCTCGGTACGGTGATCTAGGCCCCGTACTGTGATGGGCGGTACCTCGGTAGCTCTGCCATTGTATGGAATCCAATTTCCAATAAGTGATAACGGACTTGATTGTATAACCCACTTTGTTGGCTAGTATGCTGGAATTTAATAATGTAACAATTTCAGCTATTTCATATTTATTTGAAAACCCTAGACCTATTATAATATAACTGGATTTCCTATCAATGTTTTGGTTATCGTAAGGTAAAAACTTTTCCGTGTTTATGTGCGGGAAGTCTTACGAGATACCTTTTCTTTTCAAATGGTTTTCAAAGTTAAGCAACTTTAATCTGTTACTCACACCAGACCCATGTCTGACCCAAGTGTTTATTTCTGTTTTATAAACTCTTGGGTACTCAAATTTTTACGAGTAGCCAAGGGATTCAGGTTTAGCTTTGATGAGTTTTCTAGAGGAGCAATGGAGCAGGAGGCTTCAGCGTTCATAGATATATAGTAGTTCCGCTGTGTTGACCTGTGATAGTGTCCTGTATTGTATTGAGTTGTAATGTCTAGACAGATGTTTATAACTGTCTAGTATGTGATGTATATGCTGTGTAACTCTGATAAGTGTTGTATACTATGTAATAGTTTATGTTATTAATATAATTTATTCGTTCCGCTGTTGAGATTCTGATGTTGTTTCTTTCTCTCTTCTTTTCTTTTCTCTTTTCTACCCCTTTCTTTCTTATTGACGATGCGTCATTCTGGCCGCTGAAAGTCGGGTCGTTAAAGTTGGTATCAGAGCAATTGGTTGAGTGAATACCTAAGCTCTGGAGTGGTGTCTATCTTGAGAGCGCGTATTTGTAATTTTTATATAATTATATATATATATATATATATATATATATATATATATATTCTACCTATTAGTTGGGTTCCCTGTTCGAGTTTTCCAATATAAGTTATAAAGGTAGATAAGGTAGTGGTGTGTGTAAACACGACTACAAATGGTTGGAGTTTGAATGTTTGAGGTTGGAAGTATATCTGTCGAGATTGTAGACTTAATACCGTCTCGAGTAAATTTTGCAGTGATATAAGGATTTCACAAATCTCTGAAGGAAACTTGTTAAGATTCGGAGTTTATCTTTGAAGTTGGATCTATTGGTTAAGCAGAAGCAAGTAATGGTATCTTGGTAGCTTCTGGAAGAAGTAGCTGTGTGATGAGATGTAGTGACTATGGATGTTCCCGAAGATGTTTTCTTTGGAACAAGTTAAGGAAGTGTGTCTGTTTCGGTGTTGTGGCTGAGTTCAGCATGGTGTTTCTGTTTTGGTTGAGGTTCGAGTTTCTCGAAGAGCTTTGGTTTGGAAATCTTTGCACCACAACAAAAATACCATTTTACAATACTGAATAAATGTAGTCATTGTATTTTAACAACATTTATCGTTATGTTGTTATATCCACAGTTGTGAAAGATGGTGTATTTTTTACAAAATTTATTTAAATGTTGTAAAAAATGTTATAGAAAAGTCAATTATAACAAAACATAATTATAGTGAAAACAGGAGAGAAAATATTGAAAACATAACTACTACGTTTTTTGAACGTTATGCGATAGCTAATTACAACATATTTCAAACATTGCAAAGCTTTTTTATGATAGTATATAGATGTTGTGCATCCACTTTTCCAATGAGTTCCATATGTTGTAATTTAATTTCAACAACTTCATTCATCTATTTTAGACCGATTATTCCCGCCTTTTGACAAAAGTTGTGTACTTTTATACAACAATTTTTAGATGTGGTATTTTGTATTTTAATTATATTTAATCAACACAGTAAATACAAGCTAGACAATGTTGTTTAAATGTTACTCAAACTTCATTCGCATTAGTCGTTGAACATTGCAAAACAAAATTCATACAATTATTTTTAACCGTTATATTTTGTATTACCACCACGACTGTGAATTATTGTAAATAAATTTTCAACAACATTACTTTAACATGGATGAAAAAACATTTAATTCATACAACAAACGTTGTGTATAAATATTTTACAACTAATGACAAACATTGTATGTAAATTATGCCAACATTTTTCACATATATCTCATATTTTGACAATATTTATAAATTTTGCACCAATTTTTTTATCAGTCACAAAACATTATAAATGTTCAACTAAAACTATGCACAAACATTGTAGTATATATTATATATATGCACACACATGAGAAAACTGATTAATCTATTAAATTCCAATAAGAAATGCGTAATGATATATGGGACAGTGCATTGGAACAACTAATGATTTACTAATAGAAAACTTGAGTCATCAAAAAGTATTTTATGGTTTGGAAGACATTCGAACAAAAATATAGCGATAACAAAAGCCTTCTTCCTAAAAGCACCTTTACTTCCTGCATTTGACATAAAAATTCAATTAAATATTAATTAATGCAATGTACTAAGATAATGAAAAACCTGAAGATAAACTAGGGGAAAAACGTTGAAAATATATAACATTGTGTTAACTTGGGTACAGTCACATTGTAATTGATGCAAAAGGCAGAAACAACTTATTCTCATATCTTGGATGTATAACTTTAAAAATAGTATTACGTTAAGGCTTTGTTTACATTGGAACTCTCAATTTTTCATTATACTCAAATATAATGATCAAACTGAAGTTTGATCATCATAAATGAAATTAGGCAAGGCACATGAACATTATAACAGGCAACTCTAACCTTTTCTAGAAGAAGATCATTTGGTAAGTATTCTTAAAAGATAATAATAATCTGCTTCTTGAAAAATTCCATCAAACTACCTTATTCCCTAAGTTCAAAAAAATACGGTTATGAAAATGCTTCTCTTGTGGAAATAATGATTTTTCTAGAGATATATATTTCATATGGTGTACTTTGGGAGTATTGTAATTTGAAGTTTGTGGGAAATAATAAAGTGACTATAGTGTTTAAAACCATATAAAAATACCACTCTGTAAATTCACATTTGACACGGGTTACTCATTATTCATACGCTTGGTGATAAATCATGTGTCAATAATAAGATTGAATTCAAAATGTAGTTAAACTAATCCATGATAACTACATAAATTAATAAGCATCTCTTTCATGCACCCACTTGTCATGAAATACGTATATACCCTTCCATGATAACTACATTTTTAGAACTAAAGTATAACAACCAAAATTTATATTTATTTAAATCATTTATAGTTTAATATATATTTTTAAACAAATCCATTTAGAGATAATTCTCACATTCACAGTTTGATGAGGCCAAAAAAAAAATTTAAGTAGAGAAATTTTTTTGGAAAAAATCGACATAGTATCCTTTGTATGGAGAACCTCTTGGCAAAACACAAACGCAATATATGTATACACACACATACACGACCAAAAAATGATTGGATTCACAACATATACAAAAATATACTACCCCAAGGGTATAATATCATATACGTTCGATATAAGCATAAAAATGTACCTACTTTTGCAATTTCAACAAGTTTACTAAATTTCAATGCAAATGCAAGCGACGAGCATCATAGAATAAATCAAAAGTTCCCATGTACCTACACTTTCCGCAAACATGCGTATATGTTCATAAATAAAAGCATATCGATATACTTCTCACAATAAATTATGTTCCAGTTGGTTTTAGTGTGTCAAATTCATGAAATCAATGGAAATTTTCAACAGTGAAGTTGTAGTACATAAAATCTACTTTCTGAAGCACTTTACTAGGTTTGTAAATGCATCATATTTCAAAAGTAATAGTTGTTTCAATGACCTGTACCAAATAAGAAAAATTATACTTGGATAGCAGATATCATTTTTTGTATGCACCATATGAACTATTTGTGATTTACAAGTTACCTCGGTCTGCTATTCAGATAATCTACAACTCAAGCTCACTTCGGTCTGAGATCTGGCATCATCGAGAATATCTATTATTGGTTCAGCTTCCACTTACCATGTGAGGCCATATGTCAGTTTTTACAAGTTGATACACGGCAATCTTCATAGCTCGTCTATTAAGTTCAATTTCCATCATATATGCCAGTACAGATTCAACATGCCTTCCTTTAGTTCGGATTCACAGTAGCTCATATATGTAGCCTTCGAAGCTAATACAGACCATGGTTCAGACTTCACAAGCCAGTTTTCATATTCTATTTGCTTGATGATGAGGACAGACATTATATTTTGCCAGTAATAACTGATTCATGATATGCATTAAAACTAATATTAACTTAAAAATATAATATAGTATTAATTATTATGTGACTTACAGTATTTATTGACTTTGTTGATTTAATATGCCACATATTGATAAATCTTAATACAAAAAATACAAAAAATTAATAAATATTAGTTAGTAGTTTATCTCATTTATATTCATATCTCATATGTATTCAAATCTAATTTTGAACAATGATTCAATATGTGACTTACTTTTGTACTATTGTGGGCAAATAAGATTTGGAAGACATCTCTATTGTGTTACATGGAAAAATTTATGGTGGTTGATATACCTATTATATTATTGGATGGGAGAAAAATAGTTTTATGATAATTAAATAGATAAATGGTTATAAGAACTTACAATAAAGGGGTCTTCAGCTTGTATCAATATCTAGTTTTCCAGTCGCCTTAGTACTAAGGTCCTACAAGTCTACAAACATGAAATAAGGAATGCATTAGTATAAACAATAATAACTATCATTGCTACATATAGTGAACAAAAAACTTAGCAACAAAAGATCACAGGTGTCAACTTTAACATGTAAATTTTACTGTTAGTTGCCTCTTACAAAATACTAGAAGTGAACCATAAGAATAGGTCCGCACGAAATAGTAGAATTACATTGACCTTGCGTAGATTAAAAGAACTATGATGTAATGTAACAAATTTATTCTCTATAAAACGTTGATTACGATCCCATGATTTACATTCAAAAATCATCTACAATCCCAAGAAATAAGACAAAAACTAACAACAAACACCTTAAATATTAAACAAAATAAATGTTATGAAATAAAACTCTTTTTATTTCATATCAATTTGGTCACCATTCTTTATTCTTCCAGCCATAAGATCCATCAGAGAACAAACGTGGTGCAAAACTAAGCCCGAACATTTCTTTAGGTATAAGAACAGGTTCTAAGAAGCCAAATAATTTGGCAACAAGCAACCCGCTCTCCCACACAGGATCCATGTCTTTTGCATCTATCCATACTTTTCGACCTACTTGAATTCTTCTCCGCTTTGATTTCAGGTCAAATCCCCACTTTTTGTATACGCTTTCACTCTTTGACATCGTCATTCTGTTCATCACTCTGCATAGCTTCTCCCTTTCTTTTCGCAGATTCTTCTGACTTGGTGCTTGTTTTACTTGACGATGGCTAACTTAGGTAGTATGCCTAACTATATAGTATGGTACCATTGGACCTTGCATAGATTTAGATGGTCGAATTATAGCAATTTAAGTGTCACTCTTTTCTTCTTTATTGCTTAAAGTTAAAAAAGGAATTTTATGTGATTTCTGTAAGACGATTACAGTACAAACTGCAGTGGTCCATAATACACACTAGTTTTCTTTAGGATAAGGAAAATTGCTATCAGTTTATGTGACAACTTTATAAGGGGATTGCAAACATTTGCCTTTTTTGATGTATATAAGAGAATTGCAAGTTGCAATCATAAGACTAAAAAGGGTTAAAAGTAGTTACTACTCTTCCTATTATACTTTGAAAAGGACAGTAATGCTTTATTATACCTATAGGTGTAAAATAGGCTAGCAAATGTCATTTTTGGTCAAAAGACAAACTACACTAGTCTCTTGATGAGAAAGTATTATAGCAACATTCCTAACAGTCACTTTTTTTACTTTTTAATTAGCCACAGTGCACCCAACAAGTTAACTAGGCACCAAAACAATCAAAACTGAATAAAAAAACGTCTCAGCAAACAAATCGAAAACCATTAAAACAGCTAATATAATGTCATTTCATTGCATTTGGCAAAGAGAATGCGTTAAAACATAGTGTATGATGTTTTAAATGGCTTAGCCATAAACTGACATATATTATGCCATTTAATGGTTGACCCAAATGGTTACAGGTTGTTACTTATTGAATAAGCTACAACTGAAAGTGAGGTTCAAACAATAAACAATTGGAATAACTGAATAATAAAACCTAAATGAACTAAACCTTTCTAGTTAAAACGCAAATGCATAAACTACAAACTAAAGCAGAATCACTTACATTGCCTGCAGAGTTGGATTAAAGGTTACACGAGCTATTGTAACACATCTTGGGAAATAGGTGCACTGACTGTGATAAGTGCTGTCTTGAAATAGGTGGACTTACAGTTAACTGTGATAACTGCTTAGAGGAGTGTAACTAAATTGTTGTTGTGAAAATTGCTAGGAGGAGTATAATTAAACTACTGGGTCCGATAATTGGTGTTCAGATTATAACTGTATGTATTGCGGATTGGGATAACTGCTTATCGGAGTAACCAAACCACCCATCGCAACAACTCATCCTCACTTGCCTACTCCAAACATCCATATTAGAAACCTATACCCACATCGTCTTCATCCTCTTCTCTCCCTACCGAAAGCGTCAGATCCAATCAACATCATCCGAGATCCAAACACAATTAGCATAAACACCCACAACCCAAATCGCAAATTTAACAACTACTGGTATACCAACCCAGATTTCGCTGCCTACTCCAGATCCGAATGAGCAAATACTAACATCCAACTCAGTTGCCTCAAACCGCACAACCCAAACCCATCACTTCGCAACTTCCAATCTCCACCTCGCCTCACTGAATCCACAACCCCACCCAGATCTGTAATTATAAAATCGCGAACGTTGGTGATTTTCTCATGGTAGTAGCTCCAGCGTTGGAAGAAACTAGGTTAATTTCATTTTTTCCCAATTCGTGAATCCTTTGTGTGAGGAGGTAATATGTAATTATGAGTTAATTATGAATTGTTGGATTCCATTTTTTCCAGAATCGACGGCTTTGGTAAGATGTACGCGGATGACCAGTGATAGGCGTTGGATTTTACAAACTGAACCGTTCAACTAAGAAATAATGTAGGGATGCAGATTGCAAATTTTCAATGAAGTCGCCAAAGCATAGATAAATCCTTGTGTTTTGTGAGGGCAAAAAAATAAAAAATAAATGAAGATGACTTCACTACGCGCTAAATTTTCATTGTGTCGCAAAAACATAGGTAATTACCAACGCATTTATGAAGCCAAATTGTAAATGTTGTAATATTCATGGTGTGACTAAGAAATCCTTAATTAGTGACGTCCTTGTGATGCCTTAGTGACATTATCTGAAGGAAATAAATTTAACGACGCTGCACCGACGCTGGATCACTATGGCATCGCTAATCTATATCAGAAATTAGTCATTTCTCCGGTAGTGTAACATTATGCAGATGTTGTAAAATAAAAAATAAATAGAATTCACAACTATTTTTTGTTGTTGTTTAACACCGAATTTAAAACATTTGAAAAATATTGTTGAATACTATAAATTTACCATTTTTAAAAAACGTTGTTTTAATTTCATATTTCAATAACATTACGTATATGTTATGAAAAAATAAATATAATACAACGTAAAAAAAGCGTTGTTAAAAATTATTTTCTACGACAGTTTAAACAAACATTGTAAATATTTTTATTATACAACATTTGTATAGAGAACGTTGGCTGGAAGAATCTATTACAACATTTTTCTTAAAAAATGTTATGAAAGATCTACCATTTTTACAACACTTTGGTGAACTGTTGCAGAATCAGTGTTGTAAAATGATATTTTTGTTGTAGTGTTGGCATCGGTGGCAGCGTTGCAGCTCGGAGTATTCTGTGCGTTGGCAGGAAGTTTTTCTGGCTAAGCAGTTTTCTTAAGGTGAAATTCAGAAGCAGTAGAGTGGATCCATTTCTTCGATGAATTGGATAGTTAAGTATAAGCTGTTTTGATTTGTTAAGAGAGAACAATTTTCTTTGGAATTAGGATGGGTTGATCGCAAAAGTGACTTGCGACAGTTAGTATTCTCTTGGGTTATCTGAGATTTTCTGGGATGTGTTGTCCAGTCTGTGCTTGTGTTCTTCATCAGCATTTTCATTCTACTCCAGATCAGAGTTGTACAGCGGAAGCAGTTTGGCGAGTGCTCATGTTTGTCTTTTCCAGATAGGAGAAGTTAGTTCAGTCTTCTGATGTTTGTGAGTAGAGTTTGTTCTTGGTCTTGGTTGATCTTGAGAGGATCATTCTGTTGAGTTATTTTTGGTCTAGTTTGTTTCTAGAAGCATCAGCGAAGGTTGAGCTGATCAAGAAGGATTTGTAGGAAGCCAGGATCGTCAGAAGAGTCTTATGGATAAGAGACAGAGGAATTTTGAATTCGAAGTTGGAGACTTCGTTGTTGTTGAAGTTTTCTCTGGTAAAGGGAGCTATAAGATTGGGTAAGTCTGGGAAATCAGCTCCGAGGTATTTTGGATCTCTTCTATGTTCTAATTTGGATAAGAGCTTGGTCTTCATGGTTGAATGGTCAGTTTGGATGACTGGAATTCATTGTGTTTCATGTATCTCTGAGGGAGTACGTGTATGATCTATCTCTGGTTTAGGAACCAGCAGTTCTGGAGGATTTGGTTGTTGAGTCCGACTCGTCTGTAGTTTGATACCCTGTTTAGTTTTGTAGATCTAGATGAGTAGGAGCTCTATAGCTTAGTAGTATTGATTGTTTGGATTCTGTAGAGCGAGTATCCCGGTATTTATATTTGGGAAACTCTAGGAAATTCTATCCAGAATTTTTGTCTGGATAATTAGAATTGTTTGATTGGGTGAATTGGTTGCTATGGTTGTTAGCATATGGATGATAATATATGCTTGTGATTTAAATAGATTATTAAATTACCTTTGTTTTAAATTTCGGGGACGAAATTATTTTACGGGGGGAGGAATGTGATATCCCGGAAATTTTTGGACAATATCAATTTAATAATCAGTTTAAATAATTAAATTGATATGATAATCTTTGATAATAAAATTTGAATTGATTTAATAATCTAATTAAATAAATATTTAATTAGTGAATTTTATCTTTTAAAACGTAATAAATTGATTTCTATTTATAATATATATATATTTGTATATATTGTAAATAGGGAAGTTTGGTTTGTATTTAATAAACATATGATATATTAATTCATTTAATAATAGAAGTAATTTATAATCTCTTTTATAAATTATTTAAAATGGTCAAATGTGTTATTTTCAAACAATATTAATAGTGTATCATTTTTATAAATAGTCTTTAATAAAATAGGATTGTTATTTTCAAATTAAATGTGTTGTTGAATCTATATGTATATATATATATATAACTTGATTTTAAATTGAACTTTAGTATTTGATTTGAATTTGAATTTAAAGTTTGAAATTCAAAAGGATAGATATTTAAATAGTTTTGGATTTTAAAATATATGTATAAACTTTTATTTATAATAATTAGTTTTGTTTCTTTAAAAAGTAATATATATATAGATAAATATTTAATAAATAAAGAAAAGGGTTTTTACATTTAAAATAAATATAAATTAATTAAAAGGACATGTGTAATTCTCTAAAGACTTTGTTTTAACAAATGTAAACTAATTAACCACTCTAGTGACAAATGTCAAGTTGTGAATTTTTGTTTTTCTTTTATTTGAATAAATCATTTTTACTTATATAAACATATGTTCTTATCTACAATTTTTTTTCTATTCTTTTCAAAGACAAGAAAACTTCAGCCTGAATAATCTCTCAAAAACAAATCTGTAACAAATTCTCAAACAAATCAGTAATTAAATTCCTCAATCCTCCTCTCAAAAACAAACCTGTAATCAATATCCTCTAAAAAGCTTCTTCTTCAAACCTGCAAATCACTTCTTCATAAGCCTGTAACAAAATTCTTCAAACCAGAAATTATCAAAACAAATCCCTGTAATGCATTTCTTCAAAATCTGAAAGCATGTAAAACCATTTTCTTCAATCTGGAATCACTTCCTCTCAAACCAAATTCTTAAAACCTGTAAAGCATTTCCAAAATCAAAAGGCTGCATACATTTTATTTAATCTGGAATCAATTCAAAAGCAGCCTGCAATCTCTTTTCAAACCTGGAATCAAAACTCCAGCATGCATGCAAATGCATTTTTAAATCAAAGAAGCAAATCAAGTATTTTTCAACCACTAAAGTTTTCAAAGGGCATTCAAGTTTTAAAGTTCTGGAAATCAATAGCAATGCAAGTTTCCAGTTTTAAAGACAATTTAAGTTTCAAAAATCAAAACTGAAGTAGCTCTGTTCATTCTCAAATCTGGCGAGTAACGTTTAATTTAAAAAAAAAACTTAAGTATAAATCTGTTGCATGTTGATAAGTATGTTTGTGTGTATAGTTATAAATGCATTTCTGTATATATATATATATATGGATGTGTGGATGTATGTAGATATATATTGCTGTTGTATCTGTTTTTATCTGTTCTTACTTTTAGAAGCTTAAATCATGATAGAAATTTAATTCCTCTTGATATAATCTCTGATAGGACTTAGGATTCAAACTACATTTGTTTGTTTAAATCATGAATTAGAGTTTAAAATTTTATTAAGTTAAAAAAATATTGAAAACTACTCTGTAAATAAAAAGGAACAGGGAAGTTTAGTTATTTTATAAAATTCAAACATGTTAATTTGGCAATCCAGGATTATAAACTGAATCCCTAAACTAAATTATGATTTTTAGAAGAGAAATCACAACTTTTAAATTTGTAAATGGTGAGCATTTCTGGGTTGAACAGATATTGAGTTTTGGGGTTTATCTGGTGATTTTGTGGTTCTGGAATGTTGAAGTTTTTCCTAAACGTGGAGGGATGATAGGAGAGTGAGGAAAAAATGTTATGTGGATGGTCAGAGGTTGGTGGCGACGGTGATAGCTCTTATCAGTTTCTAAACCTAGTTTTTGGGTGGTCGGTATTTTGTTGTTTTTTATTTCTATGGTGCATCGAGTGATGTAGGGTTTTGGGGATTGGAAGAGGAGACATAGGCGAAGTGTTTGCCGGAGTCGCAGAAATTCTGATGGTCAGAGATGAGATCGCGAGGTGATGGCAGGTTTAGGAATGTTTGTAGTGTAGTGTTCCAGGTTGGTTTGGGCTATCTCGATTTTGATTTCGAGCTACTGTGGGAATTCTGGTGGTCGTGATCAGGTGTGGAGATGGTCGGCGACGTGATGAAGGGGGTGATGTTGGCTGGAGGTTGCCAAAGCGCCGGTGCATATGCACCGTGCATATTTTTGGTTCTGATGAGCTTTTTGAGTTGTGCAGAGATGTGACTCGAGTTTTACTCGGGTAATTCGAGAAATTGACTTGAAGCATCTAGGGTTTTTACTCGAAGCATCAGTAGATGGTCTCGGGTAAGTGTTTGTTTCAGGTTTAAAACCTGACAGTGTTGGGTTTTTTGAAGATTTAAAATGAAATTTAAATTTAAAGCAAGATTTAAATCAAGTTTTAAAAAATCAAGTCTAAATATAGTTTCAAGTTACTATGAATCCAAACCCTGAATTTATATCAGTTTTGAAAATTTTAAATGTTGAACAAGTTTAAATGTTTTAAAGTAGACTTTAAAAATGAATTTGATTTCAAATAAATGTTTAAACTTGATAAAATTCTTTATAAAAGTTTCCATTAATATTTGAATAAAAGTTATGATGTGTTTAACCTTAATTTGGAAGTTAAATAATCAATTTATTTTTAAAGCTTGATTTCTTTTAATAAAATTAAGTAATTTAGTTTTAAAACTTTTCTTATATAAGTATCTTATATAAGTAATGAATGTTCTTCACTTTTATTTTAAGGTTTATAAATTTATTTAAATTTGGATAAATGTTTAAATAGTTAAACATTTTGAATTTTAATTTTTAAAATAGAATTTGAATTTAATTTAGTAATGTATTATTTTAAATATATATTTGAATGTTAATAAAATCATTAATAAGTAAATGAATTATTTTGAAAATAATTAAGATAATAAAAGAATTTAATTAAGGAATTTACTTATTTAATTGATTTTAATTAATGTTTTGGATTAATTTATAATTAGAGATGGTCAATAATAATTAATCTAAGATAATTTTTCTTAAGTAAGTAATTAAATAAAATGTTGATAATTAATAATAATAATTATCTAAGGATAATTAAGTAAGTAATTAATGTGAATTAATTATGATAATAAATTAGATTAATAAATTGAAAATAATCAAAATTAATCTAACTTAATTACTTAAGAAAAGTAATTAAAGAGTTGTTAATAGTTAATGAAGGTCATTAACTTGAGATATAATAATTAATTAATGTGATTAATCTTAATAATTAATTAGATTAATTAATTAAGGATAATCATTTATGGAATTGGTTAAGTGTAATTACTAAATGAAAGTAATTAAGGAATTAATTACTCATTGTAATTAATTAAGTAAATTTAATTAGTTTAAGATAATTAATTAAGTTTAATTAATTTAGAATAATAAATGGATGATTTGATAAATAATTACTTAATGTAATTAATAAGGTATGATTATTTAGGGAAGTAATTAATAGATAATTACTGGATGTAATTAATTAAAGAAAATTTAATAATAAAAGTAATTTGAGTTTAATTACTTTGAATAATTAATCAAGGGATTAATTAAAGGATAATTAATTAAGGAGTAATTAATTTATTTAAAGAAGTAATTAAGGGTAGTTAATTACTAAATGAGATTAATCAAAGGTGATTAATAAATGTGACTAATTAAAGATTAATTATTAAATGTAATTAATCTAATGGAGTAATTAATTAAAGAGTAATTAAGGATCATTAATTAATATAATTAATGATGTAATTAAGGATTGATTAATTAAACTAATTAATCAAAAATAAGTGATTAAAGTAATTAATTAATTGTAATTAATTAAGAATAAATGTAATTAAGTATAGTTAATTAATTCATGAAGTAATTAAAGATTAATTACTGTAATGGTTTAAGATAATTAATTTGTGAAATTAATTAAGGATTAATTACTTAAAGTAATTAAAGGATAATTAATTGGGAATAATTAATTAAGATGGATACTTAGAATATGATTAATTAATTGGTTTAATTAGTGATTAAGTAAGCAGGATTTATAGAATGAAGTAATTAATTTAATTCACTTTAAATTAATCAGAGATGATATAAATCATTACTAAGGAATGTATGAATAATATTGAATGCTTTGCATTGTTTGATATCTCTAATGAGATATGTGCTGATCTATAATATGGATTTTGGTTGAATTGTAATGATAATGTGAATTATCTGTTTGTGATGATAATATGGATTATCTATTGTGAATTATCTATCTCTGTGTATATAGATAAAGAATTGAATTGTTTTAACTTTAAAACAACTTGGCCTTAAAAGATACGTTTTGGATTTCGATGAGACCGAGATCGGGTTTCCAGATTTGGATATCCGAATACCACATCGATCCAAATTAACAATAGCTCGCGAATCTCAAGTGAAGATGAAGATTCAAAGTGCAAGGGTTATTGTCGTTAACTCTGCGGGTGATTCCAAAACGAGTGTAACGAGATAATGCCTTCGGTTTCGTTCGAAACCGGAACGAACTTGTATGGATTGAATGCTTTCAGAACATCGTCAGGTGGACGATGAGCATTCTAAGTGATGTGTTCTGATTAAAGGTAATCGTGACCTCAAGCCTCATCAACCGGGAATGGCTAAAACAGGGGAGGTGAAGCAAGGCTTCTTGGGTAGCACCCACTGAGAGTAAGGTCATCCCTGTCTAGAGAGTTACTTTATTTCGGCTTAGTGGTGCAGTTGGCGACGGCCATCTGTGGGGTGATTTTTATTCGGAATTATCCAGTAAGGGATGGTTCCGGCTTTGTGTTGCAGGGGATTGGGAGTAATCCTCGGTACGGTGATCTAGGCCCCGTACTGTGATGGGCGGTACCCCGGTAGGTCTGCCATTGTATGGAATCCAATTTCCAATAAGTGATAACGGACTTGATTGTATAACCCACTTTGTTGGCTAGTATGCTGGAATTTAATAATGTAACAATTTCAGCTATTTCATATTTATTTGAAAACCCTAGACCTATTATAATATAACTGGATTTCCTATCAATGTTTTGGTTATTGTGACGACCACCCAAGACCCCTGCACCGAATCTAGAGATAGAGCGCTGTAAAGTGTGCCAGGCGACCATGGACGATTGTCAAGGTAAGATTTAAAACAACAGAATCTATCGTATTACTCACAGCGCATGGACAAAATACAATAGAACATATGTATAGTGAAGCTTTACAGAACAAAATGACATCATATAAAACTCCATAATAGTTGAATACAAGCATCCACATAGTCAATACATCCAGCCTCACTACATATCTCTCAGAGAATACAAAACAGCGGAATATCCAGTACATATAAGAAGATAATATGCAACCCTCTAGCTCGTCTTCGATATCAGCATCGTGAGAAGAGAACAGCACCTGTCACCTGCTACCTAGTCTGCCCGTCCCAAAATGGACGAACAGCCCAAGGCAATAAGAATTAAAACATAAAGCCTTGAGTCAGACAACAGTCTTAGTGAGCAGTAAATTAACTAACAACATACCAAAAGAGCATAAAGGAAAAGGAATAGGAATACAACCCTCCCACTCCAACCTCATTCTACAGTGATAGCCCCCAGACACACACTAAACAGAAGCAAACATAGCAGAGCATACAATTTAAAGTAAAGCTACTATCACTCGAGTCAAGGGCGATGTTTTCCAAGTACCAAGGCCTAAATCAGATAAGCACCCAGAAAATACCGCTCTTGAGTCCGAATGACGATACAACCAAACATCCATGACTCTGGCTATCACTGTTATCGTTGCTTCGATATCACCGTTAATTGAATGACCGGCACATTCTTTCAGCCGTCCGTCAAGGGCTAATGGAAACCCCGGTTCTAGACATAACTCCCGCACGTCGTCGCAGCCCGTGCCTAGGACTATCGAAACTGCCCAGAGTACTCGACCATCAACAGTTGGCCGTTGGGACTATCGAATCTGCCCAAACGTACTCTTGCTTAGAGAATGCTAGAACCTTCAACAACGATGCTATCCAAGCCTCCTAGTCATCCTCCTCGACGACTATTCTCATATCCATTCATTATCCTCAACTCGAATCATATCACCGAGTTATCAACATGCTTGGAATGATCCCGTCTGGATTAGACCAAGTCTACATCACATGATTGCCTCGCTTCATTACATCCTCGCAAAGCCTCATCTCATCATCACATCATCAAATCTATGCATAAGAGCTTCATCATCCCGCTACATATGCCACAAGCAGCTTTCCCAATTCAAGAGCCTTTCCCTTAGCTTTTGAATCATCTTCGATCTAAATCTAATCATCAATCATCTAGTTCATAACAATCAATCAAATCAAACATCAATCCAAGCAATCAAGCATTCAAAAATGATCTAAGTAGACAATTATAACAATAATGGCATTTTCGTAATTAAAGAGTTGAAAGTCCAATAAGCATGAAAACATGGATTATATCTCTACAAACTTGATGAATGAACTTGCATAGGTTAACATATGATAAAATGGATGTAACATCATCATGAACAATGGATCTATATGGATCTACACATAGGATGAAGAAAATGCATGGAAATCACTATTTTAACACCAAATCGAGCCAACAATCCGATATACTCCTTTGGATCCGTGTGAGAGATAATCACCACTCACCAAATCACCTAAACAAACCCAAATCAATACGCTTCAGATCTGGACAGCGAAGGATCAAGCTTGATCTATCACAAATCCGCTTCAAATGAAGAAATCTCTCTTGAAAAGATGAAGATCTTCAATCTAAGCTCTTGAATCTTCAATCTTGATCTTCGATTTGGATGGATGGAAGCACTAGATTAGAGTGGAGAAAAGAAGTGAAGAAGTGTAGAAGTCGAGCTCTCAAAATGGCAGCACTTCGTCGCTTCAAAATCCGGATCCCAAAAATGAAGCCAACCCCCTCCTATTTATAGCATAAATCCTTAACTCGGCTGCCTTCTTAAGTCGCTGCCGACTTAACACCATGCCGACCTACGACCTAAAGCTTTGCCGACCTAACGAAGTCTCAGACTCATCATACAGCCTCAAAACCCAAGTCCTAACGACCTACAACAATGCGCATCTGCGACTTAACACATAGGCGCGGCTTAACTTAGGTCGTTGCCGACCTAAGTGCCTTGCCGACCTATGACATACGAGGGAATACAACTACGACTTAACTCGTAACTGGGTTACGACTTAACACAGGAGGCGACCTACCGACTCAATTACTCTGCCGACCTATCCTTAACTCGCTTATAAGTCGGTACTCCTATGGGTCGGTCATCCCACTAACTCGCTTACCCCGGTAAACCGCTAACTACAATAAGTCGGAGAAACTCTTAGGTCGTCTAAATCTTAGGTCGGTCCATCCTATGAGTCGTTAACTCGGTACAACCTTTAAGTCGCCCCAAACTGTCAGCCGACCTAAACCACTCCCCTATCTACCTTAGGTCGTCACCGACCTACACCTTAGTCATTAACTCGCCCAGACTTGTTGCTTAACCCGTCCAAAACTCCTAAGTCGGCTACGACTTAGGACTTAAGCAAAATTCTGCCAAAACCTGAAATGACTTAACAACAATACAACCAAAGGTCAATCGTTTTAGAATGTTTTGATCCGTAAAAATACGGGTCGTTACATTCTCTCCCCCTTAGGAATTTCGCCCCCGAAATTCCAAACAAACAAGGCAATCAAAGCTATTCTGTACGCCTATCATCCATAACAATCAATAAACCATGCATCCAATTCTAGCTTAGCGTACAGAATTCTAAGACTTAGAACAAGTTACAATTTCATTAGATGACACGACAACTTAGGGCCATACCTCGAAGAGTTCAGGATGAGCTGCTTTCATCCTTTCTTCCACCTCCCACGTACAGTCGTTATCATCGTCACTCCATTGTATCTTGAGCAACTTAACTATCTTCCTCCTAAGCTGTTTCGTGTCGGTTCCAACAACACGAAGCGGCTTACGAGGTCTTCTATCGACTGGGTCAACTTCGAAGTCTTCACAGCTATCAGCAGAAACCACTGTACTCGAGTCGTGCACATACTTCCGTAGATACGATACATGAAAAACATTGTGCACACCCGACATCTTCTCCGTTAATTCCAATCTATAAGCGAGCTTTCCAATTCGCTCGATAATCGGGAATGGTCCAACAAATCTCGGAGTCAATTTTCCTTTCTTCCCGAATCGAATAACATTCTTCAGTGGAGAAATCTTCACAAAAACCATATCTCCTACGTCGAATTCCAAATCCTTTCGACGCTTATCGGCATAACTCTTCTGACGGTCTTGGGCTGCCTTCATTCGTTGCCGAATGATCTCTATACAGTCTGAAGTCTGGCGAATCATCTCTGGCCCAAGCATCAGCTTTTCTCCTGTCTCTATCCAACATGTCAGAGAGTTACACGGTCTTCCATACAACGCCTCATACGGTGCCATACCAATACTTGACTGGTAACTGTTGTTGTATGAAAACTCCACCAAATGAAGGTGATCTTCCCATGATCCTCCGAAGTCCAAAACACAAGCTCTGAGGAGATCTTCCAAAACTCGGTTGACTCGCTCGGTCTGACCATCTGTTTGAGGGTGATAAGCTGTACTCAAACACAACTTGGTTCCCAAAACTTCCTGGAAGCTCTTCCAAAATCCACTAGTGAACAAAGGATCTCGATCGCTCACTATACTCTTCGGAATACCATGGAATCGAACTATCCACTTAACATACAACTCAGCCAACTTTGATGCAGTCCTAGTCGATCGAACAGGAATGAACCTTGCACTCTTAGTCAAACGATCTATAATGACCCAAATTCCTTCATTTCCCGTTCTGGTTCTAGGCAATCCATCAATAAAATCCATCGATACCTGCTCCCACTTCCATGTAGGAACTTCCAATGGCTGAAGCAATCCACTTGGCTTCTTCTGTTCGGCTTTGACCAACTGGCAGTTCATACACTTGGAAATAAAATTTCCAACATCCTTCTTCATACCTACCCAGTAGTAGGTTCTCTTCATATCCCGATACATCTTATTTCCACCTGGATGAATTGTCAACTTCGAGTGATGACTTTCCTTCAAAACTTCACTCCTCAATTCATCTATATCGGGAACAACTAGTCGTCCTTGCTTTCGAAGCCAACCCGCTCGATCAACCTCGAATCCTTTATCCTTTTCTGGATCCACCCCAGATTCCAAATCACGGATAATCTTGACAAGCTTATCATCTCGCTTTTGGCTCTCACCGATCCTTTCCACAAGAGTGGGTCTTATTGATAAGTTTGCCAACATCTCAGGTTCCAATTCGCATCTAGGCCTGAAGTCAAATCCAGCTAAATACTCGAGACTCTTCCATTCTGAAAACATGGCTCCTAATCCTGCATGTCTTCGACTTAACGCATCAGCCACTGCGTTACCTTTTCCCGGAGTATAAGCTATACCAAAATCATACGATGCCAAAAACTCTAGCCAACGTTGCTGCCGAAGATTCAAATCCTTCTGGGAGAAAAGATACTTCAACGACTTATGATCCGTAAACAACTCGAATCGAACTCCCAATAGATAGTGTCTCCACATCTTCAGAGCAAAAACAATCGCCGCTAACTCCAAATCATGAGTTGGGTAATTCCTTTCATGCGGCTTCAGTTGTCGACTGGCATACGCAACAACTTTATCCTTCTGCATCAGCACTGCTCCAAGTCCAGTACCACATGCGTCGGTGTAAACCACCATCTCATCATTCCCACTTGGAATAGTCAAAACAGGAGCACTCGTCAATCTCTCTTTCAGGATTCCGAAAGCTTGCTCACACTTAGCGTCCCAACTGAACACTTGGTTCTTCTTCGTCAATCCTGTTAGTGGTGCAGCTATCTTGGAGAAGTCTTTGATAAACCGTCGATAATATCCTGCTAATCCAAGAAAACTTCTCATATCTGATGCATTCTTAGGTCTAACCCAATCCTGGATTGCTGCCACCTTAGCGGGATCAACCGCTATTCCATTTCCAGAAATCACATGGCCTAAGAACCTCACTTCACTCTTCCAGAAGTGACACTTCGAAAACTTAGCCTTCAACTGATGTTTCCGCAAGATTTCCAAAACAATACGCAAGTGCGTCTTGTGCTCTTCTTCCGTTCTGGAATAAATCAGAATATCATCCACGAACACAAGTACAAACTTGTTCAACTGATCTCTGAACACTCTATTCATAAGATCCACAAAATATGCTGGCGCGTTAGTCAATCCAAACGGCATTACCAGCCACTCAAAGAAACCGGATGGTGTCTGAAAAGCAGTCTTCGGCACACTATCCTTAGCTACTCTTAACTGGTGAAATCCCGTTGCCAAATCCATCTGAGAAAACACCTTAGCTTCGTGAAGCTGATCAAACAAGTCATCTATTCTCGGTAATGGATACTTGTTCTTCTTAGTCACCTTATTCAGCTCACGATAATCCACACACAATCTCAACGATCCATCTGCCTTGGTTGCAAACACAACTGGTGCACCCCACTCGGACACACTACGCCGAATGAATCCTTTCTGTAAAAGGTCATCAACTTGCACCCTCAACTCTTGCTGTTCCCTAGGCGCCATCCGCCTAAGAGGCATCACAACAGGTCTGGCTCCTTCAACTAGATCTATACGAAACTCGATCTCTCTATGCGGCGGCAACCCTTTGACTTCGTCAAAGACATCCTCGAATCTATTTGCGATCGGCACTGATGACAGTCCATCCCGTGGAACAACTAGCGAATACATGAAGCTCATGAAGACGCCTTCCTCATGCTTACATCGTATCACAATCTTTCGCCCCTCCACATTCTCGACTGTCACTTCCAGCCTCTCACAATCAACCTTAGCCGCATACTTCCTAAGCCAGTCCATACCCAAAATAATTCCGAACCCCGCAAAGTTCAGAACAAAGCAATCACAAACAAAAGAGCAACCATGACTCGATACAACTAGACCACGGCATAACATACACAAACAAGGCGAACCCCCAACTGGATTAGTCACAACCAATTGCCTATCAACAATATCCGGTTCCAAACCTAACCGGCCTACTTGTTCATTACAAACAAACGAATGCGACGCCCCAGTATCAAACAAAACTCTAACTGGAACACAACATAGGAAAAGAGTACCTTGAACAACCACACTCTTTCCCTTCTCTTCAGCAGTAGGAGCTTTCAAAGACGACGGAACAACTCCTAAAGCATAGGCTTGCACAATCTGCCTGTCCTTCCTTGGTTCTGGACAATTCTTCCTGAAATGCCCCGGCTTGTCACAGTTGTGACACTTCATCGGCACCTTAGGATTCTTACAATCCTTCGAGAAATGGCCCTTCTGCTGACAATTGTAGCAAGTCACCTCGCCTTTCGGCTTCTTCTGGCCATCCTTACCCTTCTGCTGCTGCTGCTTCCTCTTCTTGTTTCCACCCTGCTGGGGTTTAGACTCTTCCCTAGTCACAGCAACAACAGATCCTTCCTTAGGAAACAGACTCTCATGCCTAAGAGCTTTCTCCACAAGCTTCTCAAATGAATCGTCCAAATGATCCACCAACTGTCTTCCAAGATAACTATCCAAGCCGGTCACAAACTTCTCATTCTTCTGATAAGCAGATTCAATATATGACTGGGCATACTTGGACAAAGCCTCAAACTCAGAAACATACTCAAGAACAGATCTCCCACCCTGCTTGAGCTCCACAAACTTCTTGAACAGAACAGACTTCTGAGCTGTAGAAATGAACTTAGCTTCAAATCTGACTTGGAATTGCTCCCAAGTAATCTCTTCTTCCGGAGTAGTGATGGTAATAGAGTTCCACCAATCAGAGGCTCTCCCTTGAAGCTGCCTTGATGCCAACTTCCTCTTAGTTGCATCATCAATTCCCAAATCACCAAAGATCCTTCTACAAGCATCTATCCACCTCTGGACCTCAATAGTAGATTCTGTTCCCAAGAAAACCTTCCCTCCAAGAGCAGTATAATCCTTGCACAGCTTAGCAAAATCCACTGGTTTCGGAGTTTGGACTTGAACTCCAACATCAACTGCTGCCCCCGGAACTGGTATCCTTCTCATGATCGAAGTCATCATAGCTTTGAACATGGCTGCATTATCAGCAGTCTCTTCAGTAGCACGGCCTTCCCTAGCAGCTGGTCTCCCTCTTCGACTCATTCTCAATATCTATAAAAAGGAATGATTAGAACATCTAGAGAAACAACTGCATAAAGGACTCAAACTCTACTAAGCTACTATATTATCTATAGTATTCATCCATCAAAATACAATTACGTCTCTCATACGTAGTTACGACAGCGAGCGTTGGGTAAAATCGATTAACCAAGGCTCTGATACCAAATGTGACGACCGCCCAAGACCCCTGCACCGAATCTAGAGATAGAGCGCTGTAAAGTGTGCCAGGCGACCATGGACGATTGTCAAGGTAAGATTTAAAACAACAGAATCTATCGTATTACTCCCAGCGCATGGACAAAATACAATAGAACATATGTATAGTGAAGCTTTATAGAACAAAATGACATCATATAAAACTCCATAATAGTTGAATACAAGCATCCACATAGTCAATACATCCAGCCTCACTACATATCTCTCAGAGAATACAAAACAGCGGAATATCCAGTACATATAAGAAGATAATATGCAACCCTCTAGCTCGTCTTCGATATCAGCATCGTGAGAAGAGAACAGCACCTGTCACTTGCTACCTAGTCTGCCCGTCCCAAAATGGACGAACAGCCCAAGGCAATAAGAATTAAAACATAAAGCCTTGAGTCAGACAACAGTCTTAGTGAGTAGTAAATTAACTAACAACATACCAAAAGAGCATAAAGGAAAAGGAATAGGAATACAACCCTCCCACTCCAACCTCATTCTACAGTGATAGCCCCCAGACACACACTAAACAGAAGCAAACATAGCAGAGCATACAATTTAAAGTAAAGCTACTATCACTCGAGTCAAGGGCGATGTTTTCCAAGTACCAAGGCCTAAATCAGATAAGCACCCAGAAAATACCGCTCTTGAGTCCGAATGACGATACAACCAAACATCCATGACTCTGGCTATCACTGTTATCGTTGCTTCGATATCACCGTTAATTGAATGACCGGCACATTCTTTCAGCCGTCTGTCAAGGGCTAATGGAAACCCCGGTTCTAGACATAACTCCCGCACGTCGTCGCAGCCCGTGCCTAGGACTATCGAATCTGCCCAGAGTACTCCACCATCAACAGTTGGCCGTTGGGACTATCGAATCTGCCCAAACGTACTCTTGCTTAGAGAATGCTAGAACCTTCAACAACGATGCTATCCAAGCCTCCTAGTCATCCTCCTCGACGACTATTCTCATATCCATTCATTATCCTCAACTCGAATCATATCACCGAGTTATCAACATGCTTGGAATGATCCCGTCTGGATTAGACCAAGTCTACATCACATGATTGCCTCGCTTCATTACATCCTCGCAAAGCCTCATCTCATCATCACATCATCAAATCTATGCATAAGAGCTTCATCATCCCGCTACAAATGCCACAAGCAGCTTTCCCAATCCAAGAGCCTTTCCCTTAGCTTTTGAATCATCTTCGATCTAAATCTAATCATCAATCATCTAGTTCATAACAATCAATCAAATCAAACATCAATCCAAGCAATCAAGCATTCAAAAATGATCTAAGTAGACAATTATAACAATAATGGCATTTTCGTAATTAAAGAGTTGAAAGTCCAATAAGCATGAAAACATGGATTATATCTCTACAAACTTGATGAATGAACTTGCATAGGTTAACATATGATAAAATGGATGTAACATCATCATGAACAATGGATCTATATGGATCTACACATAGGATGAAGAAAATGCATGGAAATCACTATTTTAACACCAAATCGAGCCAACAATCCGATATACTCCTTTGGATCCGTGTGAGAGATAATCACCACTCACCAAATCACCTAAACAAACCCAAATCAATACGCTTCAGATCTGGACAGCGAAGGATCAAGCTTGATCTATCACAAATCCGCTTCAAATGAAGAAATCTCTCTTGAAAAGATGAAGATCTTCAATCTAAGCTCTTGAATCTTCAATCTTGATCTTCGATTTGGATGGATGGAAGCACTAGATTAGAGTGGAGAAAAGAAGTGAAGAAGTGTAGAAGTCAAGCTCTCAAAATGGCAGCACTTCGTCGCTTCAAAATTCGGATCCCAAAAATGAAGCCAACCCCCTCCTATTTATAGCAGAAATCCTTAACTCGGCTGCCTTCTTAAGTCGCTGCCGACTTAACACCATGCCGACCTACGACCTAAAGCTTTTCCGACCTAACAAAGTCTCAGACTCATCATACAGCCTCAAAACCCAAGTCCTAACGACCTACAACAATGCGCATCTGCGACTTAACACATAGGCGCGGCTTAACTTAGGTCGTTGCCGACCTAAGTGCCTTGCCGACCTATGACATACGAGGGAATACAACTACGACTTAACTCGTAACTGGGTTACGACTTAACACAGGAGGCGACCTACCGACTCAATTACTCTGCCGACCTATCCTTAACTCGCTTATAAGTCGGTACTCCTATGGGTCGGTCATCCCACTAACTCGCTTACCCCGGTAAATCGCTAACTACAATAAGTCGGAGAAACTCTTAGGTCGTCTAAATCTTAGGTCGGTCCATCCTATGAGTCGTTAACTCGGTACAACCTTTAAGTCGCCCCAAACTGTCAGCCGACCTAAACCACTCCCCTATCTACCTTAGGTCGTCACCGACCTACACCTTAGTCATTAACTCGCCCAGACTTGTTGCTTAACCCGTCCAAAACTCCTAAGTCGGCTACGACTTAGGACTTAAGCAAAATTCTGCCAAAACCTGAAATGACTTAACAACAATACAACCAAAGGTCAATCGTTTTAGAATGTTTTGATCCGTAAAAATACGGGTCGTTACAGTTATCGTAAGGTAAAAACTTTTTCGTGTTTATGTGCGGGAAGTCTTACGAGATACCTTTTCTTTTCAAATGGTTTTCAAAGTTAAGCAACTTTAATCTGTTACTCACACCAGACCCATGTCTGACCCAAGTGTTTATTTCTGTTTTATAAACTCTTGGGTACTCAAATTTTTACGAGTAGCCAAGGGATTCAGGTTTAGCTTTGACGAGTTTTCTGGAGGAGCAATGGAGCAGGAGGCTTCAGCGTTCGTAGATATATAGTAGTTCCGTTGTGTTGATCTGTGATAGTGTCTTGTATTGTATTGAGTTGTAATGTCTAGACAGATGTTTATAACTGTCTAGTATGTGATGTATATGCTGTGTAACTCTGATAAGTGTTGTATACTATGTAATAGTTTATGTTATTAATATAATTTATTCGTTCCGCTGTTGAGATTCTGATGTTGTTTCTTTCTCTCTTCATTTCTTTTCTCTTTTCTACCCCTTTCTTTCTTATTGACGATGCGTCATTCTGGCCGCTGAAAGTCGGGTCGTCACAATATATTTTTCGAACATGATAAGTATGAAGACAAATACAAGACAACAAAACATATATATGTACTTGCAACAGGAAAAGAAGAACTAGGTTCAAACAAGGATAAGCATATAGTACAAGGCAATTAATGTTAGCCACCACAAATTTATCATCTCGGCTACCAAGCAAGATCTGTAGCCAATAAAAGAGGAAAAAATATCTCTGAAATGTTGTACAAAATGTACAAACCAATATTATATCAACTTGTACCAGTAATAATATTACCCTGTAACTTGCTTTCTTTTATACATCAAGCTTTCCAATTCAGTTCGTTCCATTCCAAGCTATGAAAAATGAAAGCAAAATATCATTTAAACTTAAACAAAATTCAATCAAACAACAAAAGAAATTCATAAAAGCCAGAGATCAAAGAAGAAGGTTTCACTTGCAATTTTCACAACCTATTTCAAAGAAAACTCTGTTCATCCTCTCAACACAACTGTGGGCAAACTTCCATCTTTAAACTTAATCTGTTTATATATAGGTTTGCATGTTAACAGGCTTCTCTGGTTCAATATCCTATGAGCAAACTCACTTATATCTGCCTCTATGTTTTGATGTTAGTGATTGATGTTTGAACATGTTATGAAAATGTTGCCTAGCTATTAAATATGCTTGCATGTTGTATATATATGTGTGTAAGTGTTGTGCATGTCTGGGAACAGGAAGAAACACCTCTGTTCTAGTTACAGGTTATTTTTTAAAAAACCTGATAGAAAATTTAAAAATCATCCTATCTAAATGATTTCAGGGTTCGATTTCTAAATGAAAAGTAATTATAACTATGTAATGCTAATTTAAAAAAAATTCATGAATATTTATTATGTAGTTATTTCTAAAAATAGACATGACAAAAATAATCATATTTTGACCCTAAGAATCGAATGTCTAGGTTTCGATTTTTAATCATACAAATGAATTCGTACTTCAAATTCATGATTTTTGATAAACATTTTAGAATTTTTAAGCGAGTATTCACGGAGAACTCTCGAGTTGAACGGAAACCATATTATTGCCAAAATCCGTCAATCGGCAAATTCATATGCGTCGTGATTATAGTGGAAGGAGGCTTGAGTGTTGTAGATCAATGGAAAAATGGAATCGTATTTTTTTAAATCATCGTTGTTGACGATATGGTTGGAAGTAGGGTTTTTGGAATGGGTTTGTTCGACAGGTTTTGCAAAACAAATTCGTTGATCATGGGGGATTATAGATGATCAGACCAGGGGGAAGGGTTCGTGGGTCATCGGAGCAGCTGGGGTCGTGGTCGCGTGGCGTCCGGTGGTTTATGGTGGCGATGCTGTGAAGGTTTTCTGGTGATAGTTGGTTCCAGGTTTGATGCAAATTGCTTGATTTCGTTCTCGAGTTTGATTCATGTTTTATGGGTGGTCAGACGGCAAGAGTGGGTCGAGGTCGACCTATCGGTGGTGGTTTTAGAGGCCGGAGCTTCGCCATTGATCGGTGCACGTGCACGAGCGTTTAATTTGTGTCAGTGGGTTTTGAGTTTGGGAAAGAAGAAGCTTACTCGAGTTTGTACTTGGGAAAGTGGAGTATTTGTCTCGAGTTCGTTTTCGAGTTGGTCGCGAGTGAGGTTCCAGCTTTCAAACTTAAATCAAAACAAAGTTAAAAGAAAAAGGGAAAGAAGAAGAACGCGAGTGACTCGGGACTAGGCTCGGGTTTTTGTTTTTGGCTCGGGTATTCTTAATTTCAAAAAATGAATTAACAGTTTTATAAAAAGAAAAAGAAAATGGACTTGTTTTGTGAAGTATTGACAAGATTTTTAAAGTATAAGAAACTATACGAGTTCCAGTCTTTTAAAGCAAGTGTTATCAAGTTTTTCAAACAATTTTCAATTTTTAAGTTCAAATGTGTTTTGAAAATTTATTGATTTGGTTTTGAAATAACTATTATTATGATAATAATAAATTAATCCCTAAGTATTTTCAAATGGAATTTAATAATGTTTGAATTAAGTAGGTGATTAAAGTAAGTGTATCAAGCTCTAATTAATAAAAGGGTCTCAAGTGATTTTGTTTGTTAATAACAAATTAATTTCAAGCATTTGAATTAAATAAGAATTTGTTGATAATTAAGTATTTAATTTAGATAAATGGTTTATCTTTAAATTAATGAGGGTAATCAAAGGTTAATTAATAAATGATTAAAGGATAATTAATCAGAATTATTCGTAATTAATTTATATTAATTAACCAGGATTAGTGATTTATTCATAAGTAATTAATTTAGATAAATGGTTTATCTTTAAATTAATAAGGGTAATCAAAGGTTAATTAATAAATGATTAAAGGATAATTAATCAGAATGATTCATAATTAATTTATATTAATTAACCAGGATTAGTGATTTATTCATAAGTAATTAATCTGATTTAAATTAATTAGATAATTTATTGATCTTACTTATGGATGTTTGGATTGTATTGAATGGTTGAATTGTTGATATCCCTGATATGTGACGCTTTGTGTTACATTCTGATCTGTGATGTGATCTGTTTCTTTGGGATGAATGTAATTAATTCCCTGTGATGTAATTTACTATCTGTGATACATTTATATATCTGTGATCTGTGAATAAAAGATAAGCGTTATAGTTTATACCGCTTATCAACTATATTTCTGTATTCTGATCTTTGATGATTGAATGATGTTGCACTATTGTGTGAAACCCCTGGACTACACCATACACACACAAATATGGATTTCACGAGGAAATCGGTTAAGTCACGGATGATTTAAATTTGATGTTTTTGAAATTGAAATTTTAATTTCAATTGATTTTGAAATTGGAAATTTGGGTTTCAAGTGAAAAGCTTTTGAAAGGGAATTTCAAAGATAAAAATTATTTGCGAATAACTTGATTAAGTTTTGAAATTTAAATAATTTGATTTAAATTTGAATTCAAGTTTGAAATTGAATTCTATGATTTGAAAATGGGGATTAAAGATGCTGTACAAGTTATATATGTGTTAAACCATTTTAAAAGTATAGGTTTGGGAATTTGAACTTAACCCAAGGGTTTAACTTGTATTAATGAATCAGATTTTCCGGAATGAAAACTGTTTGTTTTCAATGATAAAAGCTTTCATATAAGAAATGAAATTCTAATTTAAGTTAAAGGAATTTCAAGTTTGAATTGAAAAATGATTTTCCAAGTTATGAGTGAATTCTTTTTGAAAGCTATGAATTGAATCTGTTTATTTTTAACAGATTTAAAATGGTGATTTGTTTAAACCATTCAAAATAGAATTGTTTTGAAAGCTATCAATTAAATCTTTGTTTTAAAGATTTAATGAGTTAATCCAATTGAAATGGAAATCGATTTGAAATCCATGAATGGATCTTTGTGAATGGGGTGAACTTTGTGAATTGGATCTTTTTGTTTAAAAGATTAAAAGTATGGAAATTTGTTTAAACCATTGAAGGTTGTTGAAATGAATCTTTTTGTTAAAAGATTGGAAATGGTAATTTGTTTTAACCATTCGAATGAAAAGTTTTGGGCATTAAGCTGTGATTTAACTGAGACCCCAGTATCCATATGATTTTTAATTGCTCTCGTTATTCGGTTTAGCCGGGAGAGGACCTTTGTGTCATATAACCCATTTCGAATAGTGATACGACGATATGGATAGCATTTAAGACCGTTGGTAAGGACCGGGTATTTGCGAGAGCGATAGGATGACCTATCGATTGTCTCTGCACTGAGTAGCTACGGTATAGAGATTCCCTAAGTGATGGGAAGTCCGATCGGGATTGTGAATACCCGGATTGCAAGGGCTTCTTCGGAAGTGCCTTCGGTTCTGTTCAAACCCGGAACAGACTTGTATGGTTGTATGTCTGACATTACACTTTGAGATATAAAACTAATTTCTTTCAAATTCATTTCTGTTGGTGGCGGAGAATTTATTCTCTTTGCTTAACACCCTTCTCTGAGACGTACAAGCTCAGAGGTTATGTAGTTGAAGGTTATCAGTGATATACTCCCAATTTGGTAGTGTGGCATGCTGAGTGTTGATGTGTGTTGATGATCACTCGTTGATCATTTGTGATCAAGCATGGCTTTGTGAAAAAGCGTAGCTTTGTGGACGAGACTTCGTCGAGTCTCACAACCCGGTAATGGTCGAAACAGGAATGTTGCGGCAAGGTTTTTTAGGGGTCGCGCCCCTAGGGTATGTCCATTTTCTTCTGGATAAAGGGTGGTATCATGGTATGGAGCCCAGATACTTAACTCGTGTGGACACTGTAAATTTATTACTGTGTGATGTTGCTTTGTTGGTTGAGGGGCCCCTCGGATAAAGGTCGGTAACAACCGGGAATGGCATACTTGTGTGGTAGTTACCTAGTTACAGCTTGGTTAAAGCGTGAGGTAGCATCGGCCTTGTTTAGCAGAGATCCGGTTAGGTTCTCGGGGCGTCTTTCCAAAGGCGTTTCCATTTTAGTGTAAGGAAGCTCCTTTGCCTGACCATTTGTTGGAAATCCAAAGAATCTATACACGCTCTGTATGGTTTTAGTTGTAGAACCTGCCATTTACTTATGGTGATCACCACTGTTTAGATGGTAGCTATAGTAGGCATACAATAATGGTTGTATGCTGGCTAAGATTTATATTATATTTTCTAAATGGCTTTATACACTATGCACTAATAATAATAACCCAATGATTTTGCGTAGTAAGCATGTTTGACTATCATAAGAAGAAATCTCCTCCAATTCTGCGTTTGCATTGTGTGTGTGGTGGGAGGTCTTATGGTAGTTTCATTTTCCAAAAAGCGTTGCGGGTTTCAATGTTTAAAATTCTTTTGTTGTTGTTTAAAGATAAACTGTTTTTGTTTGCTCATACCAGTCCCATGACTGACCCGGAGTTTATTGTTCCCTTTCTAAACTCTGGGTGCCCACAATTTTCCACACGGGCAGTCTAGAGTTGGGTTTCTCAGATATTCAGGTTTAGTAGATTATCTGGAGCTAGTTCACTTCATCGGAGTGGATGACTGCACCTGCTTATCTTGGTGCATTGGTTGGTGTTTCGAGCTTGATGTTGGAGAAGTTGGATTCATTCTCTTTTTAGGATCATTTGGAGTTATCTGTTCTGTTTTCCGCTGTATCATTATTTATCTTTGATATTGTTGTATCATATTGATATCATTGTTGTATATCATACTAGATATTGTATTCATTGGAGTTGTATATGATATCGTTGTTTTCTTTCTTCCGCTGTGTTGTTATACTTAATGGTGTTATAAGTTCCGGTGAACCAGATTCGGCGTTTGAATCTACGGCATTCAAGTACAAGTGAAGTACGGGTGCCGATTTTCAAAGGCCGATTTCAGGGTCATTACACTATATCTTGTAGGGAATCAACCCTAGGATTAGTAGCGAACAATCCTTGCATTGAAGATTTTCATAATAGAGCACTACTGCCACCATATATAATATGAATTCGCGGGGCTAGTGGCAAGCAGTTCTACACCATGAAGATCCCCGTCTTTAAAAATCATCATGTTCAACCAATCCGCACTTTCAAACACATACATTGGTTCAAAGTGGTTTTTGGATAAATCCGATCTCTGTCTTTCCAGACCAACAATCGATAAGTGGCCCTCAACCTCATATGGAAACCAAGTCCCGTAGACTTATCACGTTTCCAATTCTCAACTTGCTATCCTTCGACCAAGAAGTAAGCACAGTAGATTGGAGTACCGTAGTCACTCTGCACTACTCGAATCATCATTCCACATCAAATGGTAATCAAGCCTACTCAGTTGGCCTTGTACTAAGTGCATGACTAATCTGTTCCTACATCAAGTCAAGGAACCGAAAATGGCCAAAAATATAATTTAGCGCACAGGCAGTCACTAGGGCTGTTTAATTAATCTTTTATTAATTAAGTCACTATTCAAATATTTATCTCAAAATATCTTTAGAAAGATATGTTCTCAAAACCATTTTAATATTTCGATATTTGGAAAACATTTCCATATACTTATTTCAAAGGTATAAGTATATTCACAAACCATTTCGTTTGAACACTTAGAAAATATCTCTATATACTTAAATACGTAATAAGTATATTTACCAATCTTTTGTAGAAAACTTCATATTTCCAAAACACACTTTATTGGGTCAAAATGAATGTTGCGTAAAACATCGTTACGACAACCCAAAACAATAGTATAAGGATTCGACTATATATGTATATGTGTGTGTGTGTGTATAAAACTCCGGTATACTATATACAACATTTCCTTTTGGAAATCACTTACTATAACAATAGTGTTACAGTTTGTGCCTTCCTTGCTTTCTCAAAAACAGCTATCACAACAATAAATGTTGAAATCAATGTCTTCAATACCTTAGTACATTTTAAATTACCTTTTAATACCATTTAACTCCATCGAAAATATCACTTTAAAAACATTCCTTTAAAAGATTATTTTAACTTTTAAAATATGAATGTATTTCCTTTATAAAAACCATATTCAAATCTCAACATAAATCATTTCCATATTTACAAAACTATGTTTATAAATATCCGTTCTATTTTATAAAAGTTCTGTATATAAAATCTCTTTATTTATAAAATTCTATTCATAAATCCATTCCTTTATAAATCTCATTTACTTATAAAATCCCATTTATAAATATATCTACTCAATATCAATTACAAATTCATTTTTATTATTTAAAAAACTCTATTAATAAATCTATTACTTTATTTATAAAACATTGCTTTTTTAAATCTTTTATATAAACCATTTTAAAAATATCTATTTCAAACTATTTCTATCTTCTTTAAAATTGTATTTACTTTAATATAAAAGATGGACTTAATTATTAAGTTTTTAAAACCTTTATCAAAAATCTCTATTTAACATATTTCACAAACTATCAGTTTATAGTACAAAAAATCATCCTTTTTTTTATTTAAAATAAACTCCTTCTTTTAATAGTTCAAGAATAATTATTAAAAACATATGTTATTTCAAAATCACTTTAAAATCCTTTTAAATAAAAATCTTCACTTTATAGTATTTTAAAACACTAAAAATAAAGCCAAATGCTACTATGGTACTAAATAAGCAAAATCAGGTCCATATCATCAAATATGGCATCCAACAAATCATATCACAATATATATAAAAAGTAAAATCAATAGTGGTGAGGAATCCTGTTGGATCCCTCCAACCCATCCCCCTGCATCACATACAATATACAATCATATAATAAGGGTCATCCGCAACTAGGTGGGTATGTATAAAAAGGTCATCCACCCTAAGGGTGGAATAAATCCAAACCAATTGATAAGATAGTAAATTATCCAAACAAGCAACAAACAGACATAAATAAAATATCCACACTTATATAAAAAATAAGTGGGCTCAGAGAGGTGAGTTTAACTCACTGAAATTCTAGTTATCACTTCTGCATTATGGTTTCGTCTAAAATCAAACAACGTTTGGTTTTAGCATGAAATTCCAATAGCTCCAAAGTACTCCAATCCAACTCTAGAACATAGTATTCGTTGAGTTGAGCGCAACGTGACTGACCGTGTTTGATTTGGACCTCATATGAAAGAGATAATGCATTTATAAGATTTTAGAATTAAATAAATAATTTATTTATTAATTATGTTAGTTAATCCTAATAAAAACCCTAGTCAGCAAATCCGGGCCGTCACTTTCCTAATCTCATCGTTTGAGAAAATCACCCAGGCGCGATAATTCTCTTTCGTCTTCACAATCCAAGCACGACTTTGATCACCGTTTGACGCCGGCCTAGAGCATCTGACGCCGCCGTGTGCTCAACGTAGCTAGCCCCATCCAAGACAAGTTCATTGAACCCTGACTCGACCTCTCTAGTGCTGCTGCCACCACAAAATGCCCCAAAGAATGAACATCAATCATCCTCGATTTCTGGCCACCTCTATACGCCATAGCTCATCTCCACCATTAATTAGCTTCGTAGGGTCGAGCTCTACACTTTGTTAGTTGGGGTCAAGGGCTGAAAGTGGATGTGGTGGCTCCGATGGAGCACGACCGTTAGATGGAAGAGGGAAGTAGCAGCTGACATTTTCCCTTTAGGGTTTTTACAAAAAAAAAGAATTGTGAAGGTCCTTTTACAACAAATTCTCAAAACACTATTCACGCTTTAAAATTCCGAACTCCAATCCGGGCGTGCTGCTTGGCGTTCTATATAAAATACCACTATTCCAAACATAATGGAACTAGTATCGTGACCCAATCCCATCATATACAGAAGTTAACTTTTCAAAATTAAATTATATTAATTTAAATATGTTTAATTAATTTTTACGCGTTTCGAGCTCGCATGACCAACCGATACATCCGATCGCTACAAAATTTGATGGCATATAACAATTCACTATTACAGATCTAATGGCACTGGTTTCGTCAAAATCCGATATAGTGTCTCGGAAGGCTATTTTCACAAGTTAATTAAAACGAGTTATTATTAAAACCATTTTAATTACTTTATTTAAAATTTAAAAATTTACTACCTTTATCCTTATTCAAATAGAATTTAAATCAGCTTTAGAAATCATTTTTATCCATATTAAATTCAAGATTCAATTATTTAAACGTTCCAATTATTTAAATAACCTTTATATTTGATATTTAAGCTGTTTGACTTATAAAATTATATTTTCAATATTTAAAATCAATTAATATTTCAAATTCAAATGACCAAAATCCTGGGTCATTACAAACCCCAAGTGGTATGGGATGCTTGAGCCGATATTTGTTCGATTACTTTTTGTAAGTAGGTTCACTCTTATGGCGTTGAGTTATACATGGAATTTATATATGGTATTGCGAATTGAGAATGAGCGAGCTAAGAGCCATACGTGTGTTTATTTATTGAGTGTGTACTCCTATTATTACATTGAGGAGTAAACCATATTAGGTTAGTATTCATCCTAGCGGCTTGATTGCAGGGTCGTGCCCCGAATCTGTGTCATACGTTTTTGATGTGTATGGCTAAGAGCCACTTCCCCTGTGTCATAGAGGCCAATGCTCTTGGAGCAGGATGAGAGATGTCACTCTCCCATCTAGTTAGTAATGTGAGTATATAGACATATACTTATTCACCTTTATGAGATCATTGAATATGCGACTAAGAGCCGATTTGATCGTTTGAGGTAACTAATGCCAAAATAGTTATATACAAGGCCGAGAGCCCACACTATTACTTATAGGATCGAGAGTTTAGAGGAATATCTATGAGATTGAGAGTCTATTGGATAAGTGAGGGCAAAGTGACTACATGACTTCACGAGGTTGATAGCCCAACTGATAACTATGAGGCTGATGGTCAAGATGTTTACCTATATGATTAAAGAATACTTAGATTAATCATGGGATAGTGTCCATGAATTTGTGTGACCCTATGCACGTCTATTATACAACCATCGAGGATAGTAATAGATGCCGAAAGCAAGGAGTTATACCCCGTACTTACCTTTTGTATGGTTATCTAAGAGATAACCTTGGCTACTGAGTGTATGCTATGTTTGTGCTATAGGCATAGTTGATTTAGATAGTTGTTTGTGTATTTTTATCTGTGTTGACAGTTAAGTATGATGGACCCCGAGTATGTCTACTTTATGACATCTGGTATGTCTACTTTATGATTATCTGAGGGATAATCTAAGCATTGCTTGGTGCATGCCATGAAGTACTTAATGATGTTTATTAGTTTATATGATTTGATGTGAGCTACTATTTATGGATGTGTATTTGTATCACTCACTTTGATTATGAGCCTTATAATGAGATAATTGATTTGTTTATTTATTTGGGTGATGGTATATGTGTATGGTTTATAATTTAAGTTGTTACTTTTGGATACTTATCTGCCACTTGCGATACGCATTATTATACCATGCCGGTTATTATGATATTAACATCCACATTCTAGACACGGTCTGACCCATGTGCTATTTATATAATATTTGGGTCAGTCCGAAACATTTTAGGTACAGGGATGAGGTGAGCAGTTGTTCTTATTAGGCATATGTTGGAAGTCAATTTATTTATTGAGTAGTGCATCAATATGTGTTTATATTATCATGTATGTATTAGGGTTAGGGTGTATGTGATGAACATATGTTTATTTATTTTTGAGACATAGTGGGTAGTAGAATCTTTTGTAAACCCACTTCGACATATGTATATTTTCGGTTATATTTCTATCGTTGCATTTTAATGACTCTGTGTTCTCTATTATGTTTATTTACATTGTGTATTGTTCTATCTTGGAAAGCACGTGTTTATTGTTTTGTGCCGATACCAAGTACGTAGAGGTCAGTGGTATTGAAATTTTAAACATGTACTGCTGTCAGCCCAAGGGAATATCCACGTGTGACCGCTCTTTATCACCTTATTCTACATATTAGCAAACAATATTACCTTATAATACTCTTTGGTAGTATGGGTAGAGTGTTAATACTCCAGTTATTGATTTTGAAGACAACAACCATATACAATCATATAAAATATAGATACTAATGTTTTATCAAGTTATATTGTATATAGTGCAAAATATCAAACAGGTGTTAAATCGAAGACTATACGGTATAAAGACTCAAGAAATGGATATAAAGACTTAAGAGATGGATATAAAGACTCAAGAGATGGACATGAAGAATCACGAGTTTAAAGATCAAGCTATGAAGATTTCAAGACTATAATTTAGTATATAAAGTCATAGCATATATTATTAAAGTCCTTGATAGCAATCTTTGATCTTTATCTTCAATTTTCTATACCTTTTAAATTTTTAACCAAAATATATTTTCTAAATCTTTTTATATTTTTAACCAAAATATATTTTCTAAATCTTTTATATTTAATCAAAATATATTCTTTCAAAATCATTTACATTTTTAACCAAAATAAATTTCAAAATATTTTATAAAGGTTTTTCAAAGTTCAAAATGTTTATAAACCATGTTCAAACAATTTTACAAAGTATCAAAATAGTTTACAAAGGATAGGATTTTTTTAAACATTTTAAAACAAAACAGTTTTTATTTTTTAACTAAGGTATGTCGACATACCTATACATCATATGTCGACATATATGTCGCCAAGTGGTTTTTGAATTTTGAAAGGAAGTGTTTATTCTTCGTAACTCTTCACGAACGGACACATCTATTGATTTACTATATAAAGGGGAGTGCAAATGAATTTTTTGACACTTACGTACTTTCTTCCCTCCTCTTACTCTCTTGAAAACTCTATTGAAAAATATACTTTATTCTCTTCAAAATCACATAGACTCAATTCATACTTCATTGTATTAATTCAGTACTACTTTCTTACTGTATTGCAAACATCTCTCTCTTAATTCAAACATCAAAGTGTTGTCCAAGAGACTATAGGATCCATTGTATCCAATGTACAAGAATTTGTCTTTGGAAAAACTATCAACTCTATTTGTATTTGCTTGGATGTGCTTGTAGCCTATCACATTAAGTGGGTGTGCTTGTAACCCGTTCAAATCAAGTAGGCATGCTTGTAGCCCATTCAGATCAAGTGGGTGCGTTTGTACCCCAATCAAATCAAGTGAGTCTACCCTGGACTCTGGAATCAAAAGGGTGTATCTCGTAGCCTTGAAATCGAGACTATAATAAGTTTGCTTGCTACCCGTTTAAAGTAGGCATTTGAAAAGAACTTTTTACAAGAAATTGTATGGGACTGGATGTAGGTGAAATTCGATCTAGTATAAAATATCACATGTCATCTCTTTAGCTCTTTTCCTTGCTTTATTGCTTTTATTTTTATCTGTGACTGCATTTGTAACTGTTTGAGAGTATAACT
The DNA here is from genome assembly GCA_030737815.1 of Allium fistulosum. NCBI lineage: Eukaryota > Viridiplantae > Streptophyta > Magnoliopsida > Asparagales > Amaryllidaceae > Allium > Allium fistulosum. The sequence continues at coordinate 574,366,704 of CM060906.1, forward strand.
CTGTGTTATTAATCTATGATTTAATATTTAACTTGAAAGGAATTTAAAAAGATTTACGTAATTTAGAGAACACTATTCAGTGCCTCTCTAGTGTTTAATTAGCCTTAAGATCCATAATTCTGCAATCTACATTTGGTGTCAGAGCAATAAGTTTTCAAAACTAATAATTTGATTTTTGAAAAGTATAAATGACAAGCAATATTGCTAGCACTCTTTTGAACACTACTATAGAAAAACAATTTTGTGAAACAATCATGTTATTTTCAATTATATTAGAAACTAATTATTTTGAAAAGTCACTTGATATTTTGGAAAGGTATAATGTTGAATTACAGGAACAAGTATGTTATATAACTGATGGTGAATAGATACTTGATAGTCAACATCATAAATCAAGAAGGACAAATGGATTTTAGACATCGAATATTAAAAGACATGATGGACGATCAAGAGAAAGGAAGAGCAAAAATGAAGATATATATGCTTAAAGACAAACTTTTAGTTAGAGAAACAGTAATATTGGAATAGAGGACGTCAACATCGTCAGTAATCTTGAAACTTTATTTAATTTTTATATTACTTTTTAGTGAGTTCTTTAAGTAGAAATACATTTGAGTTCTTCTTCTATGTAATTACCAAAATGGTTTAAATAAGTAGAAAACAGGTTTTATCTCTAAAGATAACGGCTAGTTTTCAAATTGAAAAGATACTTTAATTTTTGAAATGCCTTATGATTTTGTCTATAGAATATTCTAAATATTTATCTATTAAAAAAATTATATTTTTATTATCATTAATATTATGTATTAAAAGTCTAGATAAAGATTTCAAAGAAAAATATTAATTTTTAAATTTTGTAGAACTTTTATAAAATCGACTATACACTTTGAAAACAGAGCAAAATATACTGAATGCCGTAGTATGTTTTAAATCTCAGAAATTAGAAACTTATAATTCTTAAATGAATTTTTTTACACAATTATAAGATAGATATACTTGACTTTGTAAAATGATTGAGGCCAAAATTCGAATTCTATCTTTTTTTAATGAACAGACACTTAGTTAATTACAACAGCTATATTCCAAGATTTTGAAGACAAAATTTGAATTTTTATTGCCTTCAAATTAAACCATTTTTCAATCATAAAAATATATTCCTGAAATAAATTAATATATTTAACTATATAAAAAATCTAAAAGCATTTTAAATAATTTAATATTTTCTAGATTCTCGTACAAAGTTGACTACTCTCTTTAATTGTCGAACAGGAAAATTAAATGCAGTAATATTTTGGAAAATCTCAAAAGTTATAAAATGCATATTTTTACATTAATTTTTTTTATATGATAGCATATACTCTGAAATACATGTGAAAATTTTCATATCAAAATTCAAAAGTTAACTATTTTATTATTTTCAAATAAACCGACACTTGGTGGTTACATCAACCATATTTGTGACGCGGGCCATTGCAATTTTGAAGTTTTATGTCCTTTTACACAAAAAAAATTTAACCTAAAAAATATTATTTTCCAGAATATAGTTAGTATATTTAACTACATAAAAAAATTCTATGCACTTTACATTAATGTTACATTTTCTTTTATTTTATTAAATTTGAATAGACACTTCAACTACCAAGTTGTGCTTATAATTTTTAATTTTTTTAAACGGTCATGCCTCTTCGTGATTGGTCATACTTCTTCCCAATGACTTTTATAAAGTGTTTACTTTCTAATAACATTTCACTAATCATTTATCATGACTACACTAAATAGAAAAGCATACCTTCTTCCATGATTTCAACTTTTCTAATGTTGATTTTACTTCTTTTACTCTTATTTCTTACTAACTTTATGATGAAATATTAACTTTATAGCTTCATAAAATTAATTGAATGTACTTAGAGTGTGAATGGGGCTCTATGTAACAACCCAGTATTTTTTACTTTGTGATTATCGAAATTAGATGATTATAATTACTATCAAAATTTAAAATCAATTTGAAATTAATTTATAAAAATGGTTGAGAAATTTTTATTGGGTTTTAAATAAATATTTTTTTTATTATGGCCGGCCCCTTTTAAAACATCGGCCCGCTTCCTTTTATCTGGTACTAGCCCTTCCTTTCTTATTATTCAACCCGATCCTCTTTCTTTGTTCTGGAAAAATAAATGGCGGCGACGATTCTCTATTTCTTCGATCTGAAAATTAGGGCTTGCAATTTTTCTTGCTGTCTGGAACTTCGTGCTTCTCGATTGCCTTGAGATGATCTCGTTTCCGCTTGCTTGTGGAGGCTTACGAGATTTAGGGTTTTTCTGATTTGGGGCTTCGTTCCCTTTATGCTCGGCTTTGCTCGAGAAGGTGATTCTTGCTTGCTTTGGCTTTGGGCGCTCCTTCTATTCGTCGATGACTTGTTTGCTCGAATTCAACCAATTTCTGGGCTTCGCGATCTCGTTTTCAAATCATCGTCACGCGAGATGATTTCAGCTGGATTGAAGCTTCAAAACTTCAACTCTCGACCGAACTGAGGTGAGACTTTCTCACATTTAATTCACTCAAAATATGAGATTTCGTTCGTCTGATTTTGTTAAGCAATTTTCCTCGCCGTTTGATTTCACTTGTATGTTGATTTCTTGGTTGAGATGTTTTCTGACCTTTTCCCATAATCGTATATACTGCGATATTTTAGTTGACACGGCTTTGGTTAATTTCGTGATTGCCAAGGCATGATCGATTCTGACTTTGACTTCGGCCACTCTATTTTACTTGGATGCATTGATGTTCACTGATCATTCATATGTGTTGATTCTCTGTCTCACGTGATCTTTGTCTCTGGCCATCTTCTCTGTTGCACTTGTTCATATGATTTGGTCGATGTCGATTTCTTTTGTATGACCACGGCTTGACTTGGTGAATTTTTCTGATGTACTTCGACTTTGCTTCGTCACACATACTTCACATTTCATGCCTGACGTATTGCATTTTATTCCTGTTGCATTGCATACTGTCACTGCCCATTTATGTTGATATTCTTTGTAAGTCTGGTCTTGTTGTTTCTTGATGATACTGTCCACTGTTTCATTGTAGTGTACCCTGTCCTGTTGCACTTGTAGTATCACTTTGACCAGCCTGTTTGTTTATCACATTTGCTTCATTACTGAGCCCGTTTCACTTACTTCACCATTACTTGGTGTTGTCTGCATTTTACTTGACCATTTGTTGACACTGCAGTTTCTTCACTTGGTTCCTACTTATATACCACTACATGTTGTTTATGTTACTCGACTTATGTGCATGTGTCTTTGAACCTATGCGTTTGTGGCTGCACTTCATTTATCAGTGCAGCACTCGCCTCTCTTGTTAATGCTCTTTACTAATCTGTCATGATCTTGTTTGTTGGTTCTGTATTTTTTGCCTTCCATATTGTCTTGAGTTCGAGACTTCTTCATTTGCACATCTGTGTTGCCATATTGATCACTCGTTCATTTGTACATGTTTATTCTCGAGTTGTCCATCTCAGTTGAACTGCACTTGGTTCTGCTTCATGATGTACTCGAATTCGTCTCTATTGCTGTATATGCTTGAACTGTTGATGACTTTTCTGCAGTTTAGTTGCAGCCTGCCTTTGTCCTTACATATGTTTGCCACTGCAGTTTCATTGTGGTGATGACTTTATATTCGGTGGCGGCGAGGCAGTGCACGCGTGCGTGCACTGCAGCCACTCAGAATTGACAGTTTTGAATTGATTTAGTCGATTTGATAAATTGTTTATTTATCTCTGTTGATGATTTAAATCTGCTGATTTTTGTTTAACACTATTAAGTGTTATATCGACCGTCATCCGATTTCTTTGTTTAAAGAGTCGGATAGACGGGAATTATTGTGACTATCGTCTATTCGATATTGATTATTATTGCTCCTGTGCATTAATAACTGAGTTTGAATTAGACTGACCCGGGTATTATTTTCTTTTGAATTTAATACTCGGGTCAGACCGAGTATTTACAGGTTGTAGATTTTTAGCTTTGGGTTGCTGCTAGAGCTATGAAGACTTTTTATATCATTTGAAGTGGTCTTCGTCTTGTTGTAGTAGTCAGTGTGTCTGTTTTAAGATGATAATGTATTCATGTATATTAGTCGATAATGTACTTGTATATATAACTTCTTGAGTCGACAGTTGTAGTTGTATCATTTGTATTGTGTCAAATGTATTGTAACTGATATCAGTTATTATATATATGAGACTTTTCGTTCCATCTGTATTCCGCATTTATGTTTTCTGTGTTATTTTTATATCTATTGTCCTAAACTATTATAGCCATTGTGTAGTAGCTTTGAGTTTGTATCAGTATGTCGGGTTTCCTCTAAAAATGAAATGCAATGTTTTATTATCTGACATATCGGTGCTCACACAAAGCAATTACATAGAGGGTCGCTCCTCAACAGCCTTATTCTCCATGCTAGTTGACAACACTACACTGTAGTGTTCTTGGCTAGCGTGGGTATAGAGGTGGGGCGTCACAGCTTGGTATCAGAGCCTAGGGTTTAGGACAATTATAAAACATAACTTAGATGGAGCATGTGTTACAACTATTTGTCGATATTTATCTCTCATCTTTACATATGATTATTTTTGACTGTTAGGTATGAATTCCTAACGCTTATTCTTGTGTTTTCGGCTTTGAATTGATTTAGCCAATGTTGATTTTGTTTTAATTTGGCAAATTAAAGCCATTTTGACTTTTGGACTTTGTTCCACTTTTGTTCTATGCTATGAGTGTCATTGTGTACCTGTTACACTGTGATGAAAAAATAGCTGGACCAGTTGCAAATTGAGTAATTTTGATTTCTCATTCACATCTAGTTTGAATCTCAGCGATTTTAAACTTGATATTTTGTGTTTTCCTCATCTTGAATTCCATTCGACTTCGGTCACTTTGTTTTTGAGAAATTGCTAATTTCTTGATTTTTAAGACTCTGATTTTGTTTGCCATTGGTTTCTTTGATAATGATGATTGAATCATTTTGTACTCGACTGCGGCTATTAATTGTTGACTTCGACATTGACTTGATTCTTACTTTTGTTGAAGTCATTTATGCATTTCTGCTCGTTTTGCTTTGTTTTTCCAGTTGATAATCGATTCTTCTTTTCTTATTAGTTATTATCACCTTTGTCGATTTTGATAACTTCTATTTCTGGAATTTTTGGGTATTCCTACTTTGATGAATTTGGAATCGAATTATTTGGATTTTATTCACGTCTTCGAATGTGAAATTTTAGTGAACTGACTTGGTTTCCTAATTTAATCGATTCTTGATCATTTCCCTGATTTGTTGCTATCATTTATTAGCAACTTTGATGACATTTTCTTTGGGATTTTTGTGAACATACTTTCTGATGGATTCAGTATCGATTTCTTTGGATTCCATTCACATCTTCGTATGTGAATTCTTGTGATTGATTGTTTCTACAATCATTTTTGTGATTTGTCACTTTAAAAATATAAAGGTTTTCTATACTAGTAGTAAATATTAAAATCCTTTTTTCCAAACGATTTCAAAACTATTTTACTACAAAGCTCTTTTTCTTAAACCGTTTTCCAATCTATTAGTATATACAAGCCTTTATTTCACTCGTATGAGAAATTGAATTAAACGGCCTAATAAAACAAGTGGTATGAAACGCTTGCGTTTACTTCGTCGGTTAACTCCTGGACTTGTTCGATTGAACCTTTTGTGACAATTTTCTAGTGTAGATTTACAGTTTGTTCGTAAATATTTAAGTTAAGCAAGTGGTTATGGGACATGAAGCTAAACTTTTATATTTACTAGCTTAGTGTAATTGACACTTCTCGTTGATCATGACGATCATTTTATGATTTAGACTAGCAATTGTGCGATGTCTCTTTGTTTGCAAGGTTAGACTAGACCGCAGTAGTGTGATTCCGACTCACACATATCTTTTTGTTTGCAAGGTTAGTCTAGACCGCAGTAGTGTGATTCCGACTCACACATATCTTTTTGTTTGCAAGGTTAGTCTAGACCGCAGTAGTGTGATTCCGACTCACACATATCTTTTTGTTTGCAAGGTTAGACTAGACCGCAGTGGTGTGATTCCGACTCACACATATCTCTTTGTCCGCAAGGTTAGTCTAGACCGCAGTAGTGTGATTCCGACTCACACATATCTCTTTGTTTGCAAGGTTAGACTAGACCGCAGTAGTGTGATTCCGACTCACACATATCTCTTTGTCCGCAAGGTTAGTCTAGACCGCAGTAGTGTGATTCCGACTCACACATATCTCTTTGTTTGCAAGGTTAGACTAGACCGCAGTAGTGTGATTCCGACTCACACATATCTCTTTGTCCGCAAGGTTAGTCTAGACCGCAGTAGTGTGATTCCGACTCACACATATCTTTTTGTTTGCAAGGTTAGTCTAGACCGCAGTAGTGTGATTCCGACTCACACATATCTTTTTGTTTGCAAGGTTAGACTAGACCGCAGTGGTGTGATTCCGACTCACACATATCTCTTTGTCCGCAAGGTTAGTCTAGACCGCAGTAGTGTGATTCCGACTCACACATATCTCTTTGTTTGCAAGGTTAGACTAGACCGCAGTAGTGTGATTCCGACTCACACATATCTCTTTGTCCGCAGGGTTAGTCTAGACCGCAGTAGTGTGATTCCGACTCACACATATCTCTTTGTTTGCAAGGTTAGACTAGACCGCAGTAGTGTGATTCCGACTCACACATATCTCTTTGTCCGCAAGGTTAGTCTAGACCGCAGTAGTGTGATTCCGACTCATACATATCTTTTTGTTTGCAAGGTTAGTCTAGACCGCAGTAGTGTGATTCCGACTCACACATATCTTTTTGTTTGCAAGGTTAGACTAGACCGCAGTGGTGTGATTCCGACTCACACATATCTCTTTGTCCGCAAGGTTAGTCTAGACCGCAGTAGTGTGATTCCGACTCACACATATCTTTTTGTTTGCAAGGTTAGACTAGACACCACTTGTGTGATTCCATTCACACATACCTTTTTGCTTTTTGGTTAGTCTAGACCTTAATTTGTGTCATTCCACTCACTCATATCTTTTTGTTTGCGAGGTTAGACTAGACACCATTTGTGTGATTCCATTCACACATACCTTTTTGCTTTTTGGTTAGTCTAGACCTTAATTTGTGTGATTCCACTCACACATATCTTTTTCTCTGCGAGGTTAGCCTAGACCTCAATCTGTGTGATTCCGACTCACACATGTGGGATAGCGACCCACGGTCTTCGGACCATTCCTGTGTGAAAATTTAATGGATGGCTTCCATGAGATAGCGTCTCGTCTTGTGATACCGGTGTTTTGGAGTTTTCATGCTCCCATTTTGTGATAGGCCTTCCCCTTTTCCTTTTTATGATTTAGACTAGCAAATGTGCGATGTCTCTTTCTCTGCGAGGTTAGCCTAGACCTCAATCTGTGTGATTCCGACTCACACGTGTGGGATAGCGACCCACGGTCTTCGGACCATTCCTGTGTGAAACTTTAATGGTTAGCCACCATGAGATAGCGTCTCGTCTTGTGATACCGGTGTTTTGGAGTTTCCATACTCCCATTTTGTGATAAGGCCTCCCCCCCTTCTGGTATTTTCTGGATTTCTTGTGATGATTTCTGGAATTTTGTGCTTCACCAATTTTCGTGATTTCTATTGATATGTTTATCAATTTTTGTGCATTGGTGAATTCATGTGTTATTGACTTGTTATGAATACAAGTTTAGGGTATGATATCCCTTTCTATCTTTGAGAAGATTCTTGTGACATTTTTTTTATGAATGAAAATTCATTGGTATTATACTTTGATGCCAGTTATTTTGATGAAATTTTGACGTGTTAACTTCAGTAACCGTCAATTTTAAAAGGGATTTACAAGCGGTTCTCCCGCAATGCTGAATTTGTTGTCCGTTTTACTGTACTTTGAGAAGTGCAATTTCCTTATCAAAGTTGCTACTGATATTGCTAATTTAATCACGTGTTTTCAAAATTATTTATTTTTAAAAAGTTGTTTCAAAAATATAAATTAAAATTGTTTTCAAAATTTTTACAGTTTACATTTTCAGAAGAACGAGGAAGCGATTTAAACGTTTCAGAAAAATCGAGGACTATGACCCCTTTCTTTTACTGATTCGCTTAATTCCGGACTTGTCCGTTTGAGAATGTGAAGTGTTATTTTTAAAACACACAATTCTGCACTTTCAAGGAAACGATAAAGAGATTTAAACGATTTAGCAAAAGTAAGGAGTATGGAACCATACTTTTACTACTTCGGTTAATTCCTCTCGTTAATTGAATATTTAGGACTTCTGATTATCGTTTTTGATAATCAGATGTTTGTGTTTCTGATTATCGTTTTTGATAATCAGATATTTGTGAAATTCGATTATCGTTTTTGATGATTGAATATTTGCGATTTTGAGATTTGAGCTTCGTTTTTTTTTCTCTGGCAATTCAGGTGAGTAATTTGATTTACTCACATTCAATTCGTGCAGTACGTGAATCCTGCTCTGTTTTTCCTTTTCTATTAAATGCTGGAACTCGATTGATTCTTGCTTTTGATAGTCATCTGATTTAGATTCCTTGATCCCCACGATGTTGATTCTTTTGATTCGAAGCAGTCGAACCTTTTGATTTTATATCTGACACTTCCATGATTTCAATACTTCCTTGTTGACCTTTGCTTTGCTTATGCATTCGACATTGTCATGCTCTTGTATGGTTATTACCTTTTGTCCATTTATTCCTTATGATTGCGAGGACGCAATTTCTTTAAGGAGGGAAGTCTGTAACAACCCAGTATTTTGTACTTTGTGATTATCGAAATTAGATGATTATAATTACTATCAAAATTTAAAATCAATTTGAAATTAATTTATAAAAATGGTTGAGAAATTTTTATTGGGTTTTAAATAAATATTTTTTTTATTATGGCCGGCCCCTTTTAAAACATCGGCCCGCTTCCTTTTATCTGGTACTAGCCCTTCCTTTCTTATTATTCAACCCGATCCTCTTTCTTTGTTCTGGAAAAATAAATGGCGGCGACGATTCTCTATTTCTTCGATCTGAAAATTAGGGCTTGCAATTTTTCTTGCTGTCTGGAACTTCGTGCTTCTCGATTGCCTTGAGATGATCTCGTTTCCGCTTGCTTGTGGAGGCTTACGAGATTTAGGGTTTTTCTGATTTGGGGCTTCGTTCCCTTTATGCTCGGCTTTGCTCGAGAAGGTGATTCTTGCTTGCTTTGGCTTTGGGCGCTCCTTCTATTCGTCGATGACTTGTTTGCTCGAATTCAACCAATTTCTGGGCTTCGCGATCTCGTTTTCAAATCATCGTCACGCGAGATGATTTCAGCTGGATTGAAGCTTCAAAACTTCAACTCTCGACCGAACTGAGGTGAGACTTTCTCACATCTAATTCACTCAAATTATGAGATTTCGTTCGTCTGATTTTGTTAAGCAATTTTGCTCGCCGTTTGATTTCACTTGTATGTTGATTTCTTGGTTGAGATGTTTTCTGACCTTTTCCCATAATTGTATATACTGCGATATTTTAGTTGACACGGCTTTGGTTAATTTCGTGATTGCCAAGGCATGATCGATTCTGACTTTGACTTCGGCCACTCTATTTTACTTGGATGCATTGATGTTCACTGATCATTCATATGTGTTGATTCTCTGTCTCACGTGATCTTTGTCTCTGGCCATCTTCTCTGTTGCACTTGTTCATATGATTTGGTCGATGTCGATTTCTTTTGTATGACCACGGCTTGACTTGGTGAATTTTTCTGATGTACTTCGACTTTGCTTCGTCACACATACTTCACATTTCATGCCTGACGTATTGCATTTCTGTTGCATTTTATTCCTGTTGCATTGCATACTGTCACTTCCCATTTATGTTGATATTCTTTGTAAGTCTGGTCTTGTTGTTTCTTGATGATACTGTCCACTGTTTCATTGTAGTGTACTCTGTCCTGTTGCACTTGTAGTATCACTTTGACCAGCCTGTTTGTTTATCACATTTGCTTCATTACTGAGCCCGTTTCACTTACTTCACCATTACTTGGTGTTGTCTGCATTTTACTTGACCATTTGTTGACACTGTAGTTTCTTCACTTGGTTCCTACTTATATACCACTACATGTTGTTTATGTTACTCGACTTATGTGCATGTGTCTTTGAACCTATGCGTTTGTGGCTGCACTTCATTTATCAGTGCAGCACTCGCCTCTCTTGTTAATGCTCTTTACTAATCTGTCATGATCTTGTTTGTTGGTTCTGTATTTTTTGCCTTCCATATTGTCTTGAGTTCGAGACTTCTTCATTTGCACATCTGTGTTGCCATATTGATCACTCGTTCATTTGTACATGTTTATTCTTGAGTTGTCCATCTCAGTTGAACTGCACTTGGTTCTGCTTCATGATGTACTCGAATTCGTCTCTATTGTTGTATATGCTTGAACTGTTGATGACTTTTCTGCAGTTTAGTTGCAGCCTGCCTTTGTCCTTACATATGTTTGCCACTGCAGTTTCATTGTGGTGGTGACTTTATATTCGGTGGTGGCGAGGCAGTGCATGCGTGCGTGCACTGCAGCCACCCAGAATTGACAGTTTTGAATTGATTTAGTCGATTTGATAAATTGTTTATTTATCTCTGTTGATGATTTAAATCTGCTGATTTTTGTTTAACACTATTAAGTGTTATATCGACCGTCATCCGATTTCTTTGTTTAAAGAGTCGGATAGACGGGAATTATTGTGACTATCGTCTATTCGATATTGATTATTATTGCTCCTGTGCATTAATAACTGAGTTTGAATTAGACTGACCCGGGTATTATTTTCTTTTGAATTTAATACTCGGGTCAGACCGAGTATTTACAGGTTGTAGATTTTTAGCTTTGGGTTGCTGCTAGAGCTATGAAGACTTTTTATATCATTTGAAGTGGTCTTCGTCTTGTTGTAGTAGTCAGTGTGTCTGTTTTAAGATGATAATGTATTCATGTATATTAGTCGATAATGTACTTGTATATATAACTTCTTGAGTCGACAGTTGTAGTTGTATCATTTGTATTGTGTCAAATGTATTGTAACTGATATCAGTTATTATATATATGAGACTTTTCATTCCATCTGTATTCCGCATTTATGTTTTCTGTGTTATTTTTATATCTATTGTCCTAAACTATTATAGCCACTGTGTAGTAGCTTTGAGTTTGTATCGGTATGTCAGGTTTCCTCTAAAAATGAAATGCAATGTTTTATTATCTGACATATCGGTGCTCGCACAAAGCAATTACATAGAGGGTCGCTCCTCAATAGCCTTATTCTCCGTGCTAGTTGACAACACTACACCGTAGTTTTCTTGGCTAGCGTGGGTATAGAGGTGGGGCGTCACACTCTATTTATAAAATTCTTTCTATCAATGAGAACGCGCTACATCGTATGACACTCGTAATATAAATAAATAGTAATACATATGCAAAATGACATGTGTCATTACACTTGTCCTTTAGGAAGATTATTGTATACATGCATGATGCCAAGCATCTTTACACTTGTAATTCATTAATACACTTGTAATTTAAATAATGAATGAGACACAAAATACATTATGTTATATGTTGGAGTCACATTATCTCACACATGATAGTGTTATGAATGAATTTTACAATTTTGCTTGTGTTGAATTAGAATTTGAAAATAAATGGTTTAGTAAAGTAACTCATTTTTTCATTATGTTTTTTTATTATTCATACATTTTCTTGATTTAAAAATTCATGATCATAAACTCTTAAAAATATTGGGTTTGACTTCTGAAAGACTAACCATACGGATCCAACATAGTATGGATACCCGTACAAACATGATCTATTTCTTTAGGCAATGTGCACAATATAAAGAGAAAGATGAAAAAATGTCTATAGAGACGTTTTGTATGATCAATCATATCATGACATTCCTTGAAAAAGAAAATTTTCAAGATGGCAATGACGCTAAAACATACGATCAACCATCTTACTGCCATTCCCAAGTTCTTTTTATTATTAAATTTATATGATGTTTTCAATGATATTTTAACTCTACATATCTCACTTATAACTTGTGTAATGTTAAATAAAAATTATTATATATTATCATATCTTTATAGAAACGAAGAAGGTATAAAAATAAAATAATATTTACTTCAAAAATTTATTAAACATAACTTTGATCATATAAATAGTTACAGCTATCAAACATTGTGATTAGGCAACGATTAAAATTCATAATTAATATGGTTTGTTAAGTGAATTCTGAATTTTATGTAATAAATATTATGTATAAATTTCTTTGTCAAATTCGGATGCTTAGGATTATATAATAATATCATTTATGTCATATTCAATTGTTTTGCATACTCTCATTATTAAATTTTGATTTCATGTATATCATCAAATTTATATTGATTTTGATACATTAGATATTGATTTCGATGTATATGTCATCTTACTTAGGAGTTTATTCCTATTATTATTGATATTAATTATAGTATCCCACATTCATATTTGGTAATAATTAAATAAATAGTATCTCAAATTTAGTCTCTCACAAAACGACATTACATTTAGGGGGAGTATTTTTACTTAACTTTTTATTTTTCGTTTGATTAAATATGTAAATAATTAATTTTGGATTGATTATCATAGATTTGATTTGGTGTGAAGTATAATTAAGGTTTCAATTTGCTTGGATTGTATTATAGTAAATAGATAAATTTTGCCTTATCCTATTTATTTATATCTAAAGATTGATCATAATATATCTAATATATGCCATGATACATGGTATGTTGTTTATTTATGTCTCCTATATTGCATCTTTTATATCATATTTGTTTTACATATAACTTAATTCTTAAATATTGATTTTGATTCCATAGTTATAAGTATGTTATTTATGGAGAGTTTTTATTTTTTACCCATTTTTGTTGATGAAAAAGGGGAAGAATAATATAAAATATACGCATGCATATATTCAAAGGGAGTTATCTAACTCAGAGGGAGTCATATCATATATTATATACATGAATATTTAATGGTTTTGGTCATCAAAAAAGGGAAGACTGTTAATACCTTAATTATTGATTTTGATGACAACAACCATATACAGTCATATAAAATATAGATACTAATGCTTTACTAAGTTACAATATGTAGTGTAGAATATTAGGCTGATGTTGAATCGAAGACTGTACAGTATAAAGACTCAAGAAATGGATATAAAGACCCATGAGTTTAAAGACCAAGATATGAAGATTTCAAGACTATAATTTAGTATCTAAAGTCATAGCATATATTGTTAAAGTCCTTGATAGCAAACTTTAATCTCTATCTCTAATTTTCTACATCTTTTATATTTTTAGCCAAAATATATTTTCTAAATCTTTTTATGTTTTTAACCAAAATATATTCTCTAAATCTTTTATATTTTTAATCAAAATATATTATTTCTAAATCTTTTATATTTTAAACAGAATAAATTTAAAAGTATTTTAAAAATATTTTATAAAAGTTTTTCAAAGTTCAAAATGTTTATAAACTATGTTCAAACTATTTTACAAAGTATCAAAATATTTTACAAAGTATAGGATTTTTTAAAAACATTTTAAAATAAACCAATTTTCATTTTTAACTAAGGTATGTCGTCACCCCTGTACATCATATGTCAACATATATGCCACCAAGTGGTTTTTTGAATTTTGAAAGGAAGTGTCTATTCATAGCAACTCTTCATAAATAGACACATCTGTTGGTTTACTATATAAAGGGAAGTACAAACTAGTTTTTTGACACTTACTTTCTTCTCTCCTCTTACTCTCTTGAAAACTCCATTGAAAAATATACTCTATTTGCTTCAAAAGCACATAGAATCAATTCATACTTCATTGTATTGATTCAATACTACTTTCTTACTGTTTTGCAAACATCCCCTCAGTTCAAAGATCAAAGTATTATCCAAGGGGCTATAGAATTCATTGTATCCACAATACAAGAATTTGTCTTTGGAAAAACTATCAACTCTATTTGTTTTTGCTTGGGTGTGCTTGTAGCCTGTTCAAATCAAGTGGGTGTGCTTATAGCCCGTTCAAATCAAGTGGGTGCGCTTATAGCCCGTTCAAATCAAGTGAGTCTACCTGAACTCTATAGAAGAAATTGGTTTAAAGTAGGCATTTGAAAAAAAACTCTATCGAAGAAATTGTACGGGACTTGATGTAGGAGAAATTTGAACCAGTATAAATCCCTAGTGTCATTTCTTTAACTCTTTACCTTGCATTACTGCTTTTATTTTTATCTGTGATTGCATCTACAACTGTTTGATAGTATAATTCTGTATTATTAATCTATGATATAATATTTAACTTAAAAGAAAATTAAAAAGATTACATAAGTTAGAAAATACTATTCATCCCCCTCTAGTGTTTAATTAGCCTTAAGATCCATAATTCCGCAATCCACATAGAGGTGGGGTGTTATAGTTAATTTCAATTGAATTAATAACTTTGAATTTGTAAACATGATTACATATGTTGGAAAAACCCCAAGCAATAACTTTGAATCGATGAACTTTAAGAAAAAGGGTAAATTTGATTGAAATTGCCTCTAATTCTGTAGATCCAATTTATATATATAAGTTTGAATTGATTTTGATAAATAAAAGGTAAGTGAATACATCTTTTGGAAGACCTAGTTTTGACTCTATTAACTTTGAATACACATAGATAATTGATTGAAATACAAACAGATAATTGAGGGAAAATATGTAGAAAATGAATTGAAATATTATATATAACTTTTAAGGCTAATTACCTAAAATTTTGTATAAACAAGAACAGAAATCGTAGCCAAATATTTTCTAAAAATGAATCTAACATGTATACTTGAATCCATGAAGAAGACGAACAAAATGAATTAGTTAACAGATTTGAAAGTGCATATTTAGACGTCTGAATTATTAAGACATCTAGATTCCAGAAAATATGAAACAAAAAGGAAACAATTAAAAACTGACTAGATTTAGACTTCTAGACCTTTATTCAAACATCTGGAATCTAAGTCAGATGTTTGAATATAAGATCAGACGACTGAATGCCTATAACGAAATTTTGGTACATGGGATCATACATCTGAATAAAAATTCAACCATATGAATTACTGCAGCAAGCCCTTATTGAATTGGATATAGTATAGGCTATGTAGGATATTAGGGAAAACTTATTCCTATTTTCTTGACTTCTGAGAGCTCACGTAGCTGCATGGAGCTATGCAACAAGCAGGATTGGTTTCACACTTGGAGACACACCTGGGTTCACACTTCATGGCGTGCAAAACAGGTACTCAACGAGGCGTGCGATTATATCGCAACTAGATGCTATCATTACTATAACGCTCTTGGTTGCATGTTTTAATTTGTTGCACAATAGAGGAGGGTGATAGAGACATTCACAATAGTATAGCTACTCGACCGGGTAGTGGTTGAACCTATGGGAGGTTCGTATTGTTATACAACCTCTTTCACTTTAGGTTGAATGATATAGAGCATACGACATGTTTACCATTGAGAAGGTTACACGAATTCTTTGAAAGGTCGTAAATTGTAGAGGTTGTATAATCGGCATATGCCCAGGCATTACAATGTTTACTCAGTGTGTATGTGGGTTTTAAGAAATTTACCATTGAGAATGCTAACTCAATGTATGGTTAAGCGGTTTCTTATCAAGACCGTATACTAGGATACTCCTAAGTCTGCTTAGTTTCAGGATGTCCAACCTTCGGGTGAAAATTCTCAGAGATTGTATTTGGGTTAAGGTATGTTAGGGATGGTTACCCCATAGCATATAAATTGACAACTTCTCTTATATAGTAAAGAACACTAATGAACACTCCTAGGTTGTGTAGATTATAACTGCAATTTAATTATTTTCCAACATCATACTACTGGTGATATGTTCACTCGCTAGACTTTGTCCGATCCCCTCCATTTCTCTCTCTTTATCTCTATTATGAAAGGACAAACAAGTAGGTGTTAGCACCAAAATTGGTCACTAACACCCTAGAGTAGATTTGTGTAGCGAGATAAATGAAGAAAGTAAATGGAAAAAGAGGAATAACACAATATAATGCAAAAAGAACATTAAAAGACAAGAACAACAAAATTATAGTGGTTCGGAGTAATTGCCTACCTCCACTTTAAAGGTAATCTTTATTGCTTTATCAGCTGTTTGAGTACAGATACAATCCGCAAAGGATAACTTGAATTCAATTTGGAATAGGAAGGAAATGAGTACAAAAAATGGCAGAATCGCCTCTTAATTCTCGAAAAGGATCCCCAAAAATGGACCCTTGCCCCTCTATTTATAGGTGGAGGCAGGCTGGCGTCTCATAACTCGAACTTCTCTCCAATCACTCAGGCCCATCACCAAGAAACTCGGCCCAATAACAATACCGAACCGACAATGCCGAACTGAAGTTGCCGACTCGAACCTGCCTAACCCACAAGGCCAATTCATGATGTCGACCTGAACTCCAAACTGACCGAACGCACCAAACATGCCAACCTGTGTCTCTTGCCAACTTCACGTCTTTACTCCATCGACACGAAGCAACACTGAGCCCATGGATATAAGCCGAACTGAGATAAATGCATCGACCCTGTATATGAGTGCTACCCCTAAACAGTTATGCCAACCCGGAGTTCCAAGCAATGCTGACCCCTTGAGGTGCCCCAACATGCCGACCCCATATTCCATATGCCAACCTGAGTACATGGAGATGCCGAACCAGAGTCCTTCTCCAATGCCGACCTCTCTTTCATGCCGAACCGGTCGTAGCGGTACCGATCATAACAGAACCGATTGTAGTCGATCCCATCATAGCCGAACTAATCGTAGCTATACCAAGCCCAAAAGGATATGCCGACCTGGGAAATTTCCACCTCCAACCCAAAGCTATGTCAATCCCTTTTTTATACCGAGCCCTTGCAAACATGCCGACCCGAGGTCTTATACACCGACCTGATCTCATCAAATCTGACCCGAAGCAAAACTTCTAGTGACTCGAAGTTGATGTTGAGGCGACTCGGAGTAAACCTTCCCTTGACTTGAAGTAACCTCCATAACGACCCGAGGCAGGTCATTTCTTGACTCTACTTCCATCAACATTCAAATATAGTTCCTGCAACTACCGTTTGTGTAGTCAGGCCAAAGTACCAAGTAATAGTAGGTGATTTGGCCAGGAAACAGTGCGTGGAGGAGGTAACGTGGGGCCCTAGAGCTATATTTTTTTTATAGTTACTCCCGTTTGTACTTTATATTGTATTATATCTATCAATCAGACTCTTATTGTATTATCATTTGGAGACATTATTTCTCAGTTACTGTATGGACCATGTTTATGTTGAGACTACTATCTAATTAGATGAGTTTTAGTATTTATATTTTATTTCCTTCAATGGCGAGATCTGAAAGTGCAGAATCTTTAAAATTTTATATTTGCCTCTATATTATGTAACTCTAAAAACCTAACGATTCATACTTCTTGGCACAACTTGAGTTTAGAAGCCACTTTAGGTCTTTGGATTCGAATGTGCGGGTTGTTACATGAATTGTACCTCAAATAATTAAGGGCAAAACATACATTTGATGGAAGCGACAAAGGATTTAATGTACTCATTGAATTGATATATACATACATATATGTATTATGTATGTATGCAATCCAAAGTCCAATATTAAAATTAATTGATGAATTTTCTAAAATACGAGAAAGTGTTTTAATACACAAGTTAGACATCTACAAATATTCGTAAAAAATAAATAGAATTAGAAAATAAGGTCATGCAAAAGAATAAAAACAATTTAATTTGTTTGAATATGTATGTATTTTGGATAATAGTTCCAAAAGTACCTAAAAGCAAATAAGATTCACTCTTGTTAACCATAAAATTTACTTAAGAATAAAGGCATGAAAGAAGGCTCCTAAAAGTGTTAAGCTCCACACGAATTGAAGATATGGGTTTTACCATAATTGAAAAACAGTGCTTTGAAATAATTAAGATAGCTTTCGAAGAGGTTAGGATGTAGTCGCAAGCACCTGATGCACCTACAAGTGTCAAGTGAAACAAGAGCTTTCGAAGGAGTAGAAGAGAAAGCAAAGCTACCCTTCCGCCTCAGTCAGACCTTTAGACGTAGTTAAATCCACATATATGAGAGAGCCTAGTATGGGTTCAAAATACCTTTCAAAGGTATTGGACAACAGGCTCACACACAAGAACCAAACTCTTCGAAATAGTTGGTTTTGCCATTGTCAATCTTCCACTTAAAGACATTTAACCAATGTGCACCTTTCGAAAGCAAGAATAAGCCTTTTGAAATGGTTGGAACCTTATGTAAGCATAAAGAAAACTCCACATGAAGCCAAGTGACCTTGCGCAATGATCCAGTCGTCACCTACTAATCCTTTTGAAACTATACGAAAGCACTCCTTACCTACTCAAATAATCACTCATCATGGTTAACACCAGACCAAGGCGATCAAAGGAGGTTTCGAAGGAGAAGATGAAGTTGAGGGTGCTTCCGCTTACATCAAAACAATGTGATAGGGAACCTTGACCCTTTCGTTACATACCTTTCGAAGGAGTCGAAAGGTTTCAGAGGAGCACGAAAGTAGTACCGGGGAATTTTAGAACAACATCCACTACTAGTACACTATTGATGAAGGCGAGAGGGTGAACCGAAGCTTACTAAGAGACCCAAGCAGCCACCTTCAAAGTTATGGAAGTGAAAGGATGAAGGCAAAAGGATGAATGTGAAAGGCTGGGAGAAAGACCTTACGACCACTTTGAAAGGATGGATGTGGAAGGGGGTCAACCTGCATTAATAAATGTGACCCTAGGGGTCCAAATTTGAGGACCGAATTTGAATTCTGAATTCCCTTTCTTACTCTATAGCAAAATCAAACTTTTGTAACCCTAAATCAATTTGGAGAAAATTCTCTTACTTGTAATCCAATTTAGATAAATGAAAAAGAGGGGACATATGGATCCAATATCGATTTTGAATATGAGGAAGATCATTTCGGCCATTAGATTGATAATGACCAATTGCACATGATGTTCACTTATTTTCTTAACCCCTATTCGACTTATGCAATGTTATGGAATCAACTTAGACACTGTGATTTTGAATCATATTATCATCATGTTTCGTAATATCAAATGTCAAATTAACATGATGATGATGTTTCGATATTAATAAGTTCATTGAACTTATACCATCTGTCCAAGTTATAATTCCATTGCATATTGAATTTCAATCTTATATATTGTACATTGATTCCCTTCGAAAGAGTAAGGACTCTTTCGACTTGATCGAAAGGGGTTTCGAAAGGGGCTTATTGTATGAATATTAAGTTATGTTTGTTGGTTGGACATCTTCGAAAGGAGCTTGGATATTCCAAAACATATAACCCCTCCAGAGGGAATCCCTACCGTGATAACAAAAACTACACTTTTGAAAGTGGATTCCCTATTTAAAGGCATAATGGCCCTTTCGACTCATTCGAAAGGGGAAATGAATGATCCTTTCGGCACATTCGAAAGGGGATGTGAATGGCTCTTACGACCCACTCGAAAGGGGCTATGAATGGGTTGTTCTCTTCCTAATTTTTGTTTCAAAGTGTTGATTGGTCCTCTTATGAACAATTAATACTTTCATTAGGCCATCTTTTGAAGACATTTTGTCACTATTAACTCATTCGAAAGGAGTTTCGAAGGGATTGTTCCATTTTGAAATATTTCTTTGAGGTGTTAGAAAAATTTCATGTTAACAACTTAGCTTTGGGTGTTGACAAGATTTCTTTTTAACATTTTTGATGCTAGAAGGAGGGCCTGAACCTCCGACTTGTGGTTCCATTATAGACTAATTATGGACCGTTTAACTTGATGTAGGAAAATGAAATCTAAAAGGCTTAGTCGAATGGAAGAAGAAGCAATACATACCATGCCTTTGGAGGAAAATATTGCTCTAACTTTCAACTTGGAGGGAGTTGTGCAAGGAGAGTCGTCAACCCTAGCACAACCAGACGACAATGTAACCAAGATAAAGCATCTGGAGCAACAATTGCTGGAAATGCAAGAGCTCCTCAAAGCAGCTCTATCTCAGAAGTCTTCCAAAACCACAAAACCAACAACTGGAGATGAGGTGATCTCCCCAAGAAGAAACTTAAAAGCTTAGACCTATGAGGGCAAGAGCAAGATTGTCATTACATCGTCAAAGAAAAAAGAACGTCATCCGATTAAAGTTGATCTTCAAGGAAAGATACTGGATAAATCTCTCGAGCAATCTGGAAGCTCGACCTCCAAAGAATACAGCTCAAACCAAAAAGGCTATCACGACAATGAAGCTTATTTGAAAGATGTAGCAGAAAAGGCAGTCAAAGATATGCTAAATGCAAAAGGGAAAATAACTTTGGATGAGAAAGTAAATGACAGTGAACGAGTAGCTCCGTTCATAGATGAGGTTATGTCAGCGGTTATCCCATCTCATGTCATGATCCTAACCATGAAATATCATGGTACCACTGATCCTGATGATCACTTGATAGATTTTGATAGCCAAATGGATTTATATAATTCCTCTGGGGCAGTTTGATGCAGATTATTCCTAGTAACACTTCAAGGGACAGCTGCAAAGTGATACCATCAATATCATGAGAAGACTATCTACTCATGGAAATAGTTTTCTTATGAATTCTTCACCCAATTCTGTATATGCAAGGATCCGACCATCGATTACACTGTTCTAACAAACATTAAGCAAAGGCAGGTGGAATCACTAGGTGATTATCTCAGAAGATTCAATATAGAAACACCGAAAGCCAAAGATATGAATGATATAGATAAGCTCATAGCAGTGCATTTTGGGCTGATAGAGAATACACCGTTTTGGAAGGAACTCTTCGTGCATGGGTGTAAGGATTTACAAGACTTCCACTTCCAAGCCGATAAATTCATTCGAATGGAGGAATTATATTATGCTAAAAAAAGCCTTCCAAGATTTAAACAATCATGTGGAAAGGCCACCAATATTATCTAGCCCCGAGAACGGAGAAGTCTGTACTTATACATGGCAGTTTTGGAGCATGCAGTTAGTTCAGTTTTGATTAGAGAGGAAAATGAGGCTCAACTTCTTGTTTATTATGTGAGCAGGCGATTAAAAGATGTAGAGGTTCAATACTCCGTAATAGAAAATTTAGCTTACTGTTTGATACTTACAGCATGAAAATTTAGAGCGTACTTTCAAACGCATCCAATCAGAGTATTGACTAACTTTCCACTCAAACAAGTCTTCAGTGAGCCTGAAACTTCGGGTAGGCTGGTAAAATGAGGAATTGAGCTTAGCTAGCATGACATTAAATTTTAGCCATGGGCAGCAATCAAAGGGCAACCATTAGCAGACTTTATTAATGAATGTACAAACTTTGTTAACGAACAATCGGAGAAAGAAAAAGATCAAAAACCCATATGGAAGTTATCTATGGATGGCACATCAAATGATCAGAGAGCCAGGGTGGGATATGTTATAATAATACCAGACAGGCACCGTCTACACTACGCAATGAAGTTAGAGTTCTCCACAACAAATAATGTAGCTGAATATGAATTAATGGTGGCAGGAATGACTCTAGCCTTAGAGTTCAAGATGCCATGAATTCAAGTCTTTAGTGATTCTCAACTAATGGTAAATCAAACAAAGCAAGTATATCAGACCAAGGATGCCAAATTATCCTTGTATGTAAAGAAAATGTTGAAACTGCTCGCCTTATTTGAAGATTTTTCTATACACCAAGTCCCAAGGGGAGAAAACTCCCAAGCGGATTCATTAGCAAAGTTGGCAAGTTCAAGAGGAGCCTTAGAGACCCATATCGTACCAGTAGGGTACCAAGAAAATCCAAGTATCGAAGAGGGAATACCTGAACAAAGAAAGGAAATATTGGTTCTAACTGGAAACCAAGCCATGGCATAAGAAAGAGAAGAGAGGGAAATTGATGAAGAAATCCCATATGAGGGGTTTAATCATCCAAGGGCAGATGACTGTTATAGTGACACTTGGACGTCACGTATTGTTGAATTCTTTCCAAGGGGATATTACCATCTGACAAAATGGAAGCTAGGAAAATCAAGTGATAGGCTCCGACTTTCAGAATGATGGATGGAATTCTTTATAAGAAAGGATATGTCTTACCTTACTTATGATGTGTGAGTTTAGAGGATGGGATGAAATTGTTGGTGGAAGTGCATGAAGTATTTTGCGGAGTCTATTCCAATGGGGCAAAGTTGGCAAAGAAAATAACGAGAAAAGGTTTCTATGGCCTTGAATGGCAGGTCAAGCTATTGAGTATGTAAAGAAATGTGAAAGATGCCAAAAATACTCAAAGATTCCTCATTTACCACCAAGTCAATTAACTCCGATCTCTAGTCCATGGCCCTTCGATATATGGGGAATCGATTTAATTGGGCCATTGCCAATTTCCAAAGGAGGAGCAAGATATGTTGTAGTGGCCATTGACTACTTTACTAAGTGGGTAGAAGTAGAACCACTCCCCAAAATCACTTTCTGGAAAGTGCTTAGATTCGTCATTAAAAACATTATTACCAAATTCGGGATCCCTTATAAGATTATATCTGATAATGAAATACAATTTGAAAGTGAAGAGTTTTCTCTATTTTGCCATAAAAATGGAATTATCAAAAGTTTTTCTTCCATGGAACATCCAAAGGCTAATGGAGCCGTTGAAGCGGCAAATAAGACTATTTAGACTAACTTGAAAAAGCGATTGAACAAAGCCAAAGGAAATTGGATAGAAGAATTGCCACTTGTACTATGGGTCTATCGAACATCCACTAAAACTGCAACGGGTTAACCCCTTATTCTCTAACATATGGGTGTTAAGCAACGGTGCCGATTGAAATTGAGATACCCTCACATCGAAGGATTGCATATGCATTTGATCTAAACTAAGAATTGAAGAAAGAATCATTAGATTTAATACATGATCTAAGAGATGAAGCAACTATTCGGACTGTAGAATATCAGAGAAGAATCGTGAAATACAATAACTCAAAAGTAAAAACAAGATCATTTCAAGAGGAAGACTTAGTACTCCGAAGGGTGATGGCAAACACAAGAAATCATATGGATGAACCACTAGAACCAAACTGGGAAGGTCCCCTAATCGTATGCAAAGTAATTCCCCCTAGAGCTTACAAGTTATGTCGACCAGATGGCAATATGGTTCCTAGAACATGGAATGCGAAACACTTGCGACCATATTTTCTTACAATGAATGAATAAAGCACCTCTTCCTTAAAGAAATGTCTACATGGTTGGGAGTAAATTTCTCCTTGAATTTGGAAACAACCTTAAACGGTCAAAAGGCTTTGTCCACGCCAAGATGGCCATGTCAAAGCACCTCCTGGAGGGAGGTAAGAGTAAGCCTTTATCCGCGCCATGTTATGGCCAGGTTAAAGCATCAACAAGCCCTTGATCACACCACGCTATGGCCAGATCAAGGCACCTCCTGGAGGGAGGTTAGAGGAAGCCTTTATCCGCGCCATGCTATAGGCAGGTTAAAGCATCAACAAGCCCTTGATCGTGCCACGCTATGGCCATGTCAAGGCACGTCCTGGAGGGAGGATGGAGTAAGCCCTTGATCCTACCATGCTATGGCCTGGCCATGGCACCGAACAAGCCTTCAGTCCCGCCTATAAGGCCTAGCTAGAGCACCTCCTGGAGGGAGGTTGGGTAAGTCCTTGGGTCCTACTTGTGGATAGGCTAACCAAGCACACCAGACAATAATGGACTAAGGTGTCCAAGCCCGAGAAGCAGCATATCAAATGATAACAACAAGGGACTAAGACGTCCGAGCCCGAGAAGCGGTATATCAAACAATGACAACATACGAGGCCTAAAGGGTGGCACATGACAAAAGAATGAAAACCCAAAGAGCGGTGCAGAACAAGAGGTTTAAGTGTCTATAGCCCTTGAATGATTTCCAAAAGAGGATTTCTGGACTTTCCTTATTAATACCCAAATCTGGGTTTCGGGTCTCTCACTATTAATTTCGAGACTTCACTTATTAATACCCGAATCTAGATTTCGGGTCTCTTACTATTAATTTCAGGACTTTACTGATTAATACCCGAATCTGGGTTTCGAGTCACTTACTATTGACTTCTGGACTTCACTTATTAATAGCCAGGTTTCATATCTCTTATTATTAATTTTTGGATTTCACTTATTAATTACCGAATATGGGATCTGGGACCTCCATTATTAAGACCTTTATCATGGGATTCAGGACAACATTTTGTTAATACCCGAATTTTGGTTTCGGGTCCTTTACTATTAATTTTTGGATTTCATTTGTTAATGCCAGAATCTGGGTTTCAAGGCAGTTGATATTGAGATCTCGATGGACTTCTGGTCTTCAATTAAAACTCTAAGTTTGTCTTACTAATACCTGAATCAGGGTCACCAGTTTACTACTACTAACTTACGAACAACACTTATCAACATTTGAATCTCGGTTTCAAGATTATTATTATTTCCAATAGGGGTCTCTACATACCCATTATTTACCCCCAAACAAGGATTCATGGTTTTCAATGACTTATTTCCAGATGATAGTTTATTGCTTTTTATTACTAGACACTTATTATTATCAGAAGAAAACATTTGGATTTCAATTATTAAAGTTAGATTTAGACTATATGTCGGGCCTTCTATCAATATAAAGAGAGTTTAGTTTGTAAACTTTTTTTGATATCATCAAAATTGGATGGTGGGACTTCTATTATGCCACACATGATTTTTTGGCTTCCAATCATTTACAACTGTGGATTTCTTATCACTTATTAACTCCAGATAACGGTTAACCAATTTTCGTTGTTTCCAGGCTTAGAATTTAGGAATTCTATTATTGTCTTCAATCATACTACAAACAAATAGCTGAGCATATTTTTATATAAATTTTGAACTAAAGATAGAGAATGTTATTTACTTTTAACTTTGCAGGGAAATGAGGTCATTAAGGATGGAATAGTGCAAAATGAAAGCTATTAAATTTTTTTCTTAAAGAACAAAAGCTTCTTTCATACAAGGGGGTGCAAAATGTTAACCATTAAATTCACTTAAGAATAAAGGCATGAAAGAAGGCTCATAAAAAGTGTGAAGCTCCACACGTATTGAAGATAAGGGTTTTACCATAATTCAAAAACAGTGTTTCAAAGGCATTAAAATAGCTTTAGAAGAGGTTAGGATGGAGTCGCAAGCACCCGATGCACCTACAAGTGTCAAGTGAAACAAGAGCTTTCGAACGAGTAGAAGAGAAAGCAAAGCTACCCTTTCACCATAGCCAGACCTTTCGACGCAGTTGAATCCACATATATGAGAGAGCCTATTATGGGTTCGAAACACCTTTCGAAGGTACTGGACAACAGGCTCACATACAAGAACCAAACTCTTCGAAATAGTTTGTTTTGCTATTGTCAATCTTCCACTTAAAGTGTAACAACGCGCATATTTTACGATTATATATTTAAATGTTTTATTTAAATATAGCATCGCTAGTTGAATTAAAGTCCGAAATGTGATTATTTTTAAACAGTCGAATTCGGACTCGAGACCACTTTCATTGAGTTCAAAACGACATTTACAACTTATTTAAGTATAAATATCGATATGTTTGGAGTTGATTAGGATTTTGGTATTTTCATTTGGGCTTTGGGTTGTGTTCTAGCCCATTAACCCAATAAAAGAACCCAAACCTTCTACCAAATACCTCCTACTCCACTCCTCTTCATTCATTCCATTTCTAATTTACTATTACACTCAAGCCCTAGGAAAAATGGTGGGAAGAGGAAACTAAATTCCTAAGCCCCAGTTCTTTTAGGAAATTCAAATTCAAGTTCTAAAATCAAGGAGAAGCTTAGGTAAGCATCCTCTTCATCTTCTCCATCTCAATCCCTCTTCAATTCTTGATTTTTCCTATAACCTAACTTAGGAAAAACTTTGCATTTGATAATAGATTGAAGATTCTAGAGGTGCAGTGAAGAGGAATTGGTCTAAGCTTGTTTTAGAGCTTCTTATTTCTTGTTTTTGAGTTTGGATTGGATATGTCGGATTTCCTCTTGAAATTAAATGCCCGATATACTATCTAACGTATCGGTTCTCGCTTAAACCAATTACACAGATGGTTGCTCCTTAACAGCCTTATTCTTCGTGCTCGTCGACGGCATTACCCCGTAATGTCCATGGCTAGTGTGAGTATAGAGGTGGGGCGTCACAACTTGGTATCAGAGCCAGACTTCGAAACAATATAGGATATTATGACAAGGATCATTGTCCTAAGTCTCTCTTAGGAATCATGCCTTAGGATTTAATTCGAGTCTTAGGACCTGTTCTATCCTATTTCCTTTTATGATTCCTTGTTTATCAATCTAGTTTATTTGAATTCATTCTGAGAATAACCTTTTTCCTCTTCTTTCTTTCTTTCTTTCTTAAAGAAGAGAAATGGTTAGACCTGGCCGTCCTAGCGCCGGTCAATCTAGTGCTACTCCTCAGGATGGCATATTCATGTCTGCCCAACAGCTTTTGGATCTTGTAAAGAATGCCCAAGCTGCCAGACCCATTCCCGAGCCTACTCATCCTAAATCCGGGTTTGCACGCTTGTGCAGTGATTATACCAATTTGGGTGGAAGGCCATTCAAGGGTTCCGAAAGCATTATAGAAATCCAAGCTTGGATTAGAACATGCGATCGCATCTTTTCTCGCATGAATCTTGTGGTATTACATCGAGTCCAAGTGGCTTCTAGCATGCTCCAGGAGAGCATTAGATTGGTATGAGCTTTTGGTTTCAAAAATTATTGAAGCGGATCTTACTTGGGAGCAATTCCGGGAAAGGTTCGAGTTAAAGTTTATGCCGGAAGCTGAAAAAGTAACTTTAGCCCAACGCTTTATTGACCTTGTTCAAGGTGAATCTTCTGTGATGGATTATGTCGCATCATTTGAATCCCTCTCTAAATATGGGGTCGAGTATATTAATACCCCATTGAAGAAAAATCAGAGGTTTATCTATGGGTTGAATAAGAACCTCAAAAAGGCTTTACTTCTGAAACTAGAATTTCCTTTTGATCAGCTTGTAGATATCGCTCTTCGACTTGAAGAGGCCGATAAAGAAAGTGATGTTGAAGTTGTGGGTGCCAAGAAGAACTTCAACAACAACAAGAAGAGCCATCTCGACATAAGTTCAAAGGCCCTAATCCCAACAAGAAAGGGAAGCAAGCAACTTCGGTAGCAAAGACTCCTACCTCTAATTGTGGAGAATGCTACAATTGTGGTTTTAAGGACCATTATGCAAATAGGTATCCGAAACCCCTTTATCGTCGCTATTGCAAAAGTTCAGGTCATCTTATATCTTCATGTCCCAAACTTCAAAGTAAGAAAGAGGGAAAGCCGAATGTTGTGTAAGGCCCTAGTAAACACTTCTCTTGGTCAAGGTATTTCTAATTTTTTCCTTGATGGCATTATTATGTTTCATGATCATTCTATTCGAATTCTTTTTGATACAGGTGCATCTCACTCTTTTATATCAAAAGAACTTGTTGATAGTTTATCTTTAAATGTTTAGGGCTTGATGACTTTATTAAGAATTGCGAATCCGGTTGGTGGATCCGCAACACTCAGTTTATTTTGTAAGGATGTTGAAATTATTCTATGTGATTATGCTTTCCGTGCCGATTTGCATGTTATGCGTTACTTAGGTTTCGGAATGATTTTGGGTATGGATTGGCTTAATCGTTATGAAGCCCACATCCTACGTCCCAAGAGGACTATCCATCTTCGACATCCCCAATTTTTTAAGCAGATTTCTGTTGTTCTTAAAGATTCAGATTCCAATTCGGTAGCATCCTTATATTCTCTAAATCCGCATGATGACGATAATGATGATGAGGAAGATGTCATTTCCCTTATTCATGTTGTTTGTGAATTTCCCGACATCTTTGAGCCCATTTTAGGATTACCACCTAAGCGAGCAATTGAGTTTAGAATAATTTAATCCCTGGAGCTCTACCTATCACTCGTCCTCCTTATCGTATGTCCAATAAGGAAACTGAGGAGATGCATAAACAATTATCCGAATTGGAAGCAAAATAGTTTATTCGTTCTAGTTCCTCTCCTTGGGGAGCTTTAGCTATCTTTGTGAAGAAATCCGATGGTACACTTAGGCTTTGCGTTGACTAACGCAAGCTTAATAATCTTACCATTAAGAATAAATATCCCTTGCCTTTGATTGATGATCTATTCGATCAACTTAGCGGTGTTAGAGTCTTTTCACAGTTAGACTTAGCAACCAGTTTTCATTAGCTTCGTATTGCAGAGGATAGCATTCCTTTGACATCGTTCTGTACTCGTTATGGATCTTATGAATGTCTTGTTATGCCATTTGGTTTAACAAATGCTCTCGCTTATTTCGTTGACCTTGTGAACCGAATTTTCAATGACTTCCTCGATTGATTTGTTCTCATCTTTATAGATGATATTCTTGTTTATTCTAAAACCGAGGAAGAGCATGAAAAACATCTTCGGATTGTGTTGGAAACACTTAGGAGCAATCAATTGAAAGAAAATTTTTCTAAGTGCCACTTTTAGCAATCCTGTGTGAAATTTTTAGGACATATTATTTCTAAATCTGGCATTTCCGTGGATCCTTCAAAGATTGAGGCGATTCAAAATTGGAAGAGACTGGAAAGTGTGACGGAAATTCATAGTTTTCTTGGATTGGAGGGCTATTACCGTCGGTTCATAAAAGACTTTTCTAAAATTTCCGTACCTCTTACTAGTTTGACAAAGAAGGGAGTTAAGTATATTTGGTCAGAAAAATGTGAAGCTGCTTTTCAGAAATTAAAAGAACTCCTTTCCGATGCTCCTATTCTTGTGATTCCCGAAGGGAACCAAGACTTCACTGTTTATACCGATGCTAGTCGTATTGGTTTGGGAGCAGATCTCATGCAAAGGGTACGTGTTATCGCGTATGCTTTTAGTCAGTTAAAGCCTTCTGAGACTAGATATGCCACTCATGATTTAGAGCTCGCGGCCATTGTTTTCGCCCTTAGAATTTGGCATCATTATCTTTTGGGAGAGAAATTTGTTCTCTACACCGATCATAAATCTTTGAAGTATTTTTTTTTCTCAAAAGGAACTTAAATTGTGTCAACAACGTTGGCTCGAATTCCTTACATCTTATGATCTTGATATTCTTTAAACTCCCGAAAAGGGAAACCGTGTTGCCAATGCCCTTATTCGTAAGCAACAAGTGGTTGTTTCCATGATGATATCCGAATGGAATGATCTCGAGACTTTGTCCACTTATGAGATTCGAGATCGTGAATCTAATTCATGTTCATCTCTTGTTTTATGTAGCCTTGAGGCTCATCCTCCTGTTTTAGACCGCATCCTTGAAGCTCAAAAGCACCATCCCAAATTGGTTTATCTTAGCCAAAGTTGTAGGGATAGAAATATTGATGGTTTGAAAGACTATGAAAACGATGCTCGTGGAGGCATTCGAAAATTTGGTAGACTTATTGTGCCAAATATTAGTTCGTAAAGACATTTTAGAAGATTCTCATCGTTATAAAATTTCCATTCATCCCAGTAGTAGTAAAATGTATGCGGACATGAAATGACTTTAATGAAATCTAATATCGCAAACTTCATTAAGCGTTGCATGACTTGCCAACTCGTTAAGGCCGAGCATCAAAGGCTCGGTGGGTTATTGTAACCTTTAGACATTCCCGTTTGGAAGTGGGATCAAATTTCCATGGACTTTATTGATGGGTTTCCCCGTTCTCATTCGGGTCATGACATTCTATGGGTGATAGTAGATAGACTTACAAAATCCATCCATTTTCTTCCTGTTCGGTCCAACCGGACCGTACCTCTTTTGGCCAAACTCTATGTTAAAGAAATTGTTAAATTGCATGGAGTTCCTACTTCTATTGTTAGCGATTGTGATCCATTATTTACTAGTGGATTTTGGAAGGGTCTTCAAAAAGCTTTGGGAATAAAGCTTAATTTTAGCACCGCTTATCATCCACAGTCTGATGGACAAACCGAGCGTATGAATCAAACCCTTGAAGATCCCCTTCGTGCATGTGTTCTTGATTTTGGTGGAATTTGGGAAGATCATATTTCTCTTGTTGAGTTTTCTTACAATAATAGCTTCCAATCTAGTATTAGTATGGCACTTTTCGAGGTACTCTACGGAAGGCCATGCCGATCTCCTTCGTTTTGGCGTGAAGCTGGTGAGAAGCTGGTTTTAGCTCCAGATTTTATTCGTGATGCCACATAAAAGATTTTGAACTTATTCGTCGTAGGATGAAAGAAGCTCAAAGTAGACAAAAATCCTATGTCGATAACCGAAGAAGGAATTTGGAATTTTCTGTGGGAGATTTAGTATTCATTCGTGTTTCACCTATGAAGGGTGTTGTGCATTTCAGTCGATCGGGAAAGTAGCACCTCGATATATTGGCCCATTTCCCATCACGGAACGTAATGGTTCCGTAGCTTATCACCTTTCATTACCGGCTCAATTTTCCATTATTCATGACGTATTTCACGTCTCTAAACTACAGAAATGCCTTAGGGATTCTGATTCTATTCTTGAGCCCGGCGTTATTGAAGAAATTAAAGTTTCACCTAATTTGACTTATGAGCAACGTCCTATTCGTATCATTGCTACGAAGGTTAAACGCCTTCGTAATAAAGATGTTCCGCTTGTGAAAGTTCAATGGTCCACAAATCCTAAGGATTGTTCTTGGGAATCCAGAGAATTCATCAAGTGAACACATCCGGACTTACTCTCTCATGCTCCTTAAGGTGAACTTCTCACTTCAAAATTTTCTTTTGTGTTGTCATGCCTTAGAGTGGTTGTTACTCTTTATTTTCATCTTAAGTATTGCGAGGACGCAATTTCTTTAAGGAGGGGAGTCTGTAACAACCCGCATATTTTACGATTATATGTTTAAATGTTTTATTTAAACATAGCATCGCTAGTTGAATTAAAGTCCGAAATGTGACTTTTTGTAAACACTCGAATTCGGACTCGAGACCACTTCCATTGAGTTCAAAATGACGTTTTCAAATTATTTAAGTATAAACATCGATATGTTTGGAGCTGATTAGGATTTTGGTATTTTCATTTGGGCTTTGGGTTGTGTTCTAGCCTATTAACCCAATAAAAGAACCCAAACCTTATACCAAATACTTCCCACTCCACTCCTCTTCATTCATTCCATTTCTAATTTCCTATTACACTCAAGCCCTAGGAAAAATGGTGGGAAGAGGAAACTAAATTCCTAAGCCCTAGTTCTATTAGGAAATTCAAATTCAAGTTCTAAAATCAAGGAGAAGCTTAGGTAAACATCCTCTTTATCTTCTTCATCTCAATCCCTCTTCAATTCTTGATTTTTCCTATAACCTAACTTAGGAAAAACTTTGCATTTGATAATAGATTGAAGATTCTAGAGGTGTAGTGAAGAGGAATTGGTCTAAGCTTGTTTTAGAGCTTCTCATTTCTTGTTTTTGAATTTAAAGGTGAGTTCTTGAACTCACATCTATGTCTATAGCTTTCATTGTTGTTAGGTATGAATTCCTAACATCTATTTCATGTTCAATTGCATTTGATTTGAATTGGTTTGGTGAATTTTTCAATTTTGGTTTTGAAGTCAAATTTATAAAAATCGTACTATGGATATTTGGACATGTTATTTGGGGTGTATCGAAGAGCCTATAGGGCTGGGTTGTTATTTGACATAAAACCCTAGCCTACACCACTCGTCTGATCACCTCCGAATTGATTTGGCCATCATTGGCCTAAGCAAATTCTGCCCAGGCCTAGGCAACCAGACGTCTAGTTGAAATTTCTAGATGTCTCGTAGGGGGTTCTGGAAAAAATATATATTAACAAACACTAAAAAAATGGCAGATCCTAGAGTCAGACGTCAGGTCAAACCAACTAAACGTCTGGTGCTGTTGAATTTTTGTCAATTTGCCTATCTTTATGTGAATTTCCATTCCTTATCGATTTTTGTTGATCCGGTTAGTTGTTGTCATTTATTATCGACTTTTGAAACGACCCGCCTTTTTGGACGTTCAAATCGACAAATCAGACACACATGCCGATTCAAAACCATTCAAAAGGGCGGATGGTTAATGGGGTTAAATAAGAAAAGGAAAGAAAGAACCGAAACAACTCAGAATCTCGCAGCGGAAGGAACAAGATATAATAATAAAATAATAGTTCATGAAGCTATTAAATAAATAAATTTGATTATTATTATACATCATAAATCAGAGTTACATACATATCAGAGATAATACAACAATGCAGCAGAAAAAATAATACAGTAGTAGAATACAAATGATGTAATACCAAACTCCGTCTTCGTCCTCCAGAATAGATCTTCAACCTTATCTGAAATGCTCAGGCTGACCCGAGCGTAATGAAAAGACAAAACACTCGAGTCAGGACTAAAATATCTCATGTAAGTCAAATCGAATAAGAAAATATGAGTGTGACGGCGTCAGAGATGTTTACAGGGTTTGACATCTCCTGTCCAGTGTCAACGTGAGTGCAATAACTTAAGAGATGTTACGGGATTTTCCATCTCTCAAGGATCAGTTAAACTATCTACTATGTAGTACAATACGCTATTATAATATGTATACATTAAAGTAAAAGTATTAAAATAGCGTTAAGCCATGGCCCATTCCACCCTTAACACAGTTTATATTCCCAAGAGCATATACAAGACCGTAGTTTCCCCAAAACCGGAAGTCACCAGAGGGCAATCCATATACTAAAGGTACAAACCAAAATCGTAGCGGTCGCGAATAGGATAATCAGTATGACAAGGTACATGAGGCAATACCAACTAGGATACTAGTAGTTGCGTGATCCGGACTGATGTTGGGCGTAGCAGTTACTACCCCAACACCGTGAAACAACACTTCCAAAATCGAGGGGTGCATCCAAATCGAATCACAAAAGTAATAGACATGGTAACGAAGAAGTGTGTCCGCTAGAGGTGGCGAACCTCAATGGCCCAGCGCGGCTCCTGTTTTAGTCATGTCAGGGGTCATCCAATATCGTTCTCTTTCTTCAATCAACGTGTTCATCAAACCATCCACTTCATTCTGGATCAACACTCCACGTATAATAGTTATTAAAGTGGTTTTCGGTATCGACAGAGAGTATGTCCATATCCGATCCCGGACTCTTCAATAACTACGTAATTATTACACCGATGGCTCTTTTACATTTTCAAAATCAATTCATACTTGATAATCAAAAATATCATATTCGATTCAAAAATCAAAGCCATTTCAAAATCATCATATCTACTCAAAATATACGATTTTATTTCAACAATCATTTTCGCCACAATATCTCATTTCAATTTCAAAATCGTTTTCGCCTCAATATCTCATTTCGATTTCAAAATCATTTTTCGCCTCAATATCTT
Source organism: Allium fistulosum (assembly GCA_030737815.1). Lineage (NCBI taxonomy): Eukaryota > Viridiplantae > Streptophyta > Magnoliopsida > Asparagales > Amaryllidaceae > Allium > Allium fistulosum. Next base: position 574,400,378 of record CM060906.1, read on the forward strand.
ATTTCGATTTCAAAATCATTTTTCGCCTCAATATCTCATTTCGATTTCAAAACCACTTTTCGCCTCAATTGCCACAAAACGATTCACATAAACTCAAATTTTAAAATTTAAAATTTAATCCAATTTCAAATCATTAATTTTAACTCGATTCAGCTTCTCAATAAACCATTTCAAATTATCAATTTCAAATACATATTTTAACCACAAAATAAACAATTTCACTTTCAATATATTTCGAAACATTAAATATTTCACATTTCAAAACAGCTCATATATTTATATAAGAATATAAGATTCGCTTTAAAACCATTTCGTATTCAAATTAGAATATTCTTCAAATTAAACATCCGTATTAAGTAGTTTACTTAATTTCTGGAATAATTCCAATTCAATAAACTTAGATTAACATTCGGATTTCAAGAATTCATTTATGTATTACATTCCAAATCGATTTCAGTTCAAATCCTATTCAAATCAATTTTATCTTCAAATTTAATTCAATAGTTTCGATTTAGTCCAATTCACAAATTCTTTAAATTTCAATTCAATTCCAAATTAATTAAATCTCAATTTCAAATTAATTTTCAATTCCAAACTCAAACTTGAAATATCATTTCATATAAATTTACTTGGAAATATTCATAGTTCGATTAAAAGTCCAATCTTTTAAAACAAATCAACTTTCGAAAATTTACGCTGTATTTCAATTTTTTTCTTAAAAATCTAAACTTCGAATAATTAAACAATTTCATTTACCAAGTTTAAATTCCAACATCTCGAGCTTCAATTCAAAATAATTCAATTTCCATAAATTGGATTTTTATTCTTAAATCAATTCATTTAAATAATTTCAAAACAACTTTTAAAATCATTTAATTTAACCAACCCGGTGTCCGTATGTAATTTTCTATCCTATGGCCAAGTGATTATTTATTTCAATTACATGTCAGGGATGAATATATATTACTTAAACCAATCACAGTGTCATATGCATGTATAACAGGATATATATAAGCAAATAAACATCCAAACATTTAAATATCAACCAATAGCATCCATCGAAATAAGTCATCCAATAGTCAATACAATTCACGGCAATTTCATAGTTATCAATATCGGTAAATTTGATTTCAATTAAATCCTAATTTCAATTTACTGTCAATTTAATTTTTCAACGGTGAATTCACATGACAATCTATATGACAATTAAATTTTTATCAAACAATGACAAATAAATTCATATCACTTCATAATGTCAAATTTAACTACCATAAAGATATTCAGTACGTTGTGAGCGTTATAAAACACTCACCTTGATTTTCTGTTGTCGCCGAGACGTTCCGGTTTGGAACTAAAACTGGACGACGCCCAACTTTAGCCCAAATTTCCACCGTCTCCAAATCCATCCAAACCAGTTTCATTTCGAAGCTCTCGTCATTACGATCGCAACGCAAAAAGTTTCGTTCCAATCGGACCTCGTATGAAAAAGTTATGCTATTTTAAAGTTTACATGAATTCAAATAAACAATTTCAGCTTTTAATTTAAATTTCAAACCCTAGCTTCAGATCTGGCCGTTTGTTTCTGCATTTTCAGATCTGGGCCGCACCTTCCCATCATCTTCTTCAACGTGAAACACGTTCACCAAAACCCATTAGCCGCCATCTTCAAGCAATTTCACGACCACACCGAGCAGCTTGAAGACGATCAGGGACCACCACCACGCGCGCCACCACACGAGCCACCAACGCCTAGAATAGCTTGAAGCTCGGCTGCTCCTTTGGCCTCGAAATGTGTGAAAAACGCAGCAGCTTCGAGCTCGATTTCCCGTTGATCCGTTGCTCCGTTTTCGATCATCTCCGTATGGATTTGAAGCTCTCGCAATGCTCTACAAGTTTGTAGTTGACAACTTCCTCTAATTCCTTACGGATTGAGAGAGATTAAGGGAAGAAAGAAGATGAAATTCTGGCCATTGGCTGTAAATGTGGCGGCTACAAAGAGAAACCCTAGTTCTTTTACAAAATGAAATAAGTGAGGGGCTTTTATAGAAAAATACGCGACACTATTCATCCGAAATTTTCCGAACTCCAAACGAAGCGTGCCGGCTGGCGTTTCTAAGGTTTACCCCACGTTCCGAACGCAATGGAATATGTTTCGGAGGCTAATTCCGTCATCCGTGCGAGTTACGGAGAAAAACGACCAGTTTTAAATTAAACCGATTTAAACCGATTTCGATGCGTTTTGGCTTGCTCCGGACAAACGGTAAATCCAATTGACACGAAATTCGAAACCATACAATAATATCACATTACGGATCCGATGAAACTAGTTTCATCGAAATCCGATACTTTTTGAAAAATGACTATTTTCTCTCGCCGAATTAATATTAAAACAATTCGATGCGTTTCGAGCTGCCACGGTCAAACGATAACTCCAATTGGTACGAAAATTGAAATCCGATAATAACAAACTATTACGGATCCAATGGAACTGGTTTCGTTCAATTCTGAGACTGTTCGAAAAATGGCTATTTTCAGTCAATAATTAAATATTAAAAATATTCAATTTTCACAAATTAACTTTAAATTCAATTTTAAAAGTTCTATAACATTACTATAACTCCAATATGATAAGATAAAATTTTGCAAATCATTTTCAATCATATTCAACTCGATTTACAATTATTTTTGAAATTTAACTTATTAAATTATCGATTTAATTGTCTAATTAAATCCAATATTTGAAAAATAAATTATTCGACTGTTTAATTTTTATATAAAATTCCCAATTTAAATTATTAACTTTTAAATCAAAATTTCAATTGTTCACAAATCCCATTTTTAATTTCACAGTAATTAACAATCTTCTACAATGCAGTTTTCCATTATAAACCCAATATAAAAGATTATATTAGATTCAGCGTTCAATTATATTGTAATTCAAATTCAAGTTACTTAATTCCAATGAATTCTTTTATTTCGATTTACACTTTCATTATTGAATCAACCATTTACCTATACATTATTATCAATAGTTTATAATTCATTTACTTTCATTTTCTTCAGCTATCATCTTATTTAAATTCACAGTAATATTAAATTACATTCATTTACGTTGATTTCCATATTATAACTTCAATATTAAGTGTAACATTTTATTTATTTCGTTGTTTACAATCAAATTCAATTCAATTCAATTACTTGTTACATTCAAATTTAAATCTTTACTTACGTTCAATTACAAGTTAACATCTTTATCGAATTACCGTTTCAGTCATTATCTGCTTTCAATCAACTGTAATATTAAGTTACATTTATTTATATTAGTTTCAATAACATAAACTTCCATTATTAAATCTACCATTTTATTTATTCTTTGTTTACAATCATAACCAATTTGGTTTACAATCAAATTCAATTCATTATTTACATTCACTACAAGTTAACATCCATATTTAATTTACAAATAAGTTATTTCAGAATTCAGTTTTGTATTTTAACTTGTAATTCACTTTTAACAACACAAAATTTTATTTCCTTCGGATTTTTATCCAAAATTTTCATTTTAATTCGTATTTTTAAAGTGTTAAAAATACAGGTCGTTACATTCTCCCCCACTTAAAACTTTTCGTTCTCGAAAAGGAACGGAGAAGGGGAAAACATCATTTAGATATAATTCATTCAAAATATTCTACTTATTTGCAAAATTTAGTTATAGGATTTTTTTTTTCACAAAATTTTCTAACTCCCGGATTTTTGAAAAATTTCGACAGCACCTCCTTTGCGCGGCTAGGACCGAAAAATTTCACAGTAGTAATAATTGCATGATATACATCTCATTACAAGAATGAGGCATCCCAAAACATGGGGAACACAATAATATACCACAACATAAACTGTAATCCGAGAACATACCTTTTATTTAGCGTTTATTAGCATTTTAACTTACATTTTGCATTAAGTGCAGAAACGAGCTCCACAAGAGAAGCCCAACCCCTTTGCTACCTACTAAAATGCTCAACAACCAAGTTAGAACCATGCAAATGAATATATATCAATATACTTAGCATATACACACGTATATAACATCTTTAACTTCAAAACTGAAATATCAAAATTCTGGACAGCGAGTAGAACATAGTTTTTAGCTAGCTGAACGACATAATTTTGCAAGGTAATCAAAATGAAAGTTGTGGCATTTGTTTCAGAGTTTCCGGAATGTCTAAAATCGTCTAATTCGGACTATCCGTTCAAAAGTTACGGTCGTTTTACTACGAGAATACGTTTCAGGTCCGTGCAGGTCAGCGACCTTCACGCACACTTTCGACCTTCTAAACTTCAGCAAAATGCAAGTCTTCTAAAACAAAAGTTGGAGCATATGTTCTGAGGTTTCCAGAAAGTACAAGATCATGAAAATCCGATAAACCAGTAAAAAGTTATGTCATAAATACTAAGGTCAAATGCTATTGGTTTTGCTTATTCTTACACAGGACAGCGATAAACATTTACATTTTTAACCTAGTAAACGAATGAATTTTCTGAAATACTCTAAACAAAAGTCGTGCTACAGATTCTAAGCTTTCCGAAAAGTCCAAGATCATCAAATTCCGATTATTCATTTAAAAGTTATGGTACTTTTAGTTTCAGCACATACCGGACAATTTTAGATTTCCACATTTGTTTGTTATTACAAATACAAACTATCCAATTTAAAATTTCCGGAAAATCAAGCATTAACACAAAGTTGTTAATTTCTATTATATTTTTATGAAATAAATTTACATTAAATTTGTTTTCCGGTTTATTCACTTTATTACATCCACATTTAACTCAAGACAATTTTTCTTCAAATTAAATTGAATACAATTATATTCAACATCACCTTACTTCAAATTGAATTTAATTATTTAAATTTATATTCCATTTATTCAATTTATTAACAAAATGAATCATATTTAATCAATTAACATCCATCTAACAACCATTGCACCACAACATTAACATCCATACAAAATCTACACTAAATCAATTATACATTTCCAAGTCAATTTTTTTTTTCATACACTTCCAAGTTTATTGACATTTAGTTATATTCAACTTTAACTAGTTTCCATTTAAAAATTTTATATTTCATTAATTTTAAATTTTATTCATTCACTTGTATATATATCATTCATTTTACAGCTTAAATTTCTTTTATATTTACAACTATCAATAGATCTTCACATTTTATTATTCACTCTCACACTGGTATATTATTCCTCTACTTATCCTTATTAGCATTTTAAACTTTTTAAGTATTTGGTAAGTTATAGTTATGCAAATAAAATGTAGTTAAACAACATACAACCTCTTTTCTTTCAATTTGAGTGTTATACCTATTAAATAAATTTCCAATTTATTATTTTCCAAATTAAGGGTTACTCCTACAATTTTAATATATTTTTTCCACTTAAATTCAATTTCACCCTTTCAATTCATAAGTTTCTAAAAATTCAAGATTTACTTTAGTTTAATAATTAAAATCATTCCTTATTAGAGAACTTAAGAATTTCAACTCCGGATTCGATTTAAACCATTTTTTTTTTCTAAATTTATATATATGTATATATATATATACACACACACTAATATCTTTATATCTCAAATCATACTTTTTAGGAGAATTTTAATCAGCATTGAAATATATATATATATACTTATTTTCATTTCATACTTTAGAAAATTACAATTTTTAATCAAAACAGGGTTTAGAAAAACTATTAAGTGATCTTCCCCACTTGGACTCTCGAAAATAAACGTCGATGATGCATGCACTCATCACCGAAATCATTTTCTAGTGTCAAATGGGGAGTATAACACCTACTTCATTTGAAAATTCTTTGGAAACAATTTCTAATCGAATATACTATCATATAATACTTATATTATACATTTCAAATTTTTGTTAATAAATTTCAAACACCGGAATTTAAATTCTCCATCTTAATTTAAATTCATTTTTATTTTATTTTATTTACCATTTATATTCATTGTCAATCATATTTACAAGTTTCATTTCATAAAATCATCCAATAGTCAATAGTTAGAAATATTGACTAATCAACAATAAACGATGATAATCTAATATTATCATCTCCTAACAACCAATACAATCAAAATTTATAAATTTTCAAGATAAGTCTTTTATATATAAAATATAATCCAAAACAATATTATGTCAATCTGTCCTATTCGAGTGTTTAGAAATTCCTATCAATGCCTTGGCGTCCCAAGTACCAACCAGAATTCATAAATACTCAACGGAACAAATTAACACAATATAAAATCATTTTTATATCAAAATTACAAATACGCTTCTCTCATATACACTCAACTCATTCATATAGTTTACCTCTATTTCAATGAGTTATTCCCCACTAGAGCCAAGGTAATCTAAACCAAAGCTCTGATACCAACTGAAACGACCCGCCTTTTTGGACGTTCAAATCGACAAATCAGACACACATGCCGATTCTAAACCATTCAAAAGGGCGGATGGTTAATGGGGTTAAATAAGAAAAGGAAAGAAAGAACCGAAACAACTCAGAATCTCGCAGCGGAAGGAACAAGATATAATAATAAAATAACAGTTCATGAAGCTGTTAAATAAATAAATTTGATTATTATTATACATCATAAATCAGAGTTACATACATATCAGAGATAATACAACAATGCAGCAGAAAAAATAATACAGTAGTAGAATACAAATGATGTAATACCAAACTCCGTCTTCATCCTCCAGAATAGATCTTCAACCTTATCTGAAATGCTCAGGCTGACCCGAGCGTAATGAAAAGACAAAACACTCGAGTCAGGACTAAAATATCTCATGTAAGTCAAATCGAATAAGAAAATATGAGTGTGACGGCGTCAGAGATGTTTACAGGGTTTGACATCTCCTGTCCAGTGTCAACGTGAGTGCAATAACTTAAGAGATGTTACGGGATTTTCCATCTCTCAAGGATCCGTTAAACTATCTACTATGTAGTACAATACGCTATTATAATATGTATACATTAAAGTAAAAGTATTAAAATAGCGTTAAGCCATGGCCCATTCCACCCTTAACAAGGTTTACATTCCCAAGAGCATATACAAGACCGTAGTTTCCCCAAAACCGGAAGTCACCAGAGGGCAATCCATATACTAAAGGTACAAACCAAAATCGTAGCGGTCGCGAATAGGATAATCAGTATGACAAGGTACATGAGGCAATACCAACTAGGATACTAGTAGTTGCGTGATCCGGACTGATGTTGGGCGTAGCAGCTACTACCCCAACACCGCGAAACAACACTCCCAAAATCGAGGGGTGCACCCAAATCGAATCACAAAAGTAATAGACATGGTAACGAAGAAGTGTGTCCGCTAGAGGTGGCGAACCTCAATGGCCCGGCGCGGCTCCTGTTTTAGTCATGTCAAGGGTCATCCAATATCGTTCTCTTTCTTCAGTCAACGCGTTCATCAAACCATCCACTTCATTCTGGATCAACACTCCACGTATAATAGTTATTAAAGTGGTTTTCGGTATCGACAGAGAGTATGTCCATATCCGATCCCGGACTCTTCAATAACTACGTAATTATTACACTGATGGCTCTTTTACATTTTCAAAATCAATTCATACTTGATAATCAAAAATATCATATTCGATTCAAAAATCAAAGCCATTTCAAAATCATCATATCTACTCAAAATATACGATTTTATTTCAACAATCATTTTCGCCTCAATATCTCATTTCAATTTCAAAATCGTTTTCGCCTCAATATCTCATTTCGATTTCAAAATCATTTTTCGCCTCAATATCTTATTTCGATTTCAAAATCATTTTTCGTCTCAATATCTCATTTCGATTTCAAAACCACTTTTCGCCTCAATTGCCACAAAACGATTCACATAAACTCAAATTTTAAAATTTAAAATTTAATCCAATTTCAAATCATTAATTTTAATTCGATTCAGCTTCTCAATAAACCATTTCAAATTATCAATTTCAAATACATATTTGAACCACAAAATAAACAATTTCACTTTCAATATATTTCGAAACTTTAAATATTTCACATTTCAAAACAGCTCATATATTTATATAAGAATATAAGATTCACTTTAAAACCATTTCGTATTCAAATTAGAATATTCTTCAAATTAAACATCCGTATTAAGTAGTTTACTTAATTTCTGGAATAATTCCAATTCAATAAACTTAGATTAACATTCGGATTTCAAGAATTCATTTATGTATTACATTCCAAATCGATTTCAGTTCAAATCCTATTCAAATCAATTTTATCTTCAAATTTAATTCAATAGTTTCGATTTAGTCCAATTCACAAATTCTTTAAATTTCAATTCAATTCCAAATTAATTAAATCTCAATTTCAAATTAATTTTCAATTCCAAACTCAAACTTGAAATATCATTTCATATAAATTTTCTTGGAAATATTCATAGTTTGATTAAAAGTCCAATCTTTTAAAACAAATCAACTTTCGAAAATTTACGCCGTATTTCAATTTTTTTCTTAAAAATCTAAACTTCGAATAATTAAACAATTTCATTTACCAAGTTTAAATTCCAACATCTCGAGCTTCAATTCAAAATAATTCAATTTCCATAAATTGGATTTTTATTCTTAAATCAATTCATTTAAATAATTTCAAAACAACTTTTAAAATCGTTTAATTTAACCAACCCGGTGTCCGTATGTAATTTTCTATCCTATGGCCAAGTGATTATTTATTTCAATTACATGTCAGGGATGAATATATATTACTTAAACCAATCACAGTGTCATATGCATGTATAACAGGATATATATAAGCAAATAAACATCCAAACATTTAAATATCAACCAATAGCATCCATCGAAATAAGTCATCCAATAGTCAATACAATTCACGGCAATTTCATTGTTATCAATATCGGTAAATTTGATTTCGATTAAATCCTAATTTCAATTTACTGTCAATTTAATTTTTCAACGGTGAATTCACATGACAATCTATATGACAATTAAATTTTTATCAAACAATGACAAATAAATTCATATCACTTCATAATGTCAAATTTATCTACCATAAAGATATTCGGTACGTTGTGAGCATTATAAAACACTCACCTTGATTTTCTGTTGTCGCCGAGACGTTCCGGTTTGGAACTAAAACTGGACGACGCCCAACTTTAGCCCAAATTTCCACCGTCTCCAAATCCATCCAAACCAGTTTCATTTCGAAGCCCTCGTCATTACGATCGCAACGCAAAAAGTTTCGTTCCAATCGGACCTCGTATGAAAAAGTTATGCTATTTTAAAGTTTACATGAATTTAAATAAACAATTTCAGCTTTTAATTTAAATTTCAAACCCTAGCTTCAGATCTGGCCGTTCGTTTCTGCATCTTCAGATCTGGGCCGCACCTTCCCATCATCTTCTTCAATGTGAAAACACGTTCACCAAAACCCATTAGTCGCCATCTTCAAGCAATTTTCACGACCACACCGAGCAGCTTGAAGACGATCAGGGACCACCACCACGCGCGCCACCACACGAGCCACCAACGCCTGGAATAGCTTGAAGCTCGGCTGCTCCTTTGGCCTCGAAATGTGTGAAAAACGCAGCAGCTTCGAGCTCGATTTCCCGTTGATCCGTTGCTCCGTTTTCGATCATCTCCGTATGGATTTGAAGCTCTCGCAATGCTCTACAAGTTTGTAGTTGACAACTTCCTCTAATTCCTTACGGATTGAGAGAGATTAAGGGAGGAAAGAAGATGAAATTCTGTCCATTGGCTGTAAATGTGGCGGCTACAAAGAGAAACCCTAGTTCTTTTACAAAATGAAATAAGTGAGGGGCTTTTATAGAAAAATACGCGACACTATTCATCCGAAATTTTCCGAACTCCAAACGAAGCGTGCCGGCTGGCGTTTCTTAGGTTTACCCCACGTTTCGAACGCAATGGAATATGTTTCGGAGGCTAATTCCGTCATCCATGCGAGTTACGGAGAAAAACGACCAGTTTTAAATTAAACCGATTTAAACCGATTTCGATGCGTTTTGGCTTGCCCCGGACAAACGGTAAATCCAATTGACACGAAATTCGAAACCATACAATAATATCACATTACGGATCCGATGAAACTAGTTTCGTCGAAATCCGAGACTTTTTGAAAAATGACTATTTTCTCTCGCCGAATTAATATTAAAACAATTCGATGCGTTTCGAGCTGCCACGGTCAAACGATAACTCCGATTGGTACGAAAATTGAAATCCGACAATAACAAACTATTACGGATCCAATGGAACTAGTTTCGTTCAATTCTGAGACTGTTCGAAAAATGGCTATTTTCAGTCAATAATTAAATATTAAAAATATTCAATTTTCACAAATTAACTTTAAATTCAATTTTAAAAGTTCTATAACATTACTATAACTCCAATATGATAAGATAAAATTTTGCAAATCATTTTCAATCATATTCAACTCGATTTACAATTATTTTTGAAATTTAACTTATTAAATTATCGATTTAATTGTCTAATTAAATCCAATATTTGAAAAATAAATTATTCGACTGTTTAATTTTTATATAAAATTCCCAATTTAAATTATTAACTTTTAAATCAAATTTCAATTGTTCACAAATCCCATTTTTAATTTCACAGTAATTAACAATCTTCTACAATGCAGTTTTCCATTATAAACCCAATATAAAAGATTATATTAGATTCAGCGTTCAATTATATTGTAATTCAAATTCAAGTTACTTAATTCCAATGAATTCTTTTATTTCGATTTACACTTTCATTATTGAATCAACCATTTACCTATACATTATTATCAATAGTTTATAATTCATTTACTTTCATTTTCTTCAGCTATCATCTTATTTAAATTCACAGTAATATTAAATTACATTCATTTACGTTGATTTCCATATTATAACTTCAATATTAAGTGTAACATTTTATTTATTTCGTTGTTTACAATCAAATTCAATTCAATTCAATTACTTGTTACATTCAAATTTAAATCTTTACTTACGTTCAATTACAAGTTAACATCTTTATCGAATTACCGTTTCAGTCATTATCTGCTTTCAATCAACTGTAATATTAAGTTACATTTATTTATATTAGTTTCAATAACATAAACTTCCATTATTAAATCTACCATTTTATTTATTCTTTGTTTACAATCATAACCAATTTGGTTTACAATCAAATTCAATTCATTATTTACATTCACTACAAGTTAACATCCATATTTAATTTACAAATAAGTTATTTCAGAATTCAGTTTTGTATTTTAACTTGTAATTCACTTTTAACAACACAAAATTTTATTTCCTTCGGAGTTTTATCCAAAATTTTCATTTTAATTCGTATTTTTAAAGTGTTAAAAATACGGGTCGTTACAACTTTGATGACTTCTTTTTTGGATCTTTGGGAATATCCATTTGATGGATTTGATATCGATTTTCATGGTTTTAATTCACGTCGTCGAATGTGGATTTTTGGTGATTGACTGTTTTTACAATCATTTCTGTGATTTGTCACTTTAAAATACAAAGGTTTCTATACTAGTAGTAAATACTCAAACTCTTTCACAAAAAAATGATTTCAACATTACTTTTAATACAAAGCTTGTTTTTAAAACCGTTTTCCAATCTATTAGTATATACAAACCTTTATCTCATTCGTATGAGAAATCCAATTAAATGACTTAGCAAAACAAGTGGTATGAAATGCTTGCATTTACTTCATCAGTTAATTCTTAGACTTGTTCGATTGAAATCTTGTGAAAATTTTCGAGTGGAAATCTACAATTTGTTCATAAATATTTAAGTTAAGCCAGTGGTTATGGGACATGAAGCCTAACTCATTTATTTACTAGCTTAGTGTAATTTACACTTATTGATCAATGATGATCATTTTATGGTTTAGACTAGCGTTATGCGATGTCTCTTTGTCTACGTGGGGGACTTTACCCCGTTCTGTAGAGCTTCGTCTCATTTTTTATGGGTTAGCGATCCATGGTCTTTTAACCATTTTATGGAGTTCGGTTCATGGGGCGTACCTTTGTACTATGCCGTTGTTCTGGCTTATTTGAGTTTTAGGTCCTCGGGCGTACCTTTGTACCACGTCGTTGCACCGGCTCTATGGGCTAGCAACCCATGGGATAGCGTCCCGTTTATTATACACGTGTTGGTGAGTTTTCATGCTCCCATTTATGATAGGCCTCCTCTCCTTTTTTGCGATTTTTGGATTTCTAATTGATGATTTCTGGAATTTGTGTTTCACTAATTTTTGCGATTTGCATTGATATGTTTTGTCAATATTTGAGATTTGGTGAATAAGCTAAAGAATATGATATTCTTTTTGGGTATTTGAGAAACTTGAGATATTGTATGATTTTTATTGTTATCAAATATATACTTGTCACAACATGGTATTATTGTTATCATATATTTTTGTCATATCTCTTATGCTATCTCATCTTACATGATAATTATATTTAGACTGATCCGTTTATTATTTTTCTTCTTAAATAATACTCAGGTCAGACCGAGGTGTTTCAGGTGCTTCCACTTGACTTCTTAGCAGGACTATCTTCTGACTTTTTGCTAACTACTTTAGCTTAGTAGTTTTTGTCTTTCATGTATACGAGATAGAGACTCTTTGATGTATACTTATTCTTTTGTGTAGTGCATGTACCTATTATTTTGGCTTGTAGTGGATCTTGATGACCACTACTACGATTTTCATTTCTATGTGTTATATTCATATCTGTTTCCACCTTAGTGATATGAATATTTGTGACTGATTTTGTGTTGTGTTTATTTTATATTGATTCCGAAGGCTCCTTAGCCACTGTGTAGTAGACTTGAGTTTGGATTGGATATGTCGGATTTCCTCTTGAAATGAAATGCCCGATATACTATCTAACGTATCGGTTTTCGCTCAAACCAATTACACAGATGGTCGCTCCTCAATAGCCTTATTCTTCGTGCTAGTCGACGACATTACCCCGTAGTGTCCTTGGCTAGTGTGAGTATAAAGGTGGGGCATCACATAAAGACATTTTACCAATTTTCACCTTTCGAAAGAAAGAATAAGCCTTTCGAAACGGTAGGAACCTTTCGTAAGCATAAAGAAAACTCCACCTGAAGCCAAGTGACCTTATGCAATGATCCAGTCGTCACCTACTAATTCTTTCGAAACTATACAAAAGCACTCCTTAGCCACTCAAATAATCACTCATCATGACAAAACACCAGACCAAGGCGAAAAAGGGAGGTTTCAAAGGAGAAGATGAAGTTGAGGGTGCTTCCGCTTACTTCAAAACAATGTGATAAGGAACCCTGACCCTTTCACTACATACCTTTCGAAAGAGTCGAAAGGTTTCAAAGGAGCACAAAAACAGTATTGGGGAATTTTAGAACAACATCCACTACTAGTACACTATTGATGAAGGTGAAAAGGTGAACCCAAGCCTACTAAGAGACCCAAGCAGCCACGTTCAAAGTTATGGAAGTGAAAGGATGAATGCAAAAGGATGGTAGAAAACCTTTCAACCGCTTCAAAAGGATGGATGCGGAAGGGGGTCAACCTGCATCTATAAATACGACCCTAGGGGCACAAGTCTGAGGACTGAATTTGAATTCTGAATTCTTTTTCTTACTTCATATCAAAATCAAACTTTTGTAACCCTAAATCAATTTGGGGAAAATTCTCTTACTTGTAATCCAATTTAGATAAATGAAAAAAGGAGACGCATGGATCCAATATTGATTTTGAATACGAGGAAGATCATTTCGGCCATTAGCTTGACTAATGACCAATTGCACATTATGCTCACTTATTTTCTTAACCCATATTTGACTTATGTAATGCTATGGAATCGGCTTAGACATTGTGATTTTGAATCATATTATCATCATGTTTTGTAATATCAAATTTCAAATTGACGTGATGATGATGGTTCGATATTAATAAGTTCATTGACTTATACCATCCGTCCAAGATATAATTCCATTGAATATTGAATTTCAATCTTATATATTGTACATTGATTCCCTTTGAAAGAGTAAGGACTCTTTCGACTTGATCGAAAGGGGTTTTGAAAGGGGCTTACTGTATGAATATTAAGTTATGTTTACTGGTTGGACATCTTTGAAAGGAGCTTGGATATTCCAAAACATATAACCCCTCTCGAAGGAGTCCCTACCATAGAAACAGAAACTACACTTTTGAAAGTGGATTCCCTATTTAAAGGCAGAATGGCCCTTTCGACTCATTCGAAAGGGGATATGAATGATCATTTCAGCACATTTGAAAGGGGATGTGAATGGCCCTTACGACCAACTCGAAAGGGGATATGAATGATCATTTCGGCACATTTGAAAGGGGATGTGAATGGCCCTTACGACCAACTCGAAAGGGGATATGAATGAGTTGTTCTCTTCCTAATTTTTTTTTCAAAATGTTGATTGGTCATCTTATCAACAATTAACACTTTCATTAGGCCACCTATCGAAGACATTCTATCCATATCAAGTCATTCAAAAGGAGTTTCGAAGGGATTGTTCACTTCTGAAACTTTGCTTTGAGGTGTTAGCAAAAAATTTTGTTAACAACTTAGCTTTGGGATGTTGACAAGATTTATTGTTAATAACTCTCAAAGTCACTCCTCCCTATGCTACATAATGTTGTATCGGTAAGGAATAATGAGACTTTATTGGACAAAGTAAGATTGAAAATGAGTGAATTTGAGTTACTTCTTTCTGTAAGGATATGTACTTAAAAGTAAGCATAAATGTTAAATTTGATTTTATCTAAAGTTGAGATTAAGATTTCATATAACATATGATTGGGAAGGAACCCTAACCTTAAATAGTTTAAGATATGTGGTTATCCAATTTACATTATAAACGTAAATTTCATAAGCTTACAACCATATCTATTTTATTTAAATCTAGAGTTAATTCATAAAATGTTTTGAATGTCTATTCCACTGTACTGAGAAATACACTATTGTTCCAAGAATTGTCACCTTCCCGACGAAGAATTTATTTATAGAGAAATTAGTGGTAGTTGGACGGACTTGGATGCGATCTAAGATTCTAACATAGAAACTTACTACATAGATGTAAATTTAACCAATTCCAAATCAGTCATAGCTTATTAGAATGTATAATAAGCATTCTTGTACATTGAAGAAAAACTATGATTTTTATATCAATATCGAGAAAATAAATTGTTAATAGTAGCACTCTCCTTAGTTGTCGACAGTCACGGAGAAAATAGACTATGTTGCAAGGCATGATGCTATAAAGTCTGAAATGGATTCCAAGTACATTAACAAAAATTGATTTCGGTAATCGTACCAAATAGGGTTTGATTCGTCAACTGCAAATGAATCTTCGAGAAGATCAATAAAATTGGAAGCAAAAAAAGCAAGGTTGATGGGAAATGACCTCATCAATTTCAAATGTTGAAATTAGTAGATCAGTTCATTAAAAATGTGCTAAAGTCAAATTATACTCACAAAGTATCATACAGTTTGACTGTGTGTTTTGGCCCATTGAGGTTGATAAAGAACTAACTTCTAAATGATTATATAGAAGAGACTATTTGCACAACAGTTGGAATGTCTAAAGTCGGTGGGAGCGATAACAAAGCTTGAGGATTTTTAGGTATGATCCAAAAGCTGATACAATAATAATTTCAGACACATATCTAGATGTTGAGCAAGTATTTTGATAGAGAAATCAAATAGTTTGGTTTCAGTCAAAATGCATAGGAAGTGTGTAACGACCCGTATTTTTGGGTCATCGAATTTGAATATTTAATTTATTTAAATATTCGAATTTGAATTAAATTATAATAAATTTAGACTTGATTTTTGATGACGTAATTTTAATTTAATTTACAGAATTTTTCCATAATTTTGAGGTTGGAAAATAAAAATATTTTTGTTTGACGTGTTTTGCGCCAAATGTCGGTACTTTTGAAATTTTACTGAATAAATTAACTTGTCTATTTTTATTACTGTTTTGTGATCACGTATCGTTGTCGTGCGCGATCATATTTTTATTTCAGTCGTTCGCGGTCCAACGCGAACGGAATATGGTGCAGCGACGTACCCTAAAACTTTTTTTATAAAATATCTGTGTTAAGTGATCATTACATTTTTGCTTGATGTTACTTGCACATGCATATATTTAGTTACACTTGAGTGCATTGATTTTTTTGCATTTAATGAATGGTCCTTGTTCCTTAACTATGAAGTATTGAGCATTCTATATATACGCGTGCATTCACATGAAAGAAGAGGGATGCATGAAAGCAACAGGGGAGCACATTTTTTTCTTCATATATGTTTACCCAGCAACTCTTATTTCCATCTTTTTTTCATTTACAAAAAAATTTATTTCTCTTCTTTTTCATTTATTTGTTTCCCGTAACATAAACATGTTTCATTCCTTTTGGCAGCATTTTGTTTCATTTTCTTCTTTACATGTTCATGTCACATCATGCATAGAATATTATACACTTTCTTCTATTTCCATGCATAGAACAGCAAGCATGGAGGAATGCATTGCAAATGCATGTGTCTATGTGAATGTTTGTGAGTGTATATATATACACTTGTGTTTGTGTGCATGCAAGAGACAGGGGATGGAAAAGTGTGTGCAGGCATGGAAGTAGAGGCCGATGCATGAACGTTTGTGTAGGGGGCTGATGCATGGCCTTAGGTGCGTGTAGGATTAAAAAATAGAAATGAAAAGGAAAATAGAAAAGAAAACATGATCGGTAGGGGAAGAATTAGCATATAGGGTTGCGCGCATGAAGTATGGAGAGGATGGAGCCGCTTTCATTTGGTGGGGAACACATGCACAGGCTATTCACTATGAAGAAGGGGAGCATGGGTTATATGTGTTTGGGCCTTGGCCCAATTGGGTGAGGATTTTTTTTAAATTAATTTAGTTGTTTTGATTTAGAAACTAAAATGCGTTAACTTTAAAAATAAATTACTTTCTCATACAAAGTCTGTTTAACCCATGGATTTCAACGTTAGATTTGAATTAACGAATAGAACATACTAGTGTAGTTTATTGACACGTTTAGAGAAGTATAAAATATTGATAAAATATTAGTGACATTTTTATTAGCAAAACAAATCCTCATTTTGCAATTATAAATTGTGTAGATTTATTTTTATTCGATAATTGATCTATTTGATATTGATTGTTAATTATTTAATAAATAGATGTACTGTTATTTAATATTGTTGTTGACTGATGGTTTGATTGTTTGGATTGCCCTCGGCCAGTTTATGAGCACTGATTATTATTTATTGATTGTTGACTTTGCTCGACCAGTTTATGAGCAATTAATTATCCATATGCTGGGTAGAAAACAATTGTAGGCTAACACCTTGTGATTTATTTCACGATTTGACTAAAAGGTGTTTAGCGATAATATTGGTTCATTTAAATTGTTATAATTAGTTATAATAATTTGACATCAATGGAATTGTTTTCAAAGTTGGTTTTCATAAATGAAAGTTTATGAAATGTTTAAAGAAATAGAAATATTTGGAAATGAATATTATAAAGTTATATTATATAAAAGTGATTTAGATAAAAAAAAGGTTTTATAAAGGTATTTTATAAAACGGAAATAATTTCGAGGACTAAACCCGATGGTTTTAAGATAATTTTTTAAAGGATTTGGAAATGAAAATTATTATAGATTTGAAAGTATTTGTAATTATTAGTATAAATGATTTTTCCACTTCGGGATATAAAGTGATTTGTTATGTTACCGATGATTTGGGTAACCTATAACTAAAAAGTGAGCAAGGGAGGTGCATATGTTCTGTAGGCTCAGTATAGTCCGCTCTCATTGTAGAGGGATATACATATCTATATTTATTTTTTCGGAAGGCTGGGACCCAGTTGCCTTTTTATGGCTAGAAATCTCCAGATCAGGTAGCATATAGTTTTGTATGCTTGTATATTGATATCGTTTCAAAAAATGATTTATTTTCAGATCCCGAAGTAAAGGACTAGTTTGAATATAAAAGATATATATATTTCAAAAGTTTTGAAATAAGAATTTGGGAATAAAGCCCAAAGAGATAATTTCCGTAAAGTTAATTAGATTTTAAAAATCTAAAATTTGAAGATTAAGCCTAAGTGGGTAGTTTTGGAATTGCATATTGTTCGTTGCATCGTAGGCTCCATAAGTCCTATTTGTGGTAGGAGAACTACGTTGGCTTAATCCTGTTATCTAATTGGGTACCCAATTAGATAAGGGTACGTAGGTAGTCACAAGTGGTAGTGATGCAGCCCTAATAATAACATAACATTTTTATGTTTATTGTCTGTCATATATCGTGTATTGTTATATCTTTTCTGCTTACTCTTTTATTCTGCATTCACATTGTTTATTGAGTTTGCAGGTAAGGATATTTCTGTTTTTCATCAGAGTTACGCAGCGGTAGATTTACAGTTTTTTATAGTATTTGATTTTGGGTTTGTATTAAAGCACACTGTAGAGTAAATGATTACTCTGATAACTTGTATAATTGAAAGTTGTATCCTATATATTTAGAAATTTGAATATTTATCAAATATTGTGTATTAAGTTGGTAGTTTTCATTCGTAGTTTTAGAACAGACGTGTTTTTCGGCGATTTTGATTGGTTCGAAAACCTGGGTTGTCACAAAGTGTTTGTTTATAAGAAAGAAAATCAAAAGCAATCATTTCTAATGCTATAAATAAACAACATCCTACACAATTGTTAATGAGGTACCTATGTTAAAATCAGTTAAAGTTGGTTGTTTAACTCTTAATGAAATTTTGAAAGAAGCGTCCTTTATATTCGGTATAAGAGGATGTTGGGATTGTCTCATTTGATATACATAAACATCACTTTAAAATGTTTAACATGAAGCATGTGAGATAAATTCCTTTTACATCGTAATAGGGACCATCGTATATGTTATTTTATATGCTAGATTGGAAATCTCTTATGCACTTGGTGCAGTATGATTAATGCCAAATTTGAGTCAAAATCATTAAATAAGAGTACGCCCGGTATTTACGAAACAGTAGAGAATTGTTTATAGAAGTGTTCGGATGCAAACTTCATAAGTGACATCAAGTATAATGTGTCAATCTTAAATTCATGTTCTTCCTTGATTGAGGAGCTCTAAGTTGTAAATGTTCCAAACAAGACACCAGGATAGAGCCAATAATAAAGGCTAAATATATCACCTTGCATAGTGCCACAACGAAGCATTATATGTGCGCAAATTTATAAGAAAACTATGGGTGGTCCCGTAATTGAAAATCTATAACATATATATTGCAATTGAATTGATACCTTGAGAAGAAGTCAAGACATGTTCTCCGTAATTAACACATGATAAAAGAGTTTATCATCAATGAGAAAGTATCATTACAAAATGGATACAAAATAATAATAAAGCATATTCATTCACTAAGGACCCATCTGAGTTTATTTAGGTAGACTGAGTCATATGTATAGGAATGGGGCAACCTAATTGATCCCAAATGCAAGTGGGAGATTGATAAAGTTATGGGTGTGCCCTATGGGCAATAGTTTAATTTGTTATATAAGTATACTCTGTAATAAATCTTGTTTGAAATAATAGTGTTCATTTTTGTATTTTTTCTATTTATATGCCTGTTATATTTGATATAGTTAACTATTACAAACATTAGACATCAATAAATAGAAAATTCCTAAGTTAAATATATATCGGTTATAGTTATGAATAAGTTGTAACCACAAATATTGAATCGATCTAGTAAAATAATATTCATTTTAATTTTTACTAGTCAAGATGCATCAAGAAAGAGATATTGATGCATTTGTTGAGACCAGTGTATATAATGCTCTTTATGTATGGTGATTTACTCATGACCGTTGGAGAACCAAGAGGTTATGTGCTTGTAGTTATAAGATAATTTCATAACGACTCAATCGAGAGTCCTACATACAGCTTCTTTTGGGTATACATCAAATCGTTTAGAGTAAAACACCATTCAATAGAGATTCGTCTTCTATGATATAGGAGGTTATTATCACCATAATTGGAAGTCAAATCAAAGTCAAAATCTATAACTAGAGTATTTTCGATTATTTGATAATTATTATCGTCTGAACCAAGGATTTTGGTGTGAGTCTTCATAATTAACAACACATATTATTGGATTTTTTTGTCCATGACCAAACTCTAGACACCTTCATGATATAGCGTTAGTGAAGAGGAACATACACAAATTTCATTGCTTAAGGGTAAAGCTTAGTTAAAGATTAAAATATGATTTACCTACAAATATGTAGTCAAAGGAACTTGGTGAAAGAACTGGATTGGTTTGCAATGGGTAAAATTAGTAGATCTCAATATTTTTCCTCTATTGGATCATAATAGGCTTATGAAGTCTAATGGTTTGCACTAGATCTAATCTAGTAGCTAAATAAAATCATATTTTATTTTATTTTTTAATTTTTTTAATTAATCATATTATTTATTTAAAATGAATGGACAATTTTTGACTGTATCATATATACATTCAATGATATAACAACATAACATAATCTAATATGAACATGTGTGTGTATAAACATACAAATATTAGGATTTATATCTATTCCATATACATATATATATTATACTTGCATATATATATATATATATGAAATAAATTCGCATGCATATCGAGAATATAAATGCCTAAGTATATACATATGTTTGAGTATGCTACTATATATGTATATCGTTTGTATACACATACTGATAGCACCACACACACACACATATATATGTATGTATGTATATAATTTAGGCATATATATACATATATGTGACATTTTATTGCCACTTGTATACTTTAATATATGTACATATATGAAACTATGAAAACAAATCTACATAAAATTAGACAATTCAAACTAAGAGAAAACTTGAAAGATGATGATGGTAACGAAATTTTATGTTAGATCTAGATCTAATCAAATTAGAATAAAGAGGCAATTACATGAAGTAATATCTTAAACTTTTTTAAAAACACTATTACAACAATAGATTTAATACCATATAAAATTCCTTACTTAATCACAACAAACAATCCAAACCCTACACTTGGGACATCATTTGTAGAAAGAAGGAGGAGGGAGGAATGCGACTTAGAAAACTGAAAGAAATTAACACTTCACCTAGAATCAAACGTATTTAGGAAATCATTAATGAAGAAGGAATTTTGGCTAAGTGAGCAAATAGTAAATATGTGAAATGTGACAACCCACACCCCTCGACACACTGATCTAAGCCTAGGGTCACTTTTAAACTTACGTCGATGCTAAGAAGTACGAGTTATCAGGTTTTTATAACATTACAAAGACTAAGGATAAATCGATATGATCTAAGATTTATTATACTCTCAGAACTCACAGTGAAAGGAAAAAATATAAATATAGAAAATAACCATTTCAGAAAATATCTCAAAATGCAGCCTTAGAAAAACAGTACAAAGTCTAATACAATGTATATAGAAATATCACTCATAGTCTGATAGAAATACTTAGTACTAATAAGATAGACAGTTACATGTAGAGTAATTAAAAGGATAAGAAACTCCTGTGATGAGCTTGCCTCTCCGTACCGAAATTAGGCCAATCACCCACTGCCCTATCCTTTTATGGTGGGGAAAAGAAAGGAAAAGGGTGGGTTAGACAAAGTTTGGTGAATGAGTACATGTTCAATATATGGTGATCATGTGCAGTTAACTTTAATTCTAATCTATGACCTAGGGTGCTCTACAAGTGTCCATGTATTTCTAGGGTTGTAATAGCCCGCTTTGAAATGGACCTAAATTCTGACCCAGAAAGACCCATCGAAGCTTAGACTCATTCCAAAGCTGGTTGTTGATTGGTATAAAGAACAATATAGAACTATTTATCTACACATTTAGAACTCACAGTGGAAGGATAAAATATAATAATAGAAATAGTACCCATTTCATTTAAAATTCAAATTTCATAAAAATTCGTAACGCAATACCAATAGCAACCGTCACACATCCATAGTACAACAATTTCAAAATATAACATTATTTTCATTGGGTACATCAGAAAATAACATGAATAGATAAATTGATAGCTGCTACAAGTTTCCTCCTCGCCTCCGCCTTCAACATCATCTTTTCTAACCTGTGTTGTAATGGGGAGGGAGTCTAAACAAAATACGCATGGTGAATAAAAATCTCAAGTCTTACTATTATAGTACTTGGGCAGTATAATTTAAATAGGAATATGTCTTTCATATATCAAAATTATTCTAATTTTTTTGGACTTTAAGCACTAAGGCTTTCCCAATCCAATTCTATAGCCATTATGCTTTCAACCCAATAACCCGTATCTATCATCATTAATGTCCTATCATTGTAAGAGATAGTACCCAAGTCACTTAATACCTTTTAATGGAAACTAGGCAGACTCTGACCATTTAATAACTTTATTTAAGGCAGGTCCCCGTCATTTAATATCTATTCCAAGGTGGTTTCCTCACTGGTACTTATCTAGTTGAAAATGCATGGAATCTCTTCAGCCACTTAATACTTCATATCGAAGCGGGCCCTTTCTTGAGATATCCTCTACCATACCTAACCAATAACCCCGACCATTTATTACTTCCTACATAGGGAAGATGCGAGCCCTTACACAATCACTTAATACCTTCAATCCCTAAAGCAGGTCCTCCTTATTATGTCCCGTACCCCATAGTGACATTTCACATTAGTCCGACTATTCGTAGGTACTGGTAGCCGGATTAGCTGGGTAGATTTACCCTACAGAATTTAGGACTAACCTCGCGTCATCCGTAGTTACTTATTATAGGCGATGTCTTATATCAACCCCAAAGTCATACTGCTGGTAGCCAAATTCGCAAGGAAGACTTCCGTGTGCTTTTGACTGACCTCGCATCCCTATAATTTAGTCATAATTTATAACACTCTCTACATATATTACCACACATCTCAACGCATCTATAGTTAAGGCCTTATAAGAAAACTTCTTATTTTGCATCTACAATTAATTACTTTATTAAGGGGTGATTCAATAATAATTAATAACTTATTATCTAGGCCATTTATACATTTTAATCTTATGGTATTTATGTTAATATATATATATATATAGTATGTATGTTTATAAATACACACTTCGTAAATTCTAAGCATGCAGAGTTTATTCCCTAAACTAACGTTTAAATGTCAAATCTTTAAAATTATACAAGTCACATTTCCATATTAAAACATATATCATAAATCAGATATCCAAAATCAAATCAGCAGACTTGTATAAAAACAGAATCCAAACCCACTTATTTTACATTAAAACAACGAAATAAATCGATAATAGAAACTTACAATTTACATACTTTACGCTCTATTCAACTTCTTTTTTTATGAAATTAGACAAAGGGAATTTCTATTCAAATTGTGGAAATAGGCAATGCAAACTATGAATAAAAATTCGTAGCTTGGACACCATTTCCTAATCAAAACCCTTAATATGATCAGAAAAAAGGATAAGAAATGGAATAGAAGGCAAAACATTGAATCGCAAAATATTCATAAATTCCATTATTTGAATATAAGATAAATGAGATTCTAACCTAAGGATTGACCTTTCGTTTTGGGGGATTTTAATGTGATGTTTTCATAAACCAAATTTCCCTAAGGAATATACCAAATCCAAACTACACTATTCAATCACTAAAATAGAAAGACTAAGATTTCCACTCATAACAGGTCCTTAGCTTTTCCTCATTTTGGATTTGTCACGCCTTCAATAATCTCTTTCATATCTCCCCTTTTAGGTATATACAACGAGAGATTTTTATATATTAATTAGATTCAGAAATTGAGGGATTGGAGGAGAATATATTTAGAAACAAAGTAACATACACCTAGAATTTTTAACCTAAAACCTTAAAGAACCTTTTTCCGAATCTGAAGAGGGAGACCAACAGAGTTTTCCTAGGTTTTCTAAAATAATGTGTGAATAAAAGTGAGGGGACTAGGCTTTTATTTATAGTAGTTGGAATGCACCGAAACCATCAGATTTAAGTTGGTTTAAAATAATAAAATTCGGAACATTAATGTTGCAAACAAACCCTAGCTATCACTTGTTCAGTGGCTGCCCCTACCCTACCGATCAACCGCTATCGGTTGACCAGCCCAGGGTAGGCGGTCGACCGGTTCGTTTGTTTTTTGGAATGATTTATTTGTCGTTGTTTTATTTATTTCATTCCTTTAATACTCATTTAACGTTAGCGTTAATTTTTATGATTACTTAACCCCCAAGTCTAATTACTATAATTTTTGAATTTCAAATTTGAGAATTATTTATTATTTGAATTTGAATTCTACTTAAATTATTTTGAATCCGAAAACTTCAAACATCCATAACTTTTCTATTTGAGCTTGGTTTTCAACATATTATATATGGAAATTGATCATAAAATTGTCACGAATGCAACGACATAACTTTCGTGGTCAAATCCCGACTTTTGCAAAATCTCCATTTTTTCCCTTATCTTATTTAATTAATTTATCTTATCTTATTTTACCTATTTCTTATTAATTTTTACGGGGTGTAACATTCTCCCCCTTAAAAATGATTTAGTCCTCAAAATCTTTCCAAGGGGCGAAACTCATGCACAATAAACATTCATGTTATACAACCAAGTTATCTACATAACCATCTACTCAATTGTAACAACTCTGATTTTTAATGTTGCTTAAATAAAATAAATAAAGATTTAACCTAGAAATTTAAATGAGAAATTTGACTTCACAAGTAATAAAGATGGAGAACTTAGGATTTAAGTGTTTTATTTAAATGATAATTGGAATTAGAGTTTGGATAAGAATATTTGTGTATCTTGAATATGGTATTCTTTGATAAATGATAATGAAATTCTTTTGAAAGTGAACTCTTGATTTTTATAATATTGGATGACTACCATTAGTGTGTGAATATTTTCGAAGCTATAAATAATAAATAAAATTATTATTATGAGCTTTGAGACTAATCAATAATCAAAATTTTATATTTGGGTTTTGAGAATATTAGAAAGTTAATATATGTTTTAATAAAAATAGCGTTGGAAATATATGTTATAAAATGGGGAGATATATCTATTTATAAATAAATATTGTAAAAGTTAGTATAAAAGGAGAAAATAAATAAAATAAGTTTGCATTCGATTTAAATGGGCTTAAGTGCAACCCAAAACCCATTCCTAAACAAGCATGAGAAGGCTTCCTTCTCATTTTTCTAAAACCAGTACGTTCAAAACTTAAGAAAGCAATAACTAGGGTTGGCTTCTTCTTTCAGTTGCAATCAAAAATCAAGGTTTTAAAATACGAATAAATTGTAGAAAATTGCGATAAAATCAAGGAATGTTAATAGAACCCTATTCTATCTTCTAGACTTATTGATTTCAGTCTTTGTGATGTTTGATTTGGTTGTTTTTGTCAATTGTTGGGAGAGTTTCTAGGGTTGCTGAAATCTAATTACAAGGCTGAAATGAAAGGGGTTTAACAAGCTAAATTAAAAAGAAGGTGAGTTGAACTCATAATTATTTCTAATTATAATCTCAAGTTGAATAAACAAGAAGTAATGAATGATTTCAGTTTTGGGTTGATAGCTGTTGATTGTACTCTGTTAGTTTTATTATTGTTGTTCTAAAACTTGTTTATAGTAAACTATATCAAAACCCTAATCTATGTTGATCCTCTATTTCATTGTTGTATGATGGTTTTGTGCTTGCATGTTAGTTAAATCAGTACTCTAGAATTCTAGGCGATTAAACGCCTAAAAACCATCAATCAACGGACTGCCGAAGGGAAACCTGGTGCTAAAATAGCTCCAGGTTTCACGACCACCGGTGCACCAGTGGCGTGTATTCTTGGTGCTATTTTAGCTCTAGGTAAAGCCTCGATCGCCCGTTCGTTCGTTCATTGTCTGCCTTATTATTTTTCTTGGACTTTTACATCATTTTGAAGCTTGGTTATGGTGAACTACCTGTGTATTTCCAAGTGCTTGAATTTTTACTTTGATGATCTTGTTGGCATGGAAGTCTTGCTTTATGATTTGTTGACAAAGACACAATTTAATGACACCAGTTTGCAAAGCTATTTATAACGGAAATTTTTTTTTGGAAATAAATCGATTTATATATATATATATATATAATATGTGTATTTTGGACATGACTAATTTTAGGAAATATATTATATATATACACTTTTAAATTTTAAAGTGGAATGTGAAGAAGTTTTCTATGAATTAAATCGTATTTTCTACTAGATATATATTATTACTCTTTTTAAATCAAGATTTTAAATAAGATTTCAAAGCAAAACTAATTTTTCTATATAAATAAACTATTTCATTTGAATGAGAAATTGAATTAAACAGTCTAGTAAAATAACTGGTATGAAACGCTTGCGTTTACTTCACGTGTTAATTCTTGGACTTGTTCGATTGAACATTTATTTACACATTAGTGGAATTTGCTAACTTTAGTAAATATTCGAGTGTTGTCAAGTGATTATGGGACATTAGTTGATGCTCTTATGATTACTAATTGAAAGTGGATAACATTTATCAATTTGTCGAGTTTTCAGACTCGATCTTGGGTAATTTCGTTTAGGCAGATTAAATTAGTTTTTAGGCCCATCTTGTGATACTCATTTTCAAGCAAGTTATGATTTGCGAAGTGCAACCTCTAGTATTGGCGCGAAGTGCGTATCTCTTGTATTGACTTGCGAAATGCATGTCTATTACTTGCATATATAGTTGTTATTTTCTATGCTCTTATTATAATGATTGTTTTGACTTTGATGAATGTTGTAAATGAGCATAAACTTAACTATAAACCATGAATTATTAAATTAAGTACTATTATGTTAGTGAAGCACAATTTATGGATATTTAACCTTGAAAATTATGCAAGTTTATTATTATCAGTATCTCACATTTTGTGATAATTAGAGATAGTCTGACCCGAGTGTTATTTTAATGCTCAAGTCAGACCGAGACTTGACATGTACAAAGACTCAGCGACCTTGGATGTAAGCTAGCTTAAGAAGTATATTTTGATGTTGTTATTATTTTTGATGTACTATTTGAGCCTTGTATAGATGCTTATTCATGTTGTTGACTTTTGTGGTTATGTATATTTTTAAGACTTGACATTGTTTATATATATATACATGAGTCTAGTATTTTCTTTTGTAGACTCATACCTTTATGAGTTAATAATGTATATTATTTCCGTTGAGACATCTGATTCTGTGTTGTATATTAGGTTACGTATTATTCCAAATTAGATTAAACCATTGTATTATTGTTTTGCTCCTAGATCGGATATGTCGAATTACCACTTGTAAGAAAAGAAATATATAGTCACATTATTCGACGTATTCGATACTCCCCCAAAAGCAATTTTGTAGATGGTCGCTCCTAACTAGCCCTATTCTTTGCAATAACAAATGGTATTACCTAGCTATACACTTTGTTAGTGTAGGTCTCGGGGTGGGGTGAAAATGTGCAATGTGATTATATGTGCAGACATACTATACACGAGCTTAATCCTTGTGTGATTGCATGATTGTGACATATAAGTATGTATTCAAACACCCTAAACATGCATAAAATTTATATATGAGTGCAAAGTGATAGTGAAAAGCCTAGCAACCATCTCCTACCATCCAATCTACCAACCACAATGCAACCAAAACTTAACTTTGAAGAGAAAATTTTACAGTGAAAAGCTCAGGATGAGAGATCCTCATCTTCTCTTCAGTTCCTAAGTGCTTTCCGCCAGGTTGTCTCCCTCTTGTACTGGAACCAGCCTATTTTCTTTGTTATGGAGCTTCCTAGTGTTGTGCTCCATAATGCGTGCGGTGGCATGTGATGATATTGGCTCCGTCTTAATGTCCACCAATTGATCAGCCTCTACAACATAAGCTGTGCTATGAAGGCATTTCCTCAAGTGAGAAACATAAAAAATGTCATGGGCTCCAGCCAATCTATTTGGTAACTCTACGTGGTAAGCAAGTTTTTCTATTCTTTCCAAAACTCGAAAAGGCCTAACAAATCTTGGTGCCAACTTTCTCAATTTTCCGAATCTCATGACTTTCCTAAGAGGGAAACTTTTATAAACACCGTGTCTCCAACCTCACACTCCAACCCTTTTCTTCTCTTATCCACATAGGATTTCTGGCGGTCTTACGCTGCCTTCATAAGTTGTCTAATCAACTCTGCCTTATTCGAAGTTTTGTGAATCAAATCTGGTCTGAGTAGAATTTGTCGGTGGTTTCCCATCAATAATTTGGCGATTTGCATGGCCTACCATAGAATGATTCAGAGGGTGATATACCAATATTTGATTGGTAACTAATATTATATGCAAACTCGACTAATGGTAGGTACTGCTCCCAATGTCCTCCAAAGTTCATGGTGCAAGCTCTCAACAAATCCTCCAAGATCCTATTCACTCGTTCAGTTTTTCCATTGGTCTACGGGTGGTAAGTAGTACTAAGATTCAATGAAGTTCCTAAAGCTACTTGCAAACTCCTCCAAAACTCACTGGTAAATAAAGGGTCCCCGCCACTAACAATACTAACTGGAATTCCATGTAGTTGAACAACGTCCTTGATATAAATCTATACTAGAGATGTTGTAGTCCTATTACACCTAATGGGAATAAAATGGGTGCTTTTAGTGAGTCTATCCACTATGACACAAATTGCTTCATTGCCTCTTTGACACCTAGGCAACCTATCTATAAAGTCCATTGATATATGTTCCCATTTCCAAGTAGGAATTTCTAATGGCAATAACAACCCTCTAAGCTTCCATTGCTCAGCATTTATCCTTTGACATGTTAAACATCTCAAAACAAATTCAACTACTCTCTTCTTCATTCCTGGCCAATAGAAAATTTACATCTTATCTCCTATGGGTGAATTGTCATCCTTAAATGGTGACACTCCACAACCACTTCCTTAAACACACTATCAATCTTTGTAATGCAAAGACGTCCATCTGTCCTCAAACATCACTTCTCGTCAACTGCATATCTACCAACGTGAGGAAATTTTTATCCTCTACTTAGCTTGCCCAAAATATCAACTATCTCCTCATCCTTCTATTGCTCTAATCCAATATGGTCCATCAAAGCCGACATAACGTCCATTGCTGCCAAATAGTTTTGGATGGATTTTGTTGGCGATTGGAAGTTGAAATTCGAGAGGAATTCCAACTACCTCCACTCGTATATAGCAATAAGGTAGCATGCCTCTGGCTTAGGGCGTTGGGAAATTTTGTTTAAACAAAATGGTTTAAACAAGATTGTTTAAACAAGATTGTTTAAAAAAGGTTATGCATGGTTTTAGGGAAAAACCGAGATTTAATAATGTTTAAATGCCGTAGGAAAATTTTATGTTATGAGAAACATGATTTTGGAGTTGGGTTTCAATTTTGATAATTTTTCAAGCTGTCTATTTTCATCAACACCAATTTCGCTTACTTATTTAGGTTAAGCGATAAAAAATCTTAACACCAATAAACACCAAGATAGAAATCACCAAAACACCATATAGAACTCGTATAAGAGTTCAAAACACCATAAATGTAATCACCTTGTATATAAAATCACCGTATAGCATTAAGGCTATGTATAACACCAACACCAAATAGAAGGTGAAAACATTTAAAAATCACTAAAATATATAATAAAAATGGATCCATATCACTGTCGCATGCTTTTTAACAAATGGCTGAAGCCTGCCGAGTACTATAATAGACCCACCAGTCTAAATAAAGTCCCACTAGACTTATAATCGACCCACTAGTCAACACTCGACAAAAGATTGTTGTGAATTTTCAAAGGAAAATATGGTTATTTGGGTTTATAAATTTATTTTGGAAAATATATTAAGAATTTGGGTCTGGAATTTTGATATGTGAGATAACATGATTAAAATGAATTTCTAGAATTTTTGGGGATTTTTCCAAAGTGATTTGCTATGAAAATTAAATTATTTTTGAAGAGGGACTTCTTTGCAAAATTGGTTTTGTCTAATGGAAGGGCTTAATTGATTAACTTAACCATGGTTTAGATCTGAAATTAGCGGCAGTTATTTTGAAAAAGAATTTGAAAAAGTTAAGGCAACCAATCTGGTGTTGGCATGTGGCAGGTTAGTTACAGAAAAGTTTACTTTAAGAAGAACTAAACCAGGTTTGCTCAGAAAAATTGGTTCCGCCTACTTCGGGAAGTACCTTTCGACACAGAAACTTCTGCCTTCAACCTATTCGAAACCTACTAAGCCGAAACCAATACACAAGGTGTCACAATGATGACACGTAGTAGATTGGAGACTGGCGAAAGGTTAAGTGTCGAAAGCATGGCTTCCAAAGTACTCGAAACCTTGGTTTGTTTTAAAAAAAAAAGCGCCTGCCTATGTTTTATTTTAGCCTTCGAAGGAGTCGAAGCAATTGATTTCGAAAGAGGTTTTAAAATTTTGAAAGGGTTACCATTAACATAAGTTTGCTTTCGAATGGGTTATGAAAGAATGTTCTGAAAGAAGGGGTTCCGACCTAGTCGAAACCCTGCTGTCGTTCTTTAGCCTTTCGATGGTATTGAAGATATCGATGCTGTCAAAAGGTACTTTGTTTTATAAGTTTAAGCCACTTCCTATAGCTTTCGAAAGGGGTTAGGGGTTTCGAAGGTAATGGTTTCGAAGCCAACCTTCCACTATTTTACCCAGATGTTTTATGCTTTCGAAAGTAAGGTGCCGACACCATCATGTTTCCACAATATTTTTATATGATAAAGGATGGTTTTGAAAGAGATGCTTTTGCTTATATTCACTTTGACCCAAATAATGTTTTAAGTATAAACCCCATTCTTTCGAAAGGGAGACTTTCAATGATTTTGGAAGGGTTACTTCTAATGGTGTCGAAAGGGGTACTTTCAACTGGTGTCGAAGCTATGCTTCCAAAGCTATAGGTTAATACTTTAATACAATTGAAAGGTTTCAGAAGGAAAGTTTTAAAATATTATAAAGGCAGGAGCCTAATATTTTGAAGATAGATTTTAATGCTTTCGAAGGAGATCATCCTATGAAGTCGAAATCAAGGTTTCGAAAGGTTTTACAACCCAAACTCTGTTTTTAAAGGAGAAACCCATAGCTAAATTAAGGAGTTTTTATAATGGTTTTGAGAAGAAGCTTTCCTTGATAAAATAATAGGTTAAAGGGACTAACCATGTTTTATATTAAACCCACATGAGTGGTATTGCTATGTTATTATGTTTGATTCTTCAAATATAAGTATATTCACATTGTTTTGAATCCCATAACTGTATTTTGAGAAAAGGATAGAATAACCAGCTAAGTTGACCCAGTAGTGAATATAATTTAAGTTAACTCCTGAATGAGTAGAATTGCATTCAGGAGGTCAAGAAGACCAGAATATAGGATGCTAAAATATAAAAGAAAGATATTGGCATGGGCCAATAGGTTCTCAGTAAGCCCATGAAAACTGTGTATAGTAAAAGATATTGGCAAGGGCCAATAGATTCATAGTTAGCCCATGAAAACTATGTATAAAAGAAGATATCAGAGAGACATGTTCATAGTAAGCCCATGAAAACTATGATTTGATACTGGCAAGAGCCAATATGTTTGTAGTTAGCCCATTAAAACTATATCCGGATAAAATATTGACAAATGTCAATAGGTTTCTAGTCAACCCATGAAAACTAGGGAAATAAGAAAGGATATTGGGGTCACCAATAAGTTCCTAGTCAACCCATGAAAACTAGGATAAGAGTAAAGATATTGGAATTACTAATAGGTTCTTAGTGATCCCATGAAAACTATGTAATTGGACAGGGAGTCCTTAAATATTTTTACCGGTTATTAGTTAGCCCATGAAAAATAATAGGTTAATATTAATCCTAGAAACTATAATTGAGACAGATGGTCAAAAATGAATGGGGATGGGTAATCCAGAATTGGTTCATTTGTTTTGCATATCATCATAACATATTGCTTTGAATTGTTTTAACCATTGTGGTGCAAGAGCACAATATATGGTTTTATATAGGTTTTAATATACCGGTGAGGGGAAAACCCATTCCGCTAAGCAGTGTGATCTCACTAAATATCTAAATGATTTGAGATGGTAGATTATTGTTCATACCAGGCTTTATGTCTGACTCGAAGTTTATGTTTTCCCCTTAAACTATCGGGTACTCAATTGATTTTGAGTAGTTTGAGAGTTGAGGTTTTCAGGTACATCTTAAGACGAATAAGCTTCTGAAGGCATGTAGAAGGCATGATAGCTATTTAGAGTTCTCTTTTCTTTTGATTCCGTTGTGTTGTTTGTAATGGAAAAGTTGTTATATTGCCTGTATATTCTCTGATCATCCAAAGGGTTTTCTTCATATGTCGCTCTTGGCATATGTTGTAATAAATATATTTTCTCTGAACATGATTTACGAATATGGGATTATGTAATGAATTGGAAATGTTTTGATATGGAATGTGATTTCTTTTGAAGTTTTAAATTTTTTCCATAATCATGTGTTTCTGTGTATTAATGAATCTAACACCGCCGTATTTGATCGTCGAGGATTAATAACTATGGATGACTGCAGCATCCGTAGCCGTTAGTTTTGGGCCTCCAAGTGGGGGGATGTTACAAGTTGGTATCAGAGCATAGGTTTATGAAACTTTAAAAGAAAGTTAAACCTAAAATAGTTTCAAACATAATCTAATAAATTAGAAAATATGATCGGGGTTTGGGTTAATGCTATAGTAACTTACTTGTATTTGATATATAGATATCGATATATATATATATATATAAGTACGTATTCCCCACTCTCTTAGACCGTTCTTCTGTATCTTACTAAGGCTCGTATGCAGATTTATGAGAAAGAAGATATGGAAGCAGGAAACATAAGAGGAAATCTAGGTGGAGGAAGCACCACAACCAATGGAAATGCTCGACCTAATACTAGGAGGAACCAAGGTCGACAGGCTAATGCTAATCCAAACGCTAAAGCCAATGTAGGTGCTGGAAATCCGCCAGTAGATGCGGGGATGGTGTATCAGTTGTTAGACAATCTTTTGGAAGCTGGGGTTGCTGGTAATGTTAGAGGAGCTAATTTGGTGGTCCAGTTGGGAATAACTATGCTAAGATAAGCAGAGACTACACCAGTTTGGGTGGAAAGCCATTTGTTGGAACGGAGGATGCTATGGAAGTTGAGAATTGGCTATTGCATTGTGGTGGATGATGGGCAAAAGAGGAGGCTAGCCTCTAGGTAGTTGCAGGGGCAGCGCTTTGCTGGTGGAATAGTGTGACCACCGAAGTTCCAGAGGAAGAGCTGACATGGGCTGATTTCATAAGGAGGTTTGAGCAGAGGTTTCTGTCTGAGGTTGCTAAGTCGGCATTGATGAGGAAGTTCATGGACTTAGTTCAAGGAGAGATGTCAGTAATCGAGTATGATGCTAAGTTTGATGAGTCGCCTCGATATGGATATGCTATGGTTGACACTGCCGTCAGAAGGAATGAAAGGTTCATTCGAGGACTGAGACCTGAGCTTGCTAGAATGACCGACTCATACCGAGAACCTTGTAATATGGTGGTGGAGATGGCCATTCGCCATGAAGAGATGCTTGTTGTGTCTGCTATGGAAAAGCCAGTTGAATCCTAAGGTCCTCGAGGAAAGAAGAGGAAATTCTTTAACAAGAAGGGAGCCCAGAAAGGGGATGCTGCTAAGAAGGCCAAGGCTGATTTGGTATGCTACAAATGTGACAAGAAGGGTCATTATGCAAGTGAGTGCCGGTCAGGAAAGGGAAAGAAGGCTGTAGACAAAAAGAATGTGAAATGCTTGAACTATGATCAAGTGGAGCATTATAAGAACCAGTGTCCAGAGCTAGTCAGGGTGGACAAGGCGTAGGTTTTTCCTATAAGATCATCAGCTAAGCCTACTGCAGCTGATAATGGGAAGACTGTGATGGAAGGTACGTTTTTGATTCAGAGTATACCAGTTAGGATACTTTTTGATACCGGTGCATCACATTCATTTATATCCCAGTGTTTGATTGATAGGTTATGCTTAGAACCCACGTACCTTGTTACTTCCTTAAGGGTTGCGAATCCAAAAGGAGGGTATGCAACTCTAGGGATGAGATGTGACCAGTTAGAACTTGATTTTTTAGGTCATAAGTTTGCATGCAATTTGTATGTATATGATTTTGTAGATTTCGGAATCATTTTAGGTATGGATTGGTTTAGGAGGTATGAGGCCAGGATATTTTGCTAGGATGGGAAGATACCTTTGAGACACCTTGATAGTCATAACTGAATTATATTCTCGTAGAGAATTCCGACCGGAGTAGTTTTGCTTTGTTAAGTGCAATGGAAGTGGGAGAAGATCTAAGTCAGGTTCGAATAGCAAGAGATTTTGAAGAAGTCTTTGAGCCAGTCACTAGACTACCACCAAAACGAGTTATTGAGTTTCGAATAGATCTTGTGCCAGGAGATGAACCTGTGAGTAGACCACCTAGCAGGATAACACCGACAGAGATGAAGGAATTGAAAGTGCAACTAGTGGATCTGGAAGGAAGGAATTTTATTAGACTAAGCAGTTCGCCTTGGGGAGTGGCCGCGGTATTCGTGAAGAAACCAGATGGGTTGTTGAGGATGTGTATCGACAATCGTAAGTTGAACGAAATGACGATAAAGAGTATTCTTTGCCAAGAATTGATGATCTGTTTGATCAGTTGAGTGGAGCCAAAGTGTTTTCCCAGTTGGATTTGGCGACGGGATTCCATCAGTTAAGAGTGGCGGAGGACGGTATTCCTTTGACAGCATTTCAAACAAGATATGGTTCGTATGAATGGTTAGTAATGCCATTCGGGTTGACGAATGCACTTGCTTTCTTTGTGGATTTGATGAACCGAGTCTTCCGAGAGTATTTGGATAGATTCATGTTGGTGTTTATAGATGACATTTTGGTATACTCTAAAGGTGAAAGAGAACATCAAGATCATTTTAGAGTTATGCTAGAGACGCCGAGGCAGAATCAGCCAAAAGGCGAAGTTTTCCAAGTGTCATTTTTGGAAGAAAGAGGTAAAATTTCTTGGTCATGTGGTTTCAGAGAAAGGATTGTCAGTCGATCTAGATAAGATCGAAGCTGTGAACAATTGAAAGAGACCAGAGATGGTGACTAAGGTCAGAAGTTTTCTTGGACTTGCTGGCTACTACCGAAGATTCATCAAGGATTTCTCGTGGATAGCAGCACCTTTGACTAAGCTTACTGGGAAGGAAGTAAAGTTTGTTTGGTCTGACAAATATGAGGAAGCATTCCTTAAGTTAAAGCATTTGTTGACCAATGCACCCATGTTGGTAGTTCCAGATGGAAGCCAAGGGTTGGTGGTATACACTGATGCATGTGGGACTGGATTGGGAGCTGTATTGATGCAGAAGGGTAAAGTGATTGCCTACGAATCTAGACAGCTTAGACCGCACGAAGTAAGATATCATACTCATTATTTAGAGTTGGCTGCGGTGATTTTTGCCTTGAAGATTTGGAGGCATTATCTCTTGGGGGAAAGATTTGAGTTATATACCGATCATAAGTCTTTAAGGTATCTATTCTCTCAGAAGGAGTTGAATATGCGACAGCAGAGATGGCTGGAGTTTTTGGCTACTAATGATGTTGGTATGGAGTATACACCGGGAAAAGGTAATAAAGTGGCTGATGCTCTCAGCAGAAGACATCAGAATGTGGTGTTAGCTATGTTGGCAGAATGGAAGGATCTAGAATATTTGGCCAGCTGTTGTGTGCAGTTAAGATCGACTTCTAGTTCTAGTCAGAGCACCACTATGTTGTCATGTTTAGAAGTTCGACTAGTGTTGATCGAGAGTACTGCTTCTAAGCAGAAGGAGGATCCACTATTACCCGAGAGGATTAGAAGGCTTGAGGTTGGAACTGAGGTCGATGATTTGAAATATTTTTGTCTTGACCAGAGAAGATGGTTAAGAAAGAAGGGACGGTTATGTGTTCCAGAAGTTGAGAACTTGAGGAAAGAAGTTCTTGGGAAATGTCATCGATCCAAATTTACGATTCATCCTGGGGGGACCAAGATGTTGTTAGTCTGAGATGATGGTTTTGATGACAACAACCTTAGAATAAGATTATAAAATATAAATACTAACATTATAGTTTAGATATATATGTATATGCAGGATTTAACCATGCAGGTATCAAGAATGAAGACTGTACGGTATAGAGATTCAAGATATCAAGATTGAAGACTCATGAGTATCAAGAGTAGCAAGATTATCAAATAGTACAAGATAAGTATTGAGTCTAGAATTATGTTAAAACTTCATAATAGCACTGAAATCTTCACTCCATATTTCATTTGGAATGGAACCCATTTCTACCTTTTTAGTGGCTTACAAACCCACGACAAGTAGCTTACAAACCTACGACAAGTGGCTTACAAACCCACGGACATCCTGGTTTTGTACAAGTTCTCAAGTCCTGATGTGATGAGATATTCTGCAGGAAGAAGCTTGCAAAACTACTTCAAAATGATTTTCAAAACTGCTTTTCAAAATGATTTAGCCTTAAAAATTATCTTTTCAAATGATTTTCAAAAAGTTATTTTAGCCTTAAAATATTCTTTAATTTTGTTTTTAAATAAACTCTTGTTTTAAACTTCGTTTGTTTTAAACTATCTTTTAATTATAATATATTTATACTTAGATTTAAATATAAAATTATAATAAAATTATATATATTATTCTCTATATTTACTTATGTATTTTAACTATAGTTAAGTATATTTATAAAGTTTAAAATAGTTTTAATATAAGATAGAAGTAATTTTCGAAGAAAAACAAATCACCAAAATTTCCCTTGGGATGTCGACATACCTAAGATACCCATGTCGACATAGTGGCAGTTGGTTTCAAAAATTTGAATTTCAAAAGAAGCGTGTATTCGCCATAACCTTTCACGAATAGACATGGCTGT
This sequence comes from Allium fistulosum, assembly GCA_030737815.1. Lineage (NCBI taxonomy): Eukaryota > Viridiplantae > Streptophyta > Magnoliopsida > Asparagales > Amaryllidaceae > Allium > Allium fistulosum. The sequence continues at coordinate 574,437,601 of CM060906.1, forward strand.
TGTTCTTCTATAAATAGGGGATGTTTTCAACGAATTTTAACAATATGTTTCTGGTTTTCACTCCTCTTCTTCTTCCACATTTCTTTATATATATTCTTACCATTACTCTGCCGAAATCACCATTGAATTTAACTAGATCATTTCTGGTTTGTTTCTCTATCACTATCTCAACAAGATCCCGGTGCTATTCAGAGTTATATGCTTCTTTGTAATCAATCAAGTGAGAAAAGGTGTGATTGTAGCGTTGGAAATCAATCAAGTGAGAAAAGGTGTGATTGTAGCCTAGGAAATCAATTGGGTGAACTTGTTGCCCGGGAAATCAAGTATCTCTACCCAGAGGATTGTGAATCTGGAGTGGTGTACCTCGTGGCCTTGAAATCGAGGGTTGTAATTGTAAAGATTGTTTTTGAAAGGAAATTCGTACTTGTGTGCGGGACTGGATGTAGGGTAACTCCGAACCAATATAAAATCCGGTGTGTTCTTTCCTTTACTGCTTTTACTTTATATTTGCATCTGTGTTTGAATCTGTGATCATATCTGTGTCTGAATATTGCATACATTTGTGTTCAAATTAATATAAACTCAAAAAGAGTTAGTAATTCCTTAAAACACTATTCAACCCCCTCTAGTGTTTATACTAGCCTTAAGATCCGTAATCCGCATTTCTCACAGATGTATCAAGATATGAAGAGGAGCTTCTATTGGGAAGGCATGAAGAGGGATGTTGGCTTGTGGATTAGGAAGTATGTAAACTATCAATAAGTGAAGGCCGAACATCAGAAGCCGAGTAGGATACTTTATCCTCTAGAGATTCTAGTTTGGAAACGGGATTCGATATCCATGGATTTTATAGATGGGTTGCCAAGGTCAAGGAGGTGAAATGGGAGTATATGGGTTATTGTGGACAGGTTGACCAAGAGTGCCCATTTCAGTCCAGTAAATTCGACCAGGACGGCTTCTGTTTTGGCGAAGTTGTTATAAAGAACATAGTAAGACTTCATGGAGTTCCTAGTAGCATAGTCAGTAATAGATATGCTCTATTCACTAGCGAATTCTGGAAGAGTCTACAGGATGTGTTAGGCACTAAGCTCAAGATGAGTATCGCATATCACCTACAGACGGATAGGCAGATAGAGAGAGTTAACAAGGTACTTGAGGATTTGTTGAGAGCTTATGTGTTGGACTTTGGTGGACCTTGAGATTATCACCTGCATTTGGTTGAGTTTTCCTATAATAATAGTTACCATACTAGTATAGGAATGGCGCCTTTTGAAGCTTTGTATGGAAGGCCATGCAAATCCCCTGCATGTTGGTTGGATACTGGAGACAGATTGGTCTTAGGTCTAGATTTGGTAAGGGAGGTGTCAGAGAAGATTGAGTTGATTCGAGAACGGATGAAGGAAGCGCAATCCAGAAAGAAGAGTTATGCAGATAAGAGGCGTAAAGACCTTGAGTTCTCAGTCGGAGATAGAGTTTTTATTAAGGTATCACCAATGAAGCGTGTGGTACGTTTTGGGAAGTCAGGGAAACTGGCACCGAGATATGTTGGTCCATTCCAGATTATAGACAAGATTGAAAAGCTCGCATATAGAGTAGAGTTTTCGAGCAGTATGGTAGGTGTACATAATGTGTTTCATGTGTCTCATCTTCGCAAGTATGTGCATGATCCAGAGGCTACTATTCCTCCAACAGGGTTGGAAGATCTAGTACTAGAGCCTAATTTGACTTTTATTAGACAACCAGTTTGGGTTGTCGCGAGAGATAAGAAGAGATTGAGGAACAAGACGGTCAAGTTGGTGAAAGTTCAGTGGAGCGACAACGAGAAAGACTATACTTGTGAGATAGAGGACAAGATTCGAGATACTTATCTTGATCTGCTTTGAGGGTATGTCTATATTAGATTTATATAGATAATTTCTAGTCAGGTAGGCTAGTATGGTTGTTAGCAGTAATTACAGATGATTGTTATGTTTAGTATTTAGTTCTTACTGAATTTCGAGGACGAAATTCTTTAAGGAGGGTAGCCTGTAATACCCCTAATTTTTGATAACATTATTCGAGAGATTTATTTAGATAAATTAAATAGAATAATGTAAATGTTAAGTGATAAGGGGATTGAGACTTGAATTAATTTAATTAAGGCCGAACCTAATATAATAATTAATTGGCTAAAGAATGGTTTGGGTTAATCAAATTACATAAGGGTATATTAGGAAATTCGCCACCCATAACCCTTACCCTTATGTATTTTTGTTCCTACCATTTTACTTCTCATTCACGTCATTTTGAAAACTTAACGCAAGAGAGAGGCCGACCATTAACAAGAATAATTCAAATTAAAAGCTAAAGAATCAAGCTTAGGGGAAATCAATCTCAATCCAATCTCCTTATCTAAATCAAGCTGAATAATAATTCCATCTCTATTTTGTTTTGAATCATATATTTTTGGATTTAAAGTTAAATTCGTTTTTATGATATATTGGGTGATGATATGCTTGATTTATAATTTATATGGTTTAAACAAGATTGTTTAAAAGAGGTTATACACGGTTTTAGGGCAAAACTAAGATTTAATGATGTTTAAATGCCATGGGAAAATTTTATGTTATGAGAAACATGATTTTGGAGTTAGGTTTCAATTTTGATAATTTTCCAAGCTATGGAAAGATTGTTATGAATTTTCAAAGGAAAATATGGTTATTTGGGTTTGTAAATTTATTTCGGAAAATATATTAAGAAATTGGGTTTGAAATTTTAATATGTGAGATAACATGATTAAAGTGAATTTTTGGAATTTTTGGAGATTTTTCCAAAGTGATTTGCTATGCAAATTAAATTATTTTAGAAGAGGGACTTCTTTGCAAATGGAAGGGCTTAATTGATTAACTTAACCATGGTTTAGATCTAAAATTAGTGGCAGTTATTTTGGAAAAGAATTTGAAAACGCTAAGGCAACCAATCTGGTGTTGACACGTGGCGGGTTAGTTAGAGAAAAGTTTGCTTTAAGAAGAACTAAACCAGGTTTACTCAAAAAAAATGGTACCGCCTACTTCGGGAAGTACCTTTCGACACAGAAGCTTCCGCCTTCAACCTAATCAAAACTTACTAAGCCGAAACCAATACACAAGGTATCACAATGATGGCACGCATTGGATTAGACACAGGTGAAAGGTTAAGTGTCCAAAGCATGGCTTTCAAAGGGGTCGAAACCTTGGTTTGTTTTTAAAAGAAAAGATCCTGCCTATGTTTAGTTTTAGCCTTCGAATGAGTCGAAGCAATTAGTTTCGAAAGAGGTTTTAAAAGGTTTTGAAAGGGTTGCCATTAACATAAGTTTGCTTTCGAATGGGTTATGAAAGAATGTTTTGGAAGAAGGGGTTCCGACCTAGTCGAAACTCTGTTGCCGTTCTTTAGCCTTTCAATGGTATTGAAGATATCAATGTTGTCAGAAGGTACTTTGTTTTATAAGTTTAAGCCACTTCCTATAGCTTTCGAAAGAGGTTAGGGGTTTCGAAGGTAATGATTTCGAAAGAGGTTTCGAAGCCAACCTTCCATATTTTATCCAGATGTTTTATGCTTTCGAAAGGATGGTGGCGACACCATCATGTTTCCCCAATATTTTTATATGATAAAGGATGGTTATGAAAGAGATGCTTTCGCCTATATTCACTTTGACCCAAATAATGTTTTAAGTATAAACCCAATGTTTTCGAAAAGGGGACTTTCAATGATTTCGGAAGGATTACTTCCAATGGCGTCGGAAGGGGTACTTTCAACTAGTCTCGAAGCTATGCTTCCCAAGTTATAGGTTAATACTTCAATACAATCGAAAGGTTTCGAAAGGAAAGTTTTAAAGTATTATAAAGGTAGGAGCCTAATATTTTGAAGATAGATTTTAATGCTTTCGAAGGAGGCCATCTTATGAAGTCGAAAGCAAGGTTTCGAAAGGTTTTATAACCCAAACTCTATTTTTAAAGGAGAAACCCATGGCTAAATTAAAGGAGTTTTTATAATGGTCTTGAGAAGAAGCTTTCCTTGATAAAATAACAGGTTAAAGGGACTAACCATGTTTTATATTAAACCCACATGAGTGGTATTGCTATGTTATTATGTTTGCTTCTTCAGATATAAATATATTCATATTTTTTTGAATCCCGTAACTGTATTTTGGGTAAAGGGCAGAATAACCAGCTAGGTTGATCCTGTAGTGAATATAATTTAAGTTCACTCCTGAATGAGTAGAATTGCATCCAGGAGGTCAGGAAGACCATAATATAGGATGCTAAAATATAAAAGAAAGATATTGGTAGGGGCCAATAGGTTCTCAGTAAGCCCATGAAAACTGTGTATAGTAAAAGATATTGGCAGGGGCCAATAGGTTCATAGTTAGCCCATGAAAACTATGTATAAAGGAAGATGTCAGAGAGACAGGTTCATAGTAAGCTCCTGAAAACTATGGTTTGATACTGGCAAAGGCCAGTAGGTTTGTAGTTAACCCATGAAAACTATATCCGGATAAGATATTGACAGATGTCGATAGGTGCCTAGTAAACCCATGAAAACTAGGGAAAGAAGAAAGGATATTGGGGTCAGCAATTGGTTCCTAGTCAACCCATGAAAACTAGGATAAGAGTAAAGATATTGGAATTATCTATAGATTCTTAGTGATCCCATGAAAACTATGTAATTGGACAAGGAGTCCTTAAATATTTTTACCGGTTATTAGTTAGCGCATGAAAACTAATAGGTTAATAGTAATCCAAGAAACTATAATTGAGACAGATAGTCAAAAATGAATGGGGATGGGTAATCCGGAGTTGATTCATTTGTTTTGCATATCATCATATTATACCGCCTTTAATTGTTTTAACCATTGTGGATGCAGGAGCACAATATATGGTTTTATAAAGGTTTTAAGATACTAGTGAGGGGAAAACCTGTTCCGCTAAGCGGCGTGATCTCACTATTTATCTAAATGATTTAAGATGGTAGATTATTATTCATACCAGGCTTTATGTTTGACTCGAATTTTATGTTTTCCCCTTAAACCGTCGGGTACTCAATTGATTTTGAGTAGTTTGAGAGTTGAGGTTTTCAGGTACCTCTTAAGACGAATAAGCTTCCGAAGACGTGCAGAAGGCATGATAGCTATTTAGAGTTCTCTTTTCTTTTGATTCCGCTATGTTGTTTGTAATGGCAAAATTGTTATATTGCCTGCATATACTCTAATTATCCAAGGGGGCATCTTCATATGTCGCTCTTGGCATATGTTGTAATAGATATATTTTCTATAAATTTGATTTACGAATATGGGATGATTGGAAATGTTTTGAAATGGAATGTGATTTTGTTTCAAGTTTTAAATTTTTTCCATATTCATGTATTTCTACGTATCAATGAATCTAATACTGTCGTATTTGGTCATCGATGATTAATAACTATGGATGATTGCAGCATCCATAGTCGTTAGTTTTGGGCCTTCAAGTGGGGGGATGTTACACAAGTATCCCTTCTCATGATCGTTCAATTGCCTACTAGCATATGCTATTACCCTACTTTCTTGCATAAGAACTGCTCTCCATCCTACGCCACATGCATCCGTATAAACTGTAAAAGGCTTCATCCCATCGGGAATGATGCGTACTGGTGCGCTTATCAATAGTTCTGTTGGCTTATCAAATGCTTCCTTGCATTTCTCATCCCATGCAAAGACTAGATTCTTCTTGGTTAGGCGAGTTAAAGGGACTGCTACCTATGCAAAGTCTTTTATGAATTTCCTATAGTAACCCGCTATCCCTAGACAGCTCCTAACCTCTATGGCATTCCATGGAATCTTCCATTCCATGGAATCTTCCAACTTTAAATAGCTTCCACTTTTGCAGGGTCCACCGCTAACCCATGCTCGGAAATAACGTGTCTAAGAAATCCCACCTCCTTCTTCCAAAAGCGACACTTTATGTATTTGGCTTTAAGTTAGTTCTTCCTCAAATTCCCTAGTATCTCCCTTAAGTGGTTCACTTGCTCTCCTTCACTCTTGGAGAATACTAAGATGTCATCAACAAAAAAACGATAAATTTATTCAACTGTCCCCTATATACTCTACTCTTCAAATCTACAAAGTATGTGGGGGCATTTGTCCATCCAAAAGGCACCACTTCCCATTCATAGAGTCTATTTGGCATGCAAAAAGCGGTCTTTTGTTTGCTATCCTCTACAATCCTTAGCTGATGAAATCCAGTTGCCAAGTCCAACTGGGAGAAGATTTTTGCTCCCACAAGCAGATCAAACAAATCGTCCATCCTAGGTAAAGGATATCTATTCTTCCTCGTCAACTTGTTGAGTTCTCTATAGTCGATGGATAGCCTTTATGAGCCGTCTGCCTTAGTAGTAAAGAAAACAGTGGCTCCCCATTTTGAAATACTCCGTTGGATGAATCCCTTCTGCAATAACTTTGAGATCTACTTATCTAACTCATTTCTTTCTTTGTGGACCATGTGTCTTAATGGCAGAGCAACTAGTCTAGCGTCTTTCTCCAAACCAATCCTAAACCGATCTCCTTCATTGTGGGAGACCCGAGACTTCTTCAAAGTCGTTAGGAAATTCTCGAACTATAGGTATGGACGAAAATTCATTTTGAGTTAGGCTCAGCGAATGTAAAAAACTTAACTCGGCTGAGTCTTGGGGTGTACAACGAATCTCTATACCTCATCCTCTACAACTCTTTAACCATACAATCCTCCTATCGCAATCTAAAATTGCCCCATAGTATGACAACCAATCCATTCCTAAGATAATTCCATACCCTTTGAAATTAAGAACCTACGCATTACATATGAAATCAACATCGCATATGTCTAACAATAGGTCTTTGCAAATTGAGAAAAGATATGTCAACCCCCCAATTGGATTTGAGGCTACTATTGGGTTGGCTAAAATTTGGGTTTAAATATTTAAGGAGTTTATCACATTCCTAGCTATAAATAAATGCGATGCTCCGAAGTCAAATAGGGTATGAATTATATTCCTAAAAGTAAGAGTTATACCTTCCATTGCCGCCTTCCCTTGGTCTCTAGAGGGAGGTTTACTCAAAATTGGGTTAGCCTCAATGGCGTAGGCTTGTCCATTCTACCCTTCCTTCAACGACTTCAGACACTGATTTTTGAAGTGCTCATCTTCGTGGCAGAGATAACACTTTCCCTTAAAAGCTTCCTTCAATAGATTCACTTTACAATTTTTGGCAACATGTCCTTTCTTTTGGCTCCTCTTACACACCTTACCTTCTTTCTTAAACTTTCCTTTTGATTTCTTATTCGCCTAAAAGTTTCCCTCTTGGATCCTCCTTGGTTTTGAGAATGTCTTTCCTTCTCCTTCTCCTTCTCCATCTCTTTCTCTTATGCACTAGTCATCTGTAGTAAAGCCATCTCAACTAGTGTCTCATATGTGGCGCCAGTGGGTACTTGGGTCAATAAAAATTCTCTAAGTGGGGAGTTTAGCCCCTTGACAAACTTCATGGTCTTTTTCATTAGTGTATCTATCAAACCTATTCTGAACTTAGCCAGCTCTATAAATTCACTAATATACTCTATTAGAGTGGGGTCTCCTTGCCTAAGTTGTATAAACCTCTCTTATTGCAAGCTCACCTGCTCTCGACATAAACCGTGACTCAAATCTGTTCTTGAACTTATCCCAAGTGACATTCTTATCATCATTCTCCTCAACCAAAATATTCCACCAATCTAAGGCCTCTCCTTTAAGGTGCCAAGTTGCCATTCTCCACTTCATTGGATCCTCCCAACCAAACTCTCGAAATATCCTCTCGCGGTCATTTATCCATGTCTATATCTTCACGAAACCTTTTATTCTCCAGTATACTCTTCCTTCCATATTAGAAAATCCATACACATTTTAGGAAAGTCAAAGGGGCAAGGTTCTGCTTCGGTAGCCGGGGCAGGGAGTGCCGCAGGTGCAGCTTGCTGAGGAATGAGGACTTATCTTACATGCCTGAGGTATTGTTTAAACCATTTGGGCATTCCTCGAATGGTGGGCATTCCTCGGGCGAGATTACCAGTCTCAGAAGAAGAAGGGTTTTCTTCCATAATCTACTATAAGTTAAACTTTCAGTAACAATGACGTAAGATAGTATTATATTCTGAAATAAATATTTGCCTAGTATGCTGCTTATATTCAAAAATAGTATGTATATATAGTAGAGGTTTTTGAAAAATTCTTTCAAAAATAACAAGTACGCCTCTCGTACATATACGTATCCTCGTTGATCGGGTAACCTAAGCTTTGATACTAGATATAACAGTCACCTTAAAACGGTAGTGGCTACAAATAATAATCCTAGACACACTAGTTTTACGGCCCAGCCTCTCGATTGCCTAAGCCAGTCCTTTGACTGCCTGGCTGACTGCCTAGCGAATCCACATTATCAAGACGTGTATGGATAAAAGACAAAGCTTCGCCATAGTTCACAATGCGAGAACCCCCTATTACGATGCATCTACATGCAACTAGATTTATTGAATACAAATCTCAAGTCTTATTATTATAGCATTGCGCATTATAATTTAAATAGGAATATGTCTTTCATATATCAACATTATTCTAATTCTTTCTGACTTTAAGCCCTAAGGTTTTCCCAATCCAATTCTATTGCCATTATGCTTTCAGCACAATAACCCATATCAATTGTCAAAAATGTCCTATCAATGTAAGAGATAGTACCCAAGTTACTTAATACCTTTTAATGGAAACTTAGCAGACTCTGGCCATTTAATAAATCTATTTAAGGCAGGTCCCCATCATTTATACCTATTCCAAGGCAGATTCCTCATTGGTACTTATCTAGTTGACATTGCACGGAATCTCTTTAGCCACTTAATACCTCATATCCAAGCGGGCCTTTTCCCAAGATATCCTCTTCCGTGCCTAACCAATAACCCTGACTATTTACTACTTCCTACATAAGGAAGAGGCAGGCCCTCACACAACCACGTAATACCTTCAATCCCAGAAGCAGGTCCTTTTATTATGACCCATACCCTATAGTGAAATTTTGCTTTAGTCCGACTATTCGTAGGTACTGGGAGCCTGATTAGTTGGGCAGATTTACCCTATAGAATTTGGGACTAACCTCATGTCATCCGTAGTTACTTATTATAGAAGATGTCTCACATCAGCCCCAAAGTCACACTACTGGTAGCTAAATTAGCTGGGCAGACTTCCATGTGCTTTTGACAGACCTCGCATCCCTATAAATTAGTCACAATTTATAACACTCTCTACATATATTATCACACATTTCACCACATCTATAATTAATGCCTTATAATAAAACTTCTTATTTCGCCTCTATAATTAATTACTTTCCTAAGGGGGAATTCAATAATAATTAATAAACACTAACTACGCTATTTTACGTTATAAACTTACGTTATTTATGCTAATACACACACACACATATACATACATACATACATACATACATATAAACGTACACACTTAGTAAATTCTAATCATGCAGAGTTTATGTACAAAACTAAAATCTGAATGTCAAATCTTCAAAATTATACAACTCACATTTCCATGTTAAAACATATATCATAAAGCATATATCCAAAATCAAATCAATAGACTTGTATAAAAATAGAATCCAAACCCACTTATTTTACATTAAAATAATGGAATAAATCAATAATAGAAACTTACAATTTACATACTTTTGTGCTCTATTCAACTTTTTTTGCATGAAATTAGATCAAGGAATTTCTACTGAAATTGTGGAAATAAGTGGTGCAAACTACGAATAAGAATTCGTACCTTACACACCATTTTCTAATCAAAACCCTTGATCAGATTCAAAGAAAAAAAAGAAGTGGAATAGAAGGTTAAACATTGAAATTACAAAATATACACAAATTCCATTATGTTAATATACAACAATTGAGATTCCAACCTAAGAATTGACATTTCGCTTTGCAGGATTTTTGGAGGTTTTTAATGTGATGTTTCCTTAAACCAAAATTCCCTAAGGCATATATCAAATCCAAACTGCACTATTCAATTACTAAAATAGAAGATTAAGATTTCCACTCAAAACAGGCCTTAGCTCTTCCTCATTGGATTTGTCATACCTTCAATAATCTCTTTCAAATCTCCCCTTTTAGATATATACAAGAAATTTGAATATATATATTAGATTCATAAATTGAGGCATTGGAGGGGAATAGCATTAGAAATAATGTAATAAACATTTAGAATTTGTTACATGAAACCCTAAAGAAGCTTTTTCTGAATCTGAAGAGAGAGACTGAAAGAGCTTTGCTAGGTTCCCTAAAATAATGTGCGAACAAAAGTGAGGGGCCTGGGCTCTTATTTATGGTGGTTGGAATGCACCAGAACCATTGGATTTAAGTCGGTTTAAAACAATAAAATCTGGAACGTTAATGTTTCAAACAAACCCTAGCCGTCACTTGTTCACCAGCCGACCACCCCTTCCCTATCAGTCGACCGCTAGTGGTCGACCGGCCCAGGGTAGGCGGTCTACCGGTTCGTTTGTTTTTTGGAACCATTTATTCCTTTATTACTCCTTTGACGTTAGCGTTAATTTTAAAGGTTACTTAACCTCCAAGTCAAATTACTGTAATTTTTTTTAATTTCAAATTTGAGATTATTTTAATAATTTTTTTATTAGTATTTATTAATTAGTATTAAGTAGTATTTTTAATTAAGTAGTATTTTGAATTTTGAGTCTTTTTTCTCAATTTAGTTAATTATTTAACTGGAAAAGCATTATTTAAATTTGAATTCTACTTAAATTATTTTGAATCGAAAACTTCAAACGTTTATAAGTTATCCAGTTGGGCTCTGTTTTGAACATGTTATATATGGAAATTAATCAGAAAATCGCCATGAATGCGACGACATAAATTTCAAGGTCAAATTTTGAATTTTGCAAAATTTCCGGTTTTAGCCTTATAAGGGTCCTTCACTTAAGGGGTTTAATTATTTATTATACACCTAGACTAATTACCAGTGCAGGCTCCTACAAGGATCAAACTACGGATCGAACCTTAATAACCAGCAATCGGCAACCACTATTACAACTACTCAACATAGGGTCATCCTATAACTTTACCGTATGGGACTACATCTCATACTACGACTACGTGTAACTATCTTATATAGGTTTCCCTACTATTTCCTCATGGGAATAAATTTCTCATAACTACGACTATACGTACCCCAACTACCCATTGAGGGGGGACCCGCAATGCTGACTCGTCTGTGTGTGTCATTGTCTGCATCCATGTTCACCTCTCAATGGTAGTTTACACCTCTTATTGCAGGTGTCGGGATCCATCAACAACACAATATCACGTCGTGTCAGTCTCCGTGCGTACCAAGGAACTCCCATTGTGCATGGCCCACACACTTCATCAAGCATCAATTAGTGTCGCGCTTCCACCATAGAACCTTCTGTGAGTACCATTTGCGATAAAATCACCCATAGTTGAATAATCGACCCCCAATGGGTAAAGAGCGTTTATTCAATCCTGCAACGCCCTAGAATCTTCTCATATGGAACTACATTCCTTACTAATTCTAACTCTCATTTATATATATAACATATATAAATAATTAACTAATATTTAAAAATCTGGGCCTTAGGCTGAGGTATAATCTACTTTTCAGAATGCCTATGGGTCAACCGCTATACCGTACCAGTCAATTGCTCGGGACGAACGATCTACCGATTGCAGTGTAAATTTTAGGGTTATTTAATTTATCATTAGCAATGTATTATGTAAATTATTTTTAGTTGTTAGGTCATTTATAGTGAACCAAACTACCAATTTACACTAATCGAATCTTTACAATTTGTCCAAACTTCTTGTCCTGATTAAATTCAGAGATTTACACAAGTTTACAATAGATTAGTTCAACCTATGGTTATTGCTAACATCTCAGGTTATTTCAAGTTTTTATAAGTTTACAAATTAGGTTAGGGAAGTGGAATCATGTTCATATACTAACAATTTTATTTGAAAATGTTTACAGTTCAATTTTGAACAACCTAGAGCAAATAGCATGGATTAAAATTAACTGCAATTAATCAACTTATTAAGGATGTTCCCACTCACCTCGGATCCAAGCTCTAACTCTATCTTCGTTCAAAATCGACCCGATAGTTTTCCCCCTCCTTGATCCAATCTACTTGTATTCTCTATATTTTATTTTAAATTTGTTTTTGAAAAAAAATCAGTTTTGGAGGAGATGGAGAAGTTAGGTAGAGCTTGGGGGTACTGACTAATTTTTGATAGAAATTTTAGTTTAGTTTAGGTCTGTATTTTTAGGGGATTTAGTTTAATACAAAGCATTGATTTTTTCTAACAGAATATTTGCTTTCATCTCAAATGCTCATTGTTCACTTTGCACGTAAGTAAAATCTTTCATTCAATCATGCGCATCCATTCGTCGCTCTAGATCCGTGATCTTCAACGTCAACCGGTCAACTGCTAACTAGGACCGGTCGACCACTACATGTCAACCGATAGACCCTAGGGGGTCGACCACTTGAGTAGGAAAGTATTATACTTAAATTTATTTCGTTTCCAAATTTCAAAACGCTTGTAACTTCTCCATAATAACTCCGATTTCAAAGTGTTATATATGAAAATTGTCCAAAAAATCGCTACAAACGCGATGGTGCAAGTTTTGTATCCAAATTCGAAGGTTTGTGAAAATTTTATTTTTTCCATTGTTTTATTTAATTTAATTTTTTTATTAAATTTTCTGCTTAAATTTCCGGGTGTTACATTCTCCTCTCTTAAAAGGATTTCATCTTCGAATTCTCAAAGGACAGAAAAATATAACTTGTATGTGCAACAATCAATAGCTACAACCATTTATTCATCCATCAACCAAGGGCAATCATTGTCCTTAGTAAATTTCTAATGCAATATAAGTATATGCAAGCGTGAAATGCACATGAACCTATACTAATTCAAAGAGTAGGCGGCCTTCTGATCTAGTCGACCTCCTATCATGCAAGTGCTCATGCCATATATCCAAAATGTATGCAACATCCTAAGTAAATATACGTGCAATTCTCCATGTATTCGCAACCATTCAATCCATATGCAGTATCCATATACATAATACTTAACAAGATAAAACAAATAATAAGAGATGATGTGAGTGTATGTACTATCTCGAGAATATGTTTTCCTAAATGTGTAAAAGAAACAATCCAAATAATACATCCACTAGCATCCATCATCCATAACATGTCCTAATGACACGTTTGCAATCATTTCTACCATCCAGTAGTCTCTACCTGATGGGGTATACCAAGCTAAGTCCTAAAGCATAAGTAATCTATACTTATTAGATTTAAATCAGAAACATACCAGAAAAGAGTTGTGGATAGGTAGCTCGGATCTTCTCATCGAGCTCCCATGTACTCTTTGTTGGATCGTCTCCTTATTGGATCTTAACAAATTTGAATTCTTTGTTGCGGGGTCGCTTTGTACTATGCTCAAGAATACAAGTGGGTGCACGGTGACCAAGTGACTCCCTCTCTAGCTCCACCTTCTCTAACTGACTAGGCTTGACTATGGTAGCTGAATCATGAAAGCACTTTTGCAAGTGAAAACATGGAAAACATCATGTACTCCGTCCAACTTCTCAAGAAGCTCCACTCTATACACCAACTTCCCTATCCTACCAATAATCAAGAAAGGTCCTACAAATCTCGGTGCTAGCTTCCCCGAATTACCAAAACTTATAGCGTGCCTAAGCGGTGAGACCTTCACAAACACCATGTCATCCATTATGAACTCTAACTCCATGTGTCTCATGTCAGCATAAGATTTCTACCTATCTTGTGCGGTTTTCATTCTTCTATGGATCATGTCTACTTTCTTTGATGTCTCCCTCACCATTTCCGGTCCAAGAATAATCCTATCTGTAGTGTCCCACCGACATGTTGGTGATTTACAGGGTCTCCCATATAGCGCCTCAAAGGGTGCCATCCAAATGCTTGCATGATAGCTATTATTATATGTAAACTCCAACGATGGAAAGTGATCCTCCCAAGAGCCTCCAAAATCCTTGATGCACATCCGAAGTAAGTTCTTTAATACCCGATTCATTCTCTGTGTCCTTCCATCCGTTTATGGGTGATAAGCGGTGCTCAAGCTCAACTCGATGCCTGTACGAGCACTCTCACTTATAGAGTCACCAAAGATGCCATCATCCTTGTACTTCTAACCAGTATAAAATGAGTGCATTTAGTCAGCCAATCAACTATGACGTAAATACTCTCATTTCCTCTTCAATTCCTCGGTAAATCATTGACGAAGTCCATAGAAATGTCCTCCTACTTCCATTGAGGAACATCCAAGGGCTGCAACAATCCTCCCAGTTTCTTTTGATATGCCTTTTCCTTCTATCAAATCATACATCGAGCTACATATTCCACTACATGCTTCTTCATTCCTAGCCAATAAAAGACTCTATTCATGTCACCGTATAATCTATCCCCATCGGGATGAATAGTCATCCTCGAATGACAAGACTTAGCTAGTACTATATCAATCAACTCCATAATGAAAGGAACACACAGTCAATAGCATAATGCCTCAAATGACTCGACTGGGCTCCTCTATCAAGCTTCTCAAAAATATCAACTAACTCCTTATCTTGGTTTTAACTGGACCCAATACGTTCCATAAGTGTTGGCTGCACATCCAAAGCTGATAACAATACTGGGGTAAAGTATGATGATGGTCGGAAATCAAATATAAAAGTGAACTCCAAATGCCTCCGCTCAAAGAAAAAAGGACTTAATACTGCAAGCTATCTACTCAAAGCATTGGCCACCACATTTCCCTTGCCTAGAGTATATGAGATATCGAAATCATACGATACCAAAAACTCCATCTACTCTGCTACCTTAAATTCAAGTCCTTCTAGGAGTAAATATTCAGAGACTTGTGATCCATACACAGCTCAAACTGCTCCCCTAAAAGATAATGCCTTCATTACTTGAGCGTAAAGACAATGGCTGCTAACTGAAGATCATGGGTAAGGTAATTTATCTTTTGGATCTTCAATTATTGACTAGCGTAGCTCACCACTCTTCCTTCTTGCATCAAGACCGCTCCTAACTCCATACCACAAGCATCAGTATAAACTGTAAATATCTTCGTACCATCGGGCAATACCAAAACAAGTGCACCAGTCAACACCTGCTTTATCTTAATAAAAGCATCCTCACACTTCCTGTCCTATGAGAAATCTAAATTCTTCCTGGTGAGGAGAGTCAGAGGGGTAGAGATTTTTGCAAAGTCCTTAATGAACTACCAATAATAGCCTTCCAAACCAAGGAAGCTCCTCACTTCCGTGGCATTCTTCGGTATATGCCAATTCTAAATTGCAGCAAATTTACTGGGATCGGCTGCCAGTCCACTTTCCAAAAAATGTGTCCCAAAAAGCGTACCTCCTCTCGCCGAAAGTGGCACTTTGAAAACTTCGCCTTCAACTTATGCTCATGGAGTGTATTGAGCTCTTCTTCTAAATGCAACATGTGCTCTTCCTTGCACTTCAAATAGACTAAAATGTCATCCACAAATAGCACAATGAACTTGTTAAGAAACCCTCTGAAAATTTAATTTATCGTATCAAAAAATAAGCGGGTGCATTGGCAATCCGAAGGTCATTACTAACCACTCATGAAGTCCGTTGGGTGTAAGAAAAGCAGTCTGGATACTATCCTCAGCCACACGCAACTGGTGGAATCTGGTAGCTAAATTAGGCTGTAAGAACACCTTTTCTCCAACCAACTGATTAAAGAGATCGTCTATACGGGGCAGTGGATATCGATTCTTCTTTATCAGTTTATTCAGCTCCTTATAATTGATCCAAAGTCTCAGGTAACCATTCATCTTGATGGAAAAGACGACCAGTGCTCCCTACTTCGAAATGCTCCTCCTGATAAAGCCTTTCTCCAACAGCTCTTTTACTTTCTTGTTCAACTTGCATCTCTCCTTTGGAGCCATATGTCTTAAGGGTAACGCAACAGGCCTGGTGTTCTCTATAAGGTAAATTCGGAACTCGATCTCTCATTGTGGTAGGAGATCGGTAACCTTGGAAAATACATTTGGGTAATATCTAACTACAAGCACTGAATCTAGCTCGTCGCATGAAAGGTCTAATGAATATAAATAACTCAATAACTAATCCTCGAGAATCGCAATAAACCTCCAAGCTACGTCCACTACACTTACTCAACCTAACAATCTCCCTATCACAATCTAGGATAGCCCTATACATAGTCATCCAATCCATGACCAAATCAACCCAAACCTAGAAATTCATAAAATTAAATCATCGCAATCGAGCTCGACCCCCAAAATGAATAATTTCAAACCCCTACATACCATAGAAAAATAGGTCGATCCTCATAAGGTTTGATACAACTACAGGGTTCGTAAACTATGTTGGTGTCTAAGTGTAACTCATCCACAAGTCTACTAGAAATGAAAGAATGAGATGCCCTTATGTCAAAATAAAGTACAAATGGATAAACCAGATAAAGTCAATACATTTCAATCACGACCTTCTTCCCTTTATCTGCAAATGGTGTCGTACTCGAGCAAGGTACTATGTCCATTGCATATGCTGGGACCACCTAGGTAGAGGTCTTCTGATGTGCTAGACACTCCCGCTTCATATGTCCAAACTAGTTGTAATTGTAACAGTTGACCTTCGAACCATCTATCTTGCACTCCTTCACGAAATGTCCCTTCTTGCACACTTCATGCAATGCATATCCTACTTCTTGACGTTTCCGTTGGGTCCAAATCCTTCCTTGTGCTAATTCTGCTATTGTTCTTTTTCTCCAGTCCTCTTAGGTTCTTCCTTTGCTTCCTCTTTGGAGATGGTATTCGACAAGTACATCTCCACTAAACCCTCATATGTAGCACCCATGAGATTATGACTTAGAGCAAAACCTTAAAGGGGTTGGTTTAGCCCTTTAGTAAACTTTAGAGCCTTTTTATATGGGGTATTGATCAACTCCATCCTGAACCTATTCAACTCATTGAATTGATTGACATACTCCTTTACTGACATATCTCCTTGCTTCAGATGAATAAACTTCTCTAACTGCACTTCCTCTTCAGCTTTAGACAGAAACTTTATCTAAAAATTTCTCTGAAACTCCTCATAAGTGATCTCTCCTCAATCAATCTCTGCCACAACTACCTCCCACCAACTCAGGGCCTCTCCTTGTAACTGCCAAGTAGCTAGCTGCCTCCTCACCCCATCAGCAAGACCCCTCAACCTAAAAATCCTCTTGTAATTACGAAACCATCTCCTCGAATCTACGTATGACTCAATTCCCACATATGGCTTTCCTCTAAGGCTTGAAAAATCATTACATAACTTAGCAAAATCGATGGCAGGTGGTTAGGAACTTCATATGTCACTCTTCCCGTAGGTCCTCTAGTAGGATTAAGCTCAGCTTGTCCCCTCACTTGAAGATACCGGTAGAACCAAATTAGGACATTCATGCTTGAAATCTCAATTGTGTCACCTGAGCCTGAACCAGCGGGATCTCTCATTTTCTATCTATGATTTTTAAGAATCTATTAGCAACTTTTCACAGATAACATAGGCAAGGATATGAGAGAGATTCTGCTTATATAAAATATTTGGAAATTTTTTTAAAAAACTTATATCTATGCATATATATATACACACTTTTGAAAACCCATTTTAAAAACTTTCTAGAAAAACATTTTGAAAAACCAATTTTTTTAGAAACTTTTCATGTACGTTCTCTCAATACGCCCATATCCCTAAGGAATTTTGAACCTAGGCTCTGATATCAAATGTGATAACACACGCCCCTCGACACACTGATCCAAGCCTAAGGTGATTTTTGAACTCACGTCGGTGCAAAGAATTATGAGCTACCAGGATTTTATAACATTACAGAGACTAAGAATAAATAGATATGATCTAAGATATACTATACTTTCAAAACTCACAGCGGAAGGAACAAAATATAAATATAGGAAATAACCATTTAAGAAAATATCTCAAAACACGGTCTTTGAAAATAGTACATAGTCAAATTTAGACTACACAGAAATACCACTCATAGTTTAATAGAAGTACTAAGTGCTGAATCTATTGGTAAGATAGACAGTTACATGGAGAGTAATTAAAAGGACAAGAAACTCCTGTAATGAGCTTACCTCTCCACGTACTGAAATCGGACCAATCACCTGCTGCCCTAACCTCCTAAAGTGGGGAAAGAAAGACAAAGGGTGGGTCAAACAAAAGTCTGGTGAATGAGTAAATGTTTAATATATTGTGATCTTGTGTAGTTAACTATAATTCTACTTTATGGGACCTATGGTGCTCTACAAGTGTCCGTGTATTCCTAGGGTCCTTTACTTAAGGGTTTTTATTTATTTATAACACCTACACTAACTTCTAGTGCAGGCTCTTAAAGGGATCGAACTACGATTTGATCCTCAATAACTAACGATCGACCGCCGCTACTAGAGCTACTCAATATAAGGTTATCCTACAACATTCCCGTATCGGCTACATCTCATATTACGACTGTGCATAACTATCTCATATAGATTTCCCTACTATTTTTAAAATAGTAATAAATTTCCAACAACTACGACTGCACGTACCCTAACTTCGCATTGAGGGAGGACCCGCAATGCCGACTCACGGGTGTGTCTCATCGTCTGCATCCATGTTCACCTGTCAATGGTAGTCTACGCCTCTTATTGTACGAGCCAGGATCCATCAACAACAGAGTATCATGTTGCATTAATATATGTGCATACCAAAGAACTCCAGTTGTGCTGGGCCTACACACTTCATAAGGCACTGTCAGTGATGCGCGTCCACCGTAGAATCTCATACGAGTGCCATTTTCGATAGAATCGCCCCTAGTCGATTAATCGACCCTCATTGGGTAAAGAGCATTTACTTAACCCTGCAATGTCCTAATGTCATCTCAAAGGAAACTAGCTTCCTTGCTACTTCTAACTCTCATATATATATATATATATATATATAAAATATAAACAATTAACTAATATTTAAAAACCCGAGACTTAGGCCGAGTTTCAATCTGCTTTTCAGAACACCTACCGGTCGAGCCGCTCAAGGTGAACAGTCGACTGGTTGTAGTGTAAATTTTAGGGTTGTTTAATTTATTATTAGTGGTGTGTTATATTAATTATTTTTTGTTGTCAGGTTGTTTATAGTGAACCCTAACTACCAATTTACACTAATTGAATCTTGACCATTTATCCAAGCTTCTTGTCCTGATTATATTCATAGATTTACACAAGTTTACAGTAGATTAGTTTAACTTGGGTTTATTACTAACATCTCAGGTTACTTCAAGTTTTTATAAGTTTACAGATTAGCTTTACATATTAGGTTAGGGAAGAGGAATCATGTTCACATGCTAACAATTTAATTTGAAAATGTTTACAGTTTAGTTTCCAACAACCTATATCAAATAGTGAATTAAAATTAACTGTATTTAATTAACTTATTAAAAATGTTCCCGCTTATCTCGCATCCAAGCTATAACTCTATCCTTCATTTGAAAATCGACACTCGATAGCTTCCCCTCCTTGATCCGATCTACTTGTATTCTCTTTATTTTATTTTATTTTTAATTTGATTTTGAAAATATTTCAATTTTAGAGGAGAGGGAAAAATTGGGTAGATTTTAGGGTACTGATCAATTTTTGAGTGAATTTTTAGTTTAATTTAGGTGTGTATTTATACGGGATTTAGGTTAATAAAGAGCATTGATTTTCCTTGGTGGAATATTTGCTTTTATCTCGAATGCTCATTTTTTACTTTGCACACAAGTAAAATCTTTCATTCAATCACGCTCGTTCATTCATCGCTCCAAATCTATGATCTTCAACATCAACCGATCGACCGCTACATGTCGACCGATGGACCCTAGGGGTCAACCGCTTGAGTAGGGAAGTTTTATAGTTTAATTTATTTTGTTTCCAAATTTTACTATGCTCGTAACTTCTCCATACTAACCGCGATTTCAATGTGTTATATTTGAAAATTGACTAAAAATTCGCTACAAACTCAATGGTGCAAATTTCATAGCCAAATTAAGATGTTTTTGAAAATTTTATTTTTGCCTTGTTTTATTTAATTTAATTCTTTCATTAAATTTTTTGCTTAAATTTTTGATGTGTTACATGAAAGGTCGATTTTGGGAACTGTCTACGGAAATGAGGACTTCGGGATATGGAAGTTCCTTCTTAAAATTCGAAGTGAGGCCCTAAAGTGTATGCACAAACATATAGTTAATGAGAAAATTAATTCAGTGTGATACAAACCGTGGATACAAGAAGTTCTATTGATAAATAGATTAGAAGCAAAAACAACTGAAAGAACCAGAGGACAAAATCTATTGGTTAGTGATATACTGCATGCATAATGGTAGATGGAGAAGCAAAAGAAGAAGTTTTCTAGGCGGTATTAGGAAAGAGATAGAGGATGCGAAAATCTTTACTGACAAGGAAGAAGATTATTTGGTATGGCCATGCAGAAAAGATGGGAAATACAAATTCAAGTCCGTATGGAACTTCATTGAACAAAATCGTGTCATCGTGCCATGGTCGAGTTTTGTATGATGGAAAATACACATCCCAATAATGGCAACAATGGTATATCGAACTTTAAGTGATTATCTACCAACTAAGAATAGATTAATTTGGAGAAATGTATCAAAGGACCGAACATGTGTTCTTTGCAACCAAAAGGATATGGATATTAGACATGTTTTATTCCAATATAAATTTAGTGCATATACACAGAAATGGTGCAAAATCAAACTGTACTGTCCAATAACAAAAATAGGAACATTTTAAATCCAATCAAAAGTTGAAAAGGTAATTTTACGTTTAAGGAGGACTGCAAAAGCAGTGGCATTGCAAAAAATAGTTTTACTGACTTGCATGTGGGTTATTTCGAAAGAGCAGAATAACCATATTTTCGACAACATAAGCAACACAGAGAAACAAATATGCCAACAAATCATTGAAACTTTTAAGATGCATGTAACCAAATCTAAATTCACATACTACTAGAGCATGCAGGATGAGAATATTTGTAAAGTGTGGTTATAAGCTTACCAAACCATTGAATAATGGTTATAAACCTATTCTAGTGGCAGTATTATCATATGAAATCCTCATCTGGCCATGCTTCCCAATGTCAATGATATATGGCCAAGCAACCTATTTTAATTTACATTTTTTCTCTTTCATTACTTATCATAGGGATAAATTACAAAAGATGCAAGAAAATTAAAATTGGAAGTAGCTAACAGAGCCTGGAACAAGCATCAAAGGGACCTGAGAAATTATCATCATCAACAACAATTAAGCTACAAGCTAACTTCAAAAATAGCTACAATGGAAAGATAAGTGATATTTGTCTTGAAAACTACTTGAGAAGAATAATCAACTAAAGAAGGCATGCATGCAGTCTATAGTCACATATCTATGTAGATCTGCGTTAGATTTATCTTCCTTGAAGCAAAAGATGCCAATTCTCATAAGTTGTGGTCATGCAAGGTTGAAATTAAGAGGATCAATGAAGATGTAGAGGTACATTTTAGATTTGAAGGTGATTTGAAGTAAGGATCAAGTGCTTTTGAGTTTGATTGCGATTAGAGAATTAATAGACACCATTATTTTTTTTAGCCGAAGCATTGAAGGAAAGTGGAGAGTAAAGTTATTATGTCGGAAGACGGAGCGACTGTGGGGTATTATGCATAGTGATTTTATGGACCGGGTGGAGTTGTATGGGCTTACTAGCCCATGTTTTAATTGTAAATATTTGTATATATTAGATTTTCTACTTTCCCTTAACAAAAAATTTCGTATTCAGTTTAAAAAAAACTATCTAAACCCTTAAAATGGCTGATCTGAAAATACACACAATTTACATAAGGAAAAGTTAAAACTTTTGTTATTGTTCCAATGACACAATTAATTTAGAAGTAACACACATATATTTATGTATATACATATATGTATATAGTAAACTGAGATCTAATTTCAAAATATATTATAGACCAAGCAATGCAATTGACTATACTAACCTAAAACAAATAGATCTAATAAAAGATTTAACTTGAAATTAGTTTAAATTTAAAATATAAAGATGAAGTGTACATATATACATATATACATGATTTAATTAAATAAATATTAACACCATGATTATAGCAGAATTAAATTTTAACAACAATAGCAAATTTTATTGCAGCAAATCAGATCTACAACAACAAACAATCTTAGATCCAACCAATAAGAAAATTTGTTTTTAAACACAAATGAATCAAACATAAATGAGTTTTAATTAGACAACTAATTAATCAATTATGATAATGAAATAAAATTTTATAACAAACAAGTCTATAACAACTACTTATTTTAGATCCAATCAAAATTGTCAGTCCATGAGTTGATGGTTTTGATGACAACAACCTTAGAATAAGATTATAAAATATAAATACTAACATTATAGTTTAGATATATATGTATATGCAGGATTTAACCATGCAGGTACCAAGAATGAAGACTGTACAGTATAGAGATTCAAGATATCAAGATTGAAGACTCATGAGTATCAAGATTATCAAGATAAGTATTGAGTCTAGAATTATGTTAAAACTTCACAATAGCACTGAAATCTTCACTCCATTTTTCTTTTGGGATGGAACTCATTTCTACCTTTTTAGTGGCTTACAAACCCACGACAAGTGGCTTACAAACCCACGACAAGTGGCTTACAAATCCACGAACATCCTGGTTTTGTACAAGTTCTCGAGTCCTGACATGATGAGATATTCTGCAGGATGAAGCTTGCAAAACTACTTCAAAATGATTTTCAAAACTACTTCAGAATGATTTTCAAAACTGCTTTTCAAAATGTTTTAGCCTTAAAAATTATCTTTTCAAATGATTTTCAAAAAGATGTTTTAGCCTTAAAATATTCTTTGTTTTTGTTTTTTAATAAACTCGTGTTTTTAAACTTCATTTGTTTTAAACTATCTTTATACTTTGATTTAAAATTATAGAAAAATTATATATATATTATTCTCTATATTTATCTATAGTCAAATATATTTATAAAGTTTAAAATAGTTTTAATATAAGATAAAGATTATTTTCAAAGAAAAACAAAACATCAAAATTTCCTTTGGGATGTCGACATGCCCTAGTACCCCATGTCAACATAGTGACAGTTAGATTCAAAAGTTTGAATTTCAAAAGAAGTGTCTATTTGCCATAACCTTTCACGAATGGACATGACTGTTGTTCTTCTATAAATAGGGGTTAGTTTCAACGAATTTTATATCAGATTTTCTGGTTTTTCACTTCTCTTCTTCTTCCACATTTTCTTATTCAAAATTCTATCATTACTCTACCGAAATCAACATTGAATCTAACTAGATTATCTCTGGTTTGATTCTCTATCACTATCTCAACAAGATCCAAGTGCTATTCAGAGTTATAGGCTTCTTTGTAATCTATCTAGCGAGAAAAGGTGTGATTGTTGCCTTAGAAATCAATCAAGCGAGAAAAGGTGCGATTGTAGCCTTGGAAATCAATTGGGTGAACTTGTTGCCCCGGAAATCAAGTATCTCTACCCAGAGGATTGTGATTCTGGAGGGTGTACCTCGTAGCCTTGAAACCGAGGGTTTTAATTGTTGAATTGCTTTTGAAAGGAAATATATACTTAGTTGTGCGGGACTGGATGTAAAGTAACTCCGAACCAGTATAAAATCCGGTGTGTTCTTTCCTTTACTGCATTTACTTTATTTCTGCATCTGTGTATGTTTCTGTGATTATATCTGTGTCTGAATATTGCATACATTTGTGTTCAAATTAACATAAACTCAAAAAGATTTAGTAATTTCTTAAAAACACTATTCACCCCACCTCTAGTGTTATTCCTAGCCTTAAGATCGATATTTCGCATTCCTCACATTTGGTAGCAGAGCCAGGTTTTCAAAAGTTTCATAATCTGATTTTTGAATTTTTTTTTTAAATGGCTATGTTTAAGAAATCTTTTAATGCATGTTTAGAAATATTCAGATCATCATTGTCTCTTGAGTCTGCATATAATCAATATTCAAATACAAGTTGTCTACTAAGATTGTGTGATGTGCAGGAATTATCCTTTATGGGAGTTGAGGAATCAATCCAGAACAAACAAACTGTGCAGATCAAAAAGAACAAATGGATACTCGATAGTTGATGTTATAGACACATGACTGGAAATCCAGATATGTTAAATGATATAATATACAAAGACGAAGGACTGGTTAACTTTGGAGACAATTCAAAAGGTTATGTGATCGGCATGGGCAAAGTCGGTAACTCTGAAACTCCTATTATTACTAATGTTTTGCTAGATAAGAATCTGAAACACAATCTGCTAAGTATAAGTCGACTATGCGATAAAGGATATAAAATTAAATTTGAAAAATATAAGTGTCACATTGAAGATAATAATTCAACCATAATATTTGAGGGAATTAGGAAAAAGAATATTTATATTCTTAGTATGAAAATTTCAAATGATAACTTGTGTCTTTTGGCAAATGCAAGTGACCCTTGGATTTGGCATAAGAGATTTGGGCATTTGAATTTCAAACTCTTATCTAGACTGTCAAAACATGATCTAGTAAGAGGCCTCCCTAAAATGAATTTTAAAGTAGATAGTCTATGTGATGCATGTCAACTTGGAAAACTTAGAAAAAGTTCCTTTAAATTAAAAGATTTGATTTCAACTTCAAAACCTCTTGAATTACTTCATCTTGATTTATTTGGTCCATCTCAAATTCAGTCACTAAATCACAGTAAATATGTTTTTGTAATTGTAGATGATTATTCTAGATTTACATGGACAATATTTTTGAAACATAAAAGTGATACTTTTGAATGTTTTAAGAATTTTTCAGAAAGGGTTCAAAATCAATTTTCTCAAAAAATTATAACACAGTGGTGAATTTGAAAATGAAAAGTTTGAAGAATTCTGCAATAAAAAGGGAATAACTCACAATTTTTCATTTCCAAGAACTCCACAACAAAACGGAGTAGTAGAACGTAAAAATAGGACGATTCAAGAGTGTGCGAGAACTATGCTTTCTGATAGTAATTTACCAAAGTACTTTTGGGCAGAAGCAGTTGCTACCGCCTGTTATATTTTAAATAGAATTTTAATTAGACCTTTAACTGATAAGACATCTTATGAACTTATTTTCTCAAAGAAACCTAAGGTGTCTTATTTTAGAATTTTTGGAAGTAAATGTTTTATTTTAAATACGAAAGATAACTTAGATAAATTTAATCCTAAATCCGACAAAGGTATCTTTATCGGATACTCTAATAAAAGTAAAGCATACATAGTATTTAATTTAAGAACTAATACCATCGAAGAAACAATGCATGTTTCATTTGATGAAAATTTCAAAAATTTTGAAGAAATAATTGATGAAGAGGATTTAATCACTCAAAACCAAGAGTCAACTGAAACTAATAATGAATTAAATCATCCTAATAAAAGGATTAAACTTTTAAAAGATCACCCTATAGAAAATATACTTGGAGATATGCAATCTGTTGTTAAAACTAGAAACCAACTAAGTCAAATGAGTAATGTAGCTTTTATATCAACTATTGAACCAAAAAGTCCAGAAGAAGCATCAACTGATGATTCACAGATTTTGGCTATGCAAGAAGAATTAAATCAATTCACTAGAAATGATGTTTGGGAACTTGTTCCTAGACCTTAAAATAAAACAATAATTGGAACTAAATGGGTTTATAAAAATAAAATGAATGACAAGGAGAGGTTGTTAGAAATAAAGCCCGGTTAGTTGCTCAAAGTTATTGTCAAGAAGAAGGAATAGATTTTGATGAAACCTTTGCCCCCATAGCAAGATTAGAAGCCATTAGGATTCTACTTGCTTTCGCAAATCATAATAATTTCAAATTATTTCAAATGGATGTTAAAAGTGCATTTTTAAATGGTTTTGTAAAAGAAGAAGTATTTGTTAAACAACCACCACTTTTTGAAAATCATAAATTTCCAAATCATGTTTACAAACTTAAGAAAGCTCTATATGGTCTAAAGCAAGCTCCTAGAGCCTGGTATGATAGACTAAGACCTTACTTGTTACAATCAAATTTTGAAATAGGTAAAGTATATAATACTCTTTTTATTAAAAGAAATAAAATTGATATTCAACTAGTACAAGTCTACGTAGATGATATCATTTTTGGATCAACTAATTTTGAAATGAATAAAGAATTTTCTGAAATAATGACAAAAGAGTTTGAGATGAGTCATATGGGTGAATTAAACTTCTTTTTAGGATTACAAATAAAACAATTAGATAATGGTATCTTTATTGGTCAAGAAAAATATGCTAAAGACCTAGTTAGTATATTTGGTTTGACTACTGTGAGTGGAAAATCCACTCCCATGGCAACCAATGAGTACCTTAGTAAAGAAGATCTCTCGAAAGATGTAGATCAAAAATTATATAGAGGAATGATTGGATCACTACTCTATATCTGTAACGACCCTGAATTTTGAACAATTTAAATTGAAAATATTTAATTAATTTTAAATATTTGAATGATGATTTGACTTGAATTTCAAATTATCAGAATGAATTGGCGATTTAATTTTTGAATTTAATCTATTGAAAGTTGAATAAAATTTGAATCTTTAATTTTAAGCCGGTTAAAAATAATTTAAAGGCTTAGAAAATTCATATTGATAATACTGAAGATAATAGAAGCTTCAGAATTGAATTTGAAAGCGATTTGTTCCGTTTTGAAATGTATCGTTTAAATCGAATTTAAAAAATAGTCTTCCGAGGCACAGTCTCGGAATTTAACGAAACCAGTTTCATTGGGTCCGTAATATTGAATTATTACCGGATTTAAATTTTCGTATTTATCGGAATTGTTTTGTGAACATACGGCGTATAAACGCATAGAAAATTAAATCGAATTCAATTTGAATTTCTGTAATAACCGGGATTTTTGCATCGATTAGATATCATCATTAAACGATTTCTATGCTAGCTATTTGCTTATAGGAGTATCGATTCAGATTGGAATTCGTCTAATAAATATTGTTGTTGAAAATTTTGAATCGGTTAAATTCTTTTGGAAAAAAAAAGAAGAAAAGAAAAATTTGTTAAGGGTTTTGGGCTTTAAAATTTTATCTCAGCCCATACCCTTTGTCTCGTTTAAAACCCTATACCTGATCCTTTATCTCATTCATTCATGCCCTAAAAAAAAATCTACGAGATAAAAAAAAAATGGCGGCGAGAGGAAACTAGGGCTTCGGCGATTCGATCTTCTGGCTTCGACTTCCTTCAATTTTCGTTCGTTCTCCTCCACAAAGAAATTAGGGCTTCGGCTTCGCTCGTTCTTCACCGCCGCGGCATCAACTCCAATCTGTGACTCGTCGAACAAAGGTGAGTAACCCTAGTTACTCACATCTAATTCACTCGTAATTTAATACTTCTGCAATTCGATTTTAGTTTTAGTGATTGGTGATTTTCGTTTTCGCTTATTTGAAATTACGATGTTGATATCGTTCCTTTTTGACTTCGGCATCCCTTAATTACATTGCAGTTATTCATGGGTGTAAATGCAGTTTCATTGTGGTTTTGATATTTGTTCGATTTCCATTATGACTTTGGATTCGTTTGAACTTGATACATTGGGACTTGGTTTGAAAGCAGGATTTTGCGAAAATAAATTGAGTTTGATTTTGAAAAGAAAAAAAAACTATTAGTTGACTACGGTCATTCTTGAAACTAGCCATTTGAAATTGTTTAATAATTTGGGAAGATTTCTGACCTTCACTTGTATATGTTGTTGCTCGATTCGTGATTTGCTCGTCCTTGCTTACCGATCAAGTTGTCGTGCTCCTCGAAGCTGAAGTGAGTAATTTTATTACTCACACCTAATTTAAAGTCCTATGATCTTTTTGTTTCTGATTTCCATGGTTTTGGTTTTGTTGGAAATTGTTGCCTTGAATTCTCTGGACTTCGAGTTGATTATATTGGCCTTCGGTCATTTTTTGTGAAACTTCTGTATGTTGTTTAAAAATAAAATTTCGAATGGCATGCCTGTATATACTCTTGATCACTGTTTACAGTCATGGGATAAGTTTAAAAATTCTTTATGGGGTTGGTTAGGCGGAGTGCCGTGATAGTAAGTTTAAAAATTTGAAATCTAACCCCTCAACCTCCTTTAAGTTTTGATGTTTGAACAATTTATGTTTGAATTCGCAAGATCCAAGTTTTAAGAACACTGTGAGCAGCCATACCCAAAAATCTATGTTACATGTAATAATAAATGTTGTTCTGTTGTATAAATGCATATACCCACCTCTGTTATGTTACACTTGTATCTAATTTATATACTTTGATGTTGTGGTTGAAATTTGAATTATGCTTGTTTCAAAATGCCTGCATGTATATATCTGTATATAGTAAACTGTATGCATGCCTAGGAATACACATATACAAGTCCTTGTTCCTAGTTTACGGGCTTTCAAACCTTTGATCTTAACACTATTGAATCCAAGTTTCAAATGAAATTTGTTTGTTAAGTCATAAACTTCAGCTTTAGATTGTACTTAAGTGGAAAATTCAAACTTTTAAATCCCTGTTCTCTACTTTGTCAAAACAGACAGGTGAGCAAACTGTTTCTTTAAAGCCTGATATTGTTGATCTTTTGTGATGAATGTTTGATGGTGTGATGGGAAAGTGTCTGATTAAATGCAAACTGGCGTGTGTATGCTTATAAATAAGCAAAATGTGAAATGGCCACTGATTTAAGTCCACCCTGTTTTGTTTCATTGTCTTGTACCATTGATTCCACTTGCTGTCACACTAACCAGTGCATTTCCTTCATATGTTGTCTGTGCACCCTTTAATGTAGCACTCGAGTCTTGTTCAAGCCTTCATGTATTGTCCACTGATCATTTAGTATATATGACGTTCAATGTGTCTGGATTGAGACCTGAGTCTGTTGTGCACTTCACTCTGTAGCCACTTGATCATAGTTTGACTGTGTTTTCATGTGTGTTGGTCTTCATTTGCATTGTTACAATTATTGAGCATTAGAGTTGTAGTTGTGGTTGTTTAATTAGATGGAGAGGCTTTGCTTTGAGGTCTGCATACTTGAAGTGGTCACTGACCTGAGATTTTGTTGCATTGGTTATCTTCACCTGTTTTGTTAAGCCTGTCTCTGTTGTCACTCTGGTCTGGAGTAGCTCTGTTGCACTGCCTGTATTCATTGTTTTCGACCTGTCACTGTTGTGTTCATTGGTGGGTTGCATTGTTCCATGTATTTGTGCAGTCTGTCTGTTGCACTTTTCAGTTTCATCACTGTTTTACTTCCACACTGTTGCACTTGTATACTTCATATGCATACTGTTGATCTTTTGTAGCATTGAGTTGAGCCATGATTGCAGTGACTTGACCTTTGCAGTTTCGACGTACGGTAGTGGCGAGGCAGTGCACGCGTGCGTGCACTGCAGCCACCAAGAAATCGACAGTTTGAATTGATTTCTCTTTTGCTTTTGATGCATTGATCTTTTATGCTGTATTGGCGAGGCCGTACACGCGTGCGTGTACGGCAGTCAATCGAGTTTCTGATGGTTTTAAAGTGACCACTCCAATTGTTTTAAATTGATTTAGTCGATCGATAAATTGTTTATTTATCTCTGTTGATGATTTAAATCTACTGATTTATTGTTTAACACTGTTTAGTGTTAAAATTTTCGTTATCCGATTTCTTTGTTAAAAGAGTTGGATAGACGAGAATTATTGTGACTGTCGTCTATTTAAATTATTACTGCCTATATGCACTAATAAACTGGTTTGAATTAGACTGACCTGTGTATTATTTTCTTCTGAATATAATACTCGGGTCAGACCGAGTATTTCTACAGCTTGAAGATTTTCGAGCAGCGAAGTTAGAGAGAGAGTAAAGAATCATTTTAATTTTCAGAAGAAAATTGTATTTTAAGATATTCCGCTGTATCTGTATTAAATTGTATAAACTCTGATGTATATAAAAAAGATTTATAGTAATGAAATAAATTCTCATTTGTTTTAATTGATTGTTATTATCTGTGTTTCTGTGGCTGATTCTGTTTAAACCTTATAAACTAAATAACAATTCGTCTTTTTGAACGTTTCTAGTTGGTTTAATTACCGACTGGAGGCGGTCAAAAGGGGGAATGTTACAGAGTGGTATCAGAGCTTTGGTTTACACAAAGCTTAGTTTATGATGTTTAATATGAATAGTTACTAGAAACACTTTAAAAGGAAACGTTTTTCAAATCCAAAGAAGTATAAAATTGTTTTTGAAAATAAAAGATTTTTAACTTAAGAAAAGTTAAATTGAATTGAGTTGGCATTAATAAATATATGGATTTGAAATTTAACTAAAGGAAAGTTAAATAAATCGTACTTGATTTGATAAATTATTGAGATGGAAATTTAAACATGAAAGATAAGGGATTATATGATATGAATTGGGAAGTTTAAATTTAATAAGTTGTTTAACTTATAAAATGAGAAAATTTAAGTAAAACCAGTTTTTAAAAGTTTGAACAGTTTTGTTAAGTAAAACAAAATCTGCATTTTGAAATGTGATATGAATTTGTCTTTAGAAAAGTTAAATAAAATAGAATTTCAAATAAATTTGAGGTGAACTTAAGTTTTATGGTGAAAATAAATGCAAGTGAAGATAAATGAAACATAGCTTAAGTAATAGTGAATCAACTTGAATTTGATATCAAAATGAATTAATAAAGTGAAGTAATGAATATGAATTTGAGTTATATAAACGAAATTCAACTTTAATTGTAAAAGTGAATTAGTGAATATGGTGAGTATTAGAATTCAATCAGAATTAGAATATAAACCAATTGAAATTAAATGTGTTGAACCAAATTGAATATAAGCAAAGTAAATGAATTGGTTAAATTGAATAAATTTGGTTTTGTTAGTTGATTGTTTAGGAAATTCATTAAGTGTTAATGAAATTGTATTAATGGAAATTGAAAGCTATGTAATTAAATTCAAATTGAAAGATAAGTAAATTTAAAGAGAATCAATTTGATTTGAATTGAAAGTAAACTAACTTGAATATGAATTAGTGAATGTGAACTGTTTGAATATGAATGAATGTTAGTAGAAAATCCAATGTGAATAAATCAAATGTGATTTAATTGAAAATCAATTCAATGAAGGAATTATTAAAGAACTAGTAGATTGTCTTGGAAATGGAAAACTGATAAATTTATATAATAGTTTAAAATGGAATTTTGAATTATTATAAACGGCTTAAATTGAAGATTTGAAAAGTGTTAATAAAATATTGGAATTGTATAAGTGTTAAAAATGAAATATTTAATGGATTTCATAAGTGGATGAAAAATTTCAGAATTAAAAGTTTTATAATGTGAAGTTATAAAATGAATCGAAGTTGCGAGATAAAAAGAATTTATAAGTAATTTACTTGTAAATTAAAATTCTGATATAAAATTGGGTTATAAAGGAATGGTTAATAAAGCAATTTTTATAAATTGAAGTCTTTATGAATAGGAATAGAATTTATAAACGTTGTTTATAAATTCGAAACTGACTTATTTTGATAAGTAAAATTCTGTATAGTTTGTTAAATGAAGTATATTCACAATTTTGGACAGTGAATATATTATTGAATAAAATGGACATGTTTTGGGAAAGTGATATTTTAAAACAAAGTTAATTGTTTTAAAAAAAAAAGATGTTTTCAAAGGCATTGAATATCGAAATCATAGATTTCAACATTCATTGTTGAAATAGACGTTTTCGAATATAAGGAAATGGTGGACTATAACACTGTTGTTATAGTAAATGATTTCCGAAAGGAAATGTTTTGTATAGTATTGGGATTTATACATCTATCTAAATTTCGAATCCCTATACTAGTGATTTTGAGTTGTCGTAACGATGTTTTACGTAACATTCGTTTTAACTCAAATGAAAATGTGAAAGAGAATGATTTCCTTAAAGATGAAATGTATACTTAATTATGATTTAAGTATATCGAATGTTTTCAAATGTTGAAAATAAAAATGGATTTGTGAATTACTTATTTTTAAATAAGTATGGAAATGTTTTTCCAAATATGAAATGTTGTGAATATATTCCGTAAGGAATAAATGATTTGAAATTCATTTTTTTGAAGTCGAAGTTGAAAAGTTAAATGAGAATTTGAACAATTTGTTCAATTTGAAATTTTTCAAAAAGATTGAATCGTTAAGTTAAAATTTAGTTTAACTTCGACATCAAAGACAATATAAGTTGAGCTTTGAATTTCAGATGATGATTTGGATTGCATGTCTAACATTGTGAATTGATGACATAGCAATTGATCTCTATTAAATATATATCTGTTGGTGGCGGAGAATTTATTCTCTTAGCTTAACACCCTTCTCTGAGACGTACGAGCTCAGAGGTTATATATCGATAGACATCAATTCTGTGTTGAGAATTGACGATGTAAGCGTGAAATTCAAATCGAATGTGAAAGTCGATAATGAATGGAATTTTGAATATGAATTAGGTTTGAGATAACCTTAAATTTCCAAATCGACTTAGAGGGAAATTTTGAAATCCTCTATTTTGTTATGAATATGGATATGTAAGTTTTTAGAACTTATATATATGAATGCGGTGAATTGAAAACCGTTAGTTTAGAAAGACATTGTTATGGAAATCTTATGTAAGCTTACATGGATATGATATGTACGAAATGTGAAATGAAAGTACTACATATATGATATTATGTTTTCTAAACTGAGGATGTGGAAAAGTACCTTCCATTTATTATTGGAGAAGGTATTGGAACTCGTGAAGAGTATCCATTTGAAATTCGTAGCTACGTAGAATTTTAGTCAGAGTGACTATTTGAATCGGAAATCCTTCGCGATAGTTCATCGCGATGAGATTAGATTTGATTGATGATTAGCGTAATTTGAGGGGCGAGATGCCCACAGTTACAAGCGATTCCACTGGGATAGTGGCGTAACCGCCGAGTAAACTGCAATCTAATGCCAGGCGAAATTTGAGGGGCGTGATGCCTACAGACACAAGCGACTCTACTGGGATAGTAGCGTAACCGCCGTGTGTACTGCAATCTATGGCGACAACCATGGCGAAATTTAAGAGATGAGAAATCTACAGCCACAAGCGACTCTACTGGGATAGTAGCGTAACCGCCGGGTGGAACTGTAATCCATGGGGGAACGTGCTTTCCATATCCATTTTTAAAATAATTTTTAAAAGTATTTTCACTGGGAATTGAAGCAAGTATGTTTAGTACTTGGAGATTTTTAGACCTGCGCCTGGCCAGCGTATGCCTAATGTCTGTAAGAACGAAGATGGACTTGTTAAATTTCGAGTTAGCAAGTATTTTCAAACTGTAAATAGTGGATCAATGAACTGAAGTAGAATTACAAAAATTCCAACTTAATGAACTAAGGAAGAGGATCTTTGCAATGTTTTGAAAGTCCACAGCTTTGGAAGAGATATATTATATAAATCTCTAACGTGAAGAATTTTGAGTTTGAATCTGAGTTGTAAATTAAAAATTTAGTAAAAGACTTTTGAGTTTTGATTTTAGAAATCAATGATTGTAGAAATCATCGAGCAAAAGAGAAGATAAATAAAAATAGTGAGATTAAACAAATGGAATGAATCCTATATTCATTTATTTGTAATAAGTTTTAAGTTTAGTAAAAAATTGACTAGAATATAATTATCGATGAAATTTTAACAACCTTTCCTTTTCGTGGACGAAAAGTTTTTAAGGAGGGGAGTTTGTAACGACCCTGAATTTTGAACAATTTAAATTGAAAATATTTAATTAATTTTAAATATTTGAATGATGATTTGACTTGAATTTCAAATTATCAGAATGAATTGGCGATTTAATTTTTGAATTTAATCTATTGAAAGTTGAATAAAATTTGAATCTTCAATTTTAAGCCGGTTAAAAATAATTTAAAGGCTTAGAAAATTCATATTGATAATACTGAAGATAATAGAAGCTTCAGAATTGAATTTGAAAGCGATTTGTTCCGTTTTGAAATGTATCGTTTAAATCGAATTTAAAAAATAGTCTTCCGAGGCACAGTCTCGGAATTTAACGAAACCAGTTTCATTGGGTCCGTAATATTGAATTATTACCGGATTTAAATTTTCGTATTTATCGGAATTGTTTTGTGAACATACGGCGTATAAACGCATAGAAAATTAAATCGAATTCAATTTGAATTTCTGTAATAACCGGGATTTTTGCATCGATTAGATATCATCATTAAACGATTTCTATGCTAGCTATTTGCTTATAGGAGTATCGATTCAGATTGGAATTCGTCTAATAAAAATTGTTGTTGAAAAGTTTGAATCGATTAAATTCTTTTGGAAAAAAAAAGAAGAAAAGAAAAATTTGTTAAGGGTTTTGGGCTTTAAAATTTTATCTCAGCCCATACCCTTTGTTTCGTTTAAAACCTTATACCCGATCCTTTATCTCATTCATTCGTGCCCTAAAAAAAAAATCTACGAGATAAAAAAAAATGGCGGCGAGAGGAAACTAGGGCTTCGGCGATTCGATCTTCTGGCTTCGACTTCCTTCAATTTTCGTTCGTTCTCCTCCACAAAGAAATTAGGGCTTCGGCTTCGCTCGTTCTTCACCGCCGCGGCATCAACTCCAATCTGCGACTCGTCGAACAAAGGTGAGTAACCCTAGTTACTCACATCTAATTCACTCGTAATTTAATACTTCTGCAATTCGATTTTAGTTTTAGTGATTGGTGATTTTCGTTTTCGCTTATTTGAAATTACGATGTTGATATCGTTCCTTTTTGACTTCGGCATCCCTTAATTACATTGCAGTTATTCATGGGTGTAAATGCAGTTTCATTGTGGTTTTGATATTTGTTCGATTTCCATTATGACTTTGGATTCGTTTGAACTTGATACATTGGGACTTGGTTTGAAAGCAGGATTTTGCAAAAATAAATTGAGTTTGATTTTGAAAAGAAAAAAAAAACTATTAGTTGACTACGGTCATTCTTGAAACTAGCCATTTGAAATTGTTTAATAATTTGGGAAGATTTCTGACCTTCACCTGTATATGTTGTTGCTCGATTCGTGATTTGCTCGTCCTTGCTTACCGATCAAGTTGTCGTGCTCCTCGAAGCTGAAGTGAGTAATTTTATTACTCACACCTAATTTAAAGTCCTATGATCTTTTTGTTTCTGATTTCCATGGTTTTGGTTTTGTTGGAAATTGTTGCCTTGAATTCTCTGGACTTCGAGTTGATTATATTGGCCTTCGGTCATTTTTTGTGAAACTTCTGTATGTTGTTTAAAAATAAAATTTCGAATGGCATGCCTGTATATACTCTTGATCACTGTTTACAGTCATGGGATAAGTTTAAAAATTCTTTATGGGGTTGGTTAGGTGGAGTGCCGTGACAGTAAGTTTAAAAATTTGAAATCTAACCCCTCAACCTCCTTTAAGTTTTGATGTTTGAACAATTTATGTTTGAATTCGCAAGATCCAAGTTTTAAGAACACTGTGAGCAGCCATACCCAAAAATCTATGTTACATGTAATAATAAATGCTATTCTGTTGTATAAATGCATATACCCACCTCTGTTATGTTACACTTGTATCTAATTTATATGCTTTGATGTTGTGGTTGAAATTTGAATTATGCTTGTTTCAAAATGCCTGCATGTATATATCTGTATATAGTAAACTGTATGCATGCCTAGGAATACACATATACAAGTCCTTGTTCCTAGTTTACGGGCTTTCAAACCTTTGATCTTAACACTATTGAATCCAAGTTTCAAATGAAATTTGTTTGTTAAGTCATAAACTTCAGCTTTAGATTGTACTTAAGTGGAAAATTCAAACTTTTAAATCCCTGTTCTCTACTTTGTCAAAACAGACAGGTGAGCAAACTGTTTCTTTAAAGCCTGATATTGTTGATCTTTTGTAATGAATGTTTGATGGTGTGATGGGAAAGTGTCTGATTAAATGCAAACTGGCGTGTGTATGCTTATAAATAAGCAAAATGTGAAATGGCCACTGATTTAAGTCCACCCTGTTTTGTTTCATTGTCTTGTACCATTGATTCCACTTGCTGTCACACTAACCAGTGCATTTCCTTCATATGTTGTCTGTGCACCCTTTAATGTAGCACTCGAGTCTTGTTCAAGCCTTCATGTATTGTCCACTGATCATTTAGTATATATGACGTTCAATGTGTCTGGATTGAGACCTGAGTCTGTTGTGCACTTCACTCTGTAGCCACTTGATCATAGTTTGACTGTGTTTTCCTGTGTGTTGGTCTTCATTTGCATTGTTACAATTATTGAGCATTAGAGTTGTGGTTGTGGTTGTTTAATTAGATGGAGAGGCTTTGCTTTGAGGTCTGCATACTTGAAGTGGTCACTGACCTGAGATTTTGTTGCATTGGTTATCTTCACCTGTTTTGTTAAGCCTGTCTCTGTTGTCACTCTGGTCTGGAGTAGCTCTGTTGCACTGCCTGTATTCATTGTTTTCGACCTGTCACTGTTGTGTTCATTGGTGGGTTGCATTGTTCCATGTATTTGTGCAGTCTGTCTGTTGCACTTTTCAGTTTCATCACTGTTTTACTTCCACACTGTTGCACTTGTATACTTCATATGCATACTGTTGATCTTTTGTAGCATTGAGTTGAGCCATGATTGCAGTGACTTGACCTTTGCAGTTTCGACGTACGGTAGTGGCGAGGCAGTGCACGCGTGCGTGCACTGCAGCCACCAAGAAATCGACAGTTTGAATTGATTTCTCTTTTGCTTTTGATGCATTGATCTTTTATGCTGTATTGGCGAGGCCGTACACGCGTGCGTGTACGGCAATCAATCGAGTTTCTGATGGTTTTAAAGTGACAACTCCAATTGTTTTAAATTGATTTAATCGATCGATAAATTGTTTATTTATCTCTGTTGATGATTTAAATCTGCTGATTTATTGTTTAACACTGTTTAGTGTTAAAATTTTCGTTATCCGATTTCTTTGTTAAAAGAGTTGGATAGACGAGAATTATTGTGACTGTCGTCTATTTAAATTATTACTGCCTATATGCACTAATAAACTGGTTTGAATTAGACTGACCTGTGTATTATTTTCTTTTGAATATAATACTCGGGTCAGACCGAGTATTTCTACAGCTTGAAGATTTTCGAGCAGCGAAGTTAGAGAGAGAGTAAAGAATCATTTTAATTTTCAGAAGAAAATTGTATTTTAAGATATTCCGCTGTATCTGTATTAAATTGTATAAACTCTGATGTATATAAAAAAGATTTATAGTAATGAAATAAATTCTCATTTGTTTTAATTGATTGTTATTATCTGTGTTTCTGTGGCTGATTCTGTTTAAACCTTATAAACTAAATAACAATTCGTCTTTTTGAACGTTTCTAGTTGGTTTAATTACCGACTGGAGGCGGTCAAAAGGGGGAATGTTACAATATCACTGCGAGTAGACCTGATATCATGCATAGTGTCTGTCTCTGTGCAAGGTATCAATCCCAACCTAAAGAAACTCACTTAAAAGCTGTAAAACGTATTATAAGATATGTTAAACACACCTTTGATTATGGCTTATTTTATCCTAAAAATGATTCGTTTGACTTAATATCTTACTGTGATGCTGATTATGCTGGTTGTAAATCAGACCGAAAAAGTACAAGTGGAACTTGTCACTTTTTAGGGCATTCTCTGATTTCCTGGTTTAGTAAAAAGCAAAACACAGTTTCTCTATCAACAACTGAATCATAGTATATTTCTGCTGCTTTGGCTTGTTCTCAAGTAATATATATGCAACAAACTTTAAAAGATTTTGGTTTAAATATCTCAAAATCACCAATTTATTATGATAATATTAGTGCAATAAATTTATCCAAAAATACTACTCCACATGTTCGAACTAAACATATTGATATCAGACACCATTTTTTCAGAGATAATATAAGTAGAGAAGTAATTACTCTCGACTATATCAATTCTGAAAATCAAATTGCTGATATCTTAACAAAACCCTTAAATGAATCTACATTTACTAAATTAAGAAGAGAATTAGGTATTTGTTCATTAACTGAAATATAAAATATAAATAACAAAGTATAATTAAAAATTAATTCAAAATAAATTAAATAGGCAAAAATTCAAGAACCATGTCGACATCCCCGTATACCTATGTCGACATATAACGTTTTTAAATTTTAAATTTTTTCCCACCAAAATTCAAATAAGTGGTTATAAATTTCTCCTATTTCAAAATTTTCTTCATTCTCTCTGTTCTCTTTCTGTTCTTTCTTCTGAGATCAATTTATCAATGGCCTCCTCTTCCAAATCAAACTTAAAATCAACCTTTTCGTTCCCATTGCCTACTTCTGGTCCGTTTCAACAATCAACGCTCGCTCGTGTAACGAAAATGGTGGATTCTCTGAAAGATACCCTTCAGTTATTGACTGAAATCCAAGTGATGCAACTTCGAATGGCCAAAGAACAAGAGAGGCAAGGCAAAATCCTTAGGAATTTGCAAAAATTTCTTATGGATAATCATGCTAACCCAATCTTGATTGACGAGGACTCTTCAGCAGATCATGAACAAGAGGAAAGTGAAGAAGAAGAAGAAGAACTAATGGAAGAAGAGCATGCGGAAGACAATGACAAAGTCGTTTACGTTGGCGAAGTGTGCTTTGACAAAGATGGAAATCTTATCGAACAACGTGGAAATTTCTGTTTCCACTATCCAAATTGTTCGGTTCATATATCTCCTATGTTCAAAGACACACATTAGTTTCTTCTCTTTTTTTCTATTTGTTGTTTGTTATTTTTACGATCTCTACGAAAAATGTAAATATAAACAAATATATAATTAATAAATAATGTGTGTTCTTATATATGTTCTATTAAAAGTATTATTATATAGATTCTTAGTTAGGAGAGTTTGTAATTTAGGACTAAGTTTTAGGTTTACAAGTAAGTATTGATGATAACAATATCATCATATATGATATTAGACTAAGAATTATATAGTTTGGAGTTAGTTTGTTTTTGTTGATGACAAAGGGGGAGAAATATAAAATAGGGTAGTTAGGCATAGATTAAGGGGGAGTTATTAGATTTAGGGAGAGTCAATAGGATAGAAGTAATATTTTATAAACAAAGGTTGTCATCATCAAAAAGGGGGAGATTGTTAGTCCATGGGTTGATGGTTTTGATGACAGCAACCTTAGAATAAGATTATAAAATATAAATACTAACATTATAGTTTAGATATATACGTTGTTTCCTGGGGAATTGACCAGGCAACTTAGTACTCGGCCTCCCCATCGATCAGTTAAACAATGAGCGTTTGGCATGTTAAGACCGTTCGGCACAAGCACAGCGTTCGGCATCTAAAGGACGTTCGGTATGGGATAACGTTCGGCATCTAGGAGTACTCGGCATCCATAGCGATCGGCATACCAGGCTACTCGGCGTCGGCTAGCGCTCGGCATCGATAGAACTCGGCAACAAGAGTGCTCGGCATCTAGAAGACGTTCGGTGGACGTAACTACTTAACATAACACTATCGTTCGGCCAGCATGCGTCATTCGATCAAGAGCTTCAGATAGAGTTACGATCGGCTTCAACCGCAACTATCCTGCACTTCCCACACATCATTGGTATCGTTCGGCAAGGAGAGGACCGTTCGGCATGGAAAGTACTGTTCGGCGTCAAAGCGTTCGGCTTACCTGGTTTGGCGTGCAGCGAACACTACACCTGGGCTAGAGCGTTCGGCTACCAAGCCCACTTGGGAAGTCCAGCCCATCTTTGTCTATAAATAGAGGGGCAGGGTCACAGTGAAGAGGATCCTTTTTTGGGAGAACACTGGGGAGACTCTACCATTTTTGAGACTCATCTTCTCTACTTAACAAC
This sequence comes from Allium fistulosum, assembly GCA_030737815.1. NCBI lineage: Eukaryota > Viridiplantae > Streptophyta > Magnoliopsida > Asparagales > Amaryllidaceae > Allium > Allium fistulosum. The sequence goes on from CM060906.1 coordinate 574,477,790, forward strand.
TTCATTCAAGCATTTGATTCACGAATTGTATTTGTAATCAACAATAAGGAAGATCAATAAAGTTTAATCTCAAAGTGGACGTAGGCATTTACGCTGAACCACTATAAATCTGGTGTTCTTACTTTCTGCATTTAAATTAGCATTGTCTTCTCTGTTTAATTTAACTTCATCACTTATATCTCTACACAATCTTTCTCAACGAGGTTAGTGACCAATTTTGGTGCTAACACTTTGGTGCTTTCACTGAGAATTGAATTCTCAGACCTCAAGGATCTGCTTTGAAGCTACTGGATTGAACAAATCCCCCAAGGAAGATCCGACTCACTGATAGGACATCCATTGATTCTACTCAGAGTTCATACCGATAACTCTACAATGGCAGGACCACATACCAGGTCAGTTTCTCATAATATGGATGCCCACGAAACTGCTAGCGTGCAACAAGCAGGACCCAGCAATCAACCAGCAATTCCGAGTGCAGGAATTGCCGCTCAAGAACAGACTCCAGTTGTCACCAGAGTAGAGTTCAACGACTTGATGAGAGAACTTAGGGAAAGCAGAATTCCCATGCCGAGCAGCATCCAGGCCGAGCAGAGCTCCCATGCCGAGCAGCATTCCCATGCCGAACAGCCTTGGCCGAACAACTTTGGCCGAACCACTCCAGGCCGAACCACTCCAGGCCGAACAGCCTTGGCCGAACAACTTTGGCCGAACCACTCCAGGCCGATCCACTCTGGCCGAACAGCCTTGGCCGAACAACTTTGGCCGAACCACTCCAGGCCGAACCACTCCAGGCCGAACAGCCTTGGCCGAACAACTTTGGCCGAACCACTCCAGGCCGATCCACTCTGGCCGAACAGCCTTGGCCAAACAACTTTGGCCGAACCATTCCAGGCCGAACATACCTCTAGGCCGAACGTTCTTCCAGGCCGATCCATTCCTCTATGCCGAACAACTTTGGCCGAACCACTCCAGGCCGATCCACTCTGGCCGAACAGCCTTGGCCGAACAACTTTGACCGAACCATTCCAGGCCGACCATACCTCTAGGCCGAACGTTCTTCTAGGCCGATCCATTCCTCTATGCCGAACACCACTGTAATGCCGAACGGTATTGTATGCCGAACGACTCAGTTGTGCCGAACGAGAACGAATGCCGAACACCTCTGGAATTAAGTTACACCGGTCACTTATACAACCCCTATTTCCAAAAAAAAAAATCTTTTTCGGGTACGACCCGAATTTCCAAAAAAGAGGCTAAAAAAAAACTCAACTTCCGGATAATGAGTTCAAAACTCAACTTAGTAAAGGAACATTCTATCCACTTCCCTGACATCCCATGATCGACCAGGGCATAGAGGATCTAGCGGCAGCCTATGAACGGCATCAAGGAACGAACAAGCAACCGCTATTCAAGCGGTACTCCCAAAGGTTGGAGAACATAGATGATATGACTCTAGCAAACGCCAAGATGACTCCAAGCAAACCAATGCTCTAAGAAATTTATTCCAAATACTAACAAGGGTATCATACTGATCTGCGTTTGAGGAAAGTTGACCTCCAGATATATTTTGGCAGCTAGTTAGCTAAAGAGCCTCCTACGACTATGGATCATTTCTTTTGCAAAATGAATCAGAACTGAAGTGAGGAGGAGTGGAGCAGACTAAGAAAAATAACAATGAAGGCCCATTGGCTAAGGATGTAGATCCCAATAGCCGAAACAAGACTTCAGAATTCAGCTCACATGCTCTTTGAAAGATTCAATTGACAACCTCTACTTGAAGACTCACGACTCGGAGTGGTACTGGAAACCAACCTCGAGAGAGTACACCAAAGTCTAAAGAAAATCAGGGGAATGTTTTATATTCCCAAATGCTCACTGATTCTAACACGGGCGATTACAAATACCTCCGAGGCGTGATCGAAAAGATGACCTGGAAAGGAAAGCTTCAATAGTATGTACAAGTCCTGCAGAATGGCGGGCAGCGAATATCCGATGCCTATTAATAAAGGGCTATGATTATCAATTGGACGGTTGACGGCCAACATCCCTTTGAAAGGAGCCAGGGGCGGAGTCGAATAGCGAGCACACGATGCTGCTTCACATATCAATGAGATTTACCATAATCTTCTTTGAATTATTTCCATCTCTATTTCAATTGTTCTATGAACTACGACTAGCTTGAACTAAACTACTTTCAAAACGATGCAGGTGTCCAGGTACTCAGATTTGGTTGCCAACCAATCTACGCAGACCATGATCGGACGTGTGGAGTTACATCTGGACGAGAATAATTCTATTGCTCATCACAAACCATATGCCTTTGATTTGGGGCTATGGGTTAAATACAATGTACAACATCACGATGCACGGAGAGCTGAATTCCATCCTGCAAGTGGAATTTATTCAAGTAGAGAATGGCTGCGATACGACCAGCCACTCGCTAAGTGAAACTCGAGCTCGGGGGCAAGCCATCACATCAAGGCTAAAAATGGGTTGATACACGACGATCCTTCGCACAATTCCATACTCCCAGAGTGCGAGACGGAGTATAAACATCTACTTAACTCCGTACTCCCAGAGTGCGAGACGGAGTATAAACATTAATCAACTCCGTACTCCCAGAGTGCGAGACGGAGTATAAACATCTACTTAACTCCGTACTCCCAGAGTGCGAGACGGAGTATAAACATTAATCAACTCCGTACTCCCAGAGTGCGAGACGGAGTATAAACATCTACTTAACTCCGTATCCCAGAGTGCGAGACGGAGTATAAACATTAATCAACTCCGTACTCCCAGAGTGCGAGACGGAGTATAAACATTAATCAACTCCGTACTCCCAGAGTGCGAGACGGAGTATAAACATTAATCAACTCCGTACTCCCAGAGTGCGAGACGGAGTATAAACATTAATCAACTCCGTACTCCCAGAGTGCGAGACGGAGTATAAACATTAATCAACTCCGTACTCCCAGAGTGCGAGACGGAGTATAAACATCTACTTAACTCCGTACTCCCAGAGTGCGAGACGGAGTATAAACATTAATCAACTCCGTACTCCCAGAGTGCGAGACGGAGTATGAACATCTACTCAACTCCGTACTCCCAGAGTGCGAGACGGAGTATAAACATACATCAACTCCATACTCATCCCCAAAACTGGGGGCAGAACCAAAGCAAAGCATGCTAGTTGAACATTTGTCTAAAAGAAGATTGCAACGAAACGATTAAGAGACGACTGTCGGGCAATCAACTAAACGGAAATATTTAGCATGAAAGACTGCGGTTTTTCAAAGCACGTCATGTTTACACAAGACGTCCTTTGGGGGGCAAATGTTATCCCGCCTTTTGGCAAGGCCGTGACACCAAGAACTTGATTAGAAACCAGTGACAGTTCGTCTTGGAGATCGGTTACACAAAAGCTCACTATGGATATCGATGGGTTTTGTCCGAGTCTGGATCGAGCCACGATTAACAAGACATAACAATCAAAGCCAGAGAAGCCAATGTTCCAAGTTTCAAGATGATCCGAGTTCGTATGCTCAACTTATGATCGATTCGAACAACCGACCATCCATCCATCAACCTCCACATTTGACTTGGAGACCTAAACTGCTTGGAATGAATATGGCCCGATCATCCACTCCAATCGAGTCATAGAACAAAGTTCGACAAAATACAGATACCCCTCATGAAGCTCAGTGACGCCGGGATCCGTCAAAAGTGGACGTGATTTGATCATCTACACATCAAATCCTACCCTGAACACGAAAGGTTGTTCGAAAGCCCAACTTGAAGTAGCTATGGTAGACTGCGTACTCGCTAACCATCACTGTCAATATATGGACACGACTGCACCTTGGAACATATGCAACTTACTTTGTCTACTCAACAATCTATTATCCTTATTTTCTAGAAGGAGATACGGAGCAAATTGTAAGAGATTTGGCTATCTAACCCAACATGGATGTGATTCAACCATCTGTCATATACCTCCTTCCTTGACTTGATTGGAAGAGCTATAGTCACCAAGCGGACGAGAATCGATCGTCCATTTTTCAAATTTCGTCCCTCATCCTGGGGGGCAGAATCTCATTCCGTGAGCAAACGTGGTTCGATTGTTCATTCGACGACATTAGCCTCGATACAGTAGATGAATACAAATTAAAGAGTGGAAATACGACTGCTCTCAACTAAAACCTCCAAGTCCCCAAAGTGCGGACTGGAGTACTCTAAGTCCCCAGAGCGTGGACTAGAGTATAAACGACTTAAACCTTCAAGTCCCCAGAGTGCGGACTGGAGTACTCTAAGTCCCCAGAGCGCGGACTAGAGTATAAATGACTAAAACCTCCAAGTCCCCAGAGTGCGGACTGGAGTACTCTAAGTCCCCAGAGCGCGGACTAGAGTATAAACGACTTAAACCTCCAAGTCCCCAGAGCGCGGACTGGAGTACTCTAAGTCCCCAGAGCGCGGACTAGAGTATAAACGACTTAAACCTCCAAGTCCCCAGAGCGCGGACTGGAGTACTCTAAGTCCCCAGAGCGTGGACTAGAGTATAAACGACTTAAACCTCCAAGTCCCCAGAGCGCGGACTGGAGTACTCTAAGTCCCCAGAGTGTGGACTAGAGTATAAATGACTTAAAACTCCAAGTCTGGAGTACTCTAAATCCCTAGAGCGTGGACTAGAGTATAAACGACTTAAACCTCCAAGTCCCCAGAGCGCGGACTGGAGTACTCTAAGTCCCCAGAGCGCGGACTAGAGTGTAAATGACTTAAACCTCTAAGTCCCCAGAGCGCGGACTAGAGTATAAATGACTTAAACCTCCAAGTCCCTAGAGTGCGGACTGGAGTACTCTAACTCCCCAGAGTGCAGACTCGAATATAAGCGAATCGGATCTCCAAGTTCCCTGAATATGAACTATGACACAGATGACTTGAATTTGTCAAATCCCTGACATACGGGCTAAAAAGTATTCTAAGTGCTCGAAGCATAGAATGGAAGTTCGACGACTCCCGAAGAATTTCCGAGTTATATGAAGATGGACTGAGAAGTCTATGTTACTCACAACTGCTTGGATTAAAGTCACAATCACAAAGAAAACTGAACAATAAGAGTCTTTTGTAAGACAAGAAAAGGAACTAAACCTTATTCAGAAATGAGTTTCTATTACAACCCCTCCAAAGTTCAGAGTCGACATTTTATTTATAAGGACTAAGGAAATAGATGAAAATAATTACATGACTTGAACTAACTCTCGTTGAACGAGGATAGTAGTCACTTCTTGTGCTTCTTCAACTTCTTTCCAAACGGCTCCTCTCCAGAGCATTTACCCTTGGTACTCTTCTTTGATAGAGGGGTAGCAACTGAAGGAGTACGGGGGCCTTCCATGGGCTTAGACCCGCCAGGAAGGATGACCTTCAGCGGCTTGTTCAAAGGATCGTCCAAGTCCACAACTCGGGGCTCTACTATTACCTTGACTGTCTCCTCCTTCTCTATCTCGAGTCGTTCCTCCATGCTCAATTCGGATGTGTGCTCAGAGGCGCTTGTAATTTCTACTTCATAACCCCCGTCGGTAGGAGAGGAGGTTTCAGACTTGTCTTCATCAAGCGCTCCGATCACCTGAGCGTATGGACCAGGAGCCTCCTCTGCGTGAGTGGCTTCACTTGTTTTCTCCCCCACTTCCTTGGCGACATCGCTCCTCGGAGTGGGCTCGGGGTCAGAACGGCCTGCACAAAATCGTGGAAAACAAGCATTAGAATGCAATAGTCCGGCATAAAGAATAACGACTTTCGAAATCTTAAAGAGAATCTTAAAGAGAAGGATTATCTACCAGGTTTAGGCAAACTCTTAGCCATCCGGGGGGTCTCACCCTCTGGAATGGGAGACAGAATGCGGACTAAAGTACTCTAAGTCCCTGAGTGTGGACTAGAGTATAAATGACTCAAAAAAAACCTCTACGTCCACAGAGTGCGGACTACAGTACTCTCAGTCCCCAGAGCATGGACTAGATTATAGACAACTTCAGAAAAATCCCTAAATCCCAGAAGCGGACCAGATTACTCTAAGCTCCCAAAGTGCGAACTAGAGTATAAACGAGTTGACGAAAATCTCTGCATCTCGAACTGTGGACTAAAGCATAAACCGGAGGGAGAATAACACTAAGTCACCAGAATGCAGACGGTGTATAAACATCGATAAATAGACGAGTGGATCCCGACCATTTCCTATTCCGTGAACTTCGGCCTGGAATCGACAGGAGGATTATTAACCTGCTGAGGATGGAGTTCGACCATCCAACTAGTGACCTGGCTAAATCAATGCTGGGGGCAAGGGTACAAAATACTAAAAAGCCGAATACGACAGCTTACTATAGCCCTAGCATGGCGTTCTTTATAGCTTGAGGCAGCAACTGCAGGGAGGCCTCAATACAGAACCAATCGAAATGGCATCCAAAGCTACGAGCAACCTACTATATCATACCTCAGACCAAGGGTCAATGCTGATCCGCACCAAGCACATACGAATGTGACTCGGATGTTTGTTTTTTTGAAAAACTATGACCCCCAGAGTATGGAAAGGAGGGTAAACCACGAATACTTGGTCAAAAATTTCTCCAGCACCCTCGTTCAATTCGTTAGGAGGAGTATGAAACTAGATGAGCATAACCCGACTGCATTTGTAGCCAACTTTACCCCGAGATCTGATTACAAAGCATGAACCAAAGTGGACGTGGATGACCATCCACTGTCCAAATTACGCCCTAAAACTTACGTGGCATCGAAGTATTCCTCTTGGAATGAAAAACCACGATAAAATCCAAGATATGCGAGACCTAGTCTCCTATCGACTGACATGATCCCACGATTCAACGAGAAAGAGAGTAAAGCTAAAGTGGGCGTGGCTGGCCTTCCTACTTATCGGTATATGCCCCAGACCTGGGGGCACGAGCGAGAAGCAAGATGAATGTGAACTGACTATTCACCAATCACTTTCATGTCTTTGGAGTTTAGGTGAAAGCATAAACGTAGCTAGGACGAGACTCAACCGTCCATGCAGTACATTTATTAACCCGAGACTAGGAGAAGACGCATGGTCATTCAAAAACTGGCTATGATAGCTCAGTATTAAAACTTATATTTATAGTGCTTACAGCTACTCAAGGCAACGACCGAAAGGATGCCTAGAGATAGAATCATTAAATCGATGCCAAAGCTTGTGGGCAACTGACTGTCACTCCAACTCGAAGGGCGAGTGAAGGATCATGAATGCATTGAATAGAAAATGCGTTACTTGAATATACAAGCAAATTCAAACTCATAGCAAGATGCGCTTTTAAGCCTGATTTTTGGCCATTTGCTGATAATCTATTAGAGCATTCAAAGCCCTTCGCTATTAGGCTCAATAACTCATGACAAGACTCTAGGATTCGACTAGAGTAACCATCAACATTGGCCGTCCCAACCATATTTCACATTGAATGTTATGCAAAATAGTTACATCTTTACTCAAAGAATCTGGGATGGCACCTGCTAATCTGACGGTCGACAATACAGACAGCCATGGCGACCCTTTCCGGGTGCTGAATATCGGATCACAGCTCAGTGCAGTGATGGTAAAAGAATTAGTTGGATTTTTCTGAATAAATGATGATATGTTCCCTTGGACCCATTCTGACATGCATATGTGATTTCATTAACTATCGCGAGCCATGCATTGGATATCAACCCGAAGCTACAAAAGCTAGCACGATCCTATTGATTTCATCATGAAAGCTCCACTCTTACTTTTAGGCTCACCGCATCAACGCCTATGCCTACTAGCCGTTGCGACAAGGCACACAATGACCTAAGACGTCTGAAAGACTACTTAAATAGAATATCGAACTAAGCTAATTCGATATCACTTATTTCCCACGAAGGGCTATCCAAGGACGGAAATTAGCAGACCTCAGACCCAAATTCACTACCTCAGATGACTACTCGAAGAGTAGCAGAGAACCAACCATAAGATGGAAAATGTACGTGGATGGAGCATCCAATGATCAGTGTTATGGCTTGATAATGACTCCTGAGGAACGATCAATCTGCTACGTCCTAAAACTTGATTTACTTGTAACAAACAACGATGCTTAGTATGAAGCCTTGACTGCCAGCCTCAAACTTGCTAGAGGATTTGAAGTGAAAACTTTACATATCTTTTGTGATTCTTGATTGGTAGTATACAAATTTAAGGAAGTTGATCTTGCTAGGGGACATTGTCTTGCTCCTTATCTCGGCCAAGTCCAAGAGCTACAAACCGACTTCACGTATTACATCATTACACACGTACTCAGCGAACAAAATGAAAAGGTGTCATGGCTGACTCCTATCAAAGACTATCTACAATGAGGAATTCTTACTGAATGGAGGAATGGAAAACGACACATCCTCCTCAAAGCTTCACGCCAGATAATCTAAGAATAAGTCGTGTGTCAAAAGGAGTTTATCCATCCCCTTGCTTCAGCATATCGCCCATGATGATATCTTGAGCAAGTTCTATGAAGAAGAATGCGGTAATAACATCAAGGGGAAAACCATGATAAAGAAGGTACTCTGCTACAGGTATTACTGGCCAACTATCAACCCAGCAGCAGTTGATCATGCTAGATAATGTGACGAGTGCAAGATGTTTGCAAAAAATCCGGGAACCCCGCCAATGGAAATTATTCAAATGGCTAGTTCATAGCCGTTTGCCGCTTGGGGGCACTGAAATCATCTTCTTGTCGACCCTAAAGGTGGTGCGAAATACACCATCATAGTAGTTGATTACGTCGCCAAAGGGGCAGATGAAGAACTCTTAACCACGACCAAGATGAAGAAAATAATTCACTTCTTTATCCGTAACGTCATCTATCCTTATGACCTTCCATGATCCATTATAACTGAAAATGGATAGGTTGAAGCTGTGAACAAAATCATAGAGTCTGTACTGAAGAGAGGTTTGGAAAATGCCTCAAGTGGCAAATTGCAACCCTTATTTCACAAAAAATACAAACAAGGAATCGCGATTGAATTGCAATTAAACTAGATGGAGTTGGCGACGACTTAGGAGCATATAAAATGCATCCGAGAGCCAATGGCAAGAACATGTACCCGAACGTGCATGTGTACATCTAAAAAAGTTCGACTTCTTGAGATCAACAGAAATTGAATTCTCACTAAGGGTTATTAAGAGAAGACTAGATCAGATAGCCAAAGCTTATTAGCTCTGCAGAATCAGACATGAATGGCCATTGATATCCTCGAGAAGGCATCTCCAAGAGGATTTAACCAAGGTTCGAAGCGGAGCATGGAGGATACGTAATTCAAAGCGTATCACGTTCGGTCACGTAATACACTTTGGGGGGCAAGTGTTTCCTGGGGAATTGACCAGGCAACTTAGTACTCGGCCTCCCCATCGATCAGTTAAACAATGAGCGTTCGGCATGTTAAGACCGTTCGGCACAAGCACAGCGTTCGGCATCTAAAGGACGTTCGGTATGGGATAACGTTCGGCATCTAGGAGTACTCGGCATCCATAGCGATCGGCATACCAGGCTACTCGGCGTCAGCTAGCGCTCGGCATCGATAGAACTCGGCAACAAGAGTGCTCGGCATCTAGAAGACGTTCGGTGGACGTAACTACTTAACATAACACTATCGTTCGGCCAGCATGCGTCATTCGATCAAGAGCTTCAGATAGAGTTACGATCGGCTTCAACCGCAACTATCCTGCACTTCCCACACATCATTGGTATCGTTCGGCAAGGAGAGGACCGTTCGGCATGGAAAGTACTGTTCGGCGTCAAAGCGTTCGGCTTACCTGGTTTGGCGTGCATCGAACACTACACCTGGGCTAGAGCGTTCGGCTACCAAGCCCACTTGGGAAGTCCAGCCCATCTTTGTCTATAAATAGAGGGGCAGGGTCACAGTGAAGAGGATCCTTTTTTGGGAGAACACTGGGGAGACTCTACCATTTTTGAGACTCATCTTCTCTACTTAACAACTTCATTCAAGCATTTGATTCACGAATTGTATTTGTAATCAACAATAAGGAAGATCAATAAAGTTTAATCTCAAAGTGGACGTAGGCATTTACGCTGAACCACTATAAATCTGGTGTTCTTACTTTCTGCATTTAAATTAGCATTGTCTTCTCTGTTTAATTTAACTTCATCACTTATATCTCTACACAATCTTTCTCAACGAGGTTAGTGACCAATTTTGGTGCTAACATACGTATATGCAGGATTTAACCATGTAGGTACCAAGAATGAAGTCTGTACAGTATAGAGATTCAAGATATCAAGATTGAAGACTCATGAGTATCAAGATTATCAAGAGTTCAAGATTCCAAGATAAGTATTGAGTCTAGAATTATGTTAAAACTTCACAATAGCACTGAAATCTTCACTCCATTTTTCTTTTGTGATGGAACCCATTTCTACCTTTTTAGTGGCTTACAAACCCACGACAAGTGGCTTACAAACCCACGACAAGTGGCTTACAAACCCACGAACATCCTGGTTTTGTACAAGTTCTCGAGTCTTGATATGATGAGATATTCTGCAGGAAGAAGCTTGCAAAACTACTTCAAAATGATTTTCAAAAATACTTTAGAATGATTTTCATAACTGCTTTTCAAAATGTTTTAGCCTTAAAAATTATCTTTTCAAATGATTTTCAAAAGGATGTTTTAGCCTTAAAATATTCTTTGTTTTTGTTTTTTAATAAACTCGTGTTTTTAAACTTCGTTTGTTTTAAACTATCTTTATACTTAGATTTAAAATTATAGAAAAATTATATATATATTATTCTCTAAATTTATCTATAGTCAAATATTTTTATAAAGTTTAAAATAGTTTTAATATAAGGTAAAGGTTATTTTCAAAGAAAAACAAAACATCAAAATTTCCTTTGGGATGTCGACATGCCCTAGTACCCCATGTCGACATAGTGACAGTTAGATTCAAAAGTTTGAATTTCAAAAGAAGTGTCTATTCGCCATAACCTTTCACGAATGGACATGACTGTTGTTCTTCTATAAATAGGGGTTAGTTTCAACGAATTTTATATCAGATTTTCTGGTTTTTCACTTCTCTTCTTCTTCCACATTTTCTTATTCAAAATTCTATCATTACTCTGCCGAAATCAACATTGAATCTAACTAGATTATCTCTGGTTTTATTCTCTATCACTATCTCAACAAGATGCAAGTGCTATTCAGAGTTATAGGCTTCTTTGTAATCTATCTAGTGAGAAAAGGTGTGATTGTAGCCTTGGAAATCAATCAAGCGAGAAAAGGTGTGATTGTAGCCTTGGAAATCAATTGGGTGAACTTGTTGCTCCGGAAATCAAGTATCTCTACCTAGAGGATTGTGATTCTGGAGGGTGTACCTCGTAGCCTTGAAACCGAGGGTTGTAATTGTTGAATTGCTTTTGAAAGGAAATCCGTACTTAGTTGTGTGGGACTGGATGTAGGGTAACTCCGAACCAGTATAAAATCTGGTGTGTTCTTTCCTTTACTGTATTTACTTTATTTCTGCATCTATGTTTGTTTCTGTGATTATATCTGTGTCTGAATATTGCATACATTTGTGTTCAAATTAACATAAACTCAAAAAGATTTAGTAATTTCTTAAAAACACTATTCACCCCACCTCTAGTGTTATTCCTAGCCTTAAGATCCATATTCCGCATTCCTCACAAAAATAATATCAACACTCAAAATAAAACATACGTAAGGTGGATTTTGCATTTAATCACAATACATAAGATAATTTTAAAAAGATTCAATAAATGGTAGTGAATTCACATCTATGTGAACAAGATTAGTTTTGAACATCATGAATGAATTAAAAAGGAAGAACATACCTAAAACCCTTGTCGTTTGTCACACCTCCTTAGATCTCCAAGTGAATCTGCACTCTACTTTGCATATAAAGGATAAACCGCCTTGGTTTTAATTAAATTTTATGTTTGACTTGAAGTTGTTTTTTGTTTTAACAAAAAGAATGGTGGCCATGTTTAGGGAGAGGAGGAGAAAGTTTTCTATAAAAAAAATGAATGTGGAGATTTGTTTTTAATGGGATAAAATGAACATTTCCCATTCTTCTCATTAATTTTTTTTATTTAATTCTTTTTTGAATTTCAGTTAATCAATCCCCTCATTTCCTCAACCTATGACCGGCCCTAGTTTGCCTCAATAATGGGATAAGTTCGAAAAACCTTCCATTTAATTATTTATTATTTAAACCATGTTTAAAAAGTATACCAATATCGTATATTGATATATGCAAATATAATTTTTATAATGTATTTGAATAATTACCAAAAACATTCAAAATATTAAATAAATTAATAATAATTAATGTTTCTCAAATATTAATTAATTTGACCAATTTAAAACATTTTATAAGTTAATAAAATTATGTAGCCTTTTGAAGAAATCACAAATACGATTGTGTGACTCGGAGATGTGAATTCAGTCAATGATCAATATTAAAAAATTCAAATATCAACCTTACCATGTCACTTTAGCCAGTGGTGTGATAGTTCTGTTAAATTTATTGCATATAGATTTTTTTGGTAAAATCCAATTTCATATTTTCTAAAGTGGTATATTTTAGTAACGATTATTTACACATATTTTCTTCGTCGATACTATATTACTTTAGAATTTATGGAATTAGGTTTTGGTCGAAATTCCAGTATCATAATTATTCAACTTAGGTAGTCCATAAAAAAATTCCTTGGTCCAGTAATAACATCATTAACCATACCACTCTGGTCAGTAATTTTGAGTTGAATATAGTTGACCGTGATACTAGCGCTTTAACTCAGACCCAACTATAATCGATCGATGGATAAACATGCCATGATTTAACTATAATAAAAGTGGAGTATTCACATTGAAGTTCCATAGTATTCTCAAGTCGAGGGAATTGTGTAACATTGTCACCCTGAGATTTCTTGTTTGGCCTAGTTTTATTAATCAGCAGGAAGCTCTCAGACAAGTCATTCCATAGTTTGCCAAAAACTACAAGCACGTAACTCTTTTGTGTCCCTAACATCCATCAGTAATATAGTGCCCAACATTTAAAGAACGTTATGCACTCCGGTCCCAATGGATGTATCGATATCGGTTCTTGAAACATCTTGACCAGAAATATTTAAAATAAAATATCATTTGTTTTGTGATTAATTACTCATGATTGCAAGTATTTGCAATTATAATCACATAACATTTTATTTACAGATTTTCTTATTATAATTTTAAATTAATAATAATTACTTATATAACAATATAATAAAGTATATAAAAGAAAACCAAAAAACAAATACCGTTAGTAAGAACAAGATTGACTATAGAGTTAGATATATGAACAAATTGCATAATTTCCTCTATGGTATAAAATTAACTTTTCCAATCTCCCACTTGTACTTAAGGTCAATTATGAAATCTCAATCCCATCTCTTCAATTAGTTTGCTCGAAATTGATCAAGACAATCCCTTTGTGAATGAATATGCTACATTGTCTTAATTATCTAATATGTCAATAACTCTCTCCGACCCTGATAAGCTGCCTTTATCATATGGAACTGTTCCGAGTACGTTTCTCAACTTTTACTGAGCTCTAGATTCTTTCGCGATCCTTATTGTGAAATTTTTTTCACAAAACAAAGTCGTGGGATTTCCAACATTTGAAATCACCTCTAGCTCGGTTATAAATTTGTGCATTATATACATACTACTTTTGATACAGCATTTTTCAATGCGTTGTACTTAAACTTTTTTTGAATTAGCCACAACCTTTTGTTTAGAATAGTTCCAACTTAAAGCTCCTTAACTGAGATTGAACATGAATTTAGGATTGACATATTATACTCGATATCACTTATGGAGTTCGAGTCTGAATATTCCTTCATAAGGAGTTCGACATTTCTATAGTATTTCGCAAATACTCGAGAATAATCCTAAGTACCATTAAGTGATCTTAATTTGTATTTGATATTTTCTCGGTGTACCAGATACAAAAGAAAAATGTGATATTGTAGACTACATAACATATGTGATAGTTTATATTGTCAACGCATAAGGAATCCATCTCATTTGCTCTACATTAAACATTTTTAACACGGTGTCTATGTATATCATATAGGATTTTCCTGTTCAATGGCTAATTTTCTATTGGTTTAGAAAATCGCCAAAATTTTTTGTAATAAATTTATAAACCGCAAGCGCATGACATACAATTTTAGAACGTGGCGAGTACGGTTCGATCCGTAGGAAATTGAAACGATTTAAAAATTCCACTCAATCAAATTAAACCAAACTTGAGATTGTTTTAAGCTAAGAAAAATGTAAAACTAGCTAGAACAAAAGTGATTGAAAATATGAGATTAGAAAACAATTTAGAAGCAAATCCACTCATATATTTTTACATAAATCAACAAAATCAATCTATGATCTCTCATTTTAATCTTAAGTGAAATTAGTGATGTATTTATCATAATTATGGTCCATTTATGTTATTAATTAACATAACTTAACCATCAAACTATAATACAACAACTAAAACCACTTATCCATTTAAAGAAAATGAACATGAAATCAAAGCAAAAACTATTTTAAGTACGATCTATTTACTCTTTGTTTAGCAACGTAAATCATCAAATTATGTTTCTCCTTTAATTCCATGACCAAAATCAACTAGTTAGATGGTGATGTACATTGTGTTTATGTTGGATTAAGCATAGCCCATTTGTGATTACAGCATAGGCTATCAAGTTCCCTAATAAACTTACATCATCATCCAACCTTTCATGAAGCATATAAAGAGATCATAAATCATAAAATATGTTGAATTTACATAATTTTAGAGAGCTTCATCACCCCTAAATTGGAGGGGTTTAGCTACTCATTTGTGCTATCATTTCAACACTTGTAAATTTCAACATAAAAAAAGAAGCAAAGTAAGAGCTAATAAAAAGAGAAATAATCTACTTGCATGAAATAAATATAAGCTACTAACATAAAAGAAAAGAGAGTATATAAATAAAAATAAGCATAAAAGAAATAAAAGCATGTAGAAAAAGAAGAAGAAGAAAAAGAGGCTTAGTAAGCCATTTTATTTCTCATTTGATTTGTGGTTACAATTTGCATTATATGATAAGTAGATAAAAGCTTCATTACATGAACATAAAAGGGTATTTATACATGCCTAAAACCCTAATCCATATTTTAGGGGACCACCCAAAATACCCCTTAGGAAGTGTGACCACCAAGTTATTATTAGAAAGTAATTAATTCTCCATTAAGTGTGCATGTGACTTTAATTCCCACTAACTTGTGCATTAGCTCCTAATTGTAGATTAAGGTAAGTGGGTAGGTGTGGTCCTCCATGAATTCATGAATTCATTTATTTTCATCTTCGTTTGCCTTCTTCTCTTGTGCATGCATGAGTATATGAAGGCTTCATCCATTTTTCCATCCAAATTTCTACAAAACAACATTAAAATGTGCAAGTAAATTTTCTCAAATTAAATAAATGCACAAAATTACCATTTTGCCCCTAAATGAAGATGAATGCATGATGACATTTGGATTTTGGTAAAAACATGTAAAAATACCCAAATATGACATTTATTTAAATAAAAGTAGATTAAATATGGAAGTTAAAATATGCATATTTACGTGCCCATCAAATACCCCCACACTTATCTTTTTATTCTTCCTGGAATAAACTAAAACTAAGATAAATCCGTTTTCGTAGGAAACACGATTGCATTGAGCGTATGCAACAAGCCATTAAACCTCTAGGTGTCCCTAGTCGGATGACGGTTGTCTCGTGAGGGTTTTCAGCGTATACTACCCAAAAAATCCAAATGCAACATGAAAAATTTCCTAAATGCAAGATTTATTTACAAAGAGATGAATGAAATTTTTTGAAAATATTTACAAATAAAGAATTTACTTTTAAATTAACACGAATAAGTTAAATATAAGTTCTGGTCATTATCGAGAAATTTAAGTCCTTTTACTTATCAAAACTTTCAACAAAAATTAAGTTATCATCACAATTAGACTATAGTTTGGCTAGTTGTTTCAGTTGATAACACAGTGCACCTATGAAATGGATATTTAGTTGATTATCAAAGTTTTTCAAAGTGGTATTTTTATTTCTTTTGAATAACAAATTGAATCAAATAAGTGAAAATAATGCTTGAATTTCAATTGCTTACTCTCTCTATTTTGAAAAGTATTAACATTATTAATATTTACACACCTAACTCAGATAAACTGAGGCCAGATATACCAATCATGCACTACCTTTCGGACTTACATGAGAAGAGTACAGAGCGTGGTGAGTGTACACACTTGTGTATGAACACATGACTCTAGGTGGTTATTTTTTTAAATCTATTTACATACACCCAACTCAGATAAATTGAGGCCAGATATACCAATCCTGCACTGCCTTTCGGGCTTACGTGAGAATGGTACAGAGCATGGCGAGTGTACACACTTGCGTGTGAACACATGACTCTAGGTGTTTCTTATTTTCAAAGAAACCATTTTTTATGTTGTTTTTTATGAAGAGAGAGTTTTGCAAAATCATCTTAGCACCACTTAACTTAGAAGATCAAAAATGTTATCGCCTTTACTTTAAATCAACCACTCTTTTAAACAAAGAGTTACAATTAGGATATACTTCGTAATTAACACCCATGAACCTTCATATATACTAGTTAAGCCATAGCTACTTGTTATCAAACTTTATCTTTATTTTTTTTGAGACAAATAAATTTTCAAAATTTTTAATTTAATAACCAAAACATATATTTATCCTATAGTGTTTCTCTAAAAGTAAATGTTAAAAAGAAATTTTGTTTGGAATTTTTTTTAAGTTTTGAGTTTCGAAAAGAAAACGCATAAACCATGAAAAATAAAAAAAATGAAAATGAGACTCCCCCCCACACTTAATTTTTTTATTGTGTCCCCACAGTCAATGCACGATATAATGAGTGTAACGGAGAAAATATGTACATATTTACAAAAGAGGATTAACATTTCTTACTAGACGTAGAATGGCTCATGAAGAATCATGAGCTCCTCCTCTTGATTACTTGGCAATTCCAAGTATGGTTTCAAGCGATGACCATTGACTTTGAAAATTGTTCCATCCCTTGGGTTTTGTATTTCTATGGCACTGTATGGAAAACAGTTCATACCACAAATGGTCCAGTCTATCTTGATTTTAGTTTCCCAGGAAATAAGTGAAGTCTAGAGTCATACAAAAGAACTTTTTGGTTTGGCAAAATGTTTTTCTTAGGATTGACTTATCATGAAAAACTTTTATTCTTTCTTTGTAAATTTTCTCGTTTTCGTATGCGTCATTCCTAGTCTCTTCTAATTCGTTGATTTGCAATTTTTGGTTTTCGCCAGCTTTTTCAAGATCAAAGTTTAAGTTCTTAATTGACCTCAACGCTTTACGTTCGATTTCAACTGTAAATGGCATGCTTTTCCGTAAACTAAACGAAATGGGGACACCCTAAGATTAGTTTTAAAAGCGGTACGGTAAGCCCAAAGTGCATCAGTCAATTTCTAAGACCAATCTTTTCGATTTTTTATTAATAGTTTTTTCCAAAATTTGTTTTATTTGTCGATTTGAAACTTCAACTTGACCACAAGTTTGAGGATGATACGGAGTGGATAACTTGTGGGTTATCGAGTATTTTTTCATTAGAGTTTCAAATGATCAATTGCAAAAATGAGTTCCGTTATCACTTATTATTGTGCGAGGTGTGCCAAACCTCGAAAAGATGTTTTCTTTAAGGAATTTCACAACAATTCTGTGGTCGTTGGTTTTACACGGAACGGCTTCAACCCATTTGGAGACGTAGTCAATAGCAAGAAGAATGTACAAATTTCCAAAAGAATTTGGGAACGGTCCCATAAAGTCAATACCCCAAACATCAAAATTTTCGATTGTAAGAATGGGGTTCAAAGGCATCATATTTAGTCGAGAGATTCTTTCTACCATTTGGCAGCGATTGCAAGTTTTACAAAATTCGAAAGAGTCTTTAAATAGAGTGGGCCAATAAAAGCCACATTGAAGTACCTTTTTAGCCGTTTTCTTCGGACCGAAGTGACCACCACAAGCTTGGTCATGACAATACGAAAGAACACTTTTGATTTCGCAATTCGGAATGCAACGTCAAATGATTTGGTCGGAACAGTATTTAAACAAGTATGGATCATCCCAATAAAAGTACTTGACTTGGGAAAGAAATTTATATTTATTTTGTTTCGACCAAAATGAAGGAGTTTCCTTAGTGACTAAATAGTTCACTATGTCGGCATACCAGGGATCGACAGAAACAGAAAGAAGTTGTTCATCGGGAAAGTTCTCGTTGATCGTTAAAAAAGATGGTGCGTTTGGAATACAAGACAAATGATCAGCAATGACGTTATCAGATCCTTTTTGTCTTTGATCATAAGTCAAATTCTTGGAGTTGAAGGATCCAACGGATCAAATGAGACTTAGCATTCTTTTTAGCGAAAAGGTATCTAAGAGCAGAGTGGTCAGTGTAAATAGTAATGTGTGAGCCAATCAAATAAGGTCGAAACTTTTCGAGCGCAAAGACTACCGCTAGAAGCTTTTTTTCAGTGGTCGTGTAATTGAGTTGAGCATCGTTAAGAGTCATACTAGTGTAGTAGATGACATGAAGAATTTTGTTGATGCGTTGTCCTAAGACAGCACCAACTGCAAAATTAGAAGCGTCACACATTATTTCAAATGGAAGATCCCAATTGGGTGAGAAAATGATGAGAGTAGAAAGGAGTTAGTTTTTGAGACGTTTGAAAGCAGAAACACAATCAGAATTAAAGTCAAATGGAACGTATTTTTCAAGAAAAGTAGTCCAAGGTCGAGCAATTTTACTGAAGTCCTTTACAAAGCATCAATAAAAACCAACATGTCCAAGAAATAAACGAATGTCCTTAATAGATTTGGGAATGGGTAGATTTGCAATTACGTCAACTTTCGATTTATCTACCTCAATGCCTTTGTTTGAAATGACATGTCCAAAGACAATGGTGACATGTCCAAGGACAATGCCGTGAGTGACCATGAAGTGGCATTTTTCCAATTTTAATGTTAAGTGTTTGTCCTTGCATCGTTTAAGAACCAATTCAAGATGGTGTAAGCACTCGGAAAAAGAGTTTCCAAAGATAGAAAAATCATCCATAAATACTTCTAGAAAGCGTTTAATCATATTAGAAAAGATGTTGACCATGCATCTTTGAAACGTAGCATGAGCGTTACAAAGGTGAAATGGCATAGGTCGATACGCGAAAGTGCCAAAGGGACACGTGAAAGTCATTTTCTCTTGATCTTCATGAGCGATTGGAATTTGGTTATAGCTGAATAACCTCCAAGAAAGCAATAGAATTCGTGACCGGCTAAACGTTCAAGCATTTGGTCGATAAAACGAAGAGGAAAGTGATCTTTAAATGTTGCAGCATTTAATTTTCGATAATCGATGCAAGCATGCCCACCCGTTTGAGTACGAGTTGGAATGAGTTAATTTGAGTCGTTCTTGATAACGGTGAGTCCAGACTTTTTAGGCATGACATGAATTGGGCTAACCCATGAACTATCGAAGATTGGATATATGATTCTGTTATCGAGAAGCTTTAGAATTTCATCATAAACCGCATCCTTAATTTTTGGGTTAAGCCTTCATTGCGCGTCACAAATAGGCTTGGCATCATCAACTAAATGGATGCAATGTTGAACAAGAGCAGGACTAATTCCCTTTATATCGGTGATCGACCATCCAATTGCTTCTTTGTTTTCGACAGAATTGAAAGTAAGGAAGTTACTTGGTCAAGAGAGATAGTTGACAAAATCATGATGGGAAACGTTTCGTTGTCACTAAGTATGCGTACTTAAGGTGATCGGGAAGGGGTTTAAGGTCCAACCTTAGGGGTTGCTCAATCAAAGAATTTGGTGGAGGTTTCGACTTAGCGGTAAGGAGTTCAAATGGAAGTGCATTTTCAATTTTGTTAGGCTCATCCTGAAATAGTTATTCGTATTCAGTCTCGCGTTCGTGGTTTCAGTCAACCGTTTCATTATCGAAATTTTCTTGAATGAAGCTAACTTCCAACATTCGGTCATGTGGTTCGTTTGGTTGATTTTCAAGATTGAAAATATTAAGATCCAAAGTCATGTTTCTAAAAGAGATTTTCATCAAACCGTTTCGACAATTGATGAGAGCATTCGAAGTAGCCAAGAAAGGTCAGCCTAAAACCAATGGACTTTGACTCATTGGATTATTCACACGTTAAGTCTCCAAAATGATGAAATCGACGGGGAATATGAATTGATCGATTTTGATGAGTACTTCCTCAATTTCTCCCACGGGTTTCTTAATCGAACGATCGACAAATTGAAGAATTACTTTCGTCAGTTTAAGTTCACCCAAGCCAAGTTGCTGGTAGATGGAATATAGAATCAAATTAACACTCGCACCCAAATCGAGTAAGCATTTGTTAATCGATTTATCCCCTATCGTGCACGAGATCGTCGAACATCCAGGATCTTTGTATTTAATGGGAATTGATTGGGACAAGACTTCGCTAAGTCCAGCGGCTAAGAAGACTTTCTTGGGTACATGAGTGTGTCGCTTTTGGGTACACAAGTCCTTGAGAAATTTAGCGTAAGTTGGGACCTGTTGAACGATATCAAGAAGCAGGGTATTAACTTTGACTTGTTTGAATATTTCCAACATCTTTTCCATTTTGTCAGTGTTTCTTGGATCGAAGACGATGTGGAAATAGAACACGATACTCACTTGGTGGGTCTACTTGATTAGAAGAAGAACTTGGACTGGAATTTGATTCAATGTTTGGTTCAATGTTTTGTTTAGAATCGTTTGTTGTTTTAGAAGTGTCGAGAGGAGTTTCCGGTAAATAGTTTGGATTAACAACTTGATTATCAAATTGTTTACCGAAACGCAAAGTCGTGATATTAATCATTTGGGTTACATTGCTATCTTGAACAACATAGGCTTGATTCGAATTCATGTTTTGATTTTTGGGATTTGGAACTGGCTGACTTGGGAATGTGCCTCGTTCACGTTTACTTACAGATGTGGCTAATTTACTCATTTGCATTTCAACTTTAACAATAGATAGGCTCGTGTTTTGCATATATGAGGTCAACAATTTTGCAAATTGCTGTTTGATTGGAGATTTTGAGTCGTTGCTTTAGCCAACGTTTCAAGACTTTTCTCAAGTGAACTTAATCGTTTATCGTCTTAGGGAGCAAAAGATTGTTGCGGTTGATTTTGAGATGGACCCGCAAAATTTTGTTGAAACTGATTAGGTTGAAAGGGAGGGTTCGAAGTATTATTTAGAAATGCTTGAAAATTAGGACGAACCAAATTCGTGTTGGGATTATTTTAGTTCCAAGCAAAGATCGAATGATTTCTCCTACTAGGATTGTACGTTGGAGAAAACGAGTCATTCTTAACTTTATTGAAAGCGTTGAGTTGTTCAATTGGGTTAGGGCACTGATCGGCAATGTGATTCAGATCGTTACATTTATAGCACATGGGTTGGGAAGCTTGGTTCATTTGGTTGGATGAGAAAATGTTGTCGAATTTATTAATCATTGTGTCGATCTTAACTTCCAAAGCCAAAGATGATCCTATCGAGTGTGCGCTCAGTCATGAGTAAATTGATTTTTTGTTAGAACGCTCCCATTGGGACAATTTTTCGTCCAAATTTTCAAGAAATTGCCAAGCATCGTCGTGATGTTGGGGGAGAAAATTGCTTTGGCACATCGATTCAAGCATGGTTCATGAGCTATTTTCAAGGCCATCGTATAAGATCTGGCATAAGGTCCATTTTTTGAAGTTATAGTGTGGACATTTTATCAAAATCTCTTTAAATCTTTCAAAATATTTTCCAAACGGTTCTCTCCTGAATTAATGAAAATTGACAATTTTCGTTTCGGATTTTAGTTGTTTTTTCCAAGGGGCGGAATTTTTTTAAGAAAACTTTAACGAATTCTTCCCAAGTTTTAATCGAGTTTGATGGTAAACTGTACAACCATTTTTCAGCATAATCAGTAAGAGCGAATGAAATTAATTGAAGTTTGATTCCGTCATCAGCAAGTTGTTGGAGTTTAATGGTTGCGCAAACTTGCTCGAATTTCGTTAAGAAAATGTAAGGGTCATCATGTTCAAAATTGCCAAATTTTGGGAGCGTGGCAATATGGTTTGAATGAATTACGAAGTGATTACCCGTAGGGGATGGTAAAGTGATACAAGAAGGAATAGGAACTCTATCGGGAAAGATTCTATCCATAAGAGTTCGAGGGGCATTCTCGTTCGCCATTTTAGGAGGATCGTTCGTACAAGTTAAACGATTAGTTGTTGTGTCACGAGTCCAAGTGCTCATGCACAATTAAAAGTCGAGAAGAGAAAGAAGTAGAATCGAATTTAAGAGAAAGAAGCATGGTTTAGAAAATAAAGGGAGAAATTTTTTTTATATACATTTTTTTAAAAGGGAAAAAATATTTACCAAAAATAATTTATTTTTCAAAAGGGAAATTCGATTTCTGTTTTGTGTTTTTTTTTGGATTTTCAAATTTTTTCTTTTTTTATATGTTTTTACTCTATTTTTTTGAAAAGATTATTTCTTTTTTTTTGGATTTTTGTTTTTCTAAAAAAAACTAAATTAATTTTTTTGGATTTTCAAAAGTAAAATGCTTGTTTTTTTGTTTTTTTCTTCTTTGTATTTTTTTTGTTTTGATTGAAAATTTTCAAAGGGAAAGATTTAAAACGATTTTTTCTGTATTTGTTTTAAAAAAAACTATGTTAAGTCAAATTAACAATTTTTTTTGGTTTTGGATTTTGAATTTTTTTTTAAAATATGCATGAACTAATGCAACTAAATGAATGCAGGGACTTAATTACAAATTTTCTGTCCTTACTAGCTCCTAACCCAAAATTGTATAATTACACTTTGTCTTAGTTCAGTAAAATATTTCTTAGCCAGGTAACGGACATGAGTTATCGGTGCACCACTAATCATCATAACAATGCAGCCGAAGGTTTAAGTACCTTCAGAGAAACAATCAGTATAATATTTATGAATCACCGTAATATTTATAACTGATTATTGCTCTGCCATGGCCTAAACACCAAGAAATAAAATTGTTCAAAGAAGACAACTATCAAGATACAATTAAGCCCTAGGTGAGCTCGTGACTCCCTTAAGTCTGAAGTCTAACTGTTATTATTAGTCAAGTTCTAAGATGATATGCAATTTGTGGGCCAAGGAAGGGGTGATGAAATCCCCCACCTATGTGGATTTGGGTGTTGCCCTTAGAAAAGGAAATAAGATAGAATGAATGCAAAACAGAAATTAAACATGAATTAACAATGCAACTACGAATGAAAATTGTTTTTGTTGTTGAATTTTTTTTAAAATGCAAGCAACCAACAATGCAAAACTAATAAAAACAAGGGATAAGGGCACGATACTAGAGCGCACAGAATTATTAGCAAATTATTTTTAAGCAGTGATTTTTTTATAACCAAGCAAGGAGTTTTTTTAGCAAGCAAGCCTTCTCTTTATCTGCTTTGGCAACCTAAAAAGAAGTTAAAAAAATTTCTACAGGGACTAAGAAAAAGCAATTTTTTTCCTTCTAAAACGCAAATAAATTTAAAGAGTTTACAACTCCTCGTGAAATTCACTAGTCCAATTCTTTACTCAGCCCAAATTACAAAAACAATTTTTTTTAAATAAGATGGAAAAGAAAAGGAAAGAAAATAATTTAAACAAAATATTTTGCAAAGGAAACAACTCTAAATCCTACCCACCGACCAAAACAGCTCTAAATCCTATTATACCCAAAAACACTTCCCTGATCTCTGTTTTAATAAAAAAATTCGAAATCTAAAAAACAACAGAGACAAAATAAAAAAAAAACTGAAATCAAAATTAAATTTCGGAGTTCGCGTTTTGGAGTTGTGAATTGGGTTTGGTGATGGAGGCGATTGCTTGGTTGGGGAGAAGGAATTGTGTTTCGGGTGGTTGATTGGTAGGACGGTGGAGTTTTGGTTGGCGTTTTGGTTCTCGATTCAAGGCGCTAGTGGGATTCGATTAAAGTTTTTTTTGTAGATTGGTTGCTGGAGTTCGGTGAAGTAGCGGTAGGAGGCTGTGAGTTGTTCGATGATGATAGAAAGAGGGGATGTATGGTTGGAAGCACGAATGTCTGCAGGCGATTGGGGTGATTTGGGGTCATAGTTTGGAATGGGTTCAAGGTGGTTCTTGTCGTTGGATATGCGGGTTTGAATGAGGAAGTGATGAAGTAGACAAGCATGCAGAGGTAAGGCAGCAGTGGAGTCTATGGTGAAGTCTGTTGTGAAGGAGGCAGGAGAAATTTGATGTGGAGAAGTTGTTTGATGTGGAGGAGTGAAGTTGTTTGTTGAAGTAGTTGATGTTGGAGATGTTTGTATGTCGTAGATTGTGATGGATTTGAGTGTACAAGTAGTAGCTGGAAGATCCAAGTTGATGGCAGAGGAAGTTATATGGCAGAGGAGAGGAAGTTGATGGGTGGTTTTGGAATGGATGGTGGCAGGTTGATGATTTTGGAGAAATTAAGGAGTGGCAATAGTGGAATGCAATGAGGAGGCGGTGGTATGTTAGTGTTTTGGTTGTAGCTGCTGTTGTATGGGGTGATGTCTGTTTTAGATGGTTGCAAGGCAGTGTTGGTGTGGTTGTGACAGGGGGAGGAAGACAATATTTGGATGAAGTTTTTAGAGAAGTATTTTGGGTACTGGAATGTATGTGACAGGGGGAAGTGTTGGTCAGAGAGGTGTAGGAGATTGTTCAGGTGGTGGTCTGAAGGGAAATTGTGACAGAGGTGGAGCTGGAAGATTGATATGTAGGAGAGTGGTATGCACTGTGATGTGCAGGCAGAAATGAAGTGAGTGGTTGATGGGAAGTGTAGTTTCAGATATGGTTTGGTTGTGGAGTTTGTGAGGATGTTGTATAGTGATGCAAGTGCATGATGGCAGTTATTGTTGTTTGACAATTAGGTGATGAGAAGTGGGTGGTAGAGATGGTGGTCAGGTCAGAGGTGTGACTTTGAAGTTTGTATGGTAGTAGGCAGGGATAACAGTTGATATGAAAGTGCAGGGGATGTGCACAGGGAAGAGAAGTGAATAAGGCAGCAGTGTTGAGTGGATGTATGTGCAGAGGAGTATTTGTTTAGTGAATGAAGTGGTTAGCAGTTTGAAGTGGTGGAAGTTGACAGTAAGGGGTAATGCAGCAATGGGTGATGGAGGAGATATTGATGCAAATGTAGTTAAAGTAGCAGTTGGCACTGGGAGGATGTATGGAGATGGCCAGGGAGGGTATGGTTAGTTATGTAGATGGTGGTTATGTTTTTATGGTTGTATATGTGCTCTGATGGTATGGAGATGATGGTCAGGTTGCAATTTTGTCGGTAGAGGCAATGGTGAGGAAATGCTGTTGTGGTGGATGGTTGATTGGTAGAAGTGATGACAATGATTGAAATTGCTGTGGGCAGAGGTGATGTCAGTTGAAATTTGAGATGTGGTGGCGGTTTAGAAGTGATGGGGTAGGTAATGTAACAAAGAAATATGAACAAAGTAATGTACAGAGAATAGAAGAGGTGAGGAAATAGCAACGGAGAAATGGAGAAGAAAATGCAATAATGAAATGGAATATATATATATGGTTTTTTTAGAAATGCGAATGCAAATAAATAAACAACAAGCACACGAATCAAATGCAAGAAAAAATCACATAACAAACACACAAATCAGCATATATTTTTTAATATGAATTCAACACATAAAATGAAAACACAATAAAATCAAATAAAAATATTTCGAAGAATAAAACTAAAAAATCAAATCTATTCTCCGACAACGGCGCCAAAAACTTGTTTAACGGCTAATTTTCGTTCGGTTTAGAAAATCGTCGAATTTTTTTGTAATAAATTTATTAACCGCAAGTGCACGGCGTACAATTCTAGTACGTGGCGAGTACAGGTTGATCCGTAGGGAATTGAAATGATTTAAATATATCACTGAATCAAATTAAACCAAACTTGAGATTGTTTTAAGCTAAGAAAAATGTAAAACTAGTTAGAACAAAAGTGATTGAAAATATGAGATTAGAAAACAATTTAGAGGCAAATCCACTCTCATATTTTTGCATAAATCAACAAAATCAATCTATGATATCTCATTTTAATCTTAAGTGCAATTAGTGATGTATTTATCATAAGTATGGTCTATTTACGTTATTAATTAATATAACTTAAACCATCAAACTATAATACAACAACTAAAACCACTTATCCATGGAATGAAAATGAACATGAAATCAAAGCAAAACTATTTCAAGCATGATCTATTTACTATTTTGTTTAGCAACATAAATCATAAAATTTTGTTTCTCCTTTAATTCCATGACCAAAATCAACTAGTTAGATGGTGATGTAAATTGTGTTTATGTTGAATTAAGCATAGTTCATTTATGATTACAACCTAGGCTATCAAATTCCCTAATAAACTTACATTATCATCCAACTTTCATGAAGCATAAAAAGAGATCATAAATCATAGAATATGTTGAATTTACATAATTTTAGAGAGCTTCATCACCCTTAAATTGGAGGGGTTTAGCTACTCATTTGTGCTATCGTTTCAACACTTGTAAATTTCAACATAAAAAAAGAAGCAAAGTAAGAGCTAATAAAAAGAGAATTGATCTACTTGCATGAAATAAATCTAAGCTACTAACATAAAAGAAAAGAGAGCATATAAATGAAAATAAGCATGAAAGAAAATAAAAGCATGCAGAAAAAGAAGAAGAGGCTTAGGAAGCCATTTTATTTCTCATTTGATTTGTGGTTACAATTTGCATGATATGATAACTAGATAAAAGCTTCATTACATGAACATAAGAGGGTTATTTATACATGCCTAAAACCCTAATCCATATTTTAGGGGACTACCCAAAATACCCCTTAGGAAGTGTGGTGTAACAACCCATAAATTTATCACTTAGATAAATTATATTTATTTTTAAAATATTTAGATATGGGTTAAAAAGTAAGGGTTGTGAAGTGGTTCGCTAAGAATATGTAGAGCGAACTACGGCCATAGCAATAGTCGCTATGGATATAGTTCGACGAAATTTATCGATTTTAGTTTCATGTAGTTTTAATTTGAAATTGTTTTGTACAAGTTTTCAAAACAAACTTAATTAGTAATTAAAAGTTAATTAAATTCTGTAATTTAATTATTTAATTAATTAGTTAAATAAAAGGTAATTAGCCTTAATTAGTAATTAAGAAGGTAATTAGTAATTAATCAACACTTAAGTTAAGTTAATGACTGTTGTTTGATTAATTAGGTTTTAATTGGTATTTAGCATGGTTAAGAAGTAATTAATGGTTAATAATTATTTAATTAATTTAATTAGTTAATTAATTATTATTTAACTAATGGATTATTTAATTAATATTTAATTAATTATGGTTTAACTTTTAAACAATTTTGTTTAACCTTAACCAAGTTGCATTAATAAGTTAATTAGCATTTAATCAAGTTCATTAAGACTAATTAGAATTTAATTATGACTTAAGCTTGATTAATAAGGGTTAATTAAGATTTAATTGGGGTTTAAGCTGATTAAATCTATTTAAATTTTTTCAAAAGGTGATTTTAAAACTGTACAGAATGTGTTTTAAATCAATCTTATTTTTTTAAAGTGAACTGCTTTCAAATCCGAGGATCTCTTGTTTGGACCTTAAGTAACCCTATATGATTAGGAAGACTAAATGACATTTGTTAGTGGAACAAAACACCATTCTGCTATAGTATACGTGATTTGATTTTGTGGACAAGTGTTAGCAGAATAAATTCCCGTTCTGCTATGAATTGATTGAATTGTTTGGTCATCTATTTAGCAGGACAAATCACCCTCCTGCAATTATGTTATTTGGACATGTATATGATAGTTACTTCATATTGACATGTTATTCCTTGGTTTGGATATGAATTGTATTTACATACTTGTTGCTTATGTGAATAATTGTTAAGTGGATTGGAATTGAAAGTGAATGGTAACTTAAATTAGTACCATTGGAATTGCTAAGCCTTTTTTTGAATTTATAAAGTATGTTTTTGAATTAACTTCAATTCTTAAATAAATTTAGGGTTTAAAGTCTATAAATGGTTTCCAAGTTGTGCTATCATGTTGTTAAGTTATTTATACGTAATAACTTGTTTATAACCGGTTCCGAAGGAGCGAAGAAAAAGGGGGGGGGATTTTACTGAAGGTTTACTTAAAGTGTTTTACAAAAGATAATTTGTAAATGATATTTTATAAAGGAAATTTTATAAAGGTTTTATAAAGAGTTTTAAATTAGAAAGAGATTTATAAATCTTTTTAGAGATTTCAAAGGAAGTTTAAATCTAGTTTGGAAATTTATAAAGAGGTTTGGAATGTGATGTAAATGGGTTTAATTGTAAGTGATGTTTTTAAAAGCGAATTGTTGGCCATTTAATATGGAATTTTGAAAAGTGAATTTCTAAAATGTTTTTGGTAAATAATATGAATTGTTTCCAAGTTTAAAGGGAACGTTAGGGGTTTGGGAATAGTGTTTTGAAAAAGATCCTTTGATCAAGTTTTATAAAGTGGTTTTCTTAATTAAAGAGTATTAATAAAGGCTTAGTGGATCTCATATGGAAATTAAACGAAGATTGGATGTTTGTGCATTTGATAGTTAAATAACCGACTATCAAATTTAACATAATTTGACTTAGGAAGTATGAATGTAAATTCAAGTTCCATGGCGAGGACTCGAATACTTACTTCCAAAAGAACCGGGAATGAGTCAACCGGAAATTATCGTTTGTTGGTACGGAGACCGGGATCGGATTTATATATCCGAAAAACACTCCAAACCAACATGTACGTTCGAGTGGAAGATATCTTGATGATGATTGAAGATAGTACACTTTGAAGTGCAAGGGCTACTACTACTAATCCTGAGGGTGATTCCAAAATGAATGTAGTAGAGTTAGCGCCTTCGGTTTCGTTCAGACCCAGAACGAACTTGTATGGATGAATGCTAGCATTGCATTGACGCCTAGAGGGCAGTGTTAGCATTCCAAGATGGATTGCTATTCAAAAAGGTAAAACATAGCCTCAAGCCTCACAACCGGGTTGAATGACAAAAACAGGGCATACGGGAGTGCTATGTGGTTAGCTACGATTAGGAGCGGTAACCCCATTCTAGATGACCCTTTTAGAGTTGGTTTCCGTGCAAATTTCGTGGTAGTATAAAGCCTTAGTGTCAAAGGGGTGAGGTAATCCGGTCTGTCATGTTAAAGGGGTAGCCGGCACTGTGTTAGCATACGTGCATTTTCTAGAGGTGTATCATCGAAAGGTAGTCCCTTACCATGCCATTGTTGGGATCCAATCTCCAATATGTGCCTTACAATTTTGATTGTAGAGCATAATGTTGGAATGCGAGATGCAAGAATTTCAGTTATTTTATCTATTTACTTTAAACCTAGACACTATGATAATATCACTAGATTTTGGTATAAAATATTTTGGTTATCATAAGGTAAAAACCCGTCCGTTTTTATGTGCGGTGTGGTCTTACGAGATACCCTTTGTTTGAAAGGTTTTCAAATGTAGAGAATCAGTTTGGTTGTTACTTGTTATCGAGTTTTACTCATGCTGGTTTACCAAAATGACCCGGGTGTTATTCCAAGTAATGCTCGGGTCAAACCGAGCATGTTTTCCCAAGTTTAGCTGGATACTTTGGAGTTGGAGAGGAGCTGGATGGTCAAGACGTATTCACGTATATTTTTCTTCTGTTGTATTATAGAGTCTGTATGTTTGTCAATATAAGGACAGGTTTCTATAACTGTCCAAATTTAGGATAAGTCTAGCGTACTCTGATGTTGTATATATGAATAAAGATGTTTTCTTTTTGTAATGATCATTGTTGTATTATATTATTCGCTGCGTTGTGAGATTCTGTGTTGTTTAGTTTTCTTCTATCTTCTACCGTCTTCTTTCACCCTAACAAATCGGTATTTCTGGCACTTGAATGTTCGGCATGTGAAACAGTGGACGTATTAGTTTCGATTTTTGAGGGTCGAAATCTGGTTCGTTACATTTGGTATCAAAGCTAAAGGTTAAGCAAGAACCTTGTCCTGGTGGGCTATACTCATTTGAGATAGGGTAAGTGAGACCTTAGAATGAGCCTGAGGGTATTATAAATATGAGTGCGTATTTGTTAATGAGTAAAAATGTTTTATATTGTGTTGTTTGGTCTGTTGAGTGGCTTAAGAATTCTGATCGATGCGTTTGGCCAATGTTATCGATAAGGATTTCCTAAACACTTAAACAAGTCCAATTGACATAATATTCTTTTAAAATTGGTAAATGAACTAAATTTACCTAGGATATATTTTATATATAAAGAAATGATTTTCAAAAGTCTATATAGTTATCGATGTTATGTAAGGTTAGAATTGGATTTAGAATAGAATATGTTTAGTTAAAAGAAAATCTTTAGATGACCTATTTATAATGAAAAGGATTGTGAGAATATTAAATCCCGGTGGCTTTGATAAAGATTTAAATAATTTTGGAAAAATTGTAGTAACTGTACTTAAAGAGATTTTAAGATATAAATATTTTAAAATGGATTCGAAAGTAAAGTTTTCTTTGGACAGTTCGGGAAGGGGTTTCGATCTATTTTGTGATAATCAGAATAATCTTCTAAGTGACATCGAATGTTGGTTTAGGCAGATATGATAGTGCACTTAGTAAATTATCCTCTTTGTCATTGTACAATCGAAATGAGTTCGAATCCGAATGAATCCAAAACTAGTGAACGATTTTATTAAAGAACTATTTATCTATAAATAACATTGTTTCAAAAGGGAATTTGTGAAGAAAGAAATATTTTTATGATTAACTAGTTCGAGTGTCTTGGAAATGAGTAAAAATGGGTAAGAGATGTGTTCGGATGGTAAACACTTCTCTTGAGTATTTCCCTACTTAGTAAAATGGATATATAATACTATTTGGTAGCGCTCGTTTCCTTGATATCATTTTAGAGTTACTCGGGCTATATATTATGTTTCCAAAAAGAGTTAAATATAAAGTATCATTTTGAAACGTTTTTGAAATAAAACCCAAGTATTGTGTTCTCGAATCCCTTAAAAGAATAGAGTTTTCAAAATAAAAAGATGTCTTGATTAAGAGCGGGTTAATAAATAAACTTTTAAATTTGTTGAACATCCTAGGTTAAGTAAAACCAATTTAAGATTTGAAATTGTATATACTCTTTTGGATATAGAAGAGTATCATACTAAAATGAATTTGAGTTATAGAATGTTAATAAACTTAAGTAATGTTCCTAAGTAAAATGGTGATTCTTTAAAAAGGGTAGTTATAATCTTGGGAAG
This sequence comes from Allium fistulosum, assembly GCA_030737815.1. Classification (NCBI taxonomy): domain Eukaryota; kingdom Viridiplantae; phylum Streptophyta; class Magnoliopsida; order Asparagales; family Amaryllidaceae; genus Allium; species Allium fistulosum. Next base: position 574,509,371 of record CM060906.1, read on the forward strand.
TAGGAACCAATGGGATTAGTGCATAGGTTGTAGATAGATCATTTCTCCTTTTCACATCGTTCTCGATCCAAGATTCGAGTACATGACTCAAGGAGTTTTACACCATTCCGAATAGGAATTTATTGCTCGATTTTTTACGGCGAGTGTTGATGAGAGTTCTTATGTGGAACCAAATGTTGTGTATCATAGTTTATGGCTATGCAAGGAGAATAGAGGTTTCTAATTAAGAAGCTTGATCAAAGTCCGCAATAGAAATTTGAGTGAGCGATACTAGTTTGGAAGGAAATTTATGTATTCGAGTTGTCATCGAATCAGATTTTGCATAAGAATGATCTATGTACATCAAACAAGCTGATGTATAGGGATAAGTGGTTTTTAGGAATAGGGTTGTGGTATGATTTCGGAGATGAAATTCTTTTAAGGGAGGAAGAATGTAACGACCCACAAATTTATCACTTAGATAAATTATATTTATTTTTAAAATATATAGATATGGGTTAAAAAGTAAGGGGTTGTGAAGTGGTTCGCTAAGAATATGTTAGAGCGAATTTGCGGCTATAGCGATAGTCGCTATGGATGCAGTTCAACGAAATTTATCGATTTTAGTTTCGAGTAGTTTTAATTTGAAATTGTTTTATACAAGTTTTCAAAACAAAATTAATTAATAATTAAAAAGAAATTAAGTTCTGTAATTTAATTACTTAATTATTAGTTAAATAAAAGGTAATTCGCCTTAATTAGTAATTAAGAAGGTAATTAGTAATTAATCAACACTTAAGTTAAGTTAATGGCTATTGTTTGATTAATTAGGTTTTAATTGGTATTTAGCATGGTTAAGAAGTAATTAATGGTTAATAATTATTTAATTAATTTAATTAGTTAATTAATTATTATTTAATTAATATTTAATTATTAGAGTTTAACTTTTAAACAGTTTGGTTTAACCTTAACCAAGTTGCAGTAATAAGTTAATTAGCACATAATCAAGTTCATTAAGACTAATTAGAATTTAATTATGACTTAAGCTTGATTAATAAGGGTTAATTAAGATTCAATTGGGGTTTAAGCTGATTAAATCTATTTAAAAAATTTCAAAAGGTGATTTTAAAACTGGACAGAATGTGTTTTAAATCAATCTTTTTTTAAAAGTGAACTGATTCCAAATCCAAGGATCTCTTGTCTGGACCATAAGTAACCCTATATGATTAGGAAGACTAAATGACATTTGATAGCAAAACAAAACACCATTTTGCTATAGTTGTGACGACCCTGGATTTTGGCCCTATTATTTTAATAAATATTTAATCTAATTTAAATAAAAAGTAAACTTATCATTTTATAATGAATATGACTATTGGAATAATTGCCATTTATTTGTATGGATTTGTATTTTTAAAAGGAAATTGATTTGAAAATTTAAATAAAATCTCTTAATAATATTTATAATAAAATTTATCTTATATAATTGAATTAAAATACTTTGCCTTGTTAACATTTGATAACTAAATATATATAGATCATAATGTTGAAATAAAATCAAAGTCTATCAATATCAAATATAAATATTAAATGTAAGTCAAACATATGAATGTAATTTAAATGTGGATGACTAAAATACAAAATAAAAATGAAAATAAAAGCCAAATGGATAAGTTTATAAACAAAGTATAAAAATAAGCACTAAGTAGAAAATGGAATCAGGCACAGACATATGTATATTTTGTAAACAAGAAAAAGAAAAATAAGAGTAATCTTCATTCACAAGACAATCTATAAAGTAAAACCTGAGATAAATATGTACATGAGTTCAAGCTAGAAATAACAAAACAAATATCTTCATATACAAGCCATATACCTACCTGCAAAGAGTATACTTTCATAAAAATATCTATATACACAGCAAAAACATAATAATTATGTAAACATATTAAGAAGCCAAGGCATTAAATGCCATCATCTCAGCCTAACATTTGTCGATTCAAAAAAATATGCAAATCTTTACAATTCAGAAATAAAAATCTGTTCACAAAAGAAGAAAACAACTTTACTAGATAATACCTTCCCTTACAATCCACTTTCTTCTATTTATATATGTGTGTATGCATCTGCTATTCCAAGTTCGTTCAGTAAAAATTTAGCTAGCCTGAAAAAAAGAGGAGGAGAAGCAAAACTCAAATTTTTATTCAAACCAAAAACAGAACTGAGAATAAAGACAATTTCAAACTTCAAGTTCAAAGGCAGTTTTCAAGAATATCATAGTGTTTTCTATCCAGTAACCTTTTCTGGTGAGTAAACAGAGATTTTTATAGTTTAAGTTAATTAAAATAGTTTATGATTCATTAACAGTGTAGTTTGTATATGCTTTATTTTGTATGTAATCCTGTGTATATATATGTCACTCTACATACTGTTCCTCTCTGTTATGGATAAGGGTTGATTATCATTCAAATTTAAAATTGTATTCAACTGAATCATTGTAAAGCTTCCATTTTTCAATCAACCAAGAGATTTAAACTTAGATTAAGATTTTTAGAAGCTGTCTAAAACATCTTTGAAAAGCATACTACTGTAATACTATTTTACAGGAAATCAAGTAATTATTTGATAAATTCAATTGTTACAAGAAGCTAATTCAAGTTTATATCTTGAATACTTACTGAATTTTATTGTTTTTAAAATAAAGACGAAGGTTTTAAATTCAGTGACTTAAGAGCAGTTTGTATTGGATATAAAATTACATTTTTATCAATTTCAGATGATTGATTCAATAATTACAGTTGAAATTTTGTTTGAAGCTAATATAAACATCATCGATCTCAAGAAAATTATCAGAGAAATTTTCTTGTGTTTAAATTACAGGAGTGAGATCATTTTAGGGTTTATTCCCAGTTTTTGTTCATGACAGTAATATGTCGAGTACAACCCCTACACGTGATCGAGTGTCACGAATTCCTGGTGGATGGTTGGATGTCGTGTTGTCGAGGCGTGGGTGGAATCTGGGCAACTCCGGTGGCTTGTGTGCGATGACGAGACGTGGCACTAAGGGATGATGGTTTCAGTTTTCGAGTGAATGCCTTAATTTTGTTTAGAAATCTATGAAAGTGATTCGAGTTCGATTTTCGTGCTTACGTGGATTTTGCGTCTTGCCGACGATGTGGGTGTTCGCCAGAGCTCAGTGGCGCCGCCATGTACGTGTACGGCGGTGGGATTTGGTGTCAGTGACGTTGAGGTCGTGCGTCTCGAGCCGTGCTCGAGTAGATGTGGTGGTAGCCTCGGGTTTTATGTCGTGTACGATTGGGAGTTACCTAATGCTATTTATCCTTAAGTTAAAAAAAAGAAAGAAGAAGAACGTACAGGTGACTTGGAAAATGGGTATTTAACTCGAAGTGCTACTCGTGTGTTATTAAGGGAAGTCTGGGTTATCCCAAAACTGCAGCGTTGCGATATAAATGTGGAGTTATGTAACTTGTTTTCTACAAGTATTAAGCACTTTAACTTAATAAAAGGGTTACTGTTTAAGTCAAGAGTTTTAAACAAGTCTTAATTATTTTTGTTAATACTTTAAAGATGTTTTAAACAATTAATTATTACTTAAATTAAGCAATTAATTTAAGTATAAAGTTAATTAACAATTAAGTTTTGTAGTTAATAATAAATAAATTTTCAAATTTTAAAGAAGACTTTTAAAATGATAATTAAGTTGAATAATTATTATCAATTAATTATTTTAGAAAGTAATTAAGAATAATTAAATTATAATTGTAATTATAGTTTGGATAAATTAATGATTAATTGATAAATAAATTTACAATTAACTATTTATCGTTAATTAACGAATGATTAGTAGTTAAGTAATTAAGTAATTTAATTAACTAATGGCTAATGTTTAATTAACTGGTAAATAAGGAATACTTAATTTGTAATTAAGTTGTGTTAATCTGCAATTAAGATTTATTAACCGGGTTTAAGGGCAAGTAAGGGAGGGATTACCCGATTAAAATTTATTTGTTATTTAAAGGAAATCTCTCGGTGATTAATAAAAAAATAAAAATAAATACTTGATGAAATTTTAGTGAAGTAATTCATAATTACAGGATATAGTAAATTAAAAGGAATTACTTAATGGGAAGTAATAAAAGGGTAATTATTGAGTAGAAGTAATTAAGGATAAGGTATTTGGAGTAATTAATCATAAAGGAATTAATAATTAAGTAAGGGGTTAATTTCTTAAGTAGGTAATTTTCAGAAAGGTAATCACTGGTTATGAGTAATTGGGATTAATTAATGGATACAATTAATTAAGGATAATCATTCATGGAGTTGGTTAAGTATAATTACTTAATGGAAGGAATTAGAAAATGACGATAATCTTAATATAATTAAAGATGAATGATTATGGGATGGTAAATCAGTTGGGTTGTAATTAATTAATAAGCAGGACGAAAAAGCAATTGATTTAATTCAAATTATGGTTAAGTAGATTTATTCGAGATGGCGTGATTGATTTTCTTGCTTATGTATGGTGCGATTGTTTATATGCCCTGAATTAATTGATACCCCTGATATGGAATGGTTCGTGATATGATGTATTGGGCGGGCACTGGTAACGTGGTTACGTATTAATAACGGATTGTTGTGTAAAAGTAACATCCTTTATCTAATTGCGTTTCACTTGAATAACATGTGTTGAGATGAACTGAATTCGAAGAGACCGGAGTCGGGTATTGGTTAATACCCGAAACCACTTCAATTCTTTACAAATTGATATGTAGAATCAATAGGTTGTAATGGCATGTTTTAAGTGAATTGGACAGATAATTTAAGTTATGGCCTTAGAAATTGATGTGTGAAATAAGTGATGTCTATAGCAACTTGTGAAGTTGTAAATTTATATAAGTACCCCGGGTTTATTTGAGTTGTATACTTTTGTATTCTATGTTAAATGGGTTTGCTCACGCTGGTTTCCAGCCTGACCCGGGTGTTACTTTGATGTAATGCTCGGGTCAGACCGAGTACTACAGATTTTCAAGTAAGGACGTTCTGGAGCTCAGGAGACGAGCTGGATGGCAGGAACGTATAGAGTGTATATCACTGTGATATATTGTAGTTGTTTGGGATATGTTGATTGTATATGTCCAGTGATTGTGTATATGTATAACTCTGATGTATTAAAATAAAATTGACAGATATAGTATTCTTTGTAACTGTTATATTATCTGATATTATATTTTGATCCGCTGCGAATGTGAGAATCAGAGTTGTGTTTTCTGTTTCTTTTTCTTCTATCTCTTTCTTCTTTCCTAACTATCTGGAATTTTCAGGATCGAAAATTCTCGGGTCGTTACAGTTGGTATCAGAGCGAAGGTTAAGCGAAAACCTTGGCTCTGGTGGGTGTACTCATAAGGATAGGGTCAATAGTACCCTGGAATGAGTTGAGTGTATATATATATGAGAGCGTACTTGTTATTTTCATATATAAAGATTTTAAATGATTTTATATAAGAATATATTTTGATATATGTTTCCTGGGGATTTGACCAGGCAACTAGTACTCGGCAATCAGTGCTCGGCATCAAAGAGTGTCCGGCATCAAAGAGTGTTCATCGAAGAGTGACCGGCATCAAAGAGTGTTCGGCGAGGCACTTGGCATCCGGGAGTGTTCGGCGAAGCACCCAACATCCAACAGGTACTCGGCGTACAAGAATGGCTCGGCATCAAAGAGTGTCCGGCATCAAAGAGTTTTCATCGAAGAGTGACCGGCATCAAAGAGTGTTCGGCGAGGCACTTGACATCTAGGAGTGTTCGGTGAAGCACCCAACATCTAACAGGTACTCGGCGTACAAGGCTGTTCGGCATCAAGACTGCTCGGCATACCAAAGTACTCGGCATCAAGGCTGCTTGGCATCAAGGCTGCTCGGCATCAAGACTACTCGGCATCAAGGCTGCTCGGCATCAAGGCTGCTCGGCATCAAGGCTGCTCGGCATACAAGAGTACTCGGCATCAAGGCTGCTCGGCATAAGGAGCACTCGACATCGAGACTACTCGGCAACAGGAGTACTCGGCATCCCATGGTGTTCGGCGTAATACTCGACATCCAGGAGACATTCAGCACGACACCAACATACCGTTCGGCATAGAAGGGATGGTTCGGCGTAGAGCATTCGGCCTCAACAGACAACCATCCTACACTTCCCACGACACCAACATACCGTTCGGCATAGAAGGGATGGTTCGGCGCAGAGCGTTCGGCGAACCTTGCTCGGCATACGGCGACCACTATACTCGGGCTGGAGCGTTCGACAATCAGCCCACTTGGGAAGTCCAGCCCATCTTTGCCTATAAATAGAGGGGCAGGGTCACAGTGAAAGGGATCCTTTTTTGGAGAGAAAACACCGGGGAGACTCTGCCATTTTCAAGACTCATCTTCTCTACTTAACAACTGCATTCAAGCATTTTATTCACGAATTGTATTTGTAATCAACTATAGAGAAGATCAATAAAGTTTAACCTCAAAGTGGACGTAGGCAATTACGCTGAACCACTATAAATTTGGTGTTCTTACTTTCTGTATTTAGATTAGCACTGTCTTCTCTGTTTAATTTGATTTCATCACTTATATCTCTTCACAATCTTCTTCTACGAGGTTAGTGACCAATTTTGGTGCTAACACTTTGGTGCTTTCACCGAGAATCGAATTCTCAAACCTCAAGGATCTGCTTTGAAGCTACTGGATTGAACAAATCCCCCAAAGAAGATCCGACTTACTGATAGGACATCCGTTGATTCTACTCAGAGTTCATACCAATAACTCTACAATGGCAAGACCACGTACCAGGTCAGCTTCTCTTAATGCGAATGCTCGAGAGACTGCTAGCGTGCAACAAGCAGGACCTAGCAATCAACCAGCGATCCCGAGTGCAGGGATTGCCACTCAAGAACAGACTCCAGTTGTCATCAGAGTAGAGTTCAATGACTTGATGAGAGAACTTAGGGAAAACAGGAGACAACTGGGAGAACAGATGCAAGCTAATGCCAACCTGATGGCACAACTCACTCAATAGCAGCAACAAAATGCTGGGGGCAATCCAGCTGCTTATTCCTCATCTGACAGCTCTACTTCTTCTGATGAACCACCCAGGCGTAGACGCCGTAAGACTGAAGCTGCAAGGGCGGATGCTGCTGTTCGAACAGCTGGAGACCGCGATCAAGCCAGAACTGGAAGCTTCCGAACCGGAGTACAAATGGAGGATGGAGCTCCAGATCATCAAAATGCTAACAATGTTGAACCTCACGACGCACGATTGGCAGATCGCCAGGAAAGGGGGCATCAGCATGGACAGGCGCGTAGAACTGACTCCAACCTCCCAGCTTCCATACAGACACCCGATCTGACAGCCATGATCAGGCAACTGATGAAAGAAAATCAGGGCTTATCAAACGACGACTGGGGAGTGTCAAGAAGTCATACTCCGTTCACGGATGTTGTGCTGCAAGCGGTGTACCCCAAGAAGTTTAGCATGCCAACCATTCCTGCATACGAAGGAAAGACTGACCCCAGACAACATGTAATGAGGTATGAATGGATGATGGATTCAGCCAGAGCAAATGATGCCACCAAGTGTAGGTGCTTTCCGATTACTCTATCTGGGATCGCTACTATGTGGTTCACCCGACTTCCTCCGCTATCCGTATCAAGCTTCGAGGAGTTGGCAAAGAAGTTTATTGAGCAGTTCAAGATACACACTACACGCCCGAAGGACGTGATGTCTCTGTCAAGTGTAATCCAAAATCCCGGAGAGTCGCTGAAGGAGTACTTACAAAGATTCCATGTTGCGGCAACTGAAGTCAGTAATCCCAATGACCATGCAATTCTAATGGCTGTAATGAGAGGTGTAGATCCGGATTCTGAGTTTGGAGACTGGCTGGCAGGAAAACCTCCGGCCACGCTAGAGCGTTTCTACTCCAAGGCACACCAGTTCATAAGAAGAGAAGAAGCTAGGTGGGTGCGACGAGATAAGGCACCGGGACCTGTCCAAGAGTCAATCAAGAGCAACATTGCTATGAAGCAATCTTGAGACAATTCGGGAAAGGTCCAAGTCAATGTCCAGAGTAAGCCTGTGCAGCCCAAAGAGTCCGGAGGAAGAAGTCAAGGAAAGAGGAAAGAAGCGGGAAAGTGGAAGTCGAGAATTCCAAGCTACAGCGAGTACACTCCGCTAAACGCCCCACTTGAGAACATTTACCTATCCACCTGCAATACTTTTCAGTACAGAAAACCACGTCCAAAAGAATCAACTGAAGAACAGAAGCGGACTGGGAAATATTGCCGCTTCCATGAAACTTATGGACACAACACGGAAGAATGCAGACACCTGCATGACGCTATCGAGAAATTGATCAGACAAAAGAAGTTGCAAGAATTTGTAAAGGATCCATAGGAAGGAGGACAGGGAACGTCCAACCCAGGTCGTGCACCAGCTCCACGTCATCCTGAGGAGCCTGCCCGGACTGTTGGAAGACTGGTTATAAATACAATTATCGGCGGACCTCATCCCGCAGATAAGAACTGGCAAGAGATGGAACGATATGCAAGCTCCTTGAAGCATGCAGATTTTGAGTGCTGTTCGAACGTAGAGGACGGGGCCCCTGCTAAGCAGCAGCGTGTGATGACAGACGATATTGTGTTCAGGAACAGAGACGCTGATCAGGTAGAGGCTCCGACCATCGATCCCATGGTCATATCTGCAACGATCGGACCAGCATATGTAAAAAGAATTTTGATTGATTGTGGAAGTTCAGTCAACATCATCTTCAAAAAGGCCTACGATCAGATGAAGCTAGAGACAAAAGACTTAAAACCATCCAAAGCTCGTATCCACGGCTTTAACGGCGCTGCGACTGATGCAGTAGGATATGTCGAGTTACCAGTTGAACTGGGACAAGGCGAGCGTCGGAGGGTACGAATTTTACCCTTTGTAGTTTTGGATGTGGACTCTCCGTATAATGTTTTCTTGGGTCGGTCGGCCCTGGCTAAATTTAGGGCGGCATTAGCCCCGTGGTGCTTAACTTTGAAGTTTCCGACTGACAAAGGAGTAGGCGTTGTTCACGGTGACCAAGCAGCTGGTCGTTCCTGTTATGTGGCCAAGCTCCGAGAGGCCCACCGGAGGGAGAAGGGAAAGGTTGCGGACAACCCCGTCCGCATCCTCAATGCGGATAATTGACAAGTAGCGCCCGAGCCCTGGCTCGGGCATAGTTCTCGGATCTACGGAGATATAGATCCGAGAGACGACGATGAGAAACCCAGGGAAGAGAAGGCGGCACCGGCTGAATTAACAATTGACATTTCAGTTAGCCGTGACGACCCTTCGCGAATACTGAAGATCGGATCACAGCTAGGCCCCGCAATGACTGAAGACCTTAGCGACTTCCTCCGGGCGAACCTTGATGTTTTCGCCTGGACGCATTCTGATATGTGTGGGATTTCTCCCGCCATCACGAGTCATATGTTGAACATAGACCCGAAATACATCCCAGTCAAGCAAAAAAGGAGAGGAATGGATCCGGAGAGGTCCGCTGCTCTTGGAGAGGAGGTGGACAAACTCAAAGCAAATGGGTTCGTCCGCGACGCCCTCTACCCGGAATGGGTCTCCAACCCCGTGCTAGTAAAGAAAGCGAATGGGAAATGGAGGACCTGCGTAGATTATTCCGACTTGAACAAAGCATGCCCAAAGGACAGTTTCCCGTTGCCTAGGATCGATCAGTTGGTCGACTCCACCGTAGGGCACGAGCTGTTGTCATTCATGGACGCGTACTCAGGATACAACCAAATCCCAATGCATATTCCGGATCAGGAACATTCCAGCTTCGTTACAAATGTCGGACTGTACTGCTTTGTAGTGATGCCCTTTGGATTGAAGAATGCTGGAGCGACTTATCAGCGTTTGGTGAATCGAATGTTCAAGGACCAGCTGGGCAAAACCATGGAAGTCTATGTGGATGACATGCTCGTGAAGTCACGACGGTCAAACGACCACATTCAAGACTTAGCTGAAATGTTTAACATACTCAGGTTTTATGGAATGAAGATCAACCCGCTGAAGTGTTCTTTCGGCGTTGCATCAGGGAAGTTTTTAGGATTCATCGTCAACGCTAGGGGAATCGAAGCCAACCCAGAAAAGATCCAAGCTATTCGAGATGTACAAGCGCCTAGGACTATAAAGCAGGTACAAAGCTTGAACGGAAAAGTAGCTGCGCTGAGTTGATTTATATCCAAAGCAACTGACAAGTGCATCCCGTTCTTTGACATAATAAAGAAAGGAAAGAGAAATTTCGAATGGACGTCTAGCTGTGAGGAAGCATTCCGGAATCTGGTAAGGCATCTGGAAAGCCCACCAATGCTATCAAAACCAGTTGACCATGAGATGTTGTACGTTTACTTGGCTATATCCCCTCATGCGATAAGCGCAGCTTTGGTTCGTGAGGAGGATCGAGTCCAGAAGCCGGTGTATTATGTTAGCAAGCGTTTAACGGGGGCAGAGAAGAATTACCCTAAAATCGAGAAATTGGCTTATTGCTTGGTGATTGCATCACGCAAGCTACGCCCATACTTTCAAGCGCATTCAATCGGTGGTTATACCGATCAACCCCTGAGGCAGGTACTCCAACGACCGGAAACTTCTGGAAGATTGCTAAAATGGAACATCGAGTTGAGCCAATTCGATATCGCGTACTTACCACGGAGAGCCATCCGAGGGCAAGCGTTAGCAGACTTCATCGCTGAATTTACCATACCCATCAAACCGGACGATCACGACATCATTCCCCCCGTTCGATGGAAATTATACACTGACGGTGCATCAAACGACCGTTGCTCCGGCGCGGGCGTAGTTCTTGTAACTCCGGAAAACCGATTGATCTGTTACGCCCTGAATCTCGATTTCCCGGCTACAAATAACGAAGCCGAATATGAAGCACTGATCGCTGGCTTGAAACTCGTCAGGGAACTTGGGATCGAATCAGTCGAAATCTTTTGTGACTCGCAGTTGGTGGTTTACCAAGTACGAGGAGACTACCAAGCAAAGGGACAGAAGCTTGCTCCGTACCTCATTCAGGTCCAAGAACTACTATCAAATATTGAGCGTTATGACATCTCACATATCCCGCGCGAACAGAACAAAGAAGCCGACTTATTGGCCAAGTTCGCAAGTACTGACGATACGCAACAAATAGGATTGTATCCCGTCGAAGTCTTGCATGCCCCGAGCATAGACGAAATGAAAGTCGATCGCGTGTTGGGAACAGAAATCGAGAAGGAATCATGGATAACCCCATTCAAACTGTACCTAACGACCGGGGCTTTACCAGAAAAAAGAAGCGAAAGACGGCAGGTCCTTCGAAAGGCCGCGCGATACATAATACAGGATGGATCAATGTATCGAAAAGGATTCTCAGTCCCATTATTGCGGTGCATCGCTCATGATGAAACAAAGCGAGTCTTGAGAGAAGTCCATGAAGGGGAATGCGGCGACCATACTGGGGGGCAAACGCTAGCAAAAAAGATCCTCCGCTATGGATATTACTGGCCCACCGTAAACCGGGATGCCGCAGACTACGCAAGAAAATGCGACAAGTGTCAAAGATATGCAAAAATCCCGAGGGCTCCATCAACGGAACTTACACAAATGATCAGTCCCTGGCCATTTGCGATCTGGGGAATCGACATAATCGGCTCTCTGCCTCTATCCAAAGGTGGTGCGAAATACGCAATAGTTGCAGTCGACTATTTCACGAAATGGGCTGAGGCAGAACCTTTGGCCACTATCACCTCCAAGAAGGTCATTAACTTCGTTGTACGAAACATTATATGTCGCTTTGGCCTTCCACGCACCATCATTACGGACAACGGAACGCAATTCGAAAGTAGAGAGTTCAAAGAGTTCTGTTTAAAGTACGACATCGAGAAAAAGTTCGCCGCCGTTCCACACCCAAAAGCTAACGGACAAGTCGAGGCCGTTAACAAAATAATCAAGTCCATACTAAAGAAGCGTCTGGAGAAGGTTGGAGGCAAGTGGGTAGATGAACTCCCGACAGCATTATGGGCGTATAGAACTACCCACAAGTCCACGACCGGCTACACTCCGTTCGCCTTGGCATACGGCTCTGAAGCCGTTATACCCGTGGAACTTGAAGTTCCATCGCACCGAGTGACATACTATGATCCCAAGACGAACCAAAACCTCTTGCTGGAATCACTGGACTGCATCGATGAAAAGCGGGAAGAAGCTGAATTAAGGGCGGCGGCGCACAGACATTGAGTCAAGCGTTACTATGACGGCAGAGTCCGCCCAAGAATCTTTGATGTGGGAGATCTCGTTCTGAAACGAATCTTCCCGGTACCATCACGCATGAATCCCAGCTGGGAAGGTCCATACGCCATTGAACGGAAGCTTGGAGAAGGAACATTCAAGCTGGCAACCGTTGATGGCGCGACACTCCCCCGAGCATGGAACAGTGAACATTTGCGGCACTATTACATTTAGCATGTTTTCCTTTCTTGTTGTAGGCATTGTTATTTCCTGCATGTTTCCATTCAATAATGACTTAGTTTCCTTGTGAAAGTTGTAATCAAGCAATTCAGTTGATTTTCATTAATAAAGGCTGGAAGCCATATTTTTTATGAAGTTTCTATATCTCTTAACTGGATGATAAATTACGTTATCATTCACAACATGCGGACCAGTGTACGAACGATTCCAAATCTCCGAATCCCCAGAGCGCGGATCGGAGTACTCTAAGTCCCCAGAGCGCGGACTAGAGTATAAACGATTCCAAATCTCCGAATCCCCAGAGCGCGGATCGGAGTACTCTAAGTCCCCAAAGCGTGGACTAGAGTATAAACGATTCCAAATCTCCGAATCCCCAGAGCGCGGATCGGAGTACTCTAAGTCCCCAGAGCGCGGACTAGAGTATAAACGATTCCAAATCTCCGAATCCCCAGAGCGCGGATCGGAGTACTCTAAGTCCCCAGAGCGCGGACTAGAGTATAAACGATTCCAAATCTCTGAATCCCCAGAGCGTGGATCAGAGTACTCTAAGTCCCCAGAGCGCGGACTAGAGTATAAACGATTCCAAATCTCTGAATCCCCAGAGCGCGGATCGGAGTACTCTAAGTCCCCAGAGCGCGGACTAGAGTATAAACGATTCCAAATCTCCGAATCCCCAGAGCGCGGATCGGAGTACTCTAAGTCCCCAGAGCGCGGACTAGAGTATAAACGATTCCAAATCTCCGAATCCCCAGAGCGCGGATCGGAGTACTCTAAGTCCCCAGAGCGCGGACTAGAGTATAAACGATTCCAAATCTCCGAATCCCCAGAGCGCGGATTGGAGTACTCTAAGTCCCCAGAGTGCGGACTAGAGTATAAACGATTCCAAATCTCCGAATCCCCAGAGCGCGGATCGGAGTACTCTAAGTCCCCAGAGCGCGGACTAGAGCATAAACTATTTCAAGCCTCTAAGTCCCCGGGACACAGAGTCAGCAAGAAGTCCAAGTACTCGAAAGATGTGGGACGAGAGATACGCCACGTCCAAAAAATGTTTGAACAGCGCAAGAATGGACCGGGAGATAATGCAACTCATAAGAGCTTGAGTTATGGCTACAATTAGTCAGCAAACCAAATAAAGACAAGAGAATCATTCAAACAAAAAAAAGGGAAACTAAAACTTTATTCGATAAGTCCAAAATGGGGATACATGATCACTCCTACAAAATTCAGACCTCTCTATACAAACTACAAATCATGGGAGATAAAAACAAGTACAAAACTTAATCAGGAAACTTGTTGAACAAGTGAATCGATTATTTCTTCGACTTCTTCTTCTTGTCTGCCTTTGGTGTTTCCGACGACTCCTCTCCCTCACGTTTTTTCTTAGACTTTTTGCTTGCTAGAGAGACGGAGTCAGGAGTAGGAGACGGAACATCTAGTGGTTTGGACCTGCCCGGGAGAATGATTTTCAAAGGTCGATTCCGCGGGTCAGTGAGTTCCAGTACTTCAGACTCGACTTTGACTTTGACTTTTCTTTTCTCCTCGTCGGCAAGACGGTCCTTCATGCTCATCTCTGAAGTATGCTCAGAGGCGCCAGTGATTTTAATTTCATCGCTTCCTTCGGTAGGAGACGAAGTATCAAGTTTGTCATCATCAAGCGCCTCGATCACTTGAGCGTCTGGACCGGGAGTTACTCCTGCGTGAGCAACGTCGCTTGTTTTCTCTGCATCCTCCTTGGCGTCATTGCTCCTCGGAGTTGGCTCGGCGTCAGAATGACCTACATAAAAATATAAGAAATGGGTATTAGAACGAATAACCATTGCTGAAAAATGACAGGATCTCTTCGACTTCTAGAGAAAGAAGTTTTTCCTACCAGGATCCGGTTGGCTATCGGTGGCGCGCGGGGTTTCACCCTCCAGGATAGGTGACAGCACATGAACGCCAAGCCCGGGATCTTCGGGATCATAACTGGCATGCTGCTCGAATGGATCAAGCGTCGACCGACCGGCCGATTGAGCAGCATAAGGAGCGGCGATGTGAGGAGTAGTAGCGTCGGCCTCTGACGGGCCAGCCTCGTCGTTCTTCTCTTTCGAAGGGGAAGAGCCTTTGCCATAAAGAGCCAATGCTGCAGATAAATCCGATGGCTCATTCCCCCTCAGGAACTCCTTCACCAATGCATCCTCGTCGATCTCTTCGGAGCCTGACTCGACTTTCTTGATCTTTATCAGAGTTTCCCATGCCTCAGCCAGGGATTCGTGGTAGCCGTCGCCCAAGAATGTTAGGTCGCGGTGCATAAGGACGCGAGCTCCGTACTCGGCGATCAGCGGGTCGAACATACTCTTAACCTCTTCCCTGCCGGCCTCTGCGGCCGCCTCAAGGCGAGAATCAAGCTCCTCCACAGCCATTCTTTTGCCCTCCTCACGGACCTCATCCTTCATTTTCTCGACCCCGGCAAGTTCGTTGTCAAGCTTTGTCTTCAGGAGTCGGGTAGCAACAATCTCATCACAATATCGATGCGATTCTTCCTGAGCAGCTATTTTGTCTTCTTTCTCCTTGGAGAGTTGTTCTTTCAGCTCTTTGACTTGAGTAGCGAGCGCGTCCCTTTCTTTTTGGACAGAGTCTTTTTCTAGGGCAAGGGCGCCGCTGCGCTGAACTGCTTCGTCAAGCTCCTTTTTGTGAGCCACTTCTAAGCGAGCAACTGCCTCAGCAGTATCTTTCGCACCTTGTTCAGCGGCTTCTAGCTTTGACTTATACGAAGCGAGCTCTTCGTCTTGGAGTTTGATGATTTTCTTATCGCTGTCAGCCTCCAGATTCAGACGATCAATCTCGTGTTGACGCTCGACAGATACTTCCGAGATCTTCTCCACCAAGTGCACGAATGCGTCATGTTGAACATAGACGTCATTGTTGCAGGCAATGGCACTTTGCTTCACGTGCCCAGGAATGTGATGGATGGCCGGGAGGAATTTCAAACCGTCAAAACAGATTTTCGGAAACTTGGCCTTAAGGTCGACCATCTTTTCCGCAACAGTTGGGTCCACGGCAGGAATAGGAGGAGGAGGCTTAGAGAATTCCGTTCTTTTACGTTGCTCTCGAACTTGCCTCGTACTCGATGAACTGGAATGTTGTTCTCGAGCAGCATCAGACTGAAGACCCTTCTGCAAAGACTTCTCTTTATCCGGCTCAGTTGTAGGAGGAAGATCGCGGGACTGGGAAGATTGATAGTGTACTTTCTTTCGGTGAGACGACTCGCGTGGACGATTGTCCCTATCTTCATAATCACCTCGGTCCCGGCGTCTGCTTGAACCAGAATCCCGTCCGGAGTGATGGAATATAGAAGACCCCTGAAGGCGATCAAGTCCGTGTGAGCGGCCCATATCACCTGCAAAGAATGGAGATAACAACGAGTTAAGGAGAATTCACGAATTAAAAAGACTTGAAGTATATTATGGAATGCACATGTGCATGTGTGTCCTAGTGTTCCCCCCGACGGACCCGTTCGTTTATCTTTGCTAATCGGAGTATTGTCTCCTTGAGCCGGGAGTTGAGCTCCTCTGTTGCCCCTCGCGGGCGAAGAGAATTTGAGGGTTTCAGGATCATCGAACCCATAATTAAGCAAATCATCGAGGATAGACAGGTTGGACAGACCCCTCAGAGAACTTTCCAGGTGCTGCGAAGAAGCCTCTTTCTCAGGAAGGATAGGCGTGACTTTTGAGGTGCCACCAACTTTCTCCTTTTGAACCGTGTATTTCAACTTCTTCTTTCCCTTCGAAGGGGAGGATGATGTCTCAATATCCTGAACTTCGATTGGCGGATTCCAAGCGGGACCCACGTTCTCGCCCTGAGTTTCGGGGGCATCATCCTCTTTACGCTCGCCTTCTTCGTGCGTGTCGGGAGCGCGACGCGACGACGGTCCGGCAAGTTTTTTCCCTTTACCAGATGGAGGTTTGGGAATTGTAACACCTTCTGGAAGGCTGATCCGACGACCAGGGGCTAGCAAGCCGAACCCCGACAGCGATTCATTTGAAATGATAGCTCGGATATCTCGATCCTCGGCCGGAAGAGCTCTAATCGCATCGACAGCATCAGAATATCCTCGGCCTTCCGGACGCGGGTTGATACCTGAAAAGATGAAATGAAGAGTTAGGAAAAACATGACTCCAATTAAATACGAATAACGATTCAGCAGAGAGACTTACTGCCTTCAACCTATCTCCTAGCAAAACCAGACGGGCAGCGCACATAGAACCATTCCTGTTTGTACAGGGCGAATTTGCTACATGCCCCTGTCAAGATCTGGCACTTGTGGTATGGCTCGAGAAACATAAAGGAAGGACTGTCTTTCCGTCTCTTGAACATATAAATGTATCTGATATCACCGGGGGTTGGAGGTCTGGAGAAGACGGCCATGAAAAGTAAATAAGTCCCATATAGAAACGTATGGCCATTCGGGTGTAGCTGCGACGGAGCTATGTCTATATACTGCAGCACATTCCGGAGAAATAAATTGAAGGGAGGCACGCTGCCCATCCAACACATGAACTTGTTGTAGGCTGTGTACCCGACTGGGGCCAGATGAGGGCGGTCGTGTCTCGAAGGAACTAACACGTCAGCAAAGGGAATCCCGTGAATGGAACATATCCGTCGCAGAGCAGCTTCGTTGATCTTCGAGGCTTGAGAATCGATCGGATTGTCTAGTAAGATGGTTGCCTCCAGAGCGTCGGGCGCCAAGTTATGAGCAGGAGAAGTTGACGGGTTAGAAGCATCAGCGGCTCCTTGCCTTGCTGACGGCCCAGGCCTGTCAGATATGGTGGCAGAACTAGATTTTCTCGACATCCCGAATAAATAATGAACCTGGCTAAATGCTTGAGAAAGCTATACTTGAAAAACGTTGAACGTTAGAATTAGCAACACGAGTTTTCCCTCCCACGTGGTGTGTGAACTAGTGCAAGCAATTGTGTACAGACAATAAGAATGTTTTAAAGATATAATAATTAGCTTCGAATCATCGCCTTCGAAGACCGTCATCGCTGACCGTCTCAAAAAGCTCGCCTTGAGGTGATTACAGTTCCAGATTCAGAAGACGTATGATTTCAAAAGTAACCGGCTTAAGTGTAGTTAGACACTTATACTGTTCGGCATTTTTAATGTTGTTCGGCATTTGTATTGTCCGGCTAAAGACATTATCCGGTCCAAGAATTGTCCGGCAATTGTTTTGTTTGACTAAGGTAATGGTTCGACCTAAGGGTTGTTCGGCTAAATTCAATGTTCGGCGTGTCAATTGTATTGTTCGGCTAAAGTCATCGTTCGGCATGTCAGTTATATTGTTCGGCTAAAGTCAACGTTCGGCGTGTCAATTGTATTGTTCGGCTAAAGTCAACGTTCGGCGTGTCCATTGTATTGTTCGGCTAAAGTCATCGTTCGGCGTGTCCATTGTATTGTTCGGCTAAAGTCATCGTTCGGCATGTCAGTTATATTGTTCGGCTAAAGTCAACGTTCGGCGTATCAATTGTATTGATCGGCTAAAGTCATCGTTCGGCTAAAAGTGATGCTCCACCACAATTTCAACTCCACCCTACACCTACTCCATCCACGCCGAACGATAGAGACGGATCGCCCGGCAAAGACTATGCCGTCCAACACCCCATCTACCTTTCTATCGTTCGGCACGGAGGAGCTAGCCCCAATTAGACAACTCAAAACGAGCGAACCGCTCCTACTAGCCACGCGTTCACAACTAAAGGAAATACTTTGTTTCCATAAGTTGAACCTAAAATGGAAGTAGTGCAACTGTTAGAGGAAGGATACCTAATTCGACGATCGAAGTTGAGAATGGATTATATAGGCTTTATATCTGATAGGGTTGCGAATCTCTGAGAGTGATAATAAAGAAGACGTAAAATAAAATGGTGGAAGGGCGCCTGGTTATATAGAGGGAGGTAGAAGACGAAGAGGCTATACCTGGTAGAACCGGTCAATACCGGAGCGCTCGGCATCGAGGCGGAATGACGTTCGGCACGCTAGGAACGTTCGGCTCCGAACATATCGTTCGGCATCCCAAACTTGTTCGTCTTGCACCACCCTTCGCTAGCATTCTCGAGAAGGTACCTCCGAGGTAGATTGTACCAGATTCAAAGCGCATCACGTTCGGCCACGCAATACACTTTGGGGGGCAAGTGTTTCCTGGGGATTTGACCAGGCAACTAGTACTCGGCAATCAGTGCTCGGCATCAAAGAGTGTCCGGCATCAAAGAGTGTTCATCGAAGAGTGACCGGCATCAAAGAGTGTTCGGCGAGGCACTTGGCATCCGGGAGTGTTCGGCGAAGCACCCAACATCCAACAGGTACTCGGCGTACAAGAATGGCTCGGCATCAAAGAGTGTCCGGCATCAAAGAGTGTTCATCGAAGAGTGACCGGCATCAAAGAGTGTTCGGCGAGGCACTTGACATCCAGGAGTGTTCGGCGAAGCACCCAACATCCAACAGGTACTCGGCGTACAAGGCTGTTCGGCATCAAGACTGCTCGGCATACCAGAGTACTCGGCATCAAGGCTGCTCGGCATCAAGGCTGCTCGGCATCAAGGCTGCTCGGCATCAAGGCTGCTCGGCATCAAGGCTGCTCGGCATACAAGAGTACTCGGCATCAAGGCTGCTCGGCATAAGGAGCACTCGACATCGAGACTACTCGGCAACAGGAGTACTCGGCATTCTATGGTGTTCGGCGTAATACTCGACATCCAGGAGACATTCAGCACGACACCAACATACCGTTCGGCATAGAAGGGATGGTTCGACGCAGAGCGTTCGGCCTCAACAGACAACCATCCTACACTTCCCACGACACCAACATATCGTTCGGCATAGAAGGGATGGTTCGGCGCAGAGCGTTCGGCGAACCTTGCTCGGCATACGGCGACCACTATACTCGGGCTGGAGCGTTCGGCAATCAGCCCACTTGGGAAGTCCAGCCCATCTTTGCCTATAAATAGAGGGGCAGGGTCACAGTGAAAGGGATCCTTTTTTTGGAGAGAAAACACCGGGGAGACTCTGCCATTTTCAAGACTCATCTTCTCTACTTAACAACTGCATTCAAGCATTTGATTCACGAATTGTATTTGTAATCAACTATAGAGAAGATCAATAAAGTTTAACCTCAAAGTGGACGTAGGCAATTACGCTGAACCACTATAAATTTGGTGTTCTTACTTTCTGTATTTAGATTAGCACTGTCTTCTCTGTTTAATTTGATTTCATCACTTATATCTCTTCACAATCTTCTTCTACGAGGTTAGTGACCAATTTTGGTGCTAACAATATATAAAGCAATATTTCTTTCTGAGGAATATTAAGGTAATTGGCTGTTCAATTATTGGAATTAAATTAAGTGGTAATAGAAATATAACTAAATTTAAAGTAAAAATGAGTTTGAAATGGATCCAAACTAAAATTAGAATCTTGAATTTGTAGAAGTGTTATCAGAATAAAGATAATAATAAATTGGTTTCTAGATATGATAATCTTGGTTGTTATTATTGTTGTGTTTAATAATGAAATGTTGTAAATGATTAAGCAAAATGAAATGTTTTAAGGAAGTAAACTTTTAGGTGGGTATGACTTCTAAATTGAAACTAATGGTGATAAAAAATGTGAAGTTTTAAAACTGGGTCCAGAATTTGAAAATTTTTGTTTCAAGGTGTTAAAGAAAATAACAAATAATATAATTCAGACTATTTTGGATATAGTCTTATTTTAAAATAAGAAATGTTTGAAAGATTTTTAAGGGAATTGTTTTGAAATTAAAACCAAGGGTAGTTTAAAATTTAAAGGTAGCCTGGTGTGTGAAGGAAATAAATATGAAATAAACTCTAAGGTAGAGTTTTGGATTTTCCTTGGAGTGTGATGTGAAACCCAAAGTGAAGAAAGTTTAAACTTAAGTGGAGGGTTATTAATCTGATGTTTAAATTTTGAATGGGAATTCAAATTGTGTGAATTGACTGGATTATGAAAATTAAATTCAACTTTGGGAAAGTTAAATAATTTAAAAGGCAACCTGAATTGGGAATTTCAATATGAAATTGAGATTTAACTTGGGAAAGTTAAATGATTGGTTTAAATGGGAAGTTATGAGTGATCTCAAATGGGTTTGAGATTTGGAAATTGGAAATGGATGGATGTTTTAGAATAAATTGGATAAGGCCATCCTATTGTTATTAATAATCTTTAAATTGTGAATTTGATTTGTTTAAATGAATGAAGAAATGGATGGTGGTGATATATCCATTATTGAGATAAAAGGAAAATTTAACTTTAATTTGAAATTAAGGATAAGGGGTTACTTTGAACTAAAATTTGAATGATTGAATTTGTAAATTAAAATGGTTTAAGAACTGGTTTCAAACTGGAAGATAAAATTGAGTAATAAATTAAATTTTTAAGATAAAGTTGTTTTGAACGCTTATTTGAACTTTGGGAAAAGTTAAGTAAAGATAATTTAAAATTGGATTTTTGAGAATTTGACTCAAAATTAAATTGTTTAAAGATTTGGATTATTGATGTAAAAATAAAAGTTAATTTGGTTTAAAAAGTTAAACCAACCTTTGAAAATTTAACTCGAATTTATATAATTCGAGATGTTTTAAGATTGAGATTGAAATTGAATTAGTTCAAATTGAATCTGATTTGAATTAATTGGATTTGAGATTGAAGGTGTATAAGTTTAAAATTTTAAATGGGAATTTTTGGTTGGATTAAATTGAGATGATTTGAAATTGAAGTGGGTTCAATCGATAATAGTCTAAAATTGATTGGAATAATTTGGAATTATGATTAAAGTTGAACAGGTTTAAAATCAAATGGAATTTGATTTAGATTGAGAAAGAAATCAGGATTGATCCAACTTGAGGTGGGGTTAAATCAATTTCAATGGAAATTGAGGATTATTTAAATTGGAATTGGGTCAACTTAAATGGAAGTGGAAATTTAAATTGGATTGTTGGGGAAGCGAACAGTTTTGACTCTGGACTATTTTAATATAAACTTATTTTTTTTCAAGCTATTTAATGTATACAACCTTTCTTATTAAACCCAAAATTATTTTATATTTATTATATAACTACTTTTGGAGTTGTTTGACTATTTTGTAACTGTTTATAAGTTAATTACTGTTTTTTTCAACTGTTTTCTAAAACTAATTACTATTTTTCAACTATTTCACAAATTAATTACTATTTTACAACTATTTTGCAATTATCTAAAATTTCTATAATTATTTAGCTATTCTCCAATTATTTTACAATTAGTTAAATGTTTTACAGCTATTTACGAACTAAAAATTATTTTTCAACTACTTATCTATTTTTAAAATTTCCAAGCTATTTTATAAATGTAAGCTGGTCGGAGTCCAAACTATTATTGGTTAAATACCCAACTGAGATAAGAATTGAGGAGATAATCCAAGTGGGAATTAAGGCAAATGTGAATAAGTGAATAAAATTTAAGTGAATGTGAATAGAAAAGAAATTGATTTGGGTAATAATCAGTGAAGATAAATACGTAGGATGTACGTATATTATTCTATTCGCATAGTGGTTTGATCCAGATTCGAGCACAGAATTTCGAGATAGTATTATCGATCCGAGTTGGGATTTTTCACTTGATTTTCGACGGCGAACCTGGATATGGATTTTTGATTGATTCTGGATATTCTCTATCATAGATGTGACTATGCAAGGAGAATGACGGTTTCTGATCAAGAAACCAAATCTGAGTCCGCACTAGGAAGTCGGGTGGACAATACTAGTTCGGAAGAGGAATTGTGTGATCGAGTGAACGATCAGATTGATATAGCGTACGGATGATATATGGACATCGTACGGGTTGAATGAAATTGATATTGAAAATTTATGAATAAGAATTGTAAAATGGTTTTTGAAATTGAAAGTATATTTTGTGAAATATATGATGAAGTAAAGTGGAAATTTGGGTATTTCTATGGTAAAAGTTTACTTTATGGAAATATAAGTAATGTGGTTAATAACTTTATAAAAGAGTAATCAAAAATTTGAATATTTGGAATAAACAAATTTATATACCTCTGTTATATTGGGTAAAATCCCCTTATTAAATCTATAGCCAGAAGTAAAGATTTTTGAAAGTATTTGAAGTATAAAAAGGTTTTTATACAAATTTGAAATGATCCAAAGATTTTTATCAAGGTTATATATATCTATATATATAAAGGATCTTTGAGAATGATTTTGGAGGAAAGTTTTTTTTTGAAATCTATGAACTTTGGAAAGGCTTTTAATTTTTGGGAAAAATCAATATTGGAATTTGGAAAAGCCTACTTTGAGAATTATCGATTTTGGGAATCGATTTTGTGTAAAGGCACTTATGTGAAATTCATACTAGGTGTATGATTTGGAAAATACTATGTGTACAGTATAAAGTGTTTTTGAGATTTGCTCTGGGGAAAAAGGCGCTCCCTTGAAATGAACTTCTCAGGAGTGCCACAGGGTGGTACTGCCTTGAGCCTCTAAGGGGGAGGTTCTAAAGTTGATCCTGTGAGGAGTCCGGACAAAACTAGTTCCTGAGGATTATTTGTGTAGCGAAAGTCGAGGGGCTGGTTCCCACAGAGGCATTTGGGTTATGCTGTGACGACAGTGTAACTCGATGTCACTGCGATCTACTGCAGACCATAGCGAAAGTCGTGTGTGTCGTTGAGAGCCAACAGTCTATGTTTGATTTTATATCGGTAGACTGCGACACTATGGTAACATAGCGAAAGTCGTGTGTGCCGCTGAGAGCCAACAGTCTATGTTTGATTTTACATCGGTAGACTGCGACCTATGTAGTAGTGGAGAAGTTTCATTTTGACAGCGTAATCGAGAGGCCGTAGAGAGCCTGCAGTTACATGGACTTTTGCTGTGATGGCAACGTAAACCTGGACGTAACTGCGATCTGTTGTGGGTTCTATGGTGTAATCAGTTACATGGACTTTTGCTGCGATGGCAACGTAACCCAGGATGTAACTGTGACCATGGATGGGTGTGATGATTTCCAGAGCATTTTCACCAAAGATATTTCCTCTATTTTCGAAACTGTTTTCTATATTTTCAATAAAATTATTTTCCAAGCATTTTCACTGGATGTTGAACATGGGTCTGCTAAGTACTTATAGATTTTCAGTCCTATGCTTGATTAACGTACGACTGAATTTCTGTGAGAACGAGGACGGAAACATCGAGTTATAAAAATATTTTTATAAAAATATTTTAGAAATATTATATATGTTTTAAAAGTAATTTAAGAATGATCAAAGGAAATTTATATGATTTTAAGCATTTTAATAAAACTGGCTTCGTTCCTTTTCGAGGACGAAAAGATTCAAAGGTGGGAGGAATGTGACGACCCTGGATTTTGGCCTATTATTTTAATAAATATTTAATCTAATTTAAATAAAAAGTAAACTTATCATTTTACAATGAATATGAATTTTGGAATAATTGCCATTTATTTGTATGGATTTGTATTTTTGAAAGGAAATTGATTTGAAAATTGAAATAAAAACTCTTAATAATATTTATAATAAAATTTATCTTATATAATTGAATTAAAATACTTTGCCTTGTTAACATTTGATAACTAAATATATATAGATCATAATGTTGAAATAAAATCAAAGTCTATCAATATAAAATATAAATATTAAATGTAAGTCAAACATATGAATGTAATTTAAATGTGGATGACTAAAATACAAAATAAAAATGAAAATAAAAGCCAAATGGATAAGTTTATAAACAAAGTATAAAAATAAGCACTAAGTAGAAAATGGAATCAGGCACAAACATATGTATATTTTGTAAACAAGAAAAAGAAAAATAAGAGTAATCTTCATTCACAAGACAATCTATAAAGTAAAACCTGAGATAAATATGTACATGAGTTCAAGCTAGAAATAACAAAACAAATATCTTCATATACAAGCCATATACCTACCTGCAAAGAGTATACTTTCATAAAAATATCTATATACACAGCAAAAACATAATAATTATGTAAACATATTAAGAAGCCAAGGCATTAAATGCCATCATCTCAGCCTAACATTTGTCAATTCAAAAAAATATGCAAATCTTTACAATTCAGAAATAAAAATCTGTTCACAAAAGAAGAAAACAACTTTACTAGATAATACCTTCCCTTACAATCCACTTTGTTCTATTTATATATGTGTGTATGCATCTGCTATTCCAAGTTCGTTTAGGATAAATTTAGCTAGCCTGAAAAAAAAGAGGAGGAGAAGCAAAACTCAAATTTTTATTCAAACCAAAAACAGAACTGAGAATAAAGACAATTTCAAACTTCAAGTTCAAAGGCAGTTTTCAAGAATATCAGAGTGTTTTCTATCCAGTAACTTTTTCTGGTGAGTAAACAGAGATTTTTATAGTTTAAGTTAATTAAAATAGTTTATGATTCATTAACAGTGTAGTTTGTATATGCTTTATTTTGGATGTAATCCTGTGTATACATATGTCACTCTGCATACTGTTCCTCTCTGTTATGGATAAGGGTTGATTATCATTCAAATTTAAAATTGTATTCAACTGAATCATTGTAAAGCTTCCATTTTTCAATCAACCAAGAGATTTAAACTTAGATTAAGATTTTTAGAAGCTGTCTAAAACATCTTTGAAAAGCATACTACTGTAATACTATTTTACAGGAAATCAAGTAATTATTTGATAAATTCAATTGTTACAAGAAGCTAATTCAAGTTTATATCTTGAATACTTACTGAATTTATTATTTTT
Source organism: Allium fistulosum (assembly GCA_030737815.1). Lineage (NCBI taxonomy): Eukaryota > Viridiplantae > Streptophyta > Magnoliopsida > Asparagales > Amaryllidaceae > Allium > Allium fistulosum. Next base: position 574,534,726 of record CM060906.1, read on the forward strand.
AAAACAAAAACGAAGGTTTTAAATTCAGTGACTTAAGAGCAGTTTGTATTGGATATAAAATTACATTTTTATCAATTTCAGATGATTGATTCAATAATTATAGTTGAAATTTTGTTTGAAGCTAATATAAACATCATCGATCTCAAGAAAATTATCAGAGAAATTTTCTAGTGTTTAAATTACAGGAGTGAGATCATTTTAGGGTTTATTCCCAGTTTTTGTTCATGACAGTAATATGTCGAGTACAACCCCTACACGTGATCGAGTGTCACGAATTCCTGGTGGATGGTTGGATGTCGTGTTGTCGAGGCGTGGGCGGAATCTGGGCAACTCCGGTGGCTTGTGTGCGATGACGAGACGTGGCGCTGAGGGATGATGGTTTCAGTTTTCGAGTGAATGCCTTAATTTTGTTTAGAAATCTATGAAAGTGATCCGAGTTCGATTTTTGTGTTTACATGGATTTTGCGTCTTGCCGACGATGTGGGTGTTCGCCGGAGCTCAGTGGCGCCGCCGTGTACGTGTATGGCGGTGGGATTTGGTGTCAGTGACGTTGAGGTCGTGCGTCTCAATCCGTGCTCGAGTAGATGTGGTGGTAGCCTCGGGTTTTATGTCGTGTACGAGTGGGAGTTACCTGATGCTATTTATCCTTAAGTTAAAAAGAAGAAGAAGAAGAAGAAGAACGTACAGGTGACTCGGAAAATGGGTATTTAACTCGAAGTGCTACTCGTGTGTTATTAAGGGAAGTCTCGGGTTATCCCAAAACTGCAGCGTTGCGATATAAAGGTGGAGTTATGTAACTTGTTTTCTATAAGTATTAAGCACTTTAACTTAATAAAAGGGTTACTGTTTAAGTCAAGAGTTTTAAACAAGTCTTAATTATTTTTGTTAATACTTTAAAGATGTTTTAAACAATTAATTGTTACTTAAATTAAGCAATTAATTTAAGTATAAAGTTAATTAACAATTAAGTTTTGTAGTTAATAATAAATAAATTTTCAAATTTTAAAGAAGACTTTTAAAATGATAATTAAGTTGAATAATTATTATCAATTAATTATTTTAGAAAGTAATTAAGAATAATTAAATTATAATTGTAATTAGAGTTTGGATAAATTAATGATTAATTGATAAATAAATTTACAATTAACTATTTATTGTTAATTAACGAATGATTAGTAGTTAAGTAATTAAGTAATTTAATTAACTAATGGCTAATGTTTAATTAACTGGTAAATAAGGAATACTTAATTTGTAATTAAGTTGTGTTAATCTGCAATTAAGATTTATTAACCGGGTTTAAGGGCAAGTAAGGGAGGGATTACCCGATTAAAATTTATTTGTTATTTAAAGGAAATCTCTCGGTGATTAATAAAAAAATAAAAATAAATACTTGATGAATTTTAAGGAAGTAATTCATAATTACAGGATATAGTAAATTAAAAGGAATTACTTAATGGGAAGTAATAAAAGGGTAATTATTGAGTAGAAGTAATTAAGGATAAGGTATTTGGAGTAATTAATCATAAAGGAATTAATAATTAAGTAAGGGGTTAATTTCTTAAGTAGGTAATTTTCAGAAAGGTAATCACTGGTTATGAGTAATTGGGATTAATTAATGGATACAATTAATTAAGGATAATCATTCATGGAGTTGGTTAAGTATAATTACTTAATGGAAGGAATTAGAAAATGATGATAATCTTAATATAATTAAAGATGAATGATTATGGGATGGTAAATCAGTTGGGTTGTAATTAATTAATAAGCAGGACGAAAAAGCAATTGATTTAATTCAAATTATGGTTAAGTAGATTTATTCGAGATGGCGTGATTGATTTTCTTGCTTATGTATGGTGCGATTGTTTATATGCCTGAATTAATTGATACCCCTGATATGGAATGGTTCATGATATGATGTATTGGGCGGGCACTGGTAATGTGGTTACGTATTAATAACGGATTGTTGTGTAAAAGTAACATCCTTTATGTAATTGCGTTTCACTTGAATAACATGTGTTGAGATGAACTGAATTCGAAGAGACCGGAGTCGGGTATTGGTTAATACCCGAAACCACTTCAATTCTTTACAAATTGATATGTAGAATCAATAGGTTGTAATGGCATGTTTTAAGTGAATTGGACAGATAATTTAAGTTATGGCCTTAGAAATTGATGTTTGAAATAAGTGATGTCTATAGCAACTTCTGAAGTTGTAAATTTATATAAGTACCCCGGGTTTATTTGAGTTGTATACTTTTGTATTCTATGTTAAATGGGTTTGCTCACGCTGGTTTCCAGCCTGACCCGGGTGTTACTTTGATGTAATGCTCGTGTCAGACCGAGTATTACAGATTTTCAGGTAAGGACGTTCTGAAGCTCAGGAGACGAGCTGGATGGCAGGAACGTATAGAGTGTATATCACTGTGATATATTGTAGTTGTTTGGGATATGTTGATTGTATATGTCCAGTGATTGTGTATATGTATAACTCTGATGTATTAAAATAAAATTGACAGATATAGTATTCTTTGTAACTGTTATATTATCTGATATTATATTTTGATCCGCTGCGAATGTGAGAATCAGGGTTGTGTTTTCTGTTTCTTTTTCTTCTATCTCTTTTTTCTTTCCTAACTATCTGGAATTTTAGAGATCGAAAATTCTTGGGTCGTTGCAATAGTATAAGTGATTTGATTTTGTGGACATGTGTTAGCAGAATAAATTCTCGTTCTGCTATGAATTGATTGAACTGTTTGGACATCTATTTAGCAGGACAAATCACCCTTTTGCTATTATATTATTTTGACATGTATATGATAGTTACTTCATATTGACATGTTATTCCCTGGTTTGGATATGAATTGTATTTACATACTTGTTGCTTATGTAAATAACTGTTAAGTGAATTGGAATTGAAATTGAATGGTAACTTAAATTAGTACCGTTGGAATTGCTAAGCCTCCTTTTGAATTTATAAAGTATGTTTTTGAATTAACTTCAATTCTTAAATAAATTTAGAGTTTAAAGTTTAGAAATGGTTTCCAAGTTGTGTTATTATGTTGTAAAGTTATTTATAAGTAATAACTTGTTTATAAAGGGATTTTACTGAAGGTTTACTTAAAGTGTTTTACAAAAGATAATTTGTAATGATATTTTATAAAGGAAATTTTATAAAGGTTTTATAAAGAAGTTTTATAATAAGTTTTAAATTAGAAAGAGGTTTATAAATCTTTTAGAGATTCCAAAGGAAGTTTAAATCTAGTTCAGAAATTTATGAAGAGGTTTAGAATATGATGTAAATGGGTTTAATTGTAGGTGATGTTTTTAAAAGTGAATTGTTGGCCATTTAATATGGAATTTTGAAGAGGGAATATCCAAAATGTTTTTGGTAAATAATGTGAATTGTTTCCAAGTTTAAAGGGAACGTTATGAGTTTGGGAATAGTGTTTTGAAAAAGATCCTTTGACCAAGTTTTATAAAGTGGTTTTATTAATTAAAGAGAATTAATAAAGGCTTAGTGGATTCCATATGGAAATTAAACAATGATTGGATGTTTGTTCATTTGATAGTTAAATAACTGACTATCAAATTTGACCTAATTTGACTTAGGAAGTATGAATGTAAATTCGAGTTCCATGGTGAGGACTCAAATACTTACTTTCAAAAGAACCGAGAATAAGCCAACCAAAAATTATCGTTTGTTGGTACGGAGATCGGGATCTGATTTATATATCCGAAAACCACTCCAAACCAACATGTACGTTCGAGTAGAAGACATCTTGATGATTATTAAAGATGGTGCTCTTTGAAGTGCAAGGGCTACTGCTACTAATTCTGAGGGTGATTCCAAAATGGATGTAGTAGAGTTAGTGCCTTCGGTTTCGTTCAAACCCAGAACGAACTTGTATGGATGAATGCTGGCATTGCATTGACGCCTAGAGGGCAGTGTTAGCGTTCCAAGATGGATTGCTATTCAAAAAGGTAAAACGTAGCCTCAAGCCTCATAACCGGGTTGAATGACAAAAATAGGGCATGCGGGAGAGCTATGTGGTTAGCTACGATTAGGAGTGGTAACCCCATTCTAGATGACCCTTTCAGAGTGTGTTTGCGCGCAAATTCCATGGTAGTATAAGGCCTTGGTGTCAAGATGGTGAGGTAATCTGGTCTGTCATGTTAAAGCGACAGCCGGCTCTGTGTTAGCATCGGTGCATTTTCTAGAGGTGTATCATAGGAAGTTAGTCCCTTTCCTTGCCATTGTTGGAATCCAATCTCCAATAAGTGCCTTACGATTTTGATTGTAGAGCCTAATGTTGGAATGCGAGATGCAAGCATTTCAGTTAATTTATCTATTTACTTTAAACCTAGGCACTATGATAATATCACTGGATTTTGGTATAAAATATTTTGGCTATCGTAAGGTAAAAACCCGTCCGTTTTTTATGTGCAGTGTGGTCTTACGAGATACCCTTTGTTTGAAAGGTTTTTAAATGTAGAGAATCAGTTTGGTTGTTACTTGTTATCGAGTTTTACTCACGCTGGTTTACCAGACTGACCTGGGCGTTATTCCATGTAATGATCGGGTCAGATCGAGCATGTTTTCCCAGGTTTAGCTGGATACTTTGGAGTTGGAGAGGAGCTGGATGGTCAAGACGTATTCACGTATATTTTTCTTCTGCTGTATTATAGAGTCTGTATGTTTATCAATATAAGAACATGTTTCTGTAGCTGTCTAAATTTAGGATAAGTCTAGCGTACTTTGATGTTGTATATATGAATAAAAATGTTTCCTTTTTGTAAAGATCATTGTTGTATTATATAGTATTCGCTGCATTGTGAGATTATGTGTTGTTTAGTTTTCTTCTATCTTTTACCTTCTTCTTTCACCCTAACAAACCGGTATTTCCAGCACTTGAATGTTCGGCATGTGGTACAGTGGACGTATTAGTGTCGATTTTCGAGGGCCAAAAATCTAGTTCGTTACATGTGGCCATCAAATTATCATTAGCAAGTAATTAATCCTCCATTAAGTGTGCATGTGACTTTAATTCACACTAACTTATACATTGGCTCCTAATGTAGATTAAGGTAAGTGGGTAGGTGGGGTCCTCCATGATTTCATGAATTCATTTATTTCCATCTTCATATGCCTTCTTCTCTTGTGCATGCATAAATATATGAAGGCTTCATCCATTTTCCATCCAAATTTCTACAAAACAACATTAAAATGTGCAAGTAAATTTTTCTCAAATTAAATACATGTACAAAATTACCATTTTGCCACTAAATGAAGATGAATGCATGATGATTTGATGACATTTGGATTTTGGTAAGAACATGTAAAAATACCCAAATATGACATTTATTTAAATAAAAGTAGATTAAATATGAAAGTAAAAATATGCACATTTACTTGCACATCATGTCCCAACTTCCTTTTATAATGATTATGAAAGATGTCATTTGCAAATCCAATGTCGAGGATTAACAACCAAAGTAAAATGATTTCAGTGTTAGCAATCATAAGTTTGTTGTCTACTTATAGTTTACAAAATATTTTAGTACCTATAATGTTCATTCTTATAGACACGATTATCTGCATTTTGACTGAAAATCATAATATTTGATTCCTCTATCAAAATACTTGTTCTCTGATGCTTATTACATGCTATCATTGTACCGCTTTTGGATCATATCCAATAAATACGAATCATGTTATCACTCCACCCGATTCGAGACATTTTAGGCACAACAATCAAAAATGTATTTTGACAATTGGAGTCTATTTTTTTAGATTTAAAGAATTGTGTCATATGGTAGATTCTATACTCTATATAGCTAATTGACAGCTAAGGAAATTGTTGCTGCTAGCAAGTATTTTTCTCGACATTGATGAGAAAGTTATAGTTTCTCTTTAATGTATGAGAATTATTATCACACATTATAGTGTTTTGTGTGTCTATTTTAGGCTTGTTCATTTGTTTCATCTTATGTAATCAGTCTCTGTGTTTGAGTCTTTGGATCATAGCTAAGTCCATTGTACTGCCACTAAATTATAAAAGAAATTCCTTCCATCATGAAGGTGTTGTTCTTGAAACAATGATTGTTTCTTAGTAGATGGAATAGGCGTTTAGAAATATTTTATGAAGTGCCTTTTGTGTGTGTATAATACTGATTTAATTTTACGTTTACAACACTTATGTTCATAACATAAACTATACAACTACGTATCTTAAAATACTTAAGATCGGGTTTTCTTCTCAATTCATCAAATATAAATATGATCTCATAAACTCTTCTTTGGATGAAATGAAAATTAACTTATGTACTTGTTCTTAAGTACTCATCCTTACAGAAAGAAGTTAATCGAACATCACTCGTCATCGATCGTACTTTATCTAACAAATATGATTTCTTCTTATCCATACATCATTATGTATTATAGGGGGAATGAATTTTGAGATTGAATCTTATTCTTTTTCAGATACATTTGGAGCACTTTTCCAATACACTCACGTATTTGATCAAATATAATTTGTTTTATTTCTTTTGCATGTAATGTTTTCTACTTCCATTTTATATTATATGATTTATCATAGATACAACTACATGTGTATCAAATACACATGTTCATTTCTATGATAATTTATCTATGAATTTAACGAAGTCAGTGGATCTATTTTGGTATCATTAGACTTTAAACTACACACATCCATATATATATTAATCCAAAGAGTTTATTGACTCTTTTGTTGCTCCCACTGAATGGGTGTTTCTCCTATAAACTTTCGAGATACAATTCATTAATGTCATTCGATTCACAATCATATGATTAATGAATTATCCCTTAAAGATATGGCTTAGTCCATAATTTAAAAACAATCATAAACATTTCAAACACTTTTGTATTTTCTAATACACCACTTTTGTTATAAGTATCATTATTATAAATTTATTTTATAATGAATATTCATAATAATCATATCAAAATAAAACAATATCTATTTCTAGTCAATATTGAAAACATTTAGTATTTCATAAATAATATTTGGTATATTTACAAAAACTAATTTTCATAATTTGATGCATTCACAAAGCAGTGTTACATGGTAAGTTCCCACTATTTCTACCATTACTATAATAGCGTATCAAATATAAAGCTCCATCCAACCAATTATTGTGGGATTTTATTGCATACTCTACAACTAATTTACCATCGAGAGTTTGAGGTCAAATATCTTGAACTCGAAGAAATAACTTTCGTAGAAAACAATTTTCTATATGAAAATACATTTGGAATAGAAATTACATTTCTCATTTCATACTAATCTTTTAGTATTTTGTATAATTCTCGTTTCCAATGTCTTTTCATGAAGCAAAGGTGACCATTCACTCTTTTCATCCCAACTATGCCTAAGTTACTTCCACCCTCACATATTCGATTTCCTTTCCAAATAGTTGAATCATTCAAATGGAAACTCTTACGACAAAACCATAACGAATGCTTTAAAGAAATGCATTCAGTCATCCTTAACATTAATAAGTTGCACTTCACGTAAACCAACCAAACTAACATTTCAGTGATCGAGTTCCTAAGTACATCTTGTAGCTCCTAGTTTAGTCTACATCTAACATCGCAAGTCCTTACTGTAATCATTCGTATTGAATACACGATCTCGTACTATGGTTTGATTACTTATTTTGAATGAACTTATTTCATTGAAGTTTCATACATTATGAATATTGACTATTAACCATATAACATTTATGTACGATCGAGTATGGATCAAAAATCCATCTTCTTATATTGCTTTTAGAGTTCAAAACTCATAAAAGACAATATATAATCTCGGGCAAATAAATACCTAGGTGACTTAGACATAAATATTTTAGTAGTTGTATTATTTGGCACTTGCATAGGTTTTGAAACGACAACGTGCCAAAAAAAAAGTAAGTGTATTTTAACTTTTATGTCAATATTAATTTAGTTCATTTGAATATTTTAACTGATATACATTTTATCAATTATATTAGTCACATAAATTTTTCAAGGTAAATTATTTTAACTTTATAGCATATGTTTTTATAATATTATAAAGGTTAAGTGTATTCATTTCATTTTTCTAATAAGGCTCTCACTATATTTTTTTGTTTTTCAAAACCCTAAAAAAACATAGAAATATTTTGATTTCTCTAGTAGGCATTTGGACTTGCTTGTCTTGGGATTTTGACCTTGAGGATTATTATCGAATCATTCACCGGCATGAGATGGATAACACCTTATCAGTTGTATCATATAGAACTCCTAACCCGTGGACTTTATGCTAATCCCATCTTAACCTTAAAAATTATCAACAAACCAAAAGAGATTATTTATTCATGCCAACCATTTTGCCAAGGACTAAGTATAATGCACATACCTTGATATCAACAAATACATGCATGTATCTTACCTCATCTCAGTCAATATAGTAACAATACTACAGATAGCACCCTCTGGTTGAGGGATCTTAACAACTAAAGAGTATTCAAGTAATCTGTCAATATATAAATGGTAGAGAACAACTTATATATTAAGGATTATATAAATATAAATATATATATATATCTTTGTGTGTGTGTATACACATATATACTTTGAATGATATTAGTTTAGGCAATAGTGTATTACTTATGAAATATCCTTGTGATTCAAGTGTCGGTCATATCTGAAATCACGGTATACGCAAAATACATATATACTTGTTTCTTAAACCTAAGTTGGGTGTCTTACAATTCCACTTATGTTTATACATACATACATATAAGTTTTAACTTGTTTATAACTTTTATAACTTAATTAACTTATATAATATTAAATGTATGTATCTTATTAATTAAATCATATTTAGTTAATTATTATTTCATTCTCGTTAATTAAATTGTATTAATTAATTTTAATTTTATTAATTGAATCATATTTAATTAATTTAATTTAATTTATATAAAATTTCTAAAATTAACATTTACTACTTATTTATGCTTACATATCAATATATGTACACATATTAATTAATTAAATTTTAATTAATTTTATTTAATATATTCATGTATTTAATTAAACGTTTAAATTAATTCAATTTTTTTTATAATTCAATTTAAATAAATTTAAGATAAACATATATCTATAAAAATTATAGTTAGATACATATATCCTTATATATATATATATGTGTGTGTGTGTGTCTGTTTGTGTGTTAATTAATTAACTTTTAATAATTATTTTACTTTATTTTATTTAATTAATCAAATTTATTAAATATATTAAAATTTCAAAAATAATTATTTTATTTTCTTAGAACAATTTTAAAAATGTGAAAATTAGGGAAACGTCCCTCTTTCTAAAATTTATTTGTTTCACATCCCTCCATTTTCAAAACTATTTTACACACCCTTTTTTTAATAATTCTTTCTGTTTTATATCTCTTGCTTTCAAATTCAAGAGTGGCAGCCAAGGTGTGTATTGTATGCAGTTATGAATTATGGAAATGATAACATTGGCTTGTGCTAAGGTTAGTAAAATTACCCGAATACCCCCCGAATTACACCTTCAGAAAATAAGGATTATTATATAATAGAAAATTGGGATGGACCTAAAACTTTGTTTTATAATCATAAGGATGTATGCCAAAATTTCCATTTGAAAATTTTTAATTCATTTTGTAACTTTTACAAAATTTTCCTTTATACTTTAAACTTAACTTTTAAATTTAAAATATATGTTAAATTTTCAAGTTAAGTTCTGAAAACTAGCCCCAGACCCAAATCAATTTAGGCCTTTACGGCTGGGCCAACTTTTGGACTTACTCCACCCATTGGGCCAGGTCGGTCATCAGGGAGTGGAGAATACTTGATTATTCTACCCAAGCCTAAACATTACTTTTATAGATACCCATCAGATATGTTGGCTTAGTTAGTTGGCCCTAAAATTGCCAACTAAACTGCAAAGACAAATTGGGCTCTGATACCACTAAAAGACTGGGTCAGTCTGCATCGAGTGAAATTGATAGATTTTAAAAAGATTCTCTATTTTTGTCATGGTATGCCTATGAAGTCCAATGGTTTGCACTGGATTCAAACTAGTTATTAAATAAAATCATATTTCATTTAGCATTATTTTATATATTTTTAATTGGTCATATTAATTAATTCAACTAAATGGTTAATTTTTGAATGTGTCATATTTACATTTGATTATATAACAATATAATATATAACATAATTTAAACATGTGTATAGCTATATATATATATATATATATATATACAGATATTGGGATTTACATTTATTTCATATGCATACATACATAGATATATATATTAGACTAACATATATACATATAATAAATTTTAATGACCCGACTTTTCGACCCCCAAATGTCGACACTAATACATCCACGGTATTCTTGTGTCGAGCATCCAAGTGCCTAAAAGACGGATTGTTAGGGTAAAATAATAGAAAACAAAAATATAACAAGAAAGAAAACAATATCAAAATCTCATAGCAAAATGATAACATATAATATCAAACAACAGTGAAGACTGTCACTCTAAGATGCATAACAGAGTTACCATTCTAAATACTATCATCGACCTGGATAGTTATGACAACATGCCCTCACAATTGTTGATATATACATGGTGGTAATGCAGTGGAAATAAGGATACTATAGTAGGTGAAACATCCAGCTCATCTCCTTGAGCTCCAATGAACATCCTACTAAAATTTGCCTTTTTCAAACTTCTCGAAAGAGCACATGAGGAATTTAGGAAAAAAACCATGTGTCAGACATAAGTATGGTATGAGAGACACAAGAAATATGTGATCAACGTATAATAGTACTTTTGAGATCGCGTGGAATGCCGTAATGGATATCCCCTCAAAAGAACCACACATCTAATAAGTAAATATTGCGGTATAATAGATAATGTCTAGTGTATAGAATATAAATTATAAAATAGCCGTGTTGTGTGTACACCATAGCAATAATAGGTATACAATCAATACCACTAAGGCATGTTAGTATATGTGTATGGATATCCATAGAGAGTCTTGGTAAACTAAGGCAGATCTCTTGCACAAGGATCAGAGATATCGTTCCGAGCGTCATATATCTCAAGATAAACTATACCATAGGGAAGCCATAACCGGTCCATGCCTGATCACGTGCTTCTGAGTATCATTGTTCTCACAAACATATTTGAAACTGTCACTAGACACAGAATGATATACCCTTGGATCGCTAACACCCTAGGCTATGCCCTATACTCTGGTTTTTGTCATTACCGATGGTGAAGTCACATTCAACATAACATCACACGGGTCATCTACTCAAACTAATTTTGAATCTCTCTTTGGATTTCAGCATCTCGAATAGTCCACGAATCCCTAAATGGATTCCAACATCTCGAATATATCAGGAATCTTTACATGGATTCAAGCATCTCGAATAGATCACAAATCTCCATATTCATTCCAGCAGATCACGTATATAGTTTTGAAGTGGTTACGGTTCCGAGTCATCTCATATAAGTACACTATCCCGCTTACCGGATGCTGCAAAACCAATCGATAGATTTTCGATTAACTTAACCTCGGTTCGATGAGAAATAAATAGACAATACATAAGGGTGGAGATCATCTCCTAACCAGAAGGATTTCCGTATCATTTATCCTAGAAGAGCAAGATGAGTTTATACGTACATTATAGCATCACCGAAGATGATCATACCATATAATCCTCGTGTTTCTTCTAGATATTTCTTAAGTTATACTGGTCAAGTTCGATAGTCAACAAATTGATTATCAAGTTCAAATTAAATGACCATATATGGAAACCAAGTCTCATGTACTTATCATGTTTCCGACCTTTTCGTCTCGCACTATCCCTCGGTCAAGAGTGAAGCCAGGTAGGTTAGAGCACTGGTTGCATAAAATCCTTATCCAAACACTTCATTCTTAACTCTCATAGATAGAACAAGTCTACTTCGTCGGCTTTTAGTGCTAAGTACATGACTAAATGCTTTCCATAAACTAGTAAACACACAAAACACAATTAAGTCACACAAAGCCCGATTAAGTCATTTAAACAACTTCTAATCCCCTTTTTATTTAATTAATATTTTTATTAATTAAATTATATTTTATTAGTAAAACTTCTTTTATCTAATAAAACTTCATTTACCAATTTCTACTATTTATTTGTACTCTTTCAATACTTCAAAAGGTAATCATATACTTATCTCAAATGGTATAAGTATATTCACAAATCTTTAACAAGATTTCTTACTTTAAAATATAGTCAAAGAGGTTAAAAACAATTGTTACTTAAACATTATTAACAAATGAAAACTACCTAAAAACATATCATAACATGATGCACATACCATACCGTCCTAATGCATAGGATACATATATCCACAAAATAACTTAACAAGGTTTCACTTGTTTATTAAACACACTTTACTATAAAGGAAAACAAGGAAAATGTTCCTTAATTATTTGGGTTATGCCACTACCACTTGGGCATCCAATCATAGCATACATACAAGTCTTTTCCATATAGAAAGCTTATTTCAAAATCTTCATTAAGCTACTCTATATTTTATACCAACTTCTTTTAAAGAAAACTTTAGAATCAAACACCGGATTTTATTCCAAATTATTTGAAATAATAATACATACATATATATATTTTGTATATCAAATCATACTTTCGGGACTAAACCAAAATCTGTTTTACCAAAACTACCCTGTAGCATCCCCCACTTAGAAATCCAAAAAAGAACGTCAATGATGTTGCAATCATCACCATAAAAGCGACAGAATTGAGTTTAGTACACTCAATCATACTTTTAGGACTTAACAAAACCATTTCCAAAGCGGTATCAAATATTACATATAATAGTACTAAGTTCCATGATCTCAATTTCATAAACCAATTCCCCAAATATTTACTTTTAAATAATACTATTATTATTCTCCAAAATCTAAGAAAACCAATTTCAAAGACACCAGGATTGAAGTTCTCAAATTCTCAATTTAAATCCTCCTTTGTTTATAAACCATACTTATATTGTAACAACCCGAAATTTAACCTGTAATAATTAATTTGTTAATTAATTAAATAATAAAATACCTTTGTGAAATTATCATAATTAAGCCACGAAAGTTGCATCAATGTGTCCGTGGTAATTTTCTGGTCAATTTTCATATATAGAACGTCAGAAACCGAGCTAATATGACCAAGTTATAAAAAACAAAATAAGCAGAAATATAACAAAAAAAAATATGGTCAGGTCGACCGGCCGGTCGACCTGGGCAAGGGGGCGGTCGACCCGCCTTTTATTTCGGCAGGCGAATGAATGTTAATTTATTCAAATGAATTAGAGGCCTCCGAACACGTCATTTGCACCCTTTAGTTTAATCGCGTCCCTCCGTTTCTGCATCTGATGGCTTCTATTCAGCCTATGACGTGGTTGCATCATATTCAATCTCCAAATCCAACGGTCCGAGATCCACTTCTACACGTATAAATAGACCCCCAGACCGAACACTTTTTCTCATTCTAGGTTTTCTCCAATTAGGTTCACCTTTCTAGGAAGGACCCTAAACGGAATAATTTTCCAAAGGAGAAAATCGTTATAAATTAAATTATTTTACAACTCCAAGTGGATCCGGGAGACCAATGGAAAAGCTTAGGACCGGAGGTGAGTGATTGTAATTATTCTAAGATTTCTTTAAGTAATTTAAAATAATAGAGTTTCCAATAGTTGTAGTTTTACTACGATTTTTGTAATAGCCTTTTTCAGTAATTATTTACAGTTTTTAATTATTTTCAGTCTATTCAGCTATTCCTTTCAGTAATTTTAGTATTATTTCTGTTAATTATAATTTATTACTGTTAAGCGTAGCTTTTCGTTAATTACAGTATTTAAGTTTATTTACTGTTATTTATTTCTTATTTACATCTTTTCGACGTTTTGGATTTTATGCAAGCGTCTATTCTCTTCATTCCCCTTTTCTACGCGTATGGATTACAATAAATTAAACGCGAATATGGATTTTATAAGTAAGAATATTAAATGAAGAAAATAAGATGTAAATTATAAAGACCGTAATAAATGATGGAATTGGAATGAAATTACGCCTAATTATAATTAAAATTGGACTAATTAAAGATAATTGGCATAGTTATAACTTAGAATTATAACTAAATGAAGTAAAAGATGAAAGAAGCTTATTTTCACACTTAGACCTTGGGTTAAGTAATAAGCATGATTATAATGTAGGTTATAATAAGAAAAAGAATAGAATGGGGCTTGTTTTAAGGCTTGGGATAAATTAATAAGCGTAGAAAGTAAAAATGGTAATAAAGGCTTATTTAAATAATTTATCTAAGTTAATAAGCAAAGATGAAAGTAGGACCTATACCAAATAGCATTCCCTAGGGCACGCTTATGCTAAGAATGGTAGTAATTGGTCAAATAGAAGTATAAATTACGGGGATTTGGATAAGGGGCGCAACTAGATATTGTTTGGATGAAAGGCCAATACCAACAGCATTTCCCATATTTTTCTATGGACACACGGTGATCTCGCATTATCCTGAAGTGAGATGAGGAGCACGCTTTGCTGGACATTGGAGGTAATAAGAAGACCCAATAGGTGGAGCAAAAGGTAGCATGGGCATGGTAACGCGTGCGACTTCCATTCGGGTGCTCAGTAATAGCTATGAGTTCCAAGCGCTTAGCATGGTGTCTTAGTAGACATCATTGCTTTCTATGTAGGGAGTTATATATGTCGTCCGGATCCACAGTAGTTGCTTTGTGCATCTTCCGTAGATACCATTGGCTGTTGTGTAGGGAGTTATATAGCGGTTGGTCCACAGAAAGGTCTATGGAGTAGCAGGTCGATTAAAAAGGGTAGAATTAGGGTCACATCCTAATTACAGGATTAGGAATTCAGCCTAATTAAATCAGAACAAGTGCAAGCAATCAAAGTTAACCTATCTTGAGCAATATTTAATCGTATTTATTTCCAGCTTATCTCTTTCCTATTTCCTTTGTTATCCTTATTTATGCTAGAACTGTTGTAGAGTCTATTACTTTTATCTTGCTTAAAGACTCTATTAATTACTATCATTCACCAGATTTTTAGTCTGACCCACTCCTCTATTTCTCCTTTTTTTCCCCTTAGGCAATCAAGGAAGAGGCTAGTAGACCGCTGCAGCTTGGAGTTCTTCTTGGAGGAGACTTCTTCTATGTGCTTCTTTTATTTCCAGTTGTTGTTCTTATATGCACTGGTTATTTATGAGGGATATTACATACTCTGATTTTGAGATAATGAATTTTTATTTCATAAGACACGATGGGTTTTGAATGTTGTATTTATCATTTGACTTATTTATGAATTAATTCTGAAGCTTTGTTTTAATTAAATATACTCATTTAGTTTACGCTTTCTTTACCTATTTTTGTCTTGTGAATCTTAGTCTCTATTAGTTTCAGTTATACCTACAACGCATCACGCCTTTTAATGTGTCCTTTTGGGTATATTAAGGGGTGTGGGGGTGTTTCACTTGGTATCAGACCTAAGGTTACGGGATTCCAAAATTTATTTTGAAAGTAAAGTAATTTTCAAAATAACTTGTTTTAAAAGTATTTTTCAGAAAATAACTTTTGGAAATGATTTTAAGTTTAAAAGAATTTATATAAAATTCCCCTCATAAGTCCAGTTCAATCTCCCTTTGACTCTTTCCTAAACCATCGTTTTCTTTTCGTAGAATGGCTGATGCCCCAAACCTTCCCGAAGGCATTCCAGTCCCAGCTTGGTTTCGTAGGTACTTACAAGCCACGACTCCAGAGGTGAAAGGCATGCGCCCAACCTGCACCAGCGGGTGGGAGTCCCATCAACCCACCTGGCGCCATCAATTTCTCTAAGCTTTGTAAAGATTTTGCGAGTTTGGGCGAGAAGACTTTTTCTGGCAAGGAGACTTTTGTGGAGGCAGGAGCATGGCTTAGGGACACAGAGAAGATTTTTGGACTTTTGGGATTGGATGGTCAGCAGCGAGTTCAGCTAGTCGCTTGGCAGCTGAAGGAGGAGGCATCTTATTGGTGGTAGGTGATCGAGTTGGAGGGAAGGAATATTACTTGAGATGGATTATGGGAGCGATTCGATAGGAAGTTTCTATCTCAGGCAGAAGAGAGTGTTCAGCTGGAGAAGTTTATCAATTTGAAGCAAGGGAGTTTGTCGGTCAAGGAGTACATCAATCAATTCAATGAGCTGTCGTGGTTTGGTATGGACTTGGTGAACACGGCACACAAGAAAGCTATGAAGTTTGCGAAGGGATTGAATCAACCCCTTCAAGGATTATTGCTGACTCATGTACCGATGGGAGCTACTTATGAGTCTTTGGTCGAGATGGCGCTTATGTGGGATACAATCAAGGAAGGAGAGTCTAAAGAGGCGGTTAAGTCAGAAGGTCCAAAGAAGAAGTGATGGGAAAAGAATAAGAAGAAGAAGAAAGGTGATGGTCCTTAGAAGCAGATTAAGAAAGGAATAAAATGCCATGTTTGTGGGAAGGTTGGACATGTGGCCAAGGATTTCTAGAAGGAGAAGATGAAGGGTAAGTGCTATACTTGCGGGCGGCCCGATTATATGAGTAGGAGTTGTCCCCAGGGAGCGAGTGCACCAGTTGCGCAGATTCAGGCGTTAGAGACAGCACCTTCCAGTAGCATTCCAGATAGAGGTAGGAAAGTCACAGTTGAAGGTTTGATTTCTATTTCTGATTTTCCTATTCGAATTTTATTTGATTCTGGAGCATCACACTCTTTTATCTCTAGCTCTCTAGTAGATTGTTTTCACTTGGACATATCATTAGCAGTAGACTCCATTATTATTTCAAACCCCATAGGAGGATCGACACACTTATCTATGATTTGTAGGGGTTTGAAAATCTTTATCCTAGGCGTAGAGTTTGACTTGAGACTTGTAGTGGTAGGACTCTGGAGATATCTTGCGACCCGCAAGGGTCAGTCATGTTGAGTTTTCTCTATTCCCTCGATTCATCTTCATCAGAGTTGCATTCGGTTCCTATCATTAGAGATTTTGCAGACATCTTTGAGGAGGTTAGAGGACTACCCCCTAAGAGGGAGATTGACTTCAGGATTTATTTGACCGAGAATGCCAAGCCAGTAGCGTTACCTGTGAGACACATGGCACCTAGGGAGAGGAAAGAATTGAGCAAGCAGATTCGTGAGCTCTTGGAGAAGGGATTCAAAAGAAGGAGCATATTAGAGTGGGGAGCGCTAGTCGTCTTTGCCACTAAGGCAGATGGTTCTCTCTGACTTTGCGTGGACTATAGGGAATTGAATAAGCTCACAAGAAGAACCGATATCCACTTCCTAGGATTGATTATATTTTTGACTAGTTAGTAGGTTCTTCGGTTTTCTCTCAACTTGATTTAGCCACGGGATTCCATCAGCTTAGAGTCGCTGATGACAACATAGATAAGACTGCCTTTAAGACACCGGACGGATTCTTCGAGTGGTCGGTTATGCCTTTTGGGCTAACCAATGCTCCAGTCTATTTCGTTCATTTGATGAGTCGCGTCTTTAGGGATGTCCTAAATAAGTTTGTGGTGGTAACCGTGGATGATATCTTGGTATTTTCCAAGAATATGGAGGAGCATGCTAATCATTTGGAAGAAGTTCTTCGCACACTTCCTAGCCATCATTTGAGAGCTAAGTTTTCAAAGTGTCATTTTTGGAGAGAGGAAGTTCGTTTCTTGGGGCACGTGGTCTCGAAAGAAGATTTGGCTATTGACCCCGCCAAGGTTATTGCAGTACAAGATTGGAATGCCCCCAAGAACGTTACCGAGATTAGGAGCATCCTAGGATTGGCAGGCTACTATAGGAAGTTCATTAGATACTTTGCTAAGATTTCGGCACCACTCACACGCCTTACTAAGAAGGATAAAGCTTTCGTGTGGGACGTGGATTGTGAGGATTCCTTCACGAAGCTTAAGAGAGCCCTTACTTGTGCACCAATGTTAGTTTTACCGGACGGAGCTAAGCCTTTCACCGTATACACTAATGCATGCGGAACGGGTCTAGGAGCGGTATTGATGCAAGAAGGGAGGGTAGTGTGTTATGGTAGTAGGCAGTTGAGGACGCATGAGAAGAACTATCCTACCCACGATTTGGAGTTGGCTGTCGTAGTTTTTGCACTTCAGACTTGGAGGCACTATTTGAGTGGAGAGAGGTTTGAGATTTTTACCGACCATAAGTCTTTGAAGTACCTATTCTCGTAGAAGGACTTGAACTTGAGGCAACAAAGGTGGATCGAGTTTTTAGCCTCGTATGATTTTGAGATAGCTTATACCCCTGGCAAGGGTAATGTGGTTGCAGATGCATTGAGTAGAAAGAAAGCAACCCTTAGTCATTTGTTCGTAGAGTGGAGGAGCTTGGTGAAAGGGACGCGGAAGATGATCTTAAGGCTATTTAACACTAGAGGGGGGGTGAATAGTGTTTTAAGAATTTCTTTAAAACTTCTTTGATTTAAATTGAATTAACTAACTTAATGCAAATACACAATCACAGATCAAATCACAGAATCACAAACAAATGCAAATATAAATAAAAAGCAAGTAAAGGAAAGAACACACCAGGAATTTTATACTGGTTCGGTGTTACCCTACATCCAGTCCCGCACAACCCGTACGGCTTTCTATTCAACAATAATCTAGATTACAATCCCTCGATTCCAAGGCAACGAGGTACACCCTCCAGATTCTCAGGTCTCTGGGTAGAACCACTTGATTCACAGGACACAAGTTCACCCGATCGATTTCCAAGGACACGATCACACCTTTATAACCCCATACAAGTTTCTTTGAGTACAAATGTATCTATAACTCTGATAAGCACTGAAATTATTTGGAGAGAGTGGCAGAGAATCAAACTAGAGATATTCTGGTTTGATTCACTTAAGATTTCGGCAAAATATGGATAGGATGATTAGAAAATAAGATAAGAGAGTAAAGAGGAGAGAAAATAAAGAAAGTAGTTACTGGAAAACGTCCATAACAGTCTCTATTTATAGAGAATGAATGGATGTGTCCATTCGAAGAGGTTTAAACGAATAGACACTTCTTTTGAAAACAACCTTTGCTGTAACGGGAAGCATGTCGACATGACAGGTAAATAGGATGTCGACATGGTCTAGTAAAAAGTGATGATTTGCTTTACTTTGAAAATGATGATTTAAAACATATGCAACTTTATTCAAATGGACTCTATGTATTTGTAGAAGGTATTTAGAAGTAGAAATACTTATGAATGTATATATGTATATATACTAAAATATATTTAAAATCAAAGTAAATAAACTAAAGTAAATATAATATTAAAATAGATTTTGAGGCTAAAATATCAAGGACAATTTTGAAATCAAAATATAACAAAATGATAAATATGATTTTGAGGCTAAAACATTTTTGGAAATGTGAACGAAGGTTTTTCTTTTGAAAAGGAATATTTGAAAATCATTTTATAAAACAAGAGATAATTTTGAAAATCATTTTGAATCAAAATTAGTGGATAACAAAATAGGGCTACTATCTGTTCCACTAGATATTTCGTGAGTTCCATCTCACTAGGGTTCCATCCCTTTAACAAGAACGAAGTGGATTCCATTCCACGAGTAAATTGGATAAAAAAGAATGATAGTGCTTTCAAGGAGTTTTAACAAATATCTAACCTAACTATATTATTTGTCTTGAACTCTTGAATATCTTGAATCTCATGAGTCTTCAATCTTGAACTCTTGATCTTTGTCTTCATCAATTTTGTTTTCTTTACTGTACAGTCTTCTTTTGTTGATACCTGCATATAAATTTCCTGCACATATATATGTTATAACACTTCTATAGTTGTTGTCATCAAAACCACTATCCTATGGACTAACATTCTCCCCCTTTTTGATGATGACAACCTTTGTTTATAAAATATTTATATTCTCCTTATAACTCCCCCTAAATCTAATAACTCCCCCTTAATCTATGCCTAACTAACCTATTTTATACTTCTCCCCCTTTGTCATCAACAAAAAAATGACACTAACTCCCCCTAAATCTATGATATTAATGATAGTGTTATCATTAATAATACTAAAACTAGATATAACAATGCTAAATATTGTATACTCAGAATGATATATATGAGTAATATAAGAATGAGAATAATAAGTGTAACCACAAATTATTTTATTCATATCACTATATACATAACTGTTAAATGAAAAGAAAATGCATACAATAAGTAGACAAATCAATCAAACATAAGCACACCTATTTATGTCTTATTACATAATCAATATAGTAAGTTATCATAAATCAACCATGTTTAAAACCAAACCAAATCAAGTATTTCAAATCAAATCAATTTTAAACCAAATCAAACAAGTTAAATGTTACGTGGAACTTCAACCCATCCCACTTTTCCAAAGATGGGATCCGCTTTGATTACTTCCCAATCTTCATCGTCCTGGAGCAATGTCTTCGGTGGATTTACTTGGAGATCCTCTTTGTTGAGAGCGGAGATCATCCATCGTAGTGCATCGAAATGCCTTTCTTGTTCCTTTATCATCTGCATTTGACTCAGTTCTAAGTGCCTCTGATTTCGTAGAATAAAAGTAAGAGTATCTTTGAAGGATTTGAGAGTCTCTTCAAGATTATCACTTAGATTTGAAGAGGATGAAGCCATTTTGATGATAAGTAAGAAGGAAATAAGTAGATAAGAGTAGAGAGAAGTTATGAGAAGTTTTCTGGAAGAAAATAGGACTTAAATAGACAGGAAAGTCGTTTGAAATGAATAGACATAAGGAGTTATTTTGAATTTCAAATTGAAATGTCCATTCAGAATATTACCAGTATATGTCGACATGACCTCTATACAGTATGTCGACATACATAGCAGATTTTGCACATCTTATTTTTGAATTTTCAGTGTATATACATATGATTTATATATATTACTTGATATAAATAAGAGTAACAGTAAGATAAACAGAGAATAAGCTTCATTTCATACTAGAACAGAGAAGTACATGAATTTCATAAAGATACAACTTTCAATACACCAAATTTCATTGATATACAAAAAGTAAACTCTAGAAACTAGTAGATGAGGATGAAGATGATGAGATATTGAGCTTCTTGCTGACTTTGGAGAAGAACTTGTTCATAGTATTGGACATTTTGTCCAATTTTTTGTTTACGGAGTGTTTGAGAGCTTTTTGATTTTTCACAATCACTCGTTGATTGTGAAGGAGAGTCTTGTTTGATGGTCGTGTGGGAAAATCAATACTCTCTAAGGAAGTTTCTTCACTTTCTTCCTCTTCTTCTTCCTCACCTTCTTCTTCCTCACCTTCTTCTTCCTCCTCTTCCTCTTCTTCTTCTTCCTCCTCATCTTCTTGCATTTCCTCATACCCCAATCGTGCTTCTTTTTCCGTTAGTGTTTCGTATGGTTGAAACACGTGCGGAATTTTCATAAGTGAAATATTGGAATGATTAAAAACTTTTCGTGGAAAGAATTCTTCACCTCTCATATCCACTCCAAAGTAATTAAAAATTCTAGTGAGGTATATTCCATGATATAATGCATTCTCTCCCGAATCCAAGTTTTTGTGTCGAAATTCATCCAAGATAACTTGTGCCCAATTAATATCATAATTTCCAAAAATTGCAAAAAGAGCCTTACACACTTTTTGAGTCGGGTTATTGTAATTTCCCGATCTCGGAGTAATAGTGCGTTGAAGGAGAAGATTAACAATACGAGCTTTTGGTCGAAAAAATTTGTTTTTGAAATCCATTTCTTCCTCAAAAATATTGTGAAAAGTTTCACGATCGGTTTCCTCGATTTCAAAAGAAGAAAGATTGGAACCGGTACTTTTACACTCAAGTATGGTTCCTAAAACATCGGTATCCAAAACAATTTGTGTCCCCTTGACACTACTTCACACTTCATCATCCCTTCCATTATAAAAACCACGATTTAAATTTGCATAAAACATTTTGACAAGGTTTGGATAGCAAACAAAATCATTTTGGTTATTGTCAACCAAGCTTAGAATACCATTGTTTTGAAAGAGAGCATCAATTTCATAAGAAGCGAAGTCATTAAAAATAGCAAAATTACCCGAATGAACTTTTCCATAAGTTGCATAATTAATGTATGCAAGTATGGCATCTCTATTATTGTAGAGATGATCTTTGGTGGCTCTTGACAGCCTCATTCCGGCTACATTGCTAGTGGATGCCATTTTTGAAGAGATAAGAGTGTTTGAAGATAAAAGTTGTTTTGAATTTGAATTGAAGATGGAGATAAGTGTTGATAGAAGATAGATATAAAGAGGTTGAATAGGTGGATTCTCTGGTCAAAGAGTCATAACTATTCAGAACATAGGAGTTAGTGAAAAGGTGGAGGGAAATTTGAATTTTGAATTCAAATTTAGAAATCTGATTTGCTACAGGTATGTCGACATTACCAATAAGTGCCATGTCGACATGCACATCAGATTTTGCAAAAATGATTTCAAGCATGTACAAGATTTATATATATATATATACTTATATATATTATGATTATTGTCTGAATATATTTTGAAAATATATTATACAGAAAATATATAAAAATAATATTTTATAAATTTTTAAAAGATATTTAAAAAATTTTAAGTTAATAAAATCAATTATATACTTAACTAATAAACTATTCTAAGCAACCAATTTTCAACCAATTAAAATAGTAAACGTGTACCTTGTTTGAGTTCCATATCATCCTGATTATCTGAATTCTGAGTTGTCATAAAACACATATTTGCCAATTCTGTTTTCTGTTCATCATCACTTGAGGACGTATCTGAATCATCCAGTGTTGCTGCAAATGCTTTCTTTCTTTTCTTTGAATATTCTTTGTTTGATTGAGGAGTTTGCTTTTCTAGATGTGGACAGTCTCTTTGATAATGACCAAACTCATTGCAATTGAAGCATTTGATGTTGTTGAGTGATTCAGTGTTATTTCCAAAAAAAATTCTCTTGTGATTATTCATTTTTCTATACTTCAAGAATTTTCGAAAGTTTCTTGTCATGAAGGCTATTTCTTCATCATCATCACTAGAGTCTGATTCACCAGTTAGTGCATTGAAGGCAATGGACTTTTTTTCTGATGACTTATTCTCCCTTCTTCCCTGAATTTGAACTTCATATGACATCAGATTTCCAATTAATTCATCAATCTTCAAGGTACTGATGTTATTTGCTTCTTCAATCGCCAGTGTCTTCAAATCCCATTCTGGAGTGAGTGAATTCAGAATTTTCCTGACTTGATCTTCTTCGGAGATTGCTTTTCCCAGAGATACTAGTGAATGAACAATATCCTGAAAACGACTATACATATCTGGAATAGATTCACTAGGCAACATCTTAAATAATTGAAATTGATTAGTAAGAATAGAAATTTTGGTCTGTTTAACTTTGCTTGTTCCTTCATGAGTAACTTGCATAGTTTTCCAGATTTCATATGCAGTTTTACAAACAGATACCCTATTAAATTCATTTCTATCTAGTGAACAAAATAAAATATTCATGGCTTTTGAATTGTTTTGAGCCACTTCTCTTTGAACGGTTGTCCATTGAGCAAAATCAGTTGTGGGCTCAGTGTATTCAGTTTGTGTCATATTCCATGTTTCTAAACTAATGGATTGTAAATATATCTTCATTCTACATGCCCAATATGCATAGTTGCTGCCATTGAAAAGTGGTGGTCTGGCAGTGGACTGACCCTCTACAAATGAACTAGAAATACCAGTGTTGGTAGCCATTGTTACTTTTCAAAAATCAGGTTATGAATACTTTGAAAAACTTGCTCTGATACCAAATGAAAGGGACGCGGAAGATGATCTTAAGGCTATTTAACACTAGAGGGGGGGTGAATAGTGTTTTAAGAATTTCTTTAAAACTTCTTTGATTTAAATTGAATTAACTAACTTAATGCAAATACACAATCACAGATCAAATCACAGAATCACAAACAAATGCAAATATAAATAAAAAGCAAGTAAAGGAAAGAACACACCAGGAATTTTATACTGGTTCGGTGTTACCCTACATCCAGTCCCGCACAACCCGTACGGCTTTCTATTCAACAATAATCTAGATTACAATCCCTCGATTCCAAGGCAACGAGGTACACCCTCCAGATTCTCAGGTCTCTGCGTAGAACCACTTGATTCACAGGACACAAGTTCACCCAATCGATTTCCAAGGACACGATCACACCTTTATAACCCCATACAAGTTTCTTTGAGTACAAATGTATCTATACCTCTGATAAGCATTGAGATTCTTTGGAGAGAGTGGCAGAGAATCAAACTAGAGATATTCTGGTTTGATTCACTTAAGATTTCGGCAAAATATGGATAGGATGATTAGAAAATAAGATAAGAGAGTAAAGAGGAGAGAAAATAAAGAAAGTAGTTACTGGAAAACGTCCATAACAGTCTCTATTTATAGAGAATGAATGGATGTGTCCATTCGAAGAGGTTTAAACGAATAGACACTTCTTTTGAAAACAACCTTTGCTGTAACAGGAAGCATGTCGACATGACAGGTAAATAGGATGTCGACATGGTCTAGTAAAAAGTGATGATTTGCTTTACTTTGAAAATGATGATTTAAAACATATGCAACTTTATTCAAATGGACTCTATGTATTTGTAGAAGGTATTTAGAAGTAGAAATACTTATGAATGTATATATGTATATATACTAAAATATATTTAAAATCAAAGTAAATAAACTAAAGTAAATATAATATTAAAATAGATTTTGAGGCTAAAATATCAAGGACAATTTTGAAATCAAAATATAACAAAATGATAAATATGATTTTGAGGCTAAAACATTTTTGGAAATGTGAACGAAGGTTTTTCTTTTGAAAAGGAATATTTGAAAATCATTTTATAAAACAAGAGATAATTTTGAAAATCATTTTGAATCAAAATTAGTGGATAACAAAATAGGGCTACTATCCGTTCCACTAGATATTTCGTGAGTTCCATCTCACTAGGGTTCCATCCCTTTAACAAGAACGAAGTGGATTCCATTCCACGAGTAAATTGGATAAAAAAGAATGATAGTGCTTTCAAGGAGTTTTAACAAATATCTAACCTAACTATATTATTTGTCTTGAACTCTTGAATATCTTGAATCTCATGAGTCTTCAATCTTGAACTCTTGATCTTTGTCTTCATCAATTTTGTTTTCTTTACTGTACAGTCTTCTTTTGTTGATACCTGCATATAGATTTCCTGCACATATATATTTTATAACACTTCTATAGTTGTTGTCATCAAAACCACTATCCTATGGACTAACACTTGGAGTTTATTTCTACTTTTGATTTTAAGCCCACTATGGACATTACTCACGGATTGTTGGCAACCTTCAAGGTAAGGCCTACCCTTATGGATCAGATTGGCTCGAGGCAGCATGAGGATTCATAACTCATGGACATTATGGATAGGATTAGCCGAGGAGAGGTCTAAAGACATCTCCAACGCTATTCCATTGATAGCAGAGGATGGCTTAGGAGATATGGGAGGCTTTGTGTTCCACGCACCGGTGACTTGTTGAGAGCAATTTTGAAGGAGGCGCACCATTCCAGTATGACTATTCATTCGGGTGGTGACAAAATGTATCGGCATATGAAGAGGATGTTCTATTGGGATGGTATGAAGAAGGACGTGGTAGAATTTGTAGCTAAGTGTCTCATATGCCAAAGGGTAAAAGCAGAGCAGCAGAATCCCGGTGGATTACTTCAACCCTTAGATGCACCAGAGTGGAAGTGGGGCGGTATTTCTATGGATTTCATTGATGGTTTACCCCGTTCTAGGAAAGGGAACACTAGCATTTGGGTGATTGTTGATAGATTGACCAAGAGTGCCCACTTCATCCCAGTTAAGAGTAAGCGTACGGCTTCATATTTGGCATCCTTGTATATTCGAGAGATAGTCCGTCTACACGGAGTTCCTTCTAGTGTTGTTAGTGATAGAGATACCATTTTCACTAGTGAGTTTTGGAGAAGCTTACAAGAGGCGCTAGGGACACAACTTAGGTTGAGTACGGCCTATCACCCCCAGACGGATGGCCAAATGGAGAGGTTAAATAGAGTGCTTAAGGATTTGCTGTGGATGCGCATTTTGGACTTTAGAGGAACTTGGTAGGAGCATCTTCCATTGGTTGAGTGTGCGTACAATAATAGTTACCAAACAAGTATAGAAATGGCACCATTTTAGGCTTTATATGGGAGACCTTGCAAGTCCCCATCATGTTGGGTAGAGTCTACGGAGAAGTTATTACTTGGAACCGATATGGTTAGGGAGACCTCCGAGAGGGTGGATTTGATTCGGTGAAGGATGAAGATGGCTCAAGACAGACAGAAGTCATATGCAGATAGGCGGAGGAGAGACTTAGAGTTTGAGGTTGGACACTTAGTTTTTATCAAAGTATCCCCGCTTAGGAAGCTAGTAAGATTTGGATCAAATGGAAAGTTAGCCCCTAGATTTGTTGGACCATTTCCTATCACAGAGAGAGTTGGGAAGATGGCTTTCTGAGTGAAGCTACCAAATAGGCTCGTAGGAGTGCACGACGTTTCCATGTTTCGCACTTGTGAAAGTCTTACATGACTCGGCGGAGGTTGTAGAGCCTAGTCAATTAGAGGAGGTGGAGGTAGAAAGAGAAGCTTCTATTCGGCGTATCCCCATGAAGACTGTTGGAAGAGATATCAAGCGACTAAGGAATAAGGAGGTTCCACTGGTAAAGGTGCAATGGGGAGATGATGTTGCAAACGCCACTTGGGAAGCAGAGGAGAAGATTCGTACTTACTATCCTCATCCTTTAGATGGTAAGTTCTAGAATTCCTTTTTCCATCTTTAGATTTTAATAGGGTCTTTCCTTTATTATCCTTTGGGAGGGTAGAACTTAGGATTTAACCTATGGATGGTAGGATTTGATGTAAACATGTTAATAGAACATGTTATGAATGATGTATGCTGGTGGTTGCAAGTGTTTGCTAGTGGATGTTATGGATGCATATAGGTACACTAGGCACTATTATTCTTTAGGGATCGGCCTAACTAGGACACTAGAGCATATGCATATGGATGTGTGCGCATTTTTATTTTATTTCCATGATTGCTATAAATGTATGGTTATCACATGATTGTTGCATTTGGATGATGTTTGTAGCACGCATATAGAACTATCAGTTATCATTAGGAATTTTTGCATTCATTTGGATACATGGCACGGACATGATTGTATAAAAAGAGGTCAACTGAATTAGTGGACCACCTAATCATTTACATTAGTTAGGGACATTTACACTACATTAATTGCATAAGTATCATAAAATGCATTAGAAAAACTTAAGGACAATGGATGAATGGTTAAAGATTGAGTAGTTGGTTGTAGAATTGGATGAAAACATTTAGTACATTCTTCTATCCATAGAGATTTCGAGGACGAAATTCCTTAAGGAGGGGAGAATGTAATAACCCGAAATTTAACCCGTAATAATTAATTTGTTAATTAATTAAATAATAAAATACCTTTGTGAAATTATCAGAATTAAGCCGCGGAATATGAACTATTATGTCCGTGGTAATTTTCTAGTCCATTTCCATATATAGAACGTCAGAAACTGAGCTAATATGACCAAGTTATAAAATAAACAAAATAAGAAGAAATATAACGGAAAAAAATATGGTCAGGTCGACCTGGGCAAGGGGGCGGTCGACTCGACTTGTATTTCCGGCAGGCGAACGAACGTTAATTCGTTTGAACGAATTAGAGGCCTCGGAACACATCATTTGCACACTTTAGTTTAATCCGGTCCCTCTGTTTCTTCATCCGATGGCTCCTATTTAGCCTATGACATGGTTGCATCCTATTCAATCTCCAAATCCAACAGTCCGAGATCCACTTCTACACGTATAAATAGACCCCCAGACCTAACACTTTTTCTCATTCTAGGTTTTCTCCAATTGGGTTCACCTTTCTAGGAAGGATCCTAAACGGAATAATTTTTCCAAAGGAGAAAATCGTAACAAATTAAATTATTTTACAACTCTAAGTGGATCCGGGAAGACCAAAAGAAAATGTAACAACCCTGTATTTTGTGATTATTTTAATTATTTATTTTGGTTATTTTAATTGATTTCCTGATTTAAAAACTTTATTTTATTTATTAAAATGAATAAATTTTGTTATTTTAAATATAAATTTTGATTTTGATGTGAATTAGAATTCCAAACATGACTAAAAAGGATATTTTCCAGAAAAGTGAATTTTGGTCAATATGGTCAAACTTTGACTTTTAATTTAGAAATTTTAAAGTTTGAAAATTTGAATTTTATCTTTTATTATGAAAGTAAATAAAATTTTAAGAATAATGCTTTTCGTTTCGTTAAAATCTGATTTATAATGTGAAAGTTATACCCTTTTAAATATTGTGTGTAATTTGTTGTATTTAACAAAATTATTTATTTTAAATTATAAAATAATAATATTTTATTTGGTCATGTAATATTATAATTTATATTTATATGGGTAAAATAACATGTTATGTATATACTTTGGTTTTAAAACATTTTAAAGATATAATTGGCATTTTCCAGTGTTAGCTGTATTTTGTTTAAAATTCTAATTTCCATTTTCAATTAATTAAAGTAATTCTTTATTTGTTTTTCTATTTTTTTCTTAAAATCTTATTTTATTCTCATTCCCACTTTATTTTGTTCCTCATTTATTTTATTTATTTGACCTTTTATTTGTTTAAAGTGAAATAGAAATTTTATAAGGCTAGTGATATTTATTTGTAATTTTCATGTCTTATTTCCAATTTTTAAACATTTTTCTTTAGTTTTTTTTTCTATTTTTTCTAAATTAAATTATTTATTTCACTTTGAAAATACTTTAGAAATTATTTTATTTCAAAATTTTTCTTTAGAATATTTTTAAAATGAAGTAGATACTTTTCCAAAGACAATCGTGATTTATTTGTAATTTCTGGACCCTGTTTTCAATTTTTAAGCAATTTCTTATATTCTTTTTCCATTTTCTTTAAAATTAATTATTTATTTCTATTTATAATATTTTGTTTCAGTTGTTAGAGCTTATTTCTGAATTTATTTTTGTTTTATTGGAATTAAAAAGAAAAAGAAATATGAAGGGTTTAAAATTGCTTAGAAACCGATGTCCTTTCACCTCCTTAAGTCTTTTCAATTGCCATAACCCCTCCTTTATGCTTTGGCCATGACTTTTACTTTTGTTTTCACGTGAAAACTCTCATTTTTCATTTCATCATTCGACCACTTCAGATCTGAAGCAAAAGCTTTTGGTAATGGTTTCATTTTTCTTCTTTTCTCCTTATTTTTCTATGAAAGTTGCCTTGTTTTCTCTTGTTTTTGGATAGGCCTCTCCTCCACATCCATGGCCACAAACTCCTACATCTCTTCCCTGCCATCAACACCAGCTACTCCTCTGGTCTTGACCAAGGCCGAGCCACCATGATGCCAAAACTCCACAAAAATTGCAAAACAAGCCATAAAAACATGATTGTTTACCACTATTGCTTCACCACTCCATTTTCCACCACCACCACCACCTTAGGCCGCCTCCACCACCTCTGGCCAGACCACCACACACCTTTCCTTCCACTGACCTGATCCATACCCCTCTGACCTGACCACACAAGCCCATGGCCGAGCCATTTTTGTGAACAAAACCCACTTATTTTGCCTTAAACTCTTCATATTCCTTTGTATAAACTTCCTCATCATATTCTACTACCTAGGCCATGCATACACATGACCAAACTTGAGCCAAACTTGTTCAAACCAGAGCCAAAACCATCCCTAGGCCATGGAAAAAGAATAGAGAAAGCATGGAAAAAGATTTGGCATTCGTATCTCTCTTTATTTAAAAGTTATTTCATTTCTAGTGTATTGAAATTTATGGTTTGCTTTGATTTTTGTTTGGGTTGTAACACAAGATCTATATCATTGGATTTGCTCTCCACACTCAAATTGTATTAGAGTTGTCGTGCCTTCGTAATCTTTGTGTTGTGTGCTTGTTGGCAAATCTCCAGCTTAACAGGTGAGTTATTCTCACCAGACAATCTGTACCTATATAACTGATAAACCGACACCACTTGAACCTGTAAATGTATTGCATCCTGTTATAACTGCTATGTTATGATTATATGATGTTCACCCATGCTTAAACACCTTTTATATCATATGTTACTGTTATATTATGTTGTTCTTTTATTTTTATCAGTTTATCACACTGCAAGTTCCCTTTAGATTAGAATCACTATGGGTTGAAATGATACATACCCGAACGGACTTTAGAATAGGAGAAAATCGTTATGGGCTGAAATGATATGCCTGAATGATTTTCAATTATTTTCATTTACTTGGGATTGCGGGTTTGAAATGATCAAACCCGGGTATCTTTGTAAATTACGGGTTGAAATGATAAATTACCCGTATCACTTTACCTAGGCTAGAAAATGAAATATAGACCCGTTGTTAAAATATGTTTTATAATTTTTTTTAATATTTTAGAAATGTAAATATTATAATATTTTGATTTAAACTAAATAAAAATGATTTTTGTAAAGCATTATTGATTTTCTGAAAATTTATAAGTGAAATAAATTAATGGTAAAATTAGAAAATTTGAAATGTAAGTTATTTTGGGAAATTTTAATTTGGTGATAATTGGAATTTAAATTAAATATGAAATGTGATAAATTCATGATAATTTGGATTAAAGTGAATTTAAATGATTTTATAATATATTAATGTTTTTTTTAATAAAGTTAAAATGTGAAATGAATGAATATTTAAGTTGAAATTTTGAAATATATCTAAAATTGGAAATTTGTGAATTTGGCTTAAAAGTGAATTTTTAAGTTAAGTAAATAAAAATGGAATTAAGTTATATTTGAAAATTTAAACTTAAGTGTTAAGTTAATTTAATTTAATGAATTTATAACTTAATATTGGAATTTAATAAGTGAATTATTATTAAATTTTGATTTTTGAATGGAGTTTTAACTTTATAAAATCATGAATATAAGGGTATTTGAATAATTGTTTTAAAAGTGAAATTATATGATTTTATAAGTAAAAAAAATGATTTATATAAAAATATAATTGTTTGTGAAATTATACTGAATATTTGAAGTTAGTTAACTGCATTTCTGAAACGCTATTAAATTCTAATGTAAATGATAATACAACATTTGTAAATGCTGTAGTTGATAATAATGAACCAAATGGCTAAATTTAATTAAAGGCTATTATAGCATTTTTGTAAATGTTATAATGGTTGAATTTAACTAAGTTTATTTGAAACTAATGTAACCATATTACAGAATTTTAAATGCTGTCTTTTGTTAAATTGAACTATTTTAAATGTGACTTTCCGTAGCATTTTCTAAATGCTGCGAAAGTTGAAATTTCATTGTTTTAATTAATTTAAGTGAACGAATGAACTTTGAAAAGTTAAAATTTTGGAAATTTAAAATTTTAATTATTAAATATACTAACTTCATTTTTATGATTTAAAATGAAGTAATTTGTTTCGAAATATAAATTATTTTGAAATATGATATTTTGATATTTTGAAATGGATTTTATAAGGATATTGAATTTTGAAATGATATTTGATTTCGAAGTATAAAATACCATTTTGAAATTTTAACCATGGGATGTATTTAATTTATAGTTTAACTGATCCTTAAAGGATGGGCGATCCCAAGCATCCTTTGAGTTATTGTGCATTTCTACTACAGTTCACTTGAGTTGGTTTACATTATATAAGTATATATTGTCCTGACTCGAGTGTTTTGTGTTTTACTTTACGCTCGGGTCAGCCTGAGTATTTACAGCTTAGCTTTGGATTTCTTTCTGGAGCTAGGAATCGCTGGAGATTCTGCTTGTCTAGTTATTTGTTCCTTTCAGTTCAGTTGTTCTATTTCAGTTCTGGTATTCATAAACTTCTATTTATTTGAGATGTCTATTGTATATGTTTTCAAGCAGATATTATGTATTATGTTTTAAGAGTTTGTTATAGTAGCTTCATGAACTACTATGGTTTTTTATATTCCGCTGCGAGTTATTCTGATATGTTCTGTGTTTGTGATTCTGTGTATTTGATTTCATTTGCTCCAAATTTATTTACAATCTGTTATTTTGAATTATTCAAGCCAGACATGTGTGGATTATTGTCGATTTGAATGGTCCAAAATACCGGGTCGTTACAGTTGGTATCAGAGCTTTGGTTTTAGGCAAACCTTAGCCTGCGGAGCAAAAACTCATTAGAGATAGGGTAGAAATACCCTAGAATAAGTGAAATCAATCTCAGAATCATTTCTTTGTGAGAGAACGTATTTTCGAAGTATAAAATGATTTTCAAATGATTTTTAAAGAATTTTCAAAGATTATTTTGATATAAATTTCCTTGCTTTAAAAGTAAAATATTTCTTAAACTTCATTCCTTTCGTATCCACCTTGTTAGTAATTTCTTTGATTAGGATCCTCTAAAATTTTGAACTTCTCTCTTGATTGATCTAGATCCTTTGTTGATAGGAATCTATTTTGGGTATGTTAAAATCAGTAGTTTGTTAGGATGCTTTGAGTAAACTCTGTTGTATCTTTTGCTTAGCTAAAGTTGTCCAACTAAAGATATTTATGCTTCTGTTTTCGTATGTTATGAATTCGAGTCTTTCCAAATTTTGAATGGGAATTTTTCTGTATCGATATAGGTTATATTTCTCTAATCTTCGTTTGGATTCTTATCGAATAAGATTCCTTTGAATTTTGGAATGCTCACTTGTTCTGAAATCCATTCCTATCTCCCCTAATTGTATTCTTTTGATTTTGGAGCATTGCATCACTCCACTTTGTATGACCTTTATAGGGTGGCGATTCCGCCAATCTTTGAATGATTATAATTGGCATTGATTCACCGGAGATTTCTGTATCCTCGGTTTACGATGTTTTCTATCTTCTACTATATTTAGATTCTATCTCTGGCAATCGAAGGTCGATTTTCCTTAGATTTTCGCATCGATTATATTCCTGAAATCACGGTTGACCGGTTAAGGTCGCCCGCGATTCATATAGGCTTATCCATCTTGTATTTGGTAATTTAATTATCTTATCTTCGTTTGAGCCTATCTTTGAATTAGAATTCTATTTGATTAGAGTCCTTCTAAATTTGAATCTCTGTTTTGCTTTGAAATCCATCCTTGAATCGTCCCTTGGAAAGTTTGTGGTTGATTGTCTTTTAAAAATTTTGTATTCATCGTAGTTTTATTTTGATAAGGATGACCATATTTTTATATAAAGATGAAATGTTTTTGATAAGGATTATATACCTTTTAAAAAAAATGAGAATTTGAAGTTTTGAAAGGATTTGAAATTGTGAAAATTTTATAAGAAATGGTTTCATATAAAATGATTTATAACTGAAGGTTTTGAATCTGAATTTAAGTGATTGAACTCCGGCATTTTGGAACTGGTTTTAAGATTTTGAAATAATAAATAATATGATTGAAATTATTTTTCCGAATAAGTAATGTTTCAATGATTTTAATGGGTTTTAATGATTTTGAAGGAATTTCAAAGAAGTTTTCAAAGTAAATGGAAGTCCAGAACTCACTTGTGTCGCTTGAAAATAATTTCGGTGATTAGTGCACGCATCATCGACATTGATTTTCGAGTTTCTGAGTGAGGGAGAGGCCACTTCGGTAGCATTGCTATGCGATTGATTTGTGAAACCAATTTAGATTTCAAATTCCGAAGTGTGATGTGATATTCGAAAGATATATGTATATATATTTGTAAAATTTGAAATGAGCCGGTGTTCAGTCCTTGAGTTTTGGATTTGATTTGATATAACCCTATTTTTGGAATGGATTTACTGATTTAATTGTGATTTCCAACTCTTGGATTAAAATATGATTTCTTCAACTATTTTAAAGGTTCGAGCACTTCCAAATCAAGGTTAACTTTTCAAAGCTAAGAAATTTTGAAAAGTAATTTGATAAAGTATATAAGTTTGTTTTGAATGTTTAAGTATGAAGTAATATGATTTAAATAAGTTGAAACTGTTTGGTTAAGTAAATGAATAAAGCAATTTTAAAATTTTCTAATATGAAATTTAGATTTGAAATGTTTTGAAAAGAATTTGGTCTTCAAAATATTTTGAATAAAATTTAGTTTAAATGTTTTAACTTAGTAACATCTTTATGAAACTATATATTTAACAAGTTGAAATAAATATATAAGTTGTACGTATGCTGTTTTATTCGCATAATTAATTTGATCCAAGTTTGAGTACACAAGTTCGAGGTGGATTACACCATTTCGTGTTAGGATTTTTCATTCGATTCTTGATGGCGAATATTTGATATGGATTTTGGGCTTGATTCCAGAATTCTCTATCATAGTATATGGCTATGCAAGGAGACTGATGGCTTCTAGTCGAGAAACCATATCGAAGTCCGCATTAGGGAGATCGAATGGACAATACTAGTTCGAAAGCGAACTTGTGTGATCGAGCGAGCGATCAAATGTGATTTTGCGAAATGATGACGTGTGTACATCTTATATTCTAATATCAGTGATATATTTTGACGCTGAAATTGAAAGCTGTCGGGTTAGAATATCTTTGCTTACTTTTCCAATTTAAATTACAAAGATATATAACCTATAAAAGCAAAGATATTCAAATCCCATATGGCTCTTCATACATCGAAATTTATTTTGGAAAATTTGATCCTTATATAAGACGGACCTTACGTAAGTATAAGATGATTTTGAAAACATTTGATTTTGGAAATGAATTGGTTGACTTAAATTATATTGATTTGGAAATTTGGATTTATTTTCAAAAATCTATTATTTTGTAAACTTTGGAACTAAAGATATTTAATTTGAGAAGAAAATAATTTGGTGAAATTGTATATGATTTTGAAATTGAACTGATATTGAAACAAATTTAAATTTGAGAACCTTATGTTACTAAACACTTGATTTGGGAGTTGTCGAACTTATATAAAATTGATTTGTATGAGTATGAAATTGATTCGAAAACTATAGATTTGAAAAGGTACTCAATTTGAAAGTGAAATCTTATATAATTGAAGTCTATATAAGTATGATTTGATATACTATTGATTTTGGAAAGTATTTGATTTGAAAATTAAATCTTATATATAATGGATTTTATATAAGTACGATATTTGAAAGTGATTTGAAAAGGTACTATATGATACATATTTTCGAAGTAAAGATATGGAAAGTGCCTTCTGCTTGATATCCGATTTGTGGCCACATCTTGGATTCATTCTATCGATATTATTCTCTCTGATTTTTGGTTTTCCGGATATGATACTCGAGTGTCCTTCGAATTCCATGGCGTTACCCATGGTCTTACGATCGTGAATGCATAGCGCAACTGCCTGGCTGAGTCTTGCCTAGGGGTACGGATTGTTTCCTGGGGGATCCAGGCGTAACCATTGTGTATCCTGCAATCTGTGTAGGTCGCGAATAGTAGCGCAAATGCTTGGCTGAGTCTTGCCTGGGGGTACGGATTGTTTCCTGGGGGATCTAGGCGTAACCATTGTGTATCCTGCATTCTACTAGTCATCATGGCGTAACTCGCAGGGCTGAGAAAGCTTACGGATATGGATTGTTTCCTGGGGGATCCAGGCGTAACCATTGTGTATCTGCGAACCATGGTTAGACAAAGGTTTTGTTTGTTTTTGTTTGGATTGTACTTTCCATATCTGTTTTTAAAAGTTTTTCCAGTATTTTCACTGGGTGTTGAAACAAGTCTACTAAGTACCTGGAGAATTCTAGTTTTGCGCCTAATCAACGCACTACCAGAGTCTACAGGAACAAGGATAAACTTGTTAAGACATCGAGTTATAAAAGTATTTTGATAAAATATTATATAAATGATACTTTGATTAGTTATTTCCTTTTTAAACGATTTTAAAGTGTTTTAAATATTTTACCTCTTCAACCAACAATTTTAAATTAATGGCTCATCCTTGTCTTTCGTCCTATTTTCCCTTCTAGCTATTCCTATTCTCCACCTTATTAAACTTACCCATAACAATAGTTATCAGGTATAATTTTAATCTTCTTGTCATCTTGTCTTAATCCTATTCCATTTTATCTTTTCTGTGTTTTCCGTACCTCATTCCTTTTCGAGGACGAAAAGATTTGAGTGGGGGAGAGTGTAACAACCCTGTATTTTGTGATTATTTTAATTATTTATTTTGGTTATTTTAATCGATTTCCTGATTTAAAAACTTTATTTTATTTATTAAAATGAATAAATTTTGTTATTTTAAATATAAATTTTGATTTTGATGTGAATTAGAATTCCAAACATGACTAAAAAGGATATTTTCCAGAAAAGTGAATTTTGGTCAATATGGTCAAACTTTGACTTTTAATTTAGAAATTTTAAAGTCTGAAAATTTGAATTTTATCTTTTATTATGAAAGTAAATAAAATTTTAAGAATAATGCTTTTCTTTTCGTTAAAATCTGATTTATAATGTGAAAGTTATACCCTTTTAAATATTGTGTGTAATTTGTTGTATTTAACAAAATTATTTATTTTAAATTATAAAAAAATAATATTTTATTTGGTCATGTAATATTATAATTTATATTTATATGGGTAAAATAACATGTTATGTATATACTTTGGTTTTAAAACATTTTAAAGATATAATTGGCATTTTCCAGTGTTAGCTGTATTTTGTTTAAAATTCTAATTTCCAATTTCAATTAATTAAAGTAATTCTTTATTTGTTTTTCTATTTTTTTCTTAAAATCTTATTTTATTCTCATTCCCACTTTATTTTGTTCCTCATTTATTTTATTTATTTGACCTTTTATTTGTTTAAAGTGAAATAGAAATTTTATAAGGCTAGTGATATTTATTTGTAATTTTCATGTCTTATTTCCAATTTTTAAACATTTTTCTTTAGGTTTTTTTTCTATTTTCCTAAATTAAATTATTTATTTCACTTTGAAAATACTTTAGAAATTATTTTATTTCAAAATTTTTCTTTAGAATATTTTTAAAATGAAGTAGATTGTAACGACCCGATATTTTCAACCATTCGTATCCATTATAAGTGTATAGGTAGACACTCATGCCGGAGTTGAATTGCTCAAAATACCGCATTGTAATTAAAATTTGGCAAATCTCAGAATATACAGTAAATAAATATAATCACAGATCACAAACACAGAGTAAAATAATGCAGCGGAAGTAAAAGAAATAGTAGTTCATGAAGCTACTATGAAAATATATCAGAGTTACATAAGATACAACATAAGAAATAAAGTACAGCAGAAGTCTCAATACAATAACCAAGTACAAGCTGAATAGAACAACGGAACCGAAGTTGATAGAACAAGACTAGCAAATAATCTCCAGCGATTCAAATCTTCAGAAGGTGGAAATCCAAATCTGTGAATACTCAGGCTGACCCGAGCGTAAAGCAAAACACAAAACACTCGAGTCAGGACAATATATACTTATATAATGTAAACCAACTCAAGTGAACTGTAATAAAGGTACAAGTAACTTAGAAGATGCTTGGGACCGCCCATCCTCTAAGGATCCGTTAAACTATCTACTATGTAGTAATATTCACTATTATAATAGTGTCTAAATAAGTAAAGTATAATCATATCGGAAAATAGCGTTAAGGGGATGGAGAACCTTAACGCGGTCGGATCTTAAAATCATAATCGTAGTAAAGCTCGATATGGTAGGTGACACGGCACAACTAGGCAATGCCAGGGTAGATATACCAATTACGCACACGGACTGATGGATACGCATAGCAGCCACTACCGTTCCACCTCGAACAACATTCCCAAATCGGAGGATGGCCATCTAGTCAAATCACAAGTAAGAGTATAATATCGAAGAAATGTGTCCGAGAAGAGGTGCTACCTCACTGGTCCGAGATCGCTCCTGTTTTAGCCACCTTATGCCAACTCACGGGAGTTGGGTCCACGTAACATACCTTAAGAACGTCGCCACCATCCTACTTCATTCTGGAATCTCCACCGCGTACACAGTTGCCAAAGTGGTTTTCGGTAAGACAGAGAGTATGTCCATATCCGATCCCGGTCTCTTTGCCAACCAATCGTTATTATAACCCGTGGTTATAACTTTTAAAATAGTTTATGTTTCAAATCAAAATACATCCTTTAAACCATTTCAAAATCATATCATTTATTTCAAACTAATACATACTTTCAAACCCAAAACATATCTATTCAAAACCAATTCAAAAATATATCATTTCCATTTCAAAACCAATTCAATAACATATAATTTCAATAAAACCCAAATTTCAAAATCACTGAATATTTCCTTTAATTTATTAAACTTGAAATCTTCCTTTAAATTATCATAGCATTTTGGTAATGTAACCTTAAGTAATCATAGCATTTTTGGAATGTAATACTTCCCAATTTAACATTTTATATAATCAAAGTATTTATATACTTACAAATTTTTTAACATGGTCATTTTATCATAGCCTTATAGTTAAATAAACTTTGTTACTGTAATATCCAATTTAATGCTAAAATTCTTATGTTAAGTTAAGAGTACCTTATTAACTTACATTATCATTACAATAAAGAAACTTTATTATTTTAGTCATTAAAATATGTCATTTACATTAATTAAAACTTACATATTAAATGTACTTTTTAACTTACATTCCTATTACAGTAAAGAGCATTTATCATTTAATCAATATTACACTAATTAAACTTACATTATCGAATGTACGTTTTAATTTACGTTTTATTACAAAAGGGGCATTTATTATTTTAAATCAATATTACACAAATTAAGACTTACATGTTTCTTTCATTAATTAAGACTTTACATGTTTCTTTCAGTAGGTAAAACTTTACATATTTCTTTCATTAATTAGAACTTTATACGTTTCTTTCATAAATTAAACTTTACATATTTCTTTCACAATAAATTTCTTATAATTAAATCCAATTTTCAACAATTTACTTAATAAGTTTAAGTGTAAAAGTTCCAATTCTTCACATTTCAACAAATAGACTTAACACTTCAAATTTAAATTACCATTTCACAATTTAACAAAATTTCCAATTTTATTTAATTAACTTAAACCTTTAATTAAAACCAAATTTCACATTTCCTAGTCAAGTTATATTTTAAAAGATCACTTTTAAACATTCATTTATTTAACCACTTAAATTCATAGAAAAATCAATAATACTTAATAATCACTTAAATTCAAATTTAATCAAATTATCATATTTACCATTTCCAAATAAAATTTAATATCCATTTTATTTATATAACTTAAATATCATTTTTAACCAAAATTCCAAATTTCCAACTTAAGTTATATTTCAAAAATCCAGTTAAACCATTCATTAATTACATTTTTAACACATAGAAAAATCATAATTTCTTTAATTCAAAATATTTCAAAATCTGTTTAAATCAAATTTCATAAATTTATATTTTTAAAATACTTAAAAATATTCAAAACACTTTATAAAATAACCACGGGCCTGTATATAATTTTCTAACCTAGGTCAAGTGATACGGATATGTATCATTTCAATCCGCAGTTAAAAAAGAAAAATTCGGGTTCTATCATTTCAAACCCGCAATCCCAAGTTAAAATAATTTAAATAAAAATCATTCAGGCCTATCATTTCAGCCCATAACGATTTTTCCCTATTCTAAAGTCCGTTCGGGTATGTATCATTTCAACCCATAGTGATTCTAATCTACAGGGAACTTGCAATGGTGATAACAGATATAAATAACAGAATAACATTAAATAATAGTAACATATGATATAATAAGTGTAATAACAGGTGTGAACATCATATGATAATAATATAAACATATATAACATGATGATATACATTACAGATTCAAATGGTGTCGGTTTATCAGTTATATAGGTACATATTGTCTGGTGAGAATAACTCACCTGTTTGTGCTGGAGATATCAAAACCAATGACACAATGGAACAAAAGCACGATGACAAGACTACAGACTTGAGTGGAGAGCAAGATCCAAAGCTACAACTCTTGTATTACAACCCAAAACATACATCAAAACAAACACAATTTCAACGCACTTGAAATGGAATAACTTTTAAACGAAAAGAGATTTGAATGTCAAATCTTTTGCATTGCTTTCTCTATCCTTTTGCATGGCCTAGGGAATGTTTTGGTTCAGGTTTGGACATGGTTTGGGTCTGGTTTGGACCAAGGGATGCACGGCTACAAGCTAGAGATGATGGGGAAGTTACAACATAGGCATGTGAAGAGTTTTATGCAATATGGTGGAGTTTTGGTTCATCTTTGGCTCCGTCTACAAGGTCCTAGGCTTGGCCATGACTTGCTATAGGTCTGGACAGAGGAGATGGTGATGTGTAGTGGTGGTAGCAAGGTGGTGGTGGCGGGTAGAGGTGGTGGGCGAAGGTATGTTGCAACTAGTGGTGGCTATGCATTGTTTTAAGGGATTTGTGCAAGGTTTTGTGTGGTTTTTAGTCAAAAGGAGTGCATGGCCTGTCATGGTCAGAGGAGGAGGGGGTTTGGTCGTGGATGGTGTGGGGAAGGAAATGGTGGTGGTCGGTGGAGGAGATGGTGGAGGTGTTAGGCCAAGCAAAGCAAGAGAAACATGGCAAAAATCATTGAAAATGAAGAGAAAAGAAGAAAAAGAAGGAGAGGCCATTACCTATTTTTGGATGAAGCCATGAGAAATGAGGAGCTGATTTGTTTTCACGTGAAAAGATGAGAAACAAAAAGTGGCGGCTACACTAGGGTTTTAGATGGCTAGGGCAAAATTTGAGTAGTTAAAGAAAATGAAGGGTTTGGACAAAAAAGGGCTTAAGTTTCAAAGTGTTTTACAACCTTTCATATTTCTTTTCTTTTTAATCTTTATATAAACAAAAATATTCAGAAAAATAATTTACAAACCGAAATCAATTATAAATATGAGAAAACAAATAATAAATTTTGGAAAAATATAAAAAGAATGAAGAAAATTACTTAAAAATACCAAACAGTGTTCAAAAATTATAAATAAATCACTGTCAGTCTTGAAAAACTATACACTTCATTATAAAAATATTATGAAGTGAAAATTTGAATTAAAATAATTTATTTATCATTTTCAAAATAAAATAGATAATTAAATTGGAGAAAATAGAAAAGGATTAAAAAAAATGTTTAAAATTTACAAACAGGGCAAGGAAATTTGCAAGAAAAATACTACTAACTCTGGAAAAATTCCTACCTTACTTTAAAAATATTTAAAAGCCAAAATATATTTTATATAACATAAATGTACAAATTAGAATAAAATATATCAAATAAAAATGTCATTTATATAATTTTAAAATAAAGAATATTGCTGAATAACCCAATATACACACAATATTGAAAATAGTATAACTTTTGCAATTTAAATCCGTTTGCAACGAAACGAAAAGCAGTATTCAAGTTATTAAATCTATTTTTATAATAAAAGATAAAATTCATAAATTTCAAACTTTTAAATTTTCAAGTTAAAAGTCGAAGTTTGACTATTTGACCAAAATTCACATTTTCTGGAAATATTAAATTTAGTCATATTTGGAATTCAAATCCACAAACAAAATCAAAGTTTTTTTATATTTACAATAACAACATTTATTCTTTTCATAAATAAAGCTCTTAAATTTGAAAAAATCAAATTAAAATTAATTGTAAAATATAGGGTTGTTACACTCTCCCCCACTCAAAACTTTTCGTCCCCGAAAAGGAACGAGGTACGGGAAAGCACCTAAAAAGATAGAATGAATAGAATTAAGACAAGATGATAAGAATATTGGAATTACACCTGATAACTATTGTTATAGGCAAGTTTAACAAGTTGGAGGTGATCAAATCAAGAACACAAACACGAAAAAGATCCTCTAGAGTCTGAATCACCCCTTTCAGTTGACCGACGGTCTATGAATGGAAAAACAGTGTTCAGATCCAGATGAGTAACAAAGATTTCAAAGATTATAAAAAGATGTCTAAACAGACTAGTATAAGCAATAGCCTTCCCATTCTGTAACAAGATAAGAGAAATAAGGACAACCAAAAGATAGTTTGAAAAAAAAAACAAAATAAGATAATAAATGTGAAACAATAACGCTTTGAAATCATAACAAATTAGAGATGTTTATCATTTGGAAATCATACTACTAAAATCATAACACTTTGGAAATGTAATTCTAAAAAAAAACATAATACTTAGAAAATCATAACACCTTTTAAAATAATCTTTATTTAAACCATTTTAATTCAAGGTCAAATAATATTCATTTTAAAGTTGTAACATTTCTAAGTTCATTCAATTATAAAACTTCCAAAACATTGTATTTTCAAAACAGCAGCACTTATAAAATGCTACAGTAGATATATTAATATTTCAAATCAGTTTTATTCTAGAATATTCATTTGGATATCATTTAACTTATGACTTATTAAAACAAACTTTTATGAATGGAATATCCAAATTAAACTATACTTCGTTTATTAAGTCAAAAGCTCACTATTTTACTTAGCTCCTCATTTAACAAATAACCTAACACTTTATTTAAAATGCCCATTTCATAAATAGATACTCCTTCAATAAGTTACACTTAAAATTTCCATTTGAAAACCAAATTCTCAATTATCAAATTTAGTGATGTTAAAATACATTATAACTATCATAATTATCCATTTTTCAAGACATATCAATTTCATAAATAAAATATTTATCATAGAAAATATAACAATCAAATTTCTTTACACAATTATTCATTTAGACATCAATTAAACTATGAATTCAAGTTAAATAAACTTTATTACAAAATGTCCAATTCCAATGTATTTTATTTTATCTATTCAAAGATACATTATTTATTATACAACATATTCATTTCAGGAAATAACCATTATTAAAATTCCTAGGTTAGACTTAAGGTTCCATATTAAATCAAATTTGATTATCAAGTTATTTAAATAAAATCTCTTTAAATTCCTTTTTCACTATTTACCTCTGTAAATCTTTTATAACTAAAATTTAGGTGTATAACATTTATTATAACCACTCAAATTTTATTTATAAAATCCTTTTTATATTGTATATTACCCAATTTCATATTCAACTTCTGTGTAATTTAGGTAAGTTATATTGGAATGAAATTGTGTGTTATACAAATAAAACTT
The DNA here is from genome assembly GCA_030737815.1 of Allium fistulosum. Lineage (NCBI taxonomy): Eukaryota > Viridiplantae > Streptophyta > Magnoliopsida > Asparagales > Amaryllidaceae > Allium > Allium fistulosum. Next base: position 574,578,208 of record CM060906.1, read on the forward strand.
TCCAATTCAATTATCTCAAGTTTGAATCATTTATCCAAATTTTTTGATTTTTCTTTTTATAATTGAAATTATTCTTTAAGATGAAATTTAAGAATTAATTTTCCGGTTTCCTTAAAACCAGTTAGAGATAAATAAATATATGTACATAATATGTCAAATCAATTTAAATCATATATCTATATATATTATAAATCAAATCATATTTAGAAATTCAAATAAATTAAATCTTTCAAAACAAAGCTGTAGTAAGACTACAGAACGGTCTCTTCAGTTCAAAACTCGAAAATGAACGTCGATGATGCTGCAGTCATCACCGAAATTATTTTCCAGCGACAAAGAGAAGAGCACTTAATTTTTAAACTTTAAAATCCTTTAGAGACAAATTTTTATTCAAAATACTTTAAATAATATCCTTTTAAAAATTTTAAACACAAAGTTTGAAATCCATCGGAAATTAAATTCTTTAAATTTCTTATTTTAAATTCATTTCAGTTCCCAAATAAATTTATAAACAACTATTTATAAATTCATTTGTAGAACAATAAATGATAAATCAAGTATTATCATTTCAAATTATCAATTTAAATCAATTTATTAAGTTCCATAAAATTATATATCCAAATTTATTTCATTAACCAAATTTTAAAATAATATTGTGTCAATTTGTTCTGTCAAAGTGTTTTAGAAATCCTATCGATAGCGTTGATCAGACGAATCGATCGGAAACCCAAATCAACATCAACAACTCAAACAACACAATATAAAACAAAACATTAATTTACAAGTACAGTTCAAAATGTTTGGAAGATAGATTGGAACAAAAGACAAGATGATTAAACAGAGTAGAGAGATGGGTAAGCATAGATAAATCGCGGACAACCTTAACCGGGTCAACCGTGACTTAATGGATAAGATCAAATGTGGATTTTCTGGGGTAAATCTACCTTCGATCTCAAGAGATAGAGTTTGGAATAACAAAAGATATTAGCATCTAAACCAAGGATAAATATAAATCTCTGGTTAATCGATGCTGATTGTAAAGGATTTTCACCCCTTTACAAGAAAATTAGAATATTGGCGAGACCGCCAATTTACTATAAAGATCATTCGAAGTGGAGTTATGTGATACTCCAAAATCAAAAGAAGATGAATAGTGAGGGACAAGAATGAATTTTGGAACCGTAGGGAACGTTCCAAAAATTCAAAGGAAATTCGAATCAAGAGGAAAAGATTCAAACTCGAACGAAAGTGATTCTGTAAATAAATCTACTCCATATGCTGAGTTTTGCCTCAAAGCCAAAGCTCTGATACCAACTGTAACGACCCGATATTTTCAACCATTCGTATCCATTATAAGTGTATAGGTAGACACTCATGCCGGAGTTGAATTGCTCAAAATACCGCGTTGTAATTAAAATTTGGCAAATCTCAGAATATACAGTAAATAAATATAATCACAGATCACAGACACAGAGTAAAATAATGCAGCGGAAGTAAAAGAAATAGTAGTTCATGAAGCTACTATGAAAATATATCAGAGTTACATAAGATACAACATAAGAAATAAAGTACAGCAGAAGTCTCAATACAATAACCAAGTACAGGCTGAATAGAACAACGGAACCGAAGTTGATAGAACAAGACTAGCAAATAATCTCCAGCGATTCAAATCTTCAGAAGGTGGAAATCCAAATCTGTGAATACTCAGGCTGACCCGAGCGTAAAGCAAAACACAAAACACTCGAGTCAGGACAATATATACTTATATAATGTAAACCAACTCAAGTGAATTGTAATAAAGGTACAAGTAACTTAGAAGATGCTTGGGACCGCCCATCCTCTAAGGATCCGTTAAACTATCTACTATGTAGTAATATTCGCTATTATAATAGTGTCTAAATAAGTAAAGTATAATCATATCGGAAAATAGCGTTAAGGGGATGGAGAACCTTAACGCGGTCGGATCTTAAAATCATAATCGTAGTAAAGCTCGATATGGTAGGTGACACGACACAACTAGGCAATGCCAGGGTAGATATACCAATTACGCACACGGACTGATGGATACGCATAGCAGCCACTACCGTTCCACCTCGAACAACATTCCCAAATCGGAGGATGGCCATCTAGTCAAATCACAAGTAAGAGTATAATATCGAAGAAATGTGTCCGAGAAGAGGTGCTACCTCACTGGTCCGAGATCGCTCCTGTTTTAGCCACCTTATGCCAACTCACGGGAGTTGGGTCCACGTAACATACCTTAAGAACGTCGCCACCATCCTACTTCATTCTGGAATCTCCACCGCGTACACAGTTGCCAAAGTGGTTTTCGGTAAGACAGAGAGTATGTCCATATCCGATCCCGGTCTCTTTGCCAACCAATCGTTATTATAACCCGTGGTTATAACTTTTAAAATAGTTTATGTTTCAAATCAAAATACATCCTTTAAACCATTTCAAAATCATATCATTTATTTCAAACTAATACATACTTTCAAACCCAAAACATATCTATTCAAAACCAATTCAAAAATATATCATTTCCATTTCAAAACCAATTCAATAACATATAATTTCAATAAAACCCAAATTTCAAAATCACTGAATATTTCCTTTAATTTATTAAACTTGAAATCTTCCTTTAAATTATCATAGCATTTTGGTAATGTAACCTTAAGTAATCATAGCATTTTTGGAATGTAATACTTCCCAATTTAACATTTTATATAATCAAAGTATTTATATACTTACAAATTTTTTAACATGGTCATTTTATCATAGCCTTATAGTTAAATAAACTTTGTTACTGTAATATCCAATTTAATGCTAAAATTCTTATGTTAAGTTAAGAGTACCTTATTAACTTACATTATCATTACAATAAAGAAACTTTATTATTTTAGTCATTAAAATATGTCATTTACATTAATTAAAACTTACATATTAAATGTACTTTTTAACTTACATTCCTATTACAGTAAAGAGCATTTATCATTTAATCAATATTACACTAATTAAACTTACATTATCGAATGTACGTTTTAATTTACGTTTTATTACAAAAGGGGCATTTATTATTTTAAATCAATATTACACAAATTAAGACTTACATGTTTCTTTCATTAATTAAGACTTTACATGTTTCTTTCAGTAGGTAAAACTTTACATATTTCTTTCATTAATTAGAACTTTATACGTTTCTTTCATAAATTAAACTTTACATATTTCTTTCACAATAAATTTCTTATAATTAAATCCAATTTTCAACAATTTACTTAATAAGTTTAAGTGTAAAAGTTCCAATTCTTCACATTTCAACAAATAGACTTAACACTTCAAATTTAAATTACCATTTCACAATTTAACAAAATTTCCAATTTTATTTAATTAACTTAAACCTTTAATTAAAACCAAATTTCACATTTCCTAGTCAAGTTATATTTTAAAAGATCACTTTTAAACATTCATTTATTTAACCACTTAAATTCATAGAAAAATCAATAATACTTAATAATCACTTAAATTCAAATTTAATCAAATTATCATATTTACCATTTCCAAATAAAATTTAATATCCATTTTATTTATATAACTTAAATATCATTTTTAACCAAAATTCCAAATTTCCAACTTAAGTTATATTTCAAAAATCCAGTTAAACCATTCATTAATTACATTTTTAACACATAGAAAAATCATAATTTCTTTAATTCAAAATAATTCAAAATCTGTTTAAATCAAATTTCATAAATTTATATTTTTAAAATACTTAAAAATATTCAAAACACTTTATAAAATAACCACGGGCCTGTATATAATTTTCTAACCTAGGTCAAGTGATACGGATATGTATCATTTCAATCCGCAGTTAAAAAAGAAAAATTCGGGTTCTATCATTTCAAACCCGCAATCCCAAGTTAAAATAATTTAAATAAAAATCATTCAGGCCTATCATTTCAGCCCATAACGATTTTTCCCTATTCTAAAGTCCGTTCGGGTATGTATCATTTCAACCCATAGTGATTCTAATCTACAGGGAACTTGCAATGGTGATAACAGATATAAATAACAGAATAACATTAAATAATAGTAACATATGATATAATAAGTGTAATAACAGGTGTGAACATCATATGATAATAATATAAACATATATAACATGATGATATACATTACAGATTCAAATGGTGTCGGTTTATCAGTTATATAGGTACATATTGTCTGGTGAGAATAACTCACCTGTTTGTGCTGGAGATATCAAAACCAATGACACAATGGAACAAAAGCACGATGACAAGACTACAGACTTGAGTGGAGAGCAAGATCCAAAGCTACAACTCTTGTATTACAACCCAAAACATACATCAAAACAAACACAATTTCAACGCACTTGAAATGGAATAACTTTTAAACGAAAAGAGATTTGAATGTCAAATCTTTTGCATTGCTTTCTCTATCCTTTTGCATGGCCTAGGGAATGTTTTGGTTCAGGTTTGGACATGGTTTGGGTCTGGTTTGGACCAAGGGATGCACGGCTACAAGCTAGAGATGATGGGGAAGTTACAACATAGGCATGTGAAGAGTTTTATGCAATATGGTGGAGTTTTGGTTCATCTTTGGCTCCGTCTACAAGGTCCTAGGCTTGGCCATGACTTGCTACAGGTCTGGACAGAGGAGATGGTGATGTGTAGTGGTGGTAGCAAGGTGGTGGTGGCGGGTAGAGGTGGTGGGCGAAGGTATGTTGCAACTAGTGGTGGCTATGCATTGTTTTAAGGGATTTGTGCAAGGTTTTGTGTGGTTTTTAGTCAAAAGGAGTGCATGGCCTGTCATGGTCAGAGGAGGAGGGGGTTTGGTCGTGGATGGTGTGGGGAAGGAAATGGTGGTGGTCGGTGGAGGAGATGGTGGAGGTGTTAGGCCAAGCAAAGCAAGAGAAACATGGCAAAAATCATTGAAAATGAAGAGAAAAGAAGAAAAAGAAGGAGAGGCCATTACCTATTTTTGGATGAAGCCATGAGAAATGAGGAGCTGATTTGTTTTCACGTGAAAAGATGAGAAACAAAAAGTGGCGGCTACACTAGGGTTTTAGATGGCTAGGGCAAAATTTGAGTAGTTAAAGAAAATGAAGGGTTTGGACAAAAAAGGGCTTAAGTTTCAAAGTGTTTTACAACCTTTCATATTTCTTTTCTTTTTAATCTTTATATAAACAAAAATATTCAGAAAAATAATTTACAAACCGAAATCAATTATAAATATGAGAAAACAAATAATAAATTTTGGAAAAATATAAAAAGAATGAAGAAAATTACTTAAAAATACCAAACAGTGTTCAAAAATTATAAATAAATCACTGTCAGTCTTGAAAAACTATACACTTCATTATAAAAATATTATGAAGTGAAAATTTGAATTAAAATAATTTATTTATCATTTTCAAAATAAAATAGATAATTAAATTGGAGAAAATAGAAAAGGATTAAAAAAAATGTTTAAAATTTACAAACAGGGCAAGGAAATTTGCAAGAAAAATACTACTAACTCTGGAAAAATTCCTACCTTACTTTAAAAATATTTAAAAGCCAAAATATATTTTATATAACATAAATGTACAAATTAGAATAAAATATATCAAATAAAAATGTCATTTATATAATTTTAAAATAAAGAATATTGCTGAATAACCCAATATACACACAATATTGAAAATAGTATAACTTTTGCAATTTAAATCCGTTTGCAACGAAACGAAAAGCAGTATTCAAGTTATTAAATCTATTTTTATAATAAAAGATAAAATTCATAAATTTCAAACTTTTAAATTTTCAAGTTAAAAGTCGAAGTTTGACTATTTGACCAAAATTCACATTTTCTGGAAATATTAAATTTAGTCATATTTGGAATTCAAATCCACAAACAAAATCAAAGTTTTTTTATATTTACAATAACAACATTTATTCTTTTCATAAATAAAGCTCTTAAATTTGAAAAAATTAAATTAAAATTAATTGTAAAATATAGGGTTGTTACATAGATACTTTTCCAAAGACAATCGTGATTTATTTGTAATTTCTGGACCCTGTTTTTAATTTTTAAGCAATTTCTTATATTCTTTTTCCATTTTCTTTAAAATTAATTATTTATTTCTATTTATAATATTTTGTTTCAGTTGTTAGAGCTTATTTCTGAATTTATTTTTGTTTTATTGGAATTAAAAAGAAAAAGAAATATGAAGGGTTTAAAATTGCTTAGAAACCGATGTCCTTTCACCTCCTTAAGTCTTTTCAATTGCCATAACCCCTCCTTTATGCTTTGGCCATGACTTTTACTTTTGTTTTCACGTGAAAACTCTCATTTTTCATTTCATCATTCGACCACTTCAGATCTGAAGCAAAAGCTTTTGGTAATGGTTTCATTTTTCTTCTTTTCTCCTTATTTTTCTATGAAAATTGCCTTGTTTTCTCTTGTTTTTGGATAGGCCTCTCCTCCACATCCATGGCCACAAACTCCTACATCTCTTCCCTGCCATCAACACCAGCTACTCCTCTGGTCTTGACCAAGGCCGAGCCACCATGATGCCAAAACTCCACAAAAATTGCAAAACAAGCCATAAAAACATGATTGTTTACCACTATTGCTTCACCACTCCATTTTCCACCACCACCACCACCTTAGGCCGCCTCCACCACCTCTGGCCAGACCACCACACACCTTTCCTTCCACTGAACTGATCCATACCTGTAACAACCCGCATTTATACGATAATATATTTAAATATTTTGTTCAAATATGACATCGTCTATTCGTATTGAAAATCCTAAATATGAATTTTTATCGTGTTCGAATCCGTTGTTCTAATGGATTCAAATCGTTTTTTAAATATCACCAAGGTGTTTAATAAACATGGTTAAAAGAATTCGGGCTTTATAAATTTTAAAATCTTGGCCCATGCTTGATTTGAAGCCGTGATAGTATTCAGCACCCAACCCCCTCCCTTTCCTCCATCCGTGAACCCTAGGCCCAAATTCGAGATCAACAAAATAATGGCGACAAAACTTAGGGCTTCTGAGAAATCGTTCGAAGTCGCGCCTCTATCGATCAATGTTTCTTCGAGCTTGCTTGGTGGCTTCAGACTGTTCGAATCACAGCTTCGACATTGAGCGGTTCGTTCGCCTGCATCGAAACTGTTCAGGAAGGCTCGAATTCAACTCGATATCCACGAAGAGGAGCTCGCCTCTGCGATAGTCTCGACCGATTAATAAGGTGAGTACTTTGCTCACATCTAATTCATGCTTTGAGTTATTAGAGTTCGAAGCTCTGTTCGATTTTCGTGATTTTGGGGTTTCTCTGATTAGTGTTCTGTTGCTTTTCCTTTGATTCATGCTTGAACTCGATAGTTCTTGCTTTGCTCTGTTGTCCACCCCGCAGTCTATGATGATTTCTGGGTTTATAATTAAGTCAGATTTCGATATCTTTGGTAATCCCTTTTTATTCACGGCTTCAATTTTGTTCTGTTCGATATTCTTGCTTCATTTATATATCCATTCATGTATATATATACACACGATTGATTGTTATCCTATTTCAATCGATGTAGATATATATCTGTATGTTCGAAGTTGTATTATTTGCACTAGATTGGGTCATGTTGTAGTGGTATTGCTTTGAATCCTGTATATGGGTTGGTTGCTGTGCACTTGAGTCAGTGACATTGATATCTCTAGCTTGTTCGACACACGGCTTCGATCATTTTGAAACTTGTCGGTATATCATTACTTTGAAACTTTATCGACTTGATCATTTAACATCACCTGACTTCGGTCATTTTAATGTTGTGATAAAATGTGACTTTTGGTAGCACTGGCTTTGAATTGGATTTGTTCGAATTGTTTATTTTGAAACTACTGCTTCTGTCTTTGTTCAAAACTGCTATTACATTTGACTTCGGTCATTTCTTTGATCTGCAGTTTGAATATCATGTTTGCACTGCGAATGTATAATCGCTTCTAGTATCACTTGAGGTTGCATTTGTATTGTTCCTGACTTCGTCTCGGTGCTCTTCGAAAGTGATTCTGTTTGACTTTGGCCATATAGTTTACTGCCCCTGACAACAGTTGTTCGCCTTCCCCTATCTTCGATTTATGTTGTTGTTTATGTGATGAATTTGGGCTTTCAGGGTGAACTTGGCGCATTGCTTCGAGTTATATACTTGAGCTTCTCTGTGCGTGGTGCATATCACCTTTACCCCTTGAGTCATTCAGTTTGCATTCATCACTAAGTTGTGTTTCACTGTTGTATAGTATTCCATTAATTTGTTGTCTGCATTCTGATATTCTCGTACATTTGGTCATTTCTGTGCATTGTTGCAGATTGATTATGTGATGTTGCCTCTGACTTTTGACATATAGTCTTCATTCATTTCGAGTTAGTCGCTTACAGCTGCATTGGTTAGTCCCTTGCAGTCTTCACTTTGCGAAGCAGTGTTGTATTTCATGAAGTCTTCATTGCATATTGATCTGATCTAATGCCATTTGCATATGACTCTTGTACCTGTGCATATATGTAGCAGTTTCACTCAACTTCATACATGACCTGTTTCACGTGTTACCTGTAGTGTTGACATTTTGCATTGCCTTCAGTCCCTGTCTTGATTCATGTTTATTTGATATTTGTCTGCTGAAGCAGTAGCATTGATATTGAGACTTGTATTATGATGTTCATATGTACTGCCCTTGTACATGCTTCACTGCATCATCTTCTACATGTTGCTCTTGCAATACTGTTCTTCATTTCATGTTCGAATTCATACTTGTCTGCACTGATGTTCATCTGTTCTTGTTGGCAATTGATTACTGATACAGTTTGTACATGTTTATTCTCGAGTTGTCCATCTCAGTTGAACTGCACTTGGTTCTGCTTCATGATGTACTCGAATTTGTCTCTATTGCTGTATATGCTTGAACTGTTGATGACTTTTCTGCAGTTTAGTTGCAGCCTGCCTTTGTCCTTATACCTGTTTGCCACTGCAGATTCATTGTGGTGGTGACTTTATATTCGGTGGTGGCGAGGCAGTGCATGCGTGCGTGCACTGCAGCCTCCCAGAATTGACAGATTTTAATCGATATTTTCTTTTATTCTTAATTCATCGACCTGTTGCGTAATTCGTAGGCTGTATTGGCGAGGCAGTACACGTTAGCGTGTACTGCAGCCAATTAGCATTGATATTTTTACATTGACATTTCAATTATTTAAACTGCTTTGGATTTCTGTTTTGTGGATTAACACTGTTTAGTGTTACATCTGCCGTTATCCAATTCTCGTACCGAGAGTTGGATATACGAGATTTTTGTGACTGTCATCTATATTGAGATTGATTATTACTGCCTATATGCACTAATAAACTGGTTTGAATTAGACTGATCCGGGTATTATTTTCTTTTGAATGTAATACTCGGGTCAGACCGAGTATTTACAGGTTGTAGATTTTTAGCTTTGGGTTGCTGCTAGAGCTATGAAGACTTTTTATATCAGTTGAAGTGGTCTTCGTCTTGTTGTAGTAGTCAGTGTGTCTGTTTTAAGATGATAATGTATTCATGTATATTAGTCGATAATGTACTTGTATATATAACTTCTTGAGTCGACAGTTGTAGTTGTATCATTTGTATTGTGTCAAATGTATTGTAACTGATATCAGTTATTGTATATATATGAGACTTTTCGTTCCATCTGTATTCCGCATTTATGTTATCTGTGTTATCTTTATATCTATTGTCCTAAACTATTATAGCCACTGTGTAGTAGCTTTGAGTTTGCAACGGTATGTCGGATTTCCTCTAAAAGATGAAATGCATGTTATTCTATCTGACATATCGGTGCTCGCACAAAGCAATTACATGGATGGTCGCTCCTCAACAGCCTTATTCTCCGTGCTAGTCGACAGCACTACACCGTAGTGTTCTTGGCTAGCGTGGGTATAGAGGTGGGGTGTCACAGCTTGGTATCAGAGCCTGGGGTTTAGGACAATTATAAAACATAACTTAGATGGAGCATGTGTTACAACTATTTGTCGATGTTTTATCTCTCATCTTTACATATGATTATTTTTGACTGTTAGGTATGAATTCCTAACGCTTATTTTTGTGTTTTCCTAATCTGGATTTCCCTTCGACTTCGGTCACTCTGTTTTTGGGAAATTGCTAATTTCTTGATTTTCAAGACTCTGATTTTGTTTGCCGTTGGTTTCTTTGATAATGATGATTGATTCATTTTGTACTCGACTTCGGCTATTAACTGTTGGCTTCGACATTGACTTGATTCTTACTTTTGTTGAAGTCAATTATGCATTTCTACTCGTTTTGCTTTGTTTTTCCAGTTGATATCGATTCTTCTTTCCTAATTAGTTGTTATCACCTTTATTGATTTTGATAACTTCTATTTTTTGGAATTTTTGGGTGTTCCTATTTTAATAAATTCAGTATCGATTTCTCTGGATTCCATTCACATCTTCGTATGTGAATTCTTGTGATTGATTGTTTCTACAATCATTTTTCTGATTTGTCACTTTAAAAATATAAAGGTTTTCTATACTAGTAGTAAATATTAAAATCCCTTTTTCCAAACGATTTCAAAACTATTTTTCTACAAAGTTCTTTTTCTTGAACCGTTTTCCAATCTATTAGTATATACAAGCCTTTATTTCACTCGTATGAGAAATTGAATTAAACGGCCTAGTAAAACAAGTGGTATGAAACGCTTGCGTTTACTTCGTCGGTTAGCTCTTGGACTTGTTCGATTGAACCCTTTTTGTGACAATTTCCTAGTGAAAATTTACTAGCTTGGTGTGATTGACACTTCCTTATGATCATGACGATCATTTTTGTGATTTAGACTAGCGATTGTGCTATGTCTCTTCGTCCGTGTGTCGGACTTGCCTTCGGGCCATCCGTGTGTTCGGAAAATTAAATGGATAGCTTTCCATCCGTGTGTTCGGAAAATTAAATGGATAGCTTTCCATCCGTGTGTTCGGAAAAATTAAATGAATAGCTTTCCATCCGTGTGTTCGGAAAAATTAAATGAATAGCTTTCCATCCGTGTGTTCGGAAAAATTAAATGAATAGCTTTCCATCCGTGTGTTCGGAAAAATTAAATGAATAGCTTTCCATCCGTGTGTTCGGAAAAATTAAATGAATAGCTTCCCATCCGTGTGTTCGGAAAAATTAAATGGATAGTTTCTCGTCCGTGTGCTCGGACTTCCCCTTCTTTGTGTTTTCTGGATTTCGTGTGTAGATTTCTAGAATTTGTGATTTCTGGATTTCGTGTGTAGATTTCTAGAATTTGTGTTTTCTGGATTTCGTGTGTAGATTTCTAGAACTTGTGATTTCTGAATTTCTTGTGATGATTTCTGAAATTTTGTGCTTCACCAATTTTCGTGATTTCTATTGATATGTTTATCAATTTTTGTGCATTGGTGAATTCATGTGTTATTGACTTGTTATGAATACAAGTTTAGGGTATGATATCCCTTTCTATCTTTGAGAAGATTCTTGTGACATTTTTGATGAATGAAAATTCATTTGGCATTATATTTTGATGCCAGTTATTTTGATGAGATTTTGACGTGTTAACTTCAGTACTCGTCAATTTTGAAATGGATTTACAAGCGGTTCTCCCGCAACACTGATATTGCTAATTTAATCACGCGTTTTCAAAATTCTTTATTTTTAAAAGTTGTTTCAAAAATATAAATTAAAGTTGTTTTCAAATTTTTACAGCTTACATTTTCAAAAGAACGAGGAAGCGATTTAAACATTTCAGAAAAATCAAGGACTATGACCCCTTTCTTTTACTGATTCGCTTAATTCCGGACTTGTCCGTTTGAGAATGTGAAATGTTAATTTTTTAAAACACACAATTCTGCACTTTCAAGAAAACGATAAAGAGATTTAAACGATTTAGCAAAAGTAAGGAGTATGGAACCATACTTTTACTACTTCGGTTAATTCCGGACTCGTTAATTGAATATTTATGACTTCTGATTATCGTTTTGATAATCGGATATTTGTGTTTTTGATTATCGTTTTTGATAATCAGATATTTGTGAAATTTGATTATCGTTTGAGATAATTAAATGTTTTTCGATTTGATAATCGAATCTTTGTGATTTCTGATTATCGTTTTTGATAATCAGATATTTGTGAAATTTGATTATCGTTTGAGATAATTAAATATTTTTCGATTTGATAATCGAATATTTGTGATTTCTGATTATCGTTTTTGATAATCAGATATTTGTGAAATTTGATTATCTTTTGAGATAATTAAATATTTTTCGATTTGATAATCGAATATTTGTGATTTCTGATTATCGTTTTTGATAATCAGATATTTGTGAAATTTGATTATCGTTTGAGATAATTAAATGTTTTTCGATTTGATAATCGAATCTTTGTGATTTCTGATTATCGTTTTTGATAATCAGATATTTGTGAAATTTGATTATCGTTTGAGATAATTAAATATTTTTCGATTTGATAATCGAATATTTGTGATTTCTGATTATCGTTTTTGATAATCAGATATTTGTGAAATTTGATTATCTTTTGAGATAATTAAATATTTTTCGATTTGATAATCGAATATTTGTGATTTCTGATTATCGTTTTTGATAATCAGATATTTGTGAAATTTGATTATCGTTTGAGATAATTAAATGTTTTTCGATTTGATAATCGAATCTTTGTGATTTCTGATTATCGTTTTTGATAATCAGATATTTGTGAAATTTGATTATCGTTTGAGATAATTAAATATTTTTCGATTTGATAATCGAATATTTGTGATTTCTGATTATCGTTTTTGATAATCAGATATTTGTGAAATTTGATTATCTTTTGAGATAATTAAATATTTTTCGATTTGATAATCGAATATTTGTGATTTCTGATTATCGTTTTTGATAATCAGATATTTGTGAAATTTGATTATCGTTTGAGATAATTAAATGTTTTTCGATTTGATAATCGAATCTTTGTGATTTCTGATTATCGTTTTTGATAATCAGATATTTGTGAAATTTGATTATCGTTTGAGATAATTAAATATTTTTCGATTTGATAATCGAATATTTGTGATTTCTGATTATCGTTTTTGATAATCAGATATTTGTGAAATTTGATTATCTTTTGAGATAATTAAATATTTTTCGATTTGATAATCGAATATTTGTGATTTCTGATTATCGTTTTTGATAATCAGATATTTGTGAAATTTGATTATCGTTTGAGATAATTAAATATTTTTCGATTTGATAATCGAATCTTTGTGATTTCTGATTATCATTTTTGATAATCAGATATTTGTGAAATTTGATTATCATTTGTGATAATTAAATATTTTCCAATTTAATTATAGTCTGAGATAATTAAATATTTTTCGATTTGATTAATCGAATATTTGTGATTTCTGATTATCGTTTTTGATAATCAGATATTTGTGAAATTTAATTATCGTCTGTGATAATTAAATATTTTTTCGATCTGATAATCGAATGTTTATGTTTCTGATTATCGTTTTTGATAATTAGATATTCGTGAAATTCGATTATCATTTTTGATGATTGAATATTTGCGATTTTGAGATTTGAGCTTCGTCTTTTTATCTGACGATTCAGGTGAGTAATTTGATTTACTCACATTCAATTCGTGCAGTACGTGATCTCTGCTCTGATTCCTTTTCTTTCAATTGCTAGAACTCGATTGATTCTTGCTTTTGATAGTCGTCTGATTTTGATTCCTTGATCCCCACGATGTTGATTCTTTCAGTCGAACCTTTTGATTCTATATCTGATACTTCCATAATTCTAATGCTTCCCCTGTTGACCTTTGCTTTGCGTATGCATTCGACATTGCCATGCTCTTATGGTTGTTATCTTTTATCCATTTATTCCTTATGATTGCGAGGACGCAATTTCTTTAAGGAGGGAAGTCTGTAACAACCCGCATTTATACGATAATATATTTAAATATTTTGTTCAAATATGACATCGTCTATTCGTATTGAAAATCCTAAATATGAATTTTTATCGTGTTCGAATCCGTTGTTCTAATGGATTCAAATCGTATTTTAAATATCACCAAGGTGTTTAATAAACATGGTTAAAAGAATTCGGGCTTTATAAATTTTAAAATCTTGGCCCATGCTTGATTTGAAGCCGTGATAGTATTCAGCACCCAACCCCCTCCCTTTCCTCCATCCGTGAACCCTAGGCCCAAATTCGAGATCAACAAAATAATGGCGACAAAACTTAGGGCTTCTGAGAAATCGTTCGAAGTCGCGCCTCTATCGATCAATGTTTCTTCGAGCTTGCTTGGTGGCTTCAGACTGTTCGAATCACAGCTTCGACATTGAGCGGTTCGTTCGCCTGCATCGAAACTGTTCAGGAAGGCTCGAATTCAACTCGATATCCACGAAGAGGAGCTCGCCTCTGCGATAGTCTCGACCGATTAATAAGGTGAGTACTTTGCTCACATCTAATTCATGCTTTGAGTTATTAGAGTTCGAAGCTCTGTTCGATTTTCGTGATTTTGGGGTTTCTCTGATTAGTGTTCTGTTGCTTTTCCTTTGATTCATGCTTGAACTCGATAGTTCTTGCTTTGCTCTGTTGTCCACCCCGCAGTCTATGATGATTTCTGGGTTTATAATTAAGTCAGATTTCGATATCTTTGGTAATCCCTTTTTATTCACGGCTTCAATTTTGTTCTGTTTGATATTCTTGCTTCATTTATATATCCATTCATGTATATATATACACACGATTGATTGTTATCCTATTTCAATCGATGTAGATATATATCTGTATGTTCGAAGTTGTATTATTTGCACTAGATTGGGTCATGTTGTAGTGGTATTGCTTTGAATCCTGTATATGGGTTGGTTGCTGTGCACTTGAGTCAGTGACATTGATATCTCTAGCTTGTTCGACACACGGCTTCGATCATTTTGAAACTTGTCGGTATATCATTACTTTGAAACTTTATCGACTTGATCATTTAACATCACCTGACTTCGGTCATTTTAATGTTGTGATAAAATGTGACTTTTGGTAGCACTGGCTTTGAATTGGATTTGTTCGAATTGTTTATTTTGAAACTACTGCTTCTGTCTTTGTTCAAAACTGCTATTACATTTGACTTCGGTCATTTCTTTGATCTGCAGTTTGAATATCATGTTTGCACTGCGAATGTATAATCGCTTCTAGTATCACTTGAGGTTGCATTTGTATTGTTCCTGACTTCGTCTCGGTGCTCTTCGAAAGTGATTCTGTTTGACTTTGGCCATATAGTTTACTGCCCCTGACAACAGTTGTTCGCCTTCCCCTATCTTCGATTTATGTTGTTGTTTATGTGATGAATTTGGGCTTTCAGGGTGAACTTGGCGCATTGCTTCGAGTTATATACTTGAGCTTCTCTGTGCGTGGTGCATATCACCTTTACCCCTTGAGTCATTCAGTTTGCATTCATCACTAAGTTGTGTTTCACTGTTGTATAGTATTCCATTAATTTGTTGTCTGCATTCTGATATTCTCGTACATTTGGTCATTTCTGTGCATTGTTGCAGATTGATTATGTGATGTTGCCTCTGACTTTTGACATATAGTCTTCATTCATTTCGAGTTAGTCGCTTACAGCTGCATTGGTTAGTCCCTTGCAGTCTTCACTTTGCGAAGCAGTGTTGTATTTCATGAAGTCTTCATTGCATATTGATCTGATCTAATGCCATTTGCATATGACTCTTGTACCTGTGCATATATGTAGCAGTTTCACTCAACTTCATACATGACCTGTTTCACGTGTTACCTGTAGTGTTGACATTTTGCATTGCCTTCAGTCCCTGTCTTGATTCATGTTTATTTGATATTTGTCTGCTGAAGCAGTAGCATTGATATTGAGACTTGTATTATGATGTTCATATGTACTGCCCTTGTACATGCTTCACTGCATCATCTTCTACATGTTGCTCTTGCAATACTGTTCTTCATTTCATGTTCGAATTCATACTTGTCTGCACTGATGTTCATCTGTTCTTGTTGGCAATTGATTACTGATACAGTTTGTACATGTTTATTCTTGAGTTGTCCATCTCAGTTGAACTGCACTTGGTTCTGCTTCATGATGTACTCGAATTTGTCTCTATTGCTGTATATGCTTGAACTGTTGATGACTTTTCTGCAGTTTAGTTGCAGCCTGCCTTTGTCCTTATACCTGTTTGCCACTGCAGATTCATTGTGGTGGTGACTTTATATTCGGTGGTGGCGAGGCAGTGCACGCGTGCGTGCACTGCAGCCTCCCAGAATTGACAGATTTTAATCGATATTTTCTTTTATTCTTAATTCATCGACCTATTGCGTAATTCGTAGGCTGTATTGGCGAGGCAGTACACGTTAGCGTGTACTGCAGCCAATTAGCATTGATATTTTTACATTGACATTTCAATTATTTAAACTGCTTTGGATTTCTGTTTTGTGGATTAACACTGTTTAGTGTTACATCTGCCGTTATCCAATTCTCGTACCGAGAGTTGGATATACGAGATTTTTGTGACTGTCATCTATATTGAGATTGATTATTACTGCCTATATGCACTAATAAACTGGTTTGAATTAGACTGATCCGGGTATTATTTTCTTTTGAATGTAATACTCGGGTCAGACCGAGTATTTACAGGTTGTAGATTTTTAGCTTTGGGTTGCTGCTAGAGCTATGAAGACTTTTTATATCAGTTGAAGTGGTCTTCGTCTTGTTGTAGTAGTCAGTGTGTCTGTTTTAAGATGATAATGTATTCATGTATATTAGTCGATAATGTACTTGTATATATAACTTCTTGAGTCGACAGTTGTAGTTGTATCATTTGTATTGTGTCAAATGTATTGTAACTGATATCAGTTATTGTATATATATGAGACTTTTCGTTCCATCTGTATTCCGCATTTATGTTATCTGTGTTATTTTTATATTTATTGTCCTAAACTATTATAGCCACTGTGTAGTAGCTTTGAGTTTGTAACGGTATGTCGGATTTCCTCTAAAAGATGAAATGCATGTTATTCTATCTGACATATCGGTGCTCGCACAAAGCAATTACATGGATGGTCGCTCCTCAACAGCCTTATTCTCCGTGCTAGTTGACAGCACTACACCGTAGTGTTCTTGGCTAGCGTGGGTATAGAGGTGGGGCGTTACAATACCCCTCTGACCTGACCACACAAGCCCATGGCCGAGCCATTTTTGTGAACAAAACCCACTTATTTTGCCTTAAACTCTTCATATTCCTTTGTATAAACTTCCTCCTCATATTCTACTACCTAGGCCATGCATACACATGACCAAACTTGAGCCAAACTTGTTCAAACCAGAGCCAAAACCATCCCTAGGCCATTAAAAAAGAATAGAGAAAGCATGGAAAAAGATTTGGCATTCGTATCTCTCTTTATTTAAAAGTTATTTCATTTCTAGTGTATTGAAATTTATGGTTTGCTTTGATTTTTGTTTGGGTTGTAACACAAGATCTATATCATTGGATTTGCTCTCCACACTCAAATTGTATTAGAGTTGTCGTGCCTTCGTAATCTTTGTGTTGTGTGCTTGTTGGCAAATCTCCAGCTTAACAGGTGAGTTATTCTCACCAGACAATCTGTACCTATATAACTGATAAACCGACACCACTTGAACCTGTAAATGTATTGCATCCTGTTATAACTGCTATGTTATGATTATATGATGTTCACCCATGCTTAAACACCTTTTATATCATATGTTACTGTTATATTATGTTGTTCTTTTATTTTTATCAGTTTATCACACTGCAAGTTCCCTTTAGATTAGAATCACTATGGGTTGAAATGATACATACCCGAACGGACTTTAGAATAGGAGAAAATCGTTATGGGCTGAAATGATATGCCTGAATGATTTTCAATTATTTTCATTTACTTGGGATTGCGGGTTTGAAATGATCAAACCCGGGTATCTTTGTAAATTACGGGTTGAAATGATAAATTACCGGTATCACTTTACCTAGGCTAGAAAATGAAATATAGACCCGTTGTTAAAATATGTTTTATAATTTTTTTTTAATATTTTAGAAATGTAAATATTATAATATTTTGATTTAAACTAAATAAAAATGATTTTTGTAAAGCATTATTGATTTTCTGAAAATTTATAAGTGAAATAAATTAATGGTAAAATTAGAAAATTTGAAATGTAAGTTATTTTGGGAAATTTTAATTTGGTGATAATTGGAATTTAAATTAAATATGAAATGTGATAAATTCATGATAATTTGGATTAAAGTGAATTTAAATGATTTTATAATATATTAATGTTTTTTTGAATAAAGTTAAAATGTGAAATGAATGAATATTTAAGTTGAAATTTTGAAATATATCTAAAATTGGAAATTTGTGAATTTGGATTAAAAGTGAATTTTTAAGTTAAGTAAATAAAAATGGAATTAAGTTATATTTGAAAATTTAAACTTAAGTGTTAAGTTAATTTAATTTAATGAATTTATAACTTAATATTGGAATTTAATAAGTGAATTATTATTAAATTTTGATTTTTGAATGGAGTTTTAACTTTATAAAATCATGAATATAAGGGTATTTGAATAATTGTTTTAAAAGTGAAATTATATGATTTTATAAGTAAAAAAAATGATTTATATAAAAATATAATTGTTTGTGAAATTATACTGAATATTTGAAGTTAGTTAACTGCATTTCTGAAACGCTATTAAATTCTAATGTAAATGATAATACAACATTTGTAAATGCTGTAATAATAATGAACCAAATGGCTAAATTTAATTAAAGGCTATTATAGCATTTTTGTAAATGTTATAATGGTTGAATTTAACTAAGTTTATTTGAAACTAATGTAACCATATTACAGAATTTTAAATGCTGTCTTTTGTTAAATTGAACTATTTTAAATGTGACTTTCCGTAGCATTTTCTAAATGCTGCGAAAGTTGAAATTTCATTGTTTTAATTAATTTAAGTGAACGAATGAACTTTGAAAAGTTAAATTTTTGGAAATTTAAAATTTTAATTATTAAATATACTAACTTCATTTTTATGATTTAAAATGAAGTAATTTGTTTCGAAATATAAATTATTTTGAAATATGATATTTTGATATTTTGAAATGGATTTTATAAGGATATTGAATTTTGAAATGATATTTGATTTCGAAGTATAAAATACCATTTTGAAATTTTAACCACGGGATGTATTTAATTTATAGTTTAACTGATCCTTAAAGGATGGGCGATCCCAAGCATCCTTTGAGTTATTGTGCATTTCTACTACAGTTCACTTGAGTTGGTTTACATTATATAAGTATATATTGTCCTGACTCGAGTGTTTTGTGTTTTACTTTACGCTCGGGTCAGCCTGAGTATTTACAGCTTAGCTTTGGATTTCTTTCTGGAGCTAGGAATCGCTGGAGATTCTGCTTGTCTAGTTATTTGTTCCTTTCAGTTCAGTTGTTCTATTTCAGTTCTGGTATTCATAAACTTCTATTTATTTGAGATGTCTATTGTATATGTTTTCAAGCAGATATTATGTATTATGTTTTGAGAGTTTATTATAGTAGCTTCATGAACTACTATGGTTTTTTATATTCCGCTGCGAGTTATTCTGATATGTTCTGTGTTTGTGATTCTGTGTATTTGATTTCATTTGCTCCAAATTTATTTACAATCTGTTATTTTGAATTATTCAAGCCAGACATGTGTGGATTATTGTCGATTTGAATGGTCCAAAATACCGGGTCGTTACAGAAAAGCTTAGGACCGGAGGTGAGTGATTGTAATTATTTTAAGATTTCTTTAAGTAATTTAAAATAATAGGGTTTCCAATAGTTGTAGTTTTACTACGATTTTTGGAATAGCCTTTTTCACTAATTATTTATAGTTTTTAATTATTTTTAGTCTATTCAGCTATTCCTTTCAGTAATTTTAGTATTATTTCTGTTAATTATAATTTATTACTGTTAAGCATAGCTTTTTATTAATTTACAGTCTATTTACAGTATTTAAGTTTATTTACTGTTATTTATTTCTTATTTACATCTTTTCGACATTTTGGATTTTATGCAAGCGTCTATTCTCTTCATTCCCCTTTTCTGCGCGTATGGATTAGAATAAATTAAACGCGAATATGGATTTTATAAGTAAGAATATTAAATGAAGAAAATAAGATGTAATTATAAAGACTGTAATAAATAATGGAATTGGACTGAAATTACGCCTAATTATAATCAGAATTGGACTAATTAAAGATAATTGGCATAGTTATAACTTAGAATTATAACTAAATAAAGTAAAAGATGAAAGAAGCTTATTTTCACACTTAGACCTTAGGTTAAGTAATAAGCATGATTATAACGTAGGTTATAATAAGAAAAAGAATAGAATGTGGCTTATTTTAAGGCCTGGGATAAATTGATAAGCGTAGAAAGTAAAAATGGTAATAAAGGCTTATTTAAATAATTTATCTAAGTTAATAAGCAAAGATGAAAGTAGAACCTGTACCAAATAGCATTCCCCATGCTTATGCTAAGAATGGTAGTAATTGGTCAAATAGAAGTCCAGATCACGGGGATTTGGATAAAGGGCGCAACTAGATATTGTTTGATGAAGGGCGAGTACCAACAGTATTTCCCTTATTTTTCTATGGACACACGGTGATCTCGCATTAGCCTGAAGTGAGATGAGGGGCACACTATGCTGGACGTTGGAGGTAATATGAAGACCCAATAGGTGGAGCAAAAGGTAGCATGGGCATGGTGGAAATTACGCATGCGACTTCCATTCGAGTGCTCAGTAATAGCTATGAGTTCCAAGCGCTTAGTATGGTGGCTTAGTAGACACCATTGCCTTCTGTGTAGGGAGTTATATATGTCGTCCGGATCCATAGTAGTTGCTCTGTGCATCTTCCGTAGATACTATTGGCTGCTGTGTAGGGAGTTATATAGCGGCTGGTCCACATAAAGGTCTATGGAGTAGCAGGCCGATCAAAAAGGGTAGAATTAGGGTCACATCCTAATTACAGGATTAGGAATTCAGCCTAATTAAATCAAAACAAGTGAAATCAATCAAAGTTAACCTATCTTGAGCAATATTTAATCATATTTATTTCCAACTTATCTCTTTCCTATTTTCTTTGTTATCCTTATTTATGCTAGATGTAACGACCCGCTATTTTGGACCATTCAAATCGACAATAATCCACACATGTCTGACTTGAATAATTCAAAATATCAGATTGTTAATTTAAATTTTGGCAAAACTCAGAATATACAGTAAATAAATCAATCACAGAATCACAGACACAGAGTAATACAATAATACGCAGCGGAATAGATAAAATAGTAGTTCATGAAGCTACTATATAAACATCAGAGTTAAAATAAAATACAACAGAATATCTCAAATACAGTGAAGTCTTCAGTACGAATAGATGACCTCTCTGAACAAATCAACTGGAAAAGCTGAAAGCTGAATCGACAGTTGGATCTCCAAATGAAGCTCCAAACTCCAAGGGTGAGTCTCAAATGCTGTATCACTAAGTCTGACCCGAGCGTAAAGCAAAACACAAAACACTCGAGTCAGGATTAACATTCTTATACTAATAAATCCAACTCAAGTGAAATATCAACTGAAATACAAGTAACTTAAAGGATGTTTGGGATAACCATCCTCTAAGGGTCTTCGGAACTATCTACAAGGTGGAAATATACACTATAACACCATGGTCATTCCATATTAATTTATACTTCAAAACCAAAATATCATTTCATTTCAAATATATCTATTTTCCAAAATAGTATATATATATATAGGTTAAATAATTTAAAAGTAAAGTATTTAATATTTCCTCAAGTCTCACAAATTGCTTCACATCAACTCAAATTCCAAATTCAAATTTATTCAATGCTCAATTCATCAATTCAATTCAGTTCTAAATATACCATTTATTTTTCAATATATTTCAAAGCTTTAATATTCAACATTTTCAAAGTTAGATTTAACAGTTTCATATAGCTCTTGATTTAACTTCATTATTATTTAATCAGGGAATATTCACTTAATAGATTCAATATCATTTACTAGCCTTAAATCACATTTTACTAAATATTTCCTTAAACTTTATTTAAACAAGAAATATTCATTAAATTACTTATAAATCAAACACAAGTTATAAATCATATCTTACATCTCAATTTCAATAAGTTTCTAATCGGTTTAGTTAAATAAAATTCTTTATTGAATCAATTTCAACTAACTTCAAATTATCTTCCTAACCTTAACTTATTCAAATTTTTACCAAAATCTATTTTGAAATATAGATATAAGTACTTAACCATATTATGTATTCAATCAATCTTAATTTAATTTAATATTATTATTAAGTCTATATATATATATCATTACCATTTATATATAATAATTTAAGAACCAACATTTATTAAAACCATATATTTCTTACCAAATCCATAGAATTCATTTTCAAAATATTTATATATATGGACCAACGGTGTCTGTATATAATTCTATCATATGGTTAAGTGATATGGATATTTATCATTTCAATCCATAATTTAAATATATACGGGTAGATATCATTTCAACCCGTAATCCCAATTTCAATTCAAATGAAAATCGCTTGGGTTTATCATTTCAACCCATAACGATTTTCTCCTATTCTAAAGTCCGTTCGGGTATGTATCATTTCAACCCATAGTGAATTCTATACTAACAGGGAACTTGCAGAGTGATAACAGATAATATAAAATACAACAACAGGCATATATCATCAATAACAATAGAACATAAACAACAGGATATGGTGTCATATCCCACAGGTGAATAGTTACAGATAATAGCATATATAACAATTTAAATAACTACAGCAGCATATTTCAATTGTCGTTTCAATTAAAATCAAATTTAATGAATATAAGAATGCTAAATCGTGAGTGATTACTCACCTTTCAAGGTTAGCGAAGAACGAGAACGAGATGAGATACGAATCCAAGCACGAATTCCCAAGCAAAGCACGATGGACACGAGTTCGATGGACAAAGCTGATAAATAGAAATTGAAGGGAACCAATCAGAATCAACACGATAGAAGCAAAAATGATAGATGTACTAATTATTATAATTATTTTCATTAAATCAATATTTAATTTAAAACAAATTAATAAAATTAATCATCAATATACATAAGATTGAAATAAATACTTTTATATTAACCCATATTTCAAGCCAATATACACACAATCTAAAATTTTAAATTTATAAAAGTAACCTTTTATATATATAATATAAAAATCAATATTCACTTAATATCATATATATTCTTTCAAAATGTAAAGACAATGCATGCATGAATTCATATATGCTTATCTTTATACATAACAACATGCAGACTACAAAATTTAATGCAGACTTTAAATCAACACTTAAAACATATATATACACATATAGACCCTATGCTATAAAATACTTATATAATATAATATAATATAAAATGGTACGCTTCCAGCAAATGAAATACAATATATACAAAACATACACGTACAAACTACTATATAACAGATTTAACAGTTCATAAAAAATATATCTATAAATATACACATTTTTAAAAATAGATACTTAACAAAAAGTATACTGACATATAAATATATGCTACTGTGACAAAAAAAAATACTCAGCAGCAATATACTAATATTCATACCTTAACACATGCACTAATATATTTTCTACTGCAACCTTTTTAACTAATATTTTAATAAAACAACACACATATACTAATACATATACGCACGCAACACACATAAAATAATACATATAGATTAGAACATTTTATACAATATATATACACCTATATAATATAACGTATACCAATACATACTGTTAAAATATACATAACAAGCTGGAACATGTACAGAATGCACGAATATATCATATAAAATTATTTTGTACAGATAAATTTTCACAAGCCGATATATAAGTATGTTTTACCAAACCTATTTCAAAATTATAAATATCAACTCAAAAATAACCGAGCATATTATATACGTACACTTCAAAACCAACCCATTTTTAAAGATCTAACCCAAAATATATATGTATATACTATAAATATAAACAATATATATATAAATTATAACAACCGAAATCTTTTATAATGTATACTGTATGACATGCTTATGCAAACTGATAATTAAAATCCTGTATAAACAAATGTTTACATAGGCACATATATATATACACACACATACTCACATACTTCAGATAGATGGCAGCAAATCAGTAGGAGGAAGGGCAAACTGGGAAGGGAAGATAAGGAGGAGGGGAGGCGAGCAAGGATTCACGGCTACTCCGGGTTCTGTGGTTGGAGGAGCAAGGCGAGATCCTGGGTGGAGTGCCATGGTCGCCTGGACGCGGAGAAGGACTGGTGGGGTCGCGTGGAGGGGACGGTGAGAGGAAGGGCGAGGCGTTTTGGTGAATAGCAGGGGATGGGCGAAGATGGGTTTGGTTGAACAGAGACTGGGCTGTGGGCGTGGCAGCGGCCGGTGGTTGTGGCGTGGAACGCAGGGGGCTCGGTTGGCTGAGCGAGGTCGTCGGATCTGGTATAAGAAGGTGGTCACGGTCAGAGAACGGAGGCGGAGTTGGGTTTTTTTGGGCGGAGGAGCGTGCGAGGCCGCAAGTTTTGGTGAAGCAATAGGTGGATCCGAGCGTGAGCAGGGGAGGGATGGAAAATAATTGAAAGGGGAGGAAGAAAAATGAGCTACAGGAATATAAAGTAGAAAAGCTGGTATATTAATTTTCTTTTGAAACATCAGAATGGAAAAAGGCAGAGAGGCAGGAAAACGTACTAGATGTAATAAAGAGAGATGATGGGAATGGTAACGTCTGTCCATTGATTCTGCAACATTTATTAAAGCAATTATCTTGCTTGGATGACACGGTTCAAAATTTGAAAGAAAGGGAATCAAAAGTTAAGAATTTTGGTACCAGTACAGTATATAGTTTGATTGACCCCTTCTTGTACCGGGCCTCAAAATACAAAAATAAATATACCGTGGTGATCAGCGCGACGAGACGATCAAAACGGTATATAGATACTAGAGGTACGATCATCCGATCGAAAGTCGATAATCGGTACTAGAAATGCTGCTATTTTGCTAGAATTAAGATAAACGGAGCAATAGAAATCCAAATTTGATGAAACGAAGATTGATGTTTCACTCAGAAGATGATTTAGAAATTTACTGTATAAAATATTCAAGTTTGGAAAACATTTTATTTTCATCAATAATTAACTGATTTAAATTGAAATAGATTTTCACAAGAAAATAAACTTTAATATTATCAGATGAAAATTTACCAGTTGCTATATTAAAATAGACGTATTCCAAATAATAAATTATTATTTCCAAATTTTATTGTTTAAATTTCACAAAATTTCAATTAATTAAATAAATAAAATCACTAAAAGCTTTGGGTCGTTACACTCTCCCCCACTCAAAACTTTTCGTCCCCGAAAAAGGAAGGAGGTAGGAGAATAGAACAACCAGAAATAAAAGTAGATTGAAAGTCAAGATTAAACAATTAATTTGAACTATATAAATTTTACTTAAAATTTGAAAACTTCATTTGCAATTCAATTATTTTTAATACCTTAATACTTTTCAAACCCATTTGTAAAATTTCTTGCTTCCTTTTTAAATACCATTTATATGTTTAAATAACACCTTTATAAATATATGGAAACTATTTGAAAATAGTTATTTAAATTATTACTTATATTTACAAAGAAGCTATTTGAAAACATTAAATCTATAATTCATAAATTTATTAATTCTATCTAAAATACTTTTCAAATATTATTAATAAATCAATAATCATTTACTTAAAATATGTTTTATTTAATTAGTAACTTCTAAAATATTTATAACACTAAAAAAAATTTCTATTAAACCATATAATATATAAATAAACAATATTTAAAAAGGATTAATTAAGTCAACAAGGGAAAAGGGAGGATTTGGAAAACAGAATATAGGTGAATAAATAAAGATGAGCAGATAAGGTAAATTCAAAGAATAGTATCGGGCACGAATAATTGATTCAAACCATAAGAATTTCAATTTCAAATATTGATACAAAATTTCTTTGTTGGAAATACTTTTATAATAAATTGCCTTTATAACGAAATAAATTTCCTTTCGAAAATACTTTTATAACTCAATGTCTCAACAAGTTTATCCTTGTTCCTGTAGATTTTGGTAGTGCGTTGATCAGGCGCAAAACTAGAATTCTCCAGGTACTTAGTAGACTTGCTTCAACACCCAGTGAAAATACTGGAAAAACTTTTAAAACAGATATGGAAAGTACGATCCAAACAAAAAAAAACAAAACCTTTGTCTAACCATGGTTCGCAGATACACAATGATTACGCCTGGATCCCCCAGGAAACAATCCATATCCGTAAGCTTTCTCAGCCCTGCGAGTTACGCCATGATGACTAGTAGAATGCAAGATACACAATGGTTACGCCTGGATCCCCCAGGAAACAATCTGTACCCCCAGGCAAGACTCGGCCAAGCATTTGCGCTACTATTCGCGACCTACATAGATGCAGGATACACAATGATTACGCCTGGATCCCCCAGGAAACAATCCGTACCCCTAGGCAAGACTCAGCCAGGCAGTTGCGCTATGCACTCGCGCTCGTAAGACCATGGGTAACGCCATGGAATTCGAAGGACACTCGAGTATCATATCCGGAAAACCAAAAATCAGAGAGAATAATATCGATAGAATGAATCCAAGATGTGGCCACAAATCGGATATCAAGCAGAAGGCACTTTCCATATCTTTACTTCGAAAATATGTATCATATAGTACCTTTTCAAATTACTTTCAAATATCGTACTTATATAAAATCCATTATATATAAGATTAAATTTTCAAATCAAATACTTTTCCAAAATCAAAAGTATATCAAATCACACTTATATAGACTTTAATTATATAAGATTTCACTTTCAAATTGAGTACCTTTTCAAATCTATAGTTTTCGAATCAATTTCATACTCATACAAATCAATTTTATATAAGTTCGACAACTCCCAAATCAAGTGTTTAGTAACATAAGGTTCTCAAATTTCAATTTGTTTCAATATCAGTTCAATTTCAAAATCATATACAATTTTACCAAATTATTTCTTCTCAAATTAATTATTTTTAGTTTCAAAGTTTCCAAAATAATAGATTTAGAAAATAAATCCAAATTTCCAAATCAATAATTTAAGTCAACCAATTCATTTCCAAAATCAAATGTTTTCAAAATCATCTTATACTTACGTAAGGTCTATCTTATATAAGGATCAAATTTTCAAAATAAATTTCGCTGTATGAAGAGCCATATGGGATTGAATATCTTTGCTTTTATGGGTTATATATCTTTGTAACTTAAATTGGAAATTTTCTTTTAGTAAGCAAAGATATTCTAACTCGACAGCTTTCAATTTCAGCGTCAAAATATATCAATGATATTAGAATATAAGATGTACATACGTCATCATTTCGAAGAATCACATTTGATCGCTCGCTCGATCACACAAGTTCGCTTTCGAACTAGTATTGTCCATTCGACTTCCCTAATGCGGATTTCGATATGGTTTCTCGACTAGAAGCCATCAGTCTCCTTGCATAGCCATATACTACGATAGAGAATTCTAGAATCAAACCCAAAATCCATATCAAATATTCGCCATCAAGAATCGAATGAAAAATCCTAACACGAAATGGTGTAATTCACCTCGAACTTGTGTACTCAAACCTGGATCAAATTAATTATGCGAATAAAACAGCATACGTACAAATTATATATTTATTCCAACTTGTTAAATATATAGTTTCATAAAGATGTTACTAAATTAAAACATTTAACTAAATTTTAGTCAAAATATATTGAAGCCCAAATTCTTTCAGAACATTTCAAATCTAAATTCCATATTTAGAAAAATTCAAAATAGCCTTATTTGTTTATTAACAAACAGTTTCAGCTTATTTAAATCATATTATTACATATTTTAAACATACATATCAAACTTATATGCTTTACTTCAAAATTCTTAGCTTTTGAAAAGTTAACCTTGATTTGGAAGTGCTCGAACCTTCAAAATAGTCGAAGAAGTCATATTTCAATCCAAGAGTTGGAAATCACAATTAATACAGTAAATCAATTCCAAAATAGGGTTATCTCAAATCAAATCCAAAACTCGAGGACTAAACACCGGTTTACTTCAAATCATTTCAAATATATATATACATATATCTTTCGAATATCAAATCTTACTTCGGAATTTGAAATCAAAATGGGTTTCACAAATCACTCGCATAGCAAAGCTACTTAAGTGGCCTCTCCCCCACTCTGAAACTCGAAAATCAATGTCGATGATGCGTGCACTCATCACCGAAATTATTTTCCAGCGACATCAGTGAGTTCTGGACTTCTATTTTCTCAAACTTCTTTTGAAATTTCTTCGAAATCATTCGAAACTTATTAAAATCATTTGAAACATTACTTATTCGGAAAAATACTTTTAAATCATATTATTATTATATATTTCAAAATCTTAAAACCAATTTCAAAATACCGGAGTTCAATTCTTGAATTTCAAATTTAAAATCCTTCAGTCATAAATCATTTTTAGATAAATCAACTCTTTATATAATTTCAAAATTACAAATCCTTTCGAAACCTCAAATTCTCATTTAAAAAAAACGGTATATAATCTTTATCGAAAACATTTCACTTTTATATATAGAATATAATCATACTTATCAAAATAAAAATTTCAATTTAGAAAACAATTTCTAGAATACAAACAACCCGATTTTTCAAAAGATGATTTAAGAATGGATTTCAAACAAAGATATAGATTCAAATTAGAGGAACTCTTAATCAAATAGAATTATGATTCGAAGATAAGCTCGAACGAAGATGAGATAATTAAATTTCAAATACAAGATGAATATACTTATATAAATCGCGGATGACCCTAGGGTCAACCGTGACTTCAAGAACAAGATCGATGCAGAATTCCAAGAAAACCAACATTCGATCGCAAGAGATAGTGGCATCTAAACCAAAGATATAGAAATCTCCAGTGAATCAATGCCAATTGTGAAGGAGTTTCACCCCTTCACAAATCATTCAAAGATTGGTGGGATCCTATTCTTATATAGATCATTTGAAGTGGAGTTATAGGATACTCCAGAATCAAAAGAATACAAATAGGGAGAGACAAGAATGAATCTTGGAACCGCAAGAAACGTTCCAAAGTTCAAAGGAAATCTAGCCAAACGAAAGAGATTCAAACTCGAACGAAAGTGATTCTGTAAATAAATTTACTATATATGCTAAGTTTTGCCTAGAGCCAAAGCTCTGATACCAACTGTAACGACCCGCTATTTTGGACCATTCAAATCGACAATAATCCACACATGTCTGACTTGAATAATTCAAAATATCAGATTGTTAATTTAAATTTTGGAAAAACTCAGAATATACAGTAAATAAATCAATCACAGAATCACAGACATAGAGTAATACAATAATACGCAGCGGAATAGATAAAATAGTAGTTCATGAAGCTACTATATAAACATCAGAGTTAAAATAAAATACAACAGAATATCTCAAATACAGTGAAGTCTTCAGTACGAATAGATGACCTCTCTGAACAAATCAACTGGAAAAGCTGAAAGCTGAATCGACAGTTGGATCTCCAAATGAAGCTCCAAACTCCAAGGGTGAGTCTCAAATGCTGTATCACTCAGTCTGACCCGAGCGTAAAGCAAAACACAAAACACTCGAGTCAGGATTAACATTCTTATACTAATAAATCCAACTCAAGTGAAATATCAACTGAAATACAAGTAACTTAAAGGATGTTTGGGATAACCATCCTCTAAGGGTCTGCGGAACTATCTACAAGGTGGAAATATACACTATAACACCGTGGTCATTCCAAATTAATTTATACTTCAAAACCAAAATATCATTTCATTTCAAATATATCTATTTTCCAAAATAGTATATATATATATAGGTTAAATAATTTAAAAGTAAAGTATTTAATATTTCCTCAAGTCTCACAAATTGCTTCACATCAACTCAAATTCCAAATTCAAATTTATTCAATGCTCAATTCATCAATTCAATTCAGTTCTAAATATACCATTTATTTTTCAATATATTTCAAAGCTTTAATATTCAACATTTTCAAAGTTAGATTTAACAGTTTCATATAGCTCTTGATTTAACTTCATTATTATTTAATCAGGGAATATTCACTTAATAGATTCAATATCATTTACTAGCCTTAAATCACATTTTACTAAATATTTCCTTAAACTTTATTTAAACAAGAAATATTCATTAAATTACTTATAAATCAAACACAAGTTATAAATCATATCTTACATCTCAATTTCAATAAGTTTCTAATCGGTTTAGTTAAATAAAATTCTTTATTGAATCAATTTCAACTAACTTCAAATTATCTTCCTAACCTTAACTTATTCAAATTTTTACCAAAATCTATTTTGAAATATAGATATAAGTACTTAACCATATTATGTATTCAATCAATCTTAATTTAATTTAATATTATTATTAAGTCTATATATATATCATTACCATTTATATATAATAATTTAAGAACCAACATTTATTAAAACCATATATTTCTTACCAAATCCATAGAATTCATTTTCAAAATATTTATATATATGGACCAACGGTGTCTGTATATAATTCTATCATATGGTTAAGTGATATGGATATTTATCATTTCAATCCATAATTTAAATATATACGGGTAGATATCATTTCAACCCGTAATCCCAATTTCAATTCAAATGAAAATCGCTTGGGTTTATCATTTCAACCCATAACGATTTTCTCCTATTCTAAAGTCCGTTCGGGTATGTATCATTTCAACCCATAGTGAATTCTATACTAACAGGGAACTTGCAGAGTGATAACAGATAATATAAAATACAACAACAGGCATATATCATCAATAACAATATAACATAAACAACAGGATATGGTGTCATATCCCACAGGTGAATAGTTACAGATAATAGCATATATAACAATTTAAATAACTACAGCAGCATATTTCAATTGTCGTTTCAATTGAAATCAAATTTAATAAATATAAGAACGCTAAATCGTGAGTGATTACTCACCTTTCAAGGTTAGCGAAGAACGAGAACGAGAACGAGATGAGATACGAATCCAAGCACGAATTCCCAAGCAAAGCACGATGGACACGAGTTCGATGGACAAAGCTGATAAATAGAAATTGAAGGGAACCAATCAGAATCAACACGATATAAGCAAAAATGATAGATATACTAATTATTATAATTATTTTCATTAAATCAATATTTAATTTAAAACAAATTAATAAAATTAATCATCAATATACATAAGATTGAAATAAATACTTTTATATTAACCCATATTTAAAGCCAAAATCCACACAATCTAAAATTTTAAATCTTTATAAAAGTAACCTTTTATATATATAATATAAAAATCAATATTCACTTAATATCATATATATTCTTTCAAAATGTAAAGACAATGCATGCATGAATTCATATATGCTTATCTTTATACATAACAACATGCAGACTACAAAATTTAATGCAGACTTTAAATCAACACTTAAAACATATATATACACATATAGACCCTATGCTATAAAATACTTATATAATATAATATAATATAAAATGGTACGCTTCCAGCAAATGAAATACAATATATACAAAACATACACGTACAAACTACTATATAACAGATTTAACAGTTCATAAAAAATATATCTATAAATATACACATTTTTAAAAATAGATACTTAACAAAAAGTATACTGACAT
Organism: Allium fistulosum; assembly: GCA_030737815.1. Taxonomy (NCBI): domain Eukaryota; kingdom Viridiplantae; phylum Streptophyta; class Magnoliopsida; order Asparagales; family Amaryllidaceae; genus Allium; species Allium fistulosum. The sequence continues at coordinate 574,610,246 of CM060906.1, forward strand.
ATAAATATATGCTACTGTGACCAAAAAAAATACTCAGCAGCAATATACTAATATTCATACCTTAACACATGCACTAATATATTTTCTACTGCAACCTTTTTAACTAATATTTTAATAAAACAACACACATATACTCAAGGTTTTAAATCTCCTATATCTCGCCCGAGATCTCGCCCGAGATCCCATTTTCACACTTAAACGAGACGAGACATCAAATCTCCTCCATATCTCCCTCGACACTCATCTCGTCCGAGATATTCAAATCTCACCCGATATATGGATCAAAATCTCAATCCGAGATCTCACCCGAAGTTATACATTTTTCTTATTTTCCATAATAATTTTTATTTTCATATTGATTCAAAAGAAACTACTCAATCCAATTATAATTTACCAACTTCTTGAACATATTCTTTACTTTTTATCTTAATGAGTCATAGCGAAAGGTTTCACTTCTTTATTGCGTTCAAATAAAAGGATATTATTCAATCATTAGATTCATTACCAAATCAATTAAGCCAATCAAGCTACTACTCTTCTAAAAATATTTCTTTGTTCATGTAAATCAAGTATGTTACCATTTTTATTTTTAATAAAAAAGTTATAATCGTTAAATAAATTTTTGACACATCAATTTTAAACACATAAGTACATCCGAGATATTCCCGAGATGCATTATAAGATCCGAGATGTCAATCCGAGATGTACACCCGATACGTACTCATCTCGTCCGAGATCTCTCCCGATACGAGATAACTTGTGTAAAAATCTCGAGACGAAACGTGACCGAAATCCGATATTTAAAACCTTGCATATACTAATACATATACGCACGCAACACACATAAAATAATACATATAGATTAGAACATTTTATACAATATATATACACCTATATAATATAACGTATACCAATACATACTGTTAAAATATACATAACAAGCTGGAACATGTACAGAATGCACGAATATATCATATAAAATTATTTTGTACAGATAAATTTTCACAAGCCGATATATAAGTATGTTTTACCAAACCTATTTCAAAATTATAAATATCAACTCAAAAATAACCGAGCATATTATATACGTACACTTCAAAACCAACCCATTTTTAAAGATCTAACCCAAAATATATATGTATATACTATAAATATAAACACTATATATATAAATTATAACAACCGAAATCTTTTATAATGTATACTGTATGACATGCTTATGCAAACTGATAATTAAAATCCTGTATAAACAAATGTTTACATAGGCACATATATATATATATATATACACACATACTCACATACTTCAGATCGATGGCAGCAAATCAGTGGGAGGAAGGGCAAACTAGGAAGGGAAGATAAGGAGGAGGGGAGGCGAGCAAGGATTCACGGCTACTCCGGGTTCTGTGGTTGGAGGAGCAAGGCGCGATCCTGGGTGGAGTGCCATGGTCGCCTGGACGCGGAGAAGGACTGGTGGGGTCGCGTGGAGGGGACGGTGAGAGGAAGGGCGAGGCATTTCGATGAATAGCAGGGGATGGGCGAAGATGGGTTTGGTTGAACCGAGACTGGGCTGTGGGCGTGGCAGCGGCCGGTGGTTGTGGCGTGGAACGCAGGGGGCTCGGTTGGCTGAGCGAGGTCGTCGGATGTAGCGACCCGTAAATTTCAACTGTTTTAATAACGTAATTAGTTGAAATTTTGTGAAATTTTAAACGATAAAATTTTGAAATAAAAATTTTGTATTTGAAATGCGTCTAGTTAAACATAGCAACTGGTAAATTTTCGTCCGAAAATACGAAAGTTTATTTCGCGCGTAAATTTACTTCAATTTAATCAGTTAAAAAGCGTTGAAAATAAAACGTTTTCAAAACCAAAATATTTTTACATAGAAAAATTCTAAACCATCTTCTGAGCAAGATTTCAGTTTGTCGTTTTTCCAAATTCGGACATCTTTGGCTCCGTCGTTCTTATTTTCTGTAAAATAGCAGTATTCTGGTACCGATATCGATTCTTATCGGATGATCGTACCACTGATATCTGTATACTGTTTTGATCGTCTCGTCGTACTGATCTCTGCGATATATTCATTTCCGTTTTTTGAACCTCGGTACACCACGAAATCTATAAAACGATTACTGTATCGGTAACCGTATCGGTACAGGTTTCGTTTCTTTTTGGTTCTTGCGTTATTTCAATATTCCACTGTGTCGTTAGCTATTCACATTTTTTTTTTCTAGATTCAACCGGTGGCCTCCTCTAACTCCACCTTTTCACAAACCTTGCCTTTCCAATTTCCATTTTATTCATACGTTTGAAGTCTACCTTTATATCATAAAAGAAAATTTATAAAATACTTTATGGCTTGTTTCACCTTCCACCCAGAACCATTCGCCCTTCGCATTCTTCCCCTCACTATCCCCTCGTCGCCGTCTCCACCTCGTGTTCGACCGAGCAACCCGTGTTTTCCCCTCTGCTAGCAAACATCACCGCACGCAGCCGGCTGTTCTTCCCACGCGTAGTTGCTTCCACCCACTGAAACCTCTCTCCATGTTGACCACCATCCATCCTTCCTACTGGAGTGCATGCGGCCTCTCTTGGATTTGAAGGTATAGATATTGATATAAGCAACTATGCAGGTTGCATGCCCAATTTCCTTCTTTCCTAGTATATTTTGCATGTCTGTTATATATATTGAATTATATATAAGCTACGTCAGTGATTTTATATGTTTAAAGGAAGGTGTGGTCGGTGTGTAAGTCTTATACGTGTATACATAATATGTTCTATTTTATCCTTTATAAGTCTATATGTTTGTAAGATTCTATATACGTAAGTTTATATTCACTGAATATTACTATATATATGTGTACTGCAGTATTATGTTAAGTATAGGTTTATATAAGCACATATATCTTACCTGTGTCAACAATTTTATAAAGTATATGTTATATATATTTATACTATTGATTTTCCAAGTATGCATGTATTTTGGTCTATAGTAATATTATAAGTATAGTATATGTATGTGACTACGGTTTTAGATATATATATTTTATGTTTCGTTTTAAAGTTTGTGGATGTGTCTGTACATGATTTTGAAATATATATATTAGTTATATAAAAAGTTGTGGCATGTGCTTCTTTTGTATTGTTTACTGACCAGGAAAGAAACAAGTATTTTATTTATAGTATGCTATATTGATAAGTTGTATATCTTGACAGTTTTATAAATATACATAATTTATTACTTATATATGCAAAACTATGAGTTATATGCTATGGAATTTTGTAGCGTGGATTTTATTTTAAAGATGATGTATATTACATAATATATGACTTGTTATGATATAACGCCTTTGCTGTATATGATTTTGAAGGTTATAATATATATTTTGGTCTATATACGGTTGTGTGTAAACTATAATAATATGTCATTTACATTTATATAGTTATCATTTGTTACGTCAGTATATATATAATTGTATGTAAGATTGGAATAACTGTCGTTTGCATAGGTCGGTTACGCCCACAAATGTCAGTCCTCACGCACGTTTAGATCTGAGAATATAAAGTATATATTTAAATACGTATAAGTAATGGTTGAACAGTTTTGATATATTAGTATACAATGTCGTTCTTGTCAAAATATATATAAGCTTGTCTGCATATTTGGCTACACACGTTAGTTATATATGTTAGATTTTGACATTTTAATTGATTTATAGAATTTAGTAAACTATGGGTTATTAAATATAGATTTGTAAGTATGGATTTTATAACCAGTATTGATTTTAAGGTATAATGTGTACGTAATTTTATATATACATGTTTATATATTAGTTCATATATACAAGTTTGCTTGAGTTGGGTTTCCAAAAAATATACATAGGTTTTATTTTATAGGCGTTTAGTTAAAATCTTGATTTGAAATTATATATATATATCTTATTTTAAATATATGTTTTAAATTGTTTTAGAAAATTTATACATATATGTAATATATTTTGTTTCAATCGATCTCTTGTCCATCTTGACTTACCTTCTCAATATCGAATTTGTCGCAGCAATCCCTAGGTTGTCGCTGTTCCGTGTACGTATCTGTGTCCGTGTCATCTTCTTGTCTCTCTAGCCTCGAAAGGTGAGCACTCACTCACGATTAACGTTCTTTTATTTATTAGATTTGATTTCAAATTGAAACGACAATTGAAATATGCTGCTGTTAGTTAACTACACTGTTTTATATGCTATTACCTGTATCAGTTCACCTGTGACATCTGACACCATTATCTGTTAATTATTTATGTGATGATAATACAGTTTGGTTGATAATTGATTTATTGTTGATGTTTCTAGTGGACGTTAAATTGTTAATGTTAAAATGATAAACAGTATGAAATTGAACTTGATATAGGATAATTAAATGTTAAATTTGATTAACTGACATTTGTATAATATGACCCCTTTTAATTGTTAAATTAATTGACATGTAGAATAGTGATAATTACACTTTGAACCATTGAACGTATATTTGATTAATTGTTGTAGTGTTAAAATTGAAATCGAATGACAATTGAAAAACCGTATAAATATTAGTGTAATATAATCTTTAATCTACATGAAATGATAGTGTAGATTCTAGAAATAATTATATTAATTCGTACAAATAACAATGCGAATTAATACGGTTATTTCGGGATTATTTGAATTGATTATTGGATTGTTATTGATTGTTGTTATTGCTTGTTTATTTACTTTGACACCATCCCTGTTATCACACTGCAAGTTCCCTTTGCTATGTTGATTTTGAATTGAATTGGAATCGGGTTGAAATGATAAATACCCAAATTGAACGTTGACCTAGGATAGAGAATTAAATAAAAACCCGATTGGTCAATAATTTGATTTGAAAATAAATTGAAGATTTTATTTGAATAAATAATATGGTTTTGAAATGAAGTTGAAATTTGAATTTTTAATGAAAGGAAAATGTTAATATTTAATAATCTGAAACAAAATATTAAAAATGTAATTGATGAAAGAATGTTGTTTAATTTGAGAAATTATTGAATTAAGTTTGAAATTATAATTAAGTTTGAAATTATTAAACTTTGAAATGATTTAATAATGAAGTTTGAAATTATAATTAAGTTTGAAATTATTAAACTTTGAAATGATTTAATAATTAAGTTTGAAATTATAATTAAGTTGAAATTATTAAACTTTGAAATTAATTAATAATTAAGTTTTGAGTTATTTAATAATTAAATAAGATTGAATGATTCAGTGATTAAATTGAATTCTTTAATAAGTGAAATTGAACTTTTAATAAGGGAATTTTACTTCGTAAATAAATGAAATTGAGTTCTTTATTAATTAAGTCTTGGAAAATATTTAAGTAAGTAAATAAGTGAATTGAATTTCTTTAACAAGAAATAAAATGTGATTTATTAAAATGAATGTAAGACTTGAAATTTAAAGAATTTGGTTTAATGGATTAATTTAATTAAATTTGTAAGTTTTGATATAATGGCATTGAACTTAAGTAATTGATTTAATGAATTGGAAGTTAAATAGAAATTGTTTGAATGATAAATTTACTTTACGAATATTAAATGAAATCGATAATGAATGTAAATTGATTTGAATGTTAAATTAAGTTAATTGAAATGATTTCGAAATGAAACTTTTGTACGAACTTGAATCAATATTTGGATTGTTTTCAATATAAAGATTGAAATTGAACTATAAGATTTGGAAACGGAAAATTGGAAGTTTTGAAACGTAAAGTATGGAAATTGGTTTTGAAAGACAAACGAAATGTTGATTTACGAATTGAAATTGAAATTGAAATTGATTTGGTTTTGAAATAAATAAACGACCAATCGGTGTAATAATTACGAAAGTTATTAAAGAGACCGGAATTCGGTTATGGATATACTCTCTATCTAAACCGGAAACCACTTTAATAACTACACGCGGAGTGATGATCCAGAATGAAGTGGTTGGAATGATGTACGTGTTGACTGAAGAAAGAGAACGATAATGGATAGCCTTGACACTTGTGTCAAATTGGAAATGACTAAAACAGGAGCTGTGCCGGGCCAATGGAGGATTGATACCTCAAGTGGACACACTTCTTCGAACTACTTATACTTGTTGTCGATTGGTGCACCCTTGATTTTGGGAGTGTTGTTTCACGGTGTTGCGGGCGTTGCGGCGTTGCGTTCTCACCAGTCCGGATCAGGCGAACGGTAGTATCACTACCTTGGGTATTGCCTCATGTGCCTTGTCATACTTGTATTCCATTTATGCGTGACCACTACGATTTTGATTTGTACCTTGAGTATATGGATTGCCCTCTGGTGACTTCCGGTTTTGGGGAAACTACGGTCTTGTATATGCTTGTGGGAAAAAAAATGTGTTAAGGGTGGAATGGGCCATGACTTAACGCTATTTTGATATCTTTATATATTACTGATAGACATTATCTACTTATCGTACACTACTACATAGTAGATAGTTTAACGGATCCTTAAAGGATGGTTATTCCAAACATCCTTTGAGTTACTTGTATTTCAATTGCTATTTCACTTGAGTTGGATTTATTAATATAAGAATGTTAATCCTGACTCGAGTGTTTTGTGTTCTTGCTTTACGCTCGGGTCAGACTGAGTGGTTCAGCTTTCGAGACTCACCTTTGGAGTTGGAGCTTTGCTTGAAGATCCAGTCATCTATTCTGCTTTCAGTATTCGATGATTCCAGTGATGTATTCTGATTTGTATCTGATGTATCGAGTTACTCTTCCGTTGTATCTGGTTTAACTCTGATGTATCGTATTACTCTTCTGTTGTAAACTCTGATGTATTTTATATATTCATATAGTAGCTTCATGAACTACTATCTCTTTTATTTCCGCTGCACTTATTACTCTGTGTCTGTGATCTGTGATTATTTATTTACTGTATATGTTCAGTTTTGCCAAATTTAAATTAACAACGCGGTATTTTGAGCAATTCAACTCCGGCATGAGTGTCTACCTATACACTTATAATGGATGCGAATGGTCCAAAATATCGGGTCGTTACAGTTGGTATCAGAGCTTTGGTAGCTCTAGGCAAAACTTAACATATAGGGTAAATGTATTTACAGAATCACTTTCATTTCGAGTTTCAAACTCTTCCGTTTTGATTCGATTCTTTCGAATTTTGAAACGTTCCCCTCGGTTCCGAAATTCATTCGTGTCCTTCACTATCCGTCTTCTTTCAATCATGGAGCACCCATAACTCCATTCTGAATGTTATCTATAATAGATCGGCGGTCTCGCCAATATTCGAATGATTCGTAAAGGAGCAAAACTCCTTTATAATAGGCATCGATTTACCGGAGATTTCTGTATCCTCGGTTTACGATGCTATCTATCTCCTGCTATACCTGAATTCTATTTCTTGAGATCGAGTGTTGATTTACCTCAGAATTCAGCATCGATCTTATTCTTGAAGTTACGGACGACCCGGTTAAGGCTGGCCGTAAATTAAATAAACTCATTCATCTCCCGATTGGGGAAATTGAATTATCTTATCTTCTATTTCAAACTTATTTTTCGAATCAAAATTTTCTTTGATTTGAGTCCATCAAATTTGAATCCCTATCCTTATTTTGAAAATTCATTCCTGTATCGTCGAGCAAAGAAATGTATTTGTAAACTTATATTTAAAATGTTTTAAAATATATTGTGTTGTTTGAGTTGTTGATGTTGATTTGGGTTTTCGATCGATTCGTCTGATCAACGCTATCGATAGGATTTCCAAAACACTTGAGCAGAGCAAACGGACACAATATTATTTTCAAATTTGGTAAATGAAATAATTTTGTTTGATTATAATGTAAAAATATAAGTAAAAATTTCTGGAATTTAATTAGTTAATTAAATTGTTGTTGAAATGATAATATTTGATTATCATTTATGGTTCTAAATAAATTTATAAATACGGTTTATAAATTGATTTGGAATTTGAAATGAATTTAATTCAGAAATTTGAGAACTTTAGTTTCCGGTGATTTCAAACTTTGGTTTTAAAATTTTAAAGTATATATTATTGAAAGTATTTTCGAACAGAAATCGTTTTCAAAGAATTTTTTTTAAATGTTGAAATCAGTGCTCTTCTCTTTGTCGCTGGAAAATAATTTCGGTGATGGCGGCCGCATCATCGACGTTCATTTTCGAGTTTCGAAATGGAGATACTATTCTGTAGCTTTGTTATGGTTTGTTTTGAAAAATATTTTGATTTGAAATTTTCAGTATATTTTGATTTACATATATATAGGTATCTTATTTTTAAATTTAATTTGATTTGATATAAATATATTATATATATCTCTAAATTGTTTAAAGTTAATCGAAAATCTAATTCTTAAATTTTGTTAAAAGATGATTTTAATTATAAATGAAACCAAAATTTTGATAAATATTTGAACTTGAAATAATTGGATTTGAGAATATTAGTTGTATAGTACTAAATTGCATTTCAATATAACTTACCTAAATTATTCAGAAGTTAAAATGTAATTAGATAATATACAATATAAAATGATTTTATAAATAAAATTTGAGTGTCTATAATAAATGTTATACACTTAGATTTTTATTATATAAAAAAAAATGCTAATAAGTTGATAGAATAATAAGTTAATTGAATGAGATGAATATGATAAATTTTGTTCTCTAAGAATTAACAAAATTTAAATTAAATCAACTTATGGAAATACCTCAGATTTAAACCAGTTATTGAATATCTATTAATTTAAATTTGAATTTATATGGTTTAAATGAATTGTTATTTTGTATTTCAAATCTGTTTTCTTTCTGGTTGTTTCTATTCTCCTACCTCGTTCCTTTTCGGGGACGAAAAGTTTTGAGTGGGGGAGAGTGTAGCGACCCGTAAATTTCAACTGTTTTAATAACGTAATTAGTTGAAATTTTGTGAAATTTTAAACGATAAAATTTTGAAATAAAAATTTTGTATTTGAAATGCGTCTAGTTAAACATAGCAACTGGTAAATTTTCGTCCGAAAATACGAAAGTTTATTTCGCGCGTAAATTTACTTCAATTTAATCAGTTAAAAAGCGTTGAAAATAAAACGTTTTCAAAACCAAAATATTTTTACATAGAAAAATTCTAAACCATCTTCTGAGCAAGATTTCAGTTTGTCGTTTTTCCAAATTCGGACATCTTTGGCTCCGTCGTTCTTATTTTCTGTAAAATAGCAGTATTCTGGTACCGATATCGATTCTTATCGGATGATCGTACCACTGATATCTGTATACTGTTTTGATCGTCTCGTCGTACTGATCTCTGCGATATATTCATTTCCGTTTTTTGAACCTCGGTACACCACGAAATCTATAAAACGATTACTGTATCGGTAACCGTATCGGTACAGGTTTCGTTTCTTTTTGGTTCTTGCGTTATTTCAATATTCCACTGTGTCGTTAGCTATTCACATTTTTTTTTTCTAGATTCAACCGGTGGCCTCCTCTAACTCCACCTTTTCACAAACCTTGCCTTTCCAATTTCCATTTTATTCATACGTTTGAAGTCTACCTTTATATCATAAAAGAAAATTTATAAAATACTTTATGGCTTGTTTCACCTTCCACCCAGAACCATTCGCCCTTCGCATTCTTCCCCTCACTATCCCCTCGTCGCCGTCTCCACCTCGTGTTCGACCGAGCAACCCGTGTTTTCCCCTCTGCTAGCAAACATCACCGCACGCAGCCGGCTGTTCTTCCCACGCGTAGTTGCTTCCACCCACTGAAACCTCTCTCCATGTTGACCACCATCCATCCTTCCTACTGGAGTGCATGCGGCCTCTCTTGGATTTGAAGGTATAGATATTGATATAAGCAACTATGCAGGTTGCATGCCCAATTTCCTTCTTTCCTAGTATATTTTGCATGTCTGTTATATATATTGAATTATATATAAGCTACGTCAGTGATTTTATATGTTTAAAGGAAGGTGTGGTCGGTGTGTAAGTCTTATACGTGTATACATAATATGTTCTATTTTATCCTTTATAAGTCTATATGTTTGTAAGATTCTATATACGTAAGTTTATATTCACTGAATATTACTATATATATGTGTACTGCAGTATTATGTTAAGTATAGGTTTATATAAGCACATATATCTTACCTGTGTCAACAATTTTATAAAGTATATGTTATATATATTTATACTATTGATTTTCCAAGTATGCATGTATTTTGGTCTATAGTAATATTATAAGTATAGTATATGTATGTGACTACGGTTTTAGATATATATATTTTATGTTTCGTTTTAAAGTTTGTGGATGTGTCTGTACATGATTTTGAAATATATATATTAGTTATATAAAAAGTTGTGGCATGTGCTTCTTTTGTATTGTTTACTGACCAGGAAAGAAACAAGTATTTTATTTATAGTATGCTATATTGATAAGTTGTATATCTTGACAGTTTTATAAATATACATAATTTATTACTTATATATGCAAAACTATGAGTTATATGCTATGGAATTTTGTAGCGTGGATTTTATTTTAAAGATGATGTATATTACATAATATATGACTTGTTATGATATAACGCCTTTGCTGTATATGATTTTGAAGGTTATAATATATATTTTGGTCTATATACGGTTGTGTGTAAACTATAATAATATGTCATTTACATTTATATAGTTATCATTTGTTACGTCAGTATATATATAATTGTATGTAAGATTGGAATAACTGTCGTTTGCATAGGTCGGTTACGCCCACAAATGTCAGTCCTCACGCACGTTTAGATCTGAGAATATAAAGTATATATTTAAATACGTATAAGTAATGGTTGAACAGTTTTGATATATTAGTATACAATGTCGTTCTTGTCAAAATATATATAAGCTTGTCTGCATATTTGGCTACACACGTTAGTTATATATGTTAGATTTTGACATTTTAATTGATTTATAGAATTTAGTAAACTATGGGTTATTAAATATAGATTTGTAAGTATGGATTTTATAACCAGTATTGATTTTAAGGTATAATGTGTACGTAATTTTATATATACATGTTTATATATTAGTTCATATATACAAGTTTGCTTGAGTTGGGTTTCCAAAAAATATACATAGGTTTTATTTTATAGGCGTTTAGTTAAAATCTTGATTTGAAATTATATATATATATCTTATTTTAAATATATGTTTTAAATTGTTTTAGAAAATTTATACATATATGTAATATATTTTGTTTCAATCGATCTCTTGTCCATCTTGACTTACCTTCTCAATATCGAATTTGTCGCAGCAATCCCTAGGTTGTCGCTGTTCCGTGTACGTATCTGTGTCCGTGTCATCTTCTTGTCTCTCTAGCCTCGAAAGGTGAGCACTCACTCACGATTAACGTTCTTTTATTTATTAGATTTGATTTCAAATTGAAACGACAATTGAAATATGCTGCTGTTAGTTAACTACACTGTTTTATATGCTATTACCTGTATCAGTTCACCTGTGACATCTGACACCATTATCTGTTAATTATTTATGTGATGATAATACAGTTTGGTTGATAATTGATTTATTGTTGATGTTTCTAGTGGACGTTAAATTGTTAATGTTAAAATGATAAACAGTATGAAATTGAACTTGATATAGGATAATTAAATGTTAAATTTGATTAACTGACATTTGTATAATATGACCCCTTTTAATTGTTAAATTAATTGACATGTAGAATAGTGATAATTACACTTTGAACCATTGAACGTATATTTGATTAATTGTTGTAGTGTTAAAATTGAAATCGAATGACAATTGAAAAACCGTATAAATATTAGTGTAATATAATCTTTAATCTACATGAAATGATAGTGTAGATTCTAGAAATAATTATATTAATTCGTACAAATAACAATGCGAATTAATACGGTTATTTCGGGATTATTTGAATTGATTATTGGATTGTTATTGATTGTTGTTATTGCTTGTTTATTTACTTTGACACCATCCCTGTTATCACACTGCAAGTTCCCTTTGCTATGTTGATTTTGAATTGAATTGGAATCGGGTTGAAATGATAAATACCCAAATTGAACGTTGACCTAGGATAGAGAATTAAATAAAAACCCGATTGGTCAATAATTTGATTTGAAAATAAATTGAAGATTTTATTTGAATAAATAATATGGTTTTGAAATGAAGTTGAAATTTGAATTTTTAATGAAAGGAAAATGTTAATATTTAATAATCTGAAACAAAATATTAAAAATGTAATTGATGAAAGAATGTTGTTTAATTTGAGAAATTATTGAATTAAGTTTGAAATTATAATTAAGTTTGAAATTATTAAACTTTGAAATGATTTAATAATGAAGTTTGAAATTATAATTAAGTTTGAAATTATTAAACTTTGAAATGATTTAATAATTAAGTTTGAAATTATAATTAAGTTGAAATTATTAAACTTTGAAATTAATTAATAATTAAGTTTTGAGTTATTTAATAATTAAATAAGATTGAATGATTCAGTGATTAAATTGAATTCTTTAATAAGTGAAATTGAACTTTTAATAAGGGAATTTTACTTCGTAAATAAATGAAATTGAGTTCTTTATTAATTAAGTCTTGGAAAATATTTAAGTAAGTAAATAAGTGAATTGAATTTCTTTAACAAGAAATAAAATGTGATTTATTAAAATGAATGTAAGACTTGAAATTTAAAGAATTTGGTTTAATGGATTAATTTAATTAAATTTGTAAGTTTTGATATAATGGCATTGAACTTAAGTAATTGATTTAATGAATTGGAAGTTAAATAGAAATTGTTTGAATGATAAATTTACTTTACGAATATTAAATGAAATCGATAATGAATGTAAATTGATTTGAATGTTAAATTAAGTTAATTGAAATGATTTCGAAATGAAACTTTTGTACGAACTTGAATCAATATTTGGATTGTTTTCAATATAAAGATTGAAATTGAACTATAAGATTTGGAAACGGAAAATTGGAAGTTTTGAAACGTAAAGTATGGAAATTGGTTTTGAAAGACAAACGAAATGTTGATTTACGAATTGAAATTGAAATTGAAATTGATTTGGTTTTGAAATAAATAAACGACCAATCGGTGTAATAATTACGAAAGTTATTAAAGAGACCGGAATTCGGTTATGGATATACTCTCTATCTAAACCGGAAACCACTTTAATAACTACACGCGGAGTGATGATCCAGAATGAAGTGGTTGGAATGATGTACGTGTTGACTGAAGAAAGAGAACGATAATGGATAGCCTTGACACTTGTGTCAAATTGGAAATGACTAAAACAGGAGCTGTGCCGGGCCAATGGAGGATTGATACCTCAAGTGGACACACTTCTTCGAACTACTTATACTTGTTGTCGATTGGTGCACCCTTGATTTTGGGAGTGTTGTTTCACGGTGTTGCGGGCGCTGCGGCGTTGCGTTCTCACCAGTCCGGATCAGGCGAACGGTAGTATCACTACCTTGGGTATTGCCTCATGTGCCTTGTCATACTTGTATTCCATTTATGCGTGACCACTACGATTTTGATTTGTACCTTGAGTATATGGATTGCCCTCTGGTGACTTCCGGTTTTGGGGAAACTACGGTCTTGTATATGCTTGTGGGAAAAAAAATGTGTTAAGGGTGGAATGGGCCATGACTTAACGCTATTTTGATATCTTTATATATTACTGATAGACATTATCTACTTATCGTACACTACTACATAGTAGATAGTTTAACGGATCCTTAAAGGATGGTTATTCCAAACATCCTTTGAGTTACTTGTATTTCAATTGCTATTTCACTTGAGTTGGATTTATTAATATAAGAATGTTAATCCTGACTCGAGTGTTTTGTGTTCTTGCTTTACGCTCGGGTCAGACTGAGTGGTTCAGCTTTCGAGACTCACCTTTGGAGTTGGAGCTTTGCTTGAAGATCCAGTCATCTATTCTGCTTTCAGTATTCGATGATTCCAGTGATGTATTCTGATTTGTATCTGATGTATCGAGTTACTCTTCCGTTGTATCTGGTTTAACTCTGATGTATCGTATTACTCTTCTGTTGTAAACTCTGATGTATTTTATATATTCATATAGTAGCTTCATGAACTACTATCTCTTTTATTTCCGCTGCACTTATTACTCTGTGTCTGTGATCTGTGATTATTTATTTACTGTATATGTTCAGTTTTGCCAAATTTAAATTAACAACGCGGTATTTTGAGCAATTCAACTCCGGCATGAGTGTCTACCTATACACTTATAATGGATGCGAATGGTCCAAAATATCGGGTCGTTACATCGGATCTGGTATAAGAAGGTGGTCACGGTCAGAGAACAGAGGCGGAGTTAGGTTTTTTTGGGCGGAGGAGCGTGCGAGGCCGCAAGTTTTGGTGAAGCAATAGGTGGATCCGAGCGTGAGCAGGGGAGGGATGGAAAATAATTGAAAGGGGAGGAAGAAAAATGAGCTACAGGAATATAAAGTAGAAAAGCTGGTATATTAATTTTCTTTTGAAACATCAGAATGGAAAAAGGCAGAGAGGCAGGAAAACGTACTAGATGTAATAAAGAGAGATGATGGGAATGGTAACGTCTGTCCATTGATTTTGCAACATTTATTAAAGCAATTATCTTGCTTGGATGACACGGTTCAAAATTTGAAAGAAAGGGAATCAAAAGTTACGAATTTTGGTACCAGTACAGTATATAGTTTGATTGACCCCTTCTTGTACCGGGCCTCAAAATACAAAAATAAATATACCATGGTGATCAGCACGACGAGACGATCAAAACGGTATATAGATACTAGAGGTACTATCATCCGATCGAAAGTCGATAATCGGTACCAGAAATGCTGCTATTTTGCCAGAATTAAGATAAACGAAGCAATAGAAATCCAAATTTGACGAAACGAAGATTGATGTTTCACTCAGAAGATGATTTAGAAATTTAGTGTATAAAATATTCAAGTTTGGAAAACATTTTATTTTCATCAATAATTAACTGATTTAAATTGAAATAGAATTTCACAAGAAAATAAGCTTTAATATTATCAGATGAAAATTTACCAGTTGCTATATTAAAATAGACGTATTCCAAATAATAAATTATTATTTCCAAATTTTATTGTTTAAATTTCACAAAATTTCAATTAATTAAATAAAAAAATACTAAAAGCTTTGGGTCGTTACACTAGAACTGTTGTAGAGTCTATTGCTTTATCTTGCTCAAAGACTCTAGTAATTACTATCATTCACCAGACTTTTAGTTTGGCCCACTCCTCTATTTCCCCCTTTTTCCCCTTAGGCAATCAAGGAAGAAGCTTATAGACTGCTGCAGCTTGGAGTTCTTCTTGGAGCAGACTTCTTCTATGTACTTCTTTTATTTTCAGCTGTTGTTCTTGTATGCACTAGTTTATTTATGAGGGATATTATGTACTCTGATTTTAAGACAATGAATTTTCATTTCATAAGACAGATGGGTTTTGAACGTTGTATTTGGCATTTGACTTATTTATGAATTAATTCTGAAGCTTTGTTTTAATTAAATATACTCATTTCGTTTCCTCTGTTTTTACCTATTTTTGTCTTGTGAATCTTAGTCTCTGTTAGTTTCAGTTATACCTACAACGCACCACTCCCTTTAATGTGTCCTTTTGGGTATATTAAGGGGTGTGGGGGTGTTTCATATATAAAATCCGTTCTTATATAAAATCCTTTCGCAAATGTTCATTTATAAAATATCTTACCTTTCCTTTAGACTGTAACAAAAATCATTTATTAAAGTTAACTTTTAACCCAAAATTACCACCGAATGCCTTATAGTCAAACAGTGAAACTAAATTCACAAGATGTTCATTTTAATGCATCTTCAAATACTATCCACCAAACATATGCAATTAAAAGATAAAACTGCACATAAACTGATCAAGTACAAATCAACAATCAGCAAACAATAGTCAATGCTCATAAACTGACTGAGCATGACTAAGCTAACCAACGAGGGATAATAAATAAACATCATTAATCCCTACATAAATTAGACTACGCTATCAACTTATTTATATATATATTACTAGTATAATACAAATATATGTATGGTCTCATTTATATAATACACTCAACTCACGCTAGGGCATTTCATTACCCTATCTCTTAATGAGTCAACCAAAGCCAAGGTTCTCGTTGACCTTCAGCTCTGATACCAATTGTAACGACCTGCTTTTCAACCCCTAAATATCGACACTAATACATCCATGGTATTCTTGTGTCGAGCATCAAAGTGCTGGAAAACCAGATTGTTAGGGTAAATTATAAAGTTGAAAAGGACCCTTATCCCCCCTATTGTCCAACCATAAAAAGCCTGCATCCATCTCCTTTGAATGCTTTTCCCATGTGCCATTCTACACCTCATTATTACATGAAAATATCTTCTCCCTTTAACACTTAACTACTTAACTTTTAGAAGCTTCTTTTTAATTTTTACACAAAATATTTATAGGTTCTAATTACCTAAATATTGATTAATTAGACAAGTACAAAAGTTCGAACAACTTCTGTTGAGAAAAAAGCTGTTTACTGATAAAACAATTTTCGGTCATTTTATCGGTATTTCATCGAGCAACATATTTTTGTAAACAATTTTTTAAAACAAGATTACCATCATTAGTTATATATTAAAAGGGGGTTAACAAGGTTATTAAATCTCTTTATCATATTTTATCTAAGATTCAAATATTTAAATAATTTAGATATTTGAATACGAAGTGTCCGAATTCTTGGTCGTTACATAAATTCACATGCATATCAGGAATATATGCCTAAATATATACATATGTCTAAGCATACCACTATATATGTATATGGTTTGTATACATATATTGATAGCACTATATATGTATGTGTGTGTATGTGTGTGTGTATATATATATTCACACACATACACATACAAATATATATCTACATACATTTGTGATTTTTTATTGCCACTTATAAATTATTTGTACATATATGAAATTATGAAAACATATCCACATAAAATTAGACGTTTCAAAACAAGGGAAAATTTGAAAGATGCAGATGGAAACAAAATTTAATATTAGATCCTGAAATCAGAATTAAAAGGCAAATAACATGATGTAATATCGTAAAACTTTTTTAACACTATTACAATAACAGATTTGATACCATATAAAATTTCATACTTAATCATAACAAAATATCCAAACCCTTAAAATTGCTAATATCAAAATACACACAATCAAAATGAAAAAAAGTTAAAACTTTGATCACAATTTAATGTATTCTTCCAATGACATAATTAATTTGAAAACAACACACACACATACATAGATATATGTATAAATTAAACCGAGGTTTAATTTCAAAATACATTCTTGACTAAGAAATGGAATTGAATATATTATTTTAAAACAAATAGATCCAACCAAAGGTTTAACGTGATATTAGTTTACAATTTAAAACATGAATATGAAATGTATGTATATATACATATATACATGATTCAATTAAAAAAATGTTAACATCATGACTATAAGAGAATTAAAATTTAAAAACAATAGTAAATTCCATTATAGAAAGTAAGATCTACAACAACAAACAATCTTAGATCTAAGCAACAAGAAAATTAGTTTTAGAATGCAACTAAATCAAATATAATTAGTTTTAGTTAAACAACTAATTAATCAACTGTGATGATGAAAGAAATTCTTATAACAAATCAAGTTTGTAACAACTATTTATTACACATCCAATCTATATAATATCACCATTCAAAATAAAAATATACATAAGGTGGATCTTGCATTTAATCACAATACAAAAGATAATTTTAAAAGATTCAATAAATGATAGTGAATACACATATATGTGAACTAGATTAGTTTTGAACGTCATAAATGAATTAAAAAGGAAGAAATCATACTTAGAAACTTTGTCTTTGTCACACCTTGACTTATGATTTCTCTTTATATCTCCAAGTGAATACGTACCCTACTTTGCAAGAGAAGGATGAACCACCTTAGTTTTATTAAATTTAATGTTTGACTTAAACTTATGTTTTGTATCAGGGAAAAAGAATGTCAGCCATGTTTAGGGAGTGGTGAAGAAAGTTTTTCTATACAAATGAAATGAATGAGGAGATTTTTTTAATGGGATTAAAGGAACCTTTCCTATTTTTCTTATTAAATCTCCTTATTCAATTCTCTTTTAAATTTTAATTAATCAATCCCTCATTCCTTCAACCTATGGTCGAACCTAGCTTGACTCAATAATGAGCAAAGTTTCCAAAACCCTCCATGTAAGTATTTATTATTTAAATTTTGTTTAAAAAGTATGTTGATATTGTACATTAATATATGCAAATACAACTTTTATACATGCATATAAATAATTATCAACTGACGGAAGTAGGCCAACATGCAGCGGGTTATATTGGTGAATTTAAAAAAAAATTCAATTTTTAGATATTATTGGGCCTATGAAATCTGAATTGATTTAGATCCAATCCAAATAATTTTAAATAAAATCTTTATTATACTTAGTTAATTTATATAAAGGTTTGATTTTGTATATATATGTAATATATGTGTGTATCAAATACACACATACGTGTAAGTGCACGCGTAACATATAAAAGTGTACATAGTTTAATGCACCCGTATATAAGTGCTAGGATTTACACCGCAATGGACACATTGACCCGTTATATGCACATCGTTGTCCAAAGCAATTTTAATATATATATATATATAAATATAAATAATAATAAATTTTGAATATTTTTTTTATAATAAACTAGGTTATTTGGAATAAGTCAATAATTTTGAAATTCAAAATTCATTTCAAAATATCTAATTTATTTAGTTCGTAAAATAGTGTAAATATAGATTTGGATATATAGATTCAAATTAAATATATTTATTACATATAAAATTAAATAAAAATATCATAAATGTAAATTAAATAAGTTATTTTTAATAAGTCAGTAACTTTGACATTCAAAATTCAATTTCAAATATCAAATTTGTTTAATTAGTAAAATAGTTTAATAATAAATTTGGATTTATAGATTTAAATTAAAATTATATATAAAATTAAATAAAACTATCATGAATATATTTATACCATATAATTTCAAAAATAATTCTTTATATATATTTATTTAATAAAATACATTAAAATAATTAATATTTATTTATATAAAATGCCTTATGGCCAAAAGAAAACATAAAGTTATATATATTATATGCTTTCTTTCTAAATTATGAAAACAATAATGTATAATTTTATAATATATATATATAATATATATAATACTAGTTAATACATGTTATATTGGATATTAATATACAAATATACAAATATATAAATTTTATATTTTAAAAAAATATTTGATTTTTTTGCTATAACATTATTTTATGATACGTAATAAAATAGTTTTGGACATATCATATATAGATTTGTTTATTTGTATTTATAGTTAAGTCAATGTTAAAATCAATTTAAAACAATTTTTAATGTTTAAAAATTATATATAAAATTCATTTACTGTTACATATATTAAAAAAATAATTAATTGAAACAAATAGAATTGATAAATAATGAAATTTGTAGATTTATACTTATATACAAATATGTACCATTATAGTTAAACAAGACAAGGAATGTGCATATAAATTCTTTTAAATATATATTAATTAACTATATTAACATGATAACATATCAATCATAGATTATAGGATGTTATCTCATTGCCTTAGATTTGCACCTTGATTAGCAAACTTTCCTAGATTCAGTCCAGATCTGAGCTCCCAGCTTTGCAGTTGCTTGGAGAACCGCTTTTGATTTTTATTTGATGTTTGAATCTGATATTTTCGGCCTTAGATGGCTGGAAATGGTGGCTATCATAGAGGAGAGGGATAGAAAAATGCATAACCTCCACAAAGAGGGTAGTTTGGCCTTTTTTATAGAGAAAGTAAAGGAGATATTCTCTGCTTGGTAAGTTACTCCATTTCTATTACTAAATCTGGATCCAACTTTTTAAATCTTTAGCCCCTCTTTTGCGCTCTTATAGTTGGCTATAGGTAATGTAACGACCGCCTTTCTTGCACCGAAAGATGAGACATTAAGGGTAGAAGAAAAAGAAAGAAAGAAAGAAGAAACTAAACAATCACAGAATCTCACCACGATTTAGAATAACATATAATAGGTAACATAAGATATTACATAGTCATCCCATAACAATAATACATCAGAGTCTTTACATTACAACTTCAACTAGAAAATATTAACTACTCGTCCATACAAAATACATAAATCATACATAAACACAACGGAAATAAATAATTAAGCTATGGTGAAGCCACTTGCTCCAGCTCCTTCAAAATGCTTCCGTAAGAAACTTGGATCACTTGGCTACTCATAAAATTTTGAGTACCCAAGAGTTTTAGGAAAAGAAAATAAAACTTCGGGTTAGACATGGGTCTAGTGTGAGTAAAACTCAAACAACCTAAATTTTATTTTTGTAAAACACTTTGAAATTAAAAGTATCTCGTAAGACCATGCCACACATAAACACGGACGACTTTTACCTTACGATAACCAAAACACTTTATACAGAAATCCAGTGATATTATCATAATGTCTAGGGTTCTTAAGTAAACAATTCACATAGCTGAAATTGTTACATTAATTAAATTCCAGCATAATAAGTATACAGCTAAGACCGAAAGCACTTATTGGGAAATGGATTCCATACAATAACTAGGCTACTGAGGTACCGCCCATCACGGTGCATCTCTAGATAAAATAACACCAAGGACCTCGCCTGGATCCCTTGCCAACACAAGACCGACCTACCCCTAACTGGGTAGTACCGAATGAGATCGCACCTCAGTTAGGATCAGCAACCGTACTAAAGCATACATAAGTTGATAGTAGGGACTCTAGATAGGGATAACCTTCCCCTAATGGGAGCGACCCACTTAGCATTGCTGCATCTCCCATGTTTTAGTCATTCTCGGTTGATGAGGCCTGAGGCTACCTTTACCTTTATTATATCATTGCCACTTGGAATGCTAACTTCGCCTTCCATACGTTAACACAATTTCAGCACTCATCCATACAGGTCGTTCAGGAGATAAACGAACAGGAGAAAAACGAACCGAAGGCACTATCTCCACTACACCCATTTTGGAATCACCCTCAGGATAAGTAGCAAATAGCCCTTGCACTTTTAAGTCTTCATTTTGGACCTTGCATTCACTGTTTCCAATTCGAACGTTTACGTTGGTTCGAAGTGGTTTTCGGATAACAACTAATATCCGATTCCGGTCTCTCCAAACCAACATTGATAATTTTAAAGGGTCAAGTTGTTTATAGTGGACCATTCCACTATCAAGGTGTAATATTTACATACGAACATATGCTCCATATGCTTAGATTATCATGACCCGCTTAACGAAATTAACCCCCTTGTATTCATCACATTCCCGAAGTGCAGTATTTGTGATAAGTACAAGTCGACTTACTTTCAATAAAATGTGTCAACGTTTTATTACAACTACTTTAATTCATTTGGCTACTTAATAGCATGGACAAGAGATCCTTTGTTTTTCCAAAATAATTTTCTTATACAAGGAAGTGTGTTAAAAATAAATAACCGATAGAATTTAAAAGAAAACCTTAAAACAAATAAATTCCCATTTTAATCATAAGTTTAAACCCTCAAACAAACCTTAATTAATCTTAACTAAACCAAAATTAAATCATAAATAACCCTAATTTTATTTACGTTTAAACTTTAATTAAATAACATTTATTTAAAATTAAACCCAAATTAAGTGGATAATTAACCATTGATTAAATAATAATTAATTAAATAACTAACTCTAATTAAATAAAATAAAATTTATTAAACAAAATTAATTCCCTTTTATCTTAATTAATCATTATTTAAGACTTACTTAATTAAAAATTATTAACTTAGTTAATAATTTCTTAAACTCTAATTATTTAACCTAATTAATTAATTAATAATTAGACAAATTAATTTAAGTTAAATAAATAAATTATTAAATAATTAAAAACTTAAACTTTTGACTTACTTAATTAATTAAAAATGAGTTTTCAAAATCAATCCAAAAGAAAACACTTAAAACATGAAATCATGAAATTTACGGAACTGCATCCATAGCGACTATCGCTATAAACGCAGTTCGCTAGAATTGATTTCTAGGTGAAATCTTCACTTTAACTTTAGCTACTACATCTTTGAAAACACAAATGGGAAAGTTTTGAAGACTTAAAACAAAGATAAAAACTTGGAAAATATTTTCAAAAATCCAAAGCTAGAAAATAACTTTCATTTTCAAATCGGATCTCAAGTCCTTTGCGACTTTTCAAGGTGCAAATTTCACAACATTTACATCATATACACATGATTTTGTTTTCATAAACATACTACCATAATATCATACCCAATATCACATATCCAAATCCATATACATGTCCAAACATATGAACATATCAACCAATCACCAATTCCAAGTTCAAACATAAACATATCATCATATGTCATCAATACGACATGATAATTCAACATAACAATCGCCTTATTTTCAAAACATATAGTGCATCAAAATCAAGTTAATTTCTTTTCCAAAAGCAAAAGTTTTACTAATCGAAACTTTTCTAAATCAGAGCGAACTTTTTTCCAAATCTTGAAACGCTTAAGAATGTTGCAAAGTTGAAACTTTTAGACCCACGAACACTTGAATTGGGCTCGGCCAAGTGGTATTTGGGCTCGGCCTTGGGCTAATGAGCTCGGCCTTAGGAGGTTTGGGCTCGGCCCTTATGTTCTTTTCGGGATGTGGCTTGCAATTTGGAAGAAGAGATGTTGTAGATGATGTAGAAGTGGTTTTATGAAATAAGGACGTGATTTTTGGTGAAAGCAGTGATATTCTTGTTTTAGAATTTATGAGAGTAGGCCATGGCTACTTTTCTTAAGCTCTTAGAATTTTCAAAGTGGAAGAAGAGATTGTCAAATGGGAAGAATGAAAGTAAAGGGGTATTTATAGGCTTAGGAATTAATTATAAAAATATATAAGTGTTTATATTAATATACAAGTTTGCATGCATTGCCATTCCCCTCTATCCCCCCCTAAATCCGTCCATACCTAGTACCCCCCTCTCCTTGCACTATTCATACCATATCACATGTACTTGTGTTGAAAAAAAGTGCATTTTTATGTATATATATATGTATATATACTTACTTTTATTAAATAAGATCTTATATGTTAATATGTTTAAGTGTATAAATGTGTACATGCATATGTACATGTACACAACATATTAAAGTAGTTTGTAATGTGTGCATGTGTGTTTAACATTGTTTAACATAGTGTTATAACCTTTTGAATAACTTTTAACCAATGAAAAATGGATATTTTAGAAAATAATCTCCGGTCACATTTTCTATTTCTCTATAAACTATATATATATTGGTAAACAAATTTTGGAAATGATTATATTATCATTAATTAGTATTTAAAATAGTTTTATTTGTTAATAGATATCCATTTATTAATTATTTAAAATATAATTAAATATTCAGTTAAATAGCGATTAAATTCCGGGTCGTTACAGGTAAGGCTATATATACCTTAAATCATTCCAAAACCATCAGCAATTAATCACAGTTGAATCAAATTTAAATGTATGTTGATATCGAATATTAGTTCGTACATATATAACTTTTGCATACGCACCAAACTAATGAATGTTGGCACCCAGAAAATACTAATAGCACCTAATAAATTAAAGAAACAAATAATTAATATTTCATAAATATTGATTAATTTGTAATAGTTATAAATCAATTAAATCATGTGGTATATCAAAGAACCTACCAATAAGGTTGTGCAACTCGTAGGTGTAAACTCAGTCAACGATTAATATCGAACAATTCACACGTCAGCTTAGCTAGTGTCGTGATAGTTTGGTCGAATTTATCGCTTACACATCTTTTGTAAAGTCCAATTTTACTATTTTAAGTGGTTTCCGGTAGTAACGACTGTTTACATCAATTTTCTTTGTCAATATTATATCATAGTAGGACTTATATAATTTGGTTTTGGTCAAAATTCCAATATCATCAACATTCAACTTTCATAATACAAACACAAAGTCCTTGGTTTAATAATAATTATTATTATTAATCGAACCGCTTTGACTAGAGACTTATAATTTGAGTTGACTATAGTTGACTGTGATACTGACCTCATATAATGGAGAAGACTTCCCTATTAAATAGTGTTTCATTTCCAATGCTTCAACTCAGATTTAAATATAGTTATTCGATGGACAACATGCCATAATTTAACTATAATCAAAGTTGAGTGTCAACATTGAAGTTCAACAGTATTCTCAAGTCGAGAGAAATGTGCAGTGTCGTAACTTTAAGATTCTCTGTTAATCTTAGTTATATTAACCAACGGAAAACTCTCGAGCGAGTCATTCCATAGTTATCCAATAAATATCAATATGTAACCCCTTAATGCCCTTTCAGCTATAAGTAATACACTACCCAACATTTGAAGAGCATTACTTACTCTAGTTCCAATGGATGTATCGATATCCCTATCTCGAAACATCATGACTAGGAATATTTAAAATAACATGTAATTTTGATGCCATAAATTTCTCATGATTACAACACAATATGTTGTAACCGCTATCATATAAAATTTCATTTAAGGATTTTCTATTTAATATACTTTAAATTAATTACTGAATTAATTATATCAAAATATAACAAGTACATAATAGAAAGAAAACACCTTTTGTTTTGAATAAGATTGGTTATCGAGTTAGATATATGTAACAAATTACCTAATTGGCCCTAGGGCATACCTCCTAACCCTATCAATCTCTTACTTGCATTTGGGGTCAATTATGGAATCTTATTCCGACTGTCAATTATATTTTTACATCAGAGTTACACTCATACACAAACACTGGACATATACAAATCGCATGTCTCAAATAAAAAGAAATAATATCACAGTGGAAACACTCTATACGTTCTTGCCATCCAGCTCGTCTTCTAAGCTCCAGAACGTCTGTAACGACCCCGAATTTTAATTTCATTTAATTGATAATTAAATTAATTTTTGAATTAAAATTGTATAATTAAACGATAAATGGATCGCGAGTTTCCCCGAATCCAAATATATTCTGTATAAATCATTTAAAATTAAAATATTGTATACATATGTATATATGAGAATATATATCTGTATTTGAACATATCTGACTAAATTTGAAAATATAATATATATTTGATTTGAATTTAAATCGTAAATAAATGGTTTAATAATAATTTGAGTTTATGGAAATATATATATATATATATAGAAATTCAAGACAAATGGTATTAAAGTAAAATTAATAATAATATTTAAACCAAAGATAGAAGTAAAATAAATATTTGAGTTATGAATAGAGATAAATGAATAAAAGATAAGCTATAAATTACAAAGTAACACATTAGATAAAATTTAACAACATGTTAAAAATTGGATTCATTTATATTACCAAATAATAATTATAAGGAGGAAAACAAATACACTTAACATTTAAATAATATGTTAGAATAACATTCACTTACATTCATTTGCATTCAAACCAAAAAATCTGCTTAGGCAAGTAAATAATGAGAAATAATCTGCACTTTCAAATATAGTAACTTGTTAGAAAATAAACTTGCATAGGGTAAGTATGTAAAACAAGTGGTTCGAATATATGGATATGCAGTCTTAAGTACAACTAAAATCTAGTAGATATGTAGGCTGGTAAGTAAAGATAGTATGCATGTAGCTTGTAAATCAAGATGCAGACTTAAGATCAACAAAAATCAAAAGTTTGTAGGCTGGTAAGGGAAATAACATTTATAAGGACAGTAGCATTAAATGCTTACTAATACAAATATCTTTTCTAAGTACAAAAGCATGCCATTTCAGCCACCAAGCAAAGAAACCATTTCTGAAATTTGTACATCTTGTTCACTGCTTTGTATAAAGTAGTGCACCCTGTAACCTGTTTTATACTTCATGTAAATTACTTTCCTTTATCAGTTTTTCATTTTCCATTCGAACTAAATAAAACCAAGATAAAAAACTTCTTTTAAAATCTAAACAAATCAGTTTCAAAGTTCAAACCCAAAGTAAAGATCAAAATGCTTTCCAGAGTTCTTTCTTCCAGGCTCTGTCTTCATTTTACTGTGAGCAAACTACCTTTTAAATACTGAAATCTATTTATATTTTTGATGTTGTGATGAATATTTCAAGTTATTGTGAAGAATGCATTGAACTGTATTGTTCTGTGTGTATGCATGTTAGTGTGTATGTATATCTATACATATGTACTGCTCTGTTAAATCTCTGGCTCAAAGCCACTGGGAAAAATGAAATTTGCTTCTACTAGAATCAAATTGTTTTAACTAAATCATAGTAAAGCTTTTAGTTTTAAATCAAACCAGATAATGAAACGTAAAAATTTAGATTCTAAGAAGCTAATTTAAACCATGATTGTAGGACATCATCACTGTAACTTTAGTTACAGGTAATCAAGAAAAATTTGAATAAATTCAAGTGTTATTAAAAGTTAATTCAAGTTCATAGTTTGAATTCTTTCTGCAAGTTATGATTTTTAAAGCAAAAATAAAGATTTTTAGTTCAGTATCTTCAGAGCAGTTTGTATTTGAGCAAAGATCGCATTTTTTCGAATTTCTGATGATCAATCTAATTATAAATGTTGAATTTTGGTTTGAAGCTAGCTTATTGGTTAATGATTCCAGGAAAATTATCCAATAATTTTTCTATTGCGTGAATTGATGGTACGAGGCTAGATTAGGGTTTAAGACCAGTATTTTGTCAATCGTGTTCGTGAGGCAATGGCTTCGTCGACATAGCATTTTGGTCGATCGGACCTGGGGGGATGGATTTGTTGTCGTGTGGCGAAGCTTGGGTCACGGCGGCATGGTGGCAGTCGATCGGTGGTGATCGCGCGTGGTATTTTTAGGTTGATCAGTGAGTTCCAGTATTCGTGAATAAGCTCGATTTCGATTCGTGGTGGAATCGTGGGATCTGAGTAGTCTGGGAAATCATGGGATTCGACGGCGACGTTCTGGAGCCGGGATAGATGGACGGAGCTCAGGCGGTTGGTGGTGCACGTGCACGGTGCACTCTCGTGTACCTGGATTTGTCGAGGTTGGGGAAGAAACATTTGCCTCGGGTCGAACTCGAGGGGTTTAGCGGGTCAACTCGAAGTTGCAGCGTTTCGCGAGTGTCTCGGGGGGTTGAGAGTTTCGCTCGGGGAATTTTGTTTAAGGGCTCGGGTTTCCTGAAAGGAGTGAATTCTGTTAGCATGTTTTAAAAAGAAAATTTTTAAAACAAGTGTTCAAAGCAAACATTCTTCAAAGAGAAAATTTAACAAGATTTCAAATAAAAGTATTGATAAAAGGTTAATTAAAGAATAATGGTTTTAAATTAACTTAAGTATTTTAAGTTAGATTCATATGTTAAATGTCAAGGATCATTTAAATGAGATTTTAAAGATAAACAGTTTATCTTGAACAATGATTTTGATTAACTTAAAGAGTTTAAGTTAAATTATATGATTATGTTAATTCATCTCAAAGGTTATTTAAAATAAAAGTTTAATGATAATCATTATAATTAATTAAGGATAATTAATTAATATGATTTATTAATTAAGGTAATTAATTTGGGGATAATAAATTGATTAAAGGTTAATTAATTAAAATGGTTTATAATTAATTAATGATTAATTAACCAAGATTTGTAGTTTATTCATAAGTAATAAATCTGATTTCAATTAATCAGATAATTAATTGATCTTACTTATGGATGTTTGGATTCTAGTGAATGTTGAATTGTTTGATATCCCTGATATATGATGCTTTGTGATACATCCTGATTTGTGTGTGATCTGTAATTTATTTATCTGTGATATATTACTATGTGAATATGAAACCCTTGACCCGTAAACGACATTTGAATTTCAATGCGATAGGGATTCGGATTGCAGTTGGTTATCCGAAACCCACATTGAATTGTAATAGTGAATCTTTGTGACTGATAAATTTATTTTATCTATGAATCTGTGAATGAAGATAAGCGTTATCGATTATACCGCTTATCGATATATCTGTGATGATTGATGTTGTGCACTATTGTGTGAAACCCCTGGACCACACTTTTACACACACAAATATGGATTTCACGTGGAAATCGGTTAAATCACAGATGATTTGAATTCAATGTTTTTGAAATTGAAATTTTAATTTCAATTGATTTTGAAATTGGAAATTGGGGTTTAATATGAAAAGCTTTTGAAAGGAGTTTTAAAGATATTTTTGATATCTTAAAATTTAAATAATTTGATTTAAATTTGAATTCAAGTTTGAAATTGAATTCTATGATTTGAAACTAGGGATTAAAGATGTTGTACAAGTTATATATGGGTTAAACCATTTTAAAGGTATTGATTTGGGAATTTGAATTTAATTCAAGGGTTTTAACTCGTGTAAATATAACTGGATTTTTCTGAAACGAAACTATTTGTTTTCAAATAGTAAAAGCTTTCATATAAGGAATGAATTTCCAATTTGTGTCAATAGAGTTTCAAGTTTGAAATAGAATTGAAATGTTTTGAAAACTATGAAATGAGTCTTTGATTTCAAAGACCGGATGAGTTAATCCAACTTGAAATAGAATTATTTTGAAAGGCTATGAATGAATCTTTGGAAACTAGTTTTGAAAGCTATAAGTTAAATCTTGACTTAAAGATTTAACGAGTTGAAATGGAAATTGTTTTGAAATCCATGAATGGATCTTTGTGAATGGGGTTAACTTTGTGAATTGAATCTTTTTGTTTAAAAGATTAAAAGTGTGGAAATTGTTTAAACCATTGAAGGTTTTTGAATTGAATCTTTTGTTTAAAAGATTGGAAATGGTAATTTGTTTTAACCATTCGAATGAAAAGTTTTGGGCTTTAAGATGTGATTTAACTGAGACCCCAGTATCCATATGATTTTTAATTGCGCTCATTATTCGGTTTAGCCGAGAGAGGACCTTTGTGTCGTATAACCCATTCCGAATAATGATACAACGTATATGGATAGCATTTGAAGACCGGTGGTGAAGACCGGATACTTTCGAAAACGAAAGGATTACCATTGATTGTCTCTGCATCGGCTGATCCCTGGTATAGAGATTTTATTACCCTTAGTGATGGGAAGTCCGGACATGATTAGAAATTATCCGGATTTGCAAGGGCTTCTTTGGAAGTGCCTTCGGTTCCGTTCGAACCCGGAACGGACTTGTATGGATGTGTGTCTGACATTACACTTTGAGATGTAAAGCTGGTTTCTATCAAATACATTTCTGTTGGTGGTAGAGAATTTATTCTCTTAGCTTAACACCCTTCTCTGAGACGTACGAGCTCAGAGGTTATGTAGTTGATGGTTACTAGTGATACATTCCCAATTTGGTAATGTGGCATATGAAGTGCTGATGATCATTTGTTGGTCAAAGCGTGCTTTGTGAAAAAGCGTTGCTTTGTGGAAAAGCGTGGCTTTGTGAAAAGCGTGGCTTTGTGAAAAAGCGTGGCTTTGTGAAAAAGCGTGGCTTTGTGAAAAAGCGTAGCTTTGTGGACGAGACTTCGTCGAGCCTCACAACCCGGTAATGGTCGAAACAGGAATGTTGCGACAAAGGTTTGTAGGGGTAGCGCCCCTAGGGTATGTCATTTCCTTCTGGATAAAGGTTGGTATCATGGTATGGAGCCCAGATACTTAACTCGTGTGGACACTATACATTTATCACTTTGTGATGTTGCTTTGTTGGTTGAGGGGCCCCTCGGATAAAGGTCGGTAACGACCGGGGAATGACATGACTCGTGTGTTAGTTACCTAGTTACAGCTTGGTTAAAGCGTGAGGTAGCATCGGCCTTGTGTTTGCAGAGATCTGGTTAGGTTCTCGGGGCGTCTTTCCAGAGGCGTTTCCATTTCAGTAAGGAAGTTCCTTAGCCTGATCATTTATTGGAAATCCAAAGAAACAATACGAACCCTGTACGGTTTTAGTTATATTACCTGCTATGGAATGTGGCGGTAACCTGCTATTGAACGTAGTAGCTATAGTAGGCATACAATAATGGTTGTATGCTGGCTAAGATTTATATTATATTTTCGAAATGTTTTTCTACACTATGCACTAGTAATAATATCAAAAGAGTTTTGATTTTGCGTAGTAAGCATGTTTGACTATCATAAGGAGAAATCTCCTCCAATTCTGCGATTGCATTGTGTGTGTGGCGGGAGGCATTATGGTAGTTTCATTTTCGAAAAGCATTGCGGGTTTCAATGTTAAAAGCCTTTTGTGTTTGTTTAAAGATAAACTGCTTTTGTTTGCTCATACCAGTCCCATGACTGACCCGGAGTTTATTGTTCCCTTCCTAAACTCTGGGTGCCCACCATTTTCCACACGGGCAGTCTAGAGTTGGGTTTTTCAGATATTCAGGTTGAGTAGATTATCTGGAGCTAGTTCAGTTCTTGGAGTTCATGGACTGACATTGCTTATCTTGGAGCATTCTATTGGAGATTTTCTATCCACTGCTGGTGTTATCTATTTTCTTTCCGCTGATATTTCTTGTATCATATCTCTGATGTATATTGATATCTGTTGTATCATTCTGTTGTATCATATTGTATCAGATTTTGTATCTGTCATTGTATCAATGTTATGTAATTGATATATTCTTTTTCCGCTGTGTTGTTATACTTAATGGTGTTATAAGCTCCGGCGAATCGGATTTGAACGATCGAATCTGCGGCATTCTAGTACAATGTGAAGTACGGATGTCGATTTTCGAATGCGAAAATCCGAGTCGTTACAACGTCCTTACCTGAAAATCTGTAATACTCGGTCTGACCCGAGCATTACATCAAAGTAACACTCGGGTCAGGCTAGAAACCAGCGTGAGTAAACCCATAATATGAAATACCAAGCTATAAAGCTTCTTTCAAACCAGGGTAACTCGTACCTCACTACGAGTTCTAATCATTCTATAGCCAAACACTTATTTCACAAAATAATGTCTAAGTACCGTTACTTAGTTTCAATGGTCTAGTTTACTTAATTTATTCCATTCCAGCCTATTTGATTCCATAATCAAATCTATAAAGAATTATAGATTACTAATCGAAGAGGTTCCGGATATCGCTGATATCCGATCCCGGTCTCTTCGAATTCAATACCATCTTTCTAATCCAAATTGTTTAAGTTAAAACAATTCAATTTAACTTCAGAATATCATATTCTCATAGCAATTCATCACAGATAGATAACTTACATTATCACGGTTCAACCAAAGCATTTCATATCACAGACATCATAATTTATCAGACTAGAGATATTAATCACTCCCAAGCATTCAATACAATTTAATCATCCATAAGCAAGATTAATTAGTCCCATAATTATAGTTAATTTAATTAACTCAAATTGAATCAATTACTTATGAATTCATTATCTAATCTTGCTTAATTCACATTAATAAATTACAAACCATTTGTTATTATTTTAATTAATTAAATGAAATAAATTAATCATCCTTTAATTACCCATCTTAATTAATCATCCTTGATTAATTATTCTTTAATTACATTAAGTACTTGGCCTTTAATTAATTACATAGATTAATTATCCTTTAACCATTCACATTAATTAACCTTTAATCACTCTCATTATTAATTAATGATCCTTAATTAATTACATTAATTAACTAACCCTTTAATTAATTAATTACACTAAGTAATTAATCCTTAATTACTTCCATTAAGTAATTAACCTTTGATTATAAATTAATTAACCTTTAAGTATAAATTAATTAACCTTAATTACTTTCATTAACTGATTAACCTAACATAATTATTTTTAAACAAAACAATTTCTAAAACATCTAAATTAACATTTTAAATCTTTGAAACTTATTGAAAACTTGTTAACACATTTGCTTTGCTTGAAAACTTTGGACTTGTACAACTTAACAAAACCCGGGCCCAAAAATCAATTTTCCCAAGCCAACACTCGTGCCCACACTCGCATTTGCTACCTTCGAAAAACCCAAGAATGACTTCGAGCAACTCACCAACATTCCCGATGCTCTCATCACATACCTACCATCATATACCAGAAGATACGCGTGCACGTGCACCACCAAATCCGACCAACTCCGACCCTCGCCGAGACACCCACAAGTCGATGATGATCTATACTAATGCTCCGACCACCCATCTCCGACAAACTTGACTGGAAATCGAAATTTAGCTGTTCGATCAATTCTGGAAATCATCCCGATCACCTGAGTGAAACAAAACCACCCCTCGCCATCACCTCCAATCACCTGAGTCCTCGCAATCACGTCCCTAGCCTCATCGTTGACTCATGCTCCGATCTCCCCTGGTCCGATCGTCTTCGGTCCACCCACGACGTCGCAAAAACTCAAGGATCAACGTCGACCAATCCTAGTCCTTAAACCCTACAAAGTTATCGTGCCTCCACCATGATGATAGGAAAATTCTCTGATCATTTTTGCCGAGGTTCCCCACCCTCAAGCATGCTTCAGCAATGATCCAGAGACCTACCACTTCACTGATCACCAGAAATCGAATAAAATCCCAATTGTGATCATCCCATCATTTCTCTCAAACTACTAGCTTAAAAATTGATTTTATCATTAAAAATCATAGTTTTCAAAATCGAACAACATTATATAAGTGAATCAAGGAATCATGATAGTCGAATTTTTATGAAATGTTTAATTCTCACTGTATATTTCATTTTTCCCAAATAATCTAAAATAATTTCACTTGAAACCATTTTTAAAAATGATGTTACACTCATACAAACATATTTCATTTAGAGATCATATCCAAAAACAGATCGAGGAAAGAGAATTTGAATTTTTAAACGGGTTTAAGCCTCTAAATTGTTTTGAACAAGGGATATATGCCTGTACACAGACATGCATATATAAACATCATACATATATACCTGAAATCATACTTAAACAAACATGCAAAGCATTTCACATCATTACATCTATAATTTATCAGGTTAAAAACAAATTTAAACTTTTATAAAAGTAGTTTACTCATAGATAATGTTGAACAGAGAACACTGCTTTTGAAACTGCTAGCTTGCCTTTGAAGATCTTGTCTATTGCTTGAGTTGTTTGATTTGTTTTAAGTTGTGAAATGGCAGGACTTGGTATATATTTTTCTTTGTTTTACTTAGCTTGTTCTCGAATGGAAGAAAATGAAACAAAGGCAGAGGTACTGAGGTATATAAGAGCAAGTATACTGCTGCTCTTTGTTGTACCCAGCAAGCTTCTTTTCTCTTCTTCTTTTTTCATTTAATTTTCTTTGGTCAGAAACTTGCTTGACCAAATTTTGCTGTGACATTGATTTTGTGTTTTGTGTGCTTGAAATGATAGGTATTTAATGTCGTGTTTCCTAAGTTGACTACATGGATATATAGATATGCTCTTACATACCTATACTCTACATACAAACACTCATGAACATAGTTTTTGTCATACTTTTATATACATTTGTTTACTTGTATATGTCTTACCAGCATACACATACACACATTTTATATGTTTGTCATCATTTGTACATTTCCATTTTATCACTTTCACCATTTCATTCAACATATGAACATATATACTTACTTATGTGTATTTTACTATTATACATGTTTCCATTTATACAAATTTTCATATATATTATTCTATATGAGCCTACATTTATATACATGCATGTTTATATACTCATATCTATGTGTTTTCAATTACCGTATACATATTAATGTACTCAAATGTATATATATGTATTTATATTGATCATCATCAACTTGTATATGCTACACATATATTTATGGATGTTTTATCTTTAATTTATATGGTGGGGTTTATTATTTATTTTCTACGAGATTTATCATATCCGGAGATTTTAAAATTCAATGTTTATTATGGTTTTTAAATCAATTGATATATCCAGATATCTTTAATCATCAGAATTTTATTTGTTCGACAAATCAAAACTAATATTTCAATGATCTAATTCAGTTAATTACCAATTAACTACCGTTAAAAATCCGGGTCGTCACATTCCTTCCCCCTTTAGAACTTTTCGTCCTAAAAATGGAACGAAGCGAGAAATTTTTCTTTACTGTGTATTATTTATTTAAATCATCCTTTAAACATTTTAATCCTTTACTCTTTTATTATATAAATTTTTAAAACACTTTTAAAACTACATAATATTACCAAATTATTTTATATAAAAAAGGTACTTTTCATAACTCGATGTTTCAACAAGTCCATCCTTGTTCTTATAGAAATTCGGTCATACGTTGATCAGACGTAGGACTGAAAATCTATAAGTACTTGGTAAACCCGTTTCCAACACCTAGTGAAAATACTTGGAAAATATTTTGGTGAAAATATAGAAAACATTTTGGAAATGGAGGAAACATCTTTGGTTAGAATGCTCTGGAAATCATCACCCTCATCCACGGTCGCAGTTAACCCGATGGTTACGTTGTCGTCCCGACAAAATCAATAGATAACTGTAGGCCTCCGTGCCACTCAATTACGCCAAGTAACCCGCTACAGATCGCAGTTATACCCGGGCTTTACGTTGCTATCACAGCAAAAACCCATATAACTGTAGGCATCGGCGCCCTCGAATTCCGCTGCCAAAATAATGAAACTTCTCCACTTGACCATAGATCGCAGTCTACCGATGTTACGTTGCCATCCCGGCAAAATCAAGTGTAGACTGTTGGCACTCATCCTCCACACGATTTTCGCTATGGTCCACACAGTAGATCGCAGCGACATCGAGTTACACTATCGTCACAGCATAACCCAAATGCCCATGTAGGCATCAGCGCCCTTGACTTTCGCTACCCAACAATCCTCAAGAACTAGTTTGTCCGGACTCCTCACAGGATCAACTTTAGAACCCCCCTTAGGGCTCAAGGCAGTACCACCTTGTGGCACTCCTAAGAAGTTCATTCAAGGGAGCGCCTTTTTCCCCAGAGCCACTTTCAAAACACTTTATACTATATATATATAGTATTTCCAAATCATACACCAAGTATGAATCTCATATAAATCTCCTTTCTCAAAATCGATTATCCCAAAATCGATAATTCACAAATTAGGCTTTCCAAGTTCCAAATTTGATTTTCCTCAAAAATCAAAAGCATTTTTAGAAATCCATAGGTTCCCAAAACCTTTTTCCAAAATCATTTTTACAAAATCCTTTATATATACATATACGTATACATATATAATATATATATATATATAATAACCTTGGAAAATTTTTGAATCACTTCGTACTTCTATAAATTCACTTTTATACTTCAAATACTTTCAAAACCCTTTTCTTCTGTCAATAGATTCAACAAGGGAAGTTTACCATATATAACAAAGATATATAACTTTGTTTATTCCAAATCAAATATTCAAATTTGATTACTCTTTTATAAAGTTATTAACCACATTACCTTTCTTCATAAAGTGAATCTTGAATCATAGAAATTTCCAATTTCCATTTTACCTCATCATATATTCCAAAAAATATACTTTTCATTTCAAAGACCATTTTATAGTTCTTATCCATAAATTTCAATGCCAATTTCATTCAAACCCGTACGATGTACACATACCATTCATACGCTATATCAATCTGATCGCTCACTCGATCACACAATTTCACTTCCGAACTAATATTGTCCACCCGACTTCCTAGTGCGGACTCAGATCTAGTTTCTTGATCAGAAACCATCATTCTCCTTGCATAGTCACAACTATGATAGAGAATATCCCGAACCAATCAAAAATCCATATCCAGGTTCGCCGTCGAAAATCGAGTGAAAAATCCCAAATCGGATCGATAATACTATCTCGAAATTCCGTGCTCGAATCTGGATCAAATCAATATACGTACATCCTATGTATTTATCTTCATTGATTATCAATTAAATCAATTTCCTTTCATCCTTACCTTGATTTTATTCACTTATTCACATTTGCCTTAATCCCCATTTGGATTATCACTTCAATTCTTATCTCAGTTGGGTATTTAATCAATAATAGTTTGAACCCCGACCAGTTTATTTAGAAAATAGCTTGAAAATTTAAAAATAGATAAATAGTTGAAAAATAGTAAAATAATTACCAATTAGTTGTAAAATAGTAACTAGTTATAAAGTAGGTAGAAAGATAGTAATTAGTTTATAAAATAGTTGTAAAATAGCTAAATAGTTTCAAAGTAGTTGTTAAATAAATATAAGATAGTCATGGGATTTAAAAAGAAAAGCTGTATAGTAAATAGTTAGGAAAATAGATTTAAAATAGTTTATATCAAAATGATTTATTTAAAAATAGTCCAGAGCCAAACTGTTCAATTCCCCATCAATTTAATTTAAGCTTCCACTTCCATTTAAATTTGACTCAATTCTAATTTGAATAACTTCAATTTCCCTTGAACTTGATTTATTCCCAATTCAAGTTGAATTAACCTCAATTTCTTTCCAAATTCGAATCAAATTCCATTTGATTTTAAACATATTCACTTTAATTACAATTCCAAATTATTCAAATTAATTTAGACTAATTTCAAATTGAATCCACTTCATTTCAAATCATTTTAATTTCTATATGAATTAATCCCAATTCCCATTTGAATTTGAAATCAATCAATCTTCAATTTTATTTCAAATTAATCCAATTCAAATTTCCCATTTGAATTTTATACTTATCCATCTTCAATTCTAATTAATTCAAACTAAATTCAATTTGAACTAATGAAATCTAAATCTCTACCTTAAACCATCTCGAATTATATAAATTCGAGTCAAATTTTCAAATGTTGATTTAACCCCTTAAATCAAATTAACCTTTATTTTTAAATCAATAATCCAAATCTTTAAATAATTTAATTCTGAGTCCAATTCTCAAAATTTCATTTTAAATTATCTTTACTTAACTTATTTCAAAGTTCAAATAAGAGTTCAAAACAATTTTAATTTACAAATTCAATTATTCAAATTTTCAGTTCAAAGTAATTCCATATCCTTAATTTCAAATTAAAGTTTAATATCCCTTTTATCTCAATAATGGATATATTACACACTTCATTCCTCATTCATTTAAACAAATCCAATTCACACTTTAAAGATTATTAATAACAATAGGATGACATCATCCAATTTATTCTAAAACATCCATCCATTTTCAATTTCCAGATCTCAAACCCATTTTGAGATCACACAAACTCCCAATTCAAATTAACCATTAATCTTCCCAAGTTAGATTCCAATTTCATCTTGAAATTTCCAATTCAGGTTGCTTGTTAAATTATTTAACTTTCCCAAAGTTAAATTCAATTTACTTAATCCAGCCAACCTTACCCAATTTGGATTCCCATTTCAAATTTTAAACTTCACATTAATAATCTGATAAGTTCAAAAACTTATCACCTTGGGTATCACATCTCATTCCAAATTTAAAACTCAACATTTAGAGTTTATTTCAAACCAACTTTGATATTATGAATATTCCTTATATATACATGTTATTTCCTTTACACACTAAGTTATCCTCAAATTTTAAATCACCTATGATTTTAGTTCAAAACAGTTTTCTGTAATGTTTTCAAACAACTATTATTTTAAATTAAGATCACATTCAAAATATTATGAATAATACTCTTTATTATTATTTCTATTAACATTTGAAACAATTTCAAAACTTTTCAATTTACATCCTTTCTAATTTACAAGTTATTCACATCTAATGGTTACTTCCTTAAAACATTTATTTGCTTATTGGAAAACAATCATCCTATTTAAACTCAATAACCATTCTATTTCTGGTTTGAACCCAATTCTAATTCATCTTATTTATATAGTTCATTTTGTCCAATCCTTATTTGGATATGTATATATATTCCTTAATTTCTTATTTTATAACCAATTATTACTATATATATAATATAAGCTTTTATAAAAATCTTTCATTAAAACAATTTTTAAAATCTTTATATAAGAAAATAACAAGTACGCTCTCATATATATATATATATATATATGCTCAACTCATCCTAGGGTACCGCTGACCCTATCCTTGATGAGTAAACCCACCAGAGCCAAGGTTCTCGCTTAACCCTTTGCTCTGATACCAAATGTAACGACCGAGGATTTTCGATCGTGAAAATTCTAGATAGTTAGGAAAAGAAGAAAGAGATAGAAGAAGAAGAAACAGAAACACACCACTAATTCTCACAAATCATAGCGGATCAAAATATAATATCAAATAATAACAGTTTACAAAAGAATACCTGCATCTGTCAATTATATTTTTACATCAGAGTTACACTCATACACAAACACTGGACATATACAAATCGCATGTCTCGGATAAACAGAAATAATATCACAGCGGAAACACTCCATACGTTCCTGCCATCCAGCTCGTCTCCTGAGCTCCAGAACGTCCTTACTTGAAAATCTGTAATACTCGGTCTGACCCGAGCATTACATCAAAGTAACACCCGGGTCAGGCTGGAAACCAGCGTGAGTAAACCCATAATATGAAATACCAAGCTATAAAGCTTCTTTGAAACCAAGGTAACTCGTACCTCACTACGAGTTCTAATCATTCTATAGCCAAACACTTATTTCACAAAATAATGTCTAAGTACCGTTACTTAGTTTCAATGGTCTAGTTTACTTAATTTATTCCATTCCAGCCTATTTGATTCCATAATCAAATCTATAAAGAATTATAGATTACTAATCGAAGTGGTTCCGGATATCGCTGATATCCGATCCCGGTCTCTTTGATTCAATACCATCTTTCTAATCCAAATTGTTTAAGTTAAAATAATTCAATTTAACTTCAGAATATCATATTCTCATAGCAATTCATCACAGATAGATAACTTACATTATCACAGTTCAACCAAAGCATTTCATATCACAGACATCATAATTTATCGGACTAGAGATATTAATCACTCTCAAGCATTCAATACAATTTAATCATCCATAAGCAAGATTAATTAGTCCAATACTTCTAGTTAATTTAATTAACTCAAATTGAATCAATTACTTATGAATTCATTATCTAACCTTGCTTAATTCACATTAACAAATTACAAACCATTTGTTATTATTTTAATTAATTAAATGAAATAAATTAATCATCCTTTAATTACCCATCTTAATTAATCATCCTTGATTAATTATTCTTTAATTACATTAAGTACTTAGCCTTTAATTAATTACATAGATTAATTATCCTTTAACCATTCACATTAATTAACCTTTAATCACTCTCATTATTAATTAATGATCCTTAATTAATTACATTAATTAACTAACCCTTTAATTAATTAATTACACTAAGTAATTAATCCTTAATTACTTCCATTAAGTAATTAACCTTTGATTATAAATTAATTAACCTTTAAGTATAAATTAATTAACCTTAATTACTTTCATTAAATGATTAACCTAACATAATTATTTTTAAACAAAACAATTTCTAAAACATCTAAATTAACATTTTAAATCTTTGAAACTTATTGAAAACTTATTAACAAATTTACTTTACTTGAAACTTTGGACTTGTACAACTTAACAAAACCCGGGCCCAAAAATCAATTTTCCCGAGCCAACACTCGTGCCCACACTCGCATCTGCTACCTTCGAAAAACCCGAGAACGACTTCGAGCAACTCACCAACATTATCGATGCTCTCATCACATACCTACCATCATATACCAGAGGATATGCATGCACGTCCACCACCAAATCCGACCAACTCCGACCCTCGCCAAGACACCCATAAGTTGACGATGATCTATACTAATGCTCCGACCACCCAGCTCCGACGAACTCGACTGGAATCGAAATTTAGTTGTTCGATCAATTCTGGAAATCATCCCGATCGACAAAACCACCCCTCTCCATCGCCTCCGATCACCTGAGGCCTCGCGATCACGTCCCTAGCCTCGTCGTTGACTCACGCTCTGATCTCCCCCTATCCGATCGTCTTCGGTCCACCCACGACGTCGCAAAAACTCAAGGATCAACGTCAACCAATCCTAGTCCTTAAACCCTACAAAGCTACCGTGCCGCCACCATGATGATCGGAAAATTCTCTGATCATTTTTGCCGAGGTTCCCCACCCTCAAGCATGCTTCACCAATGATCCCGAGACCTACCGCTTCGCTGATCACCAGAAATCGAATAAAATCCCAATTCTGATCATCCCATCATTTCTCTCAAACTACTAGCTTAAAAATCTTGATTTTATCATTAAAAATCGTAGTTTTCAAAATCGAACAACATTATATAAGTGAATCAAGAAATCATGATAGTCGAATTTTTATGAAATGTTTAATTCTCACTGTATATTTCATTTTTCCCAAATAATCTAAAATAATTTCACTTGAAACCATTTTTAAAAATGATGTTACACTCATACAAACATATTTCATTTAGAGATCATATCCAAAAACAGATCGGGGAAAGAGAATTTGAATTTTTAAATGGGTTTAAGCCTCTAAATTGTTTTGAACAAGGGATATATACCTGAAATCATACTTAAACAAACATGCAAAGCATTTCACATCATTACATCTATAATTTATCAGGTTAAAAACAAATTTAAACTTTTATAAAAGTAGTTTACTCACAGATAATGTTGAACAGAGAACACTGCTTTTGAAACTGCTAGCTTGCCTTTGAAGATCTTGTCTATTGCTTGAGTTGTTTGATTTGTTTTAAGTTGTGAAATGGCAGGACTTGGTATATATTTTTCTTTGTTTTACTTAGCTTGTTCTCGAATGGAAGAAAATGAAACAAAGGCAGAGGTACTGAGGTATATAAGAGAAAGTATACTGCTGCTCTTTGGTGTACCCAGCAAGCTTCTTTTCTCTTCTTTTTTTTTCATTTAATTTTCTTTGGTCAGAAACTTGCTTGACCAAATTTTGCTGTGACATTGATTTTGTGTTTTGTGTGCTTGAAAGGATAGGTATTTAATGTTGTGTTTCCTAAGTTGACTACATGGATATATAGATATGCTCTTACATACCTATACTCTACATACAAACACTCATGAACATAGTTTTTGTCATACTTTTATATACATTTGTTTACTTGTATATGTCTTACCAGCATACAAATACACACATTTTATATGTTTGTCATCATTTGTACATTTCCATTTTATCACTTTTACCATTTCATTTAACATATGAACATATATACTTACTTATGTGTATTTTACTATTATACATGTTTCCATTTATACAAATTTTCATATATATTATTCTATATGAGCCTACATTTATATACAGGCATGTTTATATACTCATATCTATGTGTTTTCAATTACCGTATACATATTTATGTACTCAAATGTATATATATGTATTTATATTGATCATCATCAACTTGTATATGCTACACATATATTTATGGATGTTTTATCTTTAATTTATATGGTGGGGTTTATTATTTATTTTCTATGAATTTTATCATATCCAGAGATTTTAAAATTCAATGTTTATTATGATTTTTAAATCAATTGATATATCCAGATATCTTTAATCATCAGAATTTTATTTGTTCGACAAATCAAAACTAATATTTCAATGATCTAATTCGGTTAATTACCAATTAACTACCGTTAAAAATCCGGGTCGTCACACTTTCATGATTTGTATCATGACACATTATCATATAATAGAGAGCACGCACACATTGCTTTTATTGCAACACTATTCAAGGCGATGTACTTAGCCTTTTTGGTTGAATCGGCCATAATGTTTTGTTTGAAACATTTCCAACTTAAAGCTCCTTAACTAATGTTTGAACATTAATTTAATATTGATATTTTATACTTGATATCACTTATGTAGTTTGAGTCCAAGTACTTCTTCATAAGAAGCTCTTTATTTTTACAAATAATTATCTAATATTTCACAAATATTCGAGAATACTCTTAACTACCATTTAGCGACCTTAATTTAGATATGATATTTGCTTTATTTATCAAATACATAAGAAAATATGATATTGTAGACAATACAGTATGTATCATAATTCTTACGCTATTGCATAAGGAAACCATAATACACGCTCCATCTTAAATATTTTAATATGGTGTGTGTATACCATTTAGGACAATCCCAACATCCTTTTATACAATTACAAAAGATATTATTTACAAATCCAACATCGAATATTAAACAACCAAACTACAATGATTTGACTTGGGTACATCATTGATAATCATAATCTTGGTGTTTACCTTTTAGGAATATTCAAGTACTTATATAGTTCTTTCTTATAGACACATGCTTCCTTTGTATTTTGACCGAAATCAAACTATTTGATATTTCTATCAAAATAACTCTTCTCTGATTCTTATCAAATGATACATTTGTATCATTTATTGGATCATATCTAAAAACCCACAAACTCTATATTACTCCCACTGATTTTGAGACACTTCAGTTATTATATGCCGATAGTCTGTTCTAAATCATTATTTAGAAATTTCTGTTTCAACACATATGTATCAAAACTCAAAGTCATATCGAATGATAATTTTGTGAGTAAAATATGAATTATCTTAAGCATGTTAAATGATGAACTGTTATGTTAATTTCAACAGTTGAAATTTACAATGTTATTCTTACAACATTGCTCACTGTATTCCAACTACATTAGTCATCTTGTTGAAAACTTATTTGCAGCCGATCGATCATATCCCTTGGGTACAACTATCAAAATCATATTTTGATACTGTTTTTGGAACCTATTCAGGTTTGTACATTATACTGTATGGTAGAATCAATACTCATAATGGCTTTATTGACAACTTAGTAAGTTCTTTTCGACATTGTTATGAAACCTTCAATGTACAAGAATATGTATTAGACATTCTAATGTTGTGTTCGATTAGATTTGTTTAATTTCATTTTATCCCTCGAAATTATTTTTATCTTTGGATCGTGTCCAAACCCATTTTACTATCAGTAGTTTCTAAAAAAAATCCTTTGCTACGAAGTTGGTATTTCTTGAAACAACAATTATTTCTCAACGCAATGAAATGGATATTCATAAACATTTCATGAAATTGCCTTATATATGTAGAACTGATTTGGTTTTACGAATCTTTTGTTCAAAACATAAATTGGTCAATCGGTGTTGATTCCAAACTCCTTTGGTTGTCCATATAAGATCCCACACAAACACTTATTATGTGTCGTTTTTCGACTTGCACCACCTGCTAACTCTTTGACCTAGGATATGTAGGGATTTTTTATAAACTCTTATCTTGTATGATATCGTAAACTATGCTTTAGGTGAAATTAATTTTAACCTTACGTACTACTCTTAAGTACACGACTTTATAGAAAGAAGTTAACTCAACTTTACTCATCATCAATCGTACTTTATTCCATAAAGGCTGATTACTCCTTATCGATACATCAATACTTATCATAGAGAGGGGTGATTTTTGAGATTGAAACTTATTCATTTGGGTAATTTTGAAACCCTTTCCAATATACTAACATATTCGATCAAATCAAATTTTTTTACTTTCTTCTATATGTCATATTATTTACCTCCTTTTATATTCTATGAACTTACATAGGTATACTACATATGAATCAAATACACATTTTCATGTCTGTGATAATCCATTGATGAAACTATTTTGGTATTATTGGACTTATGATTGCATACATCTATATGTATCAATCTCAAGAGTTTTCTAACTCTTATGTCGCTCCCACTGAATGAGTGCTTCGCCTTTGATCATTTGAGATATAATTCACTAGTATATAAGATTCATAATTATATAATTAAAGAAT
Source organism: Allium fistulosum (assembly GCA_030737815.1). Classification (NCBI taxonomy): domain Eukaryota; kingdom Viridiplantae; phylum Streptophyta; class Magnoliopsida; order Asparagales; family Amaryllidaceae; genus Allium; species Allium fistulosum. The sequence goes on from CM060906.1 coordinate 574,654,387, forward strand.
TATATCTCAAAACCATGGAGTAGTCCATAATTCCCAAATAATTATAAAATTTTGGATACTTCTGTATTTTCTAATTCATCACTTTTGTTATAAAAACAAATACCACGATTATAGTTTTATTTTATAATGAATATTCATAACATTCATACTGAAATAAAACTATGTCTATTTTTTGTCACTGCTCAAATGGTTATTATTTCATAAATAATATTTGGTATGTTTGCAAAAATAATTTTTTATAACTTGATGCGACCACTAAGAAGTGTTATATGATATGCTCCCACTATTTCTGTCATTACTATAATAACATATGAAATATTAAGCTCTATTCATTTACTCATTATGGGATTTTATTTCATTTACTGTAATTAGTTCACAGTCAAGATTTTAGATCAAATATCTTAAAATCGAAGAAATAACTTTTATAGGAAACAATTTTTTATAAAAAATTACATTTAGAATAGAAACACATTTTTTATTCCATACTAAGTATTTTTAATATTCTATGTAATTCTCGTTTCCAATGTCTTTTCATGAAGAAGAAGTGAGTGTTCACTCTCTTCATCTCAACTGTGCATTAAGTTACATCTACTCCCGTACATTCACTTTCCTTTTCCAATAGTTGAACAATCTAAAAGAAATCCTTACTAAAATCCGTAATGAACTCTTTAAAAAAATGCATTCAGTCATCCTTAACATTTAAGGTTGTTGAATAAGTTGCACTTAACGTAAATTGATCAAACTTGACATTTCATGATTGAATTCTTAGATCCATCTTATAGCTCTTGGTCTAGTGTTACATCTAACACAACAAGATCCTTATTGTAATTAATCATATTGAATATACGATCTGGCACTACGGTTTGCTTTCTTACTCTGAATGAACTAATTTCATTGAGTTTTCGTATATTACACATTGCGATCGTTCATCATATAACATTTATGTGTGATTGAATATGGATCGAATACCCATATACTTTTATTGTTATTAAAGTTCAAAACTCATATAAGAAAATACATAGTCTAAGACAAATAAACACGTAAGTGGCCAATTTACGAACATATTTAGTAGTTGCATAATTAGGCATTTGCATTGGTCTTGAATTAACAATATGCAAAATTTATTGCTAAGTATATTTTATAATTTTATGTCAATCCTAATTCAGTTCAATTATATAATTTAACTGATAAACATTCACTACAACAAAAAAAATAGATTTAATAGCATTTAAAAAACACTACATAACTTATAATAGCGTTTTAGAGACGCCGTTATACGACATGCAACTAAAAATCCAAGACTTTTCATTGCATTTTTCATAAACACACAAAAAGCAACATATTGCAGCGTTCTGTAAACACAACAAATTTTTTTTATTGTAGCGCTGTATAAACGCCACTAAAAAATATTGTCGTCGTTATATAAAATATTATAGTAGAATTTTTTGTCCGCCACCATACATTTTTTGATAGCGTTTATTAAATACTGCCAAAAATTATTGATTTATTTTTGCAAATTTCCCTCGCTCTGATAGCTTGTTCAGTTTCCATTTTATTTTATTTACAACATATATTATATAGTAATAATTAACATATTTCAGTATGACACTAATAATTACTCATATAATTATCATATTCAAACAATCGAAAAACATGTTAATCACATAATGAAATACGATATACAAACAATTCGATACAAAATAACCACGTTCACATAAAATCCATAACCTCATAGATACAATAGTTTCAAGAGAACCAAGTTAACGTAAAATCCATAACCATACATAGAGAAGTTTACAAAACTAGTGATTACAAAATGTTATAATATAGATGACGATTAAAGACAAGTACCAATTCACTACTGCAACTGATCATTTCTTTGAAAAAGCTTATACCTATAGACAAATATAATGATCAACAATGAGAACTTATACAAAAATCTTCTAAGAAATATAGTACATAACTAGTTTAAACTGCATTATATAATATATGGATATACATATACATTTTTTCCTGGAAAATTGCACATCGGTATAAAATAACTGTTTGAATCGTTGAATTAAAAACATAGAGAAACTGCATTATGAAAGTCTAAACTGTGGCCTCACTAACTATATACTTGACCTGCGCCTATCTAGTGGATGAGTTTGCAATACCAACAAAGAATAGTAAAGTAATTTGAAATCAGAAATGCTTTTGAGTTACATATAACATTGATAATAGGCACTTGCTTACCTCCATGAACTTTGACATATGACCATCCTTATTAGTTTGAAGCTCGGCACAGGATATTTCTTTATAAAACCAACCACCGCTCTTCTGTTGTATTAGGAATTCCAAGTAAATATAGCTACAACTACGCCAGATACAAACACAACAACAATGAGAAGAATGGGATTATGAGTTCATCCACTTCAAAAGAGACTGACAATTTACTTCCAATATTGAGATTAATAACCATATAATAATAAATTTAATAAATAAAATCACTTAATAAGAAAAATATCTGGTAATTAATGGATATACTTACATACATATGATAGTAGAAATCACTATAGTTACTGAGCCTTTCATATTTCGAATGAACATTATGTCAACCTTGAAATCATGGGGAGTAAATAATAATCAATTCAATTATAACCATTTACCCCCATGAATTAATTAGATGTTCTCTAATTAAAAAATATGGTTGAAATAGCTGATATTACCCATAAATCACTTTAAATCAATGGAATATAATAACAACATATATTGCCCACAAATCACTGAGTTAGACGTTAAATTAAAACACTTCTTTTCTCATAAGCAAACAACTCACTTGGTTGAAACAGAAGATATTTACAAATTTTGAAGCTCGATCTTAACCTTTTAACTCATGTTCATGAGAAACCTAATCTGCTAGTGACCTCCCATATACACCTATGAAAGAAGCCCAGAGTAGACAAAAATCCTATGCCGATAACCGAAGAAGGAGATTAGAATTTTCTGTGGGAGATTTTGTGTTTATTCTTGTTTCACCTATGAAGGGTGTTGTGCGTTTCAGTCGATCGGGAAAATTAGTGCCTTGATATATTGGTCCATTTCCCATCACCGAACGTATTGGTTCCGTGGCTTATCGCCTCTTATTACCGGCTCAATTTTCCGCTATTCATGACGTGTTTCACGTTTCTCAACTACGGAAATGCCTTCGAGATTCCAATTCTATTCTTGAGCCCGGTGTTGTTGAAGAAATTGAAGTTTCACCAAATTTGACATATGAGCAACATCCTATTCGTATTATTGCTTCGGAGGTCAAACGCCTTCGAAATAAAGATGTTCCGCTTGTGAAAGTTCAATGGTCCTCAAATCCTAAGGATTGTCTTGGGGATCTAGAGAATTCATCGAGCGAACACATCCGGACTTACTCTCTTGAGCTCTTTGAGGTGAACTTCTTATTTCAAATTTCTTCTTTTGTGTTGATATGCTTTTATGGTTGTTACTTTTTGTTCAAATATTTCTTATGATTGCGAGGATGCAATTTCTTTATGGAGGGGAGTCTGTAACAACCCGCATATTTTACGATTGAATATTTAAATATTTTATTTAAATGATTGAATCGTTAATCGGATTAAAGTCCGAAAAGCTACTTTTTGCAAACAGTCGAATTAGGACTCGAGACCCCTTCCATTGAGTCCAAAATGATGTTTGCAATCTTTTTGAGTATAAACTTTGATATGTTTGGAGTTAGTGAAATTTTTCTACTTTTCCACTTAGGGCTTTGGTTTATGTTTCAGCTCATTTAACCCAAGTCTCACCCCATCTTCTCTTCATTACTTCATTTCTATTTCCTAATACTCAAGCTTTAGCAGCAATGGAGAGAGGAATGGAAAATTAAAACTCCAAGCCCTAGTTTCCTATTTGCAAATCAAGTTCTAGCTCTAAATTCAAGAAGAAGCTTTGGTAAGCCTTCTCTTCTTCTTCCCTAACTCGTTCTCCTTTCAATTTCAGAAATTCCTAAACCTAACTTAGGAAATGTTTCTCTTTTAATCTTATATTCAAGCTTCTTGAGTTGGGATTGAAGAGTGGTTGATCCTCCTTTGTTTTCAAGCTTCTCCTTCCTTGTTTTTGTGTAAAAAAGTGAGATTTTTATCTCACATCTATGCCTATAACTATCTTTGTTGTTAGGTATGAATTCCTAATACTTGTGCATATTCATTTGCTTCTGATTTGAATTGATTTGGTGAATTTTCCAAATTTTGGTGTTTTGGTCCAATTTGATAAAAGTCCTTCTATGGACATTTGGACATTGATATTCGAGGTGTATCGAAGAGCCTTTAAGGCCGGGTTGTCGCTTGGCATAAATCCTTAGTCGCCATTGCTCATCCGATCGCTTCCGAATCGTTTTGGCCACTTTGGCCTAGGCAAAATGTTGCCCAGACCAGGTGACCAGACGTTTAGTGACCAAGTCCAGAAGTCTGGTTTGGACCTGGAGAGAAAAATGTATGCACGCATATTATTAAAAAAATGCCAGAAACTATTTCCAAACGTCTGAAATTCAAGATCAGACGTCTGGATGAGTCTCAGACGTCTGACTTGAGGTTTCTGGCGTTTGGGTGTTCTCTGGATAATTTTCCAAAGAACAAAACCAGACGTCTGGATTCAAAACCAGACGTCTAGCAATGGCTCAGACGTCTGATTTGCTATTCCAGACGTCTGGGTGGTTTTCTGAACTATTTCCAAAAAACAAATTCAGACGTCTGGATTCCAAATCAGACGTCTGGAAACGTGCAATTTTTCCTGTTTAGGCTTTTCTCGATTGAATTTCCATTGTTTATCGATTTTGATTGATCTGATTAGTTGTTATCATTTTTATTGACTTTGATGACTTCTTCTTCGGGATTTTTGGGAATATCCACTGTGATGGATTCGGTATCGATTTCTATGGATTTGCTTCACATCTTCGAATGTGCATTTTTGGTGATTGATTGTTTTTACAATCGTTTTTGTGATTTGTCACTTTAAAATATACAAAGGTTTCTATATTAGTAGTAAATATCAAAACTCTTTCATCAAAACGAACTCAACACTATTTTATTACAAAGTTAGTTTTCTTAAACCGTTTTCCAATCTACTAGTATATACAAACCTTTACCTCATTCGTATGAGAAATCTAATTAAACGGCTTAGTAAAACAAGTGGTATGAAACGCTTGCGTTTACTTCATCGGTTAATTTTTGGACTTGTTCGATTGAACCTTTTGTGACAATTTTCTAGTGGAGATCTACAATTTGTTCGCAAATATTTAAGTTCAGCAAGTGGTTATGGGACATGAAGCTACTCATATATTTACTAGCTCAGTGTAATTGACACTTCTTGATGATCGATGATGATCAATTTTTGTGAATTAGACTAGCAATGTGCGATGTCTCTTTGTCCGCGTGGGGGACTGTACCTCGTTCTTGTGGAGCTTCGACTCATGGTCTTCGGGCCGTTCTTGTGGAGCTTCGGCTCAAAAATAATGGTTAGCAACCATGGAATAGCATTCCATTTTGTGATACACGTGTTGAGAGTTTTCATGCTCTCGTTTTGTGATAGGCCTCCCCCCTCTTTTTGTGATTTCTGGATTCCTAATTGACTACTTCTAGAATTTGTGTTTCACCAATTTTCGTGATATGATTTGATAAGTTTATCAATATTTGTGCATTGGTGAATTTGTGTGTCATTAACATTTAGTGATTGGCATTGATATAATTGTCAATATTTGTGTTTTGGTGAAAGAAATAAAGAGTATGACATTCCTTTTTATCTTTGAGAAGATTCTTGTGATATTGATTAATCTCTTGTTGATTTTTAATTACGTACTTATCACAGTATGGTATTATGGTTATGATACGTTTTTGTCATATCTCTTATTCTATATCATTTCATCTGATATTTATAGTTAGATTGATCCGTTTATTATTTTCTTATTAAATAATACTCGGGTCAGACCAAGATGTTACAGGTGCTTCTACTTGACTCCTCATCAGGGACTATTACCTGACTTTTGGCTAACTACATTAGATTTGTAGTTTTTGTTGTTATACATTAGAGATAGAGACTCCTTGATGTATACATATTCTTTTGTGTAACACCTATATCTATTCTTTTGTGTTATCATGGATCTTGTTTGACCACTACTCAGATGTACACTTTTATGTGTAATATTCATATATGTTTCCGCCTTTGAGATATGAACTTCTGTGACTGATTTGTGTTATGTTTATTTCCATATTTGTTTCCAAAGATATTATAGCCACCGTGTGGTAGCTTTGAGTTTGTGTCGATGAGTCGGATTGTTATATTATCTGATATATCGAGGCTCGCACAAAGCAATTACACAGATGGTCGCTCCTCAACAGCCTTATTCTCCGTGCTAGTTGACGGCATTACTCCGTAGTGTCCTTGTCTAGCGTGGGTATAGAGGTGGGGCGTCACAGCTTGGTATCAGAGCAAAACTTCGGAACAATGTGGAATAATCCAACAAGGATCATTGTCCTAAGTCTTTCTTAGGAATTGTGTCATAGGATTTAATTCGGGTCTTTGTACCGTTCTATCCTATATTCTTTGTGATTCCTTGTTTTATCTATCAAGTTTGCTTGATATTTATTTTGTGAATAACCTTTTTTCTCTTCTTTCTTTCTTTCTAAAGGAAGAGAAATGGTTAGACCAGGCCGTCCTAGTGCCAGTCAATCTAGTGCTACTCCCCAGGATGGAGTTTTTATGTCTGCCCAGCAGCTTCTTGATCTTGTAAAGAATGCTCTAGCGGCAGGTTCTATTTCAGAGCCTACTCACCCTAAGTCTGGATTTGCATGCTTGTGCAACGATTATACCAACTTGGTTAGGAAGCCATTCAAAGGTTCTGAAACTATTATTGAAGTCCAAGCTTGGCTCAGAACATGCGATCGAATCTTTTCTCGCATGAATCTTATTGATCTTCACCGAGTTCAGGTGACCTCTAGTATGCTCCAAGAAAGGGCATTAGACTGGTACGAGCTTCTGATTTCTGAAATTAATGAATCGGATCTTACTTGGGAGCAATTCCGGGAACGATTCGAATTAAAGTTTGTGCCAGAAGCTGAGAAAGTGACTTTGGCTAGTCGTTTCATAGACCTTGTTCAAGGTGAATCCTCCATGGCAGATTATGTCGCATCTTTCGAGTCACTTTCTAAATATGGGGTTGAGTACATCAACACCCCATTGAAGAAGAACCAAAGGTTTGTCTATGGCTTAAACAAAAATCTCAAGAAGCCATTACTTCTAAAATTGGAAGTTTCTTTTGATCAACTCATTGACATCACTCTTCGACTTGAAGAGGCAGATAGAGTAAGTGATGTTGAGATTGGGAGTGCTAAACCGAACTACACCAACAAGAAAAGGCCTAATAAATTCAAAGGTCCTTATCCCAATAAGAAAGGGAAGCAAGCATCTCTGGCAACTAAGACTTTTAACTCTAGTGGTGGGCAATGCTACAACTGTGGTTCTAAGGACCATTATGCGAATAAGTGTTCGAAGCCCCGTGCTTGTTGCTATTGCAAAAGCCCGGATCATTATTTATCGGCATGCCCTAAACTCCAAAACAAGAAGGAGGGAAAGCTTAATGTGGCGCAAGCCCCTAGTAATACTTCTCGTGATCAAGGTATTTCTCATTCTATCCTTGATGGCATTATTGTGTTTCGTGATCATCCTATTCGAGTTCTTTTTGATACGGGTGCGTCCCATTCTTTTATTTCTAAAGAACTTGTTGATACTTTTTCTTTGGATGTTATGTGTTTGATGACTTCTTTGAGAATTGCGAATCCGGTTGGTGGATCCGCGACACTCAGTTTATTATGTAAAGATGTCAAAATAATTTTATGTGATTACTCTTTCCGTGCCGATTTGCATGTCATGCGTTATTTAGGTTTCGGAATGATTTTGGGGATGGATTGGCTTAACCGTTATGAAGCCCATATCCTTTGTCTTGAGCGGACTATTTATCTTCGACATCCTCAATCTGTTAAGAAGATTTCTGTAGTTCTTAAAGATTCGGATTCCACTTTGACAACATCCTTATATTCTCTAAATCCTCGTGATGACGATAATGATGATGAGGAAGATGTCATTTCTCTTATTCACGTTGTTCATGAATTTCCCGACATATTCGAGCCCATTCTAGGATTGCCACCTAAGCGAGCAATTGAGTTCAGAATTAATCTTATCTCTGGAGCTCAACCTATCACTCGTCCTCCTTATCGCATGTCCAATAAGGAAAATGAGGAGATGCGCAAACAATTATCCGAATTGGATACGAAGCAGTTTATTCGCTCTAGTTCCTCGCCTTAGGGAGCTTTGGCTATTTTTGTGAAGAAATCCGATGGTACACTTAGGCTTTGCGTTGACTACCGCAAGCTTAATGACCTCACTATCAAGAATAAATATCCATTGCCTCGGATTGATGATCTATTCAATCAACTTAGTGGTGCTAGAGTCTTTTCACAATTGGACTTAGCAACTGGTTTTCATCAGCTTCGTATTGCAGAGGATAGCATTCCTTTAACATCGTTCTGTACTCGTTATGGATCTTACGAATGGCTTGTTATGCCATTTGGTTTGACAAATGCTCCGGCTTATTTTGTTGACCTTATGAATCGAGTTTTCAAAGATTACCTCGATCGATTTGTTCTCATCTTTATTGATGATATTCTTGTGTATTCAAAAACCGAAGAAGAACATGAAGAGCATCTTCGAATTGTGTTGGAAACTCTTAGGAGTAATCAATTAAAAGAAAAAAATTCTAAATGCCACTTTTGGCAATCTCGTGTGAAGTTTCTTGGTCATATTATTTCCGAATCCGGAATTTCCGTGGATCCTTCAAAGATTGAAGCGATTCAAAATTGGAAGAGACCGGAGAGTGTGACGAAAATCCGTAGTTTTCTCGGATTGGCGGGCTATTACCATCGTTTCATAAAAGACTTTTCTAAAATTTCCGTGCCTCTTACTAGTTTGACAAAGAAGGGAATTAAATATATTTGGTCAGACAAATGTGAAGCTTCTTTTCAGAAATTAAAAGAACTCCTTTCCGATGCTCCTATTCTTGTGATTCCCGAAGGAAATCAAGATTTTTTTGTGTATACCGATGCTAGTTGCGTTGGTTTGGGTGCCGTTCTTATGCAAAAAGAACGTGTTATTGTTTATGCTTCTAAGCAATTGAAGCCGGCCGAGACTAGATATGCCACTCATGATTTAGAACTCGCGGCTGTTGTTTTTGCTCTTCGAATTTGGCGCCATTATCTTTTGGGAGAAAAATTTATTCTTTACACCGATCATAAATCTTTGAAGTATTTATTTTCTCAAAAGGAACTTAATTTGCGTCAACAACATTGGCTCGAGTTCCTTGCATCATATGATCTTGATATTCTTTATACTCCTGGAAAGGGAAATCGTGTTGCCGACGCCCTTAGCCGAAAGCAACAAGCGGTTGTTTCAATGATGATATCCGAATGGAACGATCTCAAGACTTTGTCTACTTGTGAGATTCGAGATCGTGTATCCGATTTATGTTCATCTCTTGTTTTATGTAGCCTTGAGGCTCATCCATCTCTTTTGGACTGCATTCTTGAAGCTCAAAAGCTAGATCCCGAATTGGCTCTTCTTGGCCAAAATTTTATGGATAAAATTGATATTGAGGGTATGAAAGACTTTGGTATTGATTCTCTTGGCGGTATTCAAAAATTTGGTAGACTTGTCGTGCCAAATATTAGCGATCTTCGCAAAGACATATTAGAAGATTCTCATCGTTCTAAATTCACCATTCATCCCGGTAGTAGTAAAATGTACGCGGATATGAAGCGACTTTATTATTGGGAGGGAATGAAATTTGATATCGCTAATTTCGTTAAGCGTTGCATGACTTGCCAACTCATTAAGGCCGAGCATCAAAGGCCCGGTGGGTTATTGCAACCTTTAGACATCCCAATGTGGAAGTGGGAACATATTTCCATGGAATTTATTGATGGCCTTCCCCGTTCTCGTTCGGGTCATGATAGCTTATGGGTGATGGTTGATAGACTTACTAAATTCGCCCATTTTATTCCCGTTTGGTCTAATCGGACCGTTCCTCTTTTGGCCAAACTCTTTATTAAAGAGATTGTTAAATTGCATGGAGTGCCTACTTCTATTGTTAGTGATCGTGATCCATTGTTCACTAGTGGATTTTGGAAGAGTCTTCAAAAAGCTTTGGGAACTAAGCTTAATTTTAGCACCGCTTATCATCCGCATTCCGATGGACAAACCGAGCGTGTGAATCAAACTCTTGAAGATCTTCTTCGTGCTTGTGTTCTAGACTTTGGTGGAAGTTGGGAAGATCATATTTCACTAGTTGAATTTTCCTATAATAATAGCTTCCAATCTAGTATTGGTATGGCACCTTTCGAGGAACTCTATGGAAGGCCGTGCCGATCTCCGTCTTGTTGGCTTGAGGCCGATGAGAAACTGGTTTTAGGTCCATATCTTATTCGTGATTCCACAGAAAAGATTGATCTTATTCGCCATAGGATGAAAGAAGCCCAGAGTAGACAAAAATCCTATGCCGATAACCGAAGAAGGAGATTAGAATTTTTTGTGGGAGATTTTGTGTTTATTCTTGTTTCACCTATGAAGGGTGTTGTGCGTTTCGGTCGATCGGGAAAATTAGTGCCTTGATATATTGGTCCATTTCCCATCACCGAACGTATTGGTTCCGTGGCTTATCGCCTCTTATTACCGGCTCAATTTTCCGCTATTCATGACGTGTTTCACGTTTCTCAACTACGGAAATGCCTTCGAGATTCCGATTCTATTCTTGAGCCCGGTGTTGTTGAAGAAATTGAAGTTTCACCAAATTTGACATATGAGCAACATCTTATTCGTATTATTGCTTCGGAGGTCAAACGCCTTCGAAATAAAGATGTTCCGCTTGTGAAAGTTCAATGGTCCTCAAATCCTAAGAATTGCTCTTGGGGATCTAGAGAATTCATCGAGCGAACACATCCGGACTTACTCTCTTGAGCTCTTTGAGGTGAACTTCTTATTTCAAATTTCTTCTTTTGTGTTGATATGCTTTTATGGTTGTTACTTTTTGTTCAAATATTTCTTATGATTGCGAGGATGCAATTTCTTTAAGGAGGGGAGTCTGTAACAACCCGCATATTTTACGATTGAATATTTAAATATTTTATTTAAATGATTGAATCGTTAATCGGATTAAAGTCCGAAAAGCTACTTTTTGCAAACAGTCGAATTAGGACTCGAGACCCCTTCCATTGAGTCCAAAATGACGTTTGCAATCTTTTTGAGTATAAACTTTGATATGTTTGGAGTTAGTGAAATTTTTCTACTTTTCCACTTAGGGCTTTGGTTTGTGTTTCAGCTCATTTAACCCAAGTCTCACCCCATCTTCTCTTCATTACTTCATTTCTATTTCCTAATACTCAAGCTTTAGTAGCAATGGAGAGAGGAATGGAAAATTAAAACTCCAAGCCCTAGTTTCCTATTTGCAAATCAAGTTCTAGCTCTAAATTCAAGAAGAAGCTTTGGTAAGCCTTCTCTTCTTCTTCCCTAACTCGTTCTCCTTTCAATTTCAGAAATTCCTAAACCTAACTTAGGAAATGTTTCTCTTTTAATCTTATATTCAAGCTTCTTGAGTTGGGATTGAAGAGTGGTTGATCCTCCTTTGTTTTCAAGCTTCTCCTTCCTTGTTTTTGTGTAAAAAAGTGAGATTTTTATCTCACATCTATGCCTATAACTATCTTTGTTGTTAGGTATGAATTCCTAATACTTGTGCATATTCATTTGCTTTTGATTTGAATTGATTTGGTGAATTTTCCAAATTTTGGTGTTTTGGTCCAATTTGATAAAAGTCCTTCTATGGACATTTGGACATTGATATTCGGGGTGTATCGAAGAGCCTTTAAGGCCGGGTTGTCGCTTGGCGTAAATCCTTAGTCGCCATTGCTCATCCGATCGCTTCCGAATCGTTTTGGCCACTTTGGCCTAGGCAAAATGTTGCCCAGACCAGGTGACCAGACGTTTGGTGACCAAGTCCAGACGTTTGGTTTGGACCTGGAGAGAAAAATGTATGCACGCATATTATTAAAAAAATGCCAGAAACTATTTCCAGACGTCTAAAATTCAACATCAGACGTCTGGATGAGTCTCAGACGTCTGACTTGAGGTTTCAGACATCTGGGTGTTCTCTGGATAATTTTCCAGAGAACGAAACCAGACGTCTGGATTCAAAACCAAACGTTTGGCAATGGCTCAGACATCTGATTTGCTATTCCAGACGTTTGGGTGGTTTTCTGAACTATTTCCAGAAAACAAATCCAGACGTCTGGATTCCAAATCAGACGTCTGGAAACGTGCAATTTTGCCTGTTTAGGCTTTTCTCGATTGAATTTCCATTGTATATCGATTTTGATTGATCTGATTAGTTGTTATCATTTTTATTGACTTTGATGACTTCTTCTTCGGGATTTTTGGGAATATCCACTGTGATGGATTCGGTATCGATTTCTATGGATTTGCTTCACATCTTCGAATGTGCATTTTTGGTGATTGATTGTTTTTACAGTTGTTTTTGTGATTTGTCACTTTAAAATATACAAAGGTTTCTATACTAGTAGTAAATATCAAAACTCTTTCATCAAAACGATTTCAACACTATTTTATTACAAAGTTAGTTTTCTTAAACCGTTTTCCAATCTACTAGTATATACAAACCTTTACCTCATTCGTATGAGAAATCTAATTAAACGACTTAGTAAAACAAGTGGTATGAAACGCTTGCGTTTACTTCGTCGGTTAATTTTTGGACTTGTTCGATTGAACCTTTTGTGACAATTTTCTAGTGGAGATCTACAATTTGTTCGTAAATATTTAAGTTAAGCAAGTGGTTATGGGACATGAAGCTAAACTCATATATTTACTAGCTCAGTGTAATTGACACTTCTTGATGATCGATGATGATCAATTTTTGTGAATTAGACTAGCAATGTGCGATGTCTCTTTGTCCGTGTGGGGGACTGTACCTCGTTCTTATGGAGATTCGGCTCATGGTCTTCGGGCCGTTCTTGTGGAGCTTCGGCTCATGGTCTTCGGGCCGTTCTTGTGGAGCTTCGGCTCAAAAATAATGGTTAGCAACCATGGAATAGTATTCCGTTTTGTGATACACGTGTTGAGAGTTTTCATGCTCTCGTTTTGTGATATGCCTCCCCCCTCTTTTTGTGATTTCTGGATTTCTAATTGACGACTTCTAGAATTTTTGTTTCACCAATTTTCGTGATATGATTTGATAAGTTTATCAATATTTGTGCATTGGTGAATTTGTGTGTCATTAATATTTAGTGATTGGCATTGATATAATTGTCAATATTTGTGTTTTGGTGAATGAAATAAAGAGTATGGCATTCCTTTTTATCTTTGAGAAGATTCTTGTGATATTGATTAATCTCTTGTTGATTTTTAATTACGTACTTATCACAGTATGGTATTATGGTTATGATACGTTTTTGTCATATCTCTTATTCTATATCATTTCATTTGATATTTATATTTAGACTGATCCGTTTATTATTTTCTTATTAAATAATACTCGGGTCAGACCGAGATGTTACAGGTGCTTCTGCTTGACTCCTCATCAGGGACTATTACCTGACTTTTGGCTACTACATTAGATTTGTAGTTTTTGTTGTTATACATTAGAGATAGAGACTCATGTATACATATTCTTTTGTGTAACACCTATATCTATTCTTTTGTGTTATCGTGGATCTTGTTTGACCACTACTCTGATGTACACTTTTATGTGTAATATTCATATCTGTTTCCGCCTTTGAGATATGAACTTCTGTGACTGATTTGTGTTATGTTTATTTCCATATTTGTTTCCAAAGATATTATAGCCAACGTGTGGTAGCTTTGAGTTTGTGTCGATGTGTCGGATTGTTATATTATCTGATATATCGAGGCTCGCGCAAAGTAATTACACGGATGGTCGCTCCTCAACAGCCTTATTCTCCGTGCTAGTTGACGGCACTACTCCGTAGTGTCCTTGTCTAGCGTGGGTATAGAGGTGGGGCGTCACAATTACTCACAGCATAAATCCAGAAGGAATTGAAAAACCTGAAAACGTTATAGAGCAGTTTATACAATATACTGTTATGAGGCATATTGTACATTTATCCATTTTCACAAACTATTTTAAACTATGAACTAAATATATGATCTGAGATTGTAACATCCCAAATTTTCGACTTTCGAAAATTCGACATCGATACTCACTTTATCGACTACCGAGCCATCGATTGCCGGAAACCCGAAAAGTTATGGTTTTAAGAAAGAAGAAAAAGGTAGAAGAAGAAGAAAACAGAAGAAGAAGGAAGAAGAAAACAGAAGAAGAAGGAAGAAGAAAGAAGAAGAAAGAAGAAGAGAAGAACAACAGAACAACAATAGAAACAGAAAACAATAACAGAATCTCACATATCGCAGCGGAACAATATATAATAGATAAACACTAGTCTTTTAAAACAAAGAACTATATCAGTTTATACATACATCAATCAGAGTCAATATACAACAATGGACAGTTATATAAACTTGTCCTCATACAGAATACACAGCGGAATAAATAATGTCAGATACAAATACTACGTCTCGCCATCCAGCTTATCTCCAAAGCTCCAGAATATCCTGATAACATAACTCTAGGCTGCCCGTGTAGAAATTGGTGGGCACCCAGAGTTTAGAAGGGAACAATAAACTCCGAGTCAGTCATGGTGACTGGTGTGAGATCGTAAAACAGTTTATCTTTAAAATAAACAAAGGAATATTTTTAGAGTCAATTCGCAATGCTTTTGGAAAATGAAACTACCATAAGACCTCCCGCCACACACACAATGCAAACGCAGAATTGGAGGAGATTTCTTCTTATGATAGTCAAAGATGCTTACTACGCAAAAATCAAATTATTTTTGATATTATTATTAGTGCATAGTGTAGAAAACATTTCGAAAGTATAATATAAATCTTAGCCAGCATAGGTACCATTATAGTATGCTTACTATAGCTGCCATATTAGATGGCAGGTTCTACAACTAAAACCGTACAAGTCACGTATTGGAGTTTGGATTTCCAACAAATGGTCAGGCTAAGGAACTTCCTATGCCACGATGGGTACGTCCCTGGAATAGATGACCCGAGAACCTAACGTTACGGTTAGATCTCTGCCAACACAAGGCCGGGTTACCTCTGCAAAAATAGGTAACTACTGACACGCGTATGCCATCCCCCGATCGTAACCGATCTTCCCGAGGATCCCCGATTCGCAACAAACCACATAATATAAATGCAGCAACCACAGAGGTTAAGTATCTGGGCTCCATACCATGATACCACCTTTATCCAGAAGGAATGACATACACTAAGGGGCGCTACTCCCTAGAACCTTGCCGCATCCTTCCTGTTTTGACCATTTCCGGGGTGTGAGGCTCGACGAAGTCTCGTCCACAAAGCTACGCTTTCTACAAAGCCATGCTTCGGGTCAAACAAATGATCAACCTATGATCACAAAGATATAAGATCAAACAAATGATCATATCACAAATGATCAAACACTGATCATTTCACAGCAACACTTAGTATGCCACGTTACCAAATTGGGAGTATATCGCTGATAAATTTCAACTACATAACCTCTGAGCTCGTATGTCTCAGAGAAGGGTGTTAAGCTAAGAGAATAAATTCTCCGCCACCAACAGAAATGTATTTGAAAGAAATCAGCTTTATATCTCAAAGTGTAATGTCAGACATACAATCCATACAAGTCTGTTCCGGGATCGAACAGAACCGAAGGCACTTCTCACGAAGCCCTTGCAAATCCGGATAATTTCTAATCACGTCCGGACTTTCCGTCACTAAGGGTGATAAAACCTCTAAACCGGAGATCAGCCGATGTAGAGTAACTCGACGGTAATCCTTCCGTTTTCAAAAATATCCGGTCTTCAACACCGGTCTTCGAATGAAATTCATAACGACGTATCACATATTCGGAATGGGTTATACGACCCCATGGTCCTTTCCCGGCTAACCCGAATAGTGAGCGCTTATTCAAAAATAAGTGTGGCATTCAAATTCATCTAATTCACAACAAATACCTATTCAAGGTAATTATTGATAGTCGGTTATTTAACTATCAATAAAGATGCGCAACATCATCAGATTCCAAATAATTTTCCAAATTATTTATTTTCCAAAATATCTTTACTAGATATAAAATTTCCACACTTTCAAAAATAAATCAATATTTATTTTTCTAAACAGTTTCCCTTTCCTTTATAAATTCCATATTGAATTTATATTTTCAAAATATCTACTGATATACGATTCTCAAATCGATTTCAAATATTCAATTTCATTTTATCTTTAAGAAGATAAAATCTCAAAACGTTTCATTTCATTTTGGAAAAGCATTTCCATACTTATTTAATAATAAGTATTTCACAAATCATTTATTTTCAACACTTGGAAAATATTCTATATACTTAAATCAAAATTAAGTATATATTTCATTCTTTAAGGAAATCATTTACTTTGACAACATTTATTTGAGTCAAAATGAATGTTACGTAAAACATCGTTACGACGACTCAAAATCACTAGTATAGGGATTCGGATTTAGATAGATATATAAATCCCAATACTACATAAAAATATTTCCTTTTGGAAATCATTTACTATAACAACAGTGTTATAGTCCACCATTTCCTTATTTTTCGAAAACGTCTATTTCAACAATGAATGTTGAAATCTATGATTTCGATATTCAATATATTTGAAAACATCTTTAAAACAATTAACTTTATTTCAAATATCACTTTCCCAAAACCACATCCATTTTACTTAAAAATATATTCACTGTCCAAAATCGTGAATATACTTCACTAACCAATTTCAAAATTTTCTACACATTTATATTACAAGAATTTTCCACTATCCAAAATCGTGGATAAAATTCCCTTAATAACCTTTATATTAAATTCATCAAATTTGATTGATTTTCGGATTTATAAAACAACGTTTATAAATTCTATTTCTATTTTCTAACAACTTCAATTTAATAAATCCCCTTTATTAACAATTCGATTCATAACTCAAATCTTATACCAACAATCCATATTATAAGTTAAATACTTATAATTCCTTTATTTTACAAAATCATCTCCATTTATAAGTTCATAATTTATAAATTCCATTTATTTATAAATTCTTAAAAATTCATTTTAACGCTTATAAAAACTTGTTTTATAATACCAACATTTTAATTTATAAAATGTCAACTTTATAAACCTTTTAAGTAAACCGTTTATAATATTTTAAAAATCTCAATTTAAAACATTTTATAAATCAATCAACTATTTATTCCAAAAATCACTTTTCGGTTATATTTCACAAAGATCTTAACTTTTATAACTTTAAAATTTGAACGTTTATTTATTTAAAATAAATCACTTCAAAAATTTAATAAAACGTATAATTTCAAAGATCACTTTAAAAATCCTTTTAAATTAAAAGTCGTTATTTTTAAAACTTGAATCCGATGATGCAACAGCACCAATTAGTCAATCACAACATCAAACATCATATATCAACATATGATAACAGAATATACATCAATATCTGTAAATAAATAAATACTGGTGAGGAATCCAGTTGGATCCCTCCAACCTGTTTCCCTGCATCCACAGATGTTAGCACAATACCAATTCCACTTCGAGGTGGAATATCGCGGTATATGGGTTTTTATAAAAATCATCCGCTTACTAACGGCGCAATAGGGTCTCATCCGCTATACGAGGCGGGAAATCATCAATCCAATATATACATATGCCAATATGTATATATTGCTACATATATATAGATATATCCTACTATATCTAATATCACATCCAATAGCAATCAATAACTGCAAAAATTCCACATTCAATTTGAGTGAGAAAAATCTCACCTTAGCTTTTAATTTGCCACCCATTCCCATTTTGACCATTCCTTCTTGATTTTTAACCTTGTATAAATAATTATACAATTCTATTAATACTCGAATTAATCGAATAACAAATTTTCATTTTGTAATCTTAATTATACAACGGATTTTATTTTAAACCATTTTCTTTTAATAAATCTGTTTAACTAAAAATTAACTTTAAAACTAAATTTACTTTAACAGAATATATATATTTATTTATTTTTCACTGTATACATATTAAAATTTTACTGTATATATATATATTTATAAAAATTTCATTTCATCATTATTATTTTTCTGTAAACTGCTTATTGAAAATAAAATAAATTATAAGAAAGAAAATATACCTAATTGCTAAATCCAAAACCGAAGAGGCCCAAACCCAAGCTCCCATCGAACTGCTGCCGAATCTCAAACGACTAGAACACCGTCATCATCCCTGACCTCTGCCTACTCGAGCTTGCCGCCCAACCTCCATTAGCCTCACATCGACAAACCCAGAAATCACGATGCCGTTGAAACCCCAGTCTCCGATCCCCGTACCTCTTGAGTCCCCCTGGTCGCAGCCATCACTCAGACGAGCTCGCGAAACCTTAGCTGAGCGTACGACTAACCCAGCATCTCGTGCTCGAACTCGAGCTCGTCTCCACGTCGTTGACCTCCCCGAATCGCGTCGCCACACTCACGAGGAGCCACTCAAGACTGTCGCAACCTTCGGTTGCTCTCCTCCTTCACGCGCCTCGACTTCGGCCACGAAGTTCAATCGCGACTTTGAGTTCGCGAAAACCCTAGCCTTGGTCGATTCGATCGACTCGAATTGAAAGGGCAAGAATATACTTAGGGCTTTGAGCAGATAAAAAAAAATGAAGGCTAATTTTATTTTCGAAATTGGATTTGTGAATTAATTTTGAAGAGGAGAATTTGATTTGAATTGAATAGGCTTCGGCCATCACTTTCTTTTAACTGGAGAGGGGAAATGATTTTAAAACGAAGAGAAATGACTTGCTTCAGAAGATTGTCGGCTACAGTACTTCGACTGTGAAAAGGAAAAAGTTACGATGGGAAAGAATGTAGGCTGATGTCGATCAATATAATTATAAAATTTAAATTGAACTCGATATTGATTTCAACGCGTTTATGAATCGTACGCTCACACAACAACTCCAAATGTTATGAAAATTGAAATCCGATAATAATAAGATATTACGGATCCAATGGAACTGGTTTCGTCGAATTCCGAGACTGTGCCTCGGACGGCTATTTTTAAATATCAATTCAAACGATATAATTTCAAAACCGAGCCAAACAGTTTAAAATTCAATTCTGAAATTTCTATTGTTTTCAGTGTTATCAATACGAATTTTAAAAGCTTTTGAAATATTTTTCTTCGGCCTACAATTGAAGATACCAATTTTATTCAACTTACAATAGATTAAATTTTTATAATTTAATCACCAAATTCAAAGTTATATCGGGGATTCAAATTAAATCATCGTTCAAATATTTAAAATTAATTAAATATTCTCAATTTAATTTGTTCAAAATTCTGGGTCGTTACAGACTTCCCCCCTTAAAAGAATTTCGTCCTCGAAATTACAAGTTAGAAAGAAAGGTCCTTAACTCGTCTACTATTTTTCACAATCCAAATAGTTTTATCAATTTTTCAAGACAAATCTTTCTACTAAAGATTCGTTATCATCTCAACTAAATTTCCAACTTCAATTTTAAGTTTCAAACAACATTGTTTAACTTCTAAATTCAAATTCGAGTTTAAATTCAAATTTTAACTTCAAAATTTTCTAACACTCGAAATTTTCGAAAAATTTCGCCAGCGTCTCCTTTGCGCGGCTAATACGGCACGACTACAAAACGTCCCTACGGACTCTCAGATTTCAAAAAGAAAAAGAAAAAGCCAAGCGGCTAGACAAGAAATCATCAAAAACTCATATTATAATTCAAATACTTACCTTTTGTCGAGCAATTCAAATTATCTTTGAAATCCAAAATTCCAATTCCTTTTACAACACCTGTATATCCTACTAGCCATAATATCTAGTTGCATATATTCAAACCATTTTGTACATTCGATTACAAAATTTTCAATATATACTTCTTATACATTTTTACTTCACCGTTGAAGTTACCTATTCATTTTCATTCAATTTTACAATTCCCATTCATTTGTATTTAGTTTACCATTTCAACTAAATTTGGATTCAATTTACTCACAATTTTGAAATATTGAATTTTATCAATTATCTGTCATTTACAACTGCACTATCTTAAATTAGTTCCAATTACTAATTCAAATTGATATCAATTCAATTTATTTTAATTCTACTTCGATTAAATCTACTTACATTTAAACTGGATTTCCAATTTCCATACGAATTTTAATTCATCTTTCATTTACAATTATTCAATTCAATTCATTTGCTTACGAATTCGAAATGAATTTCAACTTTCAATTTCATTTTCATTTAATTGATTCACTTATACTTGCTTTGATTTAACTTCATTCTTTTAAGTTAAATTTATTCTACCAAAATCCAATTGGTATAAGTTATCAACTTAGTAATATTTCATAAATATCTTTATATAGCATTCCAGAGTTTACCAACATTTCAAAGCCATTTTGAAAACAATTCAAATTCCATTTGAATTTCCAAAACAAAATCCCAAATTTTCCAAACACTTTCCATTTAAAACAATTTGGCAGCAATTCCTCTTTTGGAAACCCGAAAATGAACACCGGTGATGTCGCGATCATCATCGGAATTATTTTCCAGCGACCGAAAAGAGTTTAGAGCTTTTATCCTTCCAAAATGCTTTTTGAAACCTTTGAAATCCATTTTCAAATCAAAAAGATTTAAACTTCCCAAATCTCCAAAATTTTCAAATTCTTTTCAAAACATTTCCGAAAACTTCTCTGGAATTCTACTTCCAATTATAAGTCACATTTATAACTTACATTCTTAAATTTCATTTGTATATGAATTCATTTCTTATTCAATTTCATATAATAATGATAACATTTCAATATTATTATTTCCTAACAACCATGCAACCATATATTACAGAAAATCATTTCTTTTATATACAAAAATAGTTTCGGGCAAAATTATTTCATTTACCCTATTTAAAACAATACTGTGTCAGTTTATCTTGTTTAGAGTTTAGAAACTCCTATCGATTCCAGTTAGCTAGACTGCACCGACCAGAATCTATAAACAATCAACCGATAAGTCAACACAATACAAAACAATTTCATATTCAATAACAAATACGCGCTCATATCTATTATTACACTCAACTCATTCTAGAGTACTACTGACTCTATCTCTAATGAGTAACACCCAACAGAGCAGGGTTGTCGCTTAACCATATGCTCTGATACCAAATGTAACATCCCAAATTTTCGACTTTCGAAAATTCGACATCGATACTCACTTTATCGACTGCCGAGCCATCGAATGCCGGAAACCCGAAAAGTTATGGTTTTAAGAAAGAAGAAAAAGGTAGAAGAAGAAGAAAACAGAAGAGGAAGGAAGAAGAAAACAGAAGAAGAAGGAAGAAGAAAGAAGAAGAGAAGAACAACAGAACAACAATAGAAACAGAAAACAATAACAGAATCTCACATATCGCAGCGGAACAATATATAATAGATAAACACTAGTCTTTTAAAACAAAGAACTATATCAGTTTATACATACATCAATCAGAGTCAATATACAACAATGGACAGTTATATAAACTTGTCCTCATACAGAATACACAGCGGAATAAATAATGTCAGATACAAATACTACGTCTCGCCATCCAGCTTATCTCCAAAGCTCCAGAATATCCTGATAACATAACTCTAGGCTGCCCGTATAGAAATTGGTGGGCACCCAGAGTTTAGAAGGGAACAATAAACTCCGAGTCAGTCATGGTGACTGGTGTGAGATCGTAAAATAGTTTATCTTTAAAATAAACAAAGGAATATTTTTAGAGTCAATTCGCAATGCTTTTGGAAAATGAAACTACCATAAGACCTCCCGCCACACACACAATGCAAACGCAGTATTGGAGGAGATTTCTTCTTATGATAGTCAAAGATGCTTACTACGCAAAAATCAAATTATTTTTGATATTATTATTAGTGCATAGTGTAGAAAACATTTCGAAAGTATAATATAAATCTTAGCCAGCATAGGTACCATTATAGTATGCTTACTATAGCTGCCACATTAGATGGCAGGTTCTACAACTAAAACCGTACAAGTCACGTATTGGAGTTTGGATTTCCAAAAAATGGTCAGGCTAATGAACTTCCTATGCCACGATGGGTACGTCCCTGGAATAGACGACCCGAGAACCTAATGTTACGGTTAGATCTCTGCCAACACAAGGCCGGGTTACCTCTGCAAAAATAGGTAACTACTGACATGCGTATGCCATCCCCCGATCGTAACCGATCTTCCCGAGGATCCCCGATTCGCAACAAACCACATAATATAAATGCAGCAACCACAGAGGTTAAGTATCTGGGCTCCATACCATGATACCACCTTTATCCAGAAGGAATGACATACACTAAGGGGCGCTACTCCCTAGAACCTTGCCACATCCTTCCTGTTTTGACCATTTCCGGGGTGTGAGGCTCGACGAAGTCTCGTCCACAAAGCTACGCTTTCTACAAAGCCATGCTTCGGGTCAAACAAATGATCAACCTATGATCACAAAGATATAAGATCAAACAAATGATCATATCACAAATGATCAAACACTGATCATTTCACAGCAACACTTAGTATGCCACGTTACCAAATTGGGAGTATATCGCTGATAAATTTCAACTACATAACCTCTGAGCTCGTATGTCTCAGAGAAGGGTGTTAAGCTAAGAGAATAAATTCTCCGCCACCAACAGAAATGTATTTGAAAGAAATCAGCTTTATATCTCAAAGTGTAATGTCAGACATACAATCCATACAAGTCTGTTCCGGGATCGAACAGAACCGAAGGCACTTCTCACGAAGCCCTTGCAAATCCGGATAATTTCTAATCACGTCCGGACTTTCCGTCACTAAGGGTGATAAAACCTCTAAACCGGAGATCAGCCGATGTAGAGTAACTCGACGGTAATCCTTCCGTTTTCAAAAATATCCGGTCTTCAACACCGGTCTTCGAATGAAATTCATAACGACGTATCACATATTCGGAATGGGTTATACGACCCCATGGTCCTTTCCCGGCTAACCCGAATAGTGAGCGCTTATTCAAAAATAAGTGTGGCATTCAAATTCATCTAATTCACAACAAATACCTATTCAAGGTAATTATTGATAGTCGGTTATTTAACTATCAATAAAGATGCGCAACATCATCAGATTCCAAATAATTTTCCAAATTATTTATTTTCCAAAATATCTTTACTAGATATAAAATTTCCACACTTTCAAAAATAAATCAATATTTATTTTTCTAAACAGTTTCCCTTTCCTTTATAAATTCCATATTGAATTTATATTTTCAAAATATCTACTGATATACGATTCTCAAATCGATTTCAAATATTCAATTTCATTTTATCTTTAAGAAGATAAAATCTCAAAACGTTTCATTTCATTTTGGAAAAGCATTTCCATACTTATTTAATAATAAGTATTTCACAAATCATTTATTTTCAACACTTGGAAAATAATCTATATACTTAAATCAAAATTAAGTATATATTTCATTCTTTAAGGAAATCATTTACTTTGACAACATTTATTTGAGTCAAAACGAATGTTACGTAAAACATCGTTACGACGACTCAAAATCACTAGTATAGGGATTCGGATTTAGATAGATATATAAATCCCAATACTACATAAAAATATTTCCTTTTGGAAATCATATACTATAACAACAGTGTTATAGTCCACCATTTCCTTATTTTTCGAAAACGTCTATTTCAACAATGAATGTTGAAATCTATGATTTCGATATTCAATATATTTGAAAACATCTTTAAAACAATTAACTTTATTTCAAATATCACTTTCCCAAAACCATATCCATTTTACTTAAAAATATATTCACTGTCCAAAATCGTGAATATACTTCACTAACCAATTTCAAATTTTTCTACACATTTATATTACAAGAATTTTCCACTATCCAAAATCGTGGATAAAATTCCCTTAATAACCTTTATATTAAATTCATCAAATTTGATTAATTTTCGGATTTATAAAACAACGTTTATAAATTCTATTTCTATTTTCTAACAACTTCAATTTAATAAATCCCCTTTATTAACAATTCGATTCATAACTCAAATCTTATACCAACAATCCATATTATAAGTTAAATACTTATAATTCCTTTATTTTACAAAATCATCTCCATTTATAAGTTCACAATTTATAAATTCCATTTATTTATAAATTCTTAAAAATTCATTTTAACGCTTATAAAAACTTGTTTTATAATACCAACATTTTAATTTATAAAATGTCAACTTTATAAACCTTTTAAGTAAACCGTTTATAATATTTTAAAAATCTCAATTTAAAACATTTTATAAATCAATCAACTATTTATTCCAAAAATCACTTTTCGGTTATATTTCACAAAGATCTTAACTTTTATAACTTTAAAATTTGAACGTTTATTTATTTAAAATAAATCACTTCAAAAATTTAATAAAACGTATAATTTCAAAGATCACTTTAAAAATCCTTTTAAATTAAAAGTCGTTATTTTTAAAACTTGAATCCGATGATGCAACAGCACCAATTAGTCAATCACAACATCAAACATCATATATCAACATATGATAACAGAATATACATCAATATCTGTAAATAAATAAATACTGGTGAGGAATCTAGTTGGATCCCTCCAACCTGTTTCCCTGCATCCACAGATGTTAGCACAATACCAATTCCACTTCGAGGTGGAATATCGCGGTATATGGGTTTTTATAAAAATCATCCGCTTACTAACGGCGCAATAGGGTCTCATCCGCTATACGAGGCAGGAAATCATCAATCCAATATATACATATGCCAATATGTATATATTGCTACATATATATAGATATATCCTACTATATCTAATATCACATCCAATAGCAATCAATAACTGCAAAAATTCCACATTCAATTTGAGTGAGAAAAATCTCACCTTAGCTTTTAATTTGCCACCCATTCCCATTTTGACCATTCCTTCTTGATTTTTAACCTTGTATAAATAATTATACAATTCTATTAATACTCGAATTAATCGAATAACAAATTTTCATTTTGTAATCTTAATTATACAACGGATTTTATTTTAAACCATTTTCTTTTAATAAATCTGTTTAACTAAAAATTAACTTTAAAACTAAATTTACTTTAACAGAATATATATATTTATTTATTTTTCACTGTATACATATTAAAATTTTACTGTATATATATATATATATATTTATAAAAATTTCATTTCATCATTATTATTTTTCTGTAAACTGCTTATTGAAAATAAAATAAATTATAAGAAAGAAAATATACCTAATTGCTAAATCCAAAACCGAAGAGGCCCAAACCCAAGCTCCCATCGAACTGCTGCCGAATCTCAAACGACTAGAACACCGTCATCATCCCTGACCTCTGCCTACTCGAGCTTGCCGCCCAACCTCCATTAGCCTCACATCAACAAACCCAGAAATCACGATGCTGTTGAAACCCCAGTCTCCGATCCCCGTACCTCTCGAGTCCCCCTGGTCGCAGCCATCACTCAGACGAGCTCGCGAAACCTTAGCTGAGCGTACGACTAACCCAGCATCTCGTGCTCGAACTCGAGCTCGTCTCCACGTCGTTGACCTCCCCGAATCGCGTCGCCACACGCACGAGGAGCCACTCGAGACTGTCGCAACCTTCGGTTGCTCTCCTCCTTCACGCGCCTCGACTTCGGCCACGAAGTTCAATCGCGACTTTGAGTTCGCGAAAACCCTAGCCTTGGTCGATTCGATCGACTCGAATTGAAAGGGCAAGAATATACTTAGGGCTTTGAGCAGATAAAAAAAAATGAAGGCTGATTTTATTTTCGAAATTGGATTTGTGAATTAATTTTGAAGAGGAGAATTTGATTTGAATTGAATAGGCTTCGGCCATCACTTTCTTTTAACTGGAGAGGGGAAATGATTTTAAAACGAAGAGAAACGACTTGCTTCAGAAGATTGTCGGCTACAGTACTTCGACTGTGAAAAGGAAAAAGTTACGATGGGAAAGAATGTAGGCTGATGTCGATCAATATAATTATAAAATTTAAATTGAACTCGATATTGATTTCAACGCGTTTATGAATCGTACGCTCACACAACAACTCCAAACGTTATGAAAATTGAAATCCGATAATAATAAGATATTACGGATCCAATGGAACTGGTTTCGTCGAATTCCGAGATTGTGCCTCGGACGGCTATTTTTAAATATCAATTCAAACGATATAATTTCAAAACCGAGCCAAACAGTTTAAAATTCAATTCTGAAATTTCTATTGTTTTCAGTGTTATCAATACGAATTTTAAAAGCTTTTGAAATATTTTTCTTCGGCCTACAATTGAAGATACCAATTTTATTCAACTTACAATAGATTAAATTTTTATAATTTAATCACCAAATTCAAAGTTATATCGGGGATTCAAATTAAATCATCGTTCAAATATTTAAAATTAATTAAATATTCTCAATTTAATTTGTTCAAAATTCTGGGTCGTTACAGAGATCAAAACAAAGATTATATTAGGATGAAAAGGTTAAGGTAAAAGGATTAATTACCTATAAAGAAATAAAGAAATACCAAAATTGAGCAGATCATGGCGTCTCTAGGTCCGAAATCACAGTTCTCTATCGGCCTGCATTGTCATCGAACTTGATCTCACTTCCATCGCATCTGCCTTTCTGCATGGCTGCACGAACAACCACTCTATACAGACATCTCCTTTCTTCACTTTGCCTCTGGGTTATGCTTCTTTCATTGAGGCAATGATCGTGTTCCCTATTCATGCTCCTTTACTTCCTTTAGTGCCCGAATGCACATCACTCTTTTTTCCCCTAAGTTGTCTACCATTTTTTGGTTCGTTCTCATCTGGATGAATGTCCTATGTTGCTGCAATCAATACACATCAAAATGTCGATAATTTGAACATGTTCTATTTGGACCATGTAAATATGTAATCATATGATTCGTGTTTTATATACAAACCTGAGAGAAAATATTGCTGCCAATCAAACTTGACTTGATCTCAAAAGAAATTTCCACAACTCCTGGCGTGCCCTGAGGTTTCCCAACATTGAGCGACCAGCTGATTGGCAAAGAAAAATGACATTATTACAATAAAATATGTAGAAAATTGACAAAGCTTAACAAACGTTGAATTGTGACCTGACACTGCAACATGTACAACCACTTCACCATATTTCCCATTTTGAAGAGAAAAGGAAATTACACTTGCACATTCATGGAACATGTGCATGCATTAAGGTTTCAAAAAAGTCTATTTTTGGCTTTCATTTTACAAGGATGTATTTGTTTTTAATTAATTCTATTATATATTTGTTCAAGAGATAGGATTATAGATCCATAACCTATCATTTTTCTACTTTTTGATTTTCTGCCTACTTTTTGATTTTATGCCTACCTTTTGATTTTCTGCCCTGTAATCCTTTTTCCGCAATATCATTTCTTCTCTTCAAATATGAGGGCAAATCCATATTGACAAGCATGGTTGAATGCAATCTATCCTCAATACAGCAAGAAAGAATAATCATCCCATGGATTGTTAATGTTTTTTATTGAAATACTAGAAATAGTGTGTGTTAGTTAGCAAACTGTTTATGTAGAAGACTAGCGCAAAATGTCAAATCAAATCCTCCTTCAGGTCAGGTGTATCTCCATTACAGTTGAACACCGCATCTGCTTCCAAGCAAGTCATTCTTAACTATGCTATATTAACCATATTTAACCATATTTTAACTGTGCTATAACTTAAATGGCTTAGTGCATACAAAAGAATCTATTTTGTATACATATCATAAATACATATAATTTCTTATTTAGTCAATTGCAGAATTCCATGTAACAACAAACAAAGATATATATATATATATATATATATATAGAAAATAAATTACTAAATTATTCTTTATAAGCAATAATAAATATACGACGATATGCTTATCTATGTTATTATAGATCTTTGATGGAGCATTCAACATCATGTAATCCCTTATACACTTTGCACTAGTTCCAAAAGCATGCTCAATTTCATAAATTTGAAACAAGGCATAAGAAATATGTATACAGAATCATTGGGATAGGTGAGTAATAATGCAATAGGACAGAAAAAATGAACTTGACAACACTTTTAAATTGTATACAAAATTGAATCTCCCAGGTCTAATTATTATGTCATCCAAATTATCTCTTGTTGATGCTAAATAATTTAAATAGGGATCTGAATTCACAAAATCAGTTATTGGTGTATCCTCAAGAATAGGAACGTTTCAAGAATAACTATAATATATATATATATATATATATTAAATATTGAACTTGGCAATCCATATCGCCTTCTCGTTTGAAGTACTGCACATAGAAACCTTTACTCCATTGGATGGTGCCTCATCAATTAACCTATATTATCAATAAATATATTCAACTTATGCAAATATATTATCTTTTTTTTGTTTTTAGCAAGGCTAGTCGGTTTTATAGTGGACCGTTCACTTTTATTAAAAGAAATTTAAACATGTGTCATGCACATGCACAAAACAACTATAAAACAATAAACACAAGAGTTTGACAAAAATGTTAAAACTACTAAAAAACAGACCAGTCCCCTTCTACAGAAGAGGAGCCACTGCCATCATCCGAAGAATCATGCCCAATAACGTGGAAATTGTTAGGAACTAGAGATACTGGTTTTGATGACAACAACCTTTGTAACTTATTTTATTATAACTTATATACTAACACTATTGTCTAAATATATATGAATGTTATTATGCAGGATGTATATAAGGCAGGTACTGATTATTGAAGACTGTACAGTATAAAGATCAAGAATGAAGAAATCAAGTTTGAAGACTCATGAGTATCAAGATCAAGATTTCGAGATAAGTGTCTAGTTTATTGTTAAAACTTCATAATAGCACGGAAAATCTTCATTCTATATTTCATTTGGGATGGAACCCGTTTCTACCTTCTCAGTGGCTTACAAACCCACGACAAGTAGCTTACAAACCTACATCAAGTGGCTTACAAACCCACGACAAGTAGCTTACAAACCTACATCAAGTGGCTTACAAACCCACGAACATCCTGGTTTTGTACTAGTTCTCGAGTCCTGATGTGATGAGATATTCTGAAGGAAGAAGCTTGCAAAAATATTTCAAAATGGTTTTTCAAAATGATTTTCAAAACTACTTTTCAAAATGTTTTAGCCTTAAAAATTATCTTTTCAAATGATTTTCAAAAAGATGTTTTAGCCTTAAAATATTCTTTGTTTTTGTTTTTAAATAAACTCTTGTTTTAAACTTCGTTTGTTTATAAAACTATCTTCTGATTTGTAAATATTCTTTTATAATATATATATATATATACTTGAGATTTAAAATCAAATTTATATATACATTCTAAAAATATATTTTCCTACTCTTCTTTATTTTAAAACATAGGAAAATTAGTTTATTTTACTCCAGAATCATTTCATCTTGTTTTCCTTTCAATACCATTTTCAAAACAAATTTTACGTTGTTTTTAACTAAGGGATGTCGACATTATGGGATACCCCATGTCGACATGGTAGCCGTTAAATTCAAAAGTTTCAATTTTCAAAAGAAGTGTCTATTCATTTAAATCTCTTCACGAATGGTTATGACCGTTACTGGTCTATAAATAGCCTTCACAAACGAATTTTTTAACTAACTATTTTTCTTATTTTCTTCACTCCTTCTTCTCCAAAAATCCATATTCTAACATTTTCATATTTTTAAGATCGTGCCGAAATTCTCAAGTGAATCAAATTAGAATCTCATTCTTGTTTGATTCTCTGCCCTCTCTCGAAGATCAAAGTTCTATTCAGAGTTATAGGATCAATTTGTAATCAAACGTTTATCGAGTCTCTCTATAAGGTGTGGTTGTGCCTGAAAATCAATTGGGTAATCTTGTGGCCCATAAATCAAGAGAGTTTTCCCCGGACTCGAGAGACAGGAGGGTACCTCAAGGCCTTTAGAAATTGAGGATTGTAATCTCGACATTGATTTAATAAAAATCTGTATGAGGTGTTTTGCCTTGGTACAGGACTGGACGTAGGGTAACTCCGAACCAGTATAAAATCTGGTGTGTTCTTTCCTTTCACTGCTTTTTATTTACTTTCCGCATCTGCGTTTGATTTTGGGATTAAGTTCTGCATTTGTTTATAACATAATTTTTAAATTAGTCCATATAAGTCTTAGAATCCATTAAACACTATTCACCCCCCCCCCCTCTAGTGTTAAATTGGCCTTAAGATCCTTAATCCTCACTCCCTTTCAATTGGTATCAGAGTGTAGGTTTTCATAGTTTTCATAATCTGAAACTTGAAAAGTTAAAAATGGCATTTTTAGGAAATTTTGTTAATACTAGTTTGAATTTATGCATTTCATCAAAGTATTATAAATCTGCATATAGTTTTTATGAAAAATCAAGTTATCTACTGAATTGGTTTGTTATGCAGGAACAGACATGCTACATGGATTTTGAAGAATCAACAACCAATGGACAAACTGTGCAAATTGAGAAAGATAAATGGATACTTGATAGTGGTTGTTCAAGGCATATGACTGGAAATCCCGAGATACTCAATGACATTATATATTAAGATGGTGGATTGGTCAACTTTGGAGATAACTCAAAAGGATATGTGATTGGCATCGGCAATGTCGGTAATTCTAAAACTCCTCTTATTTCTGATATTTTGCTAGTAGGAATTTAAAACATAATTTGCTTAGTATAAGTCAACTATGTGATAAAGGATTTAAAATTAAATTTGGAAAAGATAAGTGTCACATCGAAGATAATAAGTCAAATATTATCTTTGAAGGAATTAGGAAGAAAAACATTTACATCCTTAGTATGAAAGTTTCAAATGATAACTTATGTCTTTTGGCTAATACAGGTGACCCTTGGATTTGGCATAAAATATTTGGTCATTTAAATTTCAAACCGTTATATAGGTTATCAAAACTTGACTTAGTTAGAGGTCTTCCCAAGTTAAACTTTAAAATAGATAGTATATGTGATGCGTGCCAATTAGGAAAACTTAAGAAAAGTTCATTTAAATTAAAAGATATGATTTCTACTTCTAAACCTCTAGAATTACTTCATTTAGATTTATTTAGTCCATCTCAAGTTCAATCAATTAATCACAATAAATATGTTTTTGTAATTGTAGTTGATTATTCTAGATATACGTGGACAATTTTTCTTAAACTGAAAAGTGATGCTTTTGAATTATTTAAGAATTTTGCTAAAAAAATTCAAAATCAAATTTCTTTAAAAATAAAAACTATTCGTAGTGATCACGGTGGAGAATTTGAAAATGAAAATTTTAAGAATTTCTGTAATAAAAAAGGAATCACTCATAATTTCTCCTTTCCAAGAACTACACAACAAAACGGATTGGTAGAACGTAAGAATAGAATGATTCAAGAGTGTGCTAGAACAATACTTTCTGATAGTAACTTACCTAAAAACTTTTGGGCTGAAACAGTCGCTATAGCTTGTTATATATTAAATAGGATTTTAATTAGACCATTAACTAATAAAACACCATATGAATTACTTTACAATAAGAAACCCATAGTAGCTTATTTTAAAGTTTTTGGTAGTAAGTGTTTTATTCTTAATACAAAAGATAATTTACATAAATTTGAACCTAAATCCGACAAAGATATCTTTATCGGATATTCTAATAGAAGTAAAGCATTTAGAGTTTATAATTAAAAACTAACACTATGGAAGAAACAATGCATGTATCTTTTGATGAAAATTTTAAAGATACTGTACAAATAGAAGATGAAGAAGATTTTGTAACTTTAAATAATAAACCTAATGAAACTAATTGTGAAATCATTCAACCTAATAAAAGAATTAGGCTTTTAAAAGATCATCCTATAGAAAATATACTAGGAAATATTGAATCTGTAGTTAAAACAAGAAATCAACTAAATAGTATGAGTAATGTAGCTTTTATATCAACTATTGAACCTAAAAATCCAAAGGAAACATCATCTGATGATTCATGGATTCTTGCTATGCAAGAAGAATTGAATCAGTTCACCAGAAATGATGTTTGGGAACATGTTCCTAGACCTGAGGATAAAAGTATAATTGGAACAAAATGGGTTTATAAAAATAAAATGAAAGAACTTGGTGAGGTCGTAAGGAATAAAGCTCATTTAGTCGCACAAGCTTATTATCAAGAAGAAGGACTTGATTATGATGAAACCTTTGCACCCGTAGCAAGACTAGAAGCTATCAGGATTCTACTTGCTTTCGCAAACTACAATAATTTCAAGTTATATCAAATGGATGTTAAAAATTGTAATGATCCCGGATTTTACTAAAGTTTAAATTGATAATTAATTTCATTTTTGAATAAATATTGTGAAATAATTGGTAATTAATATAAAATATTAGTTAAATTATGAATTAATTTGGATATTTGAAAATAAATAATAAAATGTTGGATAATTAAACTTTAAAAGGAATTCAAATAAGTGTTGATGTTAAACAAATATTTCAAATAAATTTATATTTATATAAAATATGAAATGAACATATAAATAATTCTAGAATTATATAAACTATAAAAAGATGAAGTAACACTTAAATAAAATTTAACAACAATTAAAATGGAAATTTATTTATATTTTAAAGTGACATTATAAAAGAAAAGAAAAATAATATACATTCAATATGAAGTGAGAAGCTTGCCAAGGAAGACACCCAAAATACTTATACATTGTACAAATAAAAAAATAAGATAAGTATGGTACAAACTAATTAATGTTAGCACATCAGCCGCACAAAGCAAGAAATATCCCTGACCAAATACAAAAATCTTGTACTAGTTATACATTACCCTGTACAAAATATCATCACCCTGTAACCCAATTTCTACATATCAATTTTCATTCAGTTTCGTCCATCAAAAACTTGAGAAAATCTGAAGCATATACTCTTGTAAAACTTAAACAAAACTTCACTTTAAACAACAAATACCTCAACTAAACTCAGAGATCAACAAGAGAATTAAAGGCAGAAAGAAGACTTCAGCTTGTTTCTACTCTGTTCATCCTCTTAAACACAACTGTGAGTAACATTACCTTTCTAAAACTTAAATGTCTGAACTAGTTGCGTATATATATCTGGAAAACGTTATGTTGTAGAAATTTGTTCATAGGTGCAATCTGTGCATGCCTGTATCCCTTGAGATACTTCTGTTCTTGTTTCCCCTGACCCAGTTTTTCAAATTAAATCCAAATACTTTGGTTCAATAACTATTTAAGCTTAGAATATAAACAAAAGTTGATTGTTTGATTTTGATCTAAGTTTTAAAAATTTGTTTAAGCCAAAACAACTTAGTACTGGCTCTGGAACTCAAGAAAACTGAGCAAACCATAACTTAGTCAAAATTCAAACATTCTAATTCACGAATTCAAGTATATAACCTGGATTCGTATGCTTAATCATGAATTTAAAGCTTAAATCACAATTTTTAAAGTGGGAATGGAGGAGCAGTTTGGAATTGTCGAAATTTCTTGATTTTGGCATTCTCTGGTGATCTACTGACTTGTCGAAGTCGGGGTCTGTAACGACCCGGAATTTTGGACCATTCGCATCCATTATAAGTGTATAGGCAGACACACATGCCGGAATTGAATTGCTCAAAATACCGCGTTGTTATTTAAATTTGGCAAAAGTGAACATATACAGTAAATAGATATAATCACAGATCACAGACACAGAGTAATAAATGCAGCGGAAATAAAAGAGATAGTAGTTCATGAAGCTACTATATGAATATATAAAATACATCAGAGTTTACAACAGAAGAGTAATACGATACATCAGATACAAATCAGAATACATCACTGGAATCATCGAATACTGGAAACAGAATAGATGGCTGGATCTTCAAGCAAAGCTCCAACTTCAAAGGTGAGTCTCGAAAGCTGAACCACTCAGTCTGACCCGAGCGTAAAGCAAAATACAAAACACTCGAGTCAGGATTAACATTCTTATATTAATAAATCCAACTCAAGTGAAATAGCAATTGAAATACAAGTAACTCAAAGGATGTTTGGAATAACCATCCTTTAAGGATCCGTTAAACTATCTACTATGTAGTAGTGTACGATAAGTAGATAATGTCTATCGGTAATATAAAGATATCAAAGTAGGGTTAAGCAGGGCCCATACACCTCTTAACCTGTTTATTCCCAAAAGCATATACAAGACCGTAGTTTCCCCAAAACCGGAAGTCACCAGAGGGCAATCCATATACTAAAGGTACAAATCAAAATCGTAGTGGTCGCGAATAGGATAATCAGTATGACAAGGTACATGAGGCGATACCAACTAGGATACTAGTAGTTGCCTGATCCGGACTGATGTTGGGCATAGCAGCTACTACCCCAACACCGCGAAACAACACTCCCAAATCGAGGGGTGCACCCAAATCGAATCACAAAAGTAATAGATATGGTATCGAAGAAGTGTGTCCGCTAGAGATGGCGATCCTCAATGGCCCGGCGCGGCTCCTGTTTTAGTCATGTCAAGGGTCATCCAAAATCGTTCTCTTTCTTCAGTCAACGCGTTCATCACTTCATCCACTTCATTCTGGATCATCACTCCGCGTATAGTTATTAAAGTGGTTTTCGGTTTAGATAGAGAGTATATCCATAACCGAATTCCGGTCTCTTTAATAACTTTCGAAATTATTACACCGATTGGTCGTTTATATATTTCAAAACCAAATCAATTCAATTTCAATTTCAATTCGTAAATCAACATTTCACTTGTTTTTCAAAAACCAATTTCCATACTTTACGTTTCAAAACTTCCAAATCATAATTTCCAAATCTTATAATTCAATTTCAAATTTCTATTTAAAACGATTCAAATATTGATCCAAGTACGTACAAAGGTTTCATTTCGAAATCATTAGAATCAATTCAGTTTTACCATTCAAATCAATTTAAACTCATTTATCGATTTCATTCAATATTCGTTAAGTTACTTTATCATTCAAAACAATTTCTATTAAATTTCCAATCTATTAAATCAATTTCTTAAGTCCAACTTCATTAAATCACTTACACTTTTGAATTAAATTCAATTCGTCAAATCAATTCTTTCAATTTTCAAATATCACATTTTCATTTCTTGTTAAAGAAATTCCATTTCACTTATTTACTTACTTAAATAATTTTCCAAAACTTAATTAATAAAGAAACTCAATTTCAATTCTTTACGAAGTAAAATTCACTTATTCAAAGGTTCAATTTTTCTTATTAAAGAATTTCAATTCAATTTAATCATTTAATAATTCATTATTAAATAGTTCAAAACTTAATTATTAAATAATTTTAAAGTTTAATAATTTCAAACTTAATTATAATTTCAAACTTAATTTTTAAATCATTTCAAACTTAATTCAATCATTTCTCAAATTAAACAACATTCTTTCATTGATTACATTGTTAATCTTTTGTTTCAGATTATTAAATATTACCATTTTCCTTTCATCAAAATTCAAATTTCAACTTCATTTCAAAACCATATTCTTTATTCAAATAAAATCTTCGTTTATTTTCAAATCAAATTATTGACCAATCGGGTTTTTATTTAATTTTCTATCCTAAGTCAAAGTTCAATTTGGGTATTTATCATTTCAACCCGATTCCAATTCAATTCAAAATCAAAACATATCAAAGGGAACTTGCAGTGTGATAACTGGGATGGTGTCAAAGTAAATAAACAAGCAATAACAACAATCAATATCAATCCATTAATCAATTCAAATAATCCCGAAATAACCGTATTAATTCGCATTGTTATTTGTACGAATTAATATAATTATTTCTAGAATCTACACTATCATTTCATGTAGATTAAAGATTATTCCACAAATTATTTATACGGTTTTCAATTGTCATCTATTTACAATTTCATACATCATCAATTTAACAACATACATTTAGTGGTTCAAAATGTAATTAAACAAATCCTACGTGTCAATAAATTCAACAGTTAAAGGGGTCATATTATACAAATGTCGGTTAATCAAAATTTAACATTTAGTTATCCTATATCAAGTTCAATTTCATACTGTTTATCATTTTAACAATAACAATTTAACGTCCAATGTAAACATCAACAATCAATCAATTATCAGCCAAACTGTATTATCAACGCATAAATAATTAACAGATAATGGTGTCAGATGTCACAGGTGAACTGATACAGGTAATAGCATATATAACAGTGTAATTAACTAACAGTTGCATATTCCAATTGTCGTTTCAATTGAAATCAAATCTAATAAATAAAAGAACGTTAATCGTGAGTGAGTGCTCACCTTTCGAGGCTGGATAGATTTGACAAGGGAACGAGCTACGAATTTCAAAGCAACACTGGATGGACACGATTCGATGAAGAAAACAGGTGCGATAGACGAAGCTGATAACAGAAATCGATAACGAATCAGAATCAGGTTGATGAAGATAGATGGTAAAATGAACTTATATGTCTAGCTATATATAACTATTTATAGAAAAATCATATTTTAAATTCTATCACATGTATAAAATGTATATATATAATCAAATATATTTCAACAATATATATAACGACATACATTCAAATAGCAACCGCCACTATATTGGTGAAATTATAGTTTATACTTAAACGTACATACTTTTATATTAAAAATCAACTCTTAACTTAAGCATATACAAAGATTAAATCATACTCAAAATAAAATGGAAGTACACATAAAATAATATGCAGATTATAAGCATATATATATATACTAATCTTGGGAACTCGGTCTATGCATATTTACATATATAGATTAATATAAAATCACTTACCTATAGATTACTTATGCAGTTGACATGGACCATATATATTATTACAACATACATTAACGAACATATGTAACCTAAACTAGATTATACTTATACACTATAGATACATATCATACAAACGAACAGATATAGACTTGTATACTTTAAACAATAGTTAATAGAAAATGTGTAGGTTATACTATATGTAGAAATATATACGGTAATAAAAAAATGTTCAGACAACTCGGTATACTTTCGTATATAGCGGTATACCCATATATATAAAACAGCATGTCCTACCGAATATATATAAGTATATATTACAAATTAGAGAAAAACCCATGAGTTAATATAAATATAAAACTGTACCAAAACTAATCAGATGCAAACCCAAAATTTAAAACCAAATATAATGAAAGGAGTACAGGCGAGCTGCTATATATACTCTTATATAACCTATAATTCATTTTATAAACGTACCTTTATATAATAAACAAAATGATTAAGATAGATGCGTATTCATATATATGTAAACTACCTATATGTATTCATATAAATCTCACATCCAAAATATGCTATGACACTTTCCTATACATATATCACCAACAGATAGTTATAAATATATATACCACGAATAACTGTATACATAAGATGCTTTTCAAAATACAATATAAACTAACATAGCAACCAAGTCAATATATAACAACCGAATATACCTAAACAGAACAAAGTGGAGGCTCGGAACAAGTGCATTCGGCCGAGCTGGAGGAGGAAGGAGGCGATGGGATTTGGCTGTCGGTTCGAGTGGTGGTGGGCGGAGGGGAGAGAGAACGAGGCGGTTGGAGGCAAGGCTGAGCTTCGGTGGTGGGCTCGGGTGATGTGGGTGTGGTGCGACAGGGAGAGATGGTAGGTTGCGGAGGAAGGTGCAATGGCGAGTGGCGGCAGCTGTCATGTGGAGTGGTGCGTGGCCGGGTTAGCGGAGGAGGTGATGATGGTACTTGGCCAGGCGAAGGGAAGGATCGGCAACGTGTTGGTGACGTGTGCTGCTGCGTGGTGATGGGTTCAGACGCTGGCCATGGTGGAGATCTGGGTGGTTCGACTTGGTGATGGGTGGAGCGGAGACACGGCGGAGGAGGAGGGTGGTTGTTGGAGTTTGGATGGAACCGTGGTTAGAGGGGCTGGGATTGGTGCCTGCTTTCGAGTGGGTTGCGTGCTTCAACATTGATGGAGGAGTGGAGCAATGGTTCTTGTGTGGTAGATATTGTTTGCGTGAGGTGTTGTTATGAGTTTGAAGGCAAAAGTTGGAGCAGGTGAAAGAAAATTTAAACAGAGGAAGGAGAATAGATAATTGGGAACAACATATTATGCTGAACGTTGGGAATAGAAAGGTTAGAAGTTGAATAGCTGGGAATATTAAATACAAGTGGCTATTAGAATTATTCACGTTAAATCTGAACGGACAAAAGAAAACAAAACGCACAAAACTAGTACCGCTACGGGTAACCATTTCGCAGTTTCCGCTACGAACCAAAGCTCAAAACACGGAATTGATTATACCGTGTAGATCAGCACAATGAGGCGATCAAACGGTATACATATTTCAGTGGTACGATCATCCGATAAAAAGTCGATATCGGTACCAGAATGCTGCTATTTTGCAGAAAATAAGAACGACGGAGCAATAGACGTCCGAATTTGGAAAAATGACGAACTGACATCTTGCCCAGAAGATGGTTTAGAATTTTTCTATGTAAAAATATTTAGGTTTCGAAAACATTTTATTTTCATTTCTTTTTAACTGATTAAATTGAAGTGAATTTACGCGCGAAATAAACTTTCATATTTTCGGACGAAAATTTACCAGTTGCTATGTTTAACTAAACGTATTCCAAATATTAAATTTTTATTTCAAAATTTTATCGTTAAAAATTTCACAAAATTTCGACTAATTACGTTATTAAACAGTTGAAATTTTACGGGTCGTTACACTCTCCCCCACTCAAAACTTTTCGTCCCCGAAAAGGAACGAGGTAGGAGAATAGAAACTACCAGAAAGAAAAACAGACTTAAAATACAAAATAAAACAATTAGTTTAAACCGTATAAATTTCAATTTACCTTAATTAATACTCAATATTTGATTTAAAATTCAGGGTATTTTAATAAGTTGATTTAATTCCAATTTATTAATATTTGATGCCAAAAGATTTCTTAAAAACAAAATTTTATTTTATTTATCTCATTTATTCATTGTTTTATTATCCAATTATCCTTTATTAACAATTTCTAAAATCATAAACTTGAATAGTCTTTTATTTTAATCATATTTTATTCAACAAATCTAAATTCTTCTTTATTCCAAATTATTGTTAAATTTATTCTACTTAATATATCTTATCACATATATTTAGCCCATTTAAATTAATTTAACCCATAAAAGTTCCAATTTAAATAAATTTATATTCACTAACTGCTTTTTAAATTCAAGGTATTTTCATAAGTTGATCTAATTTCAATTTATTAATTAACCCTAACAAAATTTATTTTTCAATTATCTTATTATTCTATTTACCTCTATTAACATTTTATAACTAAAATTTAAGTGTACAACATTTATTATAACCACTCAAATTTTATTTATAAATTCAATTTATATTATATATTATCCAATTACATATTCAACTTCTGAATGATTTAGGTAAGTTGTATTAGAATGCAGTTGAACAATATACAAATAAAATTTTTCCCAATTCAACTATTCAAGTTTAATTATTTATTCCAAATTTGGTTTTATTTATAATTAAAATCATCTTTTAACAAAATTTAAGAATTAGATTTCCGATTAACTTGAAACAATTTAGAGATATATATATATATTTATATCAAATCAAATTAAATTTTTTTAAATAAGGTACTTATACATATATATATAAATCAAATTATACTGAAGAAATTCAAATCGAAATATTTTTCAAAACAGAACCGTAGCAAAGCTACAGAATGGTTTCTCCACTTCAAAACTCGAAAATGAATGTCGATGATGCGGCCGCCATCACCGAAATTATTTTCCAGCGACAAAGAGAAGAGCACTGATTTCAACATTTTAAAAGTTCTTTGGAAACGATTTCTATTCGAAAATACTTTCAATAATATATACTTTAAAATTAAAAAAATCAAAGTTCGAAATCACCGGAACTAAATTCTCAAATTTCTGAATTAAATTCATTTCAAACTTCAAATCGATTTATAAACCGTATTTATAAATTTATTTAGAACAATAAATGATAATCAAATATTATCATTTCAAACAAACAATTTAATTTACCTATTAAATTCCAGAAAATTTTTACTTATATTTCCACAATATAATCAAACAAATTTATTTCATTTTCCAAATTGAAAATAATATTGTGTCAGTTTGCTCTGTTCAAGTGTTTTAGAAATCCTATCGATAGCGTTGATCAGACGAATCGATCGAAAACCCAAATCAACATCAACATCTCAAACAACACAATATATAAAACATTTTTAATATTAATTTACAAATACACTACCTCGCTCGACGATACAAAATGGATTTCAAAGCAAGGATAGAGATTTAAATTTGAGGATCTTAAATCAAAGAGAATTTTTTCGAAGATAAGTTCGAAATAAAGATATGATGATTAAATACAAAGTAGGAAGATTGATAAGTTTATTTAATCGCGGGCAACCTTAACCGGGTCGACCGTGACTTCAAGAATAAGATCAATGTAGAATTCCGAGGCAAATCGACATTTGATCTCAAGAAATAGAATTCAGGTATAGCAGGAGATAGATAGCATCGTAAACCGAGGATACAGAAGTCTCCGGTAAATCAATGTTTATTGTAAAGGAGTTTCACCCCTTTACAAATCATTCGAAGATTGGCGAGACCACCGATCTATTATAGATATCATTCAAATGGAGCTATGGGGTGCTCCAGAATAGAAAGAAGACGAATAGTGAGGGACACGAATGAATTCCGAGACCGAGGGGAACGTTTCAAAATTCGAAGAATTGAATCAAAACGGAAGAGATTGAAACTCGAAATGAAAGTGATTCAGTAAATACATTTTACCCTATATGTTAAGTTTTGCCTAGAGCTACCAAAGCTCTGATACCAACTGTAACGGACCGCGTCAGTGGGGTAACGCCCACCGTAGCATACAGCTGTACCTGTGTTCTGCCTTTACAGCCAGCCTCTCGACTGCACCAACCCTGCAGGGACATGTAGGAGTAAGAGTCATCCGCTCGCTACCAAACCAAATGCGAGAACCTCCTATCATGCTGCACCCTCTAAGTGCATAGGCAGACACACATGCCGGAATTGAATTGCTCAAAATACCGCGTTGTTATTTAAATTTGGCAAAAGTGAACATATACAGTAAATAGATATAATCACAGATCACAGACACAGAGTAATAAATGCAGCGGAAATAAAAGAGATAGTAGTTCATGAAGCTACTATATGAATATATAAAATACATCAGAGTTTACAACAGAAGAGTAATACGATACATCAGATACAAATCAGAATACATCACTGGAATCATCGAATACTGGAAACAGAATAGATGGCTGGATCTTCAAGCAAAGCTCCAACTTCAAAGGTGAGTCTCGAAAGCTGAACCACTCAGTTTGACCCGAGCGTAAAGCAAAATACAAAACACTCGAGTCAGGATTAACATTCTTATATTAATAAATCCAACTCAAGTGAAATAGCAATTGAAATACAAGTAACTCAAAGGATGTTTGGAATAACCATCCTTTAAGGATCCGTTAAACTATCTACTATGTAGTAGTGTACGATAAGTAGATAATGTCTATCGGTAATATAAAGATATCAAAGTAGGGTTAAGCAGGGCCCATACACCTCTTAACCTGTTTATTCCCAAAAGCATATACAAGACCGTAGTTTCCCCAAAACCGGAAGTCACCAGAGGGCAATCCATATACTAAAGGTACAAATCAAAATCGTAGTGGTCGCGAATAGGATAATCAGTATGACAAGGTACATGAGGCGATACCAACTAGGATACTAGTAGTTGCCTGATCCGGACTGATGTTGGGCATAGCAGCTACTACCCCAACACCGCGAAACAACACTCCCAAATCGAGGGGTGCACCCAAATCGAATCACAAAAGTAATAGATATGGTATCGAAGAAGTGTGTCCGCTAGAGATGGCGATCCTCAATGGCCCGGCGCGGCTCTTGTTTTAGTCATGTCAAGGGTCATCCAAAATCGTTCTCTTTCTTCAGTCAACGTGTTCATCACTCCATCCACTTCATTCTGGATCATCACTCCGCGTATAGTTATTAAAGTGGTTTTCGGTTTAGATAGAGAGTATATCCATAACCGAATTCCGGTCTCTTTAATAACTTTCGAAATTATTACACCGATTGGTCGTTTATATATTTCAAAACCAAATCAATTCAATTTCAATTTCAATTCGTAAATCAACATTTCACTTGTTTTTCAAAAACCAATTTCCATACTTTACGTTTCAAAACTTCCAAATCATAATTTCCAAATCTTATAATTCAATTTCAAATTTCTATTTAAAACGATTCAAATATTGATCCAAGTACGTACAAAGGTTTCATTTCGAAATCATTAGAATCAATTCAGTTTTACCATTCAAATCAATTTAAACTCATTTATCGATTTCATTCAATATTCGTTAAGTTACTTTATCATTCAAAACAATTTCTACTAAATTTCCAATCTATTAAATCAATTTCTTAAGTCCAACTTCATTAAATCACTTACACTTTTGAATTAAATTCAATTCGTCAAATCAATTCTTTCAATTTTCAAATATCACATTTTCATTTCTTGTTAAAGAAATTCCATTTCACTTATTTACTTACTTAAATAATTTTCCAAAACTTAATTAATAAAGAAACTCAATTTCAATTCTTTACGAAGTAAAATTCACTTATTCAAAGGTTCAATTTTTCTTATTAAAGAATTTCAATTCAATTTAATCATTTAATAATTCATTATTAAATAGTTCAAAACTTAATTATTAAATAATTTCAAAGTTTAATAATTTCAAACTTAATTATAATTTCAAACTTAATTTTTAAATCATTTCAAACTTAATTCAATCATTTCTCAAATTAAACAACATTCTTTCATTGATTACATTGTTAATCTTTTGTTTCAGATTATTAAATATTACCATTTTCCTTTCATCAAAATTCAAATTTCAACTTCATTTCAAAACCATATTCTTTATTCAAATAAAATCTTCGTTTATTTTCAAATCAAATTATTGACCAATCGGGTTTTTATTTAATTTTCTATCCTAAGTCAAAGTTCAATTTGGGTATTTATCATTTCAACCCGATTCCAATTCAATTCAAAATCAAAACATATCAAATGGAACTTGCAGTGTGATAACTGGGATGGTGTCAAAGTAAATAAACAAGCAATAACAACAATCAATATCAATCCATTAATCAATTCAAATAATCCCGAAATAACCGTATTAATTCGCATTGTTATTTGTACGAATTAATATAATTATTTCTAGAATCTACACTATCATTTCATGTAGATTAAAGATTATTCCACAAATTATTTATACGGTTTTCAATTGTCATCTATTTACAATTTCATACATCATCAATTTAACAACATACATTTAGTGGTTCAAAATGTAATTAAACAAATCCTACGTGTCAATAAATTCAACAGTTAAAGGGGTCATATTATACAAATGTCGGTTAATCAAAATTTAACATTTAATTATCCTATATCAAGTTCAATTTCATACTGTTTATCATTTTAACAATAACAATTTAACGTCCAATGTAAACATCAACAATCAATCAATTATCAGCCAAACTGTATTATCAACGCATAAATAATTAACAGATAATGGTGTCAGATGTCACAGGTGAACTGATACAGGTAATAGCATATATAACAGTGTAATTAACTAACAGTTGCATATTCCAATTGTCGTTTCAATTGAAATCAAATCTAATAAATAAAAGAACGTTAATCGTGAGTGAGTGCTCACCTTTCGAGGCTGGATAGATTTGACAAGGGAACGAGCTACGAATTTCAAAGCAACGCTGGATGGACACGATTCGATGAAGAAAACAGGTGCGATAGACGAAGCTGATAACAGAAATCGATAACGAATCAGAATCAGGTTGATGAAGATAGATGGTAAAATGAACTTATATGTCTAGCTATATATAACTATTTATAGAAAAATCATATTTTAAATTCTATCACATGTATAAAATGTATATATATAATCAAATATATTTCAACAATATATATAACGACATACATTCAAATAGCAACCGCCACTATGTTGGTGAAATTATAGTTTATACTTAAACGTACATACTTTTATATTAAAAATCAACTCTTAACTTAAGC
Organism: Allium fistulosum; assembly: GCA_030737815.1. Lineage (NCBI taxonomy): Eukaryota > Viridiplantae > Streptophyta > Magnoliopsida > Asparagales > Amaryllidaceae > Allium > Allium fistulosum. The sequence continues at coordinate 574,699,010 of CM060906.1, forward strand.
ATATACAAAGATTAAATCATACTCAAAATAAAATGGAAGTACACATAAAATAATATGCAGATTATAAGCATATATATATACTAATCTTGGGAACTCGGTCTATGCATATTTACATATATAGATTAATATAAAATCACTTACCTATAGATTACTTATGCAGTTGACATGGACCATATATATTATTACAACATACATTAACGAACATATGTAACCTAAACTAGATTATACTTATACACTATAGATACATATCATACAAACGAACAGATATAGACTTGTATACTTTAAACAATAGTTAACAGAAAATGTGTAGGTTATACTATATGTAGAAATATATACGGTAATAAAAAAATGTTCAGACAACTCGGTATACTTTCGTATATAGCGGTATACCCATATATATAAAACAGCATGTCCTACCGAATATATATAAGTATATATTACAAATTAGAGAAAAACCCATGAGTTAATATAAATATAAAACTGTACCAAAACTAATCAGATGCAAACCCAAAATTTAAAACCAAATATAATGAAAGGAGTACAGGCGAGCTGCTATATATACTCTTATATAACCTATAATTCATTTTATAAACGTACATTTATATAATAAACAAAATGATTAAGATAGATGCGTATTCATATATATGTAAACTACCTATATGTATTCATATAAATCTCACATCCAAAATATGCTATGACACTTTCCTATACATATATCACCAACAGATAGTTATAAATATATATACCACGAATAACTGTATACATAAGATGCTTTTCAAAATACAATATAAACTAACATAGCAACCAAGTCAATATATAACAACCGAATATACCTAAACAGAACAAAGTGGAGGCTCGGAACAAGTGCATTCGGCCGAGCTGGAGGAGGAAGGAGGCGATGGGATTTGGCTGTCGGTTCGAGTGGTGGTGGGCGGAGGGGAGAGAGAACGAGGCGGTTGGAGGCAAGGCTGAGCTTCGGTGGTGGGCTCGGGTGATGTGGGCGTGGTGCGACAGGGAGAGATGGTGGGTTGCGGAGGAAGGTGCAATGGCGAGTGGCGGCAGCTGTCATGTGGAGTGGTGCGTGGCCGGGTTAGCGGAGGAGGTGATGATGGTACTTGGCCAGGCGAAGGGAAGGATCGGCAACGTGTTGGTGACGTGTGCTGCTGCGTGGTGATGGGTTCAGACGCTGGCCATGGTGGAGATCTGGGTGGTTCGACTTGGTGATGGGTGGAGCGGAGACACGGCGGAGGAGGAGGGTGGTTGTTGGAGTTTGGATGGAACCGTGGTCAGAGGGGCTGGGATTGGTGCCTGCTTTCGAGTGGGTTGCGTGCTTCAACATTGGCGGAGGAGTGGAGCAATGGTTCTTGTGTGGTAGATATTGTTTGCGTGAGGTGTTGTTATGAGTTTGAAGGCAAAAGTTGGAGCAGGTGAAAGAAAATTTAAACAGAGGAAGGAGAATAGATAATTGGGAACAACATATTATGCTGAACGTTGGGAATAGAAAGGTTAGAAGTTGAATAGCTGGGAATATTAAATACAAGTGGCTATTAGAATTATTCACGTTAAATCTGAACGGACAAAAGAAAACAAAAAGCACAAAACTAGTACCGCTACGGGTAACCATTTCGCAGTTTCCGCTACGAACCAAAGCTCAAAACACGGAATTGATTATACCGTGTAGATCAGCACAATGAGGCGATCAAACGGTATACATATTTCAGTGGTACGATCATCCGATAAAAAGTCGATATCGGTACCAGAATGCTGCTATTTTGCAGAAAATAAGAACGACGGAGCAATAGACGTCCGAATTTGGAAAAATGACGAACTGACATCTTGCCCAGAAGATGGTTTAGAATTTTTCTATGTAAAAATATTTAGGTTTCGAAAACATTTTATTTTCATTTCTTTTTAACTGATTAAATTGAAGTGAATTTACGCGCGAAATAAACTTTCATATTTTCGGACGAAAATTTACCAGTTGCTATGTTTAACTAAACGTATTCCAAATATTAAATTTTTATTTCAAAATTTTATCGTTAAAAATTTCACAAAATTTCGACTAATTACGTTATTAAACGGTTGAAATTTTACGGGTCGTTACAGGGTCTTGTCTGGAGATGGAGAGACGAACGGAGATTGTAGGAAAAATAGTGGATGGGGGTATAGATGAGCGTGGTGGTGGTGGTGAGCATTTTTCGTTCGTAAACCTAGTTTTGTTGAGGTTGAGAATTGTGCTTCGTCCATCGTCTGGAGTCGATCGAGTTCGACGTGGTTCGGGGAGATGGTAGAGGAAGTGTCGATGAGTGTCAGGCCGGAGTTGCTGACCTTCAGGTGGTTGGAGCTGCGAGAACGAAGCGTTGACAGGTTTGAAGAGGCGATGGCTCTTGTGTTTCCAGGTTTTGGATTTAACTCGAATTCGATTTCGATCGAGTTGGAAGAAATCAAAAGTTTGAGTTTGGGTTAGGGGATGCTAATCGAAGTGGGATGATCATCGTCGATAATCGGAATCACCCACAGCCTCCGTGCGTGTGCACGGTGTGTTGTCTGGTGAAGGTTGTTTGGGTTTTAGTTGCAGAGATTTAGGTCTCGAGACATTCTCGCATAATTCGAGTATTAGACTCGAAGTAAATTTGGTTTTGGCTTGAAGTCATCTTGTAGATGGCTCGGGTAAGTTGTTACAGGTTTTAAAACCTCTAAGTTTAAAAAATTTTAAACCTGGGTTTTAAAATGTGAAATGAATATTTAAACTATGTTCAAATCAAAGTTAGGTTTGGATTCAAATGAAATTTGAATCTCAGTTTTAAAATAAAGTTTTTAAAATTAAATTATTTGTAACAACTTTAAAAAGATTTAAATAGTTTGAATTTAAAAGTAAAGCTTTAAATAAAAATAGAGATTTAAACCAAATTTTAAATCTAGATTCAAATCAAAATTTGAATCTTAGTTTTGAAGAAAAAAGGTTTTTTTAAATGTAAATTGTTTTAAATAACTTGAATGATAAAGTGAATTTTTTTAATTGATTTGAATTTAAAATGAAATTGGGTTGTGAATTCTTTTAAACTTCTACTATGAGATGGATAATTCTTTAACTTATGAAATAAAAGGTTTCTGAAATTGTTTAAACTTTATTAAAGTTAATCTGTTTCCCTTTTAAATCTTAAATTTAAAATGAAATTTTAAAAGTAAAATTTGAAAGTAAATTGTTTTAAAATACCTTGTTAATGATAAGTTGATCATTTATAAGAAAAATGTTTTGATCTTTAAATAAATGAAGATTTAATGATTTGTAATTTGTAATTATTAAATTAATTAAAATGGATAAGTAATGATTTGGATTAATTAATTTAATAATTAAAAGTTTAAACCAATTGATTAAGGTTTGAGATGATTGATTGAGGATAAATAAATTGGTAACTAAGGATCATTTATTAAATAAGATTTGAATTTTTAATTCATGATTAGTAATTAATTAATCAATTAATTAGGGATTCATTAAGTTACAGTTAACACTTAATTAATTAAATAATTAGGATTAATTAATGAGTTATTAAAGATTAATTAAATCGTGATTAATAATTAAAGTAGTTAATTTTAATAGTTAATGAAGGTCATTAACTTTATTTAAATAATTAATCAATGTGATTAATTAGATTTATTAATTAATGATAATCATTTATGAAATTGTGTAAGGGTAATTACTTTATGAAAGTAATTAAGAAATAATTATTACTTAAGGAGTAATTAATTAGTTATTGTAATTAATTAAGAATAATTAGTAATTAAGGGTTAATTAATGATTCCTTAAAGGATAATTTATTAAATGTTTTGTAATTAATTGATTACTAATTTACCCTAACTAGCAAAATTTATTCCTAGAAATTAATCTGATTTAAATCAATCAGATAATTAAATTGATCCTACTTATGGATGTTTGGAATTTATTGGGTGTTGAATTGTTTGATATCCTTGATATGTGATGCTTTGTGGAATATCCTGATTTGTGTTGTGATCTGTGATGTAATTTATTATTTGTGATATATATATCTGTGATCTGTGAATAAACAATAAGCGTTATAGTTTATACCGCTTATCAAATATATTTCTGTATTTGAATCTGTGATGATTGAATGATGTTGCACTACTGTGTAAAACCCGTGGACCACACTCTTACACACACAAATATGGATTTCACGAGGAAATCAGTTAAGTCACAGATGATTTAAATTTAATGTTTTGAAATTGAAATTTTAATTTCAATTGATTTTGAAAAGGAGTTTTCAAGATAAAAGTTATTTTGAATAACTTGGTAAAGTTTCCAATTTAAATAATTTAATTTGAATTTGAATTCAAAATTTGGAATTGAATTCCATGTTTGGAAATTATGGTTAAGATGTTATAAATGTGTTTATATGAATTTAAGCCATTTTAAAAGTATGGTTTTGAGAATTTGAATTTAACCCAAGGACTTTAACTCGTATAAATGAATCAGATTTTCCGAAATGAAAACTATTTGTTTTCAAAAAAATAGAAGCTTTCATATAAGGAATGAATTTCCAAATTGTGTCAAAGAATTTCAAGTTTGAAATGAAAATAGTTTTCCGAATTATGAATAAAACTTTGTGAAAGATTGTTGAACTTTGTTTGAAATCGGAAAGGTGTACCTTTTGTATATAAGGTCGAAATGGAATTGTTTTGAAAGCTATCAGTTAAATCTTTGTTTTAAAGATTGGATGAGTTAATCCAATAGAAATGGAAATTGATTTGGAAAATCTATGAATAGATCTTTGTGAAACTGAGTGAACTTTGTGAGACGAATCTTTTTATGTAAAAGATTAAAATGGTAATGTGTTTAAACCATTTGAAGAAAAGTTTTGGGTAATAAGTTGTGACTTAACTGAAATCCCAATATCCATATGTTTTTAAAATATTGCGCTCATTATTCGGTTTAGCCGGGAGAGGACTTTGTGTCATATAACCCATTCCGAATAATGATATGACGTATATGGATAGCATTTGAAGACCAGTGGTGAAGACCGGATACTTTCGAAAATGAAAGGATTACCATCGAATGTCTCTGCATTGGCTGATCCCCGATATAGAGATTTTAGCGCCCTTTGTGATGGGAAGTCCGGACGTGATTAGGAATTATCCAGATTTGCAAGGGCTTCTTTGGAAGTGCCTTCGGTTCAATTCGAACCCGGAACAGACTTGTATGGTTGTATGTTTGACATTACACTTTGAGATATAAAGCTGATTTCTTTCAAATACATTTCTGTTTGGTGGCGGAGAATTTATTCTCTTAGCTTAACACCCTTCTCTGAGACGTACGAGCTCAGAGGTTATGTAGTTGAAGGTTATCAGTGATATACTCCCAATTTGGTAGTGTGGCATGCTAAGTGTTGCTGTGTGTTGCTGATCATCTGTTGATCATTTGTTGATCAAAGCATGGCTTTCGTGTAAAGCGTAGCTTTGTGGAGGAGACCTCATCGGACCTCACAAATCGGAAATGGTCGAAACAGGAAAGATGCGGCAAGGTTTCAGGGGTAGCTCCCCTAGGGTATGTCCATTCCTTTTGGAAAAAGGTGGTATCATGGTATGGAGCCTAGATATTTACCTGTGTGGTTGCTCCAATCTCATTTACTGTGTGATTGTTGCTTTGTGATCGAGGCGCCTCGAATAAAGGTCGTAAACGACCGGGGGTGGAATATCTCAGGTTTACTACCTGGGAAGGGGGTAACCGGCCTTGTGTTGGCAGAGAGCAGTTGTCTCTTAGGACGTCCCTCCAGAGGCATTCCCATGTGGTAGTAGGAAGTTCCTTAGCCTGACCATTTGTTGGAAAATCCAAAGAAACAATACGAACCTTGTACGGTTTTAGTTGTATAACCTGCTATGGAATGTTGCAGTAACCTGCTATTGAACATAGTAGCTATAGTAGGCATACAATAATGGTTGTATGTTGGCTAAGATTAATATTATATTTTCGAAATGATTTTGTACACTATGCACTAGTAATAATATCAAAAGAGATTTTCTCGTATTAAGCATATTTAACTATCATAAGAAGAAATCTCCTCCAAGTCTGCGATTGCATTGTGTGTGTGGTGGGAGGTCTTATGGTAGTTTCAATTTCCAAAAAGCATTGCGGATTTCAATGTTTAAAATACTTTGTTGTTTGTTTTAAAGATAAACTTTTTTTGTTACTCATACCAGTCCCATGACTGACTCGGAGTTTATTGTTCCCTTCCTAAACTTTGGATGCCCACAATTTTCCACACGGGCAGTCTAGAGTTGGGTTTTTCAGATAGTCAGGTTTAGTAGATTATCTGGAGCTAGTTCATCTCTTGGAGTTCACGGATGACCGACATTGCTTATCTTTGTGGTTCGAGCTTGATGTTGGAGTTATTGGTGTCCTTCTCTTTTGCGGATCATTTGGAGTTACCACTTCTGTTTTCCGCTGTATCATTATTTATCTCTGATATTCTTGTATCATATTGATATCATTGTGGTATATCATTCTGGATATTGTATTCATTGGATTTGTATATGATATTATCCATTTCTTTATTCCGCTGTGTTGTTATACTTAATGTTGTTATAAGCTCCGGTGAACCAGATTCGGCGTTTGAATCTGCGGCATTCGAGTACAAGTGAAGTACGGGTGCCATTTTCGAAGGCCGAGTTCATGATCGTTACAAAAATGCTTTTCTAAATGGTTTTGTAAAAGAAGATGTTTATGTTGAACAACCTCCACTTTTTGAAGGCCGAGTTCATGTTGATTTGAAATTTGATTATCATTTTGATAATCGAATATTTGTGATTTGAAATTTGATTATCGTTTTTGATAATCGAATATTTGTGATTTGAAATTTGATTATCGTTTTTGATAATCGAATATTTGTGATTTGAAATTTGATTATCGTTTTTGATAATCGAATATTTGTGATTTGAAATTTGATTATCGTTTTTGATAATCGAATATTTGTGATTTGAAATTTGATTATCGTTTTTGATAATCGAATATTTGTTGATTTGAAATTTGATTATCGTTTTTGATAATCGAATATTTGTGATTTGAAATTTGATTATCGTTTTTGATAATCGAATATTTGTGATTTGAAATTTGATTATCGTTTTTGATAATCGAATATTTGTGATTTGAAATTTGATTATCGTTTTTGATAATCGAATATTTGTGATTTGAAATTTGAATATCGTTTTTGATAATCGAATATTTGTGATTTGAAATTTGATTATCGTTTTTGATAATCGAATATTTGTGATTTTAAATTTGATTATCGTTTTTGATAATCGAATATTTGTGATTTTAAATTTGATTATCGTTTTTGATAATCGAATATTTGTGATTTGAAATTTGATTATCGTTTTTGATAATCGAATATTTGTGATTTGAAATTTGATTATCATTTTTGATAATTGAATATTTGTTGTCGTTTTTGGTAAGTAGATAATTGATAATTTGATAATTGTTGATTTGTTTTCTGATTATCTTTTGATAATTGGACTTTGTTGAGATATTGTGAGTTTCTTTTATGGAATTAAAAGATTACTTTAGCATTTGAATCCTCGACTTTTATTTTTCTAGCTTAACCAGTTTATGTTAGAAGAATAATAGTGGTTGACGACCTTAATTATGAAAATTGCGGGGACGCAATTTTTATAAGGAGGGGAGTCTGTAACAACCCAGAGTTTTGCACAGATTTATTATCGTCAAATGACGATTAATAATTGTTGTTAATTGCTAATTGAAGTTTTTAGATTGAGATTGAAATTCATTGATAAAAATTTGTTAATCGTTGTTTGGAATTTTTAAAGCAACTGTTATTCTTTTAAACGTTATGATGAATGTGTGTGGGCTTTACACTTTGAATTTATACCCACGTTTTTGCCGTGATAACTAGCAAAGCAACCCGTTCCCCAAATTATCATTTTTCATAACCCTAATTAAAACAAACGAGCGAAACAAATGGCGGCCTCGTCATCTCCAAATTAGGGCTTCGTCGATCGATGCTTAGGGATGAAGGGCTTTGTGAAATCGAGGGCGCCGAACACTTCGAGACGCCACAACTTCGAATTTTGTCGATGAGGTGAGTAATTTTTATTACTCACATCTAATTCAAGAACATATATCTGTGGTTTGTGATTTCCACTGCTTTGGATTCTTGAGTTTTCGTTTGTATACGAACGTTTGAGTTCGTTTTAATTTACCTTGGCCATTTTACTTTGTTTGAATTTCTGGTTTTACTGACTTTTGATTTGAGTTGAACGATGTTGATGTTTAGCTCGTATTTTGATGTTCCATTGATTCGTTCTGGGTGGCTCCGACTTCGGTCTTACTGCCTTGACTTGGATTTGACTTTAAAAAGAAAATTACTTGATTTAAATTGTTCAAGATTTGTGTCTTTGACACTTTAACTTGTTGCTTTGAATTGCTTCTGTAGTGATTTTTAGTTTTGTCAACTTCGACTTGTTCGATTGTATCTGTTGTTTAGTGGCTGGAGCGATCACTGACACTTTGGGTTTTGAACTACAGCTCTGGCATGGGTTTTGATCCCATTAAATTCTGGTCACTTGTTTTTGAAATTCCAGGTTTTCGGCCTGATCTTCATTTTTGTGATATTGCGGATACTATTTTGTTGATTTTGATGTGTATGTGTATTCATATATATATGCATCCATGTCTTCTTGTATTTGCATCTACTTGTTGTTGTTTCTGGTTCATCACAACATCTGGTTGACACTTGAACTTCGTTGATGATGTTGCATTGCTTCATTTATATCTGCAGTTTGTTTACTAGTTAATTATTGCATTAGCTTGTAAATTGTGTTGAAGTCATTTGACTTCAACCTCTTTGGACACTCGATTTACTAACTGCCTTGACTTGGTTCACTGTGTTCACAGTGTTGTTCTTGTACTTTGCTATTTCACTGGTGCCGTATCTTGTACGCGTGATACAGTGCATTGGTCGGAACATTGAGTCGCACTTGTTTTTTTTGAGTTTGGGTCGAGACTGTACTGAGTTTCATCCGTGCATCCAATTGTTGCTTGTATATATCACTTGGCTTTGTGTTGCTGTTGCAATCACTCCAAAAATTCATGTTATATTGCACTGCATCACCCTGTTGCAGTGTTGTTTCAATTTCTCCTTGACCCTTTTGTATTCGAGCATGTTGCATAAGTGTAGCATATCTAGCTTGGTTTTCTCGACCATATTTGGTTTTTTTTTCTTTCTTCTGTTCTACCTGAGTTTGTCTGCGAGATAGTTTACAGTTGTTTTCATGATGTCGTATCTTCATATTACATTATACAGTTTTCACTCTACATATGTAGTTGTTATTGGTGCCCTGTATCTAGTGTCTTCATGTTCATGTACATTGGTATTACTTCCTGTTCTTATGCATTTGTACCATGCTGCTTTCTATGTTATTGAGTAGCTTTTTATGACTGCACTTGATTTCAGTGTGGTCTTGACTCTGCATATACACTTCTTGTAGTGTAGTGTTGCAGCCAGTTACTTGTGCTGTCCAGTTGAGTTCGACACTTGCGTTGTCGTTGCTTGACTGTTTAGTCTTTTGTGGCTATTTGTTTGTTCAACTGCAGTTCATTATGATATTATTCCCTGGTTACCACTTATATGTATACAGCTGTATATACATATGCATACATGGAAGAAGTCACATTTGTTCGCAGCTTACCAATGTTGGATTATGTTTGGAAGACTGGTTTAGTTTACCTCTTGCCAGTACATTCTTATATGTGTTGAGTCTCTGACTTGACCTTGGCAGTTTCGACGTACGGTAGTGGCGAGGCAGTGCACGCGTGCGTGTACTGCAGCCACACCGAGATTTAATTTGATTTTATGCTTTCTGTTTCTGATTCCTTGAGCTTTTGTGTACTTCATCACTGTAGTGGCGAGGCAGTGCACGCATGCGTGAACTGCAGCCATATGGTGTTGACGTTTTTAACTGATATTTTAATTGGTTGAACTGTTTTATGTTCAATTCAATATTTGATAATTGTATTTGATTCCTTTCGATTGATCATTTTGTTGTGTCTGATTATCTATTCGATAATTAGATTCTGAGTTTTTTTATTTATTCTTTAATAATTGGATTTTGTTGTTAATTGCCAATTAGGCAATTCTGATGTTTTCTAAATTATCTTCATTGATATTCTTTTTACTTATCTTTGTTGATGATTTAAGTCTGCTGATTTGTTGTTTAACACTGTTAAGTGTTATATCTGCCGTTATCCGATTCTCTTATAGGAGAGTTGGATATACGAGATTTCTGTGACTGTCGTTTATTTGATATTGATTATTATTGCTTCTATGCACTAATAACTGAGTTTGAATTAGACTGACCCGTGTATTATTTTCTTTTGAATGTAATACTCGGGTCAGACCCGAGTTATTTCAGGTTGTAGATTTCCTGCTTTGAGTTGCTGTTGAGCTATGAAGACTTTTTATATCATTTGAAGTGTTCTGCGTCTTTTTGTATTAGTCAGTGTACTGATTAGGATGATATGTATTCATGTACATTAGTTGATAATGTATTTGTATATATAACTTCCAGAGTCGACAGTTGTAGTTGTATCATATGTATTGTGTCAATTGTATTGTAACTGACATCAGTTATATATATATGAGACTTTTGTTATCTGTGTTCCACATTCTTTTTGTATCTGTGTTATTATTATATATATTGTCCTAAACTATTATGAACCATCGTAGTTCGTTTTATACTGGCAATTGGGTATGTCGATGGACGTAAATAAATAAGAGATGAAAAATTAAAAATGTATACTACTCCGATCGAGGTAACCAATACTAGTGTAAGGCCAACTACGGATGGCCGCTCCTATCCAGCCTTATTCTTCGTAATAACAGACAGTATTTCTTTTAATACTCTTTGTTATTGTGAGCATAGAGGTGGGGCGTCATATAGATTAAGGTCTGAAAGTACAGTGCAAGTACACATTATTGATGTTTCCAGGCACAGGCAGAGATCATGTTGGTTGCTATCTTCACCTTATAAACTTATAACTCAAGTTGAATATGCCACTGTGTGAAAGCACATGAATTAAATAGCCTATATACTCTTAGGTAAATAAAGTTAGAATTGAGTTTTTATTTACTTTAGATTTGCCTATGAATTAAAAAAGCGAATGTAGTAAACAGGTGAATGTGTGAAGCGTTAGGAACAAATTGAGTTAGGAACTAGCATTAAAGTATGGCTTTTATAAGCCTATATATAGTGCCATTTAATACATAAGATAACTCTGTTTGCATGAAGTAAACTAGCATATAAATAAAGAACAGTGGCATATTCAACCTATATACAGTGCAAGTATAGCGTCGTTGTTTCCAACATTCGCTCCTAACTCAATCTAAATACTAGTGATGTTGTGTAATACAGATCGAGTTTACTCTAGATTTGAATCCAACGGTAGAGATTTTGTATATCAACACTTGAGAACAAATTAATTTTATAAGCCTTAGAAAACATGCTTAAAAACACTACTAATTAATTAACCTAATTTCCTATTTTTGGAAAAACCGAATTCAATTCATGTGATGAATTCAAGCAACAACCCACAAACTCCATTGCACAAACTCAATTTAAACAAAAACTCAAAGTAAAGTTTATTTTCAGATTACCTTTATTGAGTTGGAGGTGTGAAGCGGAGGTCGAAGATTAGAATCGTCCTTTGAGGCGCAACGGTTCTAAGGTAAAATATACCAGGACCTCGAGGCAGTCTTCAACAATGGTGGTGCAAGCCAGTCTTGAAAACACTTGCGTTCATCTACAAAGGTACTGTGTTTAGGAAACTCATGGTGTTGTCCAGATTTAGCAGTGAGCAGTCCTTAAGTGATGGCTGGAAATTTGATGCGAGGCAGTAAGCATCAAAGCATACTTTGAGGCGGTGGTGAATTTTTGAAAGGCAGAAGAAGAAAAGGATGTCGTATATTTATCAGATCTGAAGAAGAAAAGAGATTGAGAAAAGTTGGCTAGGTAAAAAAAATTATTTTAGTGATAACGAAAGAGAAAGAAATATGAGCGGCCAAAGAATAATTTCGTCCAAATTTCAGTGATTGTTGGCGAGATGATGCAGTAGCGTTTCTTTATTTGCTTCTAATTTTCCTAAACCAATAGCGGTGGCACTTAGCATTGAAAGGCTACCAATTAATGTAGCTAATAGCAAATTTTGTTGTAGTGATTTTATCAATTATATTAGTTGCACAAATTTATCAATGTATATTATTTTAGCATTACGTGGCACATGTTTTTACCATATTAGAAAGGTTAAATGTTATCATTTAATTTTTCTAATAAGGTACATTTATGTTTCTCAAAACCCTAAGAGGGAACATAGAAATGTTTCTGACCTTGAGGAAAGCTCAAAAAATTATAGGTCCATATGCGATGGATAACACCTTATCCGTTGTACCATATACAAATCCTAACATGCAGTCTTTGTCCTAATCTCATTTTTACCTTGAGGAAAGCTCATTAAACAAAGAGAGATTATTCTCTCATACCTATCATTTCACGATGACCTAAGTATACTACACATACCTTAAGGAAAGCTCAACAAATATATGAAGGTATCTTACCTCATCTAATCTATATATTAATAGAACTACACATAGCATCTCTAGCTTAAGGAAAGCTCAATAACTAAAGAGTATGCAAGTAATCTGCTAATGTATAAATGATAGAGGACAACACTTATATTAAAGATTCATAATCTTTTAATATACATATTTGAGTGATATCGACTTATGGAATAATTATTTCTTTTGAAATAACTTCGTGTTTCAAGTGTCAGATGCATCTGAAATGCCAATGTACATACTACGCATGTGAATTTATTAATTAAATCTAATTTGTGTTTGTTACTGTTCCACCTTTAATTATACATTCATGTTATGTAATTATTATTCTTGTATAACTGTTTATAATTTCAATTAACTTATATAATAATCTTATGCATAATCTTGTATTAATTTTATTGATTAAATCTTATTTAATTAATTTACTCAATTAATTTACATTTTAATTAATTTAATTTTATTCATTTTTTGTTAAGGCAAGCCAGTTTTTACAGTGGATCGTCCACTTTTATAAAATCTCAGTTAATACAGGTGTGAGGTTGAATACCTCAACAACTACGACACATACGCCTAAGAGACAACAAACACAAAACAAAGATGCGATCACTGACTCAAACTCGTTGCAAAGAGCAATCTCTCAAACACACACAAACTCTTACATGACATACACAACCACCCACTTTGACACCCGACCTCATAGACAAGAGACATTGCAACAACTAGGTCAACCTAGAACAGAACAAGATCCAATTACATACAAGGACTGGCAAAACAGCCAACAATTCCAAAACCAACATATAAACTATAACGACCTGGAATTTTTGTCGTCTTGAGTTATGAATATTTGTTTTTAATATTCAATAATACGATCTTTTAATCAAAATAAAACCCCTGTTAAATGATAATTGGTAATAATAAATAGTTTTAAAGTAAGATGATATTTTGGATTTCCAGATTTTATTTATAAAATAGAAAATTAATCTATTTTGGAATTTCTTATATGATCATAACAATAGAATTTATAACAAATGCATAACTAATAAAAATGAATAAGAAGAATATATGGATAAAATAAATAAATATAGCTTATGAAATATATTGTTGTATAAATAGAAAGAGTTTTAAAATTTGGATTTTTCTTATGCATATACATATAAGTTTAAAAAGAAATATATAAACAAATAAAAATGGAATATTAAAAACAATGTATATTGATAAGTGTAAAAGAAAAAAAAATATAAGAAACAATATATGATGAATATGCGAAAATTGAATAAAATCATTTAAACCATTTTAATAAGAAAATCTTTTACAAATAGTATTTTAACAAAAATGTTATACATTACAAACTTTTATTTCTTAGAGTTTTACATTGTAAATATAAAAAAGAATATGGATATGAAGACTTAAAGCTGTTTATAATTAATACTACCTTATTCTAAAAATATAGCGAAGCAGGGATCATACAAACATGAATCAAATGGAAGTTCAACTAAGTAAATAAAGAGAAAGTAACCAAAGTTACAACAAAAAAATTACAAGTAAAAAAAAAGCATTTCCTGGTCAAATGTAAAAAAACAATTCCTAGAAAAACAAAGGCCTGGTCAAAGGAAAATGTGAAAAGTGAAAATAGATTTCATCTCAAAACTTTACCTCAGCCACGAAAAATTTCAAATCAACTTCAGCCACCAAGAAATCCCATTAATCCATCTAAAACCTTGTACAACAGATCAAATCTCTCTTGAGCCCAAAACCTAGTACCATATTCATCATTTCACTTGCCTGAACATGTATATGTAGGTGTGTGTGTACTTCAGATGTTTGAAAAATGTAAACAAAAATAATAAAATAACATGTAAACCAAAACCTCTGTAAAGTAAAAAAGAAAAGAAGAAGCATCCCGTTCTTTCAAAAATTCAAGAGTAAAGCAAGTGATCAAGGGATCAAATCATAGACTAAAGTTTAGCTGGAAGTTTTCAAAGGCTTTCAGCAATGATCAAGGTGAGAGTTTAAATAGAAATGCCTGGAAGTGTTTAAATGCTACTCTGCTATGTTAAACAGTGGCAAATATTCGTACATGCTCAACTTCAAAAATCACTATCTCCCAAATTAATTCGAATTTGCTAATGTTGTAAACTAGTATAACTTTTGTTTTTGAGTGTAGATTACATTAAAAATAATTTGAAACACGTTTGTTTTATATATTGTGAGAAATTTAAAAAATATAGTAAACAACCAAGTTTTCGACAAAATTTAATATATTCAAATCATCGAATCAAGTATGTCGTTGTGTTTCTCATATCAAAATAGGATTTTTAGTGTAGAAATTTTGATTTTAATAGCACAGATTTTGTGAAAATTGAAGATGATCAAAATGAGTAAAAAAAAATAAATTTCCGGCGATCTAGGCGTCGAGGGGAGGTGCGGTTGGTTCGAGGAGGAGCAGGGTAACGTGGGGGAAAGGTTCACCGTGGCCGATTGTTGAATTTGGGTTTGATTTGGGTTGACGAGGGCTTTTAGGGTTTTTATGGTAAGTTTTAATGGGTTTCGGGTTCTTCGTCACTGGCGAAAAAGGGTGGCATCGAGTGGCGCCGCACTTGGTGTGGAGGTAGTGGAGACCGTAGGCGTCACAGTGGTGGTGGAATCGTGTGTTCTGGTAGTGGGGAAAGGATAGGCGAGGTCGATTTTGGGGGTGATGGATGAAAACTGGAGCGTTGTCGTCTTTGATCTGTTAGTGGGAACTTGGTGGAGGAGGTTGGAGCTTCGGTGGAGGTGTGCAATCGGACATAGGCGAGAAGGGGGACTTGGTGGTATGCTCGGTTGGGTGAACGGCGGCAGGGTGGTGACGTGAACGTGCACGTACATGCGTGCACAGAGAACTCCAGGTTTGGGAAAGATGATCGGAGATGGTGATGAGTTGCCGGAGTTTTGTTAGAGGTCTCGACGATTTGCGAGGAAGGTTGGGTGTGTGATCAAAGGTTGCAAGGCGATCGAAGGAGAGGCTTTGGGTTTTGGTTGTCTTGGATTCACCTGAAAGAAACTAAGAAATAGGAGAAAGGGAGAAAAGGAAGAAAAGGAAAAGAAGGAGGGGAAAGAATCGGGTTGGGTTATTGGGATGGGCTTCGGCCCGAAGAAAATGATGAGGGAAGTTTAAAATTTAAAATGTTTAATTTTATAAATGTTTAGTAAATTTTGAAAACGTTATAACTTGTTCATACAGAACCCGATCAATGCGAAATTTGTTGTGATAGGTTCGTATCGCCAAGCAGTACGTCATCGTACAATTTGTTATAGAGTTTGAATAAGTGAAAATTTACGATATTTTAGAACGAACGGAAGTTTAAGTAAACAATTTTAAAAAAATATCGTCGTTTAAATTTATATGTCCTATCTATTGAAGTTATTTGCCCAGATAAAAATAGTGATGAGTTAATTCAAGTTAATTACGATGATTTGACATCTGTTTAGCGGAATAAAACACCGTTCCGCTAATTGTATTTAATGGGACGCCTATTGGCAGAAATAATCACCGTTCTGTCGTTATGACTAAGTAAGCGTGTTTTTGGACATTGAATAGTAGAAATAAAACTCTGTTCTGCTATCACATTTGTATGGACATCCATTTAATTACCCTGTTGATTATATTGGACAATGTGATGTCAAATTGATTATTAAAAATGGATCGATTCTATATGTAAATATCTGAATCTGTTATGCTAGATTGTTATGGAATAAATGGTGACTTGATTAAGTACCATTGGACCTGATAAGCCTCTTTGTGATAAGAAATGATTTATCAGATTCAAGTTATTAAAAATAATTGTATATTTATTATTGGTTTAATTACAAGTTAAATTAAAGTAAATTACATTTTAACATATTTTTAAAGAATTGTTTAAGAATATATGATTATTATTTCAAAGGTTATTTTAAATTGATTAAATTATGTTTTAAATGCATAATTAAAGTCATTAAAAAATGTTTTGTTAAAAGAATAATTATTGTTTAATGACTAATGAGCAATATAATAAGTTATTTAATTATCTTAAATATTATTAATTATCTTTAAGAGGCTAAACGGGAGGAGTGAATTATTCAAGTGATGTCTAAAAAGTGGAGATGCAATCAGGATAGATAATAAATGGATTTGATTTTAAAGGAACGATTAACAAAGGTTTTCAAATGATTTTGATGTGAGATCGTAATAGAAGTTTATAAATAATATCAGTACTTCTAAAAGGATATCTTACTTAAGTTTAAACCTTGGATTTTTGGAAATGAGTTTATGATAAATTATGAAAGGTTATTATGAAACAAAGATTGTTCTTTGACTTAAGACAAGTATAATACATAAGCAGGTTTTAAACCATGAATGGTATTGAAAAATGCTATCAAACTTATTTTATGAGTTTAAGTATTTTGGAAAGAATATCGGGCAAATATATTCATTTTGATGAAATTAGTTTTTAAAGTGGTCTCAAATCTAAATAAATGAGGGTTAGAAATTTCCAATGGGAAAATATTGTATTGTGAATGTATGCTTGTTGATAGTTAAATAACGACTACCAAAATCTGGACCAAAACGCAACTTTGAAAATATCTAGGAGAAACATGGGAATTATATGGTACAGTTACCGTCGGAAGGTGCTATACTGTACGTATAAACTCGTTTCGTTCTTCTAGGGCGATTATAAGGAAATCCGTCCACTAACGGTTAGGAGGTGATCTCCGATCTTATTTTCGTTTATTTATTTCCTAAAGAACCGGGGTTGAGTTTACTGGAAATATCGAAAGTTGTTTCGAAGAGACCGAGATCGGATAAGTTATCCGAAAACCACTTTGATCCAACGAATACGTTTTCGAAGTGAAGACAAGAGCATGGAATCGAAGATGGAGCATTTAAGTGCAAGGGCTAATCGCTACTAATCTCGAGGATGATTCCAAAAGAATAGTGCCTTCGGTTTTGTTCAGACCTAGAGCGGACTTGTATGGATGAATACTTTCAGCACATTGTCATTGGAGGACAATGAGCATTCCAAGTATAAATTCCTTAATAGGTAATCGTAGCCTCAAGCCTCATCAACTGGGAATGACTGAAAATTAGGGGAGATGCAGTAAGGCTAAGTGGATCACACCCAATTAGGGTATGTTATCACCTTTCTAGATACCCTCGGATATATAAATGATAGATCGGTGCATGGAAAGAGCTCTCGATAAGGGTGAAACACCCGGGGTGATAGCATATTCGGTACTATCCAGGTTCGGGATAGGCCGGTCTTGTGTTGGCAGGGGATCCCGGCGAGGTCCTCGGTACATTTTTCTAGAGGTGTACTGTGATAGGTGGTACCTCAGTGCCTAGTTACTGTATGGAATCCATTCTCCAATAAGCGCCGTATGGTTTTGATTTTGCCCAACTATGTTGAAATGTGAGATGCAAGCATTTTACTTATTTCCATATTTTACTTTGACCTCTAGACACTATTATAGTATCATTGGATTTTCAATAAAAGGTTTTGGTTACCGTAAGGGAAAAACCCGTCGTGTTTATATGTGGCATGGTCTTACGAGATACCTTTGACTTTAAAGGACTTTGAAAGTTATAATAAATAAAATTCCTTGTGATTTAAATTCTCACGCTGGTTTTACCAGACTGACCCGGGCGTGGTTTTTCCTAAATGCTCTGGTCAGACCGGGCATATTTTCCAGGTTTAGATGGATATTTGGAGTTTTAGGAGAGGAGCTGGAGGCCCAGAGACGTATTCACATAGATGATTATATTATGTTGCATGTATGGTTGTTTATCAGCAATTATGAGGACAGGTTGCTATAACTGTCCGTGATGAATTGGTTAGTATACTCTGATTGGTGTTTGTATATATATAAAAATTACAGTTTTGTTTCTGTGTAAAGATTGTTATATATTATAGATTATTCGTTCCGCTGTGAGATTCTGTGTTGTTTGGTTTTCTTCTTGTCTTCTTTCTACTTTCTTTACCTAACTATCTGCCTTTCTGTTCAATTTGAACTAGACATGTGTGGTTTATTGTTAATTTAAATTGCTTGGAAAAGTGGGTCATGACATAAACACTAGAAAAGATCACAAAGCCTTAGACAGGAACTTCGGCAGCCAAGTAAACACATACCCAATGCCACAATCTTCACCTTGATCAAGAAGCATGACAAACACCAACTTCAGACCAAACTCTATCCTGCAAAGCAGTCCTAAAGTGCAGAGAAGTAGGGTTAAGAAAACAAGGGTTCAGACTTAGGTATACAGGAACACAAAGTACAGAAGACTGACTAAAAAAGTAACAGAAACAAAGTATAGGATTTGAAGCACAAAATTAAATAGAAAGAAACAAGCCATGCCATTGAGAAGAACAACCACAAAAGAGAGAAGAACCAGCATAAAAATCCAAGACAACCTGAAATGAAGAGCATCAATTCAAAACCAAACACGGACACAACTGTTGCAAGCAATCACTACGGCCAAGATGAATTGAAGTATGAATTGGGAAGTCCAGAACTGATGCTGGAACCAGAACCTTCGAACTAGATAGTTGGCAAGGGAGAATCTTCATGAAATGACCTACGACCAAAAAGAGGAGATCCAAACCACCAGAAGTACAGACTGAAGAGAAGCTCACAAGCAGGAGATACCAAAATTAAGTCAGTTGTCAGAGCATAGGCAAAATTGATTAGGCAACTTCGATCGAAGACTAGCCGGTAGCAAGGATGGACGGGAAAGCGATGGAGCAAGGGGTCACTAAAATAAAAAACTATAGCAATGAGGAAAGCTAGGTTTCTAGGGGAGGAGAGGATTAAATCACGAAAGAATGGGAGATGGATTAGGCGAAATGTGAAAGAAATGGGATAAATGAGGGAGGCGGTCGAAGTGAAAACCTAGTCCCCATTGATGAAGCTTATTTGAAATATCTTTATATATTTGAATAAAGAAGAAATAATATTATGAATGCATATACTATAACATTTATAGTAACACACATATATAATAATGCATGTATATTATTTAATTTACTAATTAAAAATTAATTAATTAATTTTATTAATTTCGAAAACTATTTATTTATTACCTTAAAACAAGATAAATTTACCTATATCTTTATATATGTATTTAATTTAATTATTTATTTATTTAATCAATCTAATTAATTATTATTATTGAAAATATTTAATTATTTTTCAGAACATCCTGAAAAATATTTTATAAAATTTATAACATTTCATATATATTTTAAATTTAACCTTTTAAATTTAAAATATAACTTTTCAAAATAGATTTTGAAGGTTAGCCCAAGACCCAAAATCAATTTGGGTCATTATATTGGAGATAACATATGGGCTTACCTCATCCTTTTGGGTCAGCCTAGTAGCCGAGTAGGGTAGAGTACTTGAATAGCCAAACCCGGCCTTAGATATTACTTTTCTAGATACCCTTCTAAATGGTAGGCTTTAATAAGTTACCCTTGTACTGCTAATTTAGACCGTATAGGCTGTTGGGCTCAGATACCATCGATGGAACTAGGGCAGTACATAGTAGGTTAAATGGGTTAATTTTAAAAAATTCTATTTTTAGATCTTATTAGGCCTATGAAGTCTACATTGATTTAGATCCAATCTAAATAAATTTAAATAAATTTTTTATTTTATTCAATTAATTTATATAAAGGTTTGATTTTTTGTGTGTCTATTTGTGTGTGTGTAGCATATAAAGTGTATATGTATATTTAATACACATATATTTGTAAGTGTACGTGCATCATTTAAATGTGTACATGGTGTGGCGTGCACATATATAATACAAGGATTTACATCGCAATATAAACATTGGCCATTTATATGCACATTGCTATCCAAGATAATTTTAAATTATAAATATATGTGTATATATGTATATGTATACATACATACATACATATATATATATAACAATTAAATTTTGGATTTTTTTCTTTTTAAAATACAATAAGTTATTTTGAATAAGTCAATAATTTTGAAATTCAAAATTCATTTTCAAATATTTAATTTATTTAATTAGCAAAATAGTTTAAAGACAGATATGGATCTATAGATATAATTGTGTGTGTATATATATATTATATCTAAAATTAAATGAAATATCATAAATGTAATTAAAAATAAGTTATTTTGAATAAGTCAATAACTTTGACACTCGAAATTCAATTTCAAAATATCTAATTTGTTTAATTAGTAAAACAGTTTAAAAACATATATGTATTTAGAAATTAAAATTAAAATTATATATATTATATATAAAATTAAATAAAAATATCATAAATATATTTATACCAAATAATTTTCGAAAATAATTATATACTATATTTATTTATTTAATAATAATACATTAAAATAACTAAAATATATGTTTTTAAATAAAATGCCTTACGACACAAATTAAATTTAAAATTATATATATATATATATATATGTATGTATGTATGTATGTATATTACACACACACATATATGTATATATAAATTCTATAAACAATAAAGTGCAATTATTTAAAATAAAATATTAATATATATGTATATAATACAATTGAATAATGTTACACTGGACATTAATATGCATATGTGTGTATAAACTTTATGTTCAAAATAAAATAAAATTATATTTTAATTTTTTTTGATGTAACATTATTCTATGATACATAATAAACTAATTTTAAACATATGTTTTTATAAATACATATGTTGATTCGTTCATTTGTATTTGTAGTTAAGATGGTGTTAAAATCAATTCAAAATAGTTTTTGATGTTTAAAAATTATTTATATATATATATATGTTTCTATAATATATATAATTATTAAATAAACAAATAGAATTGATGAATAGTAAAATTTGTAGAATTATACTTATACAAAAAAACATTACAGTTAAACAACACAACGATTATGCATATAAATTCGTTCAAATATATATATTAATTAACTATATTAACATGATAATATATTAATATAGATTATAGGATGTTGCCTCTAAAATATTGCCTTAGATTTACACCTTGATTGGCAAACTTTCCTAGATTTGATCCTGATTCGAGCTCCCAACTATGCAACTGCTTGGAGAACCACTTTTGATTTTTATTTGATGTTTGGATCCAATATTTTTGCCCTAAGATGACTGGAAATGGTGGCTATCGGGAAGATCATTAGAATTAACACAAATTTGATGGAAAAGATCTTGGAACACATCAAATAGAGGATAGAAGAGCAATACAAGTGAAAGAGTTCACTTTGCAATAAGCAAAATAGATCAGTATCAATCTATTTTAGATCGGTACCGAGTTGTTTTCTTTGTTCGTAGGCCTCTGTGCTCACTTGTACAACAACGGGCTAGCTTTTGGACTTCACTACAAGTGGGCTTCTGAACATGTTCACTTGTTTTCCTATAAATACCAGCCTAAAAACAACCAAACAAGGACTTCTTCTTCTCCGGATCAGATTCTCTAACTTAAAAGACTTTTTCTTCTTCACCTCTAACCTTTCCTCCATTAAAGTCACCAATGATACTACTGTTTGTTGTTCTAGGACTTAGATCAACAAATCTCTAGTACTAGTGGCTCTCAAACTATCTAGAAATTCAATCTAAATCTGAGATCCATTAGATTATGGTCAAATCTGATATAATTCATTGTAATCTAGAGAGAAGATAGCTAATAATAAAATATAATGTGGACATAGGCCAAAGATTGTCAAATAATTATAAAAACTCTTATGTCTTCTTTTTAGCATTTTCCTTTATTTTAATAGAACTGGTGCTTTCATCTGATATTTGGGTGTTGGTTTCATTTTTGGCGTCAACAGTGATACTAACCTCATATAACCGAGGAGACTTCTTTATTGAATAGTGTTTCACTTCCTACGTTCAACTCAGACCCAACTATGGTCATTTGATGGACATCGTGCCCTAATTTAACTACAATCAAAGTGAAGTGTCCATAATGAAGTTCAATGGTATTATCAAATCGAGAAACTGTGTAATATCTTCACTTCGAGATTCTTTATTTCATATTAGTTATAAGTAGCCAACTAAAAACTCTCGACGTTCATTCCATGGTTATCCAATAACTATCATTACATTACCTCTTTATGCCCCTAGTAGCCGTAAGTAGTACACTGCCCAACACATGGAGAGCATTACATAATGAGTGTTACATACTCTAGTCTTAATAGAAATATCGATATCCCTGTTTCAAAACATCTTTGACTAAGAATATTTCAAGTAATGTCTTTTTAATTTAATAAATTTCACTTGATTACAACACATTGCAAATCATTATCACATAACATATCATTTAAGCATTTTCTATGTAATATGTTTTAAATTAATTACTTAATTATTTATATCACAATATAACAAATATATAATAGAAATAAAATGCCTTTTATTTTGAACAAGATTGGTTATCAAGTTAGATATATGTAAAAAATGACATAATTGATCCTTGGGCATACCCCTACCGCTATCACTAAGAATATCTTAACCAAGAATATTTAAAATAAAATGTCATTATTTATTGTGTTTAATTACTCACGGTTGCAGCTATTTGCAACTCTAATCACCTAACATTTTATTTATGGATTTTTTTCTTATATAATTTAAATTAATTATTTAATTAATTATATCATAATATAACAATGTATTTACAAGGAAAACAAACACCGTTAGTATGAACAAAATTGACTACAAAGTTATATGTATGCAATAATTACATAATTGTCCTTAAGGCATACCGCTAACTCTTTCACTTGGGTCACTAATATCACATAATGATGAGAAAATTACTATAGGTCTTTTTGTTGAACTATTCAATATTGAACGTTGACGAAGTTCTCACCAATGAGCTATACAATCATGGATTGATTGAGGAATTTCCGAAGGCAAGTGATTTATAAATGTTGTAATTTAAAATTTGTAAACTTAACATATATTGTTATATTAATTTTTGTTAGAGAAATTAATATTGTTTAAAAGATATCATATAATTAATATACGTGCATAAGCATTGTATGCATATTTAATTAATAAAATAGCTTGAAAATAATATTTAATTGAATAATAAATGGAAATTGAATTTGTTTAATTAAGGCCGCATTAATTAATGAATTTTAAGGCCCATCCCATTTTAATTTAATGTCAATAGTTACATTCAAATTGTTATTCAATAGCATAGGCAAGATAAAGGAGGGGAAAGGCCCATTAGGTGAGCACTCCTCTTCTATAAGTAGAAAAGGCCACTCATAACCTAGCTACTTGAATTAAGAATTCTAAAACTCAAAACCCAAAATACCACCATTTTTTGCTAGCCTGGAAAAGAAGCAACAACTTCACTTCAAGGAAGAAGACTGTCTTTAAAGAAGAAAGCTAAATCATCTACAAGGTTAACAAATGGCAGGATTTCGATATGTCATTTTGATCTCAAACTAACATGTATAATGAAAAGGTACATGTTTTCTTTTAAAACAAAACTATATATACATATGAGTGTGTAGGTGCTTGGGTGTGTGGGCGTTTGGTCAAATTTTTTTGACCATAAAATGGACTATTATTTAAAATAAAATTAACCTATACACACACATCAAATCTAAAACAAAATATATCTATTAATATTGCACAAACAACAATTTTTACTACCTTAGATTTGTGTATGTTTGTGTGCATATACATATTCGAAATTGTTTTCAGTTTTCTACAATAAGAACTTTTTTATTTTTCTTCGAAGGGTAAGCTTAGGCTAAAGGAGCCCGACCCATATTTCTACTATTAATAAAGAGAATTCAACGAATAGGATTTCCATGGTGTCCTTTTGAAATTTCAAAAATACCCCCATCCATCAACGGAATCTCACTATCGATTTACAACCTCCACCACCTCTTCTTCCCAACTACCCATTAATGGAATTTTACTACCAATTTTTCTCCGACACTACTAACAAAACAACTTGAAATAAAAGCGTTGTGACTACCAAAACATTTGCACTTACAACAGACACTATCCACTTATTTTTTATTATTAAATGAAATCTAAACATCTTTATCTATTAGATGCACGTACGTCCGATTTATACTAATAATAGATAAAGAAATAATAATTATAGTAGGAAAAAATCTATAAGGCTGGACATGGAAAAATGGCACAAAATAAAAAGTAGGCAAAATAAAAGCCTATGAAAACAAAACAAGAAAAGAAAAATCTTCATATCCGTAAAATATATTACTTTTAGATATTTTCTATCATCATTGGGGACTAAGGTTACTTTCCCCTTTCAACTGTTATCGTTCCTATTCTCCCTCTATAACATTTCATTAGTGTGTAACCTATGCGTCACACACTCTAATGTTGTTAAAAAATAGTGTTTAATTTTAATTATTGTTAAAAGTAGAATTTTTTTAAAGCAATTTATGATAAATCATCGAAATAAAGGGATTTGTAATTCAAAATGACATGCGACACTCAGATGTAAGGTAGATGGTTTAATCCTTGCTAACTACACATTCTTATTAGAATTATTGTCATATATATATATATATATATTGTTATTACTATATATGTAAATAGTTGATGCTATGTGATACATGTGTTATATATATAAGAAAACTAACTTTACAATCTCTGTTAGTATTTTATTATATATATTTTTAAGGATTTATAAATGAATTAATGAATATTAGGCAATTGAATATATTTAAATATTTTAAATCAACGATCAACTTAAGTAATTAAATATAAGGAACTAAATGTTAGAAAGTAGGAGAAAATGAGAAGAGCTTTGTATCTAATTGTAGTTGAGGAGAACATCTTATGATCAATATAGCTGCATGTGAACTTTTATCCATTATCCGAGATTTCAATTATTAAACCTTTTTAACTTTGCAGTTAATCGTAAATTTTATGTTGTTGTAGAAGGGTCATGTTTACAACTTCGATACTTGCAAAAAATATTATGTAGCAATAATTTGGGTTATAAGTTTTGTAAGTTTTAATATCATGTTGAAAATAGGAACTACATAACTTAATTTTTATTAGTGCAAAGCGTGCTTTCACATCACAATGTTGTAAAGTAAATTTATCTTTTAAAGGTTGTAAAAAATGAAATTTTGTAATGCAATATATGATAATTTTTTGAGATAAATGAATTATAAATTAAAAGAATTATTATTTATCATGTTTACATTTTATGTTATGGGATTTATGTATCTTTATATATGAATAGAAATGGTATTTTTATCATCTTTGCTTATATACATGAATATTTTATACATACTTAAATTGGCTTATTTTAGGAATTATTAGATAATTTAACGAATATTAGCTAATTGAATTTATTTAAATAATTTAAATTAAAGACTACATAATTAGTTAAATATATGCACATGAATAAAAAATATTAGGAGAGAATTGAGAAGGGTTTGTAAGTAACTATGGAAATTTTAAATATAGGGATTTAAAGATAAAAATATAAATTTCAGTGCAATGCATGACAACTTCATTGAGATAAACAAAGTATAAAATAAATTTATTATTACTGTTGATGTATATAATTTATGCTATGTGATTTACATAATTTTGTATAAAAATGAAAGTTTAGCTTTACCGATTTGTTGATGCGACTATAGCATACTATTGAAATTGTCATATTTTAGAATTTACTTGACGTAGTGAATATTAGTTAATCGAGTTTACCAAATGGTTTAATTTTGAATTATGTAGTTAATTTAAATGTATGGACTTAGATGTAAAATATTAGAAGAGAACTAAGAAGACGTTTGTGAATAATCATAGAAAATTTTAAAAGTATGTATTTGAAGTAAATTGGCATGAGAAGTTTAGTAAAATAAATATATCGTGATAAATTATAAAAATTTAAAAATAAAGTATCTAAAGAGAATTAAGGGGAGTGGAGAAAACTTCTAAAATTGATAAGAGAGCTTGAATTTCTTCTACTTTACTATTATTTAATAGATTTTGCTTTTTCAACTTTTCGCCCTTCTATCCACTACGCTTCGTATATTCCACAACTTTTACTATTATTGCAAGAATTTTTCTCGCATCTCCTACTTCCGTTATTTCATCTTGCTCAAGCATCATACTTTTCATCGTTTGACTCCATCTTTTTCTATTCCTTCGTATTAGTCTCTAATCTCATAGTTTTTTCTTATTATTTCTAATTTTTTTTTGCTTTAGGCGGCTTTTATTGGAGTAACATTTGTGCTTCATCAATTTATCTTCTTAGTGCGGAGGCATATATTGCCTTTCCACCGTTTCTTCACCATGGTAGTTGGGGAAGTTGCCAGAGCCTAATTTTGTTTTCAACGTGTTTTTTCTGGAATGTTGGACTTTGAAATTTGAGTTTGCCACATTTTTTTTGTAACCACTGAGCTACACCTTGGAGATTGTGTCTAGGACGGAGGAGTTCCTTTTAGTTGTTGCCTATAGTGCTTCATTTGGCTTCAATGTGGTTTCCTTTGGCTTCCTGGCTTCCTCCATCTCTAGTTTGGCTTGTTTTTTGTTTCTAGGTTCTGTCTTGCTAGTTAAAGCTTTATGTCTCCTTATTTTGGTGGAATCTAAATTATTCTATGGTGATACCTATCATCTGTATGTCATTGTGTTTTGTTGTTGTGTTGTAGTTAGGTCTAGTTTTTGCATCTTTGTAAAACCTGTTGTTATTACCATTATTGATTCTGAAGAATGGAAATGGCATATCATCGATGCCACCATCCATTAATAAAGTCGAATGAATGATGCCTCTTATTATCAATGCCACCTATTATCAATGTCGCGTCTTAAGGATATTGCATGTCTCAATGCAGCACGTAATATCACATGTCACCCACGGGTGCAAGAAAGTGGTATTGAGACTGATGTCGTAAGGTAACTACAAGGCAGGATGTCGTCCATCGTCAGTATGAAAATCAATATTGAGGGCATATGGTAATGCCGCGTACCATTAATGTCGCCTAACATTAACAAAGGCTAATGGACAGTGCCGCTTCATCTTTATGCCACATCTAGTCAATATCGCATCCCATTAATGCCGTGTTCCATCAATGTAAAGACAGATGGATTAATATCGCCTCAGGTTGATACCACATATCTTCGATGATCATTTTAATGCCGCCTCCCTCTGATGTTATCCTACAAATGACTTCAATATCGAACCTCATGTGATGCCACTTATCACCAATGCTAATCCTCATTGATTCCGCACTTCATCAACCAAGGAGATACAAAGGGCAACATGCCGTAAGCCATCAATATTATTGCGGCATAATATATTATCATTATCATATCAAATTAATGTCGCAACTCTTCAATGCCGCATCAAAGAATATCACAAGGCAAAAATAATATTGAGGATCATCAGCCCAATATGACACTGCTTATTAATGTCGTAATTCATCAATACACCAAGGAATGCCATGAACGATCAAAACAAAGCATGATACAAAGCACTGCAAGATGAACCTTGATGCCAAATACCAAGCATGCCACATGACAGTCATGCTGCACCTTACCACCCTTATAAATATGGACCTAGGGGCATGGAGGAGGAGGAGAATCATTCTTTTCTCGCTTCTTACGTTTTAAAACTTTGTAACCCTAAATCAATTTGGGGATTTTGGTGTCAATTTTATTTTTTGACCGATAGCACATAAGTCCTTGTATATTCAACCATTGCATAGCATATGAATAAAGATATTATGATTGATTGCTTATTTTGAGTTCCAAGGCACTTGCAATTTTTAATCATAACTTACTTTAATTCTTAAACATTCATAGTCTCAACTTCTACTTGCATGAGATTGTTCTATATTGATTTATGGCTTCAATATAAGTTTAAGCATAGCTACGACATGAACAATTTATGACTTTGTTATGGATTTGAACATACTAAACGTTGTTACATAAGCCTTTTTTCAACCAAATGTCGCTTTTGCCAACACTCGTTGAGGTCTATAAGGGTTAATCAAGCCTTCTATCAACCAAACTCCTCTTTCTTTATACTTTTTGGGTGTTAGTGAAGAAATTTGTTTACATTTTGATGCTAGAAGGAGGGGTTGAACCTCTGTCTTTGCTTAACCCACAAGTGGAACTACCCTTAACCTACATATATAAGGCTTAAAGGACTTATCCCCACCAAGCATATTCTATTAAGGAACCATTCCAAACCCTATCTAACCTTACTTGGATAACGGTTAATTCTGAACAAGGATCTTCCAAGCCTCAAGTAGTTAACTTAGGCCAACCTACCAAATCACAAGTGATCCTCGACTTTATGAGGAGAAAATACTAAGAATTGTAGCATTACAAATGGAAGATAAGAGAAGATAAGTAGCTTCTTATAATCCAAACAAATGGAGCCTAAACCCATTTCACATAGGGCCTACACCAACCTTTGCTTTGGAAAAGAAGGATAAAAATGATAACATCTTTATAGAAATGAGAAAGAGAATTCAACTCCAAGCAAGGGGAACCATTTTTGAAGGAGAAATAAAAAAGGATTTTGACCGATTCAGTCAAAAGTGGAAAAAAGTGCTTTATCATTCCCATGGATTGGATAAAGCTCAAAACTCTTTAAAGAGTTAACTTGCTATGGAAGCTAAAGAGCCTATCACATACAATGAAAGAGCTAAATGGAATTTAAATGAAACATCTTCCAAAAGTTCACAATTTTCAAAGAACTATTTTCTTACTGCTTCTCATGAGGAATTTACTTCTTAATTAAGGAAAGGCTAAACTATTGGCCTTCTCAAAAAAAGGCACCAAATAATGAGAGAAATCTTGAAGGATTATATTGTCATTATCATCGTTCTGATGGACATGACACGAATGAATGTCGAAATTTAGAAGGGATGATTAATAATCTCCGAAGACAAGGAAAGCTTAAGGAGTTTGCACAGCGACATTCAAATTGACCATAAGAAAATTTTCTTAAGTATATCTATTGTATCAATCATAAAAAGGAGTAAAACTCTCCTAAAATAAAGAAGTAAGCCTTTGGTGCCACCAGAAATTGCCTGACCAAAGCATCTGCAAGCCTTCAGTACCGCCTATAAGGCTTGAACGAATGGCCTCCTAGAAGGAGGATGGAGTAAGCCTTTGGTACCTGACCAAAGCACCGAAACAAGCCTTTAGTACCGCCTATAAGGCCTGACTGAAGCGCCTCCTAGAAGGAGAATATAGTAAGCCTTTGGTACCTGGCCAAAGTACCGAACAAGCCTTAAGTACCGCCTATAAGTCCCGACTAAAGTGCCTCCTAGAGAGAGGATGAAATAAGCCTTTGGTACTTGGATAAAGGACCAAACCATCCTTCAATACCGTCTATAAGGCCTGACTAAAGCGCCTCTAGAGGGAGGTCAGGTAAGTCTTTGGTTCTGCTTGAGATAGCAAACCAAATGCACTGGAAAAAGAAAAGAAAAACCTAAACCATCACCTAAGATGATGACAAAGCAACTCCAACGCGATCTGAAGGAAGGATTGAGGCTGCCTTCTAGAGGAAGATCAATCAACGTCAAATCTAACTCAATTTGAAAGAAGGATTGAGGCTGTCTTTTAGAGGAAGATCATTTCAAAAATGAGCCACTGGTGCTCTAAAGCAAAAACAATCTTCTAGAGGAAGATCGACCAAATTTAAGCTATTATGCTTCAAAGCGAAGATAGAGCAATTTTCAATTGCTAGATGGATTTTCTGGTCTTGTATTCCTATTATTGCCAGATGGATTTTCTGGTCTTCTATTCCTGTTATTGCCAGATGAATTTTCTGGTCTTCTATTTGTATTATTTCTAGATGGATTTTCTTGTCTTTTGTTATTGCCAGATGTATTTTCTGGTCTCCTATCATTGCCAAATGAATTTTCAAGTCTTCTATCTGTATTATTGCCAGAATGGATTTTTAGTCTTC
This sequence comes from Allium fistulosum, assembly GCA_030737815.1. Classification (NCBI taxonomy): domain Eukaryota; kingdom Viridiplantae; phylum Streptophyta; class Magnoliopsida; order Asparagales; family Amaryllidaceae; genus Allium; species Allium fistulosum. The sequence goes on from CM060906.1 coordinate 574,729,600, forward strand.
TATTCAAGGGACATTATTCTGTCAGATGGTTCTTTAGTCTTCCATCATGATTCTGCAATGAACAATATCAAAGCTGAAGAATATCTGTGCCTTAAAACAGGATGTCAATCGTCAAACAATTTCAAAGACAAACTAATGTTCGGATCAAGGCTACATATCATATTATTTGAAAGCAAATTATATATCTAATTAAGCAAACTCAAAAGAAAAGGGGCATATGATACATTCAAGGTAACATTTATTTAAGTACAAATTTATTTACAATTTAATGTGTTATGCACCAAAGTTGCAAGAACAAAAGATTGGACAACAAGATAATCTAATTAAAATGATTACAAGCTTTGAGCCAACCTCCTTAAATCTTTAGCAACCGAAAAAGAATCAATAATGTGACAAATTGCCAAATTTAAAAGCTATTTAAGCTTCCTCTCCTTCTGCCGAATAGTATTTTTATCATCAATCGACGCAATCTGAATATTCAATGCATGGTCAAGAGCCTTATTTGCTCCCTTCCAAATATTGATCTTACCTTTCAGTTTCTCAATCTCTTGATCAGAAGTGCATTTTTCATGCTCAAGTCTCTCAACTTTAGCTTCATAAGCGTTAAGATGAGTAGAAACCTTATCCCTCCATTGTTCATTCATAAATTGCATATATTCAAACCTAACTCTTTGACTCCATTTAGCAATTTTGTTATCATCCAAGCCTGAAGGAGGGTTTAACAGGGCAGAGAATATTTCTTGACCAATCAAAGGAGTAGGAGTAGGAAGGCTGGAATTGTGTCCACTCACAATAAGTTCCACAGATTGACAATTCACCTGACTTTTTAATAACTCCACCTCAAGGTTCGTTACCTTTTGGTGTAATCACGCAATTTCCGCATCAGCTTCGACACTTTGGAAAGAGGGTCTGGATTGGACAATTGTTTCTATATTCCCATTTAGTTTTTAGATTCTTCCATCCCTTTTTTAATTTGCTTTTCTTAATTAGAAGTCATTTCTCTCAAACCTCTGAGTTTTGATCTTAATTTGTAATATTTGTCATACCGGTTTTCCGCTTCAGGATTATCTAGAAATTATAAGGCCAATGTGTCTTGAGAAGAGCATTTCTTTTCGAGTTCTGCCCTAAGCCTATCTTTAATAGAATCAAGTTAGATAAGGATATCCGAGCTGCTAGATGCAAGTGTCAGTATTTTTCCTAACATATAAATAGGAAAGAAATCAATAAACAAAAAAGAATTCTCCATATTAAACGATAAAGGTTTATGACTTAAGCAAATTTAAAATTACATCAGCGCCATATATGATTAATTCTTAAAATTTTGAGATAACAGTTTTGGCCTTTTCGAGTGACCCAACAGACATGGGAAGGGTATAATCGAAAGTAACTTTAATCCCTTTCGGGGTATTAACTAGAGGAAGCTGACGATGGTCCTATTTTTCGGCTGGAAGGCTGGTTTAATCACATATCAGTTTAACATGATTGGTTCAAATTTCATTAAGCAGTCTATCCTTCTCATCGCCCAATAAATCAAAACGAAGGTAGGTAAATCATGTATAAACTTCCTATAGATCTATAGGAAAACAATGTTTTACTAATTGAGATGTTATGAGGGTTAAGGATTTCTCCTTAAAATCTCTCTTTAACATGGTAAATTTACTCAAGAATTTCATGGTAACAGGACTACTTGAGGATCCCTTAATCTGTACAAATAAACAAGAACAAAGAAATAAAAGTGATAAAGTTTATAAGCTACTTGAATCACATATTATATTTATATAATCATTTAGGTTCATACAATATTGATTCCTTATAAAATTCAAAAATAAATCTCTCTTTGTTATACTTAATTTTATTGCGGGGAAGAGAATAAGGAGAAAGTGGAATAGTCGCCACTCTGGGAAGGTTCCAGCAATCCCCAAGACGAGGATCAGACCCATGTTCATCCCAAGTATCTTTTATAAAGACACCTAATTAAACCCCCACTATTCTCGCCTAGGTAAGAAAAGTTAACAAACTTGACCCTGGAATAAACCTTATAGAGAAACTCTACCAAAGCATTTCTATCATCGATTAACATCCAAAAGAGAGTCATCAATTCTGCATTCTCTTCCTTGATTCTATCCCAATAAAGGCAAGCTCTTTTCAAGTGAGGGGTAGCCTATTTTTCTTTAAAAAAACCTTAACGCATAGCGTCACCAGAAAGGAGCTTATATTTGTCAGACAAGTCATTATATTCTTTAACCAGCCTCGGTTTCCTTATTCCATCGGAGCTCTTTATTCGCGCTTTTTTCATAAAGGGTCTCGTAATAGTGTTTGTTCTTTTTCCTTAACTAAAGTAGTAAGATTATCAAATGAAATCTAAGAAGGTAGTCTTAAGCATTTAAATAGAGAACTCCATACCTGGGAAGCCGAAACTTGAGAAATGGGAGTCTATTTTTTCTTCTTTGGCTGATAATTGGGGGGAGCATTATCTTTTGGGAGAGAGCCCTTCTTTATAGTGTCTTGAGGATCAGGGAATTCAGTAAAGCCTACATCGAGAGCATATAAGTCTAATTTAGCATCACTTAATCCATTTCCTCCATCTTTTGGATTTGAAGGACCTTTTCCATCGCCATCACCGCCATCGTCATCATCATGGCTATCATCGTCATTGTTATCATCATCATTTCCTTCTCCATCGGATTTTGTCTCCTCATTAATTGGGGGATCATCAAAGGTTAGCAACTTTTTGGCATCGACCTTTTCCTCAGCAGGAAACTCTTCTTGAAGAAATTTTTTATCTTTCCTCGGCATAAGACTAAACATTCTTTTGAAATTTTCATTCCAATCTTGAAGGGATGGAAAGTCTGAGTCTAGGCATCTTTGAATGTTATCAACATATGCCACGAACAAAGCATTCTCGTAGCACTTATCAATAATCTTGGAGAGAGCGTTATTAAGGAAAAAGGCGACTTTCTCCTTAGCATCCCTGAATATTATTCGAGTAGGCCAAGATTTCAGTTCTTCTTTATAACTTGTTCTTTAGAGGTTTACTCTTATCAGTTAATGTAGCCTTCTCTTTGTTGGCCTTTTCATTCTTATCAGCTAGCTCGGCCTTTTCTTTGTTAGCCTTTTCAAGATCTGCCTTTAATTTTTTCCCTTCTTCCACTAGTAATTTCCTATATTTCTTTTCCTTATCAAGAAAGGAAGTGAGTTTATCTTTCTCGAAGACAGCCTTATCCGTTGCTGTTCTAATATCAATAATACAATTATTAAGCTCCATAAGTTCGGTCACTTCATTAGAGGGACCTTGAGAAGTCTCATAAAGAAAGAACATATGCTTGGCCATCTAAATGTGCGACAAACATAAGTCAGAATAGTATATACAGAGTCAAACAATTAGAATAATAAAACCGAAAAGAGTGCATGCCAACATAAGCTGTTTAAGGATGGCACTAAGATGATCTCTTGAGTAAACCGAAGGTTGCAGGGTCACGAGCGATGTTAATAAAGAAGACTAAGCAACCAGGTGGAGACAAACTTAGAACTTACTATAGGAGACTGGGCATGAACCTCTGAAGGAAGAGGATTATTCGGAGAAGGAAACAGACCAAGATCAGCACACGGGCGATTGATGGTTAGTGGAGAAGTAGGAAAGGAGATATTTAAGAGGGACTCGGGAGCATAGGCCTCATGTGTTTACTTCTGGGCTTTGTCTAAAATTTCCACATTAGGGCTCAAATCAATAGTCACATGTATCTCCTCATCCACGACAATAGGAGTGAAATAACCCAGGAGTTTAGCCTTCTTTCTCGGGGAGGAGATAGAATATCAACATGAGCATCATCACTCGCTTCCATTTTATTGCCTCAATTGCGTTGGCAACCGAGTCCTCAATGGAAATAGGTTGCCCAGTTGAGACGGGGCGGTAACTTCGTCTTTATCTCCCTTCTCTTTAGGAACATCTTCTTTAACTTCTTTCTCTTTAGAAGCAACAATAAGAGTAGATGAATCTAAAACAAAGAAAGTAGTTAATAAGATAATAACATCAATAATTCCATACTAGTCATATTATAAACCTACTAGTGGGTTTGAGTTGACCTGGAGAAGAGGCAAGGAAAGCGTTTCGGTTGTTGATAACCAGTGATCGCTTCCCTGAAGCATTTCCTTTCATCATCGGAGGCTCCCCAAGTATTATATGGTTGTCCAAAATCAAGGAGTATTGATGGAGGTTCACTTCCATCAAAAGTGTAAGCCTATCACCCATACTCTCGTATGCCAGAGTTAGGGATTTGATAGTATCGCTATCAGAGGTGCTTAACTACTTAGGAGCCGAATCTGAAGGAAAATATCCATTGTAAGAGAGTGACAAATAATGACAAGAAATAGAAACTTATTGATAATGGAGAATGTTCCCCTAATCCTCGAGTAGCATTTGACATAGAAGAACTAGGTTTCCCTTTCCTTTGTATTGTTGACAGGATTAGTGATTAAGCTTTGTGGAAGGGGGCGAATGCGATCTAGTGGATTATCCTGCTGCTTACCTATTCTAGTAAGGCTAGCTATAGTATGGAGGATTTTAGCACTTAGAGAAGGAAGTTTGGCATCTTTAGCAAGAACTTCTAAACAAGTCAAATAGGTGTGCGAGTTTAGAGTCGGTTGGATTAGAGCAATATTTAGGTGCTCCAGAAATTGCAAAAGAAAGTCGAAAAAAGGAAGATACCCCGAGTGCCACATATGAATTAGTGTGAAGTCAAAGAATCCTTCTAGAGGGTTGTCTATCCTACCAGAAGGACCGCGGATCTGGCTTCTATGCTTGTGAAACCAAATTGCTTAAGAGTGGAGTCCAGTTCTTCTTGAGTGGTAATATATGACAATTTAAGATAATGATCACCTTTCTTAACAGATAGAGAAGCTTTAGGGCCCTTGCTGGTCTTCTTGATTGCTTCTTGTCTGCTTTCTTACCTTCCATTTGCCTGCCAAGTGATATTTACCAAATTAGAGAAGTATTAGATATTTTATGAAATTCAGAATGCTCATAGGCAATTATATGCTACAACAAAGGATAGCACATCAATTATAAATTACCCAAGTCATAACATAAAAATGTCAAAGTCTAAAGTCCACAATAATATTTACAACAAGTCAATAACCATAGAGTAATCTATATTGGCATTCCTAAAATGCTTAAATTTTTAACCAAGTAAAAACATGTAAATAAATGTTAGAATCATGGTGAAAATAAATTTATGGTTATTTAATAAAAACTCAAATGAAAGACTATTTTATATGTATCTTGAATATCATGCCAAGTCAATAAGGTTCATGTTGAATTGGTAAATTGATATCAAATGTCACATAAGTAGCGCTATTAAACACTATAACATGATGCTGTAACAATGCTCAAATATATATATTGAAAGATACTAATTGTGCAAGTGGGTCGTGAGTTTATTGTGATGATTGCATTGCGATATAATAATGTCATGTAAAATTTTGATAAGAATATTAAAAACTATTGCCAAAAGAAAAACAATAACACACATTGAGAATGTCGAATTCATAAGATAGCCACTTAAGCTAATGTTGCATCCTTGGTTAACCGCAGACATGATAAAATCCCGCCTTATAATAATTCATAGGTTATTAAGCCAATGTCGCACTCTATTCAATTATTGAAGACATAAGGATCTCACACTATAATGATTCCTAACTTTTAAGCCGTAGTAATGTCGTAAAGCATCAATTTTGAAATAAAATAGGGTAACATCAGGTTTTGGGTGTAATCCACTTTGCTATTAAACTAAAAGCTCCCGGGCATCTAAATCGATGTCACCTAATTCGAATTAACCTATTAAAATTCCCCAATGGTATAGTAATTCAAGGTTAAGCATAATAGATTATCGATTTAACTAGAAGATTGAAGATTAACAATCCAAATCTAATATCTAAACTTAAGTGACGAATTAGAATCGAAAAACTCGATTAAGAACCCTAACACCCATTTGAATGAATAATCCCTTTATTTAACTCACCGTTTAATCGATTAAAGTGAGATTCATTCCTTAATCTTAGCTTTGATACTGAAAAGCTGGAATCTGTAAATGATTTTGTGGATTTTAAACTTGTTTGCTTGAGCTTTAAGTCGCAGGTAAAAAAGAAGAAGAGGAAAAAGCACAGTAATTTATAGGGAGAAGGAAAGCAAACAAATGTTGTTAAATCAAATTTGAATGGATGGACAGATTCAAACATAATACTAATAGGCAGCAAGCGCCATTATCAAGATATTGACTTGAAAAGTCAATGTTTCCTTCATACCATGGGGCAAATGTTACTGCCATTATTGATTCCGAAGAATGGAAATGGCATCATCGATGCCTCTGTCCATCAATAAAGCCAAATGAATGATGCTGCCTATTATCAACGTCACCTATTATCAATGCTGCACCTTAAGGATATTGCATATCATCAATGCAGCATAATATCGCTTGTCACCAACAAGAGCAAGAAAGTTGTATGGAGATTGATGTCGTAGGTTAACTACAAGGCAGAATGCCGCCCATCATCAATATGAAAATTAATATTGAGTGCATACAATAATGCCGCATACCATTAATGCCGCCTAACATCAACAAAGGCTTATCGACAATGTCGCTTCACCTCTATGTAACATCCAGTCATCAATATCACATTTCACCCATGAAGACAGACGGATTAATATCGCCAAGTTGATACCGTATATCTTCGATGATCATTTGAATGTCGCATCTCTCTGATGTTGTCCTATAAACGACTTTAATACCGAACCTCATGTGATGCCACTTATCACCAATGCCGATCCTTATTGATGTCGCACTTCATCAACCAAGGAGATACATAAGGCAGCATGCCGTAAGCCATCAATATTATTACAGCATGATATAGTATCAATGTCATACCATATTGATGCCGCATCATAGAATATCACAAGGCAACAATATTATTGAGGATCATCAACCCAGTATAATACAGCCCATTAATGTCATAATTCATCAATACACCAAGGAATGCCGTGAACCATCGAAACAAAGCATGATACCAGGCACTGTCGAGATGAACTTTGATGCTAAAGACCAAGCATGCCGCATGACATCCATGACGTACCTTACTACCCCTGTAAATATGGATCTAGTGGTATGTAGGAGGGGGCGAATCATTCTTTTCTCACTTCTACATTTTAAAACTTTGTAACTCTAAATCAATTTAGGGATTTTGGTGCCAATTGTACTTTTTGACCAGTAACACATAAGTCCTTGTATATTCAACCATTGCATAGCATATGAATAAAGATATTGTAACTGATAGCTTGTTTGGAGTTCCAAAACACTAGTGATTTTTAATCATAACTTACTTCGAATTCTTAAACATTCATAGTCTAGACTTCTACTTGCATGAGATTGTTCGATATTAATTGATGGCTTCAATATGAGTTTAAGATATAGCTACAACATGAACAATTTATGAATTCATTATGGACTTGAATGTACTAAACCTAGTTACCTAAGCCTTTTCTCAACCAAGTGTCGCTTTTGCCAACACTCGTTAAGGTCTATAAGGTTAATCAAGCCTTTCTCTCAACCAAACTACTCTTTCTTTACACTTTTTGGATGTTAGAAAAGAAATTCGTTACCACTTGATTTTGCTCATGCTTGGATTCTTTAGTTAAGTTATCATAGTGTGTTTTGTTGAATGTCTGTTTTCTTTGACTAACAAATTACTCCAAACAAGCTAAGAATAGGAGCACTCAAAAAGAGATGGTTATTTGATTAAGTGAAAAAATTGCACAGTACACAAAGTGCATTGCTGGCGGTACCTAGTAAAACAAGGTTTCCTTTGGTCTGGATTGCATTAGACATAATTTTCAATAGAAGTAGCTTGTTATTCAGACAACTACCATGAGAGAGTTAGTGGTATGCTTTAGGGGTAATTATGTAAATTTATTATATAACTAACTCTATAATCAATCTTATTCACAATAAAAGTTATTTTTGGTGACTAATATACATAATGCTCTCCAAATGTTTAGAAGTGTATTACTTATGGTTGTTGGGGCACCAAGATGTTACATACTTATAGTTATTGGATAACTATAGAATGACTGGACTGAGAGTTTCTTGTTAGTTAACAACAACTGGGTCAAACATGAAATGTCAATTTAATAATGTCATATGGTTCTCTCGAATTGAGAATGCAATGGAACTTCGATGTGAATACTCCATTTTGATTATATCAAATCATGGCATGAAGACCATCGAACGATTATAGTTGGGTTTGAGATGAAGCATGGGAAGTGAAACACTATTTAATAGAGAATTTGTCTCTTCAATTGTACGAGGTTAGTATCACAGTCAACTATAGTCAACTCAAAGTTAAAATCTCTAACAATGGCAAAACGGCTAATAATAAATGTTATTATGAACCAAGGACTTAGTAGATGGACTGAACAGTTGTATATGGATATTATTCGAGTTTTGACAAATACCCTCTATATCTTGAAGTAATATAGTGTTGATGAAAACAACGTGTGCATATTATTTAATTACTTAATGGTATAGCTTATTGATCTAATTTTATTTTACCAAAAAGATACGTAAGTGATGAATTCATTAAAACTTGGCACCATCAACTAAGGTGACGTGTGAATGTCAACATTCGAATTATTTGATATTAATCACTGATTGAAGCACACATGTGAGTCGCATAACTGTGAAATCTTCAAAAGACTATACGATTTAATTAGTTTATAACGTGTTATAAATTTAATTAATATTTAAGAAATACTAATTATTAGTATACTTGAGTTAAGGTGCCTTTATCGACTAAGGTAGTTCCTGGAAATTTTCTAGATGCCATTAGTAATCAATTAGGTGTATATATAAATGTTATATGTGCACATATCAATATTTTATATCAATATATATATAATAGGTTTGAACTAGTAACCAATTAGGGCCAGCCATAGGTAGGCAAGGGAGGACTAGGGAAAGTTTTGAACTAGTCTTGGAGAGCAAGTAAAGCTGGCTAAATATTTTGATCTAATCCCTCTCTATAATACTCCCTTATTCTTTTCTTTTCCTCGACATGATTATTCCTAGCCGCTTCCTTCAATTATAGTTGAACTCCATAACTTCCCTTCCTCCAAAACCAAAATACATCACATTCATAATTCATCTCATTCCTTGCAAGATTGAGTGGTTGATTACGAATCAAAGGAGATTAAGGTGTTAAAAGCACTTAGATCATCATAGGTAATAAATATATTTTAGATTTGACTTTATATTTATGCCTTTAACTTCATATATGCATTATGTTATATGCATGTATATAGTTTAAAATATTTAATATGGATTTAATATTAATTCACAAGCATTAAATAATATTTAAATATTTTTCCTTCTTATTTTTAGCATATGTTATATTTAATAGAATTTTTATTTTAAATATTAAAATATAATTATGTATTCACATTTATTAAATATTATGTGTGTGTGTATTTGATCTTCTATATATATATACACACTATTAAATTAGTATAAATGTTTTGTATACATTTATTAATATAAAAAGGGTTTTGTTTGCGCTAAAATTTGTGCAAACACCCGATCAGATTGTAAGTAAAGAATAAGTGGAGAAATAAATGGAAAATGGAGTAAATAACACACAACAATTTATAGTGCATCAACAATAGTTTTGGCCTACGTCCACTTAAACTTTGTTAATGATTTCAGAGAGTTTTTACAACTATAATCTTATAACTCTATGCTTACAAATTGATGAGAATCCAATAGAGTAACAATGTAAAATCAAATAATTCAGAATGCAAAAGGAAGATCCTGAATTTTTGCTCCTATCCTCCTATTTATGGAAATAGATGAACGAAATAAGCTCTGATATTTGCTACACACATTCAGGAGGAGGTTCAGGAGGGAGATCGTGGCCATGTTGTAATCTTTATAATCAATTTGGTACCGAGTTGTGCTTCACAACTCGGTGTCGAGTCATATTTGTTTCTAAATTTTCTAAGTACTTAGCTTTTTTTCGTTCTCTTAAGTGGAATTGCTCTGGTCCACCTCCCTCTGCTTTATGCTTTGCTATGTTAGGTTTGGTCTCCAACCTTTATTTGCAGCTATGTTAGCTTGATTTCATGACTCAATACCGTGTTGAAGGTTTCAACTCTGTATCAAGTTAACACTTAGAGTCACAATTGGCAGTTTTAGCTTCCACCACTTGGTTCATCTGGAGATTGGCAAGGCGTCTTCAAGTGGCATGCAAGGTTCTGTATCAACTCTTCGATCGACTGGATCATGATCTCCAAAGTTAGGATTCATGATTTCTGGTTCGTTTTTGGATCATTTAATGGTTTTGACACATCCAGATATAACATGGTTCAAAGGCAGAATAACACATTCCCCCTAAACTATGCTTCGAATCAAGACAAGCCATTGACTTCAATCTGATTTGAATATACATCTTCATTCTCTCAACTGTTTTCACAAAGCATAATGTCTACTCTAGATCATCACATCACTTTGAATAGTTATGGATTCATATCCTTATGATATATAAGAATTGGAGTGTGTTGTTTAAGTTCGTCATTTGGATTTTGAAAAGTCTAGAAGCTCTTTCTTTTAGTTGGTCGAGTAGGATGGCTTCACTTTAATCGCATTTATATTCGTTGTTAATAGCTATCAATTCCACTCTTCTTTCTTTTCTTTCCTTTTCTTTTCTCTTTCCATTTTTATAGATCGGTACCAAGCTAAGAAGCATGACTCGATACCTATTTTCCTTGCCAATTTTAGGGGCCGATTTAGTACTTAAACAATTTTGCTCACTTTTATTCTTCATTTTCACCTTAGCTCGTTCATTTGCCATTACGATTCAAAGCTCAAACCCATCACCAATCTCTGAAATTAACTTCGAACTCCATTGCTGCCTTGGGACTTCGTCGATGACTATCCACTACTGCCGCCAAAGCCTAACTAACTTGTCTACTGTCGAATCAATAAAAACTGCCCTAATTTGATTTGAGATCCATCTCAAGTTTATGAGTTCACCATCGTCTTTTCTGCCTCCTTCAACCTAGGTAGGTGGTGGAGGAGCTTGTAACGACCCGGTATTTTATCACTTCGGTTTTAGATTATATATTAGTTTTAAATATTTAATTGATTTTAATAATTAAATAACCCTCTTTTAATTTATAACAAATGATGGAAAATTCCTTTTCGAATTTTTTTTTCCAAAAGTATTTAGTTCGAAGAAAAATAGAAAATGTGACCGAAAATCGTTTTTCAAATTTTCAATTTTTCATCATCGAAAAGTTATCGGAAATGTTGTAAACACTTTGATTTATATTTATACACACTAGTATAAATCGCACATACATGCATTTAATAGGTAGAGATATTTAATTTTTATTTAATAAAGAATTAATGTATGGATATCTGATATAAGTACAAAATCTTTGGTGGTCACAACGATTTTATTTCAAGTAGTTATTGGTGGTTGCAAATTGATAGTGAAATCCATTCGTAGGTGATTAAAAAGAGAATGGTGGTGGAGATTGTAAACCAATAGTGAGATTCCGTTGATAGGAGAGGGTATTTTTGGAATTTCAAAAAGACACCGTGTAAATTCTATTCCTTGAATTTTCTTTATTAATAGTAGAGATTTACAAATATTATATACATGGTTAGTAGTAGTAATTGGTGAATTATAATTACTTAAGTAAACATAAAGTGAGATGTGACATTTATCCAACAAAAAGAAGAATGTAATGGCACATTCTCACTTAACATCATGGTACAAGATCATCATATTATCCAATGTATGTTAGAATGTGTGGTAAAATGAATTTACTTAAGTTAAAAAAAAGAAGATGTGACAATTTTCAGTACTTAAATTAATGGAACTGCAAATTATGAAATGTCACTCTCTTTCACATCTTAAGTGCAAGAGGAGGGCTTTGCTTGGTGGGTAAAAGGGTTCACCCTTGTATGTTGCATGTAGAATCATGGTGGAGAGGATGGATGAGTGATGTGGCATCAATCTAGTGGAGGGCAATGGTGCTTGGGGGCATTAAGGTAATTTCAATAAGTTCATTTCTATAAAACAAATTCCAATTTCTCTCTCTCCTTCCATTTTCATTTCTTAAAAATTTTCAAAATATTATCTTCTTCTGTAAACTTATAAAATCACTTTAATGGCTTCCATCAATTTTCCTAAGTTCAAAACCATCTTTTTTTCCTTTTAAACCCATAAAATAGCTTAAAAATATTCTTTCCTCTTCCTTTACCTCTTCTTAGCCAAACAAGCCCACATCCACTCTTGTATACCTTTGGCCATGCCCAACAACCCCATGGCCGAGCCAAACATATCATGGCTGAGCCCACTTGCCTCTTCTTTTGGTTAAACATCTAATTTTTGCTAAGAGAAATTCAAGATCTAGGTGTTTTCCAAAGCTCTAGTCCAAGTTGCTTTTTTTGATTATTTTGGTGAGTATAATAAACTCACTCATTTTGGAAAAAGGTTTAAACCTTTATCTTATAGTTGTATTTATTTGTAAATATGCTTGTTTATTGACTAGTCATCTTGTTTGGATGTGAATATGTTTGTATTTGTTTGTGCATAAGACCTAGAATTGATAAAGAAGTTAAAAGGTGTTGTGATTGATGTAAAGTTTAGACCTTTGCTATGTTTGTGGTAAGGTTGTGTAACATCCCCCTACTTGGAGGCCCAAAACTAATGGCTACGGATGTTGCAGTCGTCCATAGTTATTAATCCTCGATGACCAAATATGGCAACATTAGATACATTGATACACAGAAACATAAGAATATGGAAAAAAATTAAACAGCAAACAAATTCCACATTCCATTTCAAAATATTCCAAACTGATTACATAATCCCAATTCGCAGACCACGTTCAGAGAACATATAATTATTACAAAATACGCCAAGAGCAACATATGAAGATGCCCCTTGGTAGATCAGAGTATATAGATAGGCAAGAAAACACACAGCGTAAATAAAAGAACTCTAATAACAAGCTTTCCTCCTGGATGCCCTCAGAAGCTTTATTCGTCTAAAAGAACACTTGGAAACCTTAACTCTCAACCTACTCAAAATCAATTAAGTACCCGAGAGTTTAAGAGGAAAACAAAAACTTCGAGTCAGACATAAATCCTGATATGAATAATAATTTACCATCTCAAACCATTTAGATATCTAGTGAGACCACGCCATTTAGAGGAACGGGTTTTTCCCCTCACTAGTATCCTAAAACATTTATAAAACCATATACTGTGCTCCTGCATCCATAATGGTTAAAACATAATATTTCAAAAACTTTATGAGATATGCAAAACAAGTAAATCAAATCTGGATTATCCATCCCCATTCATTCTGACTATCTGTCTCAATTATAGTTTCTAGGATTACTATTAACCTGTTAAATGTTTAAGGACTATCTGTCCAATATCATAGTTTTCATAGGATCACTGAGAACATATTGGTAACTCCAATATCTTATCTCTTATCCTAGTTTTCATGGGCTAACTAGGAACCTATTGATTGACTGTCAATATCTTAATCCGGATATAGTTTTCATGGGCTAACTACAAACCTATTGGCCCCTGCCAGTATCAAATCATTGTTTTCATAGGCTGACTATGAACCTAATGGCCCCTGCCAATATCATACAGTTTTCATGGGCTTACTATAAACCTATTGGCCCCTGCCAATGTCTTTAATGTTAAGTTATATTCACTATTGGGTCAACCTAACTGGTTATTCTGCCCTTTCCCCAAAATACAGTTATGGGTTAATAACAATGTGAATAATATTTCCAAAATCTTTATTTATGCTATGGTTTTTCCTTTAAAAATGAGAACAGGTTATTTATTTTGAAACTTTAAAGCGTCACTTTCGAAACCACTGGACGACCTCCTTTAAAAGCATAGAAAACCTCTTTTCGAAACTCTAAGTTTATACCTTTAGATGGTATCAAGAAACATTCTTTAAAACATTGCTTCGAAACAAATGAAGTACCCCTTCGAAAGCATTGGGTTTACTCTTTAGAAACATCATTTGGGTCAAATTGGTTATATATGAAAGTATCTCTTTCAAAACCAACTAAAATTAATTTAGGGAAAAGTTGATGGTGTCGGAACCATCTAGTTCGAAAGCAAAGACTTTTAAAATTAAAACTTCAGAGGACAGAGTAGAAACCCCCTTACAACTCCAATACCTTTTAAACCCTCAACCCCTTTCGAAACAATTAGGAAGCGGCTTAACTTAGATAAAAGCAAGGATAACCTTTCGAAGGCATTGATGACTTCAATAATTCGAAAGGAAAGTGGCGGCTAGGTTTCAACTAGGTCGGAACCAACCCTTTCAAAAGCTCTTATTTTAAAGAAAAAGGCACCCCTTCGAAAGCTAGTATTGTAACATAATGTGATAACCTTCTTCGAAAGCTATTTATAAAACCCTTTCGAAAGCATATGTTTTGACTATGTCGAAGGTTTTAAGTAAAACAAGGCAAGACTTTAACTTTTGAAAACAAAGCAGGGTTTCGACTCCATCGGAAGCTCACCTTTCGACACCAAGGCTTCTGCCATTCTTTCAATCCACTGTGCACCACTAGGTGATGCCTTGTGCATTGGTTTTGACTATGATGGTTTCGACTAGGTAGGTTTCGACTAAGATGAGGCAAAATCATTGGAGTCAAAAGGGCTGTTAATTGTGGCGGAACAACTTTTTCTGAATTAAAGGCTAAAATAGTGCTTCTTTTAGTAATTGCTTTATAACAACTTGCCTATTTGTAAACTATTGATTGGCTGCCATAAAACTACCTTCAAAAGTTGCTTTATAACAACTTGCCTATTTATAACAACTTGCCTATTTGTAAACTATTGATTGGCTGAAATGTTGCTTCTTTTAGTAATTACAATTAAAACTACCACATTAATTAGATCTAAATCAAAGCTTTATAACGTTAAACCCTTCCATATGACAAAACCAATATTTGTAGAAAAATCCTTCTTTAACAATAATTTATTATCCTAGATAAATCAACTAGGAAAAATCCCCAAAAATCATAGAAAATCTATTTTATCATTTAATCAAACATATTAAAATTTCAGACCCAATTTCTTCCTAAAATACTCAAAATAAATTTTAAACCCAATTATATCATATTTTCCTTTAGAAATTCATAACAAAATTTCTATAACTTAGAAAATTCTGAAAATCAAAACCCATCTCCAAAATCATGTGATATTCAACATAAAATTTTTCCATGGCAACCAAAAATCATAAACTCTTGGTTTTCCCTTAAAACCAAGCAAAATCATATGTATATGAATTAAAATAATTCGATATTAACATGATTCAAGCATATCATCATCCATATCAAAAAAATGAATTTAAACATAAATCCAAAAACACATAATCATAAAATAAAATAGAGATGGTATAAAATTATTATTCACCTTAAACTTGATAAGGAATTTGAAATTTGTTGTTGATTGATCCTTCCTCGCTTTGATCCTTAGCTTTTAAATTGAAATTCCTCTTTTCCTCCTTGTTAATGGCCAGCTACCTTAGGGTTTTTGCGTTTTAGTTTTGATTTGAGAAAAATGAACATGAATGGACAATAGTGAGAATGTATAGCCGTGTATAATAGATTGGCTAATTTACTAATATGCCCATGTGTAATTTAATTATCTTATAAACCAATTTAAAGCCCATTAAATCTTTATTATTAAGAATGACCCATTATGGAATTTATTCAAATCTCAATCCCTTTATCATCATTATTCTATTTAATTTATCTAATTAAATCTTCAGAATAATGTCATCAAAAATAAAGGATGTTACAGGTTGTGAGCTTAGATTAGGTTTGTGGTTATTATATGTTATTGTATGTTATAGACATGAGTATGTGATGATATGTTAAGGAAGTTAGCAATGTTGTATGGTTTGGCGACTTGGAATCCTTGTGTAAACAATTCGGTTATTTTTTTTCAAAATTCAAAAGAGTTTTCAAGTTTCAAACTTTATTTTAGTTTTAAAAATCTCTTGCTTTATGTTTGGAATTTTTAGTAAGCTTCCATGAATTAAGTTTCAAAAAGGAAAGCCAAGAGAAGTTTTTCAAGTTATGGTCCATATAACGATAGTTGCTATGGATGCAGTTTCGCTAAAAGTCCACTTTTGCAAATTAAGTTCTCATACTTAAAACACTGTAAATGTTTATAAAACTTAATAATGATGATTAAGGTAAGTTAGTTTAGGATTTATTAATTATTTATTTATTTATTTATTAAGTTTGGTAATTAATAATTATTAAAGTTTCAAATAAGGTTTACTAATTATAACTAAGTATAGTTTAATTACTAAATAATTATCAATTAAAAGTAAGATTAATTTTAATTAATTATTGATTAAGTAAGATTAATTTTAATTAATTATGAATTAAGTATATGATTTATTTTTAATTGATTATTAATTAAGTATAGGGTTAATTATTAATTAATTATTAAGTAAGTGTTTAATTATTTTTAATTATAAATTAATTAAAGTCTTTAATTTATAAATAAATTATTTTTAAAGTTTTAATTATTTCTTCATTAATAATTAATTTAAGAATTAATTAAGATTTAATTATGATTTAATAAATGGATCTATTGTAATTAATTATTTAAAAAAAAGTTTAAGTATTTAATTACTTTATTTTCCAAGGATCAGTTTGGTTAAAAGCAACTTTCTTTTACAAAGAATGGTTTTAAACACAAGAGGTTCCATTGTCAACACCATTAAGTAACCCTACAAATGTGAATAGGTTATATAAACTTTGACATTGTTAGCAGAATAAATCTATGTTCTGCTATAGTTAAACTTAATAGATTGTTTAGACGTCTATTTAGCAGGACAAAGCAACATCCAACTATTATGTTATTTGAACATATATCTACCAGTTGGTTTTTATTGACATGTTATTCCTTGATTTGGTTGTGGATTTTATTTACATATATGTTGCATTATGTAAATAACTATTATGTGACTTGGAAGTCAAAATTTAAATAAATGATAACTTGGTTTAGTACCATTGTGATCACTAAGCCTCTTTCCAAATTTGTTAAAGTTATGTTTAAATTAACTTATATTCTATCAATTTGGGGTTAAGTGTTTTAAACGATATTGTAAGTTATTCAATTATTTTATTAAAGGGATTTATAAATAATATTTTTTATGAAATGTATTTATTTTATAAAGAATTTATTTAAAGGAGATTTATAAATGATATTTTGTGAATGATATTTGCAAAAGAATTATAAAGAAAGATTTTTAAAAGAGTTTTATAAATAGAATGAGATTTTATAAAGGAATAAGATTGGTTTTGGCTATTTATCCCTCTTAATTAAGGTGGTATGGAAATGTTCCTCCATATTTAACCCCAAAGAATAATAGTTTGGTTTATAGTAAGAAATGTTTTAAAATATATTTTGTTTGGCCGCTTTAAATATGGATTTTTGAAAAAAAATCTTACTTAAGTTTTGTTAGTATACCTATACCGATGAGATAAGCATATGGATATGATTTTTGAGTATTGAAAGTATGATGTTTTGATAACATACTTATACCATTGAGATAAATATATAAATATTTCCAAGTATTGAAAAGGTATAAGTTTTTTGTGAAATAATATCCTTTGTAAAAGGTATTTTGAATCTTTAAATTTTAAAAGAGATTTAACTAATAGAGGCTTAGTGGATCTCATATGGAATTAGATCAATGACTGATTGTCTGTTATTTGATAGTTAAACAACCGACTATCAAATCTTGGCCCAAAATATAACTTTGGAAATATCTAGGAGAAAACGTGAGTTATATGACAGAATCATCTTCGATGATATTGTACTATGCATATAAATCTCGTTTGTTCTCCTAGGACGAATGATAAGGAGGTCCGTACACTAAAATGGTTAGGAGGTGAGCCCACATGTAACGACCTGTATTTTACGGATCGAAACATCGTAAAATAGTTGACAATTGGTCGCATTGATGATAAGTCGTCTAGAGACCAAGTCTTAGGTCGTAGGAAGGTTTGGAGCGACCTAGGCATTGGGATAAGTTGTGGGGAAATTAGGTCATATGGGGTGGCTTAGGTCGAGTGAACGACTTAAGGAAATGACCGACTTAGGAAGTGTATGACCTAAGAGATTGCAGCCTACAGGAATCGGCGACCTAAGAGAATTAGCAAGGTAACGACCTAGGAGTAGTAGTTAGGTCGTAAGCGACCTATGGGGTGCTATGATAGTTAGGTCGGCAGCGACCTAAGGAAATTGGTGGTAGTAGTGAGCGACCTATAGGAGTTAGCGACTTAATTGTTAGCGACTTAAGGGTTAGCACAGTAGGTAGCGAGTTAGTGAAGTTAGGTCGTGAGCGACCTAAGATAGTTAGGTCGCGTGTGTGTTAGGTCGCGTGTTTGCTAAGTCGTAGGTCGCGTGAGTTGTTAGGTCGCAAGGGCATGTCTGTGTTAGGTCACAGAAGTGTTAGGTCGCATAGTGGTTGATTTGTTAGGTCGTGGACGACCTAAGATTAGTTAAGTCGTAGACAGGTGAGTTTCGATAGGTCGTAAGTCGCAGGCCCACTAAGTCGTAAGTCGTGACATAGTTAGGTCGTGAATGCGCATTGTTTTAGGTCGCGTGAAGGGTTAAGGTGTTAGGTCGCTGGGTGTTAGGTCGTGAGCGACCTAGGAGTTGTTGAAGTCGAATGAGTGATAAGTCGCAGGATGTTAGGTCGCGATCTATGATAGGTCGCTAAGCCGCATTCGTGTGTTAGGTCGTTGGATCTGCTAAGTCGCATGGGTGCGCATCTGGTTAGGTCGTAGAGGCTAGGGGCTGTTAGGTCAAAGGTTGTTAGGTCGTGGGGTTTTAGGTCGTAAGTCGTGGACGACCTAAGGGCGAGCGACCTAAAAATCAGCCTATAAATAGGAGGGTTTTTCTCACTTTTTGGGATCCGGATTTCGAAGCGACGAAGTGCTGCCATTTTGAGAGCTCGACTTCTACACTTCTTCACTTCTTTTCTCCACTCTAATCTAGTGATTCCTTCCATCCATATCGAAGATCAAATCGAAGATCGAAGAGCTTAGATTGAAGATCTACATTCTTCGAAGAGAGATTTCATCGTTTGAAGCGGATTCGTGATAGATCGAGTTAGATCCTTCGATGTCCAGATCTGAAGCGTGTTGCTTTAGAGTTGTTTAGGTGATTTGGTGAGTGGTGATTATCTCTCACACGGATCCAAAGGAGTATATCGGATTGTTGGCTTGATTTGGTGTTAAAGTAGTGATTTCCATGCATTTTTGTAAACCTAAGTATAGATCCATATAGATTCATTGTTCATGATGATTTGACAACCATTTTACTACATGTTAACCTATGCAAGTCCATTCATCAAGATTATAGAGATATTGATCATGTTTCATGCTTGTTAGACTTTTGACTCTTTAATTACGAAATTGCCATTATTGTTATAATTGCCTATTTAGATCATATTTGAATGCTTGATTACTTGGATTAATGTTTGATTTGATTGATCGCTATGAATTAGATGATTGATGATTTGATTTAGACCGAAGATGATTCAAAAGCTAAGGGAAAGGCTCTTGAATTGGAAAAGCTGCTCGTGGCATATGTAGCGGATGATGAAGCTCATATGGATAGATTTGATGATGATGTTGAGATGAAGCTTTGCTATGATGATGATGAGGCAAAGCATGATATGAGATAGTCTTGGTCTAATCCAGACGGGATCATTCCAAGCAAGTTGATAACTCGGTGATATGGTTCGAGTTAGAGGATAATGGTTTGCTCAAGAGGCGCTTGAGCTAGTATGGAAATAGTCGTCGAGGAGGATGACTAGAAGGCTGAGATCTCATCGTTGTTGAAGGTTCTAGCATGCTCAAAGCAAGAGTACGTTGGGCAGATTCAATAGTCCCTGAAGGCTAATGATTGATAGTCAAGTACTCTGGGCAGATTTGATAGTCCTAGGCACGGGTCACGATGACGTGCGGGAGTTATGTCTAGAATCGGGGTTTCCATTAGCCCTTGACGGACGGCTGAAAGAATGTGCCGGTCATTCAATTAACAATGATATCGAAGCAATGATAACAGTGATAGCCAGAGTCATGGATGTTTGGTTGTATCGTCATTCGGTCTCAAGAGCGGTATTTTCTGGGTGCTTATCTGATCTTGGTTTAGGCCTTGGGGGTTTGTACATGGAAAACATCGCCCTTGACTCGAGTGATAATTGCTTTACTTTAAATTGTATGCTCTGCTATGTTTGCTTCTGCTTAGTGTGTGTCTGGGGGCTATCACTGTAGAAAGAGGTTGGAGTGGGAGGGTTGTATTCCTATTCCTTTTCCTTTATGCTCTTTTGATATGTTGTTAGTTAATTTACTGCTCACTAAGACTATTGTCTGACTCAAGGCTTTATGTTTTAACTCTTATTGCCTTGGGCTGTTCGTCCATTTTGGGACGGACAGACTAGGTAGCAGGTGACAGGTGCTGTTCTTGCTTTCCACGGTGTTGATATCGAAGACGAGCTGGGGGGTTGCATATTATCTTCTTATTATATGTACTGGATGTTTCGCTGTTTGTATATTCTCTGAGTGTTATGTAGTGAGGCTTGATGTACTGACTATTCAGATGTCTGTATTCAACTACTATGAAGTTTTATATGATGACATTTTGTTCTTTAAAGCTTCACTATACATATGTTCTATTGTATTTTATCCATGCGCTGTGAGTAATACGATAGATTCTGATGTTTTAATTTACCCTGACAATCGTCCATGGTCGCTTGGCACACTTTACAGCGCACTTTCTCTAGGTTCAGTGCAGGGGTCATGGGCGGTCGTCACATTTGGTATCAGAGCATTGGTTAATCAATTTTACCCAACGCTCGCTGACGTAACTACGTATGAGAGACGTAATTGTATTTTGATGGATGATTACTATATATAATATAGTAGCTTATTAGGGTTTGAGTCCTTTATGCAGTTGTTTCTCTAAGATGTTCTGATCATTCCTTTTTATAGATATTAAGAATGAGTCGAAGAGGGAGACCAGCTGCTAGGGAAGGCCGTGCTGCTGAGGGGACTGCTGATTATGCAGCTATGTTCGAAGCTATGATGACTTCGATCATGAGAAGGATGCCAGTTCCGGGGACAGCAGTTGATGTTGGAGTTCAAGTCCAAACTCCAAAGCCGGTGGATTTTGCTAAGCTGTGTAAGGACTACACTGCTCTTGGAGGAAAGGTTTTCTTGGGAACAGAATCAACCATTGAAGTCCAAAGGTGGATAGATGCTTGTAGAAGGATTTTTGGTGACTTGGGAATTGAGGATGCGTCTAAGAGGAAGTTAGCATCAAGGCAGCTTCAAGGGAGAGCTTCTGATTGGTGGAACTCTATTACCATCAATACTCCGAAGGAAGAGATTACTTGGGAGCAATTCCAAGCCAGATTTGAAGCTAAGTTCATTTCTACAGCTCAGAAGTCTGTTCTGTTCAAGAAGTTTGTGGAGCTCAAGCAAGGTGGAAGACCAGTTCTTGAGTATGTTTCTGAGTTTGAAGCTTTGTCCAAGTATGCCCGGTCGTATATTGAATCTGCTTATCAGAAGAATGAGAAGTTTGTGACAGGCTTGGACAGTTATCTTGGGAGGCAGTTGGTGGATCATTTGGATGATTCATTTGAGAAGCTTGTGGAGAAAGCTCTCAGGCATGAGAGTCTGTTTCCTAAGGAAGGATCTGTTGTTGCTGTGACTAGGGAGAGTCTAAACCACAGCAGAGTGGAAACAAGAAGAGGAAGCAGCAGCAGTAGAAGGGTAAGGATGGCCAGAAGAAGCCGAAGGGCGAAGTGACTTGCTACAATTGTCAGCAGAAGGGCCATTTCTCGAAGGATTGTAAGAATCCGAAGGTACCGATGAAGTGTCACAACTGTGACAAGCCAGGGCATATCAGGAAGAATTGTCCGGAGCCGCGTAAGGACAAGCAGATTGTGCAAGCTTATGCTTTGGGAGCTGTTCCATCGTCTTCGAAAGCTCCTACCGCTGAAGAGAAAGGAAAGAGTGTGGTGGTTCAAGGTACTCTTTCCATATGTGGTGTTCCAGTTAGAGTGCTATTTGATACTGGGGCGTCACATTCTTTTGTTTGTAATGAACTTGTAAGCCGGTTAGGTTTAGAACCGGATATCGTTGATAGGCCATTGGTTGTGACTAATCCAGTTGGGGGTTCGTCTTGTTTGTGTATGCTATGCCGTGGTCTGATTGTGTCGAGTCATGGTTGCTCTTTTGTTTGTGATTGTTTTGTTCTGAACTTTGCGGGGTTCAGAATTATTTTGGGTATGGACTGGCTTAGGAAGTATGCGGCAAAGGTTGATTGTGAGAGGCTGGAAGTGACAGTCGAGAATGTGGAGGGGCGAAAGATTGTGATACGATGTAAGCATGAAGAAGGCGTCTTCATGAGCTTCATGTATTCGTTGGTTGTTCCACGGGATGGACCGTCATCGGTGCCAATCGCTAATGGATTTGAGGATGTCTTTGACGAGGTCAAAGAGTTACCGCCGCATAGAGAGATCGAGTTTCGTATAGATCTAGTTGAAGGAGCCAGACCTGTTTTGATGCCTCTTAGGCGGATGGCGCCTAGGGAACAGCAGGAGTTGAGGGTGCAGGTGGATGATCTTTTGCAGAAAGGATTCATTCGGCGTAGTGTGTCCGAATGGGGTGCACCAGTTGTGTTTGCAACCAAGGCAGATGGGTCGTTGAGATTGTGTGTGGATTATCGTGAGCTGAATAAAGTGACTAAGAAAAACAAGTATCCATTGCCGAGAATAGATGACTTGTTTGATCAGCTTCACGAAGCTAAGGTGTTTTCTCAGATGGATTTGGCAACGGGATTTCACCAGTTGAGAGTGGCTAAGGATAGTGTGCCGAAGATTGCTTTTAGGACACCATCTGGTTTCTTTGAATGGCTGGTAATGCCGTTTGGATTGACTAACGCGCCAGCATATTTTGTGGATCTTATGAATTGAGTGTTCAGAGATCAGTTGAACAAGTTCGTGCTTGTGTTCGTGGATGATATTCTGATTTATTCCAGAACTGAGGAAGAGCACAAGACGCACTTGCGTATTGTTTTGGAAATCTTGCGGAAACATCAGCTGAAGGCTAAGTTTTTGAAGTGTCACTTCTGGAAGAGTGAAGTGAGGTTCTTAGGCCATGTTATCTCTGGAAATGGAATAGCGGTTGATCCCGCTAAGGTGGCAGCAATCCAGGATTGGGTTAGACCTAAGAATGCATCTGATGTGAGAAGTTTTCTTGGATTAGCAGGATATTATCGACGGTTTATCAAAGACTTCTCCAAGGTAGCTGCACCATTGACAGGATTGACAAAGAAGAACCTAGTGTTCAGATGGGATGATAAGTGTGAGCAAGCTTTCAGAATCCTGAAAGAGCGACTGACAAGTGCTCCTGTTTTGACTATTCCAAGTGGGAATGATGAGATGGTGGTTTACACGGACGCATGTGGTACTGGACTTGGAGCAGTACTAATGTAGAGGGATAAAGTTGTTGCGTATGCAAGTCGACAACTGAAGCCGCATGAAGGGAATTACTCGACTCATGATTTGGAGTTAGCGGCGATTGTTTTTGCTCTGAAGATGTGGAGACATTTTCTATTGGGAGTTCGATTCGAGTTGTTTACAGATCATAAGTCGTTGAAGTATCTTTTCTCCCAAAAGGATTTGAATGTTCGGCAGTAACGTTGGTTAGAGTTTTTGGCATCATATGATTTTGGTATAGCTTATACTCCGGGAAAAGGTAACGCATTGGCAGATGCGTTAAGTCGAAGACATGCAAGATTGGGAGCCATGTTTTCAGAATGGAAGAGTCTCGAGTATTTAGCTGGATTTGACTTCAGGCCCAGATGCGAATTGGAACCTGAGATGTTGGCAAACTTATCGATAAGACCGACTCTTGTGGAAAGGATTGGCGAGAGCCAAAAGCGAGACGATAAGCTTGTCAAGATTATCCGTGAATAGAATCTGGAATGGACCCAGAAAAGGATAAAGGATTCGAGGTCGATCGAGAGGGTTGGCTTCGGAAGCAAGGACGACTAGTTGTTCCCGATATAGATGAATTGAGGAGTGAAGTTCTGAAGGAAAGTCATCACTCGAAGCTGACAATTCATCCAGGTGGAAATAAGATGTATCGAGATATGAAGAGAACCTACTACTGGGAAGGCATGAAGAAGGATGTTGGAAATTTTATTTCCAAATGCATGAACTGCCAGTTGGTAAAAGCCGAACAGAAGAAGCCAAGTGGATTGCTTCAGCCATTAGAAGTTCCTACATGGAAGTGGGAGCAAGTGTCGATGGATTTTATTGATGGACTACCTAGAACCAGAACGGGAAATGAAGGGATTTGGGTCATTGTAGATCGTTTGACTAAGAGTGCAAGATTCATTCCTGTTCGATCGACTAGGACTGCATCAAAGTTGGCTGAGTTGTATGTTAAGTGGATAGTTTGATTTCATGGTATTCCGAAGAGTATAGTGAGCGATCGAGACCCATTGTTCACTAGTGGATTTTGGAAGAGCTTCCAGGAAGTTTTGGGAACCGAGTTGTGTTTGAGTACAGCTTATCACCCTCAAACAGATGGTCAGACCGAGAGAGTTAACCGAGTTTTGGAAGATCTCCTCAGAGCTTGTGTTTTGGATTTCGGAGGATCATGGGAAGATCACCTTCATTTGGTGGAATTTTCGTATAACAACAGTTACCAGTCGAGCATTGGTATGGCACCGTATGAGGCATTGTATGGAAGACCGTGTAACTCTCCGACATGTTGGTTAGAGGCCGGAGAAAAGCTGATGCTTGGGCCAGAGATGATTCGATAGACTTCAGATTGTATAGAGATCATTCGGCAACGAATGAAGACAGCCCAAAATTGTCAGAAAAGTTATGCTGATAAACGTCGTAAGGATTTGGAATTCGATGTAGGTGATATGGTTTTTGTGAAGATTTCTCCACTGAAGAATGTTATTCGATTCGGGAAGAAAGGAAAATTGACTCCGAGATTTGTTGGACCATTCCCGATTATCGAGCGAATTGGAAAGCTCGCCTACTGTTAGCACCAAAATTGGTCACTAACCTCGTTCAGAAAGATTGTGTAGAGATATAAGTGATGAAAGTAAATTAAACAGAGAAGACAATGCTAATTTAAATGCAGAAAGTAAGAACACCAAATTTATAGTGGTTCAGCATAATTGCCTACGTCCACTTTGTTCAACTTTATTGATTCCCTTTTATAGTTGATTACAAATACAATTCGTGAATCAAATGCTTGAGTAAAGTTGTTAAGTAGAGAAGGTGAGTCTTGAAAAATGGCAGAGTCTCCCCGGTGTTTTCTCTCCCAAAAAAGGATCCATTTCACTGTGACCCTGCCCCTCTATTTATAGGCAAATATGGGCTGGACTTCCCAAGCGGGCTTGTTAGCCGAACGTTCGAGCCCAGGTGCTGCGTGCCGAACCAGGTACGCCGAACGCTTCTGTGCCGAACGGTCCTTCCCATGCCGAACGGTCCTTCCCATGCCGAACGGTGCTCCTGGTGTATGGGAAGTGTAGGGTGATTGCAGTGAAGCCGAGCGTATCTCCCTTTGAAGCTCTTGACCAACCAATGCATGTAGTTCGAACGTTCTCGTTGCCGAGTTATCCTACCGCCGAGCTCCACTGACGCCGAGTACCGTGGGATGCCGGACACTAGCTGACGCCGAGCATAGGTTGTTATGCCGAGCAGTCTTGACGCCGAGTACCCTGTTATGCCGAGCAGTCTTGACGCCGAGTAGTCTCGATGCCGAGCGTTCTTGTATGCCGAGCAGCCTTGATGCCGAGCACCCTTGTGTGCTGAGTAGTCTCGATGCCGAGCACCATTGTATGCCGAACGCTAGCGCCGAGCATTGGTTGTCGCCGAGTGCCAGTTGACGCCGAGTTCCATTGGGATGCCGAGTGCTCCTGGATGTCAAACGCTTCGCCGAACACTCCTGGATGCCGGTCACTCTCTGATGCTGGTCACTCTCTGATGCCGGACACTCTCTGATGCCGGTCACTCTCTGATGCCGGTCACTCTCTGATGCCGAGTTGAACTGGATGCCGAGTACTAGTTGCCTGGTCAAATCTCCAGGAAACACTTGCCCCCCAAAGTGTATCGCGTGGCCGAACGTGGTACGCTTTGAACCGTGCAACCTTTTCGTCACGTCTTAAACCCTTGGCTAACCTCGAACGGAGACACCCCTTTTGTGGGATCGATGTGTGCCGGACGTGTTCCAAATGCCGAACGAGACATGCGCGTTCGAACGGTGCTTCCTTGCCGAGTGATGCTTCAGTGCCGAACCGTTATGCGCCGAGGCCGAACGCTATGACCTTGACCGGTTCTACCGGTCATGGCCTTTTCGACTTCTACCTCCCTCTATATAACCAGGCGCCCTTCCACCATTTTCCCTTTATGCTTTCTCTTCTGTTATTCCCAGAGATTTGTAATTCTTGCCACTCTATCAGATATCAAGTCTAGTTGATCCTTCCTCAACCTCGATCGTCGAACTAGGTATCATTCCCTCCACGATTACATTACTTCAACTTTAGGTTCATCACATGGGATTGTACAATGTGTGCCTAGTAGAAGTGGTTCACACGTTCGGAGTCGCCGAACGGTGCATGGTAGTTAGACCTAGCTCCTTTGTGCTGATCAAGATTGGAAGAAAAAGGAAGATGGGGTGTCGAACGGCGTAACCTTCGCCGGGCGATCTTGTCTCTGTCGTTCGTCGTAAATGGAGAAAGAGCAGGGCGGAGTTATGGTCGAGGGCGGAGCACTGCCTTAGCCGAACGAACTAAGGCCGAACACTACCCTTATGCCGAATAGCATCTAGACCGAACGACATAATTACCGAACAACTGTCATGCCGAACAGTTACATACCTGCCGAACAATATAACTGCCGAACACTATATTCGCCGAACATCAAAAATGCCGACCAATATAAATACCTAGGCCGAACAATATACGTGCCGAACTATACTTAGGATGAACAATACCATTGTCGCACAGTAACTCAAGCCGAACAACATTCAAATGCCGAACAAACACATATATGCCGAACAATTTCAATGCCGAACACTTGACAATGACTTAACCGAACCAAGATACATGCCGAACTCTTCTCAGGACGAACAATGTAACTGCCGAACGACATTTAAATGCCGAACGATATAAATGTCAAATTAGACTTAAGCCGGATACTTCATAAATTACATGTTTTCTGAATCTTGAACTGTAATCACCTCAAGGCAAGCTTTTTGAGACGGTCAGCGATGACGGTCTTCGAAGGCGATGATTCGAAGCTAATTATTATATCTTTAAAACCTTTAGATTCTTATTGCCTGTACACAATTGCTTGCACTAGTTCACACACCACATGGGGGGAAAATCGTGTTGCTAATTCTAACGTTCAACGTTTTTCAAGTATAGCTCTCTCAAGCATTTAGCCAGGTTCATTATTTATTCGGGATGTCGGGAAAATCTAGTTGTGCCACCATATCTGACAAGCCTGGGCCGTCAGCAAAGCAAGGAGCCGCAGATGCTTCCAACCCGTCAATCTCTCCCGCTCATAACTTGGCGCCCGATGCTCTGGAGTCAACCATCTTACTGGACAATCCGGTCGATTCTCAAGCCTCGAAGATCAATGAGGCCGCTCTGCGACGGATATGTTCCATTCACGGAATTCCCTTTGCTGACGTGTTAGTTCCTTCGAGACACGACCGTCCTCATCTGCCCCCAGTCGGGTACACGGCCTGCAACAAGTTCATGTGCTGGATGGGCAGCGTGCCTCCGTTTAACCTATTTCTCCGGGATGTGCTGCAGTATATAGACATTGCTCCATCGCAGCTGCACCCGAATGGTCATGCGTTCCTATATGGGACTTATTTACTCTTCATGGCTGTCTTCTCCAGACCTCCAACCCCCGGTGATATCCGATACATTTATATGTTCAAGAGACGGAAAGATAGCCCTTCCTTCATATTCCTCGAGCCGTATCACAAGTGCCAGATCTTGACAGGGGCCTGTAGCAAATTCGCCCTGTACAAACAGGAATGGTTCTATGTGCGATGCCCGTCTGGTTTTGCTAGGAGATGGGTTGAAGGCAGTAAGTCTCTCTGCTGAACCGTTATTCGTACCTAATGGGAGTCATGTTCTTCCTAACTCTTCATTTCATCTTTTTAGGTATTAACCCGTGTCCGGAAGGCCGAGGATATTCTGACGTTGTCGACGCGATTAGAGCTCTTCCGGCCGAGGATCGAGATATTCGAGCTATCATTTCAAATGAATCGCTGTCGGGGTTCGGCTTGCTAGCTCCTGATCGTCGGATCAGCCTTCCAGAAGGTGTTACAATTCCCAAACCTCCTTCTGGTAAAGGGAAAAAACTTTCCGGCCCGTCGTCGCGTCGCGCTCCCGACACACACGAAGAAGGCGAGCGCAAAGAGGATGATGCACCCGGAACTCAGGGCGAGAACGTGGGTCCTGCTTGGAATCCGGCAATCGAAGTTCAGGATATTGAGACGTCATCCTCCCCTTCGAAGGGAAAGAAAAAGTTGAAATATACGGTTCAAAAAGAGAAAGTTGGTGACACCTCAAAATCTACGCCTATCCCTCCTGAGAAAGAGGCTTCTTCGCAGCATCTGGAGAGTTCTCTGAGGGGTCTCTCGAACCTCTCTATTCCCGAAGACATACTTAATTACGGGTTCGATGATCCTGAAGCTCTCAAATTCTCCTCGCCCGCTAGAGGCAATGTAGGAGTTCAACTCCCGGCTCACAGAGACAATACTCCGATTAGCAAAGATAAACGAACGGGTCCGTCGGGGGGAACACTTAGGACACACACGCACATGCGCATTCCATAACGTACTTCAAGTCTTTTTAATTCGTGAATTCTCCTTAATTCGTTGTTATCTTCCTTCTTTGCAGGTGATATGGGCCGCTCCCACGGACTTGATCGCCTTTAGGGGTCTTCAATATTTCATCACTCCGGACGGGATTCCGGTTCAGGCAGACGCCGGGACCGAGGTGATTATGAAGATAGGGACAATCGTCCGCGCGAGTCGTCTCATCGCAAGAAAGCGCACTATCAATCTTCCCAGTCCCGTGATCTTCCTCCTACAACTGAGCCGGATAAAGAGAAGTCTTTGCAGAAGGGTTATCAGTCTGATGCTGCTCGAGAACAACATTCCAGTTCATCGAGTACGAGGCAAGTTCGAGAGCCGCGTAAAAGAACGGAATTCTCTAAGCCTCCTCCTCCTGCTCCTGCCATGGACCCAACTGTTGCGGAAAAGATGGTCGACCTTAAGGCCAAGTTTCCGAAAATTTGTTTTGACGGTTTGAAATTCCTCCCGGCCATCCATCACATTCCAGGGCATGTGAAGCAAAGTGCCATTGCCTGCAACAATGACGTCTATGTTCAACATGACGCATTCGTGCACTTGGTGGAGAAGATATCAGAAGTATCTGTTGAACGTCAACACGAGATCGACCGTCTGAATCTGGAGGCTGACAGCGATAAGAAAATCATCAAACTCCAAGACGAAGAACTCGCCTCTTATAAGTTAAAGCTAGAAGCCGCTGAACAAGGTGCAAAAGATACTGCCGAGGTAGTTACTCGCTTAGAGGTGGCTCACAAAAAGGAGCTTGACGAAGCAGTTCAGCGCAGCGGCGCCCTTGCCCTAGAAAAAGACTCTGTCCAAAAAGAAAGGGACGCGCTCGCTACTCAAGTCAAAGAGCTGAAAGAACAACTCTCCAAGGAGAAAGAAGACAAAATAGCCGCTCAGGAAGAATCACAGCGGTATTGTGACGAGATTGTTGCTACCCGGCTCCTGAAGGCAAAACTCGACGGCGAACTTGCCGGGGTCGAGAAAATGAAGGATGAGGCCCGTGAGGAGGGCAAAAGAATGGCTATGGAGGAGCTTGATTCTCGCCTGGAGGCGGCCGCAGAGACCGGCAGGGAAGAAGTCAAAAGTATGTTTGACCCGTTGATCGCCGAGTACGGAGCCCGCGTCCTTATGCACCGCGACCTAACATTCTTGGGCGACGGCTACCATGAATCTCTGGCTGAGGCGTGGGAAACTATGATAAAGATCAAGAAGGTCGAATCAGGCTCCGAAGAAATCGACGAGGATGCACTGGTGAAGGAGTTCCTGAGGGGGAATGAGCCGTCGGATTTATCCGTAGCATTGGCTCTCTATGGCAAAGGCTCTTCCCCTTCGAAAGAGAAGAATAACGAGGCTGGCCCGTCAGAGGCCGACACTACTACTCCTCACATCGCCGCTCCTTATGCAGCTCAATCGGCTGGTCGGTCGACGCTTGATCCATTCGAGCAGCATGCCAGCTACGATCCCGAAGATCCCGGGCTCGGCGTTCATGTGCTGTCACCTATCCTGGAGGGTGAAACCCCGCGCGCCACCGACAGTCAACTTGATCCTGGTAGGAGATTCTTCTTTCTCTAGAAGTCGAAGTGATCCGTCATTTTTTAGCAGTGGTTATTCGTTCTAATGCCCACTTCTTATATTTTCTCACAGGTTGTTCTGACACTGAGCTAACTCCGAGGAGCGATGACGCCAAGGAGGAAGCGGGGAAAACAAGCGACGTTGCTCACGCAGGGGTAACTCCCGGCCCAGACGCTCAAGTGATCGGGGCGCTTGACGATGACAAACTTGATACCTCGTCTCCTGCCGAAGGAAGCGACGAAGTTAAAATCACTGGCGCCTCTGAACATACTTCAGAGATGAGCATGAAGGATCGTCTTGCCGACGAGGAGAAGAGAAAGGTCAAAGTCAAAGTTGAATCTGAAGTCCTGGAACTTACTGACCCGCGGAACAGACCTTTGAAAATCATTCTCCCGGGCAGGTCTAAACCACTAGATGTTCCGTCTCCTACTCCTGACTCCGTCTCTCTAGCAAGCAAAAAGTCCAAGAAGAAACGTGAGGGAGAGGAGTCATCGGAAACACCAAAGGCAGACAAGAAGAAGAAGTCGAAGAAATGATCGATGCACTTGTTCAACAAGTTTTTGTCTAAGTTTGTAGCAGTTTCCATCTTCCATAACTTGTAGTTTGTATAGGCCCGAATTTTGTAGGAGTGATCTTGTATCCCCATTTTGGACTTATCGAATAAAATTTTAGTTTCTTCTTGTTTGAATGATTCTCTTGTCTTTATTTGGTTTGCTGACACTGTGCTCCGAGGACTTGGAGACTTGAGACTGTTCATGCTCTAGTCCGCGCTCTGGGGACTTAGAGTACTCCGCTCCGCACTCTGGGGGTTCGGAGATTGGAAATTGTTTATACTCTAGTCCGCGCTCTGGGGATTCGGAGTACTCCGCTCCGCACTCTGGGGGTTCGGAGATTGGAAGTCGTTTATACTCTAGTCCGCGCTCTGGGGATTTAGAGTACTCCGCTCCGCACTCTGGGGATTCGGAGATTGGAAATCGTTTATACTCTAGTCCGCGCTCTGGGGACTTAGAGTACTCCGCTCCGCACTCTGGGGATTCGGAGATTGGAAGTCGTTTATACTCTAGTCCGCGCTCTGGGGACTTAGAGTACTCCGTTCCGCGCTCTGGGGATTCGGAGATTGGAATCGTTTATACTCTAGTCCGCGCTCTGGGGACTTAGAGTACTCCGCTCCGCACTCTGGGGATTCGGAGATTGGAAATCGTTTATACTCTAGTCCGCGCTCTGGGGACTTAGAGTACTCCGCTCCGCACTCTGGGGATTCGGAGATTGGAAATCGTTTATACTCTAGTCCGCGCTCTGGGGACTTAGAGTACTCCGCTCCGCACTCTGGGGATTCGGAGATTGGAATCGTTCGTATGAGTCTGTATGCCGCACAGAATAATGTAATTTATCATCCAATTAAGAGATACAGAAACTTCATAGAAAATGTGGCTTCAAGCCTTTATTAATGAAAATCAACTAAATTGCTCGATTACAACTTCAAAAGGAAACTAAGTCATTATTGAATGGAAACATGCAGAAAACAATAGTGCCTATAACAAGAAAGGGAAACATGCTAAATGTAATAGTGCCGCAAATGTTCACTGTTCCATGCTCGGGGGAGTGTCGCGCCATCAACGGTCGCTAGCTTGAATGTTCCTTCTCCAAGCTTCCGTTCAATGGCGTATGGACCTTCCCAGCTGGGATTCATGCGTGATGGTACTGGAAAGACTCGTTTCAGAACGAGATCACCCACATCAAAGATTCTTGGGCGGACTCTGCCATCGTAGTAGCGCTTGACTCGATGTCTGTGCGCCGCCGCCCTTAACTCAGCTTCTTCACGCTTTTCGTCGATGCAGTCCAGTGATTCCAGCAAGAGGTTTTGGTTCGTCTTGGGGTCATAGTATGTCACTCGGTGCGATGGAACTTCAAGTTCCACGGGTATTACGGCTTCAGAGCCGTATGCCAAGGCGAACGGAGTGTGGCCGGTCGCGGACTTGTGGGTAGTTCTATATGCCCATAATGCTGTCGGGAGTTCATCTACCCACTTGCCTCCAACCTTCTCCAGACGCTTCTTTAGTATGGACTTGATTATTTTGTTAACGGCCTCGACTTGTCCGTTAGCTTTTGGGTGTGCAACGGCAGCGAACTTTTTCTCGATGCCGTACTTTAAACAGAACTCTTTGAACTCTCTACTTTCGAATTGTGTTCCGTTGTCTGTAATGATGGTGCGTGGAAGGCCAAAGCGGCATATAATGTTTCGTACAACGAAGTTAATGACTTTCTTAGAGGTGATAGTGGCCAAAGGTTCTGCCTCAGCCCATTTCGTGAAATAGTCGACTGCAACTATCGCGTATTTCGCACCACCTTTGGATAGAGGCAAAGAGCCGATTATGTCGATTCCCCAGATCGCGAATGGCCAAGGGCTGATCATTTGTGTGAGTTCCGTTGACGGAGCCCTCGGGATTTTTGCATATCTTTGACACTTGTCGCATTTTCTTGCGTAGTCCGCGGCATCCCGGTTTACGGGGGCCAGTAATACCCATAGCGGAGGATCTTCTTTGCTAGCGTTTGCCCCCCAGTATGGTCGCCGCATTCCCCTTCGTGGACTTCCCTCAAGACTCGCTTTGTTTCATCATGAGCGATGCATCGTAACAATGGGACTGAGAATCCTTTCCGGTACATGGATCCATCCTGCATTACGTACTGCGCAGCCTTTCGAAGGACCTGTCGTCTTTCGCTTCTTCTTTCTGGTAAAGCCCCGGTTGTCAGGTACAGTTTGAATGGGGTTATCCACGAGTCCTTCTCGATCTCTGTTTCCAACACAAGATCGATTTTCATCTCGTCCGCACTCGAGGCATGCAAGACTTCCACGGGATACAATCCCATTTGTTGAACATCGTTGGTACTTGCGAACTTAGCCAACAAGTCAGCTTCTTTGTTTTGTTCTCGCGGGATATGTGAAATGTCATAACGCTCAAGATTTGATAGTAGTTCCTGGACCTGAACGAGGTACGGAGCAAGCTTTCGTCCTTTTGCTTGGTAGTCTCCTCGTACTTGGTAAACCACTAACTGCGAGTCACAAAAGATTTCGACTGATTTGATTCCGAGTTCTTTGATAAGCTTCAAGCCAGCGATCAATGCTTCATATTCAGCTTCGTTGTTCGTAGCCGGAAAATTGAGCTTCAGGGCATAACAGATTGATCGGTTTTCCGGAGTTATAAGAACTACGCCCGCGCCGGAGCAACGGTTGTTTGATGCACCGTCAGTGTATAATTTCCATCGAATGGAGGGAATGATGTCGTGATCGTCCGGTTTGATGGGTACGGTAAATTCAGCGATGAAGTCTGCTAACGCTTGCCCTCGGATAGCTCTCCGTGGTAAGTACGCGATATCGAATTGGCTCAACTCGATGTTCCATTTTAGCAATCTTCCAGAAGTTTCCGGTCGTTGAAGTACCTGCCTCAGGGGTTGATCGGTATAAACGCCGATTGAATGCGCTTGAAAGTACGGGCGTAGTTTGCGTGATGCAATCACCAAGCAATAAGCCAATTTCTCAATTTTAGGATAATTCTTCTCTGCCCCCGTTAAACGCTTGCTAACATAATATACCGGCTTCTGGACTCGATCCTCCTCACGGACCAAAGCTGCGCTTATCGCATGAGGGGATATAGCCAAGTAAACGTACAGCATCTCATGGTCAACTGGTTTAGATAGCATTGGTGGGCTCTCCAAATGCCTTACCAGGTTCTGGAAAGCTTCCTCGCAGCTAGACGTCCATTCAAAATTCCTCTTTCCTTTCTTTATTATGTCGAAGAACGGGATGCACTTGTCAGTTGCCTTGGATATAAATCGACTCAGCGCAGCCACTTTTCCGTTCAAGCTCTGTACCTGCTTTATAGTCCTGGGCGCTTGTACATCTCGAATGGCTTGGATCTTTTCTGGGTTGGCTTCGATTCCCCTAGCGTTGACGATGAATCCTAACAACTTCCCTGATGCAACGCCGAAAGAACACTTCAGCGGGTTGATCTTCATTCCATAGGACCTGAGTATGTTAAACATTTCAGCTAAGTCTTGAATGTGGTCGTCTGACTGCCGTGACTTCACGAGCATGTCATCCACATAGACTTCCATGGTCTTGCCCAGCTGGTCCTTGAACATTCGATTCACCAGACGTTGGTAAGTTTCTCCAGCATTCTTTAATCCAAAGGGCATCACTACATAGCAATACAGCCCGACATTTGTAACGAAGCTGGTGTGTTCTTGGTCCGGAATATGCATTGGGATTTGGTTGTATCCCGAGTACGCATCCATGAATGACAACAATTCGTGTCCTGCTGTGGAATCGACCAACTGATCGATCCTAGGCAACGGGAAACTGTCCTTAGGGCATGCTTTGTTCAAGTCGGAA
This sequence comes from Allium fistulosum, assembly GCA_030737815.1. NCBI lineage: Eukaryota > Viridiplantae > Streptophyta > Magnoliopsida > Asparagales > Amaryllidaceae > Allium > Allium fistulosum. The sequence continues at coordinate 574,764,606 of CM060906.1, forward strand.
TAATCTATGCAAGTCCTCCATTTCCCATTTGCCTTCTTTACTAGCACGGGGTTGGAGACCCACTCCGGGTAGAGGGCGTCGCGGACGAACCCATTTGCTTTGAGTTTGTCCACCTCCTCTCCAAGAGCGGCGGATCTCTCTGGATCCATTCCTCTCCTTTTTTGCTTGACTGGGACGTATTTCGGGTCTACGTTCAACATATGACTTGTGATGGCGGGAGAAATCCCACACATATCAGAATGTGTCCAGGCAAAAACATCAAGGTTTGCCCGGAGGAAGTCGCTAAGGTCTTCTGTCATTGCGGGGCCTAACTGTGATCCGATCTTCAGTATTCGCGAAGGGTCGTCACGGCTAACCGAAATGTCAATTGTTAATTCAGCCGGTGCCGCCTTCTCTTCCCTGGGTTTCTCATCGTCGTCTCTCGGATCTATATCTCCGTAGATCCGAGAACTATGCCCGAGCCAGGGCTCGGGCACTACTTGTCAATTATTCGCATTGAGGGTGCGGACGGGATTGTCCGCAACCTTTCCTTTTTCCCTCTGGTGGGCTTCTCGGAGCTCGGCCACATAACAAGAACGACCAGCTGCTTGGTCTCCGTGAACAATGCCTACTCCTTTGTCAGTCGGGAACTTCAAAGTCAGGCACCACGGGGCTAGTGCCGCCCTAAATTCAGCCAGGGCCGGCCGACCCAAGAAAACATTATATGGAGAGTCCACATCCAAAACTACAAAGGGTAGAATTCGTACCCTCCGACGCTCGCCCTGTCCCAGTTCAACTGGTAACTCGACATATCCTACTGCATCAGTCGCAGCGCCGTTAAAGCCGTGGATACGAGCTTTGGATGGTTTCAAGTCTTTTGTCTCTAGCTTCATCTGATCATAGGCCTTCTTGAAGATGATGTTGACTGAACTTCCACAATCAATCAAAATTCTTTTTACATATGCTGGTCCGATTGTTGCAGATATGACCATGGGATCGATGGTTGGAGCCTCCACCTGACCAGCGTCTCTGTTTCTGAATACAATATCGTCTGTCATCACGCGCTGCTGCTTAGCAGGGGCCCCGTCCTCTACGTTCGAACAGCACTCAAAATCTGCATGCTTCAAGGAGCTCGCATATCGTTCCATCTCTTGCCAGTTCTTATCTGCGGGATGAGGTCCGCCGATAATTGTATTTATAACCAGTCTTCCAACAGTCCGGGCAGGTTCCTCTGGATGACGTGGAACCGGTGCACGACCTGGGTCGGACGTTCCCTGTCCTCCTTGTACTTGTGGGTCCTTTACAAATTCTTGCAACTTCTTTTGTCTAATCAATTTCTCGATAGCGTCATGCAGGTGTCTGCATTCTTCCGTGTTGCGTCCATAGGTTTCATGGAAGCGGCAATATTTCCCAGTCCGTTTCTGCTCTTCAGTTGATTCCTTCGGACGTGGTTTTCTGTATTGAAAAGTATTGCACGTGGATAGGTAAATGTTCTCAAGTGGGGCGTTTAGCGGAGTGTACTCGCTGTAGCTTGGAATTCTCGACTTCCACTTTCCCGCTTCTTTCCTCTTTCCTTGACTTCTTCCTCCGGACTCTTTGGGCTGCACGGGCTTACTCTGGACGTTGACTTGAACCTTTCCTGAATTGTCTCCAGATTGCTTCACAGCAATGTTGCTCTTAATTGACTCTTGGGCAGGTCCCGGTGCCTTGTCTCGTCGTACCCACCTAGCTTCCTCTCTTCTTATGAACTGGTGTGCCTTGGAGTAGAAACGCTCTAGCGTAGTCGGAGGTTTTCCTGCCAGCCAATCTCCGAATTCAGAATCCGGATCTACACCTCTCATTACAGCCATTAGAATTGCATGGTCGTTGGGATTACTGACTTCAGTTGCCGCAACGTGGAATCTTTGTAAGTACTCCTTCAGCGACTCTCCGGGATTTTGGATTACACTTGACAGAGACATCACGTCCTTCGGGCGTGTAGTGTGTATCCTGAATTGCTCAATAAACTTCTTTGCCAACTCCTCGAAATTTGATACGGATCGCGGAGGAAGTCGGGTGAACCACATAGTAGCGATCCCAGATAGAGTAATCGGAAAGCACCTACACTTGGTGGCATCATTTGCTCTGGCTGAATCCATCATCCATTCATACCTCATTACATGTTGTCTGGGGTCAGTCTTTCCTTCGTATGCAGGTATGGTTGGCATGCTAAACTTCTTGGGGTAGGACGCTTGCAGCACAACATCCGTGAACGGAGTATGACTTCTTGACACTCCCCAATCGTCATTTGATAAGCCCTGATTTTCTTTCATCAGTTGCCTGATCATGGCTGTCAGATCGGGTGTCTGTATGGAAGCTGGGAGGTTGGAGTCAGTTCTACGTGCCTGTCCATGCTGATGCCTCCTTTCCTGGCGATCTGCCAATCGTGCGTCATGAGGTTCAACATTGTTAACATCTTGATGGTCTGGAGCTCCCTCCTCCACCTGTACTCCGGTTCGGAAGTTTCCAGTTCTGGCTTGGTCGCGGTCTCCTGCTGTTCGAACAGCAGCATCTGCCCTTGCGGCCTCAGTTTTACGGCGTCTGCGCCTGGGTGGCTCATCAGAAGAAGTCGAGCTGTCAGAAGAGGAATAAGCAGCTGGATTGCCCCCAGCATTCTGTTGCTGATGTTGAGTGAGTTGTGCCATCAGGTTGGCATTAGCTTGCATCTGTTCTCCCAGTTGTCTCCTGCTTTCCCTAAGTTCTCTCATCAAGTCGTTGAACTCCACTCTGGTGACAACTGGAGTCTGTTCTTGAGCGGCAATCCCTGCACTCGGGATTGCTGGTTGATTGCTAGGCCCTGCTTGTTGCACGCTAGCAGTCTCTCGGGCATCCGCATTAAGAGAAGCTGACCTGGTACGTGGTCTTGCCATTGTAGAGTTGTTGGTATGAACTCTGAGTAGAATCAGCGGATGCTCTGTCAGTAAGTCGGATCTTCTTTGGGGGATTTGCTCAATCCAGTAGCTTCAAAGCAGATCCTTGAGGTCTGAGAATTCGATTCTCAGTGAAAGCACCAAAGTGTTAGCACCAAAATTGGTCACTAACCTCGTTCAGAAAGATTGTGTAGAGATATAAGTGATGAAAGTAAATTAAACAGAGAAGACAATGCTAATTTAAATGCAGAAAGTAAGAACACCAAATTTATAGTGGTTCAGCATAATTGCCTACGTCCACTTTGTTCAACTTTATTGATTCCCTTTTATAGTTGATTACAAATACAATTCGTGAATCAAATGCTTGAGTAAAGTTGTTAAGTAGAGAAGGTGAGTCTTGAAAAATGGCAGAGTCTCCCCGGTGTTTTCTCTCCCAAAAAAGGATCCATTTCACTGTGACCCTGCCCCTCTATTTATAGGCAAATATGGGCTGGACTTCCCAAGCGAGCTTGTTAGCCGAACGTTCGAGCCCAGGTGCTGCGTGCCGAACCAGGTACGCCGAACGCTTCTGTGCCGAACGGTCCTTCCCATGCCGAACGGTGCTCCTGGTGTATGGGAAGTGTAGGGTGATTGCAGTGAAGCCGAGCGTATCTCCCTTTGAAGCTCTTGACCAACCAATGCATGTAGTTCGAACGTTCTCGTTGCCGAGTTATCCTACCGCCGAGCTCCACTGACGCCGAGTACCGTGGGATGTCGGACACTAGCTGACGCCGAGCATAGGTTGTTATGCCGAGCAGTCTTGACGCCGAGTACCCTGTTATGCCGAGCAGTCTTGACGCCGAGTAGTCTCGATGCCGAGCGTTCTTGTATGCCGAGCAGCCTTGATGCCGAGCACCCTTGTGTGCTGAGTAGTCTCGATGCCGAGCACCATTGTATGCCGAACGCTAGCGCCGAGCATTGGTTGTCGCCGAGTGCCAGTTGACGCCGAGTTCCATTGGGATGCCGAGTGCTCCTGGATGTCAAACGCTTCGCCGAACACTCCTGGATGCCGATCACTCTCTGATGCTGGTCACTCTCTGATGCCGGACACTCTCTGATGCCGGTCACTCTCTGATGCCGGTCACTCTCTGATGCCGAGTTGAACTGGATGCCGAGTACTAGTTGCCTGGTCAAATCTCCAGGAAACACCTACAGATTGGAGTTACTAGAGAAGATGTCGGGTGTGCACAATGTTTTTCACGTATCGTATCTACGAAAGTATGTGCACAACTCGAATACGGTGGTTTCTGCTGATAGCTATGAAGATTTCGAAGTTGATCCAGTCGATAAGAGACCTCGTAAGCCGCTTCGTGTTGTGGAAACCAACACGAAACAGCTTAGGAGGAAGGTAGTTAAGTTACTCAAGATACAATGGAGTGATGATGATAACGACTGTACGTGGGAGGTGGAAGAGAGGATGAAGGCAGCTCATCCTGAACTCTTCAAGGTATGGCCCTAAGGTGTCGTGTCATCTCACGACATTGTAACTTGTTCTAAGTTTTAGAATTCTGCATGCTAAGCTAGAATTGGATGCATGGTTTGTTGATTGCTGTGGATGGTAGGCGTGCAGAATAGTCTTTGATTGCTCTGTTGTTTGGAATTTCGGGGGCGAAATTCCTAAGGGGGAGAGAATGTAACGACCCGTATTTTACGGATCGAAACATCGTAAAACAGTTGACAATTGGTCGCATTGATGATAAGTCGTCTAGAGACCAAGTCTTAGGTCGTAGGAAGGTTTGGAGCGACCTAGTTATTGGGATAAGTCGTGGGGAAATTAGGTCGTATGGGGTGGCTTAGGTCGAGTGAACGACTTAAGGAAATGACCGACTTAGGAAGTGTACGACCTAAGAGATTGCAGCCTACAGGAATCAGCGACCTAAGAGAATTAGCAAGGTAACGACCTAGGAGTAGTAGTTAGGTCGTAAGCGACCTATGGGGTGCTATGATAGTTAGGTCGGCAGCGACCTAAGGAAACTGGTGGTAGTAGTGAGCGACCTATAGGAGTTAGCGACTTAATTGTTAGCGACTTAAGGGTTAGCACAGTAGTTAGCGAGTTAGTGAAGTTAGGTCATGAGCGACCTAAGATAGTTAGGTCGCGTGTGTGTTAGGTCGCGTGTTTGCTAAGTCGTAGGTCGCGTGAGTTGTTAGGTCGCAAGGGCGTGTCTGTGTTAGGTCACAGAAGTGTTAGGTCGCATAGTGGTTGATTTGTTAGGTCGTGGACGACCTAAGATTAGTTAAGTCGTAGACAGGTGAGTTTCGATAGGTCGTAAGTCGCAGGCCCACTAAGTCGTAAGTCGTGACATAGTTAGGTCGTGAATGCGCATTGTTTTAGGTCGCGTGAAGGGTTAAGGTGTTAGGTCGCTGGGTGTTAGGTCGTGAGCGACCTAGGAGTTGTTGAAGTCGAATGAGTGATAAGTCGTAGGATGTTAGGTCGCGATCTATGATAGGTCGCTAAGCCGCATTCGTGTGTTAGGTCGTTGGATCTGCTAAGTCGCATGGGTGCGCATCTGGTTAGGTCGTAGAGGCTAGGGGCTGTTAGGTTGAAGGTTGTTAGGTCGTGGGGTTTTAGGTCGTAAGTCGTGGACGACCTAAGGGCGAGCGACCTAAAAATCAGCCTATAAATAGGAGGGTTTTTCTCACTTTTTGGGATCCGAATTTCGAAGCGACGAAGTGCTGCCATTTTGAGAGCTCGACTTCTACACTTCTTCACTTCTTTTCTCCACTCTAATCTAGTGATTCCTTCCATCCATATCGAAGATCAAATCGAAGATCGAAGAGCTTAGATTGAAGATCTACATTCTTCGAAGAGAGATTTCATCGTTTGAAGCGGATTCGTGATAGATCGAGTTAGATCCTTCGCTGTCCAGATCTGAAGCGTGTTGCTTTAGAGTTGTTTAGGTGATTTGGTGAGTGGTGATTATCTCTCACACGGATCCAAAGGAGTATATCGGATTGTTGGCTTGATTTGGTGTTAAAGTAGTGATTTCCATGCATTTTTGTAAACCTAAGTATAGATCCATATAGATTCATTGTTCATGATGATTTGACAACCATTTTACTACATGTTAACCTATGCAAGTCCATTCATCAAGATTATAGAGATATTGATCATGTTTCATGCTTGTTAGACTTTTGACTCTTTAATTACGAAATTGCCATTATTGTTATAATTGCCTATTTAGATCATATTTGAATGCTTGATTACTTGGATTAATGTTTAATTTGATAGATCGCTATGAATTAGATGATTGATGATTTGATTTAGACCGAAGATGATTCAAAAGCTAAGGGAAAGGCTCTTGAATTGGAAAAGCTGCTCGTGGCATATGTAGCGGATGATGAAGCTCATATGGATAGATTTGATGATGATGTTGAGATGAAGCTTTGCTATGATGATGATGAGGCGAAGCATGATATGAGATAGTCTTGGTCTAATCCAGACGGGATCATTCCAAGCAAGTTGATAACTCGGTGATATGGTTCGAGTTAGAGGATAATGGTTTGCTCGAGAGGCGCTTGAGCTAGTATGGAAATAGTCGTCGAGGAGGATGACTAGAAGGCTGAGATCTCATCGTTGTTGAAGGTTCTAGCATGCTCAAAGCAAGAGTACGTTGGGCAGATTCGATAGTCCCTGAAGGCTAATGATTGATAGTCAAGTACTCTGGGTAGATTTGATAGTCTTAAGCACGGGTCATGATGACGTGCGGGAGTTATGTCTAGAACCGGGGTTTCCATTAGCCCTTGACGGACGGCTGAAAGAATGTGCCGGTCATTCAATTAACGATGATATCGAAGCAATGATAACAGTGATAGCCAGAGTCATGGATGTTTGGTTGTATCGTCATTCGGTCTCAAGAGCGGTATTTTCTGGGTGCTTATCTGATCTTGGTTTAGGCCTTGGGGGTTTGTACATGGAAAACATCGCCCTTGACTCGAGTGATAATTGCTTTACTTTAAATTGTATGCTCTGCTATGTTTGCTTTTGCTTAGTGTGTGTCTGGGGGCTATCACTATAGAAAGAGGTTGGAGTGGGAGGGTTGTATTCCTATTCCTTTTCATTTATGCTCTTTTGGTATGTTGTTAGTTAATTTACTGCTCACTAAGACTATTGTCTGACTCAAGGCTTTATGTTTTAACTCTTATTGCCTTGGGCTGTTCGTCCATTTTGGGACGGGCAGACTAGGTAGCAGGTGACAGGTGTTGACCCGCCTTTTGGCAAGGCCGCGGACAGACGGGTTTAACTTAATCAACTACATGTTCGTCGAGGCTAGAGTACGATGGATTCAGTCGACTGGATGGATGGATGACGCAACATGCTTGGAAGATGGAAATATGATTGGATAAAGATGAATCAACTATAATTTGGGTCTAGGAAACATGGTTCGGCGTGATGGGGGTTCGGCACGAATAGTTCGTCTGGCATTCACTATTCACGTTCGAATAGCATTCAAGAGTACTTGGCATGCACAGAGCGTTCGACATACATGAGTGGTTCGGCATTCCAGGAGCGCTCGGCATTCAATAACGCTCGGCATCCAGGAGCGCTCGGCATTTAGAGGTGCTCGGCATTAGAGATCGTTCGGCACGATGGGCGCTCGGCATTAGAAACTGTTCGGCATCAGACATGGTTCGTCATGATGGAGGTTCGGCATTAAGTCTCGTTCGACATTGGATGGAGCACTCGGCATACCTCACCTCGTTCGGCATTGGATGGATCGTTCGGCATGATGGAGCGTTCGGCATTGGATGGGTCGTTCGGCATTGGATGGGTCGTTCGGCATACCTCACCTCGCTCGGCATTGCACCTCGCACCTCCATACCTCGCACCTCCATACCTTGCACCTCCATATCTTGGTACCTCGCACCTCCGTACCTCGATACCCCGCACCTCCATACCTCGGTACCTCGCACCTCCGTACCCCGATACCTCGCACCTCCATACCTCGGTACCTCGCACCTCCCAACGTTCGGCATAAGGAGATCGTTCGGCATTCACACCTTGTTCGGCATTCAGCGTTCGGCATCTATGGTTCGGCATATGGAGACCACTCCATTTGGGCTGAGGTACTCGGCTACTAGGCCCACCAGGGAAGTCCAACCCATCTTTGTCTATAAATAGAGAGGCAGGGGCACAGTAAAAGGGGATCTTCTTTCTGCTCTCTTACTTTCTCTTTTCTAAGGCGAAGGCAACTCTGCCATTTTGTAACTGTAATCGATTATTACAGCAATAAAAAGCAAACTTTTGGAGTGGACGTAGGCCGGAGTTAGCCGAACCACTATAAAATCTGTTGTTCTTTACTGCTTTCATTTCAGTTTTAACTGTTCTTCACATTATTGCTCTCTACATACATTCTATCTCTGAGCTGTGATTGGTATTTGGTGCTTTCATCTGGATTTGGGGGTTAGTGACCAATTTTGGCGCTAACAACAGGTGCTGTTCTTGCTTTCCACGGTGTTGATATCGAAGACGAGCTAGGGGGTTGCATATTATCTTCTTATTATATGTACTGGATGTTCCGCTGTTTGTATATTCTCTGAGTGTTATGTAGTGAGGCTTGATGTACTGACTATTCAGATGTCTGTATTCAACTACTATGAAGTTTTATATGATGACATTTTGTTCTGTAAAGCTTCACTATACATATGTTCTATTGTATTTTATCCATGCGCTGTGAGTAATACGATAGATTCTGATGTTTTAATTTACCCTAACAATCGTCCATGGTCGCCTGGCACACTTTACAGCGCACTTTCTCTAGGTTCAGTGCAGGGGTCATGGGCGGTCGTCACACCACACTTATTCATTTGTTTGTTTATTTCTGAAAGAACCGGAGTTGAGTTTACCGAAAACCGTCGGATGCTGTTTTGAAGAGACCGGGATCAGATAAGTATAAATTATTCGAAAACCACTTCAATCAAACCCAAGCATTTTGAGCTGAAGACATCTTGAAGAGTATGAAATCAAAGACGGAGCTTTTGAAGTGCAAGAGATACTTGCTACTAATTTTGAGGGTGATTCCAACATGAATGTAGTTGAAGTAGTACCTTCGGTTTCGTTCAAGCCCAGAACTACCTTGTATGGATGGATGTTGGCACTACATTGCTACCTGGAGGGTAGCGTTAGCATTCCAACTGGGAAGCGCTAAAGGAAGATAAAACGTAGCTTCAAGCCTCATCAACCGAGAATGACTAAAACATGGGAGATGCAACAGGGCTACGTGGGTCGCTCCCATGAGAGTACGACCATCACCTCTCTAGATCGCTATTACGGAATTGGTTGTGCATGAGAGCTCTTAAAGGAAAGGTTGTAATGCAACCTGGGTGATGACATATTCAGTACTATCCAGTAAGGGATAGGCTGGTCTTGTGTTGGAAGGGGTCTAGGAGAGGCCCTCGATACATTTTATTTAGAGGTGTACTATTCGGAAGGTAGTCCCTTACTTTGCCATTGTATGGAATCCATTCTCCAGTAAGCGCCGTACGGATTAGTTATTTGAATGGGTGTTACAATCTCCTCCCCTTTAGAGCCTAATGCCCTCGTTGGCTCATGAACACAACACCACCCAGGTGTCGTAGCTGTAACACGTACAGGCCACAATTCCGGTTGGGTATGGCTCTAATACCATTGTAACAGCCCACACCTCACTTAACGCAGATATTGTCCCCAACTTAGTCACCTTCGCCTCATGGGCCAAGCCAAGGTGTGGGGTTCTGTTCCTCAAAAGGCCTCGACGTTGTTATGAGGTGAAGGCTTTGGTATATAAGCACCCACTTTATAGTATTATCCACGATGAGGGACTATTATTCCCATTTTGAAGGGGTGTTACAATTTTTTTAAAAGGAATGCAACACGAGGACTTCCCAGGAGGTCACCCATCCTAGTACTACTCTCGCCCAAGCACACTTAACTTCGGAGTTCTGATGGGATCCGGTGCTTTAGTGCTAGTATGATCGCACCCAAAGTGAGAATCATACCACTAGACCAAATGCCAAATTTATTTTAAAAATTATTTCAAGATTGTTTGGAAAAATATGTGCTCGAAATCAAAGAAATCACTCAAAATTATCATTCAAATTCAATTCAATTATGTTGGAATGTGAGATGCAAGCATTTCAGCTATTTTACCTATTTATTTTCAACCCTTAGACATTATTATAATATCACTAGATTTTCTATAAAAATGTTTTGGTTATCGTAAGGTAAAAACCCATCCGTGTGTATGTGCGGCGTGGTCTTACGGGATACCTTTATCTTTAAAGGGTTTTATAAGATATAAAAAAATTCCTTGTGATTTGAGTTTCTCACTCTGGTTTTATCAGACTGATCCGGGTGTTATTTTCCTTATAATGCTCGGGTCAGACTGAGCATATTTTCTAGATTAGCTTTGGATGCATTGGAGCTCAGGGAATGAGCTGGACGCCAAGACGTATCTACATATTTCTTTATATTCCACTGCATAATTTGTTGTATTTACCAGAAATTGTAAGGATGGGTGTTATAACTTTCCAGGTAGATTATAGGCTAGTACCCTAATGAATGTATGTACATAAAATTTTCTTTGTAAAGAACATTATTATTTTACAGATTATTCATTGCAATATGAGATTTTGTTGTTTGGTTTTTTCTTGTCTTCCTTCTTCATCTTTCCCCTAACCATCTATCTTTCCGGCACTTGGTTGTTCAGCATGTGAATACAGTGGATGTATTAGTATCGACTTCTGAGGGTCGAAAAGTCATGTCGTTACAGAGCTCTTGCAGATTGCTGACGCTTGTTGATGATCATTGACTACATTTGGTCATGAATGGATCTCACACTTTCTCTTTAGCCATACCATGGCCTTACAAAAACCTAAATATTGACTTAGCTTAGAATATCTAAGCTAACCCATAGTTCTTTTACAAATTTTCTAGGCGCTACTTGAGTCATTGCCCTTCAACTTGCTTTGGGTTAGCCCTGAGCTATACCTTGGTCAGGCTTGAGTTTTTGTAAAGCTATGGATTTCTAGAAATGTGGTTAAAGTTTTCTAAGTATAAAGGGTGGAAGATTGAATTTTTCATCGATTTGGCCGAGTTTAAGTTGATGGTTGAGTTCTAATGGGACGGTTTCAGATAACGGTCACATCGAACACATTTCAACATTCGGATTGACATTTTCATCACCACTTTAAACTTGACACTTCACTCCGATGTCCCTGCAAAGAGAAATCCCATATCGCTTTAACAACGATTTATTATCATAAGTGGCATGATAACGGGTAAAATCCAACACATGGTTTCATTGCGCAATGGTCCTAATTTGCCATCACAAGTGAGGTATCTACATAGAATGTTCGTGTTCATAGTGTTCTGGACATTGGACACACACTGCATATATTAAAATGTATATCATTTCCTCCATCAATGTATAAGGTCTGATTTATCAATACATGCTGACATCCGCTGGGTCTTGTACATTGGCTATATAGAGTTTTATTTCAGCACGGAAACCAAAGTTAAATTCTATCTGACCTTGCTCATCCGTGAAGTTTTCAATAGTTATGGATAATGGATGTTCTTTCTGTAAAGGTCCATTATCATCAAAGTTAGTTTCATTTGCAACAGATTCAGATTCCACTTTGAAATTTCTATGTCGTCTACTTCGTCATCCTTTCAGCCTCAATAGCCTAGTTGTCCGATAGGGCAGTCTCTAGTGGTACGGTTGTTCCCTTCATGACGTTGAATGAGGCATTCATGGGGATTTCCCCCAATGTTGATCTCGGGGATGCTATAATTCTGGATAACCCTTCAGACTCTCCCATGTCCAGGCTAGATGAAGCGTGTGTTAGAAGAATTTGTGAAAGGAACGACATCCCTTTGAAGATGTTCTTGTTCCAGAGCCTTTTCATTGGACGGTCATCCGGACCACAATCTGTCTGATGTTATACTACGGGCAATCAATATATGCACCTTTCTGGATGCGTCCCTCCTTTTAATCACTTCATCCGCTCATGCTTCAGTTTATGATACTTGCCCTACCCAGCTTCATCAAAATAGCTATGCTTCATTACATAGCAAGTATATGGTCTTTCTCCATCATTTGGGTAGGGTGCCAGCACTAGATGAGTTTCGTTATTTGTATACCTTCAAAAGTCAAAAAGAATGTCTTTCTATCACTTATCTAGAGCCATCTATGGACCATCGTATCATCTTGGTCTTTGGAACAAGCTCACCTATTTCAATGAAGAGTACTTCTTTGTGTGTAGCCCTCCTAGCTTCACTCGGAAATGGCTATCGGGATGTTAGTTCCACTATCATATTTCATCATAATGATGCAAATCCATCTAGATCACTAGTCTCATTAATTAACCATTTTTTAGATATTCCGAAGAGGTCTAGCAATACAGCTCTAGCACGCTCTCTTCGAGATTTGCACGCTATTCCCGTCAAACAGTGGGAGATGAGATACCTATTGACTGATGAAAGAATACGACACTTCAATCTCCTAGACCATAACCATAGTCTAGGCCTCGTGTCAAATGTTCATGAAGATGCTAAGTCCATACAAGAGGTTGAAGAGAACCCAAATATTCCCCCATTCAAGAGCCTCGGGTTAACCAAGAAGAGAACATAAAGGGTGATGGAAATGATGAAATTGTCGAAGAAGGAGATGATGGTTGTTATGACGACGATATGATGTTGATGGTGATAATGAGGACATGCGTGATGATTAGGAGGAAAACCTTGGTTATGAGTCTATTTGTGAAACGGGTGGCGATGGTCAAGTGCCGCTCATCCCCCATCGGCCAAAGTTAAATATTAGCTCACCCGTATAGTTCCACAGCCATATAAGGCTTTGGTTGAAGGAGAGACACTAATTCCTCATCTGGAGACATGTTTGGCTCGTTCCAGAGCGTACAGATAAAATACCTTAAGGTCTTGACAACATCAGCCTTGGTAATATTAGCTCTCCCATTCATTTTCCCATTGATGTGCTCGATATGGCTGTAGGTGAGATAATCATTATTATCAAACTTCAATAGCACAGTTCGTTGGAGGCACTAGGATACATTTTCACAACACTCTATGTCATTACTTTTTTACACTACATGCGTTGCCCTTCAATTTCCAGGTCTTAACTTGACTGTATTTTCTTTTCAGGTTCTATGAAACTCCAGCGTTTCTTTAGTGACCTTCAAAGATATGTCATTGATTATCAGAGGCTTGGCTCATCGTGTCGACATCGCGAGTTATCTTATAAGACTGATTCAGGTAGAGGTCGTAGGCATGAGCGGGAAAGGTGAGATAAGGATTACAAGCCTTGTGATGACTATCATAAAGGATCGGTAGAACATCGCCCACTCAACAAAGGGCTCGCTCGCCTTTTCCCATAAGCATGGATTGGTACTTGGCGAGACATGACCATGTCCCTTTCATCCAAATTCCAACCACATCTACTTTGGTGCCACCTACCACCTAGCCGATGATATCTACTCATAAGCCTAAGCCACCAATTCCACCAACTGGGTCTGCATCTTCCGATCCCTCTAGACAAAGACCTGGCAAGGACGAAGCTACTGCCCATGTTTTTATAGCGGTTACTTAATTTATTTCCAACCTAGAGCTCACCACTTCAATGAGGATTTACTAAGATATGCTTCAATGGGGTTAAACAATCTGAAGGATATCCCTCGCAACGTTGTCCTGGAAGTCACGGCCTATGTGACTGACATCTATAGTCGGTATTACACATGGAGGAGGCTTGTCGAAGCTCTTTCCAATGTTAATATGGAAAAAACAATGGTTCTCCAAGGGAAGGAATTGATAGAGAAAGATAATAAGCGCATCATCGACAATTTGGATGAAGAAGTTGAGAACCATAGGAAACCTATGGCAGTTGTAGAGGAGTTAGAAGAAGAGAAAAAGTCTTTTGAAGAGCAATCTAATGGTAGTAGAATCGGGTTGCAGCCGCAATTACAAAGCCACACTTTTACTCTGGAAAATGAATAGCTTCAAAAAACTGTTGATGAGTAGGTATTAGAAATCCAGAAATTAAAGGCTACATTAGAGGTTGAAAGGAAAGAGAAAGATAATGCCCTTACCCTGGCCCAAGGTATGTGGAGCAACTAGTGGATGCTCAGCGAGCATAAAAGGAAGCTGAGCTCCAGGTAAAGACCACAGAGGACCAAGTCAAGTCCCAAATTGATCCTATTCTAGTTTGCTTTTGTAACAACCCACTTTTCCAAGCAATTTAAACTAACAATAAACCACACGTGTCCAGTCCAAATTGTATGGAAATGCGGATAGTTAGGTAAAGAAAATAGAAAGAAGATAAGAAGAAAACCAAACAACACAAAATATCACGGCGGAACAAATAATCTATAATATATAACAATCTTCACACAGAAACAAAACTGTAATTATTATATATATACAGACATCAATCAGAGTATACTAACCTATTCAACACGGACAGTTATAACAACATGTCCTCACAGTTGTTGATAAACACAATCATATATGCAACGGAAATATAATAATCTACATGAATACCTCTCTGGGCCTCTAGCTCCTCTCCTGAAGCACCAAATATCCATCTAAACCTGGAAATATGCTCGGTCTGACCCAAGCATTTAGAAAAAACCACGCCCGAGTCCGTCTGGTAAAACCAACATGAGAATTTAAATCACAAGGAATTTTATTGATGTTAACTTGTAAAATCCTTTAAAATCAAAGGCATCTCGTAAGACCATTTCGCACATAAACACGAACAGGTTTTTACCTTACGATAACCAAAACCTTTATATCATAAAATCCAGTGATGTTATAATAATGTCTAATGGAAAAAATATTAATAATAATCAAGTAGTTGTGATGCTCATGCTGTGTACGTCACAACGATACTAACTATATAATCGAAAGTCGATAAGGCTCGTTTGCTAATTGTGTAGGATTTCCATGGAGGTGCCCTCAGTACATCGAGAACGGTCCTCCTGCACAAGGATTAGAGTTATCCTTCTAAAGCATCATACTCGTTTAGCTGGGGTGTTATAGGAAAAACATAACTAGTCTTTCTAAGACCGAGTGCATCGCTCCGGCATGCTAAAAATAACCGAAGGTATCAGCATTGCTAGAAAAAGAGCTGAGTACACCCTACGGATTTGCCAACCTTACTGGCCATGCCTCCTATCTTTGGTTTTAGTCATTTCCGTTGATGAGGCTATGTCTGACGTTCCAGCTTACGCACTGCTCCAAAAATAGATCACGGAATCCCATATGGATTCCCACACCACAATGGCCTCGGAATCACATACAGATTCCCACATCTCGACAGATCTTGGAATCTCACATAGATTCTCACACTCTAATGAGTCACGGAACCACATATGGATTTCAACATCCTAAAATATAACGCATCTCCTCTGTTTAACCGTATATGGTTTCGAAGTAGGTCATGGGTTCCGAGTCATCTCTTACGAGTACACTCTCCATTTCCTGAGTGCTCCAAAAACCATTCGTCGATTTCCGGAATGCTCAAGACCGGTTCTTTAGGAAATAATCAGACAATACATAAGATCGAGGATCACCCCCTAATCTTTTAAGTGGACGGATCTCCTTATCATTTGTCCTAGAAGATCCATAAGTTTTTATGTACGGTATAGTAACCCAATGGTAACCGTACCATATAATTTTCGCATTTCTCCTAGATATTCCCAGAGTTAAAATCCCCCGGTGTTAAGTAGGGAATAATTCTATACCACCAAAATTAAGAAGGATTATATATTTAAGACAAGATTTGATAGTCGGTTATTTAACTATCAAATAAACAAACATTCAAACAAAGATTTCATTTCCCACTGAAATCACTAAGCCTCATTTAATTTAGTTTCAATAAATTAAACCTCTCTATCAAAATCAGACATATACTTATCTCATCGGAATAAGTATATTAACAAATCGTATCTTCCAAAAATACTTGAAAACCTTTTAAAATAAATATGGAAAGCACCATTCGGTATCGACCATGGATCGCAACTCAATGGTTATGTCTCTATCCCAAAGATACCAAATTTAACTTAGGCAATCTCTGCCTCCCGATTTCCACCATGCAATCAATCATAGATCACAGTTTGCACAATGGTTACGTCGCTATCCCAACGAAAACATCCCAAACTGTAAGCAATCTCTACTCTCGAATTACGCTATGAAACTATACCATTACTTCCCGAAATCTTTTATTTCAATAATCATCTCAAATAATACTTATAAAGTTTCTATAATAATTTTAAAGTTAATTTAGGAAATACTCTTTTATAACGGTTTACTATATAATATATTATTTTTAAAAACAATATTAATATTGAACAAATTATGTTTGAAAATAATAATATTTTAATACTGATTAATTCTTAGATAATAATTAACTTTAAATCATTTCATTTTAAGATAACTTTAATTAATAATTAAAATATACTTTTAAACACTTTAAATAATTAAATAACTTTGAAACCAATACTTTCAAATAACTTTTTAAAAATCATAAAATAATTAACCTTAAAACAACCTTGATTCAAAAATCAACTTCCAAATTTGGAAAGAGGATTATTAATTTCAATGGTACTTAATCAATTCACCATTTATTCATAACAATCTAGAACAACAGATTCAAATATTCACATCCATCCATTTTTAACAATCAATTCAACATCACATTTGCCCAATATAATTAACAGGATAATAAATATATGTCCATATAAATATGATAGCAGAACATGGTTTTATTTCTGCTAGTCAATGTCCAAAAACCCACATATTCAGGTATAGCGGCAGAACGATGATTTATTCTGCCAACAAGGGTCCAATTTAATATAATTAGCGGAACGGTGTTTTATTTCGCTAACAGATAACAAATCATTGTGATTAACTTGAATTAACTCATCGTTATTTTATCTGGACAAATAACATCAATAAATAGGTCATATAAATTTTAAACGACTAAATTTTTTTAAATCGGATAATTAAATTTCTATCCATTTTAAATTGCTAAAAGTTTTCACTTATTCAAATTTTACAACAAATCATATGACGATGAAGTGTTCGTTGATACGAACTTATTGCAAAAAGTTTCATGTCAAACGGATTTACGGTTTTTAAGAAATGAAATTTTTAAGTTTAAAAAAAACCTTTTTTTAAAATAAAACATTTATATTTATATTGCTTTCCCCCTCCCTATACTTTTGGACCGAAGCCCATCATCAAAACGACCTAGACCCGATCCATTCTTCCCCTTCTTCTTTTCCCTTCCTCCCTTTTCTCTCTTACTCTTATTTCTTGCCTGCACTTCCACCATCCAGACCAAAACCCAAAATCGTCTTGCTCGAACCAACCCTCACACGCATGATTTGACCACTGCACAACCATTCCCTTCGCCTAGGCCCGAACTCAAGTCTTCCTTCTTCCCCAACTTCCACTACCATGGCCGATCTCACATGCACACTGTGCACGTGCACACTTGTCCTGTTGCCCACATCACCACCACAACACCCCAGACAAACTCCCCTTCGTCCCTTGATCTCCATCGCCACTTCGCTGAATCCCCAGCACCTACGAACAAGAAACAAGCCTCCAACCCGAACCCACGAAAATAACCACCACCACCTATCTCTGAACTGCTTCCACCTCTTCCCACTAATTCGCTCGCCGCTACTACCATTCGAAGCCTCATCCACGTCGCCTCCTCCATGCCCAATCCCAAGTCCTCCGGTCTTCTCCTCCTTCCCCAAATTGATCACGTCCAGAGCCTAACCTAACCCATCCCAAAACCCTAATCTTGACTCGCACCCCCAAACCACCTCACTAGAATAAAATCCCTATGGTCAAACCCTTTCCCTCGACCCCACGGTCATCCCGAAGTCGACGACCCACCGCCTCATCCATCTCCGACCCTAAATTTTAATTTTTTTTATGAAAAATGATCAACTCCCAAATTCTCTCAATCTAATATCCTAAAAATCATAATTTCTTCACTAAAATTCATGGTTTGGTCATACAATCGCAATCGCCAACTCGATTCAATGTTTCAGATACGTTGCAATTTGACAAAACTTGGGTCCTTCATTGTAAATTTGCAATTTTACACAATATATATGACGAGCAAGCTTCGAACTATTTTTAATTTAATCTATGCTAAAAAATAAATGTTTTCCTAGTTTACATTGTTAGCAAATTCGAATTGTATTGAAAGATAATGATTTTTAAAAATCAGGGCATGTATATTTTTTCTTTGTGATGAGCATGGCAGTGATCATCCCAGGCATCCAATAATTTAACCCTCACCTTGATCATGTTGCTCCTTTGAAACCTTCTAGTTTGAACTCTAATCTATGATTTGATTCCTTGAAATCTTGCCTCGATCACTTGTCTTACTTTTGGATTTGAAGAATAGGATGCTTTCTTCTTTTCTTTTTTACTTTACAGAGGTTTTGGTTTATAGGTTATTTTCTTTTTTTGTTTACAGTTTTCAAACATCTGAAGTACACACACACACCTATATATACATGTTTATACCGAATGAATTGATGTATTTGTATAGAGTTTTGGGAGCTCAAGTAAGATTTAAAATCTTTAAGGTTGCTGTACAATGTAGTGATGGATTAATGAGAAATCTTAGTGGCTTGAGTTGAAGTTTGAGATGAAATCACCGTTCAGCTTTCACATTTCTTCTTTTACACTGACTAATATACATTGTTTTTAATATGCCATTTATATTTGTTTATAGATTTCTTTTTAAACTTATATGTATATGCATAAGAAAAATCCAAAATTTAAAACTCTTTCTATTTATACAACAATATATTTCATAAGCTATATTCATTTCCACTTATCATATATTCTTTTCCTTTCATCTATATCTATTTTGAATTTGTTTTTAATTTACATATACATTTCTGTTACTATCAATATATTTAAGAAATTCCAATTTAAATCAATTTTCTGTTTTATAAATAAAATCTGGAAATTCAAAATATTATCTTGGTTTAAACTATTCATTAATCAATTGTTATTTAATGGGGATTTTTATTTTGATTAAAATACCGTATTACTGAATATTAAAAACAAATATTCATAACTCAAGACGACAAAAATTCCGGGTCGTTACAGCTTCTATGTGAACGTTATCAAGTATGGGGATTTGAAGTGGCTCGGTAGGGGATACCCTAGGGCCTTAGCTATGGCAAAGGCAGAAATAATTAGGAAAGAATATGAGCAATTAGAAGGTGTTGGGGTCAATAAAGAAAAGTCAAAGTACGACATTATGGGTGATGACGACTTGGACGCCGTCATTGTGTGCCAAATCATGTTGGAAACCCAGGTTACCTCTTCTATCAGTGTGCCCACTGGGGTCCTTCT
This sequence comes from Allium fistulosum, assembly GCA_030737815.1. Classification (NCBI taxonomy): domain Eukaryota; kingdom Viridiplantae; phylum Streptophyta; class Magnoliopsida; order Asparagales; family Amaryllidaceae; genus Allium; species Allium fistulosum. Next base: position 574,783,920 of record CM060906.1, read on the forward strand.
TGAATCTAGCTCTAAAGTTTGGATGAAAGTTCCACTGCCGCTTCACAGGGACTCCCAACGGAGACTTCAATTGTTACAACGACTGCTTCCAATGTCACCACTTCTTACACATCAAGGCCTCTTACTACTGAGTTGATTATTCCTTCCACTAGAGTTGCTATAATCCCGAGGAATATCAATTGCTTGACATCTTCAACCGACATACATTACAATCTCGAGGAGCCTGGCTATATAGAGTCAGAGTCAATTCCAAAGCTGCCCATCTTATCCCCAATTTTGGAGGAAAATTCTATGGGGACTCATTCAAACTTGACCTTTGCTTCTCCTAGAGTTATATCATTAACTTCCCCTATGTTTAAGAACGTCCACATGACACCGGTCGATGTCTCTAATCTCTATTTTTAACCTTTTCAAGTTTTAGGTCCACCCCTCTTGCCCTCTTACCAAAAGGGAACTTGTCTTGAGGCACTTAAGCTTCAGTGAGAGAATCAGTTATTATGTCTGCCCCACTCACATTCCAACCTCTTCAACAGGTCCCATTCCTAGTATTATGCTGAAATGATACATGCTTTAGATGAAGAGGTTATGGAAGAGGCTAAAGTAACGAAGGAGGATGAAGATATAGTTATTACAGGGGCCATTGAGCATACGTCAGGGTTGTTAATACATGAAGAAAAGACCTTACAAGTTAAGAAGGTCAGAGATATCAAGAAGGAAAAAATCAATGATGTCCCTCCTCCTCTTTTGATTTCTTTGCCTATACTGCCCATTGTTATTCCCACTTCTACTCTTGCGACCGGAAGCATTCAAGCCAATGCCCCTGAGTCTTTAGGAAGCAGCTATAGCTGGAACACTAATCCTAAGGGCTATCTATCTATGGGAAGAAGAAGTGGAAGGTCCGATAAAAGGCACACTACAATTTCTTCCAAGGAAAAGAAGGATAATAAGAAGAAAAGGAACAAAAGGAAAACCTAGTCGTTGTTTTCTCATGTTATCGTTTGTTTATTTTAATTTTCATCGATGTATAAAGGTTGTTGTTATATAGGCATGGCCCTCGCTTTTGCTTATAAAATTTGTTAGTTATGAATAAAATAGTTTATCTTTCCAACTTCTACCTTGTCCTTTCCTATATACTTACTTTAATTATATTCATTATTGTTATATCTGAATCAGAGCAATGTTATTATTCACCATAACTCTATATATGTATGAATAACTTCTCGACATTGCTTGGTGTATTTGATTATTTCATTGAGCTCATTGCTGCCAAAATATTACTCTGTTGGAAGACAAAATCATGATTTCTTGGCTCACTCCATAGCACACTTGGCATGTCTTCAATCAGATTCCATTTGACCAAGGACAAGATTGGATCTTCCCTATTGCTTCCTACCTCTAAGAAGTGATGCCCTAGACTTCTACTTCTGGAAATCCATATCTGATCTTGCCTATCTCTAGGCATTGATCATAAGTATTCATTTGATTAGACATTTATCTCTAGACTTTTGTACTCGATCTCGTCTATCTCTGGGCATCGATCATTCTTATAAAAGGAGATTCAGTCTCATTCCTAGTCCTATCTCCGAGACCTAATGTTTAAGGTGCCCATCTATAGGCGTTGCACTTAATCCTTTCTTACCTTTAGGCAATGATGTCAGGTTAGAGGTATAGGGCGAATCATCACGATTGACCCTAGTGTGATTATATTAATATGATCCAATTATGGATTTGGAGGAATTCGTTCTACTTATCTATGGATATCTAAAATGATTATACTCCCACGATTCGATCATGGATCGAAGGAGTCCATCGGTACCTATCTCTGACTACCTAGATATCTATATTTTCAAACTATAGTATATTCAATTTTGATGTTGTTCACAATGAAAATTTAGGCCATTGAGAATACAGTTCCATCGATCCTTAAAGCCAATTCATTTTATAGACACAAGTATGGCAGACTCGACCTTATTACACCAAAACCTAGTTACAGAGATACATCTAAGTGAAATAGTGTCTCGGGTGTTCGCTATTCCACGCCCTTGGAAGGATATTCCGTCAATGGTTGCGAGCTTGAATATTCCATCACCAACTTTTGTTCATTGGCGTACGGACCTTCCCAATTTGGGCCCAAAGCCAATGGACTAGGAAATATTTATTTTAGAATGAGATCGTCGATCTCAAAGGTCTAATTCATGACCTTTGCATTGAATTATTGTGTTACTCTTTTATGGTGAGCAGCGACCCTTGAGTCAACTTCTTTATGCTTCAATCGATCATATTAAGGGACTTGAGCAAAAGTTCCTCCTTCATCTTGGGGTCGTAGGGAGTCTTTCGATGAGAAAGTACTTTCAATTCAATGTAATCATGGCCTTTGATCCATATACTGTAGCGAATGGAGTATGACCAGTCGCGGACTTGTGAGTCATTCGATAAGCCCATATTGCTAGGGGTTATTCATTAACCCACTTGTCCTGGACCTTTGTTGGTCATTTTTTAAAGATGGATTTGATGATCTTATTCACTGCCTCCACCTATCCACTCTCTTATGGGTTTGCTACAACCGCATATCCTTTTCAATCTAGTACTTATTGCAGAAGTTTTTGAATTCAGCATTGTCGAACTAGGTTCCGTTGTCAGAGGTGATTGTTTGTGGAATCCTAAATTGATAGATAATATTCTTCGCTACAAAGTTGATCACCTTCTTTGTGGTGATCGTGGCAAGCTGTTCTGCTTTGGCCCACTTTGTAAAAAATCCACTGCAATAATGATATACTTCGCTTTGCCTTTCGACATCGATAGCACACCAATGATGTCGGTTTCCTAAACTACAAACGGCCATGGGCTGACCATTTGTGTAATTTCTATGGATGTGGCTCTAGGAATTTTTGCAAACCTTTGGCACTAATTGCATTTTCTGGTGTAATCAACCGCATCCTAGTTAATTGTTGGCTAAAAGTATCTATAGATAAGAATCATCCTTACTAAAGTCTATCCCCAGGTGCGATTCCCACAAGCTACTTCATGTACATTCATGATAATCTTTTTAGCTTCCTTGTTGGCAACACATTGTAGTAGGGGAGCAAAGAATCCTCTCCTGTATAGCACTCCTCCTTAGATAATAAATTGCGGTATTTTGTGTAGGAGTTTCCTTCATTCATTTCTTCCATTCGGGAGAGTTCCCTTCAGCAAGTATTCCTTAATTAGAGGCATCCATGACTCCTCTTCCACTTTAGTCTCCAAAATCCAATCGACATCCATTTGTGTTGCTCGGAGCCGAGTACCCCCTAGTGGAACCAATCCCATAAGCTATGCATCCCCTTAGCTACCCAATTTGATAATCGGCTTTCGTGTTCTCCTCCCTGGGAATATGCACTATCGCTTAATACTCAATGTCATTTAGTAGTTCCAATACCTTCGTCATAAGTTCCAAGTCTCGCTTTCTTAGACTAAAATTCCTTATTTACCTAGTAGACCACCAATTGAGAGTCGTTGTATATGTGTAATGTTTTAACCCCCAATTCTTTCGCTATTTTGAATCCTGCAATTAGTGCTTCGTATCCAGCTTCATTGTTCATTGGGGGAAACTAAAGCTTTAAGGCTTAACAGACTGTTCATTCCTTAAGGGTTACTAAGATCACTCTTGCCCTAGAGTAACGTTCACCGGATGCTCTGTCCATGTATAATTTCCATTGAGCAAGTCGTTCTGCATCTTCCTTCATCTCTCCATTTTAGGTGGTAAATTTGGCAATGAAATCAGTCAATATTTATCCGCGCATCGCTCTTCTAGGATGGTAGGTTATGTCGTACTGTCTTAGCTTGATGTTCTACTTCAGTAGCCTTCATGAAGTCTTAGGTCGGTGATGTCTCATTGGTTAATCAGTTAACACTTTATCGGATGAGCCTAAAAGTAGGGTCGTAACTTCCTCGAGGAGATCAACAAGTAGTAAGCTAGCTTATCTTACTTTGGTTGGTTCTTCTCTGCTCTAGTGAATCGCTTGCTGATGTAATACATTGGCCTTTGGATTTTGGATTCCTTACGTACCAGGGTAGCACTCAATGGATGAACATATACTACCAACAAAAAATAAGTCCTCTCCTTTCAAAGGCTTTAATAAGGTTGGTGGTCTTTCCATATGATTGAGTAAGGCCTGAAAAGCTTTCTGACACTCCTCTGTCCTAACAAACTTCCTTTTTTCCTTTTTAAGGGCATCAAAAGATAACACACACTTATCTGTCACTTTAGAGATGAACCGACTCAGCGTAGTGACTTTTCCATTTAAGCTTTGCATTTCCTTCCTTGTTCTCGGGGGATTTCCACTTGTTCTTGGGGTATTTCCCTCCTTAATTTGCTCTAGATTACTTCTATGCCCGTTAAGTTCACTATGAAACCCAAAAATTTACTTGATGCAATTTTGAAGGAACATTTCAATGGGTTAAGCTTCATTATGTATATCTGAAGTACATTAGAAATATCCAAGAGGTCTCTCATATGGTTCACAAATCACTGGAACTTCACCAGCATATCGTCCGGATAGACGTCCATTGTACATCCGATATGATCTCTTAATATTGAATTTACCAATCTCTGGTAGGTAGCTCCTGCATTCTACATACAGAATGACATAACACGGTACCAATACATCCCCATGTCAGTAATGAAACTAGTGTGCTCCTAGTCAGGAATGTGCATTGGTATCTGATTGTAGATGAAATAAGCATCCATAAAGGATAACAACTCATGTCCAGCAGTTAAGTCACTACTTGGTCAATCTTTGATAACAGGAATCTATCTTTTGGGCATGCCTTATTCAAATCTAAATAGTCAATGCACGTCTTCCATTTTCCGTTAGGCTTCTTGACTAGCATTGGATTTGATACCCATTTGGGGTATAAAGCATTGTGAATAAAGTAGCTGGCCTTCAGCTTATCCACTGGCTCTTCCAATATAGTGGATTGCCCCAGACCCAGGGTGCACGTTTTCTTTTTTACATAAGGACAACTGGGGTTCACATTCAATGTATAGCACGCTAACTCTGGTGATATTCCATAGAATTTATCCAGATAAACACATCCAGGTTTTCCCAGAAAACCCCTACCAACTCCTTCTATTTCACGTTAATTTGAGATCCGATCATTAAAACCGAGTAGGGTTATCCTGATCCACCAGGATGTTAATTGCCAACTCGGTTAAAGCCGCCCTCGCATCCTCTAGCTCTTTCCTTAGATACATAGATTGGTAGAATTTGACATGCCATCCGAGCAAGGGCTTAGGCGATGGTTGTTATGCATCAATCGATTTGATGTAGTGAGTCTTCCTCGCATCATTTCCCTTCTCGTGTTGCTTCGCTTCTCTCAAGTCAGCGACGTAACATTCACTCTCCGTGCTCTAATCTGCTTGAATGGAACCTAGCCTGTTCTTAGTCAGGAATTTCATCATCAAGCATTAGGGGGATAGGGCCACTCTGAAACTGGCGAGGGTCGGTTGATCCAAGAAAATGTTATATCTAGAATAAGTCTCTATCACAACGAAGGTCTGAACCCACACTCTCTTGTGGTTAATAATACCAAGTACCATCGATAAATCAACACATCCAATAGGCTATGTAGCCTTGGCTATAAATCCTTGAATATGGGATTTACATGGCTTCAGATCCTGGACTTCCATCTTCATCTGGTCGTATGTCTTTTTAAATAAAATATTAACTGAGCTCCCATAATCGATGAGACGGTCGTCGGCCAATCATGGTCGTGATCACCAAGGGGTCAAGCATTGGCTTTTCTACCCTCCCTACATCTCAAGTTTTTGAACACTATATCATCAACCATCAATCATAGCTTCTTTGCTGGAACTCCGCCTTCTACAAACAATGTGGCTCTTCTACACAACATGCTTCAACGAACTCCCATATCTTTCCATCTCATTCCATCTTTTCAAGGCCGGATGAGGTTCACCAGTTGTGCTGTTAATCATAAGTCTTCATTCGGACACAATCAACAGGTGAGCCCTTACCCGCACTCCAAGCAGGTGGGTATCGACGGACACAACGACTTAATCAACTAGATTCGCCGAAGCAATTTCCTCTAGACAGAATGAGGCTCTCGTTGAGAGATCTATTAGTGATTAGGCCACCCCTCCCGGCAAAGAAAGGCTCCTCCCTACTAGGACCATCATGTCTCCGTTGGGCTATCTGCCCTTGGGGTCCATTGTTCAATTGCCTGCCATCCTACTAGTCTTTCACATATTATTGAAGCTTTTTCTTCCTGATCACGTCCTCGATCACATTTCACAAGTGTCGACGCTCATTCGTATTATGCCTGTGGGTTTCATGTAAGCGATAATACTTCCTAGACGTCTTCTCTCTTTTAGCTTATTCCCTTCAAGCTGGCTTTTCATGGTTCTTTGTACCTTACGTGGCAAGGTAAATGTTCTCCATGGTGCCATTGAGTGAGGTGTAATCCTCATGTTTCAGGTACCTCAGATGCTTCTTAAGTCCGGCTTCCTACCTCAAGCACCTTGATTTCCACTTTTCTGATTGTTTTTTTATTCCCCACATTGATAGCAGCGATCCCCATGCTCCCACCGGTTTACTTCACAGCTACATTACTCTACACTACCTTAGTAGATGGCCTTCCACTAGCCCTTCAAATGTCCATATCTACCTCTTCCAAGTGCAAATATTAGGTTGCCTTCCTATTGAACTCCTCCATGGTTGGTGGCGGTTTCATCTTCAACCAATTACCGAAATCCATATTTGGATGAATTCCTTTGATCAATGACATCAACATAATGTCCTCTTTGGCATTGCTTACTTTAGTCACTGTTGTATTGAATCTACTTAGGACAATTTTTAAAGACTCTTCGGGACTTAGAAATATGTTGGATAAGGACATCACACCCTCAAGACGAGCAACATGCAATCTGAACTATTCCATAAACTTTCTACTCAACTGGCCAAACAAAAATATACGGACCTCAGTGGGAGCTGAGTGAACCACATTATAGCCACTCTAAGAAATATCAGGAAACACCTGCATCTCATTGAGTCTATTGCCTTGGCACCATCCATATGCCACTTATACTTCAAAATATATTGCCTTGGGTCTGTCATTCGATTGTAAGACAACATCATGGGCATTACGAATCTCCCGGGAAACTTCTTCCACAAAATATCCTCAATGAACGGGTTCCTACTAGGAGAAGAACTCCAATCATCATTATTTATATGCTAGCTTTCATTCACCAATTTCCTCGCCATATCAGCCAAAAATTCTAATTCAATCGAATCGACAGACGACAATCATTAAGGCCTGCCTCGAGTGTTTGGCTCCACAAACAGTCTTAGTTAGTTCCATGATACCTAGGTTCCCCTATCTTTGGGAGAGCCATTCGTCTAGTCGTTCGACTTCTACGTTCTTTGTGTGATATCTTAATAGCAGTTGTTTGAACTCTACCACTCTAGCCATAGGAAACAGGGCCAATGTCAACATTAACACCATCTTGCAACTCAACATCTACATCATGGATTACAACTCAGGTCCTTGAGTCGGTGCCAACTTGTAAAGTTGGGTCGGTACCGAGTCAACCCCTATCGACCTAAGTTTTTCTAGTTCCAACCTTTGCAGCCCCAACTTCCTTCATGTTCAATTTCTATTTTCCAGCCCTGTGGTTTCTTTCTGACGAGGAGGAACATTCTTCCTTCGAATTAAAAGATGATAACTCCTTTCTACTCCTCCTACATCTCTGGGATAGCTGGGTCTTCAAATCCGTATTTTCTTTCATTTGTTTCATCATAGAATTCTGGCTCTCTATCGGCTTTTTGTTCATCTCCACCATCATCCTGTCCAAATCAACCATAGCTACCATTTTAGATGCACTCTGAAATTCTACAGCAGTAGGTTGATTTGTCTCTTCTCCATGTTGAGAGCCTTCATTCTCAGCATCGTTGGTGGGTAAGGAAGTAGTAGACTTCTCTTTGGGATTTTTGGGTTCCATAGCTATATTGGATCCTATGATTGACCTTAAGGAAATCTAAGTAATCATGGATCCTCAAACAATAATTTTAGATCTAACTCATGGATTATAGCAATCTTCAAGAAAAATCGAGGTAGTGAGAGTTTCAATTTTCTTGGTGAAAGAACCAAAATGTTTATGCCAAAAGTTCCAATCATCTGATCAAATTATAAGTAGATCATAAATGAAGAAATAAATGGGTAAATAATACACAAGAATTTATAGTGGTTTAGCAGTACTCTGGCCTTTATCCACTTAAAATTTGTTAATGATTTCAGAGAGTTTTTCTAGACTTTGATCTTACAACTCGATGCTTACAAGTCAATGAGAATTCAATGGAGTAATGATGTAAAATCAAATAATGTAGAATGCAAAAAGAAGATCCCAAATTTGTGCTCCTTTCCTCCTATTTATAGACATAGATCAGTAAAATAAGCTATGGTATTTGCTACCCACATTCATAGGAGGTTCAGGAGGGAGATCGTAGCCATGTAGTAATCTTGATAGTCAACTCGGTACTAAGTTGTGCTTCACAACTCGGTGCCGAGTCATAAGTTTTCCTATTTTTTTAAGTACTTAGCTTCTTTTTTAGTTCTCTTGAATGGAATTTCTCTAGTTCACCTCCCTTCTTTTTGTGCTTTGCTTCGTGTTTGGTTTGGTCTCCAACCTTTCTGAAGTGGCTATGTTAGTTTAATTTCATGACTCGGTACCGAGTTGAAGGGTTCAACTCAGTATCGAGTTGACACTTAGAGTCACAATTGGCAGTTTTAGCTTTCACCACTTGGTTTGTCTGGAGATTGCCAAGGTTTCTTCAAGTGGTATGCAAGGTTCTGTATCAACTCTTCGGACTTCGATTGGATGCTGATCTCCAAAGTTAGGATTCAAGGTTTTTGGTTTGCTTCCCGACCATTTAATGGTTTTGACTCATCCAGATGTAGCTTGGCTCAAAGGTAGGATAATAAGTTTTGACCATCCTTTAAAAAAATTTAAGATTGAGAGTAATAATGTTTGAATATATTAAATATATCTTTTATAATAACTGTGTGTGTTTGTATGTGTGTGTGTGTGTGTTTATTAAAAAGGGCATTGTTAATGAGACTCCAGATTTAGATAAAGGAATTTTTGACGAGCGTGGTTACCAAATTTGGGTGAGTTTTTAAGTATATGGTCACCGTGCATAATGTAAATTCTTACACGATGGGGTTTGACCGCATCTTATTACCCCCACCCTCCTTGTCCAAAGGTGGACTTCCCTTAACAACGCCCTTAATAAATTATATATATATATATATTAAAAGTGGTTAATTTTTAATTACTGATCCACAAGAACCTAAAGCGGATATACATTATTTCACATACATAATCTTAGCTAGGACTATAAATAGACACAAAATACATCTAAAGCATAGATTCAGCCCAGCCTAAATATAGAGCACATGCAATGAAGCAAAAAAGTGTCAGTTAAAGTAATAATTCGTCTGAATTATTCTAACTTTAACACTACTTTTCCTTCTTTCCAAATGCATTCTCTTTCCTCCCTTCATTTCAATACTTCCGAAACAAAAATCATGGCCGCCGAAATCCCACCAAATCCTATGTCAACAGAAGTTGTTCGTCCTCCTCCTTTGCATTCGTAAGCGTTATAATTCTCCAATAAATAATTTTGATTTCAGCTTCAATAATCTTACATATTTTTTCCATGCCTTTTTCTTTCTTCTCGAAAAAAGATGATTCCTTTCCTTCCATACTTGATGAACCACAGTTATCAACATAATCTGTCGTATTTGCAGTTGAATCTCAGATCTGGCTCTGGAGAGCTTCAGGTATAACTACTCATCTTCTAGGCTTTGAATTGGTTGCATGCTTTCAGTCTTTAGTATGATGTAATGGAGAACCTCTTGACTATATTCACATTCAAAGAATAGGTGTCCATGATTTTTAGTTTCTTTTTTTATAGAGAACACATATTAGATCCACTTTAGGCCCCATTTTGCAAGTCTGTCTGTCGTGGGGAGCTTCATGTATAGGTTCGCAAGCAGATTTGGAGGACAAATGCCATCTTTCTCTGGTTTCCAAGTCTAAATATCCAAAATATTGTTCGAATAAATAGTGATGTATTTGAATTCCTCATGTAGTTGTTGTAAACTCATACTTTCAGGACACCAAGAATCATTGTGAATGATTGTATCAACTTTGTTGTCATAGCTTCCTAAACTAGACAAATTATCCCAACCCAATTTAGAGATTAGAGTTTCTCCATTTAGTCGTGGGTCTTTCTAGAGATTAGTTTCCTTACCATTTGTGAATTTTTCAGCAATTAGTCTTCCTAGGTCCTCTCTACCTTTCAAAATGTTTTTCCAAACACTTAAAGCATTATTGTTAACATGCATGACCCAGAAATCATTGTAGGAATATTTGGTTCTCATCCATTCAGACCGTATAAAATTTTAAGTGATTATTTTCCATCCAAGATTCAAGTTATAGACCTTTTTGAGTTCTTTTAGATTGATAAGACCCACTCCTCCGTTTGTCTTGGTTCTGCATAATATATCATAACTAACATTATAGACGCGCTCTTTCCATACGAAATTTGCACACACTACATCGATCTTCTCAATAGAACAATTTAAGATTTGAAAAGTTTGAACCCAAAACCTAAGTTGTTACAATAGTATGTACCAATTCAATTATGCTTGCAAAAGATAAAAGCTTTGAACTCCAACTATTTAATTTTTCTTTTATTTTGGGCACTCTCCACATTCTTTATTATTTATGACAATAGACGACAAAGGAACTCTAAATATTTTACTGGTAAATTTCCCTTTTAAATATTGAGGATGCTCAGAGTGTTGGCTTTGTCATTGCAGTATTTGTTAAAGTAGCATTTTGACTTTAGAGTGTTGAGTTGAAGTCCTATATATTTCATGATTGGAGATGATCATCTTGATGCTCCGGGCAGCTTTTACATTAGTCTTAACAACAATAATTAGGTCATCGGTATATAGGAGGTGGTGTATGTTGGGGAATTATTGTATAAACGTTGAAGGCCATTATGATAGGCGGTTTCCATTTGAAGTGAAAAGTATTATATTGCAATTGCAAAGAGATAGCGGAGGGGGTCACCTTTGCAATACACACACGCATACATATATGCGTAAACACACACACATGTATGTATTTATGTATGTATGTATGTATGTATGTATATAAATATAAATATATAAAAGTAGTTTCGATTGAAATAAAATTGATTATATATGTATGTATATATGTATATAAATATAAATATAAATATATAAAAGTAGTTTCGACTGGAAATAAAATTGATTATATATATACACGTGTGTGTATATATATATGTATGTGTGTGTGTGTGTATAAATATATAAAAGTAGTTTCGATCGAAAATAAAATCAATCAAGTTAAAAATTAAAGTTTTGATTTATTTAATGTATTTGGCGGTTAAATTTTAAATTTGAATTTTATATTATATGGTTTTTGAAATAGTCAAAATTAGCTTTAAATTCAAAATAAAATATATTTTACCTACTTTAATTAATTTTTAAATTAAGATAGTTTGATATTCAATTTCAAATTTAATTTGATATTTTACTTGGGTATAATAACTAGTTTATCAATAAATTTGAATTTAAATATATATGTATATATTCATATATAAAATATATTTTGAAATTTTTATTTAATAGATATATAATATAAAATATTTAAAATGGTAATATTGTGTATATGTATATATGTATTAAGAATATGTGTATAACAAAACCATATACACATAGATTCATATATTCAAACTATGTATATACTTAAGAATTTATATTACCTCTTGATATGTATATGAAATTGTCATATACATATATAAGTAGATATATATACACACACAATAGATATAACTCCAAATATATATATATATATGTATGTATGTATATATGTATATGTATGTCAGTTTCAAAAAAAATGCATGTATGTGTGTGTGTATATGCATATATATATATATATATATATATATATATATATATATATTGGTACACATGTTATAGTGTAGATGTTTTATTTTGTTATGTATATATATATCATATCTAAAATATATAATAAAATATAAATATGGATATTTTAAAACAAAATATGATATTATTTTAAAATGTAAACTAGATCTAAATGCTTCCTAAGAGTTTGTATAAGCTCGTGAAAATTATGTTAGGGATATTTTTTGCAATTTCTTCATTTCACCTACTATTATACGAGCCAAATCCAACACATCGTAGTTTCATATTTTCTTAGACCCAAGGAAAAGGGTCATGCCGGCCAAGGATGTTGATAGAGTTTGGGGTAGGCCCTAGGGTAAATTATGTAATTTGTTACATATATCGAACACTATGACCAATCTCGTTCACAATGAAGGTATTTGATTTCTATTATATACTTTTTTATGTAATAATATAATTTATTAAGTAATTAGTTTAAAGTGTATAAATAAGAAAATCCTTAAATGAAATGTTGTGCGGTTGTAGTTCAATTGCAATCGTGAGTAATTATTCATAATATAAAATAACATTTTATTTTAAATACTCCTACTCAATATTTCTTTAGAAAGGATATCGATACATCTATTGAGACCTGAGTACGTAACGCTCTCTAAATGTTGGGCAGCATATTACTCATGGGTGTTGGGGGCACTAAGGGATTACATACTAATAGTTATTGGAAAATGATGGAATGACACACTCCAGAGTTTCTTGTTGGTCAATAATAACTAAGGTCAAACAATAAATCTAGAAGCAATGATATTACACAATTCTTTCAACTTGAGAATATTATTGAACTTCAATATAGATACTCCACTTTGATTATAATTAAACCATGGCATAACATTCATCAAACGACTATTGTTGGGTCTGAGTTGAAGCATTAGAAGTGAAATGTCATTCAATAGAGAATTCATCTCCTCGATTATATGAGGTTAGTATCACAATCAATTATAGTCGACTAAAACTCAAAGTTTCTGCCAGAGTAGTAGAGTTAATAATAAATATTACTATTGAAACAAAGACTTTTTTATGGACTAACCAAGTTGAATGATTATGATATTGGAATTTTGACCAAAACCAAATTCCATAAATCCTAAAGTGATATAATGTTGACAAAGAGGATGTCTATAAATAATCATTAAAGATGCCTCTTAAAAAAATATGAAATTGGATTTCACCGAAAAAATAGTAAGTGGTAAGGTTAGCAAAACTGTCTAGCTAAGGTGATGTTTGAACGTTAACATTTGAATTGTTCAAAATTAATCGATAACTGAATTCATTTCTCTGAGTCTCCCAATTGTATTTGTGAATTCTTCGAAAAATCAGACAATTTAATTAATTTATGAAATGTTATAAATTAATTAAATTAATTAATATTTGAGAAATATTAATTATTATTTAATTTATTTGATGTTTAGGAGTTGTTTGGAATTATTTGAATGCATATGTCAAAGTTATATTTGCGTGCATCGATATATGATATCGAAGTAACTTTAAACGGGTTTAAAAAAAGATAACTACATGAAGGAGTTTGTGGAAATTTTGTACCATTTGATAGTACATAAGGCAAGCCAAATCTTAAAGAGAGAAGGGTGGCAAGAGAGAGAGAGAGAAAATTAAGAGAGTTGATTATAGAAGTTTCAATTGAAAGGAATGGAATGGTTTCATTCTTTAAATTAAAACAAATCCACTAATTCATTTTCATTGATTTTTCCATTCATTCGCTTTTTCTCTCCTCTTTACCATGGCCATGACCAAATATAAAATTCTCTATTTCAAAACACTAATCAACTCCAAATTAAATAAAAACATCAAATAAAATTAAATTAAATGGTTCAACCTTTTCTTGCGAAGCTGGATGTGGATTTACTTAGAGATCTGAGGAGAAATCTCAAATCAAGGTGTAACTTATTGGTTACATTCATAAGTTCAAGTTTCTTTTCATATTTATATTTTGTTGTATCTCTTTATAATGAGTGTGTGTGTATCATTGTCTCACTAAGATTTTTAATTGATATCATAATTAAATAATTAATTGGACGATGTGATTTGATTTAATCCATTTGTTTAAAACTGAGTGTGTAAAATTATAATTTTACCTATCAATATTATTCAATATATATGTAATGATTTTTGAAGGTTATTCATAATTTTAGTGAATTAAATAATATTGATTACTATCATTTTGAAACATAAAATACATTAAAATCTTGTTTTAAACTTATATGTACATTTTGATTTTTAAAATTCCTATTGGTTGTTTTGTTCTTAAATTACAATAATTTTGAGTGATAAAATTAAACATTATATATATATACAATTATTATAGATTTATATATTAAAGAATCTATAAATGTGTGATTCCCAGGTTTAATTAAAAAATTAAATTTAAATTTATATATGTACATACATACTTTGAATAATTGAAATTATTTTCAACTCTATAATTATGTGTGTGTGTACACACACATATTAAATTTAGTACTTAATTCATTAAGGTTATTTCATTAATAGAATGTAATCTAGATCATAATTGTGAATAAAACTTGCCAAATCAAATTTAGATTTTGAAATTTCTATTGGTTATTTATGTTAAGTTTTGTCTAAGTAATCTTTGTTATGAATATTCAAGACCTCATGATATTTTGTAGTCAATCGTCGTCTTACAAAATCAAATTAAATTAAGATAGTTGATATGTACATATAAATAGAGAATATATACATGGTAGATATAAATTCCAATATATACACATGTTCATATTGACTTTGTTGCTGGTTTTTATATTATCAATCATGTTAAACATTTTCTTATCATATATCATTTGAATAATAATTAGGTATGGATTTAGTAGAATTTTTACAAAAAAGGGAAGGTGTATTGTTGATACCACCTTTTTTACCTCTTTCTTTTAAGATCTTGATGTGATTACATTTAGATGTACTAATAAATTACTATTCCCTTTTATATTAAATTTAGAAATATGAATGTATTCGTGCTTATTCAAACTTTACAATTAACAAACATAGGTTTTATAAATTAAATCGGAAAGATAAAAAGAATTGGATTTTATTTAAATTAATTAGATTGGATCTCGCAAAACCCACGAGATTTCATAGGCCCACTAAAAATATGGGAAAAAAATTGAATTCATCTAACTCATCCACTATAGACCAGTTTGGTTCCTTTTAATGGTATAAGACCCCAAATGGTCTATAAGTCTAATTAACATATTTAGGGCCAACTAATTTAGTTTACCTATCCGATGGGTGTCAAAAAAGTAGTGTCTAGGATTTGCGTTGAATAGTCAAGTATTATCCCCACCCTGGCTACCAACCTGGCCCAAACGTGGACTAAGTCGAAAAGTATTGTAAAGGCCCAAATTGATTTGGGCCTTAGGCTAATTTTTAAAATTCACTTTTAAAATTTAAAATATATCTTAGTTTTAAAAGTTAAGTTTAAAGTATAAATAAAATATTATAAAAGGTTATAAACATTTTCCAAATTCTTCTTGTAAATAAATTAAAATTTGAAAATTATTTAAATTTTAATTAATTGGATTGATTAATAGATAAATAATTTTAACATGGATGCTGATATATGTAACTATAGGTATTATTGCCAACAAAGTTTATAGTCATGGTAAAATCTGCTATAATAAAATTCTTATGGTCTGGATCAATATATACAAATAAACTGTCTCCAATAGCTTTCAAAAAATTAGAAATGCCAAAAAGAAAAGGAGGACTGGGCATAAAAAACATGAAGAATTGGAACATTGCAAATTTATCTAAGCACTTTCATAATCTTGTTTCCAGAACTAATTCGCTGTGGGTTCAATGGAGCATAAGAAACAACTTAAAAGATGATGAAATATGGCTTGCTTCCTCTAAACAGGCACAAAGTTGGGTATGGAAAACAATGATAAAAATAAGGGATACTTTGCTTTCGCATACTAAACTTCTCCTTTCCTCAGCTAGCAAGTCTAAATTTTGGACTACTCCTTGGATTAAAAAAATCATGATTCTCCAAAGAATGCACTCTCATGATAATATAACCCAGTCTGGCATATCCTTAAATGCTAGAGCCACATCCTATATTTCTAATGGAAAAATCACTCTACCTCATACAAGTAATACCTCAATAAATGCATTATGGATTTTATTTAATGATAAACCCTATATCTATAGCCAAAATGAAGAATATAAATGGACAGATGACCTTAAAGACCATTCCCCACATATTGTCCACTCTGCCATTGCGGAAGAGAAATATCAGCCTTTCTTCCCTTGATACAACAAAATCTGGAACATGAATGCGGATGAAAAGCTTAATTTTATGCTTTGGAAGGTACTTATAAATGTTCTACACACTCTGGGTAATTTGGCAGTGAAAGGTATAGCAGTCTCGACTATGTGTTTATTTTGTTCGCAGTTGAGGATATGAATCATTTATTCTTTAGATGCGCCTTCACTCGATTCATATGGTCTAAAATAAAGTTAAGAGGTGGATTTGGATCTCCTCAGATAGACAAGCTTGAATGGATGAGCATATATAAAGCTTCAAGATGGAAGCAGTCATCTACATATGAGATATTAATATTGCCTAAAATTACGGTCTCAGAATTTTGGCATGAAAGGAACCAGAGAATATTCACACATAAGTGCAAGAATCGTATGCAGATATATTATCAGATATGCAGTAAAATTCTCTCTATGGTATTGCAAAGTGGTCCTACCTTGTATGTTGTGTCTTTCTTTTTCTCCTGTCTTTCTTTATTATTATTTTTCCTGTCTTCCTTGCTATCTTGTTTCTCATTTATATTGTAAGTTCTGCTTACTGATATAAATAATGGTCTGGGCCATTCAACCCCGCTGGCTTTGCCAAAAAAATAACTTTTTCGAAATTATTAATATTATTTTATTAAAATTGTTTTAATTAAATAGAATATTTATTAAATAAATTAATTAAAATTTAATTAGTAATACATATGTGCATGTATATAATGATACATGTATATGAAACTATGAATGTTATAGTTAATATTCATCTTAAATTGTTTGGGACGAATAAAATAGGAGTTTGAATTATTTAAAAAAATTGATTAATTTGTTAATTAATTAAATGTGATTTAATACACATAAAACTATTATATAAGTGAATTAAATTATAAAGTGTTATATATGTATTAAACATATATAATATGAATGAATTACTTAAGTGGAGCGGTAAGAAAACCCTGTTAGTTTACATGTGTATTGTACGTATACCATGATTTCAAATGTGTTCGACACTTGAATTGTGAAGCATTTCATAAGAAATACATTGTTCCCTAAATTGATATCACTCAATGCATATATATTAAAGATTACGAACATTAATATATAAGTTGTCCTTTACCATTTATGTATTAATAGACTACTTGCATACTATTTAGTTTTTGATATTCCTTAATCTAGAGATGTTATGTGTAATACTATTAATATGTTGACTAGTCGAGATACGATGCACGCACATATTTGTCGATATTCTTCAAGGTAGGTTCATTATACTTAGGTCATCGCAAAATGGTGGGTACGAGTGAATAATATCTTTTGGTTTATTGATATTCACCAAGGTTGACATAAGACTAGGACAATGACCATGGGTTAGGAGTTGTATATGATACAACTAATAAAGTGTTATCTATCACTTATGGGCCTATGATATGTTGATATTCCTCAAGATCAAAATCCTTAGGTAAGCGAGTCCAAATGTCCACTAGAGAAAATAGAAGATTTTTATGTTTTTCTTAGGGTTTTGAGAAACATGAATAAAATGGGTGCCTTATTAGAATAATGAAATGAATACATTTAACCATTCTAATAATGTAAGAATAAATGCTATACTAGTTAAAATAATCTACTACGATAAATTTGTGCAACCAGTATAATCGAGAAAATGTTTACCGTTTAAACTATATAAATGAACCAAATTAAGATAGCCATAGTATAAAATACACTTACCAGTAAATCTTTTGGCATGTTTTCACATCAAGACCCATGAAGTGCCTATTTAATAACCACTAAAACATTCATGCCTCGATCGCTTAAGTGTATATTTTTCTAAGACTATGTGTTATCTTTTATGTGTTTTGAACTCTTAAGTAATACAAAAACATGGATACATGATCCATATCTGGTCATATATAAATGTATGGAGAACAGTCGCGATTCGTGATGTACAAAACTTCGGTGAAATTAGTTCAATCGAACTAAGCAAGTAAACCATAATGCAAGATCGTGTATTAAATATGATTGACTAAGGATCTTGTGGTGGATGTTGAACTAGATCAAGAGCTATAAGATGTACCAAGGAATTCGATCATTGAAATGTCAATTTGATCGGTTACATAAAGTGCAACTTATTCAATATTCTTAAAACTCAAGGAATGACCGAATGCATTTTTGTAAAGAGTTTGTTACGGTCTTGTAGTAAGGGTTTTCTTTTTAATGGTTCCAACATTTTGAACAAAAAGCAAATGTACGAGAGTAGATGTAACTTAGACATAGTTGGGATGAAGAGAGTGAATGGTCACCCATGCTTTACGAAGAGACATTGGAAACGATAATTGTATAAATACTAAAATACTTAAAATGGATAATAAATGTGATTACTATTCCAAATGTTTTTTCATATAAAAAATTGTTTTCTATGAAAGTTATTTCTTTGAGTTCAAGATATTTGATGTGAAACTCTCTACTATAAACTGGTTATAGTGCATGAAATAAAATTTCGTAATAAGTGGCTGAATGGAGCTTCATATTTCATATGCTATTATAGTAATGGCGGAAACAGTGGGAGCATACCATACAACACTTCTTCGTGGATGCATCAAGTTACATAAAACTATTTCGTAAACATACCAAATATTATTTATGAAATAATAATTGCTTTTAGTATTGATTGAAAATAGACATGGTTTTATTTCAATATGAATATTCATTATAAGATATAGCTATAAAAATGGTATTTATTTTCATAATAAAAGTGATGGATTAGAAAATATAGAAGTATTTGAAAAAAATCAATTATTTTAGAATTATGGACTAAGCCACAATTTTTAGAAACAATCCTTTATTTATATTATTATGTATCATATGCATTGGTGGACTGTATCTCAAACGATTATGGGCAAAGCACCCATTCAATGGGAGCGATATAAGAGATGGTGAACCCTTTTGATTGATACATTGAGTATAAAACAGAAGTAGAAAACATAACTTGCTAAGGAGACTAAAGAATTTGATTTGACGGAATGAGTGAGCATATTGGGAAAGAGTTCCAAATGTACCTAAAAATGACTAGGGTTCAATCTCAAAAGTCACTTCTCCTTATGATACATAATAATATATTGATAAGAAGTAATCAAACTTTGTTGGACAAAGTACGATTGATGATGGGTGAAATTGAGTTAATTATTTTCTAAAGGACACGTACTTAAGATTAAGTATGTAGGTTAAATTTAATTTCATTTAAAAAATAATTTACGAGATCATGTAGGATATGAGTTGATAACAAACCCATACATATCCTAGGTCAAGAAATTGATAGGTTGTGTGAATTGAGAGGCTGCACATAATACTTGATCTTGAGAGATATTATGTAATGATCTGCTTTTCTTACACCTAAAGACGACACTTAATACATCCTCGATATTCATGTGTCGACCATTTAAGTGTCTAAAAGATAGGTCATTTGGGTGAAGAAGGAAGAAGACAGAATAGAATCTTACACAAACGTGACGAGTAACATATAATATACAAATAAAGTCTTTACAAAAGAAAAAAACTTTATTATAAACAATCATCAGAGCACACTATCCTATTATCAGCCTAGATAGTTATAACAGTCTGTCCTTAAAAATGTTGATAAATTCAATAATTAATACAGTGAAAAAATAAAGAAATACATAGATACGTCTTGGGCATCCAGCTTGTCTTATGAACTACAAAGCATCTGAAGCTAATCTGGAAAATATGCTTGGTCTGACCCGAGCGTTAAAATAAAATAACACCCGGATCAGTCTGGTAATACCAATGTGAGGAAACTCAAGTAATGGGTGAACATATAATAATTCTGTGAGACCATGCCGCTAATGAAGAACGGGTTATCACCTCACAAGATTAACATTCATAGACGAAGAAATGGGAAACAAATCAGAACTATAATCCAAACAAGAATAAATGAGCGTTCATAAGATAAAAATCCAAACTTAAAGAATGAACACAAATAATTAAACATCGAGAAGAACCTTAGTCACTTCTCCGTGCAATTAAGAATTGATTTAATTTAAAAACATGGAATCAAAGGAAAGAATAGGGAAATTTTCCAACAAATGACTAGGAGGGTGCTCCCCCCTTACCGAAGTATACCTCTAGAAATATACTTGAGAACTCTGATGGCTCTCGGAAACCTCCAAGCCAGACCCCGCGAACTATTACGGAGTATCCGAGTATTTCACATCTTAATGCGTAACATCGAATCCAATCTAGAGTGGATGTGAAAATACCCTAATGGAAGCAACCCTACATAGCTTGGCCCCAACTCGCTCTTTGGGTTTAGTCATTTCTGACAAAGGATAACAAAGCTAAAATGAGAAACACATCGTCTTAGAGTGACAAAATACAACATAAAGAAAACTGAACCAATAGTTAATAAATCAACTATCAAAGATAATTTTAAATTGATCATATATGGAAATTAAATTTCATAATCTTACCATTACTCATCCATTCCAAACAAGTGCTATCCTTTGATTGAAAATAAAGTCGTACAAGTTGAGGTAGTGTTACCTCTAGGCATTGCCTTGAATGATATTTTAACCTTCGAGATAGAAATGAGTCTACATCTCGACGTTAGTGTTAAAAGTATGACTAAATCCTTTCCACATAAGCGATATCAGATTACGAAAACTACTTTTCCATAACTGAATCTAAACTTTTACTTTTAAAACTAAACTTGTGTCGGGGTTTCACATTTAAAAGTATTAACTTTAAACATATCAAAATGATTGATTAATTTTAAACCAAATTTATTAATTCAATATCATTATTTAAATTGATCAATCAACTTTTAAAATAATGGTTAATTATTTCATAAAGCTTTAATTAAAATAATTAATTAGGTTCAATCCTAATTCATTGCTTTAAAACAACACTATTTGAAAAATAAATTAACTTTAATCATCCTTGTTTAAATGATTTATTATTTAAAATTTTATTGTTAAAATAATTAATTAACCTTTAAAACCTCAGTATTAAAATGGTTAATTAATCTTAATCTTATTATTATTTAAGTAATTAATTATCTTTAAAACATTGTCACCAAAATGATTGATCAGTTTTAAAACATCATTATTAAAATCATTGATTGATTTTTAGAACACTATTATTAAAATAATCAATTACTTTTAAAACATTATTATTGAAATAATTTATTTATTTTAAACCATATTTATTTAAATAATTAATTATCTTTGTAAAACCCATGCACATGATTTAACAAAATACTTCAAAAGGGATACCATTTCCATTCAAACATCATATAACTTAAGTATGGGGATAAGTATACAAAAGCAAATAACAACTATGCACATATAGAAAACATCACTTATCAAATATTAATCTACTAGCATACAATTCAATGTCCAAAAAATATAATAGCAAATCAGAGATTTATTCTGCTAAACATATGTCATTTATATTTTATCTAACCAAATGATAGCAGAACGAGGTTTTATTCTGCTAAATAGATATCCAAAATAACCAAATCAATTAAGTTATAGCAGATTGGGGTTTTATTTTGCTAAACAGATGTCAATTACAATTTAATTAGCAGAACGACGTTTTATTCTGCTAAACTCCTATCATTTATAAAGAATTCATAATTATTAGGCTAACTTAATAGTACAAAAAAGAGATCCCTCGTTTACAAATCAATTTACTTTTGGAACTGAATTCATGTTTGGGCTTCACATTACAAGTATTAACTTTAAACAACCTTGTTAAAATGTTTCATTAACTTTAAAACAACATTATTAAAATGATTTAATAAATTAAAAGATCCTTATTAAATTGATTAATTAGCTTTAACTATCATTAATAAGAATGATTTATTATCTTTAAACTTCATTAATTAATTTAATAAATTAACTTTAAATACCTTTAATTAAAAAGGTTAATCACTTTTAAAATTATCATTAATTAATTTATTAAATTTAAATGTCATTAATTAAATTAGTTAATAAAAATTAAATATCAATAACTAAATTAATTAATAAAAATTAAATATCATTAATTAAAAATGATTAATTAATCTAAGACATCATTAAAGAAAGAGATTAATTAAATTTAAACTAATTAATTAACTTTAAAAAGTCATTTATTAAAAAGGCTTAATTAATTTAAAACGCCATAAATTAAATAATTAATTAACTTTACTCCATCATTATTAAATGATTAATTAACCTTAAACAACATTAACAAAGTAATTAATTAAATTTAAACTCATCGTCATTAAGTTTATTAATTAACCTTGATCCTCATTAATTAAAATTATTAATTAAATTTAAAAATCATTATTAAAATAGTTAATTAATTTTAAACTCGTCATTAAAAAATTTAATTGACATTGTAAAATGAACCCAAGCTCAAGAATAAACAAAAAGGTTTCGAAAAGACGGTATTTTCTAAAAGTGCCAATATAGCGATAGTCGTAATACAGACACTTCGATAACTACTATAATGTCATATTGATTTTTCATCCAAGCATCACATCACATAATATAAGTATGACATATATATATAAGAGCAAACAATAATCATAACATAAGGAAGACATTACTTAAACAATTTACATTAAACTTTTCAACCGTGTTAAGTTACTAATTAACTACTATAGGTGTCGTCTTTATAGAGCACAAACCAAGTCAACAAACATTCATCCAAATATAACTAACCAAGCAACTAAAATAATGACTATAATATGAAGAACATAAAGTTCAAAACTTTAGTTAAAAAAAGAGATTTACTCACCTAAAAGCTAACCAAACAACCTAGAATTTAGTCATCTCATCATGGATTTTTGGCCATGTTACTCTAAGAACGTGGAGAAGTCGTCAAAGAGAAAGTTCTAGAAAATTCTCTTCTCTACCATTTAACAAAAAAATTATTCAATTTGGATTTGTTTCGAGGGAGATATGGTCAAAATAAGAAGAGCTATTTTCGGACTTGAAAATCTAGGTCCGAAAATGAGTCTGAAAGAAATAATTTTTTGACCCACTAACACTCGAAAATTGAATAAATGGTGTAAATGAAAATAGTAGCCAACTCGATTCTCTTGAATTTGAAAAGAATAATTTATTTATTTGGAGTAGTTTAGAGGGTGTTATGGTCATGAGAAAATGAGGTAAAATTTGGGAAGAAAATGAAAATGATAGCATGGAGTTGTTATTTATAATCTCAAGCAAAATGGCTAATTCCACTTATACCCCCTACCCATGGTTGCCACATGTAACGACCCGCAATTTTGGACCATTCGCATCCGCACATGTCGGACTTGAATAATTCAAAATACCACGTTGTTAATTTAAATTTGGCAAAACTGAACATATACAGTAAATAAATAATCACAGATCACATACAGAGTAATAAATGCAGCGGAAATAAAAGATAGTAGTTCATGAAGCTACTATATACATATCAGAGTTAAATGAGGTACAGCAGATGTCTCGAATACAATAATCAAATACAATATCAGAATACAATCACTGGAATTAACTGGATATCTGAAAGCTGGGTAGATAGATGGATCTCCAAGCGAAGCTCCAACTCCAAAGGTGAGTCTCGAATACTGGTACACTCAGTCTGACCCGAGTGTAAAGCAAAACACAAAACACTCGAGTCAGGATTAACATTCTTATATCAATAAATCCAACTCAAGTGAAATAGCAATTGAAATACCAGTAACTCAAAGGATGTTTGGAATAACCATCCTTTAAGGATCCGTTAAACTATCTACTATATAGTAGTGTACGATAAGTAGATAATGTCTATCAGTAATATAAGATATCAAAATAGTGTTAAGGCGTTACCATTATCCCCCTTAACACATATTATATAAGCGTTATAGTCTATACAGCACTGTAAACTCCACCGTAAACTAGTGGGCTATTAGGGAGTACTCCATAGGTATAACACAAAACAAATCGTAGTGGTCGCGTATATAGGGATACAAGTATGACAAGGCACATGAGGCAATACCCAAGGTAGTGAAACTACCGTTTGCCTGATCCGGACTGGTGAGAACGCATCGCCGCAGCGATCGCAACACCGCGAAACAACACTCCCAAATCAAGGGTGCACCAATCGACATCAAGTAATGAGTAGTTTTCGAAGAAGTATGTTCGCTCGAGGTGGCTAACCCCATTTGGCCCGGCACGGCTCCTGTTTTAGTCATTTCTAATTTGACACAAGTGTCAAGGCTATCCATTATCGTTCTCTTTCTTCAGTCATCACATACATCATTCCAACCACTTCATTCTGGATCACACTCCGCGTATAGTTATTAAAGTGGTTTTCGGTATAGACAGTGAGTATGTCTCTAACCGATTCCGGTCTCTTTAATAACTTTCGAAATTATTATACCGATTGGTCGTTTATATATTTCCAAAAGCAATCAAATTTAATTTCAATTATAGTTTGTAAATCAACATTTCATTTGTCTTTCTAAACCAATTTCCAAAATTTACGTTTCAAAACTTCCAAATTCATAATTTCAAAATCTTCTAATTCAATTCCAATTTCTATTTAAAACAATTCAAATATTGATTCAAGTTCGTAAATAAGTTTCATTCCAAAACATTTAAATTAATTTAATTTAACCTTCAAATCAATTTAACTTCATTGATCGATTTTATTCAGTATTCATTAAGTAAATTTGTCATTCAAAACAATTTCTATTTAATTTCCAATTCATTAAATCAATTACTTAAGTTCAACTTCATTAAATCAAAACTTACAATTTTGAATTAAATTAAATTCGTCAAAACAATTTCTTTAAATTTCAAGTCTTACATTAATTTCAATAAATCACATTCTATTTCTTGTTAAAGAAATTTAATTTCACTTATTTATTTACTTAGTTACAAATTTCAAAACTCAATTAATAAAGAAACTAAATTTCACTTATTCAAGAAGTTCAATTTCACTTATTAAAGAATTCAATTTTATTTAATTATTAAATAATTCAATCTTATTTAATTATTAAATAATTTAAAAACTTAATTATTAAATAATTTCAAACTTAATAATTAAATTTTAAACAACATTCTTTCATCAACTACTATGTTAATATTTTGTTTCAGATTATTTCATATTAACAATTTCCTTTCAAAAATTCAAATTCCAACTTCATTTTAAAACCTTATTATTTATTCAACTAAAATCTTTATTTTATTTTTAAATCAAATTATTGACCAATCGGGTTTTATTTAATTCACTATCCTAGGTCAAAGTTTTTATTTTCGGCATTTATCATTTCAACCCGATTCCATTTCAATTCAAAAAACAAAGCATAGCAAAGGGAACTTGCAGTGTGATAACTAGGATGGTGTCAAAGTAAATAAACAAGAAATAACAACAATCAATAACAACAATCCAATAATTAATTCAAATAATCCCAAAATAATCGTATTAATTCACATTGTTGTTTGTGCAAATTAATATAATCATTTCTAGAACCTACACTATCATTTCATGTAGACTAAAGATTATTACACTAATTATTTATACGGTTCTTCACTTGATATCAATTATTCAATTTCATACAACATTAATTTTATACAACATACATTCAATGATTGAAAGTGAAGTTAACCATATTACTACGTTTCGAGTAATTAAACATTTAAAGGGGGTCATATTATACAAATTTAACAAATCAAATTCAACATATAGATCCAATTTAAACTGTTGACTATCCTATATCAATTCGATTGCATATTATTTATCACTTTAACATTAACAATTTAACGTCTAATATAAACATCAACAATCAATCAATTATCAGCCAAACTGTATTATCATCGCATAAATAATTAACAGATAATGGTGTCAGATGTCACAGGTGAACTGATACAGGTAATAGCATATATAACAGTGTCATTAACTAACAGCAGCATATTTCAATTGTCGTTTCAATTGAAATCAAATTTAATAAATAAAGAACATTAATCGTGAGTGATTGCTCACCTTTCGAGGCTAGAGAGGATAGGCAATGAGAACAGTTACGAATCCAAGCACGAATTCTGAAGCAAAGCATAAGGGACTCGAGTTTGACGAACAAGCTGATAACTAGGAAGAGACGAATTCAAATCAGAATTTGGTTGATGATGATAAAAATTCGAACGAAGCGTATGCTATATTATTATCTTATTACTTTCTTTCAAAAAAATCAATGTTTAAATCAAGACATGCATTTTAAAATGAGCTATATGTACATTTGAAAATAAAATTTAAAACGCATACATTTGAAAATCAAAATTCATACATATAAAAATCAAAATCCATACATACTATATATATATATATATATATATATCTATATAATAAAATAAAATCTATAGGCATTTTGAAATCAACCTATATATATAATGCATGATAGGGGACACATATATATAAAACTAGAAATCGATAGGCACAGGTAGTGCAATATGTATATTACATAATTAATGCATATAAATGCGTCCACACATCCAACCGAGTATATTACTCGTACCTTTTTGTATGAAATCTACTCATTTAACTTATGCTATATACATTATATACTTTGTAAAAATATATGCTATAAACAACTTATCTATAAACAACCATAACAGGATATATAGAATATAATATACCTATAAACAAACTTTATATAAACTGTATATAGATATATACCTACGTAAAGTGACATAAATAGACTAATACAGATACCGAAAACATTACTTCATTTAAATATACGTACTATACTAACTATTATCCAAACTAACTACAGAATCAAAACTATATACTATTGGAAATACATAACAGTAAGGGCTACCTAAACTAACCCAGATAATAAAGTATTATATAACTAACATGTTTATAGTTTAAGTGAATAAATATATAAATGACTTACGTATATATAAATATTCAACAAGGAGAGGCACGGCCAGAGGTGGATCGGAGGCTGCGATCGGTGTTGGAGGCATATATGGTTCAGGCTGAAGCTACGAGGGGAAGAGGGGAGATGGGTGTGACTGTGATGACGTGGGCGGGTTGAGGTGGGAGAGGCTAGGCTGGGTCGGGAAATGGTGCGGCAGGCGGGTCTCGGCGATGAAGCAGGCTGCGCTGGTGAGTTCGGCCGGTTGTGGTGGTGGAAGGAGAAGGGGCGGAGGTCGGGACGGTGGTGGCATGATGGAGGTGGAGTCGAAGTGGTGGCAGGCGAAGGATTTTGAGGCCGGACTGGGAAGAACAAGCGCACGCGAGATCTGAGTGGAGGAATCGATGGGTTGCGAGGTTTCACGCTAGAGCTTCTGTTTGGCGTCAAAGGGTTGTGGCGTAGGGAAAACATTCGGGTGGCAAAAGCGGAGGAGAGAGGCAAAGCGTTGGAGCACTGGGCAGCTAAGCAAGGTGGGCAGAGGCTCGGTGGGCTGGCGTTTGATCGGAGCAGCGGTTTCTAGGAGCTTTGGCGAGTGGAGGGGATTGCGTGGAAAAGGAATAGTAATTGGTGGACATATAATTTTTCTTTGGGTAGCCGAGTTTTGTTGTGTGGCATGGATGCTCTAACGTGAGCAAGAGGGAGGTACAAAGAAAACCAACGGAGAGAAGAACACAACAGAAAAAGAGAATACAAAGTTTCAGAATTTAATATACCATGTTTCCCGGAAGAACAGAGTAACGCGCACCGATTAAATTTGAATTTTTTTTTTAAACTTAGGAATATTGAAAGTCTCGAGCGAGAGAAATATAATAAAGGAGAAATGACTTCTGATCTTCAACACGTAGGCAGTTAAAGACGAAAGGCCACAAGAATGCCAAAAAGGCACAAAACCCAGTACCGATACGGTTACCGTTTTCGCAGATTCCGCCGCATACCGGACTCCGAAACGTACGAATGACTATACCGTAGAGGTCAGCATGACGAGATGATCAAAACAGTGTATAAATATTAGTGGTACGATCGAATTATAAAAATTCGAAATTTCAACTAGCGGAAAATGCAGGAAAAACGTAGAAAAATAAGATCGACGGAGCCAAAGAAGTCCGAATTTGGAAAAACGAAAAATGACATCTTGCTCAAAAGAAGATTTAGAATTTTTCTATATAAAAATATTTGGGTTTCAAAAACGTTTTATTTTCATTGCTTTTTAACTAATTAAATTGAAGTAAATTTACGCACGAAATAAACTTTCATATTTTCTGACGAAAATTTACAGTTTGCTATGTTTAATTAGACGCATTCCAAATAATAAATTTTTATTTTAAAATTTTATCGTTTAAAATTTCACAAAATTTCGACAAATTACGCTATTAAAATAGTTAAAATTTACGGGTCGTTACACCACATCACAATGTTTGCTTCCTCTTATTGTCCTTGAGCCACCTTCTTGTCCCCTCCCCTCCCTTTGCTCCAACATGCCATAAATGTTAATGTACTTTATGATTTTCCATAGGTCATTTCACGTTTTTAAATACTTTGATTATTTACTTACATAAAATGTCACATTACACATTTATATATCACTTAAATAAATGCATATGTATACCAAAATATCTAGCTTATTTATGAATGAACATGTATATTTATACTCTAGGGTTTACAATGTTTCCGACAACTTTTATTTGACGAAAAGTCGAAAATTCGGAAAATGAATTTCGGTCACATTTTCGACTTTTCTTCGGACTATATATATTTTTAAACAAATTTGGAAAACTATTTCACCATCATTATTTATTATTGAATAGAGTTTTATTTCAATTATAAAAACTATTATTTGAATATTTAAAATTAATTAAATATTCTCAAATTAAAATGGTGAAATTCCAGGTCGTTGCATCTTATGTGGATCACCCTAAAGGAGTTTGGGTGATACCAACATTGGTTGACTATTTTATGTTATGAACATAAATTACCATAAACTCAAAACTAAACTAGTTTTATACATATATTAAACGCAATTCATAAAATGTTTATGAATACCTATTTCGTTATACTGTGAAACAATCGTTGTTTCAAGAAACACCAACTTCACGACGAATGAATTTCTTTTAGAAATTATTGGTAGTAAAATGAATTTAGATACGATCCAAAGATAAAACCAATTACGTTGGATGAAATGAAATTAACCAAATCTAAAGGGACACAAGACATTATAATGTCTAATAAGAATTCTCACACATTAAAGGGAAACTATGAGTTTCATATCAACGTCGAGAAAGAATTTCCATAGTTATTAATTAGCCAGTAAGAGTATTTACTCTACCATATGACACGATGTGCAAATCCAAAATGGATTCCAAATATATTGTCAAAATACGATTTTGATAGTCATACCTGAGTGGATATGATCCATCGGTAGCGAAAATGTCTTAAAGAAGAAGACCAATGCAGTCGGGATATAATAAGCTATGTTAATAGAATAACATCGTAAATTTCAATTGTCGAAATTAACGTAATAGAATCCTCATTCAACATGCTGAAGTTAATTTGGATTTTGCTTGCAAAATTATCGCTCGATACATTTTTGAGTTTTTAGTACATGTATGTTAAATCAGAAATTCTAAATAATGATTTAAAATATGTTGTTTTTTTATACCAACCAGAATGTTTAGAAGTGAGTGGAAGTGGTGCTGAGTTTGTGGGTTTTGGATAAGATCCATGAACTGATACAAAAGTATCATCCAACAAGCATCAAAGTTGAGTAAATATTTTTATAGAAAAAATCAAACGGTTTGAATTTCAGTCAAAAGTATAGGAAGCATGTGTTTGTAAGAAAGAACTATAAAGGTGCTAAAATATTTATGAAATTACATATTACCAACGAACTTATGATTGTTAACGATGTACCTATGTTAAAATCATTTTTATTTGATTATTTAATTCTCGATATAGGATTTGAAAAGACATCTTGTATAATCAATGTAAAAGGATATTGGGAATGTCCCAATGATATACATCGACACCATATTAAAATGTATAATATGGAGCATACGAGATTAATTCCTCATGTATTGCCGATAGAATTATCACATGTGCTATGTAGTTAAATATATTACACCTTGATTGTGTAGTGATACATTGAACAAAAATCAAATACGAATCACGATCACTACGTGGTAGGCTAGAGTGTTCTTGAGTATTTATGAAATATTAGAGAATAGTTTATAGAAATAATAAACTCTTTATGAAGGAGTATTTAGACTCGAACTTCATAAGTGATATCGAGTATAGTATGTCAATACTAAATTAATGTTCAAACCTTAAGATGGAATTGTTCCAAATGAAAGTTTGTGGCTGATTCAACCAAAAGGCTAGTACATCGCCTAGAATAGTACCACAACAAAAGTTGTACATATAATGCACAACTTATAACTGAGCTACGGGTGAATCCAAATATTGAGAATCATATAACATTGTTAGGTAATAATAATGCTACAATATAGATCATGAAAGAACCTAGAGCTCACTAGAAATCGAAAAACATACTTTGAAAAGTTCCACATGATAAAGGCAGTTTAACAATGTCGGAGATAATTGATTGACAAAGTATATCATTATGACAATACAACATGTCCATTAACGAAGGGTGTAACAACCCAAAATTTAATCACTTTAAAGATGGATATTTAAATATATTTTTAATAATTAATTAATGTATTTTATAACTCAAAATAAAACTCTTTTAAATAATAACTAATGATGGTGAAATAGTTTTCAAAATTTGTTTCCAAAAATAATTAGTTCAAAGAAAAGTAGAAAATGTGATCGAAAATCATTTTCCGAATCTTCGACTTTTCGTTGTCTAAAACTTATCGAAAAACGTTATGCACATTTGAGTTAACATATTCGCAAATTTATAAATATGTTGGGATTTTGTAATATATATACACAGACACACTTAAAAAATATAATAGGATATGATGTGACATATTATGTAAATTTAAAAACAAATTAAAATGGAAATAAAAGTTGTCATAACTTATCATGTCATAGCAAACACAAAGTACATTAGTTTTAAATGAATGTTGGCTCATCAAGTAGAGGGGGGACCCATACACGTGAGTTTTGAGGGGAGGAGGAGATAAGTGTGATAACCCGCAAATCTGTACCCTTTAAATCGACAATAAACCACACATGTCCGACCCAAAAAGCACAGAATGACGGAAAGTCGTGAGAAAAAAGAGAGAGGGTGAGAAAAAAGAAAGAAGAGAGAAATAGAACAATAACGATATAGAATCTCACATCGCAGCAGAATAATATATAATATAGATAAATAATCTTTACGAAAGAGAAACTGTAATATACATACATCAATCAGAGTACATGAATAAATAATTATCGGCTTGGACAGTTATGACAACCTGTCCTCACAAATGCTAATAATTTACAACAACAATGCAGTAGAAAATAAACAAATACGTGTATACGACATGAAGATCTCCAGCTCGTCTGCTAAAGCTACAAAAGCACCAAATCTGAACCTGTAAATATACTCGATACGACCCGAGCATTGAAAGGGAAGTACGCCCGGATCATTTTGGTAACGCAGCTTGAGAAAAACACATCTCAACTGAATTTATTTTGAAGTTATAAAGACGTTCTTTTCTCAAAAGAAAGGTATCTCGTAAGACACGCCCACACATAAACACGGACGAGTTTTTACCTTACGATAACCAAAACCTTTCATATCAAATCATGTTATATTAAAATAGTGTCTATTATACAAATAATATTAAAATAGCCGAAATTGTTACATTGATTAAATTCCAGCATATAGTCACAAAGTGGGAAATACAAACAAAATGGCAGGCACACAGCGGAGTTTGGATTTACATACAAATGACTAGGTGAAGGGACTACCTTCCGATAGGTACATCTCTAGATGGATGTCCCAAGGGTCACGCATGGGCACCTCTACCAACACAAGACCGACGTATCTTTATAACTAGATAGTACCGAATATATCATCCCTCCGTCATTACCGACCTTTATCCGAGGGCCCTCATAGCATACATCCACAATAATTTACATCCCGAACGTCATAGCGGGAAGAAATATATCTAGAAGGGGATGATCATATCCTAATGGGAATGACCCACATAGCCTTGCTGCATCTAACCCTGTTTTGGTCATTTTCGGTTGGTAAGAAAATATATTCACGTTTTTAAAGTGAAAAATCCTTAAAATGAATGTTTTAGAAAGTGATATTTTAAAATGGAGTTTAAATGGTTTGAAAATACAATAAGTTGTGAATTCGCTTAATATTAAAATAAGTTTATGAAATGTTTTCCAAATATTGAAATGGTTTTAAGAATATATCTTTTTAAAGATAATTTGAAGTAATAAATTTGGAAAAGCGATTTAATTAATGATAGATTAATAAATCAGGCCTAGTGACTGTTTAAGTGCTAAATTATATTTTTGGCCATTTTAGTTTCTCGACATGATGTGGAAACTATTTAGTCGTACACTTAGTACGTAGCCATCTGTGTAGGCTTGATTATCATTTGGCGTAAAGGATGTTGATTCGAGTAGTGCGAAGTGATTACTCCTATCTACCGAGCTTCCTTCTTGGCCAAAGCATAGCAAGTTGAAAGTTGGAAACATGATTAGTCTACGAGACTTGGTTTCTATATGAGGTTGAGTAACGCTTTTGCGTTGTTGGTGCGAAGAGACCGAGATCGGTTTATCCAAAAACCACTTAGGACCAACCTATATGCGACGATTATGCAGGTTTGTTGATGATATTGATATTTAGGATTTTCATAGTGAAGGACTGCTTGTTGATTATTTGGGGTTAAAATCCCAATATACATATAGTAGCAGTAGTCTCTTCATTATGAAATATCCAATGCAAGGACTATTCGCTACTAATCCTAGGGATTTCCCGATAGGATGTGGTAGGAAAGTACCTTCGATTTGTCCTGTTCCTGGACAACTTGTACGGATGGATGTCTGATAGTGCATTTTCTGAGATTACGTACATTGGTCTTTACAAACATAAATCTGTGCTGGCGGAGAAAGTAGCTTCTCTTAGCTTAACACCCTCCTTGAGACGTATAAGCTCAAGGGTTGTATTTTTGTGGAAGGCAATTAGTAGTCAACGAAAATGGCAATGTGGCATTCAAAGATGATGTGATATGTGAAAAGGTAATCGTTGCCTCAAGCCTTATCAACCGGAAATGACCAAAACAGGGTTAGATGCATCAAGGCTATGTGGGTAATTCCCATTAGGATATGATCATCCCCTTCTAGATATATTTCTTCCCGCTATGACGTTTGGGATGTAAATTATTGTGGATGTAAGTTATGAGGGCCCTTGGATAAAGGTTGGTAATGACCGGGGGATGATATATTCGGTACTATCTAATTACAAAGATAGGTCAGTCTTGTGTTGGTAGAGGTGCCCATGTGTGGCCCTCGGGACATCCATCTAGAGGTGTACCCATCGGAAGGTAGTCCCTTCACCTGGTTATTTGTATGGAAATCCAAACTCCGCTACGTGCCTGCCATTTTGTTTGTATTTCCCACTTTGTGGCTATATGTTGGAATTTAATCAATGTAACAATTTCGGCTATTTTAATATTATTTGTATAATAGACACTATTATAATATAACATGATTTGATATTAAAGGTTATGGTTATCGTAAGGTAAAAACTCGTCCGTGTTTATGTGTGGGCGTGTCTTACGAGATACCTTTCTTTTGAGAAAAGAACGTCTTTATAACTTTAAAATAAATTCAGTTGAGATGTGTTTTTCTCAAGCTGCGTTACCAGAATGATCCGGGTGTACTTCCCTTTCAATGCTCGGGTCATATCGAGTATATTTGCAGGTTCAGATTTGGTGCTTTCGGAGCTTCGGCAGACGAGCTGGAGATCTTCATGTTGTATACACGTATTTGTTTATTTTCCTCTGCATTGTTGTTTTAAATTATTAGCATTTGTGAGGACAGGTTGTCATAACTGTCCAAGCTGATAATTATTTATGCATGTACTCTGACTGATGTATGTATATTACAGTTTCTCTATCATAAAGATTATTCATCTATATTATATGTTATTCCGCTGCGATGTGAGATTCTGTATTGTTATTGTTATGTTTCTCTCTTCTTTCTTTCTTCTCACCCTCTTTCTTCTTTCTCATGACTTTCCATCATTCTGTGCTTTTTTGGACGGACATGTGTGGTTTATTGTCGATTTAATGGGTACGGGTTTGCGGGTCGTCACAACAAGGGTGTGAGGTGGCAATCAAAGAATGAAGGTTATGTACCTAGGGTCATTTTAGTAAATTAATTTATGCACTTTGTATATATGCGAATTTCCAAACATTTTTTTCATTTTCTATTTTCATTTCTACTTTTTACATTTTCCTTTATATCTTCATGAACACGTAAATGGTCTCCAAAATAAATTCTTAAGTTTAAATATCTAATTCTCATTCACATTTAAGTTTAAATCTTTGTCAAAACCATTTTCTTCCACTTCTACACTTCTTCTTCACAAAAGAAGCCCATACAAACCCTCATACCACCTTGACTGAGCACCCACTTCCCCTAACCAAACCATATTTCCTCTTTAAGTCCATAAAACTATCCCTTTTCCAAGTAAGAAGTGAAGATCTAGGTCGTGTTGAAATTAAAGTGAAAGTTCGCTTAGTTTCGTTGACTTTTGGTGAGTAAAGTCTTAAACCTTAACTAAATTTTTAAACATAAAATATATGCGTGACTTGTTTAATATATGATGTTTCTTTAGATATAAATTGTGTTGAATTGGATATATGTGTTTGTGTTGTAATGAAACGACATACGGGTGAATATGGAAGTTAAGTAGCCAAGTTAATTTGCAAGTTATTATCTTGCTTGTATATGTTAGTTATAGCATGCTTATATGTGATTATGTTGTGATTATGTATGTCATGAACATGAATTTATGATTATATGCTAAGAAGATAGCACCTTTACTTGTTGAAGCGACTTGTAATCCCTTATGTTAAATTTTGACCTTTGGTTTCTAAAATTTCACATGTTTACAATTTTAAATTTTTTTAGTTTTCAAAAACATACCTTCATGTTTTATTAAAGTTTTCCAAGGGTTAAAGTCAAAGAAAAGACTTAGAAAACAAAATTTCAATTTTGGAAATTACGGGTCATATAGCGATAGTTGTTATAAGTGCAGTTCATGAAAACAAACTCTTTTCGAAATCTTTCACTTAGGAATCTTTTTGGAAAATATTTTCAAACAGAATTTAAGTTTTAAAAAAGTAATTAATTAATTATTTATTTAATTCTTGATTATTTAATTAATTATTTAAGTAAGGTAATTAGTATTAATCATTAATTAACAAAGGTATTTAGTACTTAAGTGTTAATCAAGAAAGTTAACTATAATTAGTTAAAGAATTATTATTTAATTATTAATTAGGGATTAGTTATTATTTAATTATTTATTTAACATTAATTATTTATTTATTTGAAAAGGGGTTTAATTATTAATTAATTACTAATTAAGTTAAAGTTTATTTAAGATTTAATTAGGACTTAATTAATATTTAATTATTATTTAATAAGGGTTTAATTTATTATTTAATTAATTAATAAGGGTTTAAATTTTAAATCACTTTGTTTCTAAATATCGGGTTTTGTTTAAAAGCAGCTTTCTTTTACAGAAGTGTTTTAAGTCAAGGGATTTCTCTATCGATTACCTTTAAGTAACCCCAAACAAATATGAACCCTAATGCTGATATGATGACTCATTTATAGGAAGTAATTCATCTCATGTGTAGCACTAAAAGCCGATGAGTAGGTTGGTCCTCTAATTGTAACGACCCACCTTTTTGGACAATTTAAATCGACAAGTAAACACACATGCCGATTCCAAACCATTCAAAAGGGAGGATTGTTAATGGGGTAAATAAGAAAAGAAGAGAAAAGGAACAAGAAACAACCACAGAATCTCGCAGCGGAAAGATAAAATATAATAATCAAATAAACAGTTCATGAAGCTGTTTAATATACTTTTGATTATCATTTATACATCATTTATCAGAGTTATACATATACAACATAACAAATAAAATAATGCAGCAGACAGCATGATGCAAGGATAATAATAGTAATAGTATACCAAATCTTCGTCTTCGTCCTTCATGATAGATCTTCAATAATGATGAAAAACTCAGGACTGACCCGAGCGTAATGAAAAGACAAAACACTCGAGTCAGGACTAAAATATCCTTATGTAAGTTAAATCAATCGTAAACAAAAATGAGTGTAACGGCGTCAGAGATGTTTACGGGGTTTGACATCTCCTATCCAGTGTCGACGTGCGTGTAATAACTCAAGAGATGTTACGGGATTTTCCATCTCTTAAGGATCCGTTAAACTATCTACTATGTAGTACAATACGCTATTATAATATGTCTACAGTAAAGTAAAAGTATTAAAATAGCGTTAAGGCGTTACCCATATCCCCCTTAACACATTTTTATATATTCCCATAGTCTATACAGTACCGTAATTCCTCCGTAAACTAGAGGGCTATCAGAGGGCACTCCATAGGTATGGTACAAACAAACTCGTAGAAGGCGCTCTAGGGCATGTGAACACGGCACACGAGGAAATGCCAGGGTAGATATACCGTTTGCGGATCCAGACTGGTGGTGACGCATAGCAGCTACTACCGCCCACCTCAAACACACTCCCAACAATCGAGGGGTGGCCACCAAAACAATCACAAAAGCAATAGAATGGTATCGAAGAAATATGCCCGATAAGAGGAATGACCTCACATTGGCCCGGCGTGGCTCCTGATTTTAGTCACATCTAAGCTGACTCACGGGAGTCAGGGTCACGTCATACCATATAGAATCGTCGCCAAACCATCCTACTTCATTTCTGGAATCTCCACCACGTACACAGTTGTTAAAGTGGTTTTCGGTATCGACAGAGAGTATGCCCATATCCGATCACGGTCTCTTTAACAACCAAACGCTTATTACACACCGGATGGTTCTTTTACATTTTCAAAAATCAATTCATAATTGATATCAAAATATCCAGTTCGCTTCAAAATTAAATCCATTTCAAAATCATCGTATCTACTCAAAATATACGATTCCATTTCAAAAATCATTTTTCACCTCAATATCTCATTCCAATTTCAAAATTGTTTCGAATCTCAATTTAGGATATAATTTCAATTTAACCAAATTCGTATTTAAATCCAAGATTTAAATATAAACATTTCACCTTAGTGACCAGCTGGAAAT
This sequence comes from Allium fistulosum, assembly GCA_030737815.1. Lineage (NCBI taxonomy): Eukaryota > Viridiplantae > Streptophyta > Magnoliopsida > Asparagales > Amaryllidaceae > Allium > Allium fistulosum. Next base: position 574,821,528 of record CM060906.1, read on the forward strand.
TTTGGAAAATAGTTTGAATAGTTTAAAAACAGCTTAAATAATTAAAAATAGTTAAAATACTCTAAAATATTGAAGATAGATTTCAAAATAGTTTAAATTGATTTAATATAGTTAACTAGATTTAAAATAGATTAAATATAATTAAATAGGTTAAATAGCTTTAAAATAGATAAAAATAAAATTTAAAATAAATTGAAACAGTTAATTAGTTTAAAATAAATTAAATTGAGTTAAGTATATTTAAAATAGATTAAAATAAGTTAACATGTTTAAAACAAATTAAAATAATTTAATATAGTTAATATAGGTTAAAATAGTGTAGTATAAAATAGTTTGAATATTTAAAATGGTTTATATAGCAGGATAATTTGGGAAAACCAAAATGAAATAACTTCAAAGTCAACCATTTTAAATTCCAACTTACCAATCTGAATCAAATTCAAATTTTCCATTCAGTCGATTCAAATCTCAATTTCAATTCAAATCAATTTCGATTTCCAAATTAATTCAATTCCATCCAAATCCAATTTCCTCAAATTCAAAATATTGTCTTTATCACACTTTTACTTAATAATATTCAAAGTCCGAATAAACGTTGAATCCTTTAAAATCAAATCAATTTATGAAATTCAATCATATCACAATTTAAATTTCAAAGTCTTAACCTCAATTATTAACCAATTTGTTTAACAAAAATTTACTTCAACATCTCAACATCAAATTTGCGATGAATTCAATTTCTGTAAAATTTGATTTTTAAATTCCTTTAAATCAGACCATTTAAAATAATTCCAAATCAAAGATTTTACAAATTATTTTATTTAACCAATCCGGTGCCCATATATAATTTTCTATCCTATGGCCAAGTGATCAGTTATTTCAATTAAATTTCAGGAATAGATATATATCATTTCAATTCAAATCATAGTGTCATAGGTATATATCATTTCAACCTATTTCTCAATTTATTTAAAATGATTTAATTTACAACTGTAAATTATACACAGGGTGATGAATTTATATGTACAAACAATTGAACATCCAAACATTTCAAATATCAACAATAGCATCCATTGCAACCAATCATCCAAACATACAATATAATTCACGGAATTTCATAGTTATAAATATTCGGGAATTTTAATTGCGATAAAATTCCAATTCTAATTTGACTGTCAATTTCAATTTCTAGCATTAAATTCAATGACAATCTAGATGACAGTTAAATTTTATCAACAACGACTAATAAAAATCATATCACTTCACAATATTAAATTTAACTAGCATCAGAATATTCTAGTACGTTGTGAGCGTTATAAAACACTCACCTTGAGTTTTCAATTTCAAATCAAATCGAACGACGTTCGATTTAATCTGAAATTTTAGTTAGCTCCAAACGCTCCCAGATCTGCACTGCAACGAAGCTCTCATCTCTGCGATTCCAACGCAAAAAGTTTCGTTCGATTCTGATTACGTATGAATGAGATATGAGTTGTTAAAGATGAATACAAATTAAATAAACAATTTCCTTTTTATATTTTTAAATTTTAAACCTAAATCGAAATCTGTCCGTCCAAACATCTTCTTCACGAACGCGAGAACACCCAGGACGAGAACGAAACAAACCCATCATCATCGTTCCTTAGGGCTTGCAACCGCCCCCGCCTCGCTCAACGTGAAAGCAATCAGAACCCTCCACCTCGAACGTCGACTCGAGCTCCCCCTCCGGTCTAGCTGCGGCCAAGCTCGGCTACTCCCAGGCGCGTCAAAACGCGGGCGAACGGCAGTGACAACTCTCCCCCTTCCGGCTCCATACGACGACGATACGCAAAATCTACCGTTGGATGGGTAGATGACGAGGAGTTCTTCAACTTCGCAGTTGAAATCGATTCACAAAAGTTGATGGATTGAGAGAAAACGAAGGGGAAGGAAGGGAAGTTTTCGGCCATAGAAAGAATAAGTGGCGGCTGCGTTCGATTGTAGGGTTTCGGAAAGGAACGCGTGGATATATACGTATTAACAAATTATTATAATATTATTATCCACAAATAACATGATTTTCGAACGAACTCCAAATTAGACGTGCCGACAGGCGTTTGTAAGATTTTACCCGCATTCCGAACACAATGGAACGTGTTTCGGAGGCTAATTCGATCGTCTGTGTGAGTTATAGAAATAAACGATCGATTTTAAATTAAACCGATTAAATGAATTTCTAAACGTTTTCAACTGCCACGGCCAAATGGCAACTCCTATTACTACGAAATTTGAAATCCGATAATAACATACTATTACGGATCCAATGGAACTGGTTTTGTCGAATTCCGAGACTGTGCCTCGAAAGGCTATTTTTACTCGACGATTAAATCGACGACTTTTCAAAATTTACAGAATTTCTTACAAATCCAATTTTTAATGTTAACAAATTCATTGTTGTTTAAATAAAATTTTATATCAATCTTCGATATCATTTTCCATCATATTATATTCAAAATCCAATTATTCAAATATTTGCAAATTTAATTTTTATAACAATTTTGATTATCCGAAATTCATTATCCTGAAATAATTGAAAATGAACTTATAAAATTTTACTTTAAAACGAATTCAAATTATGGAACAATTATTTCCGTTATAGAATTATTAAATTCCCGTTATTCAATCTATTCAATTATTCAATTTATTTCCAATATTAAATTTAAACAATTTAATTGTTCAATATTCAACAAATTCCAATATTACATTTTAAATGAATTCTCGTTATCAATCAATTACTTTATTTACATCCATTAAATTCAACATTATTATTTAGTCCAACTATTAATCGTAAACTCATTCACATCCAAAGCATCCAACATTTATTATTCGACTTCAGTTATTGATTATAAACCTAGTTACTATATAAAATTTCATTTCATTTATAATTGGTTTCTAAATTCAATTCGACTGACTAAATAAACAAACAACTTAAAATAATTAACACCATTTACTTTTAATCACACTTATAAGTTTATTATTTACTAACAACTGTCACAAATTTCTTATATAAGACAAACTAGATCCCATTACCATTGACTACATCTTATTTCATTAGTTAACCTAATATTTACCATTGTTCTCTTATATTCCCTTTATAACCAAGTTATAATATTAAGTCATTTAAATTAATTAATAATTGACTTAGATAAATGTTGTTGAAATTCATTCTCATTATTATTATCATAAATAAATTACAAATTTTTAATTCTTTCAACATTAACCCATGAAATCTTATTAAATTAACTATTTTAATTATCGAGAATTTACGGGTTGTTACACTCTCCCCCACTCAAAACTTTTCGTCCTCGAAAAGGAAAAAGAAGGGAAAAGGAACTAAGTAAAGAATTCAACATTTGAAATATTTTATTCGAAGTTATCAACTTATAAAACAATGAAATTTCATTTATAAAGTCGTTACTACACTTCCACTACGCTACTCCGATAAGCTTACGAAATTTACAAGTTGGTTATCCAAATGAGTTATAAAATTTTAAAACTCAAAAATTTTCTAACACCCGGATTTACGGAAAATTTCAACAGCGTCTCCTTTGCGCGGCTCGATCGGCACAACTACAAAACGCCTCTACGGGCCCCAAACCAATAAAAGAAAACAAAAGCCAAGTGGCTCCAATCAAAAATCACCAAATCCAATGATAAAATAAACACATACCTATTTGTCGGGCAATCCAAATTTCCTTGATTTGAAATACCTGCATCTTATTTATCAATGATATCCAATCATAAAATTTGAAATCAATTTATAATTTGCATTATTAATTTTCAATATTAACTTTACCTAAACCTGTACGAAGTACATATATCGTCCGTACGCAATATCAAATCTGATCACTCATTCAATCACAAAATTTCACTTCCAAACTAGTATCGTTCACACGACTCTCTAGTGCGGACTCAGATTTGGTTCCTTGATCGGAAACTGTTATTCTCCTTGCATAGCCATATACTATGATAGAGAATTCCAGAATCAAATCAAAAATCCATATCCAGGGTTCGCCATCGGGAATCGAGTGAAAAATCCTAACTTGGATCGATATAAATTATCTCAAAATTTTGTGCTCGAATTCGGGTCAAATTGTTATGCGAATAAAATAATATACGTACAACTTACGTATTACCTTCCAATAGATTCCTATACAATTTGTCTATATTCAATTTATTTACTTACCTTCATTTCATTTACAATTAATTATACACAATGCATTATTCATCCCTTAATTACTTAGCATATCCATTTCTTTACATAGCATATTCTTTATACTATCATTTCTTAAACATCATTTCATACAATTTGCTTAGTTAAGTTCATTTAAACATTCCATATAATTTAATTTAATTAAATTTCCCTTTTCAATTTATTCTTAGCTATACCAAATTCTTCTGTTTACATTTACTTCATTTTCATAATTTCAGTTAATTACAAATTTATTGGTGGAACATTTTATTAATCACCACTTTAGTTATTAATCATCCTATAAAAGTCATATATAAGAAGTTAGACTTTATCTAAGTTTATAATTATCTCAAAAGCTACAAATTTCAATTTCACAATTTCTTTGCAAATTTATATTCAATTCTATAACAAATTTACAAAGATATTATTTGGTTCATTTGTCGGTTTTCTTAAGTTCTACTTACTTATTCCATTTAGCCATTCATCATTTCATGTTATACTTAAGTATATCACATTTTTATCACATCCAAATTCTATTTATATACATTTTAATCATTTTTTTTTAAGTTTTGCTTACTTGTATATTTCAATTATTTTTAGGTTTGGCTTACTTGTATATTATCCCATTACATAACCAAACATCATTTTAACTTTTAGCATTTGGTAAGTCATATTATATGTTATTAGAATGCAATGTGGTATTATACAAATTTATAGAATTCATTTTACTTAATTATAATGTTCACAATTTAACTTGTTTAAATTTTCTTTACTTTTCAATTTCAAGAGTTACTCTTCAACTCTAAGGTTTTCTCAAAAGATTTTAGTTTAAACTTCTCAATTTCTTATCTTATGAATTCTGGTTATCCAATATTCCACTTCTTTCAAATAACTTGAAAATTATTAATTAACAAAACCTAAAATTTTTAATGCCCGGTTCATTTCAAATCATTTTAAATAAATATATACATTTATATCTTATATATATCAAATCATACCTTTGGAGTTTAAACCAAACTGCATTTCTTTTCAAAACAGTTTCAAAGCAAAGCAAAGCTTCGCAGAAGTCTCCTCCACTTTGAGACTCGAAAATGAACGTCGATGATGCTGCGCAGTCATCACCGAAATTATTTTCCAGCGACATAAGAGAGGAGTACTGAATTTATAAAAAAAAGCTCCTTTCAAAATATTTCCCATAAATATTTTTCAACTTATATCACTACATTTTCTTCAAAGTTTTGAAAACCATTTTCAAAATCCCCGGGTCTTAAATTCAATTCTCAATTTAAATCTACTTTAATTTTATAAGTCACCTTTATAAGCTATGCTTACAAAATTTTACTTTCTTAAAATATTCCACAAGTTGTTTTATCATTGTTTATTTTGTAATAAACCTTATTTATTAAAATACAAAATCCAACGAATGATAACAATCAATATTATAATTCCTAACAACCAAACAAGCTAGACAAATCATAATAATTTCTAAAAATTATTTCTTTATATACAAAATATAATTATGGCAAAATTATTTCATTTACCCAATTTCAAAACAATACTATGTCGAATTGTTCTGTTCAAGTGTTTAGAGATCCCTATCAATGACGTTAATTACTCGTATTGACCAGAATCCATATGCCACTCAACAAATCAACCAACACAATATAAAACAATTTTATATCACTAACAAATACGCTCTCTCATACATATACACTCAGCGGCTCATCATAGGGTATTACTACCCTATTTAAAGAGTCTGACCCCACAAAGCTAAGGTTATCGCTAAACCAAAGCTCTGATACCAACTGTAACGACCCACCTTTTTGGACAATTTAAATCGACAAGTAAACACACATGCCGATTCCAAACCATTCAAAAGGGAGGATTGTTAATGGGGTAAATAAGAAAAGAAGAGAAAAGGAACAAGAAACAACCACAGAATCTCACAGCGGAAAGATAAAATATAATAATCAAATAAACAGTTCATGAAGCTGTTTAATATACTTTTGATTATCATTTATACATCATTTATCAGAGTTATACATATACAACAGAACAAATAAAATAATGCAGCAGACATCATGATGCAAGGATAATAATAGTAATAGTATACCAAATCTTCGTCTTCGTCCTCCATGATAGATCTTCAATAATGATGAAAAACTCAGGACTGACCCGAGCGTAATGAAAAGACAAAACACTCGAGTAAGGACTAAAATATCCTTATGTAAGTTAAATCAATCGTAAACAAAAATGAGTGTAACGGCGTCAGAGATGTTTACGGGGTTTGACATCTCCTATCCAGTGTCGACGTGCGTGTAATAACTCAAGAGATGTTACGGGATTTTCCATCTCTTAAGGATCCGTTAAACTATCTACTATGTAGTACAATACGCTATTATAATATGTCTACAGTAAAGTAAAAGTATTAAAATAGCGTTAAGGCGTTACCCATATCCCCCTTAACACATTTTTATATATTCCCATAGTCTATACAGTACCGTAATTCCTCCGTAAACTAGAGGGCTATTAGAGGGCACTCCATAGGTATGGTACAAACAAACTCGTAGAAGGCGCTCTAGGGCATGTGAACACGGCACACGAGGAAATGCCAGGGTAGATATACCGTTTGCGGATCCGGACTGGTGGTGACGCATAGCAGCTACTACCGCCCACCTCAGACACACTCCCAACAATCGAGGGGTGGCCACCAAAACAATCACAAAAGCAATAGAATGGTATCGAAGAAATATGCCCGATAAGAGGAATGACCTCACTTTGGCCCGGCGTGGCTCCTGATTTTAGTCACATCTAAGCTGACTCACGGGAGTCAGGGTCACGTCATACCATATAGAATCATCGCCAAACCATCCTACTTCATTTCTGGAATCTCCACCACGTACACAGTTGTTAAAGTGGTTTTCGGTATCGACAGAGAGTATGCCCATATCCGATCCCGGTCTCTTTAACAACCAAACGCTTATTACACACCGGATGGTTCTTTTACATTTTCAAAAATCAATTCATAATTGATATCAAAATATCCAGTTCGCTTCAAAATCAAATCCATTTCAAAATCATCGTATCTACTCAAAATATACGATTCCATTTCAAAAATCATTTTTCACCTCAATATCTCATTCCAATTTCAAAATCGTTTCGAATCTCAATTTAGGATATAATTTCAATTTAACCAAATTCGTATTTAAATCCAAGATTTAAATATAAACATTTCACCTTAGTGACCAGCTGGAAATTTTGGAAAATAGTTTGAATAGTTTAAAAACAGCTTAAATAATTAAAAATAGTTAAAATACTCTAAAATATTGAAGATAGATTTCAAAATAGTTTAAATTGATTTAGTATAGTTAACTAGATTTAAAATAGATTAAATATAATTAAATAGGTTAAATAGCTTTAAAATAGATAAAAATAAAATTTAAAATAAATTGAAACAGTTAATTAGTTTAAAATAAATTAAATTGAGTTAAGTATATTTAAAATAGATTAAAATAAGTTAACATGTTTAAAACAAATTAAAATAATTTAATATAGTTAATATAGGTTAAAATAGTGTAGTATAAAATAGTTTGAATATTTAAAATGGTTTATATAGCAGGATAATTTGGGAAAACCAAAATGAAATAACTTCAAAGTCAACCATTTTAAATTCCAACTTACCAATCTGAATCAAATTCAAATTTTCCATTCAGTCGATTCAAATCTCAATTTCAATTCAAATCAATTTCGATTTCCAAATTAATTCAATTCCATCCAAATCCAATTTCCTCAAATTCAAAATATTGTCTTTATCACACTTTTACTTAATAATATTCAAAGTCCGAATAAACGTTGAATCCTTTAAAATCAAATCAATTTATGAAATTCAATCATATCACAATTTAAATTTCAAAGTCTTAACCTCAATTATTAACCAATTTGTTTAACAAAAATTTACTTCAACATCTCAACATCAAATTTGCGATGAATTCAATTTCTATAAAATTTGATTTTTAAATTCCTTTAAATCAGACCATTTAAAATAATTCCAAATCAAAGATTTTACAAATTATTTTATTTAACCAATCCGGTGCCCATATATAATTTTCTATCCTATGGCTAAGTGATCAGTTATTTCAATTAAATTTCAGGAATAGATATATATCATTTCAATTCAAATCATAGTGTCATAGGTATATATCATTTCAACCTATTTCTCAATTTATTCAAAATGATTTAATTTACAACTGTAAATTATACACAGGGTGATGAATTTATATGTACAAACAATTGAACATCCAAACATTTCAAATATCAACAATAGCATCCATTGCAACCAATCATCCAAACATACAATATAATTCACGGAATTTCATAGTTATAAATATTCGGGAATTTTAATTGCGATAAAATTCCAATTCTAATTTGACTGTCAATTTCAATTTCTAGCATTAAATTCAATGACAATCTAGATGACAGTTAAATTTTATCAACAACGACTAATAAAAATCATATCACTTCACAATATTAAATTTAACTAGCATCAGAATATTCTAGTACGTTGTGAGCGTTATAAAACACTCACCTTGAGTTTTCAATTTCAAATCAAATCGAACGACATTCGATTTAATCTGAAATGTTAGTTAGCTCCAAACGCTCCCAGATCTGCACTGCAACGAAGCTCTCATCTCTGCGATTCCAATGCAAAAAGTTTCGTTCGATTCTGATTACGTATGAATGAGATATGAGTTGTTAAAGATGAATACAAATTAAATAAACAATTTCCTTTTTATATTTTTAAATTTTAAACCTAAATCGAAATCTTGCCGTCCAAACATCTTCTTCACGAACGCGAGAACACCCAGGACGAGAACGAAACAAACCCATCATCATCGTTCCTTAGGGCTTGCAACCACCCCCGCCTCGCTCAACGTGAAAGCAATCAGAACCCTCCACCTCGAACGTCGACTCGAGCTCCCCTCCGGTCTAGCTGCGGCCAAGCTCGGCTACTCCCAGGCACGTCAAAATGCGGGTGAACGGCAGTGACAACTCTCCCCCTTGCGGCTCCATACGACGACGATACGCAAAATCTACCGTTGGATGGGTAGATGACGAGGAGTTCTTCAACTTCGCAGTTGAAATCGATTCACAAAAGTTGATGGATTGAGAGAAAACGAAGGGGAAGGAAGGGAAGTTTTCGGCCATAGAAAGAATAAGTGGCGGCTGCGTTCGATTGTAGGGTTTCGGAAAGGAACGCGTGGATATATACGTATAAACAAATTATTATAATATTATTATCCACAAATAACATGATTTTCGAACGAACTCCAAATTAGACGTGCCGACAGGCGTTTGTAAGGTTTTACCCGCATTCTGAACACAATGGAACGTGTTTCGGAGGCTAATTCGATCGTCTGTGTGAGTTATAGAAATAAACGATCGATTTTAAATTAAACCGATTAAATGAATTTCTAAACGTTTTCAGCTGCCACGGCCAAATGGCAACTCCTATTACTACGAAATTTGAAATCTGATAATAACATACTATTACGGATCCAATGGAACTGGTTTTGTCGAATTCCGAGATTGCGCCTTGGAAGGCTATTTTTACTCGACGATTAAATCGACGACTTTTCAAAATTTACAGAATTTCTTACAAATCCAATTTTTAATGTTAACAAATTCATTGTTGTTTAAATGAAATTTTATATCAATCTTCGATATCATTTTCCATCATATTATATTCAAAATCCAATTATTCAAATATTTGAAAATTTAAATTTTAAACAATTTTGATTATCCGAAATTCATTATCCTGAAATAATTGAAAATGAACTTATAAAATTTTACTTTAAAACGAATTCAAATTATGGAACAATTATTTCCGTTATACAATTATTAAATTCCCGTTATTCAATCTATTCAATTATTCAATTTATTTCCAATATTAAATTTAAACAATTTAATTGTTCAATATTCAACAAATTCCAATATTACATTTTAAATGAATTCTCGTTATCAATCAATTACTTTATTTACATCCATTAAATTCAACATTATTATTTAGTCCAACTATTAATCGTAAACTCATTCACATCCAAAGCATCCAACATTTATTATTCGACTTCAGTTATTGATTATAAACCTAGTTACTATATAAAATTTCATTTCATTTATAATTGGTTTCTAAATTCAATTCGACTGACTAAATAAACAGACAACTTAAAATAATTAACACCATTTACTTTTAATCACACTTATAAGTTTATTATTTACTAACAACTGTCACAAATTTCTTATATAAGACAAATTAGATCCCATTACCATTGACTACATCTTATTTCATTAGTTAACATAATATTTACCATTGTTCTCTTATATTCCCTTTATAACCAAGTTATAATATTAAGTCATTTAAATTAATTAATAATTGACTTAGATAAATGTTGTTGAAATTCATTCTCATTATTATTATCATAAATAAATTACAAATTTTTAATTCTTTCAACATTAACCCATGAAATCTTATTAAATTAACTATTTTAATTATCGAGAATTTACGGGTTGTTACACTAATTGTGAGATCTAGAATTTATTTCTAGGCGAGGGATAGAGTAAGGTTGAAATATTGAAAACGTGATAGGTATAGGAAGGTTAATTTCTATCAATGGGTTATGTTTAATTAAGTATATGGTTATCCATATGTGAACTCTATATAATTCCCTAGATAATGATTTGTTCGCTACCAATAACTTGACATGTTTTAACTCAGAATTATGTTATGCATATTCAAGTTTATCGGTGAGGACTCGAATACTTGTTGCATACTTCCAAAGAACCATAATTGAGTTAGCCAGGAATTAATGCTTAGTTTGGAGACATCAGTTTTCGGATAAGTATGATTTATCCGAACCACTCCAAACTAATAATGTTCATGATGGATAGTTATGAAGTATGCTATGGAGCTATACTATTCTTCCTGAGGGTGATTCCAAAATGGAAGATAGTAATTGTTGAATGTTTGTTCAATCCCGGAACAACTTGTATGGATGAATGCCATCATTGCATTAGTTGCTTGGAGGCGATGTTAGCATTCCAAGATGGTTTGCTAGAAGGAAAGGTAAATTCGTAGCCTCGAGCCTCACATCTTGGAGGTGGCTAAAACTGGGTAGATGCGGCAATGCTATGTAGGTCGGGCCCATTAGAGTATGATCATCGCTTAATCTAGAGCGAAATCTGTGGTTTATGTATGCATCAGGATTCCTTTATGAGTGTTGATAGCAACCAAGGGGTGATCATATTCGGTACTATCTAGTAAGGGATAGGCCGGTCCTATATTGGTAGAGGGGTAAATGCATTTGTAGCCCTCGGTACATTTTATCTAGAGGTGTACTATATGGAAGGTAGTCCCTTACCTTGCCATCTGTTGGAATCTAGTTTCCATATTTATTTAATGTAATAATTTCGGCTATGATTCCATATTTATTTTAAACCTAGACATTATTATAATATCAGATGATTTTATATAGAAATGTTTTGGTTATCGTAAGGTAAAAATTCATCCGTGTTTATGCGTGGTGTGGCCTTACGGATACCTTTGGTTTGAAGGTTTTTATAAAGTTAAACTTATGCTTTACTCACACCAGACCCATGTCTGACCTAGAGTTTGATTTCTTTCCCTTAAACTCTTGGGTACTCAAATTTTTATGAGTAGCCAAGTAGTCAGGTTTTCTTTGGAGCATTTTGGGGAAGTAGTATGGAGCAAGAGTCTTCATCATTATCCAGTAGTAGCCTTTATTTCCATTGTGTCTTGTATATTATCCATCAGTAGTATGGGCAGGTTGATATAGCCGTCCTTGGATTAGAATAGTACTTGTTGTAACTTTGATTTAGCATTTTGGAGTAACCATATGTACTATTCTATAATGATGTATATGTAACTCTGACGTTGTGAGAGAAAAATCTATGTTTGTTTCCTTGTCTTTATTTTCTTTAACGCACGACCTGTCTTTCAGACACTTAGGTGATCAACACATGAATATCGAGAATGTATTAAGTGTCGTCTTTAGTTGTAAGAAATGCAGATCGTCACACTTGGTATCAGAGCTTAGGTTGATCGAACACCTAGGCCTTGGTTGGGGTCAACTCATTAGAGATAGGGTTAGTAGTACCCTAGAATGTGTTCAGTTTTTGGGTGTGCGTTTTCGAGTTGTTCTAATCAGCATTTATATGTTTGGTTTTATGCTTTTTTCCCCTAAGATAATCTCTTTTATGTATTCTAAAGATATCTTACTTTATTTAGGTAGTAAAAATGAGTAAGAGAAGTGGATGAAGAAGGGGAAACAGTAGCACAACAACCACAAATGGTCGAACCCCGAATGTTAGAAAGGGTGAAATAACTGTTGAGGTAGTAGCTCCAGTACAGCCTCAAGTAAACTTCCCAACTCTGTCCAAGGACTTCACAAACCTAGAAGGAAAACCTTTCAAGGGTACAGATTCCATCATTGAAGTACAAGCTTGGCTATGGTCGTGTGAAAATATTTTTAAAGGTTTGGACATTTCTGATGATCATAAACGCTTTTGGCATCATGGCAATTGCAAGAGGGGCCAGCGGCTTGGTGGAATTCTATCACCGCAAATATTTCAGAAGATGAGTTCTCTTAGGCTATATTCAAGGAGGTATTTGAAGATCAATACATGCCAGTTGTAGGAAAATCTTAACTATAAAGAAGTTTCATGGATCTCAAGCAAGAAGACTTATCGTTGGCAGAATACGAGGCAAAGTTTAATGAGCTATCTAATTTTGGCCTTGGACTTATTGATACACCGATAAAGAAGAACGAGATGTTCATATTGACTATGAGAGAAGAGCTCCATGAAAAGATGACCGCTCATATAAAGGAATCGTTTGTGGATTTGGTAGACATGGCATTAAGATATGAAGTGCTTTTAAAGAAGAAGCCATATGCAACAGCACCCAGTGGTGGTACCGTTAACCCAAACAAAAGGAAGTTTAATCCGAATTGGAAGAAGAATGGAATGAGGAAACTAGTAGGAGGAAATCAAGGAGACAAGTTCAAGGATATTGCATGTTTCAAGTGTAATCAAAAGGGGCACATTTCACCACATTGTCAACAGGCAAAGTCTATCTCTCCAATGGTCCAGAAAATGCTTTGCTATAATTGCTACAAGCCTGGACACATGGTTAAGGACTGCCCACTTTTGAAGAAGGGTCAGTAGATAAAAGTTTATGCTATGAAAGATTAGCCCTCAACTTTTGAAGACGTTAAAGGGAAGGGAGTCTTGGAAGGTACTTTACATATTAATGGTATTCTAGTTCTAGTTTTATTTGATACCGGAGCTTACCATAGTTTCATTTCTAAGAAATTAAGTTGATAGATTAGGACTTATCCTAGTATTGGTAGAAACCCCTCTCTGTGTGTCAAACCCTATGGGTGGTACAACAAATCAATGCTTGATTTGTGAGAATGTGAAAATTTCCAACCTTACCCACTATTTTCCTTGTGACTTATTTGTTTTGGATTTTAAGGGGATTGATGTTATACTTGATATGGATTGGCTAGGGGAAAATAAGGCTCTTTTAGATTGTATTGGGAGAACTATATTCTTAAGGGCCAAATTTGGAAAATTCGTTGAGGTGTCATGTGAAGAGCCTAGCAAAAGAATGAGTAGTTTTCTTTATTCCTTAGAATCATCCCAAGAAGAGTTAGGAACGATAGAAGTTGCTAAAGATTTAACTGATATTTTTGAGTCGATTAGCAGTTTTCCTCCCTATCGAGAAATTGAATTTCGTATTGACCTAGTTCCCGGTGCAAGACATGTTATTTACCCCTGCGTAGAATGGATTCGAGAGAAAAGCAGGAGCTAGTAAGTTAAACCAATGATTTGTTAAGAAGAGGATTGATTAGACAGAGCCTTTCGTGTTGGGAATCGACAGTGGTTTTTGTGGTTAAGGCCGATGGATCATTAAGATTGAGCGTGGATTAAAAAGAATTAAACAAGCAAACCATCCAGAATAAGCATCTGTTACACCAAATAGATCGTATGTTTGAACAACTTCATGGGGCTAGAGTATTTTCCCAAATGGACCTTGCTACAGGTTTCTATCAGTTAGGGTAACGGGGGTTAGTATACCCTTAACTGATGTTAGAGGACCAGACTTTTTCTATGACTGGTTGGTTATGCCTTTTCGGCTAACCAATGCACTTTCATTTTTGTTGATCTTATGAATCGCATTTTTAGGGATGTGTTGAATAAGTTTGTGTTGGTTTTCATCGACGACATTCTAATCTACTCAAAGACTAAGGAAGAGCATAAACACCATTTGGAAGTGGTGTTAGAAACATTAAGGAAAAACGTTCTTAAGGAAAAATTTTCTAAGTGCCACTTTTGGCAATCACAAGTGAGATAACTAGGACATATTGTATCAGGAGATGGCATCTCAATTGATCCGACAAAGGTAGTTGTTGTGCAAGATTTTGAAACACCCTAAACCATAGAAGTAAGAAGCTTTTTAGGGATGGCGAGTTATTATAGAAAGTTCATAAAGGATTACTCCAAGATCTCTTCTCACCTAAACAAGCTGACAAAGAAGGATTTTAAATTCGAGTGGACTCCGAAGTGTGAGAGTGCATTTCTCAAGTTAAAAGAGAGGTTGACCAGTGCCCCTATTTCGGCTATTATAGGTGGAGGAGAGGGGTTGACTGTTTATACCGATGCTTGTAGAGTTGGTTTGGGTGTGTGTTGATGCAGCATGGGAAGGTTATAGCCTATGCAAATAGACAGTTAAAGCCTCATAAGAAGAATTATGCAATGCATTACTTAGAGCTGTTAGTCGTAATATTTGCATTAAAAATGTGGAGGCATTACTTATTGGGTAAGAATCCTTCTTTTCCTCTTTTGTTATTTCCAATCTTTAAGAATCCCAGTAAGTAATTTCCTTCTTTAAATGAGTGAAAAGTTCGAGCTCTTCATGGATCATAAGTCCATGAAGTATCTTTTCACTCAGAAGGATCTGAACCTGAGGCAACAACGATGGTTAGGCAGCCTACGACTTGGATATTCTCTATATGCCAAGGAAAGCAAATGTGGTGGCAGATGCTCTACGTAGGAATGCAGTTTTGTCCCTCTTTGAAGTTACACTAACACTATTAGAAAGGATTCATGGTAAACAAAAGGAAGATAAGTGCTTAATGAAGATCATCAAGGATGTTAAGAAGGGGCAGTGTGTAAGTTTTAAGATGGATAGCTGAGACATGTTGCATATGAAAAGGAGGATCTGCGTCCCCAATATCGATGGCCATAGACAAGACATTTCATCGGAATGTCATCAATCCAAATTGAATATCCATCCAGGTGTTTCTAAGATGCATCGAGATACAAAGTGGGTGTTTTGGTGAAAACAAAGGAAGAGGGATGTCTCAATATATGTCAGCAGATGTTTGATTTGTCAATAGATAAAAGGCGATCACCAGAAGATGGTTAGTTTACTTCAACCCTTTGAAATCCTATATTGGAAATGGGAGATGATATCAATGGATTTTAACGATGGTTTAGCCGGAACAAGAAAAGGGAATGAAGGTGTGTGGGTCATTGTAGATTGATTAACGAAGGGTACTTATTTTATTCCAATAAAGTTGACAAGGACTGTAGCTTCTTTGGTAGAAATTTATATAAGGGAGATTGTTTGACTGCATGGGGTTGCAGTAAGCATTGTAAGTGATCGAGATCCCATCTTTACTAGTAAGTTTTGGGAGGCATTACAAGTAGCTTTAGGATCAAAGCTAAGCTTGAGCACAGCATACCATCCCCAAATGGATGGAAAAACGGAAAGGGTGAACCGGATCTTAAAAGGTCTTCTAAGGGCATGTATTCTAGATTTCAGAGGATCATGGAAAGATCATCTTCACTTAGTGGAATTCTCCTACAACGATAGTTATCAAGCAAGAATAGGCATAGCACCCTACAAAGCACTCTATGGACATCCATCTAAGTGACCAGCATGTTGGGTTGAGACTAGAGATCGACTGGTGCTTGGACCGAATATGATTCGAGAAGCTATGAAAAAGGTTACAATGATCAAGAGAAGGATGAAAAAAGCTCAAGATCGATAAAAGAGTTATGTTGATAAAAGGAGAAAAGGTTTGGAATTTAAAGTCGGAGACTCTGTATTTGTTTAGCTTTTCCCTATCAAAGGAGTTGTTCGATTTGGAAGGGCTGGGAAGTTGTCACCCAGATACATTAGACCTTTTAAAGTTATTGAGAGGATTGGACCGCTCACTTACAGAGTTGAGTTATCGAAAAGGTTGTTGGAGGTCTATAATGTTTTCCATGTGTCTCATTTGAGAAAGTATATTAACGACCCAACGCTAATTGTGGAGCCATCAATTTAAGAGGATTTAGGGATAGAACCCAACTTGACGGTGATCAGGCATCCAGTTCATATTGTGGATCGGGATAAGAAGAGGTTTCATAACAAGGTGATGAAATTAGTTAAGATTCAACGAAGTGATGATCATAGATCCTGTACTTGGAAGACTGTGGATCATATAAGGGAAGCCTATCCTGAGTTGATGTTAGGATAGTTGTTTGTTTGTATGTATTATGTATGCACAGTTTGTGTTAGGGATGCTTAGTATATGTCTTTTGTATGGATTCCATGATATATAATATATGGCATTTTGATTTATTGTGAGTTATCTCCTGATTTGCTAATTTCGGGACAAAATTCTTTTAAGGGGGAAAGTGTAACAACCTAAAATTTAATCACTTTAAATACGGATATTTAAATATATTTTTAATAACTAATTAATGGATTTTATAACTCAAAATAAAAATCTTTTAAATAATAACTAATGATGGTGAAATAGTTTCCAAAATTGTTTACAAAAACAATTAGTTCAAAGAAAAATAGAAAATGTGATCGAAAATCATTTTCCGAATTTTTAACTTTTCGGTGTCTAAAAGTTGTCAGAAAATGTTGTGCATATTTGAGTTAACATATTCACACATTTAGAGATAAGTTAGGATTTTGTAATATACATACATACATACATACATACATACATACATACATACATACAAATATATATATATATATATATGTATTTAATAAATATAATAGGATATGATGTGACATATTATGTAAATTAAAAAAAATGGAAATTGTCATAACTTATCATGTCATTAGCAAACACAAAGTACATTAGTTTTAAATGAATGTTGGCTCATCAAGTAATGGGGGGACCTATTCACATGAATTTTGAGGGAAGGAAGAGACAAGGGTGTGAAGTGGCAATCAAAGAATGGAGGTTATGCACCTAGGGTTATTTTAGTAATTTAAATTATGCACTTTATATATATGCAAATTTCCAAACGTTTTCTTAATTTTCTATTTTCATTTCTACTTTTGACATCTTCCTTCATATCTTCACGAACACTTAAATGACCTCTAAAATAAATTCTTAGGTGTATCATTACTTTTAAGTTTTAAATCCTTGTTAAAACCATTCCCTTCCACTTCTACACTTCTTCTTCACAGAACAAGCCCATACACACTCCCATAGCACCTTGGCCGAGCACCCCCCTTCCCCTATTCGAGCCATATTTCCTCTTTAAGTCCATTAAAATATCCCTTTTCCAAGCAAGAAGCGAAGATCTAGGTCGTGTTCAAATTATAGTGAAAGTTCGCTTAGTTTCATCGAATTTTGGTGAGTAAAGTTTTAAACCTTAACGAAGTTTTCTAAACTTAAAATATATGCTTGACTTATTGTAATATATGATGATTGTTTGGATAAAAAATGTGTTGACTTAGATATATGTGCATGCGTTGTGATGAAACAACATACGGGTGAATATTGAAGTTAAATAACCAAGTTAATTTGCAAGTTATAATTGTGATTGTATATTTTAGTTATAACATGCGTATATGTGATTTTGTTGTGATTATGTACATTGTGAACATGAATACATGATTGTATGCTAAGAAGTTAGCACGTTTACTTGTTGAAGCGACTTAGAATCCCTTATGTAAAATTTTGATCTTTGATTTCTAAAATTTCAAATGTTTTCAAGTTTAAAAACTTGTTTAGTTTTCAAAAACATACCTTTATGTTTTAGTAAAGTTTTCCAAGGGTTAAAGTTAAAGAAAAGACTTAGAAAACAAAATTTCAATTTTGGAAATTACGGATCGTATAGCGATAGTCGCTATAAGTGCAGTATGTGAAAACGAACTCTTTTCGAAATCTAAAAATGTTTTTACTTAGGAATATTTTTGGAAATGTTTTCAAAACTAATTTTAGTTTTGAAAAAAGTAGTTATTAATTAATTAATTAAGGTAATTAGTACTTAATCATTAATTAACAAAGGTAATTAGTACTTAAGGGTTAATTAAGTAAGTTAATTATAATTAGTTAACTAATTAAACGTTGGTTATTATTTAATTATTAATTAGGGATTATTTATTCAAAAAGGGGTTTAATTACTAATTAACTAGTTATTAAGTTAAAGTTTAATTAAGATTTAATTAGGACTTAATTAATATTTAATTACTATTTAATAAGGGTTTAATTTATTATTTAATTAATTAATAAGGGTTTAAATTTTAAATCACTTTATTTCTAAATATCGAGTTTTGTTTAAAAGCAGCTTCCTTTTACAAAAGTGTTTTAAATCAAGGGATTTCTTTGTTGATTACATTTAAGTAACTTCAAACAAATATGAACCCTAATGCTAATATGGTGACTCATTTATAGGAAGTAAGTCACCTTGTATATATCACTAAAAGCTGATGAGTATGTTGATCCTCTATCTATGAGATCCAGAATTTATTTCTAGACGAGGGACAAAGTAAGGTCGACATATCAGAAACGTGATAGATATGGGAGGGTTAATTTCTATAAATGGTCATGTTTAATTAAGTATATGGTTATCCATATGCAAACTCTGTATAATTACCCTAGATAGTGGTTTGTTCACTATCAATAACTTTACCTGTTTTAACTCAGAAAGTATGTTGTGTATATTCGAGTTTCCTAGTGAGGACTCGAATAATTATTGCATACTTCCAAAGAACGGGAATTGATTTAGCTAGGAATTATCGCTTAGTTTGGAGACACCGTTTTTGGATAAGTATGATTTATCTGAACCACTCCAAACTAATAGCGTTCATGATGGATCATTATGAAGTATGCTATAGAGCTGTACTATTCTTCCTGAGGGTGATTCCAAAATGGAAGATAGTAATTATTGAATGTTTGTTCAATCCCCGAACAACTTGTATGGATGCATGCGATCATTGCATTGGTTTCCTAGAGGGCAGTGTTAGCATTCCACGATATTCTGCTAGGAGGAAAGGTAAATGTGTAGCCTCGAGCCTCATACCTCAGAGGTGGCTAAAACAGGGTAGATGCGGTAGGGCTATGTGGGTCATGCCCATTAGGGTATGATCATTGCCTAATCTAGGGCGATATCTATGGTTTATGTATGCTTGGGGGTCCCTTTTATGGTTATTGATCGCAACCAAGGAGTGATCATATTCGATGCTATCCAATAAGGGGTAGGTCGATTGTGTGTTGGAAAAGGGGCAAATGCTTTTGTAGCCCTCGGTATATTTTATCTAAAGGTGAACTGTATGGAAGGTAGTCCCTTACCTTGCCATCTATTAGAATCCATTTTCCAATATGAGCCTTCAGACTTGATTGTATACCTATTATGCTGGAATTTAAGTAATGTAACAATTTCGGCTATGATTCCATATTTATTTTAAACCTAGACATTATGATAATATCAAAGGATTTTATATAGAAAGGTTGTGGTTGTCGTAAGGTAAAAACACATCCGTGTTTATGTGTAGTGTGGTCTTACGAGATACCTTTGATTTGAAGGTTTTTATAAAGTTATACTTATGCTTTACTGACACCAGACCCATGTCTGACCTGGAGTTTTATTTCTTTCCCTTAAACACTTGGGTACACAAATATTTATGAGTAATCAAGTAGTCAGGTTTTCTTTCGAGCATTTTGGGAAAGCAGTATGAAGTAGGAGTCTTCATCATTATCCAATAGTAGTCTTTATTTCTGCTGTGTCTTATATATTATGTATTAGTAGTATGGGCAGGTTGATATATCCTTAGATTAGAATAGTATGTGTTGTAACATTGACGCGGCATTTTCGAGTAACCATATGTACTATTCTGTGATAATGTATATGTAACCCTGACATTTTGAGAAAAAATTCTGTATTTGTTTCCTTGTCTTTTATTATCTTTACCCCACGACCTGTCTTTCAAACACCTAGATGATCGGCACGTGAATACCGAGGATGTATTAAGTGTTATCTTCGGGTGTAAGAAAAGCAGATCGTTACAAAGGGAATAGCTCGATCAATTTTGAGAAAACTAATCAAAGGCATGGAAATAAGATTCCATAGTTGCCCCTAAGTGCCAATGGAAGATTAATAGAGTTAGGGGTATGACCTAGCGATAATTATGTAATTTGTTACATATATCTAACTCTATGACCAATCTCGTTCATAATAAAGGTATTTGACTTCTATTATATACTTTGTTATATAGTGATATAATTAATTAAATAAGTGTATAATTAAGCAAATCCTTAAATGAAATGTTATGTGATTGTAGTTGCAAATGATTGCTGTAACGACCCTGAATTTTTGATATTTGAAATGTGAATATTTAATTGAGTTTAAATATTCGAATGATAATTTAATTTGAAATTCAAATATCAGAAATTTGGCGATTAATTATTGAAATTAATTACTGAATCTGGGTTAAAAATTTGAATTTTAAATTTAAAGCTGATTTAAAATAATCGGAAGGCTTAGAAAATCTATATTGATAATTCTGAAGGTACTGGAACTTTCATAATTGAATTTGAAACTGTTTTGTACAGTTTTGAAATTCTGTTGTTTAAATTGAATTTCAAAAATAGCGGTCCGGGGCACAGTCTCAGAATTCGACGAAACTAGTCCCATTGGATCCGTAATATTGTATTTTTATAGGATTTCAATTTTTGTAGTGATTGGAATTGTCGTGTGAGCGTACGATAAGCAAACGCGCTGATATAATGTAACGAGATATTTTGAATATAAAAATATAAAATTTTAATTTACTTTCCATCAGCCGACTTACTTTTTCTCTATTCAGTCATGCTTCCTTTGCCTTCTTGAACACACTTCCTCGTTCATCCTTATCCACGAAAGAAAAATAAAAATAAACAACTCAATCTCATTTAAATCAAATGGCGACATCTCTTTCCCTATTTCTAATTCACCAAAGTTGAACAGAAAAGGAAAAAAAATGGCCGCAGCTTCAAACGTAAGGGAATCGAAACGAACCCTTTCTCGTTTAAATCAAAACCACGAGCGATCGAAGGCAACCAAGTGAGGCCGTGTGTTCATATTCGTTCATCAGGGGCGCGCGCGTACTACTGGGAAAGAGCAACGATGGCGAGGGGGTTCGCCTATAGGGGAATCGAAGCTCGCGTTCGATTTGGAGTAGGGTTTGTCGCGATGGGCTGAGAGATGTCAAACTCGAAGTCGATTTCGACTTCGACAGTGGGTCCATGTTCACGAATGTCGTGGCCGTTATCAAGATGGTAGGCAGGATCGCGAGTAGGAGTCGCGATATCAACACACGATGAAGCAAGTGGATGTTGGCAAGCAGAAGTTCGATGTCGAGCGGCAAGTCGCGAATCTCGAGGGAGGGTTCAAGCCTTGAATTGAGTGGCCTAGTGGGTAGCTGTCAGTAGCCCGTGTGCGAGCGTGGGAAGGTCGGCAGCATGTGTCAAGTATGGGGATGTTGGCGATTGCCTGGAGCTCGGGTACGATCTGAAAACCAGTGAGGTATATTTTGATTTATTTAAATTTACGAAAATATATATACAGTTTATTAAAGTATATATGGATAGACCAATATGGAATGATCAGTAAATTGTAAACCAGTTTGTTTAAGATTTACAGTAAAGTATAAGATGATTTTGTTTCAACATAAGAATTAAAACATGAAATATATATAGTTATAGATAAAGCCTCTGTTAGATTAAATGAAATAAATAAGTATATGTATATAATTTTAGAAATTTACAGTAAAGGCAGAAAAAGAATATACGTATACAAGTTAAAAGAATTTTTCTATTTTGAATTTAATGTGTAAGTTAAGACCAGAAAACTTATTTACTGGAAACTATATAGGGTTGAAACAGGAATCTCGGTTTTAAAACATCTTTGATTGAACAGTTATATTTAAAGTTGGACTTTCAGTTTATATAAATTATCTTATAAAAATAGGATATAATGGTGATTAAATCATTCTAATTAACTTATTAAATTATTTTAGTTGATAAACTATTAAAGAAAAAAATTGGGTTAAGCAAAACGATCAGCTAATAAAGTTATTAAACAGAAATTAATTGTTCGATTTATTTCGAATATTAATCTATTTCAAATTTTACTAAATTGTATAATGTTTATACAAGGTTTATAAATCGAGAAAACAGACTGGAATGGAAATAGATAGCAAAATAAAAGCAAAGGTGAGATCTTCTCACTCAAAATATATTTGGATTGCAGTTATTGATTGTTATTTGGATGTGCTATTACATATAGTAGGATATATCTATATATATAGCAATATATACATATTGGCATATGTAGATATTGGATTGATTGATTTCCCGCACTGTATAGCGGATGAGACCCTATTGCGCCGTTAGTAAGCGGATGATATTTTATAAAATCCTATATACCGCGATATTCCACCTCGAAGTGGAATTGGTATTGTGCTAACATCTGTGGATGCAGGGAAACTGGTTGGAGGGATCCAACAGGATTCCTCAAAACATTTGAATTAATTTCATATGTTATGTGATTGATTGTTTATAATCTGTTATGATTATATCTGTGATTGTATTGTTGAAGGCTAAATTTAGCCGAATGATTTTTGGTATCGTTGGATACCAGAAATAAATGAAATTGGATTTTTGAAATTTAAGTAAGAAATTTCAAGTAAATTCTTTTGAAAGAATTGAATAAATTTAAAAGAAGTAATTTTAAAAGCGTAAAGTTGATTTTTGAAATGTTATCGAATTATTTCAAAGATACGGGAAAAGATTTTTATAAATGGATTTTGAATATTATTTTTCGAAAGTTGGAAAATTTATTGAAAATGGAAATTTAAAGGGTTTGTAAAAGATTAAGGAATCTATTTTAAAAGTGATAAATTTCTAGAAATCCAATTGGTAATTGATTTGTGTTGAAATGAATTTTTGAAATCAATTTGTAATTGATTCGATATTGAGATAAAATTATAAATCAATCTAAAATTTGATTTTGGGATTAAAAATGAATATTTGGAAATGTAAATTCAAAATGGAATTTATGAAATGGAAGTGAAATTTGTTTAAAAATAAACGCTGAGTTATTTTTAAGTGTGATAGTAAATTTACGGATTTGGAACGTAAATTTAAAATAAATCGATAAAGATTTGTTTAAATTGGTTTAAATGGACCATTTTGAAGTGAAATTGTATTTTCACTATAAAGCTGAGTATATTTTCCAAAGTAGCTTTTTAAAATATAAATTAAAAGTTCTAAGTGGGTTTTTAAAAGATATATTTGGAAATATATTCTGTGTAAGGAAATTGATTTGAAATTTATTTTCAAAAGTTGAAAGGTGAAAAGTAATTTGAAATTGGTTTTCAAAGTGATGAAGTGTGGAAATAAATTTACTGATTGGGATGTAAATTTGAAATAAATCGATAAGGATTTATTTAAAGGGTTTAAATGAATGTAATTTGGAAATTGTTTTCAAATGGTTGAAGTATAAACCATATATCGTGAAGGTATTTGAAAATAAATAATTTGGGAAAATAATTTGAATCTGATGATTATTGTGAATATTGTTGATAGTTAAATCACCGACTATCAATATTGCCTTTGAAATGGCACTTGAATTGTTTTTAAAACAATCGCTTATTATTCGGTTTAGCCGGGAAAGGACCTTTGTGTCAGATAACCCATTCCGAATAATGATACGACGATATGGATCGTATTGAAGACCGGTGGTGAAGACCGGATATTTGTGAAAACGATAGAATGACCTATCGATTGTCTCTGCACCGTTAGCTACGGTATTGAGATTTCCTTTATGATGGGAAGTTTTATCGGGATTGTGAATATCCGGATTTGCAAGGGCTTCTTTGGAAGTGCCTTCGGTTCTGTTCGAACCCGGAACAGACTTGTATGGTTACGTGTCTGACATTACATTTTGAGATGTAAAGCTGATTTCTTTCAATTACATTTCTGTTGGTGGCGGAGAATTTATTCTCTTAGCTTAACACCCTTCTCTGAGACGTACGAGCTCAGAGGTTATGTAGTTGAAATTTATCAGCGATATATTCCCAATTTGGTAATGTGGCATGCTGAGTGTTGCTGTGACAATGATGATCATTTATTTTGATCATTTGTGTTCAAAGCACGTGTAACGACCCAGAATTTTGAACAAATTAAATTGAGAATATTTAATTTATTTTAAATATTTGAACGATGATTTAATTTTAATTCCCGATATAATTTTGAAATCTGCGATTAAACTTTAACAATTTAATCGATTGAAAGTTGAATAAGAATTTATATCTTCAATTTACAGTTGAAGAAAAATATTTCGAAAGTTTCTAAAATTCGTATTTATAATACTGAAGATAACAGGAGCTTCAGAATTGAATTATAAACTGTTATGTTCAGTTTTGAAATTTAATCGGTTAAATCGAATTTAAAAATAGCGTTCCGGGACACTGTCTCGGAATTTGACGAAACCAGTTTCATTGGGTCCGGAATATTGTATTATTGCCGGGTTTCAAATTTCGTATTGATCGAAGTTGTTATGTAGTCGTACGAAGTGTAAACGCATTGGAATTTAATCAAATTCAAATTAAATTTAAATCTAAATTTAAATTATATAACTTGGTCAATGTCAATACACGTTATCTCCATTTAACACGCCTATAATCACGGAAGGAATCGTGAAGGCACGTTCCCCTGTCTTCCCCCTCTCTTTTTAAATCACGCAACTTTCTTCTTCCCCCCATTCCTCAGTTAAAACGAAATAAACGAAAATGGCGACATCTCTTTTACCTTTCCTCTTCTCTGTTACGTGTTCTTCATTATCTCATTCGTTAGGAATTCAATTCGAAAGTCGAGCCTTTCTCAGTTCAAATAAAAATAGCCAAGCTCCCTCCCTTCGTTTCAAAATCAATTCGCGAAAAGAAAAAAAAAATCAAATTCCCCTCGTCTTTCAATTCGCGATTTCGTGGGCGAAACTGCCGCTGTGGATTCGTCGAGCTAGGGCAGTCGCATCGCGGCGGCGTCTTGATGAGGGCTCGGTTGGAGATGGAGGCTCGCGCGCAGTGTAGCCGAGTAAGCGATGCGTGGAGCTCGAGTTCTGGAATCTCGCGACGTAATGGGGAGTCGTTCGATTGATTTAGGGTTGGGGCGGCGGCGTGTCAAGGTGCGTAGTGGTGATGTCTGGAGGAGAGGTTAGTCGATGAGGCCAATGTCGCGAATCTCACGTTCGACTGGAGGCAACTAGGGCTTCCAATTTGGTGGGAGGAGGAGCGACGATGATGGAGGTTGATGGCGTTCGTGAACGAGGCGACGTCGAGACTGCGTTGCAATCGCGTTCGAGCATCAGCAGAATGTTTCGATCTGGTTCATTTTGTTCAGAGAGGTATAGAAATTTCTTATTTATGATAATCTCAGTTTAATTTAAATCTGGGTTAAATTGAAAGAAGAAATCTGTTTAAAATAAATTTAGTTTTAAATTTAAATTGTTAGTTAGATAAATTATTTAAAGGAAATTTGATTTTTAACTAATTTATTAAGTCATTAGTTTGAAATTAAAAATGATGGATTTGGTAGAAAAAGAAAAAAATGTGTAACTAGTTTATCCAAATTAT
Organism: Allium fistulosum; assembly: GCA_030737815.1. Lineage (NCBI taxonomy): Eukaryota > Viridiplantae > Streptophyta > Magnoliopsida > Asparagales > Amaryllidaceae > Allium > Allium fistulosum. Next base: position 574,847,750 of record CM060906.1, read on the forward strand.
TTTAGATATTAAAGAGAAATTGATTTAAAGATATTAGTTTACAGTAAAATAATTAGTTAAAATAAATTTATTTAAAAGAGGAATGGGTTTAAATGAAACTATTAGTTAACTAAACAATCAAGGATGGAAATTGGTTATTTGATTGGTTTGGATATTAATTAATTAATTTGTATAATGTTTATACAAGGTCTATCAATCAAGAAAACAAATTGGATGGAAATGGATGGCAAAATAAAGGCTAAGGTGAGATCTTCTCACTCGAAAATTGAATGTGGAATTTTTGCAGTTATTGATGATTGCTATATTGGATGTGCTATTAGATATAGTAGGATATATCTATTATATATATATAGCAATATATACATATTGGCATATGTATATATTGGATTGATGATTTCCCGCCTCGTATAGCGGATGAGACCCTATTGCGCCGTTAGTAAGCGGATTTTTATAAAACCCATATACCGCGATAATTCCGTACTGGAGCGGAATTGGTATTGTGCTAACATCTTTGGATGCAGGGAAACAGGTTGGAGGGATCCAACTGGACCCCTCACATTGATTGAATTTATTTCTACTATGATGTGATAATCTGTGAATGATTATTGATGTTATTGAATTGATGTCTGGAAATTATTTGAAAGCTAAAATTTAGCTGAATGGATGTTTGATATCATTGGGTTCCAAAGATAAACAAAGTTGAATTTTTGAAATTCAAGTAGAAATTTCTAAGTGAATCAATTTTAGAAATTTAATAAATTTGAAGAAAAGAAATTTATTTTCTTTAAAAAGGAATTTATTTAAAAAGAAATAAGTGGGAAGTCCAATTAGAAATTTAATTGCAAATTGAAAACGAATTTGGAAAAAGGATGAAATTTATAAATGTATAAATTGTGAAGTTAGAATCAATATGAAATTTATAGATGTATAAATCGTGAAGTTAAAATGAATGAAATTGTAGAATGGAAGATTTATAAGAAATTAACTTATAAAACTGGATTTTCGCCTTTAAAGGGAGTATTGATCGAATTTGTTAATAAAGGGGATTTATAAATCAAAGTTATTGTGAAATATAAGGTTGACTTTATAAACGTTGTTTTATAAATCTGAAATCACTTATTTTAATAAGTGTATTATAGAAATTAATAAAAGGAGATTTATAAACCGAAGTTGTTATAAAACAGAAATGGAATTTATAAGCGTTGTTTTATAAATTCGAAATAAATTGAATTTGATGAATTAAATAGTGAAATGTGATTAGTGAAGTATATTCACGATTTTTGGACAGTGAATATATTGTTAAGTAAAATGAATTTGTTTTGGGAAAGTGATATTTGAAATGAAGTGATTGTTTTAAAAGATGTTTTAAAACGTGTTAAAATATCGAAATCATAGATTTCAACATTTATTGTTGAAATAGACGTTTTCGAGAAATAAGGAAATGATGGACTATAACACTGTTGTTATAGTAAATGATTTTCAAAAGAAAATGTTTTATGTAGTATTGGGATTTATATATCTATCTTAAATCCGAATCCCTATACTAGTGATTTTGAGTCGTCGTAACGATGTTTTACGCAACATTCGTTTTGACTCAAAGAGATGTTAAAATTAATGATTTTCTTAAAGAATGAATATATACTTAATATTGATTTAAGTATATTGAATATTTTCAAATGTTGAAAATAAATAGATTTGCAAAATACTTATTATTAAATAAGTATGGGAATGTTTTCCAAAATGAAATGAAACGTTTTTGAGATTTTATCTTCTTAAAGATAAAATGAAGTTGAATATTTGAAATCGATTTGAGAATCGTATATCAGTAGATATTTTGAAAATATAAATTCACTATGGAATTTATAAAAGAAAGGGGAATTGTTTGAGAAAAATAAATATTGCTTTATTTTTGTAACGACCCGCCATTTTGGACCATTCGCGTCCATTATAAGTGTATAGGTAGACACTCATGCCGGAGTTGAATTGCTCAAAATACCGCGTTGTTAATTTAAATTTGGCAAAACTGAACATATACAGTAAATAGATATAATCACAGATCACAGACACAGAGTAATAAATGCAGCGGAAATAAAAGAGATAGTAGTTCATGAAGCTACTATATGAATATATAAAATACATCAGAGTTTACAACAGAAGAGTAATACGATACATCAGATACAAATCAGAATACATCACTGGAATCATCGAATACTGAAGGCAGAATAGATGGCTGGATCTTCAAGCAAAGCTCCAACTCCAAAAGTGAGTCTCGAAAACTGAACCACTCAGTCTGACCCGAGCGTAAAGCAAAAACACAAGACACTCGAGTCAGGATTAACATTCTTATATTAATAAATCCAACTCAAGTGAAATAGCAATTGAAATACAAGTAACTCAAAGGATGTTTGGAATAACCATCCTTTAAGGATCCGTCAAACCATCTACTATGTAGTAGTGTACGATAAGTAGATAATGTCTATTAGTAATATAAAGATATCAAAATAGCGTTAAGTCATGGCCCATTCCACCCTTAACACATTTTTATTCCCACAAGCATATACAAGACCGTAGTTTCCCCAAAACCGGAAGTCACCAGAGGGCAATCCATATACTCAAGGTACAAAACAAATTCGTAGTGGTCGCGCATAAATGGAATACAAGTATGACAAGGCACATGAGGCTATACCCAAGGTAGTGATACTACCGTTCGCCTGATCCGGACTGGTGAGAACGCAACGCCGCAGCGCCCGCAACACCGTGAGACAACACTCCCAAAATCAAGGGTGCACCAATCGACAACAAGTATAAGTAGTTCGAAGAAGTGTGTCCACTTGAGGTATCAATCCTCCATTGGCCCGGCACAGCTCCTGTTTTAGTCATTTCCAATTTGACACAAGTGTCAAGGCTATCCATTATCGTTCTCTTTCTTCAGTCAACACGTACATCATTCCAACCACTTCATTCTGGATCATCACTCCGCGTATAGTTATTAAAGTGGTTTTCGGTTTAGATAGAGAGTATATCCATAACCGAATTCCGGTCTCTTTAATAACTTCCGTAATTATTACACCGATTGGTCATTTAATATTTCAAAAACCAAATCAATTTCAATTTCAGTTTCAATTCGTAAACCAGCATTTCATTTGTCTTTCTAAACCAATTTCCAATATTTACGTTCCAAACTTTCCAATTACCATTTCAAAATCTTATAATTCAATTTCAATTCTTTATTTAAAACAATTCAAATATCAAATTAAATTCGTGCAAAAGTTTCATTTCGAAATCATTTAAATCAATTTAATTTTTAACATTCAAAACAATTTACATTCATTTATCGATTTCATTCAATGTCGTTAAATTAATTTATCATTCAAAACAATTTCTATTAAATTTCCAATTCATTAAATCAATTCTTAAGTTCAACTTCATTAAATCAAAATTTACAATTTTGAATTAAATTAAATTCGTCAAATCGATTCTTTCAATTTCAAGTCTTACATTAATTTCGATAAATCACATTTTATTTCTTGTTAAAGAAATTCCACTTCACTTATTTACTTACTTAAATAAATTTCCAAAACTTAATTAATAAAGAAACTCAATTTCAATTATTTACGAAGTAAATTCACTTATTCAAAAGTTCAATTTTCTTAATTAAAAATCCAATTCAATTTAATCATTAAATAATTCAATCTTATTTAATTATTAAATAATTCAAAACTTAATTATTAAATAATTTCAAAGTTTAATAATTTCAACTTAATTATAATTTCAAACTTAATTATTAAATCATTTCAACTTAATTCAATCCTTCTCAAATTTTAACAACGTTCTTCCATCAATTTCATTTTAATATTTTGTTTCAGATTAAATATTAACATTTTCCTTTCATTTAAAAAATTCAAATTTTCAACTTCATTTCAAAACCATATTATTTATTCAAATAAAATCTTCGTTTTATTTTAAAATCAAATTATTGACCAATCGGGTTTTATTTAATTTTCTTTCCTAGGTCAAAGTTCAATTTGGGTATTTATCATTTCAACCCGATTCCAATTCAATTCAAAAATCAAAGCATATAAAGGGAACTTGCAGTGTGATAACTGGGATGGTGTCAAAGTAAATAATCAAGCAATAACAACAAACAATAACCATCCAATAATCAATTCAAATAATCCCGAAATAACCGTATTAATTCGTATTGTTATTTGTACGAATTAATATAATTATTTCTAGAATCTACACTATCATTTCATGCAGATTAAAGATTATTACATTACGGTTTTTCACTTGTCATTCAATTTACAATTTCATACATTATCAATTTAACAACATACATTCAGCGGTTCAAAGTGTAATTAAACAAATCCTATGTGTCGATAAATTTAACAGTTAAAGGGGTCACATTATACAAATGTCATTTAATCAAATTTAACACATATATCAAATCTAACTATCCTACGTCAATTTCAATTTCAAATTATTTATCACTTACATCATTAACAATTTAACATCCAATATAAACATCAAACAATCAATCATTTAACAACCAAACTGGATTATCATTGCATATATAACAGATAATGGTGTCAGATGTCATAGGTTAACTGATATAAGTAATAACAGTGTAAATATCTAACAGCAGCATATTTCAATTGTCGTTTCAATTGAAATCAAATTTAATAAATAAAAGAACGTTAATCGTGAGTGAGTGCTCACCTTTCGAGGCTAGAGAGGACAGGAGATGACACAGATACGAATACGGATACAGTCACTGAATTTGAATTGCGAATCCAAGCAAAGCAAGATCGGCACAAATTTAATGATCAAAGCTGATAAATCAAAATCGATGGAACACATCAGGCGAGATTGATGAAAATGATTGGTATAAGTGAACACATAAATATGATTATATAAAACTATACATATGAAATTATATTATAAATTTACACATATTATATTAAACGTATATATTTAAGTTCAAAATTATGGTTCAATTTTAAACACCGTAATACAAACATATAAATACAACTCACGTATGTATATACTTTAAATCAACATATATAACACTTATAAACTGACGAATATAAATATGAGTTTAAAACTAATGTATACAATAAATGCAGCAGCCCCTTTTTGAAAAGCAAAGTTACCAACCCGAACAGTGAAGAAGAAACATTAGAAGAGAAAAGTGAGATCTAGTACATAATCAACATATGTATACACGTTCATGATGACTTTGATATAAATACTTATATAAATTAGTAATAAACTTTGAAATAAACAATATATATGTCATTGATAGATAGGTAAATGGATATAAATCAGTCCACATACAGACTGTACACTGTAACTATCGTAAATATACTTAAACAATAAATATATATCATATACTAACCTGAATATAAATATAACAATCTTAAACCTTCATAAATCTGGAAACATATACAGAATATAAGCAACTTCTGTAAACAATCCTATTCCACAAACAATTATATATATAGTACATCCTATACATATAGTGCCTCTAAAACCATTATTTATCAAAAACAACATATAGTACTCCTATATGTACTGCAAAACTCATTAAATAAACATAGTTTTATAAACTATATGTACTTGGCAGCTTTTAAAACTTTATAATACAACAACATATAATATAAAACAAACATATACATATCTTTCTTTTCTTTTCAAATATCTACACTAACATATGTATATCCAGAAACGAAGGCCATATATAAAGAAAATATGTATATATAAATGTGCACCACTAGATTTGTTATAACATATACATACTAACAAAAATAATACTATAAAGCTAATGTAAACCCATTTATATTTTATAACTTCATATACTTTACATAACCAAAACTTATAAATAGACTAACAGAACTACAAAACTAGTGTATGCAAAACCGCTTAAACATATACTTAACAACGAATATATATATATATACCTACATATTATAAAATATATATATTTTAAAATAAGACTTGCACCTGCGTAAGAAAGGAGTGAAGGAGGCATTGAACAGGGGACACGGCTACGGAGGAGGGGCTGTCGACAAGGGCTGCGTTGGTTTGGGATTTGTGCGTGGAAGGTGGTAGGTGGCGGAGGTTGTCTCGGTTGAAATGGACGGTGGAGGTGAGGTCAATGGATGGCGAGCGGGTTGTGACTGTGCTCGGGCAGCGGAACTTGCTAGGGGAGGACGAGGTTGGAAGGAGGAGGTGGGTGACGGAAAGGGGAAGAGGGCTGAGGGTGGCGTGGGTGACGACGGTCTGTGTGGGTGAGGCCTGGCGGTGGCGAGGTCAAGGAGCGAAGGTGGGTGGTGGCTGCGTGTGGGTAGAGGGTGGATCACGTGGGTGGATCTTGGCTGCCGTGCTAATCACAGTGAAGGGGAGGCACTTGGGCTGACGAGCTGAGGTGAGGTAGGAAGCTTGATGGACGCGGAACACCGGGGTAGGCAGTTTGAGGCGGTGCTGAGCATACGGAGGAGAGAGTGGAGATTTGTGCTCTGATGAATTTATTAGGGAGAGGAGCAAATATAAAAGGGAAAGTGTAAACAGGTTTTAGAAATATACATACTTTCTTTCTTTTTATAGAAATAAGTCAGAAGAAAAAAAAGTAAGAGAAACGAAAGTGAAAAGACAAACCGGAATATAAATTGAACTATGGGGAACATAAAAAGTCAGAAGTAAATAACTCGGGCTATTAATTGGTGATGACGATTGGGGCTATACTACGGGTAGGGGAATGGACATAAGAAACAGAAGGCACCAAACGTACACTGGTACTTTATCATTCTTCACGGGCTCCATTTCGTACCTGACTCCGAAGCCCAGAAGTGAATATACCGAAAGAATCAGCACGACGCGACAATCAAAACAGTATATAGGTATTAGTGGTACGATTGGATTATAAGAGTTTGAATTTTCTACCAACGGAAAATGCAAGAAAAACGCTGAAAAATAAGATCGACGGAGCCAAAGATGTCCGAATTTGGAAAAACGACCAACTAACATCTTGCTCAAAAGATGGTTTAGAATTTTTCTATGTAAAATATTTAGGTTTGGAAACATTTTATTTTCATTATTTTTTTTAACTGATTGAATTGAAGTGAGTTTTCGCGCGAAATAAATTTTCATATTTTCGGACGAAAATTTACCATTTGCTATGTTTAACTAGACGTATTCCAAATATTAAATTTTTTTATTTCAAAATATTATCGTTTAAAATTTCACAAAATTTCAACTAACTACGTTATTAAAACAGTTGAAATTTACGGGTCGTTACACTCTCCCCCACTCAAAACTTTTCGTCCCCGAAAAGGAACGAGGTAGGAGAATAGAAACAACCAGAAAGAAAACAGATTTGAAATACAAAATAACAATTCATTTAAACCATATAAATTCAAATTTAAATTAATTGATATTCAATAATTGATTTAATCCATTTGATTTCACTAAAATCAACCTCAACTATTTCTAAATTCATTATCTTATTATCCCATTATCTTAAATTTACAATTTCTAAAACCCTAAACTTGAATAGTCATTTATTACAATCATATTTAATTCAACAAATTAAATTTTCCTTATTCCAAATTATTATTAAATTCGTTCCACTTAATATATCTTATAACATATATTTAACCAATATAAATTAATTTAAAACATAAAAGTTTCGATTTAAATTAATTTATATTTACTAATTTCTTTTAAATTCAAGGTATTTTCATATGTTGATCAAATTTCAATTTATTAATTCTTTCAAACAAATTTATTAATTCTTTCAAAACAAATTTATTAATTCTTTCAAAACAAATTTATTAATTCTTTCAAAACAAATTTATTATTAACTAAGTTTACTTATTATCCTATCTAACTCTATTAACATCTTTATAATCAAAATTTAGTGTATAACATTTATTATAAACACTCAAATTTTATTTATAAATTCAATTTATCTTATATATTATCCAATTACATATTCAACTTCTGAACGATTTAGGTAAGTTGTATTAGAATGCAGTTGAACAATATACAAATAAAATTTTCCCAATTCAGTTATTCAAGTTTAAATATTTATTCCAAATTTTTGGTCTTATTAAAATCATCCTTTAACAAAATTTAAGAATTAGATTTCCGATTAACTTTAAACAATTTTTAGAGATATATATAATATATTTATATCAAATCAAATTAAATTTTAAAATAAGGTACCTATATATATGTAAATCAAAATATATAGAAGAAATTCAAATCAAAATATTTTTCAAAACAAAACCGTAGCAAAGCTACAGAATGGTTTCTCCACTTCGAAACTCAAAAATGAATGTCGATGATGCGGCCGCCATCACCGAAATTATTTTCCAGCGACAAAGAGAAGAACACTGATTTCAACATTTTAAAATTCTTTGAAAACGATTTCTATTCGAAAATACTTTCAATAATATATACTTTAAAATTTTAAAACCAAAGTTCGAAATCACCGGAAACTAAATTCTCAAATTTCTGAATTAAATTCATTTCAAATTTCCAAATCGATTTATAAACCATATTTATAAATTTATTTAGAACAATAAATGATGATCAAATATTATCATTTCAAACAAACAATTTAATTAACTTATTAAATTCCAGAAAATTTACTTATATTTTTACACTATAATCAAACAAATTTGAAAACAATATTGTGTCAGTTTGCTCTGCTCAAGTGTTTTGGAAATCCTATCGATAGCGTTGATCAGACGAATCGATCGAAAAACCAAAACAACATCAGCAACTCAAACAACACAATGTATAAACATTTTTAATATAAATTTACAAATACACTTCCTCGCTCGACGATACAAGAATGGATTCAAAGCAAGGATAGAGATTTAAATTTGATAGACTCAAATCAAAGAGAATTTTAATTCGAAGATAGGTTTGGATAGGAGATAAGATAATTATATTAACAGAATCGGGAGACGGATAAGCTTATTTAATTTACGGGCAACCTTAACCGGATCGACCGTGACTTTAATAATAAGATCGATGCTGAATTCCGAGGTAAATCAACATCCGATCTCGAGAATTAAAATTCAGGTATAGCAGGAGATAGATAGCATTGTAAACCGAGGATACAGAAATCTCCGGTGAATCGATGCCTATTATAAAGGAGTTTTACTCCTTTACGAATCATTCGAAGATTGGCGAGACCGCCGATCTATTATAGATATCATTCAAAATGGAGTTATGGGGTGCTCCAAAATTTGAAAGAAGACGAATAGTGAAGGACACGAATGAATTTCGGAACCGAGGGGAACGTTCCAAAATTCAAAGGAATTGAGTCAAAAGGAAGAGATTGAAACTCGAATGAGAGTGATTCTGTAAATACATTTACCCTATATGTTAAGTTTTGCCTAGAGCTACCAAAGCTCTGATACCAACTGTAACGACCCGCCATTTTGGACCATTCGCGTCCATTATAAGTGTATAGGTAGACACTCATGCCGGAGTTGAATTGCTCAAAATACCGCGTTGTTAATTTAAATTTGGCAAAACTGAACATATACAGTAAATAGATATAATCACAGATCACAGACACAGAGTAATAAATGCAGCGGAAATAAAAGAGATAGTAGTTCATGAAGCTACTATATGAATATATAAAATACATCAGAGTTTACAACAGAAGAGTAATACGATACATCAGATACAAATCAGAATACATCACTGGAATCATCGAATACTGAAGGCAGAATAGATGGCTGGATCTTCAAGCAAAGCTCCAACTCCAAAAGTGAGTCTCGAAAACTGAACCACTCAGTCTGACCCGAGCGTAAAGCAAAAACACAAGACACTCGAGTCAGGATTAACATTCTTATATTAATAAATCCAACTCAAGTGAAATAGCAATTGAAATACAAGTAACTCAAAGGATGTTTGGAATAACCATCCTTTAAGGATCCGTCAAACCATCTACTATGTAGTAGTGTACGATAAGTAGATAATGTCTATTAGTAATATAAAGATATCAAAATAGCGTTAAGTCATGGCCCATTCCACCCTTAACACATTTTTATTCCCACAAGCATATACAAGACCGTAGTTTCCCCAAAACCGGAAGTCACCAGAGGGCAATCCATATACTCAAGGTACAAAACAAATTCGTAGTGGTCGCGCATAAATGGAATACAAGTATGACAAGGCACATGAGGCTATACCCAAGGTAGTGATACTACCGTTCGCCTGATCCGGACTGGTGAGAACGCAACGCCGCAGCGCCCGCAACACCGTGAGACAACACTCCCAAAATCAAGGGTGCACCAATCGACAACAAGTATAAGTAGTTCGAAGAAGTGTGTCCACTTGAGGTATCAATCCTCCATTGGCCCGGCATAGCTCCTGTTTTAGTCATTTCCAATTTGACACAAGTGTCAAGGCTATCCATTATCGTTCTCTTTCTTCAGTCAACACGTACATCATTCCAACCACTTCATTCTGGATCATCACTCCGCGTATAGTTATTAAAGTGGTTTTCGGTTTAGATAGAGAGTATATCCATAACCGAATTCCGGTCTCTTTAATAACTTCCGTAATTATTACACCGATTGGTCATTTAATATTTCAAAAACCAAATCAATTTCAATTTCAATTTCAATTCGTAAACCAGCATTTCATTTGTCTTTCTAAACCAATTTCCAATATTTACGTTCCAAACTTTCCAATTACCATTTCAAAATCTTATAATTCAATTTCAATTCTTTATTTAAAACAATTCAAATATCAAATTAAATTCGTGCAAAAGTTTCATTTCGAAATCATTTAAATCAATTTAATTTTTAACATTCAAAACAATTTACATTCATTTATCGATTTCATTCAATGTCGTTAAATTAATTTATCATTCAAAACAATTTCTATTAAATTTCCAATTCATTAAATCAATTCTTAAGTTCAACTTCATTAAATCAAAATTTATAATTTTGAATTAAATTAAATTCGTCAAATCGATTCTTTCAATTTCAAGTCTTACATTAATTTCGATAAATCACATTTTATTTCTTGTTAAAGAAATTCCACTTCACTTATTTACTTACTTAAATAAATTTCCAAAACTTAATTAATAAAGAAACTCAATTTCAATTATTTACGAAGTAAATTCACTTATTCAAAAGTTCAATTTTCTTAATTAAAAATCCAATTCAATTTAATCATTAAATAATTCAATCTTATTTAATTATTAAATAATTCAAAACTTAATTATTAAATAATTTCAAAGTTTAATAATTTCAACTTAATTATAATTTCAAACTTAATTATTAAATCATTTCAACTTAATTCAATCCTTCTCAAATTTTAACAACGTTCTTCCATCAATTTCATTTTAATATTTTGTTTCAGATTAAATATTAACATTTTCCTTTCATTTAAAAAATTCAAATTTTCAACTTCATTTCAAAACCATATTATTTATTCAAATAAAATCTTCGTTTTATTTTAAAATCAAATTATTGACCAATCGGGTTTTATTTAATTTTCTTTCCTAGGTCAAAGTTCAATTTGGGTATTTATCATTTCAACCCGATTCCAATTCAATTCAAAAATCAAAGCATATAAAGGGAACTTGCAGTGTGATAACTGGGATGGTGTCAAAGTAAATAATCAAGCAATAACAACAAACAATAACCATCCAATAATCAATTCAAATAATCCCGAAATAACCGTATTAATTCGTATTGTTATTTGTACGAATTAATATAATTATTTCTAGAATCTACACTATCATTTCATGCAGATTAAAGATTATTACATTACGGTTTTTCACTTGTCATTCAATTTACAATTTCATACATTATCAATTTAACAACATACATTCAGCGGTTCAAAGTGTAATTAAACAAATCCTACGTGTCGATAAATTTAACAGTTAAAGGGGTCACATTATACAAATGTCATTTAATCAAATTTAACACATATATCAAATCTAACTATCCTACGTCAATTTCAATTTCAAATTATTTATCATTTACATCATTAACAATTTAACATCCAATATAAACATCAAACAATCAATAATTTAACAACCAAACTGGATTATCATTGCATATATAACAGATAATGGTGTCAGATGTCATAGGTTAACTGATATAAGTAATAACAGTGTAAATATCTAACAGCAGCATATTTCAATTGTCGTTTCAATTGAAATCAAATTTAATAAATAAAAGAACGTTAATCGTGAGTGAGTTCTCACCTTTCGAGGCTAGAGAGGACAGGAGATGACACAGATACGAATACGGATACAGTCACTGAATTTGAATTGCGAATCCAAGCAAAGCAAGATCGGCACAAATTTAATGATCAAAGCTGATAAATCAAAATCGATGGAACACATCAGGCGAGATCGATGAAAATGATTGGTATAAGTGAACACATAAATATGATTATATAAAACTATACATATGAAATTATATTATAAATTTACACATATTATATTAAACGTATATATTTAAGTTCAAAATTATGGTTCAATTTTAAACACCGTAATACAAACATATAAATACAACTCACGTATGTATATACTTTAAATCAACATATATAACACTTATAAACTGACGAATATAAATATGAGTTTAAAACTAATGTATACAATAAATGCAGCAGCCCCTTTTGAAAAGCAAAGTTACCAACCCGAACAGTGAAGAAGAAACATTAGAAGAGAAAAGTGAGATCTAGTACATAATCAACATATGTATACACGTTCATGATGACTTTGATATAAATACTTATATAAATTAGTAATAAACTTTGAAATAAACAATATATATGTCATTGATAGATAGGTAAATGGATATAAATCAGTCCACATACAGACTGTACACTGTAACTATCGTAAATATACTTAAACAATAAATATATATCATATACTAACCTGAATATAAATATAACAATCTTAAACCTTCATAAATCTGGAAACATATACAGAATATAAGCAACTTCTGTAAACAATCCTATTCCACAAACAATTATATATATAGTACATCCTATACATATAGTGCCTCTAAAACCATTATTTATCAAAAACAGCATATAGTACTCCTATATGTACTGCAAAACTCATTAAATAAACATAGTTTTATAAACTATATGTACTTGGCAGCTTTTAAAACTTTATAATACAACAACATATAATATAAAACAAACATATAAATATCTTTCTTTTCTTTTCAAATATCTACACTAACATATGTATATCCAGAAACGAAGGCCATATATAAAGAAAATATGTATATATAAATGTGCACCACTAGATTTGTTATAACATATACATACTAACAAAAATAATACTATAAAGCTAATGTAAACCCATTTATATTTTATAACTTCATATACTTTACTTAACCAAAACTTATAAATAGACTAACAGAACTACAAAACTAGTGTATGCAAAACCGCTTAAACATATACTTAACAACGAATATATATATATATACCTACATATTATAAAATATATATATTTTAAAATAAGACTTGCACCTGCGTAAGAAAGGAGTGAAGGAGGCATTGAACAGGGGACACGGCTACGGAGGAGGGGCTGTCGACAAGGGCTGCGTTGGTTTGGGATTTGTGCGTGGAAGGTGGTAGGTGGCGGAGGTTGTCTCGGTTGAAATGGACGGTGGAGGTGAGGTCAATGGATGGCGAGCGGGTTGTGACTGTGCTCGGGCAGCGGAACTTGCTAGGGGAGGACGAGGTTGGAAGGAGGAGGTGGGTGACGGAAAGGGGAAGAGGGCTGAGGGTGGTGTGGGTGACGACGGTCTGTGTGGGTGAGGCCTGGCGGTGGCGAGGTCAAGGAGCGAAGGTGGGTGGTGGCTGCGTGTGGGTAGAGGGTGGATCACGTGGGTGGATCTTGGCTGCCGTGCTAATCACAGTGAAGGGGAGGCACTTGGGCTGACGAGCTGAGGTGAGGTAGGAAGCTTGATGGACGCGGAACACCGGGGTAGGCAGTTTGAGGCGGTGCTGAGCATACGGAGGAGAGAGTGGAGATTTGTGCTCTGATGAATTTATTAGGGAGAGGAGCAAATATAAAAGGGAAAGTGTAAACAGGTTTTAGAAATATACATACTTTCTTTCTTTTTAGAGAAATAAGTCAGAAGAAAAAAAAAGTAAGAGAAACGAAAGTGAAAAGACAAACCGGAATATAAATTGAACTATGGGGAACATAAAAAGTCAGAAGTAAATAACTCGGGCTATTAATTGGTGATGACGATTGGGGCTATACTACGGGTAGGGGAATGGACATAAGAAACAGAAGGCACCAAACGTACACCGGTACTTTATCATTCTTCATGGGCTCCATTTCGTACCTGACTCCGAAGCCCAGAAGTGAATATACCGAAAGAATCAGCACGACGCGACAATCAAAACAGTATATAGGTATTAGTGGTACGATTGGATTATAAGAGTTTGAATTTTCTACCAACGGAAAATGCAAGAAAAACGCTGAAAAATAAGATCGACGGAGCCAAAGATGTCCGAATTTGGAAAAACGACCAACTAACATCTTGCTCAAAAGATGGTTTAGAATTTTTCTATGTAAAATATTTAGGTTTGGAAACATTTTATTTTCATTATTTTTTTAACTGATTGAATTGAAGTGAGTTTTCGCGCGAAATAAATTTTCATATTTTCGGACGAAAATTTACCATTTGCTATGTTTAACTAGACGTATTCCAAATATTAAATTTTTTTTATTTCAAAATATTATCGTTTAAAATTTCACAAAATTTCAACTAACTACGTTATTAAAACAGTTGAAATTTACGGGTCGTTACAATTTTGAAGTGTGGAAATTATATATCTAGTAAAGATATTTTTGAAGATAAATAATTTGGAAAATTATTTGGAATCTGATGATGTTGCGCATCTTTATTGATAGTTAAATAACCAACTATCAATAATTACCCTGAATGGTATTTGTTGTGAATTGAATGAATTTGAATGCCACACTTATTTTTGAATTAACGCTCACTATTCGGGTTAGCCGGGAAAGGACCATGGGGTCGTATAACCCATTCCGAATATGTAATACGTCGTTATGAATTGCATTCGAAGACCGGTGTTGAAGACCGGATATTTTTGAAAACGGAAGGATTACCGTCGAGTTACTCTACATCGACTGATCTTCGATTTAGAGGTTTTATCACCCTTAGTGACGGGAAGTCCGGACGTGATTAGAAAATTATCCGGAAATGCAAGGGCTTCGTGAGAAGTGCCTTCGGTTCTGTTCGATCCCGGAACAGACTTGTATGGATTGTGTGTCTGACGTTACAATTTGAGATATAAAGCTGATTTCTTTCAAATACATTTCTGTTGGTGGCGGAGAATTTATTCTCTTAGCTTAACACCCTTCTCTGAGACGTACGAGCTCAGAGGTTATGTAGTTGAAATTTATCAGCGATATATCCCAATTTGGTAACGTGGCATACTGAGTGTTGCTGTGAAATGATCAGTGTTTGATCATTTGTGATATGATCATTTGTTTGATCTTATATCTTTGTGATCATAGGTTGATCATTTTGTTTGACCCGAAGCATGGCTTTGTAGAAAGCGTAGCTTTGTGGACGAGACTTCGTCGAGCCTCACACCCCGGAAATGGTCGAAACAGGAAGGATGCGGCAAGGTTCTAGGGAGTAGCGCCCCTTAGTGTATGTCATTCCTTCTGGATAAAGGTGGTATCATGGTATGGAGCCCAGATACTTAACCTCTGTGGTTACTGCATTATTATTATCTATGTGGTTTGTTGGAATCGGGGATCCTCGGGAAGATCGGCGACGATCGGGGGATGGCATACGCGTGTCAGTAGTTACCTATTTTTGCAGAGGTAACCCGGCCTTGTGTTGGCAAAGATCCGGTTAGGTTCTCGGGTCGTCTATTCCAGGGACGTACCCATCGTGGATAGGAAGTTCCTTAGCCTGACCATTTGTTGGAAATCCAAAGAAACAATACGAGCCTTTACGATTTCAATTGTATAACCTGTCTCCTCAGGAGGCAGCTATAGCAGGCATAATATAATGGTACCTATGCTGGCTAAGATTTATATTCTACTTTCGAAATGTTTTCCACTATGCACTAATAATAATATCAAAAAGAATTTGATTTTTGCGTAGTAAGCATCTTTGACTATCATAAGAAGAAATCTCCTCCAAGTCTGCGTTTGCATTGTGTGTGTGGTGGGAGGTCTTATGGTAGTTTCATTTTCCAAAAGCATTGCGAATTTACATTAAAAATTTTCTGTTGTTTATTTTAAAGATAAATAACTGTTTTACGATCTCACGCCAGTCACCATGACTGACTCGGAGTTTATTGTTCCCTTCTAAACTCTGGGTGCCCACCAATTTCCACACGGGCAGCCTAGAGTTAGGTTATCAGGATATTCTGGATATTCTGGAGCTTGGAGATAAGCTGAATGACGAGACGTAGTATTTGTATCTGATAGTATTTATTCCGCTGTGTATTCTGTATGAGGACAAGTTTATATAACTATCCATTGTTGTTTATTGACTCTGATGATATGATGTGATGTAATGTAATAACAGATATAATTCTTTTGTTTCACTACGCCATAGATTGCATACTGCAACACACAAGAAGTGATGCAGAAAGTGCCAAATAATGTTGCTGGAGGCCAAAAACGAGCTAAGGCAACACTTTCTCGGTGTTGCATTTTGCCGCGTTGCCGCAGACTCAAATGCAACATCTTTGTGATCCTAAGGCAACATCGGTTCTGTTGTTGCCACAGGTACTAAATTTACTAAAAAGTGGGTCCCACAATCTGGGCCCCAACATGTGGGGCCCACTAATTCTGTTAACCAACTTAACGGAACCGTTTTGTGGGGCCCACATTCATTAATCTATGGTAACACTTTTACCAATAAAATGGCAACACTTTTCCAGTTTATTACCACATTTAACATCACATACTGCTACATTATATCATATCTACGGCAACACTTTTTGCAATTTAAATTGGAAATGTACTGCAACATCATACTACTGCAACATTACACTGCATTTCATAGTAGCCAAAGAGCTATTCATTTCATAACAGCCAAACAACAAGTCGTTTCATAACAGCCAGCAACACAAGTTTTAGTCAAGTACAAAATAACAAACATACTTAAAACATAACAGCCATCAACACAAGTTTTAGTCAAGTACAAAATAACAAACATAGCCAGTGCATTCATATTAACAGCCAGTACATACTAATTAAATTCTACATACTACACGTGAATTCATCTTTGCGAGCCTCCAAATTTCATGCTTCCGAGCCACCAGTACCATCAGTGCCTCTAGTGGCTCCAGTGCCAGTTTCATCACTGCAGACGGTCGCACAAAGACCCGCAACATCAATTTGCATGTCAGGGTTAGCTTCGCCTAATTTCTTAAGCACCCATGACAAGTTCTCCTGAACTTTTCGGGTTCACCGTTGCATCAAATTCATCTTTGACCCTCTTGTTCACCTTTGCTTCGACTTCTTCAACTATATTTTCCTTTATCTTCGCTGCCAGCTCCTGTATGTATGTGCTTGTTGTTGGGGCATCTTTTGAAACTTCTGCAGACTTTGTGTGCCGTCCTATAAGCCAAGTTGGACCGTGCCGCTTTCCATCAGAAATCAGTTCTTGAACAACTTCATCACTTCCTCCTTCACCTATTGCTTTTTGAATCTTATCCTGCAAAATAAAGCAGTTTCAAAATGTGACATTAAATAAAATTAACAAATATAACATCTGAAGCAGTTTCAAAATGTTGATGCGCAAAATGAAGCATTTTTTTGACATCTGAATGAAGAGAAATTAAAATTCTTACAACTCTATACTTCATTACTGAAGTATCGGTCTTGTACACCTTTCCTTCTTTCCGCTTGCGAGTTCTAACAAAAAGCTCTCCATCTGATTCGTTGGACTGATACAAATTAAATGAAAAAAGTTAGACAGCAAAAGAATATCAAACCAATTTTTCCAGAACATATATCACTATTCAATTCAGATGTTATATTTGTTAATTTTATTTAATGTCACATTTTGAAACAACAACTCACAGATGAAACTGTTCACAGATGCACCAATGAAAGCTGCTGTTGTTAATTTTATTTAAAAGGTTAGACAGCAACTCACAGATGCAAAAATGGAGCAACAGCAGCTTACAAGTGCAAAAATAAAGAAACGGCAAGTATAAAATCACAACATATGTAGCAACAATATCACTAACATTTTCTCGACTGTCCCAAACAAGGATACTTTTGCTGTCCCAAACATTTTCTCGACTGTCCCAAACCAACCCATCACTAAGTTTCAGAAATTATACAAACAAGGATACTGCATTCGAGTTTGCAGTACCCTAAGATGGGTGCAATACCTTAACCATCACTAAATTTGCCAAATACCTTAAACACTGTATTAATAATTTCCACAGAGACGGATTGGACTCATATTTAATGTTTAATATGCATCTAACTTGCTGACATATATTGACCAAATGTGTACAAATGCATGAGCATGACGGACACTGGTTTGGAAAAGAACTGAGTTTTCTATCCCAAACAAGGGCAAAGAAAGGCTCATTTATATTTTTATAGATTTTATGTATTTTTTTAGCAAATGGTAATAATAGCTATTGAGTCGTAAATTAATGTGAAAATGCATACCCAGCCAACCATAAAAATAAGCAAAATACATACCATCTTATGCCGAATTTGAGAAAAAAGTTTTGGACCAGCAGTGTGTGTGTCTGTATACAATTTCCGACTTGCACAATTTGTAAGGGCCTTGTTCTATGAAAACATAAAATAAAGATGTTTATCTGCCTGATTTGAATGAATAGAAAGGGAAATAAATTCTGTGATAAAATTTAAAATTATACCTGAATTTTTTCATCTCCCCAATACATCAAGAGTACTTGGAAATCCGCAAGTGGAATTTCGTCCGGCCTATTTTCAAGCCTCTCTTCATCAGTTTCATAGGCCATATAATGTGCCTTTTTAATACGACTCTTGTACCCCCTCCAAGAGTCACGAATTGACTTCAAAACCCAATAGTCACATTCATCCGGAATAATATACCGTTGCTTAAATACAAATCAAACATTAAAAAGAACAGTCATGCTACTTTTGTGACAAGTTACATATATTTAATTAAAATTCAGCTAAGTTTGCAAATTACCTTAACATAGCTCAAAACTATTGGAGGCAGTAGTTCGTAGACTACATTTAATCAAAGATAAGCTATTTCCATTAGTAAGTTTGTTCGTAGACGAGCACATGTGCGTGCGTATGTAAAGTAATATTTTTTGCTGATACAGCGAACTTCATATATATGTTTCATGCTACAGGTAAATAAAAGATAATATGTAATTTAAAGAAATAAAATACTAACCTTATTTAAGGTGCATAGGGTCTCCACTACAAAAACCGACCTTGAACTTGCTCCAATTCCAACCGTCAACATGCACTCCTCCATAGTAAGAACCCAATTCATCTTCATAATCAAATTACCAGTCGTGTACAGGTCATATGGCTTTGACGATCTTATATCAATAATTAATAACCTTAGGTTCATATCACTTGTTTACAAAAGTCTTACCCACTTGCATCACCTAGTATACTCCATAATAACTGACATCTACACCAAATCAGGTAGGTTGTATTTTATATATGCTTGCATAGAGAGAACAGATTTTTCATAATACATGCATTGGACTACCGAAGGAGATCTAATACTTACTTTGTTAAAGTGTCTCAAAGGATTGGGCAATAAATCTTCTTTATGTAAATCTACTACCTGCATTCCAGTAACAAATCTATATAGTAAACAGAGGTAAGTTATCAATTAAAACTGAAAGTAAACATTTTAATTAACCATAAAGGCAAAATTTAGAGTAAAAACCTTATAGATTGGATCAGTCAATCTTCAAAACTGGAAATAGGCATATGTAGTTCTATAAATAAACACTGTAGATCTAAAATGTCTAAAGATAAATAATAGAAAAAGATAAATACGAGAAGAAACAATATCACATGCAGAAAAAAAATAATGCGTGTTATTTAACTATACTTGTGGACTTACCTCATCAGAAGTTCCTTGTACTAAGCATTTTTATGCTTCGTTTTGCTAAACAAAGTAAAGATACTGTGATAAGATGCGAGCAAAAGAGATATGTAAGCATAAACATCTAAGCATGCTAGTATGACAAAATTACTTCAGAAGAAAATCTTGTAAAAAATAGGGATTTATCAAACCTGTCATTTTTGATAATTTTTAATGCGGCAAGAATGAAGAATTCACATATCAATACATCCAGTTAGTTAACGAGAATATAACCATGATAGTTTATCATTATGAGTAACAGACATAATGCTACAAACAAATCTCAGATAAGGAGAAATATTTCTCCTACACAACCTTTCTGAAAACTGTATATGTCAATACATTTGCTAATTTAGTTAAAAATTTATCCTTT
The DNA here is from genome assembly GCA_030737815.1 of Allium fistulosum. Taxonomy (NCBI): domain Eukaryota; kingdom Viridiplantae; phylum Streptophyta; class Magnoliopsida; order Asparagales; family Amaryllidaceae; genus Allium; species Allium fistulosum. The sequence continues at coordinate 574,868,261 of CM060906.1, forward strand.
TTCAAGTAAAATTAAAAATAATATCACAAAATGTAATTTTCTCCAAATACGGATGAGGTACCATAGAATCAAATCACAAAAACTGCATAGCCCATGCAAAATTCCGACCATAGTTCAAAGCCCAACTTACAGACAAAAAATGAAGATGGTGAGGACCAACTCAATCACACATAATAATTAGAGGCAGAGTTACCAAGAACATAGATTTTTTAACTAGATGGCCACAACTTCTACCTGTACCTGAGAATACAACTAATTAATTCTCGATTTTATAGAAACTACAATGCCATGTCATATCAGTTATGCACTCTAGCATTAGTATACTGAAATGAATCTTGTATAGTATTTAATTTATAGCTTATGTGTCCTAGTCCTATATGATAATTTTGCTAAAGAAACTTCAATTAGGTAAGTCAAATTCAACATGGCAAATGAAAATGCCCATGACTCAATGTCTATTGCTAGTTTGTCCAGTTATATAATTGGTCATTTAGATATTAGAACTCCTGAAAGTAACGGATTAGCTCATGATTAGTATATATTTTACTAACATGGTAGGTTTGTAATATGGTTAAAAAAATTAAAAGGCAAGAGATTATAACACATGCATCTACTACCAGTATTAACTTCTAAAGTCGTTATAATGTAAAGGCATGTGCAGGAGCTGTTGCAATATTGCAAGGCAGACCAACCATATCATTGTCTATCATCATATCAATGGATTTTCAGGATCTTGTATGCCCAGGTTTGAAGGAATTTTAATATAAATTGTTGCATACGTTTGTCAAATTGACAATCAAACTTATGTGTAACTGAGCAATTATTACCATCATGGTTATATTCACATAATGATCAATAAAAACATTTACAAAGCAGAGCTACTTTGTGGATTAATACATGTCTTAATTATAACAACTATCATGGAACGTTGTAACCACGTTGTCAAGGATCAAAGAGGAATATGTGCTATTAGTTCTTAAATTAGCAATACAAATGAGTGCAATTAATCCTTAAATTCACAATACTCCTATTTTAATGTACAAAAAATGATCCCAATGATCTTGTATTCCGATAAGCCCTGAAAGGGAACCATTAATTCTTTAGCTAGTGCTTTACAATCTCTATTTTCATAAAATTCATGTAAATAGCAATGGCTTTATTAACAATGACATATGTGCCTTCAACAGGCTAGACCAGACCATCTTACATGATACTTACCATTATTGATTTCAGCTACAATATGATATCTTTATATGTCATTTCGTCGTTTGTAATTTTTTATGATAGTTCATCACACTGCACTATAGAATAAAATTAGCTTGGTTATAAACAACATGTTTACTTTTTAAGGTATATTGCCATAATAGTTCTTTTTGTTCACTATAGTTTTGATACCAATTGTTCACTTATTACTTCAACAGAATAAACAATTTTCATTGGAAATGATGTCCCCAGTCCATGTTAGCAATATTCAAATCTCCTGTAGACATAGTTGATCTCCCTTGGTACAGAGCATACCAAGCAACACCGTAGTCAAGGCTGATTAGATTTTGTTCGATAAAACAACGTCATGTAACCACTTTGCCTTCAGTGGTTGTGATTCACAGCTAGTCCTGGACCCTTTTAGGATTAACGTTTAATCATTCTTTATGTGAAATGAGTTATACATTAATTATGAAGAGACGTGTATACTTGCATGTATAATGTTGTTCATAGAGGGTTAATATACATGATAAAAAATTGGACTTATTTTAGTTGATTTGTCAGTACACACTCGAAACCATGCCTCGCCTTCCCTTTAGAAATCCTTGGATTTCACGGGTCTGTCCTTTTTATTTTCCTAAGTTATGCTGAAATCCACTATGTTCTTATCAAATTCCATCCCTATTTCTCAACAATTTCATCATATATGGCTGATGAATTCAGCGCGACTTGTGTAATAGATTACCTAGAACGTAAGTGTTAAATGCCATGCTTTAAATGATGATGTCTTGGATACACCTACTCACACTATGTCAGCTTATTGATCCCATATTTCACAAGGATATCAACTACTTGTCCATCACCTGTTGATGCTTCCGTCATATTGGATTTGGATAGCAAGATGCAGCATGTGGACAGAGTGATCTTATTATTGGCAAGTCCAAGTCGGTATAGTTTTTTATTATGTTGTAGTGTGATATCGAATTTTATTTCAACATTATTTGTAGATTAGCTTGTTTTGTTTCTTGATACATGAGATTGCTTGCTTACAAGTATATCAATATATAACTTTTGACACCTAAAGAGACCATATATTGTTCATAATAAACTCTTATAAAAGTGTGTCATAAAACTTCACACTTGATTATAATCATATGCAATGCCAATGATTAGCTTTGGGCTTACTATTAAGTTTATTTTATTCTCCCTCAATAAAAAGAAAATGTCAAATATAGTGGCTCTTCACTTAAAAGATTGCTAATCTGGAAGAAACTAGACATAGAACTTTTCTTTTAATCACATAGTATTTTCATGAAATTAAAGGGAAAACGAATTAAAAGCTTACTAGTTGTAGTTGACAGCTTGGATCCATAGACACATCACTTTCCACCCTTGATACCTCACGAATCCAACATTAATTACAGGCGTTGTACAATATCTATACCTACAAGAATATGCAGCATCACTGATACAACTCAGAAGCATCTTAATGAGATATATAAATCGGTAAATTTTGAACTAATCAGGAATATGATTACACCTTAACTCACAAGTAAATCAGTAAATTAGGCAACACAACAATCAAATCAGGAAAAACTTGAAATATATATAGAGTGATACCTTAAGCAGAAGATTAAATCAAAGCCCTAACTGAAATTTGAATCCCAAACGAACCCTAATTGAAGACCTAATTGAAACACCAAAGCCCTAATTGAACTTGAACTCGAACTTGCCCTAATCGAACCCCGATTAAGCTTGCAAACTTGAACTTTTAGCCCTAATTGAAACAGCGATTGAGAGTGTTTGAGCGTTTGTGAGGTTGAGTGTTTGAGAGGTTGAGTGGCGGAGTGTTATTTTGTTAAGTGTTTAACTGAAACCCTTGATATTTTTTGTTAAGTTTTGCCGCTTTCTTCCTGCTTCCCGCGTTCTTTTTTCAGCCCGCTCATTTTTTATAATATTTTTATAAGTCTATAGCTACTGCAACATATGTTGATATCTATACTAACATCCTGAAGCTAATGTTGCAATAGACCTTTGGATCGGTGATCCATTTTAACAATTGGATTAAATGTAGACCGTTGGATCGTATTCACGTGGATTGCTAATTTTATTAATTTTTTAATTTGAATACAACTATAGCTACTGCAACATCTTGTTGATACCTATGCTAACACCTTGAAGCGTGTGTTGTAATAGACAATAATCAGCATACCTATCGTTACATTGTAGTTAGCAACACCTTGTATTTTTGTTGCGATAGGTCATCTATGGCGTAGTGTTTTTAAATGATATTCATTTATCTATTATATATTGTTCCGCTGCGATGTGTAAGATTCTGATATTGTTTTCTGTTCTGTTGTTCTTCCGTGTTGTTGTTCTTCTCTATTCTTTCCTTCTTCTCTTTTTCTTCTATCTCTTCTTCTTCCTCTTCTTTTAAACATTAAAGTTCGCGTTTCCGCCATCCGATTGTTCGGCAGTTGCTACAGTGGACGTAGCAGTGTCGGGTTTTCGGAAGACGGATTTGCGGGTCTTTACAGGTGGTATCAGAGCATATGGTTAAGCGACAACCCTGCTCTGTTGGGTGTTACTCATTAGAGATAGAGTCAGCAGTACTCTAGGATGAGTTGAGTGTAATAATATATACGAGCGCGTATTTGTTAGTTAATATAAAATTGTTTTGTATTGTGATGATTGGTTTATTGAGTGGTATATGAACCTTCGTCGGCACAGTCTTGCAAAACTGTATCGAAGGGGTTTCTAAACACTTGAATAGAACAATTCGGCACAGTATTGTTTTGAATAGGGTAAATGAAATAATTTTACCCAAATCTATTTTTGTATAGAAAAGAAATGATTTTCTGTAAATTATTACAGTATATGGTTGCATGGTTGCTAGAAGTAATAATATTAAATTATTCCCATTGGAATTAAGTAAGAAATTGAAATCGTAACTCCAAAGTTAAGAAATAAATCCATATATAAATGAGATTTGAGAATGTAAATTATAAATGTGATTTGTAATTTGAAACGGAATTCCAGAGAAGTTTTTGGAAATGTTTTGAAAGAATTTGAAAATTTTGGAGATTTGGAAAATTTAAATCCTTTTTGATTTGAAAGTGATTTTCAAAGGTTTTGAAAAGTATTTTGGAGAGATGAAAGCTCTAAACTCTTTTCGGTCGCTGGAAAATAATTCCGATGATGACCATGGCATCACCGGTGTTCATTTTCGGGTTTCCAGAAGAGGAATTGCTGCCAAATTGTTTTAAAATGAAGTTGTTTGAAAAATTTGGGTTTTGTTTTTGAAATTCAAAAGATAATTTGAATTGTTTTCAAAAAAATGGTTTTGAAAGGTTGAAAAAGACTCTGGAATACTATATATAAAAATATTTATGAAATATTGTAAGTTGATAACTTATACAATTTGAATTGTGATAGAATAAACTTAACTTAAAGAATGAAGTTAAATGAATGTAAGTACAAGTGAATCAATTAAATGAAATTGAAAGTTGAAATTCATTTCGAATTCGTAAGCAAATGAATTGAATTGAATAATGTAAATTGAAAGATGAATTAAAATTCATATGTTATTGGAAATCCAGTTTAAATGTAAGTAGATTTAATCAAAGTAGAATAAAATAAATTGGAATTTGTAATGAGTTAGTAACTGAACTAATTTCGAATAGTGCAGTTGTGAATAAAGATAGTTGATGGAATTTAATATTCAGAAGTAAATTGAATTCAAATAGAATTGAAGTTATGAATTAGATTCAAATGAAATTGAAATGTAAAATTGAATCATATTGGATATATAACTTCAATAATGAACTTAAAGAGGATATAAGCATATATTGAAAATTTTGTAATAAAATTTGCAAAATGGATTGAATATATGTAACTAGATATTATGGCTAGTAGGATATACAGGTGTTATAAATTGGATTTGATCTTCAAAGATGAATTTAAATTGCTCGAAAAAGGTATGTATTTAAATTTGAATATGAGATTTGATGACTTATTTCTTTAGCCGCTTGGCTTTTTCTTTTTCCTTTTGAAATCTGAGAGTCCGGAGGGATGTTTTGTAGTCGTGCCGTATTAGCCGCGCAAAGGAGACGCTGGCAAAATTTTTTGAAAATTTCGAGTGTTAGAAAATTTTTGAGAAAATTTTGAAAGTTAAAATTTGAATTTGAATTTAAAATAAAATTTGAATTTTGAAGTAAAACAATATTGTTTGAAAACTATGAAAGATCCTAGAAAGTTAGTTGAAATGATAAAGAATCTTTAGTAGAAAGATTTGTTTTGATAAATTGATAAAACTATTAGATTGTGAAAAATAGTAGACGAGTTAAGGACCTTTCTTTCTAACTTGTAATTTCGAGGACGAAATTCTTTTAAGGGGGGAAGTCTGTAACGACCCAGAATTTTGAACAAATTAAATTGAGAATATTTAATTTATTTTAAATATTTGAACGATGATTTAATTTGAATTCCCGATATAATTTTGAAATCTGCGATTAAACTTTAACAATTTAATCGATTGAAAGTTGAATAAGAATTTATATCTTCAATTTACAGTTGAAGAAAAATATTTCGAAAGTTTCTAAAATTCGTATTTATAATACTGAAGATAACAGGAGCTTCAGAATTGAATTATAAACTGTTATGTTCAGTTTTGAAATTTAATCGGTTAAATCGAATTTAAAAATAGCGTTCCGGGACACTGTCTCGGAATTTGACGAAACCAGTTTCATTGGGTCCGGAATATTGTATTATTGCCGGGTTTCAAATTTCGTATTGATCGAAGTTGTTATGTAGTCGTACGAAGTGTAAACGCATTGGAATTTAATCAAATTCAAATTAAATTTAAATCTAAATTTAAATTATATAACTTGGTCAATGTCAATACACGTTATCTCCATTTAACACGCCTATAATCACGGAAGGAATCGTGAAGGCACGTTCCCCTGTCTTCCCCCTCTCTTTTTAAATCACGCAACTTTCTTCTTCCCCCCATTCCTCAGTTAAAACGAAATAAACGAAAATGGCGACATCTCTTTTACCTTTCCTCTTCTCTGTTACGTGTTCTTCATTATCTCATTTGTTAGGAATTCAATTCGAAAGTCGAGCCTTTCTCAGTTCAAATAAAAATAGCCAAGCTCCCTCCCTTCGTTTCAAAATCAAATCGCGAAAAGAAAAAAAAAATCAAATTCCCCTCGTCTTTCAATTCGCGATTTCGTGGGCGAAACTGCCGCTGTGGATTCGTCGAGCTAGGGCAGTCGCATCGCGGCGGCGTCTTGATGAGGGCTCGGTTGGAGATGGAGGCTCGCGCGCAGTGTAGCCGAGTAAGCGATGCGTGGAGCTCGAGTTCTGGAATCTCGCGACGTAATGGGGAGTCGTTCGATTGATTTAGGGTTGGGGCGGCGGCGTGTCAAGGTGCGTAGTGGTGATGTCTGGAGGAGAGGTTAGTCGATGAGGCCAATGTCGCGAATCTCACGTTCGACTGGAGGCAACTAGGGCTTCCAATTTGGTGGGAGGCGGAGCGACGATGATGGAGGTTGATGGCGTTCGTGAACGAGGCGACGTCGAGACTGCGTTGCAATCGCGTTCGAGCATCAGCAGAATGTTTCGATCTGGTTCATTTTGTTCAGAGAGGTATAGAAATTTCTTATTTATGATAATCTCAGTTTAATTTAAATCTGGGTTAAATTGAAAGAAGAAATCTGTTTAAAATAAATTTAGTTTTAAATTTAAATTGTAGTTAGATAAATTATTTAAAGGAAATTTGATTTTTAACTAATTTATTAAGTCATTAGTTTGAAATTAAAAATGATGGATTTGGTAGAAAAAGAAAAAAATGTGTAACTAGTTTATCCAAATTATTTTAGATATTAAAGAGAAATTGATTTAAAGATATTAGTTACAGTAAAATAATTAGTTAAAATAAATTTATTTAAAAGAGGAATGGGTTTAAATGAAACTATTAGTTAACTAAACAATCAAGGACGGAAATTGGTTATTTGATTGGTTTGGATATTAATTAATTAATTTGTATAATGTTTATACAAGGTCTATCAATCAAGAAAACAAATTGGATGGAAATGGATGGCAAAATAAAGGCTAAGGTGAGATCTTCTCACTCGAAAATTGAATGTGGAATTTTTGCAGTTATTGATGATTGCTATATTGGATGTGCTATTAGATATAGTTGGATATATCTATTATATATATAGCAATATATACATATTGGCATATGTATATATTGGATTGACGATTTCCCGCCTCGTATAGCGGATGAGACCCTATTGCGCCGTTAGTAAGCGGATTTTTATAAAACCCATATACCGCGATAATTCCGTACTGGAGCGGAATTGGTATTGTGCTAACATCTTTGGATGCAGGGAAACAGGTTGGAGGGATCCAACTGGACCCCTCACATTGATTGAATTTATTTCTACTGTGATGTGATAATCTGTGAATGATTATTGATGTTATTGAATTGATGTCTGGAAATTATTTGAAAGCTAAAATTTAGCTGAATGGATGTTTGATATCATTGGGTTCCAAAGATAAACAAAGTTGAATTTTTGAAATTCAAGTAGAAATTTCTAAGTGAATCAATTTTAGAAATTTAATAAATTTGAAGAAAAGAAATTTATTTTCTTTAAAATGGAATTTATTTAAAAAGAAATAAGTGGGAAGTCCAATTAGAAATTTAATTGCAAATTGAAAACGAATTTGGAAAAAGGATGAAATTTATAAATGTATAAATTGTGAAGTTAGAATCAATATGAAATTTATAGATGTATAAATCGTGAAGTTAAAATGAATGAAATTGTAGAATGGAAGATTTATAAGAAATTAACTTATAAAACTGGATTTTTGCCTTTAAAGGGAGTATTGATCGAATTTGTTAATAAAGGGGATTTATAAATCAAAGTTATTGTGAAATATAAGGTTGACTTTATAAACGTTGTTTTATAAATCTGAAATCACTTATTTTAATAAGTGTATTATAGAAATTAATAAAAGGAGATTTATAAACCGAAGTTGTTATAAAACAGAAATGGAATTTATAAGCGTTGTTTTATAAATTCGAAATAAATTGAATTTGATGAATTAAATAGTGAAATGTGATTACTGAAGTATATTCACGATTTTTGGACAGTGAATATATTGTTAAGTAAAATGAATTTGTTTTGGGAAAGTGATATTTGAAATGAAGTGATTGTTTTAAAAGATGTTTTAAAACGTGTTAAAATATCGAAATCATAGATTTCAACATTTATTGTTGAAATAGACGTTTTCGAGAAATAAGGAAATGATGGACTATAACACTGTTGTTATAGTAAATGATTTTCAAAAGAAAATGTTTTATGTAGTATTGGGATTTATATATCTATCTTAAATCCGAATCCCTATACTAGTGATTTTGAGTCGTCGTAACGATGTTTTACGCAACATTCGTTTTGACTCAAAGAGATGTTAAAATTAATGATTTTCTTAAAGAATGAATATATACTTAATATTGATTTAAGTATATTGAATATTTTCAAATGTTGAAAATAAATAGATTTGCGAAATACTTATTATTAAATAAGTATGGGAATGTTTTCCAAAATGAAATGAAATGTTTTTGAGATTTTATCTTCTTAAAGATAAAATGAAGTTGAATATTTGAAATCGATTTGAGAATCGTATATCAGTAGATATTTTGAAAATATAAATTCACTATGGAATTTATAAAAGAAAGGGGAATTGTTTGAGAAAAATAAATATTGCTTTATTTTGAAGTGTGGAAATTATATATCTAGTAAAGATATTTTTGAAGATAAATAATTTGGAAAATTATTTGGAATCTGATGATGTTGCGCATCTTTATTGATAGTTAAATAACCGACTATCAATAATTACCCTGAATGGTATTTGTTGTGAATTGGATGAATTTGAATGCCACACTTATTTTTGAATTAACGCTCACTATTCGGGTTAGCCGGGAAAGGACCATGGGGTCGTATAACCCATTCCGAATATGTAATACGTCGTTATGAATTGCATTCGAAGACCGGTGTTGAAGACCGGATATTTTTGAAAACGGAAGGATTACCGTCGAGTTACTCTACATCGACTGATCTTCGATTTAGAGGTTTTATCACCCTTAGTGACGGGAAGTCCGGACGTGATTAGAAAATTATCCGGAAATGCAAGGGCTTCATGAGAAGTGCCTTCGGTTCTGTTCGATCCCGGAACAGACTTGTATGGATTGTGTGTCTGACGTTACAATTTGAGATATAAAGCTGATTTCTTTCAAATACATTTCTGTTGGTGGCGGAGAATTTATTCTCTTAGCTTAACACCCTTCTCTGAGACGTACGAGCTCAGAGGTTATGTAGTTGAAATTTATCAGCGATATATCCCAATTTGGTAACGTGGCATACTGAGTGTTGCTGTGAAATGATCAGTGTTTGATCATTTGTGATATGATCATTTGTTTGATCTTATATCTTTGTGATCATAGGTTGATCATTTTGTTTGACCCGAAGCATGGCTTTGTAGAAAGCGTAGCTTTGTGGACGAGACTTCGTCGAGCCTCACACCCCGGAAATGGTCGAAACAGGAAGGATGCGGCAAGGTTCTAGGGAGTAGCGCCCCTTAGTGTATGTCATTCCTTCTGGATAAAGGTGGTATCATGGTATGGAGCCCAGATACTTAACCTCTGTGGTTACTGCATTATTATTATCTATGTGGTTTGTTGGAATCGGGGATCCTCGGGAAGATCGGTGACGATCGGGGGATGGCATACGCGTGTCAGTAGTTACCTATTTTTGCAGAGGTAACCCGGCCTTGTGTTGGCAGAGATCCGGTTAGGTTCTCGGGTCGTCTATTCCAGGGACGTACCCATCGTGGATAGGAAGTTCCTTAGCCTGACCATTTGTTGGAAATCCAAAGAAACAATACGAGCCTTTACGATTTCAATTGTATAACCTGTCTCCTCAGGAGGCAGCTATAGCAGGCATAATATAATGGTACCTATGCTGGCTAAGATTTATATTCTACTTTCGAAATGTTTTCCACTATGCACTAATAATAATATCAAAAAGAATTTGATTTTTGCGTAGTAAGCATCTTTGACTATCATAAGAAGAAATCTCCTCCAAGTCTGCGTTTGCATTGTGTGTGTGGTGGGAGGTCTTATGGTAGTTTCATTTTCCAAAAGCATTGCGAATTTACATTAAAAAATTTCTGTTGTTTATTTTAAAGATAAATAACTGTTTTACGATCTCACACCAGTCACCATGACTAACTCGGAGTTTATTGTTCCCTTCTAAACTCTGGGTGCCCACCAATTTCCACACGGGCAGCCTAGAGTTAGGTTATCAGGATATTCTGGATATTCTGGAGCTTGGAGATAAGCTGAATGACGAGACGTAGTATTTGTATCTGATAGTATTTATTCCTCTGTGTATTCTGTATGAGGACAAGTTTATATAACTGTCCATTGTTGTTTATTGACTCTGATGATATGATGTGATGTAATGTAATAACAGATATAATTCTTTTGTTTTTAAATGATATTCATTTATCTATTATATATTGTTTCGCTGCGATGTGTAAGATTCTGATATTGTTTTCTGTTCTGTTGTTCTTCCGTGTTGTTGTTCTTCTCTATTCTTTCCTTCTTCTCTTTTTCTTATATCTCTTCTTCTTCCTCTTCTTTTAAACATTAAAGTTCGCGTTTCCGCCATCCGATTGTTCGGCAGTTGCTACAGTGGACGTAGCAGTGTCGGGTTTTCGGAAGACGGATTTGCGGGTCTTTACAGCACGGCTTTGTGAAAAAGCGTAGCTTTGTGGACGAGACTTCGTCAGGGCCTCAACAACCCGGAAATGGTCGAAACAGGAATGTTGCGGCAAGGTTATGAGGGTCGCGCCCTTTAGGGTATGTCATTTCCTTCTGGAAAGGGGTGGTATCATGGTATGGAGCCCAGATACTTACTCATGTGGACACACCTTATCTATTATGTGTGATGATGCTACCGAGCGCTCGGATAAAGGTCCCAAAGGACCGGGTGATGACATATTCGTGAGTTACCTGTTACAGGGGTAACCCGGCCTTGTTTGGCAGAGAGTAGTTTGTCTCTCGGGACGTCCAGCCAGAGGCGATCCTATTCGGCAGGAGGAAAGGAAGTTCCTTAGCCTGACCATTTGTTGGAAAATCCAATTCCCAATACGAAACTTGTACGGTTTTAGTTGTAGAACCTGCCATTTACTTATGGTGGCGCCCCACTGTTTAGATGGTAGCTATAGTAGGCATACGATACTGGTCGTATGTTGGCTAAGATTAATATTATACCTTCGAAATGTTTTCTACACTAGACATTAATAATAATATCCAATGATTGGCGTAGTAAGCATCTTTGACTATCATAAGAAGAAATCTCCTCCAATTCTGCGTTTGCATTGTGTGTGTGGTGGGAGGTCTTATGGTAGTTTCATTTTTCAAAAAGCATTGCGAATCTATTTTATTTCTTTGTGAAAATAACTGTTTTACGATCTCACACCAGTCACCATGACTGACTCGGAGTTTATTGTTCCCTTCTAAACTCTGGGTGCCCATAATTTTCCACACGGGCAGCCTAGAGTTATTTTATCAGGATATTCTGGATATTCTGGAGCTTTGGGGATAAGCTGGATGGCGAGACGTACTTCCGTACTTGTTATTTATTTCCGCTGTGTATTCTGTATGATGACAGATTTCTATAACTGTCCATTGTTTGTATTGAGTTGAACATTGACTCTGATTGATGTATGTATAAACTGATATAGTCTTTGTTGTAAAGATTATTGATTTATCTATTATATTTTGTTCCGCTGCGAAATGTGAGATTCTGATATTGTTTCTGTTTCTGTTTTTCTGTTCTTTCTTTTCTTCTGTCTTCTTCTACCTCTTCTTTTAACCCTAATGGTTCGGTTTTCCGGCATTTGATTGCGCGGCATTTGATACAGTGAATGTATTAATGTTGACTTTCAAGCGTCGAAAAGTCGAAACGTTACATGTGGTATCAGAGCATCCGGTTAAGCGATAACCTGCTCTGTTGGGTGTTACTCATTAGAGATAGAGTCAGTAGTACTCTAGAATGAGTGTGAGTGTAATAATAGATATGAGCGAGTATTTGTTAGTGAATATAAAATTTTGTTTTGTATTGTGTTGACTTATCGGTTGATTGTTTATATATTCTGGTCGGTGCAGTCTAGCTAACTGTAATCGATAGGGGTTTCTAAACTCTTAAACAATTTAATCTGACACAGTATTGTTTTAAATAGGGTAAATGAAATAATTTTTCCCAAAACTATTTTTGTATGGAAAAGAAATGATTTTATATGAATTATCATAGTATATAGATGTTTGGCTATTAGGAAAAGATAATATTGAATTATTATCACTGTTATATGAAAATTTAATAAGATATAATGGTATAACAGAAGATTTAAAGATAAATTCATTTAACAAATGAATTTTATAAATATGAATTGAAAGATGAGAAAATAAATTCATATACGAATGGGATTTGTGAATATAAATTATAAATGTGATTTATAATTGGAAATAGAATTCCAGAGAGAATATTTGAAAATAAATTCATTAATAGGACATAAATAAGTTTGATAACTTATAAAATATTGAAATTTGATTGGAATGAAATTCAAATTGAAAAGGAATGAATTTGTGAATAAACAAATGAGTTTACATTTGTAAATAAATGAATTGAAGAAATGGAATGAAATTTGATTTGAATAAAGTTGAATAAAAATCCAAATTTGGAAAAATAAAATAAAATAAAATGAATTGAGTTTAAGTAAACTGATTTGATAATTTATTAATTCACGAAATAATGAATTGAAGATCAAATTGGTTAAACTAAAATTGAGTTGTAAGCTAAAATTAAAATGATGTGAATTTGTATATAAATTCAAGTGGGAAGTAGAAATAAATTGAAAATTTTCTTGTTATTGATAAAATGAATTCACGATGAATTGAATATGGAAATTGAAATTTAAAAAGAATAAGTGAATATACTAATTGAATTAAATTAGTGAATGGAATAGATTTGATAAATGAAAATCAAATCAAGAATTAAAATTGGAAATTATTTACAAGGAAATGAACTTGAGATTTGAAGTGAGATAGCTTAAGTAAATATTGAAAAATTGCTCGACTTAAGAAATTTTTTGTGAAATGGTCTCAAATGAAATGAATGAGAATATGGAATGTAAATTGTATTGAATGGTTTCGATGAAATTTGTTTGATTAGTAAAATGCAAATTTAATTGAATGGAACCAATTGGAAATGAAATGGAATTGCAATAAATTGAATTGGTATTAATTTGAATTAGTTATAAACTAGAATGGATATTCAATTAACTGAATATCGTTGAATTGAATAGAAATGATTGTCATTTGACGCAAATGAGACTATATAAATTCTATGAGTTAATAAAAGCAAATAGAAATTGATTTTTGTATCAATTGAAATAGATATGAGTTAGATTCATTTAGAAATGAATTAAATGTAAGAAAGTGAGTTGTTAATCATTTGAATTGAATAGAAATTGAATGTGAATTAGATGGAAGCGATTTAAGTTGTATTGAAACCTTATGAATTGCAAGTAAATAAAATTTAAACTGAATGTTGAACTTTGTTTTGAATCTATTGGTAAATGGAATTTAAGCTGAATATTGGAAATTTAATTTGATTTTTGATAAACAAAGTGAAGTATTGAAATAAAATTAGTAAGTGAAACTAATTGAAGGAATGACAAAGTAAATATGATTTAGAGATGAATTTGAATTTTTAAATCTTGAACTTAAGAAAGGAATGGCAGATAAAAATTCAATATTCAAAGTTGTAAATGAATTGAATTCATATGGTAACGGGAAAACTATTTGAATAGAAGTAGATATGAAAACTTCTGTAAGAAAATGTGTGAAATGATTTTTGAAATCTGTAGTTGGATATAGTTAAATTGGATATACAGGTATTATAAGGCTAAGGAAAATTGGATTTGATTTTGAAGATAAATTTAAAAAGGCTCGACAAAAAGGTAAGTATTTGAATTCCAATATGAGATTTGGTGATTTTCTTGTCTAGCCGCTTGGCTTTCCTTTTTCTTTTTGAAATCTGAGGGTCCGTAGGGACGTTTTGTAGTAGTACCGTGTTAGCCGCGCAAAGGAGACGCTGGCTAAATTTTTCGAAAATTTAGAGTGTTAGAAAAATTATGAGAAAATTTTGAATTCACAAATTGAATTTGAATTTAAATTTAAATTTGAATTGTGAAGTAAAATGAAGTTGTTTGAATACTGTGAAAGTGTTTAGACAGTTAGTTGAAATAATAATCTTTAATAAAAAGATTTCTTTTGAGAATTTGAGAAAACTGTTTAGTTTGGTAAAATGATAAACGGGTATTGGATCATTTTTCTTTACTTGTAATTTCGGGACGAAATTCTTTTAAGGGGGGAAGATTGTAACGACCCTGTAACGACCCCGGATTTTAATTAAGTTTAAATTGATAATTAATTTAATTTTTGAATAAAAAAAATTGTAAAATAAATTGATTTAAGTAATGCGAGTTTCCCGGATTCAAATATATTCTGTATAAATCATTTAAATTAAAAATATTGTATATATATGTATATGTGAATATATATATATATGGGTATATATGAGTCAATTTGAAATTATAAATATATGTATATATATTTGACTTGAATTTAAATTGTAAATATTATATATATGTGATTTGAATTTAAATCTTAGATAAATGGTTTAAAATATAAATAATAAACGTTGGGTAATAAAACTTTAAAAGGAATTCAAATAAATTTATAATTATGTGAAATAGGAAGTAAACATATAGACTTAAGAAATATGATATTGATACAAGTATAAGGATAAATACTTTTAAAATTAAGAGTTGATGGATTAGGAAAGAAAAAAATGAGATAAATATAAAGTAGACATTATGTATAAAGTAAATACAAAGTAACAAGACAAAATAAAGAGAATATAAAATCTTTGAGCTGGCAATAGAAGACAGCAAACATCTATAGAAATGTGCAAGCAAATATAAATATAAGTATGAAAAACAAAGCAAATTAATGCTAAGTCTCCTTAGCACACAAAATAGATTTATATCAGCCGAAATAGCAAGATCTTTAGCCACCAAATCATCATCTCTAGCATGGCAAAGAAAATTATCAGTCGAGATAAGTAGAAAAAAAATGCATATTTTGTACAAAGGCAATTAATGCCATATATCTTCAGCCCACACAATATCTCTTCAGCCTCCATGCAAATGAAAAGAAAAATAATATGTAACATCACTTGTACAAAATAATATAATACCATGTACAACTCAATTTCATTTATCTATCCCTCCTCATTTCAGTTCGAGTTGAGAATATATGAAGTAAACATCATCTCCTCTAAAAACACAAACAAAACTTCAAACCAAAACCAAACATTCCAGAAAATAAAAATAAAGAAGGCTTCAGCAAGCTAGAACCTGGGGGCTTTAAATCCAAAGCCTGAGACAAAGCAAAATCTGTAAAGCAACTTCAAGAAATGCAAAGCTTCATTCAAGTTTCAATTTGCATTCAAAACAAACTTCAAATCTGCAGTTGCAAACAAGAAGGGTCCTCTGTTCTTCATCTTTACAGGTGAGCAACTCCTATTTTTCAAAGCTTAACCTATTTTGATATCTTGATGCTTGTGAGTAAACCTTCTTTTAACTAGCCTTCTTTGTTTCTTCCTCCTGTGAGAAACCTTCAACTTTGAATTTGCTTATTTTTGTTGTGAGCAAACTTTTAATTTAAACCTTTAATCTGTTTATGTGTTGATTGTGAGTAACCTAAATTTTAAAATACTTAAGTATATATGTTGCTTAATTATTGTCTGAGATGTGTATATATCTTAATGCATTTCTATGTATATGTGATACTGTATGTATGTGTGTTGATAACCTGTAACACACTTTTATATTTGGGATTTAAGCTCACATTTCACTTCCAAAAATCCTTTCTGCTTGATCTATTGGTTGTTAGGGCTTAGTATCTAAACAAAATAGGTTTGTTTTATCATAGTTTTGAGTTTAAAAATTGGTTTAAGTTAAACTAATTTGTTTTGGCCTCTGGAAAAAAAATAAAACAGTAGTGAACACTTAATTAAGAAAAAAAATCAATTATTATTGTTGAGGGATTCAGGTATATGAATCAATTACTTAAACCAAAATTTGATTTTTAAAACTAAAATCACTATATTTAGTAGTCAGATTGGAGAGTAATGCTAGTTTGACCATAAATGAGTTTTTAAGTGTTTTCGGTTGATCTCTGGGTACTGGGAGTTTGGAGTTCTGTCTGGAGATCGAGGAATGAAGGGTGAATGGAGGAAAATTGGTTGGTGGATGATCGAGGGCCGATGGTGGCAGTGATGGTCATTTTAATTTCCTAAACCTAGTTTATCTGGGTTGTGGGTTTTGGCTCTGTTTGTTTCCTCTGGAGCATCGAGTTAAGCGAGGATTTGGGAATTGGTAGAGGTGAAGTAGTCGGTGCCATGGCCGGAGGCGCGGGAGTTCACGTGGTGAATGGTGGTGTGGCGTGGAAGTTTTTGATAATCGATTCAAATCTGCGATGGTTCCAGGTGGGCTTGAGTTGCTCAATCTCGATTTCAAGTTGGAATCGATAATCTGATGATCGGGATCGAATTTGTAGGTGAACGGCGACGTGCCGGAGGTGGCGTAGGTGGTCGGAGTTGCTTCGTTTGGTTGTACACGTGAACGCGTGTGTATGTATGTATCTGGTTTGGGTTCGAAGTAGTATTGGAGAAGACGAAGCTGCTCTCGGGTCTGGGTTTCTCGAGTAGCTGGAGTGGTTTGTTCGAAGAAAAGGGAAGTTAGACTCGGAGCAGATTAACGATAGCTCGGGTCGAATGTGGGTTTACAGGTTTCAATATTTAAACCTGTTCTGTTTTTAAATCTAAACAACGATTTTTGAATTATTAAGCAAAGTTTAAACCATGTTTTTAAAGCTAAGTTTAAAATAGTTTTACTTTGAAAATTTTCAGATTTTAAACACTTGTAAACAATGTTTTCAAAGGTGATTTAAAAGACTTAAGGTAATAAAGAATTAATGACTTAATGTAATAAAGGATGGTTAATTAATTTGTGTAATCGATTTAAAGAATTGATTTATTAATGTGAATCATAAATTAAGGTAATTAATTAAAGATAATAAATTTATTAAAGGTGATTAATTAATGATAATTACTTAATAAAAGTAATCAAATAGGGATAATTACTTGTTATGATCAATTAAGGGAAATTAATCAAATGGGGATTTATTAAGGATTAATAAATGAGATTTGTTAAGATTAATTTATTTTGTAATTAATTAAATAAGTAATTTGAGGTTTAAATTAATTTAATAATTAGAGATTAATTAATGGGTAATTACTGGTTAAAATTAATTGATGAATTATAACAGAAGGTTAATTAATGATTAAAGAAAAATTTATCCAATGTTTTATAATTAATTAATGTTAATTAACCAGGATTAGTAAGTAAAGTTAATCAGATAATCAATTGATCCTACTTATGGACGTTTGGATTTTATTGAATGGTTGAATTGTTTGATATCCTGATATATGATGCTTTGTGATACACCCTGATTTATGTTGTGATCTGTAATTTACTTATCTGTGATATTTATATATCTGTGGTCTGTGCATGAACGATAAGCGTTATAGTTTATATCGCTTATCAACTATATCCTGTATTTTGCTCTGTGATGATTCATTGTGTTGCACTATTATGTTGAACCCTTGGACTACACCTTTTCACACACAAATATGGATTTCACGTGGAAATCGGTTAAGTCACAGATAACGTAAATTTGATGTTTTTGAAATTGAAATTTTAATTTCAATTGATTTTGAAATTGGAATTCGGGTTTAAAATGAAAAGCTTTCGAAATGGGATTTCAAAGATAAAAGTTATTTTGAATAACTTAATCGAGTTTTGAAATTTTAAATAATTTGATTTAAATTTGAATTCAAGTTTGAAATTGAATTCTATGATTTGAAACTAGCTAGGAATTGAAGATGCTGTATAAGTTATATATGGGTTAAACCATTTTAAAGATATTGATTTGGGAATTTGAATTTAAATTCAAAGGTTTTCACTCGTGTGAATAAAATTGGATTTTTCTGAAAAAAAGAAAACTATTTGTTTTCAAATGATGAAAGCTTTCAAATAAGAAGTGAACTTCCAAATTGTGTTAAAAGGAATTTTAAGATTCAAATGAAAATGATTTCCAAGTTATGGAAACGATTTGGAAGCTATATGTTAAATCTTTAATTTAAAGATTTTAAATGATGTTTTGTTTAAACCATTCGAAAAGAAATTGTTTTGAAAGCTATAAGTTAAATCTTTGATTTAAAGATTTAACGAGTTAAACTGAAATGGAAATTGATTTAGAAAATCTGTGAATGAATCTTTTATTTAAAAGATTTAAATGTGGAAATTGTTTAAACTGTTGAAGGTTGTTTAAAATAAATCTTTTTGTTGAAAAGACTTGAAATGGTAATCGATGGAAACCATTTAAAAAGAAGTTGAATTTTTAAGTTGTGACTTAATTGAAATCCCATATCCATATGATTTTCGAATATTTCGCTCACTAATCGGGTTAGCCGGGAAAGGACCTTTGGGTCGTATAACCCATTCCGAATATGTGATACGTCGTTATGGATGGCATTTGATGACCGGTGTTGAAGACCGGATATTTTTAAGAACGGAAGGATTACCGTCGAGTTACTCTGCATCGGCTGATCCCCGATATATAGGTTTTGTCACCCTTAGTGACGGGAAGTCCGGACGTGATTGGAAATTATCCGGAATTGCAAGGGATTCGTGAGAAGTGCCTTCGGTTCTGTTCGAGCCCGGAACAGACTTGTATGGATACATGTCTGACATTACACTTTGAGATATAAAGCCGATTTCTTTCAAATACATATCTGTTGGTGGCGGAGAATTTATTCTCTTAGCTTAACACCCTTGTCTGAGACATACGAGCTCAGAGGTTATGTAGTTGAAATTTATCAGCGATATATTCCCAATTTGGTAATATGGCATGCTGAGTGTTGCTGTGAAATGATCGTTGATTGATCATTTGCGATATGATCATTTGTTTGATCTTATATCTTTGTGATCATCTCTTTGATCATTTGTTTGACCCGAAGCATGGCTTTGTGAACAAAGCGTAGCTTTGTGGACGAGACTTCGTCGA
Source organism: Allium fistulosum (assembly GCA_030737815.1). Lineage (NCBI taxonomy): Eukaryota > Viridiplantae > Streptophyta > Magnoliopsida > Asparagales > Amaryllidaceae > Allium > Allium fistulosum. The sequence continues at coordinate 574,887,795 of CM060906.1, forward strand.
GCCTCACACCCCGGAAATGGTCAAAACAGGAAGGATGCGGCAAGGTTCTAGGGAGTAGCGCCCCTTAGTGTATGTCATTCCTTCTGGATAAAGGTGGTATCATGGTATGGAGCCCAGATACTTAACCTATGTGGTTACTGCATTATTATTATTATGTGGTTGTTGGAAATCGAGGATCCTCGGGAAGATCGGTGACGATCGGGGGATGACATACGTGTGTCAGTAGTTACCTATTTTTGCAGAGGTAACCCGGCCTTGTGTTGGCAGAGATCCGGTTAGGTTCTCGGGACGTCATTCCAGAGGCGTTTCCATGTGGCAATGGGAAGTTCCTTGGCCTGACCATTTGTTGGAAATCCAAAGAAACAATACGAACCCTTTACGATTGCAAATTGTAGAACCTGTCTCCTCAGGAGGCAGCTATAGCAGGCATAATATAATGGTACCTATGCTGGCTAAGATTTATATTCTACTTTCGAAATGTTTTCCACTATGCACTAATAATAATATCAAAAATGATTTGATTTGATTTTTTTTGCGTAGTAAGCATCTTTGACTAACATAAGAAGAAATCTCCTCCAAGTCTGCGTTTGCATTGTGTGTGTGGTGGGAGGTCTTATGGTAGTTTCATTTTCCAAAAGCATTGCGGATTTCAATGTTTAAACCCTTTTGTGTTTGTTTAAAGATAAACTGTTTTTGTTGCTCACACCAGTCCCACGACTGACTCGGAGTTTATTATTCCCTTCCTAAACTCTGGGTGCCCACCATTTTCCACACGGGCAGTCTAGAGTTAGGTTTCTCAGATATTCAGGTTGAGTAGATTATCTGGAGCTAGTCAGTCCTTGGACGACTGACCTTGCTTTTCGCTAGCTATGGATTGGAGCATTCTATTGAAGATATTCTATCCGCTGCTGATGTTATTTATTTTCTTTTCCGCTGCTATTTGATGTATCATATCTCCGATGTATATTGATATTCATTGTATCACTCTGTTGTATCAGATATTGTATATCAATGTATTATTCTTTTCTTTCGCTGTGTTATTTACTTAACTGTGTTATAAGCTCCGGCGACTCGGATTTGAACGGTCGAATCTACGGCATTCGAGTACAAGTGAAGTACGGGTGTCGATTTTCGAACGCGAAAATCCAAATCGTTACAGACCCAGAATTTTTGATATTTGAAATGTGAATATTTAATTGAGTTTAAATATTCGAATGATAATTTAATTTGAAATTCAAATATCAGAATGGAATTTGGCGATTAATTATTGAAATTAATTACTGAATCTGGGTTAAAAATTTGAATTTTCAGTTTAAAGCTGATTTAAAATAATCGGAAGGCTTAGAAAATCTATATTGATAATTCTGAAGGTACTGGAACTTTCAGAATTGAATTTGAAACTGTTTTGTTCAGTTTTGAAATTCTGTTGTTTAAATTGAATTTCAAAAATAGCGGTCCGGGGCATAGTCTCGGAATTCGACGAAACCAGTCCCATTGGATCCGTAATATTGTATTTTTATAGGATTTCAATTTTTGTAGTGATTGGAATTGTCGTGTGAGCGTACGATAAGCAAACGCGCTGATATAATGTAACGGGATATTTTGAATATAAAAATATAAAATTTTAATTTACTTTCCATCAGCCGACTTACTTTTTCTCTATTCAGTCACGCTTCCTTTGCCTTCTTGAACACACTTCCTCGTTCATCCTTATCCACGAAAGAAAAATAAAAATAAACAACTCAATCTCGTTTAAATCAAATGGCGACATCTCTTTCCCTATTTCTAATTCACCAAAGTCGAACAGAAAAGGAAAAAAATGGCCGCAGCTTCAAACGTAAGGGAATCGAAACGAACCCTTTCTCGTTTAAATCAAAACCACGAGCGATCGAAGGCAACCAAGTGAGGCCGTGTGTTCGTATTCGTTCATCAGGGGCACGCGCGTACGACTGGGAAAGAGCAACGATGGCGAGGGGGTTCGCCTATAGGGGAATCGAAGCTCGCGTTCGATCTGGAGTAGGGTTTGTCGCGATGGGCTGAGAGATGTCAAACTCGAAGTCGATTTCGACTTCGACAGTGGGTCCATGTTCATGAATGTCGTGGCTGTTATCAAGATGGTAGGCAGGATCGCGAGTAGGAGTCGCGATATCAACACACGATGAAGCTGAAAAGGGTGTATGGATCGTACTTATATGGAGATAACAACAATAGTGCGGAATTATAGCAATAGCAAAGTAAAAGCTTGCACACCATGATTTTTATACTAGTTCGAACTTCCCGTTCTACGTCCAGTCCCAGACTCCTTCTGGAATTTCATTAATCAAAAACCCTCACTTCACCCGGAGGAATAGGTTAACAACACACCCGAACAGCCAAACGGGGACCTGAGCAACAAAACAGGATTTCGTGCCTCAACAGCAGAAGAGGACTTCTCAGTGCCTGAGCAGCCGAACAGGACTTCAATAATACAACAAAAGTTTCTGACTTCTTGTGTTCTAGCAATAACACGAATGAGTCAATAAAGTACAGACTTCCTATAATCTTCTCCTTGTAGAAATGTATATTTATAATCTTGAAGAATTATGGAAGAATAAGTGTGATTTGAATATGGAATTTTTTTCACACAAGAGTTAGAATCAGAGAGAATAAGAAAGATATAAAACAAGAGATTAAGATTTAATAAATTGTGATTCTAACATGTATATATAAAGAGTCAAAGGTTGCAATTATTCACGAAAAGTTTCTATGAAGAGATATAGTCATATCTCTTAATTAAAAGTTGTATCCCTTCGCGAATGAAAGTAACCCTTCAGAAAAATATAGCCGTTATAGAAAAACAGCCGTCTGAAAATAATTTTTAGCCAGTTGAAATTCATCAAATTACGACCAGAAAGGAAATAGGCAATTTTTGCCTCAAAACAGCCGGCAGTTTATAAATAGACAGCCGTCTGTTTATTGTGGTATACAGAATTTTTGACTTCAGAAACAGCCGTTTGTTTGTGTCCAAACAGCCGTATGTTTCTGGTCATTTTTGTATATCTTGCCTATATGAGTTATAAATATATTTATATCATATCAAGGAGAGATTTCAACATATGTATAAACTCTAGATGCATACAAAACCATACAAATACTCTTCTTCAAGAATCTTGAATCTTCATATAATTCCTGCAATAAATGGTTAGTGTATAGAAGAATATAAAAATATATAGTTGTTGACGTCAAAATATAGTATATATGGAATATCATATAGAATGAGATTCCAACATTCTCCCCCTTTTTGACGATGACAACTATATACAATAATCTCTATATATTTACTCCCCCCGAATATAAACTCCCCCTGCAAAAAAGAGTTAGTGCTTATATAGACGAATATTTTCTCCCCCTTTGGCATCGCCAAAAAGACATGTATAAATCGATAATAACCAACATATGCATAGATATTACCGTAGATATATTACATGCCATAGAGTATCATAACTACCATCACAAGACAAATAGACCAAGAGTAGCAAAAAATATTACAAACCACATAGTTTAACCATAAATCCATAATATAGTAAGATAGGGTAGGATAAATACTAAAAGAGGGAACTATAACTCGTTATAGGAAATTATTCCTAATTCGCGTCGTAGTTTAATAAAAGAATTTTCAAGAAGCGGTATTGTAAAAATATCAGCTAACTGATTTTCAGAGGAAACAAAATCTAAATTAATTAATCCTTTTTCAATATTATCACGAAGAAAGTGATGACGAATGTCAATATGCTTTGTTCGTGAATGGTTGACAGGATTTTTGGATAGATTAATAGCACTTGAGTTATCACAATAAATAGTTGAATTAGATAAATTAATATCGAAATCTCTAAGTGTTTGTTGCATATAGATTACTTGAGCACAAGCCAGAGCAGCAGAAATGTATTCTGCTTCACACGTAGAGAGTGAAACGCAATTTTGTTTCTTACTAAACCAAGATACTAGTGATTTTCCAATAAAGTGGCACGTACGACTAGTACTTTTTCTATCCGTTCGTGATCCACCAAAATCCGCATCACTATATGATACTAATTCAAACGGACATTCTTTCGGATAGAATAAACCGAAATCTTTGGTGTTAGTGAGATATCGTAATATTCGTTTAACTGCTCTTAAGTGTGATTCCTTTGGATTGGACTAGAATCTAGCACACAAGCAAACACTCATCATTATGTCGGGACGACTTGCAGTTAAATATAGTAATGATCCAATCATACTTCGATATAATTTCTGGTCTACACTTTTGCCATTTTCATCTTTATCAAGATGGGTTGTTGTACTCATAGGAGTTGGTTTGGCAGAAGTATTTTCCATTCCGAAGCGTTTGATTAGATTATTACAATATTTTTCTTGATTAATAAATATACCATTCGGTAATTGCTTAATCTGTAGACCAAGAAAGTATGATAATTCTCCCATATGGGACATTTCAAATTCCTTAGTCATAATATCCGAGAAATCCTAACATAATTTTTCGTTGGTGGAACCAAATATGATATCATCAACGTAGATTTGAACTATTAAAATATCCCTTTTTGAATGTTTAATGAATAATGTTTGATCAACCTTTCCAGTTTGAAATCCCGAAGAGATTAGATAGCTCCTAAGACGTTCGTACCAAGCACGTGGTGCTTGTTTTAAACCATATAGAGCCTTCTTAAGTCTATATACATGATTGGGATATTTTTCATGAGCAAACAGGGGAGGTTGTTCAACATACACATTTTCTTTAATATATCCATTCAGAAAGGCACTTTTAACGTCCATCTGATAAAGTTTGAAATTATGAAAACACGCATAGGCCAGTAATATTCGAATTGCTTCTAGTCTTGCCACAGGAGCGAATGTCTCTTCATAGTCGATACCTTCTTCCTGATTGTATCCTTGAGCCACCAATCTTGCTTTATTTCTAGTGATATTTCCTTGTTCGTCCGCCTTGTTTTTGTAAACCCATTTTGTTCCAATAACAGTTTGATTACTTGGTCTAGGAACTAATTCCCAAACTTCATTGCGTTCAAACTGATTTAGTTCTTCTTGCATTGCAATGATCCAGTATTCGTCGGTAGAAGCTTCCTTTGGGTTCTTTGGCTCGATAGTAGATATGAATGCTACGTGGCCCATTTGATTTAATTGATTCCTAGTTCGAACGTTTGAATTAATTTCTCCAATAATGTTTTGAACAGGATGATCCCGTAAAATATGTGGTGGAGATTTTAATTCATTTTGAATATTATTGTTCTCACTAGGATTATCAATTTCGTTTTCATTTATTTCAAAATTTTCAGATTCTGTATTTATGATGTTATCATCATCATCATTATTTATACTTGTTATTTGTTGAAAATTTTCATCAAACGATACATGTAGAGTTTCCTCAACAGTATTTGTTCTTTTATTAAACACTCGATAGGCCTTTCTTCGATCTGAATATCCTAGGAAGAAACCTTCGTCAGATTTCGCATCAAATTTGCCAAGCTGATCTTTAGTGTTTAATATAAAACATTTTGAACCAAAAACTTTGAAATAGGATATGTTTGGTTTTCTGCCATTAAAGAGTTCATACGGAGTATTCTTAGTGAGAGGTCGAATGGAAACCCTGTTTAAAACATAACAGGCAGTTGCTACGGCTTCTGCCCAGAAATGTTTTGGAAGTGTGCTTCCATTTAACAAAGTTCTTGCACATTCCTGTAAAGTTCTATTCTTTCGTTCTACAACTCCATTTTGTTGTGGAGTTCTAGGAAACGAGAAATTATGAGAAATTCCTTTCTTTTTACAGAATTGTTCAAAAGCTTCGTTTTCGAACTCTCCTCCATGATCACTCCGAATATTCTTAATTTTTAATCCCTTCAAGTTTTGGATTCTCTTGACGAAAATTTTAAAGTGATCAAAAGTATCACTTTTATTTTTCATAAAAATTGTCCAAGTATATCTAGAAAAATCATCGACAATTACAAACACATATTTGTTATGATTTATGGATTGCACTTGTGTTGGTCCAAATAGATCCATATGAAGTAACTCAAGTGGTTGTAATGTCGAAATGACCTTTTTAGTTTTAAATGATGATTTTGTTAACTTACCTAATTGACAAGCATCACAAATATGATCTACTTTAAAGTTCATTTTTGGTAACCCCTTTACTAAGTTATTTTTAGATAACTTATTAATGGATTTGAAGTTAATATGACAGAATCGTTTGTGCCATAGCCAAGGATCATTTTCATTAGCTATTAAGCACATATCTGAATTATGATTGACTTTCATATTCAGAACATATATATTTCTGTCTCTATTACCTTCAAATATGAGATTTCCACTGTGACCTAAAATGCTACACCTATCTTCGGAAAAAGAGATTTTGAATCCTTTGTCACACAATTGGCTAATACTTAACAAATTGTGCTTCGGGTTTTTAACAAGTAAAACATTAGAGATGAGAGGAGTATTAGAGTTACCAAAGTTGCTCACATCTCCTTTGCCGATGATATAACCTTTGGAATTATCTCAAAATGTGACTGAGCCTTCATTTGTGTAGGTAATATTTGTCAGCATACTTTTGTCTCCAGTCATATGTTTAGAACAACCATTGTCTAGAATCCACTTTCCTCTCTTTTTAAGTGGGACCTACAAAAAATAGAATTAAGAACATTGGTACCCACCTTTTTATAGGGTCCTAAGAGTTAGGTCTTAGGAAACCAAACCCATTCGGGTCCGGTATTCCCTTTGTAAATATAATTCTGACTTTTATGAACAGTTTCCAAAAAGGATTTTATATATTTATTCCTAATCAAACTATTGTTTGTTTTAGGAACCCATATTTTTATGGTTTTAGACGTCTGTATCCTTTTTGGTTTATCTATAGAAGCTTTCAACTCTTGATTCCTTTTAGATTGAGCCAATGTGGATTTTGATTTAACAAACTGTCTCCAATTATTTTGAGGAGCTATTTGTTTCTTAATATATCCTAGTCCCTTTTTACTGGTAGAAGGCTGAGAGTTTTCAATTATCTTAGATAAATTTTCTCTCCCTTTAATAAAATTAGAGATATTTTTAGAAATATCTTCTAATTTAGCCTTTAATCCAGTATTTTCCAACTCAATCAGTTTGACTTTAGATTTTAGCTCATGATTTTCAGAAGACAAAGCATCGTTCTTTTCTTTTTGAGTTTCAATTTCTTGACTCAAGAAAGTTAATTGAGAATCATTATTAGAAGATGAAAGTTGGATTTTCTCTAATTCCTCTTCTAATATTTTCTTCTCGTCTTTAAGCATATCTCTTTCGAATTCTGCTTTGTTCTTTTGTTCAACAGCTTCTTTATACTTTTTCTTGAGATTTTTCATAGTACTAACTAATTCAGTATTAATTTCAACCATATCATCGAAGGTAAAATTTGGTACCTCATTTTCAGTAGCCATGAAGCATACATTGGCTTGTTCATTTTCGCTTTCACTGCTACTATCAGAAGATGAAGAGTCCGAATCATCCCAAGTGACAGAGAATGCTTTCTTCTTGATCTTGTCCTTCTTAAACTTGTTGTATTTCGATTTCTTCTGGTTTGGACAATCTTTTTGCATGTGTCCTTTCTTGTGACAGTTGAAACATTCTAGAACTAATGAAGATGGTTTATTAAAGTTCCTTTTTCCATTGTTTCTATTTCCCTTTTTGTATTTGAGAAACTTTTTGAAATTTTTAGCAATAAATGCTAAATCTTCATCATCTGATTCTGATTCATCTTTTTCAGCATGGAAGGCTATATTCTTCATGTCTTGAGTTTGAACTCGTTTTGCCTGTAGATTGACTTCATATGACATTAGATTTCCTATTAATTCTTCTGGCTTCATTTCTGAAATATCGTTAGCTTCTTCAATCGCCAAAACTTTTCTTTCCCATTCTTCAGTTAGAGAGTTTAGGATTTTTGAGACAACATCTGCATCTGAATATGTTACACCAAGTCCGATCAAGGCATGATGGATATCTTGAAATCTAGAGTACATATCATTTATGGACTCGTCTTACTTCATTCTGAAATTTTGGAACTGATTTTTGAGCATAGATATCTTGCTTTGCTTGACTTTGCTTGTTCCTTCATGAGTTGTTTTTAGTGTTTGCCATATTTGATATGCAGTGGTGCATATGCTAACACGATTGAACTCATTTCTATCTAGAGCACAAAACAACATGTTCATAGCCTTGGCATTTAGGGTAGCTTCTGCTTTTTGGGCTGTCGACCAATTAGTATATTCAGTGGTTGGTGCAGTGTATTCGGCTTGTGTGATATTCCAAGCATCAAAACCATTAGCTTGCATATAAATACGCATTCGTGTCGCCCAATAGTTATAATTTAATCCATTGAAGAATGGAGGTCGTCCAGTGGCTTGTCCTTCTACAATGCCAGAGTTAGTGACAGTGACAGGATTTGGAATAGCGTTGTTATCCGTGTTGGCCATATAAGCAGATTATCAAATAACTGTGTAACGGTTATTAGATTCCTGCTCTGATACCAAATGAAAAGGGTGTATGGATCGTACTTATATGGAGATAACAACAATAGTGCGGAATTATAGCAATAGCAAAGTAAAAGCTTGCACACCAGGATTTTTATACTGGTTCGAACTTCCCGTTCTACGTCCAGTCCCAGACTCCTTCTGGAATTTCACTAATCAAAAACCCTCACTTCACCCGGAGGAATAGGTTAACAACACACCCGAACAGCCGAACGGGGACCTAAGCAACAGAACAGGATTTTGTGCCTCAACAGCAGAAGAGGACTTCTCAGTGTCTGAACAGCCGAACAGGACTTCAATAATACAACAAAAGTTTCTGACTTCTTGTGTTCTAGCAATAACATGAATGAGTCAATAAAGTACAGACTTCCTATAATCTTCTCCTTGTAGAAATGTATATTTATAATCTTGAAGAATTATGGAAGAATAAGTGTGATTTGAATATGGAATTGTTTTCACACAAGAGTTAGAATCAGAGAGAATAAGAAAGATATAAAACAAGAGATTAAGATTTAATAAATTGTGATTCTAACATGTATTTATAAAGAGTCAAAGGTTGCAATTATTCGCGAAAAGTTTCTATGAAGAGATATAGTCATATCTCTTAATTAAGAGTTGTATCCCTTCGCGAATGAAAGTAACCCTTCAGAAAAATATAGCCATTATAGAAAAACAGCCGTCTGAAAATAATTTTTAGCCAGTTGAAATTCATCAAATTACGACCAGAAAGGAAATAGGCAATTTTTGCCTCAAAACAGCCGGCTGTTTATAAACAGACAGCCGTCTGTTTATTGTGGTATACAGAATTTTTGACTTTAGAAACAGCCGTCTGTTTGTGTCCAAACAGCCGTCTGTTTCTGGTCATTTTTGTATATCTTGCCTATATGAGTTATAAATATATTTATATCATATCAAGGAGAGATTTCAACATATGTATAAACTCTAGACGCATACAAAACCATACAAATACTCTTCTTCAAGAATCTTGAATCTTCTTATAATTCATGCAATAAATGGTTAGTGTATAGAAGAATATAAAAATATATAGTTGTTGACGTCAAAATATAGTATATATGGAATATCATATAGAATGAGATTCCAACAGAAGCAAGTGGATGTTGGCAAGAAGAAGTTCGATGTCGAGCGGCAAGTCGCGAATCTCGATGGAGGGTTCAAGCCTCGAATTGAGTGGCCTGGTGGGTAGCTGTCAGTAGCTCGTGTGCGAGCGTGGGAAGGTCGGCAGCATGTGTCAAGTATGGGGATGTTGGCGATTGCCTGGAGCTCGCGTACGATCTGAAAACCAGTAAGGTATATTTTGATTTATTTAAATTTACGAAAATATATATACAGTTTATTAAAGTATGTATGGATAGACCAATATGGAATGATCAGTAAATTGTAAACCAGTTTGTTTAAGATTTACAGTAAAGTATAAGATGATTTTGTTTCAACATAAGAATTAAAACATGAAATATATATAGTTATAGATAAAGCCTCTGTTAGATTAAATGAAATAAATAAGTATATGTATATAATTTTAGAAATTTACAGTAAAGGCAGAAAAAGAATATACGTATACAAGTTAAAAGAATTTTTCTATTTTGAATTTAATGTGTAAGTTAAAACCAAAAAACTTATTTACTGGAAACTATATAGGGTTGAAACAGGAATCTCGGTTTTAAAACATCTTTGATTGAACAGTTATATTTAAAGTTGGACTTTCGGTTTATATAAATTATCTTATAAAAATAGGATATAATGGTGATTAAATCATTCCAATTAACTTATTAAATTATTTTAGTTGATAAACTATTAAAGAAAAAAATTGGGTTAAGCAAAACGATCAGCTAATAAAGTTATTAAACAGAAATTAATTGTTCGATTTATTTCGAATATTAATCTATTTAAAAATTTTAATAAATTGTATAATGTTTATACAAGGTTTATAAATCGAGAAAACAGACTGGAATGGAAATGGATAGCAAAATAAAAGCAAAGGTGAGATCTTCTCACTCAAAATATATTTGGATTGCAGTTATTGATTGTTATTTGGATGTGCTATTAGATATAGTAGGATATATCTATATATATAGCAATATATACATATTGGCATATGTATATATTGGATTGATTGATTTCCCGCACTGTATAGCGGATGAGACCCTATTGCACCGTTAGTAAGCGGATGATATTTTATAAAATCCTATATACCGCGATATTCCACCTCGAAGTGGAATTGGTATTGTGCTAACATCTGTGGATGCAGGGAAACAGGTTGGAGGGATCCAACAGGATTCCTCAAAACATTTGAATTAATTTCATATGTTATGTGATTGATTGTTTATAATCTGTTATGATTATATCTGTGATTGTATTGTTGAAGGCTAAATTTAGCCGAATGATTTTTGGTATCGTTGGATACCAAAAATAAATGAAATTGGATTTTTGAAATTTAAGTAAGAAATTTCAAGTAAATTCTTTTGAAAGAATTGAATAAATTTAAAAGAAGTAATTTTAAAAGCGTAAAGTTGATTTTTGAAATGTTATCGAATTATTTCAAAGATATGGGAAAAGATTTTTATAAATGGATTTTGAATATTATTTTTCGAAAGTTGGAAAATTTATTGAAAATGGAAATTTAAAGGGTTTGTAAAAGATTAAGGAATCTATTTTAAAAGTGATAAATTTCTAGAAATCCAATTGGTAATTGATTTGTGTTGAAATGAATTTTTGAAATCAATTTGTAATTGATTCGATATTGAGATAAAATTATAAATCAATCTAAAATTTGATTTTGGGATTAAAAATGAATATTTGGAAATGTAAATTCAAAATGGAATTTATGAAATGGAAGTGAAATTTGTTTAAAAATAAACGCTGAGTTATTTTTAAGTGTGATAGTAAATTTACGGATTTGGAACGTAAATTTAAAATAAATCGATAAAGATTTGTTTAAATTGGTTTAAATGGACCATTTTGAAGTGAAATTGTATTTTCACTATAAAGATGAGTATATTTTCCAAAGTAGCTTTTTAAAATATAAATTAAAAGTTCTAAGTGGGTTTTTAAAAGATATATTTGGAAATATATTCTGTGTAAGGAAATTGATTTGAAATTTATTTTCAAAAGTTGAAAGGTGAAAAGTAATTTGAAATTGGTTTTCAAAGTGATGAAGTGTGGAAATAAATTTACTGATTGGGATGTAAATTTGAAATAAATCGATAAGGATTTATTTAAAGGGTTTAAATGAATGTAATTTGGAAATTGTTTTCAAATGGTTGAAGTATAAACCATATATCGTGAAGGTATTTGAAAATAAATAATTTGGGAAAATAATTTGAATCTGATGATTATTGTGAATATTGTTGATAGTTAAATCACCGACTATCAATATTGCCTTTGAAATGGCACTTGAATTGTTTTTAAAACAATCGCTTATTATTCGGTTTAGCCGGGAAAGGACCTTTGTGTCAGATAACCCATTCCGAATAATGATACGACGATATGGATCGTATTGAAGACCGGTGGTGAAGACCGGATATTTGTGAAAACGATAGAATGACCTATCGATTGTCTCTGCACCATTAGCTACGGTATTGAGATTTCCTTTGTGATGGGAAGTTTTATCGGGATTGTGAATATCCGGATTTGCAAGGGCTTCTTTGGAAGTGCCTTCGGTTCTGTTCGAACCCGGAACAGACTTGTATGGTTACGTGTCTGACTTTACATTTTGAGATGTAAAGCTGATTTCTTTCAAATACATTTCTGTTGGTGGCGGAGAATTTATTCTCTTAGCTTAACACCCTTCTCTGAGACGTACGAGCTCAGAGGTTATGTAGTTGAAATTTATCAGCGATATATTCCCAATTTGGTAATGTGGCATGCTGAGTGTTGCTGTGACAATGATGATCATTTATTTTGATCATTTGTGATCAAAGCACGGCTTTGTGAAAAAGCGTAGCTTTGTGGACGAGACTTCGTCAGGGCCTCAACAACCCGGAAATGGTCGAAACAGGAATGTTGCGGCAAGGTTATGAGGGCCGCGCCCTTTAGGGTATGTCATTTCCTTCTGGAAAGGGGTGGTATCATGGTATGGAGCCCAGATACTTACTCATGTGGACACACCTTATCTATTATGTGTGATGATGCTACCGAGCGTTCGGATAAAGGTCCCAAAGGACCGGGTGATGACATATTCATGAGTTACCTGTTACAGGGGTAACCCGGCCTTGTTTGGCAGAGAGCAGTTTGTCTCTCAGGACGTCCAGCCAGAGGCGATCCTATTCGGCAGGAGGAAAGGAAGTTCCTTAGCCTGACCATTTGTTGGAAAATCCAATTCCCAATACGAAACTTGTACGGTTTTAGTTGTAGAACCTGCCATTTACTTATGGTGGCGCCCCACTGTTTAGATGGTAGCTATAGTAGGCATACGATACTGGTCGTATGTTGGATAAGATTAATATTATACCTTCGAAATGTTTTCTACACTAGACATTAATAATAATATCCAATGATTGGCGTAGTAAGCATCTTTGACTATCATAAGAAGAAATCTCCTCCAATTCTGTGTTTGCATTGTGTGTGTGGTGGGAGGTCTTATGGTAGTTTCATTTTCCAAAAAGCATTGCGAATCTATTTTATTTATTTGTGAAAATAACTGTTTTACGATCTCACACCAGTCACCATGACTGACTCGGAGTTTATTGTTCCCTTCTAAACTCTGGGTGCCCATAATTTTCCACACGGGCAGCCTAGAGTTATTTTATCAGGATATTCTGGATATTCTGGAGCTTTGGGGATAAGCTGGATGGCGAGACGTACTTCCGTACTTGTTATTTATTTTCGTTGTGTATTCTGTATGAGGACAGATTTCTATAACTGTCCATTGTTTGTATTGAGTTGTACATTGACTCTGATTGATGTATGTATAAACTAATATAGTCTTTGTTGTAAAGATTATTGATTTATCTATTATATTTTGTTCCGCTGCGAAATGTGAGATTCTGATATTGTTTCTGTTTCTGTTTTTCTGTTCTTTCTTTTCTTCTGTCTTCTTCTACCTCTTCTTTTAACCCTAATGGTTCGGTTTTCCGGCATTTGATTGCGCGGCATTTGATATAGTGAATGTATTAATGTCGACTTTCGAGCGTCGAAAAGTCGAACGTTACAATTGCAATCGTGTGCGATTATCACAATATAAAATAACATTTTATTTTAAATATTTCCAATCAAGATGTTTCGAGAAAGGGCATTGATACATTCGTTGAGACCAGAGTACGTAACACTCTGCAAATGTTGGGAAGTGTATTACTCATGGCTGCTGGTGGCACCATAGGGTTAGGTACTAATACTTATTGGACTATGGAATGACTCACTCGAGAGTTTCATATTGACTAGAATAGAAAATCTTGAAGTGATGATATTACACAGCTCTCTTGAGTTAAGAATACCATCGAACTTCAATGTAGATACTCCACTTTGATCATAATTAAATTGTGTCTTGGCATCCATAAAACGACTGTAGTTGGATTTGAGTTAAAGCATTGGCAACGAAACACCATTTAATAGAGGATTCGTCTCCCTGGCTATATGAAGTAAGAACCACGGTTAATTATAGTCAACTCAAAGTCGAAGTCTTTGGCCAGACCGGTACAGTTAATAATAAATATTATTAAACCAAGGACTTTGTTAAGGACTAACCAAGTTGAATAAGGATGATATTAGAATTTCGACCAAAACCAAATTCCATAAATCCTAAGTTGATATATTGTTGATGAAGAGAATGTTTGTAAATAATCGTTTCCAAAAGGTACTGCTTAAAAAATGTGAAATTAAATTTTATCGAAAAGCTATAAGCAGCAAATTTTGCCAAACTGTCAAACCACTAGCTAATGTGATGTGTGAACATTAATATTTGAATTATTTAAAATTGACCGCTGACTGAATTAATACCTCTAAGTCTCACAACTGCATTTATGAATTCTCCAAAAAAACCACATAATTTAATTAATTTATAAACATTGTAGATTAATTAATTTTTGATAATATTAATTAATATTTGATTTATTTGACGTTTTGGAGTTGTTTGGAATTATTTGAATACATACGTGAAGTTATATTTGGGTGCATCGATATACGATATCGATGTAACTTTAAACAGATTTAAAAAATGATAACTGCATAAAGAGATTTATCGAAATTTTATACCATTTGATGGCATATATGGCTGCAAAATCATGAAGAGAGAGGGGTGGTGAGAGAGAGAAAATTAAGGAAATTAATTAGAGAAGTTTTTATTGAAAGAAAGCGAAAGGTTTCATTCTTCTAGTTAAAACAAATCCACCAATTCATCATTTATTCTTCCATTCCTTCACTTTTTCTCTCCTCTTCTCCATGGCCATGGAAAAAAATAAAATACTTTATTCCAAAACAAAATCCAACTCCAAACTAAAGTAAAAACATCAAATAAAATAAAATTAAGGGGTCCATCCTTTTCTTGTAAAGCTGTGTGGATCTACTTAGAGATCTATAGAGAAATCTCAAATCAAGGTATAACTATAGACTGGATCCATATGTAAAGTTTTTTTCCATATTTATATTTTGTTGTATCTCTTTATATCGAATATATATATATATACACATACACAGATACACACACACACACACATATACATACACGTAGCTGTGATTTATAATATATATATCATCACCTTGCTATGATTTATAATTGATATCATTATTCAAACAATTAATTGGATGATGTGATTTGATTTAATCCATTTGTTTGTAAATAATATTATTTATGTATGTAAAATTATAATTTTATCTATAAACATTATTCAATATATAGGAAATGATTTTTTAAGGTTATTTGTTGTTTTAGTGAATTAAATACTATGGATTTGAATCATTTTAAAACATGAAATGCATCAACATCTTATTCTAAACTTGTGCATACATTTTTTATTTTTGAAATTACTTTTGGTTGTTTTTTTAAATTAGATTAATTTTGAGTGATAAAAGTAAATATTATATATATATATATATGCGTGTGTGTGTTAGATTTATATATATATAAGTATTTAGAAAGATGCAATTCTTATATTGGGTAAAAAAAATTAAAGAACAAATTATCCTAATAATTTAGCCATAAGGACACAAGTCAAAAAAAATTGCTACAAGGACAGGTGCCTACTCTCCAAATAAACCGTTCCATCCCAAAAACCAAACTTTCTTATTTCGTTCCTTTCTTCACCCTTCCATTCGATTTCAAACTTTTTCTCTGATTCACTGTCGAAATTAAAATTCAATATAAAAATAGCACCTCAAATTAGAAGTGGATCAGTATCACCGAAAGACTGCATACTTCAACACCTACCCAATAATCAGCAAAAATCCATTGTGACGACCGCCCATGACCCCCGCACGTAATCTAGAGATAGTGCGCTGTAAAGTGTGCCAGGCGACCATGGACGATTGTCAGGGTAAATTAAAACAACAGAATCTATCGTATTACTCACAGCGCATGGACAAAATACAATAGAACATATGTATAGTGAAGCTTTACAGAACAAAATGACATCATATAAAACTCCATAGTAGTTGAATACAAGCATCCAAACAGTCAATACATCAAGCCTCACTACATATCACTCAGAGATTATACAAACAGCGGAACATCCAGTACATATAAGAAGATAATATGCAACCCTCTAGCTCGTCTTCGATATCAGCATTGTGAGAAGAGAATAGCACATGTCACCTGCTACCTAGTCTGCCCATCCCAAAATGGACGAACAGCCCAAGGAAATAAGAATTAAAACATAAAGCCTTGAGTTAGACAACAGTCTTAGTGAGCAGTAAATTAACTAACAACATACCAAAAGAGCATAAAGGAAAAGGAATAGGAATACAACCCTCCCACTCCAACCTCTTTCTACAGTGATAGCCCCCAGACACACACTAAGCAGAAGCAAACATAATAGAGCATACAATGTAAAGTAAAGAAATTATCACTCGAGTCAAGGGCGATGTTTTCCAAGCACAAACCCCCAAGGCCTAAACCAAGATCAGATAAGCACCCAGAAAACACTGCTCTTGAGACCGAATGACGATACAACCAAATATCCATGACTCTGGCTATCACTGTTATCATTGCTTCGATATCACCGTTAATTGAATGACCGGCACATTCTTTCATCCGTCCGTCAAGGGCTAATGGAAACCCCGGTTCTAGACATAACTCTCGCACGTCGTCGCAGCCCGTGCCTAGGACTATCGAATCTGCCCAGAGTACTCGACCATCAACAGTTGGCCGTTGGGACTATCGAATCTGCCCAAACGTACTCTTTCTTAGAGCATGCTAGAACCTTCAACAACGATGCTATCCAAGCCTCCTAGTCATCCTCCTTGACGACTATTTCCATACTAGCTCAAGCGCCTCTCAAGCATCCATTACCCTTAACTCGAATCATATCACCGAGTTACCAACGTGCTTGGAATGATCCCGTCTGGATTAGACCAAGACTATATCATATCATACTTCGCTTCATCACATCCTCGCAAAGTCTCATCTCAACATCATCATCATCGTATCAATGCATAAGAGCTTCATCATCCCGCTACATATGCCACGAGCAGCTTTCCCAATTCAAGAGCCTTTCCCTTAGCTTTTGAATCATCTTCGGTCTAAAGAAAATCATCAATCATCTAATTCATAGCAATCAACCAAGTCAAACATTAATCCAAACAATCAAGCATTCAAATAAGATCTAAATAGACAATTATCACAATAATGGCAATTTCGTAAATAAAGTGTTGAAAGTCTAACAAGCATGAAATCATGAGAATTATCTCTACAATCTTGATGAGTGGACTTGCATAGGTTAACACTTAGTAAAATGGTTGTCAAATCATCATGAACAATGGATCTACATGGATCTACACTTAGGATGAAGAAAATGCATGAAAATCACTATTTTAACACCAAATCGAGCCAACAATCCGATATACTCCCTTGGATCCGTGTGAGAGATAATCAACACTCACCAAAACACCCAAACAACCCCAAATCTACACGCTTCAGATCTGGACAGCGAAGGATCAAGCTTGATCTATCACAAATCCGCTTCAAACGAAGAAATCTCACTTCAATGGATGAAGATCTTCAACTTTAGCTCTTGGATCTTCGATCTTGATCTTCGATTTGAATGAAAGGAAGCACTAGATTAGAGTGGAGGAAAGAAGTGAAGAAGTGTAGAAGTCGAGCTCTCAAAATGGCAGCACTTCGTCGCTTCAAAATCCGGATCCCAAAAAGTGAGAAAAACCCCTCCTATTTATAGCTGAAAATTTACTAAGTCGTAACTCGGCTATCTCCTAAGTCGTCTCCGACTTACGACCTAAGACCCCTCCGACCTAAGACTTGCCCAAACCTTACGACTTAACGACTTACCAAAACTCATCAGCTTACGACTTAACAGACATCTAGGCTACGACTTAAAACAGACCCAAGTCTCTACGACTTAAGACTTAACTTCCCTAAGTCGTCTACGACTTAACGCGTGCGCCTAACTCCTAACAACTCAACAGCTAACCCCTAAGTCGGTTACGACTTAACTGGGTATACGGCTTACGACCTAACTACAAGGCCATACTCAGCGACTTAACAGATATGCACGTGCGCCCCAACTCCTAGATCGCTCACGACCTAACGGCTTAGCAGAACTCCGCGACCTACGACATAAGCAACCCAACGACTTAACAGGTACACTACCTCGCGACCTAACAGACTTACGACTTAACAGTTAAGCCCCTAAGTCGCTCACCCTTTAGGTCGCAACATTCTATAGGTCGCTCCAAACTGACACGCGACCCAAACCACTTCGCGACCTAACATTTAACTCGGTCACGACTTAACCCTTAGGTCGCCTACGACCTAACCATGCTAACAACTGGCCTTTCTTAAGTCATCTAACGACCTAACAAACCAAGCTACCAGACGACCTAATACATAGTGACCTATCTCTTAGGTCGTTAACTCACCCAGTCGACTTAACGTGGCAACGACTTAAACACTTAACTCGGTAACAACTTAACTCACCGCTATCCTTAAGTTGCGCCTACCCCTTAAGTCGTTCAAACGACCTATCTCCAAACCCTTAACTCGCCGCTCCCCTGGGTAGCTCCTAACCCCTAAGTCGTATACGACTTACGACTTATACTAAGTCGTGAACGACTTAGGACTTAGCCATATTTTTGTCTAAAATCTGAAATGGCTCAAAAATGCTGAAAATACCAGATTTTAACGAACTTTTCGATCCGTAAAAATACGGGTCGTTACATTCTCTTCCCCTTAGGAATTTCGCCCCCGAAATTCCAAGCAAACAAAGCAATCAAAGACTTTCTGTACGCCTACCATTCATAGCAATCAACAAACCATGCATCCAATTTTAGCTTAGCGTACAGAATCCTAAAACTAGAACAAGTTACAATATCGTGAGACGAGACGACTCCTTAGGGTCATACCTTGAAGAGTTCCGGATGAGCTGCCTTCATCCTCTCTTCCACCTCCCACGTACAGTCGTTATCATCATCACTCCATTGTATCTTGAGCAACTTAACTACCTTTCTCCTAAGCTGTTTCGTGTCGGTTTCCACAACACGAAGCGGCTTACGAGGTCTCCTATCGACTGGATCAACTTCGAAATCTTCACAGCTATCAGCAGAAACCACCGTACTCGAGTCGTGCACATACTTCCGTAGATATGATACATGAAAAACATTGTGCACACACGACATCTTCTCTGGTAACTCCAGTCTATAGGCGAGCTTTCCAATTCGCTCGATGATCGGGAATGGTCCAACAAATCTCGGAGTCAATTTTCCTTTCTTCCCGAATCTAATAACATTCTTCGGTGGAGAAATCTTCACAAAAACCATATTACCAACGTCGAATTCCAAATCCTTACGACGCTTATCGGCATAACTTTTCTGACGGTCTTGGGCTACCTTCATTCGTTGCCGAATGATCTCTATACAATCCGAAGTCTGTCGAATCATTTTTTGCCCAAGTATCAGCTTTTCTCCAGTTTCCAACCAACATGTCGGAGAGTTACACGGTCTTCCATACAATGCCTCATACGGTGCCATACCAATGCTTGACTGGTAACTGTTGTTGTACGCAAACTCCACCAAATGAAGGTGATCTTCCCATGATCCTCCGAAATCCAAAACACAAGCTCTGAGGAGATCTTCCAAAACTCGGTTGACTCTCTCGGTCTGACCATCTGTTTGAGGGTGATAAGCTGTACTCAAACACAACTCGGTTCCCAAAACTTCCTAGAAGCTCTTCCAAAATCCACTAGTGAACAATGGGTCTCGATCGCTCACTATACTCTTCGGAATACCATGGAATCGAACTATCCACTTAACATACAACTCAGCCAACTTTGATGCAGTCCTAGTCGATCGAACAAGAATGAATCTCGCACTCTTGGTCAGACGATCCACAATGACCCAAATCCCTTCATTTCCCGTTCTGGTTCTAGGTAGTCCATCAATAAAATCCATCGATACTTGCTCCCACTTCCATGCAGGAACTTCTAATGGCTGAAGCAATACACTAGGCTTCTTCTGTTCGGCTTTTACCAACTGGCAGTTCATACACTTGGAAATAAAATTTCCAACATCCTTCTTCATGCCTTCCCAGTAGTAGGTTCTCTTCATATCCCGATACATCTTATTTCCACCTGGATGAATTGTCAACTTCGAGTGATGACTTTCCTTCAGAACTTCACTCCTCAATTCATCTATATCGGGAACAACTAGTCGTCCTTGCTTCCGAAGCCAACCCTCTCGATCGACCTCGAATCCTTTATCCTTTTCTGGTTCTAACCCAGATTCCAAATCACGGATAATCTTGACAAGCTTATCATCTCGCTTTTGGCTCTCGCCAATCCTTTCCACAAGAGAAGGTCTTATCGATAAGTTTACCAACATCTCAGGTTCCAATTCGCATCTAGGCCTGAAGTCAAATCCAGCTAAATACTCGAGATTCTTCCATTCTGAAAACATGGCTCCCAATCCTGCATGTCTTCGACTTAACGCATCTGCCACTGCGTTACCTTTTCCCGGAGTATAAGCTATACCAAAATCATATGATGCCAAAAACTCTAGCCAACGTTGCTGCCGAAGATTCAAATCCTTTTGGGAGAAAAGATACTTCAACGACTTATGATCCATAAACAACTCAAATCGAACTCCCAATAGATAATGTCTCCACATCTTCAGAGCAAAAACGATTGTCGCTAACTCCAAATCATGAGTCGGGTAATTCCTTTCATGCGGCTTCAGTTGTCGACTGGCATACGCAACAAATTTATCTCTCTGCATCAGCACTGCTCCAAGTCTAGTACCACATGCGTCGGTGTAAACCACCATCTCATCATTCCCACTAGGAATAGTCAAAACAGGAGCACTCGTCAATCTCTCTTTCAGGATTCCGAAAGCTTGCTCACACTTAGCATCCCAACTGAACACTTGGTTCTTCTTCGTCAATCCTGTTAACGGTGCAACTATCTTGGAGAAGTCTTTGATAAACCGTCGATAATATCCTGCTAATCCAAGAAAACTTCTCACATCAGATGCATTCTTAGGTCTAACCCAATCCTGGATTGCTGCCACCTTAGCGGGATCAACCGCTATTCCACTTCCAGAAATCACATGGCCTAAGAACCTCACTTCACTCTTCCAGAAGTGACACTTCGAAAACTTAGCCTTCAGCTGATGTTTCCGTAAGATCTCCAAAACAATATACAAGTGCGTCTTGTGCTCTTCTTCAATTCTGGAATAAATCAGAATATCATCCACGAATACTAGCACAAACTTGTTCAACTGATCTCTGAACACTCTATTCATAAGATCCACAAAGTATGCTGGCGCGTTAGTCAACCCAAACGGCATTACCAGCCACTCAAAGAAACCAGATGGTGTCCGAAATGCAGTCTTCGGCACACTATCCTTAGCTACTCTCAACTGGTGAAATCCCGTTGCCAAATCCATCTGAGAAAACATCTTGGCTTCGTGAAGCTGATCGAACAAGTCATCTATCCTCGGCAATGGATACTTGTTCTTCTTAGTCACCTTATTCAGCTCACGATAATCGACGCACAACCTCAGCGATCCATCTACCTTGGTTGCGAACACAACTGGTGCACCCCACTCGGACACACTACGCCGAATGAATCCTTTCTGCAAAAGATCATCAACTTGCACCCTCAACTCTTGCTGTTCCCTAGGCGCCATCCGCCTAAGAGGCATCACAACCGGTCTGGCTCCCTCAACTAGATCTATACGAAACTCGATCTCTCTATGCGGCGGCAACCCTTTGACTTCGTCAAAGACATCCTCGAATCCATTAGCGATTGGCACCGATGACAGTCCATCCCGTGGAACAACCAGCGAATACATGAAGCTCACGAAGACGCCTTCTTCATGCTTACATCGTATCACAATCTTTCGCCCTTCCACATTCTCGACTGTCACTTCCAGCCTCTCACAATCAACCTTTGCCGCATATCTCCTAAGCCAGTCCATACCCAAAATAATTCCGAACCCCGCAAAGTTCAGAACAAAACAATCACAAACAAAAGAGCAACCATGACTCGACACAATCAGACCACGACATAACATACACAAACAAGACGAACCACCAACTGGATTAGTCACAACCAATGGCCTATCGACAATATCCGGTTCCAAACCCAACCGGCCTACAAGTTCACTACAAACAAACGAATGCGACGCTCCAGTATCAAACAGAACTCTAACTGGAACACCACATAGGAAAAGAGTACCTTGAACAACCACACTCTTTCCTTTATCTTTAGCGGTAGGAGCTTTCGAAGACGACGGAACAGCTCCCAAAGCATAATCTTGCACAATCTGCTTGTCCCTCCTCGGTTCTGGACAATTCTTCTTGAAATGCCCCGGCTTGTCACAGTTGTGACACTTCATCGGTGCCTTCGGATTCTTACAATCCTTCGAGAAATGGCCCTTCTACTGACAATTGTAGCAAGTCACTTCGCCTTTCGGCTTCTTCTGGCCATCCTTACCCTTCTGCTGCTGCTGCTTCCTCTTCTTGTTTCCACCTTGCTATGGTTTAGACTCTTCCCTGGTCACAGCAACAACAGACCCTTCCTTAGGAAACAGACTCTCATGCCTGAGAGCTTTCTCCACAAGCTTCTCAAATGAATCATCCAGATGATCCACCAACTGCCTCCTAAGATAACTGTCCTAGCCTGTCACAAACTTCTCATTCTTCTGGTATGCAGATTCGATATATGACCGGGCATACTTGGACAAAGTCTCAAACTCAGAAACATACTCAAGGACTGATCTTCCACCTTGCTTGAGCTCCACGAACTTCTTGAACAGAACAGACTTCTGAGCTGTAGAAATGAACTTAGCCTCAAATCTAACTTCGAATTGCTCCCAAGTAATCTCTTCCTCCGCAGTATTGATGGTAATATAGTTCCACCAATCAGAGGCTCTCCCTTGAAGCTGCCTTGATGCCAACTTCCTCTTAGTTGCATCATCAATTCCCAAATCACCAAAGATCCTTCTACAAGCATCTATCCATCTCTGGACTTCGATAGTTGATTCTGTTCCCAAGAAAACCTTTCCTCCAAGAGCAGTATAGTCTTTGCACAACTTAGTGAAATCCACTGGTTTCGGAGTTTGGACTTGAACTCCAACATCTACTGCTGCCCCCGGAACTGGTATCCTTCTCATGATCGAAGTCATCATAGCTTCGAACATAGCTGCATAATCAGCAGTCCCCTCAGTAGCACGGCCTTCCCTAGCAGCTGGTCTCCCTCTTCGACTCATTCTCAATATCTATAAAAAGGAATGATCAGAACATCTAGAGAAACAACTGCATAAAGGACTCAAACTCAACTAAACTACTATATTATATATAGTATTCATCCATCAAATTACAATTACGTCTCTCATACGTAGTTACGTCAGCGAGCGTTGGGTAAGATCGATTAACCAATGCTCTGATACCAAATGTGACGACCGCCCATGACCCCCGCACGTAATCTAGAGATAGTGCGATGTAAAGTGTGCCAGGCGACCATGGACGATTGTCAGGGTAAATTAAAACAACAGAATCTATCGTATTACTCACAGCGCATGGACAAAATACAATAGAACATATGTATAGTGAAGCTTTACAGAACAAAATGACATCATATAAAACTCCATAGTAGTTGAATACAAGCATCCAAACAGTCAATACATCAAGCCTCACTACATATCACTCAGAGATTATACAAACAACGGAACATCCAGTACATATAAGAAGATAATATGCAACCCTCTAGCTCGTCTTCGATATCAGCATTGTGAGAAGAGAACAGCACATGTCACCTGCTACCTAGTCTGCCCATCCCAAAATGGACGAACAGCCCAAGGAAATAAGAATTAAAACATAAAGCCTTGAGTTAGACAACAGTCTTAGTGAGCAGTAAATTAACTAACAACATACCAAAAGAGCATAAAGGAAAAGGAATAGGAATACAACCCTCCCACTCCAACCTCTTTCTACAGTGATAGCCCCCAGACACACACTAAGCAGAAGCAAACATAATAGAGCATACAATGTAAAGTAAAGAAATTATCACTCGAGTCAAGGGCGATGTTTTCCAAGCACAAACCCCCAAGGCCTAAACCAAGATCAGATAAGCACCCAGAAAACACTGCTCTTGAGACCGAATGACGATACAACCAAACATCCATGACTCTGGCTATCACTGTTATCATTGCTTCGATATCACCGTTAATTGAATGACCGGCACATTCTTTCAGCCGTCCGTCAAGGGCTAATGGAAACCCCGGTTCTAGACATAACTCCCGCACGTCGTCGCAGCCCGTGCCTAGGACTATCGAATCTGCCCAGAGTACTCGACCATCAACAGTTGGCCGTTGGGACTATCAAATCTGCCCAAACGTACTCTTGCTTAGAGCATGCTAGAACCTTCAACAACGATGCTATCCAAGCCTCCTAGTCATCCTCCTTGACGACTATTTCCATACTAGCTCAAGCGCCTCTCAAGCATCCATTACCCTTAACTCGAATCATATCACCGAGTTACCAACGTGCTTGGAATGATCCCGTCTGGATTAGACCAAGACTATATCATATCATACTTCGCTTCATCACATCCTCGCAAAGTCTCATCTCAACATCATCATCATCGTATCAATGCATAAGAGCTTCATCATCCCGCTACATATGCCACGAGCAGCTTTCCCAATTCAAGAGCCTTTCCCTTAGCTTTTGAATCATCTTCGGTCTAAAGAAAATCATCAATCATCTAATTCATAGCAATCAACCAAGTCAAACATTAATCCAAACAATCAAGCATTCAAATAAGATCTAAATAGACAATTATCACAATAATGGCAATTTCGTAAATAAAGTGTTGAAAGTCTAACAAGCATGAAATCATGAGAATTATCTCTACAATCTTGATGAGTGGACTTGCATAGGTTAACACTTAGTAAAATGGTTGTCAAATCATCATGAACAATGGATCTACATGGATCTACACTTAGGATGAAGAAAATGCATGAAAATCACTATTTTAACACCAAATCGAGCCAACAATCCGATATACTCCCTTGGATCCGTGTGAGAGATAATCACCACTCACCAAAACACCCAAACAACCCCAAATCTACACGCTTCAGATCTGGACAGCGAAGGATCAAGCTTGATCTATCACAAATCCGCTTCAAACGAAGAAATCTCACTTCAATGGATGAAGATCTTCAACTTTAGCTCTTGGATCTTCGATCTTGATCTTCGAATTTGGATGAAAGGAAGCACTAGATTAGAGTGGAGGAAAGAAGTGAAGAAGTGTAGAAGTCGAGCTCTCAAAATGGCAGCACTTCGTCGCTTCAAAATCCGGATCCCAAAAAGTGAGAAAAACCCCTCCTATTTATAGCTGAAAATTTACTAAGTCGTAACTCGGCTATCTCCTAAGTCGTCTCCGACTTACGACCTAAGACCCCTCCGACCTAAGACTTGCCCAAACCATACGACTTAACGACTTACCAAAACTCATCAACTTACGACTTAATAGACATCTAGGCTACGACTTAAAACAGACCCAAGTCTCTACGACTTAAGACTTAACTTCCCTAAGTCGTCTACGACTTAACGCGTGCGCCTAACTCCTAACAACTCAACAGCTAACCCCTAAGTCGGTTACGACTTAACTGGGTATACGGCTTACGACCTAACTACAAGGCCATACTCAGCGACTTAACAGATATGCACGCGCGCCCCAACTCCTAGATGGCTCACGACCTAACGGCTTAGCAGAACTCCGCGACCTACGACATAAGCAACCCAACGACTTAACAGGTACACTACCTCGCGACCTAACAGACTTACGACTTAACAGTTAAGCCCCTAAGTCGCTCACCCTTTAGGTCGCAACATTCTATAGGTCGCTCCAAACTGACACGCGACCCAAACCACTTCGCGACCTAACATTTAACTCGGTCACGACTTAACCCTTAGGTCGCCTACGACCTAACCATGCTAACAACTGGTCTTTCTTAAGTCATCTAACGACCTAACAAACCAATCTACCAGACGACCTAATACATAGCGACCTATCTCTTAGGTCGTTAGCTCACCTAGTCGACTTAACGTGGCAACGACTTAAACACTTAACTCGGTAACAACTTAACTCACCGCTATCCTTAAGTCGCGCCTACCCCTTAAGTCGTTCAAACGACCTATCTCCAAACCCTTAACTCGCCACTCCCCTGGGTAGCTCCTAACCCCTAAGTCGTATACGACTTACGACTTATACTAAGCCGTGAACGACTTAGGATTTAGCCATATTTTTGCCTAAAATCTGAAATGGCTCAAAAATGCTTAAAATACCAGATTTTAACGAACTTTTCGATCCGTAAAAATACGGGTCGTTACATCCATCACCAGTACCCAATTCCAGACACTGAAAACCTAGGTCAAAATATTCTAAAATTGCAAACGACGAAGACCTATGCTTGAAAACTAAAATTACCAAAACGGAAAATTGAAGAAAAACCGTAACAAAGGTTAGAAAAAAGAACGTAGAGAAGAAATGAACAACCAACAGAAAATGAAAATCATGCGAAAATGAAAGAGAACATAGTGCAAAAGGTAAGTGATACTATAAAATCAAGTATAACTTATTTAATACAGTTGTATAGTAACAACATTGGAATTTTTTAATAGGAAAATGAAGAAAATGTGAAGCAAAAAATAGTTGTTGAGAAAAAGAATCAAGAACAGCAACAAACGTTATAAAGAGGAACAAAGAAAAGAAACGAAAAAACAATTCAAAAGGAAAATCAAACAGAAAAAGAGGATACAGTGCAACGGGTAAATTATGCTATTTGCCCCAAAAGTTGGAACAAACACCCAATAGATTAAAAGTAGTGAAATAAAGTGAAGAATTAAACTTAAAACAGAGAGTAAACAAGCAGAAACAAGAACAAACAAATTTATTATGGTTCGGCATTAATTGCCTACGTCAACATAAAGGAATTGCTTTCTTAAACACTTGCTTTTCTAGTTACAGAGGGATCGGATCGTAATAGATCCTTGATTACAATAGAGTTGAAGTAAACTAGTAGTGTAGATGAACAATGAACGCTATATTTATTGGTGTAGACGACCGAATATCTTCCTGAAATTTCATCGACGTACTCTCATGATGTAGATGAGGTCATTCAAAAAGTTTCGTGGCCCTACTCCCAAGGATGGGCAATCGATGATGATCGGTTTAGAAGGCTATGTGGGCCCATGCGATCTCTCATGTGGGTCCTCCTCCATGCTAGCTTCATATTTCCAAAGTTGTTTTGCATAGTCGCTTACATGTTTTGTGGAGATATCGCTTGATTTCCGTTGAGTTGAATTGATGGTTTAAGTTGTTCATAGCCAAAGTGATTTGATCCAATCCTTTACCTAGAGGAAGGGATAGGTACCAATCCCTTGTCTATAGGAGGCACTAATCCATACTTAGAATATTCCAGAGAGTCTTTCTTGATCTCGCTTGATCGCTGCTTCATACCACTGTCTGTGCTTGATCTTTGGACTCCATGATCATCCCTCTGGCTACTTGCCTTATCTACTGTCAAGTCTAACTTGTCCAATCAATCTGGATATAGCTGGGTCAAAGGGCCGGATAATATATACTATGAAATTATTGAAGTTATATACTAACAGTATCAAATTATTAAATTTATATGCTAACAATATCAAAAAATTTAAATGGTTAAAAGCAGAAAAAGAAAATGGAAATAAAGAATCTTACAAAGAAGTGATAAATTCGGTAAAATTATAAACAATATCAGTTGATGATATGTTGACTATCGGTTCATAATGAATAGAATCTGTTTAGTATTACTTTCTAGCAATTTGGAAAAATACATGGCATGTTATCAAATTTACAAATACTTAAATCAGTTTTTTAAAGCATTTGCATGATATGTTTTTAGTAACAGTTATTAGCAAATTGGAAATGTATAACATATGGTATTAAAGTTTCAACAAGTTAGTATCATTTTTACGTAGGATTGTGCAAAACGGGAAAAGTATACAATATGGTGTCAATTTTGAAAGAAATTAGGATCATTTTCGTATACCATTATGAAAGGTATCTTTTTAACATGATTTAGCATAAAACTAGAAAAGTATATAACATGGTATCAATTTTATAAAAAGTTAATATCATTTTTTATAACAATATGCAACATATGTTTTAATATGATTAAGTACCAAAACTGCAAAAGTATAGTGTATGATATCAATTTTAAAACTAGTTAGTATCATTTTTTACTGCATTATGCATAGTATGTTTTAAATATCATTTAATACTAAATCGCAAAATGTCTACTATGTGGTATCAATTTTGAGACAAGTTGGTATCATTGTTTTACACTGTTACAAATGACATGTATTCATTACCATTAAAGCGCAAATTGAAAAATTACAATGCATAATCTTAAAAAAGCATAATTAATAGTATGATTATATAAAACCATTTAATATAATTATCAAACCTTATAAGTAACATTAATAATTTTCATAAAACATGATACATTTTTAAAACATTTTAAGTAATTTTAACATAGTCGATATCAATTTTAAATTATATAAAATTCACTGCAATTAAACAGACACTAGCTATCATTTTTGCAATATTTTGGTATCAGTTTTGTAATAAATCATAGTCAATATGATTTTTACATAAAAGATAATACAATCAGAATTTATACATAGTGTAATCATTATCATTTATAATTTATAAAAATATTTGAACAATTGTCACCCAGTATCATTTTCTAACTACGCATTATCAATTTTGATACAAATAATACACAACACTGTTTTAACAAGTACTTACTATCAGATCTACTATAATTAATGCATAATATATTTATTTCTCAGTTTATAGCAACCAATATTATTAATAATTTTTTCTGAACTGATCCAATACAATAATGGTTTTTATAATCAATTAAATGCCATGTTTTATACAACATGATGATAGTGATTTTGTAGAGATCTGTCATAGAAACAAAAAAATAGAATCTGAAAAATCTGGGCAAAAGAGAGAATATAAAGAAAAGCAAAAGAAGAAGAAACGAAACCTGATCGTGCATATAGATGTGGCTTGCAAGCTACATACATGATTATAGAATTTGAAAAAAAAAAGTAATTACAAAGAAACAAATAGGTATTTTAAAAGGAACAAAGTTTCACCGGTTATTTACTTTTTTTTATAAAACAACATTATAATGAAAGAATGGAAAAAGTGCCAAAATAATTTAGATGCATTGTATAGTTGTTATTTAGCAGAACATGAAGCGTGCGTATTTGGAGAAGAAAAGATGAAAGAGTATGCCAATGGAAGGAAGAAGCATTGAGCCGGTAACAAAAATGACAAGAAAAACAATCCCAGCGGAATCATACCCTACAATAATCCAATAATTGGCTTCATCCTCTGTCTTTCAAACTATATGACTCAGATGAGAGGTTAAAAACTAATCCAGATCAGCAAAATAAATCAACGAAACCTGCTACTCGAAGAATGAAGAAAACAGTGACAAAAAAACTAAAAACAACTTCTCATATCAAGAGATTAAAAGAAAGAACAAGAAAGAGAAAAGAGGATGATAGCTTTGAGTGTGAACAGCGATTTAAAAAATAGCAGAAAAGCCAAAAACTGATAAAAACAAAGACAGTGAAAAAGAAAGTTCAGAACAATTCATCCCAGAGCCAATGGCAGTAATGAAACTAACATTTGTGGATTTAAAACTATGACACTGCAAATGCTTAACATACTTGAACTAGGAAGATCAGAACATAATCAAAACTTTCTTTGCTTTGACAGGCTCACAGAAATAAGTATATAAATATTGATACTAATAGTACATATTAAAATAATTTTAATTACTTGATTCAGATCTTTTTTGTTAAAATAGTGAAGTAGCATGGGATGACAATGACACTATCAAAGGAGGATGCATAATAACAAAAGATATGCTAAAAAATGTGCTTGAAGAAAACTTCACGGATCGGCAGGTATATGTATATACATTTTTTTAAACATGATTCATTAATTCTAGCAAATGTCAATCTCAAAGATCAGACTCATGGCCTTTAATCTCGTAGTCTAAACTACCAACCAACTTAGCCAACCTTGTTGGCGTATATGTATAAATATTTTTTTTTTGCTTAATAATACTAATCAATATCAAAATAATTACAAAAACTGATACTGTTGCAAATACTGATACATATACTTTTCAATATATACTGCTACTTATTAGAATACTGATATTATTATTATTATTTAATATTGCTTTACGATTAACAAAAACTTACAGTTTCCTATTGTTAATATAGATAATAGATTGGTATATCTCAAAATGTGGATTAGTAAGGCACAATTATGCAATGACCACAACAATGACGGTAACTACAACTTTAATATGCAAGTACATAATAATTGCTACATACACTGAATTATAACTAATTTCCTTATTCAACAGAAAGTACTAATTTGTGATGTAAAGTGTTAAAACACATTTAGTCATGCCATTGCTTGAAGAAATTGTGAAGGATAAATATGCAAATGTTATTTATTTCCCTCTGCATATAAGGACCATTGGACATGGGTAATATTTACATATCCTACAATGCAATGGTCTCACATAGATTCTTTATGGTCGAGAAGATCAATTGAAAGAACGAACCCAAGTCTAAAAGAAGCACAAAAACTGGTAAAATATTTTTTTTTCAAAAATATTAACTCAAATAATTGAAACAAAATGAACATTAACTAACTTTGTACTATTCCATCTTTAATAAAGAAAAGAAGTTGAGAAAATATTGCAGGACTTGTTAAAAAAACAATATACAAAATATGGAAGTGAAGCAAAATGAAATTCATCATATTAAATGTGCACAGCAAGGAGAAGATACATAAGCTATTTAATTTGTTAAAATTGATACTACAACTGAAACTGACAGTAATGGTGAAACCGATGGTTACTTAATATTAGAACATGTTATGTGTTTGCATCATGGTCTTTTGTATACAATAGTATATATTTTTTATAGGCCTAATACACCGAGTTGAATTAAAAAGCGATTCTCATGATTTGGTCATGATAGGAAAAAATTGTTTGTTGTACAACCAAATTTTCTTCAGTTCATTAAACGTTTGCTTAAGATTAACATTTTTGTTATACAACAATCTCATTTTTGTATAACTAAACAAAAATAAAACAATTATCAAAGATGTTACAAATGATACCAATTGGCACAAAAATTGATACTACAACTGATGTTGACATTGATTCTAAAACTGATACTTATCTGGTTTTAAAACATATTATCTATTTGCACCAAGATCTCTTAAATACAATGCCATGTGTTTGTTATATACCTAAAACACTGACAAGGCATATTTTGATTCAAACAGAGTTGACTGTGAAATATACGTCATGATATTTACCATATCACTGAATAAAAGCCAAATACCAATCAAGTTAAAAGATGAAATTTTGTCGCAAACCAAAGCAAGAATTATATTAGAGATATTGCGAGACAACAATCACTGCTAGAATTTATCTGACTTCATGTCAAGAGTGGAAGAAAATGAAGATATATAGAAGGAAATATGTTGTAAAAATTGCTTTGGCATTCGGTTAAAACTAATATACATTTGTGATGTTGTGTTGGAACTAATTGAAGTTAGCCTTGTTTTACTTTAGATATAAACACTTGCTTGTTGAAATTTTGTCAATTTGTTGCAAAACCAATATCAATCTTATTTATGATGCTCTAAACATTAGATTTGTTTAACTTTACCTATGAATATCATGTGATGTCTTCATAAGACTAAATTTTATTTATAGTTAGCCATTTTATACAAAATGGAGTAAAATATAACAATATCATAGTTAGCCATTTACATGAAAAAAAATAATCCTCTGCAACTTGTATTCTACTATACATTTTAGTGTCAAAAAATTTCCTCAAATAAAATTACTATGCATGTTGATTTCTATATACCAATACATATATTTAATTTACATTTGGACATTCCATTACACAAATAAATCTATAATGATATAAAATAAATTGAAACCATACTGTAATAATAATAGCAAAATACGTACAAAAACAAACTTAAACAAAACTGATTCTATGCAACTAAACAATGATACAATATTTTGTTATACCGGAAAATATTAATAGTATACAAGAACTGATATTATATTTTGTTATACCTAAAACTGATACTAATAGTATGCAAAAACCGATACCATATTTTTTTATATTTGAAATGCTACCAATAGTAGGAAAAAATGATATCATATTTTGTTATACCCAAAACTGATACTGATAGTATGCAAAAACTTATACTAAAGAACTAATATTGAATAAACTAAGCAACATCACCACATAATAACTCACTGCTTGTCATTCCGCCTATATCTTCTAGCTCACAACAACATCGTTGATCATCCCATCTTGCTAAACAATCATTAGTTAATGCAAATATAGCAACATGTAAAAATAATACTATACAGTATCATTACTACCTAATTGGGAACATATGGAAACCAATCTGTAACTAAGAAAGATTGGTTAACCGAGCTAACTGTCGAATGCAAAAGCTAACTGGATGTACAACCTAATCGAGTACATATGAATGCAAAAGCTAATTGGACACACTACCTAATCGGGTATGTATGGATTCCAATCTACAACCTTGATAGATTGATCGACTAAGCTAACCATCAAATGCAAAAGATAACCGGATGCACAACCTAATCGTGTACATATGGATGCAAAAGCTAATCGGATGCACAAGCTAATCTGGTACATATGGATGTAAAAGCCAATTGGATGTACTACCTAATCGGGTACGTATGAAAGCAAATCTATAATCGAGATAGATTGGTTAACCCAGCTTATCATCGAATGCAAAAGCTAACCGAATGGACAACCTAATCGGGTACATACGGATGCAAAAGATAACCGGATAAACTACCAAACTGGGTAAATATGGATGCAATAGCTAATCGGATGCATTACTAATCGGGTATGTATGGAAACCAATCTGTAACCGAGATAGATTGGTTAACTGAGCTAACCATCGGATGAAAAAGCTAATCAGATACACAACCTAATCGGGTATACAAGGATGAAAAAGCTAATCGGATGCACAACCTAATCGGGTATACATGGATGCAAAAGCTAATCAGATGCACAACCTAATCGAGTACATATAGATGCAAAAGTTTGTTAGTCGCTATGCACAGGATCAAAGATGGCCAACAGTTGTAAAAAATGTAAATGCAACGAAAATGAAATAGTAGATCACACAGTCTATTTTATACTGTTAAGAACCTCCCATCCTACATCCAGTCCCTAAGCACTTCTTAGGAATTCCACTATCAACACCCTAACTTCACCCGGAGGAACAGGTTTACAGACTCGGCTTGAACAACCGAATAGGACTTCAATACTTACTACCTAAGGACTCGGCAACAAGACTTCAATCTATTCTTTTACAAAGAAATAATTTGACTATATATTATGCCTTCAATACACTGACTATTCGCACTGGAGTACAACTTCTATAACCTTCAAAAATGATGTAGAATGACTGTGTAGAGGCTAGGAAGGGAATTAAGACAGGACTCAAATATTGTGGAGTGAAAAAGCGCTAGTCTAAGTTTTCTTTCTAAATTAATATAGAGTTTAGAGCGTTTAGAAGCAATATGAGAATGGTTAGAGAGAATCGGATTGCGTTTTGTTTTTAAGATAGTGGGAGGCTTATATAGAATGGAAGCCAATAAATAGTGGCAATCCTTCAAAAATTCCCATTAGAAAAGATGCATCCATTGGAAGTTTGCAATTGGTTGAATAAGCACTTGAATAGCCACTTGACTATTCGCTTTGGAACGGTAATCTAAAGTAGCTGTTGGTCTTAAATTCAAAATACTGTGTAGTTCAATTGGTAAGGCATGTGCATATCTTTGTGGTGTGCTGGGTTTGAGCCCCACCTTCGTTCTTTTTTTTCATTTTTCATTTCCTTTTCTTTGTAAGGTTAGTAGCATGCAAGAATACAAATGCGGCAGTGGTGTAGTGGTATCGATGCAACATGCTTTGTAGGAGCGCTAGAGTTCGATTCCCACCTCTGTCCCATTTTAATTCCCATGTTTTTGTTCTACTCAAATATATATATATTTGTAATTACCTTCTTCATCAAAAGTTGCTTTGGTGTGTTGGTTGAGACATGCTGTTGTTTCCCTTGGTGCCTGGGTTCGAATCCCATCAGGTGCATTTTTTTTTAGCACTTTATTTTCCACCTCTGTTGATCAATATGAAAACATCTAACAAGTTCAACTGTAACAACCCGAAATTTAAGCTATAATAATTAATTAATGAATTAATTAAATAATAAAATAACTTTGTGAAATTATCAAAATTGAGCCACAGAGTTGCACCATTGTGTCCGTGGTAATTTTCTGGTCAATTTCCATATATAGATTGTCGAAATCGGAGCTAAAACGAAGAAGTTACAGATTAAACAAGAAAATGATAATAATAATAATAATAATAATAATAATAATAATAATAATAAGGGCTAGGTCGACCCTAGGGTCGACCCTCCCATCAGCTAGATCGACCTATAGGTCGACCTAACTCATATGGGGGTCGACACCCAGGTCGACCCGCCAAGGCATATGGACGAGTAATCGTCCAGATTACAAAGTGGCGTGTTTTGTTGTTTTTATTCCATCTCGTGCGTCCGTGCTTCCATTCGATAGTTCCCATCGAACCTATGACGTGGTTGCGCTAGATTTAATCTTCAAATCCAATGGTCTGAGATCCACAAATGACACTATAAATAAGACTCTAGGCCTAGCTATTTTTCTCATTCAAATTTTCTCCATCCGGGTTCATTGCTTGAGGCCGGATCCTAAAAGGAATATTTTTCCAAGGAGAAGATCTTTTTAATTAAATTATTTTATACCCTAGAAGTGGATCCGGGAAGGCCAAGGAAAAGAGCTAAGGACCACAGGTGAGTGTTTAAGTAATTATTTTAGATTTTTAGGTAATTTAAAATAATAGTGTTCTCAATAGTTGTATTTTTTCTGCAATTTTGAGACCATTTTTATATAAGTTGTTTACAGTTAATTTTTAAAGCACTTTTCAGTCTATTTTATCCAGCTATTTTTATTTAGCTATTTTATTCATTTATTTACAGTTATTTACTGTTATTTACAGTTATTTACATATTATTTACATCTATTTTGCGTTAGAATTTAGTCTGTAAATGTTAGTTTCTTTTTGTTCCTTTTTACACGAATAAAATAATAAAAAGAGGAAATTCGCTAATATGGACTAAAATATAAGAATACTAAATTTACAGAAAATTTGATGTAAATAAGAAGAACTGTAATAAAAAGAATATAGACTGAAATAGGCAAATTTGACATTTGCAAGCAAGTTTATAACTAGAAGTTATAACTAAGAAGACAGAATAAAAGGGAAATTATAACGTAGGTTATAATTAAGCAGAAAGTACAGAAAGAGGCTTATTGATGCAGCCCAAACTGATGAAGTCTTAGGTCACGAGCGACCTAACGTGCTGTTAAGTCGCGTGCGACCTAACGAGGAAGATAACATGCTAAATCAGTGGGATAAGTCGCTGGAACGAGCTAACGAGTTATAGGATAAGGCGCTCAAACGACCTAACGAGTTACTCATTCCTCTAGGTTGCTCCGACCTTCCGAGTTTCGACTTTGACGAGTTACGACCTAAGTTAGATCGCGAGAATGAATTACGACCTATGATAGGTCGCAGAGAAGAGTTACAACCTATGTTAGGTCGCGGAGAAGAGATACGACCTATGTTAGGTCGCGGAGAAGAGTTACGACCTATGTTAGGTCGCGGAGAAGAGTTACGACCTGTGTTAGGTCGCGGAAGCGAGTTACGACCTATGTTAGGTCGCTGATGTGTATGCCGCAAGATCAATGAAGCTATGCTATTCTTAGGTCACATCTGAAGTTAGGTCGCTCGATCTTATGACGCTGGAAGATAGGTCGCTACCTTGTATTTTAGGTCGTTTATGTTAAGTCGCATGTGTTGCAATTTTCTTATGTTTGTTAAGTCTTAGGTCGTACCTGGTTAGGTCGGCCGTGTATGTACTAGGTCGTTATTTGTTGTAACGTGTATGTTGTTAGATCGTTGATCTGTTAGGTCGTTGGCGACCTATGTTAGGTCGGTGAAGGCTTTGTGATGTATGTTGTGTTGTAATGTTTTAGGTCGCAGGTGTTAGGTCGTTCACGACCTATGTGTTGTCCAGATTTGAGTTGTGTGAGTTGTAAACCTATAAATAGGCGGGTGGTATCATTTGTAACTCTTGATTGATTTTGAATAAAACTTTGTTTGTGTTCTTTGTGCCACTTCTCAAATTGGTAGTTGAGTGTGATCTCCTATCTCCACATTCGGCATTCGAGTGCGCTCGAATCAACGATTGTTGAAGTCGATTGAAACGACCCTAACTAATTTCACCTAATTATTTTTACTAGGATTTTTTTTTTACATCAATAGATCTCTTAGAGTCATTTAGCCTTCTTACTAAATAATCCAGGATCCTCCTTTTCTACTAATATATTTATATCAGTTCATCAATAAAATATTCACATACATATGAAGATGTATGTGACCCTCTTGCTTGGATCAGAGTGTTGTTTAGCAAGAGTGTATCCTGATTGAATTTTGAATTCCAATTCAACCAGCACATAGCTCATTTTCCATATCTTTTGATTTTTAGGTCAGGGGAATTAATCCCGTAACCATATGCAAATGCCACTTAGTAATTCTTAACACTTCTTTTCCTCAATAGGCAAATTAGGCATAATCAACAGTTTAGACGTCTAAAATTTTTATGACAGACGTCTAAATTTGATCTCAGACGTCTAAATCTTTATAACAGACGTCTCAGAGTGTCTAAATTGAAACAGAGAGTGAAAAACATTTTGAACTAAATTCAGACATCTAAAATTTTTATTGCAGACGTCTAAATTTGATATCAGACGTCTAAATATTTATGACAGACGTCTCAGAGTGTCTAAAAATTATTTCTTAACTTATTCATGGATTTTCTTATGTCAGTTCTTTGTATATACATTCAATCCATAAATTCTTTATTCTCAAATTTTCTACTATTAGCCTGACTGTTCATGAAGTTTAACATTCATTTTTCTTAGCAAAACATCTTGTAGAAACAAAGCACATAGTCTCAGCTGATATATATAAGTTCAACAACTACAAAACAGCAATTAACAATACATTGGTTTCTCAAAGTAACTTAAACAAAAGGTCTTAATCTAGTTCCTCATGAATGTTTGATTTACTTCAGCAAAGTCCTTTAAAACCTAGCATCCAAATCTTTAAGTAGTTAACTCATCCAATTCCTGATCAACCATGTTCTTATTTACCTGCATAGTCACCATGAACTGCCTCATACAAATATGAGACACCCAATGGTGCACAAACACAAAAGGGTCAGACTAATTGTCTGGTATGAATAATCTAACTGAAAACATGATCATATTCAATTCCATTTACATTCCAGTGCTTTGTATGAATAAGAAACTCAGTATCTTCTTTGTACATGTTTTTGTGAGGCATGTGTATTCATATCAGTGTTGACCAGATTATTTAGATGTGATCACAATGACTTAATTCATAGAAAACAATCATAAGATTCATCAATAAAAACATCATAAGCCAACCAAAAGCAGTCATCAATTCAGTCATCATGCCCTTTTTAACTTTACTGGCCATCAGGGATTTTGCCCAGGCCTCTCCTGAACCTATTTCTAAAGTTCATTATCAAATATAATAGGTTCTTTAGCTACTTTCTCTTTTTAAACACACACTACCTGGGACATCTCTCTGTTAACCCAGCACACTCAGGCCCTTGGGTATAAACATACCATGTGTGAGCTTGCAATGTTCCCCTTGCCAAGCTATATTTTGTAGCCCTAAGATCCCAGGTCCTTAGTTAAATTGCTAAGTACTATTTCCTTTTTTTCATAACTTTGCTAATCCCTTCTGCATCTCACTTTTTAATCAGAGAAATAGAAACAATACAAGCAACATGTATTCATGCAGAGTTTGGTAAGTTATATTCTCAGAAGCAAACATTTAATCATGAAAATAAATATGGTTTCTTAGCACATTATTTTTTTGACTATGAGTTTCAGTGGATCAAGATGTAAGTATATGGTCCTAAGTATTTTACTGGTTATCTTTTCTTACCTCTGGTTCAATCAGATTCATGGTCTGGCTAAACCACAAGTAAATTTGATTTGGGTATTTCATAAAACATAGAAGCTCAGCACATGTACAACATCGCACTTCTACATTTTCTTTTGTTTTAATCAACATGAGACATAAGCAACAACACAATGTTACAGCCCCATATTTCTTTCTATCTTCAGACCATATACCCACCACTTGAATCCGGGGATTTTCATAAACAATTTTTATAAAGAAAACTTATAAAAGAAATCACTCCATCTCAAAGCTAACCCATATCACAGATAAACATTTTGAACCATGAATCCATGACTCTCATTTTTTTCTGGGTAAATCAGAGATGTTCTATACTTAAACAGATCATTAACAAAACAAAGTCATCAAACCATAAGACATAACTTGTAAAAAGAAAATGAATGATTAGTTCAAATAGGCTGCCTCAATGTTTAGGACTTAATGCCAAAGTTTTCAGTGAGGTTACTCACGTTAATCCTTCTTCTTCCTATGCCTTATGAACTCCTTTTTAGTCTTCTGCCTTCTCCTATTTTTTTTTCTCTGGTTTATGTCTTGTATATTATTTTTTCTAGGTTAATGAAGAAAAATGTATATGGTCTCACTATACTAGGCCTTTTATACAAATCTTGGCTGTTTCTAGGGTTTATGGAATTACCCAATGTCAGTTCTACCCCATACAAAACATAGCCTGCTTTCAAAAATAAGAGGGTATGTGGTCCTTGTCTTCAATTTCAGAAATAAGCCTCATTCTTTTAATCCTTTCCCAGGTCATGTTATATCCATGACTTCTTATTTCCTAAATTAAAGAAATTACCAGAAATGGATAAAGTGTTTATTTAAGGACTCATGCCATTTCTATGTAACTTCTGTTTTCTTCCAGAAATTGGTTAACTGTATACATGTATAACACATGCATACCTAAGTCTTTTATTTTCTTTGTACCCTATTTTATTTAAAGATAAAATTCTATCTTCATACATATGTATTTCTGAATTAGTTATTTTAATTTTATCTATTGATTCCTGCTAAATTTTTATCACACAGAAATCGGTGTGCATGTGTACACTGTCTTGTGCACATGTACATGTTTTATACTTTATATCTGCAAATCAATTTCCTATTCCTATTTTTTTTCCAATGTAATTTCAAACAAATATAAACTAAATTAAATCATGAAATTACTCACAAAAATCAGGGTTATCACATCGATTCACGGTATCTAGTGCGCTAGATCAACGTACGAAGAATCGTAGATCTTCTTTCACGGCATCGTGCGCGATCAACGTGACGAAGATAGCTAGAATCCGGTATCTTTGGATCAACGGATTTGGTCCTTTGGTATCTTTCAATCCACTGATTGCTACTTTCACCGATTCATCCATTTTTGTTATCCGCTGCTGCATCATTTGGTATCAGAGCTAGACTTAGCCAATCATAGCTAAGCCGAGTCTTGGAGCCAATTCTTATTGAAGAGTTCAAGCCGAGCCAATTGAGTTTAGGCCGAGCTAGTTGAAGGGCGTGAAGTGTTAGAGCCGTGCATAGTTTGTTCATTTCTAAATCAAGGCCGAGAGTTGAAGTTTGACAATGTCGCCGAGAAGAGCTAATCACCATCAGAATATTGAAGCGTTGTATCGAAGAGAAGAAGCCGAGCAAATGGAACAACACATCAATGAAAATTTTGATGAAGGCATTGGGAAGTTAGAGAAACTGATGAATGATATGAATCAAGGACAAAGGAGGAGGTTGCCAGTCTCGAACCATGGAGGAAACAGAGTTTCGCCATCGGTTACGGAAGCGAGGAGAGTGTCGCCGCAATCTTATCGAGAAAGAAGAGAATCTTCAGTTTCATTGAGAAGAGAACATGATGAGTATAGAGAAGAAGAGAGAAGAACTCCACGTGAGTTTGAACATGAACCATACCGTGATGATGACAGACAAAGTAGAAGAGATATGCGTGATCATAGAGATATGGGTGGTCGAGATCGTTATCGAAGTACATCTATGTTTGATGAAGATGGTGGTAGATGTAGTGTTCATTCTCGAGATCGAGACCAAGTACGAAATCATATCGGGATGTTGAAGATGATCGTCGATGGGAATCGGGGATGAAAACTAAAATTCCAAAATTCAAGGGTGGAATGGTAGCGGAGGAATTTTTGGATTGGTTGTCTAATGTGGAAGAAATTTTTGACTTTAAGGAGGTTCTTGAGCATCGAAGAGTGAAGTTGGT
Organism: Allium fistulosum; assembly: GCA_030737815.1. NCBI lineage: Eukaryota > Viridiplantae > Streptophyta > Magnoliopsida > Asparagales > Amaryllidaceae > Allium > Allium fistulosum. Next base: position 574,928,512 of record CM060906.1, read on the forward strand.
TGCTACTCGTTTGAAAGGGAGAGCTATGGCATGGTGGCAGCAAACTAAACTTACACGGGAAAGGATGGGAAAGTCAAAGATTGAGTCATGGGAGAAGATGAAGAAATTAATGAAGGCTACTTTCTTACCTTATAATTATCAATCCCTTATATATCAACGATTGCAGAATCTGAGACAGGGAACGAAGTCAGTAAATGATTATGCAGATGAATTTTATCAATTAATTGCGAGGAATGATATCATGGAGACGGAGGAACAGTTGACCGCTAGATTTGTTGGAGGGTTGAGAATGCAGATTCAAGATATGGTGAATATGTTTGATCCCAGATCTGTTATGGAAGCACATCAAAAAGCTCTAGCTTGGGAGAAGCAAGGTAGGAGAGGTGGTGGTGTGTTTACAAATTCTAACAATCCGATGAAAGGGGCTAGTAGCAATGCGAATGTTTCGAAGGCTGTTGCAAAACCGGTTGTAAGTGAAGTGACTAAGACCAAGGTCAATAGTGGTATCAAATGCTTCAATTGTCGGGTGATTGGTCACAAAAGCAATGAATGTCCAAAGCCAAAGAAGCGAGTGATGGTTGCTGAGGCAGAGGATGAGGAAGTAGAAGCTGAATGTTCTAATTCACCACATACTGAGGAGGAAGAAAATGTGTCGGGAGATGAAGGGTATTCATTAATGATGAAGAGGTCGTGTTTGACACAAAAGCAAGAGGATGATTCAAGTTGGTTGAGGAGTAACATTTTCCAGTCAACGTGCACTATCTTGGGAAGAGTTTGCAAGTTTGTCATCGATGCGGGAAGCTGTGATAACATCATTTCTACCGAGGCTATGAAGAAGTTGGCATCGAAGACTGAGAAACATCCGAAACCTTACAAGTTAGCTTGGTTGAGAAAATGTGGGGAGGTGAAGGTTGGACGAAGAGCTTGTGTTAATTTTTCAATTGGGAAGAAATACAAAGATGAAATTTGGTGTGATGTTGTGGATATGGATGTATGTCATCTATTGCTGGGGAGACCGTGGCAATGATAGGGCTGTGCAACATGATGGTCATACTAACAGTTATAGTTTCATGTTTGAAGGTACTAAAATCACTTTAATTCCCAAGAAGTGACAACAAGAAGAAAGCAAGTTGGAGGAGATTGAAGAGCTGAAAACTTTGTTATCGTTGAAGGAGTTTGTTAAGGAAGTAGAAGAGGAACCTGAAGCGTTTTTGTTGATTGGACGTGAGAGTAACGAAGTGGTTGAAATTCCTGAAGAAGTAAAACCAGTGCTGGAAGAATTTGAAGATGTATTTCCAGAAGAGCTGCCAACAGAGTTACCGCCATTGAGGGACATACAACACCAAATAGATCTTGTTCCAGGAGCTGTGTTACCACATAGACCACATTACAAAATGAGTCCAAAGGAATACGAGGAGTTGAGAAGGCAAATGGAAGAGTTGCTTGAACAGGAGCGTGTACAGGAAAGTTTAAGTCCTTGTGCAGTGCCAGCTTTGTTAGCGCCGAAGAAGGATGGAACGTGGAGGATGTGTACTGATAGCCGAGCACTAAACAAGATTACAGCGAGATACAGATTTCCTATGCCTAGACTGGATGACTTGTTGGATCAACTTAGTGGGGCTACTATCTTTTCGAAGATCGATTTGAAGAGTTGTTATCATCAAATTCGAATTAGACCGGGGGACGAATGCAAGACAGCATTCAAGACGAGAGAAGGATTATATGAATGGCTGGTTATGCCGTTTGGTCTTTCGAATGCACCTAGTACATTTATGCGGGTGATGAATCAGATCTTTAGATTATTTATTGGGAAGTTCGTGGTGGTGTATTTTGATGATATACTGATATACAGTGGAAGCCCAGAAGAACACGTGCATCATTTGAGAGAAGTGTTGATGATACTGCGACAGGAATAATTTTATGCTGCAATGAAGAAATGCGTGTTCATGACGCATAGTGTTTTATTTTTGGGATATGTTATTTCCGAAGGAGGTATACAGGTGGATCAGAATAAAGTTGAAGCAATCAGAAATTGGCCACAACCCAGTACGATAACAGAAGTTAGAAGCTTTCATGGTTTAGCATCATTCTACCGAAGATTTATTCCACACTTCAGTAGTGTGATGGCACCAGTTACTAATTGTATGAAGGGGAAGCAATTTTCATGGTCAGAGGAAGTAGGATTTGCTTTTGAGAGAATCAAGGAATTATTGATGACAGCACCAATTCTAGTATTACCAGATTTTCAGTTGTTGTTTGAGTTACATATACGGATGCATCTAAAGTTGGGATTGGAGAGGTGTTGAGTCAGAAAGGACATCCTATTGCATATTTCAGTGAGAAGATATCGGGAGCCAAGATGAGATATAATACTTATGATGTGGAATTCTTTGCTATTGTTCAAGCTATAAAACATTGGAGACACTATTTGTTCCATAAAGAGTTTGTTCTATATACTGATCATGAAGCACTGAAACATTTGCAGGGACAGGACAAAATTGCAGCCAGGCATGCTTCGTGGATCGCATACCTACAACAATTTACATTTGTGGTGAAGCATAAGTCGGGAATTACGAATAGAGTGGCAGATGCACTGAGTCGAAGGAATCATTTGTTGACTACAATGAAGGTTGAAGTGACAGGGTTTGATGTGTTGCCAGAGTTGTTTGTTGATGATTCTTACTTTGCGAAGTTTGTTGATGAAGTCGAGAAGGGAAAGACGGATGAGTACGTGTTGGTGGATGGTTTTCTTTTTAAGGGGAATCGATTATGCATACCAGAGTGCAGCTTACGAATGAAGATTGTGAAGGAGTTGCATAAGGAAGGTCATGTGGGTAGAGATCGTACTTTGCAATTGATTTCTCAATCTTATTATTGGCCTTCGTTGAAACGGGAAGTTGGAAAGTTTGTGGAGAGATGTCATATTTGCCAAGTTTCCAAAGGGACAGCGACGAATGCAGGATTGTATATTCCCTTAACCGTGCCGACTAGACCATGGATTGATATTAGTATGGACTTTATTTTGGGGTTACCAAGAACTCAGAGGGGGAATGATTCAATATATGTTGTAGTGGACAGGTTTTCGAAAATGGCACATTTTATAGCATGTAAAAAGACCGCTGATGCAGTCCGGGTTGCTCAATTGTTCTTTAAAGAGGTGTATCGATTACATGGGCTACCTAAATCTATTATTTCTGATCGGGATACTAGATTTCTAAGCCATTTTTGGTTAAGTTCGTGGAAGATGGTTGGAACGAAGCTGAATTTTAGTAGCGCCTATCATCCGTAGATAGATGGGCAAACGGAAGTGGTGAACAGATCGTTGGGAAATTTGTTGCGATGTATTGTGCAGGATAATTTGAAGAGTTGGGATATGAAGTTGTGTCAGGCGGAATTTGCACATAATCATGCTATTAATCGTAGTACGGGTTTCAATCTGTTTCAAGTTGTATATTCAGCAGTTCCGAAGGGACCGTTAGATTTGACGACTGTGCCATATCAGAGGGGAGTTGTTAAGCGAGCTTGTGATTTTATGATTGAGTTGCAAGAGTGCCACAGAACTGTGCATGAACGATTGCTTGCATCAAATGAGAAGTATAAACAACTGGCAGATAAAAAGCGAAGGAGTGTGAATTTCAGAGAAGGTGACTTGGTTTATGCTGTGTTGACAAAAGATCATTTTCCTGTTGGAATCTACAACAAGTTGAAAGCTCGAAAAATTGGCCCAGTGGAAATTTTGAAGAAGATCAATGATAATGCGTATCAGTTGAAATTGCCGGATGATATTCACACTACAGACGTTTTTAACGTCAAATACTTGATTCCGTATCATGGGGATGAGCTTGTTGTGGAAGAGGAGGGCGAAAATTTGAGGACGAATTTTTCCCAACCAGGGGAGGATGATGCAGCCCAAACTGATGAAGTCTTAGGTCGCGAGCGACCTAACGTGCTGTTAAGTCGCGTGCGACCTAACGAGGAAGATAACAAGCTAAATCAGTGGGATAAGTCGATGGAACGAGCTAACGAGTTAAAGGATAAGGCGCTCAAATGACCTAACGAGTTACTCATTCCTCTAGGTCGCTCCGACCTTCCGAGTTTCGACTTTGACGAGTTACGACGTAAGTTAGGTCGCGAGAATGAATTACGACCTATGATAGGTCGTAGAGAAGAGTTACGACCTATGTTAGGTCGCGGAGAAGAGATACGACCTATGTTAGGTCGCGGAGAAGAGTTACGACCTATGTTAGGTCGCGGAGAAGAGTTACGACCTGTGTTAGGTCACGGAAGCGAGTTACGACCTATGTTAGGTCGCAGAAGCGAGTTACGACCTATGTTAGGTCGCTGATGTGTATGCCGCAAGATCAATGAAGCTATGCTATTCTTAGGTCGCATCTGAAGTTAGGTCGCTCGATCTTATAACGCTGGAAGATAGGTCGCTACCTTGTATTTTATGTCGTTTATGTTAAGTCGCATGTGTTGTAATTTTCTTATGTTTGTTAAGTCTTAGGTCGTACCTGGTTAGGTCGGCCGTGTATGTACTAGGTCGTTATTTGTTGTAACGTGTATGTTGTTAGGTCGTTGATCTGTTAGGTCGTTGGCGACCTATGTTAGGTCGGTGAAGGCTTTGTGATGTATGTTGTGTTGTAATGTTTTAGGTCGTAGGTGTTAGGTCGTTCACGACCTATGTGTTGTCCAGATTTGAGTTGTGTGAGTTGTAAACCTATAAATAGGCGGGTGGTATCATTTGTAACTCTTGATTGATTTTGAATAAAACTTTGTTTGTGTGCTTTGTGCCACTTCTCAAATTGGTAGTTGAGTGTGATCTCCTATCTCCACCTTCGGCATTCGAGTGCGCTCGAATCAACGATTGTTGAAGCCGATTCACGGTATCTAGTGCGCTAGATCAACGTACGAAGAATCGTAGATCTTCTTTCACGGCATCGTGCGCGATCAATGTGACAAAGATAGCTAGAATCCGGTATCTTTGGACAACGGATTTGGGCCTTTGGTATCTTTCAATCCACCGATTGCTACTTTCACCGATTCATCCATTTTTGTTATCCGCTGCTGCATCACTTATTTTCAAACTTAGAGTTAAGTTAATAAGCAAATATAGCAAAGATAACAGAAGAGACTTATTTTAAAGATTTGGAATAAGTTAATAAGAAAATAGAGCAGAATTAACAGAAGAGGCTTATTTAAAAGACTTATACTAAGTTAATAAGCAAAGATAGAAGTAGGACCCGTACCGACAGCATTCCCTTTCAGTCAGGAACTAATGGTCTCATAATAGATTAGGTAGGGCCGGGACACGCTTATGCTATTTAGGGTGGATAAGTAGTCAATAGATAGAGGCTCAAATTGGGGGATTTGGGCAAGGGGCGCAACTAGATTTTGTTTGATAGGACCGATACCGGCAGCATTCCCCTTTCAAAGTAGGACTGATGGTCTCACAACACACTTAGGTGAGGCTGGGCAGGACCCTTTCAGACTAAGACCGATGGTCTCACAACAGATCAAGTGAGGCTGGGCACGATTATGCTGTTTAGGGTAGATAAGAGGTCAAAAGAGGGAGCAACAGATAGTGCGAGCCGACGGTGGCCGAGCGTGCAGCCTCGAAGTAGGGATATAAGTCGCTATTGAGTTCCAGAGCACTAAGCAGGTGGGACCCATAGGATGGGACTAGCTCACAGTGGCAAACGGAGATAGAAGGCCGATCAAAGGGTAGAACAAGGACTTCAGCCTAATTTAAGTAAGATTGGGATTTTAGCCTAATCAAAGCAGTTATCTAAGACAAGTGCAAACAATCGAAATAATCAAAGCAAATAGTTAAACAATATTTTCTTCCAGCTTTATCTTTTTCTTTATTTCCTTTTATACTAGAACTGTTGATAAGTATATTATCTTTACCTTGCTTAAAAATACTAGTAGTTACTTCCACTCACCAGACTTATAGTCTGACCGACTCCTCTATTTCCCCCTTTTTCCCCCATAGGCTAGTAGAGGCAAGGACATTAGATTTTCAGCTTTCTTGGAGGGATATTCTTGGAGATTCTTCATGTATTCTTCTTTTTTAGTTTTCTTTTCGTTTGACTTTTGGGATGTACTGGTACTTGTTGAGAGGGATGATTTTATTTATGTACTCTGATATTGTGACGAGATGGTATTTTTCGTAAGACATATGTATTTGGTATTTTGAGACATATTTTGGTTATGACTTATTTATGAGGTTTTTATTTTTTAATGAGTTATTGTTTCCGCTGTTCTTTTTATTTGTCTTGTGAATCTTAGTCTCTGTAAAGTTTTAGCTATACCTACAACGCACCACATCTTTTAGTGTGCCCTTTTGGGTATACTAAGGGATGTGGGGTGTTTCACTTGGTATCAGAGCTTAAGGTTACAGGATTCCTAAAAACTTGTTTTAAAAATAAAGTATTTTTCCAAAAGTAACCTATTTTTAAAAGCAGCTTATCTTCAAACTAGAAGTATTTTTCAAAAAGAAACTCTTATTATAGAAATAGTTTTTCAAGAGAGTTTTTATAAAAATCCCCTCAAAGTCCATTTCAACCTTCTTTCGAGCCTAATTCTCTTTTTCTTTGCATAGCATGGCAGATGCCCCTAATCTTCCCGAGGGTGTCCCAGTCCCAGGCTAGTTTCATAGATACCTTCAAGCTACGACACCAGAGATGCAAGGGCAAGTGCAAAATCCAGCACCAGTGGGTGGAGATCCCATTAATCCACCCATAGCAACCAATTTCTCTAAGCTATCCAAGGACTTCGCTAATCTAGGAGGCACGACGTTTTCTGGTACGGAGAATTTCGTGGAGGCACGAGCTTGGTTGAGAAGTACGGAGTGTATATTTGGGCTGTTAGGATTAGAGGATCAGCAGAGAGTTCAGCTTGCATCTTGGCAACTAAAAGAGGAGGCTTCTTATTGGTGGGAAATTGTTGAGTTGGAAGGTAGAAACGTTGGTTGGAATGAGTTCCGAGAAAGATTTGAGAGGAAGTTTTTGTCACAAGCAGAAGAAAGTATGCAGTTGGAAAGGTTTATTAGTTTGAAGCAAGGAAGTCTTTCTATGAAGGAGTATATCAACCAATTTAATGAGTTGTCACGGTTTGGGATGGAGCTAGTGAATACACTGCACAAGAAGGCAATGAAGTTTGCTAAGGGATTGAATCACCCCTCCAAGGGTTGTTATTGACGCATGTACCGATGGGAGCTACATATGATTCGCTGGTGGAGATGGCGCTTATGTCTGATGCAGCTAAGGAAGGAGAGTCTAAGGAGGTTCCTAAGTCGGTGAATTCTAAGAAGAAGTGGTGGAAGGATAAGAAGGATAAGGATAAGAAGGATAAGGATAAGAAAAAAGGAGGAGGACCTCAAAAGAAAATCAAGAAAGGCGAGAAATGCAATGGCTGTGGATTGGCTGGTCATTTTGCAAGGGACTACAAGAAAGATAAAATGAAGGGAAAGTGTTACACTTATGGGCAGCCTGGTCACCTTAGTAGACTTTGTCCTTAGAGGATGGGGAAGGGAGCGAGCGCACCTACAGCGCAGATTCAGGCTTTGGATGCAACACCTTCTAGCAGTGGACCGGATAGAGGTAGGAAAGTCACCATGGAAGGTTTGATCTCTATTTTGGATTTTCCTATTCGGACTCTTTTTGATTCTGGAGCATCACATTCTTTCATTTCCAGTTCCTTGGTTGATTATTTGCACTTAGATATCTCTTTAGTAGTAGACCCCATTGTAGTTTCAAACCCCATAGGAGGATCGACACATTTATCCATGATTTGTAGGGGTTTGAAGATCTTTATCCTAGGCGTAGAGTTTGACTGTGACGCCTATGTATTGGGATTTTCGGGGTATGGGATGATTTTGGGGATGGATTGGTTATCCACTTATGGAGCGATATTGGACTACGAGAGGAGAGTCGTTAGACTAGAGACATGTAGCGGTAGGACTCTCGAGGTTTCTTGCGACCAATAAGGGTCAGTCATGTTGAGCTTCCTTTATTCCCTCGATTCATCACCAGCAAAGTTAGATTCAGTTCCAACCGTCAGAGATTTTCCAAACGTCTTCGAGGAGGTTAGGGGACTACCCCCTAAGAGAGAGATCGACTTTAGGATCTATCTTAATGACAATGCTAAGCCAGTGGCATTGCCCGTGAGACACATGGCTCCTAGGGAGAGGAAGGAGTTAAGTAAGCAGATTGGTGAGCTATTGGAGAAAGGCTTCATTAGACGGAGCATATCTGAGTGGGGAGCGCCAGTCATCTTCGCTACAAAGGCGGATGGTTCCCTTCGACTTTGCGTAGATTATAGAGAGTTGAATAAGCTCACGAAGAAGAATCGTTACCCACTTCCTAGGATAGACGATCTTTTCGATCAATTGGTTGGCTCCTCTGTATTTTCTCATCTTGATTTGGCTACCGGATTTCATCAGCTTAGAGTCACTGATGATAGCATCGACAAGATAGCCTTTAGGACACTAAATGGATTCTTTGAGTGGTTGGTTATGCCATTTGGGCTAACCAATGCCCCGGCCTATTTTGTAGATTGGATGAGCCGTGTTTTTAGAGATGTCCTAAATAAGTTCATGGTAGTATTCGTGGATGACATTTTGGTGTTTTCCAAGAGTATGGAAGAGCATGCTATTCATCTAAAGGAGATTCTTCGCAAACCTCGCGTTCATCAGTTGAAAGCTAAATTCTCAAAGTGTCATTTTTGGCGAAAGGAAGTGCGTTTCTTAGGGCATGTAGTCTCAAAAGAAGGTTTGGCTCTGGATCCCGCTAAGGTAGTAGCAGTACAAGATTGGAAGGTTCCCAAGAATGCAACCGAAGTTAGAAGCTTCCTAGGTTTGGCTAGCTATTATAGGAAGTTTATCAGAGATTTGGCTAAACAGCATCGCTTACTCGCCTCACTAAGAAGAATGCGGCATTCGTTTGGGACGTAGATTGTTAGGATTCCTTCACGAGGCTAAAGAAGGCCCTTACTAGTGCACCGGTGTTAGTTTTACCCAACAGAGCTAAGCCTTTTACAGTATACATTAATGCATGTAAGACGGGTCTTGGAGCAGTATTGATGCAAGAAGGGAGGGTAGTAAGTTATGGGAGTAGGCAGTTGAGGACTCATGAGAGGAGCTATCCTACCCATGATTTGGAGTTAGCCGCTATTGTTTTCGTGCTCAATTCTTGGAGGCATTACTTATTAGAAGAGAGGTTTGAGCTCTTCACTGACCATAAATCATTGAAGTACCTATTCTCACAAAAGGATTTAAACTTGAGGCAGCAGCGTTGGATGGAGATTTTGGCATCATATGACTTTGAGATAGCATATACCCCTGGTAAAGGAAACGTAGTAGCGGATGCATTGAGTAGGAAGAGAGCAACACTTAGTCCAATGTTCGTAGAATGGAAAAGCCTAGAGTTTATTTCCACTGTTGATTTTAAGCCCTCTATGGACATTACCCCATGATTGTTAGCAGCACTTGAGGTGAGGCCTACCCTCATAGATCGGATTGGTTCGAGGCAGCAAGAGGATGCTGGACTCGTGGATATTCTAGATAGGATTAGTAGAGGAGAGGTCTCTAGACATCTCCAACGCTATTCCATAGATGGTAGAGGGTGGCTAAGGAGAGATGGAAGACTTTGTGTCCCCCGCACTAGTGATTTGATGAGAGCAGTTCTAGAGGAAGCACACCATTCTCGAATGACTATTCATCTGGGTGGTGATAAGATGTATAGAGACATGAAGAGGGTATTTTATTGGAGTGGCATGAAGAAGGATGTGGCAAAGTTTGTAGCTAGGTGTCTTGTGTGCCAAAGGGTTAAGGCGGAGCAGCAGAAGCCCGGAGGATTACTTCAGCCATTGGATGTACCCGAATGGAAGTGGAATAGTGTCTCAATGGACTTCATAGATGGTTTACCCCGATCTAGGAAGGGGAATACCAGTATTTGGGTGATTGTAGATCGCTTGACTAAGAGTGCCTACTTCATTACGGTCAAGAATAAGAGGACGGTACCTTATTTGGCATCTTTATACGTTCGTGAGATAGTCCGACTTCATGGAGTTCCCTCAAGCATGGTGAGCGATAGAGACACTATTTTTACTAGCGAGTTTTGGAGAAGCTTGCAAGAGGCTTTAGGGACGCAGCTTAGATTGAGTACGGCATATCATCCTCAGACGGCTGGCCAAACGGAGAGAGTTAATAGAGTGCTTGAGGATTTGTTGAGGATGTGCATTCTTAATTTTGGAGGAACTTGGGAGGAGCATCTTCCTTTAGTGGAATTCGCGTATAATAACAGTTTTCAAGCTAGCATTGGAATGACACCTTTTGAAGCTCTTTATGGAAGACCATGTAAGTCGTCTTCATGTTGGTTAGAGTCTACGGAGAGATTGCTACTTGGTCCTGAAATGGTTGGGGAGACTTCAGAGAAGATAGATTTGATTAGACGGGGGATGAAGACGACCCATGATAGGCAGAAATCTTATGCGGACAAGCGGAGGAGGGATATTGAGTTTGAGGTAGGAGACTTGGTTTTCATTAAGGTATCTCTGCTAAGGAAGGTGGTGAGATTTGGATCAAATGGAAAATTAGTCCCCCGATTCGTAGGACCGTTCCCCGTTGTAGAAAGAGTAGGGAAGATGGCATATCAGTTAAGCTACCAGAGAGGCTCGCAAGAGTGCACGATGTTTTTCATGCCTCGCACTTGAGAAAGTGCTTACATGACTCGGCAGAAGTTGTGGAGCCTAGTCAACTTGAGGAGGTGGAAGTGGAGAGAGAAGCATCGGTTCGTCGTATTCCTACCAAGATTATTGGACATGACATCAAGAAGCTTAGGAATAAATAAGTTTCGTTAGTAAAAGTGCAGTGGGGAGATGATGTTGAAGACGCCACGTGGGAGGCTGAAGAGAAGATTTGTACCTCATATCCGCATCTCTTTGATAGTAAGTTTTCGAATTTCCTATTCCAATCTTTAGTTTTGAATAGGTTCTTTCCTTTATTATCCTTTGGAGAGGGTAGATCTTAGGATTTAACCTATGGATGGTAGGATTTGATGTAAACATGTTATTAGAACATGTTATGTATGATGGACACTAGTGGTTGCAAGTGCTTGCTAGTGGATGCCAATGGACGCATATACTTACACTAGGCACTATTATCTATTAGGGATCAGCCTAACTAGGACACTAGAGCATATGCATATGGATGTGTGCACATTTGCATATTTTATTTTTATTCCATGGTCGCTATAAATGGATGATTATCACATGATTGTTGCATTTGGATGATGATTGTATCACGCATATAGAACTATCAGTTATCATTAGGAATTTGCATTTATTTGGATACATGACACGGACATGATTGCATAAAAGGAGGTCGACTGAATCAGTAGACCGCCTACTCTTTTGCATTACTTAGGGACATTGACACTACACTTTTGCATATATATCATAAATTGCATTAGAAAAGCTTAAGGACAATGGATGTAATGGATGATGGTTGAGTAGTTGGTTATAGAATTTGGATGAAAATATTTATTTCATTCTTCTGTCCTTAGAGATTTCGGGGACGAAATCCTTTAAGGAGGGGAGAATGTAACAACCCGAAATTTAAGCTATAATAATTAACTAATGAATTAATTAAATAATAAAATAACTTTGTGAAAATATCAGAATTGAGCCATGGAAGTTGCACCAATGTGTCCGTGGTAATTTTCTGGTCAATTTCCATATATAGATTGTCGAAATCGGAGCTAAAACGAAGAAGTTACAGATTTAACAAGAAAACAAAAGGAAACAAAATAAGGGCTAGGTCGACCCTCCGATCAGCTAGGTCGACCTATAGGTCGACCTAACTCATATGGGGATCGACACCCAGGTCGACCTGCCAAGGCATATGGATGAGTAATCGTCCAGATTACAAAGTGACGTGTTTTGTTGTTTTTATTCCATCTCCTACGTCCGTGCTTCCATCCGATGGTTCCCATCGAACCTATGACGCGGTTGGGCTAGATTTAATCTTCAAATCCAATGGTCCAAGTTCCACAAGTGATACTATAAATAAGACACTAGGCCTAGCTATCTTTCTCATTCAGATTTTCTCCATCTGGGTTCATTGCCTGAGGATGGACCTTAAAAGGAATATTTTTCCAAGGAGAAGATCTTTTTAATTAAAATATTTTATACCCTAGAAGTGAATCCGGGAAGGCCAAGGAAAAGAGCTAAGGACCACAGGTGAGTGTTTAAGTAATTATTTTAGATTTTTAGGTAATTTAAAATAATAGAGTTTTCAATAGTTGTAGTTTTTTTGCAATTTTGAGACCATTTTTATATAAGTTGTTTACAATTAATTTTTAAAGTTCTTTTCAGTCTATTTTATCCAGCTATTTTTATTTAGCTATTTTATTCATTTACTTACAGTTATTTACTGTTATTTACAGTTATTTGTATTTTATTTACATTTGTTTTGCGTTAGAATTTAGTCTGTAAATGTTAGTTTCTTTTTGTTTCTTTTTACGCAAATAACATAATAAAAAGAGGATAATTCGCTAATATGCACTAAAATATAAGAATACTAAATTTACATAAAATTTGATGAAAATAAGAAGAACTGTAATAAAAAGAATATACACTGAAATAGGCAAGTTTGACATTTGCAAGCAAGTTTATTACTAGTAGTTATAACTAAGAAGACGGAATAAAAGGGAAATTATAATGTAGGTTATAATTAAGCAAAAAGAACAGAAAATGGCTTATTTTCACACTTAGAGTTAAGTTAATAAGCAAATATAGCAGAGATACCAAAAGAGGCTTATTTTAAAGACTTAGAATAAGTTAATAAGCAAATAGAGCAGAATTAACAGAAGAGGCCTATTTAAAAGACTTATACTAAGTTAATAAACAAAGATAGAAGTAGGACCCGTACCGGCAGCATTCCCCTTTAATCAGGAACTGATGGTCTCATAATAGATTAGGTGGGGCTGAGACACGCTTATGTTGTTTAGGGTAGATAAGTGGTCAATAGATAGAGGCTCAAATCGGGGGATTTGGACAAGGCGCGCAACTAGATTTTTTTTATAGGACCCATATCGGCAGCATTCCCCTTTCAGAGTAGGATTGATGGTCTCACAACACACTTAGGTGAGGCTGGGCAGGACCCTGTCAAACTGGGACTGATGGTCTCATAACAGATCAGGTGAGGCTGGGCACGCTTATGTTGTTTAGGGCAGATAAGAGGTCAACAGAGGGAGTAACAGATAGTGTGAGCCAACGGTGGCCGAGCGTGGGGCCTCGGAGCAGGGATATAAGTCGCTATTGAGTTCCAGAGCGCTAAGCAGATGTCTTTTTACTGTGGGACCCACAGGATGGGACTAGCTCACATTGGCACAACAAAGATAGAAGGCCGATCAAAGGGTAGAATTAGGACTTCAGCCTAATTAAAGTAGGATTAGGATTTCAGCCTAATCAAAGCAGTTATCTACGACAAGTGCAAACAATCGAAATAATCAAAGCAAACAGTTAAACTGTATTTTCTTCCAGCTTTATCTTTTCCTTTATTTCCTTTTATACTAGAACTGTTGATAAGTCTATTATCTTTACCTTGCTTAAAAATACTAGTAGTTACTTCCACTCACCAGACTTATAGTCTGACCCACTCCTCTATTTTTCCCTTTTTCCCCATAGGCCAGCAGAGGCAAGGACAGTAGATTTTCAGCTTTCTTGGAGGGATATTCTTGGAGATTCTTTATGTATTCTTCTTTTTCAGTTTTCTTTTTGTTTGACTTTTGGGATGTACTGGTACTTGTTGAGAGGGATGATTTTATTTATGTACTCTGATATTATGACTGAGATGGTATTTTTCATAAGACATATGTATTTGGTATTTTGAAACATATTTTGGTTATGACTTATTTATGAGGTTTTTAATTTTTAATGAGTTACTGTTTCCGCTGTTCTGTTTATTTGTCTTGTGAATCTTAGTCTCTATAAAGTTTTAGCTATACCTACAACGCACCACCTCTTTTAGTGTGCCCGTTTGGGTATACTAAGAGGTGTGGGGTGTTTCATCAACCAAAATGTAGTTGTGGTTGAGTTGATAAAGAGTCGCTTTCCTCCTAAATGACCATGGTTCAAATCCTGTTGTTGTTACCTTGGATTTCCATTTTTCTACATTACGTTTTGGTTTGAAATTTTTCTACAATTCGATCCAACAAAACATATCTCCTAACAAACTTTGAAGAAAATGCGTTGTACTGTCATTGGTACAAAGTCATGCCTTATTCCTTAGCACTTTGTCATTTTATGCCATATACATTTCAGCCTCATTATCAATATTATTTTGCTGTTATAATCTCCAATATATATCGTATGAATTTTACCATCGATCATATAGTTATGATCTGAAATCACTTATCAAACAATTAGTAGCATTTACTTATAATTGTTATCGTCAAAACACTAAAGTTGTGTTTTCAACATTCTCCCCTTTTTTTATGATGACAACTATATGACTTTCTAAAATAAATATATATTACTCCCCCTTAATATTTGCTCCCTCTAAATTTATATACTCCCACTATCAACATGCCCAATAGTCTCCCCCTTTGTCATCAGCAAAAAGGTGAAAATTAGTGCTGGTTTTGGGTCGTATATTTATTTAGTTGATTTAGTCCATAATAATTTTTTAACTTTAAACACTACCTTTTAAACTTTTCAAAAAAAACATCCTTAATAATCAGTCAATTTTGAAAATATTTTAATGCAATTGACATAGTATTGGCTAATGCTAGGAAAAATGATTTATAAAATATTAAGCATAATTATACATTTTAAAAGCATTTGTTGCCTTCAAAAAATATTTTTATTTTCCTTGAAATAATGTTTCACACTCATTTAGCAAAATGGAAAATATGTTAATTTTAGCACTTTTGAAAGCAACGTCTTATATAAAAGAGTACGTAATTTATTTATTTATTTTTCAAAAAATATTGCTTTGTGATATTCTAAAATTAACAATACCAACCCCAAACTGTTTGTAAAAAGAAAAATCAATTAGATATACCAAATTTGTTGCAGTTCCGTTATCCAGGAATGTTCGTTCTCCATCATATGTACAGAACATTTACTATTCAAAAACCATCTCATCCTTTCGTCTTTCTTGGGCACCTGCAAAAAATAAATTATATATTCGGTACCTACTTCCTATAATAAGGTCCAAGGGGTTAGATCAAAGGTAACCATACCCAAGTGGGTTTGGTTGAACCTTTGAAAGTAAAAATTTTATTGTTAATTATTGTATCAAAATAATCATCAATGTATTTTTCTCTGTTTATTTCAATTAACGGGAACCCAAATATTCAGATGATTTTTGGTCATATTTTCTGTCAATGATTTTGTACTTCTGGAGATATTATAAACATTACAGCTTATAGAAATACTTGAATTTCTATAAAAAGTGGATTTAGATTTTACTTGGTATCTAGTACTAGCATTGACCTATTTATTACACATGAAAGCGTATCTAGTACTATTACAATTAGCTTTATTATATCCTAAACCACTTTTATTATTCATAAGTCTAGAATTTGATAAAATTGAATTTAAGCAATTTTGACAGTTGTTAAATTTTGCGAATTTTTTATTAAGCTCATCAAATTTAATTTTATAGTCACACTTTTCATTTTTAAAAGACTCGTTGCTATTATTTAAAGTATCAATTTCTTTAACCAATTCAAAATTCTCATCGTTTAAAGCGCGGTCTTCTTTGATAAGAAATGAAATTTGAGTAACTGAATCCTTTAAAAAATTTGCAATATATCATTTTGATTATTTAAGCTAGCAACTTCTAAATCTTTTTCATTTAAAAAACCATTGAGTATCAAAACATTATTTTTTAATTCAGACTTTTCATTTTCTAGTTTTGCAATCTTGATTTCACAAGCTTTCATTTTTTCTAACATGATAAAATTCTGTTTTGATACTTTTTCAAAATTATCACATAATTTATCGTAATTACTATATATCCGATCATATGAATCATAAAGTACCTTATTGTAGTTTGTAGTTGCTTCAGCAATAGCGTTGCTCTTTTCCTTGCTGATAGTGTCTCGACTAGATCTTGTTCTGACCATTGTTCTTTGGTATTGTTATGATCGGCAGAATAGCAGGCTTTGGTACCACTTATTAGTCGCTATGCACAGGATCGAAGATGGCCAATGATTGTAAAAAATGTAAATGCAATGGAAATAAAATAGTAGATCACACAGTCGATTTATACTAGTTCAAACCTCTCGTCCTACGTCCAGTCCCAAAGTACTTCTTAGGAATTCCACTATCAACACCCTCACTTCACTCGGAGGAATAGATTTACAGACTCCGCCCAACCGAACAGGACTTCAATACTTACTGCTTGAGGACTCTACAACAGGACTTCAATCTATTCCTTTACAAAGAAATAATTTGACTATATATTGTGTCTTCAATACACTGACTAGTCGCACTGGAGTACAACTTCTATAACCTTCAAAAATGATGCAGAATGACTGTGCATAGGTTAGGAAGTGAATTAAGACAAGACTCAAATATTATGGAGTGAAAAAGCACCGGTCTAAGTTTGCTTTTAGAATGAATATAGAGTTTAGAGCGTTTGGAAGCAATATGAGATTGGTTTGAGAGAGCAGGATTGTGTTTTGTTTTTGGAATGGTGGGCGGCTTATAAAGGAGTGAATGGAAGCCAATAAATAGTCGCAATCCTTCAGAAATTCCCATTAGAAAAGATGCATCCGTTGGAAGTTTTCCATTGGTTGAATAAACACTTGAATAACCACTTGACTATTCACTTTGGAATGGTAATCTAAAGTAGCCGTTGGTCTTAAATTCAAAATGTTGTGTAGTTCAGTTGGTAAGACATGTGCATGGTGTGCTAGGTTTGAGTCCCACCTCCATTCTTTTATTTTTTTCATTTCTTATTTCCCTTTCTTTGTAAGGTTAGTAGCAGCATGTGAGATACAAAGGTGGTTGTGGTCTAGTGGTATAGATGTAACATGCTTTGTAGGAGCGCTAGAGTTTGATTCCCGCGTCTGTCCCATTTTAGTTCCCATGTTTTAGTTCTGCGCAAATATATATTTGTAATTACCTTCATCATCAAAAGTTGCTTTGGTGTGTTGGTTGAGGCACGTTGTTGTTTCCCTAGGTGCTTGGGTTCGAATCCCATCAGGTGCATTTTTGTTTAACGCTTTATTTTCCACCTTTATTGATCAATATGAAAACTGCTAACAAGTTCTACCAAAATGTAGTTGTGGTTGAGTGGCTAAAGAGCTGCTTTCCTTCCACATGACCATGGTTCAAATCCTATTGTCGTTACTTTTTATTTCTATTTTCCTACATTTCATTTTGATTTCCATTTTTCTACAATTCGGGCCAACAAAACATATATCCTAACAAACTTTGAAGAAAATGGGTTGTACTGTCGTTGGTACAAAGTCATGCCTTATTCCTTAGCACTCTGTCATTTTATGCCACATACATTTGAGCCTCATAATCAGTATTATTTTGTTGTTGTAATCTCCAATGTAGATTGTATGAATTTTACCATCGATCATATAGTTACTTGATCTGAAATCACTTATCAAACACATTAGTAGCATTGTCTTAAAATTGTTACATCAAAACATTAAAGTTGTGTTTTCAATAAAGCTAACCGGGTGTACTAACTAATTGGGTACGTACAGAAGCAAATCTGTAATCGAGATAATTGGTTAGCCGAGCTTACCATCGAATGCAAAAGCTAACCGGATGCACAACCTACTCGGGTACATATAGATGCAAAAGCTAACAGGATGTACAACCTGATCAGGTACATATGTATGCAAAAGCTAACCAAATGCATAACCAAATCAGGTGCATATAGATGCGAAAGCTAACCGAATACACTACCTAATCGGATATGTATGGAAACAAATCTGTAAACGAGACAGATTGGTTAATCAAGCTTACCATCGAATGCAAAAGCTAACCGTATATATAGCCTAATCGGGTACGTATGGATGCAAAAGCTAAAAAAATGCAAAAGCTGATAAGATGCACAACCTAATCGGGTACATGCAGATGCAAAAGCTAACTAGATGCATTACCTAATCGGGTACATATGGATGCAAAAGCTAATCAGATGCACTACCTAATTCGGTACGTATGGAAACCAATTTGTAACCAAGATAGATTGGTTCACCAAGCTAACCATCGAATGCAAAAGCTAACCAGATGCGCAACCTAATCGGGTACATACGGATTAAAAGTCTAACCAGATGCACAAACTATTCGAGCACATATGGATGCAAAAGCTAATCGAAAGCTGAACCTAATCGGGTACATATGGATGCAAAAGCTAACTGGAAGCATAACCTAATCGAGTATATGGAAGCAAATTTGTAACCAAGATAGATTGGTTAACCGACCATACCATCAAATGCAGTAGCTAATGCACAACCTAATCGGGTACATCCGGATGCAAAAGCTAACCGAATGCACAGCCTAATCGGGTACATACAGATGGAAAAGCTAACTTGATGCACAACCTAATTGGGTACATACGAATGCAAAAGCTAACTGGATGCACTACCTAATCGGGCACATATGGATGCAAAGCTAACCGGATGCACTACCTAATTGGGTACGTATGGAAAACAATCTACAACTGAGATAGATTATTTAACCGAGCTAACCATCGAATGAAAAAGCTACCCAGATGCATGACCTAATCAAGTACATATGGATGCAAAAGCTAATCGGATGCACACCCTAATCAGGTACATATGGATGCAAAAGCTAATCGAATGTACAACCTAGGGGTATATATGGATGCAAAAGCTAACTGGAAGCCCAACCTAATTGAGTACATATGGAAGAAAATCAATAATCAAGATAGGTTGGTTAACCAAAATTACCGTCGAATGCAAAAACTAACCGGATGTACAACCTAATCGGGTACATACAGATGCAAAAGCTAACTTGATGCACAACCTAATTAGGTACATACGAGTGAAAAACCTAATCAAGTGCACTACCTAATCAGGTACATATGGATGCAAAAGCTGACCGGATGCACTACCTATTTGGGTACGTATGGAAAACAATCCGTAACCAAGATAGATTGGTTAACTAAGCTAACCATCGAATGCAAAAGCTAACCGGATGCATAACCTAATCAGGTACATATGGATGAAAAAGCACCGTATGCACAACCTAATCAGGTACATATAGATGCAAAAGATAAATGATTGAACAACTTAATCGGATACATATGGATGCAAAAGCCAACTCGAAGCATAACCTAATCGGGTATATATGGAAGACAACTTAATTGGGCACTATAATTCATAAAATGCTATTGCAAAATAGCATTATGAATAGAAATATACATAACAATGTTTATTTTAAAAAAATGATACTACACAGTATCATTACTACACACATCTAAAAGGAAGCTATAACAGTGCATAAACTGCTGCTACAATTTTAAAAGAACTACTATAATTCAGAAACTGCTACTATTCTACTATAAAATAGCATTATGAATAGAAATATACATAACTATATTTATTTAAAGAAATAAAAAATGATGCTATATAGTATGATTACTATACACTCCTAAAAAGAAACTACAATATAAACTGTTACTACAATTTTAGAAAAACTACTAGAATTCAAAACTGCTACTACAATTTATAAAATGCTACTATTAAATAACATCACAAAAGGAAACATACATAATTCAATCTATTTGAAAAAAACAACAATACTACACATATCTAAAAAGATACTACAAAATGATAATACAAAAAGATGAAATGATACTACAAAAACTAATACCTTACTTAATCAAGAAAAAAAATCAAGATACAGATATTGAAAGTAATGACTTAAATAACCGAAAAACAAATAAATATTAAAATTGATTCTAGTTCTACTATTAAACAGATACCGAAACTGAAATTACAAATGATATTGTATAACCAAGATCAATTACAAAGAGCAATCAATGTCAAATTAAAAACATGCTAAAATGAATACACTTTCACAACCAGGTTCAATTACAAATAATTGCCAAAAAAGTCATACTACTAGTTATAAATCTCAACAAATTCATAACAACATGAAAAACAAATCATATGTTCCCAAAAGCTTGATGATTATGCTTATTGTGACCAAATTGCTTGCATACACCGCATTTATTTTTCTTATTTTGAAAATATGCAAATCGTCCTTTGCATTTGATAGAAGGTCTACTAGCACCATATTTCTCCTTTGGTGGTTTAATAACATCTTCGACACTAGCATCAACCATAGGCTTATCAAAATTAGGAATATGATTTGTAGCATTAGCATAAGAACAACGATATGCATCAACAGTGAAATAGTACTCAATAAAATCATGAATGGACAATTTTGACTTGATCATACACTTATAGCATGAGAAAAAGGAAATCCTATAACTTTCCATTGATTGTAACAACCCTGGTTTGGAGATTACCTGTCAATATTAAATAATTATAATTTAATATTGATAGGTAATCTCCAAACCAGGGTTGTTACATCGATTGTAACTAAATATCCGTTCTTTAAGATCAACACGATGAAAGTTTGGCGATTTCACTTCTAAAACAAACTCTGAAGACTCGAATACATCCCATCCAAATCCTTCTTCAATCATTCACCTAAATGAAAATCAATAGAAGAACAAAGAGTAGTATTCCATAAACGACACTCCTCTCTTCTTATAGCCATTTGTTCCATAACTTTAACACGAATTCCATCTAAACATGCAGTAATATGCAAGGCTCGTTTCATCCAAAATCCAACTGTTAAAACTTTCGGAAATATTTGAACTATATTCACCATAACGTTTTCCCAAAAAACAAATCAACCTACCTATCATAAGATTATCCTTCAAAAAATTCACAGCAGCAATACCACCAGTTTCACGAAATTTAGAATTTGCTTCTTCAAATCCATATATATTAGAAGCTCTAGAACACATTTTGAACAAATCAACAAGAGACAAATTCACATTTTTTCCTATACCATTGAAAGAATATTTTGTTCCGGATGAAGATAGCAATAACTATGAAAGACTAAAGCAAAAGCATCACAAAAACCTAAAATTAAACCTTGATGGTGATCCGACATAAAAACCAAATCACGATCTTCTTGAAGCATTTGTTTTAAATGATTTAAAACCACTTCCACTTGTCCATATTTTCTATAGAAATTGTAATCACAGCTAAAGGGAAAAACCTGCAAATAAAAAAATATATTAAAACAAACTTTAATCGGTGTTAAATTAATTCTGATACGAGCCAACAATTAAACTCTGATCTTACATATGAACTAAATTTTGATGCTATACAGTCTGACTTTTTAAATTCTGATACCAACTATTATCTGAATTTTGATACCGAATATTAACTAAAATCTAAAACTATAGAACACAAATTTTTAAAATTTGATGCCAACCATCAAGTAAATTTTATTGCATACCAATACCAAAACTCTTATACTACACAATATAATTTTTTTCAAATTCCGATATCAACTATTAACTAAATTTTAATAACTCAAGGGAATTAACTTCTAACATCACACAATATAACTGTTCTCAAATTTGAATATTGTATATAAGATTATAATACTAAAATGTAACAAAATTCTGAACTAAATCTTTTGTACATTAATAACAGAAAACAAAACAATATAGTTGCATTAAAATAAAATAAAAACATACATTGATCACCATTTTTTATACAGTAGCACAAATCAAAACACCCGGACGTCCCCTTAAATGAGTAGCATCTAAAAATATCATAGCTCGACAATGCTTGAAACTAAGTAAACAAGCACAAATCCAATAAACATGCTCTTAAATTGATTACTACAAGGATTAACATCCATATCAACATAACTACTTGGATTATACTTCTTCAATGCTTCTAAATACCAACTCAAATCATTGTAGGACATGGCATTATTACCATGGAATTCCATCAAAGCAAGTTGTTTCCCAGAATAAGTAAAGAGAAAGAAAAATGAAAATTGTATTCTTTTCTAATTTAAACTATTATATCTTTAGGATATTTAATGGGGCAATCACGATTCTCATCGATGATCAATGATTTAACAAACCCCCTAGAAATATATGGATTATTCACATCCTTAAGACTAGCCTCACTAGAATGATCACTAACCAAACGTCTAATGAAAAACCTATTAAGATGTCCAGAATCACAAGAACCATGCACTTTAAAAAGACAACCATCCTTAGATAAAGAGCAAATAGTAATAATTCTCACATAATAATTCTTCAAAAACACTAATTCATATCCTTTTTGAATTCGATACATCATCAAAAGTTTTCTAAAATCATCTGCCCCTTCAAAACAAAAACCGACAAAATCAAAAATAGATACCTTTGAACATCTCTTTAACATATCCATCAAATAACTTTTACTCAAACAAAAACATCATAATACAAAGGTCCACTAGAAGATGAATAACTAGGAAGATTAGATGAAATCAAAATAGAACTACCACCATCATTTCCCAATAAAGAACTCTTAACCTTAACAGTAAAAGGAAAGAATGCACTCTTCTTTTACATTTGATAATAAATTATACTTTAAAGACCGGAATCGGTATCAATCACGAAAACATTATTCTTAAGCACATATGAAATCTAAATGAACAAAGATGTAACAAACCGTAGTTGAGAAGCAATTAACTAATAATTAAATAATAATAAATAATGAATTTATCTGGGATTTGAATTAAGTAATTAAAATTATGGCAATAATATTGGAATTAAAAAGAAATATTGAATCTGAAAAGAATAAATTATTAATAGAGTTTTGGAATTATATTGGTAAATGATTTAAATAAAATAATTAATTAATTAAACAAAATTATGGAAAAATTATTTTATAGAACAAATAAAATTGTAATTTGTTGAAAAGTGATTTTGTAAAAGAAATGATTTGGTAAGGTAATTAAATTATATTTAGCTTGAATGTATTTATTTCAGAAAGCAAACAAAAAGAAGAAAAGAAAGAAAAAGAAAAAATAAAAGAAGCCCAATCCCAACTTGCTCACTTAACCCAAACCCAAAGTCTTGTTTCTTGATGTTTCATTCTCTAGAGATTTCCATTTTTTGATGCTTCCAACGCAAGTATAAATAAACCCTAGGTTTATGTGTTTATTCACTTTAAAAAACCATCTTCATCCTCCAAACTTACCACTTAATTAATTCAAATAAAAATCAAATTAAATCCTACAAATTAAAATAGCTTTCAAAGTCCATTAAATGATTTGAAAAGGAAATTGAGTAATAGTGAAGAGCGGGAGAGCAGGAAGTAAGAGCATTGAAAAATGAGGAAGGCTCTTTATTCCAAATGAGTAAATTGCTCATAACTATATCTTATTTCAAGTGTGAATTGCCAAGGCATGCTTCTGTATCTCCCTAAACCCAAACATGGAGACAAGGAAACACCTTTTCTTGAATTTGTATTGATTAATTATTGACGTTCAGGATTGATCATGTCATCGTATGATGGAAGAGTCGTATGTTACTAGTATAGGGAGTGGTAGGCAGAAATAGGCGACGTAGGGGGATCGATATCAATTGATCAACGCACGGCCTGGAGCCAAAATGGCTCCGGCCATTCTACGACCGGTGCACTAGTGGAGGAGGGTTGCGTGTGCAACCCAGAACTCGTTTGAATGTGTGTGCTAGCTCGCGTGTGTATATGAGTTATGTGCTGGCCGAGTTCTAATGTGTGTAGCTACATTTTTAAGGGTACGTGCATGGCTTTGTAATGTGTCTTATGTGTGCGTATGTAAGTAGTTGTGTGTATGTTTCCTTAGTGTATTCTCATGTGTGTTTACTGAGTTAACTATAATATATTATATAATAAACTAAAATGAATAAATATATATATATATATTAGACATACTTAATAGAATTATAAACTCGTATATATGTAACATAAATGAAAATATTGTTTATAGAGATTAATAAATAGGTAAAGAAAATTAAAATATATTATTGTCTGTTATGTAATACCAACTAATATTATAATAGATTTTGTTATAGAAAAATTTATTCTAATTTTGAGTATAAATTATATGTTTACTTTTGATTTTACCTATTGTTTTTATTTCTATGTGATGAAGAATTTAAATAAATGGATTAGTGATACCGTCTGGATGAGACTTTCGATAACACTTTTCCGGTTATTCATTGGATTTTCCATATAGATATATTTAGTGTGGATCGAGTGTAGTTTATAAGCTTTGAATAACTATTTAAATAACATGCGGCGGTATGGGACGTCGTTATGTTATCTGTTTGAGTATCTATTGTAACTAAATGTCACTCGAATGAGAATTACTCTCATGCGAATGTAGAGATACCCGTCGTATTGTGTATCTTATTGCCATATGTTGGCATATAGGTAGAGCTGTGTGTCGGCCTTTGTCATGAGCTATATAAAAATATTAGGATATGAATATTATATGTCAGCCATTTTTTTCCAACTCCCCTTCATGGTTTAGAAGTGAACCAGATTGGCCAGTATCTACCCTGGCGGTCTTAGCAAGGTCGCGTCTCAGATCCATGACACCTTTTTCTTATATAGCTATATGCTACCACTGTGTGTGAATGCCCCTGTATTACCTAAGCCAATAGTCTATTACCATAGAGGCAAGCATAGGGTCATGATCGAGGCTATGCGTAGACAAATTATAGGTGGATGTGAGTCCCGATATCCATCGAGGTAACTTAAGACTGTAGGAACAGATCTGTCTATTAGTAGGAGGCTAGTAGACCTTGGGTTCCTGGAGCAAGTTGTGTGTTATCAGTCTCCCTTTATGGTTTGGGGTTATATGTGTATTGTGGAATGGCATATATTATTCACTATCTAATGAGTTGGTTGTACTAGAGATTGTGTATCGAAAGTGTAGTCAGTCCCCATTATATCCATACTTTTGATGATTTGATATTTTAGAGATAGCCTCTGCATATTGATTATGGTTTGGATTGATATTGCTTATCTTTATGATTTATGTGATGTTGGATTTTTGTTTGGATGATTTGATGGGATATCTCACATTATATTCTGCCTTATATGACATTCTCATTCTATTATGGACATCCACTTGTCATTATATTATCTGAAACTATAAATAGACATAGTCAGACCTATGTGTTCTTTGTAATACTCGGGTCAGTCCGAGCGACTTCAAGTGTAGGTACTCAGTGATGATGGAGTTTAGTATGGACTTTTGTGGAGGCTAGTAGAAGAGATAGAATGATACATTCCCCGTTCATTTTGTAGCCTCATTAGTAGTAGTTGATGTATTAGTGATGTTTTATGTATTGGGCTAATGACCATCATTTTATAGCCCATTGGACTATGTATTGTATCGTATGATATATATTGTATTTTATCTATTATGTTCTGACTCTTTGTTCTTTGATTGATATTATTATCTATTATTGTGTATTGTTATCCTGGACTGGAGGCACACTTGTTTAGTGCTTTGTACCAAGACCAAATATGATTTTGGTAAGTAACACATTTTGATATATGTACCAGTGTTGGTCCAAGGAAATATTCATGTGTGTGCCTCATGTCACTTCATTCCCTGTATTACTCGATAGTATTACTTATTAATACTCGTGGGTAGCATGGGTATGAAAGTGAGGGCGTTACAAAATGGTATCAAAGCAAGATTTGAACAATACAAATCATAAAGAGACATGAGTCATTGGCCTAAGTGAACCTAGGAGATCTTGTCCCTTAGAGTAACGGGTAGATAAACTAAATATTACCTAGCTAAATATAATGATTACAGGTTATAGTCATTATTAGTACCTTAGGCATTGGTTTTGATGACAACAACCATATAAAAAATATAGATAACATTATATAAAATATATATACTAATGTTTTTATCAAGTTATATATAGTATATAGTGCAGAATATTAGACAGGTATTAATTAAGAAGACTATATAGTATCAAGTGAAGATTCAAGAGGCTGATATAGAGATTCAAGAGTTAGAGATTGAAGACTCATGAGTATTGAAGAACTCAAGATATCCAGATAAGTTATAGAGTCATAAATTATTATTAAAAGCTAATAGCATTTCTTTGATCTTTAATTATTCTTCTTTTCAAATGGTTTTTAGATATTCTAAATTTCAAAATGATTTAAATTAATTCTTGTTTTCGAAATGATCTTCAATATAACCTTCAAATTATTTTTTAACTTTTGATTTAACAAGATTATTATATGTTGAAAAATCAAGTTTTTAATTAGTTTAGATTTTAAATATACTTTTAGTCTATTATACTTTGTTATAGTTTTGATTTTATAATTTCTAAATAATTTGAAGTATATTATAATATTTTTGTAACTTTGATTTTAAATATATTCACTCATACTTCATATATATTATTTTATTTCAAAAGAAATTAATTTAATATTTCAAAATAATTTTATTAAGTTTTATTAAGTTTAATATGATTAAAATATGTATAAACTATGTTTAAATAAGTTTATAAAGTATGAAAATATTTTATAATGTATAACATTTTCAAACATTTAAAAAAAAAGGTAAGTGTTCAAAATGTAAAGGGATATGTCAACATACCCTCACCCTATATGTCGACATATGGACCATTTTTTCAAAATTCAAATTTGAATTGAAGTGTTTTTCGTTGTATCTCTTTACGAATGGACATGATTGTTGTTTCTCTATAAATAAAGGGTTAAACCAACAAATTTCCTTTAACTACTTTCTTGTATTTTCTCTCCTCTTTCACTCTCTTGTTTTCTAAAAGAAATTCTTCTCAAATTCAATCAAAATCTAATTCAACTCCACTGATTTTATTCACTATTGACTACTCTCTAATCTCTCTCACTCAAACAAGATCAAAGTGCTATTCAAGAGGTTATAGGATCATTTGTATTCAAGATCAACAATTTATGTCTGTAAAACTCTATCAAATTATACTCGTGTTTGGTGGGTGTAATTGTACCTCGTGTAAATCAATTGGGTGCGATTGTAGGCCGTGTAAATCAATTATGTGCTTGGTGACTCAAAAATTCAAGTGGATGTGCTTATGGTTCATGTAAGTCAATTGAATCTACTTAGAGCTTAGAAAGTTTAGAGGGTATGTCATGTTGCGTTGAAATCAAGATTGTATTAACTTTGCTATTTAAAAAGAAATCAGCACAAGGAATTATATAGGACTGGATGTAGGGTAACTCCAAACCAGTATAAATCCTAGTGTGTTCTTTCCTTTTTACTTTTACTGCATTTATATTTATCTGTGTTTGAATCTGTCATTGTTAATTACATTGTTAATTACATTGTTTAAACTATAAAATTAAAGGAATTAAAAAAGATTCACAAAAATTAGAAAACGCACCCTCCTCTATTCACCCCCCCCCCCTCTAGTGTTAAATTAGCCTTAAAATCCATCTTCCACTAAATAACATTTGATATCAAAGCATTGTTTTTCGAAATTTAGTAAATTGGTTTTGAAAATTTTTAATGGCAAGAGATATTGATAATATTTTTATCACTATTTCTGAAAAGCAATCTGAAAAAATTAACATGGCATTATTTCATGAATTTGCATCCATTCATTATGAAAAGTCACTTGATCTTTTGAAAAGGTATAATCTGCAGGAATAGACATGTTACATGGCTTTTGATGAACAAACACCTAGTGATCAAACTCTACAAATTAAAAAGGACAAATGGATACTAGATAGTGGTTGCTCAAGGCATATGACTGAAAATCCAGAGACCTTGAAAGATATCATTTATAAAGACGGTGGATCATTCAATTTTGGAGACAACTCTAAAGGATATATGATTGGCATCGGCAATGTCGGTAATTTTAAAACTCCTACTATTTCTAATGTTTTGTTAGTTAGGAATTTAAAACACAATCTATTAAGTATTGGTCAATTATGTGATAAGGGCTTCAAAATTAAATTTAAGAAAGATAAATGTCATATTGAAGATAATGAGTCAAACGTTATCTTTGAAGGAATTAGGAAAAGAAATATTTACATATTAAGTATGAAGGTATCAAATGATATTCTGTGTATTTTGGCTGAATTAAGTGAACCCTGAATTTGACACAAAAGATTTGCTCATTTGAATTTCGAACACCTTTCTAAAATTATCAAAAATGATCTGGCTAGGGGTCATCCTAAAACAAGTTTTGATGTTAATAATCTTTGTGATGTGTGTCGATTAGGAAAACTTAGAAAAGGTTCTTTTAGTCAAAAGATATGATCTCTACCTCTCAACCACTTAAACTTCTTCATTTAGATTTTTTCGATCCCTCGCAAATACAATCTATAAATTATAATAGATATGTCTTTACAATCGTAGATGATTTTTCTAGGTTTACTTGGACAATTTTCCTAAAGCTTAAAAGTGATGCTTTTGAAATGTTTAAAATCTTTGTTAAAAGAATCCAAAATCAAATGTCTATTAAAATTAAAACTATTCTGTGACGCCCCACCTCTATGCTCATAATAACAAAGAGTATTAAAAGAAATACTGTCTATTATTACGAAGAATAAGGCTGGATAGGAGCGACCATCCGTAGTTGGCCTTACACTAATATTGGTTATCTCGATAGGAGTGGTATATACTTTTTATTTTTCATCTATTATTTATTTACTCCCATCGACACACCCAATTATCAGTATAAAACAAACTACGATAGTTCATAATAGTTTAGGACATTAGATATAACAATAACACAGATAATATAAATGCGGAACACAGATTAACAAAAGTCTCATATATATATAACTGATGTCAGTTACTATATAGTTGACACGATACATATGATACAACTACAACTGTCGACTCTAGAAGTTATATATACAAGTACATTATCGACTAATATACATGAATACATATCGTTCTATACAATGACACGACTACTACAAAATGACACTGACAACTTCAGAAGATGTGAAAAGTCTTCATATCCTGAACAGCAACTCAAAGAAGAAAATCTACAACCTGAAATAACTCGGGTCTGACCCGAGTATTACATTCAAAAGAAAATAATACCCAGGTCAGTCTAATTCAAACCAGTTTATTAGTGCATATAGGCAGTAATAATTTAAATAGACGACAGTCACAATAATTCCCGTCTATCCGATTCTTTAAACAAAGAAACCGGATAACGGTCAATATAACACTTAACAGTGTTTAACAAAAATCAGCAGATTTAAATCATCAACAGAGATAAATAAACAATTTATCAAATCGACTAAATCAATTTAAAACTATCAAATCTGATAGGGCTGCAGTACACGCACGCGTGTACTGCCTCGCCACTATCGTAGGAGATACACAAAAGCTCAGTGAAAGTCACAATGATCGCAAGGTCAAACCCCGAAATCGGGTTCAACTCAAGTGTGATCTAAAAACAAATCCAACTGCATCTCTGCAATGTAAACCAACAACTCAGAAACCAAGCAACATGTATGGAACATTCACTCGACCAAACAACTCAGTGCAGAAGAAGATGGCACTGCTCATCAACTCAAACCAATAATATCAGAAGAACATTTAATTGCAGACTCAAGGGTACGACTGGCAACTTGAGGGTCAAACTACCCAATCACATGAAGCAATTATGAAACTGGAAACTGCCAGATCAAGCTCGAGCACAAAGGCCACAACCCAAGTGTACATATGATAAAGTCTAGATACTGTACATAAAACAATGAATTAGTGTGCAAGTATGGACAGAGTTCGAGCACAAGATAGTGGGACACTTAACTGATCAAATTCAGGACGAAACAGTAACCACAAGGATACACTGAAATGCAAACTATATCTAAAGTGATACAGAGTACACCTGAAACAAAGCTGAGAGACCATGCAACTATACTTGAAACCATAAATAATGCAGTGATACCGACGGTAGTGTGCAATCAGAAGAAATGAACTAAAGTTCTCATGTCATCCACAAACTCAAAATGAACTACCAGATAACCATGTACAAGAATGCAAAAGCTCAAGAATGAAATCAAAGCAAACTCATGTGGACAGTGCAATCAAAAGTACATATATGCAGTGACACACAAAGAAGCCCAGACAACAACACATTGCAACTATACTGAAATGCATATGCACTGCAGTTCGTATGTACAACATATACAATGAAGAAGATTCAAAGACTCACACAAGTGAATAGCTAAATGCAACTCAAGTGAAGATAGTGGTAAATCACAGACAGGTCAGACCAACCAAAAATGAGACAGTAGTCAAGGCCATAGTCAAAAATCATAACAGTGATAATATCACCGTTTCAAAACTGAGCAGGAATTTTCGAAGATGATCGAAGTCAGTTCTCATAGCAACATGAACTATACGACTGTACAAATCCAAATACTCAAGTGGAATACTAACTACTAAATGCAACTGAGTCATGCCTTAAAGAATAGAACAATGCCAAATGCATACTAACCAAACTGGACAGAGCATCATTACTATCTAAGCAATGGTGATGGTTGAGGTTTGCCAAGAAAATGATAAAGTTAAGACAAAGCCAGAGCTGCCAAAAGGTCAGGGAAGAACACAAGAATGCTCAGAGCAAAAGTCAGGAAAATTCGAAGTTACACAGATGCAATTTTTTTACATGTATGCATATATATATATATATATATATATATATATATATATATGTGCATACACATACATACCTATCTCAAATGTAACAGTACTACAGATCAAATTAGTTCAAATTTGAGGTCGTAAGCAACCCACCGAAATCGAATGACAGTTACAACTCAAATGCAATTTCACATTTTAAAATCAAGGCCGAGATCGACAGTTAATGGCCCCAAATAAATTAAGGTACAAGCCGAGACCACATAAATTCCAATGCAACCAAATTCAAAACAAGTGAACACGGAAATCAACATCACCACAAAGTAATCTACAGAATCAAAGTGACCGAAGTCTACAGGAAATCAAAAATCTCAAAGCCATAAAATGAACCAGTAAAAATCTACACTGAGAGAATCAAATGCCACCACTGTTCAAATTAGATGTGAGCGAAGTTTAAATCGCTCACCTTGGAACGAAGTGGCAACGAATCTGTCTTCGACGAATTGAAGTAGCCAAACGCACTCCAGTTGACGAATGCAAGTCGAAAGCCCTACTCCGGCGGAAGAGACGAACGAAGGTAGACGAGGCTGCCATTGATTTTTCTCGTTCGTTATGCTTTAGGTTTCGAATCGAATTGAAGATGAAAGAGGGGGATCGGTTTCTTCTCTTTATTTTGAAAAGAGGAACGAAGGAGAATGAGTTAGAGCAGCCATTTATTCTTGTTTTTTTTTTCATTTTTAGGGTTCCAATGAAAACCTGAAAGGGGAACGGGTTTCTCTGGTATTATCACATCATTCCAGATAACTGTGGGCCGAGATTATAAGTTGAAGCCCTTCAACATTTAACCAAACACTTATAAAAAATTTTACAACTAAAAAAAGAATTTCAATTCGATCAAAATTGCTGATAGAAATTTGTTATCAATTTCAATCGTCTAGTGACGATAACAAACTTTTACAAAAAGGATTCCGACTCGATTAAAATTTACACTAGCGATTAACAATGATTTAATCATCATTTATAAACTGACGCGAAAACCCGGGTTGTTACATATTCGAACTGATCATGGAGGAGAATTCGAAAATGAAAATTTTTGTAATAAGAAAAGAACTACTCATAACTTTTTTTCCAAGAACACCTCAACAAAATGGAGTAATAGAATGTAAAAATAGAACAATTCAAGAGTGCGCTAGAACTATGTTAAATGATAGTAATTTACCTAAAAAAATTTGGGCTGAAGTAGTTGCTACAACATGTTATATTTTAAATAAAGTTTTGATAAGACCTTTAACTAAGAAAACACTATACGAATCATTTTATAATAAAAAGCTTGAAGTATCGTACTTTAGAGTTTTCGGTAGTAAATATTTTATATTGAGTACTAAAGAAAATTAAGATAAATTTGATGCTAAATCAGATAGAGAAATTTTTATTGGATATTCAAACAGAAGTAAAGCTTATAGATTTTTAAATACTAGAACTAAGACTATTGAAGAAATATTACATGTTTCATTTGATGAAAAAATTAAAATTAATAATACAAGTACTAATGAAGAAGAAAATGTTGATAATACAAATGAAATCACTAATAATGAAAACGGTAAAGATACTGAAAATATTTATCAAAAAAAGAGAAGCAAAATATTAAAGGATCACCCTATAGAAAACATTCTACAAAATATAGAATCTGTTGTTAAAACAAGAAATCAATTAAATAAAATGAGTAATATTTATTTCATTTCAACTATTGAACCTAAAAATCCAAAGGAAACGTCAATAGATGATTCATGGATTCTTACTATGTAAGAAGAATTGAATCAATTCACAAGAAAGAATGTTTAGGAATTAGTCTTAAGACCTGTGGATAAATCTATAATAAGAACTAAGTGGGGATATAGAAATAAAATGAATGAACAAGGAGAAGTTATAAGAAATAAAGCTCGTCTGGTCGCTCAAGGTTATTATCAAGAAGAAGGTATTGATATTGATGAAACCTTTGCACCTGTAGCTAGATTAGAAGCAATAAGAATCTTACTCGCTTTTGCAAATCATAATAATTTAAATTATTTCAAATGGATGTTAAAAGTGCTTTTTTAAATGGTTTTATTAAAGAAGATGTTTATGTAGAAGAACCCCCACTTTTTAAGGATGAGAAATTCCCTAACCGCGTTTATAAATTAAAGAAAGCTTTATATGGTCTAAAGCAGACTCTTGGAGCTTGGTATGATAGACTTAAATCATATTCATTACAATCTAATTTTGAAATAGGCAAAGTAGATAGTACTCTTTTTATCAAAATAAATAACAATGATATTCAACTAATACGAATATATGTCGATGATATTATTTTTGGATCAACCAACAATAAATTAAACAAAGAATTTTCAGATATAATGACTAAGGAATTTGAAACGAGTCATATGAAAGAACTAAAATATTTTAGGATTACAAATAAAACAGTTAGATAATGGTATTTTTATAAGTGAAAAAAAATATGCTAAAGATTTAGTTAAGAAATTTGGCATGTCAAATACCAATAATAAGTCAACTCCCATGACAACAAATGCAAAATTAAATCAGGAAGAAAATTCTAAAGATGTAGATCAAAAATTATATAGAGGAATGATTGGATCGCTACTCTATATAACCGCTAGTAGACCTGATATAATGCATAGTGTATGTCTCTATGCAAGATATTAATCTCAACCTAAGGAAACTCATATAAAATATGTAAAATGAATATTAAGATATGTAAATAACATATTAGATTATGGACTCTTTTATCCAAAAGAGGATTCCTTTGAATTAATTTCATATAGTGATGCTGATTATGCTGGTTGCAAATCAGACCCAAAAAGTACAAGTGGAACTTGTCACTTTTTCAGACACTCTCTGGTTTTCTAGTTTAGCAAAATTATGTATCTCTGTCCACAACAGAAGCAAGATCAGTAATATTAGCATGTTCATAAGTAATTTATATGTAACAAATGTTAAAAGATTTTGGTTTAAACTTTACAAAATCATCAATATACTGTGATAATACTAGTGCGATTAATATTTCTAAAAATCCAACTCATCATGCTAAAACTAAACATATAGATATATGACATCATTTTCTAAAAATTAACGTAAAAAAAGAAATAATCTCACTAGAATTTATAAATACTGAAAATCAATTAGCTGATATGTTAACAAAAACATTGAACCAAACATCATTTACCAAGCTAAGATGAGAGTTAGGAATTTGTTCTTTATCAGAATATAAAAATAATAGCATATAAATCAGAAATTAAGAAAAAATAAATCATCAAATTTACACTAGATATGTCGACATACATGGATTGGATATGTCGACATATGTAGTTAAATTCAAAATTTAAATTTCCCTTCTAAATTCAAAATTCGAACTAGGGTTATATAACCACCAAATTTCAACATCTTATTCATTTTTCTGTCTTTTCAATGTTCTATCTTCTGAAATTAAAAAAATCTCATGGCCTCCTCTAATTCTAAGCGTCCAAGAGAGGAAAATTCATCCTTTTTTCCCATCTCCTACACAAGGGCCTCTCTAGAACATCACCATGGCCAAAGTGACTAAATTGGAGGATGAAATGAAGAGTATTCTACAAATGCTTACTGAAATACAAGTGGTTCTACTTAGAATCTCTAGGGAGCAAGAAAAATAAGGCAGAATCCTGCTACTGCAGAAATATCTATTGGATAATCCGACAAATCCAATAGTGATTGAAGAGGATAATCCTAATTCGACAAATGCAGAAGAGGAAGAGGAAGAGGAAGAAAAGAAGAAGAAGAGAAAGAACAAATGGACGAAGATGAAGCCATTGTGTTAGAGAAGTCTGTTTCGATCGAGATGGAAATCTCGTCGAACAAAAAGGAAATTTATGCCTTTATTGTCCCTTTTGCCCCATCCATAAGTCTCCATGATCAAGAAGAAACCGTAGTACTTAGGATTATCACGTTCTAGTATGATTTGTTAGGATTCGAATTTGGTTTGTTTTTGTGTGATTTGGATTAATTTTTAATTGGTGTGCATAGACTTATTCATTGGATTGGATTGACTTGTGTGAATTAAATTGATTGCTTGAATATATTTTTGTGTCGCTTTAGTTTAAATATATGTATTGGATTGATATGATTAATAAAAGTATTTTATATTATCACTTATCACTCTTATCACTCATATATATTAATGTTGTTTCTTTTTCTAAATTTCTTTTATATCTCAGTATTATATATATTACGTAGTACCTTAGTTAGGGGAGTTTTTTAGTTAGATTTTTGTTGATAACAAAGGGGGAGAAATATATAAAATCTAAGCATAGATAGAAGGGGGGTTCATAAAACGGGGGGTGTTATAACATATTTTATATACATGATTTTCATCATCAAAAAGAAGAAGATTGTTAGTACCTTAGGCATTGGTTTTGATGATGACAACTATATGACATTGTATAAAATATAGATAACATTATATAAAATATAAATACTAATCTTTTTATTAAGTTATATATAGTATATAGTGCAGGATATTAGACTGGTATTAATTAAGAAGACTGTACAGTATCAAGTGAAGATCCAAGAGGCTAATATAGAGATTCAAGAGTTAGAGATTGAAGACTCATGAGTATTGAAGAACTCAAGATATCCAGATAAGTTATAAAGTCATAGATTATTGTTAAAACCCTGATAGCACTTCTTTGATCCTCCTTTATTCTTCTTTTCAAACGGTTAATATTCTAAATTTCAAAAATGATTTTAAAAAAATTCTTGTTTTCAAATGTCTTTCAAAATGATCTTTCAAAATAATCTTCAAATTATTTTTTATCTTTTGATTTTATAAGATTATTATATGTTGAAAATTTAAGTTTTTAATTAGTTTAGATTTTAAATATACTTTTGATCTATTATACTTTGTTATAGTTTGATTTTATAATTTCTAAATATTTATAGGTATATTATAATATTTATAACTTTGATTTTAAATATATTCGCTCATAGTTTATATATATTATTTTATTTTTAAAGAAATTCATATTAATCCTTTATATATTTTAAAATATTTCAAAATAATTTTATAAAGATTTATTAAGTTTTTATATGATTAAAATATGTATAAATTATGTTTAAATAATTTTACAAAGTATAAAAATATTTTACAATGTATAACATTTTCAAGCCATTTTTAAAAAAAAGTAAGTTTCAAAAATGTTAAGGGATATGTCGACATACCCCCACCCTATATATTGACATATAGACTGATTTTTTCAAAATTATAATTGAATTGAAATGTCTTTTCTTCGTATTTTTTCACGAATAGACATGACTATTGTTTCTCTATAAACAGAGTTTAAACCAACGAATTTTCTTTAACTACTTTCTTATATTTTCTCTCCTCTTTCACCCTCTTGTTTTCTAAAAGAAATTCTACTCAAATTCTTCCCAAATTCAATCAGAAGCAAATTCAACTCCACTAATTTGGTTCTCTATTGACTACTCTCTGATCTCTCTCATCTCTCTCACTCAAATAAGATAAAAGTGTTATTCAAGAGGTTATAAGATCATTTGTATTCAAGATCAACAATCTATGTCTATAAGACTCTATCAAATCATACTCGTATATTAGTGGGTGTGATTGTAGCCTGTGTAAATAAATTGGGTGTGATTGTAGCCCATGTAAATCAATTGGGGGTGCTTGGTGACTCGGAAATTCAAGTGGGTGTGCTTGTAGCCCATGTAAATCAAGTGAGTCTACCCAGAGCTCAGAAAGTCTAGAGAGTGTATCTCGTTGCCTTGAAATCGAGATTGTATTGACTTTGTTATTTGAAAAGAAATCTGTACAAGGAATTATACAGGAATGGATGTAGGGTAACTCCGACCAGTATAAAATCATGGTGTGTTATTTCCTTTTTACTTTTACTGCATTTATATTTATCCGTGTTTGAATCTGTGATTGTTAATTGCATTATTGAAACTATAATCTTAAAAGAATTCAAAAGGAATCACAAATATTAGAAAACACTATTCACCCCTCCCTCCAGTGTAAAATTAGCTTTAAGATCCATCTTTCTTCAAATAACAATCATCTAGGTGCATATTTGTTATTTGTGGTTGTTACATATATATTATTACCTTTGGATATTTTTAACCAATATCTCACTTCATTTCAGTAGTGAGAAATGGCTAGAGCACGCTCAGGTCAAGGTGAACCAGGTCAGTCTTCTGGTACTGGATCTAGTGGAGTTCATATGAACATTGAACATCTTATATAGTTGGTAAGGAGAATCCAACAATCAAGTGCTTCTACAATTCCAAACTCTCCCACTCCCTAATTTGATTTCGCCAGGCTATGTGGTGACTATGCTAAACTTAGAGGAAACCCCTTCAAAGGCACGGAGAGAGTGATAAGAGTGCAGGCTTGGATGAAGATGTGTGAATGCATCTTTATATGTATGGGTGTTACTGACTAGTAGAAGGTCTAGATAGCATCAAGCCAGGTTCAGGAGAGAGCTCTAGACTGGTATGAACTACTTATAGCTAAGACTAATGAATCAAAATTGACTTGGGAAGATTTCAAGGGTAGATTTAAGAAGAAATTACTTCCTGAAGCTGAGAAAGCAGCAATGGCTTGAAAATTTACTGACTTGAAGCAGGGCACTAGGTCTGTGGCTGAGTATGAAACTGAATTCGAAGCATTGTCCAAATATGGCATAGAGCTTTTATATAGACCCATGAAGAAGAATCAGAAGTTCGTATATGGCCTTAGGAAATCTTTGAGGAACCCCTCCTTCTTTAGCTGGAAACTACGTTTGAGAAACTTGTTGATGCAACATTGAGGTTGGAAGAAGAATAGAAAGGCAGTAGTGAAGAGGAGCAACCCAAGAGTAAAGCAGCTATAGGACGAAAGTGTAGATTTCCTTTTAAGAAACAACAGCCAACGATCCTAAAGAAGAAGCAAGAAAGGAAGATGAGAAGGAAGGCGGTTATCGAGTCAAAGACCATGTAGTGTGCTACAATTGTAGAGTGAAAGGACTTTACTCTAAGGAGTGCTCGCTGCAACGTAAAGCCCCTTCTCAGCTGACATGCAGGATATGTAGAGCTATTGGACATTTCGCTAATGCTTGTCCAAGGAAAATCAAGAAGCTTAATGCATTGGATATAGCTGGAAGTACCTCTCTGGGCAAGGGGAAGACACCTGCAGTACTTGAAAGTACGATTTATTTAAAGATTTCCCTATTAGAGATCTATTCGATAAGGGTGTGTCACACTCATTCGTATCGAAAAAATTACTGGATAAACTCAATCTTGATGTGGTTTACCTAGTCACTTCCTTGAGGATTGCAAATCCCAATGAGGGATACATGACTCTCAAGATGTCATGCAAAGATGGTGAACTACTTTTGGATGGATATCCCTTTTATTGTGATTTGCTTGTGTTTGAATACTTGGGGTTTGGTATTATATTCGAAATGAATTGGCTTGAATGTTCCGAAGAGAGAATCGTGATCCTAAACCATCCTGATTTGGAAGAGAGAACATGTATAGTCCTTGGAAATATTAATGAGAATTCTTAAGGATCCCTTTTTTCTATTAAAGCTTGAGATGAGGGTGATATCGCTCGGATTCCAGTGGTCAAGGATTACCTTGATATCTTTGAGCTGATTACATATTTACCTCCTAAACGATCTATAAATTTCCGAATAGATCTTGTCCTCGGAGCTTAACCTGTAAGTCGACCTCCAACTAGAATGTCAGCAAAGGAGAATGAAGAACTTAAAAAGCAACTGACATATGTAGAGTCAAAGCATTTCATAAGATCGAGTAGTTCACCATGGACAGTCGCAGTAATTTTGGTGAAGAAGGTAGAAGGTTCTCTCAGGTTATAAATCGATTATAGGAAATTTAATGAGCTAACAATCAAGAATAAATATCCCCTCCCTAAAATCGACGATATGTTTGATCACCTGAGCGGAAAGTCATTTCACAGATGGATTTAGCTACTAGATTCCATCAGCTCAGGATCACTGAAGACAACATTCCATTAACAGCGTTTAGAACTAGATATGGCTCAAATGAATGGTTAGTAATGTCATTTGGTCGGACAAATGCTCCAACTTATTTTGTCGATCTAATGAATAGAGTTTTGAAAGATTATTTGGACAAGCTTGTCTTATTATTCATAAATCACATTTTAATTTATTTTAAATCTAAGGAGGAGTATGAGAAACACCTTAGGACGGTATTGAAGATACTAAGGCAAAATAAGCTGAAAGCTAAGTTCTCCAAATGCCATTTCTAGCAGAAGCAAGTGAAGTTTCTTGGCTCTGTTGTTTCAGAAGAAGATATCTCAGTAAACTCGACCAAGGTTGAAGCGATATAGAATTGGAAGAGGCGAAAAGCAGTATCTAAGATCGGAAGTTTTTTGGGATTAGCCAGTTACTATCAGTGATTCATTAAGGACATCTCAAAGATAGTGCGGCCATTAACTAATATCACCAGAAAAGGAGTTAAGTTTGTATGGATGAACAAGTGTGAGAAAGCTTACCTGAAGTTAAAGGAGCTATTTACAATGCACCTATGCTAATTGTACCTGAAGGCAAGCGGGATTTGGAATTTTACACTAAAGCTTGTAGCTCAGGCGTGGGTGTCACCCTTATGCAAAAGGGTAGAGTCGTAGCGTATGCATCAAGATAGTTAAGACCCAATGAAGTAAGAAATGCTACGCAAGACATGGAGCTAGCTGCTATAGTGTTCGCATTGAAGGTATGGCGATACTATTTACTTAGAGAACGATTTGTGCTATACAAAGATCACAAATCGTTGAAGTATATATTCGCACAAAATGATTTAAATATGAGACAACAACGATGGCTATAATTTTTGACAGCTTATGATTTCGATATCCAGTATACTCGTAGTAAAGGGAATCATGTTGTTGATGCATTAAGTAGAAAGCACCAAGCTATGGTCTCTATGATGATAACAAAGTGGAAGGATTTATAACTTCTCTCCATGTGTGATATTCGAGAAAGAGACTTAGAAGCTAACTCTGGAGTGATGATGACTAGTCTCATCGCCCGACCATCCTTGATAGATCAGATAGATGATGCTCAAAAGCAAGATCCCTCTACTCTTGTTATAATTCAGAAGTTAGAGTCTTGAAAGAAAGATGAAGATCTCATCGACTATTCCTTAGATGCACAAGGTTGATTATGGAGAAGAGATAGACTAGTTGTACCTAACTTGGATAGTCTCCGTAAAGAGGTGATGGATGATTATCACCGATCATGTTATAGGATTCATCCCGGAGGAAGCAAGATGTATATGGACGTGAAGCATCTATATTATTGGTAAGGGATGAAGCGCGATATAGGGATGTATGTCAAAGGCTGTATGTTACTCAACTAGTAAAGGAAGAACATCAAAGACCCGGTGGTCTTCTATAATCGTTGGAAATACCCCAATGGAAATGGGATCGGGTATGAGTGAATTGGTAATCAATGATTCAATTATATATCCTGTTATAATAGTTTTGACCCTTGTGATTTCAGGTGTCAATGGACTTTGTGGATGGATTACCATAATTTAGAAATGGTCACCACCGCATCTGGGTGATAGTGCATCGATTGACCAAATCAGCACACTTCATTCCCGTGAAGTCAACTCGACACCGTGCTTGGTCAAGCTGTACGTAAAGGAAGTAGTGAGAATACATGGAGTTCCTAGCTCCATCGCATGTGACTGTAATCCTCTATTTATTAGTCGGTTTTGGAGAAGCTTTCAAGATGCATTGGCCAAAAAACTGAATTTTAGTACAGTCTATCATCCCCAAACAAAAGGGCAGACGGAGCGAGTCAACTAAGTACTTGAAATTTACTTCGTACCTGTATTCTTGATTTTGGCAGAAGTTGGGAGGATTATATTCATCTTGTTAAGTTTGCTTATAACAATAGCTTCAAATCTAGTGTTGGCATGGCACCATTAGAAGCTTTGTATGGAAGGTCGTGTCGATCATCAGCATGTTGGTTGGAGACATGAGACAAGTTTGTTGTGGGTCCTAATTCTATGAAGGAGGCTACAGAGAAGATTGAGCAGATCAAACAAAGGATGAAACATGCCCCGGATTGACAAAAATCTTATGTAGATCGCAGAAGGAGACAATTGGAGTTTGTAGTTGGAGATGGGTATATGTGAAGATATCTCTACTAAAAGGAGTAGCGAGGTTCAACAAATTAGGGAAGTTGGCGCCTCGATATGTAGGACCATACCCAATTATTGAACGTGTTGGGCAGACAGCGTATAGAATAGCATTTCTTGACAACTTCTCTGATATTCATAATGTATTCCATATGTCTCAAATGAAGAAATGCTGAAGGGACACCGAGACAGTTATCGAATCAAGAGACATTCCAGAGATTGAGATATCTCCTGCCTTGACTTATGTGCAACATCTGATTCGTATAGTTGAATCGGAAGTCCAATTGCTTAGGAGCAAGAAGGCCCCATTGGCGAAGATGCAGCGATCTGACAACCAATTAGATTATACAAGGGAGACAAAGGAGCAGATGACACGGACTTATCCTGAGTTATTTAGAAATGCACATGAATTAGGTGTGTAATCTATTCCTCATCTGTTATTTATTAATTAATGGTATAGAGAGCTAGAATATATCTAACTAGTTATAGATTCTTTTTAAGTAGGAATTATGAGGAAGCAATTTTCTTAAGGGGGAGTCTATAATAAGCCGTAGTTCAGAAGTAATTAATTAATAACTAAATAATAATGAATAATGAATTTATTTTGAATTTGATTAAGTAATTATAATTATGGTGATAATATTGGAATTAAAAAGAAATATTGGAATTAAGAAGAATAAATTTATTAATAGAGTTTTGGAATTATATTGGTAAATGATTTAAATAAAATAATTGATTAATTAAATAAAATTATGGAAAATTGTTTTTATAAAATAAATAAGTTATAATTTATTGAAAATTGATTTTGTGAAAGAATGATTTGGTAAAGTAATTAAATTATATTGGGCTTGAATGTATTTATTTCATAAAGAAAACAAAAGAAGAAAAGATAGAAATAGAAGAGAGAAAAGAAGCCCAAGCCCAACTTGCTCACTAAACCCAAATCCAAAGTCTTTTTTCCTGATGCTTCCAACGCAACTATAAATAAACCCTAGGTGTATATGTTTAATCACTTTAGAAAATCATCTCCATCCTCCAAACCCTATCACTTAATTAATTCAAATAGAAATCAAATTAAATCCAACAAATTAAAATAGCTTTCAACCATTATTTCTCAACATCACTATAACAAATTGCAATTGAAGAATCAAAGTCCATTCAATGACTTGAAGGAGAAATTGAGTTACAGTGAGGAGTGGGTGAACAGGAAGTAGGAGCATTGAAAAATAAAGGTGGCTCTACATTTCAAGTGAGTTAATTGCTCACAACTATGTCTTTTTTCAAGCGTGAATTACGTGGACATGCTTTTGTATCTCCCTAAACCCAAATACCGAGATAATGAAACACTTTTCCTTGAATTTGCATTGATTAATTGTTGACGTTCGAGATTGATCATATCATAGTATGATGAAGAGAGTCATATGTTACTAGTATAGGGAGTAGTAGGTAGAAATAGGCGACATAGGGGGATCGATATCAATCGATCGATTGACGGCTTAGAGTCAAAATGGCTCCGGCCTTGCCCCGACTGGTCCACCGGTCAAGTACGACCGGTGCAACGGTGGAGGAAGGTTGTGTGTGCAACCCAGAACTTTTTGAATGTGTGTGTTAGCTCATGTGTGTATATGAGTTGTGTGTGTGGCCAAGTTCTGATGCAGATAGCTGCATTTTCAAGTGTACGTGCACGGTTGAGTAATTTGTCTTGTCTGTGCATGTATAAGTGTTATGTATGTTTCCTGAGTTTATTCTCCTATGTGTTTTCCGAGTTAACTAAAAATATTTTCCGAATTAACTAAAATATATATATTATATATAATAAAGTAAAATAAATAAATATTTTAGTCATACTTAGAATAATTATAAACTCACATATATATATATAATATAAATGAAAATGTTGTTTATATGGATTAATAAATAAATAAATAAAGTTAAAATACATTATTGAGTGTTATTTAGTACCAACTAATATATAGTAGATTTTGCTATAGAAAACTTTTATTATAATTTTGAGCATAAATTACATTTTTACTTTTGAATTTACATTTTTTTATTTCTATATGATGAAGAATTTGAATAAACGGCTTAGTGATATCTCTACTATGGGACTTTCGGTAACACTTTCCGGTTATTCATTGGACTTTTCATATAGAGAAATTTAGTGTGGATGGAGTGTGGTTTATGAGCTTTGTTTAATTGTTCGAATAACATGCGGTGGTATGA
The DNA here is from genome assembly GCA_030737815.1 of Allium fistulosum. Lineage (NCBI taxonomy): Eukaryota > Viridiplantae > Streptophyta > Magnoliopsida > Asparagales > Amaryllidaceae > Allium > Allium fistulosum. The sequence goes on from CM060906.1 coordinate 574,971,670, forward strand.
GACGCCGTCATGTTATTTGTTTAATTATCCATTGTAAGTAAATGTCACTCGAACGGGGATTACTCTCATGTGAATGTAAAGTAATCGTCATATGGTGTATCGTATTGCCATAAGTTGGCATATAGGTAGAGCTATGTGTCGGCCTTCGTCGCGAGCTATGTATACATTTTAGGATATGAGTATTATATGCAATCTATCTTTGCCCAACTCCTTTTCATGGTTGGGGAGTGAACCATGGCCGATATCCACCCTAGCGGCCTTAAGGTTGGGTCGTGCCCCAAATCCATGACACCTTTTTCTTATATAGCTGTGTGCTATCATTTTATGTGAATGCCTTTATGTCACCTAGGCCAACAGTCTAGTACCATATGGGTAAGCATAGGGTTGTGACTGAGGCTACGCATAGACAAGTCATAGGTGGATGTGAATCATGATGTCAAGGTAACTTAAGACTGTAGGAACAGATGCGGCTATTAGCGAAAGGCTAGTAGACCCTAGGTTTTTGGAGCGTGCTGTGTGCTATCAGTCTCCCTTTTTGGTTCGGGTTTATATGTATATTATGGATTGGCATATATTATTCACTATTTAATGAGTTTGTTATACTAGAGATTGTGTATCTAAGTAGTCAATCCCTATTATATCCATACTTTGGATGATTCGATATTGTAGAGATGGCCTTTGTGTATTGATTGTGGTTTGGACTGAGATTGCTTATCTTTATGATTTATGTGACGTTGGGTTTTTGGTTGGACGATTTGATAGGCTATCTCACATTATATTCTACCTTATATGATATTTTCATTCTATTATGGACATCCCCTTGTCCTTATATCATTTGACATTATAAATATACATAGTCAAACCCTTGTGTTCTTTGTGATATTTGGGTCAATTTGAGCGACTTCTAGTGCAAGTACTCAGTGATGATGGAGCATAGTATCGACTTTTGTGGAGGATAGTATAAGAGATAGGATCATAAATTCCCTACTCATTTTGTAGCCTCATTAGTAATAATGATGTATTGGTGATGTGTTACATATTAGGCTAATGACCATCATTTTGTGGCTCATTGGACTATGTATTGTATCGTATGATATATATTTTTTATTTGCTGCATTCTGACTCCATTTTCTCTGATTGATATTATTATCTATGATTGTGAATTGTTCATCTTGGAGGCACATATGTTTACTACTTTGTATCGAGACCGAGTACGAATTTGGTAAGTAACACATTTTAAGATACGTACAAGTGTTGGTCCAAGGGAATATTCACATGTGTGCCCCATATCACTCCATTCTTCGTATTATTCAACAGTATTACTTAGTAATACTCTTAGGTAGTATGGGTATAGAAGTGTGGGCATTACAAAAGGAGTAAGTTGAGACCAATAACGACAAATTTCATTCCCCTAATCATAGAAAGAACAATCAATGGATAACCGAGCGCTAAAGTATTATCATCAAATAAAAACACAACAAGAGGGCTATTATCACCACTGCAAAAAAAAGAAACATCAATAAAAAAATGTTTGCTTCATATTTTCATTTTTATTCGAACAATATCATTTTCTTTATATAACATAAATAGAAACAAAATAAATAAAGCAGAAATATTTTAAAAAAAAACTAAGAGAAACAATGGTGCATAAAAAAGAGGAAAAAACAGAAGATATTTGGTGCTGCTTCCCAAATTTACCATAGAGTATCAAAAAATTAAACACAGCAATAAAGCTGAATTTCAAATTAGAACGAAAAAGGAAAAAGAAATTAGAAATGACATAAATCAAAGAATCAAACACCCATAGAAGAAAGTATCAAAAATGAATCGTAGAATCATACCTAAATATGAAAATCACAATGTTGAGGAAAGAAACGAGAGTTGCAATCAGGAAGAAGAAATTCACATAGGAAAATAGAGAAAGGATCAAGAAGAGAATAAAATTTCCAGTGTGCAATGTAGAAGAAGAAGGAAAAAATAGCACAAGCACATGGTCGTTAGGGCTGGGACGGAAATTTGAACGTTATTGTCCTTGATGCAAAAATATTACTGGGCTATCCTAGATTCTAAAAGAGCCTTTAGAAATATCCTTGAGAATATTTTTGTTGTCTTTGTTCATATTAAAAATCCAAATTTAAATTTGTATGTGTGTGTATATATACTTTGAATAATTGAAATTATTTTCAACTCCATAATTATATAAATATAAATATATACTGTAAACTTAGTAATTAATTGTTAGAACCTCCAGTTTATGTTTCAATGACAACAACTATACAATCATTTACATATATATATATACACATTTTATCAAAATTACAGGTATATACTACAAGAAGACATCATGCTTGAAGATATCGAGACTCGAAAACAAACAACGATCTATCGACCATACTATAGTCAGTAAGGGTATTCTACTATAAAAGAGTCTTAGATAAAATATTGTTAAGGTCTCCTTGAATATTATTATCCATAAAATACTCTCAAGAGTGAAAGTATGAAAGAAGGAGCGAAAGCATTGATGAGGATCAGAAGACATTAGAAGTAGTCTCTACAAACATTAAATAAAGCTTTCGACAAGAAGACGATAGCACTAGCAACACCTTTCGAAGAGCTCGAAAGGATGCTTTAACAGTGTTTTGGATAAGCAAAGAGCTTTCGACAAAGTCAAAAGGTACCTTTTGAAGGTAATGGCTAACAGGTTAACAACTTCCGAAGTGGTCGAAAGGTACCTTTCAAGAGTAATGAACAACACACTTTCGGCATTTACTCCAAATTATTCAAAATGATTGGTTTCGTTTTCATTTACCTCCATCGGAAAAATGTTCAGCCAACTCAACCTTTTCAGAAGCATAAATTAGCCTTTTGAATTGGTTAAAGCCATCCTCACTAATAAAGGAAGAAATATATGAGTTCAGCGTAACATTCTCAAGTATATTAAAGCATAAGGATCTGCATTGGTCAGATAGGGCGCTTTCGAATGGTGTCACTTGTAGCTAGTTTCTTAACAGTGTTTCGACTCATTCGAAACCCGTGAAGTATGTGTTTCGAAAGTGTTGGAAACCAATTCCCATGCTAACTTACATAGCACATAAACAACTAAGGGAGAAGCGCATCTACACACCTTTCGACGAAGTCGAAAGTAAGCAAGCAATATTTTTCGACGAAGTCAAAAGCGATCGAACAATATACTTTCCGACGAAGTCAAAAAGAATGAAGTAAGATAGAAGGAAGCCCAGTCTTCAATGGCAGCGGAAGGTCAGCCACATAGCCCTTTCGACCAAGTCGAAAGCTATGATTTAAGTGAGGCACACAAAAGAGGGGAAGCAAACCTTCGACCATGTCAAAAGCAAGGGGTCGAAAGGTGCTAACCCGTACCTATAAATAAGACCCTAGAGGTTTGTTTTAAGGGATTCGATTTCTTTCACTTCTCACTTGTATTTTCTAAAAGATGCTAAACCCTAATTCCAAAATCAAATTGGGGATTTAGTCAGTCTGTATATTTTTAGTTTAATAAAGAAAAGATAATGATCAATTTAATTATATAGCGGTTCTGAGTTTGCTATTGCATCCAATTATGATTATATGATGTCGACCTAGTTGAAAGATTACCCCTCAAGTGAGACAAAACCCTTAACATTCATATATCCATTGAGTGTTAACTCAAGACCACAAGATAATAAGAGCTCATTCTTTCGACGAAGTCGAAACCCTAACAATTCAACCTATTTGCCTTAACAGCTAAGTCCAAACCTTTTTCCACCTTAATTACTTTAAAAAGAGGTTCCGACATAGTCATAAACCAAACCATTCGAAAGAAATATCCAAAGAGAAGCTAGCCATTTGACTGTGTCGAAAGGAATTGAAGAGGTGTTTTCAACTATCTTTACCTACTCGAAGAGTGTAAGCTACTCTCACCTGTTTAAACGGAGGTTTCAAAGGAATCACTTTAACTTCAAACTCCACTTTGAGGTGTTGACAAGTTTTCTTGTTAACAAGTATATATATGTACACGATCACATACGATTTCATATACACTGAACTTAATTTTAAAAACTGCTTTTCCTACTCACAGATGTCTGAGGTAAAACCACAGACGTTTGAGGAAATACTCAAAAAAATAAATTTTTGAAGCCATAGACGTCTAAGGTAAAAGACAGACGTCTATGACAATCCTCGGGTAATTATTTTCTTAAGTCATAGACGTCTGAGGTTTTACCATAGACTTCTATCATTTGAAAAACCGAAATTTTGGAAAAGACACTTCTGTTGAACAAAAAGAAATTACCCTTCATCGAAGGTTTCCGCCATTAAAATGAATAGAACTTATCTAACAGTAATAACTCTTCATTTGTATCCTTTTGAATCTATAAATACTACCATGATTGAGATGTAGAGAGAAAATTGAATTAATTGGATCTTTTCTCTCTTAATTTCTTACTCTCTTGTGCATACATTGCTTACATACTCTCAATCTATTACAACTCAAAGCATTCACATTCACATACTCAAAGGAGATCATAGGAAGATTTGTACTATCATTCAAAAACCATGTTATTTGGAACACAATATTGTCAGAGATATACTTTTGTATTAACTTATTCCTCCGGGCGAAGTGAAGGTCGGTTGGTTAAAGGAAATACCAAAGGGGAGCTTCGGGACTGCACGTAGGATGGGAGTTTCGAACTAGTATAAAATATATGGTATGATCATTTCTATTATTTATCTTATATTCAATTATTATTCTCTGCTTAACATAGTTAGTAACACACACACACACACACACACACATATATATATATATATATATATATATATATAAGTTGCATTATTTATAAAGATCCTATAGACTTTCAATTGGTATCAAAGCCAGGTTACTTCCAATCTATAGTAACAAGTAATTTAAAAAATCATTAAAATGGCAAGCACATTTCAAGAAGATCAATCAACTGCTCGTCATCCACTATTTACTGGTTCTAATTATGCTTATTGGTCAACATGTATGCGAATTTTTATGGAAGCTAGTAGCTTAGAAATATGGCTAGCAGCTCAAAACAAATATGAAACACCTGACACCGATATTAGCACATGGACTGATGCACAAAAGTAGAGGCATCTAACAATGCCAAAGCTATAAATGTATTGTTTTGCTCACTTGACAAAAATGAGTTTTCACGTGCCATGCTCTGCAAGACCGCATATGATATATGGCGCACTTTACAAGTCACACATGAAGGCACAAATAAAGTCAAGCAAACTAAATCTTGATTTTACAAAACCAATTCTCATCTTTCAAAATGAAAATAAGTGAATCAATTATTGATATGTATGCAAGATTTCAAACCATTCAACACGATCTCATGGCACTTAGAGTCAAATTCACAGATTTTGATTTAGTCCCATGAATTTTAAACTCTTTAACAAATGACTGGGAACGAAAAGTTTTAGCCATCGAAGAAGCTAATGATCTTTCTCAACTTAAAGTCAAAGGGCTAATAGGAAATTTGATGCCATACGAAGCTAACTTGCAGGCTAGAAAGGATCAAAATCATGAAAAGAAAATGATAGCATTCCAAAAAAGTAACGAAGATTCAGACTTAGACGAAGAGGAGATTGTCTTTATTGCCAAAAACTACAATAAATTCAAGAAGTTCAAGAATATGACCAAATTTCAAAATGGCGGCAAACCAAACTCTTCAAATCAAACATCGATTAAATGCTATGAATGTGAAAAACTTGGCCATAGGAAGAAGGATTGTCCACAGCTCAATAACGATAAAAAGAAAAGAAAAATTGAGAAATTAAAGAAAAAGCAAAGAGCTTTTCAAGTAACATGGGATGATTCAGATTTGTCTTCTTCTTCAGATAATGATAGTGAAAGTGACTCGAAACAAACAAATGTGTGTGTTATGGCTAACATTGATAAGGTACGTTCTGAACTTACTTATGATGATTTAATGGAAATAAGTATTGAATTAGATGATAAATATAAAGAATCAAAAAAATTAAATAAGGAATGCGTAGGGAAGTTAACTAGATCAGAATTAGAAATCAGATTATTAAAAGATGAAAAATTATCTTAAAAGAAGAATTAGAAATTGTTCATAAGAAATATGCAACACTATTATCTCAAAATGACGAATTATTAAATAATTTAGAAAATTATAAGTTAGAAAAAGTTAATCTGGAAAAAAGAAAAACTAGAATTACAAGAAAATTTAGATTCTATAAACATTGAAATTTGTGATCTTAAAGTAAATTAGAAAAAACAACAAATAATGTGACAAAATTAACCAAAGGAAAACAAAATTTAGAAAATTTGATTACGATATCTAAACCATTTAGAAATTGAAATGGATTAGGTTTTAAAAACAAACAAAAGCCAAAGAAATATAGCACATTATACATAAAATTCATAAAGCCAAAGTTAGAAACTAAGTTTAAGAATTCATATACAAATATGGTCAAAATATGGTCCAAAAACAAATAATAAACTAATTAGACAAAAATATATTGATGAATATTTACAAAATTTTGTATATAACAAATATTACATTTCTAAGGGAAAGAAATCCTCATGGATATGGCTACCTACATCCACTAACACGTAGGACCCTAATCAAAGAAGGTGGGTACCAATTAAATTTTTCTTATTTTGCAGGCACCCAAAATTAAAATTAAAATAAAGAAAAATGGATACTCGTAGTGGTTGTTCTAAGCACATGACTGGAAATGTTAATATGTTATCAAATATAACATATATCGATAGTGGCACTGTAACATTCAGAGATAACTCAAAAGGATTTGTCATCAGCATTCGAGTAGTCATTAATATTGGTATTTCTAACTCTCCTATAATTACTAATGTTCAGAAAATTTAAAACATAACTTATTAAGCACAAGTCAATTATGTGATAAAGGATTTAAAATTTATTTCGAGAAAAATAAATGCAATATTTTTTATCAAAATAAATATTTAATTTTTGAAGGATTTAGAAATCGAAACATATATGTTTTAAGCATGAATGTCAAAAACAACACAAATTTATGCTTAACCACAAATCATGATGATCCATGGTTATGGCATAAACGTTTTTGTCATATAAATTTTATGAATATCAACAAACTAGCTAAAAATGAATCAGTTAGAGGATTACCTAAAATCAACTACAAGGTTAAAAACCTGTGTGACGCTTATCAATTTGGTAAATTAAAGAAAAGCTCCTTTAAATCTAAAAAGGAAATTTCCACAAAACAACCTCTCGAATTAATACATTTAGATTTATTCAGACTAACTCAAGAATGTTCAATAAATCATAATAAATACGTTTTTGTAATTATTGATGATTTTTCAAGATATACTTGGACATTATTTTTAAAACATAAAAGTGACACTTTTGAAATTTTCAAAATTTTGTGAAACGAATAAAAAAATTAATGAATTTAAAAATTAAAAATATACGAAGTGATCACGGAGGTGAATTTGAAAATGAACTGTTTACAAATTTTTGTAACAAAAAAGGAATTAGTCATAATTTTTTGTTTCCTCGAACACTACAACAAAACGGTGTCGTAGAAAGGAAAAATCGAACTTTACAAGAATGTGCACGAACTCTACTGAATAGTAGAAACTTACCAATGAATTTTTGAGCCGAAGCCGTTGCTACTGCTTGTTATGTATTAAATAGTGTAACACTTAGACCAATGACTAAAAACACATGTTATGAAATATTTTTTAATAAGAAAGCGAAAGTATCATATTTTCGTGTATTTGGGTCAAAATGCTTCATATTAAACACTAAAGATTATCTAGGAAAATTTTATTCTGAAACCGATGAAGGAATTTTGTTGGCTATTCAGATTGAAGCAAAGCATATAGAGTCTTTAATAAACGAACAAATATTATAGAAGAAAGTCTTCATGTCTCATTTGACGAAAACTTTAACGAAAACAAAAATAGCGATGATGAAGAAATTATAGATAAAACTAATATACCTATAGATGAAAATAATAATAATGTCAACAACAATAATGATAATATGATAACATCATCACCTAGAATATTAAGAGACCATCCTATTGATAATATTATTAGAGATTTAAATACAAAAGTATCAACCAGAAAATAGTTAAATCAAATGAGTCATGTTACATTTATATCAAATTTTGAACCGAAAAATTATAAAGAAGCATCAAAAGAATTTTTGGATTATTGCAATGCAAGAAGTACTTAATCAATTTGAAAGAAATGATGTTTGTGAACATGTACCAAGACCAGATGATCAATCTGTAATTGGAATGAAATGGGTTTTAAAAAAAATCAGATGAAAATGGAAATATTGTATGAAATAAAGTAAGATTAGTAACCCAAGAATATAATTAAGAAGAAGGAATTGATTATGACGAAACATTTGCTCATGTCGCACGTCTCAAAGCAATACGAAAATTACTGGCTTTTGCATGTCATCATAACTTTAAAATTTCAAATTGACGTAAATAGTACATTTTTACTGATTTATAAAAGAAAAAGTGTATGTTGAACAACCTCATTTATTTGTTCACAAGAAATATCCCGATCATGTATTTAAACTTAAAAGGGCCTTATATGGATTAAAACAAGCACCTCATGCTTGGTATGAAAGATTAAAAACTCATTTACAAAGTTTTGGTTTTCAAACTGGTAAAATTGATTCCACTTTATTCATAAAACAAGATGATAAAAATATTTTAGCCATACAAATATATGTTGATGATGTCATATTTGGATCCACTGACGATAAATTATGCACTGAATTTTCTAACAAATGAAAGATGAATTTGAAATGTCACATATGGGAGAATTAAACTATTTCTTAAGTTTACAAATAAGACAATTAGAAAATGGAATTTTTATAAATCAAGAAAAATACTGTCAAGGCATAATAAAAAGTTTTGGAATGGAAAATATATCAAGTAAACCAACTCCAATGAGTACTACTTTACATTTAGATTAAGATGAAAATGGAAAATATTTCGACCAAAAATTATATCAAAGTATGATAGAATCTCTGTTATACTTAACAGCTAGTAGACCAGATATTATGATGAGTGTATGTTTATGTGCTCGGTTTCAAGCACAGCCAAAAGAATCACATCATCGAGCGGTAAAACGAATCTTAAGATATTTAACAAACACTAGAGATTACGGACTTTTTTACCCAAAAGGAAGCTTGTTCGAACTCATGTCATATAGCGATGCTGATTTCAGCGGTTGTAAAACGGATAGAAAAATCACAAGTGGCATATGTCATTTCATTGGTTAGTCTTTAGTTTCATGGTTTAGTAAAATGCAAAACTGTGTTTCGCTCTCGACATGTGAAGCCGAATACATTTCAGCGGCTTTAGCACGTGCACAAGTAATCTATATACAATAAACTCTTCTAGATTTCACTGAAATCATAACAAAATCTCATATATATTGTGATAATACTAGTGCCATAAATTTATCATAAAATCCTATTAACCATTCTTGAACAAAGCATATTGATATTCGTCATCATTTTCTAAGAGATAATGTGAAAAAAGGAATTATATCATTGGAGTTTGTAAATATTGAAAATCAAATAGCTAATATTTTTACTAAACCATTAAGTGATTATTAAATTAAGATGAGATCTAGGAATATGTTCTTACAATGAATTGGTTAATTAAATCTATATGATTAGTTTTGTACACTTAAACTACACAGGATAAAGTTTATTAATTTAAACTTATACTAACCATATAAAACCTAACTACTCTCTGTTAAAAGTTATATGGTTGAGCTTCTTTTCCTCAACCAATTCCCTAAGTATAGTAAAAACTTCATCTTATAAATCAGCTTATTTTCTTTCTAAAAACAAATAGTTTATTAAGACACACAAAAAATGTCTTCTGATCACGTCTCCACCTATTCAACTATCGACTGTAAATCACCCTCATCGAATAGCACTTACGCTTCACTAACTAAATCCATACCTACATCAATTCGCTCAGCCTCTCTAAACATTGTTGCATCATCTACGTATCACATTGGCTTTTCCCCTAAGGAAAAAAAAGCCAAACTGTTAATTGATCTGCAATCAACATCTCTCACCGACAAAGTCGATGAAATATATCAATATCAACAAAAAATGATGGGAGTTCAACATGAAATATATTACGAACAACGATGTCAAGGATAAATTTTCTTGAAAAATGTATTCTAACAATTTATGGTCATTCACCAATAAAAAATTGCATACATCAAAAGTCTCCTCGATTACAAGAAACTCTTATAAAAGCATATAACATTACTCCAAAAAATCTATGCAAACTAGGACCATTAAACCAAGATTGGATTGACACTAGCTCGTCCGAGTTGGTCTCCATTAAAGCCGTTAATTGACGACACAAAAGCTAAACCAAATTCATGGGATATGTAACTAATCAAAAATTCTAAATTATCAGAGAAAAACTAAACTTATATACACATCATGTAAAATAAGTTTATTTGTTAATTTTTGGTACGTATATTGTTTTATCGTATTGCTATTTTAATAAAAATTGATTGCTATTTAATTTTTTTTTCATAATTTCAGAAAAATACATACCACAAACATTTGTTAAAATGCCATAGACGTCTGTTAAAAGTTATGGGAAATCTGTAACCTCAGACGTCTGTCCTTTCTCTCTGTTTATTTTTTCTGCAGCCATAGATGTATGTGTAAACCTAACAGATATCGGTCATATCTTTCTGTTTATTTCCAACTGAAATCATAAACATTTGTGCCCTACCCACAGACGTCTGTCGCTATTCTAAAACCCTACCTCTTCATATATAAATAAGTTTTCCCCAATTTTACCTCCTACCTCAAATTTACTTCCAAAATTTAAAATCCTAGCCTCCATCCAACCTATATTTTCTCACTAATGGCTCCCAAACCAAAAACTCCATTTAACAAACGAGCCAAGAAAGGTCAATCATCCTCTTCTCACCATCTCGTAGTTAATGATGCTCTCATTCAAGAATGGCTTCGCAATAGCATGATTGCCAACAAGCGATTTGACAAGCTAAAACAAAAGAAGCTTTATTCCAGGCCTTTTTTAGATTATGCAAGTTTGGAGAATATAGCATTCAGGAACTTACTGTCACCTCCGAATGTCGGGATTTAATCAATTTCGATGAAAATGAGGTACAGATCGACCAATTAGCTATCTTTCTTTTCTACGTCAATTTATGTAGTAGCACTATTTGGAATCCTGAGAATGATAAAGGATGGTTATGGACAAATGTGTACGGATGTGTTTTGAAGATTAGGATCAATGCCATTGGACATATACTTAATTGTTCTTCATCCGGGATCAATTTGGAAGAAATTCCCGACCATAGAAACTTGCCACGGGACGAATAACTCATCTTATTTGATAAGATAGAATGCCCCAGTGGAAATCTGTCTACTTACAACCAAAAGCTAAATTGTTAAATCGTATGATAATAAATACGATAATCCCACGTCTAGGTAGTCATGAACAAATCTATGATAATGATCACAAAGCCCTTTATGCTATCTTTGATGGAATACAAATAAATTGGGCTAAATTCATCTATGGTGAAATTAAAAGCTTTTGGTCTCATCATCGACACACTATTGTCTATGCTCCATACATTATGCATCTCTTAAATGCTTTTGGGGTACCATCCTATATCTCTCATTTTAAAGAAATCCACGTTAAAGAAAGCGATGTACGGTTTTTATCATTGATACATCTTCCTCCACGACCACCCCCGATAATCTCCCTTAAACAATGGAGATTACAACAATAACAACAAGAGCGTCATGGTACTCCTCCCGCTACTGCTCCTCAGCATACTTACTCACCTCATCCTTCACAACAACCTACATCCTCTAGTCATGCTACCGAATATTATTCGGATTCTAAAATACAAGAAGCTCGTGTTGAACCAATGCAAAACGAATCTCTTCGTGATTTAGCACTTAAAAACCAAAAGCTAATCATGGCCAACCAGCAAGCTTTAAATAAAAAGATGACTGGATTGGAACATTCTTTTTCTACAAGAATGACTAAAATGGAAAAGATGTCAGAAAAGGCTGATTCAACATTAGGAAAAGTTATAAGAAAGGTCTGTGGCAGATCATCCTCTCCCTCATCATCTTCGCCATCACCGACACCACCACCTCGAGCACAGACACTAGTTTATCATGCTCATACTTCTCCTGAAGGATCTTCTCACGACAGCGGAAAGACTCCTATGCAAGAACAACCTGAGGAGGAGGAAGAAGATAATGATGATATGTACGTATCCGATACTCCGCATTTCCAACATCAATCGTACATGGCGTTCCAAGGGCTCTCTATTCTAGAAGATGAGGAGTACAATAACCAAACACAATGGCCAGGCATATACGAACAGGATCCTTCATCTTATTGGGAATACTATGAGAATTATGGAAGCTTATCTTACTCTTCAAACTAGTACAATTAGAATTTTATTTTAGTTATCCTTTTACTATTTTTCATTATTTATGCTTATGCTTTTCTATTTAATTATTTAACTCCTACTACATTAGTCTATGTTTCCATTTGAACTTCCTTATTTAGTTTTAAATATTCATGATCTTATATATAACATGCTATTAAATGTCTATTTAACATTTATGCTTATATCTTATATCATTCCTTCCATTTTGATAATGACAAAGGGGGAGGAATTTATGCATATTCATAGGAGAAGACAAACATAATAATTCTTCCATTTTGATCGTATAGTTTTCATCGTCTAAAAGGGCGATGTTAGAACCTCCAACTTATGTTTTAATGAAAACAACTATACATTCATACACACACACACACATACATTTTATCAAAATTACAGTTATACACTACAAGAAGACATCATGGTCAAAGATATTGAGACTCGAAGACAAACAACATTCTATCGACCATACTATAGTTAGTAAGGGTATTCTACTGTAAAAGAGTCTTAGATAAAATATTGTTAAGGTCTTCTTGAGTATATATACATACACGATCAAACACGATTTCATATACACTGAACTTAATTTGAAAAACTGCTTTTTCTACTCACCGACGTTTGAGGTAAAACCATAGACATCTGCGGAAATACTAGGGAAAATAAATTTCTGAAGCCACGGACGTCTGAGGTAAAACACAGACGTCGGTGACAATCCTCGGGTAATTATCTTTTGAAGTCACAGATGTTTGAGCTTTTACTACAGACATTTGTCATTTCAAAAACTGCAATTTTTTAAAAGATACTTTTGTTGAACAAAAAGAAATTACCCTTCATCGAAAGGTTGCCGCCATTAAAATGAATAGAACTTATCTAATAGTAACAACTCTTCATCTGCATCCTTTTGAATCTATAAATACTACCATGATTGAGATGCAAAAAGAAAACTGAATTAATTGAATCTTTTCCCTCTTAATTTCTTACTCTCTTGTGCATACGTTGCTTACATACTCTCAATCTATTACAACTCAAAGAATTCACATTCACGTACTCAAAGGAGATCATAGGAAGATTTGTAATATTAGTCAAAAACCATGTTATTTGGAACACAGGATTGTCAAAGATCCACTTTTGTATTAGCCTATTCCTCAAGGTGAAGCGAGGTTCGGTTGGTTAAAGGAGATACTGAAGGGGAGCTTCAGGACTGGACGTAGGACGGGAGGTCCGAACCAGTATAAAATATCTAATGTGATCGTTTCTATTATTTATCTTATAATCAATTATTATTTTCTGCTTAACACAGTTAGTAATATACACACGCGTGTGTCTATATATATATATATATATATATATGTGTGTGTGTGTGTGTGTGTGTGTGTGTGTGTAAGTTGCATTATTTATAAAGATTGTAACGACCCGCTATTTTGGACCATTCGCATCCATTATAAGTGTATAGGTAGACACTCATGCCGGAATTGAATTGCTCAAAATACCGCGTTGTTAATTTAAATTTGGCAAAACTGAACATATACAGTAAATAAATAATCACAGACACAGAGTAATAAGTGCAGCGGAAATAAAAGAGATAGTAGTTCATGAAGCTACTATATAAATGTATGAGTTACATCAGAGTTAAACCAGATACAACGGAAGAGTAATACGATACATCAGATACAAATCAGAATACATCACTGGAATCATTGAATACTAAAAGCAGAATAGATGGCTGGATCTTCAAGCAAAGCTCCAACTTCAAAGGTGAGTCTCGAATACTGGTACACTCAGTCTGACCCGAGCGTAAAGCAAAAACACAAGACACTCGAGTCAGGATTAACATTCTTATATTAATAAATCCAACTCAAGGGAAATAGCAATTGAAATACAAGTAACTCAAAGGATGTTTGGAATAACCATCCTTTAAGGATCCGTCAAACTATCTACTATGTAGTAATGTACGATAAGTAGATAATGTCTATCAGTAATAATAAGATATCAAAATAGTGTTAAGTCATGGCCCATTCCACCCTTAACACATTTTTATTCCCAAAAGCATATACAAGACCGTAGTTTCCCCAAAACCGGAAGTCACCAGAGGGCAATCCATATACTAAAGGTACAAAACAATTTCGTAGTGGTCGCGAATAAAGGGATACAAGTATGACAAGGCACATGAGGCAATACCCAAGGTAGTGATACTACCGTTCGCCTGATCCGGACTGGTGAGAACGCAACGCCGCAGCGCCCGCAACACCGTGAAACAACACTCCCAAAATCAAGGGTGCACCAATCGACAACAAGTAATAAGTAGTTCGAAGAAGTGTGTCCACTTGAGGTAGCTAATCCTCCATTGGCCCGGCACGGCTCCTGTTTTAGTCATTTCCAATTTGACACAAGTGTCAAGGCTATCCATTATCGTTCACTTTCTTCAGTCATCACGTACATCATTCCAACCACTTCATTCTGGATCATCACTCCGCGTTATAGTTATTAAAGTGGTTTCGGTTTAGATAGAGAGTATATCCATTACCGATCCCGGTCTCTTTAATAACTTTCGAAATTATTTCACCGATTGGTCGTTTATTTATTTCAAAACCAAATCAATTTCAATTTCAAATAGAATTCGCAAATCAACATTCACTTGTCTTTCAAAATCAATTTCCAAAATTTTTGTTTCAAAACTTCCAATTTACCATTTCAAAATCTTATAAATCAAATTCAAATTTTATTTTAAACCATTCAAATATTGATTCAAGTTCATATATACGTTTCATTCCGAAATCATTTAAATTAATTTGATTTAACATTTAAATCAATTTAAATTCATTTATCGATTTCATTCAATATTCATTTTGCCATTCAAAACAATTTCTATTAAATTTCCAATTCATTAAGTCCATTATTCAAATTCAGCTTCATTATATCAAATCTTACAAATTGAATTAAATTAAATTCATCAAATCAAATTCCTTAAATTTCAAGTCTTACATTAATTTCAATAAATCACATTTTATTTCTTGTTAAAGAAATTCAATTTTACTTATTTACTTACTTAAATGATTTTCCAAACTTAATTAATAAAGAAATTAAATTTCAATTATTACGAAGTCAAATTTACTTATTAAAAGTTCAATTTCACTTATTAAAGAATTCATTTCAATTTTAATCATTAAATAATTCAATCTTATTTAATTATTAAATCATTCAAAACTTAATTATTAAATAATTTCAAAGCTTAATAATTTCAAACTTAATTATAATTTCAAACTTAATTATTAAATCATTTCAAACTTAATACAATCATTTCTCAAATTAAACAACGTTCTTTCATCAATTACATCGTTAATATTTTGTTTCAGATTATTAAATATTAACATTTCCTTTCATTAAAAATTAAAATTTCAACTTCATTTCAAAACCATATTATTTATTCAAATAAAATCTTCATTTTATTTTTAAATCCAATTTATTGACCAATCGGGTTTTTTTTATTTTCTATCCTAGGTCAAAGTTTAATTTGGGTATTTATCATTTCAACCCGATTCCAATTTAATTCAAAACAAAGCATAGTAAAGGGAACTTGCAGTGTGATAACTGAGATGGTGTCAAAGTAAATAAACAAGCAATAACAACAATCAATAACAATCCAATAATCAATTCAATTAATCCCGAAATAACCGTATTAATTCGCATTGTTATTTGTACGAATTAATATAATTATCTCTAGAATCCACACTATCATTTCATGCAGATTAAAGATTATTCCACTAATTATTTATACGGTTTTACACTTGTCATCTATTTACAATTTCATACATCATCAATTTAACAACATACATTCAGTGGTTCAAAATGTAATTAAACAAATCATACGTGTCAATAAATTCAACAGTTAAAGGGGTCATATTATACAAGTGTCAGTTAATCAAATTTAACATTTAATTATCCTATATCAAGTTCAATTGCATACTATTTATCATTTTAACATTAACAATTTAACGTCCAATATAAACATCAACAATCAATCAATTATCAGCCAAACTGTATTATCATCGCATAAATAATTAACAGATAATGGTGTTAGATGTCATAGGTGAACAGATACAGGTAATAGCATATATAACAGTGTGATTAACTAACAGCAGCATATTTCAATTGTCGTTTCAATTGAAATCAAATTTAATAAATAAAAGAACGTTAATCGTGAGTGAGTGCTCACCTTTCGAGGCTAGATAGACTGGATGATGAAATTGAGTTATGAAATGCAAGCACGACTTCCAAATCAAAGCTAGATGACATAATTCGACGAACAAAGCTGATAGATAAGAAATTGACAAAATTAAATCAGAACTGAAACGACGGAGATAAAGTATAAGTGAACTCATATACACATAACTATATATTTATAAAAATCATATTTTATATTCAACTTATACTTTATAACTTGAATATGAAAATAAATTTATAAACTAATTTTTTTTTTAAACACTTATATTACTGAAATCACACGTAGACTAAACCCATAGGCAGAACTTCACCAATACATTCAAAACTCACATATGTATATAACGTGTAATCTATACTTTAAAATAAAATATATATACTCTAACTATAGACATGCAGACTGATGCCTGAACTAACAACATGCTGACTCCAAAATATAAAAGAAGATGATATCTTAAACAACCAAATATAACACTTATGATAACCAATTAAAAATCATTATATAAACACGTATAAACTAACAGTAGGCTTCTACTTTACACAATATCACAGTACTGACCGGTAAAAGCTTTAGAAATTCATGTTATTAAAATATCTCAAACCGACTGTATATAATATACTATACAACATGTGTATCTTTAACAAAATATATATATAGTAAGTTTTAAAACACACGCAACTTATAAAATCTGAAACAAAAGAAAGCAAAGCCTATTATATTACTTACAAACCAAGTGGGAACGCATGCAAGACACACGAATACAACTACACTCATCCATCTCGAAAGGCCCGAGCAGGCTGGTGATGGGACAGCTCGGAGCACGGAGGCGACTGGCGTGGCAGGGACAGAGTGGAACGAAGGCCGGTCGATGGTGGAGGAGCTGTGACGGCGAGCAGGCGGAGGCGAGTTCAGGGCCGGCTTCAGTGGCGAATGGTGGTTGTGGCCAAGGCGTGAAGGTGCTCGGCTGCTTGGTGATTGGTGGGTGGAGGAATGGAGTGGGGTTCTCAGCCAGGGGAGATCGAGTATGGAGGAGGATGACGTTGCGGGACGCGGAGGCAGACCAGAGGGGATGCGGGTTGGTTGCCGACGTTAGGCGGTGGCGGGCGAAATTTTTTTTTTAGAGGGGAAGGTGAGATCTCGGGTGGCGGTGGCCTTGTCAGGTCGTCGGCTACTGGGCATAGTTGGAGGAGGTAAGGTTGATTAGCTCGGGCTGAAATGGTGGGCTGTGGCGAGGGGGACCGGAGTTGCAGCTTTGGTCGGAGGGGTGGGAATAGGGAAGGCGATCGGGTGATGAGGTGGCTGCGTTTGTATGGATGTTGGTCGGGTCTTGTGGGTTAGCAGGGGATGGATGGGCGAGGCTTGGTCGGCCGGAGTAGCTGCTGCCGAGGTGTGGCGAACGGTGGTAGAGGGAAGGAGGTGAGCAACCTTCAGGTGGGAGAAGAAATATATGAAGTGGGTTCTAGGCTAATATAAACAAAGGTACATGTTTCTCCTCTTTGAACGCCAAGAACAGGCGAATAGATGACTTCAAAAAAAGAAAAAGGAAAAAAAAAAAAAAAAGGGTGTGAATGCTTCCAGCAAGTGAACTATTAAAGGAACGAACAACTTATTATCATTATTATTATTATTAGAAAGCAGGTGAACATTGAAAGTCACGCACCCGAATTGAAGAAGCATTGGAAACGAATGACTATTCGATTTTCAACCGGTGGGCAATTTGAATGGACACAAGGAATTTAAAAGGTTCAAAACGGTACCGGTAATGAAGTTTTTGTTTGGTCGACTCCGCCGCGAACCGGACGCCAAATCACGGAAAGGAATATATTACGGTGATCAGTATGACGCGACGAATGGAACGGCCGACAGATATCAGTGGTACGATCATCCAGTTAAAAATTGATATCGGTACGAAAGTGCTGCTATTTTGCCGAAAATAAGATCGACGGAGCAATAGATGTCCAAATTTGGAAAAACGACAAACTGACATCTTGCTCAGAAGATGGTTTGGAATTTTTCTATGTAAAAATATTTAGGTTCTGAAAACATTTTATTTTCATCGCTTTTAACTGATTAAATTGAAGTAAAAGTTACGCGCGAAATAAACTTTCGTATTTTCAGACTAAAATTTACCAGTTGCTATATTTAACTGGACGCATTCCAAATATCAAATTTATATTTCAAAATTTTATCGTTTAAAATTTCGCAAAATTTTCAATTAATAACGTTATTAAAACAGTTGAAATTTACGGGTCGTTACAAAGATCCTATAGACTTTCACTAATACATTAAGGCTATTCTTTATTCGAATGTAATCTAGATCTTATTAATGAATAAAACTTGCTAAATCAAATTTAGATTCTAGCTTTAAATTTAGATTTTGAACTTTCTATTAATTATTTATGTTAAGTTTTTTATTACTAAACTTTGTTATTAATATTAAATCTCACAATATTGTGTGATCAAGCATACATCTTACAAAATCAAATTAAATTGAGGTAACTAATATATACATATAAATGGTGAATATACAGATGGTGGGTATAAATCCCAGTATCTACACATGTATGTATTGACACTGTTGTTGTTTTTGTTATTATTTACCATGTTAAAATTTTAAATATCGCAGTTATCTGAATAATAATTAGGTATAGTTTTAGTAAATTTTTACAAAATATAGAAAGTGTAATCAATTATTAACACCACCTCTTTAACTTTTCATTTTAGATCTAGATGTGATTAAATTTAGATCAAATAATAAATTTTTATTTGTTGGAACCTGCCTTCTTCAATTTTAATGCGACAACTATATATTTCAATCTATATACTATAATGTCAAATATTCTTGCAGGAATCTACAAAAGAAGCTATTATCATATCATCAACAAGATTAAAATTCTCAAAAATCTATTTAGATATCTATGTACAATCTCTGATATGGTGATGAAACACACACACACACAAATATACTTTTGAAAATCATGTTTTAAAATAAATATCTTTTATTATTTAAAAGATATAAAAAGGTATTTTCAAAATTATATATTATCTCAAGTTCAAAAGTGCTAAAATAAAGGAAGGAACAAAACAGTACAGAATTAGACGTCTGTATATTAATTCAGACGTCTGACATCAATATCAGATGTCTAAAAGTAATATAACAGACGTCTGAACTCTATGTTTTAGTGCCTCTATTTCTATATGAAATAGACATCTGTCAATTTAATAACAGACGTCTGTCATCCTAGACAGACGTCTGAATTAAAAGACAGACGTCTAAATTGACTGTTTTTGTCTTTCTTTTATTTTTTGAATTTCAAAATTTATTCAGACATCTGTCACTTTTATCTCAGACATCTGAACTTGACGAACTGAAGCATCTCTTCATGAAATATCAAAATCTGAAGAGTTGTCTTCTTCACCAAGAGTTGCACTTCTTCAAATAGTTGCAACTATTAAATTAAGACTATTCAATACTATAAATAGAGATGAAAATTCACTATTTTAATTACCAATTCTTTCTATCTATTCTGATCTTATATTGTTATGATATCAAATGATTTTCAAATCTCTACTTCCTATCTTTGCACATTCAAATCATCATATCAAGAAGATTATAGGAAGGGTGTACTACATTGACTATATTCGTGTTATTCAAAGAACACACAAGTCAAGAAACAATTTTCAAATTGTATTTGAAGTCCTATTCGGTTGCTTAGGCGGAAAGTCCTGTTCGGTTGCTCAGGCGGTGTAATACATGTTCCTTCGGGTTAAGTGAGGGTTGTTAGAGAAATTCCAGAAGGAGTCTGGGACTGGACGTAGAACGAGAAGTTCGAACCAGTATAAAAATCCCTGGTGTCATTTTTTACTGCTATTTACTATTATTTATAATTCCGCACTTGCTAGTCGTAGTTTAACTATATTATCGATCCATATAGACTTTCATTTGGTATCAGAGCTTGGTCATCACTTAACTATAACATAGTTATCTGATATATTTTTTTAATATGGACAATAACACTAGCAACAGTTTTACTGAGGGACAAGCCACTACACGACCACCATTGTTTAACGGATTAAATTATAGTTATTGGTCAACTAGAATGAGAATTTTTATGCAAGCAAGTGGATTTGAAACCTGGAATATCATTCAAACTGAATATCATATTCCTACTACAGAGTATGCTACTTGGTCTAATACCCAAAAATTAGATGCTACTGCAAACGCAAAAGCAATGAATATGTTATTTTGCGCTTTAGACAAAAATGAATTCAATCGAGTTAGTATTTGTAAAACTGGATTTGAAATTTGGAATACACTTAAGGTTACACATGAAGGAACGAATAAAGTAAAACAAAGAAAGATTTCTATGCTTAAAAACCAATTTCAAAATTTTAGAATGAAGCAAGGAGAAAGTATTAGTGAAATGTACTCTAGATTCCAGAATATTTATCACTCACTTTTAGCTTTAGAAGTTACCTTTACTGAATCTGATGTTGTATCAAAAATCCTTAACTCTTTAACTGATGAATGGGAACGAAAAGTCTAAGCTATCGAGGAAGCTAATGATATTTCAACCATAAAAACAGAAGAGTTAATAGGAAATCTAATGTCCTATGAAGTAAATTTACAAGCGAGACGAGCACAAGCACAGGACAAGAAAACTATCGCTTTTCAAGCAGAAAAAGAAGACTCTAAATCAGAAGATGATATGGCATTTATAGCTAAGAATTTCAAAAAGTTTTTAAAATTCAAAAAGGGAAATAAATTTGGAAATAATAAGGGCTTTAATAAGCCATCAAGCTCATCTCTTGAATGCTACGAATGTCACAAGAAAGGCCACATAAAGAAAGATTGTCCTGATCGGAAGAAAGAGAATAATCTCAAAAAGGACAAATATAAAAAGAAACAAGCCTTCTCAGCTACATGGGATGATATGGAATCTTCTTCGTCAGACAGTGATAATGACAGTGATTCAGAACAAGCCAACGTTTGTTTTATGGCAACAAATGATGATGTAAGTGATCTAACTTTTGACGATTTAATAGAAATAAACTCTGAATTGTTAGATAAACTTAGAATCCTTAAGAGTAAATATAAAGATGCTTTAGGAAAATTAAATAGAACTGAAATAGAAACTGACATGTTAAAAGATGAAAAGAAAATATTAGAGGAAGAGTTAGTAAAATCTCAAGAATCTTATGTTAATATAACATCTCAATTCACTGATTTAAGCAGTGAAATAGAAAGACAGAAATATGAGAATGTTAAATTAGCAAAAGAAAATTATGATTTAAACTCTAATATTAAAACACTTGATATAGAAGTATCACATCTTAAAACAAAACTGGAAAATATTTCTAAAAATGTTTCTAAATTTAACAATGGAAGAGAGAGTCTCTCTAAAATAATTGAGAATTCTCAAACTTGTTCAAATAAAAAGGGGTTAGGATATAAAAAACCAATACAAAAGCATTCTAAAAATAATGGTTCTTTATATACTAATTTTAAGAAAAAGGAATCTATATCTGTTCAAAAATCTTCTTCAAAAGTTATTCATCCAAAATCAATTATGATTTGGGTTCCAAAAACTAATAATATTTTGATTAGGAATAACTACATTAAATCTTTCATTATGTCTGTACATAAGAACGAAAATTTTATTTTTAAAGGGAACTTTAAACCCAACTGGGTTTGGCTTCCTAAGATTTAACCCTTAGGACCCTATAGAGGAAGTGGGTACCAATAGAATTTCAATATTTTTTGCAGGTACCGATTAAGAAAAGAGGAAAATGGATTCTAGATAGTGGTTGCTCAAAACACATGACAGGCGACAAAAATATGTTAACTAACATTATTTACTCAGATGGAGGATCTGTCACTTTTGGAGATAATTCCAAAGGTTACATCATCGGCAAAGGCGATGTGAGCAATGACGGTACATCTAAATTACCTCTTATTACAAATGTCTTATTAGTTAAAAATTTAAAACATAACTTACTAAGTATTAGTCAATTATGTGATAAAGGTTTTAACATAGTATTTTCTGAAAATAAATGCAATATTTTTTATCATAACAAAAATATTATTTTCGAAGGAGTAAGAGATCGTAATATTTATATTTTAAATATGAAAATAAATCATAATACAAATATGTGCTTATTAGTCAAAGAAAATGATCCTTGGCTATGGCATAAAAGATTTTGTCATATAAATTTCAAAGCTATTAATAAATTATCCAAAAACAATTTGGTAAAAGGATTACCTAAAATGAATTTTAAGGTAAATAGCATTTGTGATGCTTGTCAACTAGGAAAGCTAACTAAATCTACTTTTAAATCCAAGAAGATCATCTCAACTTTGCAACCTCTTGAATTGTTGCATCTAGACTTATTTGGACCAACTCAGACTCAATCTATTAATCACAATAGATATGTTTTTGTAATAGTTGATGACTTCTCTAGATATACTTGGACTTTATTTATGAAAAACAAAAGTGATACTTTTGAAAATTTCAAAATCTTTGCTAAACGTATTCAAAATATTAAAAATCTAAAAATTACAAATATTAGAAGTGATCATGGAGGAGAATTTGAAAATGAAATGTTTGAGAAGTTTTGTAATAAGAAAGGAATATTTCATAACTTTTCATTTCCAAGAACGCCTCAACAAAATGGAGTTGATGAACGTAAAAATAGAACACTTCAAGAATGTGCTAGGACTTTATTGAATGGAACCACTCTTCCAAAACAATTTTGGGCAGAAGCCGTTGCTACTGCTTGTTATGTCCTAAATCGTGTCTCTATTCGACCTTTAACTAAACATACTCCATATGAACTCTTCATCGGTAGAAAACCTAATATATCTTACTTTAAAATTTTTGGTTCTAAATGTTTTGCTTTAAATACAAAAGATCAATTAGGTAAATTTGATCCAAAATCGAATGAATGTATATTCATCGGATATTCAGAACGAAGCAAAGCATATAGAATCTATAATATAAGAACTAAATCTATTGAAGAAACACTTCATGTATCATTTGATGAAAATTTCAAAATTAAAACAAATGATGATGAAGACATTGTAATAAATTCAAACTCTACTTTTGACAACAATACACTTGACAATATCACTTCTATAAATCAAATTAAAACTGAATTAAAATCTCCACCAAGAATTTTAAAAGATCATCCAATTCAAAATATAATAGGAGAAATTGATGAAAGAGTTAAAACAAGAAATCAACTAAATCAAATGGGTCATATAGCGTTTCTTTCTAATATAGAACCTAAAAATATAAAGGAAGCCTCAACTGATGATTATTGGATTATTGCGATGCAAGAAGAACTAAACCAATTCGAAAGAAATGACGTTTGGGATTTAGTTCCACGACCAAATGATCAAACAGTTATTGGCACTAAATGGGTTTTTAAAAATAAAGCTGATGAAAATGGTAATATCACTAGAAATAAAGCTAGATTAGTTGCTCAAGGATATAATCAGGAAGAAGGAATTGACTATGAAGAAACATTTGCTCCTGTCGCAAGATTAGAAGCAATACGAATTCTATTAGCCTATGCTTGCTTTCATGATTTCAAATTATATCAAATGGATGTTAAAAGTGCTTTTTTAAATGGATTTATTAAAGAAAATGTTTATGTTGAACAACCTCCCTTGTTTATACACAAACAATTTCCAGAACATGTTTATAAACTTAAAAAGGCTTTATACGGTTTAAAACAAGCACCTCGTGCTTGGTATGATCGTTTAAAAAGTTATTTAATCAGTTCTGGTTTTGAAATTGGAAAGGTTGATCAAACTCTTTTTATTAAGAAAAAGAAACATGATATCTTAATTGTTCAAATTTATGTAGATGATATTATTTTTGGATCAACTAATGATAAATTATGTCAAGAATTTTCTAAAATAATGACAAATGAATTTGAAATATCTCATATGGGAGAATTAACATATTTTCTTGGACTTCAAATTAAACAAGTTAATAATGGTATTTTTATAAATCAAGAAAAATATTGTAATAATTTAATCAAACGCTTTGGTATGGAAAATACTTCTGCCAAACCAACTCCTATGAGTACAACCATACATCTTGAAAAAGATGAAAATGGCAAGAGTGTAGACCAAAAATTATATCGAAGTATGATTGGATCTTTATTATATTTAACCGCTAGTAGACCCGATATAATGATGAGTGTTTGTTTGTGTGCACGATTTCAAGCCGATCCTAAAGAATCACATATTAGAGCAGTGAAACGTATTTTACGTTATCTCAACAAAACCAAAGATTTTGGACTATTTTATCCGAAAGAATTTATTTTCATCTCACTTTTCTCCAACTACTAAGGAAATTTATTTCCATCTCCAACTACTAAGGAAAAGATAGATGACTTACATCACTATCAGAGGGAAACACTTAATCTTCAACGAGAAATACATTTTGAGCAAAAGAGTCATGGAAGACGACTCAGTTTTCTTGAACGATGTGCTGCAAAAATATGTGGTTCATCTCCTATCAACACGAATGCACATATTCACTCACCTCAACGTCCTCATGTATCCTCAAATTCATGGGATCGTCAACCTCAATGGTCTCCCATTAAACAGTCTGATGAACAAAATCAACACGAATCATCCAAAGGGAAGTCTCCGAAGTCTCCAAAAACTCCAAAGACTCCTAAGTAGATAATATATATATGACTGTATGTTGATTTGGTTATTCATATTTGCTTTGTTCTTATCAAAATAAATAAATAAATAAATATTTTTTTACTAAGCCTAAGCAAAAATATTCATCATCAGACTTACAGACGTCTACATTTTTTTCAACAGACGTCTGTAAAAACAACTACTTTTACCGTTTTCAGCCACACAGACGTCTGAATCATTTATCACGGACGTCTAAATCAAAGTATAAATTTTCTTCTTACAATTAGCCGTCTGTTTAAAAATAACAGACGTCTGTTATTCAATATAGACGTCTAAACATAAAATTTTCAGACGTCTGAATTTAGTTCAAAATGTTTTTTACTCTCTGTTTCAATTTAAACCTTCTGAGCCGTCTGTCAATATTTTTTAGACGTTTGTCATACGTCTTAGCCGTCTGTTATAAATATTTAGACGTCTAATCTTCTCGTCTTCGATTCTACTCTACAGAACCTCATACGTCTGTATATTTTTAGACGTCTGAAACCCTGTTAAGAAGAAAACTATATAAATCATACCAACGGTTTATTTTCTTCTTCACGTCTAATTTCTCTCAAACTCAAAACCCTAGCCTTCTTCAAATTTAAAAAAAATGGCGCCCAAATCAAAGAAACAAAAAGGAGATTCATCTCAACAACCTCCTCATGTTCTTCCTTCGGAAGATCAAATTGCAGCTTGGTTATACCACGAACCCCGAAGTATGGCTCGTTACATGCATTTATCTTCTCTACCATCATTTCATGGTATTTTTCATGATCTTGATCATTTTCCTACGTACAAACTTAGGCTCTATATTGATAGATCTCAGATTAAAAGTCTTATTGATTTCAAAGATAATCAAGTCAACATTTGTAGACTTAGTGTCTTATTATTTCTTGCAAATGTTAACAATCCAAAAATTAGACTTCATCGAGATAAAGGAACGCTTTGGACAAGCGTATTTGGAAACATTCTGCAAATAACTCCTTCTGACATTGGACGAGTTCTAAAATGTAGCTCGGATGGAGTCGACTTAGATGACTTTAAGTTAGAAGGAGAGGAACTTAAACAAATAGAATATTATCTTTTTGAACCTGAAAAATCCACAGATAGATCAAATCATCTTCGTCCTCGACCTCGATTATTGCTTAGAATGCTAATAAAAACAATTTTTCCCCGGCAAGGAAGTCATGAGGTCATTTACGATGATGAAGATAAGGTGCTTCAATCAATTTTATCAAATACTCAAATCAATTGGGCTCAATACTTTTATGATGCATTTCGTACTTATCATGACTCCAAGAAACGTTCAATAGTCTATGCTCCTTATATTACTTGAATTATATCTGCCTTCTCTATTCAAAGTCCGTCAATTGAATTTGAAAAGATCAAGGTATCCAACATTCACTTCTTTAGTTTGATGGGATTACCGGAATCTCCTCCGACATTTCCAACATTTAATGATTATCAAGCGGAACAACTAGCTTTACAAAAAGAAAAGGGAAAAACAAAAGTAAGTAGTTCCGGACATAATGGAGATGAAGGAGATACTGAACAAGAAAGGGATGATGAAGAAAGGGAAGATGAAGAAGAAGAAGAAGATGAAGCTTTTGAGCAAGCTTTTATCCAAAGCTCAAACTCGGAAAATTACGAAATTGAACTAATTTCTGGTACTTCACGCACTTATACTAAAAATGAAAAGCTCAAATCCGACATCACTATCTCTAAAAATCAAAAGAAAATTTCTCAACAAATAGCACAAGGCTTTTCTTCCATCAATTCTAGATTCGATGATTTAGATGCCAAAGTCGAAGAGAATGCACAAGAATTGAAAAATATCAAGACAATTCTTCGTCAATTATGGAAAAAGTCTCATGGATCTTCTCCTCCTTCTTCTCCAACTTGGGGAGAATGGTGAATGAAGATGGTTTTCTTTTGGTTTGTCTTTTGGTTCAAACAAATTTTCTTTCATAAAATTTTTTTTTGTTATGTTTAAAACTACTAAGTTGATTGTATAATTTTATCTGTCTTTCTTAGTCAACTGTGTTGGGTAAACAAATGCTGTGTCTTAAACATTGATTTGTTATTATCATGCTTGGTTTGTTTACATTTCTTAATTATTGTGTTATTCACAGCTTTGTTACTTCTTTTTATCTAAACACCCCCAACAATTCTTTTTGTTAATGACAAAGGGGGAGAAATAATAACATTTCTGCTATATAATATGGTCATATTGACAGGGGGAGCAAAAGGTATGGTTATACTAATCGTTGAATTATATAGTTGTCATCATCAAAAAGGGGGAGAATGTTGGAACCTGCCTTCTTCGATTTTAATGCGACAACTATATATTTCAATCTATATACTATAATGTCAAATAATCTTGCAGGAATCTACAAAAGAAGCTATTATCATATCATCAACAAGATTAAAATTCTCAAAAATCTATTTAGATATCTATGTACAATCTCTGATATGGTGATGAAACACACACACACACAAATATACTTTTGAAAATCATGTTTTAAAATAAATATCTTTTATTATTTAAAAGATATAAAAAGGTATTTTCAAAATTATATATTATCTCAAGTTCAAAAG
The DNA here is from genome assembly GCA_030737815.1 of Allium fistulosum. Classification (NCBI taxonomy): domain Eukaryota; kingdom Viridiplantae; phylum Streptophyta; class Magnoliopsida; order Asparagales; family Amaryllidaceae; genus Allium; species Allium fistulosum. Next base: position 574,999,687 of record CM060906.1, read on the forward strand.
TGCTAAAATAAAGGAAGGAACAAAACAGTACAGAATTAGACGTCTGTATATTAATTCAGACGTCTGACATCAATATCAGACGTCTAAAAGTAATATAACAGACGTCTGAACTCTATGTTTTAGTGCCTCTATTTCTATATGAAATATACGTCTGTCAATTTAATAACAGACGTCTGTCATCCTAGACAGACGTCTGAATTAAAAGACAGACGTCTAAATTGACTGTTTTTGTCTTCCTTTTATTTTTTGAATTTCAAATTTTATTCAGACATCTGTCACTTTTATCTCAGACATCTGAACTTGACGAACTGAAGCATCTCTTCATGAAATATCAAAATCTGAAGAGTTGTCTTCTTCACCAAGAGTTGCACTTCTTCAAATAGTTGCAACTATTAAATTAAGACTATTCAATACTATAAATAGAGATGAAAATTCACTATTTTAATTACCAATTCTTTCTATCTATTCTGATCTTATATTGTTATAATATCAAGTGATTTTCAAATCTCTACTTCCTATCTTTGCACATTCAAATCATCATATCAAGAAGATTATAGGAAGGGTGTACTACATTGACTATATTCGTGTTATTCAAAGAACACACAAGTCAAGAAACAATTTTCAAATTGTATTTGAAGTCCTATTCGGTTGCTTAGGCGGAAAGTCCTGTTCGGTTGCTCAGGCGGTGTAATACCTGTTCCTCCGGGTTAAGTGAGGGTTGTTAGAGAAATTCCAGAAGGAGTCTGGGACTGGACGTAGAACGAGAAGTTCGAACCAGTATAAAAATCCCTGGTGTCATTTTTTACTGCTATTTACTATTATTTATAATTCCGCACTTGCTAGTCGTAGTTTAACTATATTATCGATCCATATAGACTTTCATTTGGTATCAGAGCTTGGTCATCACTTAACTATAACATAGTTATCTGATATATTTTTTTAATATGGACAATAACACTAGCAACAGTTTTACTGAGGGACAAGCCACTACACGACCACCATTGTTTAACGGATTAAATTATAGTTATTGGTCAACTAGAATGAGAATTTTTATGCAAGCAAGTGGATTTGAAACCTGGAATATCATTCAAACTGAATATCATATTCCTACTACAGAGTATGCTACTTGGTCTAATACCCAAAAATTAGATGCTACTGCAAATGCAAAAGCAATGAATATGTTATTTTGCGCTTTAGACAAAAATGAATTCAATCGAGTTAGTATTTGTAAAACTGGATTTGAAATTTGGAATACACTTAAGGTTACACATGAAGGAACGAATAAAGTAAAACAAAGAAAGATTTCTATGCTTAAAAACCAATTTCAAAATTTTAGAATGAAGCAAGGAGAAAGTATTAGTGAAATGTACTCTAGATTCCAGGATATTTATCACTCACTTTTAGCTTTAGAAGTTACCTTTACTGAATCTGATGTTGTATCAAAAATCCTTAACTCTTTAACTGATGAATGGGAACGAAAAGTCTAAGCTATCGAGGAAGCTAATGATATTTCAACCATAAAAACAGAAGAGTTAATAGGAAATCTAATGTCCTATGAAGTAAATTTACAGGCGAGACGAGCACAAGCACAGGACAAGAAAACTATCGCTTTTCAAGCAGAAAAAGAAGACTCTAAATCAGAAGATGATATGGCATTTATAGCTAAGAATTTCAAAAAGTTTTTAAAATTCAAAAAGGGAAATAAATTTGGAAATAATAAGGGCTTTAATAAGCCATCAAGCTCATCTCTTGAATGCTACGAATGTCACAAGAAAGGCCACATAAAGAAAGATTGTCCTGATCGGAAGAAAGAGAATAATCTCAAAAAGGACAAATATAAAAAGAAACAAGCCTTCTCAGCTACATGGGATGATATGGAATCTTCTTCGTCAGACAGTGATAATGACAGTGATTCAGAACAAGCCAACGTTTGTTTTATGGCAACAAATGATGATGTAAGTGATCTAACTTTTGACGATTTAATAGAAATAAACTCTGAATTGTTAGATAAACTTAGAATCCTTAAGAGTAAATATAAAGATGCTTTAGGAAAATTAAATAGAACTGAAATAGAAACTGACATGTTAAAAGATGAAAAGAAAATATTAGAGGAAGAGTTAGTAAAATCTCAAGAATCTTATGTTAATATAACATCTCAATTCACTGATTTAAGCAGTGAAATAGAAAGACAGAAATATGAGAATGTTAAATTAGCAAAAGAAAATTATGATTTAAACTCTAATATTAAAACACTTGATATAGAAGTATCACATCTTAAAACAAAACTGGAAAATATTTCTAAAAATGTTTCTAAATTTAACAGTGGAAGAGAGAGTCTCTCTAAAATAATTGAGAATTCTCAAACTTGTTCAAATAAAAAGGGGTTAGGATATAAAAAACCAATACAAAACCATTCTAAAAATAATGGTTCTTTATATACTAATTTTAAGAAAAAGGAATCTATATCTGCTCAAAAATCTTCTTCAAAAGTTATTCATCCAAAATCAATAATGATTTGGGTTCCAAAAACTAATAATATTTTGATTAGGAATAACTACATTAAATCTTTCATTATGTCTGTACATAAGAATGAAAATTTTATTTTTAAAGGGAACTCTAAACCCAACTGGGTTTGGCTTCCTAAGATTTAACCCTTAGGACCCTATAGAGGAAGTGGGTACCAATAGAATTTCAATATTTTTTGCAGGTACCGATTAAGAAAAGAGGAAAATGGATTCTAGATAGTGGTTGCTCAAAACACATGACAGGCGACAAAAATATGTTAACTAACATTATTTACTCAGATGGAGGATCTGTCACTTTTGGAGATAATTCCAAAGGTTACATCATCGGCAAAGGCGATGTGAGCAATGACGGTACATCTAAATTACCTCTTATTACAAATGTCTTATTAGTTAAAAATTTAAAACATAACTTACTAAGTATTAGTCAATTATGTGATAAAGGTTTTAACATAGTATTTTCTGAAAATAAATGCAATATTTTTTATCATAACAAAAATATTATTTTCGAAGGAGTAAGAGATCGTAATATTTATATTTTAAATATGAAAATAAATCATAATACAAATATGTGCTTATTAGTCAAAGAAAATGATCCTTGGCTATGGCATAAAAGATTTTGTCATATAAATTTCAAAGCTATTAATAAATTATCCAAAAACAATTTGGTAAAAGGATTACCTAAAATGAATTTTAAGGTAAATAGCATTTGTGATGCTTGTCAACTAGGAAAGCTAACTAAATCTACTTTTAAATCCAAGAAGATCATCTCAACTTTGCAACCTCTTGAATTGTTGCATCTAGACTTATTTGGACCAACTCAGACTCAATCTATTAATCACAATAGATATGTTTTTGTAATAGTTGATGACTTCTCTAGATATACTTGGACTTTATTTATGAAAAACAAAAGTGATACTTTTGAAAATTTCAAAATCTTTGCTAAACGTATTCAAAATATTAAAAATCTAAAAATTAAAAATATTAGAAGTGATCATGGAGGAGAATTTGAAAATGAAATGTTTGAGAAGTTTTGTAATAAGAAAGGAATATTTCATAACTTTTCATTTCCAAGAACGCCTCAACAAAATGGAGTTGTTGAACGTAAAAATAGACACTTCAAGAATGTGCTAGGACTTTATTGAATGGAACCACTCTTCCAAAACAATTTTGGGCAGAAGCCGTTGCTACTGCTTGTTATGTCCTAAATCGTGTCTCTATTCGACCTTTAACTAAACATACTCCATATGAACTCTTCATCGGTAGAAAACCTAATATATCTTACTTTAAAATTTTTGGTTCTAAATGTTTTGCTTTAAATACAAAAGATCAATTAGGTAAATTTGATCCAAAATTGGATGAATGTATATTCATCGGATATTCAGAACGAAGCAAAGCATATAGAATCTATAATATAAGAACTAAATCTATTGAAGAAACACTTCATGTATCATTTGATGAAAATTTCAAAATTAAAACAAATGATGATGAAGACATTGTAATAAATTCAAACTCTACTTTTGACAACAATACACCTGACAATATCACTTCTATAAATCAAATTAAAACTGAATTAAAATCTCCACCAAGAATTTTAAAAGATCATCCAATTCAAAATATAATAGGAGAAATTGATGAAAGAGTTAAAACAAGAAATCAACTAAATCAAATGGGTCATATAGCGTTTCTTTCTAATATAGAACCTAAAAATATAAAGGAAGCCTCAACTGATGATTATTGGATTATTGCGATGCAAGAAGAACTAAACCAATTCGAAAGAAATGACGTTTGGGATTTAGTTCCACGACCAAATGATCAAACAGTTATTGGCACTAAATGGGTTTTTAAAAATAAAGCTGATGAAAATGGTAATATCACTAGAAATAAAGCTAGATTAGTTGCTCAAGGATATAATCAGGAAGAAGGAATTGACTATGAAGAAACATTTGCTCCTGTCGCAAGATTAGAAGCAATACGAATTCTATTAGCCTATGCTTGCTTTCATGATTTCAAATTATATCAAATGGATGTTAAAAGTGCTTTTTTAAATGGATTTATTAAAGAAAATGTTTATGTTGAACAACCTCTCTTGTTTATACACAAACAATTTCCAGAACATGTTTATAAACTTAAAAAGGCTTTATACGGTTTGAAACAAGCACCTCGTGCTTGGTATGATCGTTTAAAAAGTTATTTAATCAATTCTGGTTTTGAAATTGGAAAGGTTGATCAAACTCTTTTTATTAAGAAAAAGAAACATGATATCTTAATTGTTCAAATTTATGTAGATGATATTATTTTTGGATCAACTAATGATAAATTATGTCAAGAATTTTCTAAAATAATGACAAATGAATTTGAAATGTCTCATATGGGAGAATTAACATATTTTCTTGGACTTCAAATTAAACAAGTTAATAATGGTATTTTTATAAATCAAGAAAAATATTGTAATAATTTAATCAAACGCTTTGGTATGGAAAATACTTCTGCCAAACCAACTCCTATGAGTACAACCATACATCTTGAAAAAGATGAAAATGGCAAGAGTGTAGACCAAAAATTATATCGAAGTATGATTGGATCTTTATTATATTTAACCGCTAGTAGACCCGATATAATGATGAGTGTTTGTTTGTGTGCACGATTTCAAGCCGATCCTAAAGAATCACATATTAGAGCAGTGAAACGTATTTTACGTTATCTCAACAAAACCAAAGATTTTGGACTATTTTATCCGAAAGAATTTATTTGCATCTCACTTTTCTCCAACTACTAAGGAAATTTATTTCCATCTCCAACTACTAAGGAAAAGATAGATGACTTACATCACTATTAGAGGGAAACACTTAATCTTCAGCGAGAAATGTATTTTGAGCAAAAGAGTCATGGAAGACGACTCAGTTTTCTTGAACGGTGTGCTGCAAAAATATGTGGTTCATCTCCTATCAACACGAATGCACATATTCACTCACCTCAATGTCCTCATGTATCCCCAAATTCATGGGATCGTCAACCTCAATGGTCTCCCATTAAACAGTCTGATGAACAAAATCAACACGAATCATCCAAAGGGAAGTCTCCGAAGTCTCCAAAAACTCCAAAGACTCCTAAGTAGATAATATATATATGACTGTATGTTGATTTGGTTATTCATATTTGCTTTGTTCTTATCAAAATAAATAAATAATTAAATATATTTTTACTAAGCCTAAGCAAAAATATTCATCATCAGACATACAGACGTCTACATTTTTTTCTACAGACGTCTGTAAAAACAACTACTTTTACTGTTTTCAGCCACACAGACGTCTGAATCATTTATCACAGACGTCTAAATCAAAGTATAAATTTTCTTCTTACAATTAGCCGTCTGTTTAAAAATAACAGACGTCTGTTATTCAATATAGACGTCTAAACATAAAATTTTCAGACGTCTGAATTTAGTTCAAAATGTTTTTTACTCTCTGTTTCAATTTAAACCTTCTGAGCCGTCTGTCAATATTTTTTAGACGTTTGTCATACGTCTTAGCCGTCTGTTATAAATATTTAGACGTCTAATCTTCTCGTCTTCGATTCTACTCTACAGAACCTCAGACGTCTGTATATTTTTAGACGTCTGAAACCCTGTTAAGAAGAAAACTATATAAATCATACCAACGGTTTATTTTCTTCTTCACGTCTATTTTCTCTCAAACTCAAAACCCTAGCCTTCTTCAAATTAAAAAAAAAATGGCGCCCAAATCAAAGAAACAAAAAGGAGATTCATCTCAACAACCTCCTCATGTTCTTCCTTCGGAAGATCAAATTGCAGCTTGGTTATACCACGAACCCCGAAGTATGGCTCGTTACAAGCATTTATCTTCTCTACCATCATTTCATGGTATTTTTCATGATCTTGATCATTTTCCTACGTACAAACTTAGGCTCTATACTGATAGATCTCAGATTACAAGTCTTATTGATTTCAAAGATAATCAAGTCAACATTTGTAGACTTAGTGTCTTATTATTTCTTGCAAATGTTAACAATCCAAAAATTAGACTTCATCGAGATAAAGGAACGCTTTGGACAAGCGTATTTGGAAACATTCTGCAAATAACTCCTTCTGACATTGGACGAGTTCTAAAATGTAGCTCGGATGGAGTCGACTTAGATGACTTTAAGTTAGAAGGAGAGGAACTTAAACAAATAGAATATTATCTTTTTGAACCTGAAAAATCCACAGATAGATCAAATCATCTTCGTCCTCGACCTCGATTATTGCGTAGAATGCTAATAAAAACAATTTTTCCCCGGCAAGGAAGTCATGAGGTCATTTACGATGATGAAGATAAGGTGCTTCAATCAATTTTATCAAATACTCAAATCAATTGGGCTCAATACTTTTATGATGCATTTCGTACTTATCATGACTCCAAGAAACGTTCAATAGTCTATGCTCCTTATATTACTCGAATTCTATCTGCCTTCTCTATTCAAAGTCCGTCAATTGAATTTGAAAAGATCAAGGTATCCAACATTCGCTTCTTTAGTTTGATGGGATTACCGGAATCTCTTCCGACATTTCCAACATTTAATGATTATCAAGCGGAACAACTAGCTTTACAAAAAGAAAAGGGAAAAACAAAAGTAAGTAGTTCCGGACATAATGGAGATGAAGGAGATACTGAACAAGAAAGGGATGATGAAGAAAGGGAAGATGAAGAAGAAGAAGAAGATGAAGCTTTTGAGCAAGCTTTTATCCAAAGCTCAAACTCGGAAAATTACGAAATTGAACTAATTTCTGGTACTTCACGCACTTATACTAAAAATGAAAAGCTCAAATCCGACATCACTATCTCTAAAAATCAAAAGAAAATTTCTCAACAAATAGCACAAGGCTTTTCTTCCATCAATTCTAGATTCGATGATTTAGATGCCAAAGTCGAAGAGAATGCACAAGAATTGAAAAATATCAAGACAATTCTTCGTCAATTATGGAAAAAGTCTCATGGATCTTCTCCTCCTTCTTCTCCAACTTGGGGAGAATGGTGAATGAAGATGGTTTTCTTTTGGTTTGTCTTTTGGTTCAAACAAATTTTCTTTCATAAAAAATTTTTTTGTTATGTTTAAAACTACTAAGTTGATTGTATAATTTTATCTGTCTTTCTTAGTCAACTGTGTTGGGTAAACAAATGTTGTGTCTTAAACATTGATTTGTTATTATCATGCTTGGTTTGTTTACATTTCTTAATTATTGTGTTATTCACAGCTTTGTTACTTCTTTTTATCTAAACACCCCCAACAATTCTTTTTGTTAATGACAAAGGGGGAGAAATAATAACATTTCTGCTATATAATATGGTCATATTGACAGGGGGAGCAAAAGGTATGGTTATACTAATCGTTGAATTATATAGTTGTCATCATCAAAAAGGGGGAGAATGTTGGAACCTGCCTTCTTCGATTTTAATGCGACAACTATATATTTCAATCTATATACTATAATGTCAAATATTCTTGCAGGAATCTACAAAAGAAGCTATTATCATATCATCAACAAGATTAAAATTCTCAAAAATCTATTTAGATATCTATGTACAATCTCTGATATGGTGATGAAACACACACACACACAAATATACTTTTGAAAATCATGTTTTAAAATAAATATCTTTTATTATTTAAAAGATATAAAAAGGTATTTTCAAAATTATATATTATCTCAAGTTCAAAAGTGCTAAAATAAAGGAAGGAACAAAATAGTACAGAATTAGACGTCTGTATATTAATTCAGACGACTGACATCAATATCAGACGTCTAAAAGTAATATAACAGATGTCTGAACTCTATGTTTTAGTGCCTCTATTTCTATATGAAATAGACGTCTGTCAATTTAATAACAGACGTTTGTCATCCTAGACAGACGTTTGAATTAAAAGACAGACGTCTAAATTGACTGTTTTTGTCTTTCTTTTATTTTTTGAATTTCAAAATTTATTCAGACATCTGTCACTTTTATCTCAGACATCTAAACTTGACGAACTGAAGCATCTCTTCATGAAATATCAAAATCTGAAGAGTTGTCTTCTTCACCAAGAGTTGCACTTCTTCAAATAGTTGCAACTATTAAATTAAGATTATTCAATACTATAAATAGAGATGAAAATTCAATATTTTAATTACCAATTCTTTCTATCTATTCTGATCTTATATTGTTATAATATCAAGTGATTTTCAAATCTCTACTTCCTATCTTTGCACATTCAAATCATCATATCAAGAAGATTATAGGAAGGGTGTACTACATTGACTATATTCGTGTTATTCAAAGAACACACAAGTCAAGAAACAATTTTCAAATTGTATTTGAAGTCCTATTCGGTTGCTTAGGCGGAAAGTCCTGTTCGGTTGCTCAGGCGGTGTAATACCTGTTCCTCCGGGTTAAGTGAGGGTTGTTAGAGAAATTCCAGAAGGAGTCTGGGACTGGACGTAGAACGAGAAGTTCGAACTAGTATAAAAATCCCTGGTGTCATTTTTTACTGCTATTTACTATTATTTATAATTCCGCACTTGCTAGTCGTAGTGTAACTATATTATCGATCCATATAGACTTTCATTATTCCCTATTAAACTCAATCTAGAAATATGAATATATTGGTGTATTCATACTTATTCAAATTTTACACTTAATAAACATACATTTAACAAGTTAAATCGGAAATTTAAGTAAAATTAGATTTTATTTAAATTAACTAGATTGGATCTAGCAAAACTCATTAACATTCATAGGCCCACTATGATCTAAATAGGGATTATTTTTTAAGTTCACCCAATTCACCCGTTGTAGACCGGTACGATTATTTTTAGAGGTGATTATAGATCTTGCATATGAAGTGCTATTTTAATATATATATATATATGTATGTATGTATGTATGTATGTACATACGTAAGTATGTTTAAATTAGTCGAACTCAATTTAAATTTCAAATTTTAAACGTGTGTGAACATAAATCATAATATAATTTTAACTAATATTATACATACATACATGCATGCATATATACATACGTACATGGATATATATATATATCAACAATTATATAAAAGGTATATATATGATTTAGTTTTAAACGTGTGTATGTGTACGCATATGTATATTTTAAACTGGTTTTAATTGCTTCCCTTATATAACTCAATTTAAACTGCTTCCCTTATCAAAATCATTTTCCTTAAATTGTTTTCCTTATATAACTTAATTTAAATTGTTTCCCTTATTTTAATAATTTCCTAAAAAAATTACTTTTACATAACTCGATTTAAATTGTTTTCTTATCTAAACTATTTCCCCTAAATTGTTTCCATTACATAACTTAATTTAAATTATTTCCCTAAATCGTGGTTGGAAATTTTTATCATATATATTTACACATACACACGGATACACACACACACACACATTAGTGAATATTTAATGATCGAAATAACATTGTGTGTGTTTGTGTGTGTGCATGGATGCATGTATATGTGTGAATATATGACCTTAATTATCGTCCCTTGATATTATACCATATATATCCATACATGTGTGTATGTATGTATGTATATATATGTATATGTGTGTGAATAAATGTATGTATCTATGCAATGTTAGTAAATAACCATAATTATCATTCACTCATACCATACTTCATATAATAACCATAGATCCCAATGGTTGTTTATGCATATAAGAAAGCTATTCATCTATATATACCGTAGGTTAATCTATTTTTTTAATATAATTGTAATATTTTCATTATGAATGTGAACATATTTTAAATTAAAATATTAAATTAAATTGAACTAAAATAAAATAATAACATATATATTATTCCATTAAAGGCAAACTATAACTTATAAACACAAAAGTTCTAATGAAAATTGATTAAACCAAAACTAAAATGAAGAACTTCTTTATAACAATAGATTCCTAGTATATTAAAGTGGAAATTAGCATCCGTCCCGTATTTTAGAACTTAAGACACAAAATGCACTTCTCAAAAATAGGTTTCACAAAACAGTACTGCAATTGTTTTCAACAAAAATTTATAATTAAAAAATGCAAATATTTGCATTAAATACAACAAATATTTGCTCCAAAAACTACAAATTGCACATTATTGTGCAAATATTTGTTTTTACAAAAAATTTCATTGTTTTCTACAAATATTTTTAGTTTTAACTGCAAAAATTTACATTTAAATACTGCAAATTTTCGTTGAAAACAATTACATGGGTGTTCCGTAAAACTGATTTTAGGTAGAGGTGGAAGTGAACAATGAAACTTATAGAAGGGTGTTTGACAAAACATTCTTATATTAAACATGATTTAATAAAATGTTTTATTTACATCAACACATAATACAATCATGTGCTTTAATTTAATTGGAGAATTTTCTTAGAATTTGCCCCTAATTGTCTGCCGCCTAATGCACTCGAACCAATAAGTAATTCATTGTCCATCATATGGAGAGTCCTACGTACACTAGTATCAATGGATATATCAATATCCTGCTCTTGATGCATCTTGGCTAGGAATGTATAAGGATAAATACCTATTTTATATGATTTACTATCATGGTTATGAACACATTCGTTACTACAATCGATTAAGTGTATTTTCTAAGGATTTCCTACTTCTATATATTTAATGTATTAAAACATTAATTATATCTCAATATAACAATATATACAATATACTCAAAAACTTACTTTATATCGATCGGGATTTGCTGTAGGAGTCAGGTTATATATTCAAATTACATACCATCAATGACATCATAGATTATACATCACTTATCATTAACTAAATAAAATATTTCATTACTTGATTGATTCTCCTTTATAAGTATGAAAGTAGAATTAATTATTTCTAGTTAAATATAAATCATATATATATATATATATCTGTGTGTGTGTGTGTGTTTGTGTGTAACAAACGTTTCAAGCATTTGCAATTTTGTTCCATCATTGTAAAATTTAGCGTTGTGATACACAAAGTATTTCAAGTTTTTACAATTGCGGTACATGAAGCATAGGTTCATGTTAGTTTTATTGAGTTTTTAGTTATTTAGACAACTCTATTCGTAGTTAACAAAACTCCATCCATGCTCCTCTACCTTAAGAAATAAACTCAACAATTCACCTTCTACACTCAAAAAAATCCAAAAATACCGCTATCTAATTTAAAAAATTCGGTATTTTTTTGGTAGTTTCAACCCTATCACTCATGCTAGGAGCAAGCAAGATTGTCATCAATCCCACCCTAGACTCATATTAGGAATTTCTTATATCTACGTGGAATAACTATCATCCAAGCCTCTTTTTAGCAGGGAATTGGTGTCCCTCGGTGTAGCTATACAACTATTTCTTATCGGGTTAGTGCATATTTGAATTTTGATATTCCCACACTACTAGGAATTACTAACATTTGTGTCATGCTCATACTAGGAATTACTATCACCCGTGATTAGCCCCTAGCGAGAAATGAGTGTTTCATTCATGTAACAGCCCATAAATTGACATTGAATATTAGTAATTAAATAGATATTCAATTAAAGGTTGATTTGGGTATCACATTTATAACCATTGCGTAGGTCCTTCCAAGCTGATCAATGTCAACTATAAATTTGTTAAATTTGAATCACGGTTTGAGAGATAGAGGTTTTACAATTTATAAATGATGACATAGCTGTTTCGGGACAAACTGGGTACACGACTCATAACCCATTTAAATGGTTGTCTAAATGAAGCTGTGAAAACCTAGCGGTCTGCTCTATCTTCATTTTTCTGCCTTAATCTCAAAATTTCTTACTCGCTTGCTAATAGCAGACAATTACCTCTAGTCAAAATCTATTTTAAATTCAAAAATGTCAATCCCATCAAATTATATATCGAAACGATCATCTCACCAAATCAATGATAAGTGATCATTGTTAGCACCAAAATTGGTCACTAACCTCGTTGAGAAAGGTTGTGAAGAGATATAAGTGATGAAGATAAATTAAACGAAGAAGAATATGCTAATTCAAATGCAGAAAGTAAGAACACCGGATTTATAGTGGTTCAGCGTAATTGCCTACGTCCACTTTGAGGTTAAACTTTATTGATCTTCTTAATGATTGATTACAATTACAATTCATAGATCAAATGCTTGAATGGAATTGCTAAGTAAAGAAGATGAGTCTGAAAAATGGCAGAGTCTCCCCAGTGTTCCCAAAAAAAGGTCCCTTTTCACTATGCCCCTGCCCCTCTATTTATAGACAAAGATGGGTTGGACTTCCCAGGTGGGCTCGGCAGCCGAACATCTTGGCCCAGATAGAGTGGTCGCCGTATGCCGAACCAAATAGGCCGAACAGTTGGATGCCGAACCACACTCTCTATGCCGAACAATACGCTTGCTGCGTGGGAAGAGTAGAACGAATATCAATCGAAGCCGAACGCGCCTCTAGCCGAACGAGGCGTCTGACCGAACGTTGTCTCTGGCCGAACGATAGTTTTAGCCGAACAATGCTTCTGGCCGAACAATGTCTCTGGCCAAACGAGAGCTTTAGCCGAACGATGCTTCTGGCCGAACGATGTCTCTGGCCGAACGAGAGCTTTGGTCGGACGATGCTTCTGGCCGAACGATGTTTCTTGGCCGAACGAGAGCTTTGGCCGGACGTTGCCTTTGGCCGAGTAGTGCCTTTGGCTGAACGATAGCTTGTGATGAATAATACAGCCATGCCGAGCAATCGTACATGCCTAATGTCTTCCGATGCCGAGCGCTTACAGACGCCGAGTGCTACTGAATGCCGAGTGCTCCTGGATGCCGAGTACTCCTGAATGCCGAGTGCTACTGGATGCCGAGTACTCCTGAACGCCGAGTGCTACTGAATGCCGAGTGCTCCTTAACGCCGATTACTACTGAATGCCGAGTACTCCTGGATGCCGAGTACTCCTGATTGCCTGCTCAGGTCTCCAGGAAACACTTGCCCCCCAAAGTGTATTATGTGACTGAACGTGATACGCTTTGAGTTATGTAACCTTCACGTTTCGTTTTAAATCCTTGATTAACTTCGAAATGGAGATGCCCTTTTGAGAATATCAGTGGTTGTGTTGTGCGCGTGATATGGGATAAATGCCGAACAATACGTCCGAAGCTGAACGTTCCTCATGCACCGAGCAATTCTACGTTTTGAAGCCGAACGCTACGGCTTTGACCGGTTCTACCAGATATAGCCTTTTCGACTTCTACTTTTCCCTATAAAACCAGGCATCCTCCCTCTTTTCTCCTTTTACACTTTTATTTCTGTCACTCCATAAAGACTTGCAATCCTCGCCAGTCAATCAGACTTGAAGCCTAATCAATCCTCCTAAGCTTCGATCTTCGAACTAGGTATTGTCCCTTCTATGATTAAATAGTTTCAACACGAGACTTAGGTTTGCACGTAGCTGAGAGAGTCATGTGGAAAACTGGATATCTTTACGGTCGTATGATGTGTGGCGAGTAGGAATGGCTCGCACATTGGAGTTGTCGGACGAGGCATGGCGGTTAGGCCTAGCTCCTTCGTGCCGAACGAGACTGGAAGGAAAGAAAGATGGGGTGTCGAACGATATAATCTTCGTTGAGCGACCTGTTCTTGTTGTTCGTTGTAGATGGAGAAGGAGAAGAGTGGAACTGTAATCAAGGGTGGAGTGCCGAACGTTCAAGCTTAGCATAACCCTGGTTCGGCGTATCTTATCATATGCCGAATAGTGAAATGGGGGGCCAAGGCGAAGGCATGAAATAGTGGGGATGCCGAACGATCACGAATGCCGAACAATATTTCAGTCGAACAATACTCGGGCCTAACAAACTTAAACGCCGAACCATGTCAAGGCCGAACATACTTAAATGCCGAACCATATCAAGGCCGAACAACACAAATGTCGAACAATCATAAACGTCGAACAACACTTAGGCCGAACACCACTTAAATGCCGAACAGTATTTTAGCCGAACAGAACAAATGCTGAACCAGACTTAAGATGAGTAGACATAAATGCCGAACTACACTTAGACCGAACAATTCAAATGCTGAACCTAACCTAGGCCGAACAATACAAATGCCGAACCAAACCTAGGCCGAACAATACAAATGCCGACCAATTGTAAGTGCCGAACAGCATAAATGCCGAACCATTCTAAGGCCGACCAATACAAATCCTGAACTACACTTAACAAAACAGGGACAAGCACCCGGGCGTGCTAGCATATGAGACTAACCTGGATCATTAACTCCCTGATTTTTACAGACATAAATCTGAACTTAGATTAACACACGTTTTCTGAATCTGGAACTGTAATCACCACAAGGCAGGCTTTTTGAGACGGTCAGCGATGACGGTCTTCGAAGGCGACGATTCGAAACTCGTTTTCGTATCTTTGTAATCTCTAGATTCTCATTGCTTATACACGATTGCTTGCACTAGTTTACACACCACGTGGGGGGAATATTCGTATTGTTAATTCTAACATTCAACGTTTTTCAAGTATAGTTTTCACAGGCACTTAGACAGATTCATTATTTATTGGGGATGTCTAAAAAGTCTAGCTCTGCCACTATATCTGATAGGCCTGGGCCGTCATCAAGGCAAGAAGTCGCTGATACTTCAAATCCGTCGACTTCCCCTGCCCATAACTTAGCTCCTAATGCCCTGGAGGCAATAATTCTCTTAGACAATCCGATCGACTCACAGGCTTCGAAGATTAATGAAGTCGCACTTCGGCGAATATGCTCCATCCACGGGATTCCTTTCGTCGATGTGTTAGTCCCGTCGCGACACGATCGTCCTCACCTGCCCCCAATCGGATATACCACCTGCAACAAGTTCATGTGCTGGATGGGCAGCATGCCTCCATTCAATTTATTTCTTCGGGACGTGTTGCAGTACATAGACATCGCCCCGTCGCAGCTGCATCCAAACGGTCACGCGTTTATATACGGGACTTACCTACTCTTCATGGCCGTCTTCTCTAGGCCTCCAACTTCTGGCGACATCAGATACATTTATATGATCAAGAAGTGGAAAGATAGCCCCTCCTTCATGTTCCTCGAGCCGTACCACAAATGCCAGATCTTAACTGGGGCATGTAGCAAATTCGCCCTGTACAAACAGGAATGGTTCTACGTGCGTTGCCCTCCTGGTTTCGCGAGGAGATCGGTCGAAGGCAGTAAGTCTCTTCCCTGAGTCATCCTTCGCGCTCGATCAGAGCTATACTTTTTCTAACTCCTTGTTCCATATTTTCAAGTATTAACCCGCGTCCTGAGGGCCGAGGATATTCTGAGGCCGTCGAGGCCATTAGGGCTCTTCCCGCCGAGGATCGGGACATCCGAACCATCATTTCAAATGAATCATTGTCAAGGTTCGGCTTGCTAGCCCCAGGTCGCCGGATTAGCCTTCCAGAGGGCGTTTCCATTCCCAAGCCAGCATCCGATAAAGGGAAAAAACAAGCTGGATCGTCGTCACGCCATACTATCGATGGGTCCCGCTTGGAATCCGGCGGTCGAAGTACACGACATTGAAACGTCATCCTCCCCTTCGAAGGGAAAGAAGAAGTTGAAATACAAGATACGGAAGGAGAAAGTTGGCGGAACTTCAAAAGTTACACTCATCCCGTCAGAGAAAGAGGCTTCCTCATAGCATATGGAAAGTTCTCTAAGGGGTCTGTCGAATCTTTCCATCCCCGACGATATACTTAATTATGGCTTTGACGATCCTGAAGCCTTCAAGTTTTCTTCGCCCGCTGGAGGCAACGTGGGAGTTCAACCCCCAGTCCAGGGAGACAACACTCCGATCAGTAAAGACAAAGGAACCGGTCTGTAGGGGGGAACACTAGGACACACTCGCACTCACGCACTCCATCATACACTTCAAGTTTTTCCAGTACCGCGATTTTTCTTAACTCATCGTTATTTTATCCTTTGCAGGTGACATGGGGCGCTCCCACGGACTAGACCGTCTCCACGGCTCTTCTATATTTCACAATCCCGGACGGGATTCAGGTTCGAGTAGACGTAGAGACAGAGACGATTACGAGGATCGAGACAACCGTCCTCGCGAATCGTCCTACCGAAAGAAAACATACTCTCAATCTTCACATTCTCGTGATCCTCCTCCTCAAACTGAGACAGATAGAGAGAAGATTTCACAGAAGGGGTCCCAACCCGATGTCTCCCGAGAGCAGCACTCCGGTTCGTCGAGCACAAGGCAAACTCGGGAGCATCGAAAAAGAGTAGAACTTTCAAAGCCTCCACCCCCTACTCCCGCGGTTGACCCGACTGTAGCAGAAAAGATGGTCGATCTTAAGGCCAAATTCCCAAAAATCTGCTTTGACGGTCTAAAATTCCTCCCGGCTATTCACCATATCCCAGGGCACATGAAGCAGAGTGCCATTGCCTGTAACAACGATGTCTATGTTCAACATGATGCGTTTGTGCACTTGGTTGAAAAGATCTCGGAGGTGTCTGTTGAGCGACAATATGAAATTGATTGTTTGAAACTGGAGGCTGGCTGTGACAAGAACATCATCAAGCATCAAGACGAAGAGCTCGCTTCGTATAAGTCGAAGCTTGAAGCTGCTGAGCAAAGTGCAAAAGATACCGCTGAGGTAGTCACTCGTTTAGAGATGGCCCACAAGAAGGAACTCGATGAAGCAGTCCAGCGCAGCGATGCCCTTGCCTTAGAAAAAGATTCTATCCAAAAAGAAAGGGACGCGCTTGCCATACAAGTCAAAGAGTTGAAAGAATTACTCTCCAAGGAGAAAGAGGATAAAGTAGCTGCTCAAGAAGAGTCACAACGATATTGTGATGAAATCGTTGCTACTCGGCTCTTGAAAACGAAGCTCGATGACGAACTTGATGGGGTTGAAAAAATGAAAGACGAAGCCCGTGAGGAGGGCAAAAGAAAAGCTGCGGAGGAGATTGACTCTCGCCTCGAGGCAGCCGTAGAGGCCGGCAGGGAAGAGGTCAAGTGCATGTTTGACCCGTTGATTACTGAGTATGGCGCCCGCGTCCTTATGCATCGCGACTTGACATTCTTGGGCGAGGGCTATCACGAATCCCTAGCTGAGGCCTGGGAAACTTTAGTGAAGATTAGGAAAATCGAGTCGGGCTCTAAAGAAGTCGATGAGGATGCCCTGGTGAAGGAGTTTCTTAGAGGGAATGAGCCAGCGGATTTATCTGTAGCTTTGGCGATTTATAGCAAAGGCTCTCCCCTTCCAAAAGAGAAAAGTGATGAAGCTGGCCCATCTGGGGCTAAGACTACGGCTCCTCATATTGCTGCTCCTCCCACTGCTCAACCGCTGGTCGGCCAACACTTGACCCATTCGAGCAGCATGCCGGCTACGATCCTAAAGATCCCGGGCTCGGGGTTCATGTGCTATCTCCTATTCTGGAGGGTGAAACTCCACGCGCAACTGATAGCCAGCCAGAACCCGGTAGGAAACTCTTCTTTTTTAGAAGTTAAAAGATCTGTCACTTTCCAGTAGTGGTCATTCGTTCTAATGTTCATTCTTTATGTTTTCATACAGGCTGCTCTGACCCCGAGCCAACTCCGAGGAGCAATGACGCCAAGAAGGAGGCAGAGAAAACAAGCGATGTTGCTCATGCGGGAGTAACTCCTGGCCCTGACGCTCAAGTGATCGGGGAGCTAGATGATGATAAGCTTGACACCTCATCTCCCGCCGAAGGGAGTGATGAAATCGAAATCACTGGCGCCTCTGAACATACCTCGAAGATGAGCATGAAAGAGCATCTCGCCGAAGAGGAGAAGAAAAAATTCGAGGTCAAAGTTGAGCCTGAAATACTGGAACTCACCGACCCGCGGAACAGACCTTTGAAGATCATTCTCCCGGGCAGGTCCAAACCACTGGATGTTCCTTCTCCTACTCCTGACTCCGCTTCTTTAGCAAGCAAGAAATCCAAGAAGAAGCGTGAGGGAGAGGAGTCATCAGAAAAAATAAAAGAAGACAAGAAGAAGAAACCGAAGAAATAATCGTTATACTCGTTCAATGAGTTTTTTGCTTAAGTCTTGTAACTACTTTTATCTTTTGTCTCCGTAGTTTGTATAGATAGGTTCTTGACTCCAAGTTTTGGAGGGATAATTGTGTAACCTCATTTTGGACTATTAAATAAAGTTTAGTTCCTTAGTCGTTTGAACGATTCTTTTACTTTTTTAGCTTTCTGAATAACTGCGGTCAAAACTCAAGCACTTATGAGTTGTATATTTCCCAGTCCATTCTCGCGTTGTTCGAACATTCTTCGGAGTGGCATACTTCTTGTTCTACATTTCTTGAGTACTTAGAATTTTTTCTAAATTCGCGGTCCAGGGACTTATAGTAAGTTGACCCGTATTCAGGGGATTCGGAGATTGAGATCGTTAATACTCTAATCCGCGCTCTGGGGACTTAGAGTACTCCGGTTCACACTTTGGGGACTCGGAGATTGAGATCGTTTATACCCTAGTCCGTGCCGTGGGGACTTAGAGTGCTCCGGTCCGCGCTCAGGGGACTCGGAGATTGAAATCGTTTATACTCTAGTCCGCACTCTGGGGACTTAGAGAACTCCGGTCCGCACTCTGGGGACTCGGAGATTGAAATCGTTTATACTCTAGTCCGCGCTCTGGGGACTTAGAGTACTCCGGTCCGCACTCTGGGGACACGGAGATTGAAATCGTTTATACTCTGGTCCGTGCTCTGGGGACTTAGAGTACTCTGGTCCGCACTCTGGGGACTCGGAGATTGAAATCGTTTATACTCTAGTCCGCGCTCTGGGGACTTAGAGTACTCCGGTCCGCACTCTGGGGACTCGGAGATTGAAATCGTTTATACTCTAGTCCGCGCTCTGGGGACTTAGAGTACTCCGGTCCGCACTTTGGGGACTCGGAGATTGAAATCGTTTATACTCTGGTCCGCGCTCTGGGGACTTAGAGTACTCTAGTCCGCACTCTGGGAACTCGGAGATTGAAATCGTTTATACTCTAGTCCGCGCTCTGGGGACTTAGAGTACTCCGGTCCGCACTCTGGGGACTCGGAGATTGAAATCGTTTATACTCTGGTCCGCGCTCTGGGGACTTAGAGTACTCCGGTCCGCACTCTGGGAACTCGAAGATTGAAATTGTTTATAAGAGTTTGCACATCATACAGAATAATGTAGCTCTAGTAATTCATCACCCGACTATGAGATATAGAAACGTTAGTAATTCATGAAAAATACGGCTTCAAGCCTTTATTAATGAAAAACAACTAAACTGCCTGATTACATGGCTGAAAGGAAACTAAGTTACGACTGAACAAAAACATACAGGAAATAACTGTGCCTAAAACAAGGAAGAAACATGCTAAATGTAATAATGTCGCAAATGTTCACTATTCCATGCTCGGGGGAGTGTCATGCCATCAACGGTCGCTAGCTTGAATGTTCCTTCTCCAAGCTTCCGTTCAATGACGTATGGACCTTCCCAGTTGGGATTCATACGTGATGGTATCGGGAAAACTCGTTTCAAAATGAGATCACCCACATCAAAAATCCTTGGGTGGACTCTGCCGTCGTAGTAACGTTTGACTCGGTGCCTATGCGTTGCCGCCCTTAATTCGGCCTCTTCACGTTTTTCATCGATGCAGTCCAGCGATTCCAACAAGAGGTCCTAATTCGTCTTGGGATCATAGTATGTCACTCGGTGCGATGGAACTTCAAGTTCCACGGGTATAACGGCTTCCGAGCCGTATGCCAAGGCGAATGGAGTGTGGCCGGTCGCGGACTTGTGGGTAGTTCTATAAGCCCATAATGCTGTTGGGAGTTCATCTACCCACTTACCTCCGACCTTCTCCAAACGCTTCTTCAGTATGGACTTGATTATTTTGTTAACGGCCTTGACTTGTCCGTTAGCTTTTGGGTGTGCAATGGCGGCGAACTTCTTCTCGATGCCATACTTTAAACAGAACTCTTTGAACTCTTTGCTTTCAAATTGTGTCCCGTTGTCCGTAATGATGGTGCGAGGGAGGCCAAAGCGGCATATAATGTTTCGTACAACGAAGTTAATGACCTTCTTAGAGGTGATTGTGGCCAAAGGTTCTGCTTCAGCCCATTTTGTGAAATAGTCGACTGCAACTATCGCGTATTTCATGCCACCTTTGGATATAGGCAAAGAGTCGATTATGTCGATTCCCCAGATTGCAAATGGCCAGGGACTAACCATTTGTGTGAGTACTGTTGATGGAGTCCTTGGGATTTTTGCATATCTTTGACACTTGTCACATTTCATTGCGTAGTCTGCAACGTCCCGATTTATGGTCGGCCAGTAATATCCATAGCGGAGGATCTTTTTTGCTATCATTTGCCCCCCAGTATGGTCACCGCATTCTCCTTCGTGTACCTCCTTCAAGACCCGTTTCGTCTCATCATGTGCGATGCATCGTAATAAGGGGACCTAGAACCCCTTTCGATACAATAGTCCATCCTGCATCACATATCGCGCGGCCTTTCGAATTACCTGCTGTCTTTCGCTCCTTTTTTCTGGTAAAACCCCGGTTGTTAGGTATAGTTTGAATGGGGTTATCCACGAATCGCTCTCGATTCCTGTTTCCAACACAGAATCAACTTTCATTGCGTCTATGCTTGGAGCACGCAAGGCCTCAACGGGAAACAATCCCATTTGCTGAGCATCGCCAGTGCTTGCGAATTTCGCCAATGAATCGACTTCTTTGTCCTGTTCACGCGGGACATGCGAAATATCATAGTGCTCAAGGTTTGACAGCAGTTCTTGAACCAGAACAAGGTACGGAGCAAGCTTCTATCCCTTTGCTTGATAATCTCCTCGCACTTGGTAGACCACCAACTGTGAGTCATAGAAGATTTCAACTGATTTTACCCCGAGTTCTCCAATGAGTTTTAAGCCCGCAATCAGTGCTTCATATTCTGCTTCGTTATTTGTAGCCGGGAAATCGAGCTTCAGAGCGTAACAAACGATCGATTTTCCGGAGTTACAATAACTACGCCAGCGCCGGAGCAACGGTCGTTTGATGCCCCATCGGTGTACAATTTCCATCGAACAGATGGAATGACATCGTGATTATCTGGTTCGTCGAGTATGGTAAACTCAGCAATGAAATCTGCTAATGCTTGCCCTTGTATGGCTCTTCGTGGCAAGTAGGCGATATCGAACTGGCTCGATGTTCCATTTTAACAATCTTCCAGAAGTTTCTGGTCGTTGGAGTACTTGCCGTAGGGGTTGATCGGTATAAACACTGATTGAGTGTGCTTGAAAGTATGGGCGCAGCTTACGTGATGCAATCACCAAGCAATAGGCCAATTTCTCGATTTAGGGTAATTTCTTTCTGCCCCCGTTAAACGCTTGCTAACGTAATACACCGGCTTTTGGATTCGGTCCTCCTCGCGAACCAAAGCCGCACTTATAGCATGTGGGGATACGGCCGAGTACACGTACAACATCTCATGGTCTACTGGTTTTGACAACACTGGTGGACTCTCCAGATGCCTCACCAGATCCCGGAATGCTTCCTCACAATCGGAAGTCCACTCGAAATTCCTCTTCCCTTTCTTTATTATATCAAAGAAAGGGATGCACTTGTCCGTGGCCCTGGATATGAATCGACTCAGCGCAGCTACTTTTCCATTCAAGCTTTGTACCTGTTTTATAGTCCTGGGCACTTGCACATCTCGAATAGCTTGAATCTTTTCTGGGTTAGCTTCAATTCCCCTAGCATTGACGATGAATCCCAAAAACTTCCCCGACGCAACGCCGAAGGAACACTTCAGAGGGTTGATCTTCATCCCATAATATCTGAGTATGTCGAACATCTCAGCCAAGTCTCGAATGTGGTCGTTTGACTATCGTGACTTCACGAGCATGTCATCCACATAGACTTCCATCGTTCTACCAAGCTAGTCTTTGAACATTCGATTCACCAAACACTGATAAGTCGCTCCTACGTTTTTCAGTCTGAAGGGCATTACTACATAGCAATATAGCCCGACATTTGTGACGAAGCTGGTGTGTTCTTGGTCTGGAATATGCATCGGGATTTGATTGTAACCCGAGTATGCATCCATGAATGATAACAGTTCGTGTCCTACAGTGGAGTCGACCAACTGATCAATCCTAGGCAACGGGAAACTGTCCTTGGGGCACGCTTTGTTCAAGTCGGAATAATCTATGCAAGTTCTCCATTTCCCATTCGCCTTTTTCACCAGCACGGGATTCGATACCCATTCAGGGTAGAGGGCGTCGCGGACGAACCCATTGGCTTTGAGTTTGTCCACTTCCTCTCTGAGAGCAGCGGACCTCTCTGGGTCCATTCGTCTCATCTTTTGTTTAACTGGGACGTATTTCGGGTCTATGTTTAACATATGACTCGTAATGGCGGGAGAAATCCCGCACATATCAGAATGCACCCAGGCGAAAACATCAAGATTTGCCCGGAGGAAATCACTAAGGTCTTCAGTCATTGTAGGGACGAGTTGTGATCCGATCTTCAGCACTCGCGATGGGTCGTCTCGGCTGACTGAAATGTCAATTGTTAATTCAGCCGGCGCTGTCTTTTCTTCCCTGGGTTTCTCATCGTCATCTCTCGGATCTATGTCTCTGAAGATCCGAGAATTATGCCCGAGCCAGGGCTCGGGCACTACTTATCAATTATCATTATTGAGGATGCGGACAGGAATGTTCGCAACCTTTCCTTTCTCCCTCCGATGGGCCTCTCTGAGCTCTGCCACATAACATGCACGACCGGTCGCTTGGTCGCCATGAACAACTCCTACTCCTTTGTCAGTTGGGAATTTCAAAGTCAAGCACCACGGGGCTAATGCTGCCCTAAACTCAGCCAGGGCCGGTCAGCCCAGGAATACATTATACGGAGAATCCACATCCAAAACTATGAAGGGCAGGATTCGCACCCTCCGACGTTCGCCTTGTCCCAGTTCAACTGGTAACTCAACATACCCTACCGCATCGATCGCTGCACCATTAAAGCCATGTATGCGAGCCTTGGACGGTTTCAAGTCCTTTGTTTCCATTTTCATCTGGTCATAAGCCTTCTTAAAGATGATGTTGACAGAACTTCCACAATCAATCAAAATTCTTTTCACATACGCCAGTCCGATCGTTGCAGATATGACCATCGGGTCGATGGTTGGAGCCTCCACTTGGTCAGCATCTCTGTTTCTGAACACTATATCGTCTGTCATTACGCGTTGCTGCTTAGCAAGGGTCCCATCCTCCGTGTTCGAACAACATTCGAAATCTGCATGCTTCAGGGGACTAGCATACCGCTCCATCTCCTGCCAATTCTTATCCGCGGGGTGAGGCCCGCCGATGATCGTGTTTATGACTAGCCTACCCACGGTCCGGGTAGGTTCATCGGGATGACGCAGAGCTGGAGCACGTCCTAGGTTGGATGTTCCATGTCCTCCTTCCTGAGGATCCTTCACAAATTCCTGCAACTTTTTCTGCCTGATCAACTTCTCTATAGCGTCGTGTAGGTGTCTGCACTCTTCCGTATTGTGCCCATAAGTCTCATGGAAGCGGCAATATTTCCCGGTCCGCTTCTGTTCTTCGGTTGATTCTTTTGGACGTGGCTTTCTGTACTGAAAAGTATTGCAGGTTGATTGGTAAATGTTCTCAAGAGAGGCATTCAGCGGGGTATACTCGTTGTAGCTTGGAATTCTCGGTTTCCACTTCCCCGCTTCTCTCTTCTTCCCTTGATTTCTTCCTCCGGACTCCTTTGGCTGCCCAGGCTTGTTCTGGACATTGACTTGGACCTTTCCTGAGTTGTCTCCGGACTGCTTCACAGCAACGTTGCTTTTCACGGACTCCTGGACAGGTCCTGGTGCCTTATCTCGCCTTACCCACCTAGCTTCCTCTCTTCTTATGAACTGGTGTGCCTTTGAGTAGAAACACTCTAGCGTAGTCGGAGGTTTTCCTGCCAACTAGTCTCCAAATTCAGAATCCGGATCCACACCTCGCATCACGGCCATTAGAATTGCATGATCATTGGGATTACTAACTTCAGTCGCCGCAACATGGATACTTTGTAAGTATTCCTTCAATGACTCCCCAGGATTTTGGATTACACTTGACAGAGACATCACGTCCTTTGGACGAGTAGTGTGTATCCTGAACTGCTCAATAAACTTCTTCGCCAACTCCTCAAAACTAGATACGGACCGCGGAGGAAGTCGGGTGAACCACATTATAGCGATCCCAGATAGAGTAATTGGGAAGCATCTACACTTGGTTGCATAATTTGCTCTAGCTAAATCCATCATCCACTCGTACCTCATGACATGCTGTCTAGGATCAGTCTTTCCCTCATAAGCAGGGATAGTTGGCATACTAAACTTTTTGGGGTATGCTTCCTGTAGGACAATGTCTGTGAATGGAGTATGACTTCTTGACACTCCCCAATCGTCATTTGATAAGCCTTAATTCTCTTTCATTAATTGCCTGATCATGGCTGTCGGGTCTGGTGTTTGTATAGAAGGTGGAAGGTTAGAGTCTGTTCTAAGTGACTGTCCATGCTGATGCCTCCTCTCCTGGCCATCTGCCAAACGTGCATCTTGAGGTTCGACATCATGAACGTTTTGATTGTCTGGTCCTCCAGTCTCCGTCTGCATTCCAGCTCCTAAGTTTCCGGCTCCTACTTGGTCATGGTCACCAGCTGTTCGAACAGCAGCGTCTGCTTGAGCAATCTCAGTCTTACGGCTTCTACGCCTGGGAGGTTCATTAGAGGAAGTTGAGCTGTTGGATGAGGAATAAGGAGCGGGATTGCCCCCAGCATTCTGTTGCTGCTGTTGAGTGAGTTATGCCATCAGGTTGGCGTTGGCTTGCATCTGCTCTCCTAGTTGTCCCCTGCTTTCCCTAAGTTCTCTCATCAAGTCATTGAACTCTATCCTGGTGACAACTGGTATTTGGTCCTGGGCGGTAGTCCCTACGCCTGGATTCGCTTGTTGATTGCTAGGTCCTGCTTGTTGCACGCTAGCAGTCTCATGGGCGTCCGCATTATGAGAAGCTGACCTGGTACGTGGTCTTGCCATGGTAGAGTTGTCGGTATTAACTCTGAGTAGAATCAACGGATGTCCTATCAATGAGTCGGATCTTCCTTGGGGGATTTTTTCAACCCAGTAGCTTCAAAGCAGATCCTTGAGGTCTAAGAATTCAATTCTCAGTGAAAGCACCAAAGTGTTAGCACAAAAATTGGTCACTAACCTCGTTGAGAAAGATTGTGAAGAGATATAAGTGATGAAGATAAATTAAACGAAGAAGAATATGCTAATTCAAATGCAGAAAGTAAGAACACCGGATTTATAGTGGTTCAGCGTAATTGCCTACGTCCACTTTGAGGTTAAACTTTATTGATCTTCTTAATGATTGATTACAATTACAATTCGTAGATCAAATGCTTGAATGGAATTGCTAAGTAAAGAAGATGAGTCTGAAAAATGGCAGAGTCTCCCCAGTGTTCCCGAAAAAAGGTCCCTTTTCACTGTGCCCCTGCCCCTCTATTTATAGACAAAGATGGGTTGGACTTCCCAGGTGGGCTTGGCAGCCGAACATCTTGGCCCAGATAGAGTGGTCGCCGTATGCCGAACCAAATAGGCCGAACAGTTGGATGCCGAACCACACTCTCTATGCCGAATGATACGCTTGCTGCGTGGGAAGAGTAGAACGAATATCAGTCGAAGCCGAACGCGCATCTAGCCGAACGAGGCGTCTGACCGAACGTTGTCTCTGGTCGAACGATAGTTTTAGCTGAACAATGCTTCTGGCCGAACAATGTCTCTGGCCGAATGAGAGCTTTAGCTGAACGATGCTTCTGGCCGAACGATGTCTCTGGCCGAACGAGAGCTTTGGACGGACGATGCTTCTGGCCGAACGATGTTTCTTGGCCAAACGAGAGCTTTGGTCGGACGTTGCCTATAGCCGAGTAGTGCCTTTGGCCGAACGATGGTTTTGGTCGAAGAATAGCTTGTGACGAATAATACAGCCATGCCGAGCAATTGTACATGCCGAATGTCTTCCGATGCCGAGCGCTTACAGACGCCGAGTGCTACTGAATGCCGAGTGCTCCTGGATGCCGAGTACTCCTGAATTCCGAGTGCTAGTGGATGCCGAGTACTCCTGAACGCCGAGTGCTACTGAATGTCGAGTGCTCCTTAACGCCGAGTACTACTGAATGCCGAGTACTCCTGGATGTCGAGTACTCCTGATTGCCTGGTCAGGTCTCCAGGAAACAATCATCTATCATAAAAGTGGTCAAATCAAGCAAAAATCAAGGTCAAAACATCCATGCCACAAACTAGGGTTTCAAACTAGGGGTTTTCGATTCGTGCAATAAGTGGTAAAATTGATGATACAGACTAGTAGAGCTCGACCAGACGAACTCAAATATGGCTTCAATTTGATGAATAGATCACCAGGGCCTTAGAAATTGGGAAATGATGGCACAAAGGTGGGAAAAACGCAGGCCTGATCTGGCCCTAATCGGTGGCGATGGCGATCGAAAACGGCAAAGGAAGAGCAAGCGGTCAGCCCTGGTGATCAAAGGCACTAACGTGTCTGAGGCAGCCCAACTTTACCGTTAAAATTGATAAAGATTGGTGACTGCGATTTGGGGAAGAAAGATAATTTTATGATTTAGCCCTTGCATTATTTAATTACAATTTAAACCCAAGATCTTCGAAACTCCATAACTTTTGCATATGAATTCTATTTCATATGTGGTTAGTTCCATTAGATTATGGTGAAATTCCAAACAGTTTAACATATGGCTTGCTGGATTTTGGAGCTGTGTGTAAAAGCATGTTGGTATGATCAAATAATCATTATTAATTTTACTTTAAAATGTTAAATAAATACCCTCAATAATACATTTGTCAGTATATGTTATGTTCTTTTGGTGTTTGTTTAGTTGTGATGCTTTTGTTATGGTTTTGTTTGCTTATCTATGTAAATTGTAGCACTGTTGAACGATGATATTTTACACTAATTAGTATTTGATTTGAAAAATATTTAATGAATAGTAAATATGTGAAATTATGTAAATTTGGGAAAATATATAAATAAATGGAAAATAATATTATTTGCAAGTTTTGAATGATATTTATAGATAATAACTATTAAACAATTTGTAATGAAATTAATGTGAAAATTTTAATAAGGTACTATTTATGGGGAAATTCATAAATAATGACAAAAATTCTAACTTAAAATGAAATTGGAGAATTTATAATTAGTCATAAAGAAAAGCATGATTTAATAAATAATAATAATATAATTTTGTAAAGAATTTATTATTTTAAGTAAATAACAATATAATCATCTTATGGAGTTTATGGAAAATGTACTATTATTATTTAACCAATAGGAATAAAAGGTATTTTGAACGTGGTGGTGGTGGTGGTAGTAATAATATTAAAGATGTATTTTCAAAGGTATTTTGGATCATGTTATTACTATTTTGAGGTGAATTGTAATAAAAGAATTTTTATGGTTCAAAGTGGAACTTACTATTTTTGAGTTAAATAGTAATTGAATGTAAAAGATAATAAAGTGATTTGAGTAATTATTAATATTTTGATGTAAAGTAATAATATTATGATTTTTCAAAGCAATTTGGCATAACTTACTATATTCGATTAAATAGTGATGTTTTGAGGTACTTGAAGCAGTTAAATGTATAATAAAGGATTTTTGAAGTATATTATTCTTTTTAAGGTATTATAAATTGTTTTGAGATAAAAAACAATGTTTTTTTGTAATAAACAATAGTAAGACGATTTATACTTAAGAATGAAATCATATGTGAAAATATATTGTGTTGGGTTGTTGTAATATTAGTGATTAATAGTTATTTATATCATCATATATGTTGTTATATGACAATGGAATCACATTAGGATGTATATGAGATATTTTACCATTATTAACGATGGGTAGTTAATTATGGTTTTGTTGCGTTGGTGACATTGATGTTTGTGTTAGTATTATAGGGCGATTAGTACACATTAGATGAGTTCTGATGTTTGTGTTACTAACATAGAGTAGTTAGTGCACATTTGATGAGACTGATATTGTGTTACTAATATAGAGTAGTTAGTGCACATTTGTTTGATGTATACTTGCATTTATGCTATCAGTGGTGTTGGTTGATGATTAATACACATTTGAGTATATTCGTTGTGGTTAATTTATTTGATGTTTGGGGTTGACATTGAGTAATGTTGAATTTGTTCAATGTTTAATGGTTGTGTTGGTGTTATTATTGTTACCCCATATTTGTGATGGTTGATCGTGGTGGCTTAGTAGAATATATTTTTTTCTACTTGTACTGGTCCCTTGGTTATTGATTGCAATGTTGTGTGCTAAGAAATAATTGATGCAGGAGAAGAGCAGAAAAAAGAACTACGTGGGCTTGATCCCGAAATGTATGTAGGCGGTCTTTCCTTATGAAATAGCTCTCGATGCCCTTGTGGTCGGCATGTATAGGATAAGGCATGGTCCAAAAATAGTTGATCATCTTTCCTTTTTCTTTACTATATATATATATATAGGAAAGTTTACAGATGAAAGCAAATGAGAGAAAAATATCCTGATGCAAGAAATATCTATAAGTTGTTTACTTTGTATTTTTCCCAGGTATTATAGTTGTGTTGTTTATTGTAAATAATAATTGATGTATATGAAGATGCAGATGTCCATTTAAGGGGCTGGATCTTATATATGAATGTTGTCATTTAATTTCGCTGTGAAATTTTCCATTTTTGTTTGTAGTTTTAGAATTTTAATTTTTATATATAACCAACTACTTATTATTTTTAATATCTGAATTTAGTGTGCAAGCGTATACTGATGGCGTCTGTTAGTACTTTTAGACGTTAGAAATAATGGGGGCGTCATGCTCGGTATTAGATCTTAGGTTTAGCGTTTCCCTAAGCGGTGAGTAGGTTTAAACCATTTAGAGCTGCTTAACTTACACCTTAGGTTGCGTAAAAATATAGGAATAAAAATGTTCTTATTGATGGTTGTAAGCTTTATGTGTATGGGTTGTATGTGTGACCACCAAAACCTCATGTTATGATGATGTTTATTTATGATGACTTTACTTTGGGAAATAAATATGGTAGGAGTGGGGTAAGATGAGCATATATAAGAGGGATCAAGTCTTGGTCATGATCCGGGTGATACACACATGATGATAAAAAATTGTAACTAAACGTAACCTTAATAAATGGACTTATTCCTTTTATTATTATTTTGTGAAGTTTTAACTGAAAAATATTTTAGCTGAAAAGTTATATTAAATATACATTTCTCGTTTTAAAGATTTTAGTAAGAAGGGAAAATGTATGTTTTTGGATTAAAAATGATTGTTTGAAAATTTTACATAAGTAAAAATAAAGCATTTCATTTGAGAAGTAAGATATTTTGTTTTACTTATAGGCATAGTTTGTGAGGAATATGATTACTCAAAACGTACTTTATTTTAAAGCATTTTGTAAAAGGGTATTTAGTTTAAAGTATTTGAAAAAAAAAATTTGGTAGAAAATATTTTGACTAGAAATTGGATTTAATTTAAAGTCTTTGGAGAAATGTTTTGGTGGAAACGTTTTGATTAAAATTGTTTTTGGTTTGAAAACATCCTTTGAATAAATAATATGGTAAAAGGTCTTTTTATAACTCCATTATGATTTTGAATGCTTTGTTAAAAGTATTTTATTGAGGGATGTTTTAGAGAAAATTCTTATTTGAGGAGAGAGAAATGTTTTTGTTGAAGAGTATTTTAAATAAATATTATAAGATTTGTGGGGTATTTATTTAAAATATGTTTTGCTGGAAAACTACTTTGATAAAAAGATCTTTGGTTTTGGAAGAAAATTTTGAGAAATTATTTTATTAAAGAAATATTTCAAAATATTTTGATTTGGGAGACATCTTTTGACTAAAGTATGAGGCAAACATTTTTGTTAAAAAATGTTTTATTCAAATAATTTTTTTACTTTGGAAAGTTAAGTTTGTTTGTAAGAATTTTTATTTAAAAGGTAATTTTTTATAAACGATTATTTAGAAGGAAAACATTTTTTTAGGCAAACAATTTTGATTGGGAAATACCCAATTTGGGAAAAAAATTTGTTGAGAATATATCTGAAGATATCTTAGTGAGAAAGGATGTATTATAAAATGTGACGATTTGCATTTTACATATCGAAGGATCATATAATATAATTTTAAACTCATATTGGGTTGTATGACACTAAAACTTTGGAAATGTTGATTTCTGACCGACGTAAATTTTATTGGATGATTTTGACCTTGAAAACTTGTAAGGCCTATAACTTTTGAAAGGGGCTGAGTTAGGGATCAAGACCAATTCCATTGGAAAGATATGATAGTTTCTATTTCCGTAGAGTGGTCATAATACTTTTTGGACTTATTGTTTAGGAGATATGGTTGTTTAAAGTTCAGACAGATTGTGGACAATTAAGTGGGTAATTAATTAGGTTTGGATTAGGCCCATTAACCCATTTTGGGTTTTGGGCCTATCGGCGAAGATTGGATAGTTCCTAAATGATAGAGTTGGGGGTATGTCCCAGGGCAATTATGTAATTTGTTACATATATCTAACTCGATAACCAATCTTGTCCATAATAAAGGTGTTTGATTTCTATAAATACTTTGTTATATTCAGATATAATTAATTTAAAGTATATTAAATAGAAAATCCTTAAATGATATGTTATGCGATAGTGATTACAATGTGCTATAATCATGTGAATTTCATTATATCGAAAAATAATGTATTGTTTTAAATATTCCTCTTTAAGATGTTGCGAGATAGGATATCGATTCATCCATTGAAACTAGAGTACATAACGCTCTCCAAATGTTGAGCGGTGTATTACTCAAGGCTTCTTGGGGGCACCAAGGGATTACGTGCTGATAGTTATTAGATAACTATGGAATGACTCACTTAAGAGTTCTCTGTTTGTTGACATAACTAAAGGAAACATACAATCTTAAAGTGATAATATTACATAGTTCTTTCAACTTGAGAATACATATTGAACTTCAATATGGACACTCCACTTTAAATATAGTTAAATCATCATGGCATAACAACGAAGTTGGGTCTGGGTCGACGCATTAGAAGTGAAACTCTATTTAATAGAGAATTTGTCTCCTTAGTTATATGAGGTTAATATCACGGTGAGCTGTAGTCAACTTAAAGTCATGTCTCGGGCCAGAGAAGTACGGTTAATAATAATTGTTGTTACTGAACCAAGGATTTCGTGTTTAGACTAACTAAGTTGAATGTGAACGGTATTGGAATTTTGATCAAAACCAAATTTCATAAGTCCTAATGTGATATAGTTTTGATGAAAAGAAATGGTTTAGATAATCGTTACTACTAATCGTTACTACCAAGTACCACTTATGATGGTAAAATTGGATTTACCATAAAGCTGCGTAAACGATAAATTCGGCCAAAATGTCACATCACTAGCTAAGATGATGTGTTGATGTTAATATTTCAATTGTTCGATATTATCGCTGACTGAATTTACACATTTGAGTCGTACAATCATAATGATGAATACTCCGGAAAATTACACAATTCAATTAATTTATAACCATTGTAAATTAATAAACTAACTAATATTTATGAAAGGTTAATTACTAAATTTTATTTGATTTGTTTGGATACCATTAATATTTAAGGAATCACATATATAAAAGTTGTGTACACGTATATTGATATATGATATCTGTTACCTAGTACAATGGTCCGGTTACGTAAGGTTGATCATGAAGTCCAAACTCGACTGTTGATGGGAAGGATGATCACGAGGACAACATCCGCATGACCAGAGTATAATGTTTGAACACTTATATCCAGTCTAGGGTAAATAAGGTCGACAGATAGATAATACCGGATGTCGAAGTCTTAGAATTTGGTTTGGTTGAAATAGGGACCGGAGTGGATGTTAGAAAAATTGAGTGAAACCCAAAGGGGTCGGCATGGAATGGTGGAATCGGCATAACATGTGAAAATGGAAGGATCTGCATAGGATATGGAAACAATGGGGTTGGTATACCAAGTTGGATCGGCATGATTATATGGATCGGCATGATGATATGGATCGACATAGTGAGTTGGGCTCGGTACAATATGGATGGAGCATGGAAGGGTCGACATAGTGTCCTTATAGGTTATGGGTCGGCCTAACATTTTTCGAGGAGAAGGGGTCGGTATTTCCCTGATTAGTTTATAACTCGAACCAAAGGACTATCAGAACCATAGCTTCACATGTCCAAACGTCATAATGCTTGAAGTACCATCATGTTGTGCCACAAAGAGGGCCATCATTGGGGTCACTAGCCCCGAACTCAACCGATGGAGGGGTTGGTGCCGACCCCTATCCATAGAAGAGTTGGGCTCAGCCCTCCCTATGATGGTCCCAAACAGTCAAGGGGGGTCCAGGTCTCGAGATGTCAGTCAGGTTGGAGGTTGCCTTCGTCTATAAATACAGAGGCAGAGAGCCGTTTTGAGGGACTTCTCCTTTTGGCTGACAAGTGAAACAGTGCCATTTTTGTAATCAGTTTCCTTTTGTTCTAACTTATTCTCAAGCTATTTCTGATTGATTGTAACTGTAATCAATTGAGTTGTGAAGCAATAAAGAAAGTGTTTAGAGTGGATGTAGGCAATCAGCTCCAAACCACTATAAACCTTGTTGTTTCTGCTTTCTGTAATAATTTCCTTAATATCTAGCATTATTCCTCAGTTTATAATTAATTTCTTCATTTATTTCACTACTTAAATCTATTCTCGAGTGTTTGTGACCAATTTGGTTGCAAACATTTTGGTGCTTTCATGGAGAAAGTCAATTTTCAGGCTATAGGATCACCTTTGTTGCTACTGGATTGAAGAAATCCCCCAAAGGAGATCCAGGTTCACTTTCAGAAGGTTGCAGATATTATTCTGATTTTTCAAGATCTAAGCAAAGGAATTCAAGATGGTAAGGCGCACCAGATCTACTTCCCACATTGTTGATGCCAACGAAACTGCCGGTGTCCAAAAGGGGGGCCCAAGCAACCAGCCTGCTAATGCGCCTGCTAATGCGCCTGCTAATGCGAATGTGGAGCCTGCTACAGTCTAGAACCCCGCTGATTCCGTTACTAGACCTGAATTTAATGACTTAATGAGGGAGCTGTTGGAGAGCTGTAGGCAGCTAAATGAGCAAATCTAGGCTAATGCCAACCTTATGAACCAGATTGCTCAACAATAATGCTAAAGCACCGGAGGAGGTCTCGCTTCGTACTCGGTGTCAGATAGCTCAACCTCATCGGACGAGCACCACAGGCGTAGGCACCGTAGGATTGAAACAACATGAGCTGGAGCGAGGGAGCAATGTTTGGCAGATCGTCGTGGTCTGCCAAACCGGGTCGGTGCCGATCCTTTCCTAGGAGTCGGTACCAATCCCTCGACTAGGAGCACGGCTCCTCGACAGCAATTGGGGGGTCATACTCAGCTTGGAACCGGGAACTTAGACATTAGAGCACGCATGGATGCTGGTCAACAACCTCTCCGAAATGATAATGAGGCAAATACTTAGGATACACATCTGGAGGACAATAGGCCAAGAAAGCGTGAGATGCCCCGGAGACACCGGCCAGAACATTCATTTGGGATGGAGCCCGACCTGGCACCACCTATCCAGACTTCGGACTTATCCACGATGATCAGGCAGCTGATGAGGGAGAACCAGGGCTTGACAAATGATGATTGGGGAGTTTCCAGGAATCATACTCCGTTTACCGACAACATTTTATAGGCGGAGTATCCTAGGAGGTTTAACATACCTATGATCCTACTTATGAAGGGAAGACTGACTCCTGGCAGCACGTCATGAGGTATGAATGGTTGATGGACTCGGCAAGAGTGAATGATGCAACCAAATGTAAATGCTTCCCTATAACTCTATCCGGGATTGCTACAATGTGGTTCACAAGGTTACCCCTACAATTGATCTCAAGGTTTGATGAGCTGGCTACGAGATTCGTGGAGCAGTTCCGGATTCACACCACACGCCCAAAGATGTCATGTGGCTATCTAGTGTAATCCAGGCTCCGGAGGAATCACTGAAGAATTACTTGCAGAGGTTTCATGTTGCTGCCACTGGAGTTAGTAACCCAAATGACACGCCATACTTATGGCAGTAACAAGAGGGGTTGACCCAGATCCAGAGTTCGGTGATTGGCTAGCTGGAAAACCGCCGGCAATGCTGGAGCGTTTCTATGCAAAGGCAAACTAGTTCATGAGAAAGGAAGAAGCCAGATTGTCTATAAGAAGCAATGTTGCAGGGCCAAGCGGAGAAGCGATACAAAGCAACATCGCAGTGAAGCAATCTGGCGAAAGCTCTAGAAAGGTTCAAGTTAATGTTCAAAACAAGCCGAATCAATAGAAAAGGAGCAAAGAAGGAAATCCCGACTGGAAAAGGGAGCCCGGAAAGTGGAAGTCATGGATTCCTACGTATAACAACTATACACCTCTGTATGCATCTTTGGAGAACATCTATCTGTCGACCTGTAAGACTTTCCAGTATAGGAAGCCGCGTCCGAAAGAATCGAGTGAGGAATAAAAGAAAACTGAGATGACTGTCGGTTTCATTAATGCTACGGGCACAATACTGACGAATGTAGGCATCTTCATGATGCCATTGAGAAATTGATTCGCCAGAAAAATTTGCAACAGTTTATCAAGAATCCGCAGGAGGGTGGACAGGGAATGTTTGATCCCAATCTAGGGCAAATTCCGCGCCGGGCTGAGGAGCCCGCTCAGACCGGTGGGAGGTTGGTGATAAACACGATAGTTGGTGGACTGCACCCTACAGACCGGAGTTGGCAGGAAATGGAGCGTTATGCTAGTTCAATGAAACATGTGGACTTTGAATGTTGTTCGAATACGGAGGATGGAACTCCAGCTAAGCAACAACATACAATGACAGATGATATGGTATTCAGAAGTAGAGATGCCGATAGAGTGGAGGTCCCTACTATCGATCCGATGGTTATCTCTGCCATGATTGGCCCTGCTCTGGTGAGAAGGATTTTGATTGATTATGGAAGTTCTACGAACATCATCTTTAAGAAGGCTTATAATCAAATGAGGATGGAGGCTAAGGATTTGAAACCATTTAAAGCTCGTATAAATGGTTTCAACGGTGTGGCTACTGAGCAGGTAGGTTATGTCAAGTTACCGGTTGAGCCGGGAGAAGGTGAACGTAGGAGAGTGCGGATCCTACCGTTCATTATCTTGGATGTTGATTCACCGTACAATGTTTTTATGGGTCGTACGACCCTGGTTGAATTTCGGGCAGCCCTTGTCCCGTGGTGTTTGATGTTGAAATTCCCGATAGATAATGGAGTGGGTGTTATGCATAGTGATCAGGCAACTGGCCTGCCTGTTATGTGGCTGAGTTAAGAGAGGTTCAGCGGAAAGAGAAGGGAAAAGGTGTGGACAAATCTGTCCGCATTCAGGTTACTGAAGATTGACAAATAGCGCTAAGCCTTGGCTTGGGCACCACAGCCGGTTCTATAGAGATATAGATCCAAGGGATGATGAGGAGGAACCCAAGGAGGCTAAGGCAGCTCCGGCTGAACTGACGATTGATATCTCAGTCAGCCACGACGACCCGTCGTGGGCGTTGAAGATTGGATCACAACTCAGCCCTTCGATGATGAGAGAACTTATCAATTTCCTCCGAGCGAATCTGGATGTATTCACTTGGACTCATTCTGACATGTGTAGGATCTCGCCTGCAATGACCCAAGACGTCCGGGAGGCTGCTTAACTGGAACATCAAGATCAGTCAGTTCGACATCACATATCTGCCTCGAAGAGCTATCCAGGGACAAGCACTGGCCGACTTCATAGCAAAGTTTACCATGCAGGACGAGCAACTGGAGAGCAATGTAATCCTTACTATACGATGGAAGCTATATACCGATGGAGCATCCAATGATCATTGTTCTGGCGCAGGCGTCGTTCTTGTAACCCTTGAGAACCGGTCAATTTGCTATGCTCTGAAGCTTGATTTCACTGCTACGAACAACGAGGCCGAGTATGAGGCGTTAATTCCTGGACTTAAGCTTGCTAGAGAGCTCGGGGTGAAATCTATCGAAATCCTTTACGACTCGCAGCTGGTGGTGTACCAAGTTAGAGGGGACTACCAGGCAAAAGGACAACGGCTTGCCCCATATCTTACCCGAGTTCAGGATTCGTTGGAGGATATCGAATACTATGACATTTCTCATATCCCACGTGAGCAGAATGGAGAAGCCGACTCGTTGGCAAAGTTCGCGATCACTGGCGATGCACAACAGATGGGCTTGGTTCCCTGTTATGCAAGAAGGAACTATGTATCGAAAGGGATTCTCTGTTCCCTTACTCAAGTGTATCGCCCATGACGAGATAAAGCGTGTCTTGAAAGAAGTCCATGATGGAGAGTGTGGCGATCACACCGAGGGGCCAAATGTTAGCTAAAAAGATACTCCGTTATGGACACTACTGGCCGACCGTGAACCGGGACGCCGCAGATCGTGTGAGACGATGTGACAAATGCCAAATATATGCCAAAGTCCCAAGAGCACTGCCGACAAAGATTACGCAAATGGTTAGTCCATGGCCATTTGCTGTATGGGGAATCGATATTATCGGCTCTTTGCCAATTTCCAAAGGTGGTACGAGATATGCGATTGTCGCAGTTGACTACTTCACCAAATGGGCCGAAGTAAAGCCATTGGCTACGATCACAACCAAGAAGGTCATTAACTTTGTTGTTCGAAACATTATGTGTCGTTTCAGTCTTCCACGAACTATGGTAACTGATAAGGGAACTCAATTTGATAGTGCTAAGTTTAAGGAGTTTTGTCAAAGATATCATATTGAGAAAAGGTTTGCGGCAGTCGTTCACCCTCAAGCGAATGGAAAAGTTGAAGCTGTAAACAAGATTATAAAGTCCATCTTAAAAAAGCATTTGGAAAAAGGCTAAAGGCAAATGGGTGGATGAACTTCCTACGGCACTCTGGGCCTACAGGATCACTCATAAGACTGCAATTGGCCACACTCCATTCACTCTTACTTATGGAGCTGAAGCAGTCATTCCTGTAGAACTCGAAATCCCTTCTCATCGGGTAATGTACTACGATCCCAGAACAAACCAAAATCTCTTATTGGAGTCATTGGACTTTATTGATGAGAAGCGTGAGAGGTCGATTTGAGAGCGGTTGCACATCGACTTCGAGTCGCCCGGTATTATAATACTAAAGTCCGACCAAGAACTTTCGAAGTGGACGACCTTGTCCTAAAACGAATTTTTCCAGTCCCATCGCACATGAACCCGACATGGAAAGGGCCATACGTCATTGAACAGAGGCTTGGAGAAGGAACTTTCAAGCTAGCGACCGTTGATGGCGTAAAGCTTCCAAGAGCATGGAATTGCGAGCATTTACGACGCTATTTCACCTAGACTATTTGTTTCATATTTTAGTAGTATTTGTTTTCAATAATTTCTTTGGTATTTGACTTTTTTGATATGTAATAAGGCAATTTATTCTGTCCTTATTTTTGTGATGAATAAAAGCTTGAAGCTTCCTTTGAATAAATTACTGTTATTGCATGTTATGTTAAGTGTGTGTTGGAACTGGTTGATATCGACATA
This sequence comes from Allium fistulosum, assembly GCA_030737815.1. Taxonomy (NCBI): domain Eukaryota; kingdom Viridiplantae; phylum Streptophyta; class Magnoliopsida; order Asparagales; family Amaryllidaceae; genus Allium; species Allium fistulosum. The sequence goes on from CM060906.1 coordinate 575,037,995, forward strand.
TGCGATGTATGAACATATGTGTAAGGTTAAAAATCGACCGGTTATACCGACCCCCGATGAAAATGAACAAGTATTTTGGTAAGTTTGCTTGGCTGGCGATTTCCATGGGTGAATCAAAAAAAAATTTAGCAATGAGGAATAAAGATCGCCTACGTTACGAGTGGACAAAAATCTCTAATTTCCCGGAGAGCGGATAAGAGTACTCTAAGTCCCCGGAGCGCGGACTAGAGTATAAATGACTTGAAAAAAATCTCTAAGTCCCCGGAGTGCGGATTAGAGTACTCTAAGTCCTCGGAGCGTGGACTAGAGTATAGACTTGAAAAAAATCTCGAAGTCCCCAGAGTGCAGATTAGAGTACTCTAAGTCCCCAGAGTGCGGACTAGAGTATAAACGACTTAAGAAAAATCTCTAAGTCCCCGGAGTGCGGATTAGAGTACTCTAAGTCCCTGGAGCGCGGACTAGAGTATAAACGACTTGAGGAAAATATCTAAGTCCCCGGAGTGCGGATTGGAGTACTCTAAGTCCCCGGAGCGCGAACTAGAGTATAAACGACTTGAGAAAAATCTCTATGTCCCCAGAGTGCGGGTTAGAGTACACTAAGTCCCCGGAGTGCGGACTAGAGTATAAACGACTTGGGAAAAATCTCTAAGCCCCTAAAGCGGACTAGAATGAAAACCATTCAATGAAAAATCTCAATTCACTGACTGCGGACTAAAAAATTCCATGTCCCCAAACCACAGTCTAATTCAAAAACCCAATGGATAGACAGGTGAGCTTTCAATCGTTCGTTATCCCACAAATTTTTGGTCTAAGATCGACGGAAGATGCTCAAACTGGTAGCGGCGAAATACAACTGTTGGTTACGGTCCGGCTTGGCATCACTTGTGACTAAAGATAGAGCCTACAAAGAAGCTCTAAGATCAAGATAATGAATTATCAACGAAACTTGTGAAAATTATAATAAGTACTTGAAATGGGAAGAAATTACTCTACTATTGAAGTAATAATTCACTCAATGATTAACCAAGGAACAAAAACTTTTATTTACAATCTCAAAAATTCCTTACAAACCATTCGAAAGTTCAGGATCCACGCCCATACATGTGCTACTAAAAAGAAAAAAGGGAAAACAACACATATCTAACTTATTTGGACTAAGTACAATAACACAAGACCCTAACTATTTCTATGACTTCTTCTCCTTCTTCGACTTTTTGGTGTCAAATCGGTCGAGCATCTTTTTCGAGACCCTTTGCCGCCTTGAGTGGAAGTACTTGAGGAAGGAGGAGGAACCACAATAGGAGTTGACCCACCTAGAGGGATGAATTGTAAAGGCCTATGGCTTTAACCACTACCACATCGGGTTCACCCTTAACTTCGAGTTTTGATTTCTCCTCTTCTTCAATCTGTTTCTTCAAGCTAAATTTAGCAGTATGCTCAAAAGCACCCGTAACTACAACTTCATCATGCTCCTCAGTAAATGACGGGTCTTCGGGCTTGTCCTCATCAAGCACCCCAATCACCTGAGCATCGGGCCCTGGGTTATCTGTGGCAGCCGAAGCCTCGGCTACTTTTCCTTCTTTCTCCATGGCAACATCGCTCCTATGATTTAACTCGGGACCAGGATGACCTATAAAGTTTCATAAAAAGCAAGCATTGGACTATAGCCATTATCTATCGAGAACAGCCACTTTTTAGATTTAAAAGAGCTCAATGCGGTACCAGCATCCGGTTGGCTCTCGGTAGTCATCGGGGTGCTCCCTTCGATGATAGGAGATAACTTATGTGTGTCAAGTCCGGGCCTGTCCAGATCATAACCGACGTGTTGCTTAGTGGGTTAAGAAGATGAAGTCCCAGTCGGCTGAACAGGAGGAGGACCCTAGGGCTCAGTTCCAGAAGACCCTACGATATCTTCCTTTTCCTTGAGCGGTGTAGGAGCTTTGCTGAATTGAAGTTGTGCGGCAGCCATGTCAGATGGCTCATTTCCTCGAAGCACTTCCTGCACAAGTGCCCCTTCATCAAGCTCTGCCATCTCTAACTCCTCTTTCTTGATCTTTGTAATGATCTCCCAAGCTTCGCCGAGCAATTCGAGATACCCTTTGCCTAGGAAAGTTAAGTCACGGTGAAGGAGAACTTTTCATTGTATTCGGCAATGAGTGGATCAAATAAGCATTTAATCTCTTCCCTGCCGGACTCAGTCGCTGCCTCAACTCGGGAGTTGGCTTCTGCAAGCACCTCTTTCCTACCCTCTTCACGGGCGGCTTCTTTCAAGGCTTCGATTTGGGAGAGTTGCTCATCAAGTTTCATTTTAAAATTTCTGGTTTCAACAATCTCCTCGCAATTTTTTGCGATTCTTCTTGTGCCTGGACTTTCTCCTCCCTCTCCTTGAACAGTAATTTTTCTAGCTCCTCAACGCGGTAGGCTAGGACATCTTTCTCCTTTTGTAAGGAGTCTTTTTCTAAATTTAGGGTGCCACTGCATTGGAGTGCGGTGTCCAGTTCCTTCTTATGTGAAGTCTCTAAGTGACTCACTACCTTAGCTGTTTCCTCCGCATTTTTCTTCGCTTTGGCAAGTTGAGCCTTAACATCGAGCAATTCAGCATCTTGATAATTGATAATATCCTTGTCATGAATGGCCTCTAGCTTAAGGCGATCAATCTCATGCTGGTGCTCCATAGAAACTTCTAAGACTTTTTCGGCTAAGTGGATGAATGCTTTATGCTGAACGTACACATCATTCATACATGCTAATGAACTCTCTTTGGTAGTTCCAGGGATAATGTGTATGGAGGGGAGGAATTTGAGCCCGTCGAAGCAAATTTTCAAGAAGGTAGCTTTAAGTTCAGCTAGTCTACCATGGTCGAATCATGGGCAGGAACTAGAGGAATTTTTTCAGACGTAACCAGCGGTTGTTTACGGTGCTCACGAGATTGCCTAATACTTGATGATCCAGAGTGTTGGTCACGGGGAGCGGCAGATTGAGAACCCCGGTGTGCGGACTTGTCTCCACTGTGAGCAGGAGGGTTAGATGGGTCGCTTTGGCGCAGAGTATATGCTCAAGGCTTTGGACGAAGAAGAAGATTTTCAAGAATGATAGTCTATATCTCGTCCTTCATCCTTGTCTCGGCGCCTTCCGGATTCGGAATCCTGACCCGAGCGGTAGTAGGTGGAGGAGCCACGGAGGCGATCGAATGCATGTGAATGAGAAATTGCACCTGTAAAAGAACCAAATAGGGTGGCGTGGGGCGGACGATTTCCAAACGGACTCCTCATTCATTAGATAGAGAAGATCACCAAGATTTCGTGATCTGCTGCCGAACCTGTTCCAATTCCAACAGCTCGGACTCGACATGTTAGGAGTTGTTGTGTGAAGAGTTAATCACAAGTGGATAGTGAACTACAAGTGCTTGTGTGTGTCCTAGTGATTTCCCCCGATGGACCAGTAACATTTGCTTTACTCGTCGGAGTTCTTTCCCTTTAGTTGGAGGGTTGCACGCCTTCGCCGCTTCTTACGGGTGAGTTAAGCCCTTCGACGTCGAGGTTGGTGAAGTTGTAGTTTAATAGATCATCCGGGATCAAAATATCGGAAAGTCCCTTCAACACACTCTCCATCTATTGAGAAGACGAACCTTTTTCGATCGAAGTTATGACCAATTTAGGGGCTGCTCCGATCTTCTTCTTTCGAATCTTGTACGCCAAACCTTTTCCCCTTCTTAGGGGAGGTTGCGATTGGCTAGTGTGTGGCGCTTCCACTACCAATGCTTTTCCGAGGCCTGCGTCTTCGTTTCTTGGCCCTACATCTTTTGTTTCCTTTATTTCTCCCTCTTCGGTGCCTTCTTGGATTCCCTCAATAAGGGGCACTATGGGATCGTTTGTTTCTTCCCTTCTCTCGACGACAACCTTTGAAATCGCTCTGCTTCTAGGGAGGCCAATCCTGCAGCCATCCTTTAACAATCCAAATAAAAAGAGCAACTCATCGGTGACGAGGAGTTTGATGTCCCGGTCCTCCATTGAAGTAGCGCAGATGGTCGTGACAGCCCTGGAATATCTGGCGCCTTCAGGATGAGGGCAAACCCCTGAAAGAATTGAAGGAATTAGTACGGATGAGAAAGAAATTGTAATTTGAATCTTTGGGTTAAAGGCAAAGGCCGAAGTAGTACTTACATCTTTCCAGCCATCTTCTTGCGAAGCCGGGAGGAGACTGTACGTAGAACCATTCGTGTTTGAATAAGGAGAGCTTATTCCACGCGTCCGTTAAGACCTGGCATTTGGGCATAGGTTCGAGGAAGACGTACGAAGGACTATCGGCCCGTCTTTTGAAATTTTAAATGTATCGGATGTCCTCGGGAGTTGGCGGGCGAAATAGGACATTCATGAAGAGGAGAAAGGTGCCATGAACAAAGGCATAGCTGTTAGGGTGTGGCTGAGTAGGAGCGATTCCAATAAATCTCAAAACTTCTCGAATGAAAGAGTTAAACGGTGGCACGCATCCAGCCGAGCACATGAATTTGTTGCATGCAGTATATCCGGCTGGTGGCAAGTGAGGTTTTTCTTGCCTCGATGGGACGAGAACGTCTTCAAAAGGAATCTCGTCGATAGAACATAGTCGGTGGAGAGCGGCCTCACCGATTATGGATGCTCGCGAGTCAACTGGATTGTCTAGAATATGGCACCCTCCGCGACATCAGGAGCTGGATCAATAACTTCTACAAGAAGAACTGGGGTGTCGGAAAAAAGATTTTCTTGTGAATCAGATGTCCCTACCTTTTCTCTTTGCTGACTTAGTGCATGCTTGTCAGACAACGTAGCGGAACTTGATCTCATAAACGATTCGAAAGACATTGTGGTTGAATGCTTCATATAACTTGAGATCTATGTCAGCTATACTCGGTAGACAATCAATATTAGAAATAATAACCTATCCACTTGTGCTATGTGTGAGCTAGTATAGTGCAATATGAAATGCACATAAGCAATTTGAAATCAAGAAATCAAAAGTAAAACGTTGAAGCTTAGAGGTTTCGTCCAGAGAGACCATCATCGTTGACCGTCTCAAATGACGTAAAAGGTGATCGGCGACAAAAACTTTAGGGTCAGTTATCGGCATATTGAGTTATGAAATTTATTATCCAAGTTTATTAGTTAGTTCCTTTCATATTGAGAAGTCCAGAAATTTGTTCGTTTAAGATTAAGTTCGACAGTCCGAGTGTGCAAATTGCATTGTCCGTAGTCATCTTGTATTCAGGCAAGGCAGTATGGAGTTAAGTATTCAAATGACTTAGGTTAGATTAGTCTTTAGTGTCAACACCGATCCCTATGTTGTGTGCCGACCCCAACAGTTTTACATTGATCCCTACACCTAAGCTAAAATACGGATCCCTTGCTTAGCCAACGCACACCAATCCCTTGCCTAATGAACACACACCGACCCCTAGCTTAATGAACACATACTGATCCCTCATCGGTACAACAACATACTGATCCCCTTTCCACGAATATGTCCTACCGATCCCTTCCTTTACATCTTCCTTATCGACCCCTCACCCAACCACTTCACACTAAACTTTCGTCACTTCAATCAAAACCATACTGAACCCTCTCCAACCAAATCCAGAGTTCAACCATCTTCTACGCCATCTCGTCCGAACCTTTTTTTCTCCATCGTCTTCCTTCTCTTTCTCCTATTCCTTCATCTTCTCCTCCTCTCTTATGCATCTTAATGAAACCCATCCACCTACACACCTAAACGGCACTCAAACTCGCCCAAGCTCGAAGACTATGACCCAATAACACAAGTAAAGGAAGAATTTGTACCTATATGTTTGTATCAAGTTAAGTTAGAGGACAAACATTTGGGCTTTGGGATCGAAGGTTAACAAGGAGCACCTGTGAGGGAATATCTCAAATTCATGTTTGAGTTTAAGATTGGAAATCGAAGGAGCTATGTTTGTAAGAAAGAGGGGTTTCGTGGTAATGGGGGTTCGATAGAAAGAAAGCCTGAAAGTACAAAGGGAAAGGTAAAACTTGGAGAAGTAAAAGTAAAAAGGAGGGGAGTGAGTTTTTATAGGCGACGAAGAGGGGAATACGAACTGGTCTTGACCAGGAGACTCTGCCACGATGTTAGAAGGGATCGGCCCTAAGGTATGTCGATCCCTATCCATACAGATCCACCAAGGGGTCGGCATACCAAATGTCGACCCCTCCTAAAAAAATAAAAAATAAAAATAAAAAATAAAATGATAATGATAATGATATATAATAAGTAATGAAAGAAGAAAGGAGGTGTGCATGAGATAAGAAGAAGAACAGAAGGCAATAGCAAATGTTTGGAAAACCCAAATGGCAATCGATATCATGAAGGTTAAGGTACAACGGAAATATGTGTATGAACGCACACGGAAGGAATTAGTCAATTCAACCTTTTGAAAGGTTAAATCAGGAAGAAGCCTGGAAACTCCATATGACCAAATCTATGAATTCAATGGAACGAGACGTCAGACCTGTTTCATCGAAAGTTAATAGAAGAACAATGACCAACCAGTGACTTGGATAGGCTTATTTCCGGGAACTTGGGTTTCTCCAATTCAAAGCACGTCATGTTATTCACAAGACGTACTTTGGGGGGCAAGTGTTACCCGGTACATTGGTTCGGCTACGTAAGGTTGATCATGAAGTCCAAACTCGACTGTTGATGGGAAGGATGATCACGAGACAACATCCGCATGATCATAGTATAATGTTTGAACAGTTATACCCAGTCCAGGGTAAATAAGGTCGACGGATAGATAATGCCAGATGTCGAAGTATTAGAATTTGGCTTGGTTGAAATAGGGACCGGAGTGGATGTTAGACAAATTGAGTGAAACCCAAAGGGGTCGGCATGGAATGGTGGGATTGGCATAACATGTGAAAATGGAAGGATCGGTATAGGATATGGAAATAATGGGGTCAGTATACCAAGTTGGATCGGCATGATGATATGGATCGGCATGATTATATGGATCGGCATGATGATATGGATCGCATAGTGAGTTGGGCTCGGTACAGTATGGATGGAGCATGGAAGGGTCTGCATAGTGTTCTTATAGGTTATGGGTTGGCCTAACATTTTCCGAGGAGAAGGGGTCAGTATTTCCCTGATTAGTTTATAACTTGAACCAAAGCACTATCAGAACCATAGCTTCACATGTCCAAACGTCGTAATGCTTGAAGTACCATCATGTTGTGCCATAAGAGGGCCATCATAGGGGTCGCTAGCTCGAACTCAACCTATGGAGGGGTCGGTGCCGACCCCTATCCATAGAAGAGTTAGGCTCAGCCCTCCCTATGATGGGTATGTCAGTCAGGTTGGAGGCTACCTTTGTCTATAAATACAGAGGCAGGGGACCATTTTGAGGGACTTCTCTTTTTGGCTGATAAGTGAAACTCTACCATTTTTGTAATCAGTTTTCTTTTCTTCTAACTTGTTCTCAAGCTATTTCTGATTGATTGTAACTGTAATCAATTGAGTTGTGAAGCAATAAAGAAAGTATTTAGAGTGGACGTAGGCAATCGCGCCGAACCACTATAAACCTTGTTGTTTTTGCTTTCTTAGTAATTTCCTTAATATCTAGCATTATTGCTCGGTTTATATTTAATTTCTTCAATTATTTCACTACTTAAATCTATTCTTGGGTGTTTGTGACCAGTTTGGTTGCAAACAATATCCGTAAAATATTTAATTTAGATTTAAATAGATTAATTGCTAAGTGGTGTGGGAAGTTTTTTAGGGCTACATTGCCGCTTTTATGGCCGACCATGCATGTGAGATGGGATAGTATTTGATGAGGAATTAAATATGGGAGGTTTTATAGTAAGGAATTGAAAGGTTTTAATATTTACCTAAAAACAAATTTTCACTCATTCTATCATTCTACAGACAATTTGTGACGACCCACCTTTCTGACCCCCGAGAACAACACTTAATACATCCATGGAATTCATGTGTCGTTGCCCAAGTATCTGAAAGACGAGTTGTCATGGGGTAAAATATAAGAAAGGAACAATAATCTCATAATGGAACGGTTAAATATAACATAAAAATAAGATAGTACATAAGGTTACTCCCCAACATGGAGTTATCAGAGTTACAACAAAAGTACTACTGTCAGTCTAGGCAGTTATAACAACCTGCCTTTAAATATACATACATAGAGCCAACATCTCATAACAGCGGAAATAAATAGCTAGATAGATAAGGAGCCTCCTGCTCATCCACCATCTTCAAAAGAGCCCAAAGAAACCTGTCATTTCCGGACTACTCAAATATAAATGAGTACCCAAACGTTTAGGGAAAACAAACAATTCGGGTCAGACAATAAGTCCGGTATGAGTAAACTCCAAAAATAGAACACACAAATTAACTAGTGAGACCACGTCGCAAAAATGCAGAACGGGTTTCCCCTCACAAGGACAACATCCAAGCATAAAAGAATGGACACAAATAATTAAACACCGCGAAGAGCGCAAGACGCTTCCCGATGCAATTAAGAAAGAATAAATCCAAATATTTGAATCAAAAATAAGGAAAAGGAATTTTTCCAACAATGACTAGGAGGGTGCGCCCCCCTTATCGAAAGTATACCTCTAGAAAATATACTTGAGAACTACGATGGCTGTCGGAAACCTCCAAGCCGGACCCCGCCAACCTTACCGAGTATCCAAGTATTTCACATCTCCGTGCGCATACAACTGAAACCAATCTAAAGTAGATGTGAAAATACCCTAATGGGAGCAACCCCACATAGCTTGGCCCCCACTCGCTCTTTATTTAGTCATTTCCGATAAAGGATATCAATGCTCTAAATGAGCAACAAAACGACTTAGATTGACGAAACAAAAACAAAAGGAAGAAGGGTATCGAAATTGATAGTCAATATATCAACTATCGGGGGTAACAAAACGATCGTATATGGAAATCAAATCTTATACTTTTTCAATGCTTGGAAAATATCCATATACTTATCTCATCGATATAAGTATATTCACAAAACATTTGGGAGGATTTCATATTTCAAAAGCATACTTAGATGGGTCAAAAACAATTTTATACAAGTAATGTTAATGTTTTCCATTATATTTATAAAGATCATTTATGGAAATCAAATCTCCTACACTTGTCACGTTTCCGATATTCTCGACTTACTCTACCCCTCGCCCAGAAACAAAGCCAGGTAAGTCAGGGCACTGGTTGCTCCTAGCCTTGCCTAGACACTTCGGTTCCAGATCTCACAGATAGAGGATCAATCTACTCATCGGCTTTTAGTGCCAAGTATAGGACTACTTACTTTCCATAAATAACCCATTTAAATCATTATATAAATTTTGAAGCTCCTATAAAATACTTTAAATAAAGATTTAAAACTTCAATTCAAATCATAACTTAAACCCATCATCTTTAAAGGAGAATACGACCAAGAGGGGTGAAGCTCCCTCTTAATCAAATGAGATAGCTAAAAGGGGTGTTATTTCCTTTTAACCAAAAAGTCACTGAATGTCAATCCTAAGTTAAAAGGTCGTGTAAGTTCCCTTTAACTAAACATCAAAGTTATTGCTCATAAACCGGCCGAGCACAAATCAAACAACCAAACAAGAATAATAACAGACTCATTATTATTAACAATTTACAGTCAATAGTTAACACAACATTTGTTAAAATGTGAATGAGTCAAAGAAAAGAGATTAAGATTACAACACTGTAAAATAATTAAATTATACTCACAGAATAAGTTATACCCACTAAACTATGAAAACAAGGAATATACTCACAGAATAAATTATGCCCACTAAACTATGAAAACAAGGAATATACTCACAGAATAAGTTATACCGACTAAACTATGAAAGCAAGGAATATACTCACATCCTATTTGCTTTGATGGAGACTTGGAATACTTCACCTTTGATAATGAATTTTAGTTCTTTTCTTTAGTTTGTGAATGAATTAAAATGAGATATGGACTTGGCTATTTATAGGTGAAGAGAAGGGTACTTTAGTAATTTCCTATAGCCTAACCTGATTCGACCAGATTTTGGTCCAATAGAAACCAGCCATATGACCTAATTTGATTCGACCACATTTTGGTCCAATAGAAAACATCCTTGTGGCTTAATTTGATTCGACCACATTTTGGTCCAATAGGAATTCTCCTTATCAACTATGGCCTAACCTGATTCGACCAGATTTTGGTCCAATGGCAACCATCCGCATGGCATAACCTGATTCGACCAGATTTTGGTCCAATGGCAACCATCTGTATGGAATATAATAATCATTATGCTATTTTGTTTATTAGACAAGTAATTATACTATTCTGTTTTATAAGGCAAGGTTAATAATTGTTTCTTGTTTTACTAGGCAACTAATTATACTATTCTGTTTTATTAGGAAAGATTAATAATTCTCTCTTGTTTTATTAGGCAAGTAATTATACTATTCTATTTTATTAGGCAGGGTTAATAATTATTTCTTGTTTTATTAGGCAAGTAATTATACTATTCTGTTTTATTAGGCAGGGTTAATAATTCTCGATATAAAATCCATTATTTAATCATTTAAAAACATATTAACTATTCACGTTCAAAGTGATTAAATTATGGGTCGTTACATCCTCCCCTCCTTAAAGGAAATGTCGTCCTCGAAATTAATCAGATAAACTCTAGATATCAAAGAACCCAAATGATATCATATATACCACACAAAGATACAAGGAAAGTGACCTTAACACAACTGGTGAGTACATTAAAAAGAAACAACAAAATACAAACAACAACTACATCAACTCGGGATAAGAATCCCTAATATAGTCCTCAGTTTCCCAAGTACAATCTCTAACATCTCCACTCCACTAAACCTTAACAAGATTCACAACCTTCTTCCTTAATCACTTTATATCTCGAGCGACAATACGAATAGGCCACCTAAGAATGGTTAGGTTAGGCTGAACCTTTAAATCAACTTGTTGTCCCTGTTCTACTATCATCGAAGGGTCGTGTACATACTTACGTAAATGAGATACGTGAAATACATTGTGCACATCTGATAGTCGATCTGGTAACTCCACTTTATATGCAAGTTTACCAATCTGATACAGTATGGGAAAAGAGCCAATATATCGAGGGGCTAACTTCCATGTCTTCCCAAACCTCACGACACTTCTCAGAGGAGAGAATTTTACAAATACCAAGTCCCCGACTAAGAACTCTAGATCCCTATGCCTTTGATCTGCATAACACTTTTGCCGATCTTGCGCTTCCTTCATCTTTCTTCGAATATCACCTACCTTCTCATTGGCTTCTAAGATTATGTCGGGTCCAAAAACAAATCTATCTCTAGATTCAACCCAACACGAAGGAGAACGACATGGACGACCATAAAGAGCTTCGAAAGGGGCCATACCAATGCTTGCTTGATAGTTGTTGTTATAAGTGAATTCGAGTAAGGGTAAATGATCTTCCCAAGAACCCCCGAAGTCTAGAATGCATGCTCGCAATAAATCTTCCAAGATCCGGTTCACTCTCTCTGTCTGCCCATCTGTTTGGGGATGGTATGATGTACTTAGACTTAGCTCAGTCCCTAAAGCATTCTACAGTCCCTCCCAGAACCTACTAGTGAATATCGAGTCTCGGTCACTTACAATACTACGAGGAATTCCATGGAGTCTCACAATCTCCTTCACATACAAACTCGCCAGACTCGTAGCAGTCCTAGTCAGCTTAACAGGAATGAAATGGGCACTCTTGGTTAGTCGATCGACTATAACCCAAATGCCATCGTTACCTCTTCTTGACCTAGGAAGCCCATCAATAAAGTCCATAGAGATCTGCTCCCACTTCCACTTTGGGATCTCAAGTGGCTGAAGCAATCCAGTTGTCTTATGCTGGTCACTCTTAATCTGCTGGAAATTTGCACAATGACTCACAAAGATTGAAATATCTCGCTTCATCCCCTTCCACCAGAATACCCTCTTCATATCTTTGAACATCTTGGTCACTCCTGGATGAAAAGATAATTTTGAATGATGGCATTCAGCTAACACTTCTTGCCTAAGTCCATCAAAGTCTGGAACACAAATACGCCCATTCATTTTCAATATGCCCCGAAGATCAATCGTAAAGCTAGAAACAACACCTTCTTTAACATCCTTCTTAAGTCGAGCTAAAATAGGATCTGCCTCTTGACTGGATGCAATTCTCTCTAACAATACTGGCTTAACTTCTAAATTTGCAACCAATTCTACATTCCTACTCAATGCATCAGCAACAACATTTGCTTTTCCAGGGGTATAAAGAACCTCTAGGTTATAAGAGGTGAGAAACTCCAGCCATCTCTGCTGCCTCAAATTCAAATCTTTCTGGGTAAAAGGGTATTTTAAGGATTTGTGGTTTGTGTATAATTCGAACCTTTCACCCAAAAGGTAATGCCTCTACATCTTTAGTGCGAAGACAATAGCTAAAAGCTCCAAATCGTGTGTAGCATAATTTTTCTCATGCGGCTTTAGCTTTCGACTCGCATAGGCAATAACTTTCCCATGCTGCATCAGAACTGCTCCCAATCCGGTTCCACAAGCATCTGTATACACAGTTAAACCTTCGCTCCCATTTAGAATGGTTAATACAGGAGCGCTAGTCAACTTCTCTTTCAATTCGTTGAATGCTTGATCACACTCAGAAGTCCAAACAAACTTAAGATCTTTCTTTGTTAACTTCGTCAGATGAGAAGCAATCTTCGAGAAGTCCTTGATAAACCTACGGTAAAAACCAGCCAATCCCAAGAAACTTCTAACTTCCGTCGCACTTTCGGGTTTCTTCCAGTCTTGAACCGCCACAACTTTAGCTGGGTCCACCGATATGCCTTCTCCCGAAATAACATGCCCTAGAAACCTAACTTCGGATTTCCAGAAATGGCACTTGGAAAACTTAGCCTTCAACAAATGGCTTCTTAATGTATCGAGTATGACATGGAGATGATATTTGTGTTCCTCCTTTGTCTTGGAGTAGATAAGAATGTCATCAATAAAGACGAGAACAAATTTATTAAGAATGTCTCGAAATACTCGATTCATTAAGTCCACAAAATAAGCGGGTGTGTTAGTCAATCCAAACGGCATAACTAACCACTCGTTGAAATTTTCAGGAGTTCGAAAAGCTGTTAAGAGAACACTCTCCTCTGCCACTCTTAATTGGTGGAAACCGGTGGCAAGATCTAATTGAGAAAATATCCGAGCACCGCGGAGTTGGTCAAACATATCGTCGATCCTTGGCAAAGGATATTTATTCTTGATAGTCCTGTTGTTCAACTCCTGATAGTCTACGCATAACCTTAGAGAACCATCCTCCTTTGTAACAAAGACGACTGGCGATCCCCAACTCGAGGTACTACGTTGGATCAAGCCCTTCTGCAACAAATCATAAGTCTGCCTTTCTAACTCCCTCTTCTCTTTTGGAGCCATCCTTCGTAAGGGTTGTACAATAGGTCTAGTTCCCGGAACCAAATCAATACGGAACTCAACTTCACGGTGAGGAGGTAAACCTTGCACCTCGTCAAAAATATCTGTGAAATCTCGAACAACTGGCACATCTTCTAGCTCCGCTTTAGCCACTTCGAGTGAATAGAGAAAACTGCTCAGTAACTTCTTAGGCTCTTCACAACTAATATCAACACCAACATCTCCTGCATCACTAACTCTAACGAGCCTTCTACCACAATCCAAGATAGCTTTAAACTTAGATAACCAATCCATTCCTAGCAACACTCCAAAACCCTTAAACCCAAGAACAAACAAGTCAAAAGGAAATAGATGCTTTCGATAAGAAATAGGTACATTTAGACACACAGTGTCAAGATTTGTTGGACCTCCAATTGGGTTTGACACACAAAGAGGATTACTTATGATAACATATTTAAGGTTTAGCTTGTCCATTAGATCATAAGAAATAAAACTATGGGAAGCTCCTGTATCAAATATCACCCTTATAGGAATATCATAGATGGATAATGTACCTTGTAACACTTGCTTCCTTTTTTGATCTGAAGAAGTGGATGGTATCTCTTCAATGGTAAAAGTCTGTCTTTGAGATCCCTTTTTAGGAAAAGGGCACTCATTCTTCATATGTCTTGGTTGGCCGCAATTAAAACATATGGCAATTGGGCAATGATTTGCAAAGTGGCACGTCTTATTACACTTGAAACAAAGAATGTTTGCCAAGTTGGTCTGCTTCTTCTGTGCTGGAGCGCCATCTTCGGGTTTCTTCCCTGCACCCTTCTTCTTTCCCTTAAACTTACGCTTGAAGTCTGGCTTTCCTTCAACTGGTATAACTGATAAAGGCTTGGCACTTATTGTCAAGAGCCTCAAACCTCAAAGCCATGCTAATAATATTGGTGAATGTACCCATAAGATGATTGGTCATTTCACAATGGAACTCTGGTCGTATTCCATTCACAAACAATTCATTTTTCTTAAGCGGTGTGTCTATCAATCCAAGTCCAAAACGGGACAAAGCATTGAACTTATGCTCATACTGCGACACAGTCATATCACCCTGCTTTAAGTCAATGAAACTTCTAAAAAACTGAGTTTTCCCGGCTTCTGGAATAAACTGTGCTTCAAAAACTTCCTTGAACCGGGCCCAAGAAAACTCCCCCTCCGGAGTACTAGCTGTTTCTGAATCCCACCAATCCATCGCCGACATTTGAAGTTGTCGCGATGCCAACAGTCGTTTCTCCGCATCCTCCAACCGAAGATCTCCAAATATTCTTTCACAAGTTCGAAGCCACATCTGCACTCCAAGAATATCTTCAGTCCCATAGAATGGTTTCCCGCCCAAAGTGGTAAAATTCTTACACAAAGTTGCAAAGTTCATAGGGGTCTGAACTTGCACTAGCATTTCCTCTACCGGATCTACAGCTGACATGGTAGCATTTCTAGGTACCCTACCATTGGTAGCCGTGCTAGTTCCAGATCCTCTCCTTCCTCCTCTTCATGTATTCATTTTCTATTATCTAAACAAATAACAGGTATCTTTAGAATACAATAATAGGATTAAAATTGTTTAAGGAAATAACACCAAAGGATCTAAAACTAGATTTTAGAGGATAAATATTATTATTATAAAAATTACAAATACGCTCTCTCAAGATTAACTCATTCTAGGGCATCACTTACCCTATCTCTAATGAGTTGTACCCCAATCAAGCTAAGGTGTTCGCTCAACCAAAGCACTGATACCAACTGTGACGACCGACCTTTCTGACCCCCGAGAACGACACTTAATACATCCATGGTATTCATGTGTCGTTGCCCAAGTATCTGAAAGACGAGTTGTCATGGGGTAAAATATAAGAAAGGAACAATAATCTCACAACGGAACGGTTAAATATAACATAAAAATAAGACAGTACATAAGGTTACTCCCCAACATGGAGTTATCAGAGTTACAACAAAAGTACTACTGTCAGTCTAGGCAGTTATAACAACCTGCCTTTAAATATACATACATAGAGCCAACATCTCAGAACAGCGGAAATAAATAGCTAGATAGATAAGGAGCCTCCTGCTCATCCACCATCTTCAAAAGAGCCCAAAGAAACCTGTCATTTTCGGACTACTCAAATATAAATGAGTACCCGAACGTTTTGGGAAAACAAACAATTCGAGTCAGACAATAAGTCCGGTAAGAGTAAACTCCAAAAATAGAACACACAAAGTAACTAGTGAGACCACGTCGCAAAAATGCAGAACGGGTTTCCCCTCACAAGGACAACATCCAAGCATAAAAGAATGGACACAAATAATTAAACACCGCGAAGAGCGAAAGACGCTTCCCGATGCAATTAAGAAAGAATCAATCCAAAGATTTGAATCAAAAATAAGGAAAAGGAATTTTTCCAACAATGACTAGGAGGGTGCGCCCCCCTTATCGAAAGAACTACGATGGCTCTCGGAAAACCTCCAAGCCGGACCCCGCCAACCTTACCGAGTATCCGAGTATTTCACATCTCCGTGCGCATACAACCGAAACCAATCTAGAGTAGATGTGAAAATACCCTAATGGGAGCAACCCCATATAGCTTGGCCCCCACTCGCTCTTTATTTAGTCATTTCCGATAAAGGATATCAATGCTCTAAATGAGCAACAAATCGTTTTAGATTGATGAAACAAAAACAAAAGGAAGAAAGGTATCGAAATTGATAGTCAATATATCAACTATCAGGGATAACAAAACGACGTATATGGAAATTAAATCTTATACTTTTTCAATGCTAGGAAAATATCCATATACTTATCTCATCGATATAAGTATATTCACAAAACATTTGGGAGGATTTCATATTTCAAAAGCATACTTAGATGGGTCAAAAACAATTTTATATAAGAAATGTGAATGTTTTCCATTATATTTATAAATATCATTTATCGAAATCAAATCTCCTACACTTGTCATGTTTCCTATATTCTCGACTTATTCTACCCCTCGCCCAGAAACAAAGCCAGGTAAGTCAGGGCACTGGTTGCTCCTAGCCTTACCTAGACACTTTGGTTCTAGATCTCACAGATAGGGGATCAATCTACTCATCGGCTTTTAGTGCCAAGTATAGGACTACTTACTTTCCATAAATAACCCATTTAAATCATTATATAAATTTTGAAGCGCCTTTAAAATACTTTAAATAAAGATTTAAAACTTCCATTAAAATCATAACTTAAACCCATCATCTTTAAAGGAGAATACGACCAAGAGGGGTGAAGCTCCCTCTTAATCAAATGAGATAGCTAAAAGGGGTGTTATTTCCTTTTAACCAAAAAGTCACTGAATGTCAATCCTAAGTTAAAAGGTCGTGTAAGTTCCCTTTAACTAAACATCAAAGTTATTGCTCATAAACTGGCCGAGCACAAATCAAACAACCAAACAAGAATAATAACATACTCATTATTATTAACAATTTACAGTCAATAGTTAACACAACATTTGTTAAAATGTGAATGAGTCAAAGAAAAGAGATTAAGATTACAACACTGTAAAATAATTAAATTATACTCACAGAATAAGTTATACCCACTAAACTATGAAAATAAGTAATATACACATAGAATAAATTATGCCCACTAAACTATGAAAACAAGGAATATACTCACAGAATAAGTTATACCGACTAAACTATGAAAGCAAGGAATATACTCGCATCCTATTTGCTTTGATGGAGACTTGGAATACTTCACCTTTGATAATGAATTTTAGTTCTTTTCTTTAGTTTGTGAATGAATTAAAATGAGATATGGTGATGAAGCAGCATACCTAGGTTCGAAGACCAGAAGCTCCGACCTAACTCCCACCTCAATCGCGACCTACGACCTATCCCCAACTTCCATGCCGATCTACGACCTAAACTACAAGTTCCGACCTAACTCCCAAATACCGACCTACGACCTATCTTCGCGAACTAATTACCTAACGCCTCTTCGCAAAGTCGCGACCGACCTAACCCCGCCTCGGCAAATCGTGAACGACCTAAATCTCTTTCGACCTAACTCCATCGCTCTTCAACCGACTTACGACTTAAAACCCCGCCTCAATACCACTCCGCGACTTAGTTTCTTCTGCAAAACCACTCGCGACCTATTCCAATACCTTCCCCATAACCCATTGCCGAGTTTGCCCTAACTCGTTGAAGCTCCATAAGTCGCGGCCATTTCATAAGTCGTTGCCGAGTTATCTTTAGATCGCGAAGCTCGTTGCCGAGTTATCCATAAGTCGTTACCGAGACATCGCTTAAGTCGAAGACGAGATAGTTGAGTCGTCACCGAGTTAGCATTAAGTCGTTGCATTTTTTTCTTTAAGTCGTGTGACCATTGTACTTGTAATATTTTTAAGTTTTTTCTGAACTGTGTTGTAAGTCGTATACGACTTATGTTAAGTCGGAGATGTTGTTAAGTCGGTTGCCGACTTAGGAGTTGTATTTTTTTCTGCTTTGCGTGTTGTAGCCTATAAATAGGCGAGTTGTTTCATTTGTAAGAGTTGTTGAATATTGAATAAAATTCTCTTTTGATTGCTTTGTGCTTTCATTCAAATTGGTAGTTGAGTGTAATCTCCTATCTCCTCTTTCGGATAATCGAGTGCGCTTGATTCAACGATTGTAGAAGCCGATTCGCGGAATCAAGTGCGCTTGATCTATGCTTGAAGAATTGAAGATCTTTGAACCCGGTATCGTGCGCGATCAACGAGTTCGAGATAGCTAGAGTTCGGTATCTTCGGATCAACGAATTCGGGCAATTCAGCATTCATCAATCCATAGACTGCTACTTTCACCAATTGAAGTTTGTTTTGATTAATCCGCTGCGTCAGTTTGGTATCAGAGCTTGTTTTAGCCAATCATAGCTAAATCGAGTCTTGGAACCGAGAATTTGAAGTGTTGAAGTTGTGTTCATCGTGTTCATCATATTTTTGCAACAAAGTTGGAGTTTCGATCCATTTCATTTTGGATCAAAGTTCGAAAGGTGTTTGAATCGTGAAGTGTGAATTTGTTGAAGTGTTTGTGAAGAATTCAATCATGCCGCCAAGACGAGTTCAACATCATCGCAATATTAATGCTTTATACGGAAGAGAAGAGGCCGACGAAATGGAGCAACGAATCAACGAGAATTTCAATGAGAAGCTTACGGAAGGGATTGGTCGATTAGAGAGGATGATGTTGGAGATGAGTCAAAATCAGAGAAGAATATCACCCGAATCGAGCCATGGGAGAAGTAGAGCTTCACCACATTCAAATCGAGAGAGAAGTGTCGATAGTGATCATAGAAGCGTGGATCGAGATTGTGATAAAATGTTGATGATCGAGGTCGTGATAGAAATGTGACTGATCGAGATCGGAGGAATGTAGATCGTAGGAATGTTAGTGGAAGAAATGGTGGTGGTAGAGATGTTGGTGGTCAGGATCGACATCGATATACATCGGATGGTGAAGAAGAGTATGATGGTGGTAGTGTTCATGGACGAGGAAGGAATCAGTCGGAATACGATCACAAGTGGGAATCTGGGATGAAGACAGAAATTCCAGAATTCAAAGGTGGTATGCAGGCTGAGGAGTTTTTGGATTGGGTGGCTAATGTTGAAGAAATTTTTGATTTCAAAGAAGTTCCAGAACGTTGTAGAGTGAAGTTGGTTGCTACAAGGTTGAGGGGTAGAGCTTTGGCATGGTGGCAGCAAACCAAACTTACACGTGAACGAATGGGGAAGTCAAAAGTTGAATCTTGGGAGAAGATGAAGAAATTGATGAAAGCAACGTTCTTACCTTACAATTATCAATCTCTGATGTATCAACGTTTGCAGAACTTGAGGCAGGGCACAAAGACTGTTAATGATTACGCAGATGAGTTTTATCAGCTTATCGCGAGGAATGATATTATGGAAACAGAAGAGCAGCTGACAGCGAGATTCATTGGGGGATTTAGAATGCAGATTCAGGATATGGTTAATATGTTCGATCCAAGATCTGTAGCAGAGGCACATCAAAAACATTGGCTTGGGAGAAGCAGGGTAGACGAGGAGGTGGTGTGTTTACTAATTCCAACAATCAAGTGAAGGGTGTTAGTGGAAGTGCTAATGTTTCCAAACCTATCAGTAAACCAGTGATGAAGGAGGTTGAGAAGGCAAAGGTTAACAACGGTTTCAAATGTTACAACTGTCAGGAGTTGGGTCATAAAAGCAATGAGTGTCCAAAGCCAAAGAAGAGAGCAATGATTGCTGAGGTTGAGGATGAGGATGAAGAAGCTGAATGCTCTAATTCTTTACCAGTTGAGGAGGAAGACTTACTGTCGGGAGATGACGGGTACGCATTGATGATGAGGAGAAGTTGTTTAACACCGAAGCAAGAGGAGGAAAGTAGTTGGTTGAGAAACAATATCTTTCAATCTACATGCACTATTCTGGGAAGAGTTTGTAAATTTGTTATTGATGCTGGAAGTTGTGATAATATTATCTCTACAGAAGCGGTGAAGAAGTTGGAGTTGAAAACTAAGAAACATCCTAAACCGTACAAGTTAGCTTGGTTGAGGAAGGGTGGTGAAGTGAAAGTTGGACGTAGAGCTTGTGTGAAGTTTTCAAT
Organism: Allium fistulosum; assembly: GCA_030737815.1. Taxonomy (NCBI): domain Eukaryota; kingdom Viridiplantae; phylum Streptophyta; class Magnoliopsida; order Asparagales; family Amaryllidaceae; genus Allium; species Allium fistulosum. The sequence goes on from CM060906.1 coordinate 575,058,135, forward strand.
TGGGCAGAAATACAAAGATGAAATCTGGTGTGACGTCGTAGATATGGACGTTTGTCATTTGTTGCTGGGGAGACCATGGCAGTATGATCGAGCTGTGCAGCATGACGGACGGACCAACAGTTACAGTTTCATGTTCGAAGGTACAAAGATTACTCTGGTTCCGAAGAAACGCCAATAGGAAGAAAACAAACTGGAGGAGATTGAAGAACTGAAAACGTTGTTATCTTTGAAGGAGTTTGTTAAGGAGATCGAGGAAGAACCGGAAGTGTTCTTGTTGATTGGGCGTGAGAGCAGTGAAGAGGTTGAAATTCCAGAAGAAGCGAAGTCAGTATTGAAAGAATTTGAGGATGTATTTCTAGATGAGTTACCTAAAGAGTTACCGCCGCTGAGAGACATTCAACATCAAATTGATCTTGTTCCGGGAGCAGTATTGCCACATAGACCGCATTACCGAATGAGTCCGAAGGAGCATGAAGAATTAAGGAGGCAGGTGGAAGAATTGCTTGAGCAGGGACGTGTACAGGAAAGTTTGAGTCCATGTGCTGTGCCAGCTTTGTTGGTACCGAAGAAAGATGGGACGTGGAGGATGTGCACGGACAGTCGAGCATTGAATAAAATCACTGTACGATACAGATTTCCAATGCCAAGGTTGGATAACTTGCTGGATCAGTTGAGTGGGGCTACTATCTTTTCGAAAATTGATTTGAAAAGCGGATATCATCAAATTCGGATTAGACCTGGAGACGAATGGAAGACAGCCTTCAAAACGAGAGAGGGGTTGTATGAATGGCTGGTGATGCCGTTCGGTCTTTCGAATGCACCAAGTACGTTCATGCGAGTGATGAATCAAATTTTTAGGCCTTTCATTGGGAAATTTGTGGTGGTGTACTTTGACGATATCTTGATTTATAGTAGGAATCTGGAAGAGCATGTTCAACATCTGAAGGAAGTGTTAATTATTCTACGAAAGGAACAATTTTATGCTGCGACCAAGAAATGCGTGTTCATGACGCATAGTGTTTTGTTCTTGGGGTATATTGTTTCGGAGAAGGGCATCCAGGTAGATCAGAATAAAGTTGAAGCAGTCAGGAATTGGCCACAGCCGAAGACAATTACAGAAGTGAGAAGTTTTCATGGGCTAGCGTCATTCTACCGAAGATTCATTCCACACTTCAGTAGCGTGATGGCACCGGTGACTGATTGCATGAAGGGGAAACCATTTTCTTGGACGGAGGAAGCTAGGACTGCTTTTGGAAAGATCAAGAAGTTGCTGACATCTGCACCAATTCTTGTATTACCAGATTTTCAGTTATTGTTTGAACTACATACTGATGCGTCAAAGGTTGGAATTGGAGGGGTGTTGAGTCAGAATGGGCGTCCTATTGCATATTTCAGCGAGAAGTTGTCAGGAGCAAAGATGAGATACAGTACTTATGATGTGGAATTTTATGCTGTTGTTCAAGCGGTGAAGCACTGGCGACATTACTTATTCCAGAAAGAATTTGTTTTATACACTGATCACGAGGCGTTGAAACATTTACAAGGACAAGACAAGATTTCGGCAAGACATGCATCGTGGATTGCTTATTTGCAGCAGTTTACTTTTGTCGTTAAGCACAAGACAGGGGTAACCAATCGTGTGGCTGATGCTTTGAGCAGGAGGAGTCATTTGTTGACGACAATGAAAGTTGAAGTGACAGGTTTTGAATTATTGCCCGAATTGATTAAAGAAGATCCTTACTTTGTGAAATTTGTTGAAAAAGTAAAGGAAGGAAGCACTGATGAATTTGTGTTGGTGGATGGTTTTCTGTTTAAAGGAAATCGCCTGTGCATCCCAGACTGTAGCTTGAGAATGAAGATTGTTAAAGAACTACATGAAGAAGGCCATGTGGGTAGAGATCGTACGTTGCAGTTAATTTCTCAATCTTATTTTTGGCCGTCAATGAGGAAAGAGGTCGAAAGATTTGTGGAAAGGTGTCATATTTGTCAGGTTTCAAAAGGAACAGCGACGAATGCGGGGCTATATATGCCGTTACCTGTGCCTACCAAACCATGGGTTGATATCAGCATGGATTTCGTGTTGGGATTGCCGAGAACTCAGAGAGGAAATGATTCTATATTTGTTGTGGTGGACCGGTTTTCGAAGATGGCACATTTTATAGCTTGTAAGAAGACAGCGGATGCAGTTCGAGTGGCACAATTATTCTTTAAAGAGGTGTATCGATTGCATGGTTTACCAGAATCTATTGTTTCCGACAGGGATACCCGATTTTTAAGTCATTTTTGGCTTAGTTTGTGGAAAATGGTGGGAACGAAGTTGAAATTTAGTAGTGCATATCATCCTCAGACAGATGGACAAACTGAAGTTGTGAATAGATCATTGGGTAATTTGTTGCGATGTCTTGTGCAGGATAATTTGAAGAGCTGGGATATGAAATTATGTCAGGCAGAATTTGCACACAATCATGTTGTCAACCGCAGTACGGGATTCAGTCCATTTCAGATTGTATATTCCAATTTACCCAGGGGACCGTTGGATTTGGCAGTAGTACCACAACCGAAGAGGATAGTTAAACGAGCTGCTGATTTTGTTGATGGGTTGACAGAATGCCATAGAATCGTTCAGGAACGATTGGAAAAGGCAAATGAGAAGTATAAACAAATGGCGGATAAGAAACGAAGAAGTGTAGTTCTCAAAGAAGGTGATTTTGTTTACGCGGTATTGACGAAAGATCGTTTTCCAGTTGGGACTTACAACAAGTTGAAAGCATGAAAGATTGGTCCGTTAGAAATTTTGAAGAAGATCAATAATAATGCCTATCGGTTAAAGTTGCCCGATCACATTCACACTACTGACGTTTTCAACGTTAAACATTTGATTCCGTACCATGGAGATGAGCTTGTTGAAAAAGAGAGAAGTACAAATTCGAGGTCGAATTTTTGCCAACAAGGGGAGGATGATGAAGCAGCATACCTAGGTTCGAAGACCAGAAGCTCCGACCTAACTCCCACCTCAATCGCGACCTACGACCTATCCCCAACTTCCATGCCGATCTACGACCTAAACTACAAGTTCCGACCTAACTCCCAAATACCGACCTACGACCTATCTTCGCGAACTAATTACCTAACGCCTCTTCCCAAAGTCGCGACCGACCTAACCCCGCCTCGGCAAATCGTGAACGACCTAAATCTCTTCCGACCTAACTCCATCGCTCTTCAACCGACTTACGACTTAAAACCCCGCCTCAATACCACTCCGCGACTTAGTTTCTTCTGCAAAACCACTCGCGACCTATTCCAATACCTTCCCCATAACCCATTGCCGAGTTTTCCCTAACTCGTTGAAGCTCCATAAGTCGCGGCCATTTCATAAGTCGTTGCCGAGTTATCTTTAGATCGCGAAGCTCGTTGCCGAGTTATCCATAAGTCGTTACCGAGACATCGCTTAAGTCGAAGACAAGATAGTTGAGTCGTCACCGAGTTAGCATTAAGTCGTTGCATTTTTTTCTTTAAGTCGTGTGACCATTGTACTTGTAATATTTTTAAGTTTTTTCTGAACTGTGTTGTAAGTCGTATACGACTTATGTTAAGTCGGAGATGTTGTTAAGTCGGTTGCCGACTTAGGAGTTGTATTTTTTTCTGCTTTGCGTGTTGTAGCCTATAAATAGGCGAGTTGTTTCATTTGTAAGAGTTGTTGAATATTGAATAAAATTCTCTTTTGATTGCTTTGTGCTTTCATTCAAATTGGTAGTTGAGTGTAATCTCATATCTCCTCTTTCGGATAATCGAGTGCGCTCGATTCAACGATTGTAGAAGCCGATTCGCGGAATCAAGTGCGCTTGATCTACGCTTGAAGAATTGAAGATCTTTGAACCCGGTATCGTGCGCGATCAACGAGTTCGAGATAGCTAGAGTTCGGTATCTTCGGATCAACGAATTCGGGCAATTCAGCATTCATCAATCCATCGACTGCTACTTTCACCAATTGAAGTTTGTTTTGATTAATCCGCTGCGTCATATGGACTTGGCTATTTATAGGTAAAGAGAAGGGTACTTTAGTAATTTCCTATAGCCTAACCTGATTCGACCAGATTTTGGTCCAATAGAAACCAGCCATATGGCCTGATTTGATTCGACCACATTTTGGTCCAATAGAAAACATCCTTATGGCTTAATTTGATTCGACCACATTTTGGTCCAATAGGAATTCTTATTATCAATGTTTGATGTGTGTTTCTTGTTTGATGATAACAAAATATATATATCAATTTATAGATGTGTTTGCAGATTGTACTATACACATACAGGAATAAATATTCATATTGAGTAATAATACTATTGCACAGAATTTAACAAATTCAATCGGTATTTTTATTTCAATATAATATTTTATATAATACAAAGTTTTCAGCTCATACACTGATTTTATACATTTCATGATTTCATACATTACACTGATTTAATACATTTCATATTTACATTTGTTTCCTCACTACATCACTCAACACTCAACTATAACTATCTGCATTGTCCAGCTCCAGTTCTTGTCCTGTCTTCTGTGTACCTACATAATTAACAACTAGAGCAGTAATCTGAAAATAAACAAATTTGAATTTGCAAAAATATAAAATTTTGTTTTTGTCGTTGTCTCAGATATATGGGTTATTGTCATCATCTTTGATTGTGTAATATCTGTGCATATCAGTATTCATATCAGGGACAGGTAGTCATGAGTGGCTGTAATACACACGTGTACATTCATACACGTGTGCACTGCCTTGCCAACTCGTGCGCACAGTCAACCAAAAACAAGGTCAAATCCAAATCAGATTCAACTCAAGTGCAAATGGTCTCGACCAAAATCAAAATGTACACATGAACTCAACAGCAATGCATGCATCAGAGACCAAAGGTGAAAAGTGAACATAGTACAGCAATGCACCAGTGACATCAGTGTGCAGTATACAAGTCAGTGCACAATAAAGAATACACAACTCAAGGAACTCAAATGTGTAAGACATGATCAGGTCAGAGACTAGGCAAAAGTGAAAAATGAAGACTACAAGGTCAAGTCTAGTTACAACAGCTACAGTTCAAATGACCAGATCAAAACAATGATCAAAGACAGTGCAATACACAATTCTAATGCATGAAGCTACCAGACCAGATGAATACAAGTTCATCATGTAGCAGTGCAACCCAAAGTCAAGAACAACAGCTACAACTCAAATGCAAGCTCAACTAATCAAGTGGAACAATATGCAAGTGAAGATAACAAAGACCACAAGATTCAACCCAAATGCCATCAATAAACAAGACTGCAAATATGTGAACTAGAAAAATACTTCAAAGTACAGTGAAACCAGAATCAACTACAAGCAACATATAACTGATTGCACATATACATGGAGTTATGCACAAGTGAAGTATGAATGAAACAAAACAAATTGAACAGCAACAGTGCAACAGGACAACTCAACTATCATGAACACAGGAGCTAAGATGAACCAGACAAGTGCACCATTAAATCAACAATACAGCAATGAACTCAATCAGACATAGCATGTACATGAAGACTAAATGAAGCAGTCGAGCGAGACCAGAATCAAGCAACAACATATGTATAGCTCAGTGTCAGTTCGAACAAGTCTCAATGCAAATGCACAAATACAGGATGATACAATCAATCGTAAGCAATCATAACATAATCATCAAGCAGTGGAGAATAAATTATCGAACCAAAGTCAGAAAACATAGAAGTCAAAGTTCAGGTTAAACCGACCAGAGAAGATGACCAGAGACGAAGCTCACAGGGATCAGAAATCAAGTTAGTCATGACTGTAGTCAAGTGATGATTCGAGTAGATAAATGTCACAAAAGAAAATGGCCAGAGAAGATGACCAGAACCAGAAACAAGTCAAAGCCGTATATTTTAGTTAAGAAAATCAAGAGTTAACAAATTGAAATAGTCAAAGTCAAAAATAATTTAGGAAAGTTTCTGGTACATCGTTCAAAGAAAGGATCGAACGTTGTAAAATCAAAGCCGTGTGAACAACGTAATTACCCAAAATAACATAGCATAAAAAAATGGAAAGATTCAACAACGTGGAAATCACGTAAATCAAATCAGGCAAGTTTAAGGGATTCGAAAACCCTATAAATACAGAACCCAAAATCATCATAGACAGGGTGCAAAAAAAAGCACAGAGCAAGGAAAAACCCAAATCATCATTAACAAGCTCAAGCAACCAAGGTAAACAGAACAGAGAAACAATCACATACCGAAGCCAACAATCGATCAAATCGATCATCGCGAGAAGTATCTTCACAAAAGCCCTAATTCCAGAATCGAGTAGAAGCCCTAAATCAGAGCAACAGAGGAACGAGATCGAGCCGAAGCTCCAATTCCAGATTCGCCAGCTCTAATCTCAAAACGAGGAGAAGCCGAAGCAAAGCTACGAAGAAACAATCGATCGACAAAAGCAACGAAGTTCGAATCATTTTTCGATCGAGAATCTAGAGTCGGCAGCCTTAATTTCACAACTCTAATTCTGTTCAAAGAGGAAACGAACGAGAGCCAAAGCCCTAATTTCAGAAAGAGGAACGAACGAAAGAGAAGCCACCATTATCTCAACAAAAACAATCGCGTCGACAAAAGTGAAAAGGGATCGGCCTTGTTTAAACAAGGGATTTATTTTAATTTAGGCCGGGATTAATATTTTAAGAGCAAATTTGGTTTTCAAGTTTTAAATTTAATTTTGCTCTTGTTTTTATGTTTTAAAATCTGTACTTTTGAATCAATCAGGGTAAATCACCACCTAGGGTTTAGGTAGTGTCAGATTGTCTAGTTAGAATTAGTTCAGTAAGCAGGGTGTGCGAGTTTGCAAAACTCTATAGGCGGTAGCAGGGTGTGCGAGTCTGTTAGAGTGTTTGTAAGCGGGATACTGGTTAATTCTAATAGAAATCTGGGAATGCAGCAATAGGCAGGGGTTGCCGAAGCTGGGTAAATTTTGTGTGTGATTTACTTTTCAGCTTATTTATTTATCTGCAGTTTGATTTCGTGTTTAATTCAAGAAAATTTTGCTATAACCCTATTCACCCCCCCCTATAGGGTTAATCTAGATCCTACAAGTGGTATCAGAGCCTGGTAAATTTTTTTAACTCTAGAGTCATGAATCCACCAAATAATGCTTTTTCTGAGGGGCAATCTAGGCCACCAATGTTTAATGGAAATGATTATGCTTACTGGAAAGTTAGGATGAGTATTTATCTTAGTTCTGTTGATTAAGATGTTTGGGACATTATTGAAACTGGCTATACATCTCCCACTATAACTGTAGGTGATACTGAGATTCCTAAACCTAGGGATAGGTGGGATGCTAACGATAAGAAATTAAAAACTACAAATGCTAAAGCTATGAATGCTTTGATCTGTGCTCTTGATAAGACTGAATTTAATAGAATTTCTCATTGTAAAACAGCACAGGAAATTTGGCATACCTTGGAGGTGACACACGAAGGAACTTCTCAAGTCAAGGAGTCTCGTCTAGCCCTGTTCAGCAATGAATACGAGAACTTCGTGATGGACAAAGGCGAGAGCATAAAGGATATGTTTGGACGCTTCTCAACCTTGGTGTACAATGCTAGAGCACTTGGGAAGGTATTCAATGAGGTAGAGCTAGTAAGGAAGATACTACGAGTCTTACCGATGAACTTTGAGGCAAAAGTCACAGCAATACAAGAATCGAAAGATCTGAGTAAACTGAGCATGGAAGATTTGATCGGTAACCTGATGACATATGAGCTTGAGCTAAAAGCAAAGGAGGAACGCAACAAATCCGAATCAAAGAAGAAGACGATTGCCTTAAAGAGCAAAGAAGAGAGCGATGATGAAGCAGAAGATCTAATTGAAGAACTTGCAATTGCTGTTAATAATCTTAGAAAATTGTCGAGATTCAGGCCATGCAAGAAGAAAACGAGTGGTAATAGGTCAAAAGATTCTGACAATTCCGAAAATGAATTAACCTGCTATAACTGCAACAAGCCTGGTCACTTCAAACAAAATTGCCCACTTCTCAAAAACACCAAAGGAAAGAAAAAGAAGAAAAAGGCCTTCGCAGCAACTTGGGATGATGAAGAAGGAGAGGAAGTCTCGGATGATAGCTCAGAGGAGGCTAACTTGTGTCTTATGGGAAAATCAGATTCAGAAGCAAGCTCAGAGGAATCTAGTGAGGTAAGTAACTATTCATACAAAGAACTTGTTTTTATGTGCCTTGATCTTACTAAAACAGTTGATGCTCTTGATTCTAAAATTGAAAAACTGAAATCTGATAGAAGAAAACTTGCTCATGAAAATTTTAGGTTAGAAACTGAACTTGAAAATATTCAAAATCTAGACTGTAAAAACTGTAAAATTCTAGATTCATAATTATCAAAACTGAAGAATAGCTTTGAGAATCTTGAAAAAGAAAACTTGAATCTTAAGGAAACCATTGACACTAGGAAAAAGGATTTTATAAATAGGTGCACTTCACTTGTGACTGAAAACACAACACTGAAAACCAAAGTCCAAGATCTTGAGAAATCACTGAATAATTTTTCAAGAGGAGAAAAATCATTCAACATGTTATTGGGAATCAACTGTTTGCCAACAATAGAAAAGGACTAGGTTTTGGGAAAACACAAGCTGATGATAGTGCAAAAGGTAAGAGTGTCTTTACTGGATGTGAAATAATTGGACATCGTGTTGAAAATTGTAGTCATAGGAACAAGAACACGAAATTTATACAAGTTTGGGTTCCTAAAAATTCTACAAACAAATTTCATATCTATTGGAACAAGAATGAAAGGAAAAAACAAGTTTGGGTGCCAAAAGGAACATATATTAATAGTTTTGGGTCTACTCAAACATATTCATCAAATTATTCTGCCACTAACAACCATGGACCTATAAAAACAAATAGGTCACAAAAACCTTTTACCGTGTAGGTGTGGTGGCAGGCTAAGGAACAACATTAGTGTTATTTGGATTCTGGCTGTTCCAGACACACAACGAGCGACAAATCAACGTTCCTTAGCCTAGTATAAAGGTGACAGATTTACAATGGGTAAACAACGAAAGAGTATCGTACAAGTAAGACAGGTAATTGTATAACGATAGATAAAGTATGAAAATCTGCACCATAATCTAAATTAAATCAGCCAGTCATGTGAAATGATTGATGATGTTAATTCTATTTTTTTTACCAATCATCTTTAAATAGAATTATTCAAAGTAATTATGATGGTTGACAGATTCTAACTTACTTGATATGATCTTACATGACTTGTCCTTATCTATGACTTTTATTTGTGCTTAAAAGTTTGACCAATCATTTTTTTTCATCATTGAACTTAATCTATTTGGTCAAATTATGATGTTGATGATTACTGATTGCTCATGTTATAAAAAGTATTTTTAGAAATTGTTGAAACTGTTGGAACTTTATTGGTGAAACTTCAAGAAATTGTTTTGAAATAATAATGATGTTTTAATGACTGTTGATCCTACGGTTTCTAAATCTGACACTATGATACTTGTTTGATGGTTAACACGACTGCAATTTAAAATCATTTCGTTTAAAAGTGTTGAAAATATTTCTGAGATTGAACCTGATTCTGTTGAAATGGCTCTTAAATGATGAAAGTTGGATTTTAGCAATGCAAGATGAACTTAATCAATTTGAGAGAAATAAAGTTTGGAAATTAGTTCCTAGGCCTAAAGATTATCCAATTAAATGGGTGTTTAAAAATAAACTTGATGAATCCGAAAACGTAATTAGAAACAAAGCTAGGTTGGTCGCAAAAGGTTATAACCAAATAGAAGGCATAGATTTTGATGAAACATTTGCTCCAGTTGCTAGGTTAGAAGCCATTAGGATTTTGCTAAGTTTTGCATGTTATAAAGGTTTCAAACTTAAACAAATGGATGTGAAGAGTGCCTTTCTAAATGGTGATTTGAAAGAAGAAGTTTTTGTTGAACAACCCCCTGGTTTTGAAAATCACGATTTTCCAAATCATGTGTATAAGCTAGAAAAAGCATTATATGGTCTTAAGCAAGCTCCTAGAGCTTGGTATGACTGTCTTTGTACATATCTTTTGGAAAATGGCTTTAAAAAGGGAAGTGCTGACACGACACTGTTTCTATTACATAAAGAAAGTGATTTTTTTATTGTTCAGATTTATGTGGATGATATCATTTATGGTGCTACTAATGAACTTTTGTGTGAGAAATTTGAACAAGTCATGCAGGCTAAATTCGAGATGAGCTTGGTTGGAGAATTGACATATTTTCTTGGATTTCAAATCAAGCAAAGCAGTGATGGTATTTTCATTTCACAATCCAAGTATGTATTAGAACTATTGAAGAAATTTGGAGTTGAGAACTCCAAACCAATGAAAACTCCTATGAGCCCATCAACAAAGTTGGATAAAGACGAGAAAGGAGTTGATGTTGATCAGAAGAAATATCGAGGGATAATCGATTCACTTCTCTATCTTACTGCTTCTAGACCTGATATTATGTTTTCTGTGTGTTTGTGTGCACATTTTCAATCTAACCCCAAAGAATCTCATTTGAAAGCCACTAAACGAATTTTAAGATATCTTTCACACATACACAAATTTGGACTATGGTATCCTTCTTGTGAAAATTTTGATTTAGTTGGTTATTCTGATGCTGATTATGCGGGTTCATTGGTAGACAGGAAAAGCACTAGTGGGACATGTTTCATGCTAGGACATTCATTAGTTTCATGGTCAAGTCGAAAACAGAATTGTATTGCATTATCCACCACTGAAGCAGAATATATTGCTTTAGGAAGTTGTTGTGCTCAAATTTTATGGATGATGCAAACTCTTTCTGATTTTGGTTTAGTTTATAAACTAGTTCCATTAAAATGTGATAGTAAAAGTGCAATAGACTTGTCTAATAATCCTGTTCATCATTCACGCACAAAACACATTGATGTGAGACACCACTTTCTTAGAGATCACATTGCTAAGGAAGACATTTGCATTGAATTCATTTCAACTGAGGCTCAACTTGCTGATATTTTCACAAAACCCCTCCCCGAAGACAGAGTTTCCAGATTACGTTTGGATTTGGGGATTATGGAAATTGACTAATCATTTTTCAATTTTTGGTTGAAATATTCTTGGATATTTATTTTCAACTTCAATTTCTAGGATTCAAACCTGTTTTGGATATTATTCAAAGATTGATTCGAATATGGTATTCAGTAGTGGAAATATGTTTGTTTTATTTTAAGAAATTTCATAATATGATTAATTTGGTAACTTATTCCACAACCATTTTTATTTCTACCATCTTTCTATCATTCATAATGGTTTTGAAAAATGAGAAGAATGAATTATCTTTTAAATTAAAAATAAAAATAAAGGAAAATTAAAGAATTTTTTTTAAAATGTTTCTCATGCATCCATTCTCATTTAAAAGTCCTTATGGTTATGCATGGATGGATCATGTGAATTTTAGTTTATCATCACTCAATTCTCATTTAAAAGTCCTTATGGTTATGCATGGATGGAGCTTGATAGCTAATGAGTAACTGTTAATCCCATTTAAAAGTCCTTATGGTTATGCGTGATTAGTAAGTGCTTATTTTTGTGCTTAAAAGTCTAATTATTTTTAAATGTGGAATAAATATCAAAATCTCTCTTCTCATTATATAAAAACCGAATCATCGATCCGTTCTCTACAATGTGGAAATTGTTATCTTGTTATGATTTATTATGATTTTTCTTGGTTTTACATTTGTTTTTCCCCTACTGTTCCATTATTTTTTTGTCAGTCTTTTGATGATAACAAAAGGGGGAGAAGAACAAGATTTTGATAAGGAAATAAGTATTTTTGGAATACTTTACCAAATTTGATAAATGATGTTAGTCATTTTTCTATAGTTCTTTTATTCTTCTGTAATTTCCTAAATCTTCTAAATAGAGAGTGGTCTCAGTTTTAGGGGGAGTATTCATGTAGGGGGAGCATTCATATAGGGGGAGCTTAAAATGTCATGCTCAAACACATTTACTAGAATTTCAAAATCTTTAATATATATGTTTGTCATCATCAAAAGGGGGAGATTGTTTGATGTGTGTTTCTTGTTTGATGATAACAAAATATATATATCAATTTATAGATGTGTTTGCAGATTGTACTATACACATACAGGAATAAATATTCATATTGAGTAATAATACTATTGCACAGAATTTAAAAAATTCAATCAGTATTTTTATTTCAATATAATATTTTATATAATACAAAGTTTTCAGCTCATACACTGATTTTATACATTTCATGATTTCATACATTACACTGATTTAATACATTTCATATTTACATTTGTTTCCTCACTACATCACTCAACACTCAACTATAACTATCTGCATTGTCCAGCTCCAGTTCTTGTCATGTCTTCTGTGTACCTGCATAATTAACAACTACAGCAGTAATCTGAAAATAAACAAATTTGAATTTGCAAAAATATAAAATTTTGTTTTTGTCATTGTCTTAGATATATGGGTTATTGTCATCATCTTTGATTGTGTAATATCTGTGCATATCAGTATTCATATCAGGGACAGGTAGTCATGAGTGGCTGCAATACACACGTGTACATTCATACACGTGTGCACTGCCTTGCCAACTCGTGCGCACAGTCAACCAAAAACAAGGTCAAATCCAAATCAGATTCAACTCAAGTGCAAATGGTCTCGACCAAAATCAAAATGTACACATGAACTCAACAGCAATGCATGCATCAGAGACCAAAGGTGAAAAGTGAACAGAGTACAGCAATGCACCAGTGACATCAGTGTGTAGTATACAAGTCAGTGCACAATAAAGAATACACAACTCAAGGAACTCAAATGTGTAAGACATGATCATGTCAGAGACTAGGCAGAAGTGAAAAATGAAGACTACAAGGTCAAGTCTAGTTACAACAACTACAGTTCAAATGACCAGATCAAAACAATGATCAAAGACAGTGCAATACACAATTCTAATGCATGAAGCTACCAGACCAGATGAATACAAGTTCATCATGTAGCAGTGCAACCCAAAGTCAAGAACAACAGCTACAAATCAAATGCAAGCTCAACTAATCAAGTGGAACAATATGCAAGTGAAGATAACAAAGACCACAAGATTCAACCCAAATGCCATCAATAAACAAGACTGCAAATATGTGAACTAGAAAAATACTTCAAAGTACAGTGAAACCAGAATCAAGCAACATATAACTGATTGCACATATACATGGAGTTATGCACAAGTGAAGTATGAATGCAACAAAACAAATTGAACAGCAACAGTGCAACAGGACAACTCGACTATCATGAACACAGGAGCTAAGATGAACCAGACAAGTGCACCATTAAATCAACAATACAGCAATGAACTCAATCAGACATAGCATGTACATGAAGACTAAATGAAGCAGTCGAGCGAGACCAGAATCAAGTAACAACATATGTACAGCTCAGTGTCAGTTCGAACAAGTCTCAATGCAAATGCACAAATACAGGATGATACAATCAATCGTAAGCAATCATAACATAATCATCAAGCAGTGGAGAACAAATTATTGAACCAAAGTCAGAAAACATCGAAGTCGAAGTTCAGGTTAAACCGACCAGAGAAGATGACCAGAGACGAAGCTTACAGGGGTCAGAAATCAAGTTAGTCATGACTGTAGTCAAGTGATGATTCGAGTAGATAAATGTCACAAAAGCAAATGGCTAGAGAAGATGACCAGAACCAGAAACAAGTCAAAGCCGTATATTTTAGTTAATAAAATCAAGAGTTAACAAATTGAAATAGTCAAAGTCAAAAATTTCGTGTTTAATTCAAGAAAATTTTGCTATAACCCTATTCACCCCCTCCCCTCTAGGGTTAATCTTTATCCTACAATCAACTATGGCCTAACCTGATTCGACCAGATTTTGGTCCAATGGCAACCATCCGCATGGCATAACCTGATTCGACTAGATTTTGGTCCAATGGCAACCATCCGTATGGAATATAATAATCATTATGCTATTTTGTTTTATTAGGCAAGTAATTATACTATTCTGTTTTATTAGGCAAGGTTAATAATTGTTTCTTGTTTTACTAGGAAACTAATTATACTATTCTGTTTTATTAGGCAAGATTAATAATTCTCTCTTGTTTTATTAGGCAAGTAATTATACTATTCTATTTTATTAGGCAGGGTTAATAATTCTTTCTTGTTTTATTAGGCAAGTAATTATACTATTCTATTTTATTAGGCAGGGTTAATAATTCTCGATATAAAATCCATTATTTAATCATTTAAAAACATATTAACTATTCATGTTCAAAGTTATTAAATTATGGGTCGTTACACAATTCATTTCTTCTTTTGCTCTCCTTTCCCTTTCATGTAATGGTCTAAAATTTCATGCATTAATGGAAGAAAGATTCCTAAGAACAAGTTAAAATAAAATCAATTCATTCAAGGTGGTGTTTGCCTCTAGATCCTTCCAAAATACAGAGGTTGATTCAATTGAATCGGGGTTTTATTCTCCATTCAAGGTGCAAATCATTGGCCTTATATTTAGGTGATTCTAATTTTATTTGGTTACATATTCACCACATTAATGAAGTTTAGATCCTATACATGCTACATCTAATCTGATTTTTTGTTCATTATGTTAACATATATTTATATTTTATACATGTTACACTTTAACTGATTGTTACACTTTAACTGATTATATGCTCACCATGTTAATATATTAAGATCCTACATGTGCTACATCTCCTTTGATCATAAGTTCATATTGTTTGTGTAGTTTAATCCAATCCCTTTTACAATGAATTCATAAGTGCCTAAGTTTTCCAATCTAATTTTATCCTTATTTTAGAAATTATTATTTAAAACAAACAAATAAATTTTGGATTGGAAACTAATTTTAATTAATTAATGTATTTTGCAACTAGTTATATACATTGTTAACCCAAAAATGGATCAACACCCTGGATTGAGTGTGAAAGCACCAGCCTTGTTCTTACAGAGGAATAATATAGAAAATAAACGTAAAAAGAGCATAAATAGTAAAAAGACAAGAAGATTTTTATAGTGGTTCGGCTGTTAATGAAGCCTATGTCCACTTTATAACTTTCTATTAACTGACTACTGCTACAAGTTGAATCGGATTACAATATGATTGAATCTTCTAAGTTAGATCAAGTCACAAGTACAAGAATTCACTGGAGAATCATAGTGAACCCCAAGATGACTATTGTGTAGGAGGAAAAGAGTGAAGAATAATCTCTATGGAGTTCTAACAGCCAGTCCAAAAGATCCTCTTTATGTTGCAGATAGGTGAGTATTTATAGGAGAATTCAGTGAGTATTGGGCCAGAAGTCCAAGTGAAGAAGGGTCCGGTTGTTATGCAAAGTCATCACCGAAAATCACAAATCAATCTGAGTCATTTCAATGGATTCCTAACTATCCATAGCGCTAGCTATCCATAGAGGATGGATCGCTAGCTATCCATCAACTTAGTATATTTTACTACCGGAAGCCTTTACTTAGTGCTACGAAGGAGCTTAGAAAGTTTGAGGGCGAACTGACTTGTCATGATGGATCGCTAGCTATCCATCCACTTAGCGTATTTTTGGCCCAATTTTCTTGAGGTCCATTCACTTGTTCTTTTAAGTGTGTTATCCAAGTATCAAGTCGTTTGGAGTTAGTATGGCCATCCGTCTTCATGGGTCATCTAGTCCAGAAGAATCATCCATAACTTTCTCAAAACTTAACAAAATTAGACGAAACTTTACAAGTACACTTTAGAGGGTGTGTGGGACCTACCGTATGAATTTCAGGTGGTGGGGCCTACCCTACATGGATAACTAGCAACCCATCAAGATGGATTGCCAAATCTTCTCCGGTCATGCTCATTTTTTCTATGAGCCTTTTTTTATGTCTTCTAAGTGTTCCCTCCAAATTTCAAGTCAATCCGATTCAATATGAGTTCTCTAGGTCCATTTTAAGCTAGCTGCTTTGGTCAAAACAGCTTGAATCAGATGAGTCTTTACTTCTTGAACTATGCTGCTTGGAATGCTATGAAACTTGGTAAGTATTCTTAGAAGAGATAGTAGATCATGATGAAATACGCTTTGACAACTCATAATGCTTCCTTTTGGATCGTTGGCGATCCATGGATGATGGATCGCTAGTGATCCATCTACTTAGTGGATTTTTGGCTTACTTCTCTTAAGTTCTATTGGCTTGTTCTTTTAGATACCATGTTTAAGTTTCAAATCATTCTGGCTTAGTCCGGATGTTTGAACTCCTATTGAAATCTACAGGGTTAAAAATCCAGTTAACATTTTCCCTCCAGAATATGCTTTCATTGGAAACAAAGTGTGCTCTGGAACAAGACAAGCTTCAGATTACTATTCTGTGAATTCCAGTGAATCGTCGGAGTCTATCTTAAGATGTTGTTTTCAATTGATTGACTTTTGATTGCCACTCATTTTTTTATTTCAATCTAAATTTCAAATTCTGGTATTGACGATGCAATCTATGCTACATAGTTTACACAAGAGTTTAGGTCGGTAAGTGGATGCACGACGTAGGTTTGGAGTCAACTTATATAGTTTTAACTTGGCCGGCGGTGAAGCTAAGTTTTATCTCAAACGATTGTACACCGTTCTAGAGCGAAGTCTTGCTCTTTGTCTTTAGCTGTTTCTTTTCGAGGATTTGGTCAAGTTCATATCATCATTTTGAATTCTAATGCGACGATTTATTCCAAAATCGGATATAGTGGATGATTCAATCGTATCGCTCTTCCCGTTTCTGTACTCCAGCGATCCTGAAAAGAAAACTTCCCGCATCACTTCGGACGGTGGGTATCGATCGTTGATCGATAATGGGTAAGTGTGGAAAATATAATTTCAAAGGATGGTATGGATTGTTTTTCAAATGTAAGCAAGCTATCTACACTAGATTGTTCATTTGTAGTTTTCAGGATACTGGACTCTTCTCGTGTAGATAACACATTGCATCTACCCTGGTCAATGCTCAGAACCCGACTGGTCAATATATGTCGACTTCCCTTGGATTCTGAGCGTTGGTTATACAAGGATATTATTTAAAGTAAAACATACTCGACGGGGTTGAATGCCAAGTTTTATTGTTGAAAATGACTTTTCGGTCAACCAATCTTTAGTCTGGCGGAGGGACTTCCACTCCTCCAGAAGCTGGGTCCTTTGCAACTTAGGCTTCGCTTATTATTTCTGTAATATTGGGATGACTGATTACAATTAAATTATATGGCACAACTGCTCTCGTAGAGTTGCAGTTGAAGTTCGATCAGGCACAGTTTCAGTCTTCGAAAACTAACGCATGACTTGTTCGATTGCGATTATCCTTCCTTTGCGTTTTTCGAAATTCAACCTGCACACTAGCCTCTGTCTCCTGGAACTATTGGTTTAATTGCTTGATTCCGAACATTACTTTTTCTCGCTATTGCACCTCTTGTGTTCAAGTGCAGCACTCATTTACTATAATTCTATACATGCAAGTAATACTTCTGCGGTCATTTTGGCATATTCTATTTCATAGCTTTGTTTAGAACTATGAGGTAGCTTGGTCTAGCTAGTTCTATAACTAATCCTTACTTATGCTTAGTTGAGTTTGTTTCAACAAAGTGTTGGTGTATCTGCCTAAACCATAGGGCTGATTTCTATGAATACTAAGTCTATATGTTTTCGAGAGACTAGGTCTCCAGGGCAATACATTCGATTACCCCTGTTTGATTGACACGATAGCTCCTATCTCCAGGAACTAGGGACTTTGCTGCTTTATTCCAAGCTCTAATTTTTTCAATGATGTTTATTTCCTGACTGTAATTGAATTCCTCCAAGTTGACATCGTCATCCAATGTCATTCTGGGTACATGTGTTGGAAAGACGCGTCGCCATCATCTTTTGCTAGAGTGAATTTTTCCAAGTCCGGTGTTGAGACTAATCATGTATCAGTTTCTATCACCAGAAACTCGTGCGTGAATGACTCGACTCTGTGAATTTTTCCTTGATGTTGTGAACCTTCAAATAGCATGAGATGTCAGAAGGTAGGGCTGAAGATTCATTCAAACTCTTGCTTCTGTTTCCGAAAGTCGATGTATTGATGGTTTCATTCTGGAGGTTTTTTCTTACCATCACCAAACTTCAGGTAATGGCATCTGCAAGTTGGAACCAAATGAGCTAGTTAGACCGTAAGTAGGTCATCGATCCTTCTCGTCATCACTAGACTGCGAGCGACGGTTGATTTTTGAATGTTAAATACTTCATTTCCTTTGTTGGTGATTTTGTTGCCATAATGCTATGTTTTGCGATACAAAACCGTTATCTAACCAACCTCACGATTATTCATGTTTGTAACAACATTTCTTTCGATCAAGTATTTATGTGTCTATCCTTGCTCGAGGGACTAGCTATTTCGAGCGTCTGTATTTGGGCGATTGTGAGAGATGGAGAGATTTGGGACAAATAATTCTATTTCCCCTGGACTGGCTCTCAATCCTATTCTAGGATTAAGGAAGTCCGATGGTTTTAGTTCCGACCTACCATGATTGTCCCTACATATCCTTAGTTATGCATGCTTTGCTTGATTGCTATCGTCACGAAAGTTCTGTTCATACGCCAATTCCTGTCTTCGGGAATTGATAACCCAGTTGCTTGGTTCCAAGCAACATTTCCTCAAGGCTGCCTATCTTTTGGCTGTATCTAAATTCTTTCTAAGTTGAATTCAGGAAATTCGGTCATGCACCAGCTTTCATCCCAAGAAATTAGCACACGAGGAATCCAATCCTGCAATTTCCTTTCGGCGCTGCTTTATTCCTGTGCAGTGGCTGATTCTTATGATGAAAGGTCGAACCATTCGGGTGACCTATGAAAGTTTATGTCTTCCTGTTGTTGCCCATTTTTGGGCAATGGTGGTTTTCTGAAGACAAGGTTAAAATCTCATTTGAGGACCAACTTCTATCTCCGGAAGCTAGTGCATTGATGGTTTACTACGATGAGTGTTTCTCATCGAACCTATAGATTAAATTTTTCCTGGCATTGCCGAGGCAACACCGGTACATAGTGAATAGAAAATTTCCTGGCATTGCTGGGGCAATGTCGGTACTTAGAAAATAAATGGTTTCCAAGCTGCCGGGGGAACACCGATACTTATGAAATAGAAAGTTTCTCAACGTTGCTGAGGCAACATAGGTACTTAGGAAATGAGAAAAGGCCTTAGCGTTGCGGAGGTAACAACGACACTCAGGAGGTTGGGATCGATTTTCCCCATCGATCCGGTAATGCTTTTAATCCAGGTGGACACTAGTTTCGGTCTTCGAACTTGCACTTCGATGATTGGATTGCAGAAGTCTTTTCTTAGTGTTGCCTGTATTTAGGCAATGTTAAAGTCATATTGGTTAGGATTGAATCATTCATCTGACCCCGTATAGTTGAGACTAAGTTGAGTAGATCCCTTTCAACCCAATGTGGTTGTTTTTCACAACGTTGCTTAACTTTGGGATACACCATGTTCTTGAAGGATGGGAGTCCCAGGTGTTTCTGTTGCCTAGCCTCGTTTATCACCGTCAAGTGTTACCCTTGGAAATGTAGGGTTGTTGCTTAACCAATTCCATGGTTATTCTTATTCATGAAAAATCAGTTTTCCTCCAATCGGTTTATGTTATGATCTAACTTCTATCTCCGGAACCCTTCATTTCTTCATTTGTAGGTGTCAACTTCCAGGTTCTTATAGAAAACTAGAAATTGTGGAGTGAGTCATCACATTGCCCTCGGTACGACCACGCTCATTCCTGTCCTGATCACGGACCGGTAAAGTTCGGTAGTGTTTGTCTTGAATCTATGACACTTAACCTTGCTTGTTTCAGGCCATATGCATTATGCTGGGTTGATAGCATTATTGCAGATATCAACCTTCTTCGTTGGTTCCAATCTTCGGGAATCAATGGTTTAGCTGCTCGATTTCGAGCGTTCTCTCCTTGCCGTTGTCTGTCTTCGGATAACAGCTAGTTTTCTACAAGTTGGGGTTTAAGACCTCAGTTGAGCACCTGCTTTTGTCTTCGAAAACTAGTGCATTGATGATTTGATTCTTGAAATGCCTTCCGTCATCGTCTATCTCTGGATGATGGTAAGTTCCTCCTTTTACTACAAGTTGGAGCAATTTTTTATCCTGACCAAGCGTTAATGTGTTATGTGCCCCTCAATCCACTGGGGTTGATTATTCTAAACAATTGATGTGAGACTTGATGTTTTGGGCGGGTCCCTGGATGGCCCCAGTCAAAGGTGTGTCGCAGGAACTTGTGACTTGGATGTCTTGAATTTAGACATTTTGTACATTAACTTTGGTCAAAGATTGGAATTCTTTACCAACTTCTTGGTTTGTGAAATTTGCGGCACTATTGGAGAATTATCGGATCTTTCGGGTAGTGGGAGTTGTTACCTGTTAGTCCTGCAATAGACAAGTTTCCTGGTGTTGTCGGGATAGCATCGGTACTTAGAAAATTTTAACGATGCGTTGATGATGACATAGCAACATCAAGCAATGTTCGCGCGGCTTATGAAAATACACGGCTTACGAAATGTGCGGCTTTTGAGAGTGCGCGACTTATGAAATGCATGGATTTTGAGAGTGTGTGACATACAAAATGCATGGCTTTTGAGAGTACATGACTTATGAAATGCGCAGCTTTTGAGAGTGCGCGGCTTATGAAATGCACGGCTTATGGGATCAATACAACCCGTCAATCCGAAATGGTTTGGAACTTCTTAACGTTGCCAATCTTCGGATAACGTGAGGAGTTTGTGCTTCGAGAGCATGGTTCCACGGCTCAAGAAGTGATGCGCGGCTTATAGGGGTGCACAGCTTATGGGTGTGCGTGGCTTATGAGATCGATACGACCTGTCGATCTAGAATGGTTTAGAACTTCTCGACATTACCAATCTTCGGGTAACGTAAGCAGTTCATGCTTCGAGAGCGTGCTTCCATGGCACAAGAAGTGATGCATGGCTAATGGGAGTGTGCGGCTTATGAGATCAATACGACCCGTCGATCCAGAATGGTTTGGAACTTTTTCCAATCTTCGGGTAATGTGAGGAGTTCGTGCTTCGAGAGCGTAGTTCCATGGCTCAAGAAGTGATGCGCGGCTTATGGGAGTGCACGGCTTATGAGATCAATACGACCTGTTGATCCGGAACGGTTTGGAACTTCTCGACGTTGCCAATCTTCGGGTAACGTGAAGAGTTTGTGCTTCGAGAGCATGGTTCCATTGCTCAAGAAATGATGCGTGACTTATGGAAGTACGCAGCTTATGGGATCAATATGACCAGTAGATCTGGAATGGTTTGGAACTTCTCGACGTTGTTAATCTTTAGATAACATGAGGAGTTCATGCTTCGAGTGCGTGGTTCCATGGCTCAAGAAGTGATGCACGGCTTATGGGAGTGCACGACTTATGAGAACAATACGACCCATTAATCCAGAGTAATTTGGAACTTCTCGACGTTGCCAATCTTCGAGTAATGTGAGGAGTTTGTGCTTTAATATCGTGGTTCTACGGCTCAAGAAGCGATGTGTGGTTTATGAGAGTGCACGGCTTATGGGATTGATACAACCCGTCGATCCATAATGGTTTGGAACTTCTCGATGCTACCGGAGTGACATCGGTTTTGGAGGAGACAGTGATCGAGATCCGTCGATCCAACAGTTTGAGTCGATTTGACCCCGTCGACTCAGCAGGTTATTTGCTTGAACATGGTTTTATCGGTTCAAGAAGCTAGACGCGGCTTACGGAATGCGCATAATGGTTTGGGCCTTCTCGGTGCTGGAGGAGCAATACCAGTTCTTAGAAGATAAGGATCGAGTTATCCCATCAATCTAGCGATTTGACTTCACTGGAACTCGATTTTGTCAGTTCTAAGAGACAAGTGGTTTTTGGATCGGGTAACCATGGCTTGGACGATCCTCCCATATTGTGGGAAGATGTGAACGGCCAAACATATAAGGTTGCCGTGGTGGAGAGATCTACAACCGACTGCATGGAGATGATTATGAAGAAAGAGCTTGTGGGAGTTCAGAGCAAGACCCTCGGTTTTTGGTCCAAACCGCCTTTAGAGAATTGGTCTTCAACTGGCATACAATCTAAGAGGAAAAGGAACTGATCACCAAGCATGGTAAAGGAGGATTTAGGAAGAAGTAAGCAAGTATTATGCTTCTATTTCGTTTGTTGCGCTAGCTAGGTCGTTAAGTCCGTAGTTGTCAGAATGGCAGAATTTTCGATCGGGCGTAACAGAACTGTGGTATGATTAGTCTTGGCTTTCTTTGTAGCTATTCAATTATGTGTGGTGCCCCCCCATGGCACAGGGCTGTTTGCAGGCTTAAACTGTATCCGAGGTTTCTCCACAACCCGTTTGGTTGCATGCGTTCCAATGGATACAATTGTCTCTTCTATATGATTAAAGCATGGGAAAGCCTCTACCTTCAGAGACTTATATATTAGGGATTTGAGATACTTGGTTCTTCTAGGTGCCGAATCTTGGCTTGATTCGAGTCTGCCTCTGATTGATCACAAGTTCGGTTCAGTTTTGGCTTAGTTTTTTGAGCGACTTTGAAGCTCTAGAATATAGCACTGTTTGTCTCATTGGTTGTTGGAAGTGATTATGTTAATTTTGTAGAATGACTGATGTGATTGTCGATTCATGGCCCCGGAGCATGACTTCACTAACTTTGGGCAGTTCTGGATGAGATAACCACTGATCTTCTAGTTGGCCTTCGTGACGCTTTAGTTTGTGAAGGATTTTTGGATCAGGTGATTGCTGATCTACGGGTTCGCCTTCACGACACTCTAGTTCGTGAAGGACCTTCACGACACTTTAGTTAGTGAAGGAGTTTTTATGGTTGGATGTCCGGCGACCAAACAGCCTTGGAACGATAATTTATCAATTATGAGAGGAATTTTGGTCGGATGTTCAGCGACCGGATGGCCCTAGAGTTATTATTCATCGACTCCAAGAAGAGTTTTTGGTCATGTGTCCGATGGCCCGACGGCCTTAAAACGATGATTCATCGACTTCAAGCGGAATTTTGGTCGGATGTCCGGGGACCAGACGGCCTTGAAGCGATAATTCATCAACTCCAAGAAGAGTATTGGGTCGTGTGTCTGATGGCCCGGTGGTCTTAAAGCGATGACCCATCGACTTCAAGAGAAATTTTGGTTGGATGTCCGGCGACCAGACGGTCTTGGAACGATAATTCATCGACTCCAAGAAGGGTTCTGGGTCGTTTGTCCGACGGTCCAACGGTATTAAAGTGATGATTCATTCGACTTCAAGAGGAATTTTTAGGATTCGGCTCGCGGGAACACAGTTTTATCGGTTCGTGGAGACTAGGGTGTTGGATCTTTTTGTTCGACGATCCTTTGGACAAGCCTTCTCGACGCTACCAGAGCAACGCCGGTTCTCAAAAGGGGGATCGACATGACTCGTCAAGGGCATAGAAACATTTCTTTCGCCATGTTGTCTGCAATGCCCCCAATGTCTCGGTATGCCTCATTTAGAAAAGGAAAGTAAACAAGGATGAATGAGAAGGCATCGCTTTAGGTTGCTGCCCCATTCCTTAGTAGCTAGCTAGCCAGAGTGTTATTTGATAATCATCCTTTCGTCTGATTTCTTCAGTTAGCCAGGGCGCTTTTCTACTAGGTCTTAGTGGCCTTGCTTGGGCAAAAGGTCCTTGAGGTCCTGTAGCTCCTTCACCTTTTGGTATGTTCTTTGGCAAATTAACGGGTTTGCCTTCTACAAATTGCACTACCTTTAGTTTCTAGAGCTGATTTGCCTTCCCATAGAATTCTTCCAAGGCAGTAGGTTGTTTCATCCTTTAATGATTCCTGAGGGCCTTGCAGTAGACTACATCTGTCACCCTTGCTTCATCCATATTCTATTCATAACTGTAAAAGAGAAATTTCAAATTAGTTGTACAGTTATAGGAAGGTATAGTTGGCATGATAAACTTCTTTGGTAGTCTGCATGCTGAATGGCTTTGGTGAATGGGTTTCAATTGGGGAAGTTTCTCTAATCATCGTCAATCCGGTCTGTTTTCAAATTACGGTCGTTTATAATGCTTGAGAATGATATATGCATGATTTTCCTATGCTTGAATGATTAGCAATGCCGATTAAACGGCAAATCACTTAGGATTGGGTCATGGATCAGTGACGATCCCAAAAAAAATTAAACTAGGTGAGATCGATCTGGGGCGACAAGGAAGGCCCCATAAGGTTGCATTCCAAATTTCAAAACATTTGGAGTTCGCATGTTCAAGTTATGGGCAAAAGAAGATGGACCAGGATTGATGGATCGGTGGTATGTTACTTGGCGTCCGACTTGGGAAAATTTTCCATTTGCTTGGAGTCAGCACGTGGTTTGTTTGGATTCATAGAATTTGAAGTGCTGGGTTGGTGATGATGGTGCTTGGAGAAAATCTTGGTTTTATCCGAGTCTGATGTCGGGCTAGAATTTCCTAGGTTTGCTTCGAGTCAAATGGGTGATTACCCAAGTTCGACTTTGAGTTAGGACTTCTAGAATTTGCTTCGAGTCAAATAGGCGATTACCCAAGTTTGATTTCGAGTCAACCCTGAAGTGAGTTTTTCAATGGCCATTTTGATGATATTTATGATTTTCGACGTCGACCATTCGTGATTCGACGATGGGAGCTCCATGATGGGATTGGAAGCTGGTCGGCTGGGAGTGATCACAATATACCATGGGAGCTTAACCTTGTTATTGATTCTGGTTTGTGTCATATCTTCTTGGTTCTCCTGCCTTTGGGAGTACCGTTTGAGTAGCAGTTCCTCGTCCATTGCTTGGCACTGTGCTGCGGCACGGGTTTTAGAGCTTCTTCTAACGTTTTGTACGTTAGCATCTTCATACAATTTGTCTTCCTCAAATTGTTTGTCATCTTCAGAGCCGTAGAGAGCTATTGTAATATCTCCCGTGGGGTTTTCACCCCTAAGTTCAGGTTTGTAGCAGGTGCTTTTGCAGTGGGTGGGGTGTTAACATTTTCTTCCGTCGTGATTCTTGAAGCTTCGCGCACTACTTCCTTTTGATTATGCCTTATGTATCTTTCGTTCATGCTAGAAATAGAAGAATGCTCTTACTCTATAGTAGCCATGGCTTCAGGCACCGTTCTGGGAGCAGTTAATGATTGGAGTGCTAAGAGAGCATCTATCTTTACCATAAGATCTTTTTAACTGTTTGCCATTTTCTGGTTAATTTCATCAACCATCATGTTCAAATCTCCCTTAGTCACAACTTCATGTTGTGTGGAGGATCCTGGAACCTGATCTCCAGAGTTAGCTCCTAACAGCAGGTTGTTGGCGTTGTTGACTTCAATTTACTGAAGGTTTGTTTCTTCTCTAGTAATGGTAGCTCCTATGGATCTTCCGGAGGTAGTTCTCTTTCTTCCTGGTGCCATTGATTCTCAACAGCAAATCTTCTAAGTATAGATCGAGTATCTAACTTCTGAACCTATCTGATCCAAAGTAGATAGCTAGATCTAAGCCTGAGTTGGGTTCTCAATGAAAGCACCAAAATGTTAATCCAAAAAATGGATTAATGCCCTGGATTGAGTGTGAAAGAACCAGCCCTGTTCTTACAGAGCAATAATATAGAAAATAAATATAAAAAGAGTAGAAATAGTAAAAAGACAAGAAGATTTTTATAGTGGTTCGGTTGTTAATGAAGCCTACGTCCACTTTATAACGTTCTATTAACTGACTGCTATTACAAGTTGAATCGAATTACAATATGATTGAATCCTCTAAGTTAGATTAAGTCACAAGTACAAGAGTTCACTGGAGAATCACAGTGAACCCCTAGATGACTATTTTATGGGAGGAGAAGAGTGAAGAATAATCTCTGCAGAATTCTAGCAGCCAGTCTGGAAGATCCTCTCTATGTTGCAGATAGATGAGTGTTTATAGGGGAATTCAATGAGTATTAGGCCAGAAGTCCAAGTGCAGAAGAGTCCAGTCGTTATGCCAAGTCATCACCAAAAATCTCAAATCAATCTGAATCATTTCAATGGATCGCTAGCTATCCACATGGGATGGATCGCTAGCTATCCATAGGGGATGGATCGCTAGCTATCCATCAACTTAGCATTTTTTCTGCCAGAAGCCTTTACTTAGTGCGACGAAGGAGCTAGGAAAGTTTGAAGGTGATCCGACCTATCATGATGGATCGCTATCTATCTATAAAGGATGGATCGCTAGCTATCCATCCACTTAGCATATTTTTGGCTCAATTTTCCTGAGATCCATTCACTTGTTCTTTTGAGTGTGTTGTCCAAGTATCAAGCCGTTTGGAGTTAGTTTGATCATCCGTCTTCATGGGTCATGTGGTCCAGAAGAATCATCCATAACTTGCTCAAAACTTAACAAAATCGAATGAAACTTTGCAGGTGCACTCTAGAGGGTTTGTGAGACCTACCGTATGAATTTCAGGTGGTGGGGCATACCCTACATGGGTCTCTAGTGACCCATCAAGATAGATTGCCAACGATCCATCAAATCTTCTCCAGTCATGCTCATTTTTTCTATGAGCCTTCTATTATGTCTTCTAAGTGTTCCTCTAAATTACAAGTCAATCTGATTCCGTATGAGTTCTCTAGATCCAGTTTAAGCTAGCTACTTTGATCAAAATAGCATGAATTAGATGAGTCTTTACTTCTTGAACTATGCTACTTGGAATGCTATGGAACTTGGTAAGTATTCTTAGAAGAGGTAGAAGATCATGATGAAAGAGGTTTTGACAACTCATGATGCTTTCTTTTGGATCGCTAGCGATCCATGGATGATGGATCGCCAGCGATCCATCTACTTAGTGGATTTTTGGCTTGTTTCTCTTAAGTTCCATTGGCTTGTTCTTTTAGATGCCTTGTTCAAGTTTCAAGTCATTCTGGCTTAGTCTGGATGTTCTAACTCCTATTGAATTCTGCCGGGTTAAAAATCCAAGTAACATACGCAAACATAAATCAACTATATATGTTAATTATTTGAAATTACTTTGGAGACTGAATACATGTTTCACGTATTTATTATTTTAAATATAATTCTTTTAATTGTTCTTTACATTTGTTTAAATGTTGTTTTAATTAAATAAAAAATCATAGGTGGAATTTTGTGCAAAACATTATAAACCCTTTGAATCCCTCATAAGTTAAGGTCAGATTTCAATTTGTTACTTTAATTTTAAAGCATACAATAAATTACAAATTTGCACACACAGACATGTGTGTAATTTTAATTTAAAACACAGTTTGCAATTATTCATATATGTATACATATATGTATATACATATGTTGTTTCAACTAAAAGTGTATTAAATGGACTTCCATGTGAAACCATAAATTTGATTTTTAAATCATTCCTAAGTTAAAATTAAATTCAAAATTGGTTTTTGGATTAAAAACATATTAGCCAAAATTACGATGATTTGAATGTTCAAAATTGTTTTGAAATGATATTAGATGACGAGTAAATCAAAGGAAATAACTCCTCCACCTTTTCCTCTCCTCATTAATAGCTTACTTAAGCACAACTAGTTGTCAATTTGAAATATAAGTGAACTTTATGATTAGTTAAAATAACCCATATTATATATATAAGTATATACGCACGTCCAGATGGACCTGCATTTTATCGTCGAGCCGTATTTTTATTACGTAACTATTAAAAACAACGACAAAAAAAATCTGTGCAATGATCGCTTGTCATATCAACACATATAAATATAGCCAATTGCCTTTGAATTGCCTCTTGAATTGGTTTAAACCAATTATTTTCTATATACCCCTTTTAGTTGAAACCAATTATTTTGTCAAACTATGTTGTACATGAACTTGTGTCAAACAATTTTATCAATGCCTTCTCTATGTATTTTGAGTTTATGTTAATTCATGTATATAATTTTATTATGCAGTTAAACATTTAAAGTTCACGCACGGTTAACTCAGATGCATATGCTGGCTAACAGATTATAAATCACCTTATGAAAATTCTGTATTTTGTATTACATAGATTTTTTAGTACTACTAAGAGACATAAAAAATAACCGATTACATAAATGTATAATGTAGTTTTATTTCACAAATATTTTATCAAAAAAAATCATCTTATCAAAACAATATATCACTTACCACAAAATACATGTATATTACAGATATTATGTATTTTTGTTTACTATAAAGAATTGTTAAAAAATTTGTGATTTTATTTCAGGTTTCAACATGAGTAGGTGATGTATAATGCATAGATGGATGCAGTTATTGGTATTCTTGATTCCTAACCTTTGTTTTCTTCCCATTACAAAGCATTTTAAGAAAAATCAACAAATGAGATTCGGTTAATTTGATAATGGGTTATAATCACAAAACAATTCAATGGAGGAAAAATAGCACGAAAATGCAGTTGATGCAATCTCAATAAGCCTAATACCGAGACACGCAAAAGAAATTTTATACATATGAGAAGAAGTATTGAAATCTATAGGGTCCACAGAAAAAACAATAAACTATCCAAAACGAAATCATATAGTGTCCATAAATTTTGTTCTCATTATATTTAAAGGAAAACATGCTATCACTCTGAATTAATCAAATAATAAACTACCTAGAAGAGGTTTGGTATTATAACAGAGCCCATTATTACTTGTCTCTACCCACCACTAAAGAGGCTTCCACGTTCACCAACTTGAGTATCATAACCCTTCATCGTAAACGACATGTACTTTAGTGAAGAAAAAAGAAAAAATTAGAAGAACTGCAGACTTTATATCTTCGTGAATGAATATTTTATGAACCTAAAGGAGAGATATAATGAATTCACGAGCATTTGCAGCTTTAGCTGCTTCTATTATATCTTCTGTAGAAACATCTTCATTTGGTAACACATATGCAATGTTTTCACCTACTGATACTGAGAAAAGTACTAGTTCTTGAATGTAATAAAAAATGGTCTAGTGATGAATTTAAATACTTCAATGACCACATACTTGATCCTTGAGCAAAAAGTTTGCTATTTTATAGGACAAAGTTGATACTGTATATTGCTACTAAACAGACAACAAAAGCCCAACTATTTAGAACAATATTTATCTTATAGTTAAGTAAGATTAGTTGTAAACTTAGATTATGCCTATTTTGTTGTTAGATACCTTGCTTTTACATATATGAACTATTGAAACATAGTTGTATATTTGTCGACTTATACTAATTATAATACGCACCTAAATTGACTGATCAGTGTTTATGTAAAGTAAGCTTTGCTAATTTCTCTATTCTTTTGATGTGTACATTTACAATTGTAAAAATTATCAATAGGCAGTTTCAAAGTTGACATGGGTGATGAATATATAAAATACTAAAAAATAACTTAACGATTAACAATGACTATAACCTCGGTAAATTAAGAAGAACTCAACGATTTACAATGACTATTTACAGGGTGTAAGTGCTCATATTTGGTTACACAATATAAGATAGAGCAATTAAGGGTAATTTGCATCCTAATAAAGTACTTAACTCAACTCTGCTTATTCTTTTCATGTTCAAATTGAAGTTGACGATAACACCATAAGCGGCTCATTTCTATACACCATTTATATTAACTTGCGTAATATGAATATATCGTTTCTTTATCAATTTCGAGCCTCATTTGCGAACTAAGGCAACTGCCTAAGAGTTAGAGGCAAAAAATTTGTGCAAAATTTAAGTGTCTAGGAGTGATGTATGAAGAACAAAAATTAAAAAATATTTGAAAAGCTAAATGACCAAAATAAGCAAAGAAACCACCTTTATTTCTCCATGGTAATAAAAAAACTACAAATAATTCCATTTTGAAATGGAAATTCAAAATTATACTAATAAAAGTTATCTTGATGTTTACCTGATAAATAAAATAATTTTTTTAAATTTTAATATAGCTCAATTTTAACAAATTTGGTAAATAAATTAAATTAAACTTTTAAAAGAGCGGCTTAAATTTGGGCATATCTTGTTTTTAATTATTTAACCATATAGTATAAGTGGAGCATCTACTTCCTTGGCATAATTGGATTCTATTTTCAATGCCATAAACAAAGCCTAAGGAAGTGGAATCCTTCAAATTTGATTTGAAAATAAAATCTACAGCACATAAGACAAAGAGCAAAAGGAAATCAACATAACGTTAGGTCTTTACATCATTTCATTTCCATATATTAAGTAAACAATTGCAAATTATGTGAAAGCATAACTCATATCATGCAAATGTATTGTTATTCTTTTTTTGGGATACCCTGGAAATGTGTCCTTTTAACTTTCTTTAACGGAACAAAGCAGGCAATATTATACTAGCTAAGCACACAATAACTTTTTTTGCAAGAAATCATATAAGGAATATCCAAGAGCATAAGATATACTCAATAAGACAAATATAACATGTAATGCATATATTATATTATGTCATGCAATGTTAAATTTAAACTCAATGGACAAAATGTAATTCAAAATATGATGAAGAGAATAAAATTATAGGCAAATGGTAGTATATGAAGTGAAGAAAAGTTAAAATAAATAACCGCATAAATTTAACCTCTATATGGAGTAAGGAATATCCAACCATAAAATGCATCATTTGACTTGACTTCCTTTGAATTTGAACTTGAAAAGTGAAGACTAAATGAAAGTTATCAGTAAGACCCGGTCTAACGTCAAAATTCAGTATGTAGGATGTATGGATTTTGATTTTTTTATTAGGATTTTTATGATACTTCTATTTAATGAAGTGGTTTGACAGTTAAAATAAAATACTGCTATGTAGAAATCAGTTGAAATAACTGGTTTCTATGCATGAAATAAATAGCAATACCGGCTCATTTAACTATGCTTTCCATTTGCTTGCACATAAAATGGAAATGAACTAAAGACTACCAAGTAATAATAAAAACTTACAGTGGATGTGATAATTACAAAATCCCTGTTTGATGGTAGCGTCAAGTGAATTATGGAAATACTGTACCTTAGCCACCGTCCAACCAACACACATAACTGGTATCCACCTTTTATCTGCATACAATGTTGAAATGTTCTACAAATATCTAGCTAAAAAAACTCAAATAGATTTGAAAAAACAAAAATAAAATAATATAATTTGTGAATCAGTGATTGAGTAAAAAAAACTACTAAATTTTTAATTGAGAATCAACTTTTGATCATGAGATCCCAAACATCTCAGTTTAAGGAAAAATTATATGAATATTCCTGGTTTTGCTAGAAATTAAAGCACTATTTGCATGATGCTGATTAGCAACACTTTGTCAATTTTGTACAGAAATATAATCAGATATTATTCTGTAAAGAAAAATGGTCATAGATAGAAATCAAAATTAGTACTATTTTAAATAGCCATAGTTATGATTCAAATTCAGAATAGTCGTAAAAATTAGTAAAGTTAATTTTTTTTTACATAAATCTTGTGCAAAATTGGCAAAAATAAGTGAATCAATATTTAGTATACATGTATCTTAGCAATAAACAGAGGATAAATGAATCACCGAGTTAGAAGAAGGGCTATGGTTTAGATTGAGCAAACAACAGCCATCATAGTATTAGAATGATTGTGGTGTGTTTTTCCAATGATTGTGCTGGTGAATCGTGTGATGCGATCTGACAGAAGGGTTATGGCGGTGAGATTATCAATCGATCATGAGATAGAAGATCTGCGAGTAGTTGTGGATTCGACCTAGGTTATCTAATGTAATGTGCGAGGAAGAGAGTGAAAAGGGATAGCAAAGAAGTTTGGATCTGATCACAAAACAGCTTTTGATTTAAGGTTTCATGAGTGCGAACGAACAATAGTTTGGATCAAAGGGTATTTTTGGTAATTCAAAAGGACACGGTTGAAATCAATTCATGGAATTTTCATTATTAGTAGTAAAGATATAAGTAAACTACACACACATATATTGTTATTTTATATAATTTCAAAATAAACTATGTATAACAAAGGCATATACAAAGGGACATGGGTCTGTTAATATGTAAATCCCAGCATCTACATATGGTCACATTATCCATGCACACTTCGTATTTGTATCACGTGCATTGTACACATATAAATGTATTCAATACACTTATAAAATTAAAACATAAAAAAACTTTTAAAAAAACTAAATAAAATAAAGATTTTATTTAAAATATTTAGATTGGAACTAGAATCCACTTTAGATTTCATAAGCCCAATAGATCCAAAATAGGAATTTTTTAAAATCTACCTGTTTCACCCACTTTTGAGTGTCATGGTTCCTACAATGGTATTAGAGCCAATGGTCTATGTGGTCTAAATTAGAATATTAGGGCTAACTTATTAAAGCCTACCAATTTAGTAGGGTAACCAAAATGGTAGTGTTTAAGGTTAGGTTTGGGTAATCAAGTACTCTGCCCTACCTGACTACTGGCCTAGCCCGGCCCGAAGGATGATATAATCCCAAATGTTATCCCCAATATAATGGCTCAAATTGATTTTGGACCTCCGGCTAATTTTCAAAATTCAATTTGAAAATTCAAAATATATTTTGAATTTTAAAGCTAACTTTAAAATATAAAATCAAAATAATTATAAAATAATTTCAAAATAATTTTGAAAATAAATTTAATAATTTTGAAATTATATTAATTAATTCGATTAATTAAATAATTAAAAGTTAATTAATTAATAGTAAAAATATGCATAATGATATATGTGTATATATATTAACTTAAATTGTTTAAGGTAAATAATAAATTAAATTTTCAAATTTATTAAAAAATATTAAATTAAAATGTTTTAATTAAATGAATATTTATTTGATAAGTATATTAATTAAATGTTTATTAATAAATATATATATATAATGATTTATATATACACGGCTATAAATGTAATAGTTAACATTTATCTTAAGTTATTTAGGAAAAAAATAAACTTTGAATTTTTTAAAATTAAACTAATTAATTTGTTAACTAAATTAATAAACTAGAATTAATTAAATAAGATTCGGTTATTAATGTACATAAGAGTATTATATAAGATAATCAAACTATAAAGGGTTATAAATAAAATGTAACAACGCACCTTTTCAGAATCCGTGACTACCCAATGAAGTCCTGAAATGGTGAGTCATAAGGTGATGATACATATGATATAGACTGAGAGAGCATAAGATAAAACTATACTAACTTAAATTTTTAGAGTCTCACAGTGAAATGGCTACATAAAATATCATATTACACAAATACATATGTTTAATAAAATAAATGATACCATAACTTAAGTACGTACAATCTAAACCCAAATAACACTACATGGTCACATCAAGTCATTAATACACGCTTTATTTACAATATATATAGTATATACAAGTTTCATCTCCAGATCCGTCATGCCTCCAAACTCCATCAACCTAAAGAATATGGATATAAAATATAGGAGTGGGTCAGACATACGTCTGTGTGAGTGAAGCAAATCTAATACAGGTATACTACTATGACAGTGATATAACATGATTTAAGTCTAAGTATAACACTTTCTGGATCCGCCTGCGCCGTGCTATAGAACAATATTATAATATCTAAATAATCTTAAATGTAATCCGCTCTCGACCCTTGCGATAAAGGATAACACATCAACGACTATCCGGCCTCGACACGTGTGGTAAAGGATAATCATGCTTTGGACTCATGCCTGGTCCGGTCTCTTACGCTATAAGTCAATCGTTGTCTATATTAAAACCTTCTTTGATCGGCCTCAATTCCCTATAGGAAAACTTCACGCCAATACTCTAAGATTAAGGACCTACTGCGTGCGCTACAAAATCTAAGTATTTGTCATCT
Source organism: Allium fistulosum (assembly GCA_030737815.1). NCBI lineage: Eukaryota > Viridiplantae > Streptophyta > Magnoliopsida > Asparagales > Amaryllidaceae > Allium > Allium fistulosum. Next base: position 575,092,158 of record CM060906.1, read on the forward strand.
ATCCAAACTATATGCATATACTATATCAACTACGACATCAAGGTCATATACACCATAATCACATTTCATCATTTCCGTACAGGTTTTACATATTCGCCCAATAGCTTAAGTGCAAATCCATTTGTTGAGCCTCAACATCATCATCTACTAATTATACTTTATCTAGAAAAATCAACTACCAATCTGAAGCACACGTATCATCTCCATACATTGATCTATGGATCTAAGCAGCAACTATACTCATAAAGATATCATTATAGAGTCGCTAGATAAAACTACACAAAAGATCGAACAACGCACATTGATTTGGGCATCCAAACAACCTGAATCGCCCAAATTGGGTTGTATACCGGTAGACCGATGTGCACCATCGATGCACAACTCAGAAACGTGATCTATTTCTGTTTTATAAATTTTCGATTCTAGTTTTGAGCATTTACTTTATTTCCTGTTCCTTTAGGTTCTATACTATATATTTACATTATCTAACATGATTCTAGTGTCATGACATTTTAACAAATATTAAATATAGATTCAACCTAGTTTTACATTCAAATTATGTCTATTCTAGGTTTTCCGAAGTTTTCTAAAAGCAAACTACTTTTTTTTCCTAAAATTCACATATCATCATTCAGGAAAGTTTTTACTTTATATTTAATTCTTAGGATAGCCTTAAAGCATCATACACCATTATCAAAGCATTATAACAAGATTGGAGAAGCCACACTCACCGAATGCCAAAATTCGGCTCCTGCTTCGGCTGTCCTACTATCTTTTGGCCTGAAAACTTCATATTTCACCCTAACTCCTTTTTTCTAGATCGTAGTGCTTGTCGATACGATCATTTTGATTGGCGGATTGCCGAATTTCGTTAAGAAACAAATGAGATATGATGATTTGAAGTTTGACGTTGAGCGCTGAAATTGTGCACGAAAATCCTTCACTATCCAGGCCTGCTGCACTTCCTTACTTCATTATTTCGCCTCTTGGTCACTCATTGCCATTGGTTTCGTGTAAATCCATTGAGAAATGAAAAGGAGATATGTCATCTTAAAGATTGACATAAAACCGACATATGAAATTCATCTTTGTCCCTTGCTATTTGAAGTTGTTACACTGCCTATGTTTAAGTTTCCACCCCCAAATCATCGCTGGGTTGTAGCACTATTTGCTAGCTTCGTAATGCTTTTGGTTCCATTCGATTTCGTGGAGATTTGAGTGAGTTATTGCATTTTGATTCTTGGCATGTAGAAAGAGGAGGATAGGAAGAAGATGGAATCGATGAATTTTAAAATTGAGAAGTTAGAAAATTGAGAAACTGTTCAAATTCTAAAATATGAGCTTGGCCAAATTCAGCCTAAACCTAAACTCGCTAATTAGAATTCTTGATATCTCACTTATACTGTATCCAATTCAGGCAAATGAATACTCTATCTCGACCAGAAAAATAAGGGCTATGCAATGGTATGACTTTCGTCGGTTAATTCAACCATTTGTAAGAATTATCTTTTTGTCCTTTTATTAAAATTGACCAAATACCCTCTAAAAAATTCCAAACTTATTCATTATGGTTTATTATCATTATTCAAATTTGGTACGAATTTTTGGGGTATTACATTTTCCCCTCTTAAAAGAATTTCATCCTCGAAATTTCCCAAGGACAAAGGATGTATCGCAATCTCTCGTATCACACAAATATATAAACATACAAAGTCAACCATCTAACCATTCATCTAAACAATAGAAAACAATCAAACTAAGCATCCATGCATAACATACGAAATTAGATATCAAATGTCATCAAATAGGTGCACGTGTCTATTAGCATATATATACATAGATGGTGGTTGTGTACTTTTATGACAGGAAACTAAAATCATAGCACCATGGTATGTATGCAGATGACATGTAGCATTATATATGCAAGTATCTAACATTTAGGCCCATCTATATGAATGAGATGATACGACATATAAAGCGTGATGCAACCATCCAAAGGTGATCATAAAATTTTTATAAGTATGCATAACCAATAACAGTAGCATATCACATCGTGAACACACATATATATACACACACATATACACACACATACACACACACACACACACACATATATATATATATATATACATATATATAGCAGTAAATCATGAAATCACAGCATACAAAACTTAAATAAATTTAAAAAATTCATAACATAGGTAAAACAACAAAGGTCCAAACAATCATTCAGCCAAACCAAAATATTAACTAAACTAAGAACCTATCAAATAGAAAACGCTTTGAAAATAATTCGAATTGAAAAGATCGGATACTCCCCGCTTTCTAACTGTCCCTATCCAAATGGTTCTCCACACTAGATCTAGCAAATTCTACTACTGGCATGACTCATCCAAATTACTAATCTCAATCATATATGTATATATACGACCTCTTGAATCGTTGCTACCATCTCAAATAATCAATTCCATAATGCATAAAAATAGGTAGCCTTAGCACCAATGTGCCCAAACCAATTTATAGCATCTCATACCATTCTTAAACACACACGCTTGACATCTAAATCATCCAGTAGTAGTTTCTCAAAAAAAATTCAAATTGTTAAGATAAGGCAACTCAAAGTGGACAGTGTATTACCCAAATAGATTTGAATAATTTGACTCACCACATAATACCTTCTTCACCTAAGCACATTTAAAATAATCAATATCCTAACTTGATGAACATAACATATATCTCATCCAAATCTCAAATCTAACTTGAGTGGTATCATTATGCTTAAGGGATCACTTCTCTCAATACGCAACAAGCTTAATATTCAAAGTATCACTTTCTCGGTTATCCAAACATTCCATCCAAAATTCCATAACCTACAACTAAGCAAATAAAATCCTAAATCTAAGTGAAATCCTAATCTAAATAAAGTACTAACCTAAGATGTGAGAAAATTAAAAGAATTGACTATATAATACATTGTTTACATGCATCTTATATGTAATGTAAACACCGCATCTTTAAGTCGATAGTCCAAGAGAGTTTCTTTGAATAAACAGTTTCTCCTTAATCCGGGGGATGATTGAAATGAATCTATCAACTCCTCAATCAAAATCATATGCAGATCTCCAAATTTCATTTTACATAAAATCAGCTCTGCGTCTTCTATGCATGCAAACCACACACTTTCTCTTCAGCCTTTCCAATAAATTTCCTTCAATCATCACAAAAAACTTGAATTCACACCACTCTGGATACTTCTTAATTTTACTTCAACATCCATTTAACCAAGTACATCTTTCTTTAACTTTTTAAACCAGTTTTACCTCAATAGCTTAAAATCTGTTATTGAAATCCTTTATCTACACCGATCAAAAATACTTGTCATATAATCCTTGCCACCAATCCAAATTGGAATATCTTTTCTAATCAGAAGTTACAATTTCCACAATTCTCAATTCTCTAAATCATATCTATCTATATAAAATTCCAACTACTTTATCCCATTCATTAATAAAACAAACTCATATGATCTTAATGCTCATCCATATTTGAGTAGTTTTGAAAACTCATCCAATATATCAAATACTTATCCTCATATAGTTTCATATCAAATCTAATCCCGAATGTCTTTTAAAATTGAGAATTCACACTTAATACCCTTTACAATTAAAATCCAAGCTCCATTCATTTCCTAATAACAACCAAAATTTCATTTCTTATATATCGTTTTACTGACTTACCGATCCTCCAAATTATGGATGAGACAACTCAATAGGGATGGTGTCACACCATATCCATCAAATCAACAAAATACTAGTATAGTAACTTCTTATCTAGGAACATCGGAAAGGAATGATGTCCTAGCATGGTGAACATACCTTTAGATTCATGTCACGTCCAATCCAAATCATATATTCACAATCATATGCATTACTAAAATATCGAGGATATATAACTATCCCCCTCAAAACTATATAGAATGACAGCAATCACTTGCTTGGAGAAAAACATCCACCCAAGCATATAATACAAATGGTGTAACGTTACCTACCACATTAGGTCAATAACACCCATCCATATATCAACTCAATCAAATTACCTTTTACAATGATATCAAACAACAAAGTATTCTAAATATCATCTGCTTCCATCTCTAACCATTGCCGCAATGATACATAATAAAAGGATGCGAATGTTGATCATTTCATTTTTGCACTTGGACTGATCACCGAGTCAGATCACATACTAGTATCACTGGGTCACCGTGACCTTATCCTAAATAAGCTCTAAATTATTCAACTAAAATCTTCATCCATATTTCTAAAATAGTTTCAGTCAATCAGTTAATGGGATCCAATCAATCAAAACTTCAATATCACTCACTTCTCTTTTACTACTAAAATTTTCTGAGTCAACTTTATTTCAAATATATCTTCAAAAATTTCCTAATATCAAATAAGTATAACTTAGGCCCAATTCCCTTTCATATGAATCTTAACCCATTTAGTTTTAGTATTGGGTAAACGTCTCTTCTCTATGATACTTCAACGCAATAATTTGGTTCACCTTTTCTCTTTCTAATTTCAACAACAATCTTTCTTTCTCTATTCAATTCCTTGCAACTATCGGAATCACATCTTATGACAAAATCGTGCCCAATCCATTAGTCATTAACCAAACCACATTTCTATCAGCATCTAACACCTTTCCATAATGAATCATTCAACTTAATCCAAAGTCAATCGATTTACGCACTATATGAGAATTAATTTTAAATTATTTACCACTGCACTTCCAATCCAAAACCACAACTCATTTCTAACTCACGATCCGTTCTCGTTTCTTTATAGCCAATAATGGCATATTTGCACTAAGGGTCATTTCCATAACTTTTCTCCTTCTTATTCTCTTTCTAACCCATCAACAAACTTTAAATTTGGCCACTCAAAGTTCCTTTATACTTTACAATTGTAATACCGTCAGGAACTTACCATAAATCCAAGTCATAACTTTCATTCTCTTTTTAAAATACATCATTGTTTTCTAAAATATTGCTTTAACCAGAACTCTCATTCACCTAAAACCAATAAATAAATTATTTTTATCAAACATTTACTTTGTCTTTATAACTTAACTCCAACACCAATTACATCATTCCCTTCAATGATTTAATACTAACTACTTAAAATATATTTAAACTTTTAATAAACTATAGTTATCCTTAAAAATACTTTTTCTTTATTTCAAAACATCATTTCAGAGCAATTTATAATCATATTATCATATATTTCGGGTATACATACATTTTATTTTGTAAAATAGAAAATTTTCAATGCTTTTAAATAATACATCTTATATATATGAAAATATACTTTAAAATTCACTCAAGCTACTCACCTTACTATATAAATTTAGAAAACCATTTTTGCAATCGCTAATCATATTTACAATAAACGTGTTCAAGAATTTCATTTCACAATTCCTTCAATTTATTATTTAAAAATGAATATAAACTCTACTTACCTTGAATCGAAACTTTGAATCTTAAAAATCATCTAGATACCCATTATCTTATATAAACTCCACAAAAAATCATAAATTTTCTTATAAATGAAGTTTATAATTTCAACTTTTAAAACTACTTTCCCGTTTAAACATTTTTTCTAAATTTCGTCTCTTAAAAATATTTTACCTTCGAACTCAATCCCTTACCCTACTCGGTAACTAACTATTTAATACATCTATCAAATTAAATCCAAACGATCATATATACTCTCACAAGTACTTAGCCGCATTTCTTATGTCAATCGAGGTTCACTTCCAACATAATACTAGGAATCACTCCTCATATATCAAATTCAGATACTGTGGGGTTTCATCGGTTTGACTCATCATTTATAGATATCGGTGGAACCGAATGTGCGCCTTCACACTGCAATACCTCTAAGATCGACCCTAGTACCATTTCAGCTTCAGTCTTACTCCACCAACAATATCTTGTTTCAACTCCTATCCTTACCAACTTACTCATCCTTAGCTCTCCGTAGTTGGGTTCATTAGCAACTCCCCAATAGACAGATAGCTCAATTGGAACAATTACAAATATATTCGACTCATATACATATACTATACTATATATTTTTATAAAATATACAAGTATGCTTCCTTAATACATCCCCTGATACAATAACCTATGCTCTGATACCAAATATAGCAACCCACCTTTTCAAAATCCCATAACTACATAATGAAGTACCAAATTGACGAGTCGCTAGATGATTATACATATAATATACACAGAGAGAGCATAAGATAAAACTATACTAACTTTAATTTTTAGAGTCTTACAGCGAAATGGTCACATAAAATATCATATTACACAAATACATATATTTAATAACATATCCGATACCGTAACATAAGTCTGTAAAATCTAAACACAAATAACACTACACTATCACATCAAGTCTTTGATACACTTTTTACATATAGTATATACAAGTTTCTTCTCTAGATCCGTCATGCCTCTAGACTCCATTAACCTGAAGAATATGGATAGAAAAATTATAGAAGTGGATCAGACATTCGTCTACGTGAGTGAAGCAAATATACAAGTATACAATTGTGATATAACATGACTTAAATCTAAGTATAATACTTTCTGGACCTGCCTATGCCATGCTACAGAATAATATTATATTGTCTAAATAATCTTAAACATAATTCGATCTCACCCTGTGCGGTAAAGTATTACACATCAATGAATATCCGGTCTTGCCATGTGCGGTAAAGGATAATCATGCCTTGGACTCACGGTTGGTCCCGCCTCTTGCGCTACAAGTCAACTGTTGTCCACATTAAAACCTTCCTAAACCGGCTTCAATGCCCTATAGAAAAACTTCACGCCAATACTTTAAGATCAAGGACCAATTACATATGCTACAAGATATAGCTATTCATCATCTATCCAAACTATATACATATACTATATCAACTACGACTTCAAGGTCTTATGCACCATAATCATATTTCATCGTTTTCATATGGGTCTAACATATTCTCCTAATAGCTTAACTGTAAATCCATGTGTCGAGCCTCACCATCATCAAATTACAAATTATACTTTATCTAGAAAAATCAACTACCAATACAAAGCATACGTATCACCTCCATACATCAATCTATGCATCCAAGCAGCAACAATACTCATCAAGATATCACCATAGAGTTGCTAGATAACACTACGTAAAAGATCGAAATAGCGCATATCGATTAGGGCATGCAAACGGCCCGAATCACCCAAAGTGGTTGTACATCGGTAGACCGGTGTGCACCACCAGTGCATAACCCAGAAACATGATATGTTTTCTATTTTATAAATTTAAAATTCTAATTTTGATCATTTACTTTATTTTTATTCCTTTAGGGTTCTATACTATATTTTTACATTATCTAATATGATTCTAGCGTCATAACATTTTAATAAACATTAAATATAGTTTTAACCTCATCTTACATTCAAATTGTGTCCATTCTAGGTTTTCTGAAGTTTTCTAAAAGCAAACTACTTATTTTTTGTTCCTTAAATTCACATATCATCATCCAGGCCAAGTTTTTCACTTTATAGTGAAGTCCTAAGATAGCCTTAAAGCATTCTATACCATTAAAAAAGCATTATAACAAGATTAGAGAAGCCACACTCACTGAAACGCCAAAATTCGGCTCTTGCTTTTGCTATCCTACTGTTTTTCGGCCTTAAATATTCATATTTTTCCCTAACTCCTGTTTTTAGATCATAATGCTTGTTCACATGATCATTTCGAAGGGTGGATTGCTGAATTCCATCAAGAAACGAATGAGATATGATGGTTTGAAGTTTGACGTTGAACGTTGAAAACTATGCATGAAAATCCTTCGTTGTCTAGGCCTGCTGTGCTTCCTTACTTCATTATTTCACCTCTCAATTTCTCTAGATCTACATCCTTTTATAATACCTTTGAATTGCTATTGGTTTCGCGTAAATCCGTCAAGAAATGAAGGAGATATGTTTTCTTAAAAATTGACATAAAACTAACATACGAAATTCATCTGTGTCCCACGTTGTTCGGAGTGCTTCACTGCCTATTGAGTTTTTCCCTCCAAATCATTGCTGGTTTGTAGCCCCATTTGCTAACTTCGTAACGCTTCTAGTGTTGTTCGATTTCATGGAGATTTGAGTGAGTTATTGCATTTTGATTCTTGGTTTGTAGAAAGAGGAAGAGGGGAAGAAGATGGAATCAGTCAGTTTTGAAAACGAGAAGTTAGAAAATTGAGAAACTGAATATACGTACTCCCTCAACAGACTTTAGGAGGGAAATCTGAAACATCATCTTAATTCAAAATTTAAAATATAGGCTTGGCCCAAATCAGCCAGAATCCAAACCTGCTAATTAAAAACCTTGATATCTCATTCACACGGTATCCAATTCGAGCAAATGAAACGGCTGGAAGAACAAGAGATACGCAATGGTGCGACTCCCGTTAATTAATTCAATCATTTATAAAAATTACTTTTTTACCCTTTTATTAAAATTAACCAATATACCCTCCAAATAAGCTACAAACTTATTCATTATGGTTTATTACCATTATTTAAGTTTAGTACCAATTTTCGGGGTATTACATAAATCAAACTTGTATAATATGAATGTATAATATAAGTGGAACTGTAAGAAACCTAATTTAGGTTTAAGGAACAAGTACATACGTATTGTACGTGTACCGTGATTTCAAATGTGTCAGACACTTGAATTATGAGGGTATTTCATAAGAGATACATTATTCCCTAAACCATGTCACTCAATATATCTACATACATACATATATTAAAGATTACGAATCTTTATTATAAGTTTCCCCCGCAATTTATATCAATAGATTACTTACATACTCTTTAGTTATTAAGCTTTTCTTATGCTAGAGATGTTATGTGTGGTACTGTTAATATATTATTTAAACGGGGTAAGATACATGAACATATTTATTGAACTTTCCTCAAGGTACGTGCATTATACTTAGGCCATCGCAAAATAGTAGGTACAAGTGAAATTACTCTTGATTTGTTGAGCTTTCCTCAAGATCAAGATTAGATTAGGACAAAGACTATGATTAGGAGTTGTATATGATACAGCATATAAGGTGTAATCCATCTCATGCTGACGTATGATTTGTTGAGCTTTCCTCGAGGTTAGAATCCTAAGGCAAGTGAGTCTTAACGCCCATAAAAGAAATCAAAAGATTTCTATGTTTTCTCTTAGGGTTTTGAGAAACATAAAAGTCTAACAGGAGTCTTGCTAAAAAATGAAATGATGACATTCAACCTAGCTAATATTGTAAGAATATATGCTATACAAGTCGAAATAATCTACTTCGAATAAATTTGGGCAACTAATATAATTAATAAAATGTTTTTCAGTTAAATTATCCAACTGAACTGAATTAATATTATTATAGAAATATAAATACACTTAATAATAAATCTTTTAGCATGTTGTTACATTAAGACCCATGCAAGAGCCAATTATACAACCACCAAAACATTCATGCCTTCGTTGCTTAAGTGTTTATTTGTACGAGACTATATATTGTCTTTTATGAGTTTTGAACTCTTACGCAATACAAGAATTTGGATATTTGATCCATATTTGATTACATATAAATGTTATAAGGTAAATAGCCATGATTTGTAATGTATGAAACTTTGATGAAATTAGTTCATTTGAAATAAGTAAGTAAACAATAATGCAAGATTGTGCATTCAATACGACGCATTACAATAATGATCTTGTTGTGTTACATGTACGTTAGACCATGAGCTTTAAGAAGTACATAGGGATTCGCTCACTGAAATGTCAGTTTGATCAATTTACGTAAAGAGCAACTTATTCACTATCCTTAAATATTAAGGATGACCAATGCATTTTTGTAAAGAGTTCATTACGATCTTGTAGCGAAAGTTTTTCTTTTAATGTTTGACCATTTTATGAGGAAAACGAATGTACGAAGGTAGATGTAACTTAGGCACGGTTAATATGAAGAGAGTGAATAGTCCCTCTATTTCAAGAAGAGACATCAGAAATGATAATTGTATAAAATACTAAATGATACTTAATATGGAATGAGAAATGTGATTTGTATTCCAATTTTATTTTCATTATAGAAAATTGTTTTCTGTAAAAGTTATTTTTATGAGTTCAAGATATTAGATCGAAAATTCTAAACTGTAAACTACTTATAGTAAAAGAAATAAATTGCCAATGATAAGTAGTTGAATGGAGCTTCATAGTTCATACGCTATTATAGTAATGACGGAAATAGTGAGAGCATGACGTATAATACATATCAGTGGATGCATCAAGATGTGAAAAATTATTTTCGTAAACATACCAAATATTATTTGTGAAATAATAATTGTTTTGTGTATTGACTGAAAATGAATATAGTTTTATTTTATAATGAATATTTTTCATATTCATTATGAAATAAATCTAAACATTATTCATTGTATTAGCTATATAGCACATAAGGATCTAAAATTTTACAATTATTTTTGAGTTAAGGTTAAAACACCCATTTAGCGGGAGCGACAAGATACTCAATAAACTCTTCGAATTGATGCATATATATGTATGCAGTTCAAAGTCTAATAATACCGAAATGATTCCACATACTTCATTAAAATTCATCGATGAATCGTCATAGAAATGAACACGTGCATATGATGCACAAGCAGCATGCCTATGGTATGTTCATAGAATTTAATACGAAAGTAGAAAACATGACATGCAAAGAGTATTAAAAGAGTTCGATTTGGTCGAATAGGTGAGTGTATTGAAAAGGAGTTCCAAATGTACCTAAAAATGAATAAGATTCAATCTCAAAAGACACACTTCCTTATGATATATAATGTATAGATAAAAAAGTAATTGGACTTTGTTGGACAAAGTACGATTATTGATGAGTGAAATTGAATTAACTTCTTTCTGTAAGGACATGTACTTGATAGTAAGCACATAAGGTTAAATGTAGTTTCATCTAAAACAAAGTCTACAAAAATCATACAAGATAAGAGTTGATGAAAAAACCACTACATATCCTTGGTCAAAAAGTCGATGGGTTGTGTGAGTTGAGAGATTACACGTAACACTTGTTCATGAGGGATCTTGTCTGGACCATCCCAAATGAGTTTGGTGTTGGTAGATATTAATTGACTAATTTATGTTATGAACATTAGTTTTATAAACTTAAATCGAATCAGCTTTATACACATATATAAGCAATTCATAAAATGTTTATGGATACCTATTCCATTACAGTGAGAAACAATTGTTGTTTCAATAAACATTAACTTTATGATTAAGGAATTTCTTTTAGAAATTATTAGAGCAAAATGTATTTGGATGCGATCCAAAGATAAAATTGATTACAAAGGATGAAATGAAATTGATCAAACTGAAATGGACACAACTAATTAGAATGTCTAATAAGAAGTCTCGCATATTAAAGAGAAACTACGATTTTCTTATCAATGTCGAGAAAAGAACTTTCTCAGTTGTCAATAAGCCATTAAGAGTATTGATTCTACTATATGGCATGATGCATAATTTTTTGAAATGGATTCCAAGTACATTAGAGAAATATGATTTTGATAATTGTACCCGAAGGGACATGATCCATCAGTTGCAAACGTGTCTTCGAGAAGAAGACCAATGTAGTTGAAATATAGAAAGCTACATTAATAGAATAACATCGTAAATTTCAATTGTTGAAATTAATATAATAGATTCTTCATTCAACATGCTTAAGTTAATTCGGATTATACTCATAAAATTATCGCTCGATATGATTTTGAGTTTTTGGTACATGTATGTTGAATCATAAATTCTAAATAATAATTTAAAATAGACTATTTTCACATAATAATCAAGATGTCTTGAAGTCAGTAAGAGCAACAACCGAGTTTGTGAGTATTAGATATGGTCCAAGAACTGATACGAAAGTGTCATTCAACAAGCATCAGAGTTGAGAAAATATTTTGACTAAAACAATCAAACAGTTTGAATTTCAGTCAAAATGCAAAGGAAGCGTGTATCTGTAAGAAAGCACTGTAAAGGTACTAATATATATGGAAACCTAAGTCAACAATAAACTTATGATTGTCAATGATGTACTAGTGCTAAAATCATTTTAGTTTGGTTGTTCAATTCTCGATATTGGACTTGAAATTGACATCTTTTATAATTAGTATTGAAGGATGTTGGGATTGTGCTAGAGCGACATAGACAATGTATTAATATGGAGTATTAAGATAAATTTCTTATACATTGGCAATAGGAATTATCGTGTACATGTTGTATCATCTACAATATCACATTTTGCTTATGTATTGGATATATACGCAGGTATCAAATCCAAGTTAAGATCGCTAAATGATAATTTAGAGTGTTCTCGAGTATTTACAAAATACTAGAGAATTGTTTACAGAAATAACGACTCCTTATGAAGGAGTGCATAGATTGAACTTCATAAGTAATATCGAGCATAGTATGTCAATCCCAAATTCATGTTCAATCTTAAGTTAAGAACTTTAAGTTGGAAATGTTCCCAACAATAAGTAGTGGCTGATTCGATCAAAGGATAAGCACATCGTCTTTTGAATCATGTGCACAAATTTATAACTAGTTAAGAGTGATTCCAAATGTTGAGAATCCCATAATGTTGTGATATAGATCACGAGAGAACCTAAAGCTCACTAGAATCAAGAAACATATTCTGAAAAGTTCCACATGATATAGACAATTTATAGCCATTAGAGAGATCAATTAATAGAGTAATAAAAAAATAGCATACCCGTTCACTAAAGGACTGACCCGATTAGTTTTTCAGTAAATCGAACGTACGATTTGGAATAAGATTCCATAATTGACCCCAAGTGCAATTGGGAGACTGATACGGTTAAGGATATGCCATAAGGGCAATTATATAATTTGTTACATATATCTAACTTTAACCAATCTTATTCATAATAAAGGAGTTTGATTTCTATAATATACTTAGTTATATCATGTTTAATTAATTAAGTAATTTAATTAATATTGAATAGAAAATCCTTAAATGATATGTTATGTGATAGTAATTATATTGTATTATAATCATGAGAATTTTGTCACGTTGAAAAATAACATTCCCACTTTTATGGCCAGCTATGCTTAATGAGGGGGAAAGGATTTGATGAGATTTAATGGTAAATTAAATAGAGAAGGTTTGAAAGGAGTGAATCGAAAGGTTTTAATGTTTCCTTTAAAACAAAATTTCATTCATTATATCATTCTACAAACAATTCATTTTTTTTCCTTCTTCTCTCCTCTACCTCTCCTATAATGACTGAAAAATCATGCTCTCATTTAAGAAAAATTCCCAAAATCAAATTAAAATATAATCAATTCATTTAAGGTAGTGTTTGCCTTTAGATCCTTGCATTATCCAAATGTTGATTCAATCAAACCAGAGTTTTATTCTTCATTCAAGGCGCGCATATTTGGCCTCATTTTTTGTAATTCTAATTTATTCGATTACATATTCACCATGTTAATAAAGTTTACATCTTATACATGTTATATCTTATCATATTATTTGTTCATTATGTTAACACATAATTTAGATCTGGTAAACGTTACACTTTAATTGATTGTATATTCATTATGTCTATATAATTAGATCCTATACTTGCTACCTCATTTGATCATACGCTCGTATTGTTTGTATAATTTAAATCCAATTTTTTTGACAATGACTTATATGTTCCTAAGTTGACCAATCTAATTTTATCATTGTTTTAGAAATTGATGTTTAAAACAAACAAACAATTTTGGATTGGTAACTACTTTTGATTAATTGATGTATTTTGTAACTCATTGTATACAAAAACATAAATCAAATGTACATATTTATTGTTTGAAATTATTTTGGAGATTGAATACATGTTTCAAATTTTTATTGTTTGAATTCACAAATCTAATTTTAAATCATGCCGAAGTTAAAATTAGATTCAAAATTGTTAGTTTTAGATTTCTAAACATATTGCCAAGATTAGGATGTGCTTAAGTGTTCAAAATTATTTTGAAATGGCATCAAATGATGAGTAAATGAAAGGAAAAACTCCTCCACCATTTCCTCTCATTATCAATCGCTTACTTAAACACAATGATTGTTATTTTTTAATATAAGCAAACATATTGATTAGTTAAAATAACTTTACAACATATTATATATACGTATATATGTATGTAAATATAAGTAGACTACACGCACACATATATATGTATGTATGTATGTATGTATGTATGTATGTATGTATGTATGTATGTATATAATTATTTTATATAATTTCAAAATAAACCATGTACAACAAAGGCATATATAACGGGAATAATTAGGTCCGTCGCGGTATAAATTCCAATATCTACTTAGGACCACATTGGTCATATACACTTCATATTTGTAGCATGTGCACTATATACATATAAGTGTATTTGATGCACGTATAAAATTAAAACTAAAAAATCTTTTTAACCAAATAAAATAAAGATTTTAATTAAAACATGTTATATTGGTTCTAAGATACACCTTAGACTTCATAAGGTCAAATAGATCCAAAATAGGAAAAAAATTGAAATCAAAATATTTCACATGCTCTGACTGGCCCGGTTCCTGCACTAGTCACTTTTCCCACTTTCCAAAACTGAACCAAGCCTTCTTAACCAAAAACCAACTGTTTTCCTTACTTTAATTTTCTAAATTTCTTTACTAAGGGGTAATTAACAAGGAAGCTTACGAGATCTACTGTTTGGGCTATCTTAGGATTCGTGCATCTATTGTCCGACATCGGATTTGCCTCGAGATTTGTTAATTTTGGTATTAGGTGAGTGATATTTTATCTCTCGCTATCCTAGTTGGTTATTATTGCAAAAATGATGTTTTTATGATGATTTTAAGCGTTAAAACATTTTTAAACTTAGATCTAACCTTAATAAAATGTTTTAAAAAGACAAATGTGTAACTTAGTTCATTTTGACCATTTTGTGAAATAGCTCGTTATTTTATGTATGGTTAGATCTGGGGTAAAATATATATTTAAATTGTAATTTGATTACTTATATGTGATGTTTGTGAAAGGGAGTGCAGATTAAGGATATTTAGGCTAATTTAACACTAGAGGGGGGGTGAATAGTGTTTAATGGATTCTAAGACTTATATGGACTAATTTAAAAATTATGATATAAACATATGCAGAACTTAATCGCAGAACAATCACAAAATCAAACACAGATGCAGAAAGTAAATAAAAAGAAGTAAAAGGAAAGAACACACCAGATTTTATACTGGTTCGGAGTTACCTTACATCCAGTCCTGCACTAAGGCAAACACCTCGTATAGATTTTATTATACCAATGTCGAGATTACAATCCTCAATTTCTAAAGGCCTTGAGGTACCCTTCCTATCTTCGAGTCCGGGGCAAACTCTCTTGATTTATGGGACACAAGACCACCCAATTGATTTCTAGGCATAACCACACCTTATAGAGAGACTCGATAAACTTTTGATTACAAATTGATCCTATAACTCTGAATAGCACTTTGATCTTCGAGAGAGGGCAGAGAATCAAACAAGAATGAGATTCTAATTCGATTCACTTGAGAATTCGGCAGAATTTCAGCACGATCTTAAAAACATGAAAATTTTAGAATATGGATTTGTGGAGAAGGAGTGAAGAAAATAAGAAAATAGTTAGTTAAAAAATTCGTTTGTGAAGGCTATTTATAGACCAGTAATGGTCATAATCATTCGTGAAGAGATTTAAACGAATAGACACTTCTTTTGAAAATTGAAACTTTTGAATTTAACGGCCACCATGTCGACATGGGGTATCCCATGATGCCGACATCCCATAGTTAAAAACAATGTAAAATTTGTTTTGAAAATGGCACTGAAAGGAAAACAAGATGAAATGATTCTGGAGTAAAATAAACTAATTTTCCTATGATTTGAAATAAAGAAGAGTAGAAAAATATATTTTTAGAATGTATATATAAATTTGATTTTAAATCTCAAGTATATATATTATAAAAGAATTTTTAAAAATCAGAAGATAGTTTAAAAACAAACGAAGTTTAAAACAAGAGTTTATTTAAAAACAAAAACGAAGAATATTTTAAGGCTAAAACATCTTTTTGAAAATCATTTGAAATGATAATTTTTAAAGCTAAAACATTAAAAAAACAGTTTTGAAAATCATTTTAAAAAACCATTTTGAAGTAGTTTTGCAAGCTTCTTCCTACAGAATATTTCATCACATCAGGACTCGAGAACTTGTACAAAACCAGGATGTTCGTGGGTTTGTAAGCCACTTGTTGTAGGTTTGTAAGCTACTTGTCGTGGGTTTGTAAGCCACTAAGAAGGTAGAAATGGGTTCCATCCCAAATGAAATTTGGAATGAAGATTTCCATGCTATTACGAAGTTTTAACAAAACTAGACACTTATCTTGGTATCTTGATCTTGATACTCATGAGTCTTCAAACTTGATTTCTTCATTCTTGATCTTTATACTGTACAGCTTCAATAATCAGTACTTGCCTTATATATACCATGCATAATAACATTCATATATATCTAGACAATAGTGTTAGTATATAAGTTATAATAAAATAAGTTACAAAGGTTATTGTCATCAAAACCACTATCTCGAGTTCCTAACAGTTTGGGTGTCATATAATGTTTGTATATGATTGTTTATTGTGTTTTAAAGTCATTTTAGTATAGTTAGAGAGTGATCATCATTTTATGCAAATCAATGACAAAAGTGTTCGAAACGTGATGTGACTAAAGTATGTTGTTCTTGGAGGTCTAGGGAGCGTATGATTTTTGTTGTAAGTTGATTGGGTTTGAAATGATGGAGTTTTGAATGAAGAAATCATCTTGGTAGTGGTGGTCAAGACATGTCAGTGTTGTAGAAAACAACTCGATAATGGAGCTTTTAATGGAAATTGTGTGGCGATTTGGGCTTGGGTTGCTGGAGCTTTAGGTGGAATGAATGACAAGGGGTTTGGATTGGGTTGGAAAAATGGCTAAGTATTATTTTACTACCGGGAGCTTTGGGGCCAAGAGGTTAGGTTCAAGCTGATGGCATAAAGACTTTAGAGGTGCAGGTGTCCTTGATTCAAGCCAACATGAAAATGACAAGAGGTTTTTGGCTGATGGACTTAAAAAATTTGGTTAGAGAATCATGTCGACACCGATTTTATTAGTATCGAGGATTTTGGTTTGTTGCTTCATGTCGGTGGAAGGAAGGCTTTGGGGGTCGAACTATGACAAACTTAGCCAAACTTTTGACTAAGTAATCATGTCAGTGCCGACATGATTGATGTCGAAGATGATGCATGATGGTCTAAGGAGGTCGAGGCGTGGACTTCGAGATGTGAGCCATGCATGTTCGTTCATTTGTTTAATGTTCCATTTCGATGTTATGGTGTGATGAAGAATGACTTTGATGGTGAAATGGTGATGCAATGCTACGATATGATGACTTTGGAACATTGATGAGGTGACTATGCGACTTATTAAGGGTGTCTAGAGATGTTCATCTGAGACAACTCAATGACGGGAGTCGAGACGATGATCCAAAGGGCGAGTTCAATAATGGGGACTCATGAGTGGAACTATGAGTGTGTTCTAATATGAAGATGGATGGGATAGAACATTGACTGTATTCTGCTATAGAAACGTGCACAAAGAGAGCGTGGATGCTCGAAGGTTTCCAATGTGCTTGTGTAAAGGGGGTATGTGGGGATGACCACCTGGATTATGGCTATGTCCAGATCTTATGACTGTGCATAACCCTAGTGCTTATGATTGTGGGTCTAGTTTCTAGTCTTACGAAGTAGCATGGATTGAGCATCGAGAAATCGAGACTTTGATTGAGTCTCTGGCTAGTGATTGGGCCACACGAGTTATTTTATTTCCAGCACACTTGAGTAATGTAAGGATTGTTTGATGGAGCTGTGTTTGCTTTATCACCCTAGGATTGTCACATGACGTAGATATTATCACTTGGATACCCAGACACCAGACATTGTACTTAGATAAGCAGATATTGATGTTATGTACTAACTCTTTGGATGTAGAGAAATGTCAAGTATGATTCTCCATAACCTATGTCCAATGCTATATTCACTTGCATAGTATTTTGAGATTGTTTATCGCTTACACCAGACTGCTGTCTAACTCGAGGTTTTATGCTTTGCTTCTTTTTATCTAAGGTGCTCTTAAATGAGTAGATCAGATACAGGTGTGGCATGGCACATGAGTTGTGCGGATGGACTGGTATGATTCTACATTTCCATATACTATTACTTGACTTATTGTTTCTATTATTCCGATGTGCGACACTATGGACAATGTTTGACTATTAGCTTAGAGACAGGTTACATTTGAGTTTCTATTTGATGTATAAAACTCTGTGATTTGTGTTGTATATAGCTACTATGAACTAATGCACTCTGATTATACGGTTCATTTAGTTATTATCTTAATTGATTTATATCCGTGAGGATTAATAAATTTTATTTGGTGCATTGTGAGGTATATGACATGTTTACTTTAGGAGATCTCTACTTTTATTCACCTTAACAATCATCCTACATCGACTGGCATAGTTATAATGCACTATACAATAGGTACTAAAGGTGTAGGGTGGTCGTTGCATAAAATATCTAGTTTTAAAATACTTTAGGAAGTATTTTACAAAGATGATAATGATTTGATTAAGTTGAAAAAGTAAAATATTTGATATGAACCACACACTTTAGAGGTGGTTTCCACAATGAGTTTTTATTGACGTGATATTTTATTTTGAGAACTTTATTGGAGGACATTTTGAGGACTATGAGACTAGACCGAGTAGCATAGGATGTGAGACGACTAGATGAGACAAGTTTTGAGCTTGTCCAACATCCATTATGATGATGTGACCTTTATGCTTATTATGTGTGACTTTCTCTAATGAGTTATAGGGATGTCTAGTTGTTCCCTTCCATAAAGAGAGTTGTGATATGATGTTGGGGCTTCCCATTTTGATGTATGAGATAGTGACCTTTTTCTTGTTTATGCTTACTTTGGTTGGATTGTTTGTATTGATCTATTATTAGTTAAGTTATTAGTTATAGTTAAGAAAAATTGTACTGTTTGTTTAATTATCTTTGCTTATTATTTTATATCATGCTTATTTAATTAATTCTTTTTGCTTGCATTGTGTTGTTGTTGACTACTTATTTCGTTATGATATTTTTAACTGTTTGTTTGTTTGTTTGCCTTATTGTGATTGTTTCTCTTATATGCTAGGATATACTGCTTGTTATATACAATAATTTATTGGTGAAGTAGTTATCTAATGTTGACTTTTAGTAGGGTGTACATTGGGGAAACCAATGAGTTGTTACAAGACATATTTGATTTAGTCGTAGTGGGATGACATGGTTTTCAAAGCTGAGGAAGATGAGATATTTTGATTAACTTAGAAATGTGATGATGTTCCTCGAAGATGAGTAATGGTGATTGGAGTATTTTGGTGACTAAAGACTTGATGTGTACTACGAGGAATCAAAACAATGAGTAAGCGGTCCATTACACATTTACTAAAATATGAAGTTTTAACATATTATGTTTCAAAATTTACTTTTGTATGAACATTGCCAGCATTCATAAGTGTTTTAATTTAAACTAGGACGTCTATTTTGATTTTTAAAGAAGTTTATATAGTTTGAAATTTTTATAAAACTGTGTTTTCTCAAAATTTATTTTAAGTTGACATAAAACAGTGATAATATTTTGAAAAATTGTTCTATAAAATGATGATGATATTTTGAGAAAGGAAATTTCAGTTCGAAGAAAATATGGAAGCTCTAATTTGAAGATATATCAGAACGTTAGCGATAATGTGCTAGCAGATCCCTCTTTGGTACTTTGGGCGAGTCATCCAGTCATCGAATGAAGTAATTGCTATTAGAGGATTTTAGGAATCAATTTTTTTGGCATGATATGAGGGTTGGAACAAGATGGGTTTCGATGTGGATGTATACTAAGGGATCGTTGATGACCAAAGGTTTTAATGTATGCTCATAAAGAAGGGGAGGTCCGCATGCTCACCATGGATTTTACAATGTGATCTGCCATAGACCTTTTGATGGTGGTCTAGGTCCTGGTCATCCAAGTGATAAGGATTCAGGCATTCATGCAGCCGTGATGTTCTTAAGATGTTGAGAGTTCATTGACCTTACGATGGTGGTCATTTGTGTTATCATATATCCAAGAGTAGGATGTTTAGTATTCAATGACCTTATGTGGTGCTCATTTGTGTTAGCCAAGAGTATTTGGTACAAGTCCTTATGATGCGGGTTTGCGAATTGAGGATTGATGTGGTCGTGGCATGGGTAGATGGCCAAACTATTTTCAAGTGTGCCCATTGATAGAGTCAGGGGTATGCCTTAGGGGCAATTCTGTAGTTAATTGTAAATAAATAACTCTGAAATCAATTCTCGTTCGAAATAAAGGTGTTTCTTCTTTCTGTTATATATTTGTTATAATGTGTTATAAATAATTAAATGTTTAATTAAAATCTATTTAACAGAAAATCCATAAACGGTATGTTTTTGCGATAGTAGTTACAAAGTGTTGTAACCATGGGTAATTTATCACAATAAAATTAAATATACCATTTTAAATGTTCCTAGTCAAGATGCATCGAGACTGAATATCATTATATCTATTGAGACTAGAGTACGTAATGCTCTCCAAATGTTGGGCAGTGTATTACTCATGACTACTGGGCGCACCTAGGCGTTACGTACTGATAGTTATTGGATAACTATGAAACGACTCACTTGATAGTTTTTTGTTTGTTTATATAACTAAGGTCAAACAAAAAATACCGATGCGACTAATTTACACAGTTCTCTTGACTTGAGGATACCGTTGACCTTCAATGTGGAAGCTCCGCTTTGATTATAGTTAAATCATGGCACGATGTCCACCGAACGACTATAGTTGGGTCGAGTGAAAGCATTGGAAGTAAAACACTATTCAAGTGAGGATTCGTCTCCTCGGTTGTATGAGGTTAGTATCATGGTCAACTGAAGTCAACTCAAAGTCAAAGTCTATAGCCAAAGCAGTTCGGTTAATAATAATTGTTATTATTGAACCGAGGATTTTGAGTATGGGTTGTAAAGTTGAATATGGATGATATTGGAATTTTGACCATTATCAAATTCCATAAATCCAAAGTGATATTTTTGACGAAAAGAATTGGTGTAAATAATTGTCACTATCGGGTACTGCTTATAATAAGTAAAATTAGATTTTACTGAAAGATGTGTAAGTAGTAAATTCAGCCAAAATATCACACCACCTGCTAAGTGATGTGTGAACATTAATATTCGAATAGTTCGATATTAATCGCTGACTAACTTTACACCTTTGAATCGCATGAGCGAAACGATGAATGCTCTAAATGAACCACATGATTTAATTAATTTATAATTGTTGTAAATTAACTAAATTAATTAATATTTATGAAATATTAATTAGTAAATTTTTATTTAATTTGTTGAATGTCCTTAGCATTTAGTAAAGTGTGTATATATATGAGTTATAAACGCGCATATTTATATATGGTATCTTTAGAGTGTTTAAATTTGATTTAAACATGATAAATACCAAAAAGGGCAGTTTTAAATAAATTAAATTAATTAGTATTTGTGAAATATTAATTATTAAAATTTTATTTTACTTTATTTGAGTAACATTAGCATTTAATGGTGTGCGTATATAAAAGTTATAGACGCGTGCACATTTGAATTGGATTTAAATGGGATTGGTGCTATTGAGATTTTGGAAATTTTTGAGGGCCCATGTGGCACCATCTATGGCTAGCTATGCATGTAGAAGAGTGAGAGGATTTGATTAACATTTAAAAAGGAATTAACAGGGAAAATTTTTAAGGAAGAAATAAGAAAGGTTTCTATTATTCCTTTAAAACACATCTCCCTTTATTTTCTTATACGATCGATTTATTTCCTATCATAATCATCCCACTTGCTCTTCTATCAGAGAATTTTGAATTTTCATGTCTTCCTAACTAAATTTCCAAAATAAAATATCAAATAAAATTAATAACAAAAGTTGGTCTAATCTCTTAATTCTTGCAAAATTCGGAGATTGATTCATGGAATCTAAGAGCCTTTAATTCATCATTCAAGGTGCATTCTCTGGGCAACATCTCAAGGTAATTATTCTAATTTTATATATTCATCATTCAACTTGTTTATGTAATTTAGATCCATCTCTTATTTCATCTCATTTGTGTATTTGTTTATTTGATCAAATAGATTAGATCCTTTTTGCTCCATCTTAATTAATTATATATGTTCACCATGTTATTTTAATTTGAATCTGTTTTAAGATATATTTTGATTTTTTGCCAATTCATGTTGTCATTATTAGATCTACAGTATATGATCCCATATTTAATTATTTTTCATATTGCTTAATTGTTTAGATCTGAAACCTTTGCAATATATACATATGTGTCTGATTTATCCTATCTATTTTGTTGTTGTTTCAGGTTTGTTATTTAAAAAAAATACTTTTTGGTTAAAATCTAAGTCTTAATTAATGAAATATTTCTATTATTGATTCAAATAGAAAACACATGTAATTTATTTATGTTTGCATGTATGTTTTGTATTCAATATTTCAAATTCAATCTTTTGGTTTTTGCATACTACTGTTTAAAGTTATAAAAAAAGTTTTCTTTATAAACATAACTGGACTTCATTGCAAAATATCATTAACCCTTGGATTTCCTTTTAAAATTAAAGTTAGGCATTAGTTGTTACTTTATATTGGAACATAAACTAAATTATAAATTTTAACATAAAGATGTATTAAGTTTAAAACATTATTTATACTGAATTTTGTATGTGTGTATATATACACATAAATTTATGTGCGTGTGTATATATACATACATACACACAAATATATATATATATATATATATAATTTGAATTGAATTTATATGATGGACTTTTATGTAAAATCATAATTTCTAATCTTAAAAACTTTCGGTTTTGAAACTAGGTTTAAAATTATTAACCTTTTGGAGCTATAAAAGTGACACTTAATTTTATCTCATTTATATGTATATGTATATTGTATATAAATGTAAATATTTGTATGTATATGTATTTTAAATAATACTATGGACAATAAAGACACATATGTAGGAAATATCATCTCTATACACTATCTGATTTGTTGCACTTACATAATTTACAGTAATGTACATTTGGACAATAGTTACATTTTATGTCATGAATAAATTGCCAATTTATATCATTTAATGACCCAACCAATTTAATTAGAGAGAGAGAAAATGGAAGGTTTCTCTCTTTATATGATATTTATTATACTCTTAATTAATTACCTGTTTTTAGGGAAAGAAATGAAAAGTTTCCTTCCTTAAATTAACTCTTATAAACAATTGTTAAGTGTATTTGATGCACTATACATTTAAACTAAATTAATTTTAAACTTCCTTTTAACCAACTTTAAATAAAATAAGACTTTATTTAATGTTTTATTAGATTGTATCTAATGTACATTTAGACTTCATAGGTTCATTAAAGATCCAAAATGGTAAAAAAAATTGAAATTCACTCATTTCTTCCACTGCGGGCTGGCCCATTTCCAACAATGGTATCAGAGCCCAATAGCCTATGCGGTCTAAATAAGTCATATTAGGGCTAACTAATTAAGCTTGCCCACTTAGTACGGTGTCCAGAAAAGTAATGTTTAGGATTGGAATTGGATAATCAAGTACCCTATCCTACTTGGTTACCAGCCTGGTCTAAAAGGTGAAGTAATCCCAAGGTTTGCCCCTAATAGAAAAGGCCCTACTTGAATTGGGTGTTGGACTAATTTTCAAAGTCGTTTTGAAAATTAAAGTTAAGGATTTTAAATTTAATTATTAAATTTAAAATGAAATATGTTTATTATAAAAGTTATAATATAACATAATTTCTCAAAATGTTTGAAAACCTATTCACATTAATTTCAAATTTCTCAAAAAGATTAATAGAATTAAACTAATTAAACAAGTTAATTAATTAATGAACATGTGCATGTATTATATATCAAGATATATGTTATGTTGTTTTAAATTGTTTAAAATAACATAACTATACATGTATGTTTATGAATTGAAGTTTGAAATAAATATAATTTAATCAAAATAGTTTAATTAAATAAGTTAATCAAAAGGTCGATTAATTATATTGCATATGTATATGATACATGTGTTAACTATAATAGTTGTAAAGTATAATTATTCATGGATATAAATATTATATCAATGTCAAATTAATTAAAGTGTTAATCAATAAAATTAATTAAATATGATTTAATTAATATAAACTAAAGGTGGAACCTAAAAGAAACCCATAACAGACTTAAGAAATAAATATATACGTAATCGTACATATATTGTGATTTCAGATGTGTTTGACACTTGAATCACGAGGGTAGTTCATAAGAATTATATTATTTCATATAAGTCGATATCACTCAATTTAATATTGTCCTCTACCATATATACATTAATAAATTACTTGTATACTCCTTAGTTGTTGATCAAACTCAAGCTAGGGATGTTATGTGTAGTATCATTAATATATTAAATAGGTGAGGTAAGATAACTATATGTATTTGTTGAGCAAACTCAAGGTACATATACTATACTTAGACCGTCACGATATTGTAGGTATGAGTTAATAATTTTCATTTTGATTTGTTGAGCAAACTCAAGCTCGAAGTGAAATTAGGACATGGCACCAAGAGTTAGGAGTTGTATATGATACAACCGATAAAGAGTTATCCATCGTCTGTGGAGCTATGACTTGTTGAGCAAACTCAAAGTCAAAATACCAAGATGGACGAATCCTAACACCTACTAGTAAAGTCAAAAGACTTCTATGTTTCAACTTAGGGTTTGGCGAAACATAAAAGACCAGTGGGAGCTTATTAGTAAAATGATACATAAAGTTTGACCCTACTAATATTTTAAGAACATCCACTATGATTTATCCTAATAATCTACCACTTTAACCTGCAAAAAATGTCAACTCCAAAACTGTTTTCTGAAAGCTATAAGCTTACTGGACCTAACCATACAGACTGGCTAAGATTAATTAAGATAACGTTAACTTACGAGCACCTTTGGACTTCTGTCATATGTGAACTCAAAACTGAACCCGCTAATGACACAGACCCTGAAGAACGACTTGCTTATTTAAAGTGGCAATCAGCCCTAGAGATCGCCCAAGTTTTCGTGTTGTCCACCTTAGACAAACCATTGCAAAGGAAACACGAAAACATGTCTGTCTATGAGATTTTTTATAGTCTTAAAGCTCTTTTTGGTGAACAGTCCCGTTCTGCAAGGTACGAACTTTCGAAGAAATTGTTCAACACCAAAATGACCAAGGGACAGAAAGTGGACGATTACGTTCTAATAATGAAAGGCTATATTGATAGACTTGCACAATTAGACGTAGAAATAAGCAATGAAATGCAAGTAGACTTGATCCTTGGCTCTCTCACTTCTCAGTATGAACCATTCATATTGAATTACAACATGAACCAATTAAGTGTGAATCTCGTGGAGCTCCTCAATATGTTGAGGTCAGCCGAGTCTGCATCTAAGGATCAAGGTGTCGTACTTGTTGTGAAAGGTAATGTGTCGTCGAAAGGTTCGAAGAAGCGGAAAAGAGATGGTAAGAAAAAGAAAGTAAGAAGACCGATGACAAGGGTGAATGTCACCACTGCCACAAGAAAGGTCACTGGAAAAGGAACTATCCTGAGTACTTAAAGATTGTTAGGGAAAGGAAACAGAATGGTTCTACGGCTCCATCAGGTACATTTATGGTTCAAAATTGTTTTGCAATCAATAAAATGTCTTGGGTTGATACTGGATCTGGAACTTATATATGTAATTCACTACAGAGGCTTAGGAATTGGCACCGCATGGCAAAAGGAGAAATGAGCCTCCAAGTTGCTGAAGGATCTATTGTAGATGCAATGGCAGTAGGAGATTATCATTTAGTTTTGCCTAGTGGTGTAGTATTGATATTAAATAATTGCTATTTTATGAAAGACTTTATTTGTGGAATTGTAACCGTGACTATATTGTCTGAGACTGGATATGTTTTTCATTATGGGAACAATGTTACGAACATTAGTTTGAATAGAAATAAGATCTGTGTTGGTATTCTTGAAAAGGACATTTATGTTATTAATACTAATTATGTGTGTTCTATGAATAAGTCTTCTAATAATATAAATGAAAATTATCTTTGGCACTGTAGGCTAGGTCATATCAATGAGAAACGACTTCACAAATTGAAAACTGAAGGTTTTCTTAGTCACTTGATTCTTAATCATTTGACACCTGCAAGTCATGTCTCAAAGGTAAAATGACCAAGCACCCCTTCAGTGGGAGTAATGAAAGAGTTGATGAACTCTTAGAGTTGATACATAGTGATGTATGTGGCCCAATGCCTATAGTTACCAAAGATAATAGTTCTTACTTTGTTACCTTTACTGATGATTTCTCAAGACTAGGATATATATATATCTTATGAAGAACAAATCCGACGTCTATGAGAAGTTTGTTGAGTATAAAAATGTAGTAGAAAATCAAACGGGCTGTAAGATTAAAATTCTTCGATCAGATCGAGGAGGTGACTATGTTGGACAGGATTTCCAACAATACTTAAAAAAGATAATGGGATTATCTCTCAGGTTACTCCACCCTATACTCTACAACACAATAGTGTGTCGAAGTGAAGGAATCGAACCCAATTAGATATTGTTCATTCCATAATGAGTAAGGCTGAATTACCTCTGTCCTATTGGGGATATGCGCTAGAAACAACAGCTCCTATATTAAACTTGTTACCCACTAAGTCTGTGCCCAAAACACCATATGAGATGTGGTCTGGTAGGAAACCCAACTCAAATATTTGAAAGTATGGGGTTGTCTAACATACGTTAAGAATGTTGGTCCAATAAACTAGAGGCAAGATCGGTACTGTTTAATTTTATAGGATATCCCAAAAACTCGATAGGATATATATTCTATAATACCGAGGAACAAAAGTTCATAGTTTCTCGACACTCTGTCTTTTTAGAAAAAGGAATTTTTGTTAAAAGAAATTAACAGTGAATTTGTAGACTTGGATAAGATCCGAGAAACTAACACTGAGGTCGAAACAGTGGGAGAAACAAGTTCACCCGTATACGAAAACACGCAATCTATTAGAAGATCTAGTAGGGAATCTCGCGCACCATAGAGATACTATGGTTTTCTTGTGGATGGCAAAAAGGAGGATTGTGTCTTAGATGACGACGCTCCTCTAACTTTCCAACAAGCACTGCAGAGTAAAGACTCTACACTCTGGCTTGAAGCTATGAAATCCGAAATGGACTCCATGTATGAAAACAAAGTTTGGACTTTGTCAGACATACCCGAAGAGATAAAACCCATCGGCTGCAAAAAGATTTTTAAGAAAAAACTAAATGCAGATGGGGAAGTGGAGACTTATAAGGCAAGACTAGTTGCGAAAGGATTTCGTCAAATTCAAGGTGTTGATTATGACTAAGGTCAAACAGATAGTTATTGGATAACTATGGAATGAATCACTTGATAGTTTTCAGTTGGTTAATATAACTAAGGTCGGACTGAAAATATCGATGCGACTAATTTACATAGTTCTCTTGACTTGAGGATACTGTTAACCTTCAGTGTGGAAGCTCGTCTTTGATTATAGTTAAATCATGGCACGATGTCCATCGAACGAATATAGTTGGGTCGAGTGAAAGCATTGGAAGTGAAATACTATTCAAGAGAGGATTCGTCTCCTCGGCTATATGGGGTTAGTATCATCATGGTCAACTGAAATCAACTCAAAGTCAAAGTCTCTGACCAGAGCAGTTCGGTTAATAATAATTGTTATTATTGAACCAAGGATTTTGTATTTGGACTGTAAAGTTGAATGTGGATGATATTGGAATTTTAACCATTACCTAATTCCATAAATCCAAAGTGATATAGTTTTGACGAAGAGAATTTGTGTAAATAATTATCATTATCGAGTACTGCTTATAATAAACAAAATTAGATTTTACTAAAAGATGTGTAAGCAATAAATTAAGCCAAAATATCACACCACCTGCTAAGTGATGTGTGAACGTTAATATTCGAATAGTTTAATATTAATCGCTGATTGAATTTACACTTTTGAGTCGCACAATCGAAATGATGAATGCTCTAAATGAACCACATGATTTAATTAATTTATAATTGTTGTAAATTAATTAAATTAATTAATATTTATGAAATATTAATTACTAAATTATTATTTAATTTGTTTGAATTCCTTTAGCATTTAGTAAAGTGTGTATATATATGAGTTATAAACGCGCATATTGATATATGGTATCTTTAGAGTGTTTAAATTTGATTTAAACATGATAAATACTAAAAAGGGGGGCTTTAATAAATTAAATTAATTATTATTTGTGAAATATTAATTATTAAAATTTTATTTTAATTTATTCGAATAACATTAGCATTTAATGGTGTGCGTGTATAAAAGTTATAGACGCACGCACATTTGAATTGGATTTAAAAGGGATTGATGCTAATGAGATTTGGAAATTTTTAAGGGCCCATGTGGCGCCATCTATGGCTAGCCATGCATTTAGAAGAGTGAGAGGATTTTATTAACATTTAAAAAGGAATTAACAGGGGAATAAGGAAGGAATAGGAAAGGTTTCTATCATTCCTTTAAAACACATCTCCCTTTATTTTCTTATACGATTGATTTATTTCCTATCATAGTCATCCCTCTTGCTCTTCTATCAGAGAATTTTGAATTTTCATGGCTTTCTGACCTCTAAATTTCCAAAATAACATATCAAATAAAATTAATAACAAAAGGTGATTCTAATCTCTTAATCCTTTCAAAATTCGGAGATTGGTTCATTGAATCTAAGAGCCTTTGATTCATCATTCAAGGTGCATTCTCTTGGCAACATCTCAAGATGATTATTCTAATTTTATATATTCATCATTCAACTTGTTTATGTATTTTAAATCCATCTCCTATTTTATCTCATCTGTGTATTTGTTTATTTGATCAAATAGATTAAATTCCTTTTGCTCCATCTTAATTAATTATATATGCTCACCATGTTATTTTAATTTGAATTTGTTTTAAGATATATTTTGATTGTTTGCCAATTCATGTTGTCATTATTAGATCTACATTATATGATATCATATTTAATTATTTTTCATATTGCTTAATTGTTTAGATCTGAAACCTTTGACACATATACATATGTGTCTGATTTGTCCTATCTATTTTGTTGTTGTTTCAATATTGTTATTTAAAAAATATACCTTTTGATTAAAATCTAAGTCTTGATTAATGAAATATTTCTATTATTGATTCAAATAGAAAACGCATGTAATTTATTTATGTTTACACGTATGTTTTGTGTTCAATATTTCAAATTCAATCTTTTGGTTTTTGCATACTTCTGTTTAAAGTTATAAAAAAAAGTTTACTTTATAAACATAACTGGACTTCATTGCAAAATATCATAAACCCTTGGAGTTCCTTTTAAAATTAAAGTTAGGCTTTAGTTGTTACTTTATATTGGAACATATACTAAATTATAAATTTTAACATAAAGATATATTAAGTTTAAAACATTATTTACTGTGAATTTTGTATGTGTATATATATACACAAATTTATGTGCGTGTGTGTATATACTTACATACATACATACATATATATAATTTGAATTGAATTTATATGATGGACTTTTATGTAAAATCATAATTTTTAATCTTAAAAACTTTCAGTTTTGAAACTAGTTTCAAAATTGCTGACCTTTTGGAGTTATAAAAGTGACACTTAATTTTATCTCATTTATACGTATACGTATATTGTATATAAATGTAAGTATATGTATGTATATGTATTTTAAATAATACCATGGACAATAAAGAAACATATGTAGGAAATATCATCTCTATACACTATCTAATTTGTTGCACTTACATAATTTACAATAATGTACATTTGGACAATAGTTACATTTTATGCCATGAATAAATTGCCAATTAATATCATTTAATGACCCAATCAATTTAATTAGAGAGAGAGAAAATGGAAGGTTTCTCTCTTCATATGATGTTTATCATACTCTCAATTAATTACCTGTTTTTAGGGAAAGAAATAAAAAGTTCCCTTTCCTAAATTAACTCTTATTAATAATTGTTGAGTGATTTGATGTACAATACATTTAAAATAAATTAATTTTAAACTTCCATTTAACCAACTTTAAATAAAATAAGATTTTATTTAATGTTTTATTGGATTGGATCTAATGTACATTTAGACTTCATAGGCTCATTAAAGATCCAAAATAGTAAAAAAATTTGAAATTCGCCCATTTCTTCCGCTGCAGCTGGCTCGTTCCAACAACCATAAGTAGGTCAACATGATATTTTGGATAGTGTAAGTGGGGATGGTACATCAATTATTTTGAGGATGAGACTATGAGATAGTTCACCAATAGTTTCAAGGATACATCTATTATAACGGATGTGTAGTCGGTATTGGGATTAACACACTTGTGTTATTTGTTGGTATGATCGTGTGGTGATAAAACCTTGTTGCTTTGAGTATGTGTTTTTTATTCTAATAAGCTATACTAATTGTTGACTTATATATTTATTTATGCATGCATGTTTGGATTGATCTGAGTTTTTGTTGTGAACTTTTATTATGGATCATTATGGTTGGATTATTGAGATGCAAGTTATGACTTATGAATGAGATTAGTCTATGGTTAAGATTGTCTCTCTTTGTTGTTGGAGTGTTATCTTTACATGTATTAATTTTCATTGCATGATTATAAAAAATGTATGTGTTACTATAGCATATGTGTATAAAATTGCATTCATTTTTGTGAATGGGTCTGATTGTGTCATAATTGATCACACAGTATGGTTGTCATGTACTATTTTAAATGCGGTTAGTTTATAGTTAATATACTTCCACGTGTTTTATGATTAAACTTATAATGATGCTTTATTGATTTGGTTGAGGGTTGTTTTTAGGAAATTGTAGGGGCGCGGTTCTTTTAAGGGGAAGAATGCAACGACTCGCAAAATTGACAGTATTAATTTTAAATCAATTAAAATGGATTTTTAATTAAGCGTGGTACGGGTATTATATTTAATAGTTTCTTAGATATTTTCAAGGTGATCGGTTTCGAATATAAATTTGTTAACTTTGGAATCACAGTTTGGGAGATGGGGATTTTACAAGTGATAAACGACGTACGTAGCTATTTCGGACAAAACCGAACACACGAAGCATGGCCTAACTAAACGACTATTTAAATGAAACCATGGAACCCTAGCCATCGGCTCCATCTTTATTTTTCTGCCCTAATCCCAAAATTCCTTAATCATTTTCTAATGACAGATAATTACCTTTAGTCAAAATTTGTTTCAAAAATGTCCAATACCCATCAAAATATATATCAAAACAATTGTCTTGACGAGATGAAAGTGATCGTTTGTTATAAAGTGTTCAGATCGACTAGAAATCAAGGTCAAAGCATCCAAGCAGTGAACTAGGGTTCCAAATTAGGGGGTTTCGATTCGTGCACCAATTAGTGAAATTTAGGATACATATTGGTAGAGCTCGACAAGACGAACTCGGAACTGGCTTCAATTTGATTAATAGATCTCCAGAGATCCGATAATTGAGAAAAGAAGGCAAGCCAGTTGGGAAATTAAGGGGCGATTCCGGCCATTATCGACGGCGAAGACGATTGAAAATAGCAGAGGCAGAGCAGGTGGTCACGACGCTGGTGGTCAGAGGCACTAATGTAGTCCAAGACAACCCAATTTTGTAATCAAATTAATGATGACCGGCGGTTGTGATTTTAGGGAAGAACTGTGATTTACTCCCTGGATTTTATTTAATTATAATTACCTAAGCTCTTCTAATATCCATAACTTTTGTATATGAACTATGCTTCACGCGTGGTTTGTTCCATTGGACTCGTGATGAAACTTACTGGCTTTTGAAGTTGTGTGTAAAAGTGCGTTGGTATGATCAAATAATCTAAATTATATTTATTTTAAAAATGTTAAATAAATACCCCTTGATGTAAATATATATATATTTATATTTTTATATATATATATATATATATATATGTATTTGTTCAAATATGCTAAGTTCTTTTGATGATTTTTTGGTTGTTGTGATGTGGTTTTGGTTGCTTATTTAGGTAAATTGTTGCACTGTTGAACGATGATATTTTACAATAACTAGTTGTTGATTTGGAAAAATAATTGATTAATAGAAAATAGGTGAAATTATGTAAATTTCGAAAAAATAGATAAATAAATAAATCACAAGGTTATTTGCAAATTTTGAATGATATTTGTAAATAATAACGATTTAATAATTTATAGTGAAATTAATGTGAAAAATCTAATAAGGTTATTATTTATGGATTTTTGAAGAAATTCTTAAATAATGACAAAAAATATATTTTAAAGTGAAATTGAAGAATTTATTATTATTTACAAAGAAAAGCGGGATTTAAGATATAATAATATGATTTTGTGAAGACTGTATTGTTTTAATAAATAATAATTTAACTGTTTTTATGGAGTTTATGGAAATTTATCATTATTTGTATCATCATCATCATTATTATTAGAGTAATAGGAATAAAAGATATTTTGAAGGTCATAATAATAATAAGGAAGATGTGTTTGCAAAGGTATTTTGGGTCAAGTTATTAATATTTTGAAGTAAATAAAAATAAAAGGATTTTTAGGGTTTAAGGTGGAATATTTTGAGTTAACTATTAATAAATTGACTGTGAAAGATAATAATGCGATTTGAGTAAACATTGTCATTTGGATGTAAAGTAATAATATTATGGTTTTTGAATGTGATTTAGTATAACTTACTATTTTCGATTAAATTATGATTTTTTAAGGTATTTGAAGTAAAAAATGTATAATGAATTTTTTTGAAGTATATTATCGTTTTTGAGAAATTATTATCATTTTGAGATAAAGTAAACAAATGTTTTTTTGTAATGACGATATTAAGACCATTTATACTTAAAAAGGAAGCCTTGGTGTAAATATATTGGATTGTTGTAACATATGTGATTAATTATTTGTTGATATTATCATATATGTTTATTGTATGAAGATGGAATCACATTAGGACGAGTATGCGATATTTTACAATTATTACCACCGGACGTGTAACATCTCTAATTTTTAAATAACATTGTTCAGTATATTTAATTAGATAAATTAAATAGAATAATGTAAATGTTAAGTGATAAGGGGATTGACATTTGAATAAATTTAAGTGACCGTGCTTATTGATAAAAATGGGCTTAAAGAATGGTTTATAGACTAAATAAATTATATAAGGGCATAATGGATATTGGCCTCCCACGACTCTCACCCTTATATATATGTGTGTGCGCGCGTGTGTGTGTGCATGTGTGTGCGCGCGCGCGCGTGTCCCCTAAGCCATTCACATTCATTATCACTTTTTCACAAATAATAAACGTAAACAAAGAAAGAAGGCCGACCATTAATTAGAAGAAAAGAAGAAGATATTCAATGAAAAAGTTAAAGAATTAAAGAGGGGAATCAAACTCATCTCAATCCACTTTCCTTATAAAAGATTAAGATGAATAATAATTTCCAACTCTATTTGCTGAATTTATGATGTTTGATGATGATATGCTTGAATTATGGTTTGTTTAAATTTTTACTACTAATAATGAGAATTCTGCGAACCGTGTCTTTTTGCATTAACAAAAATACCCTTCGTTCGAACTTACGAAACCCTAAATCAAAAGCTATATTATTATCGGATCCAAACTTCTCTATTATCGCTTTTCCCTCTCTTCCTCTCGCATTTCATCTGATAACCTAGATCGAATCCAAAACTACTCACAGATCTTCTTCGTCATGATCGATTGATAATCTCACCGCCATGGTCCTTCTGTTGACCGCGTCACACGATTCACCAGTGCAATCATTGGAAAAACGCACCACAATCATTCCAACACTACAGTAGCTACTGTCTGCTCAATCCAAACCATAGCCCCTTCTTCTAACTCGGTGATCCATTTATTCTCTGTTTATTGCTAAGATACAGGTAAACTAAATATTGATTCGTTTATTTTTGCCAATTTTGCACAAGATTTATGTAAAAAAAAATAGTTGTTTTATGTTCTCTTCAAAATTAGGTATGATGTTTTACTAATTTATTCATTAATGATTTGTTAACTGATATAGCTAAATTACGTCACATTCAGCTGGAATACAAGTTTTGCTGAAAGTAAGTTTTGCTACTAAATCTACGAATCTAATTAGACTATCGTTATGTATGCTATGAGATATCATTTTGAGATGAACTCTTTGTTCTGCATTGTCTCCATGATCATTTAGGTTTAATAATACAATAATGTGATTTCTAAAGTTAGCATTGTCGTTTCTAAGTTTTGCCACTAATTATGTTTTGCTATGGTTGTCTGCCAATCTGTAAATTGTTTATTTAGCCTAAGACAATATATAAGATTTATTTATTTAGCTTAAGATAGTATAATAATATTTATTTGTTTATTTGGCTATGATAGTAAAAGTAAGATTAGAAACAACATGCCTTCAAATCATGATGGTAAACAGAGACTTTTTTTTAGCTCATCTAAATTAACAAAATATGCAAAACTAGGCTCTTTAACCTCATTATTTAATCCTAAAAGAGAGTAGGCATAGCAAGTACCTATTTCCATCATTTAAATCATTTATTTTTAAGATATAGCAAGGAAAATGGGTATTATGAAAATTGCCTAGATGTTATAATGTTTTACTGCTGTGTTGTTTATAATAATATACATTATACTTACTAACTATATTTCTAATTTTTAATATGCATGTTTGATTTTTATTTATAACATATGTTTAGTTTATATAGTAGACTTAATGTTTAAGACCATTGTCTCATGTCCCTGAGTTGATTTTGTAATTATTTTATTTTAGTATTTTGTTTTCTTCATGCTTCTTCTTTTCCCAAACGTGTAAGTATTAAATGGGTTTTATGTTTTTTGTTTTAGTAATTAAAGTACTTTTATTAAATGATTTTTATATTGTTTGTTTTAGTAATTAAGGAAAAAGTACTTGATTGTTTCTAACTTAGTTTGATGGGTAAACTGAACATTATTTAATCTTTTGGTAAGGTTTCGTGGTGCTACAAAGAAGATCACTTTTCCAAGCAACATTATTGTTCTTAAATTCTCAATTAGAAGAATTGATCAATTTCCAAAGACCAGGAATTATGTTGACCGAGTTGGTGATGTTAGTCCTTTCTTTCTCATCTTGCTGCCCAGGTTCATGTTTATTTTGATTTTGCTCAAATTAGGTTTGTCGATCTATTGCTAATAATAAGAATTCAGTGAATATAAATTCAACCGCATCCTTTTGAAGTTCCCGTAATATCCTTTTACATTTTCTCTACTTCACCAATGCTTCTGGCTGCCTTCTAAAAACTGAAAAACCCAACTCATTAAATGTCATCTTTTTATTTATAAATAAATAGATATTTTCTCCTACGTTAGCTGCACATTGGCTGTATAAAATAGTTTGGAATTTTTTGTTCCCATTAGCTCATCGCCATGATTGGTGCTTAAATATCAAAGGTTCAAGTCATAATTTAGTATTTTGTCAAATTAAAATTTAACCTTGCTATGTTGCATTTTCATCTTTAGATTGTACTTTGATTCATTTGAAAAGTTAACAAATAGTTGTCAAACAGAAAAGAATACTAATGAACATAAGGAAAACGATATTAAAGCTCAAAACAATCTACAAGGACAATATAAATGTTAACAGTATCATTTCTCTTAGCATTCTCTGAAGTTTTCTCAAAGATACCTAAATCATATACAGTAAAACTAAATACCATTTTTCTTTGCAATTAGATAGTAAGAAATATCCAACTTCTAAATCATTCATTTTCACAAATTCAACCTAACCATTTCCCCAAAAGAATATAATCTTTTCCACATCATTTGCATAAACTCAACATGCCAGGCTTTAAGTCATAATTTAGTATGGAACCTCAAATCATGTTTATTGTGTTATGAACGTTTGTGAAATAACCATTGTTGGATGGATATTAAGCATGGGCTCAACTATTTTTAAGAAATGCCCTATTGTGAGTGTTGCCTGTACAATTACAGATTTGTAGTGATTTTTTTTCTGTGGATTACTTTCTAAAATAATGTGTTTGGAATGGGGCTTGAGGTGTAAAATTCAAGATTTCTAACTTCTAACCCACCTCTTTTGTTGGAGATGCTACAGCAATGCTTAAACTGGCCATGAAATCATTGTACAAACTTAATACATGCAAAGGTTAACTGCAAGTGTAGGAAAGTGTGGTACACAACAGAAAGATAAACCAAATCTAAAGCTACAAGACCCAATATCTCATACTGTACAGAGGTGTTTTGGTGCTCAAACTATAGATTTTTTTCAAGAAGCTTCTATTTCAGTGTTTAGCTTTAGTCTGAAATAGTGTTAAGTGGACTGTATCATGAACGCATAATGTTTCATAATTATTATATCCCTAATCCCTAGGAATTTTCTTCTCAAGCTGGCCTTATATTTCTGTTGAACATATTATATTATATCCTAAATATGTTTGCTGAGTTTTTAAAAAAAAAAATTCAACTGTTAAGTGGGCCAACTAAGAGCATTATAGTTTTTTATGAGTTATGTTAAGCAAGACATGAAAAAAAGGTTCATCTATACAACTACAAGTACATATATATATATATATGACTACAAATCCCTGTATTATATATATAATAATTAAATTATTGTTTTAATTATATGTGTGAGTGTATACCAGATGGATTTGCATAATTGTTCATTCATGAATGAAGAAAGATATCATATTATGATAGCAAAAGGGATAATTTGCTTCCATTTTGGTTGACTTGGGTTCGATTTCTCATATTAAGCAACATTTATATACCCCAAACCATTGGTAGTCAGGATAAGATGGACCTCGGTTAATTTAAAAAAAAAAGAATACTTCATATTAATAAATGTGAATGGTACATTGATTGTCCCATATAAGTTAGTTTGTCACTAAAACCATTTTTTAATCCCTCAAATGTCATATTGAAAGGCAAGTAATGATTAAAACATTTGTGTCATTAGCTTTTTCATCCACTGAATAACTGATTTGTATATTATCAATTGTCAATCAATGTATTACACATTACTACATTAGATTTCCTTAATTATATTAACTTTACAATAAGATTTCCTTAAATACAATTGTTTAATTTCCTTAAGATATGAGTAAGAATTAATTGTAATTAAATGGTATTAATTATTCCTTGCAATGTTAGATACGTGGAGTACTTGAAATTTGGAGTTGTTCAAATAACCTTTTTCTAAATTATATGCACAGTCCACTCAAAAGGTTCGTTCAATCATTTAAATGGACAGTTTCTTTCTTTCTTTGGTAGTAAATGCTATTATATTTGATTCAAATCAACAACAAAAATAAAAAGAATAGCATCTCATATTCTATAGTTTTTTGTTATTCGTTGTTTCTTAATCAATTAACGACTTAACATCACATTTCTGTTGAACTTGGCATTATAGCATAGGCTTTCCATTATCGGTTCCAACACCATTTTTAGGCTTTGAAAATCCCATACCATAGTAGAATTGGTGATTAAATTCATAATATAAAAAGCATATATCACAAAAACTGCAAGCATGTAGGTCAAATGTTATGAGAAAACTCATTAATCAAAAAGTTTAAGGAAAAAGTTCCATGTAAGCTACAAGGTGAAAAACATGGAGAGATTTAGGTAATAGCATGTTAGCATGGAGAGATCTACGCAATATGCATGTTAGTTTTAGTACCACTATTAACTTCATCTTACTGATTGTACTTCCTTCAATACATTTATTGTTCCATACTCCACTAGCCCACCATCTTTATCTACTATTTATAATGAGAATTCGTTGACTTGAATTCGAACGTGTCTTTTAGAATTACCGAAATTACCCTTCTCTTTTACAATTTCTTTCCCTTCTCTTATCACATTTCATTCGTTTCCTAACTAGATACTTCGCCATGGCGATTCAACCATCATCGTCATTCAACCTAATGCATTGTTATTAATCGTAATCCATCAACAACTCTGTCTACTATTACTAACCCTGATAGATTTCAACCCTAATCCATTAATAACCACGATCGATTACTTACACCTAAATTGAAGAAACCCTACTCCATCACTCTTTGACATTGTTACCATCAATTGACGCTCCATCGAACCTCTTCTTACTCTGTCGGCTCGCGGTCTGAAATTGAAGGGTTCTGTGATTGAAGAGTTTTGCTCCTAACATCACCCAAAACTTTAGATCCTAATTTTTAAATACTACATCAACTTCTTGAAACACTATGGTTGTTACTAGAGAAGTGGTGCTCTTTTGAAAGCGATAACTGATGTATAACTTTGTTTTTATTGCAGGTTTTCACTTAATCATTCTTAATTTAATTTCCATTCAAATAACTATTCAGATTGATCTGGTAAGCACCAGTCTCCACTCTTTGTTGTTGTTAATCAGTCTATTTCATGTCACGCTTAAACTTTCTTATTATATTTCTTATTTTTCATGAACTTTAGATTAGGTAAGGTTGTTACCAGCATTTAGTACATCAATATAGGTTGTTTAAAAACTCATATGTTCAGCGGTTTAATACATTAAAAATAATTTGTTGGATGTTGCTACCAGCAAGGTTGTGATTAGTTAGATAAATTATTAATTGAGTAAAATTTATATCATTTTTTGTTTTATTGATTGATAAACAGAGGAGGCAAAAGGTTGTTAATAAACAATATAAAAGAAAATTGATGCATAACACTGAAATTTATCAAGCACATTGAAGTAGGATATACTATTTCAATGGCATATGTCTTTCATTTGTTTTAATAATGTTTCTTTAAACTGTTTTGCACAATTTAAGACTACATTTGTAGATTCTCATTTTTATTGTATATATTACTACTTTCCTTAATGTTCATTGTATCGTACTTCATATTATATGATTATATCATTAATATGTTACGATATTCTTTTATGAATTTGTTATTATATTCTCTTGATTGATTTTAGTAAAAATCGTGAAAATTCTTCGTTACCTTGATTAATGTTTCCTAATTAATTACCATGATAAATTCTAAATAAAAAAATGCTAGGTTGATGACTGTTTTCACAAAACAATTTGCAACAAGGAAGTGCCAAAGAAATGTTTAGTCCAACACATATACAAATTTTAAAAAATTGCTTCATAGAAGCTATATTTTAATTGAACAGTATAGTTCTTAAGTGGTGTTATAACACATTTCTACTTTTTGTCTTTCAAGATTAAGACATATTCAAAATTTATTGTTTACTATTCAATTGTTTTTAACATGTTTTTTATACCTACGGCACTACTAATTTTAGGAAATTGCTAATTTATGCCTAATTTGTGTTTTTTCAGAATAGAGCAAGGAAAAGTCTTGGTTGCTTAGTTCAGATTCAAGGTTATGCAAATAATTTATCAAACATGTGTCTATATTCTTCGTCCCTATCTCATATGCAAACATTTGCTCATCCAGCAAAGAAAATGAACCTAAAGGGCCTCATGAGAGCACAATCAAAGTGAATGGCTTCTCTAACTGCAATAAATACAAGGGGTGGTATCAATAATTTTTCAGTTATCAACTATGTTGCTACCACTACCCCAACATGGAGAAACACATAGAAGATAAAAGCAGGCAGAATCTACCGATATGGAAGGGAAATTCTGATCCATTTGAATGGACTATATGACTAAAAGAGGTACGAGATATAGACAAATAGTTGTGATTAGATCTTATGAAGTTAGAGCCGATAAAACTGTAACACTAGAAGCTATACTCAATCTATTTGGGTAACTATCATAATTTATTTTGGTAACTATCATATAACTACCAATGTAGTGCTTTTTTATACATATTGCTACAGGAAACTGCACCGAATCATGCATGGGAGTCTGGATTGCTTATTGATGGATTTGGTACTACATATGGAATGATAAAGAACGATTTTATTTAAGTTGCAACAATAATGCATGTTCAAGTTTATTAGTACCCTATATGGTGAGTTCTTTTTTTCTTTTTTTCTTTCTTTTTCCACATCTCGAAAAAGAGACCCCAATATATTTGAAAAGAAAAAGAGTGTGCACGTACATTCATTATCTTAACTAAACTGTACTAAATGAAGAACAAATTAACCATCCTTGGACCCCTTGAATTTTGAATTAAAGCAGGGATATATTCTTTCCAAAAGCACTAATTACAGAGAGTTGCTTGCACTTTTACTATGTATTCATATAGAAAAATGTAGACAATAAGCTAAATAAAGCTAAAATATTGTCTTTTTTGGATTGTTATCAGGGGAGAGGTATTGGAGATTGATACACAGGCACGAGCATTAGGAAAAAAAGGAACGAGAAGGGGTCGGTCAATCTAAAGCCACCGTAGTGGACAAATATGTGCACGAGGAACATGGTGAGTTAAACTTTGCATTCGTTAAGTTAATAAAGGTTACTTAGGTTATGCAACAATTTTGTAATAATGTGTGTAAATGCTCATGATATGTAGTTCATGGGTAATGATGAATTGACATACAAGACACCTTTCGAAAATGCTTGAAGTATTAAGAGGTGATACTTCACCATGGTTCTTAGATAGGCAAGTGATTAACGAAGATGTTGTTGAGAAAAATAATCAAATTAGATGAAAATGCCTCTTATATAGATTTCGATCATATTATACACTTTAACATTCCTTGATGACACTTTTGTTAACACATGTTTATATTCCTACAAGCAAAAATATTTCTTCTCCATGTCCAACCATCAGATGACAAAATTTAGATTCAAAATAAATTGTGCAATTCTCCATCACATTGGAACTTAGACGATGATGATTTAAATCACCATTATACCATTACCCAAATCATAATCACCATTAGAGTTTATACTCAAATACACCACCACCATCTCTACGAAACCTACTGATCGCCAAATTGATCAACACTCTCATCACAAATCAATTGAATTGTGGAAGCAATACTCGAATCGATTGACGTCTCTTATTACTAAATCAATTGACACTGTTGTTATCACCAAACCGAATGATATAGCTTACTGATGCTACTACCTCAACCAAATGGTATTGTCACCAATGCATATTACATCACCTTTAAGTATGGTAGGCTTAACCCTAATTTCATTGGCATTTATATTTATGAATTTAAGCCCAATTACCAGTCGATGTTCAGTTCTGTAACCTGGGGTATGTAACAAGTTTATTGTGCTCTTTAATCTAGAATTATGTTGTTATTGTGTGTCATGCAAATTGGGAAAGATAAACTGAGGTGTTATAAATATAATAACAACATAGGTTGAAATTTGGATAAGTATATGTAAGATGCTCTTAGGTATCATCATATTGTTCACAAATTTTACTGTTTTCCGACAACAAATTATGTTCGATCAACAAACGTGGTATGCTGATGATATTAACTTTAGATGCAACACTTTCCAATGTTAAACTATTAAAGGGATGCGATGGCCATATTTTAGGGGCTAAAAAAAGTGAAGTGATAATACGCATGGTGATAGCTTACGTAATAATTGTTCTTCCTATATAGGTCATCAAATTGTTATTTGTTGCAATATACATTTTCTTAAACTTTAGACTGATCCACCTAAGATTGAATTATGTCGACTACGCTTGAAATCTGTACCAACCCTAAAGTTTTATAATTGATTATACACAACTGCTACCTGCATCTATGGTGGCTCGCTGACTCCAATAAGTTTCTAAATAATATTCTGCGTAAGTTCGCTTTATGTTAAACAACTATACTGAAAATAGTAGAATATATTCCTATGACTTGATATCTAAGATTATGATGTTATCCATTGTCATATTTTATAAAGATGTAGAAACGAAGTATGACTCCTCAACTTAATTACCAAGAATCTCATTTGTTTGCACTTACAAAAAAAATCCTCTTTTTTATTTCTTTTTGCTCAATAGAATGGAGGCTGGGTAAGCCCGAAGATAAGCATAGTATAGGTAGATGATAGTGGGTAAACTGGAAGGGCTGGTGCATGGTGTCCACGAGCAGGAAAGTTAATATTTAATATTTCCACATAAACTAGCAGGCCTTGAAGGATTTTTTTAAGATGTACTCTATTTGGTAATTTTTTTGTCCTTGAATTTGATTGCACTTTTTCATAGTGTACAAC
Source organism: Allium fistulosum (assembly GCA_030737815.1). Taxonomy (NCBI): domain Eukaryota; kingdom Viridiplantae; phylum Streptophyta; class Magnoliopsida; order Asparagales; family Amaryllidaceae; genus Allium; species Allium fistulosum. The sequence continues at coordinate 575,134,825 of CM060906.1, forward strand.
GATATATGTGTGTGTCTCTTCTCCCTCTCCCTCCTCCCTCCTCCCTCCTCCCTCCTCCCTCCTCCCTTCTCCATATGTGTTTATGTTTGTGCGATAAATTTCTCTTTGCTGCAGTAGGAAGTATCTAGAAGCCTTCTATTGATTATTTTAGTTCTGAACGATAGCTTAAAGCAATTTAAGATGTTTTCTATTAATATTTATTAATGTCTTTGTTGTATTTTTAGATTTTATGGCCGCACTTAAGTATTTCATTGTTTGTTAACAATGTTTTTTTGATTTATGCAGGTGTCTTTGTTTAAAGCTGTTTGTGTGGAAGAGTCTTCAATTTGTTCAAGGCTTGGAAGAGAGTTTCATCATTCAAGCGTTGCGAGCTATGCACAAAATGATTAATAGTTGGAATTAGATGTCCTATTTTGATATAGGGTAACACGTGATGCTTATTTGATTGTTTAATGTGCACAATATTTTAAAAGATGTTATTGATGTGCTCTATGGGTTCAACAACTTTTATGATAATTTAAGCCCTTCACTCAACATGTATAATGATTTCAGGATATATGATGTGGAGGATTTCATTGCTGTGTTTGATATACGAATTGATTCATTATTATGTGTCTATATATAATATACCGTTAACATGCAAACATTGATATAATAATTCTATGTTTTTCACATGAAATTCATACGTTCATCACAAATATATACATGCAAATTATTATCAACCGATCAACGCTTACCATCAACTTTCAAACATATGTTATTCGTGAGCTATCTTCTACGCTATCCTTACAAGCACTGACATACACACATATCGTGTGTGCCTCTACACTGAACTGCAGGCATCTCTGAAACTGAGGCAAGTTGTAATGAGTACAGGTTGCAGAGAATAGGAATACATGTTAAGAGCAAAGGTAGTATAACCGAAAGGCCTATGAAAAATCACCGTACAGTTTTGAAGCTTCAACTTCTACAATTTATATTTAGATATCATAATATATTTCAACCATATTAAGCATTCATTGAGTTATTTGGATATATTTCTTCTTTCTATTTGAGTAAATAAAAAAGGAAATGGCTTCACAATTAGGCATATGCTTTGGAATTAACAGTGAATCACATGATATGATTATTGGATGTGTATGACTGAAGATAATGGGATACATGGAAGAAAGATCAATGTGTGTGACTGAGACATTATGATATTATTGCCATTTCATATCTACGGAATGCACTTTACTATCTGCCTTGCTATATTTCTCTTCAATATAAGTTTGTAGTATTAGTTTTTAGTACCAACTGCTATATCATATATCAAGTGCGGAAATAGACAAACCCAAATTCGCCTCCTTTTTTGTATACATGTTATTACCTTCAGCACCCATCTCTTCAAATTGAATATAGCCTATAGGTATGAAATTTTGATTCCTGTAGACACATTATTTTATGGACACAATACAAATTTTCAACTCACATATTTTAGCTTGTATTGGTGCCCAAAATCATAACCAACATCACATATTTTGAATCACATTATTTACTCGAGCCAATGAAAATTTCAATGATAGAACATCACATCATTATTTTCAAAGATTAAAATCTAATTCTCCTCTCTTTTCGCCTTAGCGAAGTGAGCATAATAAATCTTTATTTTTATGCATAATATATTTGAACTTTGCCTCATCTTTATTTTTGTATGGCACTCAAGGAAATTCAAAAACTTGGCACATGCACCGACGGATCAACATGAAATATGAATGTACAGGATCAAATACTCATTATTTCAATATCCATAGTGAAATACAAAAATGAATGTATTAGGAAAAAAATATTTTTCTTTCTATTTATGTACGTCCATGCACATGGTGTTTTGAATTTACATGTATTACAGTTGGCTTTAGAAGTACTAAACAATATCCAATTGAACATATAAATAGAGTTGATATTATTCAAGAGAGACGTGCTTCATATAGAGTGTTTTCATAAATTTTTTGTCATAATTTTGTTGATTGTATGTCCATTATCACTACTAAATAATTTCTAGCTGCATTGATTAGAAGTTATGGCTAATGATGGAAATGAAATGCAACATTGTGTCTAAAATTTGTGTTTAGCTGGCAAAGGTCACTCTGTAATTGTCAACTTTGAGCCAAGACTCCTTAGTATTTGGATACATCTGTATTTGTCAAATTCTATTTAACGGTTAACCGATTAAAGCTGAGTGGCTAACCGGGGCTAAATTTGGATGGTTCAGTCGATATGAACCGGTTAGATTTATTTTCGGTTTGGTTAACCGAACCGTAATTTTTGATCAGTTAAATCAATTAGTTAACCGACTGTGCCCACCCTTAACCATTTATAAACGTAGACATTAATAAACTATTCAACTGCCTGTGTGCGAAACACGAGTTTCTTAGACCCTAATTACATAAGGGATTATTTATATAACCATAAATGGGTAAGGATTGTAGTTAACATCGTTTTCTCCATTTTATTTTTTTCGTACTTTCATGCAGTGGTGCAGAAATTACATCATTAAGTTAATTTTATTATACACGTATGAATTTTTTTCCAATTTTATTACTAAAATAAAATTGTGATTTATGTAACAAAATCCCTTATACAAAGTTTTTATCTCCATCATCTACATACTACTAATGTCGATCTCAAGCCCGCGACAAGAAGAAGAGAAAACAATTGCTACAACTGAATTTTAGTTCTTACAGATTAGTTACAAGCTACTGTCATTGACATCAACCTTGAAAAAGCATAGAGAAAAATTATTACAACATATTAAGTCTTACAAATTTTTATTACGATATTAATATAAAGGAAAACTCAAAATTTATACACTAGCATCAAGTAGTTTTATACTTAGCAAGTACCAAGGGTTTATAAGGGAGTGTCATGAGAAGTGCGATCATTATGGTGGGCGAAAAAATTCTCTATATATTGATATTGTGGTTTAATACTTCTTAAAAGAGAGATGATGCAAGTTTTCTAAGTTCCAAAGTACTGGAAACGCTAATTTTAATATTTGCTACATTTCTGTAGATATTCATTCACATTTTAATAAACGATTGATTTGCGTATGTACACTCATAAAAAAAATGCAACATACACGTCAAAGTTATTTTGCAAAATCAAAAAACCTTACAAATAGCAATTTTTAACACCAATTCCTCCTGCGCACGTGCATCACACGTGCCAAAGTACTCGTTTAAATAAGATTGTTTAAATGATGGTGCATACGGTTTTAGACCAAAACCGTATGATATTAATGTTTAAATGCCATGGAAAAATTATATGTCATGCAAAACATAATTTTAGAGTTGGGTTTTAAGTTTGATAATTTTCCAAGCTTTGGAAAGATTATTATGAATTTTTGAATGAAAACATAGCACGTTGGGTTTATAAATTTATTTCATAAAATATATTAAGAATTTGGGTTTGAAATTTTGATATGTTATATAACATGATCAAAGTAAATTTCTGTGATTTTTGGGGATTTTTCTTAAGTGATTTGATATACAAATTAAATTATTTTGAGAAGAGGATCTAAATGATTTAATTGTATTTGCAATGGAAGGTTTTATCTGTAAAATTCTAAGCTTGATACTTATCCAAAATAATAAGGTGGTTAGTTTTGAAAAGCATGGGAAAAGTTAAGGCAACCAATAAGAAGTTTACAAGTAGGCAGGTTAGTTGATATAAGTTGCTTAATTTGACATTTAACCCAGAAAAACAGGTTCCGCTTCCATTAAGGGTACCTTTCGCCCCTTACCTTTCGCCTTCAACAAAGTCAAAAGCCTATTAAGCCCTAACCAAACACAGGGTATCATCTAGGTGTTACGTAGTGGATTGGAGAAATGTGAAAGGTATGGTGTCAAAAGCATGCTTCTGATGGAGTCGATACCTTAGTTTGTTTTAAAAAGTTAAGCACCTGCCTTTGTTTTACTAAGCTTTCGACTTAGTCGACACATATGTTTTCGGAAGGAGTTTTATAATGGCTTTCGAAGGGGTTGCCATGTTGTTTTAAAAGAAAAAGGGCTTTCGAAGGAGTTCCTTTAATTATAAATCAATGCTTTCGAAAGAGGGGTTTCCGACACAGTCGAAACCCTGCTTTTCGAGTATATTGAAGTCATCAATGCTGTCGAAAGGTAGCGTTGTTTTAAAGATGTATTAAACCGCTTCCTAAATGCTTTTGAAAGGGTTATAGGTTTCGAAGGCAATGGCTTCGGAAGGGGTTTCGAAGTTATCCTTCAGTATTTTTAATATATGCTTTCGACTTTGTTGAAAGGGATGGTTCCAACACCATCATAAATTCCCCAACATTTTTATATGGTAAAGAATGGTTTCGGAAGAGATAATTTCATTTATATTAACCCAAATGATATTTTAAAAGGTAAACCCAATGATGTCGAAAGGGGAATTTTCAATACTTTAGGAATAGATACTTCCAATGGTTTCGAAGCTATGATTTTAATAATTAGTAAGTAACACTTTATTATATTCGAAAGGTTTCGAAAGAAGGATTTTAAAGTGTTTTAAAAGGCAGGAGTCTAATGTTTTGAAAAGAGATATATGCTTTCGAATGAGGCTATCAAGTGAGGTTGAAAGCAAGGTTTCGAAAATTTCAAAAGTATAGTTTTTAAAACAAATAACCCAATCTCATTTAAAAGCAAAACCATGGCATATTATTGAACAAAGTATTTTTAAATGGGATTTTTGAAGAAGTCTTAATGGGTTAAAAGAATTAACCAAGTAATTTTGTTTGCTTCTCCATGTATGTATGTATTCCCTTTGTAATGAACCCAAAACTGTACTTTGGGAAAAGGCAGGATAACCGGTTAGGTTGACCCAGTAGTGAATATAAATTAAAGATATTGGCAGGGGCCAATAGGTTCATAGTAAGCCCATGAAAACTGTGTAAGGGAAATGATATTGGCAAGAGCTAATAGGTTCATAATTAGCCCATGAAAACTATGTATAATTGAAGACTTTGGTTAGACAGGTTTATAGTTAGCCCATGAAAACTATATCCGGATAAGAAAATGAAATATTGACAGATAGTCAATAGGTTCCTAGTTAGCCCATGAAAACTAGAGTAAAAGAAAGATATTGATAGTTAGTCAATAGGTTCCTAGTCAACCCATGAAAACTAGGATAAAAGAAATGATATTGGAGTTATCAATATCTTCATAGTGATCCCATGAAAACTATATAAGTGGACAGGGAGTCCATAAATGTTTAACCGGTTATTAGTCAGCCCATGAAAACTATTAGGTTAATAGTAATCTTAGAAACTATAACTATGAAAGATAGTCAAAATGAATGGGGATGGGTAATCCAGAATTGATTCAAATGTTTTGCTATCATCACATAATAATGTTTTGAATTGATATAACCATTGTGGATGTAGGAGCACAGAAAATGGTTTATAAAGGTTTTTAAGATACTAGTAAGGGGAAATCCATTCCGTTAAGCAGCGTGGTCTCACCAGATATCTAAATGATTTGAGATGGTAGATTATTATTCATACCAGGCTTTATGTCCGACTCGAAGTTTATGTTTTCCCCTTAAACTCTCGGGTACTCAATTGATTTTGAGTATATTGAGATTTGAGGTTTTCATGTACCTCTTAAGACGAATAAGCTTCCGAAGTCGTGCAGGAGGCACATAGTTATTTGAGTTCTCTCTCATATGATTTCGCTGTGTTTTTTTGTTAAGGCAAAGTTGTTTATTGCCTATTATATACTCTGATCATCAAGGGGGCATCTTCATATGTCGCTCTTGAAGTATATTGTAATAATTATATTTTTCTGAACGTAGTTAACGTTGTGGGATTATGTAAAGAATGTTGAAATAGGTTTTTGGAATGGACTGTGAAAGTTGTTTTGAAAATTTTAAACTTTTTCCATATTCATGTGTTTTTGGTATATCAATTTATCTAACATTATCGTATTTGGTCGCCGAGAATTAATAACCATGAATGACTGCAGCATCCGTAGCCATTAGTTTTGGGCCTCCAAGTGGGGGATTTTACAAGTTGGTATCAAAGCATAGGTTTATGAAAACTTAAGCAATTTAAACCTAAAAGGATTTTTAAAGCATAGTCCAATGAATCAAAAATATGATCGGGGTTTGGGATAGCGCGGTTGTAACGTACTTGTAATTGATACACACACACACAAGTACGTATTCCCCTTTTCTTTTAGACCGTTCTTCTGTATCTTACTAAGGCTCGTATATAGATTTATGAGAAAGAAGATATGGAAGCAAGAAATGAAAGAGGAAATCTAGGTGGAGGAAGCACCACAACCGGTGGAAATGTTCGACCTCACACTCGGAGGAACCAAGGTCGACAGGCTAACGCTAATCAAAATGCTAAAGCCAATGTGGGTGCTGGAAATCCACCAGCAGGTGTGGGGATGATGTATCATTTCCTTGCTAATTTGGTGCAAGTAGGAGCTGCTGGTAATATTGGTAATACTTATGCTAAGGTAAGCAAAGACTATACCAGCTTTGGTGGAAAGCCATTTATGGGAACAGAAGATGCTATAGAAGTGGAGAATTGGTTGTTACACTGTGAGAGGATTTTCTCCGATTTGGGTTTAGAAGATGAGCAGAAGAGAAGGTTGGCCTCTAGACAATTGCAAGAGTCAACACTTCACTGATGGAATGGTGTGACTGCCGGAGTTCCAGAGGAAGAGTTGACTTGGGCTGATTTTCGAAGGAGATTCGAACAGAGGTTTATTTCTGAAGTTTCCAAGTCAGCATTGATGAGAAGATTTATGGATTTAGTTCAGGGAGACATGTCAGTTATCGAGTATGCAAATAGATTTGATGAGCTATCTCTATATGGATACGCTACTATAGACACCGTCATCAGAAGGAATGAAAGGTTCATTCAGGGACTACGGCCCGAGCTTGCTAGGGCGACCCTGACTCATATTCATGATTCCTGTAATGTGGTAGTGGAGATGGCTATTCGCCATGAGAAGATGCTTGTTGTGTGTGCTAGAAAAAAGCAGTTGAATCCCAGGGTCCTCAGGGAAAGAAGAGGAAGTTCTTCAAAAGAAAGGAGCCCAGAAGGGAGACTCAGCCAAGAAGTCAAAAGCCGATTTAGTCTGCTACAAATGTGACAAGAAGGGTCATTTTGCGAACGAGTGCCGGTCAGGCAAGGGGCAGAAGAAGGCTGCGGATAAGAAGCATGTTAAATGCTACAATTGCGATCAAGTTGGGCATTATAAGAACCAGTGTCCAGAGCCAATTATGGCAGAAAAAGGAAATGTTTTTGCTATTGGACCACTGTCTTCTTCAAGACCAACTGCAGCAGATAAGGGAAAGACTGTGATGGAAGGCACATTTTTGATTCAAAGTATTCCAGTTAGGAAACTATTTGATACCGGTGCATCATATTCATTTATATCCCAGAATTTGGTTAATAGGTTATGCTTAGAACCTACTTACCCTGTTTCTTCCTTAAGGGTTGCGAATCCAATAGGAGGGTATGCAGCTCTAGGGATGAGATGTGACTAGTTAGAACTTGATTTCTTAGGTCATATGTTCGCATGCAGTCTGTATGTTTATGATTTCATAGATTTCGAGATCATTTTGGGTATGGATTGGTTGGGTAGATATAAGGCTAGGATATTTTGCCAAGATGGGGAAATATCATTAAGGCATCCAATTAGTCATAACCGAATCATCTTCTCAGTAGAAAATTCTGACCGAAGTGTTTGTGCCGTGTTAAGTGCCTTGGAAGCAGCGGAAGAGCTAAGTAAGGTTCGAGTTGCAAGAGAGTTTGCAGATGTTTTTGAGTCAATCACATGACTACCACCGAAACAAGCTATTGAGTTTCAAATAGATCTTGTGGCAGGAGCTGAACCTATCAATAGACCACCTAGCAGGATGACACCAACTGAGATGAAAGAATTGAAGGTGCAGCTAGTGGATCTAGAAGGAAGGAATTTTATTAGACCAAGCAGTTCGCATTGGGAAGCGGCCGCGGCTTTTGTGAAGAAGGCAGATGGGTCATTGAGAATGTGCATCGATTATCGCAAGCTGAATGAAAGGATGATCAAGAATAAGTATCCTTTGCCGCGAATTGACTATCTGTTTGATCAGTTGAGTGAAGCTAGAGTGTTTTCCTAATTGGATTTGGCAACGGGGTTCCATCAGTTGAGAGTGGCAGAGGACAGTATTCCTTTGACAACATTTCGAACTAGATATGGTTCGTATGAATGGTTAGTGATGCCATTCGGGTTGACGAATGCATCTGTTTTCTTCGTAGACTTAATGAACTGGGTTTTCCGAGAGCACTTGGATAAGTTCGTGTTGGTGTTCACAGATGACATTTTGGTGTACTCGAAAGATGAGAGAGGGCATGAGGATCATCTTAGAGTAGCGCTTGAGACGCTGAGGCAACATCAGCTAAATGTGAAGTTTTCCAAATGTCATTTTTGGAGGAAATAGGTCAAGTTTCTTGGTCATGTAGTTTCAAAGGAAGGTTTGGAAGTAGATCCAGTTAAGATCGAAGATGTCAATAATTGGAAGAGATCAGAGACGGTAACCGAAATCAGAAGTTTTCTTGAACTTGTTGGCTATTACCGGAGATTTATTAGAGATTTTTCGTGGATAGCATCACCTTTGATTAAGTTGACCAGGAAGGATGTGAAGTTCATTTGGTCTGACAAATGTGAGGAAGGGTTCCTTAAGTTAAAACATTTATTGACCAATGTACCAGTATTAGTTGTTCCAGATGGAAACCAAAGGTTGGTGGTGTAAACTAATGCATGTGGAACGGGATTGGGAACTGTGTTGATGCAGAATGGTAAAGTAATTGCCTACGCTTCTCGATAGCTTAAACCGCACGAGGTAAGATATCCTACTCATGATTTGAAGTTGGCTGCGGTGATCTTCGTGTTGAAGATTTGGAGACATTATCTCTTAGGGGAGAGGTTTGAGCTATACACTGATCTTAAGTCATTAATATATTTATTTTCTCAGAAAGAGTTGAATATGTAACAGCAGAGGTAGCTGGAGTTTTTGGCTACTTATGATTTTGGTATAGAATATACTCCTGGAAAAAGAAATAAGGTAGCGAATGCCCTTAGATGGAAACATCAGAATGTGGTGTTAGCTATGTTGGCAAAATGGAAGGATTTAGAAGCTTTGGCTACGTGTAGTATAAAGTCAAGATCGACTGCTAATTATAGTCAGAGAACTGCTATGTTGGCCTGTTTAGAGGTTAGACCAGTGCTGATCAAGAGGATAGCTTCTAAATAGAAAGAGGATCCAGAATTAGCCGAGAAGATTAGAAGACTCGAGGTGGGATCCGAGATCAATGATCTTAAAGATTTTGGCATCGACCAAAGAGGATGGTTGAAGAAGAAGGGACGCTTATGTGTTCCAATGTAGAGAACTTAAGAAGAGAAGTTCTAGGAGAATGTCATCGATCCAAGTTTATGATTCATCCTGGGGGAACCAAGATGTATCAAGATATGAAGAGGAGTTTCTATTGGGAAGACATGAAGAGGGATGTTGGCTTGTGGGTTAGGCAGTGTGCCAACTGTCAACAAGTGAAAGCCGAACACTAGAAGCCAAGCGGGTTGCTTCAGCCTTTAGAGATTCCAGTTTGGAAGTGGGATTCTATATCCATGGATTTTATAAACGGGTTGCCAAGGTTGAATAGGAAAAATGAAAGCATATGGGTCATAGTGGACAAAATGACCAAGAGCGCCCATTTTATTCTAGTCAAGTCAACCAGGACGACACTTGTTTTGGCGAAGTTGTTTGTGAAGAACATAGTTAGACTTCATGGAATTCCTAGTGGCATAGTTAGCGATAGAGATGCATTATTCACTAGAAAATTTTGGAGAAGCCTACAGAGGGTATTAGGTACCAAGCTCAAGATGAGTACAACATATCACCCATGGACGGATGGGCAGACTGAGAGAGTCAATAAAGTACTCGAAGATTTGTTGAAAGCTTGTGTATTAAACTTTGGTGGATCTTGGGAAGATCACCTGCATTTGATTGAATTTTTCTATAATAATAGCTATCAGACTAGTATGGGAATGGCGCCTTTTTAAGCTTTATATGGAAGACCAAGCAAATCGCCAGCATGTTGGTTAGAGACTGGAGACAGATTAATCTTAGGTCTAGATTTGGTTAGAGAGGCATCAGAGAAGATTGAGTTGATCCGAGAACGAATGAAGGAAGCTCAATCTAGACAAAAGAGTTATGTAGATAAAAGGCGTAAAGACCCAGCGTTCTTAGTTGGATATAGGATTTTTATTAAGGTGTCACCAATGAAGGGTGTGATACGATTCGGAAGGTCGGGGAAGCTATCATCGAGATATGTTGGTCCATTCCAGATTATGGAGAGGATTGGAAAGCTTGGATACAGAGTAGAGTTGCCGAGCAATATGGTAGGTGTCCATAAAGTATTCCATGTCATCTTCGCAAGTATGTGCATGATCTAGAGACTACCATTCCTCCAACAGAATTGGAAGACTTGGTAGTAGAGCCTAATTTGACAATTGTCAGGCAACCAGTTCAGGTTATGGCAAGAGATGAGAAAAGATTGAGATCCAAGACAGTCATGTTGGTGAAAGTTCAGTGGAGCGACAATGAAAAGGACCGTACTTGAAAGACAGAGGACATGATTCAAGATACTTATCTGTTTTAAGAGTATGTCTATATTAGATTTATATAGATGATCACTAGCCAGATAGAATAGTATGGTTGTTAGGAGTTGTTACAGATGATTGCTATGATTAGTATTTAGTTCTTATTGAATTTCGAGTATGAAATTCTTTAAGGAGGGGAGCCTGTAACATCTCTAATTTTTAAATAACATTGTTCAGGATATTTAATTAGATAAATTAAATAGAATAATGTAGATGTTAAGTGATAAGGAGATTGAGATTTGAATAAATTTAAGTGTTCATGCTTATTAATAAAAATGGGCCTAAAGAATGGTTTATAGACTAAATAAATTACATAAGGGTATAACAGATATTGGCCTCCCATGAATCTCACCCTTATATATATATATATATATTTGTGTGTATGTGTATGTGCGCGCGCGTGTGTGTCCCCTAAGCCATTCACATTCATTATCACTTTTTCAAAAATAATAAATGTAACCAAAAGAAAAAAGGTTGGCTATTAATTGGAAGAAAAGAAGAAGATATTCAAGGAAAAAATTAAATAATTAAAGAGGGGAATCAAACTTATCTTAATCCACTTTCCTTATCAAAGATTAAGGTGAATAATAATTTCCATCTTTATTTGCTGAATTTATGATGTTTGATGATGATATGCTTGAATTATGGTTTGTTTAAATTTAAATAAGCTTGTTTAAATGATGGTTCATCTGGTTTTAGACCAAAACCGTGTGGTATTAATGTTTAAATGCCATGGAAAAGTTATATGTCATGCAAAAAATAATTTTAGAGTTGGGTTTTAAGTTTGATAATTTTCGAAGCTTTGGAAAGATTATTATGAATTTTTGAATGAAAACATAGCACGTTGGGTTTATAAATTTATTTCAGAAAATATATTGAGAATTTGGGTTTAAAATTTTGATATGTTATATAACATGATCAAAGTAAATTTCTATGATTTTTGAGGATTTTTCTTAAGTGATTTGATATACAAATTAAATTATTTTGAGAAGAGGGTCTAAATGATTTAATTGTATTTGCAATAAAAGGTTTTATCTGTAAAATTCTAAGTTTGATACTTATCCAAAATAATAAGGTGGTTAGTTTTGAAAAGCATGGGAAAAGTTAAGGCAATCAATAAGAAGTTTACACGTAGGGAGGTTAGTTGATATAAGTTGCTTTATTTGACATTTAACCCAGAAAAACAGGTTCCACTTCTATTAAGGGTACCTTCGCCTTCGACAAAGTCGAAACCCCGTTAAGCCCTAACCAATACAAAGGGTATCATCTAGGTGGTACGTAGTGGATTGGAGAAAGATGGAAGGTATGGTGTCGAAAGCATGCTTTTGATGGAGTCGATACCTTAGTTTGTTTTAAAAATTTAAGCGCCTGCCTTTGTTTTACTACGCTTTCGACTTAGTTGATACATATGTTTTCGGAATGAGTTTTATAATGGCTTTTGAAGGGGTCTCCATGTTGTTTTAAAAGAAAAAGGGCTTTCGAAGGAGTTCCTTTAATTATAAATCAATGCTTTTGAAAGAGGCGGTTCCGACACAGTCAAAACCTTGCCTTTCGAGTGTATTGAAGTCATCAATGTTGTCGAAAGGTAGTGTTATTTTAAAGATGTATTAAGCTTCTCCTAAATGCTTTTGAACGGGTTATTAATGATTTCGAAGGCAATGGCTTCGGAAGGGGTTTCGAAGTTATCCTTCAGTATTTTTAATATATGCTTTTGATTGTCGAAAGGGATGGTTCCGACAGCATCATAAATTCCCCAACATTTTTATATGGTAAAGAATGGTTTCGAAAGAGATACTTTCGTTTATATTAAACCAAATGATATTTAAAAGGTAAACCCAATGATGTCAAAAGGGGGATTTTCAATAGTTTAGGAAGAGATACGTTTAATGGTTTCGAAGCTACGATTCTAATAATTAATAAGTAACACTTTATTATACTCGAAAGGTTTCGAAAGAAGGATTTTAAAGTGTTTTAAAAGGAAGGAGTCTAATGTTTTGAAAAGAGATATATGCTTTCGAAGGAGGCTATCCAGTGAGGTCGAAAGCAAGGTTTCGAAGATTTCAAAAGTATAGTCTTCAAAACAAATAACTCAATCTCATTTAAAAGCAAAACCATGACATATTAATGAACAAAGTATTTTGAAATGGAATTTTTGAAGAAGTCTTAATGGGTTAAAAGAATTAACTAAGTTATATTGTTTGCTTCTCCATATATGTATATATTCACTTTGTAATGAACCTAGAATGGTACTTTGGGAAAAGGCAGAATAACCAGTTAGGTTGACCCAGTAGTGATATAAATTAAAGATATTGACAAAGGCCAATAGGTTCATAGTAAGCCCATGAAAACTGTGTAAGGGAAATGATATTGGCAAGAGCTAATAGGTTCATAGTTAGCCCATGAAAACTATGTATAATTGAAGACATCGGTTAGACATGTTTATAGTTAGCCATGAAAAATATATCCAGATAAGAAAAATGAAATATTGACAGATAGTCAATAGGTTCCTAGTTAGCCCATGAAAACTAGGGTAAAAGAAAGATATTGACAGTTAATCAATAGGTTCCTAGTCAGTCCATGAAAACTAGAATAAAAGAAATGATACTGGAGTTACCAACATGTTCATAGTGATTCCATGAAAATTATATAAGTGGATAGGGAGTCCATAAATGTTTAACCGGTTATTAGTCAGCCCATGAAAACTATTAGGTTAATAGTAATCCTAGAAACTATAACTATGACAGATAGTCAAAATGAACGGGGATGGGTAATCCAGAATCGATTCAAATGTTTTGCATATCATCACATAATAACGTTTTGAATTGATTTAACCATTATGGATGCAGAAACATAGAAAATGGTTTATAAAGGTTTTTAAGATACTAGTGAGGGGAAATCCATTCCGTTAAGCAGCGTGGTCTCACCAGATATCTAAATGATTTGAGATGGTAGATTATTATTCATACCAGGCTTTATGTCCGACTCGAAGTTTATGTTTTCCCCTTAAACTCTCGGGTACTCAATTGATTTTGAGTATATTGAGATTTGAGGTTTTCATGTACCTCTTAAGACGAATAAGCTTCCGAAGTCGTGCAGGAGGCACATAGTTATTTGAGTTCTCTCTCATATGATTTCGCTGTGTTTTTTTGTTAAGGCAAAGTTGTTTATTGCCTATTATATACTCTGATCATCAAGGGGGCATCTTCATATGTCGCTCTTGAAGTATATTGTAATAATTATATTTTTCTGAACGTAGTTAACGTTGTGGGATTATGTAAAGAATGTTGAAATAGGTTTTTGGAATGGAATGTGAAAGTTGTTTTGAAAATTTTAATTTTTTTTCCATATTCATATGTTTTTGGTATATCAATTTATCTAACATTAACGTATTTGATCGTCGAGGATTAATAACTATGGATGACTGCAGCATCCGTAGCCGTTAGTTTTGGGCCTCCAAGTGGAGGATGTTACAGGATGATGATTAGTTAATTATGGTTTTGTTGTGTGGACGACATTGATGTTTGAGTTACTAATATATGGCGGTTGGTACACATTAGACGAGTTTGATGTTTGTGTTACCAACATGGAGTAGTCAGTACACTTTTGATAAGATTGATATTGTGTTACTAACATGGAGTAGTTAATACACGTTTATTTGATGTATACTTTCATTTATGCTATTTCTGGTGTGTTTGTAGTAGTTGATGATTAATACACATTTGAGTATATTCATCATGGTTGATTTATTTGATGTTTGAGGTTGACATTGAGTATTGTTGGATTTGTGGATGTTTATCGGCTATGTTGCCATATCATCGTTACCCCATATTTTCCGCGCCTGTCAAGCTAGGTCTATGCCAGAAATCTTAGCTTAAGCAAACAGAAATTAAGGTGCTTGCGTAGGCATTCTATCGAGCATGGAAAGTGATAGCCAACCCCGTAGTAAATAAAGAAGCAAGTCTTGTTTCGTCTCTTTCGTTCGTGAATGCTACCGGTTTTAATGAACACCTGGTCTCATTTTTATTTTTAGTAGTTCATCAAACGGACCCGCTTTTTCGATGAGGAGAGTCATTCCTCTTTCAAGGCCTATCCGCATTCGTTGTAACATTGCCCTTTCTTTAGTAAAAAGTTAGGTTCATTCAAGCACAACTCAAAATTTCCTTGCAAAGCTACATGAAACAGAATTTCAGACTTCCATAGAACAATTATTGCTAACTATCCAAAGTGAGAATTCCCGAGAGAAAGGAGGTACCAGCAAAGTGACTTCGATAGGCCACCTTCCCCCTAAGGATAATATGGAAAGGGAGGAGAATCATAGCAGGTAGAGCCTCTGGGCATATTCTTATCATAGGTTAATTAACGATGGAGGATTTGATTCGATACCGTCTAATAAAGGCCAACTATTAGATTATTAGAGTCAGCCATCCAATTGGTATTGAATACCTGGTATGACGAATCTCTATTAAGGAAAGAGAAGGCTCTGTGGTTCATATCTATCAAAAGGTGTAGCGAAACTCTGGTCGATGAGCATTCGCTCAAACACTATGCCTTTCACCTGATTCAGGGAAAGTCGAATGATGATTGATTATGACGACTGAATAGAATATACTATTTTCTGCTTGTATTTATCGTTTGGTTGCTGTTATTGTGCAATGTTATGTGCTAACAGATATTTAATGCGAGTGAAGAGCATAAAACATAACTAGATGGATTTGATCTTGAAAGGGTACATAGGTAGTTTTTCCCTATGCAGTAGCTCTCAGTTCCTTTATGGTTGAAGTGCATATGGTATGATGCAGTTCAAACACAATTGATCGCATTTCTTTACTTTATATGTATCCATTTATTTGTAAAGTTTTCAGGTGAAAGCGAAGAAGAGAAGATGCAACATAGATTGTTTACTTTGTATATTTCCCACATATTATAGTTGTATTATTTATAGTTAATAATAATCAACGTATATGAAGATGTTGATGTTCATTTAATGGATTGGATCTTGTATATGTATATTGTTGTTTATTTCCACTGTGAAGTTTTCACCTTTTATTCATAGTTTTAGATTTTTAATTTATATAACCAACGACCCATTGTATTTTATATATGAAATTAGTGCACAAGCGTATGTTGACGGCGTTCGTCACTAATTTTAGACGCTATAATAGTGGGGCGTCATACTTCATATCTACCACGAGGTGACAATTATTGTTATATATATAGAAAACAAAAAATGAAAAAAAAGAAGTTGAAATGCATCTTCACTAATTTCACTTCAGGTTTAACACCCAACTCCAATGTGACTTCGTACATTTTGGTTCATTTTTGAATAGAGGATGAAGACGGTAAGCAGATTTTGCAATGAAAAAGGGTAAAACGACAAATACAATATTATGTGTCGGTTGAAATAACTAGCGTGGTGCGGAAGGAGATAACTTAATTGTGAACATTTTGCTTTTGAATAATTTATACTAGTAAAAAATTAGAAGATTATATGTCTTTTTAAATTTAAAAGTATGCATCACTCTTATGGTAAAATAATAATATTAGAGGGTTATGTAAAAATAAAATTTTAAAAATGCTAATCTCCTAATTTTGTTTGATGGGCCTAAGACCGAAGTCAAGCCCACTTTTTTGAGGCAACTCCGTTTCTCAAACCGATGCAAACCATCTTTCCTTTTCAAAACCCAAATTACAATTTTGATCACTCGAATCAGTGAGGTTAATGAATTTAATGGCGGAGCGCCACCACTTCTTCAGGCGATATGATCAGCGCCACGTCGTCCTTGTGTCTCTCCTCGTCGTCTTCTTCATTATGCTGCTAACTCCTAAAGTTTCTCATTCTCCAAACCACCATTTATTTGCTGACATGCGCAATTTTTTAGGTTTCTATTTTTTCTCACATCAATCCTTAGTTTATTCAATTAATATTAGGTTTCTGAAGTTCTTTTCTTACTTCAATAGTACCCATTGCCTCAAATTTGCTAACTTTATTAGCTGGTGTTTGATAATTTTATATTAATTTGATTGTTTAGCTATGGATTGTCTATTCTAACTTTATCAGTTAGTTTTTAGTTTTATTTTAGTGGCACTGTGTTCTATATATTGGATCAGTTGGCTAACTTGTTTGCTATTTCAGGAGTGCCTAATACTATGAATGTGCTTACGTGCTTCCCTTTTTTACTAATTGGGGTTCCTAGCCTCGTAATTTGTCTCTCTGGTACTTGTTTTGGAATAAGGTATGATTCCATGTGAATTATTTTATGTTCTTAATTCTTTTTTGTTTCAGTAAAATTTTAATTGTAGTCAACTTGAACTGATGGTAGTTTGAAAGGAGAAATGTGGAGTTGGGGTTTGTTTTATGCCGGGATTTCATTAGCGGCATTTGGGTCTGCTTATTATCATTTGAAGCCAGATGACGATCGAATTATTTGGGATAAGATTCCAGTAAGTTTATCCTCTAGCACTGCAGTTTCCTTTTTATATTGCTTAATATGAGTCATGTTAGTAAGAAACCTGAGTTGATTGCTATGTCTTGAGAAAAATATTTTCCCAATAGGTAATTCTGCACCGACTACGGGAGGAGCCATGTATGTACTAGTGTTTATACATATGCAAGCATATGCAGAAATTTTAATCAATGGAGGTGGAATTTGGCCAAAATATTTCTTCAACTACTATATATTGAGAAAAATATTGATAAATACTTTTCCACACGGTGTTTTTGGGATACAGTGAACCCCCTCCATGCTATATCATTTCTCAACTTCTCATTCCACTCCCACTCACTAAAAATGTCGTAATTAAAGAAGAATTACTGAACGATATCCACCAACCATCACTGTTTCAGATCTCGTTCATCTCGCTCGAGATCTCTCTCGATATCTCATTTTCGAACTTGAGCGAGACGAGATTTAGCGAAACGAGACAGTAAATTTTGTTTATATATCATTTGACACTCATCTCGTCCAAGGTAGTGAAATTTGAGGTGATATCTCAATAGAAGATTTCATACGAAGTTATGTTTTTTCATTTACATATTTTTTTTATTCTTATGTGAGTCCACAAAAAATTACACTCCAATGACTTTTTACTTACCCTATAATTTCTTTTTACCATTTAACGAGTGAGTAAAAAAAGCTTATTATTTATTTTTTTAACTTTTAATATTCAAATGAGTAGGGAATCATTCAGATAATACCAAATCAATCGTGTTATCACTTTGATCTAAAATGTAAAATTAATATTACCATTTTATATAAATTATGTATGTTAAAAACTTTATATACAGATAACAATTATTACAATAATCTTAAGAATATCAAATTTAAACGTATGTTACTCCGAGATAGTCCGAAGATGGACTTTAAAATCCGAGATGTCAATCCAAGATGTATGTTAACCAAAAAAATGGAT
Organism: Allium fistulosum; assembly: GCA_030737815.1. Classification (NCBI taxonomy): domain Eukaryota; kingdom Viridiplantae; phylum Streptophyta; class Magnoliopsida; order Asparagales; family Amaryllidaceae; genus Allium; species Allium fistulosum. Next base: position 575,152,929 of record CM060906.1, read on the forward strand.
CATCCTGTATTAAGTGTGAAAGCACCAATGTAGATAATCAGCAGCACGAATCTCAGATAAACAACAAATAAAGAGCAAATGTAAGAAAAGAGACACATAATTTTTATAGTGGTTCGGCTGACTCTGGCCTACGCTACTTTAATCAATCTTTATTATGATTATACTAGTTGAATCTTTCTGGATATCAACTACTTAGATCTAACTTACAATGAGTTAGAATAAGTCACAAGTTCAAGGGTTGACTGGAGAATCACAGTAACCCCCTTGATGACTGTTGTGAGGGAGAAGAAAGTTGAAGAAATATAGGAATTCCAGTCGAGTAACGACAGCTCTCTATCCGGAAAAGATCCATCTCTTGTTGCAGGTATGTGAGTATTTCTAGGGAAGTTCAGTGAGTATTGGATCAGAAGTCCAGGTGCAGAAGAGTCCAGTTGTTATGCCAAGTCATCACCAAAAATCTCAAATCAATCTGAGGTATTTCTATGGATTGCTAGCTATCCATAGGGGATGGATCGCTAGGTATTCATCAACTTAGCATATTTTTCTATCGAAAGCCTTTACTTAGTGCTACGAAGGAGCTTGGCAAGATTGAGGGCGGATTCGACCTATCTTGATGGATCGCTAGCTATCCATATGGGATGGATCGCTAGCTATCCATCCACTTAGCATATTTTTGAGTGATCTTTATTTGGTTGTCTTCCTATCTTCTATTTAAGTGTCTTGTTCAAATATCAAGTCGTTTGGAGTTAGTTTGATCATCCTTCTTCATGGGTCATCTGGTTCAGAAGAATCATCCATATCTCGCTCAAATCTTAACGAAATCGAACGAAACTTTGCAAAACACTTTAGAGGGTGTTAGGGATCCACCATAAAAAATTGAGGTGGTTGGGCCCACTCTAGATGGGTCGCTAGCGATCCATCAAATCAACTCTAAATGACTTCATTTTTCTTGTAAGCCTTCTCCTATGTTTTCTAAATGTTTTTCCAAAATTTCAAGTCAATCTGATTTCGTATGAGTTCTGCAGGTCCATTTTAAGTTAGCTAATTCTGGCCAAACAACTTGAATCAGATGAGTCTTCACTTCTCAAGCTAGATTGTTTGACATGCTATGAAACTTGGATGACATGCTATGAAATTTGGTAAGCATGCTTAGAAATGGTAATGAATCATGATGCAAGAGGTTTGGAGGGTCCATGAACAAGCCATCACCTTAGCTTATTTTGGCATCTTTTATCTCGGGTCTTTCTCTTTTTTTTGGTCCTTTTGGTTGGTTCTTGAATTATTCTGTTGTAGTCTGAATGTTTTAATTCTTATTGAATTTTGATGAGTTAAAAACCCAGTTAACACTTGCCCCCCAAAGTACGCCTTTTGAATGAAATGTGTGCTTTGTTTAAAAACAAGTTGCTATCTCCCGTCTTTAATAATTGAGCTTTTTAGCTGTTTTAGCTTTGGTGAATCGTCCAGTTCCTTCGGATTCTTTTGCCAATCACAAGTCGTTCCAAATCAGTTACATCCTAAGACTCTAGACTCTACCTAAGTGTAATCTATACATCATAATCATTCCGATTTCATTCGGAGTTATTACATCACATATTTCTAATTAAATCACATCCTTTCAATTACATCGCATATTTCCAATTACATCGCATATCTCTAATTGTCCCATGTTCATTCGGGATTTACATCATTATCATTTTGCTTCTCATTCAGAGTTGTCATATCATATATCAAAATCACATTATATATCAAAAATCACTTCATATATCGAGATCATCCTGTGTTCATCCAGAATTTATCAGTTTTATTCTATTTATAAGGCATTCAAATCCTTTTATTAAATCAAATTTGTTGTTTTAAGGCTCGATCTCTCCTGGTCATTTAAGTTTAAATCGCTATCTCTCTGGATCATTTAATGTTTTAAGTTAAGAGGACGATCTCTTCGGATCATTTGTTTGTTAAGTTAAGGGGGATTAAGTAAGCCCATCCGCTCACTCTCCGGTGAGGGAACTTACTTCTTGCACTCCGGTCCCGTCTCTTCGGTCGGGACTCTAAGACGATTATTGTACAAGTCCATCCGCTCGCTCTCTGGCAAGGGGACTTGCATTCTACACTCCGGTCCCGTGATGAGACTCTAAGGCAATCAATATCAGTCATCATAATCAATGTGGATTTTTCAAAATTCAAATATTCAAATCAAAACAAACAAGTAGAAATCAAATAAGCAGGAATCAAAACAAGTAGAAATCCTAAATTTTCACCTTGGAGATCCGACTCAGAGCGTGCCTAGAAACCAATCTGGGTCTCGTACACGTGTAAGCGGTACGAGGTCATTATTGTCCTAAATAGTCATCTCAGCCATCCGACTCAGAGCGTGCCTAGGGACCATTCAGGATCTCGTACACGTGTAAGCGGTTCGAGATTATTATTGTCTAAATACCAAAAGAAAAATGCAGAAAAATAAACGAAAAAGCAAATCATAGGAGCTGGATCCGATTCCCATCTACCCCGATCATGGGATAATTTGTCTTGGCTCAAATCCTTGGGCGTTTCTTGATGCATTTGCCGTGGATGGTGGTTGCTCTTGCAATTCCACCGCAGTTTTGTTCCTCACGTACCGTGGCAGCTGGTTGTTCCGAACTAGTTTTTCTATCAAAGCACGAATGTGTCGGCACTCATTCGTTTCATGCCCATTCAGCTCATGGAAGATGCAAAACTTTTCAGATCTTTTCTCTCGATCAGTGAGCTCCCTCCTAGATGGCCTCCGGTAGAGGTTCTGCCCCTTAGTATCCAAGTATATCCTCTCCGGGGTTTCAATCAAGTCAGTGTATGAAGAGAATCTCGGCTCATTCCTTTATTGTTTCGGCTCCCCCAAGTCGTCGTTGGTTTTCCTTTTTCCTTTGTCTTTTCCAATCCAGCTCTGGATGGTCCCCTGTCCTTCACGACATTTATTTCAGCATCCACATCCTCATCTTTGGCTTCAGCGTCTTTCTGACGCAAGTATCTCTCAGCTTCGTAGTAGAATTCTGCAAGATCCCTCGGTGGATCCCTTTTTAATGCAGCTTTGAAATCAGTCTAACTCACGACCCCAGATACTGCTGCCATTAGGATAAATGATGGATCCAGCTTGTCAACCGCAGCCGCCGCCGCATTGAATCTTGTTAAATAACTTTTTAAGGACTCTTCAAGCTTTTGTTTTACGTTTGAGAGCGTAAGTACATTCCTCGACTGTGAGACATGAACTCTGAACTGTCTCAAGAACTTGCTTACCAAGTCGGTCTATGTGCTTATGGACCCATTCTCCAACTGTCTAAACCACATTGCAGCTAAATCCGTTAAGTTTAATGGAAGCATCGCCCCTTTACCTTCTCAGAAGCACCCAACAATGTACATCTAAGATACACTCATCTCATCCGAGATCTAGTCCGATACGAGATAATGTGTGTAAAATTTCCAAGATAAAACAGTACCGAAATCCGAGATTTAAAACATTGCCACATTAATGAAATACCACTATCACCGCCAATGATATTATGGTCAATGACCCAAACTTTATTGCTAATAAGAGAATTGGTCGTAGTCGTTTCAGTTATCGTTCGTCGTTTCAACTATCGTAGAAGTTACATAAATATCCTTTTGTTTTAAAAATATATTCTATCACATCTGTGAATCGCATGCATGCATGCAGATATCATTCATTCAATACACCAGTACTACATGTATCTATCTATTATATTACACAATGCACACATTTCACATTGGTTATTACAACGTCAAAAATACCTTTGCTTAAATATTTATAAAAGTTAAATGTTCTTTTAATTTCAAAAGAAAATGTCAAAATTCTATTTAAGTTAATTTTATTCTTCAATATTCATTTATTATCATTTGACATTGAAATAACATCCATTAGCGATTAAGATATTCGAATTCTATTTTCGTTTTGTTCAAGAAAATTTCCATTTTATTTAATGATATTAATATTTAATTTTATACGCACGTGTTGTTGCACGTGCCAAAAATACTTGTTCATAATAAAGTAAACATGTTCTAATTCCAAAAATTATTTATTAATATGCAATTTTACAATCCTTAAACATAAACTACCAAATATCTAAACAACACACATAATTTGCAATTGAGCAAACAAATGAATCATTGAGGTAACTAAACAATCCATAAACATATATCGATGTTCAGTGTTAAATCTATTTATAAACTTAGCAACAAATATATCATCAAATCAACAAATCATTCTATTACTGGTCCATAAATGTTTGATATTTAGTTTAAGCTACCCATTAACCATTTTAAAACCACCAAGTAAATCCATATAGCAAATTACTTTAATAAAGGGAAAAATCCTCAAATTATACCATTCTAGGTTTGTAATTCCTGATTTTTGAATAAGTTACTTCTACATTGGCTGATATCCACCATTATATATATATATATTCTGAATAAGTCAAAATATTTAAAAATTTGAATTTTTAACTATTTTAAAACAGCCGTAAATAAATATATTAATATATATATTTTATACATGTATATAAAATTTTGTTTAATACATATGTTTATCTCACAATAAATATTTTATTCATTATATTATCATATATATAATTATATTTTTAATTATGTGTATATATTTATATGCCTTAAATTTAAATATTATTTATAAATAATTTTAATGGTCGAGACTCGAAATATACTTATATACTTATTTGTTTCATATTAACTCAAAATAATTTATATTGAATATTTAAATTATATATATACTCATTAACCCTTAGTATAAGTTATATATGTAGAATGTTGTGATGTTCATATTGTGAATATGAATATCATAACATATATTGAAATATAACTTAAAATAGTTTAATAAATTAATTTGAAATTAAATTATTAATAAATTTATTTTGAACATTGACATTAAATAAATATTTTAATTGAATTAATTAAAATTAAAATATTTTATATCTCTTTTATTAATCAAAATACTAAATTTGATTTAATAAAAAAATATTTATTTACACAGACACATAATAAAGATCTTGTGCTATTTAATATTTTTTTTTGGAATTCGTCTTTAACCCCGTTGCCAGTGCATATGATCCTATAATGATATCAGAGTCTGCATTGTGTTTGTGTGAATAAATTAACCAACGCTAAGGACAGTACCTTTAAAACAGTTAAAGTAGACGGATGTATAAGAAATGATGTTTAAATTAAGGAGAGTGTTACTCTAATTAACAACCACTATACGTGGAAAACATCTCGATCTCCCCGTCCTTGCCTCGCTCATCGAAACGGTATGTTTATAAGGTATGCCATTGTGGAAAGAAGTTGATTATTGGGTTAATTCAAATAACCGTATTGGAATATCATAAAATTAATTTAAAATTGTTTAAAAATAAATAAATAATTATATAATTTTATAAAGACTTAGAAAATGCAAATTTAAAGTCGTTTTAAATTAAATAAATTATTACATAATTTTATAAAAGCTTACAAAATACAAATTTAAACCGTTTTGTATTTAAATAAATAAATATAAATGTTAAATATTATATTTAATAATTAATTAATTAAATTCTTTCATTAATAAAAGAATGTATATATATGTAACTAGATAAATTAAAAATGTTATATATATATATTGTATGTATAAATAAAATGAGAGATCAAAATAAATAAAACCCATAAAACTTAAGGGAGTGTATGTTGAATGTATATAAAAGATATTTAACATCTTAAGTTATAATTGTTATACCCATCTCCCTTTAAATAATCGATAACACTCTACAAAACTTTTTTGAATTAGAGAATTTAAAATAATAATGCTCTTTATTATTTATGTTTATGTATGATATAAATAAAATAGCTTACATATCTATGGTTGCTGAGCACTCTCATGCCATAGAATATCAAAGGTGTATATTATATCTAGATAAGTAACAATGATATCTAACTTTGTTAAGCACCCACAAGGGTGACATAGCTCCTTTTAGGATATCGCGAAATGACGGGTTTAAGGTATCTAATGTACTTCATGATTTGTTAAGCACACTCAATGTCATGAATATGATTATGAGCATAACGGAAGTATGATTACGAGTTATATATGAAATATAATCAGTAAAGAGTTACTTACGGTTGATAGAAACTACGATTTGTTGAGCTCCCTAAAATAAATTTGCATAATGAATACAATTGATAAATTTTTTTATCAATTAAAATATACGAAATGAAATGAGTTAAATATCGACAAAAAATGTAAAAATATATTAATCAATAAATCTGACAAAAAATGTAAAAATATATTAATCAATAAATCTTTTGGTATATTGTCACTTCAAGATCCATGCAAGAGACAAAATTAAATATAACCATTAAAAAAGTTCGTGCCTTTTTCATTTGAGTGTTAATTTGCTCAAGACCGCGTATTGTTTTTTATGAGTTTCGAACTCTAAAACAGTACAAGAGTATGGATATTTGATTCATATTCGATCATAAACAAAAGTTATATGGTGAACGGTCACATTTATATTATATGAAATCTCGATGAATGTGTTTTCATTCGAATGGAGCAAGTAAACCATAATGCAAGATCATGTGTTCAATACGATTGAATACAATAAGGATCTTGTTGTGTTAGAAACAACACAGACCAAGAGCTACAAGATAGATATAAAAATTCGATCATTGAAATATCAGCTTTTGATCAATTTACTAAAGTGCAACTTATTTGATATCCTTAATATTAAGGATGGTCAAATGCATTTATGTAAAGAATTCAGTGCAGTCTTATCGTAAATGGTTTTTTCTTTTAAACCGTTCGACCTTTTAAAAAAGAAAAAAAAGGTTTGAGAATGATAATAATGTTGGCACAGATGAGATGAAAAAAGTGAATTATCACCTCTGTTTCATGAAGGCATAAACGAGACACAATAGTTTAAAATATTTATAAATGTTTATTATGGAACAAGAAATATGATTTTCATTCCAAATGTATTTTTAATATAAAATTTGTTCTCTATAAGATCCATTTCTTGAGTTATCTAAAACTCTCAACTGTAAATTAGTTATAGTAAAAGAAATAAATAGCCCATGGTAATTGTTTGAATGGAGTTACATATTTAATATGTTGTTATTGTAACAACGGAAATAGTGTAAGTATACCACATGGCGTTTACTAGTGGACACATCATGTTTTGAAAATCTACTTTCATGTATGTCAAGTATTATTTATGAAGAAATAACTATATTTGATAATGATCGAATGTAGATATAGTTTTGTCTTGAAATAAACATTATAAATATTCATTATAAAATAAATCTAGTTTTGGCATTTCAATGAAGGTGCATATATATATATATACACATTTCAAAACATTAGTGATGTGTTAGTTATAAAAGTATAGAAACATCTAAAATATTTAACGATTAATTAAGGAATTATAGACTAAGCTGTATATTTGAGAAATAATTTTTTAATCACATGATTATGAATCATATAATCTTTGTGAATTGCATCTCAAATAAATAATGGCAAACCACCCATTCGATGAGAGCAACAAGAAGTAAATGACATTTTCAAATTGATACATATAGAAGTATACAGTTCAAAGTCTAAGATACCAAAAATGGATCCACTTACTTCGTTAAATTTGCAGATGAATCATCTAAGATATGAACATGTGTATTTGATACACATGTTCGATATATATGGTAAGTTCATAAAATATAAAACTGAAATAAAAGCAAAACGTGCAAAGCAAATAAAACAATTCGATTTGATCGAATATGTGTGTATATTGAATAAGAGTTTCAAAGGTGCCTAGAAGAGAATAAGATTCACTTTTAAAGACACTCTTCCTTATACTACATTTTGATGTATCGATTTTTATAAGGATATGTACTTACTCTTTAGTACATATGTTAAATTCAATTTCATCCAATATTATATTTTGCTATTTCATGTAAGATAAGAATTAGGATGGAACCATGATCTTAAATAGTTTAAGCTGTACGTTTATCCAATTTACGTTATGAACGTAAGTTTCGTAACTAGGTCAGTTTTATGTAAGGCTGTAGGCAATTCATAAAATGTTTTGAGTGCCTATTTTATCACATTTAGAAACAAATTGTTGTTTCAAGACATACCACCTTCTTATTGAAGGAATTTTTTCTAGAGAAATTAGTGGTAATGCGACGAACTTGGATGCGATTCAAGGTTTTAACATAGTAACATATTATATAAAGGAGAAAAATTTAACAAAGCATAATAATTCTCGCACCTTGAAGAGAAACTATGAGTTTCTTATCAACATTGAGAAAATGAATTGTTAGAAATATTAATCTTCTCGGTTGTCGACTTACCATGGAAAATATAAACTCTACCACATAGCATGATGCTTTGAATCCAAAATGAATTCCATGCACATTAATAAAATATGATTTTGATAATGCACCCGAAAGGATATGATCCATCAACCTGCAAGTGAGTCTTCGAGTATAAGATCAATGCAGTTGGAATTGTATAAACACCGTTGAAAGGAAAAAAGTATTTAATTTCAAATGTTGAAATTAGTAAAGTATTTTCATGAGTTAACATGCTTAAGTCCATTCGGATTCCACACGCAATTATCACAAAATTTGATTTTGAGTTTCGACAGGTTGATGTTGAAGCAGAACTTTTAAATAATGATTTAGAAGAGATTATTTGCACATAACATCCAAAATGTCTCGACGTCAATAAGAGCGATAACATGTTTTGTATGTATTTGGAGATGATCCAAGAGCTAATACAATAATAGGGCCAACAAACATTAGAGATGAGCGAGTATTTTGACAAATATATCAAACAATTTGATTTTCAGTCAAAATGCAGAGGAAGGATGTATTCATAAGAAAGAAAATTAAAAGATACTAAAATATATCTAATGCTATAAATAAACAACGTATTGCTAGTTGCTAATAATGTACTTATGTTAAAAATCAGTTTAGTATGGTTGTTTAATTCTCAATGAAAATTTTGATAAAGACATCTTTTATACTTTGTATGAAAGGATGTGGGAATGATTCCCATCTATATACACAAACACCATATTAAAATGTTTAATATGAAACATACAAGTAGATCCTTTATGCATCAACAATGGGCATCATCATATATGTTATGTTATGTGGCATGTTTAATATTACTTAAACACTTGGTGTATTTACGAAATCACAAAATGTTTAATATCGAGTATTTACGAATTACTAGAGAATTGTTTATGCAAACAACGAACCTCTGATGAAGGAGTGTTGGACTTGACCTTCATGAGTAATATCCAGTATAGTTAGTCAACCTATTCATGTTCAACTTTAATTAAGAAGATTTAAGTTGGAAATATTCCAAATGAGAGATTATGGCAAATTCAATTATAAAGGCTAAGTATATCGTCTTGAGTAACGCCAGAATGAAAATTACACACACACACTTGTGTGTGTGCAAATGTATAAAAAAGCTAGAAGTGGTTCATACCATTGAAAATTCAATAATGTATTGTGATTTCAGTAATGCAGTATTGATTGCAATGCGAACCGATAGCTTGATAAGAAATCAAGATATATTCTTGGTAAGTGATATGCGATAAGAGTTTTTTGGTAAAGGAAAAGCGTAATTGAAAGGTAGATACAAAATAATAACGTAGATCCACCCCCTAAGGTCCATTCTCAGTCCAGTTTAGGTAGATTGATCAAAGGTATATGCATGAAACACTATAATAAGTCCAAGTGCAAGTAGGAGATTGATAGAGTTAAGAGTGTGTCCTAGAGACAATTATTTAATTTATTACATAAGTTAACTCTTATATAAAAATAATTCTTGTTCGAAATGAGAGTACCGTTGAATTAAGTATATAGATTGTACTTCGCTTATGATCAAGCACTTGATTATGATCAAGCACATGACACGATGATCGTATTAAGACCCTATTTAGATACTTGAAACACTTGAACTGTAACACTAATCACGAGAGGATTCATCTCTTTCGGTATAAAAGATCAGTATCGCCGTAATTGGTAAGTGAATTTAAAGTCAAAATTTATGGTCAAAGTAAATCGGTTAATCGATAAATGTTATCGGATTAAACCAAAGACTTTAAAATGAGCTAATAAGGATATTAATTTATGTAAACCAAACTCTAGATATCTAAGTGATATAGTGATGACGAAAAGAATACGTGTACAAATTACCGTTACTAAATGAGTTTATATTAGATCAAAAATACGATTTTGCCTAAATGACCTAGAAGTGTTGAACTCGATCCTATACCATGCTTCCGCAAAGTCCGTACATGATTCGATATTTAAATTGTTTAAATATTGACTGTGGATCGAGTTCACACTAGAGAGTCAGTATAACTGCATTGTGAGTTATCTTCGAATTTGACTAAGGATAAAATTAACTTATAAATGTTATAAATTAAGAATAAATTAACACAAATGTTGTATTAATATTTATGGCCAACTTAATTATTTATTTCAAGCTTAAAGTCAAACATAACAACGTATATACGGCAGTTTGATAGAGTTAGGAGCCATGAAATTAATTAATGATTCAAAAGGAGTCAAATGAGTGTTTGGTCATACTTGATCAACACATAGGCTGATTATAAATATGGATATTTGGGGCTTTATCAAGTCTCAATCGCTCGAGGATATGGTGGGAAGAAAGGTGCAAATCTTCAGCTATAAATACCTACATCCTCCACCATAATTGCACACTTTTTGTGCCTTCCTCTACCATAGTCGTCCTCTTGTCCCTGCCTTGATGAAGCCATTTCATCATCTTCGCAACGTAAGAGGATGAGACGATGGTGCTCCAAGAGGACACACTGAACAAACAACGTATTGACTTTTGAGAAGCTCATTTCGAAAAAGTTAATATTTTTTGATTCAATTTTAGTTCATATAAATATGCTCATATTTATTACTCTATTTTATTTTGTATATTCGACCATAATCGTTTAAATAAAAAAATTAAATTAATTTTTGTATAAACTTATATTTATATATTAGACCATATAGTTATATATATATGAAATATATATGTTCGACATATTTAAAAAATAATCTTTTTAGATATGAAAGTGTAAATATAATTATATATATATTTTATAATTGATTTAAACCAATACTTCTGTAATTATGTTTTTCGCTTTAATTATAAAAAAAGTTATTTTTAAATTTATTCTTTACTATTACAAATGTATACACACACATATACATACACATGTTTGTATACATAAATTTAAGTAAAATATCCATACATATATTTTATTATTTTTTTCACAAAAATTTAGATCTAAAAAATATAGTTGTATATTTAATATTTAAATATATTTACCAAATCAAATGAATTTTAAAATCATATTTTGAATTTTTAATACACCTAATTAATTGTGATCAAATTAAATTAATTAAAATTTTATTTCATATGCGATTGCAACAGATTTAATAAAAAAATTATTTTTATTATATATATGTAGATGTAGATATATACATAATTTGAATAAGTCAAAATATAAAAATTTGAATTTTTGAAGTATTTTGAAATAAGGTGGAACTCAGTGCACGAGGCCCCCGCACGATAGCAGGCTCTGAGGAGGTCGATAATGTACACAGTCTTTTCTTCGCATTGCGAAGAGGCTGTTTTCAAACTCGAACCCGGGCGTTCAGATCGCCATGCGGGTGACCTAACTGTTGCGCCAAGGCTCCACCTCTTTTTGAAGTATTTTCAAATAGCCGAAAATAAATATATTAATATATGTTTTACACATAAGTTTATTTAATACATGTTTATCTTACTGTAAAATATTTTATTCATAATATTTTCGTATATATATATATATAATTATATGTATATATTTTACTTGTATATGTTTGTATGCTTTAAATTTAAATATTATTTATAAATAATTTTAATGGCCGAAATATACTTGTATATTTATTTATTTCATATTCACCTAAAATTATATATATATATATATATATATATATCACACTTAGACTTCTCATTAACCGTAGGACAAATTGGTCAATTTTCCTCTTAAACCCATAATATAAGTTATATGTATATAATGTTGTGATGTTCATATTGGGATATGAATATCATCACAAATTAAAATAAATTAATAAATTAATTTCAAATTAAATTATCAATTAATTTATTTTAAACATTGACATTAAATAAATATTTTAATCAAATTAATTAATTAAAATATTTTAAATTTCTTTTATTTGATTTGGTATAAATAAATATTTATTTACACAAACACATAATAATGATCTTGTGCTATTTAATAGAAGGATTTTTTTAAATTCACTCTTTTAACTTCGTTTTCAGTGCAACTGATCCAACACATAACATTGCATAACATCAACATCTAAAGAAACCAATATAACTAGAAAACATCATATTCTACTGTGCCATCCTAATCAATCATCATAAATATAGGGTAATAATAAGTGCACACAGCCTTCAAACATCATATAAATTTGACTTTGCTTAGTGTCAACCCCAAACATCAAATAAATCAACAATAACAAACAGTGCTGGCCCAACGTTTTCAGTTGCCCTAGACAAGATTGAAAAATAAAGTGTAAATTTTTAACTTTAAAGCAAACAAGAATTGACTTAGGTGTTTGTACATCAAAGTTAAGCAACCAACCATCACACTAAATCTTAATTGTCAAATTATTTGTGAATGTCATTATAGAAAAACTATCCATAATATATTTAACGTAAATAAAATTTTACATTGCTGCCTCTTCTTGGTCGGTTGCCCTAGACGGCCGTCTTGCTTGCCTTGCTCTAGAGTCGGCCCCGATAACAAATATTGTCAGATGTGTACTTATCATCCATCATTAATAACAGAAGATCAATAGTATAAATATAAGTACAAATCCACCAAATGTTTACTAACCCACTCCATTTCAATGACACGACATCAAATTCATCCAATGCGTACTAACTACTCAATATTAATAACACAAACATCAACGTCATCAGCAAAATAAAACCGTAATAAGCTATACAACATCCACGTAGTAATAATGGTAAAACATCACATAACCCGTTCTAATGCAGTTTCATCTCCACACAACAAACATATGTGATAATTTCAATCAACAATTAACACATGCGTCATAGCAATCCAAAATGCTATAACTACACCTATTATTCTCATTTAAGTATAAAATTGTCTTATTATTGTTTATTACAAAAAATATGTTTATCTCTATTACCTCAAGACAATAGTATTTTCTTAAAACGATAATATACTTCAAAAGTTTTCATTTTCAAAATATTACTTTAAACATCTAAAAACATTGTTATTCAATCAACAATAATAATTTACATCTAATTACTTCCAAAAACAATAATATTATTATTTTACGCCAAAATAATAATATTTATTTAAATCGTCTTATTATCTTTGACAACCTTTTTATTACTTTTTAACTCAAAAATAATAATGTTCTACATTAAATCTCAAAAATCTTTTTATTATTATTTATCTCAAAAACGGTAATAATTTGACTCAAGATACTTTTGAAAAATACTTCTATATTATCATTATCATTCTCAAAATATCTCTTATATCTGTTATTTAAATAATAACAATAATATTTCTTAATAAACTCCATAAAAGCAGTTGTACTATTATTTACTTAAAAATTGTACAATCTTTTCAAAGTCATATTATTATTTATTAAATTATAATTTACTTTATAAATAATAATAAATTCTCTGAATCCACTCTAAAATAGTTTTATCGTTATTATTTATGAATTTTCTCAGAAATTCATAAATTTTAACCTTGTTAAAATTCTCACATTAATTTCAGCACAAATCATTAAATCACAATTATTTATAAATGTCACTTAAACTTTGTAAATAATCTTATTTACTCCAAATTTACACAATTTTTTATTTTTCATTAATTAATTATTTTTCCCGAATCTACAATTAGTTACTATAAAATGTCATTATCCAACAATGCAACAACTAAAATAATAAAAAACCAAACCAGAACACATATCATATCAAAAATATCACAACAATCAAACAATAATCACAATGGTACAATATGTCAGCAGGTGTAGATACACACCGATGAATACCTATTTACCATTGTATCCCATCAAGACGCTTTTACCAACAACTTCAAAAATCACAAACCATATGCCAAAACATTTGGAATCTCATCACAAAACCAACAAAACAGACCGCACGTGAAATGGAGGGCAAAAGATATGATAATTAGAATATCGAAGGTTTGAATTACAAATATTAAATTTATAGGGGCAAGCTAAAAAAACATTACTGCAATGGTAACTCTCTGCTGCCCTATCGCCCCCATCTTTGCCTCGTTTGACCGCAGTTTGCCGTTGCTAGGAGGAGAACCACCATCGTCGATCTCAACTCATCGTTGTCAATTGTTCCACCATGGTCCGATCACCTATCATTGCTATGGACATCACGTCCAAACCACCGCCGCTTGCCTTCTAGCCCAAATGCTGACCAACTCCGACAATGTTTCCAGCAATTGAAAGCAACCTTGAACTTTTGTCGTCGAGATCTACAATCTCATGCTTTCAATTTTGTCGATCGTCGTCTAAATTAAAATCGTCCAATTCACTTAGAGTTTTGGTTTATTTCCACTTTTGACGCGATTTCTAGCTGCCTCGTACATCATATCAAAAAACGAACACCTGCCATCTCTTTGTCTCGTCGAGTTGATCAATTTGGTGTATAATTTGATGATATTGGACATTTCGTCATTAAAATATGATTAAAAAGAATTCTAGGATTAGAGAAGAGAGACTGGTCTGGTGGCAACTAGGGTTAAGGAAGATTCATATTAGTAGCCAAAATTCGGGTATTTGTCTGGGTCCAAAAACACTCATGTCAGTCAACGCGTCCAAACTATAACATATTATATATCAAAGTTTCCTTTCTGGACATTTTGAACGCAATGAATATATCAAAATTCCCAAAAATAACTGCTCAAAATTGTTTTTTGTTGTAAATTTGATTTTAACGACTATTATGATTAACTAATAATTAATGTGTCAAATCCGCGTGTCGTTACAAAGAAGGGAACAAAGAGACGAGAAAGAAGAATAAAATTGTTAACCGGGTTTTTAACCAATTGGAATTCAATAGAAGTTAGAACATTCAGACTATGCCAGAATAACTCGAAACTCAACCAAAACAACAAAGCGAACAAGTCAATGAGACTCAAGGAAAATCAGCCAATAAAATACTAAGTAGATGGATCACTGAGATCCATGGGGAAGCATCATGAGTCGCCCAAACCTCTTGCATCACAATTCATTACCATTTCTAAGCACGCTTTTCAAGTTTCATAGCATGCCAAACAATATAGCTCGAGAAGCGAAGACTCGTTTGATTCAAGCTATTTGATCAAAAGCAGCTAACTTAAAATGGACCTAGAGAACTCATACGGAGTCGGATTGACTTGAAATTTTGGGTGAACACTTAGAAGACATAAAAAAAGGCTCACGGAAAAAATGATAAAATTTGGAGGTCGTTTGATGGATCGCTAAAGATCCATGTAGAGTGGGCCCCACCACCTAAAATTTTTAGGGTAGGTCCCAGAAACCCTCTAGAGTGTACCTGCAAGGTTTCGTCTGATTTCGTCAAGCTTTGAGCGAGTTATGGATGATTTCTCTGGACCAAATGATCCATGAAGACGGATGATCAAACAAACACCAAACAGCTTGATATTTGGACAAGGCATTCAAATATATGAAAGGAAAGCAACCTAAAAGGGTTGACTCAAAAATAGTCTAAGGGCAGATCGCTAGCGATCCATCATGCTAGCTCGGGTCGCCTTGAGTTTTTCTGGACTTCTTCTTAGCACTGAGTAGAGGCTTTTGACAAATCGGTTTTGACCCAACCGCTTTCTTACCCCTATAAATACAATCCTATCAGCAACTAGAGATGGATCTTTTTCGGACAGAGGCCCCGTTACTCTACTGTAATTTCTTCACTTCTTCAACTTTTTTCTCCATCACAACAGTCATCAAGGGGGTTACTGTGATTCTCCAGTCAATCATTGTACTTGTGGCTTATTCTAACTCATTGTAATTTAGATCTAAGGACTAACTAGTTGATATCCAAAGAGATTCAACTAGTATAATCATAATAAAGATTGATTAAAGTGGACGTAGGCCAGAGTCAGCCGAATCACTATAAAAATTTCATGTCTTTTTTCTTACTTCTGCTTTTTATTTGTTGTTTATCTGAGATTTGTGTTGTTGATTATCTACACTAGTGCTTTCACACTCGATTCAGGATGTTGATCCAATTTTTGGGTCAATATTTTGGTGCTTTCACTGAGAGCCTTGAACGAGATTTGAAGAATTGAAGTTTGAATCTAAGATTTAAAGAAGATGAGTAGACCTAGTACTAGATCTAGAGCTATTGCAAGTCAATCGGAGCCTGGGGGCAGCCAGGAGGTGTCCTCAAATTCTCATCAACCCAACTATGTGATTAGAGAGGAGATGGAAAGAATGAGGAAAGAGATGCAAGATGGAATCTTAGCTAGACAACATAAGATGATGGATGACTTCTTCCAGAGGATGGAGCAGCAAGGGATAGAAGAATATATACCAGAACTTTCTCGAAGGAACGTAGGTCTGATTAAAGCTAGAGTTATGAATCAAAACACATGCATGCAGTCGGAAAGTGCATCCTAGGATACCCCCACCGGAACATGGGGCAAAGTATTGTTTTAGGACGGAGATCTTCATTGGACAGTGAGAACCGAATTGCTGAATTGGTACGAAGGTTCATTAGAGGAGGACTCCCAGATCAGGGTCTGGAAGACGTGAACAGGAATCCGTTTACTGCTAATATTCGGAATGCGAAGAAATCCTCCAGATTTCAAGCTTCTGACGCTGGAAATGTACGACGGAAAGACAGATTCGACGATTCATATGATGAGATACATTCAATATATGAAGGTCTTGGGTGCTTCCGATGAGGTAATGAGGCGGTGCTTCCCATTATACTTAACAGATTTGGTTGCAATGTGGTTCAGACAGTTGGAAAATGGGTCCATAAACACATGGACCGACTTGGTGAGCATCTTGAGACAGTTCAGAGTTCATGTCTCACAACCGAGGAATGTACTTATGCTCTCAAACGTAAAACAAAGGCCTAGAGAGTTCTTAAGAAGTTATTTAAAAAGATTCAATACGGTGGCAACTGCAGTCGACAAGACGGATCCATCATTTATCATAATGGCAGCAATATCTGGAGTTGCGAGTAAGACTGATTTCAAAGCTGCATTAAAAAGGGGTCCATCGATGGACCTTGTGGAATTCTACTACGAAGCTGAGGGATATTTGCGTCAGGAAGACGCTGAAGCTGAGGATGAAGATGTGGATGCTGAAATAGATGCCGTGGAGGACATGGGACCGTTTGGAGCTGGAATTGGAAAAGACTAAGGAAAAAGTAAAACCGATGACGACTTCGAGGAGCCGAAACGACAAAGGAAGGAGCTGAGATTCTCTTCATACACTGACCTAACTGAAACCTCGAAGATGATATACTTGGATACTAGGGGGTAGAATCTCTATCGGAGGCCACCTAGAAGGGAGTTCACTGATCGGAAGAAAAGATCTGGAAAGTTTTACATGTTCCATGAGCTGAATGACATGAAACGAATGAGTGCCGACCCCTTCGTGATCTAATAGAAGAACTGGTTCGGAACAAAGAACCAGCTGCCATAGTACGTGAGGAACATAACTGCGGTAGAATTGCAAGAACAACCACCATCCGCGGTAAATGCATCAAGAAACGCCCAGTGATTTGAGCCAAGACAAATTATCCTATGATCGGGGTAGATAGGAGTCGGATCGGGCTCCCATGCTTTGTCTTTTCGTTTCTTTTTCCGCATTTTTCTTTTGGTATTTAAACAATAATAACCTCAGACCGCTTACACATGTATGAGATCCTGAACGGTCCCTAAGCGCGCTATGAGTCGGATGCTTGAGATGACTATTTAGGACAATAATAACCTCGGACCGCTTACACATGTACGAGACCCAGATTGGTCTCTAGGCATGCTCTGAGTCGGATCTCCGAGGTGAACATTTAGGACTTCTACTTGTTTTGGTTCCTGCTTGTTTGATTTCTGCTTGTTTGATTTCTGCTTGTTTATTTTGATTTGAATATTTGAATTTTGAAAAATCCACATTGATTGTGATGACTGGTATTGATCGCCTTAGAGTCCCGCCACGGGACCGAAGTGTAGGGTGCAAATCCCCTTGCCAAAGAGCGAGTGGATGGACTTTTACGATATTGATCGCCTTAGAGTCCCAACCGGAGAGATGAGACCGGAGTGCAAGAAGTAAGTTCTCTCATCGGAGAGTGAGCGGATTGGCTTACTTAATCCCCCTTAACTTAACAAACAAACGACCCGGAGAGATCGTCCTTTTACTTAAAACATTAAACGATCCGTAGAGATCGCACATTAAACTAAACATTAAACGATCTGAAGAGATCGTGCATTAAACTTAGATGATTAGAAGAGATTGAGCATTAAAATAAATTTGATTTAATAAAAGGATTTGAATGTCTTATAAATAGAATAAAACTGATAAATCTTGGATGAACACGGAATGTGATTCCGATATATGATGTGATTTTGATATATAATGTGATTTTGATATATGATGTGACAACTCTCAATGAGAAGCAAAAATTGATAATGATGTAACTCCCGAATGAACATGGGACAATTAGAGATTGTAATATAATTGAAAACATGTGGTTTAATTAGAGATATGTGATGTAATAACTCCGAATGAAATCGAATGATTGTGATGTATAGATTACAATTTGGCAAAGTCTAGAGTTTTAGGATGTAACAGTTTTGGAACGACTTGTGATTGGTAAGAAAATCCGAAGGAACTGAATGATTCACCAAGGCTAAAGCAGCTGGAAAGCTCAATTATCGAAGTTTGAATACAGAAACTTGTTCTGAAGCAAAACACGCCTTTCATTCAAAAGTCGTACTTTGGGAGGCAAGTGTTAACTGAGTTTTTAACCCATCGAAATTCAATAGGAGTTAGAAAATTCAGACTATGCTAGAATAACTTGAAACTCAACCAAAACAACCAAGCGAACAAGTCAATGGGACTCAAGGAAAATCGACCAATAAAATACTAAGTAGATGTCATCCATCACCCATGGATCGCTAACGATCCTTGAGAAAGTATCATGAGTTGCCCAAACCTCTTGCATCACGATTCATTACCATTTCTAAGCATGCTTGCCAAGTTTCATAGCATGCCAAACAATCTAGCTCGAGAAGTGAAGACATCTGATTCAAGTTGTTTGACCAAAAACAGCTAACTTAAAATGGACATAGAGAATTCATACAGAGTGGGATTGACTTGAAATTTTGGACGAACACTTTGAAGACATAAAAGAAGGCTCACAGAGAAAATGAGAACATTTGGAGGTCGTTTGATGGATCGCTAGCGACCTAACTAGATGGACCGCTAACGATCCATGTAGAGTGGGCCCTACGACCTGAAATTTTTAGGCTAGGTCGCAGACACCCTCTAAAGTGTACCTACAAACTTTTGTTTGTTTTCGTTAACTTTTGAACGAGTTATGAATGATTCTTCTGGACCAGATGACCCATGAAGACGGATGATCAAAGAAACACCAAACGACTTGATATTTGCACAAGACATTCAAATAGATGAAAGGAAGACAACCCAAAAGGGTAGACTCAATTGGAGAGAGAGTTGCCATTATTCTACTGGAATTTCTCATTTTGGCCTAACCGCTTTCCTACCCCTATAAATATAATCCTACCTACAACTAGCGATGGATCTTTTCCGAAGAGAGCTGCCATTACTCTACTGGAATTTCTTCACTTCTTCAACTTTCTTCTCCCTCACAATAGTTGTAACGATACGGATTTTCGCGTTCGAAAATCGACATCCATACTTTACATCGTACTCGAATGCCATAGATTCGACCGTTCAAATCCGAGTCGCCGGAGCTTATAACAACATTAAGTAAACAACACAGCGGAAAAGAAAAAGAATATAGATATACAACATCTGATACAATATTCAGATACAATGATGATACAATGAATATCTATATACATCAGAGATATGATACAAAAAATAGCAGCGGGAAAGAAAACGATAACACCAACAGCGGATAGAATGTCTCCAATAGAATGCTCCAATCCATAGCTAGCGGAAAGCAAGGTCAGTCGTCCAAGGACTGACTAGCTCCAGATAATCTACTCAACCTGAATATCTGAAAAACCCAACTCTAGACTGCCCGTGTGGAAAATAGTGGGCACCCAGAGTTTAGGAAGGGAACAATAAACTCCGGATCAGTCATGGGACTGGTGTGAGCAACAAAAACAGTTTATCTTTAATACAAGCAACAAAGGCTTTTAAACATTGAAATCCGCAATGCTTTTCGAAAATGAAACTACCATAAGACCTCCCACCACACACACAATGCAAACGCAGAATTGGAGGAGATTTCTTCTTATGATAGTCAAAAATGCTTACTACGCAAAATCATTCGATATTATTATCATTAGTGCATAGTGTCGAAAATCATTTCGAAAATATAATATTAATCTTAGCCGGCATACAACCATTGTTGTATGCCTACTATAGCTACTACGTTCAATAGCAGGTTGCCGCCACATTCCATAGCAGGTAATACAACTAAAATCGTACAGGGTTCGTATTGTTTCTTTGGATTTCCAACAAATGATCAGGCAAAGGAACTTCCTTACCGAAATGAAAACGCCTCTGGAAAGACGTCCCGAATCCTAACCGGATCTCTGCAAACAAAAGGCCGACGCTACCTCACGCTGTACAGCTGTAACTAGGTAACTAACACACTGACGCTACCTCACGCTGTACAGCTGTAACTAGGTAACTAACACACGAGCCATGTCATCCCCCGGTCGTCACCGACCTTTATCCGAGGATCCTCAATCGCAAAGCAACAGCCACAAAGTATAATCAACATAGGTAAGTTATCTGGGCTCCATACCATGATATCACCTTTTATCCAGAAGGAAATGACATACCCTAGGGGCGCTACCCCTACAAACCTTTGCCGCAACATTCCTGTTTCGACCATTACTGGGTTGTGAGGCTCGACGAAGTCTCGTTCACAAAGCTACGCTTTTTCACAAAGCCACGCTTTTTTACAAAGCCACGCTTTTCACAAAGCAACGCTTTTTCACAAAGCACGCTTTGATCAACAAATGATCATCAGCACTTCGTATGCCACATTACCAAATTGAGAATGTATCACTAGTAACCATCAACTACATAACCTCTGAGCTCGTACGTCTCAGAGAAGGGTGTTAAGCTAAAAGAATAAATTCTCCGCCACCAACAGAAATGTATTTGATAGAAACCAGCTTTACATCTCAAAGTGTAACGTCAGACACACATCCATACAAGTCTGTTCCGGGTTCGAACAGAACCGAAGGCACTTCCGAAGAAGCCCTTGCAATTCGGGTATTCACAATCCCGATCGGATTTCCCATCACTTAGAAAATCTCTATACCGGCGCGACTTAGTGCAAAGACAATCGATATGTCATCCTATCGTTCTCGCAAATACCCGGTCTTCACCACCGGTCTTCAAATGTTATCCATATCGTCGTATCACTATTCGGAATGAGATATATGACACAAAGGTCCTCTCCCGGCTAAACCGAATAACGAGCGCAATTAAAAATCATATGGATACTGGGGTTTCAATTAAATCACAGATTAAAGCCCAAAACTTTTCATTCGAATGGTAAAACAAATTACCATTTCCAATCTTTTAAACAAAAAGATTCATTTCAAAAACCTTCAATGGTTTAAACAATTTCCACACTTTTAATCTTTTAAACAAAAAGATTCAATTCACAAAGTTAACCCCATTCACAAAGATCCATTCATGGATTTCAAAACAATTTCCATTTCAACTTGTTAAATCTTTAAGTCAAGATTTAACTTATAGCTTTCAAAACTAGTTTCCAAAGATTCATTCATAGCCTTGCAAAACAATTCCATTTCAAGTTAGATTAACTCATTCGGTCTTTGAAATCAAAGACTCATTTCATAGTTTTCAAAACATTTCAATTCTATTTCAAACTTGAAACCATTCAACACAATTTGGAAATTCATTACTTTTGTGAAAGCTTTTACTATTTGAAAACAAATAGTTTCGTTTCAGAAAAATCCAGTTATATTTACACGAGTTAAAACCCTTGAATTAAATTCAAATTCCCAAATTAATACCTTTAAAATGGTTTAACCCATATATAACTTGTATATCATCTTTAATTCCTAATTTCAAATCATAGAATTCAATTTCAAACTTGAATTCAAATTTAAATCAAATTATTTAAATTTCAAAACTCGATTAAGTTATTCAAAATAACTTTATCTTTAAAATTCTATTTCAAAAGCTTTTCACTTTAAACCCAAACTTCCAATTTCAAAATCAATTGAAATTAAAATTTCAATTTCAAAACATTGAATTTAAATTATCTGTGACTTAACCGATTTTCACGTGAAATCCATATTTGTGTGTGTAAAAGTGTTGTCTAGGGGTTTAACACACAATAGTGCACAACATCAATCATCACAGATATATCGATAAGTGGTATAGCCCATAACGCTTATCTTCATTCACAGATTCATAGATAAAATAAATTTATCAGTCACAAAGATTCACTATTACAATTCGATGTGGGTTTCGGATAACCAATCGAAATCCGACTCCCTGTCGCATCGAAATTCAAATGTCATTTACAGATCATATTCATATAACAATATATCACAGAAACAGAAATCACAGCTCAGCACAACATAAACCAGGGTATATCACAAATGATCATATATCAAGGATATCAAACAATTCACATTCAATAGAATTCAAACATTCACAAGTGAGGTCAGTTAATTGTTTGAGTAATCCAAATCAGTTTAATTTCTTATGAATTTCTAATCCTGGTTAATTAATATTAATAATTTATAAACCATTTTGATTAATTACTCTTTAATCAAAGTCTTAAATTACTCTCAGTAATTTATTAATGATTCTCAATTACTCTCAAGAATTACCCCTTTTTATTAATTACACTTAACAGGTAATCTAAAATTACTCACATTCATTAATCACCCATAATCCTTTACATTTATTAATCTTAATAAATTTTCATTCAAACAATTTAAACATTTAATACCCGTAAACTTTTAAATATGTTAAAACCTTTTGTTTAGAATATTTTAGTTTGGAAAACTTGATTTTTGTTTTGCTTAGAACTTAAAATCTCTTGGCTATATACAACCTATTCATCCTTTACTGTATTTCAAAATCTGGTTAAGCTGGCTTATAATTTAAAACTTACTACAAAATTCCACCCAGCCAGCATACGAAAGCATTCACGAGCAAAATCGAGCATAACTCCGAGCAACTTCACGAGAACACGCGCTCATCCTTTCATCGAGACACATACGCAAGCTACCCGAGAATGATCCCGTGTACAACCTTCTTCTCAAAAGCTTTAACCCTTCAAAACAATCATCAGACACGCGAGGATACTCGTACACGTGCACATCACCACGCCGCCACTCCGGCAACTCTCGACACCTCCGACAAACCACGATTCAACCCCCAACTCGAAATCGAAACCCAGAATTTCGAATAAAAGTCGAAATCAAAATAAGGCCTGTAGCTCGACCCAGTAGCTCGAACAACCACAAGAAAACGCCTCGCCCTACGAATACTGACCACCGGAGGCGCTCGAACTTCGGCCACACCCCGACAACCCACTAAGCAACCCTCCAACAGAATCTTGGGCAACTCGATCGCGTATTGATGACGCACTCGACACATAACAGACATGACGAAAAACTCGAAGTAAAACCCTAAAAATGGTTCGACCCAACAATATACACAATTGAAAAATTATCTGATAATTTTCCCAAGATCAATGATGTTCACACTAGCTTCAATTCAAGTTCCATCATTTTAAATTGGATCGATAACCAGAATTTTACAAAAATGCAATCTTTGTTTATATTCAAACTGCTCTTTAAATATAAATCTAAAAATCTTGATCTTTGTTTTAAAAATCTTGCCTTGGGATATGAATTCAATATATAATCCTAAATTAATATTTTACAACGTTCGACTCTTATCAACTAATCACTTGATTATCTGTAAAAACAATTTACATTAGTATACTTTTCAACCATGTTTTAGACAATTTCAAAAATCTTAATCTAACTTTTAATCTCTGTTTTGATAAAAATTTAAACCTAACAATGATTCGCAGACAATAATTTGAATTTTGGAAGAAAAAGATATTCACTCTGCAACTATAAACAGAGATATATAGAACACAGAAGTGTACTCAAGCTAAAGCATATGCAAAACAAATATGATCAATGAATCCCCTGTACTATTTTCAATTAAACTTTAAACTGGAAACTTCAAGATTTGATGTTTACTCACAAGCAACAAGAAATCAAAACAGGGTAAGCTCTAAAAATAGGAGTTGCTCACCTTGTAAAGAAGAACAGAGGAGAACTTGGAATGATGTTGAACTGGAATTTGAAACCTGCATATTTTTGTTGACTTGATTCTTGAAAATTTTGAAATAGCTTTAAAACATTAACCATGAATTGCTGGAAAGCTTGTTGTAGTTGATTTTCAGGTTTGTATATTTGTTTAAATGAATCGAAGATGAAAGGAAGCTTTGCTAAATGGAATAAGTATGCAGAGTTTTGATAGCTGCATTTGTACACAAATAATCCTAGCTAGTACAAATGAATCAGAGATTTTTATTTTCTTTGGGGGCTGAAGATAATCTGGTGTACTAAAGATATAGGCTGCATTTAATTGCTTAAGTCCTTTCTTTTGTTCTATTATACTAATATTTTGCTTGCCTACATTTTTTTTAGCTCGGCTGATGCATACTATATGGTGTACAAGAAGCAATGGCATTAAATGCCTTGGTACTTTATGCCTCATATATTTACTTGTTTTGTATTTAAATGATTTGTTTACTTCGGCCATGTACAAACCTTCATACTTATTATCTATTTTTATATATATATGTGGTGGCTGAGGTGATATAGGGTAAGTACAATGTTTCTACTTCATCTTACATGAATCAAGATGATATTAGTTAGTATATTTCATTTCTTTTAAAGTTTACATATATCTTGCTATGTTTGACTAAAGATTTTTATTTCTATTTATAGTTTGATTTTCAAATATTACATTTATACCATATATTTTTCTTTTATATCTTACACTTACATTTTAATATTGAAAGGATAAAATTTTATACTTCTTATAACTTCATAAAGAAAAACGGATTAAAAATACAATCTATACCTATAATAAATAATTATACATATTTTATTTTATTTTTCCCAAGTAACCTTTTAAAGAAAATGCATTTTGAATTTCCAAATCAAAAACTTATTTATATCCAATTTAATTTGAAAATATTCAATTCGAGTTCCAAATCCAAAAATTCAAATAAATCCACAATTTAACCCAAAATTTTAATCTAATTACAAATTAAATTCGTCTTTAAAACTGGGATTGGATCTTGTATATGTATATTGTTGTTTATTTCCACTGTGAAGTTTTCACCTTTTATTCATAGTTTTAGATTTTTAATTTATATAACCAACGACCCATTGTATTTTATATATGAAATTAGTGCACAAGCGTATGTTGACGGCGTTCGTCACTAATTTTAGACGCTATAATAGTGGGGCGTCATACTTCATATCTACCACGAGGTGACAATTATTGTTATATATATAGAAAACAAAAAATGAAAAAAAAGAAGTTGAAATGCATCTTCACTAATTTCACTTCAGGTTTAACACCCAACTCCAATGTGACTTCGTACATTTTGGTTCATTTTTGAATAGAGGATGAAGACGGTAAGCAGATTTTGCAATGAAAAAGGGTAAAACGACAAATACAATATTATGTGTCGGTTGAAATAACTAGCGTGGTGCGGAAGGAGATAACTTAATTGTGAACATTTTGCTTTTGAATAATTTATACTAGTAAAAAATTAGAAGATTATATGTCTTTTTAAATTTAAAAGTATGCATCACTCTTATGGTAAAATAATAATATTAGAGGGTTATGTAAAAATAAAATTTTAAAAATGCTAATCTCCTAATTTTGTTTGATGGGCCTAAGACCGAAGTCAAGCCCACTTTTTTGAGGCAACTCCGTTTCTCAAACCGATGCAAACCATCTTTCCTTTTCAAAACCCAAATTACAATTTTGATCACTCGAATCAGTGAGGTTAATGAATTTAATGGCGGAGCGCCACCACTTCTTCAGGCGATATGATCAGCGCCACGTCGTCCTTGTGTCTCTCCTCGTCGTCTTCTTCATTATGCTGCTAACTCCTAAAGTTTCTCATTCTCCAAACCACCATTTATTTGCTGACATGCGCAATTTTTTAGGTTTCTATTTTTTCTCACATCAATCCTTAGTTTATTCAATTAATATTAGGTTTCTGAAGTTCTTTTCTTACTTCAATAGTACCCATTGCCTCAAATTTGCTAACTTTATTAGCTGGTGTTTGATAATTTTATATTAATTTGATTGTTTAGCTATGGATTGTCTATTCTAACTTTATCAGTTAGTTTTTAGTTTTATTTTAGTGGCACTGTGTTCTATATATTGGATCAGTTGGCTAACTTGTTTGCTATTTCAGGAGTGCCTAATACTATGAATGTGCTTACGTGCTTCCCTTTTTTACTAATTGGGGTTCCTAGCCTCGTAATTTGTCTCTCTGGTACTTGTTTTGGAATAAGGTATGATTCCATGTGAATTATTTTATGTTCTTAATTCTTTTTTGTTTCAGTAAAATTTTAATTGTAGTCAACTTGAACTGATGGTAGTTTGAAAGGAGAAATGTGGAGTTGGGGTTTGTTTTATGCCGGGATTTCATTAGCGGCATTTGGGTCTGCTTATTATCATTTGAAGCCAGATGACGATCGAATTATTTGGGATAAGATTCCAGTAAGTTTATCCTCTAGCACTGCAGTTTCCTTTTTATATTGCTTAATATGAGTCATGTTAGTAAGAAACCTGAGTTGATTGCTATGTCTTGAGAAAAATATTTTCCCAATAGGTAATTCTGCACCGACTACGGGAGGAGCCATGTATGTACTAGTGTTTATACATATGCAAGCATATGCAGAAATTTTAATCAATGGAGGTGGAATTTGGCCAAAATATTTCTTCAACTACTATATATTGAGAAAAATATTGATAAATACTTTTCCACACGGTGTTTTTGGGATACAGTGAACCCCCTCCATGCTATATCATTTCTCAACTTCTCATTCCACTCCCACTCACTAAAAATGTCGTAATTAAAGAAGAATTACTGAACGATATCCACCAACCATCACTGTTTCAGATCTCGTTCATCTCGCTCGAGATCTCTCTCGATATCTCATTTTCGAACTTGAGCGAGACGAGATTTAGCGAAACGAGACAGTAAATTTTGTTTATATATCATTTGACACTCATCTCGTCCAAGGTAGTGAAATTTGAGGTGATATCTCAATAGAAGATTTCATACGAAGTTATGTTTTTTCATTTACATATTTTTTTTATTCTTATGTGAGTCCACAAAAAATTACACTCCAATGACTTTTTACTTACCCTATAATTTCTTTTTACCATTTAACGAGTGAGTAAAAAAAGCTTATTATTTATTTTTTTAACTTTTAATATTCAAATGAGTAGGGAATCATTCAGATAATACCAAATCAATCGTGTTATCACTTTGATCTAAAATGTAAAATTAATATTACCATTTTATATAAATTATGTATGTTAAAAACTTTATATACAGATAACAATTATTACAATAATCTTAAGAATATCAAATTTAAACGTATGTTACTCCGAGATAGTCCGAAGATGGACTTTAAAATCCGAGATGTCAATCCAAGATGTATGTTAACCAAAAAAATGGATCATCCTGTATTAAGTGTGAAAGCACCAATGTAGATAATCAGCAGCACGAATCTCAGATAAACAACAAATAAAGAGCAAATGTAAGAAAAGAGACACATAATTTTTATAGTGGTTCGGCTGACTCTGGCCTACGCTACTTTAATCAATCTTTATTATGATTATACTAGTTGAATCTTTCTGGATATCAACTACTTAGATCTAACTTACAATGAGTTAGAATAAGTCACAAGTTCAAGGGTTGACTGGAGAATCACAGTAACCCCCTTGATGACTGTTGTGAGGGAGAAGAAAGTTGAAGAAATATAGGAATTCCAGTCGAGTAACGACAGCTCTCTATCCGGAAAAGATCCATCTCTTGTTGCAGGTATGTGAGTATTTCTAGGGAAGTTCAGTGAGTATTGGATCAGAAGTCCAGGTGCAGAAGAGTCCAGTTGTTATGCCAAGTCATCACCAAAAATCTCAAATCAATCTGAGGTATTTCTATGGATTGCTAGCTATCCATAGGGGATGGATCGCTAGGTATTCATCAACTTAGCATATTTTTCTATCGAAAGCCTTTACTTAGTGCTACGAAGGAGCTTGGCAAGATTGAGGGCGGATTCGACCTATCTTGATGGATCGCTAGCTATCCATATGGGATGGATCGCTAGCTATCCATCCACTTAGCATATTTTTGAGTGATCTTTATTTGGTTGTCTTCCTATCTTCTATTTAAGTGTCTTGTTCAAATATCAAGTCGTTTGGAGTTAGTTTGATCATCCTTCTTCATGGGTCATCTGGTTCAGAAGAATCATCCATATCTCGCTCAAATCTTAACGAAATCGAACGAAACTTTGCAAAACACTTTAGAGGGTGTTAGGGATCCACCATAAAAAATTGAGGTGGTTGGGCCCACTCTAGATGGGTCGCTAGCGATCCATCAAATCAACTCTAAATGACTTCATTTTTCTTGTAAGCCTTCTCCTATGTTTTCTAAATGTTTTTCCAAAATTTCAAGTCAATCTGATTTCGTATGAGTTCTGCAGGTCCATTTTAAGTTAGCTAATTCTGGCCAAACAACTTGAATCAGATGAGTCTTCACTTCTCAAGCTAGATTGTTTGACATGCTATGAAACTTGGATGACATGCTATGAAATTTGGTAAGCATGCTTAGAAATGGTAATGAATCATGATGCAAGAGGTTTGGAGGGTCCATGAACAAGCCATCACCTTAGCTTATTTTGGCATCTTTTATCTCGGGTCTTTCTCTTTTTTTTGGTCCTTTTGGTTGGTTCTTGAATTATTCTGTTGTAGTCTGAATGTTTTAATTCTTATTGAATTTTGATGAGTTAAAAACCCAGTTAACACTTGCCCCCCAAAGTACGCCTTTTGAATGAAATGTGTGCTTTGTTTAAAAACAAGTTGCTATCTCCCGTCTTTAATAATTGAGCTTTTTAGCTGTTTTAGCTTTGGTGAATCGTCCAGTTCCTTCGGATTCTTTTGCCAATCACAAGTCGTTCCAAATCAGTTACATCCTAAGACTCTAGACTCTACCTAAGTGTAATCTATACATCATAATCATTCCGATTTCATTCGGAGTTATTACATCACATATTTCTAATTAAATCACATCCTTTCAATTACATCGCATATTTCCAATTACATCGCATATCTCTAATTGTCCCATGTTCATTCGGGATTTACATCATTATCATTTTGCTTCTCATTCAGAGTTGTCATATCATATATCAAAATCACATTATATATCAAAAATCACTTCATATATCGAGATCATCCTGTGTTCATCCAGAATTTATCAGTTTTATTCTATTTATAAGGCATTCAAATCCTTTTATTAAATCAAATTTGTTGTTTTAAGGCTCGATCTCTCCTGGTCATTTAAGTTTAAATCGCTATCTCTCTGGATCATTTAATGTTTTAAGTTAAGAGGACGATCTCTTCGGATCATTTGTTTGTTAAGTTAAGGGGGATTAAGTAAGCCCATCCGCTCACTCTCCGGTGAGGGAACTTACTTCTTGCACTCCGGTCCCGTCTCTTCGGTCGGGACTCTAAGACGATTATTGTACAAGTCCATCCGCTCGCTCTCTGGCAAGGGGACTTGCATTCTACACTCCGGTCCCGTGATGAGACTCTAAGGCAATCAATATCAGTCATCATAATCAATGTGGATTTTTCAAAATTCAAATATTCAAATCAAAACAAACAAGTAGAAATCAAATAAGCAGGAATCAAAACAAGTAGAAATCCTAAATTTTCACCTTGGAGATCCGACTCAGAGCGTGCCTAGAAACCAATCTGGGTCTCGTACACGTGTAAGCGGTACGAGGTCATTATTGTCCTAAATAGTCATCTCAGCCATCCGACTCAGAGCGTGCCTAGGGACCATTCAGGATCTCGTACACGTGTAAGCGGTTCGAGATTATTATTGTCTAAATACCAAAAGAAAAATGCAGAAAAATAAACGAAAAAGCAAATCATAGGAGCTGGATCCGATTCCCATCTACCCCGATCATGGGATAATTTGTCTTGGCTCAAATCCTTGGGCGTTTCTTGATGCATTTGCCGTGGATGGTGGTTGCTCTTGCAATTCCACCGCAGTTTTGTTCCTCACGTACCGTGGCAGCTGGTTGTTCCGAACTAGTTTTTCTATCAAAGCACGAATGTGTCGGCACTCATTCGTTTCATGCCCATTCAGCTCATGGAAGATGCAAAACTTTTCAGATCTTTTCTCTCGATCAGTGAGCTCCCTCCTAGATGGCCTCCGGTAGAGGTTCTGCCCCTTAGTATCCAAGTATATCCTCTCCGGGGTTTCAATCAAGTCAGTGTATGAAGAGAATCTCGGCTCATTCCTTTATTGTTTCGGCTCCCCCAAGTCGTCGTTGGTTTTCCTTTTTCCTTTGTCTTTTCCAATCCAGCTCTGGATGGTCCCCTGTCCTTCACGACATTTATTTCAGCATCCACATCCTCATCTTTGGCTTCAGCGTCTTTCTGACGCAAGTATCTCTCAGCTTCGTAGTAGAATTCTGCAAGATCCCTCGGTGGATCCCTTTTTAATGCAGCTTTGAAATCAGTCTAACTCACGACCCCAGATACTGCTGCCATTAGGATAAATGATGGATCCAGCTTGTCAACCGCAGCCGCCGCCGCATTGAATCTTGTTAAATAACTTTTTAAGGACTCTTCAAGCTTTTGTTTTACGTTTGAGAGCGTAAGTACATTCCTCGACTGTGAGACATGAACTCTGAACTGTCTCAAGAACTTGCTTACCAAGTCGGTCTATGTGCTTATGGACCCATTCTCCAACTGTCTAAACCACATTGCAGCTAAATCCGTTAAGTTTAATGGAAGCATCGCCCCTTTACCTTCTCAGAAGCACCCAACAATGTACATCTAAGATACACTCATCTCATCCGAGATCTAGTCCGATACGAGATAATGTGTGTAAAATTTCCAAGATAAAACAGTACCGAAATCCGAGATTTAAAACATTGCCACATTAATGAAATACCACTATCACCGCCAATGATATTATGGTCAATGACCCAAACTTTATTGCTAATAAGAGAATTGGTCGTAGTCGTTTCAGTTATCGTTCGTCGTTTCAACTATCGTAGAAGTTACATAAATATCCTTTTGTTTTAAAAATATATTCTATCACATCTGTGAATCGCATGCATGCATGCAGATATCATTCATTCAATACACCAGTACTACATGTATCTATCTATTATATTACACAATGCACACATTTCACATTGGTTATTACAACGTCAAAAATACCTTTGCTTAAATATTTATAAAAGTTAAATGTTCTTTTAATTTCAAAAGAAAATGTCAAAATTCTATTTAAGTTAATTTTATTCTTCAATATTCATTTATTATCATTTGACATTGAAATAACATCCATTAGCGATTAAGATATTCGAATTCTATTTTCGTTTTGTTCAAGAAAATTTCCATTTTATTTAATGATATTAATATTTAATTTTATACGCACGTGTTGTTGCACGTGCCAAAAATACTTGTTCATAATAAAGTAAACATGTTCTAATTCCAAAAATTATTTATTAATATGCAATTTTACAATCCTTAAACATAAACTACCAAATATCTAAACAACACACATAATTTGCAATTGAGCAAACAAATGAATCATTGAGGTAACTAAACAATCCATAAACATATATCGATGTTCAGTGTTAAATCTATTTATAAACTTAGCAACAAATATATCATCAAATCAACAAATCATTCTATTACTGGTCCATAAATGTTTGATATTTAGTTTAAGCTACCCATTAACCATTTTAAAACCACCAAGTAAATCCATATAGCAAATTACTTTAATAAAGGGAAAAATCCTCAAATTATACCATTCTAGGTTTGTAATTCCTGATTTTTGAATAAGTTACTTCTACATTGGCTGATATCCACCATTATATATATATATATTCTGAATAAGTCAAAATATTTAAAAATTTGAATTTTTAACTATTTTAAAACAGCCGTAAATAAATATATTAATATATATATTTTATACATGTATATAAAATTTTGTTTAATACATATGTTTATCTCACAATAAATATTTTATTCATTATATTATCATATATATAATTATATTTTTAATTATGTGTATATATTTATATGCCTTAAATTTAAATATTATTTATAAATAATTTTAATGGTCGAGACTCGAAATATACTTATATACTTATTTGTTTCATATTAACTCAAAATAATTTATATTGAATATTTAAATTATATATATACTCATTAACCCTTAGTATAAGTTATATATGTAGAATGTTGTGATGTTCATATTGTGAATATGAATATCATAACATATATTGAAATATAACTTAAAATAGTTTAATAAATTAATTTGAAATTAAATTATTAATAAATTTATTTTGAACATTGACATTAAATAAATATTTTAATTGAATTAATTAAAATTAAAATATTTTATATCTCTTTTATTAATCAAAATACTAAATTTGATTTAATAAAAAAATATTTATTTACACAGACACATAATAAAGATCTTGTGCTATTTAATATTTTTTTTTGGAATTCGTCTTTAACCCCGTTGCCAGTGCATATGATCCTATAATGATATCAGAGTCTGCATTGTGTTTGTGTGAATAAATTAACCAACGCTAAGGACAGTACCTTTAAAACAGTTAAAGTAGACGGATGTATAAGAAATGATGTTTAAATTAAGGAGAGTGTTACTCTAATTAACAACCACTATACGTGGAAAACATCTCGATCTCCCCGTCCTTGCCTCGCTCATCGAAACGGTATGTTTATAAGGTATGCCATTGTGGAAAGAAGTTGATTATTGGGTTAATTCAAATAACCGTATTGGAATATCATAAAATTAATTTAAAATTGTTTAAAAATAAATAAATAATTATATAATTTTATAAAGACTTAGAAAATGCAAATTTAAAGTCGTTTTAAATTAAATAAATTATTACATAATTTTATAAAAGCTTACAAAATACAAATTTAAACCGTTTTGTATTTAAATAAATAAATATAAATGTTAAATATTATATTTAATAATTAATTAATTAAATTCTTTCATTAATAAAAGAATGTATATATATGTAACTAGATAAATTAAAAATGTTATATATATATATTGTATGTATAAATAAAATGAGAGATCAAAATAAATAAAACCCATAAAACTTAAGGGAGTGTATGTTGAATGTATATAAAAGATATTTAACATCTTAAGTTATAATTGTTATACCCATCTCCCTTTAAATAATCGATAACACTCTACAAAACTTTTTTGAATTAGAGAATTTAAAATAATAATGCTCTTTATTATTTATGTTTATGTATGATATAAATAAAATAGCTTACATATCTATGGTTGCTGAGCACTCTCATGCCATAGAATATCAAAGGTGTATATTATATCTAGATAAGTAACAATGATATCTAACTTTGTTAAGCACCCACAAGGGTGACATAGCTCCTTTTAGGATATCGCGAAATGACGGGTTTAAGGTATCTAATGTACTTCATGATTTGTTAAGCACACTCAATGTCATGAATATGATTATGAGCATAACGGAAGTATGATTACGAGTTATATATGAAATATAATCAGTAAAGAGTTACTTACGGTTGATAGAAACTACGATTTGTTGAGCTCCCTAAAATAAATTTGCATAATGAATACAATTGATAAATTTTTTTATCAATTAAAATATACGAAATGAAATGAGTTAAATATCGACAAAAAATGTAAAAATATATTAATCAATAAATCTGACAAAAAATGTAAAAATATATTAATCAATAAATCTTTTGGTATATTGTCACTTCAAGATCCATGCAAGAGACAAAATTAAATATAACCATTAAAAAAGTTCGTGCCTTTTTCATTTGAGTGTTAATTTGCTCAAGACCGCGTATTGTTTTTTATGAGTTTCGAACTCTAAAACAGTACAAGAGTATGGATATTTGATTCATATTCGATCATAAACAAAAGTTATATGGTGAACGGTCACATTTATATTATATGAAATCTCGATGAATGTGTTTTCATTCGAATGGAGCAAGTAAACCATAATGCAAGATCATGTGTTCAATACGATTGAATACAATAAGGATCTTGTTGTGTTAGAAACAACACAGACCAAGAGCTACAAGATAGATATAAAAATTCGATCATTGAAATATCAGCTTTTGATCAATTTACTAAAGTGCAACTTATTTGATATCCTTAATATTAAGGATGGTCAAATGCATTTATGTAAAGAATTCAGTGCAGTCTTATCGTAAATGGTTTTTTCTTTTAAACCGTTCGACCTTTTAAAAAAGAAAAAAAAGGTTTGAGAATGATAATAATGTTGGCACAGATGAGATGAAAAAAGTGAATTATCACCTCTGTTTCATGAAGGCATAAACGAGACACAATAGTTTAAAATATTTATAAATGTTTATTATGGAACAAGAAATATGATTTTCATTCCAAATGTATTTTTAATATAAAATTTGTTCTCTATAAGATCCATTTCTTGAGTTATCTAAAACTCTCAACTGTAAATTAGTTATAGTAAAAGAAATAAATAGCCCATGGTAATTGTTTGAATGGAGTTACATATTTAATATGTTGTTATTGTAACAACGGAAATAGTGTAAGTATACCACATGGCGTTTACTAGTGGACACATCATGTTTTGAAAATCTACTTTCATGTATGTCAAGTATTATTTATGAAGAAATAACTATATTTGATAATGATCGAATGTAGATATAGTTTTGTCTTGAAATAAACATTATAAATATTCATTATAAAATAAATCTAGTTTTGGCATTTCAATGAAGGTGCATATATATATATATACACATTTCAAAACATTAGTGATGTGTTAGTTATAAAAGTATAGAAACATCTAAAATATTTAACGATTAATTAAGGAATTATAGACTAAGCTGTATATTTGAGAAATAATTTTTTAATCACATGATTATGAATCATATAATCTTTGTGAATTGCATCTCAAATAAATAATGGCAAACCACCCATTCGATGAGAGCAACAAGAAGTAAATGACATTTTCAAATTGATACATATAGAAGTATACAGTTCAAAGTCTAAGATACCAAAAATGGATCCACTTACTTCGTTAAATTTGCAGATGAATCATCTAAGATATGAACATGTGTATTTGATACACATGTTCGATATATATGGTAAGTTCATAAAATATAAAACTGAAATAAAAGCAAAACGTGCAAAGCAAATAAAACAATTCGATTTGATCGAATATGTGTGTATATTGAATAAGAGTTTCAAAGGTGCCTAGAAGAGAATAAGATTCACTTTTAAAGACACTCTTCCTTATACTACATTTTGATGTATCGATTTTTATAAGGATATGTACTTACTCTTTAGTACATATGTTAAATTCAATTTCATCCAATATTATATTTTGCTATTTCATGTAAGATAAGAATTAGGATGGAACCATGATCTTAAATAGTTTAAGCTGTACGTTTATCCAATTTACGTTATGAACGTAAGTTTCGTAACTAGGTCAGTTTTATGTAAGGCTGTAGGCAATTCATAAAATGTTTTGAGTGCCTATTTTATCACATTTAGAAACAAATTGTTGTTTCAAGACATACCACCTTCTTATTGAAGGAATTTTTTCTAGAGAAATTAGTGGTAATGCGACGAACTTGGATGCGATTCAAGGTTTTAACATAGTAACATATTATATAAAGGAGAAAAATTTAACAAAGCATAATAATTCTCGCACCTTGAAGAGAAACTATGAGTTTCTTATCAACATTGAGAAAATGAATTGTTAGAAATATTAATCTTCTCGGTTGTCGACTTACCATGGAAAATATAAACTCTACCACATAGCATGATGCTTTGAATCCAAAATGAATTCCATGCACATTAATAAAATATGATTTTGATAATGCACCCGAAAGGATATGATCCATCAACCTGCAAGTGAGTCTTCGAGTATAAGATCAATGCAGTTGGAATTGTATAAACACCGTTGAAAGGAAAAAAGTATTTAATTTCAAATGTTGAAATTAGTAAAGTATTTTCATGAGTTAACATGCTTAAGTCCATTCGGATTCCACACGCAATTATCACAAAATTTGATTTTGAGTTTCGACAGGTTGATGTTGAAGCAGAACTTTTAAATAATGATTTAGAAGAGATTATTTGCACATAACATCCAAAATGTCTCGACGTCAATAAGAGCGATAACATGTTTTGTATGTATTTGGAGATGATCCAAGAGCTAATACAATAATAGGGCCAACAAACATTAGAGATGAGCGAGTATTTTGACAAATATATCAAACAATTTGATTTTCAGTCAAAATGCAGAGGAAGGATGTATTCATAAGAAAGAAAATTAAAAGATACTAAAATATATCTAATGCTATAAATAAACAACGTATTGCTAGTTGCTAATAATGTACTTATGTTAAAAATCAGTTTAGTATGGTTGTTTAATTCTCAATGAAAATTTTGATAAAGACATCTTTTATACTTTGTATGAAAGGATGTGGGAATGATTCCCATCTATATACACAAACACCATATTAAAATGTTTAATATGAAACATACAAGTAGATCCTTTATGCATCAACAATGGGCATCATCATATATGTTATGTTATGTGGCATGTTTAATATTACTTAAACACTTGGTGTATTTACGAAATCACAAAATGTTTAATATCGAGTATTTACGAATTACTAGAGAATTGTTTATGCAAACAACGAACCTCTGATGAAGGAGTGTTGGACTTGACCTTCATGAGTAATATCCAGTATAGTTAGTCAACCTATTCATGTTCAACTTTAATTAAGAAGATTTAAGTTGGAAATATTCCAAATGAGAGATTATGGCAAATTCAATTATAAAGGCTAAGTATATCGTCTTGAGTAACGCCAGAATGAAAATTACACACACACACTTGTGTGTGTGCAAATGTATAAAAAAGCTAGAAGTGGTTCATACCATTGAAAATTCAATAATGTATTGTGATTTCAGTAATGCAGTATTGATTGCAATGCGAACCGATAGCTTGATAAGAAATCAAGATATATTCTTGGTAAGTGATATGCGATAAGAGTTTTTTGGTAAAGGAAAAGCGTAATTGAAAGGTAGATACAAAATAATAACGTAGATCCACCCCCTAAGGTCCATTCTCAGTCCAGTTTAGGTAGATTGATCAAAGGTATATGCATGAAACACTATAATAAGTCCAAGTGCAAGTAGGAGATTGATAGAGTTAAGAGTGTGTCCTAGAGACAATTATTTAATTTATTACATAAGTTAACTCTTATATAAAAATAATTCTTGTTCGAAATGAGAGTACCGTTGAATTAAGTATATAGATTGTACTTCGCTTATGATCAAGCACTTGATTATGATCAAGCACATGACACGATGATCGTATTAAGACCCTATTTAGATACTTGAAACACTTGAACTGTAACACTAATCACGAGAGGATTCATCTCTTTCGGTATAAAAGATCAGTATCGCCGTAATTGGTAAGTGAATTTAAAGTCAAAATTTATGGTCAAAGTAAATCGGTTAATCGATAAATGTTATCGGATTAAACCAAAGACTTTAAAATGAGCTAATAAGGATATTAATTTATGTAAACCAAACTCTAGATATCTAAGTGATATAGTGATGACGAAAAGAATACGTGTACAAATTACCGTTACTAAATGAGTTTATATTAGATCAAAAATACGATTTTGCCTAAATGACCTAGAAGTGTTGAACTCGATCCTATACCATGCTTCCGCAAAGTCCGTACATGATTCGATATTTAAATTGTTTAAATATTGACTGTGGATCGAGTTCACACTAGAGAGTCAGTATAACTGCATTGTGAGTTATCTTCGAATTTGACTAAGGATAAAATTAACTTATAAATGTTATAAATTAAGAATAAATTAACACAAATGTTGTATTAATATTTATGGCCAACTTAATTATTTATTTCAAGCTTAAAGTCAAACATAACAACGTATATACGGCAGTTTGATAGAGTTAGGAGCCATGAAATTAATTAATGATTCAAAAGGAGTCAAATGAGTGTTTGGTCATACTTGATCAACACATAGGCTGATTATAAATATGGATATTTGGGGCTTTATCAAGTCTCAATCGCTCGAGGATATGGTGGGAAGAAAGGTGCAAATCTTCAGCTATAAATACCTACATCCTCCACCATAATTGCACACTTTTTGTGCCTTCCTCTACCATAGTCGTCCTCTTGTCCCTGCCTTGATGAAGCCATTTCATCATCTTCGCAACGTAAGAGGATGAGACGATGGTGCTCCAAGAGGACACACTGAACAAACAACGTATTGACTTTTGAGAAGCTCATTTCGAAAAAGTTAATATTTTTTGATTCAATTTTAGTTCATATAAATATGCTCATATTTATTACTCTATTTTATTTTGTATATTCGACCATAATCGTTTAAATAAAAAAATTAAATTAATTTTTGTATAAACTTATATTTATATATTAGACCATATAGTTATATATATATGAAATATATATGTTCGACATATTTAAAAAATAATCTTTTTAGATATGAAAGTGTAAATATAATTATATATATATTTTATAATTGATTTAAACCAATACTTCTGTAATTATGTTTTTCGCTTTAATTATAAAAAAAGTTATTTTTAAATTTATTCTTTACTATTACAAATGTATACACACACATATACATACACATGTTTGTATACATAAATTTAAGTAAAATATCCATACATATATTTTATTATTTTTTTCACAAAAATTTAGATCTAAAAAATATAGTTGTATATTTAATATTTAAATATATTTACCAAATCAAATGAATTTTAAAATCATATTTTGAATTTTTAATACACCTAATTAATTGTGATCAAATTAAATTAATTAAAATTTTATTTCATATGCGATTGCAACAGATTTAATAAAAAAATTATTTTTATTATATATATGTAGATGTAGATATATACATAATTTGAATAAGTCAAAATATAAAAATTTGAATTTTTGAAGTATTTTGAAATAAGGTGGAACTCAGTGCACGAGGCCCCCGCACGATAGCAGGCTCTGAGGAGGTCGATAATGTACACAGTCTTTTCTTCGCATTGCGAAGAGGCTGTTTTCAAACTCGAACCCGGGCGTTCAGATCGCCATGCGGGTGACCTAACTGTTGCGCCAAGGCTCCACCTCTTTTTGAAGTATTTTCAAATAGCCGAAAATAAATATATTAATATATGTTTTACACATAAGTTTATTTAATACATGTTTATCTTACTGTAAAATATTTTATTCATAATATTTTCGTATATATATATATATAATTATATGTATATATTTTACTTGTATATGTTTGTATGCTTTAAATTTAAATATTATTTATAAATAATTTTAATGGCCGAAATATACTTGTATATTTATTTATTTCATATTCACCTAAAATTATATATATATATATATATATATATATATCACACTTAGACTTCTCATTAACCGTAGGACAAATTGGTCAATTTTCCTCTTAAACCCATAATATAAGTTATATGTATATAATGTTGTGATGTTCATATTGGGATATGAATATCATCACAAATTAAAATAAATTAATAAATTAATTTCAAATTAAATTATCAATTAATTTATTTTAAACATTGACATTAAATAAATATTTTAATCAAATTAATTAATTAAAATATTTTAAATTTCTTTTATTTGATTTGGTATAAATAAATATTTATTTACACAAACACATAATAATGATCTTGTGCTATTTAATAGAAGGATTTTTTTAAATTCACTCTTTTAACTTCGTTTTCAGTGCAACTGATCCAACACATAACATTGCATAACATCAACATCTAAAGAAACCAATATAACTAGAAAACATCATATTCTACTGTGCCATCCTAATCAATCATCATAAATATAGGGTAATAATAAGTGCACACAGCCTTCAAACATCATATAAATTTGACTTTGCTTAGTGTCAACCCCAAACATCAAATAAATCAACAATAACAAACAGTGCTGGCCCAACGTTTTCAGTTGCCCTAGACAAGATTGAAAAATAAAGTGTAAATTTTTAACTTTAAAGCAAACAAGAATTGACTTAGGTGTTTGTACATCAAAGTTAAGCAACCAACCATCACACTAAATCTTAATTGTCAAATTATTTGTGAATGTCATTATAGAAAAACTATCCATAATATATTTAACGTAAATAAAATTTTACATTGCTGCCTCTTCTTGGTCGGTTGCCCTAGACGGCCGTCTTGCTTGCCTTGCTCTAGAGTCGGCCCCGATAACAAATATTGTCAGATGTGTACTTATCATCCATCATTAATAACAGAAGATCAATAGTATAAATATAAGTACAAATCCACCAAATGTTTACTAACCCACTCCATTTCAATGACACGACATCAAATTCATCCAATGCGTACTAACTACTCAATATTAATAACACAAACATCAACGTCATCAGCAAAATAAAACCGTAATAAGCTATACAACATCCACGTAGTAATAATGGTAAAACATCACATAACCCGTTCTAATGCAGTTTCATCTCCACACAACAAACATATGTGATAATTTCAATCAACAATTAACACATGCGTCATAGCAATCCAAAATGCTATAACTACACCTATTATTCTCATTTAAGTATAAAATTGTCTTATTATTGTTTATTACAAAAAATATGTTTATCTCTATTACCTCAAGACAATAGTATTTTCTTAAAACGATAATATACTTCAAAAGTTTTCATTTTCAAAATATTACTTTAAACATCTAAAAACATTGTTATTCAATCAACAATAATAATTTACATCTAATTACTTCCAAAAACAATAATATTATTATTTTACGCCAAAATAATAATATTTATTTAAATCGTCTTATTATCTTTGACAACCTTTTTATTACTTTTTAACTCAAAAATAATAATGTTCTACATTAAATCTCAAAAATCTTTTTATTATTATTTATCTCAAAAACGGTAATAATTTGACTCAAGATACTTTTGAAAAATACTTCTATATTATCATTATCATTCTCAAAATATCTCTTATATCTGTTATTTAAATAATAACAATAATATTTCTTAATAAACTCCATAAAAGCAGTTGTACTATTATTTACTTAAAAATTGTACAATCTTTTCAAAGTCATATTATTATTTATTAAATTATAATTTACTTTATAAATAATAATAAATTCTCTGAATCCACTCTAAAATAGTTTTATCGTTATTATTTATGAATTTTCTCAGAAATTCATAAATTTTAACCTTGTTAAAATTCTCACATTAATTTCAGCACAAATCATTAAATCACAATTATTTATAAATGTCACTTAAACTTTGTAAATAATCTTATTTACTCCAAATTTACACAATTTTTTATTTTTCATTAATTAATTATTTTTCCCGAATCTACAATTAGTTACTATAAAATGTCATTATCCAACAATGCAACAACTAAAATAATAAAAAACCAAACCAGAACACATATCATATCAAAAATATCACAACAATCAAACAATAATCACAATGGTACAATATGTCAGCAGGTGTAGATACACACCGATGAATACCTATTTACCATTGTATCCCATCAAGACGCTTTTACCAACAACTTCAAAAATCACAAACCATATGCCAAAACATTTGGAATCTCATCACAAAACCAACAAAACAGACCGCACGTGAAATGGAGGGCAAAAGATATGATAATTAGAATATCGAAGGTTTGAATTACAAATATTAAATTTATAGGGGCAAGCTAAAAAAACATTACTGCAATGGTAACTCTCTGCTGCCCTATCGCCCCCATCTTTGCCTCGTTTGACCGCAGTTTGCCGTTGCTAGGAGGAGAACCACCATCGTCGATCTCAACTCATCGTTGTCAATTGTTCCACCATGGTCCGATCACCTATCATTGCTATGGACATCACGTCCAAACCACCGCCGCTTGCCTTCTAGCCCAAATGCTGACCAACTCCGACAATGTTTCCAGCAATTGAAAGCAACCTTGAACTTTTGTCGTCGAGATCTACAATCTCATGCTTTCAATTTTGTCGATCGTCGTCTAAATTAAAATCGTCCAATTCACTTAGAGTTTTGGTTTATTTCCACTTTTGACGCGATTTCTAGCTGCCTCGTACATCATATCAAAAAACGAACACCTGCCATCTCTTTGTCTCGTCGAGTTGATCAATTTGGTGTATAATTTGATGATATTGGACATTTCGTCATTAAAATATGATTAAAAAGAATTCTAGGATTAGAGAAGAGAGACTGGTCTGGTGGCAACTAGGGTTAAGGAAGATTCATATTAGTAGCCAAAATTCGGGTATTTGTCTGGGTCCAAAAACACTCATGTCAGTCAACGCGTCCAAACTATAACATATTATATATCAAAGTTTCCTTTCTGGACATTTTGAACGCAATGAATATATCAAAATTCCCAAAAATAACTGCTCAAAATTGTTTTTTGTTGTAAATTTGATTTTAACGACTATTATGATTAACTAATAATTAATGTGTCAAATCCGCGTGTCGTTACAAAGAAGGGAACAAAGAGACGAGAAAGAAGAATAAAATTGTTAACCGGGTTTTTAACCAATTGGAATTCAATAGAAGTTAGAACATTCAGACTATGCCAGAATAACTCGAAACTCAACCAAAACAACAAAGCGAACAAGTCAATGAGACTCAAGGAAAATCAGCCAATAAAATACTAAGTAGATGGATCACTGAGATCCATGGGGAAGCATCATGAGTCGCCCAAACCTCTTGCATCACAATTCATTACCATTTCTAAGCACGCTTTTCAAGTTTCATAGCATGCCAAACAATATAGCTCGAGAAGCGAAGACTCGTTTGATTCAAGCTATTTGATCAAAAGCAGCTAACTTAAAATGGACCTAGAGAACTCATACGGAGTCGGATTGACTTGAAATTTTGGGTGAACACTTAGAAGACATAAAAAAAGGCTCACGGAAAAAATGATAAAATTTGGAGGTCGTTTGATGGATCGCTAAAGATCCATGTAGAGTGGGCCCCACCACCTAAAATTTTTAGGGTAGGTCCCAGAAACCCTCTAGAGTGTACCTGCAAGGTTTCGTCTGATTTCGTCAAGCTTTGAGCGAGTTATGGATGATTTCTCTGGACCAAATGATCCATGAAGACGGATGATCAAACAAACACCAAACAGCTTGATATTTGGACAAGGCATTCAAATATATGAAAGGAAAGCAACCTAAAAGGGTTGACTCAAAAATAGTCTAAGGGCAGATCGCTAGCGATCCATCATGCTAGCTCGGGTCGCCTTGAGTTTTTCTGGACTTCTTCTTAGCACTGAGTAGAGGCTTTTGACAAATCGGTTTTGACCCAACCGCTTTCTTACCCCTATAAATACAATCCTATCAGCAACTAGAGATGGATCTTTTTCGGACAGAGGCCCCGTTACTCTACTGTAATTTCTTCACTTCTTCAACTTTTTTCTCCATCACAACAGTCATCAAGGGGGTTACTGTGATTCTCCAGTCAATCATTGTACTTGTGGCTTATTCTAACTCATTGTAATTTAGATCTAAGGACTAACTAGTTGATATCCAAAGAGATTCAACTAGTATAATCATAATAAAG
The DNA here is from genome assembly GCA_030737815.1 of Allium fistulosum. Classification (NCBI taxonomy): domain Eukaryota; kingdom Viridiplantae; phylum Streptophyta; class Magnoliopsida; order Asparagales; family Amaryllidaceae; genus Allium; species Allium fistulosum. The sequence goes on from CM060906.1 coordinate 575,197,284, forward strand.
ATTGATTAAAGTGGACGTAGGCCAGAGTCAGCCGAATCACTATAAAAATTTCATGTCTTTTTTCTTACTTCTGCTTTTTATTTGTTGTTTATCTGAGATTTGTGTTGTTGATTATCTACACTAGTGCTTTCACACTCGATTCAGGATGTTGATCCAATTTTTGGGTCAATATTTTGGTGCTTTCACTGAGAGCCTTGAACGAGATTTGAAGAATTGAAGTTTGAATCTAAGATTTAAAGAAGATGAGTAGACCTAGTACTAGATCTAGAGCTATTGCAAGTCAATCGGAGCCTGGGGGCAGCCAGGAGGTGTCCTCAAATTCTCATCAACCCAACTATGTGATTAGAGAGGAGATGGAAAGAATGAGGAAAGAGATGCAAGATGGAATCTTAGCTAGACAACATAAGATGATGGATGACTTCTTCCAGAGGATGGAGCAGCAAGGGATAGAAGAATATATACCAGAACTTTCTCGAAGGAACGTAGGTCTGATTAAAGCTAGAGTTATGAATCAAAACACATGCATGCAGTCGGAAAGTGCATCCTAGGATACCCCCACCGGAACATGGGGCAAAGTATTGTTTTAGGACGGAGATCTTCATTGGACAGTGAGAACCGAATTGCTGAATTGGTACGAAGGTTCATTAGAGGAGGACTCCCAGATCAGGGTCTGGAAGACGTGAACAGGAATCCGTTTACTGCTAATATTCGGAATGCGAAGAAATCCTCCAGATTTCAAGCTTCTGACGCTGGAAATGTACGACGGAAAGACAGATTCGACGATTCATATGATGAGATACATTCAATATATGAAGGTCTTGGGTGCTTCCGATGAGGTAATGAGGCGGTGCTTCCCATTATACTTAACAGATTTGGTTGCAATGTGGTTCAGACAGTTGGAAAATGGGTCCATAAACACATGGACCGACTTGGTGAGCATCTTGAGACAGTTCAGAGTTCATGTCTCACAACCGAGGAATGTACTTATGCTCTCAAACGTAAAACAAAGGCCTAGAGAGTTCTTAAGAAGTTATTTAAAAAGATTCAATACGGTGGCAACTGCAGTCGACAAGACGGATCCATCATTTATCATAATGGCAGCAATATCTGGAGTTGCGAGTAAGACTGATTTCAAAGCTGCATTAAAAAGGGGTCCATCGATGGACCTTGTGGAATTCTACTACGAAGCTGAGGGATATTTGCGTCAGGAAGACGCTGAAGCTGAGGATGAAGATGTGGATGCTGAAATAGATGCCGTGGAGGACATGGGACCGTTTGGAGCTGGAATTGGAAAAGACTAAGGAAAAAGTAAAACCGATGACGACTTCGAGGAGCCGAAACGACAAAGGAAGGAGCTGAGATTCTCTTCATACACTGACCTAACTGAAACCTCGAAGATGATATACTTGGATACTAGGGGGTAGAATCTCTATCGGAGGCCACCTAGAAGGGAGTTCACTGATCGGAAGAAAAGATCTGGAAAGTTTTACATGTTCCATGAGCTGAATGACATGAAACGAATGAGTGCCGACCCCTTCGTGATCTAATAGAAGAACTGGTTCGGAACAAAGAACCAGCTGCCATAGTACGTGAGGAACATAACTGCGGTAGAATTGCAAGAACAACCACCATCCGCGGTAAATGCATCAAGAAACGCCCAGTGATTTGAGCCAAGACAAATTATCCTATGATCGGGGTAGATAGGAGTCGGATCGGGCTCCCATGCTTTGTCTTTTCGTTTCTTTTTCCGCATTTTTCTTTTGGTATTTAAACAATAATAACCTCAGACCGCTTACACATGTATGAGATCCTGAACGGTCCCTAAGCGCGCTATGAGTCGGATGCTTGAGATGACTATTTAGGACAATAATAACCTCGGACCGCTTACACATGTACGAGACCCAGATTGGTCTCTAGGCATGCTCTGAGTCGGATCTCCGAGGTGAACATTTAGGACTTCTACTTGTTTTGGTTCCTGCTTGTTTGATTTCTGCTTGTTTGATTTCTGCTTGTTTATTTTGATTTGAATATTTGAATTTTGAAAAATCCACATTGATTGTGATGACTGGTATTGATCGCCTTAGAGTCCCGCCACGGGACCGAAGTGTAGGGTGCAAATCCCCTTGCCAAAGAGCGAGTGGATGGACTTTTACGATATTGATCGCCTTAGAGTCCCAACCGGAGAGATGAGACCGGAGTGCAAGAAGTAAGTTCTCTCATCGGAGAGTGAGCGGATTGGCTTACTTAATCCCCCTTAACTTAACAAACAAACGACCCGGAGAGATCGTCCTTTTACTTAAAACATTAAACGATCCGTAGAGATCGCACATTAAACTAAACATTAAACGATCTGAAGAGATCGTGCATTAAACTTAGATGATTAGAAGAGATTGAGCATTAAAATAAATTTGATTTAATAAAAGGATTTGAATGTCTTATAAATAGAATAAAACTGATAAATCTTGGATGAACACGGAATGTGATTCCGATATATGATGTGATTTTGATATATAATGTGATTTTGATATATGATGTGACAACTCTCAATGAGAAGCAAAAATTGATAATGATGTAACTCCCGAATGAACATGGGACAATTAGAGATTGTAATATAATTGAAAACATGTGGTTTAATTAGAGATATGTGATGTAATAACTCCGAATGAAATCGAATGATTGTGATGTATAGATTACAATTTGGCAAAGTCTAGAGTTTTAGGATGTAACAGTTTTGGAACGACTTGTGATTGGTAAGAAAATCCGAAGGAACTGAATGATTCACCAAGGCTAAAGCAGCTGGAAAGCTCAATTATCGAAGTTTGAATACAGAAACTTGTTCTGAAGCAAAACACGCCTTTCATTCAAAAGTCGTACTTTGGGAGGCAAGTGTTAACTGAGTTTTTAACCCATCGAAATTCAATAGGAGTTAGAAAATTCAGACTATGCTAGAATAACTTGAAACTCAACCAAAACAACCAAGCGAACAAGTCAATGGGACTCAAGGAAAATCGACCAATAAAATACTAAGTAGATGTCATCCATCACCCATGGATCGCTAACGATCCTTGAGAAAGTATCATGAGTTGCCCAAACCTCTTGCATCACGATTCATTACCATTTCTAAGCATGCTTGCCAAGTTTCATAGCATGCCAAACAATCTAGCTCGAGAAGTGAAGACATCTGATTCAAGTTGTTTGACCAAAAACAGCTAACTTAAAATGGACATAGAGAATTCATACAGAGTGGGATTGACTTGAAATTTTGGACGAACACTTTGAAGACATAAAAGAAGGCTCACAGAGAAAATGAGAACATTTGGAGGTCGTTTGATGGATCGCTAGCGACCTAACTAGATGGACCGCTAACGATCCATGTAGAGTGGGCCCTACGACCTGAAATTTTTAGGCTAGGTCGCAGACACCCTCTAAAGTGTACCTACAAACTTTTGTTTGTTTTCGTTAACTTTTGAACGAGTTATGAATGATTCTTCTGGACCAGATGACCCATGAAGACGGATGATCAAAGAAACACCAAACGACTTGATATTTGCACAAGACATTCAAATAGATGAAAGGAAGACAACCCAAAAGGGTAGACTCAATTGGAGAGAGAGTTGCCATTATTCTACTGGAATTTCTCATTTTGGCCTAACCGCTTTCCTACCCCTATAAATATAATCCTACCTACAACTAGCGATGGATCTTTTCCGAAGAGAGCTGCCATTACTCTACTGGAATTTCTTCACTTCTTCAACTTTCTTCTCCCTCACAATAGTTGTAACGATACGGATTTTCGCGTTCGAAAATCGACATCCATACTTTACATCGTACTCGAATGCCATAGATTCGACCGTTCAAATCCGAGTCGCCGGAGCTTATAACAACATTAAGTAAACAACACAGCGGAAAAGAAAAAGAATATAGATATACAACATCTGATACAATATTCAGATACAATGATGATACAATGAATATCTATATACATCAGAGATATGATACAAAAAATAGCAGCGGGAAAGAAAACGATAACACCAACAGCGGATAGAATGTCTCCAATAGAATGCTCCAATCCATAGCTAGCGGAAAGCAAGGTCAGTCGTCCAAGGACTGACTAGCTCCAGATAATCTACTCAACCTGAATATCTGAAAAACCCAACTCTAGACTGCCCGTGTGGAAAATAGTGGGCACCCAGAGTTTAGGAAGGGAACAATAAACTCCGGATCAGTCATGGGACTGGTGTGAGCAACAAAAACAGTTTATCTTTAATACAAGCAACAAAGGCTTTTAAACATTGAAATCCGCAATGCTTTTCGAAAATGAAACTACCATAAGACCTCCCACCACACACACAATGCAAACGCAGAATTGGAGGAGATTTCTTCTTATGATAGTCAAAAATGCTTACTACGCAAAATCATTCGATATTATTATCATTAGTGCATAGTGTCGAAAATCATTTCGAAAATATAATATTAATCTTAGCCGGCATACAACCATTGTTGTATGCCTACTATAGCTACTACGTTCAATAGCAGGTTGCCGCCACATTCCATAGCAGGTAATACAACTAAAATCGTACAGGGTTCGTATTGTTTCTTTGGATTTCCAACAAATGATCAGGCAAAGGAACTTCCTTACCGAAATGAAAACGCCTCTGGAAAGACGTCCCGAATCCTAACCGGATCTCTGCAAACAAAAGGCCGACGCTACCTCACGCTGTACAGCTGTAACTAGGTAACTAACACACTGACGCTACCTCACGCTGTACAGCTGTAACTAGGTAACTAACACACGAGCCATGTCATCCCCCGGTCGTCACCGACCTTTATCCGAGGATCCTCAATCGCAAAGCAACAGCCACAAAGTATAATCAACATAGGTAAGTTATCTGGGCTCCATACCATGATATCACCTTTTATCCAGAAGGAAATGACATACCCTAGGGGCGCTACCCCTACAAACCTTTGCCGCAACATTCCTGTTTCGACCATTACTGGGTTGTGAGGCTCGACGAAGTCTCGTTCACAAAGCTACGCTTTTTCACAAAGCCACGCTTTTTTACAAAGCCACGCTTTTCACAAAGCAACGCTTTTTCACAAAGCACGCTTTGATCAACAAATGATCATCAGCACTTCGTATGCCACATTACCAAATTGAGAATGTATCACTAGTAACCATCAACTACATAACCTCTGAGCTCGTACGTCTCAGAGAAGGGTGTTAAGCTAAAAGAATAAATTCTCCGCCACCAACAGAAATGTATTTGATAGAAACCAGCTTTACATCTCAAAGTGTAACGTCAGACACACATCCATACAAGTCTGTTCCGGGTTCGAACAGAACCGAAGGCACTTCCGAAGAAGCCCTTGCAATTCGGGTATTCACAATCCCGATCGGATTTCCCATCACTTAGAAAATCTCTATACCGGCGCGACTTAGTGCAAAGACAATCGATATGTCATCCTATCGTTCTCGCAAATACCCGGTCTTCACCACCGGTCTTCAAATGTTATCCATATCGTCGTATCACTATTCGGAATGAGATATATGACACAAAGGTCCTCTCCCGGCTAAACCGAATAACGAGCGCAATTAAAAATCATATGGATACTGGGGTTTCAATTAAATCACAGATTAAAGCCCAAAACTTTTCATTCGAATGGTAAAACAAATTACCATTTCCAATCTTTTAAACAAAAAGATTCATTTCAAAAACCTTCAATGGTTTAAACAATTTCCACACTTTTAATCTTTTAAACAAAAAGATTCAATTCACAAAGTTAACCCCATTCACAAAGATCCATTCATGGATTTCAAAACAATTTCCATTTCAACTTGTTAAATCTTTAAGTCAAGATTTAACTTATAGCTTTCAAAACTAGTTTCCAAAGATTCATTCATAGCCTTGCAAAACAATTCCATTTCAAGTTAGATTAACTCATTCGGTCTTTGAAATCAAAGACTCATTTCATAGTTTTCAAAACATTTCAATTCTATTTCAAACTTGAAACCATTCAACACAATTTGGAAATTCATTACTTTTGTGAAAGCTTTTACTATTTGAAAACAAATAGTTTCGTTTCAGAAAAATCCAGTTATATTTACACGAGTTAAAACCCTTGAATTAAATTCAAATTCCCAAATTAATACCTTTAAAATGGTTTAACCCATATATAACTTGTATATCATCTTTAATTCCTAATTTCAAATCATAGAATTCAATTTCAAACTTGAATTCAAATTTAAATCAAATTATTTAAATTTCAAAACTCGATTAAGTTATTCAAAATAACTTTATCTTTAAAATTCTATTTCAAAAGCTTTTCACTTTAAACCCAAACTTCCAATTTCAAAATCAATTGAAATTAAAATTTCAATTTCAAAACATTGAATTTAAATTATCTGTGACTTAACCGATTTTCACGTGAAATCCATATTTGTGTGTGTAAAAGTGTTGTCTAGGGGTTTAACACACAATAGTGCACAACATCAATCATCACAGATATATCGATAAGTGGTATAGCCCATAACGCTTATCTTCATTCACAGATTCATAGATAAAATAAATTTATCAGTCACAAAGATTCACTATTACAATTCGATGTGGGTTTCGGATAACCAATCGAAATCCGACTCCCTGTCGCATCGAAATTCAAATGTCATTTACAGATCATATTCATATAACAATATATCACAGAAACAGAAATCACAGCTCAGCACAACATAAACCAGGGTATATCACAAATGATCATATATCAAGGATATCAAACAATTCACATTCAATAGAATTCAAACATTCACAAGTGAGGTCAGTTAATTGTTTGAGTAATCCAAATCAGTTTAATTTCTTATGAATTTCTAATCCTGGTTAATTAATATTAATAATTTATAAACCATTTTGATTAATTACTCTTTAATCAAAGTCTTAAATTACTCTCAGTAATTTATTAATGATTCTCAATTACTCTCAAGAATTACCCCTTTTTATTAATTACACTTAACAGGTAATCTAAAATTACTCACATTCATTAATCACCCATAATCCTTTACATTTATTAATCTTAATAAATTTTCATTCAAACAATTTAAACATTTAATACCCGTAAACTTTTAAATATGTTAAAACCTTTTGTTTAGAATATTTTAGTTTGGAAAACTTGATTTTTGTTTTGCTTAGAACTTAAAATCTCTTGGCTATATACAACCTATTCATCCTTTACTGTATTTCAAAATCTGGTTAAGCTGGCTTATAATTTAAAACTTACTACAAAATTCCACCCAGCCAGCATACGAAAGCATTCACGAGCAAAATCGAGCATAACTCCGAGCAACTTCACGAGAACACGCGCTCATCCTTTCATCGAGACACATACGCAAGCTACCCGAGAATGATCCCGTGTACAACCTTCTTCTCAAAAGCTTTAACCCTTCAAAACAATCATCAGACACGCGAGGATACTCGTACACGTGCACATCACCACGCCGCCACTCCGGCAACTCTCGACACCTCCGACAAACCACGATTCAACCCCCAACTCGAAATCGAAACCCAGAATTTCGAATAAAAGTCGAAATCAAAATAAGGCCTGTAGCTCGACCCAGTAGCTCGAACAACCACAAGAAAACGCCTCGCCCTACGAATACTGACCACCGGAGGCGCTCGAACTTCGGCCACACCCCGACAACCCACTAAGCAACCCTCCAACAGAATCTTGGGCAACTCGATCGCGTATTGATGACGCACTCGACACATAACAGACATGACGAAAAACTCGAAGTAAAACCCTAAAAATGGTTCGACCCAACAATATACACAATTGAAAAATTATCTGATAATTTTCCCAAGATCAATGATGTTCACACTAGCTTCAATTCAAGTTCCATCATTTTAAATTGGATCGATAACCAGAATTTTACAAAAATGCAATCTTTGTTTATATTCAAACTGCTCTTTAAATATAAATCTAAAAATCTTGATCTTTGTTTTAAAAATCTTGCCTTGGGATATGAATTCAATATATAATCCTAAATTAATATTTTACAACGTTCGACTCTTATCAACTAATCACTTGATTATCTGTAAAAACAATTTACATTAGTATACTTTTCAACCATGTTTTAGACAATTTCAAAAATCTTAATCTAACTTTTAATCTCTGTTTTGATAAAAATTTAAACCTAACAATGATTCGCAGACAATAATTTGAATTTTGGAAGAAAAAGATATTCACTCTGCAACTATAAACAGAGATATATAGAACACAGAAGTGTACTCAAGCTAAAGCATATGCAAAACAAATATGATCAATGAATCCCCTGTACTATTTTCAATTAAACTTTAAACTGGAAACTTCAAGATTTGATGTTTACTCACAAGCAACAAGAAATCAAAACAGGGTAAGCTCTAAAAATAGGAGTTGCTCACCTTGTAAAGAAGAACAGAGGAGAACTTGGAATGATGTTGAACTGGAATTTGAAACCTGCATATTTTTGTTGACTTGATTCTTGAAAATTTTGAAATAGCTTTAAAACATTAACCATGAATTGCTGGAAAGCTTGTTGTAGTTGATTTTCAGGTTTGTATATTTGTTTAAATGAATCGAAGATGAAAGGAAGCTTTGCTAAATGGAATAAGTATGCAGAGTTTTGATAGCTGCATTTGTACACAAATAATCCTAGCTAGTACAAATGAATCAGAGATTTTTATTTTCTTTGGGGGCTGAAGATAATCTGGTGTACTAAAGATATAGGCTGCATTTAATTGCTTAAGTCCTTTCTTTTGTTCTATTATACTAATATTTTGCTTGCCTACATTTTTTTTAGCTCGGCTGATGCATACTATATGGTGTACAAGAAGCAATGGCATTAAATGCCTTGGTACTTTATGCCTCATATATTTACTTGTTTTGTATTTAAATGATTTGTTTACTTCGGCCATGTACAAACCTTCATACTTATTATCTATTTTTATATATATATGTGGTGGCTGAGGTGATATAGGGTAAGTACAATGTTTCTACTTCATCTTACATGAATCAAGATGATATTAGTTAGTATATTTCATTTCTTTTAAAGTTTACATATATCTTGCTATGTTTGACTAAAGATTTTTATTTCTATTTATAGTTTGATTTTCAAATATTACATTTATACCATATATTTTTCTTTTATATCTTACACTTACATTTTAATATTGAAAGGATAAAATTTTATACTTCTTATAACTTCATAAAGAAAAACGGATTAAAAATACAATCTATACCTATAATAAATAATTATACATATTTTATTTTATTTTTCCCAAGTAACCTTTTAAAGAAAATGCATTTTGAATTTCCAAATCAAAAACTTATTTATATCCAATTTAATTTGAAAATATTCAATTCGAGTTCCAAATCCAAAAATTCAAATAAATCCACAATTTAACCCAAAATTTTAATCTAATTACAAATTAAATTCGTCTTTAAAACTGGGATCGTTACAATAGTCATCAAGGGGGTTACTGTGATTCTCCAATCAACTCTGGTATCTGTGACTTATTCTAACTCATTGTAACTTAGATCTAAGGACTAACTAGTTGATATCCGGCGAGATTCAACTAGTATAATCATAATAAAGATTGATTAAAGTGGACGTATGCCAGATTCAGCCGAACCATTATAAAAATTCCGTGTCTTTTTTTTTGCTTCTGCTTTTTATTTGTTGTTTATCTGAGATTTGTGCTGCTGATTATCTGCACTGGTGCTTTCACACTCGATCCAGGGTGTTGATCCAATTTTTGGGTTAACAAAAATAATGAAGAGAAACTTTGTTGATTAAGTTCTGTGTATCATTTCATTCCCTTGCAACCAAACATTTAACGGTACATAGCCTGGTTGTTGCTGAAAAGGACAAAAATGTTTATTATACAGCTCATATTGCTTTTCTAGAAGTAGAGAATCCTATTAATTATTGTAGCCATTGAATTAGTAGAAGTTGTGCACTGCTACATTTTATAAGCATCATAATCTCTAAGTTTGGGTGACAAACACATATGGCGATAATCGACTACACCTTAATTCCCTTCAACACCGCACATTTCGAGTTAAATAACACAGTGTAGTAACAAGAAAGAGAAAGTACTATTATTTAAATCGGAACTTATGGTGGAAGCCAAGGGGATTAGAGCTGTAGCCAACTTGAGGCATGGCCGATCCTTGGCCATCCATGCATGTATGTGTCTTGACTACGCTTAATTGCTCCTTAAATCCTTGGATTACATTTGTATATGTTTCTGCTCCTGTTTGTCTCTTTCTTAACTAGACTTTCATTTGGTCTTTCCAAATCGGAATTGTTGTCTAGGACTACCATAATCCTAAATTACACCGTGGTATTCCTTTTTTGTAATAAAGCCTTAAAGACAAGATGTGAGGTAAAGTTGTGAATTTGTCTGAATCTTGTATTAATGAAGCCAAGTTACCTCTCCGGTGAGAGGTGGAAAATAATTAAGCGGTTGAAGTGTATTAATCGTGCTTTCTAAATATACATGTATGCCTGATAACTGATTCCATTCTTCCATTCTTTTCCAATAAAGATACAGATTAATCCTTCTGTCTCCAAATTCCAATAATGGATGATGGCCATCTTATTAAATTCTTAGAACAATCATATTTATTCAAGCTTTACATATAATTGGCTCACTGTTATTTCCGTACAAACAATATATGTGGGAATATTAGCATGCCATCCATGTATCAGTTGCTCTTAATTCATTTTTTGCTCCATGATCGTGTTCATTTTGAGTTCTAGAAAAAGATTTATAAACAAATGTCTCCTTATACCAATTACCGCATTCTTGACTATGAAAAGGTGTTAATAACAGAATGCCATCTTAATTTTTGCTTAACGTCCATTTTCTGCTCTTTTGTTTGACGTCAAACTGAATTTTAGAACATCCTCAATATCTCACTCACTTGAAATGTATACAGGTAATGATTGCAACAGTTGCACTGATTTCAAGCCTAGTTATTGAGAGAGTAGATGAGAAAACTGGAGTAACCTGTTTAATTTCACTAATAGCACTTATCTTTGTCAGTGTTGCTTGTGAAAGGTAATGAATTTATCATATAAACTGGAATTGTATCTCTGTAACTTCGAATATTTATTTGTATGAACAGGCTATGTTTAATGTCCAGCCAATTGCAGGATCTTTGATGATCTTCGGTTATACATGGTATTCAATGTTATTCCATGTATTGTGATTCCAGCTTTGGTGTTTCTGTTTCCTGCCAAGTACACCCATTCAAGGTTTTGGTTTTGTGCAACAGGTCAGCGCGCGCTCTCTCACTCACTCACTCAGCACCTTATCTTAGTATTTGCAGCTACATAATTCGAATTGAAACCAAACATCTTTACATTGTTCATCATTTAAGGTCGTCTTCACAAAAATTGATTAATTCAAATATTGGTAACATATTCAAAATAATGCTTCAAATTGATGAATTGAAACAGAAGTTCTACTGGTTCATATTGACCTAATATTTTGAATATACTAGATATTTTGAAAATTTGAAATTTTCTTTATGTAGAGATGATGGTCTTAGGGTAGATTGGAGATCCTTAAAATTATGCTTAGTTTAGGAGTGTGTAAATGAGGAGTAGCCATTCCCTACTTTGTATGTGTACATAAACATATGTTGATGCAAACACATATACATATCTACAAACCTATGTACATCAAAATTTTAAAGTCCGAAAGCGTACACGAGACCTTTTTTTTTGCTTGCGAGGCGGGCGTAAACCTCAAAATATTGAGGCGTTAGTTTTTCAAGCAAACATTGAAGCGTAAGTTATTATTACTTTGTTATTATTAATTTTTGATTAATAAGTAAAAGTTAACAATTAATCATATAAAGCTATAAATAAATAATGATATAAACACTTAACTTTAAAAAGTTCAGTCCTAACCATTATTTATTATTTCATTCATATAATTATAAATAACTAAACTATAAATAAATAAAATTTAAGCACTTGATATTATGTGTGTGTTTGTATGATTCAGTCCTCATTAGTATGTTTGAAGACTTCAAATTCGCTATGGTGTATTTTATTTGTTTTCTTCCCCCTCTATTTGTCTTTAATTTTATTTCTAGATTTTTGAAAATTATTTTTGGTTCTAGTGGAATCTATCTCTATTACAAGCATTATAAAATCATGTAATTTATTATTTTATTTATCTTTTCTTCTACCAATTTAAATCGATCTGCATAATTTATTCAGAGGTTCAATTATGACAATTCAGAATTTAAAAAAAATATCATTTCAGAAAATTCAGTACGTAGCTCTCGATCGTTGTATCAAACACAATCTTACTTTCTTTTATGCTAATGTCCATTTTTTTAAATTTTGTTCTATTTTCTGCTTGCTACTAAATAATTGAAGTCTTATAACTTCCGTTATTGTCAATATTTACGATTGGAGGTAAAAAAATTTATAGAGTTGCATGCCTCAGTAGTTTGAGGTATGCGAGACATACGTTTTGTACATTACGCGTCAAGTTGCTGTGGCAGAAGCCTCAGGGGTAAAAAAAACCTTTTTGAGAAAGCCTCGGGACGTTTTATCTCCTCTTACCTTGAGGCGGTTATCGAGATGGTTTTTTAAAACATTGATGTACATACATACATGTGTGTAGAAGTCTATTGAGGCAAAAAAAAGAACAATATTTGATACAATTGATCTCTCAGTTGTTAGATCTTTCCATGATTTTAAACTCAAATGTAAACAGAACAAGATTCAACGGTCGGGGTATACTGTGTCAAGTTGTGCGTTTTCTTTTGTATCTCTGCAGCCACTCCGCACACACTCATTCACACATGCATGCACACACACATGCATGTGTGTATATGTATGTGTGTACACATATATATACCCACATATGTCCGTTAGCATCAATAATACAAAAATTGTTGATTATTCTACAATCTACAGGATTCTACCTTCTGTCAAGAATTGAAGCATTAGCTGATAAAAAACTCTATAGCGTAGATAAATACATTCTCAGTGGGCACTCATTGGAGCATTTGTGCTTAGCAGTCGTCCCTCTTATTCTCAGCATAATGCTCTGGCTAAGAAGTATAAGAATCTACAGGTATTTTGCTTTAATATTAGAATACAGCAGGTGTTAGATACTCAATAGTGGGCAAGTAGGAATACATTGAGAATGTGTTGATGTGCTGCCATTTGTTGTATAGTTTCTTCTATTTATACTACTTTATTTTATTAAATCGCTAGTAAAGTACAATGTCACATGTTTTAATGTTAAATGATTCTGATTGCTAAATTACATGAAGAGGCCATGCAACCTCCTCTTTTTTCTAGTACTTGCACTAATATGCGTAAGACACGAGTTTCTACTAGAGTTTAAGCCTCATGATAACCAGAGGTCCTAGCTGACTCTTTTCAAGTTTTTATAAAAGGTGGAATACTATGCAAAATATAAAATGCCACCTCTTAGATTAACACTTTACACCCTCTTTAACTTATTAAGTTTTCCAACTATGAGATTTTAAAAGCACAATGCTATCTTCAATTTATGCATTGAAATACACACACATGTATGTACGTACATACATATGGTGTGGTGCTAAGGGCACCGCCTTGGTTGCTTGGGACACCGCGATCGGCTGTTGGTCGCCAACTAAACTGTTTGGTCGGCGGTTGACCGTCGACCTCAGTGTAAAAAATATATATTTGTTCGGCAGTTAACCGTTGAATGCGGTACCCCAAGCACAAAACGTCGTGCTCTTACCAATACACTACATATATGACGGATCCATAGTCCTTCTAATTTTAGCTCATTTGCATTGCTTTAATAATAGCTATTAGATTCGTTGAATTTATTGTTATTCTCTCTCTTGCATCACCATCTAATACATCCATTAATATGTCAAATCTTTTAGCTAATATCAAGGGCTACAAAGTGACCAGTAGTCTCTTGATATCAACCATTGGATGAAACAAATTAATGGGTATATTTATTATAAATATTTGATATTTCATCTCATCGTTCTCTCTTACATCATCAAAATCCATTTGTTACATTCACTTCACATCAAGGGGTTAAAAAGGGGCTAAAAATAGGATCCCCCAATCCTTCATTCGTTCAAAATCAGCCTGTCAGTTTTTTCATACCACAAAATTTTGGAATGAGATTGCAGATATGATCTTCTTATGATATTGATCAACTTTACAAACTTTTGCATCAACTCAAAACTCTTAGCCCATTTTTGAAGTGCAAGAAAACATGAATGGTATTGTTATCCCGCCTTTTGGCAAGGCCGTGACACCAAAAAGTTGACTGGAAAACTAAAGACAGTTCGTCGTAAAAGTTCGTTATACACTATTTCACCATGGATATCGATGAATTTTGTCCGAGCCCGGATCGGGCTACAATTGATGAGACACGACAAGCAAAGCCGTGGGAATCAACATTCCAAATTTCGAGACAATCCGAGTGCGTATGCTCAAGTTATCGCCGGTATAAAATGGAAGAGATATGCTATGGTTCGAATCCATCGTCCCTACATTACTTTGAATCCACGAGAAGTACCATTGCTTCGACTCCATCAAAGCAGCCTCAACGTTCGAATCCATCAGAGTATTCCCACCTTCGAGTCCATCAAGGAGAAACCTTTCGAATCCATGCAGTTGTAGGGACTTCGACTCCATCTGATAACTGTCTTCGAATCCACCCTGTTGAAGCAAATTCGAATCGATCAATGGTGGCATACCCTGATCGATTCGAATTAACGTTGGTCCAATCGATTCGAAGGAAGCACGCCTTTGAATTGATCACCTCGAATCCACCAAGTCCACACAGCTGAAACCAAGGATTAGACCCAGTAAAATCGGAGAAAAAGGGGGATTGACCCGAAGCACACGCACCACGTCATCGTTCTCGCACGCAGGCATATGGATTCGAACCTATCGATTCGAACCATATCGATTCGAACGAATCCATATGATGGACAATACAATCTTGAATCGATCATATCTCGAGATCTACAAGTCCAAATGCTATGAAATTTTCACAATAGCTTACTGGCAACCTCAGGAATGTTCATGCCAAATTTCATCTCAATCGGAGCAAAACTTGATCGATTCGAAGCAAGGGTCGAATCGATCCCAAAGTGGGCCCGGATTTCCAGAGAGCGGGCATGTGGGCCCCCTCGCATGCCAGAATTGGTCTCCCTTCAATTTAGGCGAAATATCAGTCTTCTACACCTATAAATAGAGCCCCTGGTCATTCAGAAAAGGGGTCGGACAATTTTAGGAGCTAAAGAGCGCCCAGACTCTGCAAGATTTACTCAGAATCACCACTGCTTCCTTAGATTCAGGCTTAACTCAGAAAAATCAGTTGTACTACATTAGAAGAGATTGTAATCATCGAGCGAACATCAATAAAATCATCAACTTCAGAGTGGACGTAGGCAAGATCGCCGAACCACTATAAATCTCGTGTTTTTATTCATTATTTCTGAATTGTGATACTCTGTTTACTTAGATTTGAGATTTGTGTGTGAATATTGTTGATTTATATTCACACTGGTGCTTTCACAACATTCGGGGTTTGTGACCAATTTTGGCACAAATAGGTATAAAATATTCATTTTGACTATTGATTCTTGTAACGACCCATCTTTTTGACCCTCAAATGTCGATATTAATACATCTACGGTATTCACTTGTCGAGCACGCAAGTGCCGGAAAGACAGATTGTTAGAGTAAATAAAAAGAAAAAGAATAAGAAAAAGAAAAAAAGAACACAATATCAGAATCTAATAGCGGAATGATATCATATAATATCAAAAGACAATACAAACTGTCATTCTAAGAATAATGACATTTCAGAGTTACAATCCTAAGCATTATCATCAGTCTGGACAGTTATAAAAGGCCGTCCTCACAATTGCTGATATATGTATAATGTTAATGCAACGGAAATAAAAATACTATAGTAGGTAAAACATCCAGTTCGTCTCCTTGAGCTTCAAAGAATATCCAACTAAAATCTGTCTTTTCCAACTGCTCGAAAGAGCACTCGAGAAATTAAGAGAAGGATAAAACCACGAGTCAGACATAAGTCTGATATGTAAACTCAATAGATATGTGATCAACATATAATAGTATTTTAGATACCGTTCGAATCACCGTAATGGTTATTCCCTAAAAAAAGAACCAAATTCATCTAATAAGTAAAAAAATGATATAATAGATAATGTCTAGGGCGTAGAATATAAATCAGAAAATAGCTATGCTACTTGCATCACACAACACAACAATATTAGAAGTACAACTAAAATCACTAAGGTACGTTTGCATAAGGATTTCCGTTGGAGACGCCCTCAGTAAACCAAGGTAGATCTCCATGACAATGATCAGAAACTACCTATCGAGCGTTGTATATTTCTAGATAAAATATACTTAGGTAAACACAATTGGACCATGCTCGGACACGTGACGTCAAGTATCATTAACTTCCGCTAGCAACATCGATGGTGAAACTCGTTAGTCGACTATCAAGCACAAAATAGAAATGTTCGCATATGGAAATCAAGTCTTGTATATTTATCACGTTGCGATTTTCTCAACTTATACTTTCTCAGTCAAGAGTGATACCGGTAGGTTAGAGCATTGTTTACTTCTAAATCTAAATCATACTCGAACATCATTCTTAACTTTCACAGACATAATGAATCTACTTTGTTCGTTTTTATTGCTAAGTATATGATTAAATACTTTCCATAAATAAGTAAACACAAAACACAATTAAGTCCCATAAGCGACTTCTAATCCTTTATTTATTTAATTCCTTTATTAATTAAAAATTCTTTATAAATACTTGTATATATATTTAAAATACTTTTATAAAAGATATATACATGTATACTACTATTTCAATGTTCATTTCTATTTTTTTCAATACTTAGAGATTTGTGAATATTCTTATCGCATATGAAAATCAAGTCTCGTGATCACGTTTCTGGCATTCTCAACTTACTTTATCCCTCAGATCAAGAGTAAAGCTGGTAGGTTAGAGCACCGTTGCTTTTAAACCTTACTCGAACATCATTCTTAATTATCACAGATAGTAGGGCTGCACAAAGTATGGGTTGGATCGGGTCAGACCAAATATTTCACCCGACCCGCATAGGTATGGGTTTAAGGTAGCTCAACCCGTATCCGACCCTATATGAGGTTGGATATGGGTTGGGTCGAAGTATGGGTTGGGTCGGGTTTAGTAGGGTTGGGTTGGGTTGCATGAATTTAATAAAAAATGAGAATATAAGGGAATATTTTCAAAAAATAACATTAAAATGTTCAACATAATATATTAGATTTTAGCTAGCATAACGCACTTAAACTAACTAATTCATTATAACATATATTTTATTAAAATTTCATTGTAAAACACATCATATGAAATTAGTTCACTACATAGTAGAACAAGTGTTTCATTTTAAAATACATTAAAATGCCCTTTGGAATATCTTTGCCAAATTCTACCTTGTTTGGGTTGACATAAAATATGCTTTTTCGTATATTTACTGTAGAATACATAAACATTATTCTAGGATTAGACTATTCTAATTTTAAGTGTATTGATATTAAATTAGGTTTTTAATATAGGGTTGGGTTAGGTTAAAGTAGGGTTGGGTTGAACAAAATAACACACCCGACCCATATATAGTATGGGTTACAAATTGTAACCCATATCCGACCCGAACTAGGATGGGTTGAGTTGGGTTTATGTGGGTTGGGTCGGGTTGGTGGGTTGGGTCGGGTTGGATATGGGTTATGTGCAGCCCTAACAGATAGAATAAGTCTACTTTATCGACTTTTAGTGCTAAGTATATGATTAATTATTTTTCATAAACAAGTAAACAAACAAAGCACGATTAAGTTACTTAAGCGACTCCTTATCTCCTTTTTAAAACATTTGTTTATAATTTAAAAGCCTTTATACACACACACTGATTTAGTTAAATTCAAAAAAAATAAATTAAAAGATAAAATGTTACATGCCCCCTTTTAATACATAAATATAATATTTAATTGATTTTCTAAAACTATACATACATAAAAATACTTTTAAAATACTTGTAAATATGTTTTAAATATCCATTTAAAATATTACTAAAAAATAACTACTTTATAATTTATTTAAAAACTTCCAAAAAACATGTTTTACATTTATTAAACCCTCTTACTTCAATATTTCATAATTAATTATTAAAAATATATTTAAACTTCAAACCACTTTTAAAATACTTTAATATATGTTATTATACATCCTCATAAGATCCCACAAAAATAATTAATTTAAGCTCACTTTAAATCACAAAAAGTCTTAAAAACAACACTACACAACCCATGTTGTAAAAACAGCCCAAAAATGCCGTGGTCTGTCAAAGACAACATTTATAAATGTTGTAGATGCTACTGGACAGAGAACACTAGAAAAATTGTATAAATGTTCAACCCGTTTTCACAAAAACAAAGGTTTTAAGATCTGACTTTTTTACAGCAAGTAGTACACTTAGACTATTTAAAAACCATGCAAAGAAACCTCTAAGGATATCTTCCAAAATCATATTAAAAATCGCCGAACACAAGGCAATTTCAAAGTGTTTCTATAGTGATTCTTTTGCTTATAACTTTTCAAACTTTGTTCTATAAATTCCATAGTAGTTAAGGCGCAAGCCTTGAGTCTTGGGCATTTTTGAGCCTTGGGCCTTTTGCGTGCCTTTTATACAAATTTTGATATACTATTTTACTAACTAGAAATTTAATTTTAGACCATATATTATAATTCATTCAACTATTTAAATATTTTACTAAATTTAAATTTTAAACCATATTTTATAATTTATTTAACTATTTAAATTTTTTATTTAACTATTTTGTAAATTAAAATTAAAATTTGCAAAAAGACGCATCAAACTACAAAAGACGCACTCAAACTGTAAAAAGGTGCACAACGTGCGCCTAAGTCTTTTTTGAGCCTAGGCGCGCGCCTTGATAACTATGATAAATTCTACAACTTTCCAAACCGATTTCTTGTTGTCACAATCACTTACATATGTGCTGAGCACAATCAATATATTTTATATCATAATATTACAACATATAAACTATTTGAATAAGTTTTGAACACAAGGAGATTAAAAGTGATTTCATAACGACTATCGCTATATTACCATTTCATATTCAAGTCCAAACCAAATACCATCCAATCAACCATGCACACAACATGTCAAGATCACGTCACATGTTATAGAAGGTCATAAAAGAGAAGATATGCCATAAATATTTGTCATTTGCTTTCAAAAGCAAATATGATCTAAATATACACTTTAATTAGTTAGCGAGCTTTACTATAATTTAACAAGCGATATTATATAATCTCATATACAATCAAATGGTGAGTCAACTCATCCTTTTCCAAGTCCACAATCAAGCACAAGCCTCTACCTCAATACCACTTTCTATCTCAACCAAAGCAAGCTTCAAAGTTTAGTCTCACATTTTTATGTTCAAGGTCTAGGCTTAGATTTGCCTATATTGCTTACGACCTAGCAAGGAGGAGGAAGGGGTGGATGAGCTCCTTTTCTTTGAGTTTTGAGTTGATAAACCTTATTGCTCTGTTGTATTAGGACTATAACTTGAGTTTGGTGAAGTTTCTTTGAGATTTGAGAGTGTTTTTAATGTAAAGAGAGTAAGGTGAAGAGAATTGTTTCAATGTTTAATGAATTAGCAAACTATTTTTCTAAGCCTTAAGGGTCCTTATATAGACTTTGCCAAGAGGTCATTACAACCTCTTCCCTCTTATTTCTGGTCACAAGCCCATCCCCCCTTCATATGCTTGCTTTCCACCTCATTCTCTTTTTACTTGGCAGTTAAGGCTTCCCAAAATACCTCCCTTAAAAATATCTCCACTTGACATCATCAATGATTTAGTTAGCCATAAACCATGAAAATATTTTTAGTTGCTAATTAATTACATATTAATATATTAGGAAAGCACAAGTTCGAACAACTTTTACCGAGAAAAAGCCGTGTATCGATAAATGATTTCGGTCACATTATCGATATTTCTTTAAACTATTTATTTTTGTAAACACTTTTCCAAAACAAGTTTATCATAATTAGTCATTAATTAAAAAGGAGTTAATAAGGTTATAAAATCACTTTTACTATATTAAATCTAAGATTCAAATGTTTAAATAGTTTAGATATTTAAATACGAAGTGTTCGAAATTTTGGATCGTTATATTCTCCCCCACTTAAAACATTTTGCCCCCGAAATTCCAACATGACGGACACACAAAAAGAACAAGCACAAATCAATAATTAACAGCATTCAAACTTAACTAGAAACTCATGGTTTGTTCAGGTTCAGAAACCCTCTCATCGCACAAAGATGATAAATAATCTACTAAGCGTACCTTACGCTCAACATGCTCAGGTTATTACTTAAAAGATCATTCATGTTACCTAGAACAAATTGAAGAGTCATTCCATGAACCCTCCATAAGCCAACAAAACATAATATACATTATACTTAAGCCCCTACGATGTGCATGGATCTTCCATACGCAATATTCAATCTGATCACTTGCTCGATCATACAAATTTTACTTTCAAACTAGTATAGATCACTTGACCTCTCTAGTTCGGACTTCGATCAGGTTTCTTGATTATATACCTTTGTTTCCATTACATAGCCATATACTATGATAGAAAACCTCGGGATCATAATAAAAATTCGTTTCAAATATTCGCCGTCGAGAATCGAGTGAAAAATCCTTGTTCGGACCAGTGTAAACCACCTAGAAACCATATACTGGAATCCTTGATCAAGAACAGTCATGCAAATAAAATGATCTATATACAACTTGCGTATCTTATCCAATTGATTTCTTAACTGCACCAATATCTTTTTTTTCACATTCATCTACACAAATAGTATATCATTCAATACTAAAATATTTTATTAAGCAATTTCATAAAAACATAACTCAAGTTTATAAACATTTTATAAAACATAACTTTATTTATAAAACATTTTATATGAACTTAGTTCAAGTTATTACTTGTATAATACTCTACTACATTCTAAGAGTATATACAAAACATTAAATTCATTTTACTAAAGGTGGAACACTGCACGAGACTCCCACACGATAGCGGATTATGGGGAGATCGATAATGTACACAGCCTTTCCCTAGCATTGCGAAGAGGCTGCTTCCAGACTCAAACCTGGGCACCATGTTGGTGGCTTAACCCTTGCGCCAAGGCTCCATCTCATTATACACATTTTACTATAGATGGAAAAAGGTTTCTTAATTTTTTTGGATTATGCCACTACCACTTGAGCCTCCAACATAGCATACATGCAAATCTTTTCTATAAGAAAGTTAAAATCAAACTGTATTACCCAAAACCACCCTTTATTAAACTACTCTATGCTTTATATCCAATTTCTTTTAAAGAAAACTTCAGAACTAAACAACGGGTTTTATTTCAAATCATTTGAAATAATAATACATACCTATATCTTTAGTACATCAAATCATACTTTGGGATGAAACCAAAATCTCTTTCAAAGCGGTATCAAATACTTCGTATAATCATACTAATTATCATTTTTTCAATTTATAAACCAATTTCTCAAATATTTACTTTAAAATCCATAGAATATATATATATATATATGTATGTATGTATGTATGTATGTATCGAGTAACACAAAAATGATATCATGGAAAGAGGTCGTACCATATATTTCTTTACTAAGAAGATAATGCACACAAGAAGTGCTTACCAACCAAACACATCTCTTGTCCATTTTTAGTCACTCGAGCTACTCAAACTAGATAATATAAAAATACTTTGTTTCCAAATTGATTCATCGATTTCAAGAGCAATCTCAAATTCGAACAAACCTTAAACTCTTTACAAAAGATTAGTATTCACAAATACTTTCAAATAATACCACTATCATTTTCTATAATCTTAGAAATCATTTTCTAGCACACTGGGATTTAAATTCTCAAAATATCAGTTTAAATCATTTTCGTTTATAAACAATATTTTATAAACCATACTTATATAAAATCACTTTTTAATATAAAACTATTTCATAAATATTTGTTTTCAAAATATTATATCTTTCCTTTATATTATAATAAACAACTTATTTTAAAGTTATCTTCTAACCCAATATTATCACCGAACGTCTTATAGTCAAACTGTGAAACTCAATTCACAAGGTAATCGTTTAAATGCACCCACAATTTACTATCTATCCAATCCATGCATTAAAAAGGTAAATTGCTCTTAAACTGGTTGAGCACAAATCAATAGATGATAATAAATGCTCATAGATTGGTCGAGCATAACGAATCAATAAACAATACTAAATGCTCATAAACTGGCCGAGCATGGCTAAACTAATTAATAAGGGATAACGAATGAACATCACTAATCTCTACATTAATTAAACTACACTTTAATAATTTATACTTATATAAATTACCTTATTTAAGGTCTTTAATTTTTGTAGTTGAAATGCCTTTAAGGCATACATTATAACAAATACAAATACGTTCTCATATGTATAATACACTCAACTTATTCTAAGACATCGCTTATCTTATGTCAAATGTGTTATACCCCAACAAAGCCAAGGTTTTCGCTTAACCTTCAACTCTGATACCATATGTAACAAACCACCTTTTCAATCTCCAAATGTCAACACTTACATCCACGATATTCACGTGCCGAGCATCTAAGTGCCGGAAATACAGATTGTTGGGATAAATAAAAAAACAAGGAAGCAAGAATATAATATCAGAATCTCATAGCGGAACGATAACATATAATATCAAAAGACAATACAAACTCACTTTAAGATATATGATATTTTAGAGTTACAATCCTAAGTACTATCATCAGTCTGGACAGTTATAACGGTCCGTTCTCACAATTGTTGATACATACATAATAGTAGTGCAGTGGCAATAAGAATACTACGGTAGGTAAAACATCTAGCTCGTCTTCTTGAGCTTCAAAGAACATCAAACTAAAACTTGTCCTTCCCAATTGCTCAAAAAACACTCGAGGAATTAAGAAAAAGATAAAACCGCAAGTCATACATAAGTCTGGTTTGAGAAACTCAAGAAATATGTAATTAGCATATAATAGTACTTTCAAGACTGTTCGAATCACCGGAACGGTTATCCCCTCAAAAGAGCCAAACTCATCTAATAAGTACAAAAGATGATATAATAGATAATGTCTAGGGTATAGAATATGAATCGGAAAATAGCTGTGCTGCTTGCATCTCATAATACAACAATATTAGAAGTACAACTAAATGCTAAGGTACGTTTGAATAAGGATTTCTGTTGGAGACGCCCCGACATGGATCTTCATGACAAAGATCCGAAATTTCCTTTCGATCATCGTATATCTCTAGATAAAATATACTATAAGGTAAGCACAACTGGACCATGTCTGAACACGTGATGCCAAGTATTATTAACCTCCGCTAGTAACATCGATAAGCATCTCTAGATATGAGTTAATATACCCCTTAGATTAGCTAAACCCCCAGGCTATGCATTATACTCTGTCTTCTGTCATTTTCGATGATGAAGTTACATTCATCATCTCAACACACGAGTCATAATCACTCGAACAGATCTCGAATCTTTCTGGATTCTAGCATCTCGAATAGTTCACGGATCTCTCTATGGATTCCAGCATAAGTCGTCCGACGAATGCTAACGTTGATCTCTCCATTGGACTTAACCTTAGGATAAACATTTCAACTCCAACATTCAACTCTACAATCGTTTTCAAAACATAGAACTCGTATATCAGTTTTAAAGTGGTTTTCGGTAAGTAATAGGCTTATCCGATTCTGGACTCTTTAAAACTAAAACGGTGAATTTTCGATTAACTCAATTCTGGTTCTTTAAGAAATAAACGAACAATATAAAGGAGTCCTCCTCGGGGAATCTCATATATATATATATATATATATATATATATATATGTTCTTAAAGCAAGAGACGATTAATACGAATGAATCCTCCCTAAGGGATCTCAAAATGGTATCAATACGCGATGCTGACATATGCTTTCAAAGTTAAATCGATCAAACTCGATAATCAGATAATCGACTACCAAGTACCAAGTACAAAATAGAAACGGTCATATATGAAAACCAAGTCCCATATACTTATCACGTTTTCGACTTTCTCAACTTATACTATCTCTCGGTCAAGAGTGAAGTCGGTAGGTTAGACCGTTGTTTGCTTCTAAACCATACTCGAACATCATTCTTAACTTCCACCGATAGATTAAATCTACTTTATCGGCTTTTAGTGCTAAGTATATAATTAAATATTTTCCATAAACAAGTAAACACACAAAGCACAATTAAGTCTCATAAGCGACTTCTAATCCTTTTTTATTTAATTAATTCCTTTATTAATCAAAACTTCTTTGTAAATACTTGTATATGTATTTAAGATACTTTTACAAAAAATATACACATGTATACTACCGTTTCACTATTCATTACTTCTTTCAATACTTAGAGATTTGTGAATATTCTTATCACATATGGAAATCAAGTCTCGTATACTTATCACGTTTCCGACCTTCTCAACTTACTCTATCCCTCGGTCAAGAGTGAAGTCGGTAGGTTAGAGCACGTCATTCTCTTTTTTACCTAGCCCTTAAGGCTTCCCAAAATACTCCTCCTTCAAAATATCTCCACTTGGCATCATCCATGACATCATCAATGATTTAGTTAGCCATAAACCATAAAAATATTTTTAGTTGCTAACTATTACACATTAATATATTAGGAAAGCACAACAAGTTCGAACAACTTTCACTAAGAAAAAAACCGTTTATCGATAAAACGATTTTCGATCACATTATCGATATTTCTTCGAACTATTTATTTTTGTAAACACTTTTCTAAAACAAGTTTACCATCACTAGTCATTAATTAAAAAAGTGGTTAACTAGGTTATAAAATTACTTTATCACATTAAATCCAAGATTCAAATATTTAAATAGTTCGGATATTTAAATACAAATTGTTTGAAATTCCAAATCATTGCAATTCTAAATGTATTTTTGAAAGAGTTTAAAATTTTGAAATGATTCAAAATTTCATATAGATGTCTACATAATAATAAGATGCATACAAAAAATTAGTCCTATCAAATGTTTTTTCATATGATAAAAAAATCGAATGGAGAATTATTTGGAAATGAATGATGGGGGAATGTTAAGAACCTTGCACACACTCTCTACTGCTCATGAAGCCACTTCATCGCCACATTCCATTTTTAGTGTTTATTTTTTTAAGGAATCAAAATTTTGCGAATATTATATCTACAAGATCATCTACACCAAATCATCGTTTTGAAACTTCTAATTCGTTTGAAATTCATTTTCAATCGACGTTTATACATACACACACAACTCAATTGATATATACAATTTTATGGAGTTAAATTTTGAAACGATCCAAATGTTTGTTTTGGTGATTTCGGTAGTGAAAATGTAATATTTACGATATTTTGGTTTATTTTGAATTTTTTTTGTGCTAAAAGATAAAAGGGGCTATGAAGAGGCTACATAAGGAAGGGGTATTTGATCCCTGCCCCCTATATATATATATATATATATATATATATATATATATATATATATATATATAGCATTATATAGATATATCCAAAAAAAATTATATTTAACTTTCTTACTCAAATCAGTAGCTGATACATTAAAGCAACCACATTATCAAAATTATTACACAAATATAGAGAAGAATTTAAGGGGTCAAAGTCATATTTTAATGCCAACCTTCAAATGTAATTTAAGGTGTTCAAGTTTAAAATCATTTATCTTATGCGTGTTTTTATATATTGGCAAATTATTAGTGTACTAGAAGATTTAGATAATTATAAAAAATTCAAAAAATAAAGCCAAAAGAGCTGCAAGTATTGCCAAACAGATGTTTATAAAAATATATATGACAAACTAGGCACACAAGATGAGGAAAATGATATTTGTAGATTAACTAAAACCAGAAATAGGTTAATAAATGATTTGGAACAAAAAAATGCATTAAAGACGTTAATGATAATATATTAGTAAAAGAAGCAGATATACTAAATAGGTGAAAAGATTATTTTGGACAACGGCTTAATAAAGAAAATCCTAGCGAGAAAGTGGAATAAGTAGATAGTAACTGAATTAGCAGAAAAATAAATAAAGTGGAAGAAACAATTAAAAGAATACAAAAAATAAAACAGTAGGTCCGCATAATATACCTATAGAGGCGTGGAAAGGCATTAGGAAGTAAACAAATTGAATGACTTACAAATTTATTTAATAAATATTAATAGAAGAAAAAATAATACCAGACGAGTGGAAGAAAAACGTGATACTACCAATATTTAAGTTACAATGACGATATACAAAATTGTGATAACTATAGATGAATTAAACTAATGAGTCACACAATGAAATATGGGAAAAAGTGATAGCAGTTATTAATAAGTCGTTGGTATTAGATAACCAATTTGGTTTTATGCCAGATTGATCTACAATAGAAACCATCACTTAATAAGACGAAAAATGTAGCAGTTTAGGAGTAAACAGATAGATTTCCATGTGGTATTCATAGATCTGAAAAACATACGAGTGTACCAAGAGACAGAATTTATTTGGTGTTAAATAATTTTTTTAACACACATGATAAAGCTAATATAAGATATGTGTGAAAGCTCCAAGGCAAAAGTATAATCTACATGTGAAGAGACTATTGAATTCCCAAAAATGGCAGGGTTACAACAAAGATCGGTTCTAAACCCATATTTATTTACGCTAGTCTTAAGCGAAATAACAAAGTAAATTCAGGATGAGATACCATGGTGTATGATGTTTATCAATGATCTTGTATCGATTGGTACCTCAAATGGAAAGGTAAAACAAAAATTGGAAAAAATGGAGAAATGCACTTGAATCGAAAGGGCTAAGGCTTAGTAGTACTAGAATAAAGTATATATCATGCAAATGTACTAAAGAACTAGGAAAATTGATACAATAAAAAAACAAAAACAAATGATTAATAAAAATGATTTGTATAAATATCTAGGTTAAATAATACAAGATGATATAGTGATAGAAAAAGATATAACAAATTGAATTAACACGTGGATAAACTGGAGACAAACTAGCATCATTTTATGTGGTAGAAGAGTACCATAGAAACTAAAAGGGAAATTTTACCGAACAATGATCAAACCTACTGAAGTGTACGGAGTAGAATATCTTTATGAAAGAAATAGAAAATTATGTTAATGTATAGGAAATGAGAATACTAAGAAGAATGAATGGAATCAAAAGAAAAGGTAGAGTGAGAAATGAGAGGATGAGAGAGAAACTAGAAGTCAGCTATAAATAAATAAATTTAGGAAGAGTAAGTTTAGATGGTATGGAATCTATGGACTCACACATAGAAGATAAGATAATGCATCAATAAAGTGAGGAGAAATGATGAAAAAGAAGGCCTACATTTACATGGGAAGAGAGTAGTATTCTATATGTTCTTAAAAAGTTAAATTTAGCTGAAAATATGATTCCAGAGAGAAAATTATGGACATTGAGAATTCATGCAGTTGACCCAATCATTTCGGAATAAGACAAAGATACACACACACAAGGGATCTACATTCCTGCTTTTAGTGTATCCTGGATTTGTTGGGAACAAATCTTTAATCTCAATATGTATACTTAACTTTCACACTTAAGCATTTAAACCGTTGGATCTTCAGGAGGCCCCCTCCCATCATTCTTTAGCTTACCGTTTGTTTTTATTCTACAACTGCAGGCTATCACATTGTTTTATTGAAGTATATGATGTATTTATACCTCGGTGTGAATTAATCTTCTACCATTAACAATGTTGAATACATATGGTTTTGATTTTGCTTTTCAACTACCGTCGGTGGGAAAATACTCAAAATTCAGTCCTGATAAAACAGAACTGAAACATCAAAAGAGAAGGCAGAGAAGTTACTTATGCAAAATTTTCAATTTTTTCCTCTGTGAATTACAGTTTGTTGGAATTTTGACATGTTCATATTGTCTGAACATTTACACTTTACAACAACAGAAGATGTATATTTAAACGAAAAAATTAGTGCTAACCAAACATTTTAACAACCTTCGTAGAAATATGCTTCTTTAAGTCAGTTTCTGAAAAGAATAAGCTATA
Source organism: Allium fistulosum (assembly GCA_030737815.1). Classification (NCBI taxonomy): domain Eukaryota; kingdom Viridiplantae; phylum Streptophyta; class Magnoliopsida; order Asparagales; family Amaryllidaceae; genus Allium; species Allium fistulosum. Next base: position 575,225,643 of record CM060906.1, read on the forward strand.
GTAATATTTCTATCATATATAATAATATGGAAACCATTCAAGTTTATTGCTGGATTCTAAATGCTTACAAAATTATCTTTGACATAGGTGCATGTACAAATTTTTTTTTAAAAACCTTTTCCAACTGTCAACTCTGAAATGAACAATATTAAGCATTTTGTACGGCGCTAGCTATCCGCCTATGCTTGCCTAGACAAGGCATAAAATATTTAAATAGATATCTAAGTATTTCTTAGGCACTAGTTGAGATTTGATGCCTCATATAATCATCTACATGCTGGTTTTGCCTTCCTGGCAATATGCCCCTAAAAATACATTTTGAATCAATTAATTTAACGAAATACTCTTTTTTTCCAAAAAATACACAAGGTTATCTAAAATGGTGGGCTCCGATTAATCTCCAACTTAAACGATTAATCCTTTGTTCATGCTTGCTGCCTAGCGTTTGTCTAGCGATGGTTACAACCTTGATTTAATGTATGGTAACAGTGGATCAATATAATTAATTAGTGGGTCAAGTTTAAGACGATATGTGTTAGGACAAACTTTTGATATGAACTTCAAAAATAAACTTATTCTGGTAATAGACTCCCCTAAAACTAATTGTAAAAATAGACTCGCTTTTATATAGTTTGCGCAATTTTAAATTACGCAAGCTATATTTAAAAAAAAATTGGTGAAATTGCGCAATAAGCTAGTATTATAGCTTGCACAATTTAAAATCGTTGCACAATTTTGAATTGCGTAAGTACATTTTCGGGGTCAAGAAAAACAAAAGGTTGTATTCTTCTCCCATTCTCCCTCGTCCTCTTTCATTTCAACTTTCCCCAATTTGACTCATTCTAACCCCATTTCATCTTTCCCTAATTTTAACCACATATTCAAATTAATCTCTAAATAGGAAATTAGCTTCAATTGGTTTGTTGTTCATTATCAAAATGGAAGACTTTTCTTCAGCTTAACAAATTAGAGGTAATTTTATTTGAATTCAGTTGATTGATTTTTTTCCCATGTTTATCTAATTTTAATTATCATTGTTGTAGTTGATTGATTTGATATTGAAATATTACTAGTTAGATAATTGAAAATGAAAACCCTAGTTTTAATGTTGATAGCGCATAATTGAGTATTAATGGCTATGTATTGGATGCTTAATTTTTATAGAATTGCCAACCCCGTTAATAGAAGTGTCATTTATCTTCAACACAAATATAGAAGTGAAAATCAATCGTTAATGGAAGTATTAGTTTTTTTATACATCGTTTTTTAAGAAAATGCATTATAAAATATTGATTTGTATTGGTTATAAATCAGAGCATTTAAACAGTTCAATTTGTAGACCATTCGAGTAAGATTAAAAAAATAGATTATAAAGATCCTCGATTGGAAGAAAAAATTAAAAATAGCAGGTTTTTGGAAAGCAATGCAAATTGAATACATTAGATTAGATCATCATCTTCTTACGACATTGTGTGATCGTTGGAGGCCGGAGACAAATACTTTTCATTTCATAGTAGAAGAAATGACCATCACTTTATATGACATTTACTATTTGTTAGGCTTACCCATATGTGGTTTTTCAATATATTTTGATAATATGGAGTATGATTATTTTACATTTGTGTCATGAGATGCTTGGTATATTTCATTCGGAGAATGCTATAAGAACTAAAAGCGAGGTTAATATAAGTTGGTTTAGAAAAAATTTCAAAAACCACTTGGAGAAAATGCGATAGATATTGACCTACTTTATCATAGTCGTACTGTAATCTTGTACTTCTTAATCTATCAGCATTTTGCGAATCATTCGAAAGGTCAATGTAACTTGAATTTTTGCTATTTTTGGTCGATTTAGCACTTTGCGGTCAATATTCACTGGCTAGTACAGTACTCTATTTATGACATAAAACATACTACATTTATTTTGCCCAACATTGTTTATTGATCCATGAAACCTTTTATTTAAGCTGAATGTGGACGTCCGAAATTTCTTTGCACCGATGGTGGATTTAAATATGGACCGTGTAGACATCCCAATGACGACTATCATACATAGAGTGGAATGAAGGAGCATAGCACTGTACTTAGCCGTTGTGTGCCATAGTGAAATTAAATCAAAATATGCTCTATTCGCATCTTCCTACTCATGCGAACATGCTGCTAATATATGTGAGCATGGAAAATGATCTAAAGTTGGCATGTTACAGGAACACTTGGATGCGTTATTCTTGATATTCACGTATAATCAAGCATATGTACATCTTTCACTTATTCTGCCACAATACATCTCTAGACAATGTACTGAGATCGAAAACCTTTTGACCACTGCCAACATAGAGTCGGCTGCCTCTTTAACAATGACATACCAGATTACATTATCCTCGGGCACCAAGGCTGCAAACCTATTGCACCTGGCACAACTCTTCTCGTACGAACGCATACCAAAATCCATAAATATCGAATCTAGATCGAGGAATAATGCTTCTAATGGTAGCGAACCACATAACTCTGCTGCATATCCCCTGTTTTAGTCATTACCAGGTTATGAAGCTTATGAGATTAGGATTACCTTTTTCCTCTCTTAGCAAACTCACATGGAATGCTAACACTGTCTTTCAGGCAACAATGCAATGTCAGCATTCATCCATACAAGTTGTTCAGGATATGAACAAACCGAAGGTACTCTACTACATTCTTATTGGAATCACTATCAGGATTAGTATTAAGTAGCTTTTGCACTTCAAAGAACTCCGTCTTCGATTCTATCATATTTCGAACCTCTTCCAAAGCGTAAACCGCGTATATAGTTTTGGAGTGGTTACGGTTTCGAGTCATCTCATATAAGTACATTCTCCTGCTTATCGGTCGCTCCAAAACCAATTGATAGATTTCAGTAAACTCAACTCCGGTTCTTTTGAAAATATACAGAGAATACATAAGAGCGGAGATCACCTTTTAGCCGTTTAAGCGGATGGATTTACTTATCATTTGTCATAGAAGAGCAAAGTGAGTTTATACGTATATCATCATCGAAGATAACTGTAACATATAATTCTCGTGTTTCTTCTAAATATTTTCAAAGTTATATCTTGGTCAAGATTTGATAATCGGTTTTTTAATTATCAAATAAACAATCAATCAAATCAAGGTTAAATTTCATAAGAAACCAAGCACGGTTAAACACACAAGTAGCCATTGAGTTTCTTTAATTAATCTTTTCATTTATTTAAAATCACCTTGAAAATATTTGAAAAATATTTATATACTTATCTCAACGGTATAAGTATAGTCACAAACCATTTCACTTCCAATATTTAGAATTTTTTTTCCATTTTTCCAGAATCATATTTAATCGGGCCAAAACAAAAGTCATGTAAAACATTGTTACTATAAACAACCACTTTTCCTTTGGCATTTAGTATGAAAAAGAATGTTTCTATACCACCATAATTAAGAAAGTCATTTATGGAAATCAAACCTCTTTCCTTTTATAAAATTCCTTTTGTAAATCTCCTTTAAAAATCGATTGCAAACTTTAAAATACTTAAATAAAAATCCAAAATCTTATTCAAAACATTACTTTAAAATAATTACTTAATCCTTTGTTTAAAAATACCTTCCCGTTTAAAACAAGATGAACAAATTTAGTTATATAATAATCGCCTTTACCTTAAAAATTACTAAATAATTATTTAAAATATATTAATAATTTCAAACCCTTCTTAAAATAATTATATAACTTTCTAAATCACATTTGAAAAGAGTTCTCAAAACATCTAAGGTAGATAATTTTTATACTGTACAGAAATCATAAACTTTCAAAATTGCATTCATAACGACTATCGCTATATGGACCCTAACTTTTAAAACTTGTTTTATAAATTAAATAGCTTTTAAACCACTTCGAAACTCTTTTAAAATATTGATACACCCTTTTATAAAACTTCATTTCTTTCTATATTTTAAACCACTATAGATATAAAATATCTTACAAAGTTTTATAAACTTGAATTTAATTTAAAATCCATAACTTTTCAAATTTGATAAGAGGCTTAACAACCACTATGACACTTAAATAAGCTACCATTTATTTTAATTCAACTCTCCAAGTCATATTATTGGTATTTACATAAGCAAGCATATATGTAAATAAATCAACCATTAATAATCAAAAGCTAATCCATCATTTATCCAATATTAATTAATCCACATATTAATAACTGGTATATAAATAAATGCTTAAATTAATATAATAGCAGAACGGTGTTTTATTCTGCTCAATGAATGTCCAAAATAATCTATTCAATTTAATTATAGCAGAACGGTATTTTATTTTACTAAATAAATGTCATTAATGAAGTATAATTAACTTAACGATGTTATTATTTAAATATATGTAATTATAATCAATCAGTATAATTTAATCATTAAACTATACTTCATTAAAACTATTAACTATTTATATTATAGTGTTGTACTCGTCAATACGAGTCTAACAAAAATCCGTGAGTTAAACAGATTTAAAATGAACGAGATACGGCTTTTTAAACTTAACCGTTGATTTATGGTTTAAACAAATAAAAGATTTAATTTCTCACCCACAAATAAACATGGCCAAGCCCAACACCTCTACCCGCAACCACCATCTACCATGCTTCACCCCAATTCAAATTCGCGTCTAAAAACACGTTCCAGGCATCAAAATCGATCTCGAATATCCTCCTCCTGCCGCCGTCGCTTATGGTCACCACCACCCTTACCGTTCCACTCGCCATCAACCCACACACCACTGGCCAGCACCGCGGTCCACTCGGTAACCCCAATCGCCGTTGAAAACCAAAAACCCGAACCCAAACAAAAAGGCGGTCAAAACTCTAATCGAGCTCGCCGCCGCCGCCGTGGTCCACCTGATCTCCTCCGATCACTGCCACACCTCCGCCTAGTTCCAAGCTTCCTCCCAGCACTCGCCATTCCTCTCCTTGACCAACGGTTTGTCGGAATTGAATTTATGACCGGAAAACGATCATCGAGCCACCACAACTAACCCCAACCTCCTAAAATCGAGCAACTAGCTCCAAAAATCATCTCTTATAGAGACGAACACGACTGTGTGCTCCGATCTTCCATTCGTGTTCGTTAAAAAACCATCATCATTTAACAATCACTGTTATTGGCCAAAATTCCACCACACTCGACGAAACGACAAGCAACTATTTTTAGAAAGTACTACGGACCTGAACAAACAATTTTGATGTTGGAAGTTTCGTCTAAAAGCGGATAGATTTGGAGATAATGAATTTTGAAGTTTGAAAGTGGAGATGTTTTCAATTTACAGGGAAAGAAAAAGAGGGAAAGAAAAAGAAGAAGAGAGAAAGAGAAGCGAAGTGTTTGGTTGAAATGAAGTGAAATGATGATGTGTGTATGCTTATAATCAAAACCAATACATTACTTCACACTTAAGCAAAACTACAAAATTCAAGACATCATCACATCAAAAGGCAAATCACAATTAATGGCTTGGTTGAAAATCTTGTTTTGATTTGATTCATAAAAGTTTTGAAAAGAAACTTTTGCGGTACTCCGCTACACAGTATCCGTTCGCGTACAGACCGCGAATGATAGAAATAAAAATACGATCGCGCACAATAATGTGACACGATCCCAAAACAACAATTAAACACTGATTACCTTATTCTGTGAAATTTCAAAAATACCAACATTTGCCGTAAATTACATTAAGCGATAATTTAAATATTTTTCAAATTAAAAATTATGAAAAAATCCGATAAAATCTTTTAAAAATATATCATTTAAAATCAAGTCGTTTTTAATAAAAACCGATTTTCTTATTAAAGTTTTACAAAACGACAATCAGACCTGCGATGCTGTATGGTGCAGAATGTTGGCCTACTAAAAGACAACACGTCCCGAAGATAAGTGTAGCAGAGATGCGCATGCTACGATGGAGCTGTGGTCATACAAGGCGAGATCGAATTAGAAATGATGATATACGTGACAAACTTGGAGTAGCACCAATTGAAGAGAAGCCAGTCCAACACCGCTTAAGATGGTTTTGATATCTTCAACGGAAGCCTCCCGAGGCACCTGTGCACGTTGGAATTATAGGCCGTATCGAATGCTCAAAGAAAGGTAGAGGTCGACCAAGGTTGACATGGGAGGAAGTAGTAAAAAAAGACTTGAAGGATTGGAATATGTCCAAAGAGCTGGTGTTAGACAGGAGCGCGTGGAAGTTAGCAATTCACATACAAAAACCATGAGCTAGGAGTTTTTTGCTTAAGGTTGGTTTAGAAGTAGTGTTATAATTTTTACTTTATAGGACTAATAAATAGGAGCATAAGATGTAGTGTTTGGTCTTTTTAATTTCTATTGGTACCATTATTACTATTATTATTATATCATGATTTTTTTAATTTCTTTATATATTTACTTTTAGCTTTATTTTTATTTTTTAACTTTATTTTTACTTTACTTACTATTATTATTATTTCTTTGATCATTTTATTATATTATCATGGTTTATTATTGTTGTTGTTGTTATTACTTTTAAATTGACTTTGTCATTTAGTTTTAGGTTTCATCTCTATCCGACCCCAATTTGTTTGGGAATAATGACTTTGTTGTTGTCATTAAATTCGAATATTTAAACAAATTAAATATTTCCATTTGAAACGTTAAAAATTCTAGGTCGTTGCATTCTTCCTTTTTTAAAAGAATTTTGTTACCGAAATTTCATCATTATCAAACCAAGAAAGAACTAAGCCCAACTAATGCTTAACATTTTCTATAAGCCCGTACGATGTATACAGATCATCAGTACGTAATATCTGATTAGATCACTTAGTCGAATATATAAATTTGTCTTCCGAACTAGTATCGCTCACCCGACTCCCTAGTGCGGACTTCGATCGGGCTATTTGATTAGAAACCTCCGTTCTCCTTACAAAACAATATACTATGATAGAAAACATTGTGAACACATCAGGAACCCTCACCAAGTGTTCGCTATCAAGAATCGAGTGATAAGTCCTTATTCGGGTCGATGTGAATCACCTCAAAGTCATGTACTCGAATCTTGGATCAAGAACCGTGCGAAAAAATGATATACGTATAACTTGCGTACTTATTCTTATTGATTTTTACTTGTACCAATTTCTTTTTACTTCCAAAATCATTTACGAAGATATTTCATAAAAACCTAACTTAAGTTTTAACTTGTATAATATCATACTACATCCTGAGAGTATATATACAATATCAAATTTGTTTTACTTAACCAAGATGTTCAACAAATTTAAAACTTGTTTTAATTTACTATAATTTTCTCATTCTAGAGTTACAAAACTACTTTAATATTTTCACAAACAATTAGCTTTAAGTTTTTAACTAATTCGAAACTTTTCGACTGTTCAAAATTGTCGAAAATTCCATTTTATTTCAACAAATAAAAATTACCAAACAACATATCAAAATGAGATGCACAAATCAAATTACCCTAATGCATATGATACATACATTCCATAAAATAACTTAACAAAAAACTTGAGAACTAAACACTAGGTTTTTATTTCAAATCATTTTGAAATAATAATTATATACATATCTCCTTTTGTATATCAAATCATACTTTTGAAATTTAAAACAATTTTTTTTTACCAAAACAACTCTATAGCAAATTACTATGGTAGCATTCTCCTACTTAGAAACTCAAAAATGAACGCCGATGATATTGCAGTCATCACCAGAATTATTTTCCAGCGATGAAAATGAGTTCAGTGCTTTTTACCTCTTTTAAAATATTTCTATTCATTGATACTTTCAAATAATACAATTATTGTTTTTCCCAAAACTTTGAAAAATAATTTTCGAAATACCCGGATTTATGTTCTCGAATTCTCAATTTTAACTCCTTTTTATTTATAAACCATACTTATATAATTTTACTTTCTTTAATAAAATCATTTCAAAATGTACATCTTTGTTTAGATTAGGATAAACAACTGTTATTAAAATTAAAATTTAAGCCAACATTATCACCGAACGTCTTATAGTCGAACTGTGAAACTGAAATCATAAGGTGTTTGTTTCAATGTTCCCACAATTACTATACACTCAACCCATACAGTGAAAAGATAAAACTGCTCATAAACTGGCCGAGCACAATCAATTAAACAATATATGATAATAATCGAATATTATCACTTCCTAACAAACAAGCATATCACAATTCTATTAAATTTTTAGAAATTATTCTTTTATATATAAAATATAATTCTAGGTAAAAAAATTTCATTTACCAATTTAAAAACAATATTGTGTCGGTTTGTCTAGTTTAAGTATTTAAAAACCTCTATCGATAACGTTGATCAGGCGCATCGATCAGAATCAATAAGCCACTCAATAGACCAATCGACACAATATAAATTATTTTTATAGCACCAACAAATACGCTCTCGTTATATATGCACACTCAAACTCATTCTAGAGTGTTACTAACTCTATCTCTAATGAATCTACTGTCTACCCCACCAAGGCTTAGGTGTTCGCTCAACCTAAGCTTTGATACCACGTGTAACGACCGGCATTTTCGACTCTCAAAAGTCGACACTATTACATCCACGGTATTCACGTGTCGATCATCCGAGTGCCGAAAAGGCAGATTGTTGAGGTGAAAGAAAGAAAAGACAGAACATAGTCTCACATCGTGACGAGTGATATATAATATAAAAATGATCTCAAAAGAAAAGGATTTTTATACATACAATAGTCAAAGTAATACTCATATCATTAGCCTGGATAGTTATAACAGTCCATCATCACCAATGATGATAAATACAACAAAACTAATGCAACAGAAATAAAGATACGTGAATATATCTGGGAGGCATCCAGCTTGTCTTTTGAAGCTCTAAAGCATTCATAACTAAATCTGTAAATATGCTCGAGCTGACCTAAGCATTATAAGAAAATAACGTCCGGATCAGTCTGGTAAACCAGCATGAGAAACACAAATCAAATGGATTTTAATGTTATAAAATCTTTTAAAAATAAAGGTATTTCGTAAGACCACGTCGCACATAAATACGAACGAGTTTTTACCTTACGATAACCAAACCATTTACATAAAATCTTCTGATATTATAATAATGTCGATGGTTTAAAATAAATATTTCATCATAGCCGAAATGGTTACATTAATTACGTTCCAACATATTAGATATACAACCAAGTCCGTAGAGGCACGTATTGAAAATTGGATTCCATCAATGACAAGGCTAATGGGGTATGTTTGCCACGATACATCTTTAGACAATATACTTAGGTCGAAAACCTTTTGACTTCTGCCAACACAAAGCCGGCTGCCCCTTTAACATGACACATCGGATTACATCATCCTCGGGCACCAAGGCTGCAAACCTATTACACTGGCCTCACTCTTCCTGTGCGCACGCATACCAAAATCCGTAAATATCGAATATAGATCGATGAATGATGCTTCTAATGGTAGCGAAACCACATAGCTATGTTGCATGTCCTATGTTTTAGTCATTATCGGGTTGTGAGGTTTGTGAAGTCATGATTACATTTTTCTCTCTTAGCAAATCCTACTTGAAATGCTAACACTGTCTTCCAGACAACAATGCAATGTCAGCATTCATCCATACAAGTTGCTCGGGATATGAAAAAATCGAATGTACTACTTTTACTACATTCTTATTGGAATCACCCTTAGGATTAGTAGTAAGTAGCTCTTGCACTTCAAAGAACTTCGTCTTCGATTCCATCATCTCGAACCTCTCCAAAGTGTAGAATGCATATATGGTTTTGAAGTGATTATGTTTTTGAGTCATCTCATATAAGTACATTCCCCCGCTTACCGATCGCTCTAAAACCAATCGATAGATTTCGGTAAACTCAACTCTGGTTCTTTTGGAAATATACAGACAATACGTAAGAGTGGAGATCACCTCCTAGCCGTTTAAGTGGACATATTTTCTTATCATTTGTCTTAAAAAACAAAACGAGTTTATACGTATAGTATAACATCACCGAAGATAACTGTATCATATAATTCTCTTGTTTCTTTTAGATATTTCCAGAGTTATATTTTGATCAAGATTTGATAGTATGTTATTTAACCATCAAATAAACAATCAATCAAATCAGAGGTTTAATTTCATAAGAAACCAAGCATGGTTAAACACACAAGTAACCACTAAGCCTATTTAATTAATCTTTTCATTAAATAAAAATCACCTTGAAAATGCTTGAAAAAAATTCACACTTATCTCAACGGTATAAATATATTTACAAACCATTTCACTTCCAATACTTTGAAAACGTTTTTCATTTTTCCAAAATCATATTTAACCGGGCCAAAACAAATGTTATTTAAAACATTTTTACTATAAACCCAAACCACTTTTCTTTCAGTGTTAAGTATGGAAAAGAATGTTTTCATACCACTATAATGAAGAAGGTCATTTATGAAAATAAAATTTCTTTCCTTTTATAAAATTCCTTTTGTAAATCTCCTTTAAAAATCTATTTATAAAACTCTTTTTTTTAATAAATCAATTATACACTTTAAAATACTTAAATAAAAATCCAAACTCTTATTCAAAACATTACTTTAAAATAATTACTTGTTCCTTTGTTTAAAAATCTCTTCTCGTTTAGATTAAGATAAACAAGTTTAATTATATAATAATCACCTTTACTTTAAAAATTACTAAATAATTATTTAAAATATACTAATAATTCCAAACTCTTCTTAATATAATTATATAACTTTTCTAAATTATATTTGAAAAGCGTTCTCAAAATATCTAAGGTAGATAACTTTTATACCGTATAGAAATCATAAATTTTCAAAACTGCATCCATAGCGATTATCGCTATATGGACCATAACTTAAAAAAACTTGTTTTATAAATTAAATAGCCTTTAAACCACTTCGAAACACTTTTAAAATATTTATATACCGTTTTATAAAACTCCACTTCTTTCTATATTTTAAACCAATATAGATATAGAAAACATCTTACTTTAAAATATTATAAAGAAGTTAATTTAAATTCCATAAATTTTCAAATTTGAAAAGAGGCTTAACGACCACTATGATACTTAAACAAGCTATCATTTATTTTAATTCAACTCTCCAAGTCATATTATTGATATTTACATAAGCAAGCATATAGTAAATAAATCAACCGTTGATAATCAATAGCTAATCCATCGTTTATCCAATATTAATTAATATACATATTAATTAACAGGCATATAAATAAATGTTCAAATTAATATAATAACATAACGGTGTTTATTTTGCTCAATAGATGTCCAAAATAATCTATTCAATTTAATTATAGCAGAATGATGTTTTATTCTACCAAACAAATATCATCAATGAAGAATAATTAATTTAACTACGTTATTATTTAAATCAACATAATTATAATCCATCGGTATTATTTAATCATTAATTTATACTTCATTAAAACTATCACCTATTTACACCATAACATTGTACTCGTCAATACGAGTCTAATGCAAAAATCCGTGGATTAAATGGATTTAAAATGAATAAGGTACGGCCTTTTAAACTTAACACTTGATTTAATATAATTTAAACAAATAAAATATTTAATTTCTCACCCACAAACGAACACGGCCCAAGCCCAACAACATCTTTACCTGCAACCACCATCTACAGTGCTTTACCCCAATTCAAGTTCGTGCCTAAAAACGCATTCCAGGCATCAAAATCGTTCTCGAATTTCCTCCTCCTGTCGCATCCACCACCGCCTATGGCCACCATCACCTTTGCCGTTCCAGTCGTCGTCGACCCCGCACCACTGGCCAGCACCACAGCCCACTCCGCAACCCCAATCGCCGTTGACAACCAAAAACCGCCAAACAAAAAGGCATTCGAAAATCTAATCGAGCTCGCCTCCACCACCATGGTCCATCGGGCCTTCTTCGATTACTGCCATGCCTCTGCCTAGTCCCAAGTTTCCTCCCAGCACTTGCCATTCCTCCCTTCGGCCATCGGTTCGTCGAAATTTAATTTATGACCGAAGAAAGATCATCGAGCCACCACAACTAACCCCAACTTCCTAAAATCGAGCGACTAGCTCCAAAAATCATCTCTTGCGGAGACAAACACGACTGTATGCTCCGATCTTCCATTCGTGTTCGTCGAAAAACCATCATCATTAAACAATCACTTTTATTGGCCAAAATCCACCACCACACTCAACGAAACGACGAGCAGCTATTTTTAAAAAATACTAGGGACCTAAACAAACAACTTTCATGTTGGAAGTTTTGGCTAAAAGTGGATAGATTTGGAGAGAATGAATTTTGAAGTTTGAAAGTGGAGATGTTTTCAATTTACAGGAAAATGATCTAAAGTTGGAATATTACATGAACACTTGGATGCATTATTCTTGATATTCACCGTATAATCAAGCATATGTACCTCTTTCACTTGTCATTCTGTTAAAACGCTTAGCGTTCTATAGCGTTGGAAGTGCAAAAAGTTATAGCAGAGATATAGCGGAAAATAACGGATGTGCAAAAAGCTTCATCAGACATAAAACCAAATATTTAAAGCTAATTTATTTCCAGTTTCACATCATTTATGTAGGAAAAAGAAAATTTGTTTAATCTTATATAACAAAATCGAAGAATATCATGATTTATGCAGTTTAAATTTGATGATTACAATAGATTTTTAACTTATATTGAGCACTTATGCCTTAAAATTAAGTCTTTACCCTAACTTTGTTAATTTGGCTCAAAAGAGAACAAGTCAAATCAACCTTTCTATATTGATATTGTTAAAACGGGTGTTAAAAAGTTTTGATTTAGCGGGTGTAGCAGCAAATAGCGAGGTTTAAAGCAGATCTACCGTTTAATAGTTCTATATTAAAAAAGCGTAGCGGTCGAAAAGCATTAAACGCTATAACAGAGATTTTAGGAAAGAAAGAATATATATATATTATTATCCCGAAACAAATAAAGTGCCTTGAAAGAAACTAGTGTTGAATCCTACTGAACCAGAAAAAGCCTTTCGTTTTCCCCCCGGCCGGTTATAGTTTAGGGAGAGCAGATGCAAGCTTTTTCTTTCCATAGCCAGTCAAATGACTACTATAGAACGAGTTAGCGAACTATGTTGTACTAATCTACCGATACTTTGTTGGATTCACACTTTTTTATTCCTAAAGAATGCCTACGGGAATTTAGCGGGGCTTTAACTGCACACTCTCTATAGACAACTGTCTTGATTCTTCCATTCTACTTTTTGCTAGTGATTCCCACTTCGGTGTTAATTGGGATGTCTATTCCTCTCCTTTAGTACGACGTTCGTAGAAGTAATAGTTCAAATGATGAAAAGTCCGGCAACCAATGATCTTACATGTAAATTCTTGTTACTTTCAATACATCATTAATGCTTTCAAATATATTTGTTGTCATCATATTGAATCTTATTCCACTATCATGACATAGTGTCCAATTTAATTCTTGATCTTTCAAACAATTTTCAATCCATGTGTCACCTTGTGGATTTATGGTCTTCAATTGTTTTCTTAGTTTATTATATTTTACAGCTTTCAATACAGTAGCACATATATATAGTAAGTTCTAAAGCTCATTCAAATCGGAACCAGCTTTCTTAAAATTTGCCTTAATATGTCGAATACAATAGCGATGATGATGTTCAATGGGCCAAACTTCTTTGAGCACATATGGAATTTCTTTCATACGGTCCGAGATAAATGTAATACATCAGTTACATAAAGAAGGAATATAATTCCACATACAACGAACAAACCAACTCCATGTCTATCGTGATTGTCTGGACAATAACAAAGGCTAGTGGAAAAAGACCTTGGTTTGCATCACCAGTGACCACAAGTAACGTATTTAGATACTTTCCATACAAATGAGTGCCGTCAATAGAAAGTACATGACGACAGTGTGCAAAGCCGTCAATTAACAGTCCAAAAGCCCAAAAACCATAAAAAATATCATGGGTGTGAATAATATCGTATACAGTTCCAGAATTACTACTTTGCACCGCTTTAAGATATTTTGGTAGTTCTGCATATGATGATTCCCAATCTGTATAAATTATTCCAATCGCTTTTTGTAGTCCTTGCCAAGCTCGATAATAACTTACTTTGATATGAGTCATATTCGACATGATTTCTTGAACTGTTCGTGCAGCCATATTTGTCTCATATTCGATTAAGTGAAGTATTTTGCTACATATAAATTTTGATGTTGCTTATCGATGGTTGCATTTAAACAAGTGTGATCCCCTCTATATGTTTTAATTTTCCACCAATTTTGATATTTTTTCGTTGATAGACTAGCATGCACTCTCTAATGCTATTTTTCATCCACATCACATTGAATCATATATTGATTTACATGCGACTTCAATATTTGTAAAGAAACTGAACATTTAATTGTCTATTTACATAATTGTTCAATTTGTTTCTCTTTAGTTTCAAAAATTAATCCAACCCGAGGTCCTTTATAAGCACATTTTTCTTCCGAACACTTCCACTTCTAACTAAAAGTTATTCATAATGGATTTTGTCATCATTGTTGCAGTACATAGATCATCGGCTAACGAAGTTTCATATATGATTGTATCTTCATTGGCATTTTGATCATCAACCGGTTGATTATCTTCATATATAATTGCTTCATTATTAATTTCCATGTTGTCAACCCAAGTCTATCTACATCATCCGCACAAGTGACTTGCATGCTATTCAATTGCACTTCGCTATTGTTTGCATTATCAACGTAATCATCATCATTCACACAAGCATAAATGCTTCTTCCACTTGATTCATTTTGAAACGACAAGTAGTAAAATTATTGATAAGAGTAAAGTGTACGAACATAATTCAAAGTGAAAAAATACCGAAGTTAAATCAATACTCACTTGGCGATTGTTTGAGATTGATTTGGAATACAAGTCAGATATACAAAGTTATGATCCAAATCAAGGTTTCAAATATTGGATTTTGGAGAAATATCGGGCTGATATCTCGGCTGAAATAAAGAAGATTTAAAACTCTGATAACCAACCAAGCTATCAAATCTTGAATTTCGAAGAAAATCTCAAGCTGATATCTCGGGTAAGATGAAGGAGACTTTAAACCTTGATCCAAATATTGTGCTTGACTAGGCGATCCTTTAACGGTTCTGCTTCATCTGTTTAATAAATTTGTAAACTCTCCACCTCAATAGCTGTCATATAAGAAGGAAGTGCCGAAGTGTTTCTTGAAACTGAGTAATAGGTATTGACTCTACCATTGATAATGCAGAATGATATGTTTTTACAACATTAACATGTTTTGTTTTCGTAACAAAATTTCTATCACTTCCATTCCAATTGAAAATGTAGAATTAATATCATATTCCACAGCAGTGGATGAACCATCATCTCTAACCCATTTCGCTACTATTTTTAATTCATATTCAAAAGGATTGATTTTTGTCATTGTTTAAGCTCTTTAAAATTATAATATTTTTTAATTTTTGATCCTTTTTATTTTTCACTAATATCTCTAGGTTTATCGTCTTCATCAACCAACAGTTCTCCATCGTAGTAAAATATAATTGGAACCGTTGACATTATCTAAAAAAATGAAAATCCTAAATTCAAAATCTTGATTTGTGAAGAACCCTAAATTCAAAATCTTAAAATTTATACTTTGATTTGAGAAGGAGATGATGTTTCCTCATAGAATCTTCAACCAAAAGTACTTTTATTTCGACAAAATCTTTGGTCATGGTAACAAACTTTGAAGAGTAAAAGAAATTGAAGGAGAAATAAGTTGGATTTTGGGTGATGAAAGAAAGGAGGAAAGAAATGGGTGTAGAAAACATCCATCTGTTTTACATAACATCTATATTGAACTTGCGCAATTCAAAACCGTACGAGTTCAATAATTTTTTTTTAAAAGTAAAGCTTTGCACAATTTGAAGCTACGCAAGCTATAAACCAGACTTAGTTTTTCAGTTAGTTTTTAGGGGAGTCTATTATTAAAATAAGTTTATTTTCGAAGCTCATGGTTTTAAATTTCCTATATCTCCTCCGAGATCTCCTTTTCACACTTAAACGAGACGAGACATCAAATCTCCTCCATATCTTCCTCGACACTCATCTCGTTCGAGATATTCAAATCTTACCCGAAATATGGATCAAAATCTCAATCCGAGATCTCACTCGAAATTATACATTTTTTTTATTTTGCATAATATTTTTTATTTTCATATTGATTCAAAAGAAACTACTCAATCCAATTATAATTTACCAACTTCTTGAACATATTCTTTACTTTTTATCTTAATGAGTCATAGCAAAAGGTTTCACTTCTTTATTATGTTCAAATAAAATGATATTATTCAATCATTACCAAATCAATTAAGCTAATCAAGCTACTACTCTTCTAAAAATATTCCTTTTCCTATGTAAATCAAGTATGTTACCATTTTTATTTTTACTAAGAAAGTTATAACCGTTAAATAAATTTTTGACACATCAATTTTAGACACATAAGTACATCCGAGATATTCCCAAGATGCATTATAAGACCCGAGATGTCAAACCAAGATGTACACCCGATATGTACTCATCTCGTTCGAGATCTCCTCTGATACGAGATAACTTGTGTAAAAATTCCGAGACGAAACGTGACCGAAATCCGATATTTAAAACCTTAAGCTCACATCAAAAACTTGTTACACAAATGCCAAACAGAGGAAATAACCAATGATTTGACATACTCAGAATGATAGGATTGCCATATACTGAGATGATCAATATAGATATACAGGTTCACTGTATATATGTTTCAAGTAATAAAATTAATTAGTTCATCCAAATATAACATTAGGCCGTATACCAATAAGAAAAAGCAGAAAAGCATTAACATTAAAAGTTCGATGTACAAATTATTTTTTCATTTAGTTATATAAGATTGTCTATGAGCTATTTTCAAGAGAGAAAAAAAAGTTTGTGAAGGAACTAACTGCCTAGTTACATTGGATTTGATCAAACCGACAACAAAAGGCGAAATAAACACAAGGAATTAGCAATTCACAGACCTGCCTATAAAAACAAAACGGTCAATCAGTGCTGTGTAAATCTTTATGATTGAATATGGACCAACCTTTATGTTTTATAATGTTGTACTTTATTCTATTATTCTTCTTCACATGGACTCATAAACTGTGAACATCTTAGTTATGAATCAAAACTCTTTTTTATGGTATTGATTGTTTATATAAATGTTTTATACTAACTGAAAATAATAATGTGATACCATGTTTTATGTTATTTTTGTTGTTTTTGTTTAGATAATTAGATGTTGATATTACTGTTGCTAGGGATAATGAGCATTCGGTCCTGATTAGTTATCATAATAGGAGTAAAGCCCCACAACAATCTGATATAAAAGTTAGGTTTATTCTCATTATAATCCTTTTAGCATAATTGTTATTCACGCATACCTATAAATCTTGAATATTTAAAGTACAATAACCTTTTCTTTGAAATGCGGATTGGGAATTTGTTTTCTTCATTGCATTATAGATTTTGTGAGTTGTATAGTGAAAGACACATGAAAAGCACAATTCGTAGAATCATATTTTTAATATTCAATATTCTTCATTGGAAAGGTTGAAGAGATGATCTATTTTTACTATTAAATAGCAGATTCCGAATAAAATGCGCTTTAAATGCCTTTTAATAAAAAAGAAGTACAACGTCTCTTTGAATGAAAAGGATGTTTTACCGCATTTTAAACAAAATGCAATTTGGCTGCCCTTCAACAGAAAAATGCATTGTTTGTTGAGCCCAAATTATATTTAACTTTGTCCTCAAGCAAGAGAATGTCCAACTGTTATTTAAGCAAAAATAAAAAAATAAAAAAGGTTTAAATTTCCTTTTCAGTAAAGCAGTTTCGGACGGAAAACAGTTAACTGTCATTTGAGCGAAAAGAAAGCTTAAACTTTCTTTTTGAAATAAGACAGTTCTGTTCTGTTGTATTTTAAACAAATAAAGCTTTAGCTGCTCTTCAAAAGAGAAAAAATATATCACAGTTTTAGTGCCTTCCAAGCGAGAGGCAGTTTCATTTTGCCTTTTAAACGGAAGACAGTTTTACTGCCTTATAAATGAAAGACAATTTTACTGCCTTAAGACAGTTTTACTGCCTTAAGACAGTAAAATTTTACTGAGAATTTTGTTGCTTAATATTATCAATCAACAGACCACATACTCAAAAACCAAATATTGCTTGTTTTTTTGTTGTAGAAAAAAAAACGGGTGTTTTGAAGTTTGTCACATTTTATTATATAAAAAAGAAAAGAACAAGAAATCAGTGGTAAATAGCCTTGTTTTTTTGTTAATATTTACTGTACAATGAATTACTGAATTTTGCAGGGATTATTAGGGCAGGTACAAGTTTGACAAGTTATTGACGCTTGATGCCTTTACAAGTTTGACAAAGTTACTAACACAACAATCAGAAAAGGGGCCTCAATGGCTTTGCAAGCTATGTTCTCTTGGACTTGTATGTAATCTTCTACCATTTATATGTTGTGCATGTGTTTGTAATATTGACTAATCACATTGTACAGCATATACGTGTTGTAGAATTACTGAATCGTTATTTGTCATTTTCTTTATCATGTTCTGTAATATAAAAAAAAATTGCTTCAATTATGTGCTCAGTGTGTTGTTTGCTGTAAGATAACTCTAAATTCAGGCTGAATCTAATATCCGTCTTTGCAGAAGAAAAACTGCACCTTATGTGTGCATGCTGTTGTAGCCTTGTAGGTAGTGTGACCTGTTAGAAAAAGCAAGGGTTTTTTTCTTTTTTTTTTCTTTCAAACAGTAGATTACATAGTGTAATATAGGGGTGAATGCTGATCGGTTTGGTGAGTCCAAACCGCTTTCGCATCGCATCAAAAATTTGATCAAAAATACAAACAATTATACTAATCTTTTAAGCGCAGCCATTTTAGTTTCGTTTAGCGTAATACAGTCCAATTTTGAACCGGTCCAGTTTGAATACATATTAAATATGAAGTAAGAGAAATACTTGTATTAACAATCAATGTACGAAGGCAACTACGTGAAACTTTTACACTTAAAGGTTAAAACATATAATGTTATACTGAAATGAAAGATTAATTCTTAATTGTATGAATATTTCAATTTGACATTTAGCTGCAAATGAGATTTTTTATAGTAGATTAACCAGCCATCAACGTTAATCGATCAATGCATAATCATTAAATAAAATGATTAGAATAAGATTATAACTAGCATTTATCCAAAAAAATAAGATGAAAAATATTATACTAAAACTATACCTTCTTTCTTTATGACAACGAATATTATTAAAATAAGCTGAAAATAGAATATATATGGTTAGAACATAAAATGAGATAGTAGTTGCTTATATTTTTATGGTAAGATTACTAGTGTAAATATTCGGTTGATTTCGGTTTGGTTTAATATGATCGGTTCAATCATTCAAACCGCAACCGAACCGTATCGATACAGGTCGGTCTGATTTGGGGTATTTGTTTTCATTAGAAGATTCGGTGCGGGTTTCAACATCGTTTTTGCGGTTCCGTACGGACGATTTTCGTAAGCGGTGCGGTATATGTCCATCCCTAATGAAATATTACATGAATCGAAATAAAGAGATTACAAATTTGTAAGCTCTATAGGGCATTGATTGAACAGTCATCAATCTCGTCTCATGGAACTGTTGGTTTGTAACGCAAAGTCGATTTCTGATGAGTTTCAGAGTGTCTTTCAAAAATCACAAGTTGGTGAATTGCAACACGTGGGCTGAAAAAGAAATTAAAACATATGCTAATTTAGCTTGTACTTCCACCGATCCGAAACGATTTAAACAGTGATACATCTCGGAAAGATCACCTATAACTACAATATTAAATATCCTGAAACAAAACAGCCTCTCTCGTTATTAAAGAATCATATTTGAAAAATTAGTCAACAAACTCAATGTTGAGTTTCCATATTCAAAATTAAGCTAACATGAGAGTCAAGGTTGTTGGTAGTGGGGCAAAAGTAGGGATAGGCGCGGGTCGGTTTGGTGCGGTTTGGAGTCCAAACCGCTTCCGCACTGCATCAAACGGTTAATCAAAAATACAAACCATTATACTAATCTTTTAAACGGTTCGGTTTCGGTTCGATTTGAATGTAACACGGTTCGGTTTCGGTCCGGTTCGGTTTGAACCCACATTAAATATGAAATAAAAGAATTACTTCCATCAACAATCAATTTACGAAGGCAACTGTGTGAAACTTTTACACTTAAAGGTTAAAACATACAATGTTATACTGAAATGAAGGTTAGTCCTTAACTATATGAATATTTCAATTTGACATTTAGCTATGAGAGAGATTTTTTTGATAGATTATCCAAACATCAACATTAATCAATGCATAATCATTAAGGAAAATGACTAGAATAAGATTATAATTAGCATTTATCCAAAAAAAAATGAGATGAAAAATATTATATCAAAACTATAACTTCTTCATTTATGACAGCGAATATTATTAATATAACAACATATGCTAAAAATAGAATATACATCGTTAGTGTTAGCAATTCTTCTTTTATAATTTCTGTGTTATGAAATCAGTCCCAATTCGGATCTAGACTTGAATTGAATTTAACCCTAAATTATACCAAAACAAGACATAGATTTACTAACCTTGATCCATGCTCTTCAATTAATTAACTTGCAGCGGATTCCTTTGATGCAATTATTTTCTTCCTTTGCCTTTTCCCCTCTTTTGTTTTTCTGATGAATGAAAAACTTATATCTGGACTTTCACTTTTCATTTATTTATATACAAAAGAAAAACAGAAGTAGTTTTTTATAACTGCCTCTTTTGCACGTACAGCATATATATTAGTTACCAGAAAAGTAACTACCCTTTAATATATATACACAATTAATATAAACCTTATGAAAGTCAACATATTTAATTAATAAGCAAGGTAAGAGGGATATTATTAATCCCAGATTTTAATATCTTTTATTGAAACCATCCATCATGGTATCACCTTATATATTAAAATCATATTACGACTTAATCTTTTATAATTAAATCTAAGTTACATGGACCACCATAATATAGAAATATTCTTTCATTCTCCCACTTGGTCCATGTGACGATTTGATGACTTAACATATATACTTTAAGCATGCACTCTTATATCAAGTCCAACATAAACTCATTTACTTTAATCAAATTAGAACTAATTGAATCATGGCAGTCACAAGTCATTTGAGCGACAAGATTCCTTCCATGTATCACAAACCAATTCCAACTTTAAATTTCTTTAAGGTTTGAGCAATACCATAAGTCTCAAGAAACACATGTCATCAAACAACCATAATTGTATACATAAACAATAATGATAACATGTTCAATAAAGCAGAAACACAACTATAAGCGAATTCTAAGTGTCTATATTATGAGCAACTGTAATCAAAATAGCAAGGCTTTATCCATAACTCCCATACGCTCGACATGGCCAATGAACGCCTTGGGAGGTAGTCCTTTAGTCAACGGATCCGCTACCATGACATCCGTTCTAATATGCTCAAAGAACACTCTCTGTTTCTGCACTTCCTCCTTCACTGATAAGTACTTTAACTCCATGTGTTTAGCACCCTTAGAGTACTTGCCGTTCTTAGAGAAGAAGACGGCTGCGGAATTATCACAATAAATTCTCAACGGCCTGGATATACTGTCGACAATTCCAAGTCCTGAGATAAAATTCCGCATCCACAATGCGTGAATAGTGGCCTCAAAGCATGCCACAAATTCTGCCTCCATAGTGGAAGTAGCAATGACAGACTGCTTTCCACTTTTCCATGAAACTGCCCCTTCAGCTAGTAGAAACACATAACCAAATGTAGATTTTCTACTATCCAAACATCCGGCATAATCCGAATCTGAATATCCAATGACCTCTAGATGCTCAGATCTCCTATATGTAAGCATGTGCTCCTTGGTGCCTTGCAAGTACCTAAGGACCTTCTTAGCAGCTTTCCAGTGATCCATTCCTGGATTACTTTGATATCGACCCAACATTCCAACAGCAAAGTTGATATCAGGTCGAGTACAAGTTTGAACGTAGTTCAAACTCCCAACCACTGATGCATACGGGATTCTTTCCATTTCCTTTCGCTCCAACTCATTTTTAGGACATTGCATTTTACTGAACTTGTCCCCTTTCTGTATTGGAACTATTCCTGCGGAGCATTTGTCCATTCTATATTTCTCTAAGATCTTACTTATATAACTTTTCTGAGACAATCCTAACAATCCTTGTGATCTATTTCGAATGATTTCAATTCCAATCACATAGGATGCCTCACCCATATCTTTCATTTCAAAATTCTTAGAGAGATACTTCTTTACATCATGTAACATCCCTAGATTATTTGCAGCAAGCAAAATATCATCAACATATAGGACCAAAATTACAAATCTGCTCCCACTAACTTTTATGTAGATACACCGGTCAACGGCAATCTCTACAAAACCATATGACGTGATAGTATCATTAAACTTTAAATACCACTGTCTGGAAGCTTGTTTAAGTCCATATATTGACTTCCTAAGTTTACACACCATCTGTTCATTTCCTGTGGCCAAGAACCCTTCAGGTTGATCCATATATACTTCCTCCTCTAATTCACCATTCAGAAAGGCGGTTTTCACATCCATCTGGTGAAGCTCTAAATCATAATGAGCCACCAAAGCCAAAACAATCCGCAAGGAGTCCTTCTTTGAAACTGGAGCGAAGGTCTCCTTATAGTCAATGCCATCCTTTTGGGTGAAGCCCTTAGCAACAAGTCTGGCCTTATATCTTTCAATGTTGCCCTTTGAGTCCCTTTTCGTCTTAAAGACCCACTTGGACCCAACTGTCTTACAACCCTTAGGCAACTCAACTAGGTCCCAGACTTTGTTGTCACCCATGGACTTAATTTCTTCTTTCATGGCAATCAACCATTTATCGGAATTGTCACTTTCCATGGCCTTACTAAATGAGACTGGATCTTCATCAATGTTTAAGTCACATTCATTTCCAACATTATAAACCACATAATCATCTGGAATAGCAGATCTTCTTTCCCTTACAGACCTCCTTAACTGTTCTTGTGGTTCATTAATCTCTTCTTGAATTATGACCGGTTCATCCACTATAATGTCATCTTGTGGTATTTGGACATCATTTTGTTGTTCCAATACGTCATGTGATTGTGATACAACAACTGGTACAATAACTTTAGGTGGAATGACAGGTGAAGGAACTTCAACCTGAATCTCTTGAATATCCACCTTTCGTGATTCACCACTCCCACTAGATTGACCATTTTCTATGAACCTAGCATTGCCTGTCTCAACAATTCTCGTACTATGGTTAGGACAATAAAACACATACCCCTTTGATTTTTCAGGGTAGCCAATGAAGAAACCACTGACTGTCCTTGGATCAAGTTTCTTTTCATGTGGATTATATAGCCTCACTTCTGCTGGACAACCCCAAACACGTAGATGCCTAAAACTAGGTTTCCTTCCCGTCCACAGTTCATAAGGAGTCTTAGAAACTGCCTTACTTGGAACCCGGTTAAGTAAATACGTAGCAGTCTTTAATGCATATAACCACAACGAAGAGGGCAATGAACAATTACTTAACATGCTCCTAACCATTTCCATTAATGTACGGTTCCGCCTCTCCGCTACACTGTTTTGTTGAGGTGTACCAGGCATTGTATATTGTGCACAAATACCTCTACTTTCGAGGAGCTTTGCAAATGGACCTGGACATTGTCCACTTTCATTATATTTACCATAAAATTCACCACCTCTATCAGATCTCACAACCTTTACTTTTCTATCTAACTGTCTTTCCACCTCATTTATGAATATCTCAAAGACATCCACAGATTGAGACTTTTCATGCAGTAGATATACATATCCATAACGTGAGTAATCATCAATAAAAGTGATGAAGTATTTTTCACCGCTCCAAGAAGGAACGTCAAAAGGACCACATATATCAGTGTGTATTAACTCAAGAAGCTGAGTGCTTCTTGTGGCGGGTTTCTTTACTGTGTGTTTAGTCTGCTTTCCTTTAATGCAATCTATACACACATTTAAGTCACTAAAATCCAATTGAGGAAGGATTTCACTTTTCACCAACCTCATTAGTCTTTCCTTGGAAATATGACCAACTCTTTGATGCACAAGTAAGCAGAATTTTCACTAGATGCACTACGTTAAATGCCTTGACTTTCAACATGAAACAAGGATTCAGAAAATTTAATATCAAGATTGAACCTATAAAGTGAATCAATCAAAGTACCACTACCATAAAAATAATTATGTTTGTACAATGAAAATACACCATGTCCAAAACTAACACAGAAACCTAAATTATCCAACCTACTAATAGAAACAAGATTCCTGGCACACTCAGGTACATAGAGACATCCTTCAAGATCTATTCGACAACCAGTGTCTAAAATCAAACTATAAGTCCCTATGCCTTCTATTCGTGCCTTCATCCTGTTCCCCATGAACAAGTACTGCTCAGTTTCTCTTATGGGCTGGATCGAACTGAATCCCTGTTTTACATGAGACACATGAGTAGTTGCACCAGAATCTAACCACCAAGTATTATTAGGCACTTCCATAAGGTTTGATTCAAAACAAACATAACTATAATACATACCTTTCTTTTCAAACCATGCCTTCCTTTTCGGACATTCCTTCTTGAAGTGTCCCGATTTATGGCAAAAGAAACACTTCAATTCCTTTCGGATGTTGCTGTCAGGGCCTTTTGGGGCCTTATCCTTCTTCTTGTCCTTTTTACCTGGGTTCCATTTACTGCTGCTGACACCATCATGACCGACAAGATGAACAGACTGATCCTTCATCTTTTTTAATCTCCCTTCCTCTTGTATCAACATGGCCTTTAATTCCTGAAAGTTCCATTTATCTTTAATGGTGTTGTAGTTCACCTGGAACTGACCAAACTCAAGAGGAAGAGAGTTAATGATGAATTGGACCAAGAACGTCTCATTTACGTCCATCCCTAAGGACTTTAACTTTGCTGCCAAATTCGACATGTGAGTCACATGATCATGAATAGGCTGAGACCAGTCAAACTTCTTCGTAGTTAGCTGACTCATAAGGCTGCCTACCATTGACTTGTCAGCCAAATCCAATTGGGAACACTCCTTAATCTTATGAATGAATTCCCTTGCATTCTCTGTCTTGGGCATAGATGACTTAATACTTTCCGCCATAGTCATTCTCATGAGGTTCAAACTCAACCGGTTAGACCGCTCCCACCTCTCATAAAGTGATTTCTCAGTTTCGGAGCTAGTATCTGTAATGGTTGGTTGCTCCTCCATTATTATTGCAAGGTCCAAAGCCATACAACCCAGTGTGAACCGGATTTGTTCAGACCAATCAGCATAGTTTAGCCCATTGAACTTCACGACAGAGTTAGCAGATGCAAACACACTAGATGAAGCTGCAATCATTTATACATACTAATCTTTTAGTGCTTTGAGAACTTTATATATATTGAAAATAAATATAACAATAAAGCATGCATTCAAGTAACCTTTGGGCAATACTTAAGTGCAAGCACTTCCATTGATGCTAAATTTAAATACTTTAATAATTAATCAAAACACATATGGTTAAATAAGAATGCTATCTTTGAATATACATATTATTCAACCTATGTACACAGTGATCAATCCACTTTAGTGTTACGAACTATATTCAATGATCCACCTTTGGGTGATCTCCTAGAATATAATTAATAAAAAACAATTATTCAATCAAACTCTAATGTCATTATTAGCATCGCTTTAATCATGAATAATTGAATGCTGTTATTTTAAATGTCTAAATTTAGATACAACTAGGCCACTTTGGTGACTAACAAGTCATACCCTATGCAGAATTAAATGTCAATTGGATTAAATAGTTTATTCATCTTTTAGTATAAAAACGGTCGACCACTTGAAAATTACCGGTCGACAGTTTTGGTCTCTGTTTGAAAACGGTCGACCGGTGTTTTTCAAGCGGTCGACCGGTTTCGAACAGAACAGGCAGTTACCCAGGAAAAACAAAAAAAAAGATGAATTCAATTTATGGCATATGAATGACTGCAAATCCAATTGACTCAATACACGAATTTATGCAGGCAATTCGAAAAACAAAATTACGGTAAATCAATCAAGCCTAAATTGCTCTGATACCAATTGTTAGCAATTCTTCTTTTATGATTTCTGTGTTATGAAATCAGTCCCAATTCGGATCTAGACTTGAATTGAATTTAACCCTAAATTATACCAAAACAAGACATAGATTTACTAACCTTGATCCATGCTCTTCAATTAATTAACTTGCAGCGGATTCCTTTGATGCAATTATTTTCTTCCTTTGCCTTTTCCCCTCTTTTGTTTTTCTGATGAATGAAAAACTTATATCTGGACTTTCACTTTTCATTTATTTATATACAAAAGAAAAACAGAAGTAGTTTTTTATAACTGCCTCTTTTGCACGTACAACATATATATTAGTTACCAGAAAAGTAACTACCCTTTAATATATATACACAATTAATATAAACCTTATGAAAGTCAACATATTTAATTAATAGGCAAGGTAAGAGGGATATTATTAATCCCAGATTTTAATATCTTTTATTGAAATCATCCATCATGGTATCACCTTATATATTAAAATCATATTACGACTTAATCTTTTATAATTAAATCTAAGTTACATGGACCACCATAATATAGAAATATTCTTTCAGTTAGAATTTAAAATAAGATAAGAGTTGCTTATATTTTTATCATAAGATTACTAGTGAAAATATTCGGTTCGGTCCGGTTTAATACGGTTGGTTCAATCGTCTAGACCGCAACCGAACCGTATCGATGCGGGTCGGTTCGGTTTGAGGTATTTGCTTTGGTTAGAAGATTCGGTGCGGGTTTCCGCACCGTTTTTGCGGTTCGGTGCGGGCGGTTTCCGTATAGCGGTGCGGTTTATGCCCACCCCTAGGCAAAAGGATAAAAAATTCAAAAAAACAAAAAACAAAACATTTTATTAGTATAGATATTTAATTTTTTTATCATGAATAATTTTGTTTGGTTAAATCATATCCAATGTTAGTATGGTAAGAAGAGAGTTTGCTAGTTTAAAATTTAATTTTGATTAAATTACTTTAGTTATTTCATTTTACAATTACTAGTGAACATCATATTTGCACAAATAATGTAAACTTTAAAATATCATAAGCTATACAAATATGTGTGTATCTATCAACATAAACAATGTATAAAATAAAATGACATATGTATATTATGTACTTATGTGATCATTGAGATTTATGATAACATGTATATAGATGAACATCTCATATATAATGCGTTTGTATCGAGCTTAGCCCATAATTAATTTTGTAAAATATAAGATATTTATACTTAAAAGGGCCACGATTTAATATTTATATTATTATAATAAGGGTGATACTTTATTCAACCACAGCATTCGAACTCATGACCTCTAAATCTCTGTCTAAAACATCATACCTCTAGAATTTTTTTATCAAATATAACAAGGGTCCCGCTACACATCTATCTCTTACACCTCATCTACACCTCTCTTATTTCGACCTACACAATTCGAAATTGAACGAAAATTTATAGATACGTTCTTACATAACTCAAGATCATTTTTACAAAATTTGGTATAATTTGAGTAATCATAACATGTTCAAAATCATGCTTTAAATAAACGGTTAAAATAAATGTTTTAATGGTTAATATTATTTGACTTAACATTTTGAACATGTTAGGAGTCTCGAAATGATATCATATTTTGTGGACATGATGTTAATAGTGTAGATTAAATATCCTCAAAGATTCATTTAATTTAGAATAGTATAACACCGAAAACCGTAAAGATGTAGCAAATCCTTGCTCATACACACATGCACACGCGCGCACACATACATAGACATATGTACATATATATGTTTGTGTGCGTGCATGCGCGCTCGGTTGAAAAAATGTTTTTTATTTTGAAAATTTAAATACATACATACATACCTATGTAAATATTTTATATGAGGCTGAAAAGAATAGTTTTTTTATTATTATAATACATACACACATATAGATTTCATATTTGTAGAAATAGAAACTCTGTAGAGGGAACTCCACAATGGTAAAAAAGATGGGGGCAATATGTTCAATTTGGTTTTATATTTTAAATTTAGACGCAACAGAAAGGGGGTTTAATTGCAAAATAGCTAAAAATCAATGTCCCCGATTGGTTGGAGACAGGGGGACATGGGGGTTTGGTACAGGGGATTTGATCTCACAGATTTGCAACCAAGTTAATTGATACGACTGTGGCTTGAATTGGAACGAACAACTTTCACGTTTTTAACAAAATTATCACCTTTCACTTTTCAAAGTCGAACCCAGATCTGGAAAGCAGGGTGTTATACTGTAACGACCCAGAATTTTTGATAATTAAAATTCGAATATTTAATTAATTTTAAATATTAATAAATGGAATTTAGAAGTCGAATGATTTATTTTTCGAATATTGGGTTTTATTTGATAATTAAATCGATAAATTAAATAGTGAAATTCCAGAGATAATTAAAAATCGAGTTTAAAATGATTGAAATTGATTAGGAAAATTTTATTTAATCATACTGGAGTTATAGAAAGGTTATAGAACTTTTAAAATTGAAATTGGAGTTAATCTATGAAAATTGAATATTTAATATTTAATTATCGACTGTAAAAATAGCCAATTTTCGAACAGTCTCAGAATTGAACGAAACCAGTTTCATCGGATCCGTAATTTGACATTATTGCATGGTTTCAAATTTCATAATTTTTGGATTTACCGTTTGTCCGGGGCAAGCCAAAACGCCTTGAAATCGATTTAAATCGGTTCAATTTAAATTGATCGTTTACTGCCATATCTCGCACAAACGATCGAATTAGCTTCCGAAGCCTATTCCATTGTGTCCGGAACGCGGGGTAAACCCCAGAAACGCCAGTCACCGCGCGAGATTTGGAGTTCGAGAAATTGAGTGAATAGTGATTTTCGGTAGATTTTCTATAAAAGGACTTGATCTCTTCACTTTGCAAAACCCTAATTTTCAGAACGCAGCCGCCACCCCCAGAATACACGGCCAGAAACTCGCGACATTCTTCCCCTCCAATCTCCCAATCTATCCACTTTCACAAGAAATCACCAACTACAATGTTGTAGAGCATCACGAGCTCTACATTCTCAACGATCAAGATCGTTTTTAGAGTTACGGATTGACGGCAAATCGCTTGGGAATGACGCTACTTTGTGCACATGTTTCGAGGTGAAAGCTCGACCGAGCTTGGCCGTACTCACGGCGATGGTAGGGGGTGGTGAGGGTTACAAGGTGGCACTATCTGATCATCTTCAAGTTGCTTGTATGGCGGGCGAAAATTCAATGATGGTAGGCGGCAATGGGTTGCTTTTCGCGTGAGATAGCCTGGGAACGAACGGAAGGGGAGAAGCTTTGGGCGGCCGTGATCTTCATTCTGGAATGAACGGTCTAGATCTGCCTAGGGTTAGAAATTAAAATAAAATATGTAAATCGAATTATAATTTAAATTGTGTAATCTTTGTAATAGCATATCTTTTTGCTGCGTAATCAGAAATTGACGAAACAAAATGCGTTGGATTCGTATCGTCGAATACTACGTGATGCAACTGAATTGGAAGTGATCGGGGTCAGTGAAAATTTTGAGTGAAATTAAACGTCCGTTTAATTTCATTCGAAATAAACGCTACAAATTTCTATTGGAAAATCAAGGTGAGATCTTCTCACTCAAAATAAATTTGGATTTGCAGTTATTGATTGTTGTTTTGGATGTGATATTAGATATAGTAGGATATATCTATATATATATAGCAATATATACATATTGGCATATGTATATATTGGATTGATTGATTTCCCGCCTCGTATAGCGGATGAGACCCTATTGCGCCGTTAGTAAGCGGATATTTTTATAAAACCCATATACCGCGATATTCCACCTCGAAGTGGAATTGGTATTGTGCTAACATCTGTGGATGCAGGGAAACAGGTTGGAGGGATCCAACTGGATTCCTCACCAGTATTTAATTATTTACAGATATTGATGTATATTCTGTTATCATATGTTGATATATGATGTTGTTGTTGTGATTGACTAATTGGTGCTGTTGCATCATCGGATTCAAGTTTTGAACTTTAAAAATAACGACTTTTACTTTAAAAGGATTTTAAAGTAATTTTTGAAAGTAGACGTTTTATTGAATTGTTGAATTGATTTATTTTAAATAAATAAACGTTTAAATTTTTGAAGTTATAAAAGTTAAGATTTTTGTGAATTATGACTGTAAGGTGATTTTTGAAATAAATAGTTTAAGCAATTTATAAAATGGTTTGAACTAAGATTTTCGAATTTTTGTGAACAGTTTATTTAAAAGATTTAAAAAGTTGATATTTATAAATTTAAAATATTGGAATTTTAAAACGAGTTTATAAGTGTTAAAAATGAAATTTATAGAATTATAAATCGTGAAGATATGGAATTTATAGATTTATAAATTGTGAAGTTATAAAATGGATGAAACTGTAGAATAAAAGATTTATAAGAGATTAACTTATAAATTGGATTTTTGCCTTTAAATGGAATATTTATCGAATTATTAATAAAGGAGATTTATTAAATTGAAGTCGTTAGAAAATAGAAATAGAATTTATAAACGTTGTTTTATAAATTCGAAATCAATTGAATTTGATAAATTAAATGTAGGAGGTTATTAAAGAAGATATATTCACGATTTTGGACAGTGAATATATTATTGAAAAAAAATAGTTATGTTTGGGAAAGCGATATTATAAATGAAGTTAATTGTTTTAAAAGATGTTTTAAAACGTGTGAACTATCGAAATCATAGATTTCAACATTCATTGTTGAAATAGACGTTTTCGAGAAATATAAGGAAATGATGGATTATAACACTGTTGTTATAGTAAATGATTTCCGAAAGGAAATGTTTTTATATAGTATTGGGATTTACATATCTATCTTAATTTCGAATCCCTATACTAGTGATTTTGGAGTCGTCGTAACGATGTTTTACGTAACATTCGTTTTGACTCAAATAAATGTGCTTAAGAGAATGATTTCCTTAAAGAATGAAATGTATACTTAATTTTGATTTAAGTATAACGAATATTTTCAAATGTTGAAAATAAATAGATTTGTGAATTACTTATTATAAAATAAGTATGGAAATGCTTTTCCAAAATGAAATGAAACGTTTTGAGATTTTATCTTCTTAAAGATAAAATGAAATTGAATATTTGAAATCGATTTGAGAATCGTATATCAGTAGATATTTTGAAAATATAAATTCACTATGGAATTTATGAAGGAAAGGGAAACTGTTTAGAAAAATAAACGTTGATTTATTTTTCAAGTGTGGAATTTCATATCTAGTAAAGATATTTTGGAAGATAAAATAATTTGGAAAATTATTTGGAATCTGATGATGTTGCGCATCTTTATTGATAGTTAAATAACCGACTATCAATAATTACCTTGGATATGGTATTTGTTGTGAATTGGATGAATTTGAATGCCACACTTATTTTTGAATTAACGCTCACTATTCGGGTTAGCCGGGAAAGGACCATGGGGTCATATAACCCATTCCGAATATGTGATACGTCGTTATGAATTGCATTCGAAGACCGGTGTTGAAGACCGAATATTTTTGAAACGGAAGGATTACCGTCGAGTTACTCTACATCGGCTGATCTCCGGTTTAGAGGTTTTATCACCCTTAGTGACGGGAAGTCCGGACGTGATTAGAAAATTATCCGGATATGCAAGGGCTTCGTGAGAAGTGCCTTCGGTTCTGTTCGATCCCGGAACAGACTTGTATGGATTGTGTGTCTGACGTTACAATTTGAGATATAAAGATGATTTCTTTCAAATACATTTCTGTTGGTGGCGGAGAATTTATTCTCTTAGCTTAACACCCTTCTCTGAGACGTACGAGCTCAGAGGTTATGTAGTTGAAATTTATCAGCGATATACTCCCAATTTGGTAACGTGGCATACTGAGTGTTGCTGTGAAATGATCAGTGTTTGATCATTTGCGATATGATCATTTGTTTGATCTTATATCTTTGTGATCATAGGTTGATCATTTGTTTGACCCGAAGCAGGGCTTTGTAGAAAGCGTAGCTTTGTGGACGAGACTTCGTCGAGCCTCACACCCCGGAAATGGTCGAAACAGGAAGGATGCAGCAAGGTTCTAGGGAGTAGCGCCCCTTAGTGTATGTCATTCCTTCTGGATAGAGGTGGTATCATGGTATGGAGCCCAGATACCTTAACCTATGTGGTTGCTGCAAATTTATTACTTTGTGGTTGTTGGAAATCGGGGATCCTCGGGAAGATCGGTTACGATCGGGGGATGACATACGCGTGTCAGTAGTTACCTACTTTTGCAGAGGTAACCCGGCCTTGTGTTGGCAGAGATCTAACCGTAATGTTAGGTTATTTCTCGGGTCGTCTATTCCAGGGACGTACCCATCGTGGATAGGAAGTTCCTTAGCCTGACCATTTGTTGGAAATCCAAAGAAACAATACGTGACGTGTACGGTTTTAGTTGTATTACCTGCTATGGAATGTGGCGGTAACCTGCTATTGAACATAGTAGCTATAGTAGGCATAAGTGCGGAATGCCTATGCTGGCTAAGATTTATATTCTACTTTCGAAATGATTTCTACACTATGCACTAATAATAATATCAAAAAGAATTTGATTTTGCGTAGTAAGCATCTTTGACTATCATAAGAAGAAATCTCCTCCAATTCTGCGTTTGCATTGTGTGTGTGGTGGGAGGTCTTATGGTAGTTTCATTTTCCAAAAGCATTGCGAGTTTGTTTTATTTTCTTTGTGAAAAATAACTGTTTTACGATCTCACACCAGTCACCATGACTGACTCGGAGTTTATTGTTTCCCTTCTAAACTCTGGGTGCCCACCAATTTCCACACGGGCAGCCTAGAGTTATGTTATCAGGATATTCTGGATATTCTGGAGCTTTGGAAGCAAGCTGGATGGCGAAACGTATCACCTATATTTTTGTATTATTCCGCTGTGTATTCTGTATGAGGACAAGTTATATAACTGTCCATTGTTGTATATGACTCTGATGATTGATGTATGTATAAACTGATATAGTTCTTTGTTTTAAAAGACTAATGATTATCTATTATATATTGTTCCGCTGCGATATGTGAGATTCTGATATTGTTTCTGTATCTGATGTTGTTCTGTTGTTCTTCTTTCCTTTTCTGCTTTCTTCTTCTTCTCTCTTTCTTCTATCTTTTCTTCTACTTCTTCTTTTTAAAACCCTCACTATTGGAGTTTCCGGCACTCGATTTCTCGGCAGTCGATAAAGTGAGTATCGATGTCGAATTTTCGAAAGTCGAAAATTCCGGTACGTGACATATACGAAAAAGAAAGGCACTTGTTGGCATATCAAGGTGTTATGGGGCCTATGAAAATCAATAAAGTCTGTTATCCCCAGTGCCGATTATAGGTTGAGTTTGGAAATCATCCTTTGTTATTATCGAAAGCAATTTAGTAGATGGGAGCACAAGAGAGAAATGGTTTGGTAATGGATCTGAGACATAGGGACAGGGTATGCAATGCAAGCCGACGAGCGTGACAAGGATAGATATCCGATGTCGAAATGGATGACAGTGAATCCTTAATTTTGGATCTGGGACATTGATACTCTGATCGACTGAAATCGGGCTCATGCGTTTGCCCACAAGTAGAGGAAGATGATGGTCACGTGAGTTGACATGTGAGAAATAGCGTTTCATGTGAAGCAGTTTCTTGGAACGGTTACCTCCCCTGCAAAACGACCAAAGAAGCCTACGTGTGTTATGACGGTGAACAAGGAACCATTTTCATCATGGAAGGAATGGTTCAAACCGTTACAACATGAAGTCACGTGATGCTGTAACTCTATACTTGAAAGGAAAATGGAGTTTAACCACTACATTTTGGGCTTAATTGAAGTATTCACTAATTGGGTGGAACACATGACAAGATATGAATGAAGAACAACGGTCAAATAACTTAGACGGCCGTGGAAGTTCAATTCGAGAATGCTAAGAGCAACGTCTCAAGTAGTTAGAAATATGGTGTACAAAGTTGTAATTTTATGTTGTAGGCTTGTTATTGTTGGGCCATTTATTTGATTGTACTATCTTTATCTTTATCTTTACTACTAATAATGATAATTCAATGAACATACATCAACCGTGTCTTTTTGAATTCCCCAAATTGCCCTTTCCACGTCTTGACTTAGCTTTCTCGCTTCAACCTGCTTATCCAAAACTAAAAAACCCTAGCCCCATTATCCAGTATCCCTGTTGCTTGAAAAAGAGGTTGAGGCGATTCCACACCTTCCATCTTCTCTAACGAATCGCACAAATTAGGGATACTTTGGGGTGAATCCAAATCAAATGCGACTTCAGTCCCACTGTCATCTCCACTGAACCGACCAAATTAGGGTCACTTTGGCGATTCCAGATCGAACGCCTACCTTACCTTCACTGTGCGATTAACGCATATGGTTTGATCGACGGTCGACTAAGGTTAGTTCACATACCCGCGATTCTGCATATCCACTTTATTTGATTCAGTATGTCCTTGATAGTCTACAATTTGTTTTTATAATTATAGTACATTTATAATATTTACTGTTAAGTTAGTGAAATCGTTAATTTCCCATGCCTATGGTCAATTTTTAGCTTTTGTTTGAGTGTTCAAATTTCATTCAATTGTTTAATATGGTTATTTATGTATTTAAAATTAAAAATCCCGAGTGAAACATCATACGCCTCTGAGTAAGTTCATTGTTTTATGAAATTCCAAACAAAGAGGAGCATATCATACATTTGATGACACTTTGAGTTATAGACATACAAAAAATTCTAAATCTAAGATTAAACATATTGACTATATTATTGAGTTTTTGTTGGAACTCTCTTATTCTCATTTCACTATTTCATTTGTTTATGATTGTAATTGCACTTACCTTGGTATGTGTACATAAGAAATGACTGAATGGCTAACTTACAATTCATTTATATAATATAATAGATCCGATCTTCAAACTAATTTATACTTGCTGTTTTCTCATGACATAATGCTTAAATATATTCAAAGTCAATCATTCTAAGGAATGATTGTTTATGGGTACCTATATGTTTGAAAAGATTTTATTTCAACAATGTTCAACTAAAGCATTTTAGATACAAACTGATTTTTTTGTTTGTCTTATATTTATTTTTATCTATGATAACTATCACACTATTGTATGTGTGCATGTATATTGGTCTGTAGTTATTGTTTTACCTAAATTACTTTTATCGTGACTAAAAATATGATAATTCTTATATAGCATGTAAAAACAGTGTCATACATGCAAGAAATTAGAGCTTATGCACTCCTCATAATTGGTTGAAAACACATTATTACTTTTAATCATGATTTCTGTAGCAAATATGATGCTATCAGGAAAGGATTCACTGAAAAGTTTGTATAATTACTTGCTCTATTTGAAATATGAATTTGATATTCATGGTTTAGACAAACATATGAATATTTTTAATTTTCCCTCTATTTAAACATGACTTTTGCATATGCTTAAAATATCCATTTGTTTCTAAGCAACTATTATCTATGCTCATTTACTTCCTAACTTCATTTGTTGTGATGTCAAATTCTTTGAACTTCAATCGTTCATATACATACACACATGTTGTTTCAATTGCGCTGGAAATGAGATTAATTGATTATATATCTGATAATGTCAAAATAAGAGAATTAGTGGCATTGAAAAGAGAACCTAGAGAGTGAGTAACCTTGAGAATTAAAGATGGCATAATTACATAAAGATTTGCAATAACAAACAAGAGAATAAAAATTTACAAAGGTGTTTGTATGATAGGACAAAATAGTAGTTTTCCTATTATACTACAGTAATTGCCTATTTGTAACCAAGAACTGAAATTTTTACTATATTAGACCTAGAAACAAATACTAGCATAAATATACTTCATAATTCCACAAATTAATGACTTTTTCATGTGCCATTATGCATGCATGCCTACCGAGCTTCATTAATTAACTTTTATATTTTGTCCAAATTAAACTCAATATTGAAGAAGGAATTACCACTATAACATATAAGAAATAGCTTTTTGAAAGCCGATCCAAATGGAGCAGAAGTGCATCATTTTAAAGCATCTATAATACCAGGCAAATCTATTTTACCATGTTTCTAATTTTTATGTACTTTACATTGGTTTTAACTGTTCTGAAAGGAATTTTTTTCTAGTTAATCTTCATTTTTAGCCATCGGACATTGAAACTGAGACTATGTTTTCATTTGTATGTTATATATGCATATCTTTACTATTAATAATGACAATTCAAACCACAGTTTTCGACCGTGTCTTTTGCCATTACCGAAATTGCCCTTTTACGCAACCTAAATCCTTTCGCCTTTCGTTCCGCCTCACTTCCTGTATCTACAATCGTTTCGATAAAACCCTACCTAACCAACCATTACTTCCCTCATCATCCATGATCTGCTATCCACACAACACATAAGCCCTCGCCTCATTGTCGATGCTATCAACCGCCATAAATTACAATTGTTGCACCGTGTCGCGCTTCCCACTCGAACGAGCAACGTAGTTTGCAATCGACAATTGTGGCTTTGATTCATCACCTTACTTGGATATTCTTGACTAGAGATTATTATTCCTCGACTTACCTAGGTTATCGTGCTACAAATCATCAACGACTGCTGTAGGTAGTTTAGGTATCTTACATCGCTCTTTTTTTCCTTTGTAAATTATCATTAACAAATTGTTGTTACTGCTGCTACTGCTATTGAAACTTTTCCTCAATTTAGTGTTTGGTAGCTTAATTTGGTTCTTAGAATTTGCAATTGGGATTAATTAAAATAATATAAAAATGAGTTGAATTAACTCTCAGTATGGTTGTTGATGCTTATCTAATGTTTAAATTTTCCTACTTTTTCTAATAACAAATATAACCTAAGCTTAGTTTGTTGAAAATAAAAGTTGTACACGGAATTTTCTTTGTTGCTCACTTAATTTCCCGTTGTTCAATATCTCATGGAATATGTGATGGCTAAACCCCATTGACGTCATTTTTTATTGGATTCAGGTATGACATTATTACTACATCTGATTTGAGTAAATTTGTTTAGCAATTGTTAATTGGATTGATAGTAAATTGGATTTAGCAACTGTCAATTGGATTTGAAACTGTAAAATAAATTAAAACATGTAAGTTTAATTTAATATAAGAAAGTGGTTGTTATATTAGTTTTTTTACAGTAATAAAATTCTAGATAAACAACAGCAAACCAAGTTCACAATAAAATAGACATGCATAGACTTTTGGACATACAAACATCAAAAAAGAAAGATTATTATCCTATTTTTTCAGTGTAGACAAAATTTAATACTTTACTTTCGTGCCAATTGTTTATCAAGTGATAAAATCAAGTCAATTAATCTTTGTTTCTCATTTTGTACAACGTGCAGACTTGAAACACTCAAGCACAGATATGAAATTATGAAACCGGTCATCATCAAGCACAAAATTATTAAAAATTTGAAGTAAACCATGTACAGGTCAATCCCACCCAGAGTTCATGATTATGAATACAAGTCATTCCTCGATAAACTTGTGTATCTAGACTTGCTGCTTACTAATTTCTCAAGGACAACATCATGGAAAAACAAACAGTATATAACAAGAAATGGGTATAGAGCTATCGGATGAAGTGTTATCCCTACAGTTTGTAAGCATGAATTAATACATTTTTAAAACTTGTTGATGTATGTCAATGCAAACTAGGATCATTGTCTGCAAATGTGTGCAATATAAGTTATGTAATGGTTTCACACTTTCAGTTCATATTCATTTCAATAGTTAATTTTGATCAGTGCTCATTTTAATGGTTTTGTTTTCAAATAACCATAGAATGGCATCAAATTCAATCTCTGAAGGAGCGTCCAATCCTAATATCGAAAGCATAGCACGTCCATCAAATAGGCCTAGAACTGATCTAGCATGGCAATATTGTACCGAAACAATAACTAATGGACAAATG
Source organism: Allium fistulosum (assembly GCA_030737815.1). Taxonomy (NCBI): domain Eukaryota; kingdom Viridiplantae; phylum Streptophyta; class Magnoliopsida; order Asparagales; family Amaryllidaceae; genus Allium; species Allium fistulosum. The sequence goes on from CM060906.1 coordinate 575,264,100, forward strand.
GAGATAAAGTGTATGTTTTGTAACAAAGTATTTAGAGTTGGTGGAATTCGACGCTTTAAATATCACATTTCTGGTTTATTTGGAGGTGGATGTGCACCTTGCCCACGTGTGACGGATGAAGTCAAACATGCTATGAAGTTGAAAAATGAAGGTGGTAAAGCTTTAAAAAACAATGCAACAAAAAAGGCTAGAGCATATGCTTCTCAAAATGAAGAAAATGATTTACCTTCTAGTTCCAGAAAAAGACATGCATCTAGTAGCATACATCTAAATGATCCCAACAATCTCTTGAGTCCCACTTTTATGCCTAGAACCACTGTTGGATGCCAACCAACCATACAAAGTGCATTTCATGGCCAAGCCGTAAAAGATATAGTGGATATGGCTGTTGCAAAGTGGTTTTTTGATACTTCTATCCCTTTCAACGCCGTAAATTCTATATTGTATCAACCAATGATTAACGTCATTGCTAGCTATGGGAAGGGATATGAAGGACCAAACCTACGTTTATTGCGTGGTAAGTTATTAAAGTGTTGTGTTGAACAAGTAAATGACGAGGTTAAAAAACATCGGGATTCATGGAAGGAGACTGGTTGTACATTAATGGCGGACGGATGGTCTGATCAAAATGGTAGAAGTTTGATCAACTTTTTAGTTTATTCACCTAAAGGTATATTAATTTATAGTTCATAATTATTATGAATCTCGTATGTATCAAAATGTTTTTTGACCTTTTTCTTTTATCTATTATCATACAGGAACACTATTTTTAAAATCTATTGATGCATTTGCCGCTTCTAAAACCACTATAATGCTTTTCGGCTTATTCAAAGGTGTTATTTTATTTATAGGAGCTGAAAATATAATGCAAATAGTAACTGACAATGCGGCAAACTATGTAGCTGCTGGGAGATTAATTGAGTCTGAATTTCCAACCATTTCATGGTCCCCGTGTGCTGCACATTGCTTAAATTTGATGTCTAGCGATATTGGAAAACTTGAACGAGTCTCTTGTGTCGTAGATCAAGCATCAAAAATAACAAAGTTTATCTATAATCATTGTTTCGGGTTATCAATGATGCGGAGATTTACAAATGGGAGGAATTTACTTCGTCCTGCTCCAACCAGATTTGCAACAAATTTTGTCGCTTTACAAAGTGTTTTGAACCACAAAGATGAACTTATGACCATGGTAATAAGTCGAGAATGGAGAACTTCCTCATTTGCAAAAGATGTGAAGGGGAAACAATTTGTTAATCATATATGTGATCCGTTTTTTTGGAAAGAATGCTCATTGATTATTAGTATTACCGAATCACTTGTTCGTGTTCTTAGGCTTGTCGATAGTGATGAAAGGCCTACAATGGGTTATTTATATGCTGCAATCCATAATGCAATAGATGATATGATGAAATGATTTGCAAAAAATAAATAAGTACTAAATCCATTCATTGACATTGTTAATAGTCGTTGGGATATGCAATTGCATAAAAATCTACACTCTGCAGGTTTTTGGTTTAATCCAGGGTATCAATATAATGTTGAGATGATGGAGAAGCGTTACTGTAGCCATTCTGCTATTTTAGATGTTATTGAGAAATATTCAGATGGAGATATAGATTTGACTAGAGATCTTGCAAAGAAAATTAAACTTTATAGGAATTCAGAGGGTGATTTTGGTAGAAGCTCGGCTATAGCTAATCGTAAACAAATGCTTCTAGGTAAACATTTTTTATGTTGTATAGTTATCGTCAAAATAATTATAACTACAATGCTTTTTAGCGATTGATATTATAATTCAAATATAGATGAGTGGTGGTCAATTTACGGAACTAATGCACCGAATTTGAGGAAGTTGGCAATCCGAGTGTTGAGTCAAACTTGTAGCTCATCCAGTTGTGAAAGGAATTGGAGCGTTTTTGAACACATCCATTCAAAGAAAAGGAACCGATTGGAGCATCAAAGATTGAACGATCTAGTTTTTGTGCATTATAATCCTCGACTTGGACAAAAGTAAGTTACTTTGCTTCATGAAATTTGTTCATTTATTTGCTAAATATTAATTTGTGATACTATTATGATCTAATTTAACATAATATTTTAGGCGTGAATTAAAGGGGCGAAACTATGATCCCATAAGCTTTGTTGAATTTGATGAAACTAGTACATGGATAATGGAGGAGGAACCACCATTACTGACGATTGATGAGGTTAATGCATTGTATAATGAAGAAGGTGATCTTTTATTCATCTTTAAAGCTTGTTTATTTCATTTACTTTAATATATGTTAGCTAGTTCTAATAAACTTGTTTATATATATCAAGTAGAAACTGAACTAGAAACTAGAAATTGAACTTTAAAGCTTGTTTAGAGAGGAGAAGTGTGGGAACAATTTATATCATTAAATCTGACAACAAGAACTCATCTTATTTTTGGTACTACTGGAAATGCAAATGAAATTAACTAGAAGCTGTAATGAAACTTGAACTAGCCTGGCAACAATAGAAGCTGTAATGAAACTTGAACTAGCCTGGCAAAAATAGAAGCTGTAATGAAACTTGAACTAGTCTGGCAACAAGAACTCATCTTATTAACTAAAAGTTGCAACCTGAAACCAATAAATTTGAAACTGAAGGTGAAAATGAAACTTATTAACTTATTTGCTGAAACTGAAACCAATAAACTTGAAACGAAAACTAGAAACTGAACTTGCAACGTGAATGAAACTTACTAATTAGCTAGAACTTATTAGCTGGAACTTACTAATTAGCTGCAACGTGAATGAAACTGAACTTAAGCTAACAGCTGAAACTTATTAGCTGCAATTCCATTGATGCTTTTATTTTTAGTACATACCTATTTTAATTGAATGAATTTTGATTTATATTTGTTTTATTTTTTTAGACATTGATTGTGTTGCAAATACAAAACAAGATAATAATGATTTGGAAGTCTCGTTGGACGATGTAGAAGCTAGTGCCATTGATAACGATGACAATGTAACTGATGTTGATAATGATAATTATGGAGTAGGTGTTGATAATATTGATGGCAATGAAGCTTGTTTTCAAGAAATAAATGATGGTGTAGAAACGTTTAACTTTGATCCGACAATGACATATACTGCAATGTTACAAGAAGTTGAAGGCAGCGGCGACAACAATAGGCAAGCACTGGTATGGACGATGGATTTGTGAGGTGGACGATTATGCTATGCAAGTGAGTCTAAGTGTGTTGTGTTGAAAAGTGAACAAGAAGTCAATTGAAAACTATTTTGTATTATGTATGAGAGTTTGAAACCAGGGTATGTTATTTATGCATGTTGGAGACCATTAGGTGTTATGTATTCAAGTTAAAGACTACTTTATGTTATGCTAACTACTTTGTTTTTTTGTGTTAATGGTAAAAAGTGCCGTTAATTTTCATATGGAATTTTTTTGTTTTTCCTTGGGGTGTATGCTATATTGTCATTCTTCCATTGTAGTATATCTATACTATATTATTATTAGTGAGTTGAATTTCAAGCTCACACAAGCCCCCTTGAAATTTGGCAACTGAACAGTCGAATTTTTAATTTCTTTATATTTCAAACTTTAAAATGTGATAACTTTTTCTACATTGATTGGATTTAAGAATCGTTTTCACTATTAAATCTCAAATTTAATTTGCTTTCCAATGATATCCATTGTTGATAGCTAAAAATAAATTTTTTAAAATCGTAATTTTATATAGCAGCTTTAATTGCACAATTATTTTGTGTCACCGCTGTATACCGCGTTTCTGTAACAGCATTATTATGATGATCGTAAACATTACATAGTAGTTTTACCTAGATTATTATAATGTATTTATTATCTTTTAACATATTTGAAAGGAATATTTTTTTTGAATTATACAATTATGGTTGCCTTTGAATATTGTAACTACATTATGTAATAAAGTAATAATCTTGATTGTGTTTGATAGTATTCAAACTTAGTGCAGTTATAATTTAACCCCATCAAAAAATGATGTAATAATTTATAGGCATTTTTTGAATTAATTTAACTACGTTAGCATTTTTTATTGCATTTACTATCGATGATTTTGACTATATTTGATAATTTTATTCAATTTTAAAACAGTTATAAATTAATGAAATTAAGAAAATGCAATTATAATTTACCAGCAAGTTTTGGGTAAATTTAACTATATTTGAAGATTTTAACCACATTTATGTGATGAAGTAATAAATTTGGCTACATTTCAGGAATTTATTCAATCTTAATACAATTAAATTACATTAATAAAATGCAGTTATAATTTAATGACAATTTTGAATTATGCATAGTAGAAATTGAATATTTCAGCTATATTTATGTGATGCAGTAATAATTTTGGTTGTACACGATTTATTCGAGCTTACTGTAATTAAAATTTAAATGCATTAAGCAAAAGCGGTTATTATTTTTCAGTATTTTTGGAATTAAGCAATTATTGTTTTTGAATATTTTAACTGCATTTGTGTGATGCAATACTAATTTAGCTGTAGTAATAATTTTGTTTGATGTTAACGATAGTTATTTAACCGCATTATGAAAATATAATTTAAAAATGAATTTTGATTTTGATAGCTTGAGATGATTAAATAATGACTTCACATAATTAATGCTTGATTCAACCGTGCAGCTCAGCGTTTATTACATTGCTTCCAGGTTTGATGACATAATTTGACTAAGTTTACTCAATTTCGTTTACAACTACGATGATCAATAATACAATAAGCATATAAGTTGTTGTATTCGGGCTTAAGGTAGATGCATAGTTGAAGTGCTGGGTCAAAACATGTGTTGTAGTGAGAATAATGTTGATAACCACCTAAAAGAGTTTATTTTTTATTTTTTGTAGTAAATTCTAAAATCACTTGCACCACCACCGTCAGAAAACTTCTAGAAAACAATTGATGAATGTATCTTTGTATAGATGATTATGTAGTCATAGTTTGATTATTAGATATAGTTAATAGATTAGACGAGCAGTGAGAGAATTTAGTAATAATACTGCATCAATGACACTTTTGCCTTTTTTGGCTGCAGGTACAAATACCTTCAATGGTTAAAATAATTGACTGATGTAATGCATCTATTAAGGCCAAGAAAACATTACCTATTTGCGCTCAAGCCAATATCATACACGCGTTGCTAGCAGTTATTTCTGAGGCTAAAAAATGAATGGACTTCTCACAATTGTTTTTGGATATTTTCAAATATTGGTTACTGCGACCAGCTGTATGCCGTGTTTTGTACCCTGCATCGACATAGATCACATTCGGTGAACAATAGTAATTTATATTGAAACTCATGTTATTTTCTTATTGCATCATCATTTCTATTTCAATTGAATCTTATGTTTTACTACTTTTCCTCTGTACTACATCTGTTGCTTTTTTCTTTTTTCTTTTGCTCCCTTTTTTCAGCTGTTGACAAATACTTTTCCTGACTGTTTACAAATTTCATCATATTACTATATTTCTCCTCATTGCAAAAAACTCTTTTTACTCTTATTTAAAAGATTCGAACTGCACTATGTCTTTGTGTCTGCAGTTCACAGTGAATACTTCAACTATATCTATGCACATTGAAGCAGCTGTGTAATTGCAAAAGCAACAACATTGGCGTTATATGCCACAGTGAATATATCTATGCATTAGCGGATAAATTTTTAACACATTATCCTCTAAATAGTCTGTGAACTTTAATATATTCACTGTAATTGTTTTGTTCGATTTTAATTGTGATTATCATAACCAAATATATTTATGTATTCTTTATCCTACCAAATTGTTATTCATGATGTAACACTATCGTTCAACAATGTTTTTTCATTACCACCGTATTAAATTTCTTATACATTTGGATATGACCTATGCAACAACAATATTTTTTCAACATCCATGTGCGAAGCACAGGTTCACACTAGTTTTAGTATATTTGTGAAAGTGTAAACCAGTATGTAGGATTGTTATGTTTTATAATTGATATATGTGATCTTAAGGTACATTGGATTTTATTACTAATTAAGTTATGTTGTGCAGTTGTGATATGTTATGCTTTTATGATTTGCTAATTTGCAAACAAAATATAGTACATTTGAAAGATAATTTGTAATTGCGGTATGTTTATTTGGTATTTTTATTTTAATATTTGTGTGTATATCTTGTATTTATATCTATAAATTTTCATAAAATAATTTTTATTGTTCCGACGGTTCGACCGATTGAACCATCAAAATCTTAGACTTTCCGTCATCACGGTTTGAGTCACAGTACTGAGTCACAGTACGGTTATGAAAACTAGAACTAGACAGCCTAAAATGAAGATCAACCGATATACAGAATGAGGTGAATTTGGTATTTTATTATCTTCACAGCTCCTTCGCGCAACTGAAATTCACCGTGTCAAATATGAAAGTTCTCTACAATTATCGCCTAACGCAAGATTCAATTGCTCCAAAATTTACAATCCACATTTTCAGCTTAGGATACTCAAAATTAACACCATCAATTTGAGGACTAACAAATATCATATCATAATCCCACAACAAACAAACCAACAGAACCATAAAAGATGTACAAAATCTAAAAATCATCACATCCCACTCTAACTCCATGACTGCATTACAGCAGGTTAAAAGGCAACAAACCAAACGAGAAACCCAAACAAACTTAAAACACGTCAAACCTTTCCATTGAAAGCAAGACAAGATCTACTCGAAATCAAGCAACATGAACCTGAACGGTCTTCGGCTTCTTCGGCTCAGGTGGAGGCTTCTTCATCACCGTCACAGTCAGAACACCATCCTTGCACTCGGCACTGATTCCTTCCAAGTCAGCATTCTCAGGCAGAACGAACTTCCTCATAAACTTCCCCATCCTCCTCTCCATCCTCAAATACTTCACCCCCGCCTCCTCCTTTTTCTCTTCACTTGCTTCATCACGTTCCCTCTTCCTCTCTCCACTGATGACCAGAACATTCTCATCCTCCACTTGAACGCTGAGATCGCCTGATTTCACTCCTGGCATGTCTATCACAAACAAATACGACTTTGAAAGTTCCTTCACGTCCGCCGGCGTCGCCGCCATAGCACGTGCGTCTCGAACGTATTTACGGGTTGGTGCGCTGACGTTTTTGTTTTGTTCGTCGGAGTGGTCCAACAGGTGGTGCAAAGTCGCCATTAGCGGGTCTCCAAGCATCGCAAGATGGGCGTCCATTTTTAAAGGATTCGATTTTTCCTGTCAAACTGAATTTGCTTCGATTTCTGTTGATTGAGGTTAAATGAGAGTGGCCTGTGGATTTTAAAGGGAACGATGGTTTTGGAAGAAACTAGTGGGGTTCTGGATGGATCCGGAAACCATGACGTGGAAAAGAAACCGCATGGCTATGGAAATTTCTAGACTGCTCTGGGAGTAGTCATTTTCATTCTGGAACCATATCTGCACGGATTTCGTATTTACGTTGTATTATTATAATCTTAGTATTCATAATTTAATATAATCTTTAACAATTCAATTTTGATTAGGTAATTTATAATATTTTTATTATTACTGAGGGTCGGCTCTTTACGACACGAACGGAGCATTTTAACGAGGTATTTGGATGTAAAAGTTGAATGAAATATAAATGTGTTTGATGATGCAAGAGAGGTATTGGAGTGAAAACGGAGTATTTGGAGATTAAAAGGTTGGAGGCGTTGGATGCATTCACCACAACGCGCCATTTCCACTCATTCTCGGTTCTGAAATAATAGGCTAGCTCGTTGGGCGTCTAAAGCGTCGGACACATGCCCAACAGTAACGTGCCACAATTTTAATGTCAACGGTACCTAAGACTGATATATACATGACCGGCATATATACACGTCCATGTGACTTGCATCTAGTCATTTGAGTATTTAGACTTACATTTGTACTATCATTTTCAATGAATATGTTGCTTTCTTCTCTTCATTACCACCAATTTGATTATTATTATATTAACTATTATTGACCTAAATATTTGTTACATTTTCTTTCTTTTCTCAATATTTTATTGTTGTGATTGATCTTTCGCTCGTTTTCTTAGTTCTATTCTTGACCAATTTATATTTTTCATTTTCACCAAGAATATCGATAATTATGGTCAAATGTATATCTATGAATTAGCTGTTTGTTTGTGTAATTATTTATTGTGTATTAAAAATGATCATCTATGAATTAGTTATTTGTTTATGTGATTATTTAATGAATGTACTAAAAAAAAGATCGGTGTGTGTACTGTTCATTATTAGTAGTAAAAGATTACATTCGATTTGTTGAAATTATTGAATAAAACAAAGCAAAATAGAAAGGAAGATAGGAGGGAGAAGAAGAAAACAAATACCCATTAAATGCTGCATTTTATTGATGACTTAATTACTTGATTGTTGCTCTATACTACATGGCTAACTTGGAATCCAAATAACTATATGATAGGAAAATATTATAATTGGGAAAGTACAAACCACTAAAATATTCCTAACACATTTTTAAGCATATATATAATATTCTCTAAGGTCTCAAATATCTGATAATATCCAACATAACAAACATCTATATTCTCTAGCATCCCCACTCAAACTCATGATGCTTAGCAACTAAGTTTTCCAAAGCAAAAAATAATCATAGAAGAATCAGCTGGTAGTATCAACAGAGCCATCCAAAAAATACGAAACCAACAATCAAACGCTACTAGAAAGTAATAACAAATACCAGATTTAATCTCATTGGTAGACAACTGTCTAAAAAGACAACAATAAGAGATTCAGAATCAGAATTTGAAGAAGGAAGATATGAATAAGGAGATTCCTCTTGGATTGGAAGTGAAATCCCAATCAAACATCCAAAGTCGGAATTTGGAGAAAGAGAACATGAATATGGAAATTCCTGTAGGATTAAAAGTGGAATTCCAATCTGGATTGGAAGAGTAATTCCAATCAGAAAATCCGAAGTCGTAATCTAGGAAAAGAGCAGGAATAAAGAAATTCCTAGGTTTGGAAGCAGAATTCCAATCAGAATTCATTATTATCATTATCGGAAGACTGAGGCCAATAAGGAAAATAAACAAAACTCTGGAAACAACAGTTTTAGATTGTTTCGCAAGGAACAGAAGCATGGCTTAAACAATACATCTGACAATCTCCAAATCTTCAAGCTTTGACTCTCATTTCATAAACATATAATCAAACACTTTTGAAATCTCTAGCAGAAGAACATCAAACATACTAAACATCACAGCGATAGTTTATCATCTCTAACCAATCTCTTCTGAGTTGGTGTTATCTAACATTGGAACCGAATAGCTTCTATGTTAATCTAGACGATGAGGCGAAGACGAAATAACTCAAGATCTTGAGAGCATGCTTGGAATGAAAAGGGGAGATTGCCCTAAAAGTTTGAAGCCAAAATGAACAAGTCAATTTAATCGGCACGAGATGATTGGCAGAGTCAATTTACCTGTTTCATGGTAACATGCAACATGATCAAAGGGTGGAGTAATGGAGTAATCATATTGGATCCAAGTTAATTCCTGATGAGGGGCTACTTCTCAAAGAATAGATGAACAACTACGAAGCTATACAGAAGGAGGCAAGTCCCATACGAGAAAATCATATGGGTACCGAGATGATTTTTGAACAATGGACATGCCATAAGATATTGAAGAAGCTGTACATGATAAGAAGAGCTTTTCCACTTGGCCAACATGATCGGTGTTGATCATGTTTATGATCGATACCGATATGATTGTTCATACAAAAAAACTTTGCTTTCCTTCCTAACTTCGTGGATCTGATGTTTGACCTGGTATTTTGTGATTTGATAATTTAGTTGGGCAATTCTGTTATAAATAGAAGCATTATGGCTATTGGAAATGAAATTTTGACCTCCATCTTCTACTCTCTATCCATCCTTGTCACTTTTGGAGCTTAATTTTGCTGTTTTAGATCCGAAAATGAATTGCAAAGCTCTTGTACATGTGACAATCAATTTTTAATAAAATTAAAGTAGATGCAGGCCATAGATTTTGTTGAATCACTATAAACCCTTCTTGTTTTTACCGTTTTTTACTATTTGAATTAGATCTATCTTGTTTCTAGTAGATTTGAAGTATTGTGCCAATTTTTAATTCAACATTTTTGGTGTTTTCACTGAGAACAAAGCTTATCAGAATTAGTTCTAGCTTAGTACTATGGATTAGAGCATCTAGAAGTTACATCCAAAACATTGTTGTTGTAGATTTGAACTAATGGCCCATAGGTGATCCAAAAGATACGGAGCTATGGTAGGTGGAGAAGATGAACCTTCTCACTATAATAAAGAGATTAACCAACCATTAACCGCTTTGCCTGGACCATCTTCCCTGCCGAAGATGGTGACAAAGGTTGAATTTGACAAGATGATGGCTGAATTAAACCAGAGGATGGTGGACAGCTAGAAAGTGCTCCTTGATGGGATGGATGCAAATATTGCCTTATTGACCCAGCAATCCTAAAGGCGTAGGAAAAACCAGAGGGATGCATCGTCTTCAAGTTCTGGAGAATAGAATTTATCTACATCTGATCAGAACAAGAGAAGCAAAAAAGCAAACAATTATGGAAAAGACCGCTGAAGCATCAAGGAAGACCATGGAAGGAAATGGTGAGGTTTTGGCAACAGTTGGAGTGATTGGTAGCGATCAAATCAGATCGGTACTGACCAAAATGATGTTAGTCTCAGAGTCCAATTACTTGACGTCTTCTACTTGTCAGATAGTGAAGATGATATGGAGGATGCTGGCAATGATGCTAGGCAGAACGTTTTAATGAAAAATGCTAGTGCTCAAACGACCACTATAGAACTAGCCAGGCGTCATAGAAGAACTGAAGGAGTAGCTCTCTTAGAGACGGGAGAGCTTAGACATCATCGAGAGAACCGAGACCGTTCTCGAAGTAAAACACTCAGAGCTACTCCTAATAGCCATTTTCTAGATCACCGAGCCAATGAGGAATATATTGCTGATATGGCAAAGCAATCGGTGAATGAAAACCAATGGAGAAAGAATGAAGAATGGGGTTCCGCATCTAGCGGAACTCTATTCACAGAAAATATTTTATGGAAGTAGTATCCCAAGAAGTTCGTAATGCCTATGATGTTATCATATGATGGTACAATGGATCATATGCAACATTTGCTAAAGTATGAGTGGCACATGGATGGCGATAGAGCGACTAATACGGTAAGATGTAATTGTATTCCCATTTTTTAGATGGATAGCTTTGATGCGGTTCACTCGGCTCGCGCCCAGATCAATATTAACATTTGGTGAACTAGCGAAGAAGTTTATGGAGTAATTTAGGCTTAACATTGCACAACGAAAGGATATAAAGTCCTTGTCGAATATTAATCAAGATCTAAGGGAGACCCTGAAAAGATTTTTAAGTAGATTCAATACTGGTGCACCGGAAGTGAGTAACCCAAAGAAGGTATCATTTTGATGGCATTGGTTCGGGGGATACATCTAGACACGGACTTTGGTGAATGGTTGAAGATGAAACAACCATCTACTATAAAGGAGTTCTATCGAAAGGCCAACTAATATCTATACTTAGAAAAGGCGGATATTGCTGCCAAAAAGGCTGGTGGTGGACCGTCGAAAGAAGTTGTGCAAAGTAACATAGCTATTAAGCAAACTTCTAAGAGCATCGATGATGTGGCAATAAATTTGGAAAATAATAATAATGGTTAGAAGAAAAGAAATCAGGGCATAGGTGGTAGAAGAATTGATGCCAAAATATGCTCAAGACATTTGAAACCAGTGGAGTACACTCCTCTAAATGATACTATGTAAAATATGTACCTTTGTTACGCAAGGAACAAAAAGGTATAAAAAGTCACCTCAAAGGGAGGCAATAGAAGCTAAAAAATGCTCTGGGAAGTACTGCTGCCTCCATGACACTCATGGACACAATATCAATGAGTTTCATCATCTGAGGGATATAATTGAAAAATTGATATGAAAGAACAAGTTGCAATAGCATGTGAGAGATCCATGGGATGGCGGATGGGAATCTAGTCCTCGGGGGCAGAACGCTTAGAGGGATCGACCTGGGCCCAACGGAGATGGGCCTAAGAGATTAGGTGGTAGAACCATGACTAATACAATAATTAGAGAACATCATCCAACGAAGAAAGGTTAGAACGAGATGGAACAGTACAAAATTTCATCGAAGCATGTGCCGTAGGAGAGCTGTTTTAGCTTTGACAAAATAGTTGAGGACAACAAAGGATGATATTGTGTTTTGTGACAGATATTTGATGGGATTGAAGCGTCGACGCTTGGTCCCATGGTGATTACAGCAGTTGTTGGGCCAACCACTATACATCGGGTGTTGATTGATAATAGAAGTCCAGTTAACATTCTTTTCAAAAGGACTTTTGATCAAATGAATATTAGTCGGAAGGACATCAAGCCAAGTAAATTTAAGATTCAGGGATCTACTAGAGAGGCAAAGGAGCCTATCGAAACTATTGACCTATCGATGGAATTAAGTGAAAGAGGCCATAAGATTGTGCGGGTGCAAACATTTATTATTATTAACGAGTTTTCCACTTACAATTCCATTTTGGGCCAACCAGCCCTTGCCAATTTTAGAATAGACTGGGTCATTGGTGCTTGATGATGAAGTTTTCGACGATGAATGGAGTTGGCTACGGGTCGTGAATGTTATGTTGTTGAGCTTAGAGAGGCAAAGCGATGTAAGAAAAGAAAGGGTGCAAAGAAAGCTCTCTGCATTAAGACTGTAGATGCATAGAAACTACTGCCCAAGCCTTGGCTTAGGCGCCATAGCTAATTCTTTAAGTCTATAGATCCCCAAAATGAGCCAGAGGATGCACAGGAAGTGCCGGCAGAATTGACGATCAACATCTTGATTAGTATGGATGATCCTACTCAGGTCCTTAAGATTAGATCTCAATTTAGTGCCAAAATGGGAAAGGAGTTGGTTGGTTTTCTCCGAGAAAACTCGGATGTGTTTGCCAGGACTCATTCAAACATGTGTGGAATATCGTCGGAGATAGCTTGCCACGTATTGAATGTGAACCCGAAGTTCCCTCCTTTGAAGAAGAAGAGATGCATTCTGGGTCTAAAATGATCCGCTGCGTTGAAATATGAGGTGGATAAGCTGAAGGCAAGTGGCTTTATCCATGATGCCTTATACCCTAAATGGGTATCGAATTTTGTGTTAGTCATGAAGCCAAATGGAAAATGGTGGACATGCATCGATTATTCTGAATTGAATAAAGCATGTACGCATGGTAGCTTCCCGATGCCAAAGATCGACCATCTCTTGGACACAACAGCTGGACATGAACGTTACCCATTATGGACCATATTCTGGTTACAATCAAATAGTAGTGCATGTTCCAAATAAGGAGCATATGAGTTTCATCATTATTTGGGCCCGTACTGCTACCGAGTTATGTCATTCGGTTTGAAGAACGCTGGAGCTACATACCGACGATTGGTAAATAGGATGTTTGAAAATCAAATTGGGCGGACTATGGAGGTGTATGTGGATGATATGATTATGAAGTCACAGTTATCGATGAACCACATATATGATCTTGTTGAATCGTTCGATATGCTGTGGAGATATGGTATAAGGTTGAATCCATTAAACCATTCCTTCGAAGTCGCATTGGGCATATTTATGGGTTTTTATTGTGAATTCAAGGGGCGTTGAAGTTAATTTGGAGCAGATTAACACCTTGAAATATGTAACTGCCCTAAAGACGTGGAGGGAAATGCAGAGCTTGAATGAAAAAGTCATTGCGCTGAGTCGAATCATCTCAAGCGACTGATAAGTGTATATTATTCTTCGATGCCCTCAAAAAGAAAAAGGAAAAGTTAGTCTGGAGAAAGGAGTATCAGAATGCTTTCCATTAATTTTTGAAACACATAGAGAGACCACCGATCCCATCAAAGCCTTCAGAAGGTAAATACTTTATTTTTTTTAGTAAGCGGTATCTTCTCAAGCAATAAGTGCAGCCTTGATACATAAAGGGATGAAGATCCCAAGGCTCGTATACTATATCAGTAAGCAGTTTATCGGAACATAAAAGAACCACCCTAATTTGGAAATGCTGGCATACTGCTAACTGATGGCTTCGAGGAAATCGTGACCATATTTCTAAGCTTACCCGATAAAGGTGCTGACATATTAGCCCTTAAAGCAAGTACCGCATCCACCTAAGACTTTAGAAGTATTATTGAAGTCGAATATCGAGGTGAGCCAATATGACATAACTTACCATCCTAGAAGGGCGATAAGAAGACATGCATTGGCTGATTTCATTGTTAAGTTTACCTTCCGAGAGTCGGGACATTGCATGTATATGGTGACACTCAGTTGGTGGTTTGCTAACTAAAAATGAAATTTTAGGCTAAGGGAGTGAGACATACCCTTTACCTAACAAAGATGCCAGAACTATTGAATGATATCGAACATTACACAATAACGCACATTCCCAGAGAGGAAACACAAAAGTTGATTCACTGGCCAAACTTGCCCGCTCTGGGGATGCAAAGATAATGGATTGGTTCTAGTCGAAGTTTTATTGACTTCGAGCATCAACCTGATGGACGTTGACTGGATCTTGGAGATCCAAGAGGAAAGAGAGTCATGGATGATTTCAATCAAAGACTGTTCGTTGAAAGGAACTCTCCCAAATGTATGAAATGAACAATGAAAACTCCTTCGTAGAATGCCACGATCTATAATACAAGAATGAGTGTTGTACATGAGAAGCTTTTGTACCCCCTTGCTGCGTTGTGTCACCGAGATGAGGCTAAGAAAATCCTCATAGAAGTACATAAAGGAAGCTGCAGTGATCACACGGGAGGAAAGACAATAGCAAAGAAAATTCTCCACCATGGGTACTTCCGACCGATGATTAATCAAGATGTTGCAGCCAGATAGTGTGACAGATGCCATAGGTTTAAGAAGATTCCAAAATCCCCATGTACCGAGCTTACGCAAATTGCTAGCCCATGGACATTTGTGGTTTGATGAATTGTTATAATCGATGTGCTATCGATGTCGAATGGTGGAGAAAAGTACGCTGTTGTAGCCATGAACTACTTCACAATAGGGTGAAGTAGAACCGTTAGCCATGATCATTATAAAGAAAGTGATCAAATTTGTGGTGAAGAACATCATATGCAGATTTGGAGTTCCACAAAAAATTATGAGCGATAATGGGACTCAAATCGAGAGTACCAAGTTCAAGGACTTCTGTAACCGGTACGAAATTGAGAAGAGTTTCTCGACGGTAGCATATTTGTAAGAAAATGGAAAGGTGGAGATGGTGTACACAATCATCAAATCCATCCATAAGAAATGACTGACAAAAGCCAAGGGCAACTGGGCCGATGAATTACCCCTAGCATTGTGGGCTTACCGAACGACCCATAGGTCCACGACTGGACACACTCCATTTGCTTTGGCCTACGGAGATGATGCCATGATTTTGATAAAACTAGAAATTCCATCCTATCAAAGAAAATACTATGATCCTAAGATAAACAAAGAAATCTTACTCAAGTCCCTCGACTTAGTCGACGAGAAATGGGAAGAAGATGAACTGAGGGTAGCTGCTCACCAAAAAAGAGCAGCACGATATTTCAATTCCAATGTCAGAAGTCATGCCTCTGAGATAGGGAAACTCATTTTGAAATGAGTCCTCCTAAGTGCGAGGGCACTTGGTCTGAATTGGGAAGGCCCGTACGCGAATGAACAAAAGCTAGGAGATAGAATTTTCAAGCTAGCAATTGTTGGTGGGATCCCTATTCCGTCGGGCATGGAATAGCGAAAACTTGCGATGCTGTTTCACTTAGATTTATTTATTTTATTTCCTACAAATAAGCCAACCTAGTGAACCAAGGGAAATGTAATAAGGAAGGACTTCCCATTCTCTTTGTTTTTAAATAGAGTTGACTTTCAGATTCTCAGAACCAATGTAACTATGTTCTAGTAAGCTAAATTCTATGTTGTGTGATTAGCAGTACAATAAGGTACCCGAATATAGGTATTGACTAACTCATTTGACCCATGATCGGGTTAAGGGCCATAATCACATAAGGGTCGATCAGAAAATTCGCCCTTATCCCATCGATCTTGACTAATGCCTGGATATAAGAAAAGTCAATAAGGGATGTCCTTAGCAAGGCAACCAAAGCATTGCTTCCTAGAGGCAAGAACTTGTGCATAATCAAAACTGTCATGACCAAGCTTGCAACTCGATGGAACATGCTTGACCGAGGATAAGCGATGATGGTCGATGGATATTCTCGGTCAACACCCAGAGATAGGTGAGATCGAGAGCTGATGGCCCAAGATAGGCACCCGAAACACCGAGTATCAAAGATAGGAATCAGTATATAATTTAGGCTCTAACAACTACATTTACGGCTCGATAAGACATTCCCGACCAAGGATAAATGATGATGATCAGGGAGTTATTTCAATCAACGCCTAGAGATAGGTTGGGTCGAACATCGATGCTCAGAGATAAGCATATGAAATATCGATTCCCAAAGACAAGGATCGATGAATGATTGAAATTCATAACTTTGGCCACACTTACTACCCGGCGAGACACACCCAATTGATGATAAGTGATGAAAGTTAATGAACACGTTCGATCAACGCTCGAAGATAGGTGAGATCGAAGTATAGTATCCAGAGACAAACACCCAGAACATTGTATCCTAAAGATAGGAAACACCAGGAAGTTGAATGCTTCTTTAACTAAAACCTTATTTATAGTCGAATGGAACTCGCTAGAGGATAAGCAACGTCGGCCAAAGAGATGGCTAAATGAATAACAAGTTTTGTTTACCCAAATAGAAAATTATATATATGTAAAATACATAAAAGGGCTTGTCTAGGGTTTGCATAGGCTTGGTCTAGAGGTGGTTTTGGTTTGGTCTAGGCTAGGTTTGGATTAGGTGGGTTCGGCCATAGCTAGGTTTAAGGTTAGGCTAGGGTTAGGGTTTTGGTAGAGGAGGGCTCGGCCTAGGGATTTGGTGATGGAGGAGGTGGTCACAGCCAAGGCAAGGCCAGAGGAAGGGGTTGTGGGTTCGGCCATGGTGTTTTTGGTTGGAGGAGAAGAGGTAGAGGCCGAAAATTGTGAAGAAGAAGAAGAAGGGAAAAGGAAGAGGAGAAAGGGGGTTTGGTTGGAGTTTGGTGATTGGGGAAGGTGGAGATAGGTGTGGCCGAAATTTGTGGATAGGAGGAGGATGAAAATTGGAGAGGAAGAGGGGAAGAAGTCTAGGGTTTTGGAGAAGGAAGATGAAGGAGAAGAAGACTTACACTTTTCTGTGGAGGCACAAATGAATGGATGTGGAGGCTAGCCAAAACCCTAGGAGATTATATATAGGCTACTCATCTAACTAAAGGTTTTCTAGCCCAAATGGTCTAAGCCCAAGCAAATCATAATAAAAGTAAAATAGAAGTTGTAGGGAAAATAACTGCGTGTAATACGCCAAAAATTGCAAAATTTGAGAAGTAAACATCAAAATTTAACAAATCGAAAAACTGGAAATATGTTAAAATTAAATTCATCTTCATAAAAAAAAGTTGAAAAATTCAAAATTTAAAAAATTTCACAGAAAGTCAAACTTTGACCAAAGTTGACCAAAAATTTGCATTTTAAGAAAAATCTTTATTTTATTAAATTTGGAAAAACATTTCACATCAAAACTCTAAATTATCCTTTAAATTTTCCAAGTTTCTCAAATTTAAAATAGTTAAATTCGAAGTTTCAAATAAATTTTCATTTAAAATATTTTCAAAATTTGCGGATTGTTACAGTTATGCGCTTTGGGAAGGCGGAGAAATCAACACATAGATACGTAGGACCATTTCAATTGATGAGGATTGGTAAAATCGCATATCGAGTTGAGTTACCAAGTAACTTAGCGGGTATGCATAATATTTTTCACATGTCACATTTGAGGAAATGTGCGCCTGACCAAAATTTGGTAGTGGAATCGAGAGTGATAGAGAATTTACCTATAGAATCGGATTTGAAATATGTAAGAAAGCCAAAGGGGATAATAGGTCTCAATACGAAGGAGTTAAAGAACAAAGTTGTTAGACTTGGTTGCGTACAGTGGAGTGGTGATAGAGACGATTGTACTTAGGAGGTAGAGGATAGAATTAGGAATATCCATCCTGAGTTGTTTTAGACATTCACATATATAGAGGGTGCTTTATTTATATATTCTATTTACGTGTAGGTTACCAGTGTGTTCATGTTGTGATAAGACTATGTGTTAGTAGTTGCACTAAAATATTTATGTTTGATGATTGATGGTTTACATTAGTAAGGTACTAGTGTAATCTTTTGTACTTGGTGTACTAATATGATGACGACTTTACACTTTCAGGGTGTTAGTGTAAAATTTTGTTTTCCTTTTCGAAATTTTCGGGATGAAATTTCGATATGGAGGGGTGTTACACCTCATATTTTAGAGGGTCCATAATATGGTAAATGAAATTGAATTAATAATAAGAGAAAATTATTAAAAGAGTAAATGTAATGATTTAATTGCAAGAATTGCCTCGGTGAGATTTGACTAATTAAGTATGAGATACTATAAAATTTATTTGAATGGACCAAGGGTAATTAGGGCAATTAGAGTTGACCTTGTTAACGAAGATAAATAAATTATGTTTTAGAGCGAGAAGGATCTATGTTATGGAAGATACATTGGTGAGATTAGGTAGAAGGGATGCTACTGGAAACACAGGATTTTACCGAAGCCATGATGGCGTCGGTAAGTCGTCGGTAGACTCTATATCGATGACTCAATGATCGTCAGTATAAACCCGATGGCAAAATAGTCTTGATGCGTTACTAATCACGGTCGTGTGTAATATACTGATGAATTGCTAATGACTATTTTGCCAACGACTTGCAGACCACTTGTAGACACCATGTAGAATTTGAATTTTTCGATGACTTGCTGAAGAATTTCCGACGCCTTGTTGAAACAAAATTTTCAGCATATTTACCGCTCTTCTTTCCCTCAAACAACTACACACAAAAGGCAATTCAGGCAATGCCTCATAGCCAAATATAATACCAAACCTACACAATATCATATCCAAACATATGTAAAACCAAAAAAAGAACAAAAAATCATAGAAAAAAGTAAAACAACACTATAAAAATGACACATGCATATCCATACACAACATCATGTCCATACGCAACATCCATACCACAACATGTCATACAGTAAACTACACCATACACAGTCAAATTTAAATAAATACATCATACATCACCTTATGCTTCTGAAGCAGCTCTGCATGCTTTCTTATCATATCTTCCAACTCAACCTAGGTCTACGTCTGAGTTTAAAGCTGGTTGCACAGCATGGCAGTGTGGTAATATTGGCAGATGAGGCACCTAAAGACTTACGTGGAAGTGTTGTTATAACCGATGGTGGTAGTTGAGGTAGTATTAGTGGTGGTATTATTAACACTGGCAGCGACAACCATCGTCACTAACAATCAATGACTGTAGTGTTAAAAGTATCCCCTCCAGCACTATCCTAACCAACCACCACTGGTGGTAACAACACTACTATGTAAGCCTAGGCGCCTCCTTTGTTAGTACTACCACGCTGCCATGCTGTGCAACCGAGGTGGTGACTGGAGACAAGTGTGATAGTGCTGTTATAACTGGTGATGGTGGATGGGAAAGTACTGGTGGCGATACTGCTACCACTGATGGCGACAACCATCACGACTAATGGTCAACGACTCTAGTGTTAATAGCATTCCCCAGCACTTCCCCAATCCACCATCACCAGTTATAATAGCACTACTACACATGTCCAATCACCACCGCTATGGCTTTAGACCATCTTTGGTTTTCACCATCTAATACAATGACTGTTTTTTCTGATGATGAACGTTGCTCCTTGTTTGCAGATTATATCAATCTTTCGATTATATCGATACTATCATCAGATGGATATGGTCGAAACGTTGATAGAATCTACAAAAAAAGAGCGATGTTCATCATAAGAAAAAACTATCATTGTATCATATGGTGAAGAACCATATAAATCTTCAAATGCAATGGAATCGTTTCTACATGTAAAGAAATTAAATACTTTCATACATCCAAGTAAATATCAATTTATTTTCTGTAATCGTTTAAAACTATCTTTCCTTTATTTTCAAAGGCAAGAAAACACTTTTTAAAATTACTTGTACACACATGAAAACACTTTTTAAAATATTATCAATTTATACTAAATTCTTAACTCATTTCCTTGTTCAAATTTTATTTCAAGCTGAACTTTATATATATATATATACATATATATATATACATATATATACACACACATATATATATATACATACACACACACACACATATATATAGTTTTATATAAAATTCCTTAATGAGATCTTAAAAAGATATACCTTTCTATGATCATTTAAACTAATTTCTTTTCTTTCCTTTATTTTTAAAGGCATGAAAACACTTTTAAAATTACTTGTATATACATAAAACACTTTTTAAAATATTATTAATTCATAGCAAATTCTTAACTCGTTTCCTTGTTCAAATTCTATTTCAAGCTGAACATAATAAATATATAAATATAAATATATGGTTTTATATAAAATTCCTTACTGACACCTTGGTATACCTTTCTATGATCATTTAAAACTAATTTCTTTTCTTTCCTTTATTCTCAAAGGCATGAAAATGCTTTTTAAAATTACTTGTATATACATAAAAATACTTTTAAAATATTATTAATTCATGTTAAATTCTTAACATATTTCCTTGTTAAAATTCTATTTCAAGCTTTTAAATTATATTTCAATCATTCCAACCATATTCATCCATTTCAAATAAGCATTGATAAATAATCAACCATTCTAAGCAATTCAATCACAATAGCCTATCAAGCCATCATCTACCAATATAAATTCTATTCATCGATGAACAAACAAAGATTGAACAAAGTGTTCTGACTTTTATTTCATAGTAAAGTGTCAAAGGTATAAACCGAAGCAATATAGGTATTATCTAGCCTTTTAACAAGGCAGAATCTGGACAGAATTAATGAATCAAATTTAAAAGCTATCAAGGCAAACAGCTCAGATTGCCGTACTGAAAATTCCTAGTCCATATCCATCAAAGTGATGGATCAGTACCGATCCATCCCTATGGATTGCTACCGATCCGTACAACTTCATCAGAAATGCCTCAATTTCCCTACATGCTCAAGTATTGGTGACAACAATCCATTCCAAGCTTCACTGATCGATCACCTATCGTTTGCTATCGAATGCCTCAAGCACTAAAAATCCATAACTCTGCTCCATTACCGACCCATCATTTAGACTCAGAAGCAAGCTCATAGCAACATAAACAAGTTGGAAATCATGAAGCTAACAACAAGTCACTCTATTTCAAAGAGTTCAAATCAATCCATGAGCAGGTTTATTGATCCATCCAATTTGTTGAGTCGGCTAGGTTTCATCTTGAGTAACCACTAGGAGATCGCGGAGAACGTGAAGGAGGATGTGCTGGAGAATTTCCTAGCGAACTGCAGCTGTAAATAGGCATGAAGGGGTATCATTTCGGGGATCTTTTCACTTCCTTTCTATTTTGACACACACTACAAGAAAACCAGTCTTTTATAGCGGCATATAGCCGCTATTAAACACAACTATAGCAGTTTGATAAACGGTGTATATCGACATATTATAAAAAAGAATTGCACATTTATAACACAAATAAACCTCTATCAAAGAGCATGATTCTATAGCACCTATTTCGCGCAATATATCAACATGTTTATTGTATATTCTACATCCATTTACAACATATATATACCGTTATAAAATGTGTAGATACAATAACGCCTATTTGCTGTTATCCTTTGACAACAACCTCATACATTGCATTATCTTTTTATAGCACTTATGTCATATAGTTATAACGCTTTTTAGGAGCTATGCCTTATTTCACTATATATTTGATGCACCCCACTATTACATTTTAATAATAACAATCAAAATGTATCTTCTTTAAATAGATAATAATTTGAACAATGTGTGAACGAAAAAAATATAATAATCAGCAAATGTAACGCATATTCATGATAACAAAATAAAGTATCAACTAACAAAAAATAAGTTCAATACATGAGTTACCAAATTCAATACATATTCATGATAACAAAAGACAACATAGTTCAAAGTTAACGTCTACAAGTACCAAATGCATCACTAAGAACTTGAACTGCTTAAAGCCTTTCTTCATGCATGTCTACAGTCATTGGTAGTACTTCCAGAAAATTCAGAACAATTTGAAAATAATTATATAAAACTGTGATGAAAATTACAGGTTATTGCTAGTACCTTCTATTTGGATTAAGATTTACATAACATTTTTAAACATCAAAATTTTCTTAGATAGATGAAGATAATGTCTTGTTGCATTTTGCATTACAACAACCCACGTTTGCTTTTTCTTAATAATACAAGTGCACATACACACATGCACCAAACTGCACACACACTTGAAACCCCATTCTCCCTCCTTACTGACAATTACAACACCACTTGGAACCTTTCTTGAAGTAAAATGGCTACTGGAAGCATGATGAAGAAGACGGGTGCTAACGGTAGTTAATTTCATGTTAATGGGTTATTGTTGTGGATTTCAAGCAAGACCAACAACTGCTTACATGTTGTTCAGTCTCATTCAGTTTTCTTAGATTTTCAGTCTGTAGTTGGTTACTTGTGTGTCATTTAACTACTGTATCCAGTTCCAATAAAATTAGAAGCAGCAGCGATTTTGAATTCTGAATTTGATTCTATACCGTTATTCATATAAATAGTTTATGAGTAAACTTATTGCAATACCTGCCTCTAACATATGCAACTTGCTATACCAACTGTAAGTACTGTTTATTATTTGGACAATAATTCTAACGTAGGCCGCTAACTTTCTACTTTTAGTTCTACTAAGAATATTGATACAGCATGCTAATATTTGTACGTATTACAGTGTGGTACTACTATTTATGTCGTTTTAGTCATATGGTGCTTAATTTTCATAAATTATTTATTTGTATACACACTGCAATGGATTCGAAACTCGTTTCTAAGGTCTCATTTCTATATGTTCTGCTATTCATTTAGTAGAAAATATATTTCTCATTTTCAGTTGAAACCAACTAGAGCTATAACTGGAGTTTAGTGCACTTATAATTCAATTGGTTTCAATTAGCATATGAATGTATTAACTACCATTCACCCTAATTAATGAAGTTAACAATACAAGTTAAATTTTAAAACTTCATTATATTCTTATTTTTATTATCAACTTAGTTAATTTTTATAAGCTTATTTAGTTTTTATTAAACCTAATTAACGAAGTTAATTTTTATAATCTTAGTTAATTTTATTGTGATTATTATTATTATTTAAATTTTATTCTTACAGTTAGTTAATTTAATTAATCTTAGTTAATTTTATTATTATGATTATTTAACTAAGATTATAAAATTTTATTTTAACTATTATGATTATTGTTGTTGTTTCTATTAGTATTATTATTATAAACTTAATTAATTTTTATAAACTTAGTTAATTTATTATTATTATTATTACATAAACTTGTTATTTTTTATAAAACTTGGTCAATTTAGTTAATTTTTTAGTATTATTATAAACTTAGTTAATTTTTATTATTTTGTATAAATTTAATTAATTTTTATAAAACTTAGTTAACTTGTTTAATATTTTATAAAATTTTATTATTATTAGTATTATTAGTATCCTAAACTTAGTTAATTGTTATGAAACTTAGTTAATTGTTATAAACTTTGTTTATTTATTATTATTATTATTGCTATTATGATTTTTGTTGTTGTTAGGATTATTATTATAAATAATTGAATTTCATAAACATTAGTTGTATTATTATTATTACTATAAACTTAGTTAATTTTTATAAACTAACTTAATTTTTATAAAACTTAATTAACGAGGTTGATTTTTTATAATCTTAGTTAATTTATTTTTATTTTGACTATTATTATATATATTTAGTTAACTTTTATAAAACCTAGTTAACTTGGTTAATATTTTATAATTTATTATGATTAATCTTAGTTTAAGGGACCAGTTTTGATACCTTAAAATCTTCCTGGTTTTAAGGTACTATATGGTTTATTACAAACCTTGCCAGCCAAAGAGTGGTAGCCTACATCAAGTTCGTAAATACTTTTTAAGCCTTGTATATTGCAAATTCAAGTTTCTACATCTAATTTTTATAAAACTTAGTTAATTTAGTTAATATTTTATAGTTTATTATTATTATTAACTTAGTTAATTTTTATAAAACTTATAGTTAATTATTATTATTACAAACTTAGTTTAAAACTTGGTTAACTTGGTTAACTTGGTTAATACACTATAATTTATTATTGTTCTAAACTTAGCTATTTGTTATGAAACCTGGTTAACTTTTATAAACATGGTTTGTTTACTGTTATTATTAATATTATGACTATCATTGTTAATTTTTATAAAATTAAGTTAATTTATTATTATTATTGCTATTACAATTATTACAATAAAACTTGGTTAATTTAATAATAATATTATTATTTCAAACATTGTTAATTTTTATAAAATTAAGTTAATTTATTATTATTATTGCTATTACAATTGTTGTTGTTAGTATTATTATTATAAACATTAGTTTGTATAAAAATTAGTTGAATTATTATTATTATTCAAAATTTAGTTAATTGTTATCAAACTTAGTTAAATTTTAAAACTTAGTTATATTATTATTTTTATTGTCAAGTTAGTTAATTTTTATAAGCTTATTTAGTTTTTACCAAACTTAATTATTCGACGTTAATTTTTATAATCTTAGTTAATTTTATTGTGATTATTATTATTATTTAAATTTTATTGTTACGGTTAGTTAATTTAACCAATCTTAGTTAATTTTATTATTATGATTATTTAACTAAGATTATAAAATATTATTGTAACTATTATGATTATTGTTGTTGCTATTGTTATAAAATTTATTAACTTTTATAAACTTAGTTAATTTATTATTATTATTAAATAAACTTGTTATTTTTTATAAAACTTAGTTAACTTGTTTAATATTTTATTATTATTATTATTATAAACTCAGTTAATTTATTATTATACAAACTTGGTTGATTTTTATAAAAGTTAGTTAACGAAGTTAATTTTTATGAACTTAGTTAATTTGTATTATTATTATTATTATTTTATATAAATTTAGTTAATTTTTAGAAAACTTAGTTAACTAGGTTAATATTTTATAATTTATTATTATTATTAGTATTAGTATCCTAAACTTAGTTAATTGTTATGAAACTTGGTTAATTTTCATAAACTTAGTTTATTTATTACTATTATTGCTATTATGATTATTGTTGCCGTTGTTAGTATTATTATTATAAACTTAATTAAGTTCCATAAATATTAGTTAAATTAGTATTGTTGTTGTTGTTATAAACTTAATCAATTTTTATAAACTTACTTAATTTTTATAAAACTTAATTAACGAAGTTAATTTTTATAAAACTTAATTAACAAAGTTAATTTTTATAACCTTGGTTAATTTATTTTGATTTTGACTATTATTATATGCATATTTAGTTAATTTTTATAAAACTTAGTTAACTTGGTTAATTTTTTATTATTTTTATTGTTATTATTATTATAAAATTAGTTAATTTTCATAAACTTTATTAATATTTTATTATTATTATAAACATATTTATTTTTTATAAATCTTACATAACAAACCAGGATAGTAACACCTTCCTGAATCAATTTTGTTTTAGTTGTAGGAATTGATTATACTAGGCAGCTCGTAATAGTATAAAATAAAAAATTAAGTAACAATACCTCATTTGATACCACATCCTTTAAATCATCACTTGCAAGAATGAAGAATTCAAGTGATCGATCAACCAGCTCCTCCTACATTAGCACAATAAATGTCCTTCACTCACAGAAATTACTCAATAATAAGCAGATGTGCACTTCAATTGCAAAACAGCAAGCATATCGTCCACCCGCCATATGCTGATTTGGATTGGTCCTGCATGCACTGATTATCTAATTTCCGTTTAAGGAACTAGTTTTGACACCTTAAAATATTTTTGGTTTTACAGTACTATATAGTTAATTCTATTACAAACCTAGCCAGCCAAAGAGCAATAACCTATCTCAAGTTCATAAATACTTTTTAAGCCTTGCATATTGCAAATTCAAGTTCCTACATGCTACTTAAACATGGTTTAGAAGTGATAATTGATGACCTACAGTTACAACCTTACTTTCCACTAAAAACATGAAAACTTGAAGTTGCAAGCTTGCCTATAGCAGGCAACTTGCAAGCAACTTCCAGGTGCCAGCTTGTAAGTTGTGGGCAACTTATAGTTCAAACACAATATAAGTTCAAACATATAACACTATAGATCGTTTTGTTGAATTTTACATCATATCAGCTTTATTTTAAAAAAAATTAATTATCATACATAATTTATTCAATGTTATATAAAAGGTTAGTGTTAACATGTTTTATTGAGCATATTTTAACATATTTCGTATAAAAATACAAAAGGCTTTCAATGAAAGATCAAATCTATTCATATTAAATTAAAATGAATGAAGGCCATTCAGAAGTTAGTAGTGTTATAATCAACAATAACATGCGCTAACATTTTCTTCATACAAAAAAAAATAAGAGCAATGCTATCAGCATCGCCTGTTGCAAGCAATTGAAGAAACTTTTTTACAATTGGTTAAATTCAACTTAGTTTGTCTTGCATTAACCGAACAAAGGATCCCGCTACCAATTACTCTCAATCAATTTTTAAGAAAGTATTAGCAAGGTTTCTCTTTAAGCAACTTATGCAAGCCAAGTTCAAACAGCTAGAAAAATCAATCATTCAAGGTAGTTCCACTAGGTTTCAGGATAAGTTATCAAACGTGCAAGGATTGACAGCCGTGATATCTACATAAAGATGTGCTGTACTTTTTATTTCTGTGAAATAAAGCTACAACCTTTAAAATCAAAAAATATGAAAAAAATTTATCAGTAAGTCAAACACCTCAACAAACATTAGCATGCAATTTTGAATCGACGTATCTTTGCAAAGATTTAAAGAAGTTCATCGTGTGGTCATTTGACTCTACCATTGTAGTTTTAATTTCCCTTTTCAATATCCTTTTAACACACATAAAAAATAAACCGAAAATGTGTTACCTATCCATTCTTGTTTCAAGAAATCTTTGAAACGAACTTCTTCTGGCCATTGGCAGCATTTTCATATTCATGGCGCTATTTTTTATTAAGGCCACTTCAAATAAAACAGTAGAGCTTGTACATTTTTTGGCAAAATTGATCAAATGCAGCATTTTTCGAGGGTATTTTATCAAAAGTGAGCACATCTCCACTGTAAAATATTGTTGTTTGATCTCCAGTTGCTACATTTTTTGGTTACAGAGCATGATCTCTCATGGGCTCGTTTAGGTCAAGTTATGGAAACAAGGATAAAGTCGTATGTTGCAGAACTAAACTTATAAATCAAATTAGCACAACCTCGATCAATACATGACTTGTAGTAGAATTCATTATCACTTCAAATCGAACATAATAAAAATGAAACCTTGTGATTTACGTGTAGAGGTAGACTTGAGACATCAATGTATGTGCAGAGGTAGACTTGAGACATATCCATTCCTCTGAATTTTAGATATTTTTGAATTTTCGTACGGGAGGAATTTGGATTTCCAGGTCATTCGCAGCTCTAACTGCAACTATATTCTATATCCCTCCTCGTACTCAGGCTATGTAAGAATTCTGTTGGCAGGTACCGAAAATAAACATTGTAAACAGCGAAAGAATAATTGCCTTCGAAATAAACAATTACACATGTAAAATTATCATACATAACAATAAATAGACACGCGAGAAGAATGACCATTAGCTACATTCACTCTCATTATACTGGTCTTTTACACTTGAAAGTAAAAGGAAAATTAAACGACAGTATCCTTTATAAAAGAACTATGCAATAATCGGTCACCTTTGTTTTCCAACACCAATACAACATAATGCACGTATTGGATGCATTCCAATGAAGTAGAACCTTTCTACCGTGATTTTACTATTAACAATGGTTTATGTATTTGCATTGTCGGCATCTAATATAACATATATTTTTAACATGAGGAAGAAAATAGAGAGAAATTTTGTTTCCCACAAAATATAAATTCATTTAACACTTTATGAAAGACTGGATGAGGTTATATCCACCTCTCAAAAATCATATGCATTAGAAATATAGAGAACTGGAAACTTATATAAAAGAGTATTTTAAAATCCACCTTATGAAAGCAGGTAAATTATCGGTGACTCGAAAATTTATATCTATGCATTGCAAAATAAAGGAAATAGTGACTTATTTAAAATGTGTCCACTAAATGATTCAAGGCTCCCAGTAAAGAATGGTAGAATATATTTTCAAACTGCTACAAAGCAGTGGAAATATACGTGAATGAATAGAAAATAACTGGTTTACTGCAAAAGAGTAATCACCAACAAATTCATGGTTAAAAAACTATATAGCATATAAAAACACAATAATTTTTTTTCAAAATTACTAACATTAGAACTGGAAGGAGAAATTTTATGGAACATCCCTCCTTCTAAATGGAAAATATCACATATAGAAATCTCAAGCAAAAAGTGGGTTATAGCTCAACAAGGATCCCAATTTTCTACAAAATCTTGATAGAATGTGTACCATTTCATGTGTTCAAAATTTGAACATTTGAATTTGATGCTATGATGATGGAAATACCATTATAGAGAGCATAAAGGATCGTACCTTATGATATGAACTCTAGTCATAAATTAATATTGAGTCAGAAGCTTGAATCAAAAAACCCTAGTCATAAATTAATCTTATTAGGAGAAGTAGGATGATAAAATCCTTTTTCCTATTCTGACCCTCAACTCCTTTGTATAGTACAAATTGTAGATTTGAATGGCGATGGTATTGGTGAGGGAGAATAAGGCGGCAGTTGTCAAATCAAGGATCTAAGAAAACAAAGTTGGAGATGAAATTCGCAGTAGGCAGTAGGTTATCATATTATCAGAATTCAAAAGATGGTAGATAAAATCGACTTACCCGATGCTTGTTTAGGAAGCCTAGACTTGGAAGGAAGAGGAAATTATCTGAAGCGGCAGGTAGCTAAAGAAAAGAGAGAATAAAATTTGAGTAAATGATTCAGGAAGAGAGAAATAAATGAGGAAGATGGAAAGTGAAATAATTAGAGGAAGCCGCCGCCACCAAAATAATTCCCGCTTTGTAAGAGCGTTACATAAGTAGTGCCTACTAAAGATGAAAAAATTAAAGCAAATAATAACACCGTGAAATGAAGCGTTATCTATTGCCATCACGAAAACCAACTTTTCTTATAGTGACAATTCCTTGTAATTACATGTGGAGTGATAAGAACTGTACTTGTAAAACAATGGTATTACAATAAAAATCTCAAGTGGACTTAGACAACGATTGGCCGAACCATTATAAACGTGTGTTATTATGTTTTTATTAATTTTAATTTACTTTCCTTCAATTTCATTCTCTACGTAATCTTTTAGGTGTTGGTGCCATAGTTTGGTGCTTTCACTAAGAGATGAGATCGACGCTAATTTCACCTCCTTCCTCACCTTCACCTCTAATATCACCTTCTTCGATGTGCTCTTGCACATCCCCGGTCTTAACTACTGGACTTTGGACTGGGGCCACTAGTGAGTGGTCTCCATTATCACTAGATGAAGAACCATCCTTATCACTATTAGTAGCTTTCGAAGCGAGATCGATGCTACGATTTGGATCCAACAAGTTATAAGCTTACAAATTTTCATCGCTAAGTAGTGCCTTAGCCTTTCTCTCTCTCTCTCTTCCTTTGGAATTTAGTAAAGTTGTCGGAGGTTTGCTGCCAGAGTCGCATTGCTAGGCTTGTGCGGTATATCTACAAAGAACAAAAGGACGTTCGACAATAGCAGAACTGTAAACCTAAACTTGTGCGGAAAGAACAGAAACAGAGCTTACGGGGAGACAACCATCGCTGTGCAAATCCAAGAGGATAGCAAATGAAATATAATTCATCCTTGAATTAACTTAGTTTATTCCAAGTGACACCATGATTCAACAACCCTTGGATGGCTCTATAAAGATGAGGGAAGGATTTCCCTTGTGGCGCTTGAACTAAATAAGTATTAGATCTCTTGATTGTTGGGGACCCAATTGAAATGGCAATCAAATATAATGAATAGGCTACGAGGAATGCATAACTGTGCGGATGGAGCTGAGCTGGAGCTAGTCTCATAAAGCGTAGAACTCGTTGGATAAACTGATTAAATGGTAGGACCCCTCGTGTCAAGCACATGTACCCATTACATGCTGTATATCCATCCGGTGGATGATGTGCTCTTTGGTAGAGTGTCGGAAACAACACGTCCTTAAATGGGATTTCATGCTTCTCACAAATTCTCCTAAGTGATCCTTCCTCGATTTTTAAAGTGATAGAATCGATGATATCATCTAATAACGACATCATCAAGACTGTCATGGGCATGTTCGACTTTTGGACTTTCTACTGGCTCTATTGAAACTTTCGGAATAGGTTGTTCAATTGATTGATTTTTAGGTTGAGGTATAGGTTGTGCTGGAGTTTTTTGGGCATATGGAATAGGAGTCAAGCTTGACTTAGTGTCTGATTCAGCATATTTGGAAGTTGACTGACTTACAGCTTGAGCGAAGAGATGCTTGGAACGTTTGTGAGCCATATCTATCAAAACTCAACACATAATTGATATCAAATTAGTTAAAGGTTGTACCCATGCCAAAGTGTAAACCAAGAGCAGTGTTGTATAGTGTCGTGCAGTGCTGATTTATGATATTATGCAACAGTTTAGAGGCTATCCGAAGTGACCGTTATTGCCACCCGTCCCGACAGGCTTCACGTCATCGGCCATGCATTAGAAGTATCTTGTAACTCGGGAGATAGCATTAAAGAACAACAAACATCGTGTATTATTGAACAAGTCATGGGTAGGCTAAGACCAAACTCCACCACGGGTTGGATCAGTACCGATCCATCCTCTTAGTTGGATTTTGGTCCCTTTTCTCCACTAACTCCCAATCCCAAGCTTCACCACCGATGTGAAACAACACCAGCCTTTCCATCACCATTATCGCCTACCTAAATATGTTAGAGAATGAAAGGGCGGCCGATTTGGATGTTCGATTAAAAGTGTTCACTTAAATCTGAAATAGGTTCAGGTGTGATATGGATGAACAATCTAGATGAACAACGGTCGAAGCTTGGAAGTCGTGGTAATTGGTTGCGGCGACGACGGTTCAACTGGCAAGAGGCATTGAGATAATCTTTGAGGCATGAGTATTTTAATGGCAGATTAAAAGCTCTAAGTTGATGGAAAAAATAAAGTGAGAAGGCAAATAACAGGGATCGGCTCTTATACCCACCAACCAAGAATATAGGCAACAAACTCGCCTACAAAACATTGTGATTTTTCTCAAATCTTGGATCGGTATAGATCCATAGCCATGGGTCGGTACTGAACCATAAAACAATGATACGTGTGCACAAGTGTGTATGTATATGCACATACATATATACAACTCCACAAGGATGAGTATGAGCGTGGAATTGAAGCGTGCTTAAGAATTTAAATGCGTATGCATATGTAACTTGACATCTAACAATTGGAATTAAAGGAAAATAAATTCAAACTTGAGAAATCCAGAAAAGGAACTGGTTTAAAATCACCAAGCTCGAAATGACAAATCAAGAGAGCATGCTCCTGTTTATAGTCTTTGATTCTAGCAAAGCATCGTAATGAATGGCTAAATGCACGACATTTCACCGAGAAGGTTCAAAGGATAATAGCTATTCAAAGCACGGATTGAAGTCCGATACGGCAATCCCGACTCGTCTCGATTCAAAGCACATTTTGTTTGAAACAAGATGTACTTTGGGAGGCAAGTGTTATCCAACCTTTTGACCAGGTAGTATCTAGATAGAATTGACAAATCGAACTTGAAAGCTATCAAGGAAAACAGCTCAGAGAGATGGACATAAAGCCCAGAAACCAAGTACAATTAAGATCACGGGATAACAACATGGTTGTACTAAAAATTCCAAGTCCATATCCATCAAAGTGATGGATCAGTACAGATCCATCCCCATGGATTGGTACCGATCCATACAACTCCTTCAGAAATGCCTCAACTTCCCTCAAGCTAAAGTATCGGTGATAGCAATCCATTCCAAGCTTCATTGGTCGATCGCCTATCATTTGCTATCGAATGCCTCAAGCACTGGAAATTCACAACTTTACTCCTCTACTGACCCATTATTTGGACTCAAAAGCAAGCTAATAGCAACACAAACAAGTTGGAAATCATAAAGCTAACAATGAGTCGCTCCATTTCAAAGAGTTCAAATCGATCCATGAGGAAGTTTCATGGATCAGTACCGATCCATCCAATTTGCTAAGCTGGCTACATTTCATCTTGAGTAACCATTGAGAGATCATGGAGAATGTGGATAAGGACGTGCTGGAGCGTTTTTCGATAACCTACATCTATAAATAGGTGAAGGGGCATCATTTCGAGGATCTTTTCAATTCCTTGCAATTTGTACACATTTCCTTGAAATTACATGTGGAGTTGTACCGAACGATAAGAATTGTACTTGTAAAATAATAGTATTATCAATAAAAATATCAAGTGGATGTAGGCAACGATTGGCCGAACCACTATAAACATGTGTTGTTCTATTTTTACACATTTTAATTTACTTTTCTTCAATTTCGTTCTCTACTTACTCTTTTGGGTGTTGGTGCCATATTTGGGTACCAATAATAAGATATATCCACTAACTAGATAGAAGATGAAGTTCTACCTAAGGATCTAAAGCTTAGAGTGCTGGAGATATCTGCATAGATTTGAAGCTCGTAGTCGCGATCGGATCTAAAGCCTGGAATCATCGCAGTGGAGTTGCAGAGGCACGGTTGAAGATTTGGGTAGAGCAGAGTCGCGGTGGAGTGGCAAATTTCATAAAGCATTGTTGTTGCAGATTGGGGGCAAAGGCGGAGTCAAGATGGAGCGGAACAGGCGACAAAGGCAACGATGATAGGAGGTAGGTTCGTAGATGATGGAAGGTTGTTCAGAGGTTGTGGGTTCGACACGTTATTAGAGGCGATGGAGCAGAATTCATGCATGGTTGAAAGAGGAGAGAGGAGATTTCATAGCCATAGGTTGAAGGTTGGCCTTGGAGCATCGTCGAAGAGGCAGGTTTGGGTCTGGTGGTGGTGTAGCACGGCGATGGGGAAGCGGGTTCTTGAGGTGGTAGAAACTCACATTGCGACCGGGTTTAGAGAGGGGGCTTAGGTGCGTCAACGGAGAGGCGACGAGCATGACAATAAGAAAGCAGGTTTAGGTCTGGAGGCGGAGCAAGGTGATGGGGGATTTGGGTCAAGTCTAGGTGTATGTTAGTGGAAAATAGTCGTCGGTAAGTCGTCAAAATTTTCAACGATATATCAACGACTATTATGGCATGGGGAAGGTATTCTGTTTTTCTTAAATAGTCATTGATATGTCGTCAAACATTTCAACGACTTACCAATGACTTTCTTTTACTATATACTCATGACTTTCCGACGACACTACCTTAGATCGTCGATATGTTGGCGATAACACTTCAAGGTATATTATTTATTTTTAGCAGTGGGATATTAGCCCAAGCCAACATCACTGACCTATTTCCCTTATTTATATTCTCTTATTCCAATTTTTTTAATTTACAAAACAAATCCCTAAAATTACACCAAGGCCGACCACCCCTTTGGAAACTAAAGGAAGAGAAAATCAACGCTATAAGAATTCGAGCTTTCAATTTTGAGAAGGAAGAGGATTAAATCAAGGATTTAATTAAACTATTTTAAATCTAGATGAGTAAATTTTCCCTAAAACCCTTTCTAACCCGTTTGGGTTTAGATTTGCTTTTAATTTGATAATTTTGATGACAAACGTGTTTAAACGATTAAACCTTGTTTGGAATGAGATTTGAAATTTAAATGAAAGGAACTGGTCCATGTTTTAGGGTAAAACATGATTTAATCACATTTATATGTTTTGAAAATTTAATATGATGTTTATAATGATAAAACTATGATGGGTTTTTAATTTCATGATTTATGAAATTTATATGGAATTGTTATGAATTTTCTAAGTAAAAAAATGGTTCATTTCAAGAAAATTAATTATTATGAATAATAAAAACAATTATTCTTCAAATTTTGATATGATATAAATAATGATAAGTTGGATTTTTGATGAATTTTATGGATTTTTTCCATTAATTTTCGACTTTATATGAATTATTTGGTAAGTGGTAGAATTATTTGATTTATGAAAATTAATTAATTAATTAAAGTGGTAATCAACAAGTTTTGAAAAGAAAATCGAAAAAATCTTTTAACCAATTAGAATTTGATACCAAATAGGATTTAGTGTAAAGCAATTACTTAATAAGTTAAAAAAATAGTTTCTAAGTTAAATACGAAAATGCCATATTAACCTACGATAACCCATATGGGTACTAAACCTGCGATAGCACTATAGCTATCAAATTGCGATTGTTATATGTTAATCAACTTGTGATGGATTGATATAAGCCAACTTGCGATAGCTTAAGGGAAGCTTAACTTGCGATGGCTTAGGGAAGTCGACTTGCAATCACTAAGGGGGATCGATGTGCGATAGCTAATAAAGTTGTCAACATGCGATAGCTAGGAGAAGAGTCAACATGTGATGGCCAGTTGGGGCTCAACGTTTGATAGCTTGGGAAGCTATCAACTTGCGATAACTAAAATAAACTATCACATGCAATGGCAAATTGAGGTTCAACTAGCGATGGCTTCGGAAAATCAACATGTGTGGCTATGGGATAGCCAATATGCGATAGCTGGGATTGACTTGCGATGGCTTTGGAAAAGCAATATGCGATGGCTAGGGTAAAGTTGTGATAGCTTGGAAAGCTAACTTTCTAAGTAAAATAAGAAATACTTAGTGCATATTGAAAGACAGTTTCCAAGTGTTAATCGACTATTTCATAGGGATGAAATAAAAAAAGAATTTCATAAGTTAAAATTGTGTTTAACTCATTTTGTAAGGAAATAAAGCTTAGAGAAGCTAATAAATGACAAGATATCATTTAAAATTGAAAGATAAAGACGTTTGTCTAAAGAATGTGTAGGGTACAAAATAAATGAACGACGAAAAAAAGTTGAATCATGATCGGAAATCTATACCAACTCATAGAGTTATTGGATAAAAGGGTGCCTTGACTATTAAGTCTAGAGTCTAATGGTGTATGACAATGTACCATGATAGGGTTCAGAGACTAAGAGGGGCTATTGACGTTCAGTAAGGAGGCTTGGAATGTACTCATGGGCTTATGTTCAACCTCTTAGGAGAGTTAGGGTGACTCTCATAGTGGAATCTGTGGTCATTTCATCAGGTGTCATTGTTCGAGAAAAGATAAATTAGCGATAGACAGACCTAGGGAGGTAATCACTAAAATAAGTTGATGATAACTTAAAGATGAACACCTAAATAAGAGATCAGGTGCTATTTGGATGGATGACTATTTGCTATATGACATGGTTCATAATTGGATGTTAAGTGTACAGAATGCTTAATTTGAATTGAAAATATAAATATGACATAGTACATAATTGGAGGGTAACTATAGGGTATACTTATGGATTGAATGTAATGCACACCCTTGCGTTTGATGTAATGTGGTTTACATCTTATGATGCAATTGTTATGATGAGAAAGTGAGGGGAAAACCTGCAACGTGCTACAACGGCGTGGTCTCACTATGATTGCTATGGGTAAGATTTTACTCATACCAGGCTTTATGTCTGACCTGTGTTTTTATTATTTCCCATAAACTCATAGATACTCATTCGAGTAGGTTGAATTTATAGATTAGATAATTATCTTTTGGAAGGATAAATAAAGGTTCCAAAGACGAAGAGGAGGCTTATTTAGCTAATAAAGTTATTTTGAAAATTCCGATGTGTAAAACCAGGAATTATAACAAATTATGTATTACGTTGGCATCTTCATATGTTGGACATGACACTACTCTTATTTTCTTATTATAGTTACCCCTACATTGTAATGAAAAAGGTTAATGATGATGTAATGAATTATGCAAAACAAATTT
This sequence comes from Allium fistulosum, assembly GCA_030737815.1. Taxonomy (NCBI): domain Eukaryota; kingdom Viridiplantae; phylum Streptophyta; class Magnoliopsida; order Asparagales; family Amaryllidaceae; genus Allium; species Allium fistulosum. The sequence goes on from CM060906.1 coordinate 575,300,590, forward strand.
CTATAATGCAAATTTATTTAGCTGCTTTGTTTACTTAATGTTGTGCAAAATAATACTTAACGGAAAATGTTTTTGGCGATGACTACAGCATCATCGGCGCCTTTTTTGGGTCTCAAAGTGGGGGATGTTACAGATATACTTCTTCTAAAAAAAATTAACACTCGAAAATTTCATAATTTCAAAACTATTTAATACAAAAGTTGTCCTTTATTGAATTTAACCTTCCAATCAATGAAATATTACCAAAAATACAGTTCAAAAAGTTTGATCCATTCAAATTGGTTTCTTACTTTGAAAATCTTAAAACCGAGTAAAAGCACCTTATACCAAAGCTTTCCAACTCCACTTCTAGAAATAAAAATTTACAGAAATCCAATCTTTCATAAAAAGGCTATGTATAAAAAACGAAATGGGTATCCATACCCTTATTCTTATTCTCAAAAATTTCTCACTAAAACTAACTTTCCTCCAAAAACAAAATTTCAAAATACATTTTCTTCAATTCGAAATACTTCCTCTTAGGTAAATAAAAAAATGATCTTTTCAAAATATTTGCTTTATTCAGATTAATCACCTTCCGAATAATTTTTTTCCAAAATACTCGCTTCATTTCAAATAATTTACAAAATAACCTTATTATAATCCTTTAATTCCAGAACTCAATTTTTCAAAATACCTCGAATATTCATTTAATTAGAAACTTAATTTTCCAAAATCAAATTTGTACACCTCTTTAATTAGAAGTTATTATCACTGCAAAAATAATAAACAATATAAATACATTTAAACTTACTTCAAATAAACCACATCTCTTCATCATTTTAATGAAAATACTTTATTAATACTTGCAAAGATTATAATAAATAATTTTTTTGAATAATTCTTTTCAACATAGCAATTTCAAATTTACAAAATACATTATCGTATTTTCTAGACCTGTCAAAATATGACCCAACCCATTAACCCAACCCATTTACCCTACTTATAAATGGGTTGGGTCAACCCATTTATGAATATTATTAAATGGGTTATTGGTTTGGTTGACCCATTTTTAAAAGGGTTATAAATGGGTTACCCATTTACTAAAAACATTAAATTTTAATATAAATTTGAAAAATAAGAATTTGGAACATACATTGTAGTTTTTCATGGTGACTGACAGTTGTACTTAGAAAATAACAGGCTACCGCATCCCCATATTTGAATTCCGCCTAGTGCAGAAGCCGCTATTTTTTTTGTTCAAACTGCAATAACTCCTTCGTTCTAACTCGGAATCAGGCGAGATTTCGACCGATGAACTCCCACCTAAATTATGGACAGTATGGAACACTCGGATACTTCATCGTGTGAACACGCATTGTAGTTCTCCAAGGGGACTGACAGTTGTACTTAGAAAATAATAGGCTACCACATCCTCATATTTGAACTCCGCCTAGTGCAGAAGCCGCTATTTTTTTTATTCGGACTGCAATAACTCCTTCGTTCTAACTCGGAATCAGGCGGGATTTCGACCGATTAACTCCCACCTAAATTATGGACAGTATGAAACACTCGAATACTTCACCGTGTGAACGCACATTGTAGTTCTCCAAGGGGGCTGAAAGTTGTACTTAGAAAATAACAGGCTACCACATCCCCATATTTGAACTCCGCTTAGTGCAGAAGCCGCTATTTTTTTGTTCCGACTGCAATAACTCATTCGTTCTAACTCAGAATCAGGTGGGGCTTCGACCTATTAATTCCCACCTAAATTACAAACAGTATAGAACACTCGGATACTTCACCGTGTGAACGCACACTGTAGTTCTCCAAGGGGATTGACAGTTGTACTTAGAAAATAATAGGCTACCACATCCATATATTTGAACTCCACCTAGTGCAGAAGCCGCTATTTTTTTATTCCGACTGCAATAACTCCTTCGTTCTAACTCAGAATCAAGCGGCACTTCAACCGATTAACTCCCACCTAAATTACGGACAGTATGGAACACTCGGATACTTCATCGTGTGAACGCACACTGTAGTTCTCCAAGTGGACTGACAGTTGTACTTAGAAAATAATAAGCTACCGTATCCCCATATTTGAATTTTGATGAAAATTAGAATTTTGAATTTTTATCGGAACTCAAAGCATAAAAATTAGTATTAGAATTATTTTATATTTATTTGTTTTTTATTAGTCAAATTAAATTTAAGTCTTTAAATGGGTTAAATGGGTAACCCGCTTATTACTTGGGTTGGGTCATAAATGGGTAAAAAAGAATGGGTCATAAATGGGTTGGGTCAAACTCGACCCAACCCCTTTTGACCCAACCCAACCCGTTTGACAGGCCTAGTATTTTCTAAAATATTTATTACTTTATTCATTTTAAAGTTACTTTTAATAAAAAATAATTCACAAAATAATTCATACAAAATCAATACTTTACTCAAAATATAGTAGTAAAGTATATCCCCATTTCAAAATTGCTTTATCTAGTTTAATAAAATTACTCCACATATTTACTACACTTTTCTCATGAAAACTTTTTCTTCAAAAAATACTTGTTATTCACATAGATAATTTTTCAAGACAATCAACACTTCACTCGAGCTTTATAAATGCTATATTAGTTTCATAATTATTTTAAGTTGGATACCCACACATCTTTACAACTAGAGCAATATATCACCAACATATTCATAATATTCATTCAAGTTACAACATGATCGTGCATTATGTCATACACACAATTCACATCATCACTTAACACATATTTTTAAGTTCATAATTATTTACAAATTTATGACGTTGCCTCGTGGTGAATTTTAAAGACTCACTTCGCCGATTGGCTACCATGTTAACTGTGAAATAAACACTGCCTCGCCAACGATTTCAATTGTCCACTGATGCTCGAAAGCTGCAACCTCCATTTAAAAGATCTAAAATTTTGAAAGTAACTTTATCATTTTCAAAAACAATTCATTACTTCCGTAAAATAAATAATATATAATATATATACATATGTATATTTTCCCATTTTATCATAATAATTATTTAAGTATACATCCTTATCATGACATTCACTAATACATCATTTCAAAATAATATTTTCCCGTATACTATACATACTTTCTTACCCAAAATGCTTTATATCATTTTCCAAAACATCATATGATATTCATTAAAATTTAGCTCAAAATACTCCTTTAAAACAATGTTTTCCTTTCTAAACACTTTTCCCAAAAGTACTAATTATACTTCTCGTAGAATTATTTATTTCTTTAAAAATATTTTATATAATTTTTCTGCTAAATATTTACTTTTTCGAAAATATTGTTTAATGCATCATTTTCTATTCAAAATACTATTCATAAAACATTTCATAACATTATACTTCCTTATAGAATATTAGCTCTTGATTTTCTAACACATTATTCTTCAAAACATTCTCCTTTATAAATATCATATAAAACATTCCTGAAAATATTATTTTCAAATATTAATTTCTGATATTACTCAAAATAATTTGCTCCTTTCAAAACATTGCATTACGTTTCAAAACCAGTGTCTAAATGTCTCCTTATAGCATTTAGGAATCTCTATCGGTAATGTTGATTAGGCGCATCAATCAGAATTCTTAAAACACTCAATGGACAAATTAATGCAAAATAAATTCTTTTTTTTGTGCAAAACAAGCTGGTTTTGTAGTGGACTGTCCACTTTTATAAAAGGTTAAATCAGGTGCAAGGCAGAAATACCTCAACAACTATGAGTTATAACACACGCTTGTAATGCTTGAAGACAAGCAACACAAACTCAACACTATGACATGAAACGATCACATTTCAATCATTATGATGAACACCATCACATTACAAACACATTAACATGAAAACAAATACGACATGCTCGGGGTAAGCCCACAAAATCAATGAAGACCAAATAGCACCAGAAAGCCATTTCGAAGGAAGTTCAAGATTTACAAATCAAGCTAAGCAAAAGTTTCTATCATAATCATGCGACCGAAGTAGCATCCATGGGACCAGCCTCGATAAGTTCAAAATAAACCAATGTATCAATTTATACAGGCCAAAGCATATAGAAAACCATGAACTATAAGCCCCAACATGCCCACATCCTCAAACCTAACCATCAAAGCATGACACTCAACTTCAAGACAAACACACACTTGCTACCTAAGGTAGTCCATTGGTGATGGTTGAAAGGAGAAAAATTGACAAGGCATTGAAAAATTGTAGTACACAGCAAAATGAAGCAAACAACACTAGACAGTAGCAGTGGACAAAGATTTACACAACTAAACAGCTCCAACTTCACAACATCTCATGCTCACAAACAACTAAAAAAAGAGAATACTCTAGAAAACAATCATCACTTGAAACTAGACTGCCACATACCAACGTAAAATCCCACATCAAAGCCCCACTAATGCAGAAACCCTTACCTGTACAACATCAAAAGTACTTTGAGCTAGATATACATCAGGGCATAGGACTGGAATGAAAATTGCATCGGCTAAAGATATGCAAGTGAACCAAAGGTCACCTCAGAAGGTTCCATACCCAGTGGAAATCTTGCATGGAGGAGTTTGAGAGAGAAGGGAACAACGAGAAAGTAAAGAACGACCTGGGAAAGGATGCTATAAAATATATATCTAGAAAATGAAGTTTACAATGCAGTCAAAAACGAGTACATGAGTTCAAATCTGAAGCGCAAACTGGCATGGAAAGGGCAAGGGCGGAAGGCAGAGCTGTAAAGGACTGAGAAATGCAACAAAATGAAGGTAAGGAAAATTGAGGAGAAGGAAAAAGAGATTTTGACGAGTGTGGTGGAAGAAGATATCCAGTGAAGATGAAAAAAAAAGAGGGAAACAAAAGATGGGATGAAAAGAGAGGTGGTTGCAGAGACCCTACCACCGTTAGAGCATCTCCAACAGTTCGGAGTGTGGAAATACGATTTTTCACACTCCGAAATGTTGGAGGCCTCATTTTTCAACAGAAATGAGGCCAGACGCCTGTTCAACAGGCGCCTGATGCCCAGACGCCTGTTGAACAAGCGCCCGAGAATTCGGGCAGCTATTCAACAGGCTCCTGATGCTTGTGTAATATCGCCTGGGTATGAGGCGCCTGTTGAACAGGCGCCTCAATATGAAGCGCCGGTTGAACAGGCGCCTAATACCAAGGCGCCTGTTGAACAAGCGCCTCAACAAATCCGAAAAACCCACACTATGAACCCCCAAATCGACACTATCCAGATTTCTTGCACCTTGTTGGAGCAAACTTCTGGTGCAGATCTCAACATTTCTGATATCCAACCAACAGTTGGAGTTGCTCTTAGGACTACATTTTTTTCTTAATAATTAGATGAAAACATTGGTTTGCCTTTATCAGAACAAGTATGTACACACGTCTGATGGACGTGTGCGTAGATAACCATGACCAAAGCTGGATTGTTGCTACAATTATCTTCCATTTTTTCCTTCACCTGTTTGCAGTTGTAGTGATGATAAATATAATTTGTATTATCTATAAAGTACGGAGGCATATTCGTTGAATATGTGCATAAAAAATATTAAATGTATTTATTTTTTTACTGTATTGGAAGATGTGTAAAGTAATGTAGGAATACAACAATACTAATTTGTGTACATGCAGATATTGAAAATTACAGTGAAGAAAGTATGACATTTCAACTCCAAGGAGCATGGTCCAAGCAACTAAATTAAGAAACATATAATGCTTGTCCTACTGACATGCTAGAACTTGATATATGAACATTCAAACTGCAGAATTGCAAAATGCATTGATGTTGTATTTGGAATATGGTAGGGCCGTTCAATTCTTAAAAAAATAATATGAAAACTGTGATATAATATTAAACGATCAGTGTACAAACAGAACAAAACAAAACCAAACAAAATAATGTTGAACAAAGTCACAAAATTATTTGCATTCCGGGCTTTGAAAAAATCTGTATCGTAGTTAGCACTGAAGTAAGAAAAGGAATTGTTGCTAGTAAAGAGAATAATGTGCAGTTGTCTTCAATGCATCTTGTATTTACTCATCACTGCTAATTCTGATGTTGATGTGAGATGTCAATTTGCTAAGTTCCCATAAAAAGCAAGCACTATCTGGTACCATTCATCGATTTTAAAAACATTTACTGACAAACCTGATATAACATGCAAACATGATTTATGTAAATTTCATCAACTATAATGATGCATCATTCAATAACACCATGATACTCATTATAATCAGTAAACATCCATGTTTACAGATATCGATATGGAAAAAGCAAATACTCCAACGGTATATGAAAATTTGCATCGTGCATAATGTAATTATATAGCGAGTGACATATAAGTATAGTAGTGAAGTAATGATGAAAGCAAGTAAGAATTAAGTGGGTATTATCTGTTTTAATAAGAACGTTAAACGTAGCATGGAGATACTAAAAGTTGAATGTTTAGTTTAAGTATTGTCATTATCGTTGTTGTTATGGATGAAACGATAAAAAAATAAGATAAATTTTGATCCTATAATAAAGTTTTGAACCATTCAAGAGGGAATAAGTCAGCCATTATAGTTGTTAGCTTTTTGAAAGCATGTTGTCTAAATTACTTGCAGTTGTATAACAAAAAAACAACTAAATGGTGTTACCTATAGACTCTTGGATCACTTCCTATTGCATTTCTTCTCTCCTGATGAATCTTGGAGATTAAATAAAATTCTGAAGAAAAATAAGAAGATGGATAAAATATCTGAGTTTAGATAAGGATGACATAGGTTATTAATTGATAAACAGTAATAAAATTTTCTTACAAATCTTAGATATGAGTTAAATATGAAAACTAAAAACTACAGCGGAAGGATATAGTAACCATAAATTAAAAATTCAACTAATAAAGCAGCATGGATGTATCCATTATTTTAACCTGAGCAAATAATGAGACAGTTAGGGAAGTATCCATTACCATAAGATAATACTTTAATTAGGCAATATAGTTATAAAGAAATTTTAGAGATCAAATCAGTGGCCAAAAAAGTAGAAACATCTTTTACATACCATTAATGAGCAAATGATGTGGCAGTTAATTGTATAATATATACAACAATGTTCTCACCATCTACTCTCTCATTCCTTTGGTTAAACAGTTCCTTTGTTCACATCTTTTATGGTAAATATTAATTACAATGTATATATAGAGATGGTCAATTCTAAATTTACTAATCTAAGCCTACAAAATAATTAGTACATGACACAGCTAATACATGTTTTCTAGTGTCAATTATCGATTCTGTGATCTAAACCAAGAAATACTTAATGTATGCTATGGTAAGTATAAATCAAGGATGCTCAAACAGAAAATGTAAATTAATATATGTTTAAAAATGGAGGCTAAAAAGGGAAATGCAGAAAAGGAATTTATTCAATGATTAAATATGTAAACTGAAAACTACTGCCGAAGGATATAAACGACATATAAAAACTCAAATGATAAAAGTACAATATGGGAAACAATGGTCAAAGGTGGACACATCTTTAACATGCTGTTGAAAGCCTGAGCACAACATTAAGTAATAAATATGTCTGAAAATCAATTCATGTCAATAATGGAATCTATAATTTGTAGAGGCTTTTCTTAGACTATTTATTAAAGATTTTTGTATGGGAACAATATAAATATTGTCATAAATTTAGTTTAATTCAATAGACATAATTAGGATGTGTGCATCAAAGTTTGAAAATAATAATTAGTTTGGTAAGTATCCATTATTAGAGGATAAAAATTTAATTAGGTAATATATGTATCATATAGAAATTTCGGAGACAATACAATGACTATAAAAGTAGAAATATTTTGTACATACCATTAAAAGCTTGAGCAAATAATGTGGTAGTTATTTGTTTAATATACAATAATTTCCATTGTCTACTCTTCCATTCATCGAGGTAAACAATTTGTTTTGTTCACATCTTGTATAGTAAATATTCATTGTAATGTATATTGTTGCTCTATAGACAATTGTCAATTTAGTGATCTAAGCCCAAAAAAATTATTTAGAACATGATTGAGGAATGGGAAAAAGAAAATTTTGGCATATGTTTTCTACTATCAATTGTCGATTTACTGATCCATGCCAAAAAGAAACTTAATACATGTTGTGGACCTGTGGTAACTATGAATCAAGGACTTTACAATAGGAAATGTACATAAATATTTATCAAAAAATGGAAATGCTGAAAAGGAAATGCACAAAAGGGAATTTCTTCAATGAGAATGAGGTTAAGGTCGGAAAAAATACTTAATATTTAATACATGTTATGGTAAGCAGAAAGAAATGAACTTTAAATAGAAAATGCAATCAAATATAAAAAAAATGAATTTTATTTAATCGGAATTTTGTTAAGTGTGGAAGAAAACCAAACTATTTCAAATGTAGACAAAAAAATCGGCATGAAAGGAATTTTAGTTAATGCGCATGAAAAAATGATATTATATGAACAATAGTAGTATATGACATCTATTTTAAAAAAGTATGAGTCATATAAGTGCAATTGGGAACGGCATATATATGGAAGCCGAAAAAGTGATTGTAAATGATAAAAATGCTTATAAACTATTTACATATTTGGTAAGAATCCAACATCTTAAGATAAAAACTCCAATCAGGCAATATAATTAAACAAAACATTGAGCCGATCAATCTTTTTAATATTTGGTAAGTAACAATTATCATAAAATAATTATTAGTTCATGCAATAAAATTAAGTGTATTACAAAACAATTTTAGACATCAAAACAATGGCAATAAAAGTAAAAACATATATAAACATATCATTTGAAGGTTGAGCACAACATTAAGCTATCAAACTTTTTGGCAATGTTGTCATGCTACCAAATTATACATTGTTTCCTGCAAAATCGTGAGATTGTTGAAACTGTTTAAATAGTTGGTAAGTATTAGTTATCATAATATAAAACTTTAACTCATACAAAATAATTAATTAGATCATATAATAGTTTTAGAGATCAAACCAATGGAAACAAAAATAGAAAAATCTTTGAACATTTCATTAAAAGGCTGAGCATGACAGCTAGCCATTAGTCTTTTTACTTTTTCATTGTGTAATTATTTATTGAATCCTACAAAATTTATGATTATTTGGTAAGTAGTTTTTGAATGGAAACTATTGAAATAAGCGGTCAACATCAATTATCATATAGTCGGTCAAATATCACCTAATAAATGAAACAGCAATAACAAATGGACAAAAGTAACGTTTTAAGTATATTTGAGTATCTATAGTGATAATGGTTAATATTACCTCAAATAATGGCTGACACCTAACAAATAGTGTGGCAATGGCAAATAGGGTTTTTTTTTCCATAGTCATATTATGGATGTTGGAATATGAAACGAAATAGAAATAGAATTAAGCGAAGCTTACCCAACTTACAGTTTATTGGTATCTCCTCAATTTATACCTCAATCCCCAAATTTGCAAATGAACCAAAAATCATCGACTTGTGATTTGTAGGAGAAGAGATATCTCTTTGATTCTAGTGTTTGAACCTCACCAAGTTGGAGGAAGAAGAGAGCGCATTACAGACATAGAAGCGATTCAAACCTTTTCTTCGACCACCTAATGTCCATATTTTTGGATTTTAAAAGATTACTGATTGTAGTTTTAAGGGCATAATTAAAAATTGTAATATTGTGAGATGTGATTGAATTAATCTTAGGGCTTTTACTGGGGAAGAAGACACTGGTAGAAGAAACGTGGAGGACGGATTAAAAAAGGAAAGTTGTGAGAACTGATTGACTATATCGTACAATTTTAGTGGGATCACAATATGACACATATGCCCTTTGCTTTTTTTGTCTATTTAGTTGTTTCTGTAATTATGTGAACTGGCTGTTTGGGAAGTTCAAAAAAGCTTCACCATCCTAAGGTATTTGCATTTTTAGTAGAGATATTGTCTAATACTTTAAATATACGACACTTTAACAAAAATATATGCTTGCTTATATTAAAACTTTTACAAATCATTTTTATAAATCAATCAAAAAGTAAGTCACTTTCAACCATCTAAACAATCACCAATCAATCATTGATGCATACCTACAAGAAAGCTTCCATTTAAATTTTTGGCTTGACATGTTTTGATTTAATATTATAAAAGTATTGTTTTTTATGTAAGAAGAAATTTCCATTATCTCTTACGGTAACATCGCTGCCGAAGACACTGCAAAGTTCTAAACATCAAGAATTAAATGGAGTACTAACATTAAGTGATAAATCCTACCGAATACCTCATTCAAGACTAATCCCCTACAATTACTTCCAATAAAACGCTAGCCTATCAATCAGAACAACCAAAATAATCAAGTCGCTTAGCGGAAAGCAGATCATCAACTTTCACTGCATAGTCTGATCCCTAATGAATCTGACTACTCCATTCAAAGCCATACAAAGGTCCAATATTTATCAACAAGGCCGAAACTACTAGTCGAACAACTACTTCTATCTTTACTACCCTCATCAACTAATTTGCATCTCATACATAGTCTAATATTTAGAACATAGAAGAGATAAATATTATATAGTAAGGAAATACTATTACGTATCTAGATGATTATCCCAACAATTATCGTATACTCCTACAGTCCTATTATCCTTTACTATAAGGTAACAACCCAACACACCCAAAAGGATAGGGACTCTAAGTCTCATCTAAGCCCAAGACTCATATCTCTTACACTCTATATTGTTCTAAACTTGCTCTGATACCAAATATAACACCTCACCTCCATACTCATACTACCAAAGAGTATTATTAGGCAATACAGTGTGATAATACAAAGAATGAGGCGATATTGGACCATCACAAGTGAATATTCCCTTGAGCTGACATAGGTATATATTTCAAAATCATGTACTACTCACCTAAACATACTTGGTATAGGCACAAAGCAATAAACACGTGTGGTTCTAGGATAGAAAAACACAATATAAAACAGTAGTTATAGAACATAGAGTCATCAACGTAGCGATAACATATAATAAATAACATATACATGAGTCCTAGTAAGTCAATATAAAAGTGTCAACACCCATTATCTCTCAAAACATATACAACATAAATCCAATACATACATCTCAACAACATCAACATATATAGAGCTACATAAATATCACACAAATCTACTAATAACTAGCCTTCATAACTAACCCCAACAATCAAAAGTTGCTCTTTTCATCCATGAATCTGAAATGTCTCGGACTGACCCGAGTATTATATAAATAACACATAGGTCAGACCGTGTCTAGAATATAGGTGTTGATATATCATAGAAACTGGCATAGTACAAAAAAAATTATGTACCTCAAAATGGCATTAAACACAACTAATCTTGCAATATATGTTAAAGCATGCCAAGTATAATCACCCATATAAAAGTAAGTCAAGCTACACAGCAAGTAGTATATCATCTTAAATGGGTGAAACATCCTCACATCCAACTATCATCCATATATAAGAAACCATCATGTACCATAGGGCTAGCACACAATAATGCCTAAGATTATCTTTCAGATAAACACAAGTAGACATATCACTGGTCTGTCATACTCATATATGTGAAATAAACAAGCATCCATGCAACCAAACATATGAAAGAAGCACACATAAACATAGAATACGCTAACACCTCAGAGTAGCATTCATTATCCTCCTTGATAATCTCATGTATGGGGATTGACCATAATTCAGACACACAGTCACAAGTGTAGTCATATATTAATCATCATGCTACATCAAACTCAAATAGGTGTACTAATGCCGTATGTCTATCAATCGCACATCATGACAAGATGGGAGACTGACACCCACTAGCTTGCTCCAAGAGACTACATAGTGCCCATCTGGCACTGCTCCTAAAGTCTTTAGTTACCTCGACGACCATTATGACCTAATTATCCATTGGGTGCAAGTCTACGTTACGCAATGGTCACGATCCTACAAGTGCCGTAAATGGTAACAGACTACTCGCATAAGTGATAGGGGAAATAAGAAACAATAATATGATACAAGGTAATACACGGATTCAAGGCGTGACTCCATAATCAGACTGCTAGGATGGATACTAGCCTAATCTATTTTACCCCTCGCCAAAATAATAGGAGTACACAAAAACGATAGGCATATATATCTTTCACTTAGAACACAACCATAGGTATACAACCATGCTTAACACAGTGAGCATCACCTCATATACACAACATATGCCATATCAATATTGTTATCCTCATTCAAGTGTCATCTACTCATAAGGAGTTATTGAACAAATATCAACTCAAATATCCCATATCATTAGTGTTACTCACTTGTTTGATCAATGTCTATACACCACACTCGCTCCATTCCAAAAACATTCTATGTAACAAGTCCAAAGATTAACCGAGATATTATCAAAACCCCCATACTATATGGTATTATAACTCTATTCAATATTCTCATCACATAGAAAATATAATAAGACAAAACACACCATTCATCTATAAAGGTGATTTCATTCACAATAATATATTAGAACTTCTAATAGCTGTTATATTTTTTGAAAAATATTGTCTCTACATTTATTTAAAACCAAAAATAAGAATTTTAAAACTTTTAATACATTTCTAAGTCTCTTTTCTATATTTAAAATTATAAGAAACTCCTTTATAATCAACCATCATTTAGAAAAATCTCCCAATAAATTTTTTAATTGAATATAATTTTTTATGGAATTTATAAGCCTCCAAAATCAATTTCTATTTACTTTGAATCATAGAATATATTTTAAAATCCCATCCTTATTCTAAAAAATCATTTAAAACTCTTTTTAAATCACTTAATAGCATTTCAAAATCATTCCAATATTTTCTTGAATTAAATTGGATTTTTAAATAATTATTTAAAGCCAAAATAATTTCTAGCCATTTTTAAGCATAAGTAATTAAATAACTGTTATTTAATTAAATAAAAATAATTCAAAAATAATTTCATATTTGTAATGAGTCAAATTGCAACGACCTAAAATTTTCGATCCCGAAAATTCCAGATAGTTAGAAAAAGAAGAAAGAGATAGAAGAAGAAGAAACAAAAACACAACACAGATTCTCACATTCGCAGCGGATCAAAATATAATATCAAATAATAACAGTTTACAAAAGAATACTGTATCAGTTGATTACATTTTTATACATCAGAGTTCACACATACACAATCACTGGACATATACAAATCAACATATCTCAGATAAACAGAAATATATCACAATGAAAACACTCCATACGTTCCTACCATCCAGCTCGTCTCCTGAGCTCCAGAATGTCCTTACCTAAAAATCTGTAATACTCGGTCTAACCCGAGCATTACATCAAAGTAACACCCGGGTCAGGCTGGAAACCAGCGTGAGTAAACTCAGATAACATGAAATTCTAATGCACAAGCATATATAAAAGCCTGGGGTAACTCGTACTTCACTACAAGTTCATTATTTGTTATGCTCAACACTTATTTCACAAATCAAATTCTAAGTATTCTTACTTAGTTCAAAAGTCCATATTATTCCATTACAATCTATTGATTTCTCACATCAATCCATAAAGAATCATTGTAGATTACAAATCAAAGTGGTTTCGGGTATTTGCTGATACCCGACCCGGTCTCTTCGAATCCAATACCTATCTTTAAACCAGGTTGTTTAAGTTTAAACAATTCAATTTATATTCGGGATATCATATTCACATGGCAATTCTATCACAGATAGATAACTTATATTATCACAATTCATCCAAAACATCTCATATCACAGAGCATCACAATCACATATCAGATATATGAAATAATCCAAGGAATTCAATATAATTTAATCATCCATAAGCAAGATTAATTAATCACATAATTTATAATTAATTTAATTTAATTAATTAATTAACCCTTAATTACTTACATTAATTAATTAACCTTTAATTAATCACATTGATTAACTATCCTTTCATTACTTACCTTAAGTAATTATCTTCTAAGTAATTATCCTTTAATTATTTTTATTAATTAATTAACCCTTAATTAATTATCCTTTAATTAAGAAAATCCTTTAATTAATTCCACTAAGTAATTAATCCTTAATTACTTCCCTTAAGTAATTAACCTTTAATTATTACCCAGATTAATTAGCCTTAACCATTCTCATTAATTATCTTTTAATTAATCTCCTTAATTAATTAATTACATTCATTAATGATCCTTTAATCACTTCTAGTAATTAATTATTCTTTTAACTAATTACATTTAACAAGTAATCTTTAAATTAAAACATTCATTAATTTACTTTAATTTATCTCATTCAGTAATTAACTATTCCTTAATTAATTTCCTAAATTAAGAAATCCTTTTAAATTTTTACTAGAAACATGAATTTACTTATAAAACTTAAACCTGGACACTTATCAAAATCAACCCGAGACTATCACACAATTTCCCGAGCTAAATCCTCAAGATTCCCGAGACACTCACTCTCGTCCCTGCTTCGAGTCAACGCGTAAAAAAATGAAACGACCCGAGCAACACAGCTTCTTCCCCAAACTCAAAACAACACCCCAAACACCACTGCTCGCGTGCACGTGCACAAGCAACTGCCGCCGTTCTGATCACCTCCGATGATACCTACAAGTCGCCAACGACCCTCACCCACGTTCCAACCACCTAGCTTTGGTGATCTCACTGTGTGTCTAAATCGAACATATTCGAGCATAGCAGAAACCAAAGCATCGACGAAAAATTCCCAATTACCGACGATCCTGACCTCGAGAACCCCTGCCAACCACATCCGAGCTTCGTCTCAAAACCCATCATTGCTTCCCCCAATGCGAGTGCCTCCGATGATTCATCGACGCCGGAATCATCACGACTACCCAACACAACCAAACAGCACTCCAAACCCTATCTCGTTGTCCCCTGGCCACCACGGTCATCTTAAAAATGCCACACCATTTTTCAAATGATGCATGACCATCCACCATCCTCCAGCCTTAACCATGACCCTCATCCACCTCGCGATCACCAGCAATCAACAGACACCCATATTCTGTTCATCCTGAGATATCTCACCAATTACTTGATTAAAAATTGTGATTTTACTTTTAAAAATCATGATTTCCGATGGGAATTCAAATTATATCAGAAAATCAAACAATTATGATACTTAAATTTTACTTGTTTTCAAAGCTTTACTGATTTCCTTAATTCCAGATAAATTTCAAAACTATTTTACTTCATTATATATTTTTTAGATTTAATTCATGCATAAACAAACATATCTCTTTTAAAATCCTAAGCCTATCAGAGATTCGATGATGAGCTATTGGAATTTGATCAAATTTTTAACTCTGTAACTACATAGAGTTTATATTCAGACATGCACACAAATTTAACATATATACATTCAGTTCATACCTAACAAACATGCAAGCATTAATCTCCTCATAGATTCAAGTATTTCAACATGCATCAGATCATCCAAAAATGTTAAACTTGTTAGTTTTTTTGTGGTTTTGTTTTCTGGATATAAAATGTTAACAGAAACTTAATAACAGAGGTGTTCTTATTTTGAATAACAGGAATCACTTATACATACATGCAAGTCTACATTTAATCCAAACAATTTACATGCAACAGATTTCATTACTTGAATTTTTAAGAAAGATGTTTACTCACAAGCATAAATTTTAAACAGATTTAAGCATTTAACAAGAGTAGTAGATTACTCACAGTCAAACAGAGGAAGCCTGGAAGTGTTTGAATTTGGAAACTGAAACTTGTTCTTCTTGAAACTGAAAAGCTTTAGATTTGAACTGGAAACTGGATCATGCTTAGTTGAGTTGATTTTGCTTGATTTTCTTTTGTTTTACTTATAGCTTGTTCTCGAATAAATGAAGAAAAGAAGACAGGAGTGGAGGGATTGATATATAAGAAACAAATATGCAGACTGATATTTTTATTTGTACAACAAGGGTCAGAGATTTTTTTCATAAGGAGGCTGAAATGATTTTTCTAGCAAATTTGAAATGATAGCATTAAATGCCTTGGTTCCTTATCATGTTTACAAATACTATTTCTTTTTATTTTGTAGGTATAATCTCGTATGTATTTTTGTCTTGTTTTGACTTATTCCTTTGCATATACATATTGCTATAGTATATATATATATATTACTTGCCTGGTTTGCTTTCTACCCTATGCTTTCTATAAAGTTGTTATATTTTTAGAATTATCTTATGTGTTCATCTTATATTTTTCCATAACCATAAATTTATTTGAGATATTTATTTCTATTTTTAAACTTAACTACCAAATATTCCCTTTACAATTAAATATGTATTTTATTTTATTTTTAAACATTATTACCAAGATTACATAAAATATATATATAGATCAAAAGTGAATAAGGTAAAGCTTACTTTAATTTAAGATAGATTTTACATTTCGAAATGACTCTCTTGTGGGCTTTGAATTTATAGCATTTAATGTTTTCATCCTTATCCATTGATAGGTATGTACATACATATATTTTTTCTCTTTTCTTGCATATTTATATACTTTCCTATATTTCATTTCATATGAGCATATATACACATGTATGTACATTCATACGCATTGTTTTTTGTATATATTGTCATTTTATATACATATTCTCATATACACCTTGCTTTATCTTATATATATATTCACATTCATACAAAGTTTTCCTATATTTCATTCCATATAGGTATATACATACATTTATATTCTTGTATATGTATATATTTTCAACATCACAAGGTTGTATCTATTTATTTATACATATATTTAAGGATATTTCATTCTAATTTAAATGATGAGTTTATTATTTATTTTCTATGGGATTTGTCATATCCAGAGATTTATAATCCAATATCTAATATAGGTTTTAAACCGGTCCATATATGATATAACTTATGTTTGTATGTAGTGTTTAAACTAATTTATATCTATCCAAATATTTTGAATTATCAGAAATTTTATTGGTTTGACCAATTAATATTAATATTTCAATAATAAAATCAGTTAATTTCCCGACTAACAGACGTCCAAAAATCCGGGTCGTCACACAAATTCTACCCTCACATCCATATTTTGCATTAATTTTTTGAAGAAAATGTTCTTTTTAACTTCTACACTTTCACTGCCTGGAGCAACACTACTTTAGGCTTTGACCATCGATCGACCTCCCTCACCCAGGGGGTGCCAACCGCTGGTGACGGCCTGGAGCAGTATAGCTCCAGGTCATGTGCTTACTCTATTGGTCATTGTTTCTTCGCCCATTTCCTTCTCCAATCATTCACAACTTCAAGCACACTAAAGCAACAATTCAACGCCCAAATGCACACAACAAACATTATAAGACCAAAGCCTTTTTTATGTAGGCAATTAATAGTGGGTTCTAACAAGTTTTAATCATAGAGCTATGCAAATTTCCTTAAAAACCCATATATGTTCATCAAAGTGATGCATTCATCAATTCTAAACATAGATGTGGGTAATGAATTACTCATCTTAGCCATTGCATGCACAACACACTTCACTAGTCCTTTAGACTCCTTCAAAGCTTACTGTAAATTGCAATTTGAGTCCAAACTTGATCAAAAACCAACTTTAATAGCTACTAGGGGTGTAGATCCTTTTTGAGAAGCATATATCTAAGTTTCATTATTTTTGGGAATTCATTTGAATTATTAGGAATTTTTTAAAGTGGAGCTAGGGTTGGAATGTTGGTGTAAGATAATGAAAAATGAGATAATGAGCTTCAGGAGATGGTTTTGAAACAAATAAATGAAGTATGCAGACTTCACAAGAAAGATAAAGTGGAGAAAATATCTTAACTACTCTTTCCTTTGATTTGGGCTATATACGCTTTATTTTAAAACATTTCTTCACTTATTCACTTATCATTTCCTGTATAAATTAATTTTTCAACTTATTCAAAATAATTTCAAATCCCAAATAAAAGTCATATTTAGTTTCAGCTAGTGTTTAATCATTATTGTATATCTTTATAAAAATTTATTTTTGTTAGTTTCCCATTTTAGTAATAATATACTCAAATCACAAAATTAGGCCTATTATAGTAAAATTATTCATTACCATTACTAGTTGAATAAAATTCATTCTTCACCATAATAAATTCCAAGATTATTTTATTTGTTATTATTTAAGTTTATTAAATTATTAAACCAGCTTAAAGCATTAACATTTCTTAAAAATTATCTTATCTTAATAATTCATAACTTCAAAAATATTTAATACCAAGATAATTCATTAATTCATAATCATTTTAACAAATAACTCCCCCTACTATAAATAAATTTCACCTGATAAATCATATCATTTCCAAATCTCACCGGTAAATGTTTTATCATCAAAATCCTCAACTTCACAAAATATTTCATCATTCAAATCCCAAATAAATTTCTATATTACCAAATTGTCATAATCTCCAATATTATAATTTAACCACCTATTATTCGCATTTTATCATTTAAAGCCCATTTAATTAATTAAATATCTATTATAAATTTTAATAAATTGTTTCTCAACATTAGGTTGTTACATAACATTTTAGAAAATGCCACACTACGACATGCAACTAAAAATATTAAACTTTTTGTAGCATTATGATAAACGATATGGAAAATTTAACTAGCATTTCCTTTTGCTCAAAAAATATAATTTTGTGGTGCTTATTTTCTACTAATAGAAATTTATTATAGTAATTTTTTGTTGTAATATGACTTCTTAATGTGGACTGTAAGAATTTTGCAGCGATCACTGAGCTTTTCAAATGATATTAATTTTTAGTAGAACTTTTGTAACATTTTTTATTCTGAATGTATTTTTGTATCATTTTTATACCGCTACCTTAATTATTTGTAGTGATTCTTTTTCGTTGAACATATATTTTTGCAACGGTTTTTAACTGATACCATATTGTTTGTAGAGTTTCTTTTGTGCTATCATATACATTTACCTGTATGTTACAAGTATACCTTTTGCTACAGTTTGATTACATCAGGTTATGTAATACACATCAAATAATATAACTATTATAAAGAAAATAGAAATAATTCAGTGATAACATAAATATTTCACATAACATGGTCATAATCAAATGACATAGTAGATTTCACCAACTTTATTCAAAACTACATAAATGTTTATTACTAAGTCAAGGAAGGAATTCCATAATCATTTTGACAAGTTTACACGACTAGAATTCCAAAAATGTTATAATATTTGTTATAGTGGGTCCCAGAAAAAAGTAATATATTCTTAACCGCGTCGATAAATTCAATCGCCAATGCAGCTTGTCTCTCTTTCGTAAAAGGTTGATTACCTATAGACAAGTTCAACAAATATCGATGAGAACTGAATTAATAATCAGAACTAGACTACACTAAACTGAGCATGATATTCCTCCTTAAACTACAGAAGTTTAAGATATCACCATATATTATGCATTAACAAAATTATTTCCAAAATTGTTTTCTCACGATAATCAATTACAATGATCAATATTTTCTTACTTAGTGGTGTGCATATTTATAGTGCTTCCAAATCTTTAATATATATAAATGATTTCTACCTGGCATGGAATTAGTTTCCAAGATAGTTTTGAGCATAAGTTTAAAAATATCAAACAAGAAATATTAGTAAGAAGTATTAGATGGTTTCACTTTTACTTCTAATGTGCACAAAATCCTAAAGACTCGAGTGAAAAGAATTAATAGTTTACAAATAAGCGTTTACCTGAACTCGAGTGTATCCACTAGGTGCTTCATATGGATATATATATATATATGAGAAGTTAGTTTTCATAAGTAACATTAATTCTACACATTAGTTATGTAATATATAAAGAGCAAACATTATACTAATACATTTATGAAATGTTAGGTATTGTAGAGATTTTAGTAGTTTACATTAAATGCTCGTTCATAATTTACTTTATCACGCACAAGATAAGGCATACAATGTTGTCTTATACTATCATGCTGTTAGTCATACTCATTAGTTTAAATTTTAATCAAAAAAAGGTTAGGTGGATATTAGGTACCAGTATGATCTAGTGCCCAATAACACTTAGCAGTTTTGTACTACCACTGTGTGAAAGACAAATTTTTCTAAATGTGAAATAATGTAAAAGAATATTTCTTTGTCAATATACTTAGTTGTTTAGCTAGTCCTAGGTCCTATCGGGTAGCCCAACACGTCCACAGGTTGGGGCAACCCATTGGATAAGGGTAAAAAATTTAGAACAAGACCCATCACAACAATAAGTAGTAGCCCAATCTAGACAGAGTAAGGAAGGACATTGAGTTTGCACACTCCTTTATTCATTTACACTAAAGTCAATTCTCTCCGTCGTTAGAAAAGGCTACCAAGTTTCAACTAGCTTCACACTCGGCAGTCGGCCTCCTCTAATCCTCCTTCACCAAATCTAGTGTCATACTCCTCCAGTCAAGCATAGCCTCTATAGCCCTTCTCTAGTCGATGTCCCTCTGCAATCTGAAATTCAAGGTCAAATTTTGCGCATTGTTTTTTAAATTTGCATATGATTCAAATCAGCGAAATTGGAGTCTCTATGTATGGATTAATGAATTTTTTCTAAATCATACCTAAATAACTATAAAGTTTGGAATGGTTTAATTTTATGTTTTAATTTGTGAAATGACATATGGGAATAACAAAAAAAATGGAGTGGTTCATGTTTTTATTAGAAAATAACACCAAAATTCAAAATGGTTTATGTTTTAATTTATAAAATAGTATATGCCTATTCTAATTAGTGAAATGGTATTTGAGAATTATTGAATAAATCTTTAGGTACTATCTTAATTTTGTTGTAAAAATAAGTAGAGTTTTGTAAAAGTAATGATTTTATTAGTAAAAAATTCATTATAAGTTAATTTGTTTAAAATATGTTATTATATACCATGCTGAAAAATGAAGACCTTCAAAATCAAGTGAAATTAGAAAATAAAACTCCAGAGCTTATAATAGAAGGGTGAAGCAATGTCAAAATGCGATATCAACATCATTAGTAGGTTCAATTTTAAGCTATTTAATGTGAGAGCACAATAATCACTTGGTTGAAGTCAAACACTTACATCATTCAAAGACCGATTTTAACAATTTGAAGTCTACGATATATTTTTGCAATTTTTTTAAATGCAAAGTTCATGGAAATTGATAAAGAAGAGTTGATGGAACATTACACTTTTTTAGAAAGTTATTTGAATACAACCAACAATGAGATCTATATAGACAAGATTATTTCAAGGTTTAAAAGCTTTGGAAACTATGTTACCTAAAGAAATAACTATATCGATTGACATTCATGACTCCATAAGATCTTATGCAGATGATGGTGATTTTCAATGTGCATGGGTTGCTTATCGAATTTTGCTACCTATATTTGTCTTGGTTGCTTCCGTAGAGAGAAGTTTCCCTAAATTAAAGTTAATTAAAATTTATCTTCGAACAACCAAGTCAGAAGTGAGATTGAATGGTTTAGTAATGATTCATTTTTTGAGAAACTTGATGATAACACTTTAATCGAAGATGCTTCAAAAATGCAAGAAGAAGTATTTTTCTTTGAACTTCCTGAAACTAGTATTTGACATTTCCTTGAATCAACAATTGTTGTCCAATTGATTTTATATGTGTTGATTTTTTATTTAAGTCAGTTTGCAAAAAATTAATAGTTACTATTGTTTGTGTTTTGGGGCAACCACAATCTAATGTGGCGTGGGTAGTAAATTGGTTGGGCTGCTACTGGGTATGACCTTGGTTTAAAGTGTTTTTTATATATTAGTCCATTGTGTGAACTTCACTATAAAATTAGTTCTAGACCTTAAAAGTTTAAGGGAATAGTTTTAGCTTCTTGGATAACCTTAGCAAAATTCAAGACTGAAACCTAATAATAAAAAGGATGAATGAAACTATGGTATAATACAAAGATAAATTTAAATATACCACATAAATAAATAAAGCTACCACTAACTGGATCCACATAAATTTTACTCTGAAGATTGAAATTTATGTCTTCAGGAAAATAATTTAGAACTTTCTTTGTTATAGTATAGATTCAGATTCCTCTTGTGAAAATACTTTAGGTAAAAAAATAAAAATGCAGTGTAAATTAATCTTGTAAATAAATAAGTGAAACCTGAATGACATCCAATTCTTGTTGTCTTAGCCTTTGACAAGTAGAAGTGATTCACTTATCATTTAAAAACTTTGTATACCTTTGACACTGTACCACCTTTCATTCTGATAATATTACGAATAAATATGCCAAACTTAGATGATTATGTAAGTGAAAGAGCATATAAGTGCAAATCTCAATTACCCTCAATGCAAAATAAATTGGTTTCTTTTAATTTCCCATTTGAAGGCAAGGAAGATGTGAATGTTGAATTGTAAAACACACTTCCCTTTGAAATATTTAACCACAAATTTCATGTTCATTTGGTCATCAACTTGGAAACTGAAGAAAAAGAATATGATGAAAAAATTTTGATTATTGAAAATAATATATTAATGTTAGCATTAGTGTAATGCTATTGTTTAATTACCATAACAGTTGACCAGTAAAAGATATAAAAAATAAACTAAATGTTTTTTAAAATTTTATGACTAAAAAATATACAAAACTGAAATTCCTCGTAAATGGATTACTCACAAAAATAAGGTATGCTATCATCTTATTAAATTATAGTTCTAAATGTGGAACATATTAATCATGTACTAACAAATAATGAAAGGAGGAATTTTGTTGCTAAGACAAACTGGAGGGGTTAATGAATAACAAAATTATATACTAGTGTTTCTTACATTAGTTCCCTGGTAGGAAGATATGATAACTCAAGAACTCGATATTTTCTCGATATGGATCATACGTAGGCAGTGGTGCCATATACCTGCAGTAAAATCCACAGGAAACAATATACGATAAGTTTTCTCGAATATTATTCACGAGTAATATATATGTGACCCCTAATAAAAATTGAGCATTGCACTTATGAATAATAGAAATTTCAGTATACATGATGTGAACATAATGGTATATGCATAGTCAAAATATCACATGTGGGTTCTATCAAATTAAGTGTCAAATGAGCCATCTCAATAACCATGACCTAGATTTTAAATAAAAAGGTATTATGTAATTACCCAGTTAGTCCCCAAATAGGTGGTGAGGGGTATTGGTTCTGATATTGGGTAAGTAGGAGGACTAGTGTAACACCCCTAATTTTTGATAACATTATTCAGGAGATTTAATTAGATAAACTAAATAAAATAATGTAAATGTTAAGTGACAAGGGGAATGAGACTTGAATTAATTAAATAAGGGTCGTGCCTAATGAACTAACAAATGGGTTTTGGTTAATTAAGTCACATAAGGGTATTATTGGAAACTGTCGTCCATAACTTCCCCCTTATATATTGCCGTTCCCACTATTTTCTTCCCATTCACGTCATTTTAAAATGCAAAACAAAAGAGAAGAAACGGCCGGACATTAAGAGGAAGAAGAGGAAATCAAATTAAAGCTAGAAAAGCAAGCTTGGGGGAAATCTATCCCAATTCAATCTCCTTATCTAGAGCAAGGTAAATAATAATTCCATCTCTATCTTGTTTTAAATCATATATTTTTAGATTTAAGGGATAATTGTTTTTATAATATATTGGATGATGATATGCTTGATTTAAGATTTATTTGATTTAAACAAGATTTTTTAAAGGAGTTTTGCACGGTTTTAGGCCAAAACTGAGATTATATGATGATTAAATGCCATGGAAAAATTTTATGTTATGAGAAACATGATTTTGGAGTTGGGTTTCAATTTTGAGAATTTTCCAAGCTATGGAAAGATTATTATGAATTTTTAAAGGAAAATATGGTTAATTTAGTTTATAATTTATTTTGTAAAATATATTGGGAATTTGGGTCTGGAATTTTGATATGTTAGATAACATGATTAAAGTGAAGTTCTCGAATTTTTGGGGATTTTTCCAAAGTGATTTAATATGCAAAATAAATTGTCTTAGAAGAGGGACTTCTTTGCATAAATTGGAAGAGCTTGTTTGAGTAGTTTGAGAGTTAAGGTTTTCAGGTACGCCTTAAGATGAATAAGCTTCCGGAGACATGCAGGAGACGTGATAGCTATTTTGATTCCGCTGTGTTGTATGCAATGGCAAAGTTGTTATATTGCCTGAATATACTCTGATCATCCTAGGGGGCATCTTTATATGTCGCTCTGGGCGTATGTTGTAATAAATATATTTTCTCTGAACGTGATTTGCGAATGTGGGATTATGTAATGAATTGGAAAAGTTTTGATATGGAATGTGATTTTGTTGAAGTTTATTCATGTGTTTTTGTGTATCTATGAATTTAACACCGCCGTATTTGGTCGCCGAGAATTAATAACTATAGATGACTGCAGCATCCGTAGCCGTTAGTTTTGGGCCTCCAAGTAGGGATATGTTACAAGTTTGTATCAGAGCATAGGTTTATGAAATTTTAAAAGAAAGTTAAACCTAAAAGATTTTCAAACATGATCCAATGAATTTGAAAATATGATTAGGGTTTGGGTTAACGCTATAGTAACATACTTGTATTTTGTGTGTGTGTATGTAAGTGTGTGTTCCCCTCTCTCTTAGACCGTTCTTATGTATCTTACTAAGGCTCGTATGCAGATTTATGAGAAAGAAGATATGGAAGCGGGAAATGGAAGAGGAAATCTAGGTGGAGGAAGCACGACAACCAACGAAAATGCTTGACCTAATAGCAGGAGGAACCAAGGTTGACAGGCTAATTCTAATCCAAATGCTAAAGCCAATGTAGGTGCTGGAAATCCGCCAGTAGATGCGAAGATGGTGTATCAGTTGTTAGCTAATCTTTTGCAAGCTGGAGTTGCCGGTAATGTTGGAGGAGCTAATCATGTGACTCCAATTGGGAATAACTTTGTTCAGCTAAGTAGAGACTACACAAGTTTGGGTGAAAAGCCGTTTGTTGGAACAGAGGATGCTGTTGAAGTTGAGAATTGGCTACTGAATTGTGAAAGGATCTGTACTGATCTAGGCTAGGATGATGGGCAAAAGAGAAGGCTAGCCTCTAGACAGTTGTAAGGGGGCAGCACTTCACTGGTGGAATAGTTGACCACCGGGGTACCGGAGGAAGACCTGGGTTGATTTTAGGAGATGGTTTGAGTAGAGGTTTTCGTCTGAATTTGCTAAGTCTGCATTGATGAGGAAGTTCATGGATCTAGTTCAAGGAGAGATGTCAGTGGTCAAGTATGCTGCTAAGTTTGATGAGTTGTCTCGATATGGATATGCTTTGGTTGACAACGATGTCAGAAAGAATGAAGGGTTCATTCGAGGACTAAGACCCGAGCTTGCAAGAATGACCATGACCCATATCTGAGAACCTAGTAGTGTGGTGGTGGAGATGGCCATTCGGTTTGAAGAGATGCTTGCTATTTCTACTAAGGAGAAGCTAGTTGAATCCCAGGGTCCTCAGGAAAAGAAGAGGAAATTCTTTAAGAAGAAGGGAGCCTAGAAAGGGGATGCTGCCAAGAAGGCAAAGGCTGATTTAATTTGCTACAAATGTGACAAGAAGGGTCATTATGCAAATGAGTGCAGGTCAGGCAAGGGAAAGAAGGCTCTAGAAAAGAAGAATGTGAAATGCTTTAACTGTGATCAAGTTGGGCATTCAAGAACCAATGTCCAGAGCCAGCCAAGGTGGCAACTAAACCTACTGCACCTGATTAGGGAAAGACTGTGATGGAAGATACGTTATTGATTCAGAGTATACCAGTTAGGATACTTTTTGATACCGGTGCATCACATTCATTTATATCCCAGTGTTTGGTTGATAGGTTATGCTTAGAACCCCACATACCTTATTACTTCCTTAAGGGTTGCGAATCCAATAGGAGGGTATGCAACTCTGGGGATAAGATGTGACTAGTTAGAACTTGATTTGTTGGGTCATAAGTTTGCATGCAGTTTGTATGTTTACGATTTCGTAGACTTCATAATCATTTTGGGTATAATTGGTTGAGAAGGTATGATGCCAGGATATTTTGCCAGGATGGGAAGATATCTTTGAGACACTTGGATAGTCATAGCCGAATTATATTCTCAGTAGAAAATTCTGATCGAAGTAGTTGTGCTTTGTTAAGTGTAATAGGAGTGGAAGAAGTGCTAAGTCAAGTTCGAATTGCAAGAGAGTTTGCAGATGTGTTTGAGCCAGTTACAGGACTACCACTAAAACGAGCTGTTGAGTTTCGAATAGATCTTGTGCCAGGAGCTGAACCTGCGAGTAGACCACCTAGTAGAATGACACCAACTGAGATGAAGGAATTGAAGGTGCAGCTAGTGGATCTAGAAGGAAGGAATTTTATTAGACCAAGCTGTTGGCCTTGGGGAGCGGCAACGGTATTTGTGAAGAAACCAAATGGGTAGCTGAGAATATGTATCGACTATCGTAAGCTGAACGAAAGGACGATAAAGAATAAGTATCTTTTGTCGAGGATTGATGATCTGTTTGATCAGCTAAGTGGAGCAAGAATGTTTTCCCAATTGGATTTGGCGATGGGTTTCCATCATTTAAAAGTGGCAGAGGACAACATTCCTTTGACTACATTTTGAACTCGGTGCAGTTTGAATGAGTGGTTAATGATGCCAATTGGGTTAACGAATGCACCTGCTTTCTTTGTGGATTTAATGAACTGAGTCTTTCGAGGGTATTTGGATAGGTTCATGGTGGTGTTTATAGATGACATTTTGGTATATTCTAAGGATGAGAGAGAGCATGAAGATCATCTTAGAGTTGTGCTAGAGACGTTGAGGCAGAATCAGCTAAAGGTGAAGTTTTCCAAGTGTCATTTTTGGAAGAAAGAGGTTAAGTTTCTTGGTCATGTGGTTTCTGAGAAATGATTGTCAGTTGATCCAGATAAGATCGAAGCCGTGAACAATTGGAAGAGATCAGAGACAATGACCGAGATCGGAAGTTTTCTTGGACTTGCTGGCTATTACCAGATATTCATTAAGGATTTCTCATGGATTGCAGCGCCTTGACTAAGCTTACCAGGAAGGAAGTGAAGTTTGTTTGGTCTGACAAATGTGAGGAAGCACTACTTAAGTTAAAGCATTTGTTGATCAATGCTCCATTGTTGGTAGTTCCAGATGCAAACCAAGGGTTGGTAGTATACCCTAACGCATGTGGGACAGGATTGGGAGCAGTGTTGATGCAGAAGGGCAAAGTCATTACTTATGCATCTAGACAGCTTAGACCGCACGAAGTAAGATACCCTACTCATGATTTAGAGTTGGCAACGATGATTTTTCCTTGAAGATTTGGAGGCATTATCTCTTGGGGGAGAGATTTTTGTTGTATACCGATCATAAGTCTTTAAGATACTTATTCTCTCAAAAAGAGTTGAATATGAGACAGCAGAGGTGGTTGGAGTTTTTGGCTGCTTATGATTTTGGTATAGAGTATACCCTTAAGGAAAGGTAATAAAGTAGCAGATGATCTTAGCAGAAGACATCAGAATGTGGTGTTGGTTATATTGGCAGAGTGGAAAGATCTAGAAGCTTTGGCCAGTTGTGGTGTGTAGTTAAGATCGACTGCTAGTTCTAGTCAGAGTACTGCCATGATGTACTGTTTAGAAGTTCGACCAGTGTTGATCGAGAGAATTGCTTCTAAGCAGAAGGAGGATCCATTATTAGCTGAGAGGATCAGAAGGCTTGAGGTTGGAACTGAGGTTGGTGATTTGAAAGATTTTAGTCTTGAGCAGAGAGGATGGTTGAGAAAGAAGGGACAGTTATGTGTTCCAGATGTGGAGAACTTGACAAGAGAAGTTCTTGAGAAATGCCATTGATCCAAGTTTATAATTCATCCTGGAGGGACAATATGTATCAAAATATGAAGAGGAGCTTCTATTGGGAAGGCATGAAGAGGGATGTTGGCTTGTGGGTAAGGCAGTATGTAAACTGTCAACAAGTGAAGACCAAACATCCGAAGCCGAGTGGATTACTTCAGCCTCTAAATATTCCCGTTTGGATATGAAATTCGATATCCATGGATTTTATAGATGGGTTGCCAAGGTCAAGGAGAGGAAATTAAAGTATATGGGTCATTGTGGACAGGTTGACCAAGAATGCCCATTTCATTCCAGTAAAGTCGTCCAAGAACTAGTTTTGACAATGTTGTTCATGAAGAACATAGTTAGACTTCATTGAGTTCCTAGTAGCATAGTCAGTGACAAAGATGCTTTATTCACTAGCGAATTCTAGAAGAGTCTATAGGATGTGTTAGGCGCTAAGCTCTAGATGAGTACCGCATATTATTCACAGACAAAGGGGCAGACAGAGAGAGTCAATAAGGTGCTCGAGGATTTGTTGAGAGCTTGTGTGTTGGATTTTGGTGGATATTGGGAGGATCACCTACATTTGATTGAGTTATCCTATAATAATAGTTACCAAACTAGTATAGAAATGTCACCTTTTGAAGCTTTGTATGGAAGGTCATGCAAATCCCCTGCATTTTGGTTGGAGACTGGAGACAGATTGGTCTTAGGTCCAGATTTGGTAAGGGAGGCGTCAGAAAAGATTGAGTTAATCCGAGAACGGATGAAGGAGGCTCAATCTAGACAGAATTTTTACGCAAATAAGAGGCGTAAAGACCTAAAGTTCTCAGTGGGAGACAGGGTTTTCATTAAGGTATCACCGATGAAGGGTGTGGTACAGTTTGGAAGGTCGGGAAAGATAGCCCCGAGATATGTTGGTCCATTCGAGATTATAGAAAGGATTGGAAAGCTCGCATACAAAATTGAGTTGTCGAGCAGTATGGCATGTGTCCATAATGTATTTCATGCGTCCCACCTTCGCAAATATGTGCATGATTCAGAGGCTACCATTCCTCAAACAGAGTTGGAGGACTTAGTAGTGAAACTTGATTTGACTTTTGTTAGATAACCAGTTCGGGTTATGGCAAGAAATGAGAAAAGATTGAGGAACAAGACAGTCAAGTTGGTGAAAGTTCAGTGAAGCGACAACGAGAAGGACTGTACTTGGGAGACAGAGGATAGGATTTGAGATACTTATCCTGATCTGCTTTGAAGGTATGTCTATATTAGAATTATATAGATATTTCCTAGTTAGGTAGACTAGTATGGTTGGTAGGAGTCGTTACAGATGATTGCTGTGTTTAGTATTTAGTCCTTATTGAATTTCGAGGACGAAATTCTTTAAGGAGGGAAGCCTTTAACACCCCTAATTTTTGATAACATTATTTAGGAGATTTAATTAGATAAATTAAATAGAATAATGTAAATGTTAAGTGATAAGGGAACTAAGACTTGAATTAATTAAATAAGGGTCGTGCCTAATGAACTAACAAATGGGCTTAAGAATGAGTTTTGGTTAATTAAGTCACATAAGGGTATTACTGGAAATTGCCATCCATAACTTCCCCCTTATATATTGTCGTTCCCACTATTTTCTTCCTATTCACATCACTTTAAAACGCAAAAAAAAGAGAAGAAATGACCGGCCATTAAGAGGAAGAAGAGGAAATCAAATTAAAGCTAGAAAATGAAGCTTAGGGGAAATCTATCTCAATCCAATCTCCTTATCTAGAGCAAGATGAATAATAACTCCATCTCTATCTTGTTTTAAATCATATATTTTCGGATTTATGGGATAAATTCGTTTTTATGATATATTGGATGATGATATGCTTTATTTAAGATTTATTTGATTTAGACAAGATTGTTTAGAGGAATTGTTCACGGTTTTAGGTCAAAACCAAGATTATATGATGATTAAATGCCATGGGAATATTTTATGTTATGAGAAACATGATTTTGAAATTGGGTTTTATTTTGAGAATTTTCCAAGCTATGGAAAGATTATTATGAATTTTCAAAGGAAAATATGGTTAATTGAGTTTATAATTTATTTTGGAAAATATATTGGGAATTTGGGTCTGGAATTTCGATATGTTAGATAACATGGTTAAAGTGAATTTTTGGAATTTTTGGGGATTTTTCCAAAGTGATTTGCTATGCAAAATAAATTGTTTTATAAGAAGGACTTCTTTGCAAAAATTGAAAGGGCTTGTTTGATTAACTTAATCATGGTTTAGATTTGGATTAACAGCAGTTATTTTTGAAAAAGTTAAGGCAACGAATCTGATGTTGACACGTGGCAAGTTAGTTAGAGAAAAGTTTACTTAAATAAGAATTAAACCTGGTTTGCTCAGAAAAGTGGTTCCGCCTACTTAGGAAAGCGCCTTTCGACACAGTAGCTTCTGCCTTCATCCTTGTCGAAACCAACTATGACAAAACCAATACCAAGGTATCACTATGATGATACGTAGTGGATTGGAGGTAGGCGAAAGGTAAGGTGTCGAAAGCATAACTTTTGAAGGTGACGAAACCTTGGTTTGTTTTTAAAAGAAAAGCACCGGCCTTTGTTTTGTTTTAAGCCTTTGATAGATTCAAAGAGTTTGGTTTTGAAAGAGTCTTTAAAAGGTTTCGAAAGGGTTGCCATTAACTTATAATTGCTTTCGACTGGGTTCCTTGAATGTTTTGAAAGAAGGGGTTCCGACCTAGTCGATACCCTACTGCCGTTTTATAGCCATTCGATGGTATTGAAGATATCAATGCTGTCGAAAGGTATTGTGTTTTATAAGTTTAATCCACTTCCTATAGCTTTCGAAAGGGGTTAGGGGTTTCGAAGGTGATGGTTTCGAAAGGGGTTTCGACTCCAACCTTCCGTTGTTTTACCCAGATGCTTTATGCTTTCGAAAGGGATGGTGCCAACACCATCAAGTTTTTCCCAATATTTTTATATATGATAAAGGATGATTTCGAAACAGATGCTTTCGACTATATTCACTTTGACCTAAAAAATTATATTTTAAGCATAAGCCCAATGCTTTCGAAAGGGATACTTTTAATGATTTCGGAAGGGTTACATCCAATAGTATTGAAATGGGTACTTTCAACTGGTTTCAAAGCCAAGCTTCTAAAGTTAAATGCTAATACTTTAATATATTCGAAAGGTTTCGAAAGGTAGAATTTAAAGCATTATAAGGCCGGAGCCTTAATTTTTTAAGAGCTTTCGAAGGAGGTTATCCTATGAAGTCGAAAGTTATCCTATGAAGTTGAAAGCTAGGTTTCGAAGGTATCGAAATGTTTATAACTCAAACTCTATTTTTAAAGGAAAAACCCATGGCAATATTAAAGGAGTTTTTATAATGGTTTTAAGAAGAAGCTATCTTTGATAAAGAAATAGGTTAAGGGGATTAACCAAGTTTTATATTAAACCCACAGGTTGCTATGTATTTATATTGCTTCTTCTAATATGAATATATTCACTTTATAATGGACCCATAACTGCATTTTGGGGATAAAGGGTAGGAGAAACAGTTAGGTTAACCCAGTAGTGAATATAAATTGAATAAACTCCTGAATGAGCAGAATTGCATCTAGGAGGTTAGGAAGACCAGAATATAGGATGCTAAAATATAAAGAAAAAATATTGGCAAGGGCCAATAGGTTCGCAGTAAGCGTATGAAAACCGTATGATATTGGCAGGGACCAATGGGTTCATAGTTAGCCCATGAAAACTATGTATAAAAGAGGATGTCGGATAGACAGGTTCATAGTTAGCCTATGAAAACTATGTGTAAAGGAAGATGTTGATTAGATTGGTTCATGGTAAGCCCATGGAAACTATGATTGGATACTGGCAGGGCCAGTAGGTTTGTAGTTAACCCATGAGAACTATATTCGGATGAAATATTAACAGATGTCAATAGGTTCCTAGTCAACCCATGAAAACTAGGGTAAGGAAAAAGGATATTGGGGTTACCAATAGGTTCCTAGTCAACTCGTGAAAACTAGGATAAGAGCAATATTGGAGTTACCAATAGGTTCATAGTGATCGCATGAAAACTATGTAATTGGACAGGGAGTCTTTAAATGTTTAACTGGTTATTAGTCAGCCCATGAAAATAATAGGTTAATAATAATCCTAGAAACTATAACTGAGACAGATAGTCTAAATTGAATGGGGATGGGTAATCCAGAATTAATTTAATTGTTTTGCATATCATTATATTATACTGTTTTGAATTGTTTTAACCATTGTGGATGCACGAGCACAATATATGGTTTTATAAAGGTTTTGAGATACCAGTGAGGGGAAACCAGTTCCGCTAAGCGGCGTGGTCTCGCTAGATATCTAAATGATTTGAGATGGTAGATTATTATTCATACCAGGATTTATGTCTAACTCGAAGTTTATGTTTTCCCCTTAAACTATTGGGTACTCAATTGATTTTGAGTAGTTTGAGAGTTGAGGTTTTCAGGTACCTCTTAAGACAAATAAGCTTCCGGAGACGTGCAGGAGGCATGATAGCTATTTTCATTCCGCTATGTTATATGTAATGGCAAAGTTGTTATATTGCCTGAATATACTCTAAGCATCCCAAGGGGCATCTTCATATGTCGCTCTGGGCGTATGTTGTAATAAATATATTTTCTCTGATTGTGATTTGCGAATGTGGTATTCTGTAATGAATTGGAAATGTTTTGATATGGAATGTGATTTTGTTGAAATTTTTTTTTCATATTCATGTGTTTTTGTGTATCAATGAATCTAACACCGCCGTATTTGGTCGCCGAGGATCAATAACTATGGACGACTGCTGCATCCGTAGCCGTTAGTTTTGGGCCTCCAAGTAGGAGGATGTTACAACTGGAATAGCCATGGTAATAATAATCACCGCCTATTCATAATCGCCTATTTAAATCAATCGTTCTCGACTTATGTACCACACCTACATGTAATAAGCATATCTGGTCAATTATTTCATATTTGTTACTCCACAAACGTGTAATAAGTAGTGTATAGAGTTAGCTACCTTTCATATGCCATGAAAAGGTAAAATCTTAAAGGATATATATATATATATATTATACTTATTTCTTAATAACTTATACCAAATCACAAAATTTTCTTCCTTATACACAATAATAAACCATGTTTACATAGTAAATGCATGTAATGTTTCCTTCATAAGGACTAGAAATTTTGATACTATAGTTAAAAATTGCTAAATATAATATTAGCTAATTACATGAAAAAAATGGATTATCATGTATATACGATAAAAAAAATAGATTGAACAAACTGATTGGGATACACTCCAATTGGAAAATGTCATAGTAGTCAAATTACAAAAAGGTTCATTTTAAGTCGATAAATTATTTATCTACATCCAACTTAGGACATTTTGGGTTGTTTTTGCGGGCTCTATTTTTTTATGTCTGCCGCTAAATAGATTATTTGATAACATATTACAGACTGTAAATGTAACGATCGACCTTATCGACCCTCAAAAGTTGACACTAATACATACATGGTATTCACATGCCGAACATCCAAGTACCAACAATATAGATTATTAGGATGAAAGAAAGAAAAGAGGGAACAAAATCTCATATCATGGCAAGTAAAATGTACAATGGATCTTTACAAAAAAAGGTTCTATATACATACATCAGTCAGAGTAAACTAACCTATCATCAGCCTAGATAGTTATAACAACCTGTCCTCACAGATGCTAATAAATACAAACAAGTAATGCAATGGAAATAAAAGAAAATATTAAAATACGTGTTGGAGGTATCCAGCTTGTCTCCTAAGGCTCCAAAGCATCCATCACTAAATCTGGAAATATGCTCGGGCTGACCTGAGCATTATAAGAGAATAACACCTTGATCAACCTGGTAAACCAACATGAGAAACACAAACCAAATGGATTTTATGTTATAAAACCCTTCAAAAAAAGGTATCTCATAAGACTACCATGCACATAAACATAGGCGGGTTTTTTACCATACGATAGCCAAACCATTTTATAGGAAATCCAATGATATTATAATAATGTCTAGGGTTTAAAATAAATGTTTAATCATAGCCAAAATGGTCATATTAATTACATTCCAGCATAATAGGCATACAACCAAGTCCGTAAAGGTGCGTTCAACTGGGGTACCACCTGTCACAACACATTTCTAGGGAAACTGAACCGAGGGCCTCACCGGGACCCTTTGCAAATAAGAACTGACCTAACCCTTACTGGATAGTACCTAATATATCATCACCCCCGTTGCCGGCCAACAATCGTGACGAGTCACTAGCATACATAAATCGGTGAATATCGATCTAGATCGGAAGATGATCATACCTTAATGGTAGCGAACCACATAGCCCTATAGCGTATCCCCTATTTTAGTCATTACCGGTGTGAGGCTTGAGGCTATGTTTTACCCTTTTAGCAAATCCCACTTGGAATGCTAACACTTCCTTTTAGGCAATGATGCAATGCCAACATTCATCCATACAAGTTGTTCAGGATATGAATAAACCAAAGACACTACTTCTACTACATTCTTAGGATTAATAACACCTAGTATTTGCACTTAAAAGACTCCATCTTCAATTCCAACATCTTCATGATGTCTTCAATTCGATGCTTATGCCGGTTCGAAGTGGTTTTCGGATAACATATTTGATCCCGGACTCTCCGAACTGACAATCGATAATTTCAAAACTGGCCAAGATTTGATAGTCGGTTATTTAACTATCTAGAAAACAAACAATCAAATCAGAGATTTAATATCACATGGAAACCAAACATGTTAAGCACATAAGCAACCATTAAGCCTTTCTAATTAATCTTTTAATTAAAAGTTCACTTTGTAAATTCTTGTATTAAAATACTTTTACAAAAGATATACATAAGTATATCACTCATTCACTACTCATTTATACTCTTTTCCTGCTTGGAAAAATATCCATATATTTATCTCATCGGTATAAGTATATTCACATAACACTATACTTTCAATACCTAGAAAATGTAACTATATACTTATCTTAATGTCATATCCAACCACCAAACTTTTAGTATTTAACAAGCTATACAACAAGTAAATAATGGAATTTAAAATCAACAATGGTGAGGAATCCGTATTCCTCTACAAAATTCCTTGTATTTCATTTTATATGTTGTTCAATTTTCAAAGCGGAAATTCAACAAAACCAGACCAATAAATCATTCAAATACAAAAACAATACTTTATATCTACTATACATCATATAGTGTTCATCTAGAGGTGAGATAACTCATCAAAATTCCAACTGATGCTTACACATTCCATTTAGATTTTAGCTCGAAATTACACTTTCTCCAAACTTGATGAATCCAATTTCAGTACGTAGATAATGCTATTACGAGCGTAATGTAAAAGATCGCATCTATTGGACCTCGTACAAAAGAGATATTCATTTTATAAGATTTTGGATTTAAATAATATGTCAAACAACTTAATTATTTCGTTAATTTAATTACCCACCGACTACCCTTCTTTCCCAACCCCAAACGATACGCCAGCACACCGATACACCATATGACCACGTGCATGCATGCTAATTTCTCCATCAACTCTCAACGAAATGTCACACAGTCAACTCCGATGAACTCCTATTGACCTAAGTTTTGCATTCCCCCATCATGTCGAGCCCGGTCGCTTCCTTCAACTTCCAACCCGTTGCCTTGAATACGACAACTAAGTGTTGCATTGTAGAATCCCTTATTCCGAGGCTTGAAAATAAGCGCTACTGATGCTGTAGTTTCAATAGTTTTATTCTACGGTGACAAAATAAGATTGGTTAATAGTATCATTAACATATGAAGCACAGGAATATGAAATTTTTTAAAAACACATTTCATTAATTAATTTCCATATTCATTACATAATCCCAAATGTTGCCCAAGTTCAAATAAAATATAATTATTACAAAATACTCCAAGAGCGACATATGAAGATGCCCCTTGGTTGATCAAAGTTTACTACTTGACAAATCCAACTTCTGCCATTACATCCATTTAAAGAAAATGATAACACATGGGGCATATATGGATTCCTATGCAGCTAGCTCCACCTCCTGCATGTCTTCGGAAGCTTCATTTGTCAAACCTAAAATCTAGAAACCTTACTATTGAAATACTCAAATGAATACTCGAGGGTTAAAGAGGAAAAACAAAAACTTCGGGTTAGACAAAAAGTCTGGTGTGAATAAGAATATACCATCTATGTAATAAATATCTAGTCAAACCATGCCACTAAGCGGAACGAGTTTCCCCTCACTAGTATCCTCTGATAATATGTCTATTACAATCATGCTCCTGCAATCACAATGGCTACACAAACACAAGATAATTAAATGCATGCATGCTATATGGGTAATCCCGACTAATCTATCTCAATTAACCGACTGTCTGTCTCTACTTTATAGTTTTCCCAAGGTGACTGCAATCCTATATGGCTGACTTGAGCCTACCAGATATATCATAATTCTCCAACTTACCATTAGGTGTAAACTGGACTGTCCATCCAATCATAATCATCTGATTGTTTACCTGACCGTCTGTTAATCCCATAGTTTTGCCAGGCTCACTATAAACCTAATGGTTTTGTAAGCCAACCAATAAACTATCTAAGTTATAGATTCTTTTCGGTGCGTAACCTTCTTTTAGTTTTACCGTTAACAAAGCCTTACGCACTGGAATTTTGGACTAATATCAACTAGGGGATAATAGTTGAAGTATAGGGTGTTACCCTACACTAGTCCTATCATCTGGTTCTCTATTCTCTAATCCTTGAGTTAATTTATCCTATCACAATTTATCTAATGGAGATAAGTACAATAATTTCACTAGTAAAATTCTAGGCTAGATACCCTCTTTATTTCCTTGAAAACATAATTCTTTATTGATGATTTAACCCTTGAAATCATATTTAAAACAAGGAAATTATAGCCCGTTATTTTATCCAAAATTTTATGTCAAGATATATATGCTTTTATAAAATAGGTTTCATTAACTTCAAAACCACTAGGAGGTTATCATACCTCTAAAACCCTTAGGCTATAAAGCCATATAATAAAACCATTTAAATTGATAAATTGCGGATGAATATCATCGATATGGGTTATCGCACCCTTCTATATCGAAATCATGTTAAAGAATCTGATTTATAAAGCATAAGGCCAAAATCATTCATGTCGCATAACATAAATATATAGGTTGCCATATATAAGCGGCATAGTCTTTGGTTTGCATAGCATAAAGCTTTAGAACATGAAAATATGGGAATGCCGACATTGATGACCTTCGATATCAATATTATAGAGTCATTAATATCATTTATGTCAATATAGAAAATAGGCGGCATCATTGCCATTTATATCGATGCAGAAAGTAAGGTTTATATACGGCTTGCTGCCTAAAGTAATAATGCCAAAATTATATATGCATGTATTTATATATATATATATATATATATATATATATATATTTGTGTATATATATATTTGTGTGTGTGTGTATGCGGCATCATGCCCTTCAATATCACTGTCAAAAAAAAGACATCACTACCTCTTTATATAGGAATGAAGATATGTGACATCATTGCCGCTATAAATATTAATGCCGGTATAAAAAATGCAACATCATAATTTTAAAGTGCTGATACTGAAAACTAGCGGCATAGAAAGCACGTGGCTTAAAAAACATGTGGCATAGAAAACATGCGATATAGAAAACATGCGGCATAGAAAACATGCGACATAAATGGATGTCGGCATTGATAATAATGACGTGGCAATCTTGTAATTAACATAAAAACTATTTTATTTCTTTAAAAAACAATTTATTTTTACCAACCCGAATCCTTTATCAAATTTCTATTGGAAAATTAACTTCTTTATCAAATCCTTTTCAGAAATACTACTATGAATCAAATTACATTCCCAAAAATAATTTTGCAACCCAATAATTTTGTGTTATTATTTTAGTACAATTATTAAGCTTTTCTAGCATAATAAATACATACAAAATCATAATGGCCTGGGAAAAATCCCCAAAAATCACAATAAATCAGAATTAACATATTCTTTGACATATAAAAATTCCATAACCGAAAACATTATTTAATTATTTTAATAATTAAAACCCGAAATAAATCATTTTCCTCACTTAGGAAATTCTTAAAATATTCATACTTGCTTAGAAAATTATGAAATTAAAAATCCGCTTCTAAAATAATGTCATGAACATCATATCCAATTTTAAAGTCAATTGGATGTCGTAAACTAGGATTTCACTCTTAAACCATATTAAATGTTTCTATAATAAATCCCATAGATTATCAATAAGCATATAATCATCATTCATTCACAACATGGCATAGTAACAATCACATGATTAGGGTTTAATCATAAAACCAAAATAAACAAGCATACTTGAGATGGGTAATCATTATTCACCTTGATTTGATAAAGAGATGTGAGATTTGAATGTTAATTTGGTTTCCATACGCTTCCCTTTGGTTTCCCAACATTTTCTCTCCTTAAATCTCCCAGCAATGGCCAGCCTTGGTTTTCTTTAGTTTGTATGAAGTGATTGTGAATGAGGAAGTGAGAATGGAAGGATTTAGGTTTAGGAAATAAAACATTTTCCTATTTTGCCCCTCACATTATTTCCTTCTTATTTAAGTTATAATCATTCTTATTAACTTATTAATTAAGGCATGACCCATTTAATTATCAAATCTCATTCTCCTTACCACCATAAATTATTTTATTTTATTTATCTAATTAAATATTCCAAATAATGTTAATCAAAATTAGTAGTGTTACACACTTCCCTCCTTAAAGAATTTCGTCCTTGAAATTATGATAAGGTACATAACATAATCATAGACATAAAATATACCATCAAAACAAATCTAATCATGTCCTATGTATCCCAAGTACAGACTTTCTTGTTGTCATTCCACTGGACCTTTACTAATCCGACTATCTTATTTCTTAATTTCTTCTCATCCTTAGCCACAATATGGACTGATTGTCTAATAATAGTCATCTCCGGTTCCACCACTAAATCTTCCAATGCATTATAAGTGATAGTAGTCTCTAAAACACGAATACACTTCCTAAGATGAGAAACATGAAAAACATTGTGGATTCCTGTCAAACTGCTCGGTACCTCTATCCGATAAGCCAGTAATTTGATCTTTTTTGTAATAGGAAATGGTCCAACAAATCTAGGTGCTAATTTTCCTGACTTTCCAAACTGGATTACAACCTCCATTGGTGATAATTTTACAAAAACATGATCTCCAACTGAGAACTTTAAGTCCTTACACCTCTTATCTGCATAACTTTCCTACCTCGACTAAGCTCCTTCATCCTAGCCTGGATTAACTCAATTTTTTCTGTGGCTTCTCTCACCAAATCTGGACCAAGAACTAATCTATCTTCGGTCTCTAACCAACATACAGATGATTTGCATGGCCTTCCCTACAAAGCTTCAAAAGGTGCCATCCCTATACTAGTCCGATGACTATTGTTATACGAAGATTCAACAAAGTGTAGATGGTCTTCCCACGATCCTCCCAAATCTAGCACACAATCCCTTAACAAATCTTCCAAGATTTTGTTAACTCTATCTATTTTCCCATCTGTTCGTGGATGGTAAGCGGTACTCACCTTGAGCTGGGAGCCCATAAACTCTTGTAGACTCCTCCAGAATTCACTAGTAAATAATGAATCTATATCACTAACTATACTACAAGGAATCTCATGCAGTCTGACAATATTCTTCATAAACAACTTGGCTAAAACAGGTGTCATCCTTGTCGACTTAACGGGAATGAAATATGCACTCCTATCTACTATAACCCAAATACTCTTATTTTCCCTATTCTACCTTGGCAACCCATAAATGAAACCCACAGATATAAAATCTCATTTCTACACTAGTATATCTAAAGGCTAAAACAAACCACTTGGCTTCTGATGCTCGGCTTTAACGTGCTGGAAATTTTAACTTTTCTTTACACATAAGCCTATATCCCTTTTCATACCTTCCTAGAAGAAACTTCTCTTCATATCCTGATACATCTTAGTTCCTCCAGAATGAATAGTAAAGTTTAATCGATGACACTCCCTAACTACTTCCTTCCTTAGATCACCAACATATGAAACACACAATTGTCCCTTCTATCTTAACCATCCATTCCAGATAAGAATAAAATACTTTAAATCATCAATCTCAGTTCCACCTTCCAATCTTCTAATCCTTTCAGTTAACCATGGATCATCTCTCTGCTTAAAATCAATCATCTCAATCAATATTGGTCGAACTTCTACATAGGATAACATTGCAGTATTCTGACTGGAACTAACAGTCGATTTTAACTGCACACTATAATTAATCAATGCTGTTAAATCTTTCCACTCCGCTAACATTGCTAATACCACATTCTGATGTTTTCTAATAAGTACATCAGCTACATTGTTTCCTTTACTTGGCGTATACTCAATACCAAAATCATAAGCTGCTATAATCTCTAACCAACTCTGCTATCTCATATTTAACTCCTTCTGAGAGAATAAATATCTCAAAAACTTATGATCCATAAATAGCTCGAATCTTTCTCACAAAGGTAAACTCTCCAGACTTTCAAGGTAAAGATCACCACTGCCAACTCCTAATCATGAGTCGGATATCTAACTTCATGTGGTCTAAGCTGTCGAGGAGCGTAGGCAATCACTTCACCCCTTTGCATCAACACAGCTCCTAAACCCTTCCATATGTATCGGTATACACCACCAAATTCTGATTATCATCTGGCACAACTAACACAGATGCATTGGTTAACAAATGCTTTAACTTAAGAATTGCTTCCTCACATTTATCATACCAAACAAACTTTACATTCTTCCCGGTTAGTTTAGTCATCGGTGTTGCTATACGAGGGAAATTCTTGATGGATCTCCGGTAATAGCTAGCTAATTCAAGAAAATTCTTTATCTCGGTCACCATCTCGGGTCTCTTCCAGTTATTAATAGCTTCAATCTTAGTTGGATCTATGGATAACCCATTTTCTAAAACTATATGACCAAGGAACTTCACTTCTTTCTTCCAAAAATGACATTTTGGAAAATTCGCTTTTAATTGATGTTGCATCAACATCTCAAGCACTATTCTAAGGCGAGTCTCATGATCTTGCTCATTCCTAGAATATATTAGGATGTCATCTATAAATACTAACACGAACCTATCCAAATGCTCTCGGAAGATCTGATTCATCAAATCTACAAAAAAAAAGTAAGCACATTAGTCAACCCGAATGGCATTACTAACCACTCGCAGGAACTGTATCTTGTTCAGAATGCCGTCAAAGGTATACTGTCCTCTGCCACTCTCAATTGATAGAACCCTGTTGCCAAATCCAACTAGTAAAATACTTTTTCTCCATTCAACTAATCAATTAAATCATCTAATCTTGACAAGGGATATATATGTTTATTGTCTTCTCATTCAATTTACAATAATCGATGCACATTCTCAATGACCCATTTGATTTCTTCACGAACACCGCGACCTCTCCTCAAGGCCAACCGCATGGTCTAATGAAATTATTTCCTTCTAAGTCCACCAGCTGCACTTTTAACTCTTTCATCTCAGTAGGTGTCATTCTGCTAGGCGGCCTACTTACGGGTTCAGCTCCAGGTACAAGATCTATTCGAAACTCAATAGCTCGTTTCGGTGATAATCCTGTAATAGGTTCAAAAACATCTACAAATTCTCTAATGACAAAAATTTGATTAAACCCGTCTTCCTCCTCCATTGCACCCAATAGAGCACAAACATCAAAATTCGAGTTCTTTACCAAGTATATAATTCGATTGCTACTATTAGGGTGTCATGGTGATATTTCCCTATTTTGGAAAAATATCCTAGCATCATATTTGCTCAAGAAATTCATACTCATATAATTCCAAAGCCCATAAAATCAAACACATGCAAACTACTGGCAAATATATGACCTAACAACTCAAACTCTAAATGGGTCACATCTCATCTCAAGGGTTGTATACCCTCCTATCGGACTCACAACCCTTAAGGAAGTTAAAAGATATGATTTTTCTAAACTAAGTATATATACCAAACAATGAGAGATAAAAGAATGTGTGTCAGCGATATCAGACAATACTATAATAGGTATGACATGAATCAAAATCGTACCTCCCATCATAGACTATCATTTCACTTCCGCTGTTAGTCTTGAGGAAGATGGTTCCAAACAAACATTTTTCCTTTATCAACCTTAGCTGGTTCTCTGCACTAGTTCTTGTATTTTCCCTATCTAGTCTGGTCATAGTTAAAACACTTGATGTTCTTCTTTCCAATGCTTTCTTTTTATCCTCGAAACGACAACCGTTGGCAGAATGCCCTTTCTTGTCACACTTGTAGCAAACAACAATAGCTTTTCCTTTCTTGCCATCTCCACCCTTCTGATCTCCCTTTTTCTGAAAGAACTTTCTTTTCTGACTTTGACCAACCTGAACCTCTATCGACTTGTTATTACTAAACAACGCGAGCATCTCTTCATTCCTCAATGCCATCTCCACTACTACTTCACCAGGGTCTATAAGATGCGGTAATATTTCTCTGGCAAGCTCTGGTTTCAATCCTTTGATGAACTTCTTGTTCCTCTTAATCACAGTATTCACAATTTCATATCCATATCTGGATAGCTCCTCAAACCTAGTCGCATACTCAAGCATAGACATATCACTGCATTCTAACTCAATAACCTTTCTATGCAAAGTCAACTTGGCTATTTCAAACATGAATCTCTCCTCGAATCTCCTTCTGAACTCTGCCGAAGTCAAGTTCTTTTCCGATACTCCTACAATTACACTGTTCCATCAGTACAATGTGGCTCCTTGCAATTGCCTGGAAGTTAATC
Source organism: Allium fistulosum (assembly GCA_030737815.1). Classification (NCBI taxonomy): domain Eukaryota; kingdom Viridiplantae; phylum Streptophyta; class Magnoliopsida; order Asparagales; family Amaryllidaceae; genus Allium; species Allium fistulosum. Next base: position 575,343,648 of record CM060906.1, read on the forward strand.
CCCTTTTCTGCTTGTCATTCAAAACTAAATCAGCAAAATTCACTTCACAATGAAGCATCCAATTCTCTACTTCGATAGCATCTTCAGTTCCAATAAATGGATTTCCTCCGAGTCTTGCATAATCCCGACTCAGTATTGTGTAGTTGTTGACAATCAAGATTTCAGGATTTGCTTCTCCAGCACTACCACCAAATAATCCAGCTACAACTCCAACTTGCATCATGTTGATAAAGAACTGGTACATAGCTCATTGCCACCAAATAATCTAGCTGCAACTCTAGCTTGCATCATGTTGACAAAGAACTAGTATATAGCTCCCATGGCTACCGATGGTGTTCCAACACCTACATTAGCATCTGTTTGTTGACTCTGAATCCTCGTAGTATCAGGCCTGACATTTCCATTGGTTGTGGTGCTTCCTCCAACGAGATTCACTCTTCCATTTCCTCCCTCCATATCTTAATTTCCTTAAATCTATATTCGAACCTTAGTAAGATATGGAAGAACGGTCTAAGAGAGAGGGAAGAATATAGATAAGATATATACCCATACATAGCAAATACAAGTACGTTACTATAGCATTATCCCATACCCCAATCTCATTCTCTGATTCATTTGGATTATGTTCCCAAAAACCCTTTTAAATTCAAAATTCTTTTAATTTTACATAAACCTTTGCTCTGATACCAGGTTGTAACATCTCTTATTCTGAGGTCCAAAAATAAGTGCTATTGATGATGAAGTCATCAAGAGTATTATTCTCCAGTGATAAAATAAGATCTTTTAATAATATCATTAACATCAGAAGTATAAGAATATGAATTTTTTTAAACACATTTAATTAATTAATTTTCATATTCATTACATAATCCCAAACCGTTTCCCAGGTTCAAATAAAATATAATTATCACAAAATACTCCAAGAGCGACATATGAAGATGCACTCTTGGTTGATTAGAGTTTACTACTAGACGGATCCAACATCTTCCACTACATACATTCAAACAATGATAACACACAGGACATAAATAGACTGCTCTATACTAGCTCTGCCTCCTATAGGTCTTCAAAAGCTTTATTCATCAAACCTAAAACCTTACTCTCGAACTACTCAAACGTGTACCTAAGAATTAAAGGCAAAAAGCATAGATATTTAGTAAGACCACACCACTAAGCGGAATGGGTTTCCCCTCACCAGTATCCTCTGATAATATGTCTATCACAATCATGTCTCAATTAACTGACTGTATGTCTCTACTTCATAGTTTCCCCAGAGTGACTATAAACCTATATGACTGACATGGGCCTACAGATATACCAAAATTCTCCAACTTAGCATTAGGAGTAAACTGGATTGTCCATCCAAACACAATCATCTGAGTGTTTATCCGATTGTTTGTCAATCCTATAGTTTTGTTAGGCTCACTGTGGACCTAATGGTTTTGCAGGCCAGCCAATAGTTTATCTAAGTTATAGATTACTTTCGATGCATAACCTAATTTTAGTTTTACCTTTAACAAAGTCCTAAGCACTATAATTATGGACTAATATCAACAAAGGGATAACAGTTGAAGTATAGGGTGCTACCCAACACCAGTCCTATTAATTGGTTCTCTATTGTCTAATCCTTAAGTCAATTTATCTTATCATAATTTATCTAATGGTGATAAGAACAATAATTTCACTAGTAAAATTCTGGGCTAAATACCCGCTTTATTTCCTTGAAAACATAATTCATTATTAATGATTTAACCGTTGAAATCATACTTAAAACAAGAAAAATTATAGCCTATTATTTTATTCAAAATTTTATGCCAAGTTACATATGCTTTTATAAAATAGGTTTCATTAACTTCAAAACCAATAGGAGGTTATCGCACCTCTAAAACCCTTAGGCTTTAAAGCCATATACTAAAACCATTTAAATTGATAAAATGCGGTATTATTATCACCGGCATGGGTTATCGCACCCCTTCTATATCGAAATCACATTAAAGCATCTAATTTATAAAGCATAAGGCCGCGGGGCTAAAATCATTCATGTTGCATAATATAAATATATAGGTTGCCGAATATAAATGACATAGTATTTTGTTTGCATATTATAAAGCTTTAAAACTTGGAAATATGGGAATGTTAACATTGATGACCTTTGGCATCAATATCATAGAGTCATTAATATCGTTTACGTTGATATAAAGAATAGGCGGCATCATTGCCATTTATATCGATGTTGAAAGTATGGTTTATATGCGGCATTGCTGTCGAAATTATATATATATATATATATATATTATATATGCGACATCATGCTCTTTATATTGGTGTTGAAAATGTGGCATTACAGCCTCTTTATATAGGAATGAAGATATGGGGCATCGTTGCCGCTATAAACATTAATGTCGGTATAAAAAATGTGGCATCGTAGTTTTAAGGAGTTGATACCGAAAACTAGCGGCATAAAAAGCATGCGACATAGAAAACATGCGACATAGAAAACATGTGATGTAGAAAACATGCGAGGTAGGAAACATGTGACATATGGACGTCGGCATTGATGTGGCTATCTTGTAATTAACATAAAACCTGTTTTTTTTAAAACAATTTCTTTTCGCTAACTCCAATCCTTTATCAATTTGCTTTTGGATAATAAACTTCTTTATCAAATCCTTTTCCGAAATACTGCCATGAATCAAATTAAATTTCCCAAAATAATTTTGCGAACCAATAATTTTATATTTTTATTTTAATACAATTGTTAAGCTTTTCTAGCTTAATAAATTCATATAAAACCATAAACACTTGGAAAAAATCCCAAAATTACAATAAATCAGAATTAATATATTCTTTAACATATAAAAATTTCGGGACCAAAAATATTATTTAATTATTTTATTAATTAAAAACCAAAATAAATCAATTTTCTCACTTATAAAATTCATAAAATTTTCATATTTACTTGGAAAATTATGAAATTAGAAGCCCACTTTACAATAGTGTCATGTACATCATATCCAAACTCTAAGTCAATTGGATGTTGTAAACTAGGTTTTCGCTCTTAAACCTTATAGAATAATTCCGTAATAAATCCAATAAATTATCAGTAAGCTTATAATCATCGTTCATTCTCGACATGACATAATAACAATCATAAGGTTTAGGTTTAATCATAAAACTAAAGTTAAACAGGCATACTTAAGATGGGTAATCATTATTCACCTTGATTTGATAAAGAGATGTGAGATGTGAATGTTGATTTGATTTCCCTAAGCTTCCCTATGGTTTCCTAGCTTTTTCTCCCCTTAAATCTCCTTGCAATGGCTGGCCTTGGTTTTCTTAGTTTGTATGAAGTGATTATGAATGAGGAAGTGAGAATGGAAGGATTTATTTTTAGGAAATAAAGCCTTTTCCTATTTTGTCCCTCACATTATTCCACCTTATTTAAGTTATAATCAATCCTATTAACTTATTAATTAAGATACAAACCATTTTAATTATCAAATCCCATTCTCATTACCGTCATGCATTAATTTAATTTATTTTATTTATCTAAATAAATATCCTTAATAATGTCCATCAAAATTAGGGGTGTTACATGCATTTCACCACTTGAAGCCGCACCCTTCCAAACTCCTTCCATCGATGCTCTTTGTAACAACCCAAAATTTAAGCTATAATAATTAATTAACAAATTAATTAAATAATAAAATAGGTTTATGAAATTATCAGAATCGAACTACGGGAGTTGTACCATTGTATCCGTGGTAATTTTCTAGTCAATTTCCATATATAGTTTGTCAAAATCCAAGTTAAAACAAAGAAGTTACGAAATAAACAAGAAACGAAAAAAAATACAAGGGTCGGGTCAACCCAGACCAAGGCCAGGTTGACCCTAGGGTCGACCCCCAAGGCTATAGATCGACATGTCGATCAACATGCAGGTTGACCCACCTATGTATATGGGCGTGAAAACGTCCAGCTTCGAACGATGACGTGTTTTCCAATTTTCTTTGAATCCTGTGCATTCGTGTTTCCATCCAACGGTTCCCAACTAGCCTATAACATGGTTACACCAGATTTAATCTTCAAATCCAATGGTTTGAGATCCCTAAACCATACTATAAATAAGACCCTAGGCCTAGCTATTTTCTCATTCAGATTTACTTCTATTTGGGTTCATTGCTTGAGGCTGGACCCTAAATAGAATATTTTTCTAAGGAGAAGATCTTTTCGATAAAAATATTCTACGCTCTAGAAGTGGGTCAAGAAAGACCAAGGAATAGATCTAAGGACCATAGGCGAGTGTTTAGTAATTATTTTAGATTTTTAAGTAATTTAAAATAACAGGGTTCTCAATAGTTGTAGTTTTTCTACAATTTTGAGACAATTTTTATATAAGTTATTTACAGATAATTTTTAAAGTTCTATTCTGTCTATTTTATTCAGCTATTTTTGTTTAGATATTTTATTTAATTATTTACAGTTATTTATAGTTATTTACATTTATTTACATCTATTTTACGTTAGAATTCAGCCTATAAATGTTAGTTTCTTTTTATTCCCTTTTACGCAAATAAAATAATAAAAATAGAATAATTCGCAAATATGGATTAAATAGAATTAAACACTAAATTTATAGAAATTAGATGTAAAATAAGAAAGACTGTAATAAAAAGAAGATAGACTGAAATAGGAAAATTTGAGACATTAGCAAGCATGTTTATAACTAGTAGTTATAACTAAAAAGATAGAAAAGAAGAATAACAATTATAACGTAGGCTATAATTAAGCAGAAAGAACAGTAAAGGCTTATTTCAAAACTTACATTAAGTTAATAAGCAAATATAGCAGAGATAAGAATAAAGGCTTATTTTAATACTTAGATTAAGTTAATTAGCAAATAGAGCAGAAATAACAGAAGTGGCTTATTTTAAAACTTACACTAAGTTACTAAGCAAGAACAGAAATAGATCCCATACCAATAGCATTTCCTTTTTAGACTAGGACTAATGGTCTCACAATAGATTAGGTGAGGCTGGACATGACCCTTTCAGACTAGGACTGATGGTCTCACAATAGTTAGGTGAGGCTGGGACACGCTTGTGCTAACTAGGGTAAATAAGGGGCCAATAGATAGAAGTCCAAATCGGGGGATTTGGATAAGGGGCACAACTAGATTTTGTTTGTTAGGACTAGTACCGGCAGCATTCCCTTTTCATACTAGGACCGATGGTCTCACAAAACACTTAGGTGAGGCTGGGCAGGACCCTTTTAGACTAGGACTGATGGTCTCACAATAGATTAGGTGAGGATGGGCACGCTTATGTTGATTATGGTAAATAAGAGGTCATAAGAGGGTGGGCGACAGTTAGCGAGTACCGACGATGACCGAGCGTGCGTCATTGATTAGGCTAGATAAGTCGCTACTGCGTTCCAAGCGCTAAACAAGTGTCTTTTGCTGTAGGACCCACATGATGGGACTAGCTTACAGTGGCACAACAGAGATAGAAAATTGATCAACGAGTGGAATTAGGACTTCGGCCTAATTAAAATAGGATTAAATTTCAGCCTAACCAGAGCAGCTATCTTAGACAAGTGCAAACAATTACAATCAAAGCAAACATTTAAATAGTATTTTATCCCAGTTTTATCTTTTCTTTATTTCCTTTTCTACTAGAACCGTTGCTAAGTCTATTATCTTTATCTTGCAAAAAATACTAGTAGTTACTTTCACTCACCAGACTTATAGTCTGACCCACTCCTCTATTTCCCCTTTTCCCCCATAGGCCAGCAGAGGCAATGATAGTTGATTCAGATTTCTTGGAGATACATTCCCAGAGTTCTTCATGTATTCTTCTTCTTTTTAGTTTTCTCTTCATTCAGTTTTAATGTACTGGTACTTATGAGAGGGATGATTATTTTATTGTACTCTGATTTTATGAGACCGAGATGTATTTTTCATAAGACATGTGTATTTGGTATTTGAGACATGTGATGTTTTTCATACTTATTTATGAAGTTTTATTTTGAATAATGAGTTACCATTTAAATGTTTCCGCTATTTTTTATTTATTTATCTTGTGAATCTTAGTCTCTGTGATGCTTTAGCTATACTTATAATGCACCATATCTTTTTGTGTGCCCTCTTTGGGTATACTAAGGGATGTGGGGTGTTTCGCATGGTATCAGATCCTAAGGTTACAGGATTTCTTAGAACTTGTTTTAAAAGTAAAGTATTTTTCAAAAATAACTTATCTTCAAACTAAAATTATTTTTCAAAAAGAAACTCTTATTATAGAAATGGTTTCAAGTATTAAAGGGTTTTTATAAAAATCCCCTCAAAGTCTAGTTCAACCTTTTTTTTATTCTTTAGAGCCTATTTGTTTTCTTTGCATAGAATGGCGGACGCCCAAACCTTCCATAGGGTGCCCAAGTCCCTGACTGGTTTTGTAGATACCTCCAATCTACAACACCAGAGGTGCAAATGCAAGCGCCCAATCCAGCACCAGTGGGCGGAGATCCCATTAATCCACCTGCAGCAGCCAATTTTTCTAAGCTATGAAAGGACTTCGCTAATTTAGGGGGCAAGATATTTTCTGGCACAGAAGATTTCGTGGAGGCACGAGCTTGTTTAAGGAATACAGAGCGGATATTTGGGTTGTTAGGATTGGAGGACTACCAAAGAGTTCAGCTTGCATCTTGGCAGCTGAAAGGAGAAGCTTCTTATTGTTGGGAGATCATAGAGATGGAAGGAAGAGACATTGGTTGGTTTAGATTTAGGGAAAGGTTTGAGAGGAAGTTCTTGTCACAAGCTGAGAAAAGCATGCCATTGGAGAAATTTATTAAACTGAAACAAAGGAGTCTTTCGTTGAAGGAGTATATAAATCAGTTTAATGAGTTATCGCGGTTCGGGATGGATCTTGTTAATACACCACACAAGAAGGCCATGAAGTTTGCTAAGGGTTTGAATCAGCCACTCCAATGGTTGTTATTGACGTGTGTACCTATGGGAGTGACGTATGAGTCACTAGTTAAAATGGCTCTCATGTCAGATGCAGCTAAGGAAGGAGAAGTTAAGGAGGTTCCTAAGTCAAAGAACTCTAAGAAGCAGTGGTGGAAAAATAAGAAGGATAAGAAGAAAGGAGGAGGACCTCAAAAGCAGAACAAGAAGGTTGAGAAATGTCATAGTTGTGGATTGGTTGGTCATTTTACAAAGAACTATAAGAATGACATAATGAAGGGGAGGTGTTACAACTGTAGGCAGCCCGGTCACCTTAGTAGAGCTTGTCCTCAGAAGATGGGGCAGAGAGCAGGTGCACCTACAGTGTAAGCATAGGCTTTGGATGCAGCACATTCTAGCAGTGGACCGGATCGAGGTAGGAAAGTCTCTGTAGAAGGTTTGATCTCTATTTCGGATTTTCCTATTCGGACTTTTTTTGACTCTAGAGCATCACACTCTTTCATTTCTAGTTCCTTGGTTGATTGTTTCACTTAGATATGACGCTATAGTTGTTTCAAACCCCATAGGAAGATCGGCACATTTATCCATGATTTGTAGGGGTTTAAAAATTTTTATACTAGGCATAGAGTTTGATTGCGATGCCTATGTACTGGGATTTTTGGGATATGGGATTATTTTGGGGATGGATTGGCTATCCAGTTATGGAGCGATATTAGACTGCGAGATGAGAGTCGTCAGACTAGAGACATGCAGTGGAAGGACTCTCGAGGTATCTTGCAACCTATAGGGGTCAGTCATGTTGAGATTCCTTTATTCCCTTGATTCATCGCTAGCAGAGTTAGATTCCATTCCAGTCGTTAGAGATTTCCCAGACGTTTTTAAGGAGGTTAGGGGACTACCCCCTAAGAGAGAGATCGACTTTAGGATCTATCTGAATGATAATGCTAAGCCAATGGCATTGCCCATGAGACATATGGCTCCTAGAAAGAGGAAGGAGTTAAGTAAGCAGATTGGTGAGCTATTTGGAGAAAGGCTTCATTAGACGGAGCATATCTGAGTGGGGAGCCCCAGTCGTCTTCGCTACAAAGGCGGATGGTTCCCTTTGACTTTGCGTAGACTATAGAGAACTGAATAAGCTCTTGAGGAAGAACCGTTACCTACTTCCTAGGATAGACGATCTTTTCGATCTGTTAGTTGGCTCTTGAGTATTTTCTCAACTTGATTTAGCTACCGGATTTCATCAGCTTAGGGTCGCTGACGATAGCATCGATAAGACATTATTTAGAACACCCGATGGATCCTTTGAGTGGTTGGTTACGCCATTTGGGCTGATTATTGCCCCATCATATTTTGTAGATTTAATGATTCGTGTTTTTCAAGATGTCCTAAATAAGTTTGTGGACGACATTCTAGTGTTTTCCAAGAGTATGGAAGAGCATGCTAGTCATTTTGAGGAGGTTCTTCGTACACTTCATGTTCATCGGTTGAAAGCAAAATTCTCGAAGTGTCACTCTTATATAGCTTAGAGTCCTATTACATTGAATCTAAGATTTCTACCATTAATGAGTGTTTGATTAGAGCTCTAATATAGGAAAGTATTTTTTTTTACCCGAAGATCCCTAATGCCTTGGGATTTCCGCCTATTTATAGCCAATAAGCCGTGATGCCATTGATTGAGTGCCCACTCTTTAGATTGATGACTGTGCTTGCTATGAGCAGTCATGATTTGAATGCTTATAATCATCTGGTTGTGTATAATTTGACGTGGATTGCTAATGTGACGCTTTCATATATAGATTTTTGGATATCTTCCATTTATTTCAACCGTTGGTCTCAGCTTGGGCTATACAAGCCATTGATCATTGTTATTAGTTGAATTGCTTTGGGCTTTGACAATTGATGCTATCAGCCGGGCTTCTTATCTCAGCTAAATAATTATCTTGGCCTTTGTTGACAGTCAGACTGCATGCTCTCTCATTGCAAGATAGAAGATAGGTCTTAGAACTACAAGCCAAGGAACTTCCCCTTCGAATATTAGTAATTTGTACTTTGTAGGAATTATACTATAACATGTGCCTCCCAAAGTTCACCTCATATGAATATAGGGTGGACTTTGGAAAGAATAGTGTTGCATCAGGTTCAATAATTGGCATGTTCATTCCGTTCCCATCATGAAGTTGATTCTAAGTGTTCAGGATAATTGCTTTACTGAAGGAGTGAAATTTTAATTTGGACCGTGAGGTCAAAACTTCAAAACCATATTTAACACTTGAAGCTGTCTAGGGTAGATAACAAGTGAAATTGCTTGATGCCGAAAGGAAAAATCCAAATCGAAACTATAAGATCAAAACTTTTGAAAATCATACTTTTAGCTTGAAGTCATCTGGATGAAGCAAAATCGTTTAGGCGTCGAAAGGCAAAATCTAATTTGAGACCATGAGGTCAAAACTTCTGAAAATCTGCAATTTTAAGTTACTAGGATTAAGTGGTAGGAAAAACTGTTTTGATGCTGAGAGGCAAAATATAATTTAGGGTCGTGAGATCTAAACTTTTGAAAATCATGCTGGACACTTGAAGCCATCTACACAAAGTGACAAGTGCAACTATTTTAGTGTCAAAAGGCAATATCTACTTTGAAACCTTGAGGTCAAAACTTTTGAAATTAAGCTTGGTGGTAAGCGAAATTGTTTCAGTGTTGAAAGACAAAATCTACTTTGAGACTGTGAGGTCCAAACTATACTTTTAGTAAGGAATTTTGTGAGTGATCATTGGGGATTGTACTTTGAAGAGTCGAGTTCTGGTCGTGCATTAAAGGTGAGTCCAAGTGTCAATAGTTGATTGGTTATCTCCAAAAAGTGTCTCTCTTTACTTGTACAAGAATAACTTGGTATCTGAGGAAAACTCTTGACATTCCTCTTATGGGTAGTTTCTAAATGAGATCTACGGTGGACAAGAATTCTCTCTTCTTCGATCTGTGCCATTCTTTTATAAACAATTTGTTTTCTTTCTCTCTTCTTTTACCTGCTCGAATCGCAAAGCCGCCATTAATATCCTCAAGCTCTCTTCAATTCTTCTTTCGGTATTTATCCCAAGCTAGTAAGCTCATTTTTAAATTTATTTTCCTTACTAAGATTACTAACATAGCCGTTGATATCCTTCCTTTTACTGTTCATCCAAGAATTAAATTTGGGTTTAATTCGTGTAATCTTTATCCTGAGAATAATGTTGATTTTTCTTTTTGTATTTGTATATTTCTCCCCTTTTTATTAAGCTGGAAATGGATGCTCCTATCAGTGATCGGCAGATTTTTAATGAAATTTTGTTTTCTTATGGGATTACTGGGGTTGAAACGCTTGCTCCCTAGTAAGGGTTACACTTTAGTGATCCTCCCAAGGAGTATTTCGTGTGGTCCATAGAACATTTGGAACATAGGGTCTTTCTGCCCCTAGCCCCTTTGTTTGTTAGTGTTTTGGAATTTTTCAACATCATTCTTTTCCAACTTCTGGCTACTTCTTAATCAACTCTATCTGTTATGGCGATTCTTTATTCTGAAATAGGCTATCAGGACATATCTCCTGTCGAGATCAACTATATGTTCAATCTGTTGGAGTCTAAGTCTTTTGGTGAATTTCCTATGTACTCTCTCAAATTTTTAAGGCAATCTCCATTGAAGAATCCATTTAGCAAAATAACGCCCCGTTAATGGTTTCTTGTAAAGGCGCCTTCTAATCAAATTGTTACTTCTTTCAATAGTGTCGGTATGTCTTTGGATGTCTTTATTTTTCTTTCTCACCTTTGTATTCTTGGTCATGTTTCCTTATTTTATCAAATTCTAGATAATAAGATCTGAGAAGAGTGTTGACCTAGCCATAACCAATTCAATTAAGGATAGATACAAAGAAGTCATAAAGATTCCACCCTTATGAAGGTTTAGGCATTTGGCTCTTACTGAAAGTAGACCGAAAGTTCTATGGCTAATACCTCCTTCTTCAAATTTTGTTGGACTTAAACCTTCTAGGAAGTATGAGAAAGCTTCTACCATAATCATCGATAGTGGAGACAAAGTCGAGTCTAGCCCAGGGGAAAGCAAGACTGAGGGTTTCACTCTTTATCCATTTGACTTGCTTACTTGGTGCTCTTAGTATAACTTTAGTTTTAACCTTGATCTTAACCCCATTTTCTTTTCCCTCTTACAATACCTTTTAAGAAAGTCGGCTCCCAAGATAAGGGGAAAGTAATCAAGAAAAGGTCCAGGTTGCCCCTTCTGATAAAGAGCTATCGACTTAAAGAAACAAATGGTTTACAAATCTTCCCAAACCGAAAGTTCTAAGGAAAAAGCTTCGGATCTATTTTCCAAGAAGAACAAGAAGGCCATAGAGATCACAATGGCCTCTTTTGAGGGTGGCCTTTCTTCTGCCATCATTGGAGCACATGCTAGGCCTCCAACCTTTGCTTTAGCTTTTGAAAGAAGATCGAATATGTCCTCCGAGAGAGTATCAAGGTAAAAAAGTTCTTGTGAGTGTTTATGATTTCAGTATTTTTCCTTACCTGTTTCTTTTTCTAGACCGTGGCAAAAATCTTCGCCCTTCAACATGGGTGGTTGAAAATGGAGGAGACGGTGCCTGCTGCCGAAGCGACAAAAAGGAGTTCGTAGAATTCAGGGCTAAGGTTCAAGAGACGACTACTCAAATTAAGGAATCAAGTAGGACTATAGGAGAGTAGGATTGTAGGATCGAGACCCTTGAGAAAGCCCTGTGGGAAAGGACTGCGAGGTTGAAGAAAGTCGAGCTTAGGATGATTGACAAAGAATGTTACATCTAGAGAAGAGCACGAGAGGGAAGCCAGTAGGCAAACCTTTCAAGTTTTATTTGATGCTTATGATCACCACCGAGACAGGAACATGCTTTTCTCTCTAGCTTATCTTAAAATAATGCAGCCACCATATGGGCCACCTTCGCTAAAAGGTATAAGGAGTGTCATAAGGAGAAAGACTCCAAGGCCACTTAAGCCAAAACCTTAGTAGAGGAAGAGGAAGGGGAAGGGGCCACTTCTATTGATGAGGAGGAATAAGAAGATACTCCCGATAATACTCTTGATGAAGGAAACTTACCGTGACTTGTCTTTGTAATAATATGACTTTTGTAACTTTTGACTTGTATGAATTCTTGAATGAAACAACCTTGATGACTTACTTATATTTTGAATTTTCATTCGACTTACGCAATTGTCACATAATGTTTCAAACTGGAGTAACCAATATGAAGTCCTTTTTTGGTTACCGCCTTTTATCTCTATTAATATTGAGTTGATGTTTCTTAGGGAATATCCTGCTTGAATTGTTCAAAGATCCAACGAGACTATTCTTCTCTTTGCCAATCTGATGAGGACAAGGTGGTCGAACTCCAAAAACTAAAAGTAACTCTTAAGGCCTTTTAGATTAAGATTGATTTCCTAGAGTCAAAGTTGGGACAAAAATTTAATGGATGCTACTCTTCGGAGAGGGGTGAGCCTGAACTGATATCTGACCACGGTAGAGAATATTGTCATTCTTTTTAAATGAGGGGAGGAGAAGAGCTAAGGATGATATGGATAAAGAATCCCTTCCGAGACTATAAAACTGGAGTTGTTTCGGAGAGCTCTGACTTGCCACCTTTGTTTTCCCCTTTGGATGGGTCTCCTCCTTTCGTTTTTATACTTGATCCTCTGATGCTCTTGATTTTGTAATCATGTATTTGTAATACTACTTCTTTAGGTGTTCCTTTTCGACTTTACTTCTTATGCTGTCACTTTGCATGAGTTTGATTTTTAGGACTTTCCTTCTGTGGAGTATCTTTTACCCTAGGCTATGTCCGTTAAAATTAGTTTTTGGATCCAACCGACTTTTATGATTGGATTCTTATCCTGAGCAAACCTAGTAACACAATAAAGTATTTTTCCCTATTTTGATTCTATGTTCACCTTTACTTCTATACAATTTACCGAGAATCAAATTGATGTTTTAACTTAGGGACTTCTACCAACATTCTATCTGTATCGAGAATCTACTCACTTCCTATCTAATTAGGAATCTTTCCAATACATGGTGTTTCTTGTCCATGGCTCACTAACATTGGGAATCTACCTCATGCTCTAATCTAATTAGGAATCTACCCAACATTCCAATCTAATTGGAAATCTACACGACATTCTAATCTAATTGGGAATCTACCCAACATTCTAATCTAAGTAGGAATCTACCCAACATTCTAATATAATTGGGAATCTACTCAGCATTCTAATCTAATTGAGAATCAACCCAACATTCTAATCTAACTAGGAATCGACCCAACATTCTAATCTAACTAGGAATCTACCCAACATTCTAATCTAATTAGGAATCCACCCAATGCATGGTACTACTTGACCATGGCTCACTATTATTAGGAATCTACCCAATATTTTAATCTAACTGGCGATCTACCCAGTGCATGATTCCATTGACCATGACTTACTATCAGCATGCATTCTACTTTTTGACATTTTTCTAAACCCAGATGATATTGGCCTTACACTTGTTGTGCATCACTGTGGGGGTGCTTTTATGGCGAGGTCTACCAGCTTATCGTTGAGTCCCAATCTACAACCACTTATGGCTGGCGTCGACCATCTATAACCACTTTTAGCTGGTGTCGGCCATCTATAACCACTTTTGGCTAGTGTCGACCATCTACAACCATTTTTGACTGGTATCGGCCATCAAAATCTATTTTAGTCTAACAGTTTTACAGAAAGTTAATTATAGCTTGAAAGATGGGAAATATAGGTTCTTTGAAAAGAATGCTTTTGGACTATTTTGTAAAGATTTTTGAAATTATATAGTTCTTAAATCACATTGTTAAATAGGAAGTTGAATTTAGCTTAAGAAAGAAGATTGTTGATGGAAATATTATTATTATTATTTATATTTATATTTGAAACTCTTCATGATCTCGTTAGATTAATTGGGAATTTCAATCCTTAAATCCTAAATGCAAGTATGAATAGGGAATTTCAGTTTTTAAATCCTAAATGCAAGTATGATATGGAAAAGTTCTTAAGGAGAGAAAACATACCAAAAGGGATACCATGAATACCGTGACTTGAATATTCCCTCAAAATCGAAAACCGAGACAAGGTTATGTCAAAGATGGATGTAACGAGACCAACCGATTAAGCTTCTAGAGATCTGAAACTATGAGGTTTCCTTCCCTTTTGGAGTTGAAACTTTTGAAGTTATAACTGAGATAAGCACTTTAATAGAACTGGGGCTTTTAGTTTATCTGTGGGAATTTGACTTATGAAAAGAATTCTTTTTGTAACTTCTTCTTTGTAAAAAGAGATGTATCTTGTATTCATTTGATGAAGGTTACATGGTGTTTTCCTGGAATTATTAAAATAAGATAGAGTGGATAATTCTAAAACAAGATGTTTAATCTAATGTTTAATAAATTCAATTAACTTCCCTTTTTCAATGAATCTTTCGACCTCCTAAGAGAGCTTTTGGCATTTGTCCATTTTATGCCCATTCACCAAGTGACAGGCACAATACCTCTCACTTTTTGGGTTTTCTTTCTCTAAAGTGGGGTAATCCAGGTAGGAGAGGTCGTCAGGCATTTCCATGAATGTCCAAGACAAACTTTGACCGAGTGAAGTAAGATCTTGATCTTGCTTCAACCACTTTCAAAACTCATAGTCTTGAGCATCTAGGAGGGCTTTTTTATTGTAAGAAACTAGATCTTCATATTTTAATAATTCAATGGATAGGTCCCTAACTTTATCATTTAGGGCCTTGATAATCTTTCGGAGCTGGGCTGATTAATGAAGTGATTCTTGGAGGTATTCCAAAAGCTGCCTGATCTGGGAAGCTTGAAGTTCATAGACAGGATCATACTCTCTACCATTCTCTTTCTCCGAAATGAGGGTGACCAATCTTTCACTGTTATCTTCTTCAATAAGCTGAATGCAAAGGTTCCGAGATGACTCTTATCTTTCCGAGATTAAACACAACTGGTTGAAAAGATCTTGTTGGGTCTCCGAAAGGAAAAGAAATATGGAGGTTCGGGTCCTCCTTCTAGAGCCAAAAATGTTAGAGCAGAATTCCGTCCACAACAACACCCCAAAATCCAAAGGTAAAGCTCCGGAAGATAATGTGAATATTGAGTTCGATGAATTAATCATCGAGATATAGTATAATCGAACTTGGAGGATGAAATGTTAAACTATAAGGTAAAAAACAAATACCGAAAGGGTAAAATGAAGAAAGTAAATAATACCGAGACTTTTATAGTGGTTTAGACCATAAGACCCTACATCCACTGTCCTTTCCTTATTTAATCACTCTTATATAGCCGAAAGGCTTATTACATTGAATCTAATTGTTTTTTCCATTAATGAGTGTTTGATTAGAGCTCTAATATAGGAAAGTACTATATTTGTTTTTATTCTTTTTTGGCCCGAAGATCCCTTGTGCCTTGGGATTGTCATCTATTTATAGCCCATAAGGCATGATGTCATTGGTTGAGCGCCTTCTCTTTAGATTAATCATCTGGCTTACTATGAGCGATCTTGATTTGAATGCCCGTAATCATCTGGTTGAGTGTGTTTTGACATGGATTTCTAACCTTTTTGGATATCTTCAATTTATCTAAACCGTTGGTCTTGGCCTGGGCTATCTAAGTGTCGATCGTTGTTATTAGTTGAGTTGCTTTGAGGCTTCGACAACTATTGCTCTCGGTGGGGCTTCTTATCTCAGCTGAATAATGATCTTGGCCTCGGTTGACACTTTGATTCATGCTCTCGGATTGCATGCTCTCTCGTTGAAAGCTAGAAGATAGGTCACGGAATTACAGGACAAGGAACTTCCCCTTCGAATATTAATAAATTTTACTTTGTAGAAATAATTATAGTGTAACAATTACTTTATTAATAAAGGAGAAGTTGAATGAAGGTATTTTAAAACCCACATCATCAACTAGTGAGATCAGCCCAACAATTTATGTAGATGATATATTTATCTTCATCAAAGCGGATAAAAGGTTGTCCATGCCATTAGGGACAGTTTTAAAAAGATTCATGACATAACAGTATTGAATTGAAGTAGAGAAAAGTCATCGATTTTCTTTGGGAAAGGAGTGTCAAACAAGGTGGAAACTGCGAAAACTTTAAACATAAAGAGAGAACTTCCAATGAGATATTTTGGAATACCTCTAACAAGCATCAATTTAAAGGAAAGAGATTGTGAAGCTTTGATAAATAAAGTTAAAGTAAAATAGAAAACTTTTAAGAATTGGAGGAATACTTGAATCGGTAAACTTTATTATTTGTCCCATAGTTTCTTTTTGGATGTAGTGCTTTAAGTTGCCTACAGCCACGTTAAACAAAATTAAGCATATTTGTCTTAATTTTTTATGGAAAGGCAAAGTTAGTAAAATACCTTGGCAAATTGTATCAAGGAGTAAGAAGAAGAAGGCCTTGGTCTGAAATTACTAGAAGAAATGAATATGGCATAGGGAATCAAATTAAGTGAAAAGTTCTTAACGATAAAGGAATTTAGGCAAGATGGATGAAATATAAATATAATAAGGAATAATATTTTTTGGAGTTGGAAGTAAGAAATGATCATTCTGGGGTTTGGAAACATTTACTAAGAATCAAAGGAAAGGCATTAAAGTGTATTGAGAGAAGAATAGCAGATGGCAAAGCAACTTCAATGTGATTTGACCCTTTATTAAAAGGAGGAAGGTTAATTAACATATTGTATGCTTAAACTATAGAAAGAATAAGAGGAGAAACATCATAGTAAAAGAAATCATGAACAACACGGAGTGGAGAACTAGAAATGTAAGCTTCCTTAATCAATTCAACAATGAAATTTAAATTACAAAAAATTAAAGAGACAGAGAGGAAGATTACTAGGCATGGACGTGTAGTACAAATGGTAGATACAGCTTTAAAGCAATTTGGAATAAAGTGAGAATGAACGTACAAAAAATTGGTCTAAGTTTGTGTGGAACCGTATTCACGTATTGGAAATGGCAGCATGTTTATACAAAGTCATCAATAACTATATACCAACCAAACATAAAATGACTTGAAGCATATGAACTTTGATCCATACTGTGTATTATGTGGTCAGCAGCATGAGAAAGTGAAGCATATTTTCTTCCAATTTGATTGTACTAAAAATTCCAGGGATGGTGCCGAAGCAAGCTAAAATGTCCAATTACACAGAATGAAAACTTATAAGAGGTCAAAACCATTACTTGTTTCTCACAGAAAAACAAGAGTATTGGTATAGCATATCTTTTGTTATCAACATGCATATAGGTGATACGGCATAAGAGGAGTAATAGGATTTTCACTTCAACTTGTTTAACAAAAAATCAAACTTATAATCAGATATATGAGATAGTATAAAATTAGAGCAACTAGATCCAAATTCAGACCAATCGCAGATAGAATAATGAATCAGTATGTGCAGGTGGGAATAAAATCATACTAATTACTAACCACCCTGAATGGAGGGAATTTAGGCAAAGCTCCAACATGAAAAACGTCCTCTACCTCTATCTCCTTGATGCTAAGGTAATACCAGTTTTAGTTACATTTATGTTTATTTTACATGAATTTATAAGCCAAACAAAAATAAACGCAAAAGAAAGCACCGTCGTAGAAGTTTATCTACAGCCAAAGAAGAGGATTAAACATTAGAGAATCTAGATGTAGTCGAACAACCATTAAAAATAACAAAACGCAAAACTTATCTCCAAATAAGAGGAGATAGAGAAGCCAAATCTGCAACGCTACTAAATAAGCACAAGATCTATGCATACTATGAAATTGGAGAAGGATATTAGAGGAATATCATAAAAATCGTATAGAGGATCTTCTTTATTGACCGATGGAAGAATTCACTACTTGGAAATAGAAATTTTTCAAGAATTGAAGTATATCTGAGGGACGGAAGAGCGATTTTTGGCAAATTTTACTCGCCGCCATTAGGAAATTAAAGAAGGATGGTGAACCAAGAATGGGAGAATGAATATGATTGTTATTAATTCTTCGAATTTCGTGGCATAAGAAATTTCTACCCCAGAATGAAAGGAAGGAACATCATTTAGAGAAGGAGAATTGAGCCCTAAAGCTTGTTGCAGGAAAGCTGCAGAATCATGGAGGGGAGAATTGGTAATGTTAATAAGAGGGCTTTGAACCAGAAGGGTGGTTGTAGTAGTAATAATATTGGAGGTAGGAGCTGAGGACAAAGACACGACAGGGTCAACCTCCTTAGGTTTTCTAGAGGGAGGCTCAGAGGAAACAAGCACGTCACTAGAACTTTTTTGCTTCTTTTCGCTGGCTAATGCCAAGATATCTTCTGCGATAAAAATGAGAGATGATGAAGTGGCATTTGAGAGTGGCGATCTTTCTATATCCTTTGACAAAGCGGGCAAATCGAAGGGATCTTTGCCCAACGGTAAAGCGCCTACACCAACCAATTGGACATCTACAAAATAAGGAGCGTCAGTCAAAAATTATATCCTCTACAAGAAAAGAAAAAAGAAAGAGTAAAACTTGGAGAATATCCAGGACCGTCAGCGCTCGGGCGCTATATCAAAGAGTTTGTGGTAAATACATCCAGCTTGGCAACGATGGGGGTTGGTGAACTAAATATCTTTCTCTTCATCATTAGAGGTTCACTAAAAAGATGGTGAAATGGCAGAATCAAGGAATACTTAGCTTTTCTTCGATAAGAAGTCGCTATCGATTCCTTGAGAATTTAGCAGTGTCTCCAAAATAATCGACCTTGGCCAAGATCTTTGGATCGATACTCTTTGAGTCAATAGCTAGCAATTACAATCAAGAATGTTTTAGTAGAAAATTTAAAACCTAATATAAGCAACGATTAAGTAAAAGTAATAAGGTAAAGCAACTTCCAAGGAACATAAAATTTTCCACTAATGTTTGGAGAGAAACATCTTACGTAAAAGAATTGGTGGCTCCAGTCCCTGGTTCTATTCACAATGTAAGAAATTAATCCAGTGCCAACAGGTCAGATATAGCATATGGAGCCTTTTAGTTGATTCTTCATCTTTTGAAAGCTAACCAGAGAACAAAAAATGAACGGGGACAAGTCTTCTAATTTGAGCACCCTAAACAATATAAATAGAGAGTTGGTATAGCTATGAGAATAGGAGTTCAACTGGATAGGAGCGATATTGAAGAAAGGTAAAACATCAGATATGATGGGGTAAAATGCTGGGTAGCAAGAGTGAAAGATACGAGGGGAGCGAAAACGAAAATCCCTTTTGGAGGGGCATCCATTCTGTCATCGGGACCCGAAACCCTAGTCTCAATTCTCGATATACCAAAATGTTGTAATACAGAATCTACATTTTCTTATTTTGTGAAATAGGATTGGTGAGGAGTGTAAAGATTTTCTTCTAGAGGATTTTTGAGCTTAGGGTATTTAGACAACCCACTAAGAACTTCCTTATTGTTCCCAACCATGATATTTGTGATGACATTTAGCGATAACAGACTCAAACCATAAGAAACCGAACTTCAATAACAAGGCATGACATTTTAAATTATAAACTTCCAATACCATCGAATGGAAAATTCCAAAAAGTAAAGTCACTCAATGAACAAACAAAACAAAAGTCATCGAATAAATAATGAGTCATATTGTAGTAAAATATATAAGGCATACTTTATCACTTTTTAATGTATGCCATCCAATCATATAAGGTTTAAACTAATCTAATGCTTTAGTACATATGAAGCATATGAGATGCAACTAAAATAAATAGCAACTGGTAAACCAAGATGAAAAACATAAAAGGTAATGCGAATTAGAAATGCGGCAATGTTAGTATGTTTTATACTTTGGCATATTTTCAAAATCAAGATTATTCCATTTTTTAAAAGAGCTGAAGTCAAAGTTGTTACTTAAGTATTAAACCATGTCTATATGTTTACTTTTTTCAATTACCTTAAGGTATGTGGAAAATATAACTCATTTCATGTTTTTTCAAAAAAAAAAACCATTATATGGTGAATTATTCATAAAATTAGCTTTCGAAGCAATGAGCCATCATATGATGAATTACATATAGAAACTGGCCTTTAAACGTTGAGCCATCACATGAGAGCCATCGTGTGATGAGCTAATTAGCTTTCAAATGACAAGCCATCGCAGAGTAAATTACTATCAAATTTATCTGTCGAATGGCTAGTCATCACGTGACAAAGTATTGCATATTAATAGCAGCGAAGAAAGGTGGCTCTCGATTATTGAGTCATCGTGTGATATTTATCACGAATAATTAAAAATAGCTTTCGAGTGTTTACCATCGTAAGGCAAGCCGTCGAAAGGTGAGATATCGTAAAAAAAATTATGCTTGAATGTTGAGTTATCGAATGATGACTCATCGCATGTCGATAGATCGAGTTTGTCGCAATTAGGTATCGAAGTAGTAAGACCCAAAATCCACAAATAATAGGTAGTAACCTAGTTGAGTAATTTCGGATCAAAATGATAATTTAAGAAGAAATTTGAAGAATCAAATGGATATTAACAAATTCAATCCTACCCAATTTCAGAATTAAAAAATAGCTATATTAGATTGATTGTAGCAAAATAAATAATAGGCAAATTAATAGTGAATAAATCATTTATCAAATGGAAATCTTAGTAAAATCAAGATTTAATTGGTGAGAAAAGCTAAGAAAATTGGTTTTCTTTAGAAAAGCTGGTAAAAGAGAAAAAGAGGAAGAAGAAAGCTATTCATAGGAAAAGAGGGGAATGAAAACAACCATTAGATCATAAAAAAGTAGTCAGGACAGATAGATTTAAGAATACAAAGAGTTATTTTATACTAAAGTATAAAACAATATTATAAAAAGGGCGCAAATATTATACCCTAAATATATTAGTTGTCATATGTCAAAAAGGAGGAAAATTTCAAAAAAAAATAGAGCCATTGCGTAGAGAATATTAAAGCTATCGAAGGTTGATTATAAGAGCTATCGCATGGTGAACCTGAGAGCCATCGCGGGTTGATTAATAAGAGCTATTGGTTGGTGAATCTAAGAGCCATTGCAGGTTGATTTATAAGAGCTGTCGCATAGTGAATATGAAAGTCATTGAAGGGTGATTGATAAGAGTAGCCGCATGGTAAATCTAAGAGCTATCGTAGGTTGATTTATAAGAGCTATTGCATGGTGAATATAAAAGCCATCGAAGCGTGATTCATAAGAGCTAGCAAGGGATGATGACTTAGGGCTACCGTGTGATGATGAAACTGATAGGGTTAGGGCATGCCCTAGGGGCAATTATGTAACTTGTTACATATATTAACT
The DNA here is from genome assembly GCA_030737815.1 of Allium fistulosum. NCBI lineage: Eukaryota > Viridiplantae > Streptophyta > Magnoliopsida > Asparagales > Amaryllidaceae > Allium > Allium fistulosum. Next base: position 575,364,985 of record CM060906.1, read on the forward strand.
ATATGACCACTCTTGTTCAAATAAAAGGTGTTTTTCTTTCTAACATACACTTGCTATATAGTGATATAAATAATTAAGTAATTAATTTAAAGTATATAGATGGAAAATACTTAAATGATATGTTATGTGATAATAAATGCAAAGTGTTTAGATCATGAGAATTTTATCATAATGAAAATAACATATTGTTTTAAATGTTCCTAGTCAAGATGTTTTGAGGAAGGATATCGACTCATCCATTTAGACTAGAGTACGCAACGCTCTCCAAATATTGGATTGTTTATTTCTTATAGCTGTTAGGGGTACCAAGGGGTTACGTACTGATAGTTATTCGATAACTATGGAATGACTCACTCAAGAGTTCTCTACTGGCTAATATAACTAAGGTCAAACAGACAATCTCGAATTAACGATGTTACACAGTTCCTTCGGCTTGAGGATACCGTGGAACTTCAATGTGGATGCTCCACTATGATTATAGTTAAATCATGGCATGTCGTCTATCGAACGACTATAGTTGGGTCTAAGTTGAAGCATTGGAAGTGAAACACTATTTAATAGAGAATTCGTCTCCTCGGTTATATGGGTGTTTGCAACAAAAATGGTCACAAACACCAAAGAATAGTTTTTATAGAGAAATAAATGAAGAGAAGTAAAATTAAATTGAGCAAATGAATAAGAAAGCAACAAAGAATAAGCGGTAATCAATAACACAGAGGTTTGTAGTGGTTCGGCGTTGTATGCCTATGTCCACTTTAAAGGTTATGCTTTATTACTCTCTTGTGAATCTGATTACAATAGTATAACAATGCTAGCACTTGATTACAATGGAGTCTAGAGTAACAAGTAGTGTAAAGATCCTTTGAATGAAGAATGAAGCTTGTATTTATAGGTTGAGATGACGAAATATCTCGCTTGAAATTCGACGGAAGAGTCTCTAAATCCATAATGGCCTACCAAAACATCGACGGTATCATTTCCACAAAAATAACGATCGGGGCTGATCGTTATTTCTTGCTCCAATCAATGTGTGATCGTTAGTGGGGGTCCCACATGCCCCAAGGCCTTGCTCCTAAAATATGGTGTCATTCTGAGCTGTAATTTGTGAGATATCACTTATTCTTTGTAGAACACTGATCGTTATTTCTGACGTCTAACAACGATCGGCGTTTCTTATGTTTTTGTGAGTTTGATTGTGTGATCGATCATGTAGGCTCTTTATGATGTAAATTACTTGCTCTCCAAATTTTTTGCAATTTCGACGTATCTTTTGTGAGATATCGTCCAATCTTCATTGAATATGGATCGTTTAGACGGTTTGTAGATCGTTCTAATAACGATCAACCCTTTTTTCAAGATTTTGGAGTTTTGACATGCGATTGTTTTTATGGGCCTTACTCTTCATTATATTGATGCTCTAAGAGTGTCAAATGCATTGTAGATTTTGAGATATCAATCGATCTTCATCGATTTATGCTGTTTTATTAATCGTTCCAGATCGATCCATATAAATCCTTCGTTTTTCCATAACTCGAGCGTACGAACTCCAATTGACTTGAAATTTAAAATGCAGCCTCATGGGGCCTTCCTTGTTGCTTCATATTGATTACACCTTGATTGGGACCTGGTCCAAATCTGTTCGATCATTGTCCATAATACCATATATAGCTGATTCTCAAGACTGGTAATCAAACGTTCTTAATCAAATCTACGGTTTCATGGCCTTGCCAAAAGGCGGGATAATATTTGCCCCTCAAAGTACGTCTTGTTCGAACATGACGTACTTTGAAAAGTCGCAGGCTTTAATTGTCATAAAGGATTCCATCCGGTTTATTGAAAGGTCGTTACCTTTCCATTATGTCACTTTTTGCTAAGGGTCATGTCCATTTCTATTCATTATGACTATTGGTCGACTTCCAATAGTATAAATACAAGATCATGGCTTGTCGATGATCACCTTGTTGTTTTCTGGTGATTATCAGGCCCTAATAATCTAGTTTTGATCTTTCTTCGGTTGATTTCAAGTGAGAATTCAATTTTTGTTGATTTCAAAAATTGAAGTTTTGGAACATATACTAGCACGTATATGTATCAATGCCCGACCCCCGATCACGATTGTTTGTTCACGGGTCGCTGTCAAGTCTTTTGCATATTTTTTGTCCATTATTCATTCATCATGATTTTTTTCTTTTAAGATGTATCGGCATGAATCCATCAATAATGGATCACATTCGATCGTTTGTTCTGGGCCACTTAGCCATTTCTTCGGGTTTCAAAGGATCGGCATATACCCGCATATAAATACTATTATACTTAGCCATTTTTCACCCCTTCAATTCATTTGTTAAGCTTGTAATCTGAACGATAGAAATAAAATTTTACTTTCTCCTTCTCTTCCATCTTTGAGCCACTAGACGACCTCGATTCAACTCCACTTCCCCTGATTGATCCGGCTTTTCCTCCCAATCCAACTCTGCTCTCCATTCCTTTCATAGGAAGGTTTAATCTCTTCTTGTACACTATTTTGGCATCGAGACTCGATGATTTTTTTGTGATGGAGGTTGTATTCACGGATTAGGGAAGATGGAGAAAATGTTTATACGTTGGAGGAAGATCAATCTGTATCGATCATATGAAAGTTTGATCAAGGAAGTAAGAGAGGATTTGGAGTGGATTCGATGGTTGTGGAAGTGGACTAGCGAATGGTGATCGATCGTTTTGACGTTGATGGTTCAAGAATTATTTCACTAATCGATTGGGCAAAGCAGCAGTTTGATACGATATGCACATCGACGTTTGAAAAGGTTGAAGGGCATTAGGCCGATCATTCTCTGAACGATTGTATGGAAGCAGTGCCGAGAGTTAATGGGCGGAATGATCATAGACGAGCGATCGATGGAAGTTGGCATAAGCGATCGGTTGGAGAGTTGATATGGGAATGATCAGATGAAGATCTAATGCGACACATGACTTGGCTATGTACGATCGTTATGGAACGATTGTATGTAAACGATCGTTCTGAAATGATTGGCTATACTTCGATGGGACAATCAATTGTCGGCAACACACTTTAAAATGTAACTTGGTCATTTGAACTTGGACTTTGAGATGATCTTTGGCCTTGAACTCTTGCGTGAGCATACATGATTTGCATATGATTTGAACTACATCCTTGGACATGGATGACATTCAAACTATGACATGGAAAAATGCCTTGGACAATTCCCTTGAAACCTACCTATTTCTGAATATAATAATCAACCTTCATCATGCTGACAATTGATCTAATGGTTCAAGCTGAACTATTTCCTAATGATATAGAGAACCGGTTGAGACAGTTAGCGGTGACGGTCACTCCAATCAAATTCTGAAGTCTCATCACCATTTCTATTTTTAATTCCGTGTAATTCATCACTGCATTGCATGGGACTTCACCACTCAACACTAGCACTCACTCTGCATCCGGGGTACAAGTTATTCTATCTAATAATGATTTTTACTAAGTTTAATATCAATGGATTCCAGACATTCCGAATTTCTCGTGACTATGTTTGTTGGACCATCTTCTCAACAGGTTAATCCTGATGTGGAATCAAGCTCTGTAACTTAGTCTGATAGTCCGTCTTCCCGCCATCATTCAAAACAACCAGAGAGCCCAGGTCTACATTTTGATTTATTCTCTGCAGTTCCCATTCTTTCACCAGAAGTTGTTGATCCTGCTCCCGACACTCTAGGAGATGCAGTTATTCTGTAGGACTCTTTTGATTCCGTAGCCTCTAAAATTAAGGAAGATGCTCTTCATCAAATTTGCATAAGGCATGGGATTCTTTTTGATGACTTTTTAGTCCCGTCTTGGGATGACAGGGCTCATAGACCTCCAAAAGGAAATACAATGTGCAACAAATTCATGTGCTGGGCTGGGCGCATTTTGCCATTTAACTCATACATCCGAGAAATTCTCCATTATTTAAGGATAGCTCAAGCGCAGCTTCATTCGAACGACTATGCTCTTCTCAATTGTACTTATATGGTATTTATGGAGTTTCTGCGTAGTCCTCCAACCATCGATGACATTTTATTCATATTCTTTTTCAAGCGACGGATAGGGAGTCTTTCATTTACATCTCTTGAGTCGGTAAATAAGTGTCAGATTCTAACCAACTCATGGAATAAATTAAGCACTTTCAAAAGCAAGTGGTTCCTTGTTCGATGTCCTCCCAGTTTTGCTCGACATTGGCTAGAAAGACGTAATGTTATCCATCATTTTTGTATTAGCATGGAAAACCAATATCCAGGCCGTACTACGAACTAAGCAATTCTTTTTACAGGCATCGTCCCACGACCCAGCGTAATCTTTATGAGGAGCCAGTCACAACTCTTGAAAATGCGCCACCTGAAGATAGGAACATCGATTATCTTCTCACAGACAAATGCCTTATTACTTTTTGTTTGATGGAAGAGGGCCTCAGCATAGGGCTAACAAAAGTTGCTTTAGCTGCAGGGGAAGACCATGGGCTGCAGCCGATCGAAGGGGCTGTTGAATCGATCCCGTCATGCCTCATAATTATGAGTGCTTAAGAATTCACCGACATTGATGTCGAAGGAGATAAGGCGATGTGCTCAGTCGTGATGACGACGGATCTAGTCTTGGAGTCGAGGTCGGATCCTCGTAGACCTTACAGCCTTCGGCTTTTGATAAAGGAAAAGAGAAGACACTTGTTTATAATTTCCCCAAAAGTCGTCTTTCTAATCAACTCAAGTTGTCAATCACTCCCAGGGTTGTTCAAGATGAATCCGCTTCTCAACCGTCAGAGCGTTTATGTCTGCCGCTTGATTCTTTATTTGGTCTGCCAATACAGCATGACTTTGACACTTTCACTTCACCGACATGAGTGTTGGCAGGTCAGAATCTCCACGAGAACTGGCACTGAAATTCCAACTTCTAAAGGGGAAATTACTCCAATGAGCAAAGCTCCTGCATCTGGTCCATCGGGGGGAAACACAAGGACATTTGCACACATTTGCACTCCTCAACGATGCATTATGCTCAACAGTGCGTTATGCTCAACTTGCGTCCTTAGTTGATTAACTTTTGTTTTCCTTTGTAGGAACGACGATGAAGAAAAGGAATATGTTTGATTCCCTTCGGGATATACACCACTAGTCTTCTAGTTCATGCGCTAGCTCATACCGTTAAGGTGGTAGTCGAAAGTATTATGATTCTAGTTGTCACTTCGGTTGAGACCGAGGTCATCAAGATAGAGGTGATAAGGATAAACCATCTCAAGATAAGCATCAATTAAGATCTATGTCCCCTCCTTCGAAAGGTTCCGATAAGCTAGTTGATCGTTGGGACCCACCTGTCTATTCCTCTCGGGGTCCCCCACCTGTTTCACTTCCTCCACGGCCTTTAGTTCCTTCTCATTCTCAACGGGCTAGTGATCTTCGTCACCATAGCAAACATGTTGCTACTCACAGGCCCAGCAAGGAGAGCACTGAATTCGAAATCATTGCCAAAGAGCCTGTGATCGATCCAGTTGCTCGCATGGCATAGCTTCGAGAAGAGTTTCCAAACCTATGCTATGAAGGGTTCTTTCTCCCCCTAATTTGAAGAGGGTCCCAGACCATGTCTAAAAAATGACTATCGATAGTGTCATTGATAACCACAAGCAGTATTGTGAATGGATTAAAGCAGCGGAGAGGATGTCGAAAGTATCCTTCGAGCATGCGGTGGAAATTGAAAAGTTAAAACGCTAGGAGGCTTAGAATAAAAGAATTATCGATACTTTAACAAATGAGTTAGATGCTTCTACGACCTCTTAGGCAAAGGTCGAGGGTAAAGCTAATGCTACCATCAATCTATGAAGGAGATGAAGTCCAGTCATCCAGATATGATCCAGGTATTACATCATCAAAATCAAGAAATTTAACTCGAGAGAGATACAGCTCAAAGTAATGAATCTGCGGCCTTGAAGGAGATAGCGGAACTCAGGGCTAAGCTCGAGTATGCAACCAAGGAGAAATATGATGCTCAGAAAATTGCTCAAGATGCTTGTGATGAGCTGGTGAATGTTAGATTTGAGAGATATACAGCCGTTGAAAGGGCCAAAGATGTTGATGCGCTCATTCAGCGCGAAATAGAAGCTGCCAAGGATAAGGCTAGTGAATAGATGACGAACGAGCTCGACCCGCTTCTTGTTCTTTACAACGCCAATGTTCTCAAGCACAGAAATCTAACATGGCTTGGCAATGACTATCCCTACCAGCTCTGGCATTCGTGGGAATTTCTTATTGCGGAGGAAAAGTGGCTTCTTAAAACTGAGGAAGTCGACTTGTCCAGGCTTGAAGGTGAAATGTTATCGGGCGATGAACCCAAAACATTGCATGATATCCAGCTTATACTTCAGAATGAATCTGCTGTTTCCCCTTTACATGAAGTGGATGAAGGATCCGGGTCGGCATAACTCGATGTTACAACTGAATTGCCCCTAACATCCCAGGCTATCCTTAGCTCCATGGCAGATTCTTCAACCAACCCCAAGCATGATCCGAACAAACCTCAGCTTTCTAGAATCCCTGAACACAGTTCTGAGGGTACTTCTGCTCAACTTGGGAGCCATATCGAGGAAGTTATTTCGCTGACATCTCCCATCTTTCAAAAGGTTGGGGTGTCACCAGTTGATATTTCTAATCTTTTCGCCTATTTTTCATCAGCTTTAGATCTGTCAGCTATCATTTTTCCTCCCTCATAAGAGCCTCAACTGGATCACAAGTGGCCATGACAGAATCCCCTATAGTTACAACTTCAGCCACTGCTCAGGGTGCTCGAGAAGAACCTTCGTTGTCGATGAGCAATTCGTAGAGGCACTGCTTAAGGAAGGAGGTAGCCCATACTACGAAATTCCTTTTGATGAGGATGTCGTAGTCACGGGCTCTTCCAACCATACTGATGAGATCAGCTTGAAGGAGCATGTTGAAAAGGAAGAGTTTTTGAAAAGAAGGTGAAAACTAAGCCTGTTGATGTAGATTCCAATAAGCCTATTCCTATCCCGCTTTAGACAATTCCTCCTGGCGGGACAATTCCCCGAGATAAGGTCCCCCTACTTCCTGTGCTGAGAGTGTCTCAATCTCTCCTACTTCTAAAGATGATGCCGCCTCGATCCCCATAACTAAAGATGTTTCTCCAAAGAAAGGCCGAGGTGGAAAAGGATTGAAGAGAGGTTCGAGTGGCAGTTCAGATGGAACCACTACCAAGAAACAAAGGCAAGGGAGGAAAACCAAGATGTGATTATTGGGTTGATGTGATGTGTAAATAGCTTGGATGGCTAATTTTTTTCTTTTTGTTGGCTGTGTTTGTGCAGATACGACCCCCACTCTTACTTCTCATTTTGGATAAACTTGTATTTTGAACAGCAAGTTTAATGTGAATGAGAATTCTTTTGCTCTTGTATAGAATTCTTGTACATGCTTGTTTAAATGATCGAGCTATTAAGTTTTCCATTTAATGTATTCATAATTCATCACTCGTTAGGTTGGACATCGATCCAATTTGTCCTTTCCAAGGTCTCCCTGAGGTCGTGGCCTCGAGTTGTATCCAAACATTAGGCTCTAGCCCTAACGTTACGATGTCGAATTCAATGATCAAGTCATCATGCCTCTGTCCGCAGTCTCGGGTTGGTAGGGTTGACTAGCGGATGGTTGAGTTTCGTCTCCACTAACTTCATTCTCATCATGTCAAAGTCAAGTCTGAGATATTTAAGTAATAAGTGGTCGGATCACACTTATTTATTCGTTTATACTCATATCCGCACTCTGGGATGAGAGTCATTTCATAGGTGGTTGGTCATACCTGTTTAGCATTTATACTCATATCCGCACTATGGGAATGAGATTCATTTCATTGGTGGTCAGTCACACCCATTTAGCATTTACACTCATATCTGCACTCTGGGGACATGAGTTATTTCATAGGTGGTCAATCACACCCATTTAGCATTTATACTCATTTCTGCACTCTAGGGATGTGAGTTATTGGGATAATTGCCGATTTTAGTTCTCCTTAGTCAATCGTTCTACCCCCAAGTATGGGGTTTGATTCAATAAGTGATCGGTCGAATCTCCATCACTTCCGAGTTATGTTGGTCTCATCGAATAGTGGGATTTAGTTGGTCGTATATTGCAACTAACATGTACTGTAATGGCAGGGTACAGATATAATGGAAAATTCAAAGCTCTATTGCTGAATGGAAAGAAATGACATAATTTATCTTATTACATATCTGAAAAACAATGATAAAGAAAATCCTGAAATTAAATACAACTGAATGAGAGAAAAATAAACTAATTGAAATAGCGCCATAAATGCTCGCTATTCCACACCCTTAGGAGTGTGATGCCATCAATAGTCGCTAGCTTGAAAGTTCCCTCTCAAGCCTTTGATCAATGACATATGGTCCTTCCTAAGTTGGATTTATATGCGATGAGTCAGGAAAGACCCATTTCAAGACGAGATCACCGATTTCGAAGGTTCCAGGTCAGACTTTAGCGTTGTAGTTTCGGGTGGCTTGGTGTCGGTGTGCGGCTGTCCTTAAACTAGCTTCTACGCACTTCTCATCCACAAAGTCTAGAGATTCTAAGAGATCTTTATTCGTTCTGGTATCGTAATAAGTCACTCGATGAGAAGGAATTTCGAGCTCAATATGATTGACGGCTTTGGAACTATAAGCAAGGGCAAATGGAGTATGGCCAATCGTGGACTTGTGGGTAGTCCTATAAGCCCATAGTGCTGTTGGAAGTTCATCCATCCACTTTCCTCTAGCCTTTTCCAAACACTTCTTCAGAATGGATTTTATGATTTTGTTCATAGCTTCAACTTTCCATTCAATTGAGGGTGAGCGACTGCTGTAAATCTCTTTTCAATATGACGTCGACGGCAGAAGTCTTTGAATTCAGCACTGTCAAATTGAGTTGATTACTTTCTCGGTTGTGATTGTGGCTAAAGGTTCCGCTTCGGCCCATTTGGTGAAGTAATCAACTGCGACGATAGCGTACTTCGTACCACCTTTAGAAACTGGTAAGGAATCGACAATATCTATACCTCACATGGTGAACAACTGGGCTGACTATTTGTGTAATTTCCATCCTCAGAGCTCTTGGAACTTTGGCATACATCTGGCACTTGTCATATCATCTTACATAATCAGCAGCACCTCGATTGATGGTCGGCCAATAATACCCATAATGGAGTATTTTCTTTGCTAGAGTTTGCCCCCTAGTGTAATCGCCACATTCCTCTTCATGAATTTCCTTTAGGATTCATTTTATTTCGTCATGAGCGATACATCAGAGCAGGGGAATGGAAAAACTATTTATGTACATAACTCCTTCCTGTATGATATATCGTGAAGCTTTACGAAGGACTTGTCATTTTTCATTCCTTCATTCGGGAAGAACTCGCTGTAGCAAATAGTCTTTAATCGAAGTCATCCTTGACTCCTCAGGCTCCATCTCTAGTACCCGATCAATTTCCATCAAGCTTATGCTCGGAGCGTTTACTACTTTGACTGGAACCAAGCCCATCTATTGCGCATCCTCAGTGCTATCAAACTTTGCTAATGAATCAGCCTCTTTGTTTTGATCCTGAGGAATGTGCGTGATATCATAGTATTCAAAGTCAATCAACAATTCTTGGACTTGGATAAGGTACAGAGTAAGTCGTTGTCCATTATCTTGGTAATCACCGCTGACTTGGTATACTACCAATTGTGAGTCGCAAAAGATTTCAAGAGACTTTATTCCCAGTTCCTTAGCGAGTTTAAGTCTAGCAATCAGAGCCTCATATTCAGCCTCATTGTTTGTTGCAGGGAAATCAAGCTTTAAAGCATAGCAAATTGACCGATCTTCAAGAGTTATAAGCACAATTCTAGCTCTAGAACAACGATCATTGGATGCTCCATCTATATATAGCTTCTAGCGTATGATGGGGGTTTTATTGTTCTATGGGAAATCATCCTGCGTAGTAAATTCTGCTATAAAATTCGCCAGTGCCTAACCCTGGATAGCCCTTCAAGGAAGATAAGTGATGTCAAATTGGCTGAGATCGATATTCCACTTGAGTAACCTTCCAGATGTCTCAGGTTGCTGTAAGACCCGTCATAACGGCTGGTCAGTGTAAACGTCGATAGGATGTGCCTGAAAGTAAGAGCTGAGCTATCGTGAAGCAATTAGTGGGCAATATGCCAGTTTCTCTATCTTCGGATAGTTCCTTTCAACTCTTATCAATCGCTTGCTAACATAATAGACCGATCTCTGGATTCGATTTTCTTCGCGAAGCAATGCAGCACTTATAGCATGTACCGACACGGCCAAGTAGATATATAAATCTTCGTGATCCATTGACTTTGACAATATGGGAGGTCTCTCTAAGTGATTCACCAAAGCTTGGAATGCGTCTTTACAATCCTATGTCCATTCAAAATTCTTTTTTCCTCTCCTAATTAAGTCAAAGAAAGGAATGCATTTATCGATGGCTCTTGAGATAAATCGGCTTAGGGTGGCAACCTTCTCATTTCGGCTCTGTAATTGTTTGATAGTCTTTGGCGCTTTGATAATGAAAATAGCTTAGATCTTCTTGGGGTTAGCTTCGATTCCCCAGGCATTAACAATGAAGCCAAAGAATTTTCCTGATGTAATGCCAAAAGAACACTTCAGAGGATTAATCTTCATATACGGTGTCAGAGGATATTAAACATTTCTGCCAGGTCTCTGATGTGGTCGCTAGACCATCATGACTTCACGACCGTATCGTCCACATATACCTCTATCGTTTTTCTGATCTGATCTTTAAACATTCTATTGACTAGGCATTGCTAAGTTGCTCCTACGTTCTTTAGCTCAAACGGCTTTACCACATAACAATATAATCCAACATCGGTAATGAAGCTGGTGTGCTCTTAATCAGGAATGTGTATCGGGATTTGGTTATATCTGAGTATGCATCGATTAAAGAGAATAATTCGTGCCATGTGGTTGAGCCCACCAGCTAGTCGATCCTTGGAAGAGGAGAGCTATCTTTCGGGCATGACTTTTTCAAGTTCGAGTAATCAACGCATGTCCACCATTTCCCATTTGCCTTTCTCACAAGTACAGGATTAGATACCCACTTAGGGTAAAGGGCGTCGCGAACAAACCTGTAACGTCCCCCACTCGCAGGCCCAAAACTAAAGTCTACGGATGTTGTAGTCATCCATAGTTATTAATCCTCGACGACCAAATGCGGTATTGTTAGATACATTGATATAACAGAAACATATGGATATGGAAATTTTTTTAAATCAACAATCAACTTTCTAATTCCATTTTAAATCATTTCAAATTCATTACATAATCCCAATACGAGAACCACTTTCAAAGAAAATATATTTATTACAACTTACGCCAAGAGCGACATATGAAGATGCCCCCTTGGATGATCAAAATATATATAGGCAATTTAACAACTTTGCCTTTACAACAACACGGCGGAATCAAAATAAAAGAGAACTCTAGTTAGCTATCATGCCTCCTGCACGTCTCCGAAAGCTTATTCGTCTAAAGAGGTACGTGAAAACCTCAACTCTCAAACTACTCAAAATCAATTGAGTACCCAAGTGTTTAAAGGGAAAACATAAACTTCGAGTCGGACATAAATCCTGGTATAAATAATAATCTACCACCTCAAACCATTTAGATATCTAGTGAGACAAAGCCGCTTAGCAGAACGGGTTTTCCCCTCACTGGTATCCTAAAACCTTTATAAATCCATATACTGTGCTCCTGCATCCACAATGGTTAAAACAAAACAGTTCAAAGTATTATGATGTTATGCAAAACAAGTAAATCAATTCTGGATTATCCATCCCCATTCATTTTGATTATCCGACTCAATTATAGTTTCTACGGTTACTATTAACCTATTAATTTTCATGGACTGCCTAATAACTTGTTAAATGCTTATGGACTCCCTGTCCTATTTCATAGTTTTCATGGGATCACTAAGAACCTATTGGCCCTTGCCAATATCATCATTGTTTCATGGGTTCTCCCTGAACCTATTGGTAACTCCAATAACTTTCCTCTTATCCTAGTCTTCATGGGTTGACTAGGAACCTATTGACTTCTGTCAATATCTTAATCTAGATATAGTTTTCATGGGCTAACTACAAACCTATTGGCCCCTGCCAATATCAAATCATTGTTTTCATGGGCTAACTATGAACCTGTCTTCCTGACATCTTCGTTTATACATAGTTTTCATGGGTTTACTATGAACCTATTGGCCCTAGCCAATATCTTCTCCTATATGCAGTTTTAATGGGCTTACTATGAACCTATTAGCCCCTGCCAATACCTTTTTTTAATATTTTAGCATCTTATACTCTGGTCTTCCTGAACTCCCGGTTGCAATTCTACTCATTCAAGAGTTAATTTAATTTTATATTCACTACTGGGTTAAACAAACTGGTTATTCTACCCTTCCCTAAATTACAGTTATGGTTCCATTACAATGTGAATATATTCAAATACATATATGAAAAATCAAACATAATAATACCAACCCCTGTGGTTTAATATCCTTGAAATCATTTCATATATAACTTGGTTAGTCCCTTTAACCCATAAACCGAGGAAATATTCTTCAAAACTCCATTTCAAAACACTTTATTTATGCCATGATTTTCTTTTAAATGAGATTGGGTTATTTGTTTTGAAAACTAAGGCTTTCGAAACCTTAAAACATCACTTTCGAAACCCCTGGATAACCTCCTTCGAAAGCATTGAAAACTTCTTTTCAAACACAAAATATGTATCCCTTTCGAAGCTCTTTAAGTTATCTCTTTCGAAACCAAAATATACCTTTTGAAAGTATCAACACGTTACTTAATAATCCTTAAAAACATAGCTTCAAAACCTATGAAAGTAACTCTTTCGAAACCATTGGATTTACCTTTAAAACATTTTTTGGGTCAAAGAGAATATATATGGAAGTATCCCTTTCAAAACCTTTAATCATCATATAAAATTGTTTGGAGAAAGTTTGATGGTGTCAGCACCATACTTTCAAAAGCTTCAAAACATTTAAGTAAAATATTGAAGGTTGGCATTGATACCCTCTTTCAAAGCCATTGCCTTCGAAACCCCTGAACCCTTTCGAAAACATTTAGAAAGTGGCTTAGTACATCTTTAAAACAAAAGCTATCCTTCAAAAGCATTGATGACTTCAATACACTCGAAAGGCAAAAGAACGGCAGTAGGGCTTTGACTATGTTGGAACCACCATTTTCGAAAGCATTGTTTTATAAACTGGGAACACATTCGAATGCTTATGCTTAAAAATGAAAGATGGCAACCTTCTTCTAAAGCTATTTATAAAACCCCTTTCGACAGAATATTTTTTGACTCCTTCGAAAGCTTTAGTAAAACAAAGGCAGGCGCTAACATTTAAAAGCAAAGCAAAGGTTTTGTTCCTATCGGAAGCTATGTTTCGACACTATGCCTTTCGCCATCCTCCAATCTACTACATACCCATGTTGATACCTTGTGTATTAGTTTCGGCTTTATGGGGGTTTCGAATTGATTGAACACGGAAGATATGAGTCGAAAGGTGCTTCTAATAGAGGCAGAAACCACTTTTCTGGGTAAACCTGATTTAATACCAATTAAAGCAAACACTTTCTAACTAACATGCCTACTTGTAAGCATATGATTGGTTGCCTCAACTTTTCAAATCCTTTACACAAAATAATTGTTGCATAATTTTAGGTCTAAACCAAGATTAATTTAGCAAATAAGCTCTTCCATTAAGCAAAACAATTAAATTATTTAGGTCCTCCTTTCAAAATAATTTAATTCTCATAGCATTTCACTTAGTAAAAATCCCCAAAAATCACAGAAATTCACTTTTAATATGTTGTCTATCATATCTAAATTTCAGACCCAAATTCTCGATATAATTTTTGAAATAAATTTCTAAACCCAATTAACCATAGTTTCCTTTGAAGATTCATAATAATATTTCCATAGCTTGGAAAATTATGAAAATTAAAAGCCAACTCCAAAATCATATTTTACATAACATAAAATTTTCTCACAGCATTCGAAAATCGTTTACAATCAGTTTTGCCCTAAAACCGTATAAATTGTTATTTAAGTATTTTTATTTAAATCAAACATATTATAATGCAAGCATATCATTATCCAAAACATCATAAAAACGAATTTAATCTTAAATTCAAAAACATATGATCATAAAACAAAATAGAGATGGTATAAATTATTATTCATCTTGATTATAATAACGAGATTGGATTGAGATTAATTTCCCCTAAGCTTGAATCCCTAGCTTTCGATTGAATTCCTCTTTTTCTTTCTTTGTTAATGGCCAGCTCCTCTATTAATTTGCGTTTGATTGTTTTTGTGAAAATGAGAAAAATGAACGTGAACGGTATAAGGAATGAAAATATATAAGGGTTATCGTAATAAGGTGCGGCTAATTCCCAATATGCTCTTGTGTAAATTAATTAGCCTAGAAGCCATACTTAAGCCCATTTAATTAATTAATTTAGCATGGCCTCTAAGTATTTATTCAAATCTCAATCCCCTCATCACTTAATATTTACATTATTCTGTTTAATTTATCTAACCGAATCTCCTGAATAATGTTATTAAAAATTAGGGATCTTACAGGCTACCCGCCTTAAAGAATTTCGTCCTCGAAATTCAGTAGTAACTAAATACTAAAACATAGCAATCAACTGTAACGACTCTAACACCCATACTAGCCTACCTGACTAGTAACTATCCATATAAAACTAATATAGACATACCCTCAAAGCAGATTAGGATAAGTATCTCTAATTCTGTCTTTTGTCTCCCAAGTACAGTCCTTCTCTTTGTCGCTCCAATGAACTTTCACCAACTTGACTGTCTTGTTCCTCAATCTTTTCTCATCTCTCGCTACAACCTGAACTGGTTGTCTAACAAAAGTCAAATTAGGCTTTACTACCAAATCTTTCAACCCCGTCGGAGGAATAGTAGTCTCAGGATCATGCACACACTTGCAAAGATGAGACACATGAAATACATTATGGACACCTTCCATACTGCTCGGCTACTATACTCGGTATGCGAGCTTTCCAATTCTCTTTATAATCTGGAATGGACCAACATATCTCGGGGCCAGCTTCCTTGACTTTCTAAATCGTACCACACCCTTCATTGGTGATACCTTGATGAAAACCTTATCTCCGACTGAGAATTCTAGATGTTTACGCCTCTTATTTGCATAACTCTTCTGTTTGGACTGAGCTTCCTTCATCCTTCCTCGGATTAACTCAATCTTCTGTGTCATCTCTCTAACCAGATTTAGACCTAAGACTAATCTGTCTCCAATCTCCAACCAGCATGTTGGTTATTTGCATGGCCTTCCATACAAAGCTTCAAAAGGCGCCATTCCTATACTAGTCTGATATCTATTGTTGTAGGAAAACTCAACAAAATGTTGGTGATCTTCCCAAGATCCACCAAAGTCCAATACACAAGCTCTTAGTAAATTCTCAAGTACCTTATTGACTCTCTCTGTCTGCCCATCCATCTGAGGGTGATATGTAGTACTCATATTAAGCTTGGTACCTAACACATCCTGTTGACTCTTTTAGAATTTGCTAGTAAACAAAGCATCTCCGTCGCTGACTAAACTACTAGGAACTCCATGTAGTCTAACTATGTTCTTCATGAACAACTTAGCTAAAACAAGTGTCGTCCTGGTTTACTTAACTTGAATGAAATGGTCACTCTTGGTCAACCTGTCCATTATGACCCATATACTTTAATTTTCCCTATTTCACCTTGGCAACCCGTCTATAAAATCCAAGGATATCGAATCCCATTTCCAAACTGAAATCTCTAGAGGTTGAAGCAATACACTCAGCTTCTAATGTTCGGCCTTCACTTGTTGATAGTTTACACACTGCCTAACCCACAAGCCAACATCCTTCTTCATACCTCCCAATAGAAGCTCCTCTTCACGTCTTGATACATTTTGGTCCCTCTAGGATGAATCAAAAACTTGGATCGATGACATTCTCCAAGAACTTCTTTCCTCGAGTCCTCGACATTTGGAACATACAACCATCCCTTCTTTCTCAACCATCCCCTTTGGTCAAGACTAAAATCTTTTAGATCATCGATCTTGATTCCAACCTTAAGCCTTCTAATCTTCTTGGCTAATAATGGATCCTCCTTCTGCTTAGAAGCAATTCTCTCGATCAACACTGGTCAAACTTCCAAACAGGACAACATGGTGGTACTTTGACTAGAACTAGCAGTCGATCTTAACTACACACTACAAGTAGTCAAAGGTTCCAAATCCTTCCACTATGCCAACATAGCTAACACCACATTCTGATGTCTTCTACTAAGAGCATCCGCTACCTTATTTCCTTTCCCAGGAGTATACTCCATACCAAAATCATAAGCAGCTAAAAACTCCAACTACCTCTACTTCCTCATATTCAGCTCCTCTTGGGAGAATAAGTATCTTAAAGACTTATGATCTATGTATAGTTTAAATCTTTCCCCTAAGAGATAATGCCTCCAAATCTACAATGCGAAGATCACCGCAGCCAATTCCAAATCATGAGTAGGATATCTCACTGTAGGATCGATTTCACCCTAGGGGGGGGGGTAAATAGGGTGATACTAATAATTATAAAAATAAATGCGGAAGTATATAAAATAATTGCAGCATAGATAATAGCAGAATAATAATAGCAGAAATAGAACAACACAGATTTACCTAGCTTCGGCAAAACCCTGCATACGTGCCGCCCCCAAGGTTTCTACTAGAAATTAAGTAGTCAGATGCTTACACACGTAAACTTGCAACACCTACTATCGACTAACCTAACTCTACGCTCAAAACCCTGCCACAACACAGCCACTGAGTTGCGAATTCTCGAACTACACCACCGTAGTTCATCACCTAGTCACACGACTAGAAAATTACAAAATTTAAAAGAGAATTACAAAAATAAAAAAAAATATAAGCCCTATATAAAATTAAGTCCCAAAATATTAATAAAGGCCGGCCCACTTAAGAAAATAGCTTGAGAAAAAGCGTCTCACTTTATTTTTCCTCGGTCGTTCCTTTGTGAAAATGTATGCCTCTTCTTTGCTCAAAAACATTCGTTCCTCTTTCAAAATAAATTAGGGCTTGTTTCTCTTTGAAGCCGCCGCTTGGTCGTTGATCGATTTTACTGTCGATCCTTAATTCAGTTTGATGCTTCAACTTTGATTTGTTTCAAATCCTTCGATTCTTGAAAGGCTGTAACTTTCGCTTCAAAATTTTGTGGAAGGACTCTGAGGATTTTATTTCCAACTCTGTATATGATTTTCCGAGAGCTTTTGATTTGGTTATGAGATTGGAAAGTCGTCCATACATCTCTTTGACATTTTCATCCTTGGCCATTGTGAAGTTCTCGTATTCGCTACTAAGCATGGCAAGGCGGGATTGTTTGACTTGAGATGTTCCTTCATGAGTCACTTCAAGTGTGTGCCAGATATCCTGCGCAGTTAGACAATGTGAGACACGATTAAATCCAATTTGATCTAATGAACAGATAATAGAATTCATAGCTTTAGCGTTAGCATTCTGTAGTTTATTTTCAAGATCTGTCCATTGATCCATTGGTTTTTCTATTTCCTGATTATCCACTACTATAGTTGGTGTCCTATAACCTGTCTCAACAATATTCCAAGCATTAATGGTTTTCAGAAAAATTTTCATTCTATTTTTCCAGTAAGTATATTCGCCATTGAACATTGGTGGTCTAACTATGGACTGACCCTTAGCAAAAGCATTATTAAAAGAAGCCATTATAAAAAATCAAAATTTTAAAACAAAAATTAGTTTTTGAAAAATCAATTTTTTGAAACAAAAATTTACTTTTGTTCCTACCGCTGATACCACTTGTAGGATCGATTTCACCCTAGAGGGGGGGTGAATAGGGTGATACTAATATTTATAAAAATTAATGTGGAATTATTTAGAATAATTGCAGCACAGATAATGGTAGAATAATAATAGCAGAAATAGAACAACACGGATTTACCTAGCTTCGGCAAAACCCTGCATACGTGATGCCCCCAAGGTTTCTACTAGAAATTAAGTAGTCAAACGCTTACACACGTAAACTTGCGACACCTGCTATCGACTAACCTAGCTCTACGCTCAAAACCCTACCACAACTAAGCCACTGAGTTGCAAATTCTCAAACTACACCACTATAGTTCGTCCCCTAGTCACACGACTAGAAAATTACAAAAGTTTAAAAGAGAATAACAAAAAAAATCTAAGCCCTATATAAAATTAAGTCCCAAAATATTAATAAAGGTCGGCCCACTTAAGAAAATAGCTTGAGAAAAAGCATCTCCCTTTATTTTTCTTCGACCGTTCCTTTGTGAAAATGTCTGCCTCTTCTTTGCTCAAAAACGTTCGTTCCTCTTTCAAAATAAATTAGGGCTTATTTCTCTTTGAAGCGGCCGCTTGGTTGTTGATCGATTTTATCGTCGATCCTTTATTCAGTTTGACGCTTCTTCAATCCTTGTTCTTTGCTTAGTTTCGGCTGCTTCAAATGTGTCGAGCTTGAATGTTATGAATTGGTATGCGATTTTCTATTTTAGTTTCGATTTTGCTCGACCTAGATTCGAGTTGTTGGTTTTGGATTTAAATTGAAAATTGTCTCTGTGATTTTTCTTAAACTCGAATGCCCTTGAATGCAGATGATGATGATGGGTTAAATAGGATTCGAAATCCTATAATCTTGTTCGTATATATTTTATTTGATTTCTTCAATTGATATGCTTGGCCGATCGATTTAACTTGAATGTTGGTGATGTTTTCTGACTTATTCAATTCGTATATTTTCTTTTGTTATGCTTGCTTTGTCACCACGGCTTCATGAATTTGCATTAGATATTGTTACGTTCTTTTCTGAGATTTGACTTCGGCCATTTGAAATTTGTGTTAATCTGGACTTGTTCAATTTGCGTTAACACCTGCCTTTTACTCTGACTTGTTCGAACTCTACCTTGTTCACCACATTTTTGATTCAAATTTTTGTTGACTGCTATTCTTTCATTTCCTTTTGAAACATGACATTGTTTTGACTGCTTGCTTGCATCTGTAGTTGTATCGTGACTCAAGTAAATATATGTGAGATGGATTTGATTGCACTTGTTCGATTTGTGCTTGATCACTGTCACTGCTTGTACTAGTTCAACCTGCTTCTGTTTTGATTTTACTTCATATATACTGCTAGCTTTGGTTGATTGTCTCTATACATATATACATATATGTATGTGTGTGTGTATGTGTGTGATTGTACTTTGGTTTTGCAATCTTGTTCATCACTACATATATGTTGTTTTCTCTTGAAAACTGCTGTTGAACTTGGTAGCCTTGCATTCCACTTATGTACATGTGCACTGATGTATGTTGAGTAAATTGACTTGCTTGATTCAAAGTCTGGTCTCATGATCACCTCAGTTTTGTATTGAATGCTGTTTCCTTTTGTCATTGTTAGACTTGAAGTCTAGTGTGTTCATGTAATCTGGTTTTATGTGGAGCTTGATTGAGGCTTAACTTGCATATTGAACTGCTTCCATTTATTACCAAGTATGGTTCCATATGAAGTCACATATGTATATTTAAAGTGCTGTATTGAGTCACTTCTATTTATCTATTTTAAAGTCTGGTGTACTTTCTCTGTTATTGTGTTCAGTCCACTGTTCTACATGTTTGCTTATGTTAGCTTTGGTTCGTATACGTGTCTAAAGCTTTGCATTGCTTTGAGTCATTTCTTGGTTTAAGAGAACTGTCTTCATGTGGTTGCATTTTGCTCCCCGTCTTGACTTGTGCTTGACCATACGCATATTGATGTTTGCTTCATTCTTCTTTGGTTGCCACTGAACTTCAAGTGCTCTGGTTGCATTCACTATATACATATGTGAACTACATTGTGCTGGTTTCTATGGTTGCACATGGTTGGTCTGCACTTTGTATATCAGTCTGTACTGTTCATTTGTTTTTTTTTGAGTTGACCCATTTGAACTGTCTTCATGTGTACATCAATGTCAGTGTATATTGGCGTGCACGGCCTTATGACATGTACAACGATACACTATGCATGTCACAAGTTGTTCGTGTAGATGAATTCAAAATAAATGATGACGAACAACTCAAATAATTGAGCCAAATAACATTTTCAAAATACACATTTTATTTTACACTGCAAAATATTTCTTTTTCAATTTTACTGCGTCAGTGTATATTTTGTAGATAACTCAGATGCTGGATTCAGGCTGGAGCAAAGTCGAAAACAAAATACAAGTGAATGAGTGATATGTAGTGAAGTGAACAATGTAAAGTGAAATTTGAGATGTAATCGAAATTGCATTGTAATTGAAATTTTGTATGTATATAGCGAGAGCTCAACTTTTGTACTATTCAAAATTGTAATAAAATATTTGTTTGAATAAAATATCTGTTTGAATTTAAATTCCGTGTTATTTATTTTATTCAGCAAATATTTATTTAATTATGTGAAAATAAAATAGTACAATAACAAATACATTTAAATGAATATATATGTTTATTATCATTAAACAAAAATCATATACTAGCATATTCAACACTCACTTCATGCAATCTAAGCTGTCATGAGGCGTAGGCAATCACTTTACCCTTTTGCATCAACACAACTCCTAATCCAGTCCCACATGCATCAGTATACACCACCAACCTTGGTTTTGGTCTGGAATTACTAACATAGGTGCATTAGTCAACAAATGCTTTAACTTATGGAATGCTTCATCATATTTGTCGAACCAGACAAACTTCACCTCCTTCCTGGTTAGCTTAGTCAAAGGCGCTTCTATCCGCGAGAAATCCTTAATGAATCTCCGATAATAGCCAGCAAGTCCAAGAATACTTCTAATCTCAGTCACTGTCTCTGGTCCCTTCTAATTATTAACAGCTTCGATCTTATCTGGATCGACCGACAAGCTCTTCTCTGAAACCACGTGACCAAGAAACTTAACCTCTTTCTTCCAAAAATGACACTGGGAGAACTTCACTTTTAGCTGATGCTGCCTCAGCGTCTCAAGCACAACTCTAAGATGATCTCCATGCTCCCTTTCATTCTTGGAGCATAATAAAATGTCATCTATAAACACCAAAATGAACTTATGCAAGTACTCTCGGAAAACTCAGTTCATTAAATCCACGAAGAAAGCAGGTGCATTCGTTAACCCGAATGGAATTACTAACCGCTCATACGAACCATACCTTGTTCGATATGCTGTTAAATGAATATTGTCCTCTGCCATTCTTAACTGATGGAAATCTGTCGCCAAATCCAACTGGGAAAACACTCTGGCTTCACACAACTGATTAAATAGTTCATCAATTATTGGCAAAGAATACTTATTCCTAATCGTCCTCTCATTCAACTTACGATAGTTAATACACATCCTTAACGAGCCATCTGGTTTCTTCATGAACACTGCGGCCGCTACCAAGGCGAACTGCTTGGTCAAATAAAATACCTTCCTTCTAGATCTACTAGCTGCGGCGTCAATTCCTTCATCTCGATCGGTGTCATACTGCTAGGTGGTTTACTTAAAGGGTTCAGCTCCCAGCACAAGATCAATCCAAAACTTAGCACCTCGTTCCGGTGGTAGTCCTGTGACTGGCTCAAAGACATCTGCAAAATCTCTTGCTACTCGAACCTGACTTAACTCTTCTCCCACTTCCATAGCACTTAACAATGCACAACAACAACTCCGTTCAGAATTCTCCACTGAGAATATGATTCGGTTATGACTATTACGGTATCTTAGTGATATCTCCCCATCCTGGCAAAATATCCTAGCCTAATACTTACTCAACCAATCCATACCCAAAATGATTCTGAAATCTACAAAATCGAAAACATACAGACTGCATGCAAACTTATGACCTAACAAATCAAGTTCTAACTGGTCACGTCTCACCCCTAAAGTTGCATACCCATCAATTGGATTCGCAACCTTTAAGGAAGTAACAAGGTGTGTGGGTTCTAAGCATAAACTATCAACCAAACACTGGGATATAATTGATTGTGATGCACCGGTATCAAATAGTATCCTACCTAGTATACTTTGAATCAAAAACATATCTTTCATCGTAGTCTTCCCTTTTTCAGCTGCAGTTGGCTTAGCAGATGATGGTTTAACAGCAAAAACCTTTCCCTTGTCCCCCTAACCAGTTCTGGACGCCGATTCTTATAATGCCCAACTTGGTCATAGTTGAAGCACTTCACATTCTTCTTATCTGCAGCCTTCTTCCCCTTGCCTGACTGGCACTCATTTGCATAATGACCATTCTTGTCACACTTAAAGTAAACTAAGTCAGCCTTTGCCTTCTTGGCAGCATATCCCTTCTGGGCTCCCTTCTTCTTAAAGAATTTTCTTTCCCTAAGAACTTTGGATCTCAACTGGCTTCTCTCTAACACAAATAGCAAGCATCTCCTTTTGGCGGATTGCTATCTCCACAACTAAATTACTAGGATCACGGAGATGTGGCA
This sequence comes from Allium fistulosum, assembly GCA_030737815.1. Lineage (NCBI taxonomy): Eukaryota > Viridiplantae > Streptophyta > Magnoliopsida > Asparagales > Amaryllidaceae > Allium > Allium fistulosum. The sequence goes on from CM060906.1 coordinate 575,387,649, forward strand.
GGGTCGCCTTAGCAATCTCGAGCCTCGGTCCCCTAATGAACTTCTCATTTCTCTTGATGATGGTGTCTACAGTATTATATCCATAACATGACAACTCATCAAACCTAGCAGCATACTCAACAACCGACATTTCTCCCTGCTCCAAATCCAAAAATTTCCTCAGCAGCGCCGATTTAGCAACCTCGGACATAAACCTCTATTTAAATCTCCTTCGAAAATCAGCCCAAGTCAATTACTTCTCTGAAACTCTGATAGTAACACTGTTCCACCAATAAAGTGCTGACCCTTGCAACTGCCTAGAGGCCAACCTCCTCTTTTGCTCATCATCTAAACCTAGATCAGCAAATATTCTCTCATAATGAAACAACTAATTCTCTACCTCTATGGTATTCTCCATCCCCATAAATGGCTTTCCACAAAGGCTGGTGTAATCTCTGCTCAGCTTAGCATAATTATTCCCAACCGGAGCCACAGGATTTGCTCCTCCCACATTACCAACAACTCCAGCATCGTCTCCTGCTTGCATCATATTGACGAAGAACTGATACGTCGCTCCCATATCTACTGGTGGATTTCTTGCACCCACATTGGCATCATCATTTTTGTTAGCATTATCCTGTCGACCTTGGTTCCTCTTGGTATTAGGTCGAACATTCCCGTTAGTTGTGGTGCTTCCTCCACCGAGATTTCCTCTTCCGTTTCCTACCTCCATATCTTTTTTCTGATAGATCTGCATATGAGCCTTAGTATGATACAGAAGAACGGTCTAAGTGAGAGGGGAATACGTACTTACATACACACACACACACACACACACACACACACATATATATATATATATATATATATATTAAATACAAGTATGTTACTATCGCGTTAACCCAAACCCCAATCTTATTTTCTGATTCATTGGATTATGTTAGAAAATCTTTTAGGTTTAAATTCCTTTTAAGTTTCAAAAACCTATGCTCCGATACCAACTTGTAACATCCCCCACTTGGAGGACAAAAACTAACGGCAACAGATGCTACATTCATCCATAGTTATTAATCCTCGGTGACCAAATATGGTAATGTTAGATACATTGATATAACCGAAACATATGGATATGGAAAAAAAATCGACAATCAACTTTCTCATTCCATTTCAAAACATTTCAAATTCGTTACATAATCCTAATACGAGAACCATGTTTAGAGAAAATATATTTATTACAAAATACGCCAAGAGCGCCATATGAAGATGCCCCCTTGGATGATCAGAGTATATATAAGAAATTTAAGAACCTTGCCTTTACAATAACAACACAACGGAATCAAAATAAAAGAGAATTCTAGATAGCTATCATGTCTCCTGCAGGTCTCCACAAGCTTATTCGTCTAAAGAGGAACCTGAAAACCTCAACTCTCAAACTACTCAAAATCAATTGAGTACCCGAGAGTTTAAGGGGAAAACATAAACTTTGAGTTGGACATAAAGCCTAGTATGAATAATAATCTACCACCTCAAACTATTTAGATATCTAGTGAGACCACACCATTTAGCGGAACGGGTATTCCCCTCACTAGTATCCTAAAACCTTTGTAAAACCATATACTATGCTCCTACATCCACAATGGTTAAAACATAACAGATTAAAATATTATGTTGATATGCAAAATAAGTAAATCAATTTTGGATTACCCATCCCCATTTATTTTGACTATTTGTCATAATTATAGTTTCTAGGGTTACTATTAACCTACTATTTTTCATGGACTGACTAATAACCTGTTAAATGCTTATGGACTCCCTGTCCAATTTCAAAGTTTTCAAGCTAAGAACCTATTGGCCCCTGCCAATATCATCGTTGTTTCATGGGTTCTCCCTGAACCTATTGTAACTCCAATAACTTTCCTCTTATCCTAGTTTTCATAGGTTGACTAGGAACCTATTGACTTCGGTCAATATCTTAATCTAGATATAGTTTTCATGGACTAACTACAAACCTATTGGCCCCTGCCAATATCAAATCATATTTTTCATGGGTTAACAATGAACCTATCTTCCTAACATCTTCATTTATACATAGTTTTCATGGACTTACTGTGAACCTATTAGCCCCTGCCATATCTTTTCCTATACGCGGTTTTCATGGGCTTACTGTGAACCTATTGGCCTCTGCCAATACCTTCTTTTAATATTTTAGCATCCTATACTCTGGTCTTCCTGAACTCCTAGATGCAATTCTACTCATTCAAAAGATAATTTAATTTTATATTCACTACTGGTTCAAACTAATTGGTTATTCTACCCTTCCCCAAATTACAGTTATGGATCCATTACAATGTGAATATATTCAAATACATATATGAAGAAGCAAACATAGTAATACCAACCCCTGTGGTTTAATATCCTTGAAATCATTTTATATAAAATTTGGTTAGTCCCTTTAACCCATAAACCGAGGAAATCTTCTTCAAACTCCATTTCAAAACACTTTATTTATGCCATGATTTTCTTTTAAATTGAGATTGGGTTATTTGTTTTGAAAACTAAGGCTTTCGAAACCTTAAAACATCACTTTCGAAACCCCTAGATAACCTCCTTCAAAAGCATTGAAAATGTCTTTTCAAAACACAAAATATGTATCCCTTTTGAAGCTCTTTAAATTATCTTTTTCGAAACCAAAATATACCTTTTGAAAGTATAAACACATTAATTAATAATCCTTAAAAACATAGTTTAAAACCTATGAAAGTAACTCTTTCGAAACCATTGGATTTACCTTTAAAACATTTTTTGGGTCAAAGTGAATATATACGAAAGTATCCCTTTCGAAACCTTTAATCATTATATAAAATTGTTTGGGGAAAGTTTGATGGCGTTGGTACCACACTTTCGAAAGCTTCAAAACATTTAAGTAAAACATTGAAGGTTAGCATCGATACCCCCTTTCGAAGCCATTGCCTTTGAAACCCCTGAACCCTTTCAAAAGAATTTAGGAAGTGGCTTAGTACATCTTTAAGATAAAAGCTATCCTTTGAAAGCATTGATGACTTTAATACACTCAAAAGGCAAAAAAATGGAAGCAGGGCTTCGACTAGGTCAGAACCACAATTTTCGAAAGCATTTTTTATAAACAGGGAACTCATTGAAAGCTTATACTTAAAAATGAAAAATGGCAACCTTCTTCGAAAGCTATTTAGAAAACCCCTTTCGATATCATATGTTTCGACTCCTTCGAAATCTTTAGTAAAACAATGGCAGGCGCTGACATTTAAAAGCAAAGCAAAGGTTTCATTCCCATCGGAAGCTATGTTTTGACACCATGCCTTCCACCTTACTCCAATCCACAACATACCCATGTTGATACCTTGTGTATTGGTTTCGGCTTTGTGGGGTTTCAACTTGGTTGAAGGCGGAAGCTATGAGTCGAAAGGTGCATCTAATAAAGCCGTAACCCACTTTTCTAGGTAAACTTGATTTAATACCAATTAAAGCAAACACTTTCTAACTAACCTACCCACTTGTAAGAATATGATTGGTTGCCTCAACTTTTCAAATCCTTTACACAAAATAACTACCGCATAATTTTAGATCTAAACCAAGATTAATTTAGTAAATAAGCCCTTCCATTAAGCAAAACAATTAAATCGTTTAAGTCCTCTTTTCAAAATAATTTAATTCTCATAATAATTCACCTAGGAAAAATCCCCAAAAAATCATAGAAATTCACTTTTAATATGTTATCTAACTATTAACTCTCCTTTTGTCAAGGTCGTAGACAGGCGGATTTAACTAAATCTATTACTCGGTTATCGAGGCTAGAATACGATAGGTTTGAGTCAATTGGATGGATAGATGATCAATCACAGATGATAAACATGATTATGAAGTCGGGATTCAGCATAGTCGATGGGCAAAAGATGTGGGATACTCGAATATGAGTTTCGAGAAAAGTCGAGGTGATTTGGGATGTTTGGAGTTTACTTCGAGTCGCATTTGGGCTTGCTTCGGGTTTTTGAGAGAGCTACTTCAAGTCAGGATAGGGTGCGTTTCGAGTCAACATGGGATCTGTGAGTTTTCCATGGGGTCGGTGTTACTTCAGGTTGGCAACCCCTTGGCTTTGTGTCGGCATGATAAAAGCTCCGGGTCGGTAGGAATTAAGGGATCGGCATGTTTTTGCTTCATGGGATCTTCACTCTGTTTCCCTTCATCTTCTTCATTAAGGTTACTCTACCATTATTGTTTTAAAAACTCCGGATTGTAACTATAATTGATTTTGATATCAATAAAAAGGAAATTTCTGGAGTGGATGTAGGACAGAGTCAGCCGAACCACTATAAATCCTATGTTATTACTGCCTTCTTTTTTATTTTTACCGCTCTTCATATTTATACTCTCTACATATACTCTATCTGTTATCTGTGATTGTTAGTTGGTGCTTTCATCGACAATTCGGTGTTGGTGACCAATTTTGGCGCTAACATTTTGGTGCTTTCACTAAGAAAGCTAGCATTCAGCGATTCTGAAGCTTGGATTTTGGATTTAAAGGCTTAGGAACTTAGATTCTGGAAGCTATGGCAAAGCAATCAACAAGGAGACAAAAAGCGGAGAGGATTCAGCATGAAGGAAGTCAGGAGGCTTCCTCAGGAGCTAATCAGACCTTAATTTTCATCACCAGAGACGATATGGAGATGATGATGGATGCTATGCAGGAAAGGATGCTGAAAAGGCAGGAGGAAATATTGCAGAACTTATTCCTATAGATTGGACAAGTAGGAATGCAAAACCAAGGGAACTTAGAGGCATGCCCCTGGATCATATTGGCTCGATTCCAGGCAGGATACCAGGTAGTGCCATGCAGTTTGGCGTTGATCGGGATATGAGTGCTCCTCCAGAAGGGCAGGTTTCAGGATTTCCTCGCGACTCGGGGGCAGGATGGAAATGGCAATCGGAGACCACCTATGGATGGTGGAATAGCTGGAAACTGGAACCCGGACTTGGAGTGGAAATTAGCAGGCTTAGATATGGATTGGATCAGCCGGGGGCAACCCCGGCCAAGGAGAATGGATTGGCACAACAACCCATGGAACTGAGGGCATGGATTTGGATGGCTTTGTTTGGGAATAGATAGCAGTGATGGAACATGAGCAGCTATCATCCACTACAAATCGGAGCTACCCCGGCTTAAGGGCATAGGTCGTCATCTCTTGATGGTATGGAATAAGTAATAAACCTTGTAGTAATGCGGCTAAGTCACTTACACATGTATGCGATCGAGGATGCACTACAACAAACTGAGGTTTTAATAGCAGCATAAAATAGCGTTTCAATAGAAAACGCTCTCACTGATTATTTGATTAAAAACTCATAAATTTAAAAACGCTATTTCATCCACCAAATTGTTAAAACGCTATGTCATCAAGCCTGTGGTCATGAAAATTTTCTTCCATCCCTCGTGAAAATTTGGTTCCCTCGTGAAAATTGGTTCCCTTGTGAAAATTTTGTTCCCTCCCCCGCTGCTTTTATCAAAACTTAAGAAAATAATCCTTCCCTCTTGCTACTTAACAAAATTATCGTTTAACCCCAAATTATCTCCAATTTCTTCCTTATTTAATCTTCCTCAATCGCACGGGAATTCATTGAACACTAATAAAGTCACATAGAAAAAAGAATCTACATCAGTACTAATCAAATCACATCATCTGTATCTTCATTATCATATGTAAAAGTGGAATCTTCAAACTTCAGAAAGTCGATACTATGTAAGTTTACAATATTATTGATTGTCTTTTGATTTTTGTGTGCAATTCCAAACCATAATCTTCTTCTGATTCTATTATATTAATATTATTGGTTGGATTCTATTTTTATTTTCATTGATTGGGGGTCGTATCTTTTTTATCTGAGCTTGTAGGAAGAATATATTTTTGCTTCTAATTATATTATTAATGATGTTTAACGCAAACTACTTGATGGATATGACCTTTTGTGCTTAATCATCAATAATTAATGATGGTGTCATTGATTTGGGATATTTTGGTTTTGTCTCTACTACATGTATTGTTGGAAGCGGTACATTATTCTTCCTTGTTCATACATCCAAAAGTGAAAAATAGATTGCAAATTTTCTTCTTGTGGCGTTTGATTGTGTAATCGATGTAAGTGGTGGGTTGTTTAGTATATATAATGATACGGTAAGCTGGATGAATTTTATAAGCCTTTTAATTTGATAACCATCTTTCGAAATGGAATGCGTAAATTATCAAATTTATTTAACTACTCAAAATAGTTGATATTGTGAGCAGGAAAGTGATCCTTTGAAATGAAATGTGGGAATCCTTTTAATTTGGTAACTGACAATATGTATCAATCACATATAAATATCAATTTATTTATCATTGTCTCCAAGTTGATAAATTTGTGTCCATATTTGTACTTGAAATATTATTTACCGAAGATGGAATATTGCACAACCGCTAACTATAAATCCTAGTTTAAACTAATCTTCTAGTTTGTAAATTTCACAAAGATCTTGTCTGCGTACACCAAAGTAAATAAAAGAGGCACCTTCTGCACTTTCTGCTCCATGGAGATACCACTTCAGTACCGAGCATCCCAAAATCACAAACCTGTAGACTACGTGAAATCAAACACACACATACATACAGATATATATATATATATATATAACAATGCATTATCCTTTCATATTTTCAAGATAGTTAGAATATAGATGAATATACTCTAACTAATGTCGAGTGTGAATCCCTTGACTATCTAATTTGTAAATTTTTCATCGTGGTATTATGACCAACAAGTAACTACAATGATTACTCAAGCAATGTTTGCATAACCCCATCTCAGTCATGCCCAGTTCACTTAACCCCAATTCATTCGACCCCTTATTCTGAAATGCACCGCATTGTATATTGGTGCAATATCTAAAAGAATATTGTCATCATGGAAAAAAATGCTTTTAACTCCACTGTATTTAAGTGGTATTATTACCAACAAGTAACTATGATGTTTGTTGTGCAGGAAGAATGCTTGGAAAACCATTATGGGCATTTCACATCATGTCTCTTTTACAAGGCTATGTGGTCTCTTTGATGTAGCCACCATCGCATTTAGCAATCCTTTAACACTTTTTCCTTATACTGATAGCATCTTCGATAAGCTAGATTTTATAGGCATAAACTACTATGGGCAGGTTTGTACCACTTCATCATTTTATTTCATAAAAGATGTATTGCTAGAACACTATAGCAGCAAAATATTCATTACAATTAGAATATTGATATTTCAGCTAATTGCCTTGAAATTTTATTCAAGCTTACCTTTATTCTCAACTTCAGTTTTGGCCAAAAAGGTCTTCTTTTTTTTTGAGATAGCTCTAATTACAAAATTGAAGTAAGACTAAAGAAATTATATAATATTTATGATCATTAACTTAAGGTTTGATATTTATCATTTAATAACAATGCCGGAGGGAACCAAAAGAATTATGTCAATCTTATCCTAGTAGAATATATATGCATTATTAATTTGAAGCTAAATATTTAATTTCTTAACAACAACTTCAAAGGGCATAAATAAAAAGAATCAGGAATTATGTTAATCTTATCATATTTGAATATTAAATATACATACATCCGCGCGTGCACATATCATTAACCTAAAGTCTATTATTTAATCTTTTAATAACAAGTTCAAATGCATCAAAACAAGGTTTAAGGAATTATGTCAATTTTATTGTAATAGCCTTGAATCAAATTTCTTTTTGCAATGGAGACTATATATATAATTTTGCTAATAGGAAATGATTTCTGGGCCTTCCTTGAAACTTGTGGAGACCGATGAATATAGTGAATCTGGTCATGCATTTTATCCATATGGGTTGTTTCTCATGTTGCATCGGTTTAATGAAAGATACAAACACCCCAATGTGCCATTCATCATTATTGAAATGGAGTTAACAATGAAACCAATTTAATTTGTCATCCTTACTTACTAGAGCATTTATGGTTGTTTATGCATCATCTAAAATGGTTATGAATCATGATATCATATCGGTTATTTTAATATTATATGCAAAAAAAATATTCCCATTTTGTAGAAACATAGTTAATTTTTCTTTATTTTCTTTCAATTGTTTAGGGTGTGAAGATATTGGCTATTTATCTTAGAAAATTTCTGATAATTAGGAGTGGGCAGATATGGGTATGGTAACATATTTATGATAACACTCATATGTATGTTCATCCTTTCTTAAGTACGTTATCAGCGTATTAAATAAACTACTTTACCAAAACATATTATATTAATTTTATTCTCTATATTGGTCCATACAACTTTAATAATTCATTTTCAGTTATTATATCTAATTGTAGCCAAATCCAGATATGTATGTTTTGATAATAATTCAATGATTTTAGTTTTTATTTCCAAAACATGCATTTACAATGAATTTATTGATATTACCTAATTTAGGTAAAATCAGAAGACAAGTAATGAATAAAATGAAATCAATGAATTATTATCAAGACATACATATCTGGATTTTGACATAATTAGGTAATATTATATTAAGTAATCGAAATCAGTTTATATTTCCAAAACATGCATTTTCAGTTATTCTCATATTATTTCTTTTAGTAAAATATTCAATAATATGATTTTGGAATTTGTGTAGCCCATTTATAATGGATGTTTACTCTTTTTAGGAACATTCTGAATTTGGACACAATTAGGCAAAACAAATAAAACTGCCTTTAAAAGTTGATGATAATTCATTGATTTCAATATATATTTCCAAAACAGGCATTTTTATGTATTCTTATATATTTCTTTTGGAATAATGAATATTTATAGCATGAAAGTATGTAAATTTGGATTGCTTGGTTAATATATATATAGAATGTAGATTATTAAATTCTGCATTTTCTATCTATTCTCTATTTTAGTCAATTATATAGGGGCACCAAATGCTTTACAAACTACACCTTTACACATCGCCAATTCATTAGGTAGGTGCCACGTTGGTTATATGTGTATATTGCTTTACAAGTTTGGTTTAGTTCAATACAGTAGGAAAGGGTAATTGTACTTTCAAATGCATGAAATAAGTGTATATTGTTTAAAATTAACTAGTAAGATTCTTATTGATATTTGTCTTCCATATTTTCGAAAACAAGAAAAGTGTCACTGGTCCCTGTTTTTGATGTTGTTATAAGAAAAGTCCCTGTAGATAAGAATATGTAAATTTAGTCCCTGCTTTTTGAAAAATAGAAAAGGCAAGGTGTTTTGCATTTTTCTGACAGAAAATGCAAGCTAGCTTGCAACTTTTTCATTATGAATTTTTTTTTTGAAAATTTTGAAAATTTTAAAACTTTTGAAAAATTTAAAAAGCGCAAGTTAACTTGCGCTTTCTATCAAGAAAGCGCAGGCTATTTTGCGCTTTTATTTTGAATTTTTTTGAAAAATTTAAATTTTTTGAAAAATACAAGTTAACTTGATGGAAAGCGCAAGCTAGTTTGCGCTTTCTCATTTTGAATTTTTTTTATAAATTTTCAAAATTTTTAAAATGTTTGAAAAGCGCAAGTTAACTTGCACTTATTATCAGGAAAGCGCAAGCTAGTTTGCGCTTTTTAATTTTGAATTTTTTTATGAAAATTTTAAAATTTTCAAAAAAATTTTAAGTTTTGAAAAGCGCAAGTTACCTTGCACTTTCTATAAGGAAAGCGCAAGATAGTTTGCACTTTCTGATTTAGAAAAAAATAGGGACTTAATTTACATACTCATTATCATAGGGACTTTTCTTACAACAACATGAAAAATAAGGACCTTCAGTGCAAAGCCCCTTTCGAAAATAGAAGAAAAAACTCCCCAATTAATAATTATATCATAGATAATAGGACATAATTTATATTTTACTAAAATTTGAATCTAAACATTCAAAATTTTGTGAAAAGATGTAATGTTTTGACTCAGAGAGTTAGTAAAAAATCAGAGCATCTTAAATTTCCTTATTTATTTCCTAAAAAATTAAACTAGAAAAGTAAATATTTTCTCTGTTAAAAGTTTATAAATTTATTCAACTTATTCCTTTTGAAACTCTCTAAATAGAATACATTTTGTTACTTACTACAATTTCACATTTAGGCCTAAATAATTGAACATATATAGAGAGAGTTATTTATTGATATAAATGTTAATAGATCTTCAAAATCTTTTTATATAAATCATTTTCTGAATGAGAGATCGACAGAGCTTCACTATTTTGTTATTGTGTTAGTGATGTAATTACTCTCCCAAGTCATCTGCATTTGTCTAAATTTATGGGGGAAATTCATGTTTCCATAGTCCAGTTTTCAACTTCATCACTCTTGTGCACAGAGCTTCATTTCCTATTATACACAACTCCAAATGTTGTTTCTCGGTTGCTTCACTATTTTCATATATTAGGTTTTGTACTTTTGTACATTTTTTCCATTATCTTTGGCCAAACTTATCTTCTTTATCCTTCATTTTCTGTCAAGGTTCTCCAGGTACAAAAGAAGAGATATGTAAATTAATGGAACTATTGATAAGTTGGATTTCCCTAATGTAACCTGCTTCTATAAGTTAAAACTATAAATTTGTTTAATATTCTTTTAAAATTTTAATTTCTTATTTGTTTATTGGTTTATATAACTCCACTTGGATTAGTTACTAAACATATTCGAAGAAACATTTGCTGAGGATCCATATGTTTTACATGACAGAAATCAAGATGAAGAGATTGCGAAATTCGAGTGATCAACAGAAGCATGTGTTTCTAAAATTTCCCTAAAGTATGTTGAATACTTAGGCAAGTGAAACCCGGAGAGAACGGCAAGGCAGAGGTGCCTAAATGAGTGATTAAACTTCCTGGTTGGCTGAAAGACAGAAGCGGCTGAACAAGAGATCAAACCACCTAGTTCGCTATAGCTTTCAGCTCTGATTTGCAAAAAGACCACATGGAGTGAAATGAGCTGACATGGTGAAGAGGCAGAGGCAATAACATGAGGAAGCCAGGCTACATTAATGACTTGACTGCAAGCAAGTGATGAATTGGCGCAAAGATCTGGCTGAACAACGTGAAATGGAATCGCTGACTGCCAGACTAAATCAAAATAGAAGCTACATAAACAAGCCCAGTAAGGATCCATTGTGTGAATTTTCACATATTTATTGAATTTTTTTATTGATCAGACGATGGTTTTAATGGACATAGGATGACGTAAATTTTTTATTCTTATTGTTTGTCAGTATCTAAAAAAGTATTCGATATGTTTTCTCATGTTTCCCTTGTAAAATAAATGGGATTTGTGCATTTTCACATGTATGATTTTAACATATGAGCAAGTGAGCATGGCCTCCCTCTTAATAAATGGGTTTATATAACTCCACTTGGTTTTGTTTCATAGTTTATATAACTCCATATACCATACAAAATACAAGTCCATGAAACATAATAATTTCAACTAAAATATTTAAATTCATAGACAGTTTTATTTTAGTGTATTATAGGTAACTTTTTTGCAGTATGTTTCACGAGCTTACCAAATTTTTGATATATTACAGATGCTTATTTGTGGAGGATTGCAGCTACAATGACACATGTTGGAGAAGCTAAGGACATGATAGTAGCATGACTAGCTGATAGAGTAGCTGTACGCACGATTGAACAAGAGAAAGAAGACAATGTGGTAACATTTTAATTTAATTGCTTCTTATTTTTTGCTCTACTACTCAATTTAAAGAAAAAAACAAAATTAGAGAAAAAAATAGAGAACAACAACAACAAAATTTCTCAAGCGACGAGTGAGCTACTGCTTTTGAGAAATAATATTCATGATTACACATACATTCCACGAGTGAGCTACTACAAGCCTACAACAACAAAATTAGAGAACAAATTAAACATTAAATGAGATATATATGAAACGTCTTTCGATCCCTAAATGACTACAAAAGTATCCTTTAATATTTCCATTAGTTACACTATGTATGTAAACCATAGTTCTGTTCATTCATATATCTGATTTCTTTTCACTATAGTTGGAACTATGGCTATCATTCTAGTCATAAAGATGACTACTAATGTCTTGAAGTCGTATAGATCTCTGACTGATTTAAATCCCTAAGTGCAAGACCGACCTATATATGAAAAGAAAATTCATATATGAGACATTTGCTTGCTTCTTTAGTTTAGGTTGGCTTGTTGCTTTAGTTTAAGTTGCTTTAGTACTTGCGTATATTCTAGCCTAAACGCAGTCTTGTTGATTATTCACATGATATTGTGCATACTTTATTTGTGAAATCCAACTTAGTAATAACTCTCTTATTGTGCATATTACTGCATTGACTTAGCTATGCATATTACCTCAGTAAATTCACAACATGTCATCATACAAAAATACACATAGCATTCCCATCTAAAGTGGGGTGATTTACCTAGATAATTGTGCATATTACTTAGTTGAATTAGATACTCATATCACCTTATTTAACTTACCATAGATTGTGGTTGCTTAGCTCAATATTCAATGGAATTTTCACCTTTATTTCCTTGTTCCTGCTTTATGAAATTTCTGGTACACATGGTGCTGAACACGTAGATTAAGTCATAAAAACATTTTAGATCCACCAAGAGCATTAATTAACACATCTAAAAAGAGGGCAGAATTTATACCAATTAAATTTTCAATTTAATCGTTTCATACCTCGCTATAATGAACTATATATATTTGTATCTTCATGCATTTGGTTCTTCCACAATCTGCTTAAAAAATTCAACCTTTTTGCCAAACGCAAACAACTTTAGTAGTTGTAGTTCTATCTTGCATTTGTAAAATTAGCTTCTACCTAACTAATTTGAGTTTTTATTTTCAAAAATTTGAATAAAATTTCTATGTTTTGCCATGTAATGAAATTATATATGAACTCTTAAAACTGAAATGTTGATTAACCCATAAAAACTCACACTATAGGTCACTGGGTTAAACATGTAACTAGGTAGAGTCAGTAGGTAAAGTTAGACCCAACCTAAGGCAAAATCTGCCGGGACTTTGGGATTACGCAATGGATTACAATGGCAACATAGAAACTTTTATTTCATCATCCATTGCCTCTTGTAGTGTCATCAGTGTTGTCTTTTACATTGTAGCTAGCAGCCTCTGACCTGTCTATTTCAGATGCTACCAAATAAACTGATTCGTGATTCTTAAAATTTGAAATCGAAATGTGAGTTGACTTAAATAACTGAATTCTGATTTATTCAAGTATTCGAAGTTCAACTTTTGTTAAGGAATCTGTACAACAAGGATAGAGATAGTAAGTCTGAACGTTCAGTCAATTTATTGATATGCACATCCATTGGGTAACATCTACATAAGTAATCTCCTCTATGAATATTCGTGTTTCTTCATTATGATCCCCTGTATCTAAATTTTGATGCAATGAACAAGCTTTCATATAATATTTGGGCAATGTGTGTTATGCTGTATACCTCAACACAACTATGATATTAGAGATGACTGAAACTTTATATTTGCCTATGTTTTAGATCTTGTCTAATTATTTCCTTATATCTTGAGAGAAGATATATTAGGAGTAGACCGAAGTATAAGAACCTAGAAGCAAGGTATTAAAACCCAAGTGAGGATATCAATAACCATTGCTGCATATATACCCATAGCTATAAACATAGATGAAATTTCCTTATTTTTCTTATGTTTGTGTGTATGTGATAGGAGCATAATATTTAAGTAGAATTGTATTAAGAAAGGCATCAATCACATTATATTTGAGTTTAGAGATTAATGAATGTTAATCCTCGAAATCGTTAGACAGTTAGCTTTTGGTGCATATATTATAATCTAACGGTATTTTCCCTTAGAGTGTCTTTTTCTTAGTTTTTCATTTAGGTTTGGAACAAGAAAAAGAATAACTGGTTATTCTATTATTCTGTCTTATATCAAGCAAACCATGATATTTCTACATTATTTTTAATGTCCTAATTGCTTATTTGATTATTGCAGATGTTAGAAGAAAATATCAAAAGCAAAGCAAGATGAACTCAATTGTTTGACTGGCCATAGCTATAAGTAAGTTGTTGATACAAATATATATGAAATATATGTATGGACATTAGAAAAGTAGCTAGAACGATATGTATGAAATACTATGTATGGATATGGGAAAAATTGTTCGAATGATATGTATGAACTACTGTATGAACATGCCAAAAGTTCTTTGAATGATATGTATGAAATATTGTGTTTTAATTCATATATTTTTTGTCAGTGAAAATCTTTTATGCTTATATGCAAAGAAAAAATGGGTAAATTGATATTATATATGAGACAAATTGAAACAGCAATAGATAAAATCTATAAATTAATATTACATTTAATAGCGTTTAAAAAACGCTATAACCATAGGAATATGAATAACAAACGCTATAATATAACTAAAAAACGCTATAGTAATATGCAAAAAACGCTATAGAAATATGTAACCCAGTGCTAAAAAATGCATACCAAACGCTATAAAATATGCAAGGAAAACGCTATAGAAATGTGCAGTTTAAACGCTATAGGAAGTAACATGAGATAATATTTTCTATAGCGTTTTTGCTTAATAGCACTGAGAAAACGCTATAGAAAATTTATTTTGCATAGCGTTTTCATTCATGCTATTTAAAGTTTATGGTCTACCATAGCATGTCGTTCCAGAGCGTTCTCTGAAACGCTATGGTAAACTATAATAGCGTTTTTCAAACGCTATAGAAGCCCCAGTTTGTTGTAGTGATGGTCCCTAGGCATGCTCTGAGATGACAATGAACCGTGATACTCGGGTTTATGAAACCTTGTTTTTTCTGTTTATTGCAAACTTTGATTTTCAGGTCACGGTTACGGTCCCGACTGGAGAGACGGGGCAATAATCATGGGATACAAGTCCCTTCACTGGAGAGCGACAGGATAGACTTGAACATGGATTAAGTCCTCAACGGAGAGTCGAGGCCGGAAAATATAAGACTTCGACCGAAGACTCTAGGCTGGAGAATATAATTCTCGATCGGAGAGTCGAGGCCGGAGAATATAAAAGTCCTCGACCGAAGAGTTAAGACCGGAGTATATAAAGTCCTCGATTGGGGATCGAGGTAGGAGAAGGACACCCCACAGATTAAGTCCTTAACCGAAGAGTCGAGGCCGAAGTAGAATAAAATAACCTGGATTTGAGTTACAAGACCCGGAGAGGTCCTAGATTTGGATATGGACCTAGCGAGGTCCCAGTTTTGGATATGGACCCGACGAGGTTTCAGATATGGATTTGGATTTTACGAGACAAATCCCTAACCGTAGAGGGTAATGGGATAGATACTGAATGTCAGTTGGAAATTAATAGCTTAATGTTCAGGGATACTGAACCGGAGTGTAGGGAGTAATGCCACTTCGCTGGAGAGCGACAGGATCGGCTCGCTCGTCGTTGTTTCCCCTTCATCGAAGAGTGACGGGATGGGATCTAGCAAGAGCCCGGAGTGGCTGTAATCGGTCTAGGACTTAGGCCATAGCATCGCTTAATGTTCATGGATACTGAACTGGAGTGCATGGAGTGACGTCGCTTCGCTGGAGAGTGACAAGATTGGCTTGCTCAACGTTGTTTCCCCTTCATCGAAGAGTGACAAGATGGGATCCAGTAAGAGCCTGAAGAGGCTGAGATCGGTCTAGGAGGATAGGGCATTGCTTAATGTTTAGGGACACTAAACCGATGCAAGGTATAGGTTGTTTCGCCAGAGAGCGACAAGATCTTCCTATTCAATCATTAAGTTTGGATCGAGCTTAACAAGGGTCCGGAGAGGCCGTCAACGATCCAAAGAGATGGTAGGATTTGGTTACTGACTTCCAAGGTGTGATATGGATTCAGATAGTGGCATCAAACAACTAAAGGTTTGGCTAAGGACCCGGAGTGGTCCCAGATTTGGATTTGGACCCGGTGAGATCTCGGATTTAGATTATAGGATCCGAAGAGGTCTCGGACTTGGATAAAATGATCTGGAGAGGTCATGGATTTTGTTAATGGATTTGGAATGAATTTGGAATTGGATAACGACTTGGAACAGTCGCGGATTTGGCTATCGGACTCGGATGGAATTACCTGATAATAAATGGAACGTGGACTATGGATATCAGATTTAAAGCTATTCAAAGCACACCTTCCAATAGCAAGGCATGTTTTGGGGGGCAAATGTTAACCCACCTTTTGGCAAGGCCGTAGACAGGCAGATTTAACTAAATCGGTTGCTCGAATATCGAGGCTGGAATATGATAGGTTTGAGTCAACTGGATGGATAGACGATCAATCATGGATGATAAACATGATTAGGAAGCCGGGATTCAGCGTAGTCGATGGGCAAAAGACGCGGGATACTCGAAATATGAGTTTCGAGAAAAGTTGAGGTGATTCGGGATGTTTGGAGTTTACTTCGAGTCGCACTTGGGCTTGCTTTGGGTTTTTGAGAGAGGTGCTTCGGGTCAGGATAGGGTGCGCTTCGAGTCTGCATGAGATCGGTGAGTTTTCCATGGGGTCGGTGTTACTTCAGGTCGGCAACTCCTTGGCTTCGGGTTGGCATGATAAAAGCTCTGGGTCGGCAGGAATTAAGGGATCGGCATGTTTTTGCAACAAGGGATCTTCACTCTGTTTCCCTTCATCTTCTTCATTAAGTCTACTCTGCCATTATTGTTTTAAAAACTCCGGATTGTAACTGTAATTGATCTTGATATCAATAAAAAGGAAATTTCTGGAGTGGACGTAGGCCAGAGTCAGCCAAACCACTATAAATCATGTGTTATTATTGTTTTCTTTTTAATTTTTACTGCTCTTCATATTTATACTCTCTACATACACTCTATCTGTTATCTATGATTGTTAGTTGGTGCTTTCATCGACGATTGGGTGTTAGTGACCAATTTTGGCGCTAACACTAACATATCAAAATTTCAGACCCAAATTGTTAATATAGTTTTTGAAATAAATTTCTAAATCCAATTAACCATATTTTCCTTTGAAAATTCATAATAATCTTTCCATAGATTGGAAAATTATCAAAATTAAAACCCAACTTCAAAATCATGTTTTACATAACATAAAATTTCTCATGGCATTCGAAAATCATTTACAATCGATTTTGCCCTAAAAACGTATAATCCTTATTTAAATATTTTGATTTAAATCAAACATATTATAATTCAAGCATATCATCATCCAAAACATCATAAAAATAAATTTAATCCTAAATCTGAAAACATATGATCATAAAACAATATAAAGATGGTATAAATGATTATTCACCTTAATTAGGATAAGGAGATTGGATTGAGATTAATTTTCCCTAAGCTTGAATCCCTAGTTTTAGATTGAATTCCTCTTTTTCTTTCTTTGTTAATGGCCGGCTCCTCTATTAATTTGTGTTTGATTATTTTTGTGAAAATGAGAAAAATGAACGTGAATGGTATAAGAAACGAAAATATATAAGGGTTATGGTAATAAGGTGACTAATTCCCAATATGCCCTTGTGTAAATTAATTAGCCTATAAGCCATTCTTAAGCCCATTTAATTAATTAATTAAGCACGTCCTCTAAGTATTTATTCAAATCTCAATCCCCTTATCACTTAATATTTACATTACTCTATTTAATTTATTTAATTAAATCTCCCGAATAATGTTATTAAAAATTAGGGGCGTTACAAAACACATTGTCTTTGAGCCTATCCACCTCCTCTTTAAGAATGGCAGATCTCTCCGGATCCATGCTATGCCTTTTTTGCTTCGTCGGTACATGCCTCGGGTTGATATTCAATTTATGGCTCGTAGTGGCAGGCGAGATCCACACATGTCAAAAGGAGTCCAAGCGAACATGTCGAGATTCGCTTGAAGAAATCCTGCAAGTCCTTTCATCATTGGAGGGCTGAGATGTGATCCCATCTTTAGGGCCCGTGATTGGTCGTTGTGGTTGACTATGATGTCAATTGTAAGCTCAGCCGATGCAGCCTTTGTCTCTTTGGGCTCCTCCTCATCATCTCTCGGATCTATATCTCTATAGAACTGACTGTGGCACCGAGCCAAGGCTGAAGCTTTAGTTGTAAATCTTCAGTGGCTTGGATGCGAATTGACTTGTCCACACCCTTACTTTTCTCCTTATGTTGAGAATCCATCAAATTAGCTACATAACAGGTATGTCCGATCGCCCGATCACAATGAACAACTCCAACACCGTTATCCATAGGTAATTTCAAAGTCAAACACCATGGGGCAAGAGCTTCCCGAAATTCAGATACGGTCGGTCAGCCCAGAAAAGCGTTATATGGAGAGTCAACATCCAAAACAACAAAAGGCAGAATCCACACTCTCCTACGGTCACCTTCTCCCAACTCCACGGGCAATTCGACATATTCGGTCGCAGCACCGTTAAAGCCATGAATGCGGGCTTTAGACATTTTCATGTCCTTGGCTTCCATCCTCATCTGATCATAAACTTTTCTGAAAATTGTATTTACATATCTTCCATAATCAACCAATATCCTTCTCACTGAAGCGGGGCCGATCATGGCCGAAATGACCATTAGATCGATCGTCGGAGCCTCCACCTTGTTTGTATCTCTGTTTCTAAACACAATATCATCTGCCATTGTATGTTGTTTTTTCGTCGAAGCTCCATCTTTCGTACTCAAACAACATTTAAAATTCACATGCTTGATCGCGCTAGCATAGCACTCCATCTCATGCCAACTTTTATCAGTCGAATGCGGTCCTTCGAATATTGTATTGATTTCCAATCTTCCACCAGTCCATGCAGGCACCTCAGCCCTGTGTGACGCTTGTCCTCGGTTGGGGTCGGATGTCACTTGCCTGCTATCCTGTAGGGTTTTTACCAACAGCCGTAACTTTCTTTCTCGGATTAGCTTTTCAATAATATCCTGGAGATGCCTGCATTCATTTGTGTTATGACCATAACATTTGTGAAACTGACAATATTTTCCAGTCTGTTTCTTCTTTTCTGTTGATTCTTTCGGAGGCAGCTTCCTGTACTGTATAGTATTGTAGGTAGACAAATATATTCTCTAGAGATGTATTCAGTGGTGTGAAAGTATCGTACACTAGAATCCTAGGTTTTCCTCTTCTAGAATCCCTCTTTCGATCTTGGCTCCTATCTTCGCCTTTCTTCTACTGATTGGGTTTGTTCTAGACATTCACTTAAACTTTTCCAGAGCTATCATCAGACTGTTTTACTGCAATATTACTCTATACTCCCTCTCCACTTGGTCCCGCAACATTCTTCTTCCTAGAGCATCTGGCTTCCTCCTTCCTCAAATATAGAGCCACCTTCGCATAGAAGCACTCTAACGTTGCAGGTGGCTTGCCAGCTAACCAATCACCAAAATCAGACTTCGAATCAATTCCTCTTATTACGGCCATCAATATTGCTTGGTCTTGGATTACTGATTTCTATGACAGTCGTATGGAATCTCTCCAAGTAATCTTTTAGTGATTCTCCCAGAGCTGGATCATACTGGATAGGGACATTACATCTTTTGGGCGAGTTGCATGCATACAAAATTGCTCCATAAACCTTGTCGTCAAATCATCAAATTTAGAGATCGACTGCGGGGGTAACCTCGTAAACCACATTGTTGCTATTCTAGAGAGAGTTATAAAAAACATATACACTTGGTTGCATCTTCCGCTCGTGCGGAATCCATCAGCCATTCATATCTCATGATGTGCTGCCTGGGGTTAGTCTTTCCCTCGTACGTAGGCATCAACGACATATTGAACCTCCTTGGATACTCTACAGGTAGGACATTGTCAATGAACGGGGTATGTCTTCTCGAGATTCCCAAGTCAACATTGGCGCCTTGGCTCTATCTCACTAACTGTCTGACCATAGCTTACAAGTCCGATGTTTGGATAGTTGGTGCCCATTTGTGGTCGTGTTCCACCTCATATGAATGGTCCGGTCGATGTCTATGGGCCGTTCCATGCCTTCTTGGCTCAGTATCTTCATGATGTATATCACGTAAATTCACTTCATCATCATTCTGGGGATGCAATTAGTCGACATTCAACCGAACTCCATCATCCAAATCTACCGTCGCAGCTCCAGTTTGAATCCCAGCATGTATAGGTAAGTTCCCTCCTATGGAGGAGGGATCGGTACCGATCCCTATAGAGGGATCGGCACCGATCGACCCTGGCAGACTAAGAAGGTCTGCCTATTGATTCCTCGAAGTTTCTAAGCGATATCCATCTATTCTGCGACTCTTGTGTCTGTGATACTCATCCGATGGAATCGAACTATCTGATGCTGAGTAAGGGGTAGGGTCCCTTCTTGCTTTCTCTCGCTGTTGCTGACTAAGTTGGTTTATTATGCTGATATTGGCTTTAATCTGCTGATTTAATTATTGACGGCTATCCACTAGCTCACTCATCAGATTTTGGAATTCGGGTCTTATAATGGAACCACCTAGATTTCGAACTTCAACTGGATCGGCATTCACATCCATTAGTCGACTGCTCGGGCCTCCTTATTGGATGCTATCATTCTCATTTCCTTCTGCGTTCTGAGAAGTGGATCTTGTGTTCCACACCATTATTGATAGCCTTGCTTAGATTTTTGGCAAATCTAAATAGAATAAGAAAACTTCTTGAAGTTGACTATGGATTTCCTTTGGGGGATGTATGCAATCCAGTAGCAACAAAAGGATCCTAATAAGCTGACAATCAAGGCTTTCAGTGAAAGCACCAAAATGTTCGCACCAAAAATGGCCACAAACACCCAAGAATTATTTTTGTAGAGAAATAAATGAAGAGAAGTAAAATTAAACCGAGTAAATGAATAAGCAAGCAAAAGAGAATAAGCGGTAATCAATAACATAAAGGATTATAGCGGTTCGGCGTTGTATGCCTACATCCACTTTGAAGATCATGCTTTATTACTCTCTTGTGAATTTGATTACAATAGTAGAACAATGCTAGCACTTGATTACAATGGAGTCTGGAGTAACAAGCAGCGTAAAGATCCTTTGAATGAAGAATGAAGCTGGTATTTATAGGTTGAGATAACGAAATATCTCACTGGAAATTTGGCAGAAGAGTCTCCAGATCTGTAGGGGCCCACCAGAACGATCGGCGATCTCAATTCCACAAAATTAACGATCGGGGCTGATCGTTATTTCACATCCAATCAATGTGTGATCATTGATGGGGGTCCCACATGCTCCAAGGCCCTGCTCCCAAAATATGATGTTATTCTAAGCTGTAATTTGTGAGATATCGCCTATTCTTTACAGAACACCAATTGTTATTTTTGACATCTATTAACGATCGGTGTTTCTTGTGTTTCTTAAGTTTGATTGTGTGATCGATCATATAGGCTCTTTATGATGTAAATTACGTGCGCTCCAAATTTTTTGCAATTTCGACGTATAGTTTGTGAGATATCGTCCAATCTTCATTGAATATGGATCATTTAGATTGTTTGTACGATCATTGTAATAATGATCGACCCTTTTCCCAAGATTTTGGATTTTTGCATGTGATCATTTTTATGGGCCTTACTCTTCATTATATTGATGCTCAAAAAGTTTAATGTGTATTGGCTTGGTAGATTTTGAGATATTGATCGATCTTCGTCGATTTACGTTGTTTTATTGATCATTCCAGATCGATCCATATAAATCCTTCGTTTGTCCATAACTAGAGCATACGAACTCCAATTGAATTAAAATTTGATATGTAGTCTCACAAAGCCTTCCTTGTTAATTCATATTGATTACACCTTGATTGGGAACCATTCCAAATCTGTTCGACCATTGTCTATAATACCGTATATAGTTGATTCTCAAGGCTGGTAACCAAACGTTCTTAACGAAATCTATGGTATCACAGCCTTTTCAAAAGGCGGGATAACAATGGGGTTAGTATCACAGCCAACTATAGTCAAATGAAAATGAAAATCTTCGGCTAGAGCAGTACGATTAATAATAATTGTTATTATTGAACAAAGAATTTTGCATTTGGAATCACAAAGTTGAATGTGGATGATGTTGGAGTTTTGACCGAAACTAAATTCATAAGTCCTAATGTGATATAGTTTTGACGAAGAGAATTAGTGTAAATAATCGTTACTACTAGGTACTACTCATAATAAGTAAAATTGGATTTTATCATAAGATTATGTAACTGATGAAGTCAGCCAAAATGTTACACCACTAACTAAGGTGACATGTGAATGTTCATATTCAGATTGTTCGATATTGATCGTTGACTGAATTTGTACCATTGAGTCGTATAATCGTAATGATAAATTCTCTTAAAAAACTACATGATTTAATTAATTTATAAAATGTTGTAAATTATTTAAATTAATTATTATTTAAGAAGTATTCATTATTATTTAACTTAATTGATGTTTGGGAGGTATTTGTAATTATTTAAATGCATTTATAAAAGTTATATTTGTGAATATTGATATATGATATCGATGTAATTTTAAACGAGTTTAAATAAAAGATAATTACATGAAGTGATTTATGGAAATTTTATGTCACTTGATGACATGTAATTTCAACTATATAGCGTGAAGAGAGAGGAGTGGAGAGAGCGATAATCAAAGGAATTGATTGGGAAATTTTTAATTAAAGAATGGGAAAGGTTTCATTCTTTCAATTAAAACAAATCCACTAATTCATTTTCTCAGGCAGTTCATTCTTTCTCATTCATTTTTTTCTCTTCTCTCCTCCTAACTTTTCATGGAAGAAAACAAAAAATAAAGATTTTCAAAAGCTTTCAACTCCAAATAAAAAAAAATGAAACACTAGTAGTCCATCCATCTCTTGCAAGGATTGGGTGTGGATCTGATGATATGAGGAGATATCATCAATCAAGATGTGATTTAAAGGCAACACCTAAGATGATTCTCTAATGTATTTATTTATTTATATGTTTTATCGTCAATATGTTTGGATTTGAATGATTTATTATGTGTTTATTTGATAAATTTTAAACATGTGAATTAAAACCCAGTTATCTCAATTAAAAGCATGTTTATTATATTGATTCATCTAAGATCTGCATATGTTCTTCATTCCCTAATAGTTTATGTTAATTTAAGTTAATATTATTAGATCTATCACCCATTTTCTTTTGTTCATGTTGTATGTTTAGTTTAGATTTGAATCATATTGCCATGAATTTATATGTGACTTGGTTGTCTAATTCTTTTCTGTTTTAAAAATTATTTTTTGAACAACATTTTGTTTTGAAAATTGTTTTGATTAATCGATTTAAATTTTATGTTATAAGTTTGGTAATTGAATACACTATTACAAGTTATTTTAAAACAATTTTGGTCATTATTTACATTAGAATAAAAGTTAACTCATTCTAAGTTTTACATTCGGACTTTTTGTTAAATCTTAATTTTTTTATTTTAAGTTAACAATTAGATCTAAGAATGTTGTTTTAATTTGAATGCATGTGTGTGTATATATATATATATGTATGTATGTATATATATTAAACTACAAATTAATTGAATAGATATGTTGCGCTTTTTTTGAATTTAAAACATTGATTCAATTATTGTATACATAATTGTGCATATACACACACGCACGCACGCCCATACGCACATACAAATATGCATATATGTATATGTTCTTAATTCAAGTTTTACACAAGGGAATTTTATGAAAATTACAATTTTGATTTTAAACTATCCATTAACTAAAAATGGTTTTAAATTATTTGCTTTACTTTAAAAATATGTCAAATAACTAAAATCAACTTTATTGTAAACAAAAATATACATACACATACATACATACATATATATATATATAAGTAAGTAAGTATGTATGTATGTATGTATATGCCTATATATATATATATTAAATGTTGTCTATTTATATAAAAAAATTATGGTCAACAAAGGCATATACAAAGGGAATCATTAACTATGCACACTTCCTATATGTTGCACCTACACAATATAAACTATGAGTATATTTGGATACAATTACATTTCATGCTATGTTTAAATTGATCATTTGTAAAATCCCCCACTTGGAGGCCCAAAACTAACGGCTATGGATGTTGCAGTCGCCCATAGTTATTAATTCTCGGTGACCAAATGCAGTAATGTTAGATGCATTGATACAACAAAAACACATGGATATGAAAAAATGTAAAACCATTAAACAAATTTCTCATTCCATTTCATATCATTTCAGATTCATTAAAAAATCCCATACTCGAGAACCATGTTCAGATAAAATATAATTATTACAACATACGCTAAGAACGACATATGAAGATGCCCCTTTGGATGATCAAAGTGTGTGTGTGTATAGGAAAGTAAAAAACTTTGCCTTTATATCAAAACACAACGGAATAATAGCCTACCATCCACGCCGCTTAGCGGAACAGGTTTTTCCCTCACTAGTATCTTACCCAAAAATTTATAATATCCATATACTGTGATCCTGCATCCCAAATGGTTAAAAGCATAACAATTTAAAATACATGATGATATGCAAACAAGAAAAATATCCTGGATTTCCCATCCCCTTTCATTTGACTATCTGTCTCAATTATAGTTTCTAGGGTCACTATTAACCTATTAGTTTTCATGGGCTGACTAATAACCTGTTTAAGCTTATGGACTATCTGTCCGGTTTCACAGTTTTCATGGGATCACTAAGAACCTATTGTCCCCTGCCAATAACTTCATTCAATTATTTCATGGGTTTTCTCTAAACCTATTGCTATCTCCAATAATTCCCCTTATATCATAGTTTTCATGAATTGACTATGAACCTATTGAGTGTTGTCAATAACTTAAATCCGGATATAGTTTTCATGGGTTCACTACAAACCTGTTGGCCCCTACCAATAACTCTTACTAAACATAGGTTCATTGGTTTACTATGAACCTGTCTAAACTGTCAACCCCTTAATTAGTCTTTGGGCATCCTATATTCTGGTCTACCTTACCTCTTGGATGCAACTCTATTCATTCAAGATTTAACTTAATTTATATTCACTACTGGGTCAACATAGCTGGTTATTCTGCCCTTACTCCCTATAATACAGTTATGGTCCATTACATAGTGAATATATTTAAAGAATAAAGCATATACAAAAATATTATCAACATCTTTGGTTTAATATCCTTGAAATCTTTTCCTTTGAAATTTGGTTAGTCCCTTTAACCCATTATTTTTATCAAGGCAAGCTTCTTCTAAACTCCAAATTTAAAAGTATTTTAAAGCTCTTTTATACTGCCATGGGTTTTTCCTTTTAAAAATGGGATTGGGTTCTTTGTTTTGAAAACTAACGCTTTCGAAACCTTAGACCTTTACTTTTGAAACTATCGGAATACCTCTCTCTAAAGCATTCAAATCTTCTTTTCAAAACACTAAACATATGCCTTTCGAAACACTTTAAAACATCTCTTTCAAAACCACCAAACATACCTTTCAAAAGTATTAAAGCATCACTTATTGATTTATAAATGCATAGCTTCGAGACCATCTGAAAGCACCCCTTTTGAAACCATTAGGTTTAATCTTAAATATATCTTTTAGGTCTAAGTGAATACAATTGAAAGTACCTCTTTCGAAACCAATAATATTCAAATAAAAGAGTTTGGGGGTAAAACAGATGGCTTCGGAACCATCCTTTCGAAAGCTTTTATCCTTTAAGTAAAAAAATTGGAAGGTTAGTGTCAAAACACCTTTCGAAGCCATAGCCTTCGAAACCTTTCGTATAAGTGGCCACTGGAGCCCTTTAGAAAGCATTGATTTAAAAACAAGGAAACTCATTCGAAAGCACCCTTTAAGCAAAAAGGCGGCAACCTCTTCGAAAGCTATGTTAAACCCTTTCGAAAGCATTCTTTTAAAAGCAAGGCAAGCGGGGTTTCTTTAGAAAGCAAAACAAAGGCTTCGACTCCTTCGAAAGCTTGGTTTCGACTCCATACCCGTTGCCTTTCTCCAATCCACTATGTACCAAAGTCTTGATACTTTGTGTATTAGTTTTGACTTGGTTAAGGCGAAAGTATAGGGTCGAAATGTAGCTACTGAAAGTGGAGAAATAATAAACTTATGCAAAACTGTTTTTATTTCCTTTTTAAGTAATACTTTTCAACTAACTTTCCTATTTGTAAAAATATGATTGGTTGCCATAAACTTTAACAAAATCTTTTCTAAAAGATTGCCGAATTTATTCAGAAATTAATTAAAGATAATTAACAAAATAACACTTCCTTTTAACAAAAAAATTAAGACATTTAAGTCCTCCATCTTATATAATTTAATTTACATAGTAAATTACTTAGGAAATTCCCCAAAAATGCTGAAATTCACTTTTGATATGTCAAGTAACATATATAAATTTTAGACCCAAATTCTTTTATATAATTGCAAAAATAAATATTTAAACCCAATTATATATATCTTCCTTTGAAAATTCATAATAAATTATCTATAGCTTAGAAATTACGAAAATTTAAACCCATCTCCAAAATAATGTTTTTCATAACATATTAAATCCTCATGGCATTTGAAACCCATTATATACTATTTTAGCCTTAAAATCGAATAAAACCTTTTATCAAAAAAAAATTGTTTGAATATAACATATCATGTAATCCAAGCATATCATCATTAAAATCATTATAAAGGATCTAAACTTAAACCCAAAATCAAATGCTCTCTAAAAACCGAAATGAGATGGTTTTGGTCATTATTCACCTTAATGTGGATAAGGACTTGAGATTTGATCTTGTTTAATTCTCCTTGCTCGATTCCTTAGCTTTTACTTGAATTTTCCTCTTCTTTTCCCCTAGGTAATGGTTGGCTTGCTCCTTAGTTTATGTTTTAAGATTTTGAACCTGTGAAATGAAAATAAGAATAAGGGTTTAGAGGTTTAGGGTTATGGTGGACGAATATTCCCCATAATACCCTTGCCTTATTATTTTATTAGCTAACTTGGAAAACCATTTACATAAACCCATTCTTTTAATTTCTGTTTAGTTAAGCACGACCTCTATTAAATTTTCAAATCTCAATCTCCTTATCTCTCTAATCTTTAAATTATTCTATTTAATTTACTTAATTAAATTTCCTGAATAATGTTATGAAAATTAGGGGTGTTACATCATTAATGACATTTAATGAATCATTAATCTAGTTAGAGATAGGAAGAAATAAAAGGTTTCTCTCTCAAATTAAAGCTATTTATTCCATTTACTGATTACATAGGTTTTAGAGAAGGAAACGACAATTCTACTTCTCAAATTAACTTTAACGAGTAACTGTTACACACATGGGTATATCTAATTCATTCATGCATTTAAATTTATATCAAATTCAAAATCTTTCAAACTAGTAAAATAAAATAAAGGATTTTATTTAAAACAGCCTTTATATTGGATCAAAAATCTCTTTAGAGTTCATCAGCCCAATAGATCCAAATAGGATTTTTTTTTGAAATCTACCTATTTCTCCCACTTTCAACTAGCTCAGTTCTAATAGAAACAAACTATCAAAGGATGATGATTTGTAGCTACCACGTGCTAATGAAGCAAGCTATCGAAGGTTGATATTTTGAAGTTGTCGCATGGTAATGAATTAAGCTATCGAATGGTGATACTTCCATATTGTCGTATGTTGACTAATCTATATAGTAAAAATATTCTATGGTTAAGTGGAAAGCTTTGACTGGATCACCAACATCACAACTCCTTAATAACAGAAGGAAGATGTGCCACATGCCACTTTGAACATGTGCCATGTCAATAGAACATGATCGTCTATTTTTGACAAGGTGCCATGTGTCAAGATCTAACAGTTCAAGTCCTCTGTAAATAGACATGTACCCCTACCTAAAAATGGGCCGAATGCTAGATCTTCTTCTTCCTCATTTTTCATTTTTCCCATGTGTGTAAGGAATTGAGATATTCATGGCCATTAGGTCAAATTGAAATCAAAGCTTTGTAATTAAGGACTTATACTTTGGAAAATTTGCATATTTGACTTCATTGAACTCTTAACTTGCATATGTGACTATGACCTATGCCTTATATATATGACTCATGAAGTTTGACTTACATATTTGACACGATCCATGCCTTGTATACATGACTCTTGATTTTGGATTTTCATATAGGACTAAAGACTATTGAATTGTATAATGAACGAAGGACTCTCTATCAACTTGGACACTTGAGTCTGCACAAGGCCCAAATTTCTACCTAACATCCGCCATTTTCCCAAGAACAATGAAAGGCCTCAATCCTCATGGGAAACTATACCACCCTTCATACATCTCTTCACTCCACCCTTTAGTGATCAAGCCACAACAAGACAATGCCAACTCTTTAGATCACTTGATCGCCCATAGGTATTGTCCTTAGCTTTCCCTGTTCGTCAGTACTCCCCAACGACCATCTTCTCTACATGCTTCCTTTTGTCGTGACTAGGAAAACCTCTGACAAAAGCTTCCTATCGCTCCAACAAAAGAGTCGGTGACCTCATGTTGAATAAACCACCATAACGGCATTGTTCATTTGGAAAAAGTGTCATTTTTTCATAACCACCTTTTGTACTTCACCACCTACCTGGCTAAAAGCACCACTATACAACAACCACTTCATATACCATGTCTCTCTTCTACCATAAGCACATGGAAATACGGTCCACTAGTTATCATAGATCCATACCATTCCATCCATGTGGTATCAAAGTTGGCCACATCTGAACCACTGATTGCAATCCACGGTTCTCACAAAACTTAGCATCCAAGACATTGGTCTTAGCCCTTCAAGTATGATCTCTATGGCTATAAATAGAGGTTTCCATGCACCTGTACAAGGATTAACTTTTCTAAATTCAAGAGATATAATTGATAGCTAAAAGCTCTTATGATAGCCATTAAATTCCTCTTATAACTACAAGCTCAAAGTAATAGGAAAAGAAACCATAATGGACATAGATCTCTTATGAATCGAACCACTCTACATCTTGTGTCATTTACTTTACATGCATAATATTTACTCCTCCCTTTACATTTATAAAATCGTTTTTTATGAGTAACATTCGTTATAAACCACTATTAATAATCACTCTGAGGTTGGCTAGAAATCTAATTAACCTTTACTAGGAAGATTTAAGGATAAGTATTTATTTACTTAGTTTAATACTCACAATTATGAACATATTTGTAATTGCAATTTTTAAATACTTATTCCTAAGGATTTCATGTTGTATGTATTTAAAGAATTCATTAACATTAAGCTTTATATTTATCAATGTACTTACATATAATAGAAATAGAAACCATAGAATGTACTTTCATTGCAAACAAGGTTCGTTTACAAGAGTAAGTGTACAATTATACAATAAGAAATTACATAATTATCCCTAGGGAATACTCTTAACTCTATCAATTTTGATTGTCACAAATGAAATAGTTATTACTTTAAATAATAACACTGCAATATCCTATAAACTATTTAGATATTCCTAACAAATGAACCAAACCAAAAAGAAGAAGATTGGTACAACGTTGTTGATAACGTTAGAAAAAGCTGATGCTTGGAAAGGTAATTATCTCTCAAGAATAGGTAGAATAGTGTTAATTAACTCGATTTTATCATCAATTCAAATTTTTGGCTTTTGTGTTACCGGTCCTCGATTAGGTGATTATTAGTATTGAAAAGATTAGAAGGAGATTTCATTGGAAAGGTGGAAGGAATGCTTAGATTTGAATTGCCTCATTAGTTAAGACTAGGTTTGTAAACCTAAAAACTAGGGTAGCTTAGAAATTAATAATCAAAAATATCTAAACATTTATCTTTTATGAAAATGGATTTGGAAATCTTTAGATGATAATAAAAGCATCGTAGAAAGAAATAATTGCAAAGTATTATTATAATATCACCTATAACTTATACAAAGCGCATAATCGCCATATCTCCTTTTTCTTTAAGGAAGTCTCATTTATATCATGTACTTAGACTAGGTCTCAACATTTTTTCAGTTAAGAGATAAAACATATTTTTAGCATGATCCTTGGTTATTGTCTTTTTCTTTAAAGCGGTAAGTACAAGACCTCTTCCTTGGTTCTACTAATAAGAAACATAGCTCGGATCCATAGGATCAGCAATAATGGGAGCAGGAGCCATGGTGCTCGAATTGTCGACTGCCATTGTAGATATTAGGATAGAAGAAGCAATGGAAGATAAGAAATGACTGTGATGCATTGACTCTTGCTTCCTTACTATACCTGAGATGGACAAGGATCGTGGACATTTCATACCCGACCTATAGGGGATTTGGGGGACTTTGACTTAGATCCTCTTGGAGGCAATCTCCCATGAATAATAAGTTGGGATGTAGGTAATGAAGCTTCTCCTAATGGATGTTAAAAGATGAACAATCCAATCTTGAGCCTTATTGGAGACACTGGGCTCATGAGTAGACATTTCCTTGAAACTGTGCTTCCACCCGATGCTCGAGTGCATTTATCTTGAAGATGAGCTATGCACCTATGATTACCATGGAATTTGTAAGAGAAATGATGGATGTTAGAAAAACTCAGAACTAAAGGTGTGTGGTATATGATGTGTATGCAATGC
The DNA here is from genome assembly GCA_030737815.1 of Allium fistulosum. Taxonomy (NCBI): domain Eukaryota; kingdom Viridiplantae; phylum Streptophyta; class Magnoliopsida; order Asparagales; family Amaryllidaceae; genus Allium; species Allium fistulosum. Next base: position 575,418,363 of record CM060906.1, read on the forward strand.
AACATGAAATGCATGTGTGAAAAGTGTAATGGACGATTCAGTGTTTCTATGCTACCCCTAAAGGTACCGAAAGCCCTTTAAGTCCTTGAGGATTAAGATGAGAGCCTAATTTCTCATCCATCCCAACCATTACATCAACATTCCAAAGAAAATAAAGGAGATAACTATGCGATCTAGATTGTAAGATTCTTATATGGTGTTGTCAATATTGACTTCATCCTCTAACTCATTTATTATAAAGTTGTCAAATGTGGTGCTTCCACTAGTATCTGTTGCATGGTATCCTTAGAGAAAAAGATGATGGAAGGAATAACTATATCCCAAAGATCATTTCCCTCCCACTCTCTAAAGTTACTTAAAATATTGGACATCTAGATGTTGACTTCGAGAATAGGGAATTGTCCTTATTAATCTTGAACATGAATTGTTTCCCCTCCTTCAACTGTGGTTTGGCTCTCCTCAAAGTCAAGACGAACTTGAATAGTATTTCATTTCTATCTCTAAGGATGTTTAGTGGGAGGAACCCTTACTTGTCCAATAGATCTTCACACAATATTGAGACCAAAATGCCAAAGAAGTTCATCACTGAGTAGTCCAAATGCCTCTATTCCCTTATGAGGAACCTACCTCAATGTGGCTACGTTAGTCAAGTCGTTCCGAATAGCAGACTTGATTATACCAAGAGAAATAGCTTAAGCTGGCACATGTAAAAATCACATCCAAATGAAAGAAACTTTGAAAAGAGAGAAGACTCACACCCTAAGTGCTACTTGCTAAAGCAAGCTAACTAGCCACGATTGTAAAAGCACTCATGCTTGAACATGCTATATTTGGAGCAATAGTCCTCCACAGGCCTGAATTTATTGCAAGTTTTGAAGTAAAAGAAATAAAAATATTTTGTCTCACTCTTAACGACATAAAGAAATCATAGCTGCCTATGGTTAGGAGGTAGGCCGAAGTTCCTTATGAAAATGATATTTAAACATGTAAGGATTGCATAACCATTCAAGTGGAGCTGAAAAGGGGAAATATTTATACACTAAAATCCCCATGACCTAAGTATGTAATAGAGGCGGGTCCTAGCCAAGAAACGGTAATGGCTATAAATCATGTATCCCTTTAGGGGATTATGATCCGCTGTGAAGGAGTGGGGGTGTAACGCCCCACCTCTATACCCATACTATCAAAGAGAATTACTAGGTAGTAATCCTATTTGGTTATGTGACACGACACTTGGCCTTAGAGTGACTTTAGAGTCCCTATCCTCCTTGGGTGTATGGTAGTTACCCTATACTAAAGGGATAGCATGGGTATAGAAGTGGCGCGTTACAAGGGGTAACATATCCTCCTAGAGCAAGTCATGCATTTGGGAAATTGTGTCTAGGTTCTTAGAAACGAGTGTGGTGGCTATGGAATCAGCTGGATTGACCAATATCTGTGAGGCTCTAAGTTTAACAACCAATAAATGAGTGGAGTTGGGCTATCGTACCAAAAAAGTAGCCTGTCCAGAACAGAGCTAGGCAAAGCAGGGAAAGATGATTCAGGAGCACTAGCTAAATAGTGGTAAACCAATTAATGTAATGGATCGGGTGTAGAGTCGCAAAGATGACATACCTGCTCGATAGTTATAGACTGACAAGTTCTTGTAACAATAAGTGTAATATAATGGTAAGGAGATTATAATACTTCGGCATGCATTACTCATGTGTTAAGACACATAGAACTAATCACAACACTATGTTCACCAACTAAGGATTAGGATAGATCTGGACATACCAAAGCAAGGTAGATGAACGGTTTTATAGAGACTAAAAAGTGAGAGTGTTATAAATTATATAAGTCCACACCTTTATAGTTACGGTAATTCTGACCAGTATAGACCCAATTCGATCAATCGATCATACCAAACAAAATTTATGGCGCTCACGTCAATATCCATGCCATCGGAGGGAGTTTACCATCCAAAAGCATGGAGAATGAGACACGATAAGGATGCTCCATCATACACATTCCTTTGGACCAACAAGGACACACAATTATAATAAAATAAATACTCACCTACACGTATCTCAGCTCGATACAAAGTGGTACGAGGATTTCTAGAACAAAACAATATAGAATCAATAACATAAATAAATATACCTAACACACAAATAATGGAAGTGGATACAAATATAATGTATAACAAGAGTCATGGTATTAAGTATATCACAAAATACAAAATCTTATGTCAACATACACCATTACAACATAACTAACACACACAAAGATACACATAAGCTTGTATAAACGCTTGTAAAAATTTATATCATCTCAAACCACAATGTATCACACGGATTCCACTTGTAAGTCCCCCAGAAAGATCCTATGAACTACTATGTGCTACACAATCTATAATAACTCTCAAGTTAACCCGATAATTGTTATAAAACAATAATAAAATAGGTCAACCTTCTTCCAGTTGTGAGTGTAATAGTATCCAAATATAATATCAATAAATAATAGGTGTATAAGGGTAGATGCCAGCCAATAGACTAAATACCCAAAATATCATCGTCTTCACACAATATTCTAACACCCTATAATGTCCATAATATTCACAACAATACACAGTCGCTAATAATCAACTAAGTTTCACACCTACGCCTTTATTATTAGTTATGCATTTATTAATGCACTTGGTTGATTTTGATTATCGATCAGATTAGTTGCTATATTTACCTTAGGTTACACGTTAACCTATTACTAGAAGCTGAGTTCCCCGCTTAATGTATTTGCTACCTAATATTATTATATGTGAGCGTCTTACACGGTCTTTTTATTGCATAAATAATCCTCACCTTACTAGCTATCATTGATTCCTTCATCATTGCATCATTTTCTGAAACCTCGTTGTTGAGACTTTACAACAGACTGTTTAACTAGTGAGGCCGAATTATCGTTACTTGGGTGCTATCAAGACATCAATTAGCTAGGATGGATTCTAGCATATGTAGTATCTAATGTAACAGTTACAATATTTTAATTACTCATGTAATCCTCAGTCATGGTAAACACCCTAGGTCGTCGTTCCCATCTCACATGTCATTAAGGGTTTTTGTTGTTTTTATAAATGAGTGAACACACTAATATATGTAACTTATAAAACAAAATATAGTCTTACACATCACTACATTCATGTGCATAAAACACATAAGCTCTTAAATCATCCACCCAACTGATACTCATATAACTATCAACAAGCAACGAAACATCACACACAATATTGTAATAAATTTACAATTAGCATACTACGTGTATGTTAATAAAAAGTTTAATTTGAAACTTAATACATTTATTCTCACAAAATTTTACTTCTTCAAAAATTTAAATTTTCTACACAAAGAAATACATCTTTATTTTACAACAACACTTCTTTCTCTTTTATATTACAAAAATGACTTAAAGTTTAAAAATATACATTATTTATTTATTTATTTTCCATAAGCTAATATGACATGAAAATACCACACTCTGTATCATACATTTCAATATTTTTCATGAATGAACTCGATCTCAAGAATCAAAGACATATGAAAGTATCTCAAAACGTTAATGATAAGTGAAAATATCATTTTAGTATCTCATGATAAATGATATAAATAAATCTAACGTTTAAATATTCTCAAAATAAATTGTATATGAAATATCATTTAAATCAATTCTCAAAATTGGGTAATAAATAATTCTACAACATTTTCAAAAACTCCTTCAAACAACCATTATTAAATATAAAAGGAGTTATAATTTAATCTATCAAAAACTCCTTCAAATAAATGTTAATTAAAGAAAAAGAGTTGTAATTTATTTACATAAAATTAATGTGTTTATACACAAATGTCTCATAACCACTTGTGTACAACACATTATTATTTAAAGTGGTCCATTTAATATTAAATGGAATTAAAAGTAGACTTAAACTTTTTTCAAGTAATTCATTCAGATAATTTATATAGTTCCAATAAGATATTAGAATACAATCATATATATATATATATATATATATTTGTGTGTATGTATCTATGTGTGTTTTAGTAGTGATAAATATCAAAGCAAACAATGAACTTCATACAACTCCACAAACCAAATCATAATCAATCCAGCATAACAATCAATCATTCAACTTCATTCATTCATACAAACGATTCGCATATATCATAACAACAATCATTATTCATCTCCATATATTTTATCTCAAAATAAAACTTGTTATTTATTCATTTTGAAGTAAAAATACTTCTTATATCTCCATATCAATATACTTCTCATTTGAATATTTTTAAATGGGTCATACTATCGAATTTAGCAATTAACTACCATTCTTCAATTTAATATAATTATTCACTATTTCTAATCAATATTGATCGATATATTAAACTAATATATATTTATCATTTTATTTGTTAATTGTTCAACTCATCTCATTTCAAATAACTACATTAAAGGATGCAATTAGTTTTTAACATCCAAACCATTCTTTATATGTTATTTCAATCAGCATGCAAATAATTATTAATCTAATTATGGATTTAAACATGATTAACTATTTAAAAAATTTAATTTTAAATCCTATAATTAGATTATATATGTATAACTATTATCAATATGTAAATCATTTCACAATTAATATATAAACAACGTCTATCTTCAAATATTATCAAACAGAATAGGTATAAAATTTGTTTTTGAAATCACTCACAATGAGGCATTTGATCCATTGCTTATTTCCTGCCATCAATATAAGCAACCATCAATCATGTCCAAATCATCCTCAGTGCTGCAACCTAAAGCTCAGGCCAAGCTCGCATACCCTAGTTCATGACAAAGCGCACGCTAGTCATCCAAGGCGCGTCTCCTTTGGGTTTTTGCCTTGCCAACTCGCTCGTGACCATTCCATCACATGCACTTCGTGGTGCGCATCTTCTTTCCATGAGCTTAATATTTTAGTTATTCCATGCTCGTTTGTTTTCCTTTCAGATTTTGGTTGCCTTGATTTAGGGAAATATCGTTTTTTGTGATTCGGAAGATCAAATTTTGAGTTTTTGGCAATATTTTTATGCAAACACATTTTACACTTAGGTCCTTCCACCTTACTTTTTCTTTGTATAAATTGCTCTTTACAACTTTGTTTACATTATATCCCTCTTTATTTATATTTCAATGCCTTATACTTTACCATTACAAAATAAAAATTAATTTAAGTAAAATTTGATTTTCTATATATTTTAGAAAAATGTATTTCAATATCATTATTTATTTGAACTTACTAAATATTTATATATTATTTACTGTCGAACGATACTTTATTTCGTACGTTTTAAAATATCTTTGATAATCCTAATTATCATTCAATCTACATCAAATTCGTTTGTTTATATAATTTTTTATTTTTTACTCCTTAAATATAATTTAACAATCTAAATATGAAGGCTTACTTAAAATATTTTATTAACCCTATTTGTCTTTTCATATACATACATACAGACAACACACACACACACACACATATATATATATTCTCAGTTTGTTTTATATCAACGGTATACAAATTTATTTAAAACATATAAATATTTTCATATTCGTTGGAAATGTCATTCGGTCTCATTTGTTTCTAAAAAGAAATCAATTAATTTTCACAATTAAAATAAAATTCCTTTATTGGATAAACTTTCTTCAATAAAAAAATTTGAAACTATTTTTACTGAAATATAGCTTGAACAATTTATTTTGATAAAATTTAATTCATTATTAGTGTACTGGAAGTTTGTTGTCACAAAAATGCATCCCTACGAGTCTTGCTTCTTGAGTTTCAAATGACATTTCTACCAAATACTAGCCTCTTGGACTTCTAATGACCTTATAAAATCTTTTCCTTCAGAAGAATGTGAAATTTCATGATGAGCAGATGATTGGATTCATATTGGATAGAGTAAGACTAAAGGGTAGTTGTTTGGGACTTGAAGATAAACAGTGTATGAAGAATAAGGTGCTTCTCTAAAGGAACAATGCACACTCTGTATTCACAAAAGCATGCTTTGGGAGGAAAGTGTTATTGGTGTTTTCACCCACAATAGACAGAGACTAAAAACAGTAAGAGACAAAGGGATGATCTGAAGAGATGAGATAAATCTACTATCGAACTATCAAATAGGTAAGATAAAGAAGTGGAAGGTTGAAAATTAACTAGAAAGAAACGAAGGAAAAAGGATATAGTTTGACAAAATGTTGGATATTTCCATTACTGATTGGATTTACTGTATGGTATCGAACAAAAAACTACAGGACTTTGAAAATTGGTAGTCAAAATTTGACTGGAATTTACCCTCTTTTCCTTTGTTTCTTGGCTAGGAATAAAGACTTCTCAAAATTCTAGCAACTTCCAAGTATTGAACTATTTTCTTGGTTCAGTACCGAGCAGAATACTACCGAATCGCAAAAATGCTTCGCTAGTCAGCACTTGGCAATATTGTGCCTTCTCAAGTTCCTAATGTATATTACATCCAGTATACACGGTGTCAAACACATCCTACGAAACACAAAATGTCAAACAAAATATTATTGAATAGATTCATAGTTATTTTGGAAAGCAACTATTTTTTGGGATATACCGAAAAGAGTTCAACTTATATAATAAATATAAATCCCCCAAGCAAGAACAATAATGGATTTGCTGATAACTACTAATTAATAAATTCTTATACAAACTACCGAGTCAATGTATGAAGATCGTATTATTTTTTATTTCTGTCAACAAGTAGATCGATGTATTTTTGTATCTGAGCATTGTATTGATATCTATAAGTAAATAAGCAATCTATTATAGTGGATGTAGACATTTCTTGGGCCGAACAACTATAAATCATGTGTGTCTTTATTTTCTATGATTTTTTATTTGCTTGTGATTCTATGATAAGTTTGTCTCTCATGTTACAAGGAGCAATGATGGTTTGAAATTGGAATCACTACAACGAAAAGTGTCTTTTATAGCGGCATATAGCCGCTATTAATAACAACCATAGCGGTTTGATAAGCGCTGTATATCGACATGTTATAAAAAACCGTTGAATATTTATAACACAAAATATGCCGCTATGGTTGAGCTTAGTTTTATAACGCAAATTCGCCGCTATGGTACTTTAATTCAATAGCTCATTATAGCCGCTATAATGCAGCTAAATCTCAACGAAACTGGAAATCTTTATAACACCATTTTGCCGCTATAAAATATTTATTCAATAGCGGTCATTTCACGCTATTAAATCAACATGTTATAGTATTGATAAATTCTTTTACAGCTCATATATGCCGCTATAAAAATCGTAGATCCACTTTTCAAGAGCTATGCCTATATATTACATTTTAATAATAGCAATCAAACTAAATCTTCATAAACGAATAAAGATTATAATCAACAAATATAACACAAGAGCATGCTCAGAAAGAAATGTGATATATTTTTCATTACAGTGTACAAACATTACAGAGTACAAACATTAAAGCAATCCTTCCAAATATTACAGAGTACAAACATTAAAGCAATCCTTCCAAATATTACAGAGTACAAACATTACAGTACAAACATTACAGAGTTCCAACATGCAAGATCTGATCTAGTTGCATACTAAGGACCTTGCTTCCTTCCAAATAAGTCTGCGAAGTTAACACAAGGAAACAAAAAATGTTAATACAAGTGCATGCTCAGATAGAAATGTGATATATATTTTTCATTACAGTGTACAAACATTAAAGCAAGTGCATGAACTGCATGAACTAGAAACTACAATTGATTATTTCTACTGACCACAACTCCTTGCATTTTCTCAGCCACTACCCACTACTGCCATTCCTCACACTCCACTACTTATACCCTTCACTGTCATTCAACTGTAGTTCCTCCAAACCATTACTTCTACCTTCCACACAACATTCACCATCAACTTGCACAGTTATTCAAACCCACCTAACAAAGATCCACAACAAACCCCTTCACTTGCCACTATCAATACTTGCTTTTGAGTTTCAATTCATCCACCAGAGCAACTACTATCACCAGAGAAAATCACCACATCATTACATTCGAAACTCTACCCACCCCATTTCTGCCTGAATCTTTGCCTTCTGGTTCACTGCGACAATACAACAACTTACTTGCGTGACCATACTCTATCTGCTCCGATCTGCTGCTAGCATTAACATTACAGAGAGTGCCTTCAACAAACTCCACCTCTCTCTGATCAACTCAACATCTCCACTGAAATACAAATTGTCACATACTCCCCGTCGCCATTCATCACATATTATCCACAATACTGCTGCTCATCAGAACCTCCTTGCCAATAACCAAACTTCACAGTCTGACTTAAACATACACTACACTTCCTCCTGCCTACAACGCTACATACAATTTTGTTCATATCTTCCCATACAACTCCCGGCCATACCACGACATCAATACAACATACTTCTAGTAGCATTGCCTCAAAGCTTACCGAGCTACGACACCCTCTTCACAAAGAAAAAGAAAAAAAAAGCTACTGACCAAAAACAAAGAAAATCAACCTGCTTCTACATACAAAACAGTGGCATTCTCCTCGACCTCGACAGCACCACTTCATTTCTGATACAACTTGCTTACATAAACATAACATATACCCCGGTTCACCATGCCACCACTCCACGTCTACAAACATCACACTCCTTGCCTCGACCTGCCTTTTGCAACTACTGCAACCGTTTCAACAAACATTCCCAATACCCATACACTTCTCCCTCTGTCAACTGTCAGCCAGATACATTATATCACAGAACCACCAAAAATCACGAAACCACCCATCTCTACTACAAACATTCAGTACCACACTTCTTCCTCCGTCAAACAATCATACAAGTTCAATTTCATCCACTCAGTCATCATTAACTTCCATCATTTGCCTGCCATCAATCCACATCAACAGCTCCTCCTTGCTCAACTACAACTCCACCATTTCACCTTATTCACTACACTCAAAGTCATCTCTCTCTTACAAACACTCCGCACATACCACACTACTTCGACATTCACATCATACAACGTTCATCACTTCAATAAAATCAGACTACCACTACAATACCATAGCAAAACTGTTTTCCTAATGTCCCACTACAATAACAAGTTGATCCGTTTCATCATCGACCTCACATCGACTTTCCATACCAACCTGCATCCAAATCGAATCCTCTCCTGCAATCACCTCACTCTCTACTACCGACGTCATCCATCCACCCCCAGTACTTCACCACTATGCTCCTCACTGTCATCAAAAAACTCACTGCTGTCACTCACCACATATAATACCACTTCTCCTTCAACTGATCACCAGAGCATCAGTCCCCTATCAAACACCACCATCCCACTTCTCCTCAAACCGAAAGTCAACCAATACATCAATTCACCTTATCGGTTAATTGCTTCATCACCATAAAATCGACTTCACCCACTTCACCTCCAACGCCGTATTCATCCCCGAACCCAATCTTCTAACACCCAAATTCAAGAGCAACTCCAACATCAAGCATCTCCAGTCTACATCACCCCTCACTGCAGCCCGAAGCCCCATTCCTTGCTCTACCAATCAACCACTACATACATTCAACTGTATCATCTCTACCTCATCCCTGAACTCCAAACAGTCAACTACAAACAAACCACTACAACTGGTACTCCACCAACCATAATTTAAAGCTAATAACTAAATGTAACAACAAACAAAAAAATGAACGGTAAAGACTTACTCAAAATTCATTCCATTACGACGTGCGTAGCAGGCCAAGCTATAATAGAAGAGAGGGCATCTTCCATGTATTGTAATTCAGATGTTTGCCTCCATAGCTCTACCGTTGGCTCTTTTACAGTCATTATCCAAACTTTAACTGCATTGTGTCCTAGTGGTTTGAAATGCACCCTTGCATTTGGATCGGTTGACTCCACCCATCCTAAAGCAACTACTTTCCCCTTTCCCGATAAATCCATTAACTTGCATTTATTGTTTGTTCTTGAATTTGCAGTCTGTAAGTTGAAAAAAGAAAAAAAAATGAAGTTGCTAATCATTAAAAAATAGAAACACACAATAAAAATCAAGTACCATAAATGTTTTCACCACATCCATAGGCAAAATAGGAGCTGTAGTGTCAACCATCTCAACAACTACTTGCGATTCAGGCCATGCAACCTTCTTACCAACAACATCCGCAATTCGGATCAAACCAGGGGCTGGCCTCCACAAAAAAGCCTGGATTTAGTGGATCATCTATCCAAACAATCATAGCTGATGGCCCAAGAGGAACATCATTAACAATTTCCTCTGAGATGCTCGAATGTAATCGTCCTAAAGCCACTAATTGCTTGCTCCCTCCCCAATCAAAAATCTTGTTTTTGCATTCTAAGCTGTTATTTCTACTCTATTAGAGGTAAAAATATTTATTTAGTAAATAATGTATATAATAAAATTGCATGTTCATTGTGAAGAATTTTTTTTACCTTATCCTCTTCTCCTTCAATGTGATCGGTTGAATTTAAAACAACTCTATTCTTCGGCCACGCCACAATATTATCCTTTGCTACCCCAATAAGTGTGAAAGAAGGTGTAGGCCTCCATAGAAAAGCATCAAGCTTGATTGGACAGTCAACTAAAACTATCATCGCATCTGGCCCTAAAGGAACATCATTGACAATCTCGTTTAGATCGTCTGACACGAATCTTCCTTCAGCAACGATCTCTTCATTCCCTCGCCAATCCAATAAATCACACTTCTTCATATTTTTATCAAAGTTGCACTACATTTAAACATAGGAAAATTATGTTACTAATTGAATAAAAAGTTAAAATACAAAGATGTGAAACCAATAAAAAAAATTACTTGAGGTTTGTTTACTTCTGTTCCACTGTGTCTACTTCTGTCCCACTTCTGTCAAAATAAAAAAACATGTCATTTTGTAAGTCTGGTAATGCAAACTGTTAGCTTGTTCAAGTATGCAAGTATTCAACTGTATAATGGTTGAAGTGTGCAACTGTTCAAGTGCCTGTATGCAAGTGTTCAAGTGTGTATGCAAGTGTTCAAGTGTGCAAGCAATTAGTGATCAAAATGTAATGATAATTCTTACCTGATTTTTCTCTAGTTGTAGAAATCTATTCTCTAAGTTCAGCAGTTTATTTTCAAGTTGCAGTGTATGCTTATCCTTAACTTCCGATAAAGCTACTCTACTAAGACTCATTCCTCTTCCCATCGCTCTAAGTCGACCCGGTCTTTCTTGCCCTAGCACTTGTGCAAGTGCATCTCCTCTATAATTAATTGGCGAGTCGATTGTGAAACACTTTCAATTTGTTTAATCTTTTCCTACAAAACATGATTAATTTCATATTATTGCAGTTTAAATTAAAACGTAGTATTTAAATTAAAATAGGAAACACACTAAGAAGCTTGCAAATTTATTTTAGCTTGGATTAAATTTGGTGATTGATTTATTTTTTGGGTTGGATGCAGAATGTTCTAGCAGATGCATAATTTTACACTTGATTTGGCAACATGCCAAAACCAACAGAAATATATGAGATGCAACATGCCAAAACCAACAGAAATATATGAGATGCATTCAGATGATTAGTCGACTGAGTTTAAGCTAAATTAGCATGAGAATTTAGTAAAAATATGACATGCTCAAAACATTTTTGCAAACAAGGGAGCCAATTCTGTGTATATCACAAATCAACAATATTTTTAATTCAGACATAAACAATAATTCTGTGTATATCACAAATCAACAACATTCTGTTGGTTTATTCTGTGTATGCAATTTTATGGAGGCCCCAAATATAATGTGTCTGCTCTCATTCAGAATTCTGAATGGTGCCTCAACAACAATAGTTTGCTTCATTATATTAAGCAGGAAATATAATCTATAAAAATTAAGGAGAATTTGGAGGAAGACACTTGGTGGTGGAAGCATCACAGTAAAGGCGAATTCATTTTTAAAAGTACTTGGAATAGTATCAGGCCTACTGCTTCAAAATTCTGCTGGGCAAAACATATATGGAACAACAAATGTTCACGGAAAATGTCTACGTGCTCATATTTTGCTATGCTAAACCATTTTCCAACAAAATGCAATCAACTTAAATGAACAAAGACATAGGTACTAAGTGGTTTTATGTGATGAAGGTGAGGAGGACATCAACCGACTATTTTTTTATGCCCCCATTATAAAGAAATTTGGATCTGCGTTAAAAGAGCAATCCAACTTCCAGAGGCTTTAACGATGATTTCCAGAAGATAATTCAATATATTACAATATCTCCTACCAAAAGGAAAATAACATTGTCTATTGTGGATGCATCGATCACAAGTACAATTTCGAATTATATTGCAAGGGAGGAATAGCAGAGTTCACAATCAGCATAGGGTTCCAGCATGTACCATAAGTATTTGAAAAGTATGAACTTACTATAGCATCTGCAACAATCAAATTCACCGGTTCACCATTTTTCTTAGTGCGAGATTTGATCCAAACTTCACTTCTAGGGACAGAAGAGCGATCACCACTTTCGCTTTTCTACATTCAAAAGAACACCAAACAACAAATTTCATTAACTTAAAAGTTTTCATAAATATTGCAGTAAATAAAACTACTATTTTCTTATCAAACCTTCAGCCAGTCGAGCCATTCCTCTACGACTACATGTGTGTGGCAACTGCCTCTGTCTAATAGCTTTGTTCTTCTCGCTCAAAGCCTAAAATAAGAATCATTTCAATAAATATAAGAAAGAAAGAAATTTGTTAGTGAACTCGGATTTTGTAAATGAAGTTTCGTATGTGATGATTTCATAGGGCAAAAGATTTTGAAGGACAAAAGGTTTTGAAAGCATTTAGGTCTGCCAGGTTTTAATATTATCAAGTTTCACATACATTGAGCTTCGAACAGGGTATTATTAGTCTCCAAAATATTTCTGCTCCTAAAGTATGTAACTATAAGCATGAATTCCTAAAATATAAATTTTATATGTTTAAGGCCTTAGAGACTGTTTTTTATACAAATTTCTGCTTTTTTTTTCAGGTATGAGTATCATATGAAGGAAATTCTGGAGTAATCATTGAACTCATAACAAAGTTCATATTTTTACAGCTTTGAATATAAACGAGTATTTTGTACACAGTGGTTATAAATATATCAAATTTTAAATACAAAATTTAGTATGCATATTAATTTTGTGTCAGAATTCCTTAATTTTGGTTTTGAAGGTTTCGAATATATGGGTATGAAAGATTTACTATATGTCTAAACGTCATATCGCCTGATTTCAGATTTACTATACACTAGTTTTAACAATGTCTAGTATATGTAATTTGATATGTACAAATGCCAGTCATCTACTTTTGATTTTGAAAACTGTAAATATGCCATGACTTCAAATGCATACAGAATATTGTATTTTCATTTGATATGTACACTAGTTTTAATATTTTTATCTGCATCATTCTTTAATATGTATTTGAAGACTGAAATTTCTCATACCTTGAATTCCGAACTTGTTTTCAACTTGATAAACTTCTTCCACTCAATCATACATTTAATGTTAGATGGTTTCAACTGAAGTCTTTCTTCCATACACTTTGCTTGTACCAACTGCCGAACTAACCTACATTTTGATGCCCGCCAAATACCACTCATTTGTTGAAAAACTACTGTTTTGTGCCAATTTAAATCCAATTTAAACCTTGCCTGCGACAATCAAAATTCGGCGTTAAGTGTTTGAGGTAAGCAATCAATATAAGATTTAATCTTAAAGCAAAAGAGAGTGTCACCTGAATGCTTTCCCATAAAACATCTTTCAATTCGGTACTAAGTTGCTTCCAATTACTTAGTGTAACCGGAACAATTTCTCGTACAAGTGGTCCTAAGTAAGAAGATAATTTGACCGACCCCGGTCCTATTGGTTCGCCTGCGGTATTAAATTGAACTTCTATTTGCTCCAAAGAATTGAATGGAAGTCTTCTAACTTTGGTTGGCCCTCTAGGTTTTCTTCTCGGATTTCCTTCCGACTGAACTATGTTGTCTTCAAGTGTTTGTGGGTTGTCTTGTATTTCAGCATTGTTTTCTGGATCGATTTGTACTTGATTCTTTTCTAATGCATGTGGGTTGTCTTCAATAGAAACCTCGTCTTCTACTTGATTGTCTTCAAACAGCTCCTCTCTTTGTACGTTTCTTCCTATGTTCGTCAATTTCTTTTGGCATGCGACCTCTCTTTTTCACAGCCTTACTCTTCTTCCCTATTTTCTGTATATAAAAATAATAATTTACAAATTAGATCATAAAAGCCCATAAAATTCTCACTTTCAAAAATATACAGTTTAAATTTTGCTCGAGTTTCATATATGCTCCCATTAAACTTGGTTTTATGCATGGATAATATTTGTTTTTTTTGTTAATAGCAACACTCTTTTTGGATAAGCGGAGAAAATTATTATTGAGATAATTAGAAAGAAAGTCAACAAAATTACAGAAACACCAAAGGGAGTTACAGATTTTATTTTTTTGATGGGAAGGTAATATTTTTGTTATACTCCATATTAATTACAGAAAAATGAAAAAGATGATCCATTTAACGATGCCTAAAGTTAATAAATTTTAATTGTTTGCAATGCAATATTTTCTCAATAAAGATCTTTCTACTCTTAGTTTTCATTTGCACATTTTAATAGTTCAATTTAAAATCTATACCGTAGTTTACTTGTTCGTAATTTTGCTATTCGCTATTTAACACGTTTGAAATATAAACGTTTGCATTGTATGTGCTTTATTTTCTTTAATGCGTATTTTTTTCAATTGATTAAAGTAATTTTTTAGTCCTATTACTGAGACCCGTTAATTTTTCTATTTAATAGATGATGACTCTAATTTGATTGTTGAAAAATAATTAAAAACTGTTCTATTTCCGTTTAATTTGATTACACTAGAATATGATAATTGCATGATATAAGCATATCCTATACTCTAATACATTCTCCATTAATCATATCGTATACACTACTATATTTTCCTTCCCTGGTGGTACTTGTCCCTCAATGAACAAACATGAACTAAATAGAGCCCAAGGACAAGGATTAAAATTTCAACATCCATCAATGGACCTTTCATTATGAAGTGTCCAAGGACAAGGATTAAAATTGGTTCATTAAAAAAAAGAATAAATTAGAAGAAAATATATAGAAGGAGAAGGAAGACTTAAAACAAGTTTTTGTTTTTTATATCTATTCGATAGTATTGCAATACGAGAAAAGAAAAAGCAAAATGACAATAATTGAGAAAGATATCTCTATAAAGTGTTGTCTTCTAAATAATAATGAAGAGTATTAGTTTTTATAGTAGTTGTAAATGGAGATGGGTTAATTTTTTAGGCAATTTAAAAAATATCTCTGATCAATTCAAACTTGAAATCACATAGATTTTGGACCAAGTAAAAGGTGTTCAATCGCAAATAAATTTTGGACCACTTAAAATCAGTTGATTTCATCCGTTCAATTCAAGCTTTAGATTTCATAGACCAAAGAAATTTGAAAGTCTATAGGCATGCTGAAGTAAATCTGCATTTGAAAGCACATTATGTTGGTACGCATAAAGTAAATATGCATTTGCTAAACATCAATCTATAGGCATATTGAGCAAGGAAATTGTATTCTTTGCTTGTAAGGATAAAAAATTTAAAGTATTTGAAGATTTTTACTTTTACTAGAAAAAATGTACTTATATAATACAAGGTGAATTTGATTCAAATTTTGCTTTACATATACGTACAATGTTACCTCAAATTTTAATATATTGTTATCCTTCCATATCATTTTGTCAGGTTGAAAGTAATAATCATTGAATTTTATTAACTTAATCAAATTATTTTGATTATGATCCTAGCAATTTTCAAACGAGGTTAACCTCATTATGACAATATTACTCAAGGCTCTTAAGTCAACTATAACTCAGACTAATTTTAAATTGTTATATCAACCATTATTCAGTACTAAAAAAAATCCATTATTTAGTAATGAAGCAAGATTTATTATGAGAAAAGTTTGTACTTGATTTTTTTCTAACGCCTGTGGATTGTCTTCGTTATGAATCTCGTCTACTTGATTGTCTTCAAGCTGCTTATTTCTTGCACCTTTCTTTTTTTGTTCGTCGATATTTTTTTGCATGTGAGCTCTCATTATCACATTCCCAATCTTGCTCATTTTGAATTCCAGTGAGCAGATCCTGAGCAAAAATGAATAGTGCATGAGTTATTTTGTTATAAAAGAAAATTTAAATGCAAATGATGCTGACATGAACAAAAATAAAATATATCAACCTTATGTAATCACAATGAACAACTTATTTATGATGAATATCTTATCAATAGCAAACAGATAAAATGATCAAAGTATTTTCATTTATGCACGGTACAATAAAATATGAAGCAAAAAATTTATATAAAGTAAAAAATTTATTACAAATACAAGTGTGGTCAGTGAAGTGACTCGTTAACAGTGGCATACACATAAGAAGAGGCAGGTAGTTGCTACGTGCAAATATTTCTTAGTGCTCAGTCAGGGGGTTGGAGTTGTAGGAAAGCAAGCCAGTCTCAGGTCTGAAGTGGGTTCATTGCAAGTCATGTTTAGTGCATGAAAACATAAGTAGATGAATGTGCGACATATATAGTGAGGGAAGCTCTCGTTGGTTCGACGAAGTTTGTTGTGCGGGGCTTAGTATAAGAAGAACTTATCTGAAAGGTTAGGCAACCTTAGTGCCAGGTAAGAAATTTTTATTTGGTTTTTAATTGGAAAATCATTGGAGACATGCCTTTGAGAAACTTTGTATCACACTTAAAGGGTTTTATTTGCCTTACTGACAAGGAAAAACCAAAAATATTTCTATCGGCTATGGGTTAATGATTCAGACAAAATAAGTATTCATTTACTTCTAGGGTATGCTGGTTTCTAATGGAAATATTCTATGCTATGTTGTGAGTTATAACTGCTGAGCATCTAATTAATCTTCCTTACCTATTTAAAGGATCCATGTAATGCAAATGTAGGATGCTTGGCTCATGTTGTAATTGATTTATTTATTTACTTCAGATCATTTTTTAGGTTCATATTACTGTTTCTTTTGTTGTTTGTTTATATATGTACTTCTATTAGCTAAATAAGACTGAATACTATATGTCTAATCCAAAGCCATGACTATACATACATATACACACACATACTGCTTTTTTGATATGGAAAATAATTTTAGAGGGACTCGAAACAAAATACAACCATTAAGGGGATAATTCGTATCGTATATCTATCACTAGCAAATAAGTACGAATTACAAACATCATAAGCAAATAAAACTGGAAATCTACTCAAATATGCCTTCACAATCTTCTCTAACATAGCTAACATTCTCCACGGAATCAATATCCATGTCAGTTTCTTCATAATCTTTCCTAACAAAGCTTACTTCCATAACAGGATCATCTGTCTCTAATTCATGATAACCTCTTGGTGGTGCTTTCATTACAACATACCAATTAGAGTGATCATTCTCTCTTGAATAAAAAACTTGTTTTGCTTGAGATGCAAGGATGTATGGATCTTTTACAAATGAAGATTGATTTTGTTGTAAATTGACAAGAGTGAATCCGTCTTCGACCTTCACTCCATTTCCTATATTTTCCCAGTGACACTTATATACGGGAATATAAAAAACATGATAGTCTAGCAAGATTATGTCCGTCACTACCCCATAATAAGTGACCACATAAACTCTTTGAGAAATATCTTTTGCACTTGCCCTACACATGGTAGTTGCATCATAAGTAACTCCGTAGTTTTGGGTTTCTCTTTCAACGTCTTTTGTATGAAAACGATGTCCGTTAATTATATATCCTTTGTAGGACAATGCATTACTACTTGGGCCAAAGGCAATCCATTTTAGTATTTCATCACTTGTGGATTGAATAGGTATCTACAAACAAATCATTTTACATAAATTTTGAAGTAAAAAGAAATCTTTTTTGTCAATGGAAGGATAAATTAAAATTAAACTAACATTCTTTTTAATCCAATCTGAGAAATTATCTGTATGTTTTTTCCACAGCAATGTCGCATTTTTTTCCATATGCTTATCAAAACTTTGTAACTCCTCCAAATGCATACTGGTGTTTAAATAATTTTACCCAAGTTATATTGAACATCAAAATTTTATTATAAAGGTATAAACAAAATATAATATGTACTTACTCTAAATATGGTTCCACCACAGCCATATTCATTAACACGGCCAAATGTGCAATATCTTTTTCATTCGATGACAATGTAATTGTCTTCGGTTTTAAAATTGGACGTCCTTCGAGTATCACATTGTTTTCATAATCTTCATTTCGAAATTCTTTCTCCTCCATTTGTACTTTCCTTTGTAGAAATTCACTAAAAAATCTCATTGATTCTTCCGCAAGATAAGATTCTGCAATACACCCTTCAGGTCGTGCATAATTCCTTATATAATCTTTAAGTGTTTTCATATACCTTTCAAAAGGGTACATCCAACGAAAATGAATCGGACCACACAATTGCGCTTCTCTTCCAAGATGAATTGTCAAATGTATCATTATATCAAAAAAGGAAGGTGGAAAATATCTTTCGAATCCACACAAAATTTCAATAATCTCATCATTAAGTTGTTGCAACATCTCTCTTTCAAGAACACGTTGACATATTTTATTGAAAAACGAACATAAACGAATTATTAGTGTTCTAACTTTCTTTGGTAATAAACCTCTAACAGCAACAGATAACAATTGTTGCATTAGGACATGATAATCATGCGACTTCAACCCACTGACTTTGCAATCTTCTAATGATACAAATCTTTTGAAATTGAGCAATAACCATCAGGACCTTTAAAATCATGTAACCTCTTACAAAATATTTTTTTTCGGACAATGACAACGTATATGGAGCCAGTGGTAGATATGTTCTATTCCCATGAGGTTGTGCATAAAGACTTTGTCGAATCCCCCAATCCTCCAAATCCTTCCTAGAATTAATTCCATCTTTCGATTTATTGTCATGCAACATCGTGCTTAGTAGGCTTTCAGCGACGTTTTTTTCAACATGCATCACATCTATATTACGTCGCAAGGAATCCTACAAATATCAATAATACAACAATTTGTTAACTTTTATATTGTTAGGTAAATGAAAGAAAATATAATTTTAATACTAACCTCCCAATATGGCAAATCAAAGAAG
The DNA here is from genome assembly GCA_030737815.1 of Allium fistulosum. Taxonomy (NCBI): domain Eukaryota; kingdom Viridiplantae; phylum Streptophyta; class Magnoliopsida; order Asparagales; family Amaryllidaceae; genus Allium; species Allium fistulosum. Next base: position 575,437,707 of record CM060906.1, read on the forward strand.
ATTGATCTTTTTTTCCACCTTATTAGCTCTTTTTCTCTATCATCTTCTTTAGTGTGAGTACTCTTCCTCTTTTTACTTTTTATCTTCTTACTCAACTCCGTCTTTAGCTTCTTCTTACTCATCTTCCTTATTTTTTCTTCATTCTTATCTTTTCCAAAAACATTTGGAAAACCATTCAAAATAGCAGAAATATTTCTTCCCGTTAGAATTCTAGGTCTATTACCGTCCTCTACAGTGTTATCAAACCAAGTTTTTTGTTTCCTCCATGGATGTGAAGGATCTAGAAACCTTCTATGTCCCATGTAAACACTTTTCCGACAATGATTCTACCACCGATGATGAGTGTTAACACCGCATAATGGATAAGCTTTTTCGCCTTTTACACAACATCCTGCAATATTTCCATAGGCTGGAAAGTCATTTATTGTCCATAGTAAAATTGCTCTTAAATTAAAAACTGATTTGCTGAATGCATCATATATATCAATTCCATTATTCCATAAATAATTTAAGTCTTCTACCAAAGGCGCCAGGTATACATCAATATCATTTCCAGGTTGCTTTGGACCAGGAATTATTAATGTTAGCATAATATTTTCTTTTTTCATACATAACATAGGTGAGAGATTATATGTCACAAGCATTACTGGCCAACAACTATGTTTAGAGCTCATCGAGGCAAATGGATTAACACTATCTGTAGCAAGACCAAGTCTGAGATTGCGTGGATCAGATGAAAATGCTTTCCACCTCTCGTCCACTGCATTCCATGTTACATAATATACAGGATGTCGCATTTTTCCATCGCTGCTTTTATTGTTAAAATGCCACCTTAGATCTTCTGCCATCTTTTGAGATCTATACATTCTCCTAAATCTAGGAATGATTGGAAAATACCTCAACACTTTAGCTGGAACACCACGTATAATCTCCTTAGTGCCCTCGTTTATCTTCCATCTCGAAGAGTTACATTTCAGACAGCTTTCTAAATCTTGAAACTCTTTTCTAAAAAGAAAACAATCATTCTTACAAGCATGAATCTTTTCAAACCCCATGTCAAATACTTTGAGAAATTTTTTTACATCATACAAATTCTTAGGAAGTACATTATTCACCGGCAGCAACAACTATAGTACGTTCAAAAGCTTATCAAAACCAGTATCAGATAATCCAGTCTCACATTTAAGATTATACAAAGTAGTGATGGCGGATAGTTTAGTTTCACCTACACAATCAGGATATATAAGGGGGTTTCTGCATCCTCTAAATTCTTAAGTAAATCATCCTCACGTTTTCGAACATCCTCGTCTTCTTTAACATCAGTAAAAAAAGTATGATTCAAAAAATCTTCATCTTCAAAATGAATAGCTTTAAGTAGATCAAATGTATTGTCCAACTTCATGTCTACGCCCATATTTAATTGTTCGCCATGATGATACCACTTAGTACTACTCTTGTACTTAGGATCCATCCCCCTTATAATTAAATGTTCAATGATAATATCATCATGTTGTCGACTAAGGTTTTGGCAATCTAAACAAGGACATAAAAGCTTCTCTACATTTCTTATATTTCTCTTTGCAGCTTCTACGAAACATCTTGCCCCTTGCGAGTACTCCTTGGAAGTTCTATAATGAAAAAAATTCAACATAATAGTTGAGTTTAACATCAAATATTTTTATTTTATGAAATTAAACATGGTTGAGAATATTGAATTATCTACTTACCTGTGTAAATGAACCCAATCTTTTTCCATTAGCATATAATTAAGGATACACACGGGAAGAAAGAGTGCTCAAGCTCCAAAGCTAAAGATAAAAAATATTCCCTCTGATTTCAGAAACACAAAATTCAACAAGAATAAGGAATTTCCATAGATACCTAGAATGTTAGAGGTTTCCATAAACCTAATGTTCATGTTTATAGCTAAACACATATGCATGCACATGATCTTTTGTATATACTAGTTATGTGTAATTATTGGAATTTATCTTTCTTCATGTATACTGGTTATATGCACATCGAATATTTTTATTTGTAAGTAATTGTTTTTAAATATTGGGATATTTGGAGAATTTTTTTTAAAAGAAGCTAATTTAAATATTTTATTAAGTCATTACTAATCTCTCCCTTTGATTTTAATCTATAGTTTTCACAAAGATTTTATTAACTCCCTTTGGAGAATGTTAGAGGGTACAAGTGAAATATAATACTCTTTGTGAAAATTGCAAATAGCAGTAACCTTTATACAACTGCAAGCAGGTATGATCATTCTCACAGGAAAAAGAATTGTATAGTTGGTTTGGCTTAGCACGCCAGGGACATATTGGAAAAGGAACTCCTATTTTATACTCTTGCTTAGACTAGTAAATGCGTTGAAAATGAACATCGTTAACAATACTATTCATCTCTGCAGCACCCCACATTTGACTTAATTTAACTTAACAGTGAACATCATCGTCGTCATGGAAAACGAACGATTATTATTTTAAAACTAATCTTAATTACTAACATACATATCACACACTCATATTTTAAAACTATAATTCCTTCTCTAACAAACTGCACATCCTCCTCAACACCGTCACAAAAGTGCACTACATACTTCAACTTCCCTGCAGACCTGAACAACTTCTGCCAACATTTGCACTTCATCCACACAACATACAACCAGTGCATCCTCCTACCAGTCACCATCCCATCCATAAGTTCACCAACTTCAACAACCAAACTTCAAACAACTGTGCACATACTACTGCTACATCCACTTATACTTGCTACAAAACCCATCACTGCCTCAAAACTGCATACTTACTTCCATGCTTCACGCACTACTGCAAACTTCACCATTACAACAACATACACCATCACCAGTCAATCACCAATCACTACCTTCACCATCACCTGACTGCTTCATCACTTCCCTATGCACTTCCAACCACCAAGCCAACAGCTCCTCACCACTTCCACCTGAACCATCTCCTCGAATTGCAAATTCATCACTGCAAGTTCAACAACCAGGAATCAAACATACAGTGCTGCTCACCTCTGCCGACCACTGCAACATATACTTCTGCCGGCAATCCATTGCACCAACATACGCCTCTGTCATATTCAAATACAACGATGCATACATACCTTACAAGCAGCACTGCCTCAATGTAAAACCTCCATCACCACTTAACTCCAGAAAACTCTGCCATTCACCAACACCTACAACAACCCTACAAGTCACCATCCTCCCTACTTTCAACCACCACTGCCTTGCTTCTTCCATCTCTGTTCCGCTGCCCATTCATCAGTAAATCCACTTTCTTTCTTCCTTGAAATCCAAGACCATGTTAACATACAAGAGAATGAAAAAAGAGAATTGGTGATACTGTAGCAGTTTCCCATGTTGCGGGCCGCTGTGATGAGGGTGCATCTCATGCACATACTACAGAAGATGTGGATAAGCTTGATGGTAATAAATTCCATGTTTTAGCAAATTTGGTTACTGATGATGTAAATGGAATTATGTAGGAAGAAGGTGGAACAAAGAAATTGTACAAGCAGTGGGTGAGAGAGATGAAATAGAAATACAAAGCACACAAACAGTTCAAACCCATGATATACATGTGCATGCATGCACACAACAAATTATTGCAACACATGAATTTCCAATCTCACCTCCAAATTCAATAACCACTGTTCCAACCTGTCCCTTCAACCCTATCTCCCACCTTTCTCCTCAAAGTAATATGCTGCTACAATCAAACCAACATGACACCGTGTTAAATGTGCTACCATCTCCACCTTCAAATCCTTATTCCCACCTTACTGCCCCACTCCTCATGGTACCATCTAGATGTATTTTTTTTAGTTATTCATGTCCATTTTCAGCTTTTAATCATGTAGCTATTCATCAAATATTTCAAAGTAAACTTAATTTTGACTTTTGAATGTTCCTCTTATAGTGAAATCCCAGGAAAACAAAAAACTACAAATATTTGAGAAAACTAGTTTAAAAATGGTGGCAGAGAAAAGCGTCAAAGATGACTTGTTTTTTCAAGGTATCTTTTATTGAATCATTGCTTCATAACTGAATCAGCAAACATGATAACTTATAACAGTTCATGCATTCCTTGCATAAATGATTGAAATAACTAATAACATAAAGCATCCCACATAGCATTCTAGACTGTCACTTTGTTCAAGGTTTTATTAACAAATTAAGATGTCCCAATTATCATAGCAGATCAATTCACTAGTATAGTTGAGACATTTATTAAGTATTTAGCAGTTTAATACATTATGTGGTAAAAATGAACGATTTTGCTAGCTTAGATCCTAGTTGTTTGAAGAGAATGTGCTACGTTTCAATAGAACATGCATTTCATGCATAAAAAGGATTATATCCCTTATTCATGTATTTTTTTGCACTCCAAAAAAAATTCTTTTAGTAAAGAGTTATCAAGCTACTCCAAAATGTTTCAATGAACGGTATTTCTTTTTCACATTAATAGGAATTTCAACCGTATTTTTAGATTATTCCGCACATGTTCCATAATGATCATTAACATCTCAATTTTTATTTACACTTTTACATAAACTGAACCCTACAATTTAAGAGATGGAACCAATAAGATGGAATCAATAATCATATTTGGCCTTTGACATGCATGAAGAGAAGGTATTTGGTATAGTATGAGATGGAATCAATGATCATATTTTCTCCTTATATCATTAACTTGTACATTTATTGTATGTGGCCAAAAAAGAAAAGCCTAATACACTAGGCTAAAGACATAAATTAGAATTGTAACTTCAAAGTTCACATGGCCTCAAGACATTTTAAGGCAAAAAATCATGCATTAACTAAAAATGTTCGATATAGAATATCGAAATGGACATAATGAAAAGGAACCAAGAAATATCATGATTATGCACTTATGTTATAGGTAGAATTATGCTAGATTGATCTTTCGTGAAAACGGAAGGCTTTCAAATCACTGGAGCCTCATGCTAGCAAACAAAAATTAGATGTATGCAAATTAAAAAAAAGAATAACCATAGATTTTATATAACAAAATATAATTCAGAAATCCAGTAATGGTATATAAGATCCAACGATAACATCTTATGTGAATCGGTGCAAATCCTTAAGCCGTACTTGTTACCTGCTACCAATAAGAAAGGTATGAAGAATGAACAAAATTTAAACATCTACACACAGTGACCCAGGTGATCCATTAGGTATGAAGATATATATGAGGTAACAACTTGAAATAAAAACATTCAAACTATGATCAGAATAAAGCTGTAACTGGATATCATCAATTATAAAAACATATCCTCCTATTTTGAAAAGATGCAAACTATTAACTACAACCAAGAATTAACATTGAATGACTCTGGATTAGAAGAACCATTATTAAAGAAAGAACTAATATGAGCAAGGAGAGTGATTTTTTTTAAAATAGAAAATATCAGGAAAATACCAAGGGAAAAGAAAAAACATTTCGCCTAATAAAAATGCAATAAAATTATTTCCCTAACCTTCTTTTAGAAGCATTATATATTGATAAAAATATATAATTTTTTTTTGAAAAATGGAAATTGTGCTCTTACATCGGCATATTATTTTGGTAAGACTAATCATCCGATCAACCAACATCACTAGCACTCAACATCTTTTCAAACAAGGGTGTGATAATAGAGTTTTTGCTGAATTATAGCTCAGGAAAGAACAATTCAAATTAGCAGAAGAAGGTAAAAGAATGATCCAAACTCCTACACATGAACATTTTATATCAAGTAATTTGTTGATATTATAAGAGCACTCATTTTTGAGTATTGTATATGAGCAGAACAACTTACCTATCATCATCATGAAAATTACAATACAACTATTAAAGATCACAAATGGCAACAATGACAAATTTCGAATTTAGCATAAACTGAAATGTATGATTCGTGCATAAAAATCAAAATTTGACAGACATACAAGAAAATTACAAAACACAAAATTAGTACCCATCTTTTCTCCCAAAGAACAGTTGTAAATACATGATTCAGTAACAAGCTACGAAATTCATCTCAAAACCCAGAAAAAGACATACTCATCACAGAAACTTGCACAATAGAATAAATACGAAGAAAAAGGATTTTACCTCAAAAGGATTTTGAATTTGGAAATATTGATGAACGAAGAAATCAAAGGTCGGATATTAGGGTTCCAGACGCCGTTGAGTTGACTACTGAGGATCAAACTATTGAAGTGGAGGAGAACGGCTGCAAATATCTGAGATGGTGCGAATAGTTTCGATTAGGGTTTTTTGGTTGGGGACGAAAATTGACAGTTTTATTTTGGGAGGGATATGAAAATGGTTAAGTATTTTTAGGAGGGAGATGAAACTAGTTAATTATTTTTCTGGAGGGCAGACGAAAATTTTGGAGCACGAGCGTTATGCAACATGATATAAAAGAAATGAGTTAAAAAACAAATGACTAAGTATATAAACAATAACGCTTTAGAATAAAGCGTTATTAAATGGCGTTATTAATAATATATTTTCTTGTAGTGAATAGTCTCACATCGCTTAATAACTTGGAGAAGTGGTGTATAAATATGGATTGGTAGGCACGTAACATTGTAGATTTCTTTTATTACAATAAAATGTGTGCCAACTCATATGCGTACGCCATGTGCTGGATATGAGAAGCTTGGTCCGATCGCCATTACATAACATTATATTTGCCTCACAATAAAATCCAAAGAGTAATTTGACATCCAAAACTCAAATATATAATGCATTCTATATCTATAGCTCTACACAAATCTTTAGGAGTCTTTGCTTATTTTTGAGCAAACGGTTAGCATATGTAAAAAGTGTTAAGTTTATAACTAACTGAAATTATAAATATAATGAACATTTTATTTGAAAAATCATAAAAGATAAAATTTATAACTTCAAAGTTCATATGATGAAAATCATAAAAGATAAAATTTATAACTTCAAATTTCATACAAAATTATCGTTACAGAAAATGATAAAAGTTGAAACTCAAGATACAAATGTGGAAAGAAAGCAAAAAATAAATATTGTAATTCACTTTATCTTTATACATAGGAGTAAATATGAATTAGTTTAAAACTGCAAAGAGTTAAACTATATTATCGATCAAATACAAAAATAATTGCTTTTATGTTTTTATAAATTTATGAAATCAAAAGATAGAAATGATCAATTCTTTTGAATAATTTTTTATGTATTTTTTTAAAATAATATGACGAACAATTGAAAAGGATTAAAAAGTTCATCTCTATGGAGATTGAGTTGTTGAAATTTTTTATTTCAAATTTATAATTAAATGGAACAATAATATAATTATCTTCTTATATGCATAAAAGATAAATTTGATATTTCATTTGAAATTCATTGTTATAAAAACAACTGAGAATAAAACATGAAAAGAATATTTAAAAGATAATTTTAACTCATCTCAACTTCATATTGAAACTAAAAATGATAAATTATTTTACATTAGAAAAGAAGAAGATAAAGTAAATTCTTACACAACTTTTCCATGCTTGAAACATTGAGCATGTGATCTCAAATGAAATATGTTATTTCCAGTTTTTTTAACACATTTGACAACAGGTAATGTAAATTCAAATGTAAAAAAAATTATGTTTTTGTCAAGAAAAGTAAAATAACAAAGTTTTTTACCAAAAAATTTATAGATATCTTTTTACCTAAAAACTGCAAAGGTTTTCCTTTTTGTTAAAATGATATCACAAAACATATTTTTTATTAGTGAACATGAGAGAACCATAGGAAAAAATATATATACTTTTGCCAAAAAGTAATTTATCTATTTTTTTTGAAATAAATTAAAAAAAAACTTACCTTTTTTTATCGGCAAAGGACTACACTCTTCTAATTTTTCTTATCGTTTTCATATTTAAAATGGTATGTTATTTTAAATAATATGATAAACACTTCTTCGTAAAATGACAATCTATCAATTCTTTTGCATAACTTTTATATATCACACATGACTGAAAATGATAAAGATATTTGTCAACTTCGATTGATTTTATACTTCATTATTCTATATCATTTCTTCTTACAAAAAACTGAATAAATGACGTGTGTAGTAATGATATCGTGTATAACAATTTTTGTTTTCTAAATAAATATAATTATGTATATTTTGATAGAGTTAGGGGTATTCCCTAGGGACAATTCTATAATTTATTATGAATTATTTATATAGTAATAAAATCTTGTTTGAAATAAAATGGGTTTTTCTTCTATTATATACCTATCATAATGTGTTATTTTAATTATATTTAATTTAAATATATTTAATAGAAATCCCTAAATGATATGTCATGTGATAGCAATTTTAATGTGTTGTAATTATGAGAAATTTATCAAAATAAAAATTACTTACTAATTTATGATTTTTTGTAAAGGTGATATCATTTTTATTTTATTTTCTGCAAGTTTGTAATGTTATTTTCATAAATTAATTTATAATGCTACAACATAGATTTGTAAAGGTGGTATCATTTTTATTTTATTTTTTTGATTATTTAACATGCTTTCTTCCATAAATTATTTTATAATTGTTAAGAGTTCGTTATTATATGTTGAGAAATAAATTAAAGATATTTTAATATCCAGGCTTTTCAATATTACAATAGTTTTTCTATTGTATAATTACTTTGGTTCTAAACAATGTGGCTATAAATAGCTAGTTATGAATTCTATAACAATCATCAAGTTGTAATAAAAATTATATTTCAATTAATAAATTCTCCTAACTATTTCAATTTCTTTCAACATGGTATTAAAGTGGGAATTGAATCTTTGATACATCAATCTTCTTTGATATATTCAATATTTTTCAACCTTTTATCCTCCACGTCAAAATCACCTTTCATCGGCCGACACCATTTCCAATCCTTCACCAAAAGGCGCCTTGCCAAACTCTAGATCCATTAACCAAACTTCAACCACCCCATCAAAAGTTGCACCCGCTTGCACTTGAATCCTCAACTGTCGGATCCAATCCGCATAGGTCACGTTGTTTCCAACCATACCCCTCAACGTTTTCAACATCATTTACAACAAATCTCTACTAATAATACAAATACTTCAATCTGGTGAAGCTTTTTTGATCTTCCCAATTGACCCTTACACATATGTACAAAAGAATTATACAGAAAAAAAAAGGAAGGGGGCATATGTGTCATTTCTCTTGCACACGTTCTGATCACCACTACACTCAGCCGTTTCTCCCTCTATTCCACAACTGATCCTTCAGTTCCAACCACACCAATCCCTCTAACATGCCATGGCCAATCCTCTCAGGTTGAATCCATCATCGCTCCATTAAGCCATAACCGATCCTATGGACCCAGATCCATCCACATCAATATCGATCCCATACATCACAACCACCAACGTGAATCCTTTCCAAAGCCCCGTATCCACTTCATCGCTGCCGATCCCACTTCTAATTCTTCATACAAACCCACTTATATGTGATTCGAAGCAAGTTAAAAGATCGCATATGCAAGGGATGACTTGAAGTTAGGCTTGGAATCGCCTCGAATTTGCTTGGGGGTTAGAATGATTCAATTGGATGTTGGAGTTTGGTCGACAACGGGGGCAAAGGATAATGGCAGGAGAATAAATGGATCGACGAACAATTGAGAGCTTTGATGGTTGGACTGTGCTCTCTTCTTCCTCCAAGTCGGTGAGGTTTTGTACTGAAATTAGAGTTGTACCTATTGTGATTTATCGGTCTGATTTTGAAATTTGGGGTTTGAGGTGTAAATCGACGAGATAACAACTTGCGAGCAAGGTAAAATGCTATTGTGTTTGGTTGTTAGCTTTTATTGTGGTTGATTTTCAGATTTATTGCTCTGATTTGGATTTTCTTAAAAGGGAAACTGATTTTTATTGTCTACAAATTTCATAACTTGCTATAAATAAAAAGATTTATATATGAAAGTTCAATTTGTATGGTTTACAGTTTTTCTCAAACTGCTATTCTGTTTACTTGCTAGATTTTATTGTGTTTGATTTTGAGATTTATTGCTTTGCTTTCGGGTTTGCTTAAAAGGGGAACTGATTTTTAATGTCCACAAATTTCATAACTTGCTATAAATATATTATATAGAATCGAAGCTACTTAAAAAAGATCTATATATGAAAGTTCAATTTGTACAGTTTAAAGTTTTTCTCCTTACTACGCTGTTAGGAATCTATGTTTGATAACTTCCTAAAGGAGCACTGCCTCCCGATTATTTTATGCAGCAAGGTTGTAATATACGAAAGGGTAATAAACTTCTTTTTTTTACTGCAGTTGGAGGTCTTTTGCAGGTAGGAACATGAAAATCATATTCACTTAGTTTCTAAGAACATGTCAAGGACATGTGAACTTGGCTCTTATTCTTTTCTTATGCAAGTGAATTGCCAAGTTGTGTATTTTTAGAGTTTTCTTTTTAATATGATATCTACTGTTAACGCTAACTAACTCTACCATGCACCATTTGGTGCGTATGTTTTATAGTTTCATCACATGGCATTGTCTTAGAGGATGGACAAAGGATAGATAGCAGGTGCTAACAGCTCTTCACTGTAAGAGGTTTGAATAATTTTCTACATGATTTTTTGATATTACAGTTTGTATTACTTTGTACGTGCTTGGAAAAGTTTTCTCTTTTTAGATTTTGATAATGCAGACCATGTTGAATACCACTAGACCATTTCATGTGCAAGTTTTATGGTTTCACCGTTGATCATTACATGAATTGGTCTGAAAATTATATTGTATAGTAACATAGTTGCTAGAACTTAGTTTTAAAATGGTTGGGATTGTAAATAAATAACAAATATTAAAGGATTGATAGTTGCATCTTTCGCTATGATCACCTTCTTTTGTAAATAGTTCAAGTTTATAATTTGAATGCATTGTTATGGTTTATTTGCATTTTGAATTTGCAAAGATTTAATATTTTTATGCTTAATTTATACTCATGTTTTTATATCCTCATTTCTTACTATTATCTAAGCTCATGTATTTTTATGCTTGATTTTTTCTTCAGCGTATTATTTGACCTACACAAATCAGCACGGCGAAATAATGGAAAAGCAAGAGATCTGGCATCGAACAGGTAAGACCATTTAGTTTTTATTTGTTGCTTTTCCAAGATAATTACAGACCATGTTTTCAAAAACATAGCACTTAACATTATTGACTTAGTCTTTAGGTTTTCTTAAACTCTCCAAACTCCAAAATTATCTCCTTCTTTTTTACCCTTTCATCTATAACATTAACAGTAACCACGCTACTTAAACTATGTTTTCTCCTCCCTGTCTTCATATTTTTTAAATCCCTCCTGCAACGACTTATACCCTCCACTTCTTACTTTCTTACATTACTGTTTTGCTACACTACTGCGTAGATGTATATTTCACTCCATTTTTCTCCCGCGGCTACTGTGTACTCAGGTTATGAATAATTCAATTTTCCATACACCATTACACTCTTTTCTGTTTAACTAATCCGATGTAAATTTATGTGTTTACTGATTTTAAATTATTATGACATTATTATTAGCTGATGCACATTAGTGACATCCCCAATTGTGTTAAGATGAAATTTTCATTAAGCATGTTTACACACTCTTCCAGAACAATGGTCTTTTTCCAATACAACAATTATACTTTAATTTATTACCATGTATTTAATCATCATTTGCTAAATTAAATATATTTTTTCACTATTTTCAATGATAATCAGATGGATGCTTAACAAAAGAAATTCATATATTAATTTTTTGCCACAGTAGACATGTAATAGAGTTTTTCTTCGCAACCGACCAATTTTACACAAGTTTTTCTTCTGCACGTCCATCGGACGTGCCTTTGTACTTTGTATATATAAGAAATATATATATATATATCTTATATAACAGACTCATAGCTGTGTCGTATACACAGATTTACAAATACACCCTTCAAAGTAAACAACATTAGGTTTAAGTGAAGGATATATGTGTAAATATATGTACATGATACGGCTCTGAGTCTGTGTTATGCACGAATTTATTTTTCTCAAACATACATACATGTATACGTGTGTTTGTGTTATATACATGTATATGCATGTATTTATATGTGCATGCATATGTACGTACGTATGCATGTATTTACGTATGTGCGCGCGAACGCGCATATGTGTATTAAGCTTTACAATCTTGAAAATTTGTGTAGGAATCCAACCACATATCACACTTTATCATCTGGATCTTCCACAAATACTTGAAGATGAGTATGAAGGATGGTTGAGCCCGAAGATTATGTAGGTCTACACAAGCCCTCTAATTATCTGATTTGTTAGGCTACTATGAAACATTACATGATTTCAAAAAAAATTGTGCAGAGATGATTACGTAGAATATGCAGAAGTATGCTTCAGAGAATTTGGTGACAGGGTTTCACATTGGACTACTATAGTAGAACCAAATATAATAGGTATTGCATCTTATGACAATGGAATATTTGCACCAGGGCGATGCTCATTTCCATTCGGCGTAGTCAATTGCACTGCTGGAAATTCTATAATTGAACCCTATATAGTGGTCCATAATATTCTGCTAGCGCATGCCAAAACTGTTGAGCTTTATAGAACCAAGTATCAAGTGAGTACAGCAAAACTTTCTTACTAAATCTTCGTTTCAATTTTACGTTATGCTTCATAACTAATGAGTAATTCAAGATAAACTATTATACAGGCTACACAGAAAGGTTGGATTGGCTTGAATATATACACAATGTGGTACTATCCCCTTTCAAACTCTTCTGCAGATGTTGAAGCTACACAAAGAGCATTTGACTTCATGATAGGCTGGTAAATGCAATAGTGCATAGTGTTTATGAAATCTGTGTTTAATACAAGATTTTTTTTACCATTATAACTGTTAGCACTTAGTGTTAAGAGTTAATACCACTGAATTCCAATCGTGGATCGAGGCATAATGGTAAATATTTGTAGCATAACTCAGAAACGTCACATGTTGCAACACATATCCATATAGCTGTAATTTTATTACTTCTCCAATAACTGACATAATAAAAAATAAAAAATAAATCATTTTATCCATATAGTTTGTTATAGTTATTTTCTGTTTGAATTCAAATAAAAAAATGATAACCATCAGTACTGATAGAGTAGACGTGGAGACGAATTAGTATTGAGGTTTCAAATTTTTTACAAAATTAGTTCTTTTAGTTTCAATCCAACAGTTTGTATTTCACGAATTTTAGCTCAGCATCCAACTATTTTGTACAAAAAATTACCAACTATATTTTATTTTCAATAAATATACTTAGCTTAATATTCGTGGAACACATAAGGCCCATTGGTAAACCATTGAGACCTATACCTGTATGTATGCATGCATATGTATGTTTGATGATTAGTTAATAGAAATGACTCGGTGTTGAATTTTTATTGTTTATTTTAGTATTTGGAGGATTATAATGGAAGTTGTAGTGCCATGAATGAGACAACCTTCTGAAATGTTGCTTATGCCTGAATTAGTGTCACGTGCGCGCGCGTGCACACATACATAGTTTGAAAGTTGATTGGTTGGTTGGTTACGAAGATTGTCTATTAACTGGCTAAGACTAAGAACACTACACAATGTAGTAATCATTAAGTACATGCATACGTTCTATCTAAATTAACAATACCGAAGACCCAATTTTAACGTTCTATCTAACTTAACAATATCGAAGACACAATTGAGGAATAATATGGAATAGAAATTTTATTTGATTGAAATTCTAAATAATTATCATGCCTTCAAATTGTTATGAAATCGAAATTTTATGTGGATATACTATTTGCTTAGTAAAAGACTTGCTTTAATGAGTGGTACAACGATACGGTCATATTGTTATTGTTGGAGATGCGATTTTCAAAGTCGTAAAAAATAGCAAGTGGTATATTGCTAAAAAGTACAAAAATATTTCACTTTTTCCTTTAAACTGTTAATCCTTTTGATGACAACAATAATAATTTGTATGTGGCATTGTTATGTTTGCTAAAAGCTCACGTTGGTCAATGAGCACAAATATACCACAAAATACATAATGGTTAATTTATAGCAATAATCATTGATGTTAAAGATTACATAGATTATAATTGGTTGATGAAGAAGAGTAATTAGATTACTACTGTTTTAGAATTTGTGATATACCATGTTAAGATCATATTATATTTATAATATGAATAAGACATCATACAATATTCGATATGCTAGCTAACTTCTACGTTTTTCCTTACAAATTAATTAGTATTATTTCTGGAAGCTAATCCTATATTTTTGCATGCTAGATGGGAACTAAGAGAAAAGAATTAAGTGAGAACTCTATTGCAAGTTGATTTTATTAAAAGATATCATAAGTTATGAACTATAGAAATTTTACGATCCATAGAAAATTCTGTGATCCATTTCTTCCGTATGGCCAGGTCTGATTATATTTTCCACAATATCATGGGAAGACACTATCACCTCCCAAGTCGAAAGAAATGGAGAAGCCACAAAGTACAAACCTGTATGCACGATATAGGCAAATGATTTGAGTCGAATTCGAAAGAAATCGGAAATATTTGGCTCGACGTGAAAGTAATCCAACATCTGGATGGTATCTATGCTCTGTTACACTACCGCATGGTGCATTTATGGTACGTGCATGTTCTATTACTGCCCGATTATAAAGCAGGTTGACAATGTAAAAGCTATTGTAGATAGTATAATCATGACTGACAATGTTGCTAACAAACGCTTTCTTGCTTGATAATATTGTTATTTGCAGTCTTTTCCCCTCATTTTGTTTAAAACTGGAAAAACATGACAATTTAGTACTGACTATCAATTAACTAGGTAACTTTTTTTTGGATGATTGTTAATCATTCATGAACATTTGATGCATTTTCAATGTTTCCAAAGCTATATAATATTCGGTAAGTGTACTGCACTTAATCAATATGACAACTGTTTTAACCAAAGTGTACTTGGTATTTGGGTTTAACATTGTATTATTCAATTAATCAACATAAAATTCATTATACCAGCTAAAACTATTGCAGGTTGAACAAAATGGACTAAATACGAAGCTTTCCTTATATGAAAGATATATACCAAGAATAATTAATGATACCATCTGTCAATAGTGCATTCTTGGAAACGTTTACAACCACGAAAGGCTGACTGAACTTTGGTTATCTGCTGTTTTGAGCTATCGTTTTGGATTTCAATATATGCATCATATGAAGCTGATGGAGACTACTTTTAGATTTCAGTGTATGCAATAAAAGTTTACTTAATTTTGTAATATTACCTTTAATCTTCTGTTGTTTCAGGTTTCTTCACTCCTGCAACCAAAAACAACTAAGATTGATAAAGGCTACTACTCATTTAAGTTTTATTGAATGACTAAAAAATAGGACTTTGTGCATGATATTCAGGCAAAAAATTTGTATACCAGACAAAATATTATAAATACATTTTTACCTCGTCCATGCACACTGATTATCGTTACGAGTATCATACATATGTATTTGCTACCTATGAATATTGGGTCAACTGAGTTACATAATGTACTTTGAACCTTTTGTTCTTCATTTGTTTATTGCTAATGCAAGCTTTACACATCAAAATTTCCCAAAAAAATTGACCGTCGATTATGCTGGTTTCTGCCACAAAATATATTCTTAATATCCAAAAATCCAATTTCAGAGTTGATCAGTTATATATCTCAAATCTAATATTACAATTCATAGGTGGATCTATGTACGTGTACGAGTCAGCTTTATGCATACGAGTTGAGCTTAGGTTTATCAATAGATACTTTCAGATGATAATGTTATATTCGCATTTGAAATCTTTTTCAGATTATGCACATACCCATTGACTACAAGAAGCATAATTAGAAGATCTTGGTTGAGCATTTTTTTTTCAATCACATTAAATATAAACATGTGAAAATTAACTAAATTTGACAATAATAAATAGTTTTGAGTAGTTAATATGCATATTATATAAAAAACGACTTAAAAATAATAATAAATACATATTTTTTTTATGTTAAAATACACATATACAAACTACAATCTTGACAATAACCAGCGATAATTTTTGAATGTGGATGTCTTTGTACTCGCATTTGTACTTTCCTTTCATCATTCCCCCAACATATGTTCTATACGACAACTGACAACATATGCATACTTCACAACAACAAACATTCGCACCGTAATATTTTTCTTCCCCATCAAACATTTCCACCAGCTCTCTTCACACCCTACCATTTAACAACAACTTGACTTACTCACGTCTGATGGACGTGCCTTCATACTTGTTTCAATAAAACAAAACCAACACCCAAAAGCAAACTCTACTACCCACCCACCTTCGCCTTCTACTCTCGAACGTCCAAACTTCCTCCATCGCTTGGCCTTGCACTGCCCAGAAAACGTCGTCGCATCACTCGAACCCACAACAAGGCCTCCACCACCCAGAATCAACCAGATCTGAATCACAATTCTTGCTACATCCAATAGTAACTAAAACCAGTAACACTTCAACCCACTTACCCGCTTCTCGAATCCAAATCCATCTAGCAAGATCTGCACCTGCATCTATATGCAATAACAACACCAACCACCTAGATCGACATCACCCTCAATTTTGCCTTCAGCCACACCACCCGTAAGCCACCAACCAACCCCATCACCCACGAAATCCCACACCACCCAAGATTTGCAAAGTTTTAAAACCACTTCTGTAATTGTCGAGCCCTTGAAAATCTCGATTCTTATTTATTATGTCACAATGTTGCATATGTTTTGTATTTACTTAATTAAAAGAAATAAAACAGTGCGCTTATATTTAAATTTGACATTATCCTGTGGTACCATTTTAAGATTAAATAATACGACTTAGGCTCCGTTTGTTTAAAGGGCTGAATTTTGAATTCTGATTGCTGAACTCTGAAAGCTGATTACTGAATGCTGAATTTTGAATAATCATTTCTTGTTTGTTTTCATTCAGCATTCAGAACAAAAAATAACAATCAGCATTCAGAACAAAGAATAAGCACTAAAAAAGTTCTGAATTATTTTGTCTGAATAAATAGATTTATTTAGAACATTGATAAAAAACAAACAACATAGAAGTTCTGATTTTTAAATCAGAACTTAGATTCAGAACTTATTATAAAAAACAAACGCAGCCTTAGTAGCAACTTTGTAGTTGATATATTTCTTTTTACATCATGTATATTTTTAAATCATTCTTGTACAGTATTATTTTTTGTCTATTGCTATTGTTACAGCAATTAGTGAGCAAGATAAGGAACGATGTATATGACACGGTAGGTGACGAGTAGAGATATGTTTTTGTTTGTTAAAGGTTAGGTTTTGAGGAAACGGTGGCTATGGAAGACGATGACTATGAGCAATGACAAAGTGCGGTAAAATGACGACATGGGAATGCAACAGCGTGGGAAGCGACGGATCTGGCTGCGCATGCGTAAAGAGCGATATGTGTTTTTATGGCTAAATTTCAAAGGTGACTGTCTCCAAGCCAAAAACAGACCGACCGTTAAAACGGTTTGTTTACTGCCCCTTGCCAAAATAAAATACCTTGAAGCTAAAAATAATACTGCTTTTGTTTCTTTCTTGTTCTTGTATGCTCCTCCTCCCCCGCATTTTCTCCTCTTGATCATAATCGCGATTCAACTGGAGCACGTTTTCTCCTGTATCCTTGCAAAACAAATCAAGTATCCCCACTATTCTCCGGTTGACAATTTCTCCAATCTTTTCGCTTTCATTCTCTAATTCTTTTTCAAACTGTGATCTAATTTGATTAAAATCCCTCATGTATTCTTAAGTCTCATTATAGAGAGAAGAAGAGCATAATGCAAAACCAGAAATCACCGAATCAGGTAAATTCATACTTAAAAACTAATAAGTCTATTTACTAATCAATTAATGAATTGATCCAGAAATTGATTCATTTTAGAATTTGTTTGTATCGATTTCATAAATCAATTCATCTAAAAATCACTGTAATATTACATTATCTAACTCAAAACTAGTATGCAATGGTTTTCTACGGATTTTTTTATGAAACCGTTGCTTGGATATCTGAGAAGTACTACAGTTGTAGGGATGCTTGATGTATGTTATACATTATACACACTACTGTATTCCAATTCAAGCCGCAACAAATTTAACATTCTATAGTCTTGAATCTGAAAATTTGTTTGTAAAATAATACATAAAGCATATTTATTTTGCAGCCTGAGTATTGATGGATGTGTGGAGATGGTTCATAAATCATTCACCACTGGAACTAGCTAGGTATGTTGAAAACTGTATTATATAGTTATCTGTTTCATTTTTCCACCTATATCTGAACCTGTGCTATTCATTCACCTATGTTTTGTATAATTTATTATTAAATTTTCCATTGTGTACTATGATTACATCTAATTTTTGTATGCTAGAAAAGAGTGAGTAAGGGGTTGCATACGAACTAGATGCACGAAACATAATAGCTAAAATATTGACAACAATTGTAACAGCTGAAATATCACTACCCACAAGCATTTTATCATGGTTTATAATTTTGATATTCTCAAGTTAACTTGCATTGATATATAATCAAGTCTTCTGTAACCATACAAATAAAACTATAATGCTAGACATGTGTTAATAAAGTAAGATTTCATATGGTGATCGGAGACACTCTATATTCTCAAGATAACTATGTATAATCAAGTCCTTGCTGCATGGTTTGTGCATAAAAAGATAGAAGAATGTGCTAGCATAGAATAGATGAGTTGCTTTGAGGTTACAAAGTAAGAGTTTGCCACATGTTACTTGATTTTGGGATTTCGCTAGAGTTATTTGGTATTTCAAAACAGACCTCACATCGTACAGTCTGCTTAAATGGATTGTTTATGGATTGCAGCCACATATCTAGCTACTTTGAAAACTATGCAAGTGGTGGTGTATTTATTTCACTTCAAGTTACAGACTTTCTCGAGGATATTATACATCAAAAATGAAAAAAAAACTCCTTATATTTATTTCAAGCTAACTTGATTAATGCTTCAAAATAAGGACTAATTTACACACTGCATACTTATGTGTATCACTAGAATATTGAATTTATTGATGTACAGTTGAAACTTCAAACTGCTATTTGTTGTGTCTTGGTCTAAAATAATGGTTCAAAATAATAAGAATATATAAAATAATATAAACATCAAACTAGTGTTTGGTTTGCTATTTTTAGTTTTGGCTTTTCGTCCGTACAAAAATGCACACGACGTATGTATAATGCCGAAAACGACCAATTTAGAAAACAAAGTTAACCTACAAAATAGAAAACAAATTTTTTTTTTCCGTGTTTTGAGAAATAACACAAGCACGTGAAACAATCCATTCTTGCATCGTCCCTCTATCCCCTTCGTCCTTCTCTCTGTCTTTCTTTCATCCCCTTCGTCGTTGCTCAATTCTTCTTATATTTGACATACATATTGAAAACCAAAAACATGAAATTCGTTTTTAAATCAAATACCACCTTAGTTTTTCTTTTGCTGGATCTGTATGTGGTAGCAAATGAGCTGTACTCGGTTAAACCCAATATAATTTATGTGATTTTTCTAAAAGATGTATTTATATTTGTAACATCTGAAGTTCCACCTTTTTGATTGTTTTTTTTTTTGAGATCATGGGAAACCTTAAGATCATGGTATTCATTGATACTCACTTAAGTAAACCTTTTTGATTGTTGATATATTTAAGTAGTATATTTGATTCAACTTAATACAAAAGTACCAACTAATATAACCTTATTTAAGTAGTTAAGTACTAAATTAGTATCAAGTGGTAAAATCATATATGTTTGATCAATTCATATCTTCATATAAAGCTTATAAGTCAAGGCACGGAATTTACACATGAAGTTGAGGAAGATGTTTTTAGATCGCTCTGCTCTTTACTAGCAAAAAGTGCAGATCGTAAGCCCAACTATGACAATATTCCTTGGGTAATTTTCTAAATTTATTTAATAATAATTACATATTTATAGAGCTTAAGTTTACAACTAATATCACATCATATTTACCGTGTTCCCCACAATATATTATTTATATAAATTAATCTTTCGTTGTTGATAATAATGGCTAGCCTGAATCGGTCTTTGTTGTTATTATGTTCTTTTATATGTATACTGTGCTTTGCATGTTATGTCATATGATTATAGATCACTCATTTTTTCACAATGATATCTGTATATATTTGTGTATTATTATGTACATTACTGGTAAACAGTCTGTGTTGAACTGGTTAAGGTAGTGATAGGCTGTTTACTCTATATCAGACCTATATCAGTACTCCAGTACAAAACACTTCTTTTTAGTCGTGAAAAAATGGCTTATTGAAAAGAAGCATTTTTTCATGGAATGTTCATTTATGAGTATATCATCCATCACATAAACATGACCATAAATTTATACCGCTCTGGATTATTTTGAATTAGCAGTAAAACATTATTGTATATCAAATGAAAAGCAAATTTGAATTCTTTAAATATCATATATAATAGATGGACTAGTGGATACTAAAATTGCACTAGAACAGAGGGTACAACTGCTTAGCTTATTATTCTATATTAACAATCTATAATTTTCTTGTTTTTAGAAACTGTGTTCTCCAAAGTTGGTATATGTAGCAAATTAAACGTAAACAGCCCATGAATTTGAATTTGCTGGATAAACGAATTTAAACAGTAGATTAATTATGCGATCACTAATCACAATAGAATAAAATTAAGGTAAAATCCAAATATTGATTTTTGATGAGTTGTTAATATTAGTGGTGATGCAGCTACCTCTTTTCTTTTAAATGCCAATAGAATGTGATATAAATCAATTTGCTTAGTTGTAGTTTGACCACGCATATGATGACATGAATGCAGATGTCCTTGTTTTATAAAAGTAAGGGTGCTAAAGTTAGAGTAGGAGAAGGAATTGATCGATGTTCATAAGTCCATGTTTTGCTAGTCACAAGTGCATCAATTTGCCCAATTCAAATTGATGTTCATTTGTCCATGTTTTGTACGTTATTGTTTTCATTGGTGTTTTGTAATTAGTTTTTGTACAAAGTTTGGATTTTGTTGATGTTTTTTTGGTTAATTGTCTAGGAGCTTGTTATACAATAAAGAAATGAATAAAGTAATAGATCGCATATTATTATATGAATAATTCATTCTCGCTATGATGTGATATTATTTCATGTCAGAGTAGATGGTTTTGGTTTAGAATCCTTTTGAGTATACCTGTTACTAGTTTTTTGGTTGATTGATTGCTATATATACATATTTAACTGAACCCCATTAGAGCATGCCATAAGATATTTTGTACTAAATATTGAGTTCTTAAGCAGGAATTTTACTGCACTGGTTGAAATAGTGAAACATATAATATATTACTCTATGTTAATGCCCTTGTATGAGAAGCTAAACCGCTAACACTTCATTCAAAATAAATAAAAATTCATGTTATCTCCTTCAATTTGTGACAACTTTTGGAGTATAAAGCAAAATATAAGACAACTTCCACCTGATCCACAACTACTTTTTGTGGACGGCAGAATTAAATTGTTTGCTAAGTAGGTCTGTCAATGGATACTTTCAGATGCGGATAGTGTCATATCCGCATCCGCATCCAAAATCATTTTCGAATATTGAATATCCGCATCCACGAATACGGACGGATATCGGATAATCATCATATCCGCTAACGAACTATAAATCACAAAATACAATTGGAAAATTTTAGTTTAGCATGAACTTTTTTCAATCTCATTGATTATAAAAGTAGCAAAAATAAACAAATATAATAATAATAAATAGTTTTGAACAGTTAATATGCATTTAGTGTGCATAATATAAACTTTTAACTTAATAAAACCATAAATAAATATCTCTTTTACTGTACTAAAATACATATAATTTAAACTATAATCTTGAAAAATACCGAACCGGTAATTTTCGGATGCGGATGCCTTTGTATCCGTATTCGCATCCGTTTTTTCGGATATCGAATATTTATCCGTTTTTTGGATACGGATGGATTTTCGGGTATCCATTGACGATCCTATTACTAAGACACTGATATCTTCATTTGAAGATATTATCACAATTGTTTTTCAAAGAAATAAATAAAGAGAATATAATGCATGGCTTATGCAGTAAGAAGAAGGAAATGGAGAATGACGGTATTTGTGAGGGGGCCGGTCAGAATTTCTCTAGGTTTATTGAAGGGGTGTTGGATGATATTATTGAGTATCCTGAATTATTTGAACTTATGTTACTAGGATGCAAAGCACCTGATTTTATATGCTAACATTTTGTATCAGAAAAAATATGAAACCGAGGAGTTTGGAATTTTAATGACTTTTTCTTCTTTAATTATTTCTGGGATGAGAGGTGTTTTTTCCTGTAGGTTTAGCTTGTAATAGTTTCTTGCTAGCAGTATTTTTTACTCAGACATTATTACTAAATCTTTACATATGCACATTGATTTGACTCGATGGATTAACTAAAGCTTACAATTGTGTTTTTCATATCAACTGTTTGATAGTGTTAGTTTATGTGTATATTTAAAATAGTTGGTACTAATGTTATATAAATCATTCTTGTATGTTGCAATGGAGAGATTTCTAATGATTACTATATTATTTTAACACAAATCAGGTTTGAAACCTTACATCGGTTGGAGGTTGGACGATGGACTTAGAGGCATTGCCAACTTGATCAAATTTGGTTCCCATAAGTATATTGGGGAGAGCAATGTGAAAGGCGTATGACAATGCCACTAAAATTGCCAACGAAACCGGTATTACACATATTGCATGTATGCTGCAAACAACATTCTCACATCAACCAAAGGCATGTTTGAACAACAAGCTTGACAAATTTTAGGAGCTTGGGCATACGCTTCACATGAAGAAGTCTCGAAGAAGAACGCTACACTATTTGCAAAAAGTATTTGAAGTGGAAGCTTATATCTTCAATTAAAGTTTCAAACAATGAAGCTTTAGAACTGTACACTATGGTGTGTGTGTATTCCAAGTAAGGTGCAGGTTGGTTGAGTGCATTTTGTATACCATCCACAAATTATATTTAGTATTTTGATGTAACTTATAAGAGACTAAAAGAGTAACGTGTGAAAAAAATTGTTAATGTTGAGAATGATCTTTAGCCATGTTAACTATAAAATTGCTATAACAATTGCTTACACAAGAACAAAATATAAGCATAATATAAAAGGTTGCGTCAGTATAGTACTAAGTTTACATTTCTCTATATCCAAGTACTTGATTTTGGAAAATGCACTTTTCTAATTGATGCATTATCTGATTAGAATTTTGTTAAATATTTCATGATTTATTCAATTGAGTTTTACTCTTGGATATGGGCACCTAAAAAGGTTGTAACTTTACTGCTCTGCTTTTTCCTCTATGGATGCATATGTTCAAAATTAATTTTAGAGCTCGTTTGGTTTTATTTTGTATTTTGAGTTTTGTGTTTTCAACTTGCACTAAGAAATAGCAAGAAATAAAAGAAGAAGATTTATAATTCTTAGCCGTTGGGACGACCAACGGACAACGAAAGAGTTTGATTGTTCTCCGTGCTTTTGTTATCTCTCGAAACACAAAACATAAAATAAACTTGTTTTCTATTTTATATGTTAATTTCATTTTTCAAAATTGTTTGTTTTTCAAATATACATACAACGGACACGTTTTTGTATAGACGAAAACACAAAACTAAAAACGACAAGCCAAACGGGACCTTAATGTCTGGATGTATAGCTTAGGATGAATAGCCCTTTTATTTAGCATCGTTTGTAGCTATTTAATATCAGGCAAAAGTTTTTATTTAAATGCACATGGGTGTGTTTTAATTTTGAATAAATTTATTTATCTCACGTTTTCTATTAACATGCTCGGTGCGTAATTGTTAATTATCCACCATCGTACAATTTATTTTTTGTTTGTATTAGTGGAAATAATTTTTTGATGAATGCACAACTATAAGGTGTTATTGAAATTAGTGAGAAAATTATACTAAATATTTTCCTTTTAAATTATTAAATTTAAAAGTCGGCTTTCCACCATAGTACGGTTTAACTAGTAATTGTTACTTAACATGATTTTATATCAATTATTTTACTACTAATAATCGTTTGATTAATTATGGAGACAATATAATTTTCGGCCTAATTACTATTTTACATGTTGAAATTTACTTAAGCCGCAGTTCTATATTTCGGAAGTAAGAGAACAATGGGAATGATGTTTGCAAAGATTTATAATATATAAATTATAAGTAAAAATGCCTTTCGTGGACTGAAACAAACCTTAGATTGTGTAAACGTAAAATTCAAAGAAATCCATGTCTTTCTTTCCCGTCAGAATGTCATACACCAAAATATTACTATACGACACCCATTTTCTAGGTAAGAACACAAAACTAACTTATCCAACCAAGCAACTTCCAAACTTCACCTTGGTAACAATCTCATTTACTCATTTACTAAATACTTAACCGCCCAACTAGCCACTAGTTTTAGATCGACCCAAATTCCAAACTTACCATTCTCACTCACTTTTTTAGTTCCAAACCAAATCATAATCTAAACGGTATTTTGATCATCCTAATCGTCTAATTTTGTTAACAGTTTTTATCCCTTGATCCGCAGTTTAACGGATCCAAATTCACAAATATGGATTCACATTTTCAGCTTATGATACTCAAAATCAACATCATCAACTTGATGACGGGCAGATTCATTCTTCTCTCAGATTATTATCCAAAAAAATCCAAAATTCAACAACAGAAACATAAACAATTAGCATAACCAGAAACCATTAAATTTCATTAATTCCAAGACTCCACCATTAAAGGGGGAAAGACAACACACCAGAAGAAACCCAAACACACTTATTACACACCAAACATCCTCATGAACACCTGGACATAGAGATCTACTCAAAATTAAGCAACATGAACCTGAACGGTCTTTGGCTTCTTTGGCTCAGGTGGAGGCTTCTTCATCACAGTCACAGTCAAAACGCCTTCCTTGCACTCAGCACTGATTCCCTCCACATCAGCATTCTCTGGCAGCAAGAACTTCCTCATAAACTTCCCCATCCTCCTCTCCATCCTCAGATACTTCACCCCCGCCTCCTCCTTCTTCTCTCCACTTGCTTCATCGTGCTCCCTTTTTCTCTCTCCGCTGATGACCAGAATGTTATCGTCCTCCACCTGGACACTGAGATCGCCCGATTTCACTCCTGGCATGTCAATCACGAACACATAAGACTTTGGCAGCTCCTTCACGTCCGCTGGAGTTGAGGCCATTGCACGTGCGTCGCGCACGTACTTGCGGGTTGGTCCGCTGACGCTTTTATCTTGTTCGTCGGGATGGTCCAATAGGTGGTGCAGAGTCGCCATTAGCGGATCTCCGAGCATCATCAAATGAGCATCCATTGTTTCGGCTTACTGATTTCGTTAGTTTTCTGTTCAATTTTTGAATGGATGAAGACGTTGGGTGAAATGGAGATTTATAGGAGGAAGGACGTTTCTGATTTTGTCGATAGAAGGATCGAGAATAAACGAAAGAAATCGAGAATGGGAAAGAAATTAGATGGTTCTGGAATGACCGAATACCCTATTGCAGGCTTCTTTGAACGCGGGAGGGAAGTTAAAGCTCCACCGGGTAGTTTATTTTGGAAAAACAAAAATAACATTATACCAAATTTTAGTTTTCCGCCAACAATAAACTTTTGAAAGGATCATCCATCAAATTAGCTAATCATCTTCAAAATTTCTCAAATTACACTAATTTTACATAAAATTTAGATAGCGTTTGATTTAAAATGAGTTTTGTGTTTTGAATTTTCAACATTAATTACAAAATATGAAAGGTACCGAGGGACAACAAATAGGATGGAAGGAAGACGGATGGAACCACGAAGGGGATGGAGCAATGATGGAATGATAGATTGTTTCTCGTGCTTCTCTTATTTTTCAAAATGTGGAAAATAAGAAAATGTTGTTTTCTATTTTGTGTGTTAACTTTGTTTTCTAAATTGGTTGTTTTCTACAATATACATGCGTTGTGTGCATTTTTGTATGGACGAAAACCCAAAACTAAAAACGGAAAACCAAACAATACCTTAGTTTTTGTTATAACAGCTGAATCTCTTGGAAAATAATGAAGAAAAAACGTTAGATATTAAAACTATATTGATTTTGGAATATACATGCACTCTTGGTTAGATTAGGAACTTCCCAAGGTGTTTTTACTATATATAATGCCATTCGATATCACTCTAAGAAAAGGTTTGATTTTATTTTTGTTTAGAAAGATTGAAGTATGATCACAACTTCGAACTCCAACAACATTAGTTTTTCACATTTTATCATCTTTTATAATATTTTTTATGTTCTCGTGATCAAGATATCATCATTAATTATTTTTTAAATTAACTAAAATGTACCTTTTTGATTTTTTTTAAGCTTACATCATGAAAGGAGAAAAAATATTACTTTTTGAATACATAAAAATAAATGAAAATTTTAGTAAAAATTCGTTTTCTCAAGTAACATATTGTACCAACATTTTACTTGTACCCAAGTTATAACAACTACAACATTAAACTATACATACATACATATATATACATACATACATACATACATACATATATATGTATGTATGTATGTATGTATATGTACGTATGTATACATATATGTATGTATACACATACATATATGTATACATACGTACATATACATACATACATACACACACACACACACACATATATATATATATATATATATTTGTGTACACCATATACTTTTTTTCCTTTTGAAAATCGACCCCACCAACCCTCACTCCCTCCCCACCTCCTCACCCCCCCACACATATGTACATATAATTTAACATCTCTAATCTATAGTTTAAAGTTTTTAAAATCATTCTACCAATATATGTTTTGTCAGAAATTTTATCAAGCTATAAAAATAATATACGTGTGTATGTATGTACGTGTATAATTTCACAGGCTAAGTACCCACAATATAATAGTAAATATCAAGACACCTTTGAATCTCTTTGATAAACAATTTTTATTAAATTATTTTTTGCTTTAACAATTAATGGTCAACTCTGTTATATGTTATCGTTTTGTGTAACACCATATATTTTTGAAGGGTCCATAATATGAGAAATTAAATTAGAATAATCATAAAAAATAATGTAAGGTTCATAATTATCGCATGATGAATGATTGCATGACATGGTTCAAAATTTACGATAAGTATAGGGTATAATTAATTTGAATCAATGTATGACATAGCTCATGACTAGATGATAAGTGTAAGGTATACTTCTTGATTGAATATGAATATGGTTGCTTTTTGTGTAATGTTGTTTACATATATAATGTATCTTAGTGATGATAAAGTGAGGGAAAAACATGTTCTATGTTAGCGGAGTGGTCTCGCTATAGATGACTAGGGTAATGATTTTACTCATACAAGACTTTATGTCTGACTCGTGTTTTTATTATTTCACATAAACTCACGGGTAATCATTCGAGTAGGCTGAGTTTATGGATAGACATGTATTTATTGGAATGACAAACAAAGATTTCGAAGACGAAGCAGGAGGCTTATCTAGAGAATAAAAATATTTTAAAATTTCCACTGTGTAAAACCAGGAATTATAACCGGTTATGTGTTGTATTGGCATCTTCATATGTCAGACACAGTACTACTCTTATTTTCTATTGTAATTACCCCTACGTGGGAACAAATGGGATTAAAGATGATGTAATGAACTATGCAAATCAAATTGTTGTAATGAAAAATTTATTTAGCTGCTATATTTACTTATGTTGTGCAAAATAATACAGAACTCACTTTGTCACTTAGAAAATGATCCCAATGATGACTACAGCATCATCAGCGTCTATTTTTGAGTCTCGGAGTAAGAGATGTTACAACGTGGTATCAGAGCTTGGGCTAGGGAAAATACTAAGTAAAAAAGCTAAGTAGAAATTTATTAGTAGAAAATGAACACCTCGGGGTGGGTATACGCTATATATATTACGTACTTGTTTTTTGATATAGATATATAGGATAATCTATCCTCTCTACTATTTCTCTTACCCTCTTTACTTCTATTTCTTATGAACCCTTGCTTATGCAAAAGGCAAGAATGGACCTACGTAACCGACGTTTGACCATAGGAAGTGCGAGAGCGAATCCTAGTAGAGGAGATAATAGTACGCAAACCAATGACCAAGGAGGGGAGGCAAATCCAGAAGTTCATATTGAAACCCGTACTCAAGTGCCTACCCCGGTTGAAGGAGGAATGGATGTGAATGTTTTGTTCTGCCAGTTTACGACGGATATGATGGAATTGTTGTGTCCATATAAGAGAAGTATACTTTCCTAAAATGAACAAAGATTTCAAGAGCTGTGGAGCAAAGGAGTTCACAGGGAATGAGTCTTCCTTGGGGGTTGAATTGGTTAGAAGTGTCTGAACGTATCTATGGAGACTTAGGATATAACAATGTTTCGAAAAGGAGGTTGGCTTCTCGTTAGCTCCAGAAGGATGCATTAGACTGGTGGGAGGCTGTAACTGTTAAGGTCCCAAAGGAGGAGACAACATGGAAGCAGTTTAAGGAGCGATTCGAGGCTTGGTTTATCTCTGAATCTTAGGAGAGTATTTTGTGTAGGGAGTTTCTTGACTTGAAATAGGGGGAGATGACTTTGCCAGAGTATATTGAACGCTTTAATGCTTTGTCGAAGTATGGAAGGGAGTATATCAAATACTCAGCTGAAGAAGAATGAGTAGTTCATTGAAGGTTTGATGAGACATCTCCCATTCCGAGGCCCAAAAATAAGCACTACTAATGCTGCAGTCATCAACGGTATTATTTTCCGATGAAAAAATGAGATCCGTTAATTGTATCTATAATATCTAGAGCACATGAATAACAAACATTTCAAAACATGTTTCATTAATAACTTCATATTCATTACATACCATTACATAATCCCATCGATTCCACGTTCAGAGAAAATATAATAATTATTACAATTATATTCCAAGAGCAACATATGAAGATGCCCGCTTGGATGATCAGATTCTAGCTATTAGATAGTTATAAATTCTATCATTACATCCATACAAACAAAACATAAGCTTTAAACAACATAGTGGAAATAAACTCCAAATATTAGCTAGCTCGCCTCCTGCATGTCTCCGGAAGCTTATTCATCTAACCTGAAATTTCCTACTCTCGACCTACTTAAATGAGTACCCGAGAGTTTATGGGGAAAAACAAAAACTTCGAGTCAGACAAAAAGTCTAGTGAGAATAATAATATGTCATCTCGAATCAAAATAGATATCTAGCGAGACCACGTCACCGAACGGAACGAGTTATTCCTTCACTAGTATCTTATCTAAATATGTCAATTATAAATCATGCGTTTGCAACCACATTGATTAGAACATCATAATATAATCATATGCAAGCATGCAATGTGGGTTCGTCTGACTAATCTGTCTTTATAGGATTATGCACTCCTACAATCTACCCAATCTCATACAATGGATTGTTTGTCCCTAATTTGTGGACTATCTGTCTCAAATCAAATGGACTATCTGTCTTAACTCATTTGGACTACCCATCTCACATATTATATGGACTATCTATCTTAGGTCATATGAACTATCTATCTTAGGTTATATGAACTATCCATCACACATATCACAGTTTTCCTAGGGTTACTATGAACCTATCAAGAATCGTATGGACTATCCGTCTCGTATATCATGTGGACCATCCATCACATATCATAGTTTTCCAAGGGTTACTATGAACCTATTGGTTTTCACAGGTTAACCAATAACCTACCTCCTCCTACGGTTAGGTGTAAACAGCTATTCTCTTAATCAGTTTGAGGCATCCTAACACAAATTTGATTTATCCGATCTCCCGGATGCAATTCAACTCACTTAGGAGTTTAGTCTGACCATACTTACTACTGGATCAACCTAACTGGTAATTTCTGCCCTTACATCCCAAGATACAATGCTGAGTCACAATGATGTGAGTATAACAATGCAAATCATATAAATATAACTGATCATACGATAACATTAACATATAGCATTATTTATTCAAATATGTTCAATCAATAGCCATTGGCATTGCTAAATTACGTAATTCAAGTAATAACGCTCTTGTCAAAATCTCTTTAAAGCTTGGGCTAAAACACCATTTTATTCCCTTGAAAATATTTATCTTTACGAATGATTGGTCCCTTAAAATCATTCTTCAAAGCAAGGAAATCATAGCCCCTTTAATTAGATAAAATCTTATGCCAACATACAATCACCTTTAATTTGCTTCTTTTAATCATTCGGTATCAAAATGAGGTTGTTAAGACACTAAAACATATGGCTTATTGAGCCACTAAATAAAACCATTCAATTTATAAATATACGGCATCTATGCCGCTAGAATAGGATATCGAGCCTCTATATCGAGTCTCTAAAACAAACATTCTGAATTGTAAGACATATGGCAAGTGCTGAAATTATATGGTTATTGAGTTTCTAAAATACATAGGTTGTCGTGCCTTTAAAACATAGCTTACGGGTTTGCATAACATTAGGTTTTCGAGCATACAAACATAGGAGTGGAATTTTTAAACATACGACATCAATGCTGCAAACATAGGTGTCAAAATATAGGTGCTAAGAGGTTCCAAGTAGAACACATAGGGTTATCGAACCCTTAAAAGCTTGGGGTATCTTGCCCTTAAAATAGGTTGGTGTTAAATCTTTAAAACTTGAGGGTGTGGAAACCATAAACAAAAGAGGTGCCAAACTTTTAAAAGAATGGTATAGAGTCCCAAAACCTAGGTTACTAAGCCTCTGCAACCTTGAGATATCAAATCCCTACAGTAATTGATGTCGAACTTCTATATAAACAGATACATCACATATCTACTAAGTAGATATTACATGTATCACTCCGTTTAGATGTTGGGTCTATAAACTCAATACATCGTATACCTATTGACTAGACATTTCATGTATCAACCTTTGTAGATGTCTAATAACAAAGAGATGGGGGTGCCGAATATCTACAACGACATTTCTGTAGATAATTATAAAACTGATTTGTCTCTTTTTAAAGCAAATTCTTTCTACCAACCCTTGTCTCTTGTCAAAATATGATTGGTTAACAAAATGCTTTTCATATTCGTTTCAAAAATTTACCGAAAGGTAACATTTTACCTTCCCAAAATAATTAGCAAAAACCTTTATAATTAACATTATTAATTAATATTAATTAATAGCTTTTCTACCAGAAATAATTCATAGAAAATCATAACTGTATGGGAAAAATCCCCAAAAATCAGAATTTTCATCTTCTTCACTTATAAAAATTTCAGGGCGAAAACATTTATTTAATTATTTTTGAGAACTAAAACCCAAAATAAACTCATTTTCCATCTTTTGGAAATTCGTAAAATATCCATATAAACTTGGAAAATTACGAAATTAAAAACCTATCTCTGAAATAATGTTTTATACATTATATCAAAATTTCAAGTCGATTGGAGATTAAAAATTAGTTTTTACCTTTTAAAACCCATAAGAATAATTCCATAATAATTCCAATAAATCATCATTCAACCAACCAATGATGTAATCAACCATAGCATGGCATATTATCACAGAACAATTCGGAAATCATCCTAGATCCGAAATTAAACATAAATAAATGAGATGGATACTGTTATTTACCTTAGACTAGATAAGAGAGACTGAGATTTGTTGTTGATTAATTTCCCTAAGCTCTTCCCTTGAATCCCTTAGGGTTTCCCTTCCTTTTCTTTTAGTAATGGCGGCCTTCCTTTATGTTTTTGTTTTGATTAGAACCGAAAATGGGAAATGAATGAGAGAGGGAGGGTTTGGGAATGGAATAAGGAGTTATTCCCATTTTGCCCTTCTTTTTTTATTTCTTTCTATTTTATGTTCAAATCATTCTTATTAATTGGTTAGTTAAGGCCCGATCCAATTAATTATCAAATCTCATTCTCTTTACTCTCACACATCGCTTTATTCTATTTAATTTATCTAATTAAATCTCCTGAATAATGTTAAACAAAATCATGGTGTTATAGGCCCCCGTTAAAGAATTTCGTCCTTGAAATTACGATAAGGACAATAACATGCATATCAATCATGCAAACATCCGTGACAACATATAACCACAATACTAGCCTATCTGAGTAGTAAAAAAAAGTCTATATGTAAATTGTAGAACATACCATCAAAAAAAAACTTAGGATAAATGTCCCTAATCCTGTCTTTTGTCTTCCAAGTACACTCTTTCTCATTGTCACTCCACTGGACTTTCACTAACTTGACTGTCTTATTCCTTAACCTTTTCTCATCTCTTTTTTTTGCATGGTAAGCCGGTAGTTTAAGTGGGCCGACCAATATTTTATTAATACTAAAAAAACAAACAAGGGGAACAAGGAAACAAAATAAAAAACAAAAGAAAAAAGGAAGGAACAATCCAAAATAAAAAAACAAATGAAGAAAAAAGAGAATGCAGACAGGCCTACATAGAAAATCGACACAAGCATGCTAAATTTCAATGCATGCCCACGCATTCCCACATGTAGATAGCTTGATAAAGCGAGGATATAGGTCTCTTAACTTCATTAAAGAACCTACTGTTTCTTTCTTCCCAAACCGCCACTAAAACCATTTTCAGAGCCTTCAAAAGAATTTAGTTGAGTCAGTTCTCCTTCTCGTTTCATGGAATATTTTTGCCCATTTAATAAATGAATCTATAGAAGGCATATGTACATTGAGAGTGGCTAGCAGCCTCTTCCATAAAACATGGACATAAGAGCAGGTAAAAAACAAATGCACTACAGTCTCATTCCTTCTACCACACAACAAGCAAACAGCCACCGTAGACATAACAGAAAGGATAAGTCTATCACGTGTTTACAAAGCGTTGTTTAAGACTCTCCATAGCATCATGTTCTCCTTGGGCTTTGAATTTATAGACCAGACTCTCTTATACCAAGGGAAAGTACTAGTATGTTGAAGATTTATCAGAGCTTGATAAACAACAGCGATTGAATGCTTGGTTTTTGAATTCCAGTTTGTAAAATTAGAAGTAGGCATCGTGTAGTTATCACATATATCAGAACATATAGCTGTAATAGCAGAAGAACTAGAATGAGGAAGAAAGACATTCCCATTGGTTATGTAGTTGGCAGACAAAGCATTCTCTGGGATGCCAGTTAGAGCACGTTTGTTGAAATCAATGTGATCAGCCAAAATAACACCATGCTTGGACCAAGGAGAGAACCAACATGATGAACTCAGGGGAGACATCATGAGAGGAAGAATCTTATGCCTTATCTTAAGGAGGCACCACCAAAACCATAAGCAATCTGGAGTGGCATCCATATTCCAAAAATTGTTATTTTTTAATATGTAGTGAATGTTCCATTGAGCCCAAAGACAACGACTATTATTTACAATCAAATTGATATAGTGAGAAGCCGCTGCAAGATTCCATAGTTCTAGGTTAATAATACCCAAACCACCAAGCTTTAAAGGAAGAAGAAGTTTATGAAAGGCTATGGGGATTAATTTCCTTGAGTAGGGGTTTGCATGCCATAAGAAGTGGTTAAAAGCCGAGTTTATCATATGAATAAGCTTCTTAGGCAATATGAACAATCTAGCGTAGTAAGTCATCATAGAGAACCCAATAGCTTTCACAATCACAAGCCTGCCAGCCATTGACAATTGAGACGATGACCATCTATTGATCCTACTCATAATTTTCTCATATAAAGGTAAGCAATGTGCAGAAGTTATCCTAGTATCAGATATAGGAGCATCCAAATGAACAACATTAGATAGAAAAGGATGAAGGCCAGAAAGGATCTGAATATCCTGAACTTCACCAGGGGAGACACCAACAATTTTTATATGCGATTTATTCTTATTAATTTTCTGGCCAGACAACACAGAAACATATCAAGAGTATGCAGAATTTGTTGGATGGAGGAGTGTATTGGTTTAGTGAATACCAAAAGATCATCAACGAACATCAGAGTTGTAATATTGTGTTTAGCACATTTTGGATGGTAAGCAATGCTTTTTAAATTAACTTCCTGATCGATCATCTGAGTGAGACACTCCATCACTGAAATAAATATATATAAGGAGATAGGGTCACCTTGTTGAATCCCACTCCTAGAAGAAAAGTAACCAACACTAGTACCATTAACCGAGAATTTTGGAGTGGATATGCAAGTATACAACCAAATAAGAAAAAGGTAAGGGGAAATTCATTTTAGACACAATTGAGATGATTGAATCCCAATGCACAGTATCATAAGCCTTTTGTATATCTAGTTTTAAAACACACCGGGGAGATATAGATTTCTATTATAACCTTTCCTGATTTCATTAGACAAAATGATGTTTTCAGAAATGGATCTATTCGGGAGGAAAGCTGATTGGTTGCTAGAGATAAGATCAGTTAAACAACCCTTCGTTCTAGAAGCTAGGGTCTCAGCTATACATTTGTAAGTCACATTGCAACATGCTATCGACCTGAACTAGGAAACATCCTGAGGCAATTCAGTTTTAGGGATGAGGCAAAGATTAGTATGGTTAACACCACTTAAGAGTCTATTAGTTTTGAAAAAATTCTGAATGGCTTTAATAAAATCAGATCCAATGACATGCCAAGACTTTTGAAAAAAGTGGGAATTAAACCCATCAGGAATAGGGGAACTAGTATTCTTCATACTAAAGATAGCATTCTTAATTTCCTCAGGAGATATAAAACAAATCAGGTCAGCAGCTTGTTGATGTGAGATAGTATGAGTGGGTATATTAGATAGGAGATGAATATCATGATGATCATCATCAGGAACAGCGGGTAAGTTAGATTAATAATTGAGAAAGGCAACATTAACCTTTTAAGGGGTATGATGCAGCTATAGGTAGTTGAAGAAGGAGATAAGAGAAAAATGGAAGAGAAACAGGGAAGAGAGAAGATTTGCAATAACTTTTTCTATATATTTCTTCATTCCAGTACATACATATATAGTCTCATGAATAACAACTTCTGCCTATGTGGCCCTATACCTATGCCCTGCTATTGTAACCACTAAAGCAAATAACAAACTTTGCAGAAAGTAAAAAGTAGCAGCAGAATTGTCGATAAAACAAAAATTAACAAAAGAAAATGCACCCATTGATGCTTGTACCATATGCAACACCCAAGCTTATTTTGCATGCACTGTTACGTGAATTAGTCCAGAAATCTTCTGGGTACTTGGAGCCTCCTCTTAGGCCGAATATTAGTGTTCATGTTGTCTGTATATTCTGGAGTGGCACCAATATGCGTATCATCACCTACCCCTTCAAGAACGACCTTGTCCTCAAGGTCGTTAGGCTGATTGTTGAGTGATAATGGCTGCGGTATTGTGGAGGATGGGTTTGGACATAGCTTGAGTAAGGATACGTGGAAGACTGGATGGATACGCGAATCTGGTGGTAATGCTAGTTTGTATGCTACTGGTCCAATCCGTTCCATAACTTGGTAGGGTCCGAAGTACTTTTTTGATAATTTGTGTTGATTGGATCGTATGGATGTTTGACGGTATGGTTGTAGTTTAACAAATACCCATGACCCAAGTTCGAACTATTTGTCGCTGCGGTGTTGATCAGCATGGCTTTTCATCCGTGCTTGAGCTTTCTGCAGATTTCTTTTAATGAGTTGGAGTAGCTGATCGCGAGAGGTAGTCCATGTGTTAAGCTCCTGTATTGACGAAGTGGCATTGATGTAGTTTGCTATTATTGGCGGGGGTCGGCCGTAAACAGCTTGGAAGGGAGACATTTTGATTGAGGTGTGGTTGTTTGTGTTATACCATAATTCTGCCCATGGTAAGCAAGCAGCCCATTTGGTTGGGACGTCGCCGACGACTGCTCGCAAATATGTTTCTAGGCAGCGGCTAACAACTTCAGATTGGCCATCGGTTTGAGGATGGTAAACGCTGCTCATTCGAAGCTTGGTGCCGTGGAGGCGAAACAATTCCTTCCAAAATTGACTGGTGAATACTCGATCACGGTCTGAAACAATGGATCGTGGGAACCCATGTAGTCGAACATATTCGTGTATGAATTGTGTGGCCAATTGAGAAGCTGAGAATGATGTGGGTAAGGCGCAAAAATGAGCATATTTAGATAAGCGGTCGACGATTACCCATATTGTTGTCTTGCCAGCTGAAAGTGGAAGATGCGTAATGAAATCCATCGCAATATCTTCCCAAATCTGTTCGGGAATTGGCAGTGGATTCAGCAATCCTTTATATGGAGTGTTGTCAGGTTTGGATTGCAGGCACGTGGGGCATTGGTTGACGAAAGCTTGGACTGTCGTGGTTAAATTCGGCCAGTAAAAATTGTTAGCTACCCTGGTAGCTGTGCTTTTGATTCCTGAATGACCTCCCGTCTTTGAATTATGCAGCTCGTTGACAATTTTATTTTTCAAAACAGCATCGTCAGGTACAAATATCCGATTTCCCCAAAATAACAAATTATTTCGAAATTGGATTTTAGGGTTCGAACACGCACCTGATTGAAGCTGTTGAATTAATTTTTGAGCTGATTGGTCGTGCTGTAAAGCTGCTTGAATATCCCCAAGGAGAGGAATGGTTGGCCCTGAGATGGCATGCATCGTTGCGGCGGTGGTGTAGCGCGACAGGCCATCGGCTACTGAGTTATTCTTCCCTGGGCGGTAATGTATTGTAAAATCAAATCCCAATAGTTTAGCCAACCATCTTTGTTGCTCCGGTGTTTGAATCGTCTGAGTGGTCATCTCTCATAAACTTTGGTGATCGGTGAAGATTTGGAATGGACGTCCTAGCAAGTAATGACGCCATTTTTTGACAGAAGCGGTTATTGCAAACATCTCTCGTGAGTAAGTGGAGGCTTTGTGTAAGTGGCGTGGTAGTTTTAGGCTGAAGTAGGCGATGGGGTGTTCGGATTGAGCAAGGACTGCGCCAATCGCGAAGGCGGAGGCGTCTGTGGTTAGGGTGAAGGGTTTATCGAAATTGGGGAGAGATAAGGTAGGAGTTGAGGTAACGACCTGTTTGAGTTGTTCGAAGGCCAATTGGGCTAATGGGCTCCATTCGAAATTTCCATGTTTAAGTAATGCAGTGAGAGGCCCAGCAATTGCAGCGTAATTTTGTATAAATCGACGGTAATAACCCGTTAGTCCTAAAAACCCACGCAGTGCTGTGAGCGATTGTGGTTGTGGCCATGTAACCATTGTGTCGATTTTGGAGGGGTCAACGCGTACACCATCAGATGAAATAATATGGCCCAAGTAATCTAGTTCATGAAGGCCAAATTTACATTTTGCTAAATTAGCAAGGAATTGGTGGTGATGGAGAATTTTCAAAGTTGTTTCGAGATGAACTAGGTGTGCGTCCCATGATGAACTATATACTAGAATGTCGTCAAAGAAAACTAGTATAAATTTGCGTAGATGGGGACGAAATATATCATTCATTGTAGCTTGAAATGTGGATGGAGCGTTTGTTAAGCCAAACGGCATGACTAAAAATTCATAATGGCCTTCATGAGTGCGGAAAGCGGTTTTTGGGATGTCGGGTGGGTGAACACGTATTTGAAAATAACCACTTCGGAGATCAAGTTTGGAAAAAAATGTGGCACCATGAAGTTCATCTAAAAGCTCGTCAACCGTCGGGATTGGAAAACAGTCTTTGATAGTGATAGCATTAAGTGCACGATAATCAACGCAAAATCTCCAGGACCCGTGTTTCTTTTTGACTAGTAGAACAGGGGAAGAAAAAGGGCTAGTTGAAGGTTGGATAATTTTGTTATGTAACATTTCTTGGATTTGACGCTCGATTTCATTTTTTTTGGAAGTACGGGTAACGGTATGGTCTGATATTAATTGGTTCGGAATTTGGGGTAAGGTTAATGTGATGATTGTGATCTCGGTATGGTGGTAAGTGTGTGGATGGTTCGAAAATGTGGTTATAGGCGGAAAGTATTTTTTGAATTTGCATGTCAACTGTTGGAGAGTGTATGGTTTCGGTTGTTGTAGTTACTGGTTGAAGATGCAGATATAAGAAGTTGGTGACAGAATATGTGGTATCAAGGCGTTTTAATTGGTTCAAGGTTATGGGAGATGGGCTACAAAATGGGTCAAGCCCAGTTAAGAGAATGGGCCGAGTGTTATAATTGAATGCCATTGTCAAATGTTTATAGTCCATAGTAATCGGGCCCAGTTTCTCTAACCATTGAATTCCTATGACCGCATCCGATCCCACAATATCCAATAAATGAAAATCGATAGAAAATTCGTACCCCTGGATGGCGACGCAGACGTCGGAGCAGCTCCCCGAACTGGTGAGCTTGTCGCCGTTAACTACAGTGACGGTGAAGGAGTTGGAGTTGTCGATTTCCAGTCCTAGAAATTTCGCTGTTTTCGGGTGTAGGTAGTTGTGAGTGGAACCAGTGTCAACAAGGATTGAGATCGAGTTTCCATTAATCGAGGCTGGAAGGCGAATTGCTCGTGGGTGGGACGATCCAGTCAGTGCGTGGAATGAAATTTCTTGTGGTGTTTCTGGATTTGGGTTGGCGTCAGTGGGAGAGGGGTCAGTGATAGGTGGTGGATCGGGTTCGAAGTCAATGGGGGTTGGCTGCTCGTCACAGTTTGTGTCGGGTACGATTATCATAATATGGGTTGGTTTGCATTTGTGACTGAAGTGGTATTTCTCATCACAGTTAAAGCATAAGCCCTGTTGTTTGCGGTTATTCATTTCTGTTTGTGAAAGTTGTCGGATGGGTATGGTTGGTTTGGTCGTTTGCGGTTGAGGTGTTTGTGAAAATGATTGTGTAGCTGAGGAATTGTTGTAAGGCTTGGTGTATGGCTGGTTGTGTTTTGGATATGGAAATTTGGTCAGGTCTGTCAATTTCTTTTCGATTAGCTTGGCTCCCTCGATGGCATCGGAGATATTGGTCGGGTTGATGATGTGGAGTTCATTTTGTATGTTGGTTTTGAGGCCGGAGATAAAGCATTGGAGGATGGATTCATTGGAGAGTGTTGTGATTCTATTGCATAGATTTTCGAAGGTAGCTTGGTAGTTTTCTACAGTGGTTACCTGTTTCAGCTTGAATAAGGTAGCTTGCGGATTGAGGAATGTGGGTGGTCCGAAGCGCTTTTCTATTGCTTTTGTCAATGCTGTCCATGTCGAGATTTGATTGTTGCGGTGCATCCACTGGAACCACGATAGTGCTTGGCCTTGCATGTGGAAACTCGCGAGATCTACTCGCTGGTCTTCAGGTGTAGCGTAGTAAGCGAAGAATCGATCCGCTTGAAATATCCAATCGTGTGGATTAGAGCCATCGAATGTTGTGAGTGAACATTTTGGGGTTCGGGTTGGTTGTGGGGTTGGTAAAATAGGTGGTTGATGGCTGTTGAATGTTGATTGGTGTGTGGCGGAGGAATTATTGGTTGGAGAGAGGAGTGGTTGACTGTCAATCTTTCGGTGGAGGTCAGTCATTTGGTTGGAGAGAGAGCTCATTTGGTTGGTGAGAGCTTGTATGGCTGTTTTGATGTCTGTATTATCTGCAGTAAGGCTTTCTAGCATGGAGCTGTGGGAGTTTTGGTTGGTTTGGATGGTGTCAATGGTGGATTGGTGAGCCTCGAGTTGCTGAATCGCATCATCCAGTCTGGTCATTATGGTGGGTTGTTTGAGTGGAGGGAAAGGGGAGACAGTAGGTGAAAGTTGGGAAAAGAGGGAGGGGAGAGGGTCGGTGAAAGCACCAAAAATGATGCGGCTATAGGTAGTTGAAGAAGGAGATAAGAGAAAAATGGAAGAGAAACAGGGAAGAGAGAAGATTTGCAATAACTTTTTCTATATATTTCTTCATTCCAGTACATACATATATAGTCTCATGAATAACAACTTCTGCCTATGTGGCCCTATACCTATGCCCTACTATTGTAACCACTAAAGCAAATAACAAACTTTGCAGAAAGTAAAAAGTAGCAGCAGAATTGTCGATAAAACAGAAATTAACAAAAGAAAATGCACCCATTGATGCTTGTACCATATGCAACACCCAAGCTTATTTTGCATGCACTGTTACGTGAATTAGTCCAGAAATCTTCTGGGTACTTGGAGCCTCCTCTTAGGCCGAATATTAGTGTTCATGTTGTCTGTATATTCTGGAGTGGCACCAATATGCGTATCAGGGTATCATGAACAACTCCAGCAAGATCATGAATGAAGTGGAAGATTTTCTTAGCTTGTTTAAGTTGGAGGGAGGAATGAAAACAACTTTGAATTTCTATCACAATGTAGTTCCCACTGTTCTCTGGACTTCTGCGTAGACATTGCATACATTTTATTTATTGCATCAGCTAGTTTTTCTTTGAGAAGACCTTCCTCAGCAAAGCTGTCATTGGGATTGGCTTGAAGAGAAATCTGGATATTTTGAAGCTTTTCTCTTATGTTTGTGATTTATGAATTATTCAAGCCATACTTATTTCTAGACCAGTCTCTGAGTGCACTTTTAAGCAGTTTTCATTTAGATTGGAAAATGTATGTAGGAGTACCGGAAATGGCAGTACTCCATACATCCTGCAACAAAGAAAAATATCCTATATGATCAGTCCATATATTAAAAAAATTAAAATTTGAGGGGCCTTTAGTCTCTCCCATGCACCAGGAAAGGATGATAGGGCAGTGATCGGAAATGTTAAGGGGAAGGAATTTTGCAACTAGGTTAGGCCATAGGGAAAAGGCAGAGGGATTGAAATAAGCTCGATCAAGATTGCAATAAATTCTGGATCCAGAACGACTTCTGTTGTTCCAAGTGAAGAAAGCACCAGAGGAGGGTATCATTTCTAAATTTGATTGAAGGATGGATTGATTAAGAGGTTGAATGTCTCTAAAATGCAAAGGGATGCCACCAAGTTTTTCAGAGTAAGATTGCATACAATTATAATCACCATAGCAAATCCAAGGATTTAAAGTATTGTGAAGTGAAGGAATAATGTCAATAAGCTGAAGACGAGAAGCTTTGTTATTATCAGCATATATAGAAGTCAGAGAGAAGGTGGTGTTGGTAGGGAGATGAATTACAGCAGAATGTATGTATTGATGAGTTGATGATAAAATTGAAAGGGAGAACACTTGAGGATTTCAAAGAATCAATATATGACCATAAGGAACATGTGAAAGATTGTTAACTTGTGACCAGTTGGGATTAATTAGTTTGTTAGCAGCAATAGTGAGACTTTCATTGAGTTTGGTTTCAGAAATAGTTATAAGACCGATCTTGTTGCTTTTGATAAGGTGTTTGATTACATGGATTTTTGATTCAAGATGTACACCCCTAACATTCTAATATCCTATGACGTACATCATAAAGAGGTATGTATTTTGGTGACAGATTGCCTGGTGATTCTTAAAGAACTTGATTTTATTTTTGCCTTCATTCTGGTTGGCCTTGCATGGTTGGACTAATTTATTAGAGAATTCCTCACCAGAATTCATATCCTCATCATCTATGATATGTTTCTAGAACTGGTTTTTTTTGTTTTGAATCTTTTTTTTTGCTTTTTTGGAGTGGTTGAAAATTGTAGGAGAGGGATCTGCAACAGGAGAAGCAGTGATGAGGTTAAGGGGATCAGGAGTGAAAATGGTGATGTTATTAGGTGGTTTGAGGTTGATATATGGTGAAGGTGGAAGAGATGAAGGAGGGACAGAATGCGTAGAGGGGGAAGCTCGAGGCATGGACTGAAGTGGGCAGAGAATTTCCTTGGTAGACACTTGTTCATTGGTAATTACATAAGAATGAGTGGGAGCTGGTAGTGAATCAGAGTGATTATCTATCACTGGGGGGTTTGCTCGAAGAAAGGACCGAAGTGGGATGAGAATTTCCTTGGTAGCCACATGATTATTGGTAACGACAGAAAAAGGAGTTGGAACTGGAAGAGAATCCGAGAGATCAGCTATTAAAGGGGGATTTTCCCGAAGTGAGGACTGAAGTGGGGTGGGAGATACACTAGAAGCCATAATTACTGGATCCTTGGGTTTGATATTTGTATGAGTGGTAGAGGGAGGAGGAGTTACAGACAAAACTGTAAGAGGTAGAGGATTAATTTGACAATTTTGTTCCAAGCATGCACAGGATGTCAGATGTGTGCATGTATCCGGATATGCACATTCTTCAGCCGAATTCAATTCATTTTCTTGCACTATTGTATCATCACTGGCAAAATCAACTTTTGTATTAACACTTTCCTGGTTAATAATAAATGTTTCAATCTCTCCTTCCTCCAAGTCTTGTAACATTGAGAATTTATTATTATCATTATTAAAGGTATCTGCATGCATTTTCTTAGACAATAGTGTTCCTTCCCTATCCTTCTCCACGGTTGACTGATTAGACAAGTGTTCGATCTTTGTTTGCTTACTGCAGCTTAGTTTCTTGATTTGGCACTTTCCTTCTCCAAACTATGGATCGACCATGCTTTTTATTATATGCAAATGGGTTTGCTGGAGCAGCATCCGGAGCTTGAACAACTTTAGTCTGCTTGGCAATAACTTCCTCTGATACAATTAATTTTTCAAACTGCTCCTGATACCTAATACAATTTTTTCCTTCATGTCCAAACACACGATAATGCGAACACATTAAAGGTCT
Source organism: Allium fistulosum (assembly GCA_030737815.1). Lineage (NCBI taxonomy): Eukaryota > Viridiplantae > Streptophyta > Magnoliopsida > Asparagales > Amaryllidaceae > Allium > Allium fistulosum. The sequence continues at coordinate 575,480,698 of CM060906.1, forward strand.
CCAAGAGTATTCCACATGAACTTGATGTCAGTTTCCTTCCCCAACATTGATATAATTTGGTAATTCTTTATCTGCTGAAATCTCTATAAGGCACTTTTCATATTCCAATCTTTGCTGTTTTTCAGTAGCTTCATTAAAGATACAATATGACAAGCAAGCCAGTTGATACCCAATAGCGTCCTAGTAATGTGCATAATATTGTAGAATTGAACCCAAATGGGGACACTTTTGACTTGAGCTTGTAATTCTCCAAAGGCCGGTTTCCATTGCGTTATCCAAACACACTTCTCATCTCTTGCTACAACACGAACTGGTTGTCTAACAATAGTCGTATCCGGTTCTACTATTATTTCTTCCAACGTAGTTAGTGCAATAGTAATCTAGATCATGAACACATTTTCTAAGATGAGAAACACTAAAAACATTATGGACACCTGCCAAACTACTTGGTAACTCTATTCGATAAGCGAGTTTCCTAATCCTCTCTATGATAGGAAACGAAACAACATATCTCGGTGCCAATTTTCCTAACTTTCCAAGCCATACCGCACTCTTCATCGGTGATACTTTAACAAAAACATGGTCTCCAACCGAGAACTCTAAATCTTTACGCCTCTTATCTGCGTAACTTTTCTGCCCAGACTGAGCTTTCCTCATCCTTACTCAAATTAACTCATTCTTCTTTGTGGTTTCTCTCACCATATCTAGACCAAAATTCAGTCTGTCTCTGGTCTCTAGCCAATATACTGGTGATTTGCACGGCCTTCCGTACAAGCATTGAAAGATGTCATTTCTATAATAGCCTGATAATTATTATTATAGGAAAACTCAACTAAGTACAAATGGTCTCCCCATAACCCTCCAAAGTCTAGTACACAAGCCTTAACAAATTAACTAACCTTCAAGAACTTTGTTAACTCTTTCTGTTTGCCCATCCATTTATGGATGGTAAGCAGTACTCCTCTTCAGCTTGATACTTAACACTTCCCACGGACTCTTCCAGAATTCACTAGTGAACAAAGTATCTCTGTCACTGACTATACTACTAGGAATCCCATGAAGTCTTACAATATTCTTCATAAACAACTTCTCCATAGTAGGTGTCGTCCTTGTCGACTTAACAGGAATAAAGTGTGCACTCTTGGTCAGTCTATCTACCATGACCCAAATACTTTCATTTTCTTTATTTGACCTTGGCAACCCATCGATAAAATCCATGAATATAGAATCCCATTTCCAAAGTGGCACCACTATAGGTTGAAGCAATCCACTTGGTTTCTGATTCTCGGATTTTAGTTGCTGACAATTCAAATATTGTTTTACCCACAAGCTTATATCTCTTTTTGTTCCTTCCTAGAAGAAACTCTTCGTCATACCCTAATACATTTTAGTTTCTTCAAGATGAATAGTAAACTTCGATTGATGACACTCCCTAAGAACTTTCTTCCTTTGGTTATAAACATCTAAAACGCATAATCGACCATTTTTTCTCAACCATCCTTCCCGATCAAGACTAAAATCTTTTAAATCATCAATCCTAGTTCCCACTAGTAATGGATCATCTCTCTATTTAGAAGCAATTCTTTGGATCGTTACCGGTCGAAGTTCTAAACAAGATAACATTGTTGTATTCTGACTATAACTAGACATTGACCTTAACTGCACACCACAAGTAGTAAGTGCCTCTAAATCTTTCCATTATGCTAATATAGCTAATACCACACTTTGATGTTTCCTGCTAAGTGCATTTGCAACTCTATTTCCTTTCCCTGATGTATACTCAGTTCCAAAATCATAAGCCGCTAAAAACTCTAGCCACATTTGTTGTCTTTTATTCAACTCCTTCTAAGAGAATAAATACTTTAAAGACTTATAATCCGCAAATAATATAAATCTCTCTACCAAGAGACAGTGTCTCCACACCTTCAGAGCAAAGATCACCGCTGCTAACACTAAATCATGAGTAGGGTATCTAACTTCGTTTGGTTTAAGCTGTCGTGAAGCGTAGGCAATCACTTTACCTCTTTGCATCAACGCATCTCCTAACCCTATTCCACATGCATCGGCATACACCACTAAATCTTGATTCCCATCTGGCACTACTAACACAGGCGCATTGGTCTATAAATGTTTCGGCTTCAAAAACGCTTCCTTACATTTATCGATCCAAACATATTTTACTTCCTTCCTTGTTGTTTTAGTCATAGCCGCTACTATACGAGAGAAATATTTGATGAATCTTCGATAATAGCCAGCTAGTCGAAGAAAAATCCTTATCTCGGTCACAGTCTTGGATTTCTTCCAGTTATTAATAGCTTCAATCTTAGCTGGATCCACAAATAACCTTTCTTCTGAAACTACATGTCCATGAAACTTTACTTCTCTCCTCTAAAATGACATTTCGAAAACATAACTTTCAGTTGATGCTGCCTCAAAATCTCAAGCACTATTCTATGGTGAGTCTCATGATCTCGTTCATTCTTAAAATATATTAGAATGTCATCTATAAACACTAACACGAACCTGTCCAATTCTTTCAGAAGATTCGGTTCATCAAATCCATAATAAAAGTAGGCACATTAGTCAGTCCAAAGGGCATGACTGGCCATTCATACAAACTATACCTCATTCAAAATGTCGTTAGAGGAATATTATACTCCGCCACTCTTAATTGATGGAACCCTGTCACTAGATCCAATTAGGAAAATACTTTAGCTCCACTTAACTGATCAAACAAATCATATATTCTCGGCAAATGATACCATTTTTTATCGTCTTCTCATTCAACTTACGGTAATCCATACGCATCCTTAACGACCCATTCAGTTTCCTTACAAATACGGCAGCGCTCCCGAAGGCGAACTGCTTAGTCTAATGAATTTTTTTCCTTTTAAATCCACCAGCTGCACCTTTAACTCTTTCATCTCGTAAGTATCATTCTGCTAGTCAGTCTACTTAGGGATTCAGCTCCAAGTACAAGATCTATTTGAAACTCAATAGCTCGTTTCAATGGTAGTCATGTATCTGGCTAAAAGATATCTACATACTCTCTTACAAAAAAACCCGATTCACTTCATCTTCCCTTCCATTGCACCTAAAAAAGTGCATGCATCGAAACTCGAATTTTCTACTGAGTATATAATTTGACCACGGTTATTAGGGTGTCTTAATGATATCTCCCTATCATGGCAAAAAATCCTAGCATCGTATTTGCTTAACCAATCCATATCCAGAATTATTCTAAAACCCACAAAAGCAAACACATGCAAATTGCAGGTAAATGCATGACCTAACATCTCAATATCTAAATGGTCACATCTCATCCCAAGAGTTGCATAATATCCAATATGATTCGCAACCCTTAAGGAAGTAATAAGGTATTATGGTTCTAGACTTAACTTATCTACCAAAGAATGTAAGATAAAAGAATGTGACATGCTAGTATCAAATAATACTTTAATAGGTATGCCGTGAATCAAAAGTGTACCTCCCATCATAGACTTTCCTTTCTCCTCTGCGGTTGGTCTAGAAGCTGATGGCCCCATAGCAAAACTTTCCCTTTATAGGCCTTGATAGCTTCTGGACATTTATTCTTGTAATGCCCCACCTAGTCATAGTTAAAACACTTCACGTTCTTCTTTCCCACAACCGTCTTTCCATCACCAAATCGACACTCATTAGCAAAGTGCCCTTTCTTATCACACTTATAGCAAATAATATCATCTTTCACTTTCTTGGCAGCTCCGTCCTTTTGAGCTCCCTTCTTTTTGAAGAACTTTCTCTTCTTGCCCTAAAAACCTTTAGTCTCCATGGGCTCCAAAGGTCAAAAGAATTTCCTCATTCCTTAACGCCATCTCCACCACCACATCACATGGATCTCTAAGATGAGATATTGTTGCCCTGGCAAACTCGGGCTTCAATCCATGAATGAACTTCCCATTCCTTTTGATCACATTATTAATACTAGCCTAACTATATCTAAACAACTCATCAAACTTAGTTGCATACTCCAGTACAGATATCTCTCCCTGCTCTAATTCCACGAAATTTATGAGCAAATTTGACTTAGTTATCTCGAACAAAAACCTTTCCTCAAATCTCCTCCTAAATTCATCCTAAGTCAAATTCTCCTTTGGTATTCCTATCGTTACAATGTTCCACCAATACAAAGCAGCTCCTTGCAACGGTCTAGATGCCAACCTCCTCTTTTGCTCATCATTCAAACCTATGTTGGCAAAGAACCTTTCACATTGCAACAACCAATTATCAACATCAATAGCATTCTCTGTTCCTAAAAAAGGATTTCCTCCAAGACTGGTATAATCCCGACTCAACTTAGCATAGTTGTTGCTAGCCGGTACCTCGAGATTAGCTCCTCCCATATTAGCAGCATTACTTCCAGCCAAACCAGCAACACTCCAGCTTGCATCATATTAACCGGTACATAGGCTCCATATCTACTGGTGGGATTCTAGCACCCATATTAGCATTTGCATGTGGATTAGCATTTGCTTGTCGACCTAGATTTCTTCTAGTATTGGGTCGAACATTTCCATTAATTGTGGTGCTTGCTCCACTAGATTCAGTCTTGTTTTTTCTACTTTCATATCTTGTTTTCTCGTAATCTACATACGAGTTTTTAATAAGATACAGAAGAATGGTCTAAGAAAGAGGGGAGAATAGAGATATAGTACATAGTTATATATACAACAAATACAAGTACGTTATTATAGCGTTATCCATTACCCCAATCTTATTCTCCCATTTATTAGGATTATGTTTTGAAATTCTTCTAAGATTTATTTCATAAAAACCTTATAAGTTTTACATAAACATATGCTCTGATATCAAGTTGTTACATCCCCACTTTGAGACCCGAAATAAGAGCTACTAATGCTGCAATAATCAACTATATTATTCCCAGTGATAAAATGAGATTAATTAATTATATCTATAACATCAAAGGCACATGAATATGAAACATTATAAAACACATTTCATTAATAACTTTCATATTCATTACAACACATTACATAATCCCATCGATTCTACGTTCAAAGAAAATATAATAATAATTACAATTATATTCCAAGAGTGACATATAAAGATGCCCCCTTGGGTGATCTGAGTCTAACTATTTGACAATTATAAATCTTGTCATTACATCCATTCAAACAAAACATAAGCTTTAAACAACACAGTGGAGATAAACTCCTAATATTAGCTAGCTTGCCTCCTACACGTCTCTAGAAGCTTATTCATCTAACCTGAAATTCTTTACTCTTGACCTACTCAAATGACTACCCGAGAGTTTAGAGGGAAAAAATAAAACTTTGGGTCAGACAAAAAGTCTGGTATGAATAATAATATGCCATCTCAAATCAAAATAGACATCTAGTGAGAGCACGCCGTCGAGCGAAACGGGTTTTCCCCTCACTATTATCTTATCCAAATATATCAATCATAAATCATGCATCTGCAACCACACTAGTTAAAACATCATAATATAATCATATGAAGGCATGCAATGTGGGTACGTCTGACTAATCTATCTTCATAGGGTTATGCACTCCTACTAATCACCCAATCTCATATGGACTGTCTTTCCCTAATCTGTTAACTATCTGTCTCGAATTAAATGCATTATCCATCTCAATGCATGTGGACTACCCATCTCACATATTATATGGATTATCTATCTCAGGTCATATGGACTATCCATCACACATATCATAGTTTTCTAGGGTTACTATGAACCTATAAGAATCATATAGACTATTCGTCTCATATATCATATGGACTATCCATCGTATATATCATAGCTTTCCTAGGATTACTATGAACTTATTAGTTTTCATAGGTTAACTAATAACCTACCTCCTCCTATGGTTAGGAGTAAACAATGATTCTCTTAACCGGTTTGAGGCATCCAAACTCAAATTTAATATATCTGATCTCCTGGATGAAATTCTACTCACCTAGAAGTTTAGTCTGACCATACTCACTACTGGGTCAACCTAACTGGTGATTTCTGCCGTTACATCCCAAGATATAATGTTGGGTCATGATGATGTGAGTATGACAATAAAAATCATATAAATATAGCTGATCATATGGTAATACGAACATATAGAATTATTATTCATATATGTTTAATCAACAGTGATTGGCATTATAAAATTACTTAATTCAAGTAATAATGCTCTTGTCAAAATCCCTATAAAACTTAGGTGAAAACACCATTTTCTTTCTTTGAAAATATTTACCTTTACGAATGATGAATCGCTTAAATCATTCCTTAAAATAAGGAAAACATAACCCCTTTACTTAGAAAAAATCTTATGCCGACATACAATTACCTTTAATTTGCTTCTTTTAATCATTCGGTATCAAAATAAGGTTTTTGGGCCTCTAAAACATATGGCTTATCGAGCCACTAAAGAGCCACTAAATAAAACTATTCAATTTATAAATATACAACATCTATGACACTAGAATACGATATCTAGCCTCTATATTGAGTCTCTAAAACAAACATTCTTAATTGTAAAACATATGGCAATAATGTCAAAATTATATGATTATCGAGTTTGTAAAATACACAGGCTATCGTGCCTTTAAAACATAGCTTTCGGTTTTGCATAACACAAGGCTTTCGAGCCTATAAACATAGGTGTAGAATTTTAAACATATGGCACTAATGCCGCAAACATAGGTGTTGAAAATAGAGATGATAAGAGGTTTTGAGTAAAACACTTAGGGTTATCAAACCCTTAAAAGCTTGGGGTATCATGCCCCTAAAATAGGTTGGCGTCAAACCTTTAAAACTTGAGGGTGCCGCAACCATAAACAAAAGAGGTGCCGAACTTTTAAAAGAATGGTATAGAGTTCCGAAACTTAAGTTACCGAGCCTCTACAACCTTGACATATTGAACCCCTAGAGTAATTGTATAAACAGATACATCACATATCTACTAAGTAGATATCACATGTATCACTCCATATAAATGTTGGCTTTATAAACTCGATACACCGTATACCTATTGACTTGATATTTCATGTATCGACCTTTATAGATGTCGAAGAACAAAGATGGGAGTGCCAAATGTCTACAATGGCATTTCTGTACATAATTATAAAACTGATTTGTTCCTTTTAAAGCAAATTCTTCTCACCAACCTTTGCCTCTTGTCAAAATATGATTGCCTAACAAAATACCTTTCATATTCTTTTAGGAAATTTACTGGAAGATCAAGTTTTACCTTCCTAAAATAATTAGCAAACCCTTATAATTAACATTATTAATTAATATTAACTAATAGCCTTGCTACTATGAATAATTCATAAAAAATCATAACCGTATGGTAAAATCACCAAAAATCATAATTTCCATCTTCTTTCATATATAAAAATTTCGAGGCCAAAACGTTTATTTAACTATTTTTAAGAACTAAAACCCAAAATAAACTCCTTTTCCATCTTAGGAAATTCATAAAATATTCATACAAACTTGGAAAATTATAAAATAAAAAAATCTTCTCCAAAATAATGTTTATACATTATATAAGAATTTCAAGTCAATTGAGGATCAAAAATTAGGTTTTTACCTTTTAAATTCCGTAAAAAAATTCTAATAAATCATTGTTCAACCAACCAATGATGTAATCAACCATAGCATGACATATTATCACAAAAATATTTGGAAATAATCCCAGATCTGAAATCAAACATAAAAAAATGAGCTGAATACTGCTATTCACCTTAGACCAGATAGGAGAGATTGAGATTTGTTATTTATTAATTTTCCTAAGCTCTTCTCTTGAATCCCTTAGAGTTTCCCTTCCTTTTCTTTAAGTAATGGCTGGCCTTCCCTTATGTTTTTGTTTTGATTAGAAACGAAAATGGAAAATGAATTAGAGAGGGAAGATTTAGGGAGTGGAATAAGCGGTATTCTCATTTTTCCCTTCTCATTTATTTCCTTTTATTTTATGTTCAAATCATTCTTATTAATTGGTTTATTAAGACCCGGCTCAATTAATTATCAAATCTCATTCTCTTACCCACACACGTCGCATTATTCTATTTAATTTATCTAATTAAATCTCTTGAATAATGTTAAAAAATTTAGGGGTGTTACATTTGAGGATAGGGCTGAATCATAAGGTGATAGCTCATATGTTGGCTCTATTGGATATGGTGGTGGAAATAGCGAGGAGGTATGATAATTTATTTTAGGAGGAGAGGAAAGTTGATGTTAGACCCAAGGGTGGGTAGAAGAAAAGATTCAATCTGCATCAGAAGGGTGGGAAGAATTAGAAGGGAGCAAAGACTTCTGAAGGAAGGACTTGGAATCTAAATATAGTCGATGTCACATGTTTGAACTACGGCCATAAGTGGTACTACTGTACAAAATGCACCCACCTATAGAACGAGGATAGGGCCAAGTTCTTTATTTGTAACAGACCGGGGCATGAGAAGAGGGATTGCTCGAAAGTAAAGCAGACAAAGGCTTATGCTTTGGAAGGACCTTCGTCTAGGTCGACTGCTGAGGAGAAAGGAGAGGGTGTGCTTGTGTAACAACCCGCATATTTATCGATTGTATATTTAAATATTTTATTTAAATATAGCATCGTTCGTCGGATTTTAGTCCGAAAAGCTACTTTTTGCAAACAGTCGAATTAGGACTCGAGACCACCCCCATTGAGTTAAAAATGACGTTTGCGACCTTTTTGAGTATAAACTTCGATATGTTTGGAGTTAGTAGAATTTTGCTACTTTTTCACTTTGGGTTTGGGTTTGGGTTTCAGCCCTATATCCTAACACAAGCCTCTAGCTTCACCCCCACTTATCTTCATTCACTTCATTTTCCTAATACAACTCAAGCTTTATCAAAAATGGGGGAAGAGAAAAAGAATTAGGAATTCCTAAACCCTAGTTCTATTAGCAAATCCAAGTTCTAGCTCCAAATTCGAAAAGAAGCTATTGGTAAGCATCCTCTTCATCTTCTCCAACTCATTCTCCTTTCAATTTCAGAAATTCCCTAAACCTAATTTAGGAAATGTTTCTCTTTTAAGCTTTGAGTTAAGCTTGTTGAGTTGGAATTGAAGAGTGATTGTTCTTGTCATTGCTCTATAGCTTCTTCTTCATTGATTTTGTGGAAAGGTGCGATTTTTATCTCACATCTTAATCTATATTTATCTTCGATTTGTTAGGTATGAATTCCTAACACTTATTCTTGTGCAAATGCTTTTGATTGGGAATTAAATGGGTGAATATTCCAATTTTTGGTTTTTGAAGTCCAATTTTTGTGAAAATCCTTTTATGGATGTTTGATCATGATATTTGGGATGTATCGAAGAGCCTATAAGACTGGGTTGTCGCTTGACGTAAATCCTTAGTCGTCGTTGCTTGCTCGATCGTTTCCGAGAATGTTTTGGCCACTTTGGCCTAGGCAAATTGTTGCCCAGACCAGGTGACCAGACGTCTGGTGATCAAGTCCAGACGTCTGGATTAGACCTGGAGCAAAAATATATGCACGTAGGAAAATAAAGAAAATGGCAGAAACCAATTTCAGACGTCTGGTATGTTGGATCAGACGTCTGGGAGGTTTTTCTGGAATTGTCTGGTATGTTGGATCAGACGTCTGGTATGTTGGATCAGACGTCTGGGAGGTTTTTCTGGAATTGTCTGGTATGTTGGATCAAACGTCTGGTATGTTGGATCAGACGTTTGGGAGGTTTTTCTGGAACTTCCAGAACCTAAATCCAGACGTCTGGATTTCAAACCAGACGTCTGGAACTGTTCATTTTTGCCTGTTTAGGCTGTTTTTGATTATATTTCCATTGTTTATCGATTTTTGTTGTTCCGATTTGTTGTTATCACTTTTATCGACTTTGATGACTTCTTTTTATGGATTTTTGGAAACATTCATTTTTGATGGATTTGGTATCGACTTCTTTGGATTTAATTCACGTTTTCATATGTCAATTTTGATGATTGATTGTTTCTACAATCATTTTTAGTAATTTGTCACTTAAAAATACAAAGGTTTTTATACTAGTAGTAAATATCAAAACCCTTTCATCAAAACGATTTCAACACTATTTTCAATACCAAACTCGTTTATAAAACCGTTTTCCAATCTATTAGTATATACAAACCTTTACCTCACTCGGATGAGAAATCTAATTAAACGGCCCAGTAAAACAAGTGGTATGAAACGCTTGCGTTTACTTCGTCGGTTAATTCTTGGACTTGTTCGACTGAACTTTTTGTGACAATTTCCTAGTGAAGATCTATAATTTGTTCGTAAATATTTAAGTTAAGCTAGTGGTTATGGGACATGAAGCTAAACTCATATATTTACTGGCTTAGTGTAATTGACACTTCTTAATGATCACGACGATCATTTTTATGATTTAGACTAGCGATTGAGCGATGTATCTTTGTCTGCGAGGGAGACTAGACCCCGCTTGTGTGATGTTTCTACTCACATATATGGGGTAGCACCCCATGGTCTTCGGGCCGTTCGTGTGTCATGGTCTTCGGGCCGTTCGTGTGTCAAAATTTAATGGATAGCTTCCATGAGATAGCTTCTCGTTCTTGTGTTACACGTGTTGGTGAGTTTTCATGCTCTTGTTCTTGTGAAAGGCCTCCCCCCTTTTTGTGATTTCTGGATTTCTTGTGATGATTTCTGGAATTTTGTGCTTCACCAATTTTCGTGATTTCTATTGATATGTTTATCAATTTTTGTGCATTGGTGAATTCGTGTGTCATTGACTTGTTATGAATACAAGTTTAGGGTATGATACCCTATTTTATCTTTGAGAAGATTCTTGTTATATTGGTTAATCTCTTGTTGATTTTCAATTACATACTTATAGTAGTATGCCATTATGGTTATTACATGTTCATGCCATGTCTTTTATTTTATACCATATCATTTGATATTTATAGCTAGACTGATCCGTTTATTATTTTCTTATAAATAATACTCGGGCCAGACCGAGATGTTACAGGTGCTTCTGCTTGACTTCTATTCAGGATTATTCTGACTTTTGGCTAACTACATAGATTAGTAGTTTTAGGATGTACACATTTGAGATATAGACTCTATGTTGTGTACTTATTCTTTTGTATAGCACATGTTGCTATTCTTTTTGTATTATCATGGATTTTTCTGACCACTACTCTGATGTACACTTTCATGTGTTATATATATATTCATATCTTCTTCCGCCTTTGTGATATGGATGTCTGTGACTGATTTATGTTATGATTATTTCTATGTTTGTTTCCGAAGATTATATATAGCCACTGTGTGATAGCTTTGGGTTTGTATTGGTATGTCGGATTTCCTCCTTAAATGATATACATTCTATCCAATCTGACATATCGGTGCTCGCACAAATAAGTTACATAGATGGTCGCTCCTCCACAGCCTTATTCTCCGTGCTAATTGACAGCACTACATCGTAGTGTTCTTGGTTAGCGTGGGTATAGAGGTGGGGCGTCACAGCTTGGTATCAGAGCCAAACTTCGGAACAATGTGGAATAACTTAACAAGGATCATCGTCCTAAGTCCTTCTTAGGAGTTGTACCTTAGGATTAATTTGAGTCTTCGTACCAATTCATCCTATTTTCTTGTATGATTCCTTTTTTTATCTATCAAGATTGCTTGATATTTTATTCTAAGAATAACCTCTTCCTTCTTCTTCCTTTCTTTCTTATAGAAGAAGAGATGGTTAGTTCTGGCAGTCCTAGTGCTAGTCAATCCAATTGTCCTTCTCTGGATGGCGCATTCCTGTCTTCCCAACAACTTTTGGATCTTGCTAAGAATCAAAAGTTTATCTGTGCTTTGTGTAAGAACCCCGAAATGGTTTTACCTCTGAAACTTGAAGTTCCTTTCAACCAGCTTGTGGATATCACTCTTCGACATGAAGAGGCTGGTAAAGGAATTGATAGTGATATTGGAATTTCTAAGAAGAGGCGTATTAAGTTCAAAAGCCCTAGTCCCGATAAGAAGTTGAAGCAACCTACTTTGGTAGCAAAGACTCCAAACTCTATTTGTAGAGGATGCTACAATTGTAATTCTAAGGACCACTATGCAAAGGAGTGTCCGGAACCACTCTTTTGTCGTTATTGCAAAAATTTAAGTCATCATATTTCTGTCTGTCCCATACTTCTGAGCAAGAAGAAAATGGAACCAGAAACTTCGGTAGCCAAGACACCTACCCCAAGTCGTAAACAATGCTATAATTGTGGTTCCACGGACCATTATGTTATTAAGTGCCCGAAACCCCTTTATTGCCGCTATTGCAAAGGCTCGGGTCATTACTTATCTACATGTCCCAAGCTTCCAAGCAAGAGAGGAGGAAAGCTGCAAGCCCCTAGCAACTCTTCTCTTGGTCAAGGTATTTCTTATTCAATCCTTGATTACACTTGTTTTGTGATTATCCTTCTCGAGTTCCTGTTGATATGAGTTCATCTCATTATTTCATATCAAAAGAACTTGTCGATTCCTTTTCTTTAAATATTTGGGTTTAAAAACTTCTTTGAGAATTGCGAATCCGGTTGGTGGATCCGCAACACTCAATTTGCTTTTTATTGATGTCAAAATTATTTCATGTGATTTTTCTGTCCGAACAGATTTGCATATTATGCGTTGTTTAGGCTTCGGAATTAATTTGTGTGAAAGGATTGGCTTAATCATTATGAAGCCTATATCCTATTTTTCCGAATGGACTATTCATTTTCGACATTTTTAATCTGTTAAGCAGATTCATATTTTTCCTTTGTGATTTCGATTCCAAATCAATGGCATCATCTTATTCTTTAAGCTCACATGTTGAGTAAAGAATTATTTCTCTCGATTGGGTAGTTGTGAATTTTCCAGAATCTTTAAGCTTGTCTTAGGATCATCCCCTAAGCAATCTTTTAAGAAGTGTTAAGGTCTTTCCATTTTGACCTTGCCACCGGATTTCATTAGCTAGGAGTTGCGGGAGTTAGCATTCCACTTACCACATTCCGCACTCGTTGTGAAACTTATGAATGACTTATTATGTCATTCAGTTTGTCCAGCTTATTTCATCCATTTTATGAATCGAGTATTCTACGATCTCGATGACTCCATTCTTGTATATATCGATTTTGGATGAAAACAGCAATTTAAAATTTTGCAAATCTTTTTCATAAGATTTATTTATAAGTACAATTTGATTTTCGCTCTTAAACGAGCAAAGAATATTCTTAAAGGTTTTTAAGAAACATGTTTATCATATAGAAAATGATTTTGTGATTTGTATTGCCCATTGAGTGCTTTAAGAATTCTGGTCGATGCGCTTGATCAACGTTATCGATAGGAGTTTCCTAAACGCTTTGATGAGACAGTCAGACACAATATATTGACTTGTAAAAATGTAAATTTTTCTAGAAAGATTATTACATAAAGATAAATGTAATTTTGAAAGTTTTAGCTTTTCGGGAAAGAAAACTATTTAAAAGAAATTCTTTCTTTTCGATACTCTTATTCTTGTGATTCCCGAAGGGAACCAAGACTTTATCTTTAGTACCAACGCTAATCGTATTGGTTTGAATGCCGTTCTCTTGCAAAAGAGAACGTGCTATCACTTGTTCTTCTAAATCATTAAAGCCGATCGAGACTAGGTATGCCACTCATGATCTAGTGCTCGCGGCTATTGTTTTCGCTTTTAGACTTTGGCATCATCATTTATGGGGGAGAAATTTGTTCTCCACCTCGATCATAAATCTTAGGAATATTTATTTTCTCATAAGGAACTTCATGTTGACTCGAGTTCCTGACATCTTATGATCTTGATATTCTTTTTATACCCCGGAGGGGAAATCGTGTTGCCAATGCACTTAGTCGCAAGAGACAGGCGGTTGTTTTCATGATGATATCCAAATGGAAGGATCTCGAGGTTTTATCCACTTGTGAAATTCGAGATCGTGAATTCTAATTCATGTTCATCTCTTGTTTTATGTAGCCTTGAGGCTCATCCTTCTCTTTTTAGACGGCATTCTTGAAGCTCTAAGGCTAGATCTCGAATTGGCCCTTCTTAGCCAAAGTTGTAGGGATAAAATTAATATTGAAAGTTTGAAAGACTTCGATATTGATGTATGTGGCGGCATTCGAAAATTTGGTAGACTTATCGTACCAAAGGTTAGTGATTTTCGTAAAGGTACTTTAGAAGATTCTCATCATTCTAAATTTACCATTCATCCCGCTAGTAGTAAAATGTACGCGGATGTGAAGCGACTATATTATTGGGTGTGAATGAAATCTAATATTTCTAACTTTGTTAAGTGTTGCATGACTTGCCAACTTGTCAAGGCTGAACATCTAAGGCCCGGTGGGTTATTGCAACCTTTGGAAATTCCAGTTTGGAAGTGGGATCAAATTTCCATGGATTTTATTAATGGCCTTCCCCGTTCTCATTCGGGTCATGATAGCTTATGGGTGATCATTGATAGACTTACTAAATCCGCCCATTTTATTCCCGTTCGGTCGAACCGAACCGTTCCTCTTCTGGCCAAACTCTTTATCAAAGAAATTGTTAAATTGCATGGAGTCCCTACTTCCATTGTTAGTGATCGCGATCCATTGTTTACTAGTGGATTCTGGAAGAGTCTTCAAAAAGCTTTGGGAACAAAGCTTAATTTTAGCACCGCTTATCACCCCCAGTCCGATGGACAAACGGAGCGTGTGAATCAAACTCTTGAAGACCTTCTTCGTTCTTGTGTCCTTGACTTTGGTGGAAGTTGGGAAGATCATATTTCACTTGTTGAATTTTCCTATAATAACAGCTTCCAAGCTAGTATTGGTATGGCACCTTTCGAGGCACTCTATGGAAGGCCATGCCGATCTCCTTCTTGTTGGCTTGAGGCTGGTGAGAAGCTGGTTTTAGGTCCAGATTTTATTCGGGATTCCACAGAAAAGATTGATCTTATTCGACATAGGATGAAAGAAGCCCAGAGTAGACAAAAATCCTATGCCGATAACCGAAGAAGGAAATTAGAATTTTCTGTTGGAGATCTTGTATTTGTTCGTGTTTCACCTATGAAGGGTGTTGTACGCTTCAGTCGATCGGGAAAATTAGCGCCTCGATATATTGGGCCATTTCCTATCACTGAACGTATCGGTTCCATGGCTTATCGCCTTTTATTACCGGCTCAATTTTCTACTATTCATAATGTGTTTCACGTTTCTCAATTACGGAAGTGCCTTCGGGATTCCGATTCTATTCTTGAGCCCGGTGTTGTGGAAGAGACTGAAGTTTCACCTAATTTAACTTATGAGTAGCATCCTATTCGAATTATTGCTTCGGAGGTTAAACGACTTCGAAATA
The DNA here is from genome assembly GCA_030737815.1 of Allium fistulosum. Taxonomy (NCBI): domain Eukaryota; kingdom Viridiplantae; phylum Streptophyta; class Magnoliopsida; order Asparagales; family Amaryllidaceae; genus Allium; species Allium fistulosum. Next base: position 575,496,066 of record CM060906.1, read on the forward strand.
AAGATGTTCCGCTTGTTAAAGTTCAATGGTCCTCAAATCCTAAGGATTGCTCTTGGGAATCTAGAGAATTCATCGAACGTACACATCCGGACTTACTTTCTCGTGCTCTTTAAGGTGAACTTCTACTTCAATTTTTTTTTGTGTTAATATGCTTTTATGGTTGTTACTTTTTATTTTCTTCTTAAGTATTGCGAGGACGCAATTTCTTTAAGGAGGGGAGTCTGTAACAACCCGCATATTTATCGATTGTATATTTAAATATTTTATTTAAATATAGCATCGTTCGTCGGATTTTAGTCTGAAAATCTACCTTTTGCAAACAGTCGAATTAGGACTTGAGACCACCCCCATTGAGTTCAAAATGACGTTAGCGACCTTTTTGAGTATAAACTTCGATATGTTTGGAGTTAGTAGAATTTTGCTACTTTTTCACTTTGGGTTTGGGTTTGGGTTTCAGCCCTATATCCTAACACAAGCCTCTAGCTTCACCCCCACTTATCTTCATTCACTTCATTTTCCTAATACAACTCAAGCTTTATCAAAAATGGGGGAAGAGAAAAAGAATTAGGAATTCCTAAACCCTAGTTCTATTAGCAAATCCAAGTTCTAGCTCCAAATTCGAAAAGAAGCTATTGGTAAGCATCCTCTTCATCTTCTCCAACTCATTCTCCTTTCAATTTCAGAAATTCCCTAAACCTAATTTAGGAAATGTTTCTCTTTTAAGCTTTGATTTAAACTTGTTGAGTTGGAATTGAAGAGTGATTGTTCTTGTCATTGCTCTATAGCTTCTTCTTCATTGATTTTGTGGAAAGGTGAGATTTTTATCTCACATCTTAATCTATATTTATCTTCGATTTGTTAGGTATGAATTCCTAACACTTATTCTTGTGCAAATGCTTTTGATTGGGATTGAAATGGGTGAATATTCCAATTTTTGGTTTTTGAAGTCCAATTTTTGTGAAAATCCTTTTATGGATGTTTGATCATGATATTTGGGATGTATTGAAGAGCCTATAAGACCGGGTTGTCGCTTGACGTAAATCCTTAGTCGTCGTTGCTCGCTCGATCGTTTCCGAGAATGCTTTGGCCACTTTGGCCTAGGCAAATTGTTGCCCAGACCAGGTGACCAGATGTCTGGTGATCAAGTCCAGACATCTGGTTTAGACCTGGAGCAAAAATATATGCACGTAGGAAAATAAAGAAAATGGCAGAAACCAATTTCAGACGTCTGGTATGTTGGATCAGACGTCTGGGAGGTTTTTCTGGAATTGTCTGGTATGTTGGATCATACGTCTGGTATGTTGGATCAGACGTTTGGGAGGTTTTTCTGGAACTTCCAGAACCTAAATCTAGACGTCTGGATTTCAAACCAGACGCTTGGAACTGTTCATTTTTGCCTGTTTAGGCTGTTTTTGATTATATTTCCATTGTTTATCGATTTTTGTTGTTCTGATTTGTTGTTATCACTTTTATCGACTTTGATGACTTCTTTTTATGGATTTTTGGAAACATCCATTTTTGATGGATTTGGTATCGACTTCTTTCGATTTAATTCACGTTTTCATATGTGAATTTTGATGATTGATTGTTTCTACAATCATTTTTAGTAATTTGTCACTTAAAAATACAAAGGTTTTTATACTAGTAGTAAATATCAAAACCCTTTCATCAAAACGATTTCAACACTATTTTCAATACCAAACTCGTTTATAAAACCGTTTTCCAATCTATTAGTATATACAAACCTTTACCTCGCTCGGATGAGAAATCTAATTAAACGGCCTAGTAAAACAAGTGGTATGAAACGCTTACGTTTACTTCGTCGGTTAATTCTTGGACTTGTTCGACTGAACCTTTTGCGACAATTTCCTAGTGAAGATCTACAGTTTGTTCGTAAATATTTAAGTTAAGCTAGTGGTTATGGGACATGAAGCTAAACTCATATATTTACTAGCTTAGTGTAATTGACACTTCTTAATGATCACGACGGTCATTTTTATGATTTAGACTAGCGATTGAGCGATGTCTCTTTGTCTGTGAGGGAGACTAGACCCCGCTTGTGTGATGTTTCTACTCACATATATGGGGTAGCACCCCATGGTCTTCGGGCCGTTCGTGTGTCATGGTCTTCGGGCCGTTCGTGTGTCAAAATTTAATGGATAGCTTCCATGAGATAGCTTCTCGTTCTTATGTTACACGTGTTGGTGAGTTTTCATGCTCCCGTTCTTGTGAAAGGCCTCCCCCCTTTTTGTGATTTCTGGATTTCTTGTGATGATTTCTGGAATTTTGTGCTTCACCAATTTTCGTGATTTCTATTGATATGTTTATCAATTTTTGTGCATTGGTGAATTCGTGTGTCATTGATTTGTTATGAATACAAGTTTAGGGTATGATACCCTATTTTATCTTTGAGCAGATTCTTGTGATATTGGTTAATCTCTTGTTGATTTTCAATTACATACTTATAGTAGTATGCCATTATGGTTATTACATGTTCATGCCATGTCTTTTATTTTATACCATATCATCTGATATTTATAGCTTGACTGATCCGTTTATTATTTTCTTATAAATAATACTCGGGTCAGACCGAGATGTTACAGGTGCTTCTGCTTGACTTCTCTTCAGGATTATTCTGACTTTTGGCTAACTACATAGATTAGTAGTTTTAGGATGTACACATTTGAGATATAGACTCTATGTTGTGTACTTATTCTTTTGTATAGCACATATTGCTATTCTTTTTGTATTATCGTGGATTTTTCTGACCACTACTCTGATGTACACTTTCATGTGATATATATATATATATTCGTATCTTCTTCCACCTTTGTGATATGGATATCTATGACTGATTTATGTTATGATTATTTCTATGTTTGTTTCCGAAGATTATATATAGCCACTGCGTGATAGCTTTGGGTTTGTATCGGTATGTCGGATTTCCTCCTTAAATGATATACATTCTATCCTATCTGACATATCGATGCTCGCACAAAGAAGTTACATGGATGGTCGCTCCTCCACAGCCTTTTTCTCCGTGCTAATTGACAGCACTACATCGTAGTGTTCTTGGTTAGCATGGGTATAGAGGTGGGGCGTCACGGCTTGGAGATATGATTTCAATTTCTAGTATACCAGCTAGAATTCTGGTTAATACTAGTGCTACTCGCTCTTTTATTTTGAAAGATTTGGTTGATAGTTTAGAACTGGACACCACCTATTTGATTATGTCCTTATGTGTGGTTAATCTGATTGGTGGATATGCCACTCTCGGATCAAGGTGCACTGGACTTGAGAGTTTGACTTGTATGGACATTTGTTTTATTATTACCCATATGTATTTGACTTTGTAGGATACAAGATGATTTTGGGTATGGGTTGGTTAGTGCGAAATAATGCTAGGATTTATTACATTGATAGGAATTTACCATATGAAATCCAAGGGGAAGAGAAAGGATCATGACAGCGTTGGACCTAATGAAGGAGAAGTCGGACTTGATGCTATGTGCTATGGAAGATCTAAAATATGAGATCAGTAAAGTACATGTAGTCTGAGAATTCGCATATGTTTTTGATCCTATAATGGGATTCCTGCCAAGGAGGGCAATCAAATTTTGGATAAATCTGATGTTGGGGGCACAACTTGTTAGTAGACCACATAGCAGAATGTCATCTAAGGAGATGGAGGAATTGAAAAGGCATCTAGTAGAACTGGAGGATAAGAGTTTTATTAGATCCTGTAGTTCATTGTAGGGAGTGTCCATGGTATTCCTAAAGAAGTTATATGGATCTTTATGGATGTGCATTGATTATCCGAAGATAAATAAATTGACAATGAAGAATCATTATCCTTGACCCAGGATAAACAATTTCTTTGATCAGTTGAGTGAGGATCGAGTGTTCTTGTAGCTTGACTTGGCATTGGGATTCCATCAACTGAGAGTAGCAGAAGATAGTGTTTCATCGATCACGTTCTGAACAAGGCACGGTTCATATGAATGGCTAGTGGTGCCGTTTGGACTGACCAACGCCCATGCATTCTTTGTTGACCTTATGAACTGAATCTTTCATGATCAGTTTAATAGATTTGTGTTGGTCTTCATCAACGATATTATGGTTTACTCTAAGGATGAGAGAGGTCATAAAATCCATCAAGATTGGTGTTGGAGATGTTAAGACAACACAAGTTGAAAGCGAAGTTTTAAAAGTGCCATTTTTAGAAATGAGAGATGAAGTTTCTTGGGCATGTTGTTTTAGAGATTGGATCAGCAGTAGATCCATCAGCGATATAAACTATTAATGATTGGAATAGGCCAGAGATAGTCACAGATGAAAAGTTTCTTAGTTTTGGATGGCTATTACCACAGGTTCATTAAGGATTTCTCATGTATGGCAGCACCCTTGACTAAGTTGACCAGGAAGAATGAGAAGTTCGTATGGACCGATAAGTATGAAGGGTCATTTCAGGAGTTGAAGAAGTTATTGACGAATGCTCTTATATTGATTGTTCCTGAAGGGAATGATGAGTTGGTAGTGTATACCAATGTTTGTGGAATAGGCTTGGAAGCAGTATTGATGCAAAGAAGGCGAGTGATAGCTCATGCATTAAGGCAATTGAGGCCACATGAGGTTAGATATCCAACTCATGACCTAGTGTTAGCAACAGCGGTGTTTACGCTGAAGATCTAGCGACATTACTTATTGAGAGAACGATACGGACCACAAATCTCTTAAGTATTTATTCTTTCGGAAGGAGTTGAATATAAGGCAACAAATATGGCTAGAGTTCTTGGTGTCATATGATTTATGAATAAAATATACGCTAAGAAATGGGAACAAGGTTGCTGATGCTTTCAGTAGTAAGCACTAGAATGGAGTGTAAGACATGATTGAAGAACGAAGACGTTAGAGACGTCTCCTCTTGCGAAGTGCTTTATAGGCAGAGTACTGGATCGAGTAGAGATTCAAACGTGCTAGCATGTTTGGAAGTACGTCCGACACTTGTAGATAAGATTGTTACACGGTAAAAGGAGGACCCACCGATTGTAGAAACAAATAGGCGACTTGAGATGGGGGAGATGTTGAGGATTCAAGATAAACTCGAATAGATGGATTAGAAAGAAAGGAAGTCTGTGTGTTCCACATATAGAAGACCTTCGAAAGGAAGTCTTAGAGGAATGTCATCCATCGAAGTTTACTACTTATCTCGAAGGCACATAGATTTATCATGATATGAAGAGTCTTCTTTTGAGAAGGGATAAAGAAAGATATAGGAGAATGTGTGGAGAAGTGCTTCAGCTGTCAGCAAGTGAAGGCTAAGTATCAGAGGCTGAGCGGTTTACTTCAACCTTTGGAAGTGCTGACTTGGAAGTGAGATTCAATGTCTATGGATTTTGTTGATGGGTTGTCTAGGTTGAGGAAGGCAAATGATAACATTTGGATGATAGTCGATATACTAACTAAGAGTGCCCACTTCGGGGAAGTTGATAAGGATGGTGGCTAGCTTAGCAAAGCTATGTATAAAGAATGCAGTGGGACTATATAGAATATTGAGTAGCATCGTTAGTGATAGAGACCCATGTTTACTAGTGAGTTCTGGAGAAGTTTGCAGAGTGCATGGATACAGAGTTGAACTTGATCATGGCTTACCACCTAAAGACTGATGGTCAAACCAAGTAGGTGAACCATATACTCGTGGATTTTCTAAGGGCATGCTTATTGGATTTCGGAGGATCTTGGGAAGATCATTTTCATCTAGTAGAATTTTCCTACAATAATAGTTACCAGTCGAGTATCGGTATGACAACCGCTTTAGGCACTATATGGTAGACAGTGTAAGTCTCCGGTATGTTGGTTGGAAATAGGAGATGGACTTATATGAGGGCCCAATTTTGTAGGAGATGCTACTGAGAAGGTAGAATTGATTTGCACCAGGATGAAGGCAGTGCAATCAAAGCAGAAGAGTTATGCCAACAAACGAAGGAAAGAGCTTGAGTTCGCATAGGCGATTATGTATTTGTGAAGGTTTCTACGATGCAAGGAGTTATATGCTTTGGGAAGGTGGGGAAGTCGACACCTAGATATGTAAGACCATTTCCAGTGATCGAGTGGATTGGTAAACTTGCATATCAAGTTGAGTTGCCAAGTAGTTTGGGAGGTGTGGATAATTTTTTTATATATAGCATTTGAGGAAATATGTGCACGACCCAAATTTGTAGTATAACCGAGGGCGATAGAGAATTTATCTATAGAGCCAAATTTAACATATGTGAGATTGCTGAAGGGATAGTAGGTCACTATACGAAGGAGTTAAGTAACAAAGTTATCAGACTTGTTCGCGTCCAGTGGAGTGACGACAAAGAAGGTTGTACCTAGGAGGTGGAGGATAGGATTAGGAATATCTATCCCAAGTTGGTTTAGACATTCATGTATGTATATAGTATGGTGCTTTGTTTGTTTATTGGATAAACTAGTAGGGTACTAGTATATTCATATATGATATGACTATGTATGGGTAGATGAACTGATACCTTTTACTTGATGGTTGATACTTGATAGTTTACACTAGTATGGTACTAGTGTAATCTTTACACTTGTGTGTATGATGATGCCATTGCACTTTCAAAGTGTTAGTATAAATCTTGATTTCCTTAACGAAATTCGAGGATGAAATTTTTGTAAGAAGGAGAGACGGTAACATCCCATATTTGGAGGGTACATAATATGTGGATTAAATTACAATAATAATAAGAAATTATTAATAGGTAAAGAAAAAATAGTTTAATTACAAGAATTGCCTAAGAGAGATTAAATTAACTAAGTGTGAGACACTTTAAAAGGTTAATTGGATAGACCAAGGGCGATTAGAGCAATTAAGGTTGGCATTGTTAATAAAAATAAACAATTCGGATTTTAAATAGGAAGGATGGTGTTAAAGGAGGTGTAATAGTGTGACTAGGCTAAAATGAGATATTAGCCTAAACCAAAAGCACAAGCCCACTTTCTTTTGCCAAAGCCCTTCATTCCACCTTCATTTCATTTCGTTCACAAAAACAAATCCCTAGAACCCAAAATCAAGGCTGACCACCATTTTGCTAAAGAGAAGAGGAAAATTTAAGCTAGAATATTCAAGCTATCAACTTTAAGGAAGAGAGAAGATTAAACAAGGTTTTTCATAATCGAAGGTGAGTAAAAATAACTTTCCCTAAAACCTATTCCTACCCATTTGGGTTCAAATTTGATTTCGTATGAATGTTTTGATGATGATAAACATGTTTGAAAGATTAAAACATGTTTTAGGGTAAAACATGAAATAATCTAAGTTAAATGGTTTGAAATTGGAATATGATGTTTATAACGATGAAATAAAGATGGTTTTTAATTTCATAATTTTTTGAATTAATTTGGATTTTATACGAATTTTCAAAGTTGAGAAAAGGGTTAATTTCGAGAAATTAATTATTAAAAACAATAGAAATAATTATTTGGAAATGAAATTATAGAACAAGGTAAAATATGATAAAGTTGATTTTTGGTGAATTTTGGATTTTTTTCATCGATTTTCAATTTTATATGAATTTGTTAGTAAAAGAAAAAATTGATTAACTAAGGAAAATTAAATGACTAATTGGGTATATAGTTAGCCAAATCTAAAAAGTAAACTGTAAAGAAGGGAATTAACTAATGAAAACTCGATACCAAATGGGGGTTGGTGGAAAGTAAGTACTTAGTAAGGAAACTAATCAATTTTCAACATAATGATAAATTTGCCATTGCGAAAGCCTTAATAGAAGTAACCCATGATAGCTTGGGTAGCTATCATCTCACAATGTCACTTGACATGCAATGGCTTTAGGAGAGCAAACCCACGATGGCTATCGAAGTCAACATGTGAAGCCTTAGTGAAGCTATCCACTCATGATGGCTATAAGGAAATTAATATGCGATGACATAAGATGGAGTCAAGACATGGTGGCATAAGATGTAGTTGGCACACTATGGCTTTAGGAAAGTTAACACATGATGTCTATAAAGGAGTTAACACACAATGGCTATAAAGGAGTTAAAACACGATGACTATAAAGGAATTAACACGTGATGGCTATAGGGAAGTCTACCCACGACCGTTACTTGAAGTTCGATGCGTGATAGCTTGGGAAGCTATCAACTCGCAAAGGCTTTCGAGAAGTTGACACATGATAGCTATAATAATATCACCATGCAATTGTTTATGAAAAATCAATGGCGATGGCTATGGGATAGCTATTACACGAGGACTAGGCTCAACATTTGAAAGCTATGGGATAACTAGCATGTGATAACTAAAGTTGAATCGCGATAGCTTGGAAAGCCATATTTTTCTAAGTAAAATGAGAAATGCTTAGGATACTTTTGAAGATAGTTTTCGAGTGTTATCATGAAATAAAAGAGGAATTTTAATAAGTTAAAACTGTGTTAACTTATTTTCAATATGAAGGAAACTTAGAGAAGCTAATAAATGATAAGGTATCATTTAAATTAAAAGATAAATATGTTTATCTAAAGAAATTGTAGGGTACACTATAAATGAATAAAAGAAAGGGGTTGAACTATGACCGCAAAGATGTATCGGCTCATGGAGTTATTGGATGGCAGGGTGCCTTGCCTATTAGTCTAAAGTCCAATAGTATATGAAGGGGTACGATATGGTTCAGTCCTAAAAGATTTATAAACTCTAATGGGGAGTTATGGCAAGGTGATAAAACGTCAGGATGGTGATATAAGTTATAAAAATAAATCTGCAACATGAACGATAACGGTTTAGGGACTAAAAAGAGGTTATTGATGCTTTTGCTTACCGTATCTCAGGTGCTTACATTCAACCTCTTAGGATAGTCAGGGTGGCTCTCGTTGGTTGAATGAGCGACCATTTCATCAGTTGACGTTGTTTGAGAAAAGATGAATTAGTAATAGACATGCCTAGAGAGGTAATCACTAAATATGTTAATGATAACTTAACGATGAAAGCCTAAAACAAGAGATTATGTGATCATTGAATGGATGATGAATGATTGTATAACATGGTTTATAGCTGATTATAAGTATAGGGTATGTTAATTTGAACTGATATATGACATGGCTCGTGACTAGATGATAAATATAGGGTACACTTCTTGATTGAATATGCACACGGTTGCTCTTTGTATAATGTTGTTTACATATATAACGCATCTTGATAATGATAAAGTGAGGGGAAAAACCGTTCCACGTTAGTGGCATGGTCTCATTATGGATAACTAGGGTAAGGATTTTACTCGTACCAGACTTTATGTTTGACCCATGTTTTTTTTATTTCCTATAAAATCACGGGTGCTCATACGAGTAGGCCGAGTTTATGGATTAGACAGCTATATAATGAAAGGACGAATAAAGGTTTCGAAGATGAAGTAGAATTCTTATATAGAGAATAAAAATGTTTTAAAATTTTTGTTGTGTAAAATCGGGAATTATACTTGGTTATGTATTGTGTTGACATCTTCATACATCAGACACAATACTACTCTTATTTTCTATTATATTTACAACTACATGGGAATGAATAGGATTAAAGATGATGTAATGAACTATGTAAATCAAATTGATGTAATGAAAAAAGTTATTTAGCTGCTCTATTTACTTACATTTTGCAAAATAATATTGAACTCACTTTATCACTTGAAAATGATTCTGATGATGACTACATCATCATCAGCGTCTATTTTTGGATCTTGGAGTAGGGGATGTTACATTTTCCCGCTGATGTCAGTATCATGATAGCAAAAATGAGAAAAAAATTGCAACACCAATATCTAATACAGGAAAATAGGCACAAGGACAAACTTAGAAAAAAATTAGGCTGAAGGACAACAAGTTTGTTTTTTAGGCTGAAGGACAATGCTAGTTATAACTAGCATTTTGTATAGTGTAAAACTGAATATAATGCTAGATATAACTAGCATTTTGTATAGTGTAAAAGTTGAATATAATGCTAATTATAACTAGCATTTGTCCTTCAGCCTAAAAATGAAACTTGGTGTCCTTCAGCCTAATTTTTTTTTCAAAGTTTGTCCTTTTCTCTAATTCCCTCTATCTAATATATGTGTTGTACCACCATAATATACTTATATGTGAAAGTGGTATTTAAGGACATACTCTTAATTTTAAACTTATTCCACCTTCGCCCGCTCACAAAAACAGGTTTTCAGTGGAATTATTTGTGGTTTTTCATGCAAATATTTGCAGTAAAACCACAAATATTTACGCCAATGGCTATAAATTTGACACATTTTAGTGCAAATATTTATAGTTTTTCTGCAAATATTTGTAGTTAAAACTATAAATATTTGTAGAAAAAGTGCAATTTTTTCTAAAAATAATTCCGGATTTGTTTCATGAAACCTATTTCTAGAAAGGAATGGAAGTGTGTTTTAAAACTTATAGATAGGTGTTTGACAAAACTTCTATTCTATATTGGTTCTACAAACTGTGAATTTTTGCTATGATATATGTAATTTATATTTAAGCTTTGAAATTCAAATGCAACTTTTTGTGTTTTATGCACGAGGCCTTTCACTTTTGCATTAAAAATCATGTCTTTCACATCCACAAAACGCATATCACTTGTACTATTTATCATATCCTCTATACGTGAAGCATCTATCGTTCTTACGAATCATTTTTCCTTGCGTATGCAATTATATGCTATATGAACTAATTATTTTATCATTTATGGTGGAGCATGTGCCAATAATGTTGGATCACATGCAGCGGACAACGGGCTAAAAGGGAAGAATTTCATAAAATAATCCTCATCGTCATTATGTACTAGGTCCTTCGGTATGTTACATTAATAATCTAATTACACTAAATCATATTTAATATTGTTTTTTGAAAAGGTCATTTCATTTCAAGTTAAATATATAAATTTAATTATTTAACAATTAATTTTGCTTATTGTTTGTATGTGTACTTAACTATCTAAATAAAATTACACATATTCTACGTTGTGTGTGTGTGTATATATATATATATATATCAGTGTATGCATATATGGTACTTGGGATTTATAACCATAAAACTATATGTGTGTACGTGTTGTTAAATAATACACACATACATATACATATAATTATATGTATATGTATGTGTGTGTGCATGTATGTATATATGTATGTATAAAATTTACGGTTCACTGTAATTCGACTATCAAGTATTTAAATATAACGAATAATATTATAATATATTAATTTCTAATTAATAACGACAATGTGTTCATGTGTGTGTGTGTGTATAAAATATATTTATAGTATCGGCATTATAATGTACAATATACAATATAAAAATAATCATACTTTTTAGTGTTAAACATTGTTAACGTTTTCAGAATTTCAATCCGAACCTAGCGATGCAAATTGGGCATGAAATAGAGCATTCATGTGAAAGTTACGAAGATTACAAATTATATGGTTTAAAACGTAATTACTAAAGTTTAGGGCTTAAAAACAAAATAGCACATGTCTTCTTCAAAATTGACTTTCCGTAACTGCCTTGTCGCTGTCGTTGTTCACGTTAATCACTAACTTTGCCTCCATCTATTGAAGTCATCTGCACTAGTCACCTACTCCGTTCAAATCCAACTTCTCCTTGTGACGATGAAGTATGGTGCAACTGTTCCTTGAATTGAAATAACCGCTGCTACAATGATCGTTCATCGCGAGCGTCCACTATATTTCTAGCCAACCTCATGGCGCTTAGTCCTATGCATCCTTGTCTTTGATGACGATGCAAGCATGCGCGATATAGGGTATGATACGGGAGTGCATAGTGAAACAGTTGCATAACAAAATATATTTTTTTATAGAAAATCAAATCTTTTTAAATTATATAAAATAAGTTACCATTTGAAATGTTACGAAAAAACATCTTTTTAATACATTTTTCATAATAAATGCATGGAAAATTATTATAAAAGTATTTTCATTTGATAGTCTTGCCGGTTTATACCACCTTGAACTATCAGCTTTGCCTCTGAAAGAATGTTTCTCAAACACAAAACAACAAATACCACCATTGATATAATTTATGAATGGTGAAAGATTAGAAACTTATATATCTTGAATGAGAGCTCTAGGTTTATTTATAGCATTAACATGCTATATAAATATCTTACGTAGATCCACTATTCAAGAAACGCCCAATGGTTATTAAGGTACATTTAAATTAAAAGATATTTATTTTCCACGAAAAATAGCCAATAAAGATTGTTTTTAACATTTATGAATCGACATATTAATATGTATTATCAAGTTGCAACTACAACGTTAGAGGGTTTTCGTACATTGTCTTAATAGACAGTGAAGGTTGTTCAATTAAGATTTGACTTGTTAGTAGCAATTAATAGAAAATTTCTTTCATAACACCGCATAAATTATTGATTTTTTTGTATGTAGAACATGCTGAAGTAAATGATAGGTTAGTACATAACATATACAAGCCATTAGTGAACTCAGGATTAGCGTTTGGTGCCAGTTATCCAGTTATAGACCAAGCGACCTCCAAGTGAATCTGGATGTCAATATGAAAACGAACTAGTTCAACAGCTTAGGAGCAAGCTCAAGATGGCTTTGGTAGGGAACTCCAAAAGTTTGAAGTCTTGAGGTGACTAAGTAAAAAACTTGGTACAGAGTGGTCGACAAAAGGACTTGGTACCGAGTGGTTTTCCTTGTGCTATTTTGAGCCATTATGATGTGATATGATGAAAGGACTATAAAATGGTCATCTCAGGGCTCATATTTGAAGGAGTATATGAACAACTCCAAGGTTGTGCAAAAAAGGACAAGTACTAGATGAAGCAAACCATCTCAGTACTGAGTAGTATATGTAGGCATGGAGTGTTCAGGACTTTAAGATTTTAAGATGCTAGATGAAGTAGTGGAAGAACCACTGATTTGCACAAGGCAAATCATCTCGGTACCAACATGATTTATTTTGGTACCGACATGATTTGTGCTGTAGGAAAACTTCGTCTTCCCCTCTATTCTCATTGGTCTAGATCCTAATTTTGTCTTTGGCAGTCTGGCAACTTCGGTGAGCGATTTAGCAAACCTAGTGCAATAATGAAAGAACTTTCGGCTTTTATTTTCTTCATCGTCCATCCTCTATACATCATTGTTGTTGACGCCAAAAATGGACATCAACACCCAATAGAATCTCATAAAGATTAAATAATGAATGAAATTAAAATAGAGTAGGGAAATAAATAAATACATAGATTTTTATAGTGGTTCGACAATCTTAGCCTACGTCCACTTCATATTTCTATTGATCTTGCACTAGATTATGATTACAAGAATGTCTGGATCAGTTGGGATCCATTAGTACAAGAGTGAAGAATAAAAATGGCAGAGCCTGGGTAACAGAAAAAAGGATCCTATTTATGGAGAATGGTAGTTGTATTTATAGGGAAAGCTGTGCGTGGATCAGGTTGAAAATTTTCCAGAAGAATCTCTAGATCCATAGGGGCTCACCAAAATGATCGGTTGTCTAAATTCTACAAAAATAACAATTGGGGCTGATCGTTATTTTTGGCTCCAATCAATGTACGATCATTCGTGGGTGGTCCCATAGGCCTCTAAGCCTTGTTTCCAAAATATAGTGTCATTCTGAGCTATAGTTTTGAGATATCACCCGTTCTTTGTAGAACACCGATCGTTATGATGATCATCCAATAATGATCAGTGTCTTTTTATGTTCTTCTTGAGTTTTGTTGTGCGATCGATAATGTAGGCTCTTCATGATGTAAATTACTTGCTCTTTAAATTTTGTGCAAGCTTAACGCATCGTTTGTGAGATATCATCCAACCTTCATTGAATATGGATCGTTTTGGTGATTCGTACGATTGTTCCAATAACGATCGGCCTCTACTTCCAAGGTTTGGCAGTTTTGTCATGAGATCATTTTATGGGCTCTACTCTTCGATATATTGATGCTTTGAAAGTATCAAGTGCATTGGCTTTGTAAATTTTGAGATATTGATCGATTTTCGTCGATTTACGCTGTTTCATGGATCATTCTACATCGATCTATATAAAATTTTCCTTTGTCCATAACTCGAGCGTACGAACTCCGGTTGGCTTGAAATTTTAAAGGTAGCCTCACAGAGCCTTCCTTGTCGCTTCATATTGATTACACCCTGATTAGGATCTGGTTCCAATCTGTTTGACCATTGTCCATAATACTGTATATAACTGATTCTCAAGGCTGGTAACCAACCGTTCTTAACCAAATCTATGGCATCACGGCCTTGCCAAAGGGTGGGATAACAATTGTCATTTTAGAGCTAACATTTGCCATTCTTAATGGAAAATTAAGTGGCAAAGCTCTTTTATTCGTGACTATCAATTTATAATAAGATTAAAGTGATTGCATGGCATAGGATTTGCCAAACCACTATAAAATTCTCTATGTTATTTATTGTTTTATTGCTGCTTTGCTAGATCAATTTCATTTTCTTTGAATTGGGGTATTGTGCTAATTTTTTGTTCAACATTTTTGATGCTTTCACTGATAATAGAGCTTCTTAGTGGTAGATCCAGCTTATTACCGTGGATTGGAGCATTCAAAAGTCCGATCCAAAACCTTATCATTGCAGATCTGAAGTAATAGCCCCTTGGAGATCTAGAAAATCCAAGCTATAACTGGTAGAGAAGATGAAGCTTCTCATCACAATGAAGAGACTAACCAAGCAATAAGTGTTTTGCCAGAACCATCTTCCCCTCAGGAGATGGTGACAAAGGTGGAGTTTGACAGGATGACGACTGAGTTAAACCAGAGGATGAGGAACAACCAAAAGCGCTTTTTGATAAGATGGATGGAAGTATTGCCATGTTGATCCAGTAGTCCCAAAGGCCTAGGAGAAGTAGGAGAGAAGCATCACCTTCTATTCAAAAGAGGAGAATTCATCTACATCTAACGAGAACAGAAGGGACATGAAACAAAAATGAAGGAAAAGATTGTTAGAATATTAAGAAAGACTGCTGGAAGAAGTGGCCATATATTGGGCAGAAGTTGGAGAACTCGGTATCGACATGAATTAGATCGGTATCAATATGAATGATGGTGGCCATGGTGTCGTGTTACCTGATCCCATCGGCTTGTCGGAATATGAAGATGATTTGCAAGACATTGGCAACGACACTGGACAGAATGTTAAAGCACGAAACACAGGTGCTCAAACAACCACCATGGAACTAGCTAGGCATCAGAGAAGATCTGTAAAGGTGACTCTCTTAGAGACAAGAGAGCCTAGACGTCATCAACCAAATGAAGACCATTTGTGGAGCTAAACACTTAGGGCTGCTCCTAACAGTCATTTTTTAGATTACTAGGATAGTGAGGAACATATTGCTGATATGGTAAAGCCGTTGATGGAAGAAAACCGATGGAGGAAGAATGAAAGGAAGAGTTCTGCACCAAGTAGGACTCCATTTACAGAAAGCACCTTACAGGAGGAATATCCTAGGAAGTTCGTAATGCCTATGATGCCGTCATATATATAATGGAACAATGGATCCTAGGCAGCATCTATTGAAGTAAGAGTGACACATGGATGGATCCAGAGTAAATGGTGCAATAAGGTGTAGGTGTTTTCCTATCTTTCTGAATGGAGTGGCTTTAATGCGGTTCACCCAGCTAGCATCGAGATCTATATCAATATTTGATGAATTAGTGAAGAAGTTATGGAGTAGTTCAGGCTACACACTAGACGACCAAAGTAAGTATTGTCCTTTTCTAATATCAATCAAGGTCCCAAAGAAACTTTGAAGGGATTTTTGAATAGATTTAAAACTGTTATAGCGAAGTAAATTACCCGAAAGAGAAAATTGTGCTAATGGCATTAGTCTGGGGGATACATATCCACGTGTACTTTGGTTGGTTTAAGATGAAAAAATCATCTAGCATGGAGGAATTCAGTCAGAAGGCCAACAAGTATTTGGGCTTGGAAGAGGCGGATACGTTCCCGAGAAGGGTGGTAATGGACCGTTGAAGGAAGTCATGCAGAGTAATATGGCTATTAAAGAAACCAGTCGGAGCGTAGGTAATGTTAAGAAATAATAATAATAGTCAAATGAAAAGAAATTAGAGCACAAGATGGAAAAGGACTGATACCAGGAAGCATCCAAGACATCTAAGACCAAAGGATTATACTCTGATTTATACCATGGAGAATATATACATTGCTGCGCAAGAAATGGATAGTTATAAGAAGCCGCCTCGGATGGAGGTAACAGAAGCTGAACGATGCTCTAGAAAGTATTGTCGCTTCCAAGACGCTCATGGACACAGTACCAATGAGTGTCGTCATCCGAGAGATGTGATTGAAGAATTAATACTAAAGACCAAATTGCAGCAGCATATGAGAGATCCATAGGATGTCGGAAAGGATACTAGACCTTAAAGGCAAAACGCACAAAGGGAACGATCTGGATCCAACGGAGAAGGACCCAGGCAGTCGGATGGTAGGATTATGACCAATATGATAACTAAAGGACCTCATCCATCGGAGAAGAGCTGGAATGATATAGAACTTCATTGAAGCATGTGCCATAGGAGAGCTGTTTTATCGTCGAAGATGGAGCTTCGGCAAAATAGATAAGGACAATGAAGGATGATATTGTGTTTCGTGATAGAGAGTCTAATGAGATCGAAGAGCCAACACTTGATCTTGTGGTAATTATAGTCGTGATTAGGCCAACTACTGTACGCTGAGTATTGATTGGTAATGGAAAGTCAGTTAACATTTTATCTAAGAAGACCTTTGATCAGATGAAAATTAGTCCGAAGAATGTCAAGCCCAGTAAGTCTACGATTCAAGGATTTACCGAAGAGGCTAAGGAGTTTATAGGGACTATTGACCTATCAGTGAAGTTATGTGAAGGAGACCGTAAGATTGTACAGATGCAAACATTTGTTATAATTAATAAATTTTCAGCTTACAATTCCTTTCTGGACTGACCGGCCCTTACCAGTTTCAGAATAGCATTGGCTCTTTGGTGCTTGATGACGATGTTTCCAATGAAGAATGGAGTGGGTGCTATTTAAGGAAACCAAAATACAGGTCGTGAATGCTATGTAACTGAGCTCAGAAAGGCAAAGCGACGAGAGAAGGGAAAAGATGCAGAGAAAACTCTTTGCATCAAGACTATAGATGCATAGCAATCAATACCCAAGCCCTGGCTCGGGATCCATAGAAATTTCTTCAAGTCTATGGACCCACGAAAGGAGCCTAAGGATGTGTAGACAGTGCCGGTAGAGCTGACGATCAACGTCTCGATTGATATGGATGATCCTACTCGGTCCTTAAGATCGAACCTCAACTTATCACCAAATTAATAAAGAACTTGGTTAGTTTTTTCTAGGAAAATCTAGATGTATTTGCCTGGAAGCATTCAGACATGTATGGAAAACAGTCGGAAGTAGCGTGCCACGCATTGAAATGTGAACTCGAAGTGCCCTCCTGTGAAGTAAAATAGATGCATTTTGGATCTGAAGTGATGCATTGCATTGAAAGAAGAAGTAGATAACCTGAAGGCAAACGCCTTCATCTATGATGCCTTATATCCTGAATGTGTGTCGAATCCCGTATTGGTTAAGAAGGCAAATGGAAAATGGCAGACATGCATCGACTATTCAGACTTAAATAAAGCATGACCAAAAGAAAGATCTCCATTGCCGAAGATAGACCATCTTGTGGACTCAACGGCCAAACACGAACTATCATCCTTCAAGGATGCATATTCCGGCTACAACCAAATAAAAATGCACGTTCTAGATCAAGAGCATACACGTATCATAACTGAATTGGGCCTGTACTACTATCGAGTCATGCCGTTCGGTTTGAAGAATGCTAGAGCTACCTACCAGCTATTGGTAAATATAATGTTGGATACTCAATTCGGAAGGACTATGGAAGTGTATGTGGATGATATGCTTGTGAAGTCACAACTATCAATGAACCATATAGACGATCTTTTTGAGATGTTTGATGTGCTACGGAGTATGGAATGAAGTTGAATTGAAATGTTCCATCAGAGTCGCATCGGGGAAATTCCTAGATTTTATTGTGAATTCAAGGAGCATTGAGTCTAATCTAGAGTAGAATAACGCCTTGAAACATGCAATTGCCTTAAGGATGAGGATGGAAATGCAAAGCTTGAACGGGAAAGTCACCATGCTGATTCGATTTATCTCCATTACGGCTAATAAGTGGATATCGTTATTCGGTGCCCTCAACAATGAAAAGGGAAAGTTTATCTAGACGAAGGAATGCTAGGATGCTTTCTAGGAATTTTTGAAGCATATGGAAAGACCACCGATCCTATTGAAGCCTTTGGACGATGAAGATTTGTTTATATACTTAGTAGTATCTTTTTATGCACCAAGTGCAGCCTTGGTACGTGAGGTGACAAAGATCCAAAGGCTCATATACTACATCATAAGCAGTTTACCAGAGAAGAAAAGAACTATCCATAATTGGAAAATCTTGCATACTGCTTAGTGATTGCTTCAAAGGAGTTACGATCATATTTCCAAGATCACCTGATGCAGCCCAGGCCAGAGATGAAGGTCTAAGTCGCACACGACTTAAGGAGGAAGCTATAAGTCGTCCACGACCTAACGAAATCTTCAGTCGTTCAGAAAAGTTGAGTCGTTTACGACCTAAGAACATGGGAGCTAACAAGGAAGTGATAGCTTACGAACAACCTAACAACCTACGGGTTAACAAGCATAAGTTGAATCGGGTGCGACCTAGTGGAGTTTTAGGTCGCTTACGACCTAAGGGAGAAGCTTTAGTTCGGCCACGACCTAACAAGGTACCAGCGCAAGGTAGTGAAGCGACTTATACGGAAGAAGAAAACCAACGACTTAAGATAAGTCGTCTACGACCTACGACTTAGTTAAGTCGTCTGAAATCCTTAAGTCGTGAACTGGGTTAAGTCGTTGAAGTCTTATTCCCTAAGTCGTCCATGTTATAAGTCGCGTGAAGGTGCTGTTTCCTTAAACCGCAAACGAGTTACGACTTAAACCAAGTCGCATGAAGAAGTTCTGAAGCCGAGATTCTTAAGTCGTAAGTCGTATGTGTCGGATATTTTAGGTCATCTTTTATAAGTCGTGGGTGTTTGTATATGTGTTGAGTCGTTTGTACTTAAGTCGTAGGTCGTGAGTCGTGTGTCTGTTAAGTCGTATACGATCTAAGTGTTGTAAATTTGTGATGTTGTGTGGGTTGTAATACAAGTACTTGAGTCGTGGAGTGTTGAGTCGCTGCCGACTTATGATGAGTCGTAAGTCGTATACGACTTAAGGGTCTGGATTGTAAAATGCTATAAATAGGCGTGAGTTGTACATTTTGTTGTTGTTGATTTTGGAATAAAATTCTTGTTTGTTAGCTTTGTGCTTTCAATTAAATTGGTAGTTGAGTGTAATCTCCTATCTCCACCATCGACATTCGAGTGCGCTCAAATCTTCGATCGTTGAAGCCGATTCGCGGAATCAAGTGCGCTTGATCAACACTCGAAGAATTGAAGATCTGTTTTCACGGTATCGTGCGCGATCAACGTGTCAGAGATAGCTAGAATTCGGTATCTTCGGATCAACGAATTTGGGCATTTCAGTATTCATCAATCCACCGATTGCTACTTTCATCGATCTACCTTGTTTTTGTTTAATCCGCTGCGTCAGTTTGGTATCAGAGCTTGCTTTAGCCAATCATAGCTAAATCGAGTCTTGGAGCCGAGAATTTGAAGTTTGAATTTGTTGAAATATTTGTGAAGATCAATCATGCCACTAAGGAGAGCTAATCGACATCAAAATATTGAAGCATTGTATCGAAGGGAATAGGCCGATCAAATGGAGCAACGTATGCATGAAAAATTTGATGAAGGTATTGGTAGATTGGAGAGAATGATGCTTGAATTGCATCAAAGTAGAAGAAGAAATTCACCTGAATCAATCCATGGAGGAAGTAGAGTGTCACCACATTCAGATCGGGAGAGGAAAGAAAATCATGATCATAGTAGTGCTGATAACCATAGTAGGAATGATGATGATCGTGATAGAAGGAATGTAGATCGGAGGGATGTTGGTGGTAGAAGTGGAAGTGGAAGAGATGTGGGTGGACGGGATAGACAACGATATACATCTGATTTTGAAGAGGAGTTTGATAGAGGTAGTGTTCATGGACGAGGCCAAGGAAGAAATCAACCGGAGTATGATCACAAGTGGGAGTCTGGGATGAAGACTGAAATACCGGAATTCAAGGGTGGTATGCAAGTTGAGGAGTTTTTGGATTGGTTGTCTAATGTGGAGGAGATTTTTGACTTCAAAGAAGTTCCAGAACATCGTAGAGTAAAGTTAGTTGCTACAAGGCTGAGGGGTAGAGCTATGGCATGGTGGCAGCAGACTAAACTAACACGGGAGAGAATGGGGAAGTCAAAGATTGAATCTTGGGATAAGATGAAGAAACTAATGAGAGCCACATTCTTACCTTATAACTATCAGTCGCTTATGTATCAAAGGTTGCAAAACTTGAGACAGGGGACGAAATCTGTCAATGACTATGCTGACGAATTTTATCAACTGATTGCAAGAAACAATATTATGGAGACAGAGGAACAATTGACAACTAGATTTGTTGGGGGGTTGCGGATGCAGATTCAAGATATGGTTAACATGTTTGATCCAAGATCTGTAGCGGAAGCACACCAGAAAGCGTTAGCTTGGGAGAAACAGGGAAGACGAGGAGGTGGTGTGTTTACAAATTCCAACAATCCAGTGAAGGTTGTTAGTGGAAGTTCTAATGTTTCAAAGGCTGTTGCAAAACCAGTTGTGAATGAGGTTGGGAAGATGAAAGTCAATAACAGTTTCAAGTGCTACAATTGCCAAGAAGTGGGCCACAAAAGTAATGAATGTCCAAAGCCGAAGAAGAGAGCTATGATAGTGGAGGTTGAGGACGAGGAAGCCGAATGTTCCAATTCACCACCTAATGAGGGGGAAGAAGAAGTGACGGGAGACGAAGGTTGTAATCTGATGATGAGGAGGTCTTGTTTGACACCAAAGCAAGAGGAGGATTGTAGTTGGTTAAGGAGCAATATTTTTCAGTCAACATGTACTATTCTGGGGAAAGTTTGCAAGTTTGTTATTGATGCTGGAAGCTGTGATAATATAATTTCTTCAGAAGCTGTGAGGAAGTTGGCATTGAAGACTGAGAAACATCCGAAACCGTACAAGTTGGCTTGGTTGAGAAAAGGCGGGGAGGTGAAGGTTGGACGAAGGGCTTGTGTGAATTTTTCAATTGGAAAGAAATACAAAGACAAAATCTGGTGCGATGTGGTAGATATGGATGTCTGTCATTTGTTGCTAGGGAGACCGTGGCAGTATGATAGGGCGGTGCAACATGATGGGCGTACCAACAGTTACAGTTTCATGTTTGAAGGCACGAAGATTACTCTAGTTCCAAAGAAGCGACAACAAGAAGAAAACAAACTGGAGGAGATTGAAGAGCTGAAAACTTTATTATCTTTGAAGGAGTTTGTTAAGGAGATTGAGGAAGAGCCGGAAGTATTCTTGTTGATTGGACGTGAGAGCAGTGAAGAGGTTGAAATTCCAGAAGAAGTGAAACCAGTATTGAAAGAGTTTGAAGATGTATTCCCAGATGAGTTACCAAAGGAGTTACCACCACTAAGAGACATTCAACATCAAATTGATCTTGTTCCAGGAGCAATGTTGCCACATAGACCACATTATCGAATGAGTCCGAAGGAACATGAAGAATTGAGGAGGCAAGTGGAAGAATTGCTTGAACATGGGCGTGTGCAGGAAAGCTTGAGTCCGTGTGTTGTTCCAGCTTTGTTGGTACCGAAGAAGGACGGGATGTGGAGAATGTGCACTGACAGTCGAGCATTGAATAAGATTACTGTGAGATATAGATTTCCAATGCCGAGGTTGGATGACTTGCTAGATCAATTGAGCGGAGCTACTATATTTTCGAAGATTGATTTGAAGAGCGGTTATCATCAAATCCGAATCAGACCAGGAGATGAATGGAAGACGACATTCAAGACGAGGGAAGGATTGTATGAATGGCTGGTCATGCCGTTTGGTCTTTCGAATGCACCGAGTACATTTATGCGGGTGATGAATCAGATTTTTAGACCATTCATTGGGAAGTTTGTAGCGGTGTATTTTGATGATATTCTGATATACAGTGGAAGCGCAGAGGAACACTTGCAACATCTGAGAGAAGTGTTGATGGTACTGCAACAGGAACAGTTTTATGCTGCAACGAAGAAATGCGTGTTCATAACGCATAGTGTTTTATTTCTGGGGTATGTTGTATCGAGAGAAGGAATACAGGTGGACCAAAGTAAAGTTGAAGCTATCAGAGATTGGCCGCAACCCAAGACGATAACGGAGGTTCGGAGTTTTCACGGGTAGGCTTCATTTTATCGAAGGTTTATTCCACACTTTAGTAGTGAGATGGCACCTGTGACTGATTGTATGAAGGGTAAACAGTTTGCATGGACGGAGGGAGCAGGGATTGCTTTTGAACGAATTAAAGAACTCTTGACGTCAGCACCAATTCTAGTGTTACCAGATTTTCAGTTAGTGTTTGAACTTCATACTGATGCATCCAAGGTTGGGATTAGAGGAGTGTTAAGTCAGAGGGGACGTCCTATTGCATATTTCAGTGAGAAGTTATCAGGAGCGAAGATGAGATATAGTACGTATGATATGGAATTTTATGCTGTTGTGCAAGCTATTAAACATTGGAGACACTATCTATTTCAAAAAGAGTTTGTTCTTTACACTGATCATGAGGCGTTGAAACATTTACAAGGGCAAGACAAGATTTCAGCGAGACATGCATCGTGGATTGCGTACCTACAACAATTTACTTTTGTTGTCAAACACAAGTCAGGAGTGACGAATCGTGTGGCTGATGCTTTGAGTAGGAGGAGTCATTTATTGACAACAATGAAAGTTGAGGTGACAGGTTTTGAATTATTGCCAGAGCTGATTGAAGAAGATCCTTACTTTATGAAATTTGTTGAGAAAGCTAAGGAGGGGAGTGCGGATGAATTTATGTTGGTGGATGGTTTCTTGTTTAAAGGAAATCGATTATGTATACCAAATAGCAGCTTGAGAATGAAGATTATCAAGGAGTTGCACGAGGAAGGACATGTAGGACGTGATCGTACATTATATTTGGTCTCTCAGTCTTACTTTTGGCCATCAATGAGGAAAGAAGTGGAAAGGTTTGTAGAGCGATGTCATATCTGTCAGGTTTCAAAAGGAACTGCGACCAACGCTGGATTATATATGCCGTTACCTGTACCAACTAAGCCTTGGGTTGATGTGAGTATGGACTTTGTGTTGGGGTTGCCGAGAACACAGCGTGGTAACGATTTCATTTATGTGGTGGTTGACCGATATTTTGGGTCGTCTTTTATAAGTCGTGGGTGTTTGTATATGTGTTGAGTCGTTTGTACTTAAGTCGTAGGTCGTGAGTCGTGTGTCTGTTAAGTCGTATACGATCTAAGTGTTGTAAATTTGTGATGTTGTGTGGGTTGTAATACAAGTACTTGAGTCGTGGAGTGTTGAGTCGCTGTCGACTTATGATGAGTCGTAAGTCGTATACGACTTAAGGGTCTGGATTGTAAAATGCTATAAATAGGCGTGAGTTGTACATTTTGTTGTTGTTGATTTTGGAATAAAATTCTTGTTTGTTAGCTTTGTGCTTTCAATTAAATTGGTAGTTGAGTGTAATCTCCTATCTCCATCTTCGACATTCGAGTGCGCTCGAATCTTCGATCGTTGAAGCCGATTCGCGGAATCAAGTGCGCTTGATCAACACTCGAAGAATTGAAGATCTGTTTTCACGGTATCGTGCGCGATCAACGTGTCAGAGATAGCTAGAATTCGGTATCTTCGGATCAACGAATTTGGGCATTTCAGTATTCATCAATCCACCGATTGCTACTTTCATCGATCTACCTTGTTTTTGTTTAATCCGTTGCGTCATCACCCAATAAAGGTGCTGACAGATCAACCCTTAAAGCAAGTACTGCATAGACCCATGACCTCGGATAGATTATTGAAGTGGAATATCGAGCCGAGCTAGTATGACATAACTTACCATCCTTAAAGGACGATAAGAGGACAGGTGCTCCTCTTGTAGCCACGTCATGTTCAGTCGGGATTGCTTTACCTTTATCCAAGGCTGCATGCAAAAATTTGGCCATTAATTGATGTTCTATTAGGCCATCACTGGACGTGGCCGCACGGCGCATGATTTCTTCCCAGGCGTCTGCCAAGTTGATACGATAACTATTTCCCAACCACTTCAGATTCTTGACATCTGCTAAAAATTGCTAAAGGGTTGTGTTCATTTCTTCCTTATCCTTTATGGCCTGGTCTTTGAGTTCATTGATTTCAGATACAGCCCCACCGAAGTTAACTTGAGCTTTTATTTTTGCCTCTATCTCGGCCTTTAGACCGGCCCTGGGTCTCTCAATTTTTGCTTGGAGTGTTTGAAGCTCCGCATCCATGGCCTGAATTGCCAACTCTTTGGCCTAAAGCGCCTTTCCCTTGACCTCGACTTAGGATAAAAGCATGCCACTCTCTCGATGAGCCTTTTTAAGCTAATCATTCATGATTAGAAAGGACTAAGTGTGCTTCCTAGGAATCTTTGCGATTAATGCTTAGAGTTCTCTGCCGATGTCTGAGCCTCGTCTCTTTGCTTTTTAATTTGGGCCAACTTAATTTTGTAACCTTCTGTTGTTCTATCATAGGGATTCCTCTCTGATTCAAATGCTGAATGTTTGTTTAGTTAATTTTATTAACATCGGAGAGGGAAAAAGTTAGTTTCCACCATTCGTAAATTTGGTCGACAAGTTTGGTAACCTCTCTAACTCTGCGGTTGGCCTCCTCGTGAGGGATAGCCTTAATGTTATGGTCAAAATTCAACCTTACTAGTCAAAGGGTAGGGAAGGCAGCCCACATTTTGGTTGCCATAGCTGTGGATAAGCTTGAACTGGGTGGAGGAGGAGCGGTATGAGTTGGAACTTCCTTAGATCTTTCAGAAATTGATATAATGGTGACCGGAGGTCGGATCACCAAAAGCTATTGAGAATGAGGATGGAGCTGAGAGCGTAGTTAGAAAGAGCCAAAAGTAGGTTTGTGACGGTCATGTGAATCACGAGACTTCTTCCTATGATCATAATAATACCTCTCTTCAGCCTGACGTTTCTCTTTGTCTTTGTCCTTGGATATTCCCTCTCCTTCTTAATCTATAATAACATGCCCGTAGCAACCCTGAAATTCGAACACTTCGTCTTCGAATATCGAAACGTTTTGAATTATAATTATGTGTTATAAATATGATTTATAATCTTGTTAAACATCATTTAATTAATAAATAGTGATAAGAAACCTATTTTTGAAATTTGTTTACAAAAATATTTCCTTCGAAGAAAAATTGATAATGTGACTAAAAATTAGTTTATCGGTAAATAGCTTTTTGATCGATATAAGTTATTCGAACTCTTGTGCACTTAATATTAATAAAATGAACACATTAGCAACTAATTAACACACACACACACCTCTTCATCAAGCTTGGAATGTTCTAGAAGCTTCTATTAGGATAAAAGATATTATCATGAGAGGGGTAAAATAGAAATTGGCATAAAGGATAAGTGACTTAAAGGAGAAATGATGGGCGCTGAGTCTTCCATGGCATGAAGGGGGGTGAAGGCAGGCTTAAAGAGCACCATTCTTAGCCTATATAAGGAGGGGCATACCCTTAATTATCATTCACAAATTCACAAGAAAAATTGAGCTGAAATCCATGTCTTCTTCTTTTTCCTCTTCATAATTTCCTAAAGCAAAATATTTGCAAATCAAATCCAAATCACTTCAAACTTGGAGTGAAGCCTTACTACCACATTATAAAACATTCTTCCTAGTTATATCTTGAAGTTTGGAAGCCAATCTCCCCTGTCTTATTTGGCCATGATCAATTGGTTGAAGGAGGAGGGAAAAGCAAGGCAAAAGAAAGAGAGGAAGGGAAGAAAAGGAGGGTGCTAGCATGAGTTTGAACTTGGGTTCTTAGATCTTAGTTATTTATTGGATAAAAGGTGAGCTAACTCACCATTTTGACTGGAAATATCACATATATATCTGGATGTTGGATTGTATTAATGTTGTTAAATTAATATGGACATATGCGAAAACATTGATTTTACTTCTTGCCTTGAAAACAAGTGACATACGAATGGACTTAAATAGACTTGGATGAACCTGAATGGACTGGTATGACATATAGAAAGGTCTTGGAACAAAGCATATAGGTTGCAGTTGAACATAGGTTTGAATATAACTTGGATTTGAAAGTGCACTTATAGCGATAGTCGCTGTAGATGCAGTTGTGAATTACCTTGTTTTTGGCAATGTTTATGGAACTTTATAGAGAGATTCTTAGAAGTTTCTCATTATATTTATAATGTTTTTTATATATATGTTTGTTGCTGTTAAAAGCTTGAATAGTAAAAATTTAAGTATCATCTCGAAAATGACCAAAACATCACTTGTGCAAAACTGTCTCGTTTAGACTTGATT
Organism: Allium fistulosum; assembly: GCA_030737815.1. NCBI lineage: Eukaryota > Viridiplantae > Streptophyta > Magnoliopsida > Asparagales > Amaryllidaceae > Allium > Allium fistulosum. The sequence continues at coordinate 575,522,764 of CM060906.1, forward strand.
TTTGGACTTAAAAGGTTTGAAAAGATATTTAAGTATTTTGTTTCATTCTTTTTACAACTGTTTACTAACTATTATTAGATTATTTTAAAAGTTGTTTGAGGTCTTTATGAATTTTTAAGAATTAACTGCGAATGTTTAAAAAGAAGTATTTTTGATAAAACATGTTCTTTTCCAAGTTTTATAGATTTTACAAACTTGTTATTTTAAAGCAATATTTTGGTTAAATATTTTAAAACCTATTATAGGTATTTTCAAGTATTTTAAAAGTATATACAAATGTTTTTTTGAAAGGGTTAAGAATTACATAGTGGCTAAAGGGTTAATTATTTTATTACTTGTTTGAAAAGTAATTAACTATGTTTAACACTAAAAGCCAACGAAGTAAGGCTCATCTATTTATGAGATTTAAGATTGATGTCGAGTAGAGACAGAGCAATAGAGCTCTAACCTATCGGCTTCCCTATTGACCGAGGAATAGTAAGTTGAAAAATGTTGGAAACCTTTAATCATGTTGATTTCTTCTTGGTTATTAAAATCATTGATACTATACTTAACACTAAAAGCCGACAAGGTTGACTTATCAATTTGTGAGATTCAAGAATGAAGTGTTTAGGCAAGGCTTTAATGCAACCAATGCTCTAACTTACCTGGCTTCACTCCCGGATGAGGAATAGTTAAGTTGAAATGTTGGAAACAAGGTAAGCATACGAATCGTGATTTGTATAAGCAATTGTTTTGACTAGATAATCGGTTGGTTGATTATCGAACTTTACCTGATAATGACTTATGAAGTTATCAAAAGGCTTTGCGATTTTATACCAATAAGAACCCACGGGGAGGAGAAATTGGTATGAAACGTCTCTTGCTTTTGAAAGAAATGGAATTGAGTTAACTGGAAATTCATCGGTTAGTTTTGAAGAGTCCGGGATTGGTAAGTGTTTTACTTACTGAGTACCACTTCAAAACTAGTATACGGATTATATGTTTTGAAAGCGGTTGAGAAAGGGAATCTATGTGGAATCTGTTCTAGATGCTCGAATCCATGTAGTGATTCGTGATCTATTTGGGATATGGGAATCCATTTGGGGATTCGAGTTCTGTTCAATTGATGAAGGCTCGTGTTAAAGATGCTGAACGTAACCTCGACATCAAAAATGGCTAAAGACAGAGTAGGCTGCACAATATGAGGTTTGGATGATCTATGACAGGATATTATCAATTCCATATCTAGAGTATGCTTATCAATATGTTGGTACCGGGGGTTGATGATATTTGGTACCATGTGGTTCATGTTTATGTTCGGGCGTTGGCCTTTGTGTTTTCTTTATGGTATATTTTATCTAGAGGTATATGACGCTCGGAAGGTGACTTTTGATCCTTGTGCATGGAGATTGGATTTCAGCTTGACCAAAGGGATCTCCATGGAAAATCCATTATGCAAACATACCTTAGCGGTTTTGATTGTAACTTAAATATGTTATGGTGTGATGAATGTAAGCACGACAGCTATTTAATATGATTTATATTCTACACTCTAGACATTATCTATCATATCACTATATTAAACTTAATAAATGGTTGGTTTCTTTTGAGGGAAAAACCGTTACGAGAATCTATATGGTCTCAATAGTTACTGTTACATGTTGTGTGTATTTCGAGTTTTCTCATACCAGACTTATGTCTGATGCTTGGTTTTTTTCCCTAAATTCCTCGCGTACTCTTTCTAGTAGGCTGAGTATGACAGGTTTTAACTTGGATGCTTCAGAGTTTAGAAGACGAGCTGGAGGCTTCCATTATCTATCTTCTTCTATTTCTGTTGTTCCGTATAGCTATGTATATATCAACATTTTGAGGACAGATGGTTATAACTGTTCAGGCTGATAATAGTACATAGGTTTTGTAACACTGAAATTTCTGTATCAGAGTAACTCTTTGTACTATTCTTTTTATATTATATATATATATATTATCGTTCTACCGTGAGATTCTTATGTTGTGTTATTCCTTTCTTGTTCTATTATTTTTTTTAATTTCACCTTAATTTTATGTCTTTCTGGCACTTGGGTGTTCGGCACACAAATACCATTGATATATTAATGTCGACATTCGAGGGTCGAAAAGTTAGGTCGCTACACTGCCTCGAAACAGACCTAATTTTTGACCCAGAAAAGGCCCATCGAACATTAGACCCTTTCAAAGTTGGCTGTTGATTGGTAAAGTTTTATAGAATACAGAGCTATCTATCTATACATTCAGAATATCATAGTGGAAGGAAAAAATAATAATATCAGAAACAGTATCCATTTTATAAAAACTCAAGTCTTAGAAAATAACAACAGAACATAACATAACAATCTCAAATATCTATAATGCAATATCTCAAAATACAACATCATCATGTCTAAACGGGTACATAAAAAGAACAACATAAGTAGATAGGTAAATAACTACCACAATACTTCGTCTTTGCCTTCATCTCCTAAAATCTGCATCGTCTTCTCTAACATGGTTGTAAGAGGAGGGAGTCAGAACAACAATGTCCGATGAATAAAATTCTCACGTCTTTCCATATTAGTATGTGTGTAGTATAATTAGATAAGAATATGTCTTATGTATCCTAACTATATTTCTTATAAATACCTTCAACTATAAGCCAGAAGGCTTCCTCATCCAATCCTATAACTTAGACTTTTCTAACCAATCTCTATAACTTCTTTCGGCTCTAGGCCCAAGGCCATTCCCAGTCCCATGCATCTACCGTCCAACATGCCCTAACAATGTGAGAGAAAGTACCCAAGCCACTAAATACTTTTTCAGTGGGAATTAGGAAGAATTTGACCATTTAATACCTATATCTTAGGCAGGTCCCCATCATTTTTATACCTCGCGTCATTCATGGGTACTTATTATAGGCAATGTCTCACATCGTCCCCAAAGACATGCTGCTGGTAGCCTTGTTAACTGGCTAAACATCCGTGCGCTTTTGACTGACCTTGCATCCTTATAACTTAGTCATAATTTACATTCCCCTAACCATACTACCACATACCTCACCACACTCTACTAAAGCTATAAAGAAAGATCCTTTATTCCGCTACTAACCATAGTCATCCATAACTTTCATCCTATAGGGTTTTAATGCCAATCACTAACCTATTTATTACTTAATTAATATTCATAGGCTAATATATATTAGTAAACACGTAACTAAAATAATCCTAGGCATGCAAAGATTATGTCCTATACTAATTGTTAAATGGCAAAACTTCCAATTTATACAAGTTTAACCCCATACCATAACAGACAATTTAGCTAATATCCTTACCCAAAATAAACTTGTATAAGAAAATGGAATCAATTACCAAACTTATTTTATATCAAAATAGTAGAGCCAGCATTAATAGAATTTACAATTATATCTTTTACACTCTATTCAACATTCACATATAAAACAAAAAAGGGATTCATATATAAAAACCCTCAATCATATCAAAGAGAAAATGAGAAGTGGAATAGAGTATAAAATATTAAAATTACAGTAACTACACAAATTCTACTACTGTAATATAGAATAAATAAGACCCCAATAACATAAGAATTGACATTTCGCTTTGGAGGGACTTTTAGGGGTTTAAATTTGAAGTTTTCATGAAGCAAAATTCCCCAAGGCATGTGTCAAATCCAACCTATACTATACAATTACTAATATGAGAAATACTAAGATTTCCACTCACAGATAATTCCTAGCTTTCTTCTTTGGATTTGAAAACCTACCATTTAATCTCTTTCTAGATCTATTCCTTTTGAAATATACAACAATTGGATTGTATATTAATTATATTTAGAATTTCAGGGGTTGGAGGAGAATAGAATTAGAAATTAAATATAATTATCTAAAATCTCTTACTTGAAGACCTTTAGAAATTTTTAAATCATTTGAAAGGAAGAAACTAACAGAGCTCTGCTTACATTTCCAAATAATTTGTAAATGAAAGTGAGGGGGCTAGGCTCTCATTTATAGTTGTTAGAAGTCACCATAAATATCGAATTTAAGTCGGTTTAAAATAATATAATCTTGGTCGTTCTTGGCCATTAATAATCCTAGCCAGCAATACTATGCCAATCGATCGGCCTTCCCCAGGCGATCGACCGCTAGTGGTCGACCGGCCTAAAGAAGGCGGTCAACCATAGCCTATAAATGGGATCAAATTATTATTTGTTTACCGTTTTAATTTATTCCTTAATTAATTTTAACATTACTGTTTATTTTAATGTTTTCTCTAACCCCATTTCTAATCAACGTTAATTTTCAAATTTCAAATTCTTTACATTAATTACAAATTTAAATTTGAATTCCATTTGAATTATTTTGAACTTAAAAACTTCATACGCCAATAAATTTTTCATTTTAGCCCTATTATAAAACCTTGTATATGAAAATTGATCAAAAAATTACCATGGATGCAGTGGTGTAACTTCCATGGTCAAATTTAGATTTTTATAAAATTTCCATTTTTAACTTTATTATTAATTTATTACTTTATTAATCTCTTATCAATTTTTGTGGGATGTTACATAATCTCTCTTCCTCGATTTCTTGATGTGAAGTAGAGTATTAAGGATAAGGTCCTAGGGCGGTTCCTGATGCTCATTGATGCTTGAAAGGAGATAATAAAAGTGGTATCTTAGCATTTCACCTAAAACAATGAACAAAAGGGATGTATAAAATTCAAAACATTAAAGTAAGGGAAAATGTAGAATATGGGTATTCGTGAGCCTAGAAGTGTGTGGAGTGCTGATATTGCCTTAAGTGCTCTACAGACTATGTTTGGAGGGTTGCAAAGATGGGGTTTTATCTCCCTCAGCTAAGAGGTTTTTGGATAGAAAATTGAAACCTGAAGTATATTCTTTGAGAGTATCATCGATCGGGATGTCCAAATCCCCAAGTGAGTCAAAATATTTTATGAAGATCCTGTATAAGGAGTCATCTCAGCAGTTGGTGTTGAACTCGGACCAAAAGGTCAATGGAAGGATTTGAAAACTAATCTCCTTGGGTGAGATGAAGTAGGAATTTTTGTGCCTTTGAGGGAGGTTTTCCCATATGACTCGCCTACATTTTGATCAAAATCTTCGTCATCCTTGTCATTTTTATTTTCCTCCTCGACCATACCTTCTCCTTCTTCCCCTTCTTCCACTCTGTTTAGTCCTCTACTATCTTTCCCCTACTCTTCATGTTCTTCCTCGATGATGTTCTCTTCCATCGCTCTATCTTTGACTTCGTCAATGTTTGCTTCACCCACATAGCCTTCATTGCCTCCTTGATTGACATCGCAAAAGTGGCAAGTGGGGACATAGATTAAAGCAAAGGCCTTAGTCCTTTTGGTAGAGACTCGAGAGGGATGACGAATCACTCAGGATGTAGAAGTCCGTATTGATGGAGCCTCTCGTCCATGATGAGATAGGTGGTAGTGCAATGTTGGGTGTTAATTCTTTTTAGAGTCTCCAAGGTTCTGTAATGAACATCGCTAGTATCTCATTGGGAAGATCTATGAATTGAACGAAAATGATGTTAATATATGAATGAGGAGAATCCATATATGGGGAAGATAGTAGGGTAGAAGCTTTACGTCTGGACAACCAAAGCCGGTTAAAGCCAAAGGGGTAGAGAATGAAAAGTACTCGTTCTTAAAGTAGGAACGCTTATTGAAGTGCGTAGATGGCTTTGCCGTGACATTAGGCATCGATGATTAATAAAGAGGGTGAGTCAGCCCCCTTCTTGAAGCTCAGAAGATGTGTTAGCTCCACGAAGGTTAGTGATCGCTGTAGTCACATCATGAATATAGCATATAAAGAGTTGAGAATGGTATATCCATTATGATGCACTTGGGTTGGAGCGAGCCTGATCTCTTGTAGGAATAATTGAAGGAAGTCACTAAATGGTGGAACGACTCCACTCAGGTACATGTATTTACTGCAAGCGGTGTATCCCTGAGGAATATTGTGCACCCGTTAATCGATTCTTGGCAATAAAACATCATCCTCTAGGATTCCATGATGAAGGAATATGTTTTGAAGTGATTCTCTAATTAATATCGACGATGTTTGATCTAGAGGGTCGTTCGGGACTCTTAGTCCAGATTGTTCATTCAACGGAGGAAGCTGGTTCCAGAAGGGTGCCATTGGAACTAGTTGTGCCTAAAGTTTAGTTGTGATTGACCATCTCACTCTTATTACAATAGATGTAGAGGCCAAAGCAGTAGAAGAGCCTGCTTCAAGAGAAGTTGAGGGTTCGGTGCTAACTTTGAAACGAGGTGATCGGTGAGTAATTCTAAACAAATAGCTTGATAGCGAATGCAGTCGAGTATGTTTTACTTTAATTTTTTTTAATTTAAGCCCATGTGATTGACCTGCAGAATCTAACGGATATCGACTTGTGTTGACCAATCAGATTTTGAACGTCGATCGGGGCAGTGTGAAGTGCCAATCTATGTAGTGTGTGTCCTATGTCCAGAGCATGATGTATGGAACACTCTATGTAGATCGCCCACTCGTGCTGGCAAACAAGCTCCGCCGCACGATGGAACTATGTGTCAAATCTTATCTAGTATCGTGGAGTGAACGATTATGGAACTGATGTTCGAAGTGACGTGGAGCCTTCTTTGTAGGATTGTGCACTGACTTAAAATGTTGGGTAATGAGAACTTTTTGAGTGTTGGAGCGCCTTCGACGAACCGTTCTTCTAAACTGTCTCATCGAAGTTTAAAAAATGATTTATGATCGATCAAACATAGGTAAGACTAGTTCAAACACTTTGATGCGTAAGGGCTTGAGACTATAGAAAGATAAGGCTTCTTGTGGAAGATCCAAGGCAAGTATGATGGGAACCCAAAGCCAACACCAAGTAGGATTAGGACATTGACTTAGGTGTTTATAGTGTCGACTTTGGGTCAGATGCAGATTAAACCCTAGAGCAACCTAGATCTTGCCATAGCAAAGAAACTGGAATGATGGTCAATCATAAGTTGAAGACCTAATACTCCTCATCCACAAGTGAACTCTGACTACGTCCTCATCACCCCTATGGTAGTGCCACCCTTTAGAGATCCACCTTGAATTGAATTGAATCTGTAAATCAAGAAGTTCAAGAAACCAAGGTCGAGTTCTTTAAGGCAATGAAGCTCCCCTAAGATAGGAATATGGATGTATAGGTGGCGGCATTGGGGAGCAAAAGAGAAGTGGCGGTTGAAGCTCTAATGTCGCAAAGGAGGTGTTCTTCGGTGTTGAAATGAAATAAAGAAAAGCGAGGCCTAAAATTCCTAAGTCCTTATTATATATAACACACAAATCAACTATTCATATTGGTATCGACAAGAAGTAGTCAGTACCAACATGATTCGAATGCTCATATTAAAAAAAAAGAAAAAGAAAAAAAAGAGAAAAGGAAAGAGAGGCGAACTTCTTACTTGATCAGGGCATGGAACGGTCTTCGAGACAATGTGGATCTAGATCTTTGCATGGAAAGAAGTTCGTCAACTATAGAAAGCGATTGAATGGATGCTCTTGAAATAGAGACAACTCTTCAAAGTGATTCTTGGTTGACCAATGAACTTGCGTAGACGACTCTATATCGCTTGTCTTGATCCAAAGCATGCTTCGTTTTCAACAGAAGCATACTTTAGGGGGTAAATGTTATCTGATACATGGACCAAGCGGCCTCCAAGTGAATCTGGGCATCAAGATGAAGATGAAGTGGTTCAACAACTCGGGGGCAAGCTAAAGATGGCCATAGAAGGAACTCCCAAAGTGTGAAGTCCTAAGGCGGCTAAGTAAAGAACTCTATACCGAGTGAAAAGGACTCGGTACCGAGCGGCTTTCCTTGTGTTATTTTGTGCAATTGTGTTATTTTTAGGTGAAAAGACTATAAAGTGGTCATCTCATGGCCTATATTTGAAGGAGTATATAAACTCCAAGGTTGTGCGAAAAAGGACAAGTAAAAGATGAAGCAGGTCATTTCAGTATTGAGTAATATATGTAGGCATAGAGTGTTCAGGACTTGAAGCCATAAAGATGCGAGATTAGGTAGGGGAAGAACCACAAATTTGCACAAGGCAAATCATTTCAGTACTGACATGATTCATATCGGCACTGATATGATTTGTGTTATAGGAAGACTTTGTATTCCCCTTATTCTCATGGATCAAGATTTGGATCCTAACTTGGTCTTCAGCGACCTGATGACTCTGATGGGCGATTTTTCTATAAATAGCAAGTCTAAAGCTACAATAAAAGGACATTTGGCCTTTATTTTCTTCATCTTCTATCCACTACACACCTTTTCATTTTGGAGCCTACTTTTGTTGTTCTAAATGGAAAAATCAAGCAACAAAGCTCTTGTATTTGTGAAAATCAATCCATATAAGATTAAAGTGGACGTAGGCCATAAAATTTGCCAAACCGCTATAAAAATCTGTGTTATTTACCGTTTTCTTACCAATTTGCTAGATCAATGTCATTTTTCTTTGATTTAGGGCGTTGTGCCAAGTTTTAGTTCAACAGTGCCAAAAGATGGGTTCTACTCTCAATCGACAGTGTGAATGACCAGCAAGTATCATGGTTAGCAACATACCTCAACTAGAAGGTGGTGGCAATAAAATTAATATAATTAGTATTGCTTAAGAAAGTGAGGGAAAAGCCTATCCCGCATGTTGGTGGCGTGGTCTCACTATTTTGTATGCTTTAGGGTAATGTGTTATTCACAGTGGACTTTATGTCTGACCCATATTTTTATTTTGTTTTCTCTATAAACTCATAGGTACTCATTCGAGTAGGCTAATTTTATGGGTTAGGTAGGTTGGTTTTAGGATATCCGAATAATTCAAGCCGACGAGGTGATAGAGTTAGGGGTATGCCCTAGGGGAAATTTTGTAATTTATTGTAAATTATTAACTTTGTAATAAAATCTTGTTTGAAATGAAAGATGTTTTTCTTCCTATTATTTACTAGATATAAGGTGTTATATTAATTAATTAATTTGGTTTAAGTATATTTAGTACAAAACAAATAAATGGTATGTTTTGTGATAGTAATTTCAATGTGTTGTAATCATAAGAAATTTGTCACTGTGAAAATAAACATACCGTTTTAAATATTCTTTGTCAAGACGTATTGAGACTGGATATCGTTACACTTTATTTACACTAGAGTACATAACACTCTCCAAATGATGGATAGTGTATTGTTCATAACTGCTTGGGGTGCTAAGGGGTTACGTACTGATACTTGTTGGATAACTATGGAATGACTCACTTGATAGTTTTCTGTTGGTTAATATAATTAAGGTAAAATAGAAAATGTCGAAGTGACAATATTACACAGTTCTCTCGACTTGAGAATATTATTGAACTTCAATGTGGACACTTTACTTTGATTGTAGTTAAATCATGGCACGACGTCCATCGAACGACTATAGTTGAGTCTAAGTTGAAGCATTTGAAGTAAAACACTATTCAATAGAGAATTCGCCTCCTTAATTATATGAGGTTAGTATCATGGTCAATTGAAGTCAGCTCGAAGTCAAAGTCTCTGGCCAGAGCAGTTCGGTTAATAATAATTGATATTATTGATCCAAGAACATTGTGTTTGGACTATACAAGTTAAATGTGGACGATATAGGAACTTTGACCAATATCAAATTTCATTTTTCCTAATGTGATATAGTTTTGATGAAGAGAATTGGTGTAAATATTTATCACCGCCGAGGATCACTTAAATAATAAAATTGGATTTTACAGAATGTGTATAAGAGATAAATTCGGCCAAATTGTTACACCACTTACTAAACTGACGTGTGAACATTAATATTTAAATTGTTCGATATTAATCGTTGACTGAATTTACACATAAGAGTCACACAACCGCAATGTTTAATACTCCAAATACCACCTGATTTAATTAAATTATAATTCTTGTAAATTAATTAAACTAATTAATATTTATGAAATATTAATTAAAAAAATTTATTTGATTTATTTAGACCAGTATTGGAAATAGTGCGTATATAAAAGTAATACACACATGTATCAGTAAACGATATTGATATGCATTTGAATTTGATTTAAAATGTGAACTTACCAATATGGTTTGAAAGTGCAACTAGGCCCATTAGCCTAGTAATGATGGTCAGCCAAGTTTGGAGGTATGGTGTGGTTGATATTTTTATATTTTCAATTTGAAATAGTGGAGAAAGAAGGGGTAAAAGAATCATATATAGATTCCTCTTTTTGGTCTCATTCTTTCCTTATTTAAACCCACTACCCCTTTCTACTTTGAGGTTACTTTCTTCTAGCCTCCTCATTCCATATAGGTTGCAAGCATCATAGCCTTCTCCTTTTCCATTTTCAAACCAAACAAAAATTTAAATCAAATTAAATAAAGGTTTGTAGATCTCTACGATTGATAGCACATTTTGGAAGAGACCGAATAAGATTCAGGGAGTTGTTTTGATTGTTCAACATTAAAAGTGTTAAAATTAAGCCATACCCGAGGTAATATTTATTTCATATGAATTTATATATGTAAATCATCATTTCGTTGTACTATACAGGTTATATTATATCACAAATCCACATATGTATTTGTTGTCGATCTACACAAGGATATGTTGTATAATATAATATAAAAAATTCACTTATATATATATATACTTATATAGCTTTTGGCCATGCTAACAAAAAACTTTTTTTAAATTCCTAATAATTTTAGAAAGTCTTTTAAACTAAAAATTAATTTTTGACTACTATGCATATATAAGAATATTAGTAAATTATTTTAATAAGTTAAAAACAAGATATTTTTTATGCACATGATTAAAAAATTATTACCATATTTTTAATTTAAAAAATATTTTTTTAATTATATTATACTAAGTTAAAACTTGCAAATACACACACACACACAGATATATATATCTATGTGTGTGTATAATCACATAGATATATTTAGATAATTACACGCGGAATTAACCAATAAAAAACTTTTTTATTCTATATTTTCAATACGGAAATAAAATTAATTTTTTTAAAGTGTTTAATCCATATGGATTAATATTAAAAAAATTGATTTTTTTCAAAACTAATTTATAGCCGAAACTACTATATTTATATATAATTATATTTACACTTAATTATACTATATTATTTATATATATTAAATTAGAATTTTATACAAGTTAAAATATATTTATGTGTATATTTTATGTCTTTCCGAAATATATATATATATATATGTATGTATGTATGTATATATTCATATATGGTTATATATAAATATAAATATATTTTATAAATTAATTTTAAAACATTTAGACTTGAATTTGAATTTAAAAGGATATTTTTAAACCTAGAACCAACCTCAAATTTGAATTTTTAAAGATATAATTTTGAATTATTTTATATTTAAATCTATATAAAATCTATTTACATAAAATATATGTTTATGTGTATATATAGGTGTATATATTTAATTTTATGCGTATATGTATGTGTGTGTGTGTATAAGTATATTTATATTATTAATACGAGTATATAAAATCTATTTACATAAAATATATGTTTGTATGTATATATAGGTGTATATATTTAATTTTATGCTTATATGTATGTGTGTGTATATAAGTATATTTATATTATTAATACGAATATATATACATGCCCATGTGGGCCTACATTTAATCACAACATGCATACATTTATAGTTGCACCTATGGAAGTAGATTTGGCAGTAGCATTGCTAGCATAAACTGAATCTGAGGCAATGACCGAGAAGACCGAGACAACTAAAGAACATTCATAGAACCAATAAGTTGAAAGCATTCGTAGTTTTAATATTCATTTCTTTTATTTTAGTTCATTTTATACTACTGAAAATGGAAATAATACTTGTACTTTTACATGCTTATGCTCTTTTAGCAAATGTGAGTTGTGAGCAAAAATGTATCAAAATATATCACCGATTAATTGTTTCTTTAACACTCTTTTGTAAATTTTTGTCATCTATACTTTCAAGTTACTCTTTTGGAAATCAGCTTTCAAATTACTAATTTTTCTTTTGGAAATCAGTAATTTCATATTTGTCTTTCTTAAATTTATATTGCTTATTTTAATAGGGTTAATTACCCGGGTAAAATCTTTATATTTTATTTCCATTTTAATGATTTTTTTCTTCACTTGTTCGGCATTCAAGAAAGGAAACATGAATCTCAAAGAATAGACATGAAAAGAATCGAAAAAAGATGTATAAAAGAATTATTGGTTTGTACATGCAAACCTGGTATTCAGATATGGGCAAGAATTCTTGAGGTTACAAGTATAATAAATTCCAGAAGTGTATTGCAGTTGTTCTGCTATTACAATAAAAATATGAAAGCCAATGTCGTCCTTGACATAACACTGAATGAAATATATCCTGAACTTAATACATACACAACCTTAACAAAATAATATACCAACGGATAAGCCTAAATAAAAAAGCATCCATAAGAAAAAAACAATTGAATAACAGAATAGAATTATTCACAAACAGTAAGCAGTAAGCACATCTTACTCACTGGATAAAGAGTTGAAATGGGAGCAAACCATAAGCACATGTCATAATAGAATTATTGATTTATTATACTCCTAAAATAATAAAAACCTCCAAAAAATTTCTTAGCATCACACAAAAAACACCATCTCTCTATATTTTCTGTTGAACAACACTATACTACATTGTTTTGTTCATACTGCAATAACCATTTCATACTAACTTGGAATCAGGTGAGACTTCGACCGATGAACTCCCACCTAAATTACGAATAATATGGAACACTCGGATACTTCATCTTATGAAATCACACTGTAGTTCTCCATGGTGACTAATAGTTGAACTTAGAAAACAACAGGCTACATCCCCATATTTGAACACTGCTAGGCCGAAGCCGTTATTTTTTTGTTCGAACTGCAATAACTTTCTCATACTAACTCGGAATCAGGCGAGACTTCGACCGATGAACTCCCACCTAAATTATGGCCAATATGGAACACTTGGATACCTCGGCTTAAGAATGTATACTGTAGTTCTCCATGGTGATTAACAGTTGTACATAGAAATTAACTGGCTATTTCCCCATATTTGAACTCCGCCAAGCCAGAAGTCTCTATTTTTTTATTCATACCGCAATAACTTCTGCATGCTAACTCGGAGTTAGGCGAGACTTTGATCGATAAACTCCCACCTAAATTACGGACAATATGGAACACTTGGATACTTCATCTCTTGAATGCACACTATAGCTCTCCATGGTGACTAATAGTTGTACTTAGAAAATAACATGCTACATCTTCATATTCGAACTCTGCCTATGCAAAAGCCTCTTTTTTTTGTTAATAGTGCAGTAACTTCTTTATACTAACTCGGAATCAGGCGAGACTTCGACTGATGAACTCCCACCTAAATTATGGAAAATATGGAACACTCGGATACTTCAACTTATGAATGCACACTATAGTTCTCCTTGGTGGCTAATAGTTGTACATAGAAAATAACAGGCTACATCCCCATATTTGAACTCCGCCTAGGCAAAAGCCGCTATTTTTTGTTCAGACTGCAGTAACTTCTTCATACTAACTCGAAATCAGGCGAGACATCGACCGATGAACTCCCACCTAAACTATGGACAATATGAAACACTTGGATACTTCATCTTTTGAACGCACGCTGTAGTTCTCCATGGTGACTAATAGTTGTACTTGGAAAATAACAGGTTGCAACCTCGTATTTTGAACTCCGCCTAGGCAGAAGCCGCTATTTTTTTCGTTCAAACTGCAATAACTTCTTCATAATAACTTGGAATCAGGTGAGACTTTGACGGATGAACTCCCATCCAAATTACGGACAATATGGAACACTCGGATACTTCATCTTGTAAACGCATATTGTAGTTCTCCATGGTGACTAACAGTTGTACTTCGAAAATAACAGGCTACAATCGCATATTTGAACTTCGCCTAGGCAAAAGCCACTATTTTTTTTGTTCAGACTGTAGTAACTTCTTCATACTAACTGGGAATCATGCGAGACTTCGACCGATGAACTCCCACCTAAATTATGGACAATATGAAACACTCAGATACTTCGGCTTATGGACGTATACCATGGTTCTCCTTGGTGATTAACAGTTTTACTTAGAAAATAACAGGCTACATCCCCATATTTGAACTCCGCCTAGGTGGAAGTCGCTAATTTTTTATCCATACTGCAGTAACTTCTTCATGCTAACTCAGAATCAGGCGAGTCATCAACAGATGAACTCGCACCAAAAATTACGGACAATATGGAACACACATATACTTCAGCTTATGAACATATACCGTAGTTCTCATGGTGATTAACAGTTGTACTTAGAAAATAACATGCTACATCTCCATATTTGAACTCCACCTAGGCAGGAGCCGCTATTTTTTTATTCATACTGCAATAACTTCTTCATACTAACTCGGAATTAGGCGAGACTTCGACCGATGAACTCCCACCTAAATTACGGACAATATGAAACACTCGGATACTTCGTCTTGTGAACGTATACCATAGTTCTCCATGGTGATTAAAATTTATACTTTGAAAATAACAGGCTACATCTCCATATTTGAACTTGCTAGGCAGAAGCCGCTATTTTTTTTGTTTAGACTGCAATAACTTCTTCATACTAACTCGGAATCAGGCAAGACTTCGACCGATGAGCTCCCACCTAAATTACATACAATATGGAATACTCCAGTACTTCGACTTATGAACGTATATCGTAGTTCTCCATGGTGATTAACAGTTGTACTTAGAAAATTACAGGCAACATCTCCATATTTGAACTCCGCTTAGGCAGAAGCCGCTATTTTTTTGTTCATACTGCAATAACTTCTTTATACTAACTCAAAATCAGGCGCGACTTCGACCGATGAACTCCCACCTAAATTACGGACAACATGGAACACCCGGATACTTCGGCTTATAAACGTATATTGTAGTTCTCCACGGTGATAAACAGTTGTACTTAGAAAATAACAGGCTACATCTCCATATTTGAACTCCGCCTAGGCAGAAGCCGCTATTTTTTTGTTCAGCTTGCAATAACTTATTCATACTAACTCGGAATCGGGTGTGACTTCGACCGATAACTCCCACCTAAATTACGGACAATATGGAACACACAAATACTTTGGCTTATGAAAGTATACCGTAGTTCTCCATGGTGATTAATAGTTGTACTTAGGATATAACAGACTACATCTTTATATTTGAATTCCACGTAGGTAGAAGCCGCTATTTTTTTTTGCTTATACCGCAATAACTTCTTCATACTAACTCGAAATCAGGCAAGACTTCGATCAATGAGCTCCCACCTAAATTACGAACAATATGGAACACTTCGGTACTTCAACTTATAAACATATACCATAGTTCTCTATGGTGATTAACAGTTGTACTTAGAAAATAACAGGCTACATCTCCATATTTGAACTCTGCCTAGGCAGGAGCCGCTATTTTTTTTGTTCAGACTGCAATAACTTCTTCATACTAACTCCGAATTAGATGAGCCTTCAACCAATTAACTCCCTCGTAAATTACAAATAAAATGGAACACTAGGATACTTCGGCTTATGAACGTATATTGTCGTTCTCATGGTGATTAACAGTTGTACATAGAAAATAACATACTACATCTCCATATTTGAACTTCGCCTAGGCAGAAGCCGCTATTTTTTTGTTCAAACAGAAATAACTTCTTCATATTAACTCGGAATCGAGCGAGACTTCGATCGATGAACTCCCACCTAATTTACGAAGAATATGGAACACTCGGATACTTCGGCTTATGAACGTATACCGTAGTTCTCCATGGTGATTAACAGTTGTACTTAGAAAATAACAGGCTACATGTCCACATTTAAACTCCGCTTAGGCAGAAGCCGCTATTTTTTTGTTCAGACTGCAATAACTTCTTTATACTAACTCCAAATCAGGTGAGACTCCGACCGATGAACTCCCTCGTAAACTACAAACAGTATGAAACACTGGGATACTTCAGCTTATGAACGTATACTATCATTATTCATGGTGATTAACAATTGTACTTAGAAAATAACAGGCTATATCCCCATATTTGAACCCCGCCTAGGCAGAAGCCACTATTTTTTTGTTCAGTCTGCAGTAACTTCTTCATACTAACTCGGAATCAGGCGAGACGTCGACCGATGAACTCCCACCTAAATTATGGACAATATGGAACACTCAGATACTTCGGTTTATGAACGTATACCATAGTTCTCCCTGGTGATTAATAGTTGTACTTAGAAAATAACAGGCTACGTCTCCATATTTGAACTCCGCCTAGGAAGAAATCGCTATTTTTTTATTTAGACTGCAATAACTTCTTCATACTAACTCAGAATCAGGTGAGACTCCGATGATGAACTCCCACCTAAATTACGGACAATATAGAACACTCGAATACTTCGGCTTATAAACGTATACCGTAGTTATCTATACTGATTAACAGTTGTACTTAGAAAATAGCAGGCTACATATCCATATTTGAATACTATTTCTCTATGAGATGTAAAAGGGTATATTTGGAATTTCAAAACGACACCAAGTAAACTTATTTAATGAATTCTCTTTATTAGTAAAGATTATATAAAACAGACAAGAAATAAGTATATGTAGGGTCTAACATGGCCATTGCGATATAAATCCCAACACTTAGATACAGGCATGTTAGACTATGTACACTATATATGTTGGCATGTTGCACATGCACACACACTTCTATGTGTATTTTATACACTTATACACATTATACATCAATCATATAAATAAATAAAATCTTTATATTAATCAATTAAATAAAATAAGGATTTAGTTTAATATTTTTTTAGATCAGGACTAAATTAATTTAGACTACATAGGTCCAAAAAGATCTAAAATGATAAATAAAATTGAAATTCACCAATTTAATTCTCTACATGCTGGCCCAGATCCAACAATGGTATCGGAGTCCAATAGCCTATGCGGTCTAAATTAGCAGTATTAAGCCTAATTTATTAAAGCGTATTTATTTAGTAGGGTGTTTGGGAAAGTAGTGTCAAATGTTGGGTTTGGGTAATTAAGTACTCTGCCCTACCTAATTATTTGCCTGGCCCAAAAGGATGAGGTTAGCCCAAAATTTATCCCAATATAAATATCAAAATTGATTTTGGGCCTTGGCCTAGTTTTCAAAATTTGTTTTGAAATTAAAATATAATTTTAAATTTAAAAGGTTAAATTTAAATATAAGTAAAAATAATATTTTAAATTTAAAGATAAAATCTAAAATAAGTAATGATTTTATAAAGTTATAAAATAATTATTTCAAAAATCGTTAATAATAAATTAGATTAATTGAATAATTAATTAATTAATTAAAAGTTAATTATTTAAATCAAAGAACAATATGTTGATACATGTAACATTATCTTAAAACATTAAGGCGATATATATATAATTTTCTAAATTGATTAAAATTAGTTAAAATTATTTTATTAAATAAGTTAATTAAATAATAAATAATATAATATACAAGTATTAAGATATATTTGTGCAACTATAGATGTTATAGTATGCATATTCAATTTAAAATGTTTAAATGAATAAAACAAAATTAATTAAAATGTTAATTAATTAAATTAATTGAACAACGTTTAAGTAATAAAATTAACATAAGATTATACATAAGATTATTATATAATTTAATTAAATTATAAAATATTATACACTAATTAATCTTATATAACATGAATGTATAATAAGAGGTGGAACTATAAGAAAACCAAAATAGATTTAAGGAAGAAATACAAATGCACAATATATATATTATGATTTCAGAATGTGTCAGACATTTGAATTATGAGGATATTTTGTAAGAAACACATTATTCCATAAGCCAATATCACTCAATTAAACATATTAAAGATTATGAAACTTTAATATAAATGTTGTTCTCTACCACCAATATTTAATATATTACTTGCATACCTCTTAATTGTTGATATTTGTGACACCCCATAATTTGGCATTAGTTATTTAATTAGTTAGTTAGTTAATTAATTAGTGTTCAAAAGTGGAATTTGTGCAATGATGGAATTTGACCACGAAACTTGAACCATTGTGTCCAATAAGCAACTTCCACATTTGGAGTTTTGCGATCGGAGTCCAAATAAAGAAGTTATGGACGAAAAATGAATTCGAAATGAAAATAATTAAATAAGAAATAATTCATGTTTTTATATTAATTACCCAGTCCCAAATGCCATCCCATCATTAGGGAGGGCGGTCAATCGGTGACGACCTGGCAGCTCCAATAATGGTAGGCCGCAATGGCCCTTATTTTATATATTTCAATCAAACGGTTTTGGTTGATTTTAGCGCCTATAAATATAGGCCTAACCCTCCCTTTTCTTCTCATATTTTTATGGAGGCAGTAGCGAAGCTCTGCCATTTCTTCTTCTTCGCTTTCTTTCTAAATTATAAAAGATAAGATATTTATATGCGTGTTTGAGGTAATTTATATATTTGTTTCCATTTTCTCTTCCAGTCTCAAATCTCTTCTCAGTTCTGTAATTCTAATTTATGTATATACCCTTTTATACATATCTCTTAGATTAAAAAGGATTTGGAGATGATCAAAGATTCTACTTCAGATTTGGAGATTTCGATCACTTTTAAAAGGTGGGTGGGAAATTTTATAGATTGTTATAATATGAAAACTATCCCATTGGTATTTATTTGATTTTTAAGCCTAATTGGATAATTGTATATGAGTCATAGGCAATGAATTGAATACGATCTGAATATAATAAATATTGCCTACATATTCTTGTTTATGAATTGATTTAGCATTGTATACAACCTGATCGGGAATTCAGTCCTAAAAGTATGAATTTAGAATATTGATTCAAATAAAATTTATTCTAGATATGAAATAGGTTGTATAATAATGTTATAAATTTGGATTATTACCCTAATCTTGTTAGAATATAAACTTTGCTATAGTTGAATTGTTGGAATTTAGATTCATTTAATATTTGTAAATTAGTTTGATTTCTTTTCCTTTTAGAAAGATACAACGTTTGATCTAACAAGGAATAGATGCAAATAGAAAGAGAAAGAGATGTGCAAAGTATGAATTCATTATAGTTTACACCATCTATTTCAATAATAAAAAGAAATGATTATTTCTTGTAATTTCAAACAATGCAATCTTTTATATTTTAAAGTTAAATCTTTTGTGTTTGGACTAATTTATGGAATTATAACGGATAATCTTTTTAGATATGATTCCAACAATTTAACATGGAAAGTTATATTCCAGCAAAGGTATATAACTAGAACATATTTAATAAAAGTAAATAATTGTATGTAATTACTGCGCTTATAATAATTAAATAAAAAGCTAACAGCAACGCTTGTGCGTAATATTCACATTTAGGATAATTAACTAATGAGAAAAGAATTTAAAAGGTTGTAACTCCAATAAATGGTAATAAATGTGGGAGTTGCAATAAATTAATAGGGTAAATGGATTAATGAGACTGATAAAAATGGAATAGATATAAAAGGATACTAATTTGAAATTAGTAATCATACATAAATGTCTTAGGAAATGTCCGTAAGGATTTTATGGACAGATTGACATTTATGAGCATTAAACGGGGATTTATGGGTAGATAAATATTTAAGATAAATCTTATTGCCTTAAATAAAAAGGAAATTAGTAAGCTAAGTCCAATGTGTACCTAAGATAATATAAATAAACACTTAGGATGGTTAATTGGACTTAGTGGGTTAGTGATGCGAGGTCAGTAGAGTCACTCGACAGAAGACTGCTTTTCACTTTTAGGCTACCAGCAGTCGAGTGTACTTACTATTGATGTGAGATATCACTAATCCAACGACCTGTGATGACGTGAGAGATTGGGCTTGCATTCTTAATTAGAAAGTATTAAATGGTCCAAATTTGGAATTAGGAGCGGTTAGGGATATCTCCATAGGGGTCTGCTTCTGGTTTGAGGTCTTAAGTGGCTGAATGGTCCGCCTCTCTCCTAAATGGAAGTATTAAGTAACCTAGTGAAATTCCAAATAAATAAATAAGGATGTCTCTAAAAAGGGTTTACTTCAGTGATGAGGTCTTAAGTGGCTGAAGGGTCCGCCTCCCTACTGAAAGAAGTAACCTAATGAGATGCCATATTTATTTATAATTAAAGAGTGAGAGTGGATATCTCGGGAAGGGTTCGCTTCAGATTTGGGGTCTTAAATGGCTATGCAGTCCGCCTCTTTCCTATTAAAGAAATATTAATTATCCCAATGAGATTTCCAAGCAATGACAGCTAGATAGTACTATTGAGGAGCACGCTGCTGGAAGTATGTCTTAAATGACGGGGTCTGCCCATTTTCCACTGGGAAGTATTAATTGGCTTGGGTACGGTCTCTTACATTGCTAAAGCTGAAATAATAATAGTACCATTTAGGAGCACACCTTGAGGATAAGTCTTAAATGATGGGGACTACCTTAGTTAAGGTCTCAAATGACCAGAGTCTGCCTATTTTTTTAATAAAAAGATATTAAGTGGCTTGGGTACTATTTATTACATGACTATGATTTTATCGACGATAAATGCAATGATAGTTGGACATTAAATGTCAGAAGCCTTAAATAGTGGTTAGAGGTCTTGTAGGTAGGGCCCACTGACCATTGACAACATTATTAGGAAACCACCTTGGAAATAGGTCTTAAATGACGAGGTCTACCTCAATTAAGGTCATAAATGACATAGTCTGCCTATTTCTCTTTTAAAAGTATTATAGAAGCCCGCTTCAAATTTAGAAGTACTAAGTGGCTAATGGGTTTGGAAGTATTGGGTGGTTGATATGGCTTCATTAGTATTTTGTACCTTAGGAAGGGGTATGTAAGTAAACGTGTGTGCAATGCAATGTTAGATTAGAATTGCTAACCTTAATGGACATAACAATTAAATGGAAACCCATTGGTATAAGTTTATGTTATGAACAATTTATATTTTTTCAGTCACCAGAACGTTGTTCTAAACCTTTCCTCATTACAACCCACATGATAGATTTAGAGGAACATGTCACTGGAGCTGGATGAGCTTTGTTGTGGAAGAGTCTTCTTTTTCTCGTGCTCGATGCTGATGTGACAATCTGCTATTCAAGGAATACCATTAATTCCAAGGTAGTAATCATAGTCAGTATTCTTATCCTATTATTGTTTCCGCTGTAAGTTTAGATTTCTATCAATCTCTGATAATGCTCATGCTTATTTGCAAGTACCAAATCTAACAATTTGTGCTATGATGGACTTGGGTTTTGATTTTTGTCGAAATTTAGGCCCACTAAGGCACGAGTTGCTACAATATTCCTCAAGCAAGGGATGCTATATGCAGTACTACCAATATATTGAATAGACGAGGTAAGATTTATGTACGCCTTTGTTGATATTCCTTAAGGTACATACATTTATACTTAAGCCATCATGAAATAGTAGGTATGAGCGAATAATCTCATTCGATTTTTTGATGGTACTCAAGGTAGAAATGAGATTATGATAAAGACCATGTGTTAGAAGTTGTATACGATACAATCGATAAAGTCTTATCCATCGATTGCGGGCCTATGATTTGTTGATAGTCCTCAAGGTCAGAATCCCAAGGCAAGCAAGTAATACACCCACTAGAGAATTCGAAAGACTTAAATGTTTCATCTTAATGTTTTGAGAAACATAAAGTCTAGTGAGAGCATTATTAGAAAAATGAAATTATAATATTTAACCATTGTAGTATTGTAAGAATAGTTACAATGTATAAACTAAACTAATCTACTTCGATAAATTTATGCTATTAGTATAATTGATAAAATGTTTATCAGCCAATATATAAAAAAAAACCGAATTAAGATTAACAAATAGAAATGTAACATATACTCACCCATGAATTTGGCATGTTGTCATTTCAAGACCCATGCAAGAGTATAATTATACAACTACTAAATACATTTGTAACTTGTCACTTGCGTGTTGATTTTCCTTAGACTATGTACTATCTTTTATAAGTTTCATACTCTACAATAATAAATACATAAATGTGGATAGTTGATCCATATTCAATCGCATATAAATGTTATATGGTGAATGGACATAATTTGTAATATACGAAAACTCGATGAATTTAGTCCATTCGAAGTGAGCAAGTAAACCATAGTGCTAGATCGTGTATTTAATATGATTGATTACAGTAAGGATCTTGTTGTTTTAGATGCAATACTAGACCAAGAGCTATCAAATGAATTGAAGAATTCTATCACCGAAAAGTCAGTTTGGCCAATTTATATAAAATGCAACTTATTCGATATTCTTAAATATTAACGATGACTGAACGCATTTTTGTAAAGAGTTTGTTATGATCTTGTAACAAGGTTTTCTTTTGAATGGTTCGACCATTTGGAAAGAAAAGAAACTGTACGAGAGTGGATGTAACTTAAGGCATAGTTGGAATGAAGAGAGTGAATGATCTCTTCTACTTTAAGAGATATTGGAACTAAGAATTATATAAAATAATAATAGATACTTAACAAGGGATGAGAAATATGATATATATATATATTCAAATGTATTTTCACATAGAAAATTGTTTTTTATGAGATTTATTTTTTAGAGTTTAAGAGATTTAATCTAGAAACTCTCAACTTTAAAGTAGTTAAAGTGTAATAACCCACACCTTAATGGGCTCAAATTTCGACTAAATTGACCCCTAAGTCTATTAAGGCATGGATCGTTGGTTTTGATAACCTGTAATAAGGACAAGTATATTAAAGTACGATAAATATAAACTCACATTGGAATTGAAAAATATAATATAACTTACATATTGACTAAGGCTACTACCTTGAATATATAACTGCTTTGTCAAAGCTGAGCATGAATAAGAAGACTTAATCTTCTACTGTTCTCGCTTTCTCCAGTATCCAGTCCTTTTAAATCAAACATGTGGATTTTATGAGGAAGGGGTCAGAACAACGTTCAAGTGATTGGAAAATTACATACTTTACTCATCACATTAATTTATACCGATTGATTTCCATTTAAAGGTCATGTCTATTGTTTACGGCTAATCCGTTAAACCTTATGTGCATATACGATATGCTTAACCTAACCTTCTCCAAGGTGTCATTATATTTATATATGCATATAACGTATATATCTGACCTTATTTACCCAAAACCTCGACCACTTAATACTTCTTAAACAAGGAGGAGGCAGACCCATCAGTCATTTACTACCTCAAGTCCTCGATATAGGCCCTTCCCAGCATCAATGCTAGTCAATCGATTCTAGCTATAGAGACCGATGACTCATGTATACGACTTTATAATATAATATATAATTTAATCGTCATTCCACTAACACAACTCAAAGACTCATCTAAGGTTAACTAGCCCACCTCCATCATACAAACAACAAATAAACAATTAAATAAAACTTTGAGGTCTTTGCATATCCCATGCCGATTCTATACTAGTAGGAAGAGAAATCCGTCAGGGCTTAACCCGAGTCTTTCCTAATGACTGCGCGGGACAGCTGGTGGTCAAAGCATATATGTCAACCCTACTCTAAATATCGGTCCAACAACAACACTAGCATACCCCACCGACCTCCCATAGTCGAAATCCCGTCTAGACTAAGCTATGTAAGTCAAAGAAAATGCCCCTTTCGATTACTTACTACCCCTTATTGGAATTGAAGTAGATCCTATTTTCTTAAAAGTACTTGGGCCATTTAATACTTCAAATCTAAGGCAATCACTCATATATTATCCCCTACCTAACCGCAATGCGTATCCCTTCCCCACAAATCCTATGGTTGGAGATATTACACACTAGTAGTAAGTGTACACAACTGCTGGTAGCCTCTAGGTGAAGGGCAAACTTCTGTTGTGTAACTCTACTGACCTTGCATCTCAACCCACTAAACTAAACCATCATCCAAAGTCTAAGTGGCCGGCTAAGCCTACTAATTCACATTTGTCCTAATGTATAATTGAAGCTACATAATTTCCTACTATAAAAATTATATTGCATTCTACGTATAATTAATAGTATTAATATTACTTATTCGCTACATTATTTTCCTAATTTATAGGCTTAGGCTTTGGTTTCCTTTTAATGTTTAACAAATGTCTATTATGTGTATTAATTGACATTAATGTTAAAATTAGACAATCTCTAATCAATCCTCATTTAATTCTTTTAATCTATTTACCAATTTCAAAATCGATCTATTATATATATATATATATTCAATTCCCTCATAAATTAACTATTAATTAAAGCATGCATCATCCTAAGAGGTAACTAATTAAACTAAGTAAAATAAAAGGAGACAAAGACACTTAAATCGAGGAGTGATTTAAGGAAGTATGGTGTGTAAGAGGTATGTTTGTGTAAGAGTATGACGTGCATGTTCTTAAGCATGGAAGGAGGAGGGTTAGGGGTGGTCTTTTACCACATTTCCTAAGGCTATGAATAAGTGGAGAAGCTCTCTTCATAACTTCACAAAATCACTTCCAAAACAATGTCTTCACTTTCTTATCTCCTCTCTAACTTTATAGAAAACTTAGAAAATCATATCCAATCTCCACGAAACTTTGCCAAAGTCCTTATATCATCTAGGAAACATGATTTAGCATCTAAGAAGTGAGAAAATGATGGATTTATGGGGAGTTACTCCCTTGGGTTATGAGCAAATGTGGAGGGGAAGGATGGCTTGGTCGTGAGCAAAGGTGGGGGTGGAGGCTATGGACGTGATGTTTTGGTCTGTGTAGAAAGTAATTGGGGGAGTATTTGATTGTTTGAATGTTGGTAGGAAGTGTTTGGATTGGATGAAAGTGAGTTATTCTCACTTTGAAGTTAATTGCTTGATATTAATGCTTGCTGAATTAGCTTGCTATTATGTATAATAATAGACACTAGCTACTTAAAGTATAACCTTTTGTTATATGCTTCTTAAATCATAAGATTTGTTAAAGTAGTTGCCTTAAAGAGAATGGAATTATGTTGTATAAATTAAGCACATTTAAACATCTAAAATGGACATCATTATTAGCACATATGTTGATACATGTTTAGTAGTGATATAGTTTGAGTTTAGAATCATATATGTGTATATAATGGAATGGCACTAAATATTGAATTGAATACAGAATTGCCCGTTTAGCGATAGTCACTATAAACACACTTTGAAATCCCTTAACTTTAATTTGTGAAAAGTGGTGATTTAAGAACATATTTTGATAAAACTTGTTTTGGTTGATTTATACAGTTATATAAGTATTTCGAAAAGTAAAGTATATGTTTTGAAAATTTATAGAAAATAGAAACAAAGCTAAGAAAGTTTGAAGTAAAAAGTCGCTATATCGACACTTTTAAATAACTTGTTTTTGGAAGATAACATTTACTTTTGTGAAAACTTCCTTAAGGTTTTCTTTACTATTTTCACTATTTAATGATATATTATTCTTATTGTAAATTTTTTGAAGTTAAACTCATTTAATATCTTGTTGAAAGATGTGGCAAAAGTTATAGCGAAATAGTCGCTATTTGAGCACTTCGGTAAATACCTTATTTTCGAGAATTTCTATAAAATAACTAAAAGATATTGTTTGGAATTTTTCTTCATGGTTTTCAAGTTCCCAAAACATACTATCTAATGTAAAAACAATGGATCTAAAATCATTTGTTAAGGAGTTGACAAATAGACGCAAAGTTGTAACAAAAATGTGTAACAGAACCTTAGAGCATTTATAGAAATGCCATCTTTATTTTCTGGAACTATAAATTTTTTTAAAATGATATTTAAATTTAGTATTTTTCTCTAATCTTTTTAGGGTTGTTTACTAACTTATATTAGAGTGTTTTTAAAAAAATTCTTGTTTAAATATATTTTAACAATTATATAAGCTTTGAAAAAGGTAATTAACTTTGCTTAACGCTAAAAGCCAATGGGTAGACTTATCTATTTGTGAGATTCAAGAATGAAGTGCTTAGGCAAGGCTTTGATGCAACCAATGCTCTAACTTACCTGGTTTCACTCTTGAGCGAGGAATAGTACAAGTTAAAATATTGGAAACGAGTTAAGTATGCTTCATTAATGACTTCTATTTAGTAGAACAACTCCCCATTCTGCTATTATATTTTATGCATACCGGTTAATTCTGATTTATGTGTTATTATTCAATTTGTTGAATTGTTGATAATAATGTGTTGTTATTATTATTTGTTTGACTTTTTGAAATGTGTTCAGCCAGTTTATGACCAATTAATTTCCATAGGCATAGGTTGGTTAGATACGAACACCTTGTGATTATAATTTCACAGTTTGACTGTCATGTGTTCAATGAAAATATTTGATTAAGTAATTGTTATAATAAAATATGTTTATTATAATTTTAAAGATGTTTATCTTTTAAATGAAATGGTTTCTTTGAAAAGAAATAGAATTATTTGGAAGTAGATATTTTAAAGTGATATAAAGGTGTTTATATAATATTTGGAAATAAATATATTTGAAGTGAGTAAATATTTTGAAGTGATTTTATATTAAAGTGATTTATATAAAATTATTATAAAATATGATTTTTAAATAAAGGGAATTTTGAGAACTTATATCCCGGTGGTTTGAAATTGATTTCGAAAAGATTTTGGGAAAATAAACAATACTATTATTCAAAGTATTTGCGATTATTAGTGCGAAATGATTTGTCACTTCGGGAAACAAAATAATTTGTTATGTTACTGATGATTCGGGTAACCCGTAACTAAAAAGTGGGCAAAAGGGTGGTTTAACCCTTAGTATAGTCTACTCATTGTATAGAGGGATATACTTTGTTTATTTGTCTTGTGAAGTCTGGGATCCAGTTGCCTTGTTATTGGGAGAAACCTTCTGATCTGGTTGCATCTATTTTGATATGTTTTTATAGTAGTGTACTTTTGGATTTCCAAATAAATATATCAGATACACCACTATATTATTATACGGAGTAATTGATACCGATTTTAAAAAAGTTTTGACTTAAATCCCGAAGAAAAGTATGATTTGATATAAAAGATATCTATTATTATTTCAAAAGGATTTAAATAAAACTGAAAATTTAGTTTAAAGAGATTATTTTCTAACAGGATTATATTTTGAAAACAATAAAATTAGTTAGATTTCATATATCTAAATACGAAGATTAAGCCTAAGGGTAATTTGGGAATTGCATACTTGTTTGTTTGTGCATCGTAGGCTCGTTGAGTCCTATTTGTAAATAGGAGAACTATGTTGACTTGATCCTGTATCTAATTGGGTACCCAATTAGATAGGGGTACATAGGTGGTCACAAGTGGTAGTGACGTAGCCCCAATAATAATATACCTTTTTCATGTTTATTGTTTTCTAATTATCATATGTTGTTGTATCTTTCCTCTTATCATTATATTTCGCATTTGACTTGTTATTTGAGTTTGCAGGAATTGGTATTGTTGTCTCTCTCATCAGAGTTCTGCAGCGGTAGATCTATAGTATTTAAGTTTTCTTTGTATTAAAGCACACACCGTAGGATAATTGATTACTCTGGTAAAGTTTTATTATTAAAATTAATCCTATAAATTTGATTGTGTTGTATATTTATCAAATTTAAATATGTTAAATTGTTAGTTTTCAATATTAGTTTTAGAACGAGCGGATTTTTCGACAATTTTTATTGGTCCGAAAATCCGGGTCGTTACAGTTTCTCTTTAATGTGCAAAGTACTTGTTAGATATTTTAATATGTTGTGTCTGTTTTGGTTTGGTTAATTTCATTTCATCCCTCGTAATCAGTTTTATCTTTGGGTCGTTCCCAAATCCATTTTACTACAAATATACTTATTACTACTTGATATTCATTCGCGATAAAGTTGGTGTTTCTTGAAACTACAATTTTTTCTCATTGTAATGAAATGTGTATTCATAAACTTTTATGAATTTTCTTACATATATGTAAACATAATTTGTTTTTTTTTATGAAACTTATGTTCTAAATATAAACTAGTCAATCAATATTGATCGATCCTAGACTCCTTTGGGCTGGTCCAAACAAGATCACTCACAAACAATTATTATAAACAGTCTTTTCGACTTGCACAACCTGTTAACTCCTTGATCTAGGATAGTTGGGTTTCTTATAAACTCTTATCTTATATGATTTCATAAATTATGCACTAGATGAAATTAATTTAAACCTTATTACTACTCTTAAGTGCACGACCTTGTAGAAAGAGGTTAACTCAACTTCACTCATTATCACTTATACTTCCTTCAATAAAATCCCATTACTCCTTATCGATGCATCATTATGTATCATATGGAGGATTGAATTTTGAGATTGATACATTGGAACTCTTTCCAATATGTAACACCTCATAAAATTACGATAATTAATAAATAACTAATAAAGTTCCCAAAATGGAATTTGAGCAAACTTTGGAATTTGGTCATGAAACTTAGATCATTGCATTCATGGAGATTTTCTGAGCAACTTTCATATCTGGAGTTTCACGATTAGAGCTCAAACAAAAAAGTTACTAGCGCTTGAAGTTTCAAGAGCAAAAATAATTAAAAACAAATATAGTAATAAATACCATATGGGTCGGTCGACCTCTAGCGGTCGACCGCTTATAAGGGTGTGGTGGACCGGTTAGAGCATGACGACTAATATTTGAACCTTGATCAACGACCCGTATCTAATTATTTTAATCTAACAATTACGATAGGTTCGTGCGCCTATAAATAAAGGCCTAGCCCTTCACTTCTCTTCTTATATTTTCTTATCAAAGCAGCAAAGCTTTGCATTTTCTCTTCTCCACTACTTCTAAAAATTATAAAATATTACATATAAAATATATAATTAGAGAAGGGTAGAAAATAAAAGAGAAGAAGACAAATAGCAAACCAATACTGTGGAAAAAGGTAATTTTTTATTATAAATCTATTTTCTCTTAAACCCCAAATCATTTTCTAGATCTGTAATTCTAATAGTATGTATACACCTTGTTATATATATATATCCTTTTGTATTAGAGAGAAAAAATAGTCAAGTAAAGGATTGGATTCAGATTTGAAGATTTGGAAAGCTTAAAGGGTGAGTGGAAAATTATGTAATTTATTTATAACATTGAAATTTTCTCATTGGATTCTTGTTTAATTATTATGCCTAAGTAAGATTTGATGAATTGTAGGCTTAAATAAATGTAGATGATCATCGCCTATATATTCAATGAAATAGGTAATTGGAATTGGAATAGTATGTATAACTTGATTTGGAAAATTAAAATCAGTCCAAATATTTATGTAACATCCCGTATCTGGAGGCCAAAAGCTAAGCGCTACAAATGTTGCATTCATCTATAGTATTAACTTCTGGTGACAAAATACGGTAATGATAATGGTATCCATAATATCATAAGCAGACAAATATGAACGAAATAACATTTTTTCAAAAATAACACTTTACTGATTACATTTCACAACAATAATTCATATCCATGTTACACAATCCCTTAACGTTTCCCAGGCAATGATTAAATATATCATCACAAAAATACGCCAAGAGCGACATATGACGATGTCTCCTTGGTTGATCAAAGTAATATAGTCATATCTGACTTATATACACAGCGGAATCAAAACAAATGAAAAACTACAAATCCTAATTAGCTATCCGTCAGCCACCTGCTCGTCTTCGGATGCCTTATTCATCAAAAGACTAAAACCTGAAAACCTTAACCCTTAGCCTACTCAAATCAATTTTGAGTGCCCGAGAGTTTAAGGGGAAACAAAAACTTCGAGTTAAACAAAAAGCCTGGCATGAATAATTCAGTTACATCTCTGTTTATTGGTATTAGGTGAGACCACGCTGCTTAGCGGAACGAGTTTCCCCTCACTAATATCCTCTTTAAAACGCATATTTTGCAAATCCTTTCGTGCAACCAAACTGTTTAATCAAACTGATTATATCAAAATTGCAATATCCTTTATGCAAATATGTGGACCATCTGTCCGTAAAATAGGTAATATGTGAACTATCTACCCATACATAATAGCAAGGTCTGTTATGCTACAAATGGACTATCTGTCCATATAATTGGGCTGACTGCCCGTAAACTGGACTAACTGTCTAAAATCTAGGTTGACTGCCTGCAAAATGGACTAACTGTTCGGATTATTTTTTAGGGTTAACTGCCCTTTAAATTTTCCTTGAAAACCTTTTCAAAATGATTTTGTACCTCAAATCCTATATACATGTATAAGGAAAATATATCTTTAGCTTTACTCTATGCCATTTTGCCATGTTATATGTACTTTACTCCAAATAATGTTGATGGGATTTAATAAGGATTAACTATCCTGCCAAAACAAGTCAAAACCCTTTTTAACTTCAAATTACTTAGGGTACATTGCCTATTTATTACATTCGAAACCTTTGTCTAAAACCATTCAAAAAACCCTTTCGGAACCCTTGAAGGTGACCCCTTCGAAACCATTGGAAAACCCTTTTCGAAACTATTAAATACTGCCTTTTGAAAACATAGGAAAATCCTTTCCTTTCTTTTCTCCGAAAGCTTCAAAATAATAGACATCCCCCTTTAAAACCTTTTAAGTATTGCCTTTCAAAAACATAAGGGAAAACCTTCCTTTTCAACTTGTCGAAACCCTGGGGAACCACCCCTTTCGAAAGCGTTCATTAAACCTTTCGAAACAGTCAAACTTAGTCCTTTTGAAAGCTCTTTGTGTTCAATTTAAAACATGTGAAAACCTTTCGAAACCATTCAAAAACGTCTTGGTCGAAACCATTTGGATTCTGCCTTCAAGTAGACCAAAAGGATTAGAAACCCATTAAAGTCGAAAGCATCAGGTTTGAAACCTTTTAAAACTATCTCTTTCGAAAACATTTGATTTTTACTTTATTATAGAAAAAGGGTCCTCAAAACATTTAAGTCAAAAACAACTGCTTTGAAATCCATTTCATAAGTAATGAAGTGATGGTGTCGAAACCATCCCTTCGAAAGCATTAGAGAGGTGGCCAGGTTTTTAGAAAATAAAACAACCTTTTCGAAACCATCTGGGTTGAAAGGTAGAAAGATGGCAGCAAAAAGTTCTCGACTTTATCGAAAGCATTTATTTAAAAGCAGAGGCGAAACCCAAACGAAACCATTTCCTTTAAATCATTTGACTTAGTTGAAAGCTACTTAGTCGAAAGCCTTCTAGTCGAAAGCAAGCAGGTGTATTTCTTTTATTTAAAAAAAAGGACTGCCTCAACCCCTTCGAAACCCCTGGTTTCAACACCATACCTTCTGCCATCATCCAATTCATTACGTACCGGTTGCTTGATACCATATGCATTGGCTTCGACTGTGTCGGATGCGATTGTTATGGAGGCGGAACTTGGTGTCTAAAGAGACGAAACAGTGGAAAACTTGTAGCAAATAGTTCTTTTCACCTAACCTGCCTTACGGTGTCAAATTGTGATTGGTTGCCTCTTTCTTTACCAATAAAAAATGCTGCCGACTTTTCCAGATTTTGTAATTTAAATCTTTTACAAAAAGCCCCTTCTCCTCTTTTAATTATATAAACATTTAAGCCCCATATCTTAAATAATTTTATATAACCACTAAAACACCTAAGGAAAAATCTAGAAAAATTCCAGAAAATCACATTATATATGTTTTACAACATATAAAATTTTCATACCCAAATAATTAATTATTTACCCATAATTAATTTATAACCCAAAATACCATTTTCTTTACTAGAAAATTCATATTTATTCCACGAAAATTCAGAAAAATATGAAAATTGAAACCCATCTCCAAAATAATATTTATGGTCTTCATAAAATTTCGCAAGGCATTTGGATGTCATTTTATGGGATTTTCAGCTTAAAACATATCATAAATTCAATATAAATAACCGTAATTCATCAAAAGTATATATATATTCATTTCATCATTCAAAAACATGGAAAACCATTGCAAAATATTTGGAATTCATATTAAAACCGAAAGCATAATAAAAAATGAGATGTAAACATTATTCACCTTAGCTTTTAGAGATTATGGAGATTGAGATGTGAATAGATTTGATTTGAATTAGCTTCTTCCTAGCTTTTTTTCTTCTCTTCCTTGTTAATAGTGGCCGGCCTTGTTTTATAAAATTTTGTAATGAAATGAATGTGTAGATTTTACACGGCTATGGGTCATAGATATAGGAATGGTCACTTTCCCATTTTACCCCTCCTCTATTTCAAGTTAACTCTTATTTTAATTCATGGTTAAATGGAACGGCTACACCTTAATTAAAATCAAATCTCAATCCCCTAATCAACACATTATTTTATTTAATTCAACTAATTAAATATCCTAAATAATGTCACCAAAAATATGTGGTGTTACATACTCACCTCCTTAAAGAATTTCGTCCTCGAAATTACGATAAGATACACAACAAATCAAACAAGAAGGTAAAACATACCATCAAACAAGTCAGGATAAGTATCTCTAATCCTGTTCTCAATCTCCCAAGTACAGTCCCTATCATCGTCGCTCCACTAGACTTTGACTAATCTATCCGTCTTGGTTCTAATCCTCTTCTCATCTCTCGCAACAATGCGAACTGGCATTCTTAATATGGTCAAATCCGGCTCTACCACTAAGTCATCTAGCACAGTCGGTGCAATAGCAGTCTTCGGGTCCATAACACATTTTCTGAGATGAAAAACATGAAAAAACTCGTGGACTCCTGCCAAACTGCTTGGTAACTCCACTCTATATGCGAGCTTCCTAATCCTCTCAATAGTAGGAAAAGTACCAACGAATCTCGATGCTAACTTCCCCGATTTCCCAAATCTTATCACACCCTTCATCGGTGATACTTTGACGAAAACCTGGTCCCAACTGAGAACTCTAGATCTTTCCGTCTTTTATCTGCATAACTTTTCTACCTAGACCGAGCCTCCTTCGTTCTAGCCCGAATGGCCTCAATCTTATTCGTAGCTTCTCGGAATAAATCTGGACCAAGAACTAAGCTATCCCCAGTCTCGAGCCAACAAACGGGAGATTTGCCTGGCCTTCCATACAAAGCTTCAAACTGTGCCATCCCAATACTAGTCTGATAACTATTGTTCTACGAAAACTCGACTAAATGCAAATGATATTTCCCAAGATGCCCTGAAATCCAGAACACAAGCTCTTAACAAATCTTCTAAGATCTTGTTAACTCTCTCTGTTTGCCCATCAGTCTGCGGATGGTAAGCGGTACTCATCTTAAGCTTGGTTCCCAAAACTTCCTGTAGACTCTTCCAGAATTCACTAGTGAACAAAGGATCTCTATCAGTAACTATGCTACTAGGAACTCCATGCAGTCTAACTACATTCTTCAGGAATAATCTTGCTAAAACAGGTGTCATTCTGGTTGACCTAACTGGAATGAAATGGGCAGTCTTGGTCAATCTATCCACTATAACCCATATGCTATCATTTCCTCTGTTCGACCTAGGAAACCCGTCAATAAAATCCATGGAGATAGAATCCCACTTCCATACTATAATATCCAATGGCTGAAGCAACCCACTTGGTTTCTGGTGTTCGGCCTTTGCCTGCTGACAAATCATGCACTGCTTCACACAACCCAATATCCCGCTTCATACCTTCCCAGAAGAAACTCCCCTTCATATCCTGATACATCTTAGTACCTCCTAGGTGGATAGAGAATTTGGAACGATGGCGTTCCTCTAGGACTTCCTTCCTTATGTTTCCTACACTCGGAACACATAATCTTCCTTTCTTTCTCAACCTCCCATTCTGATCAAGAATAAAATCTTCCAAGTCATCGCTTTTAGTTCCATCACTTAGTTTCCTAATCCTCTCAGCTAAAACTGGATCCTCTATCTATCTAGAAGCAATCTTTTCGATCAACACTGGTCGAACTTCCAAACAAGATAATATAGCTGCATCTCCACTAGACCCAGCCTCGGATCTCCACAGCACTCTGCAATCTGCTAATGCTCTCAAGTCTTTCTACTCAGCAATCATCGCTAATACTGCATTCTGATGTTTCTTGCTAAGAGCATCTGCAACCTTGTTGCCTTTTCCTGGTGTGTACGCAATTCCAAAATCATAAGCAGTGATAAACTCTAACCACCTCTGTTGTCTCATGTTCAACTCCTTTCGAAAGAACAAATACTTCGGTGACTTATGATTTGTATACAGCTAAAACCTTTCTCCCAAAAGATAATGTCTCCACACCTTCAAAGCAAAAAAAACTGCAACCAACTCTAAATCATGCGTCAGGTATCTAAACTCATGTGGTTTAAGCTGTCTAGAAATGTACGAAATCACTTTACCCTTCTACATCAGCACAGCTCCTAATCTTGTTCTATACGCATCGGTATAAACCACCAAATCCCGATTCCCTTCTGGTACAATCAACATAGGTGCATGGGTCAATAAGTGTTTCAAACTCTGGAATGCTTCCTCACACTTATCGGTCCACACAAACTTAACATCCTTTCTCGTCAGCTTGGTCATCGGCGGCACTATCCGCGAAAAATCCTTAATAAACCTTCGATAATAACCAGCCAACCCAAGGAAACTCTTTATTTCGGTTACTATCTCGGGTCTCTTCAACTATTTACTACCTCAATCTTAGTCGGATCTACTAACAACCCTTCCTCTGAGACTACATGACCAAGAAACTTCACTTCTTTCTTCCAGAAATGACATTTCGAAAACTTCACCTTAAGCTGATGCTGCCTCAGTGTCTCAAGCATCACTCTAAGATGAACTTCGTGCTCTCATTCATCCTTAGAGTAAATCAAAATATCATCTATGAAAACCAATACGAACCTATCCAAGTGCTCTCGAAAAACCCGGTTCATCAAATCCACAAAAAAAGCTGGCGCATTAGTCTGTCCAAATGGCATGACTAACCATTCGTACGACCCATATCTGGTCCTAAATGTCGTCAAAGGTACACTATCCTATGCTACCCTGAGCTGATGGAAACTTGTCGCCAAATCTAACTACGAAAATACCTTAGCTCCACTCAAATGGTCGAACAAATCGTCAATCCTTGGCAATGGATATCAATTCTTTATCGTCCTCTCATTCAACTTACAATAATTGATACATAACCTTAGCGATCCATCCGGCTTCTTAGCAAACACTGCAACTTTTCCCCACGGCGGACTACTCAGCCTGATAAAACTCTTGTCTTATAAATCCACCAACCGCACCTTCAACTCCCTCATCTCTGAAGGGGTCATCCTGTTTGGCGGTCTACTCATTGGTTCTGCTCCCGAAACCAAATATATCTGAAACTCAATGGCTCATTTCGACGGCAATCTAACTACAGGCTCAAAAACATCTGCGAATTCTCTAACTATGAAAACTCGACTCAACTCAACATCCAATTCCATAATACCCAATAAAGCATACATCTCACTGCAAGAACCTTCTATGGTATAAACTATTTGATCAATACAATCTGGGTGTCTAAGCGATATTTTCCTATCTTGGCAAAATATCCTAGCATCGTGCTCACCTAACCAATCCATTCTGAGAATAATCCCGAACCCCTCAAAATCAAACACGTGCAAACTGCAAACAAAAGTATGACCTAACATGTCAAACTCTGACTGGTCACATCTCAACCCTAGAGATGCATACCCTCCTATTGGATTCGCAACCCTTAAGGAAGTAAATAAATAAGTGGGTTCTGGTTAAGCTTATCTATCAAACATCTAGATATAAAATAATGCGATGCACCCGTATCAAATAGAACACTAACAACCATACTATGAATCTGAAGCGTACCTCCCAAGACTGCCTTTCCTTTCTCTTGGGCTGTTGGCTTGGAAGCAGCAGGTTCCAATGCATACATCTTGCCCTTTCCACCCTTTGCAGGCTCTTTGCACTGGCTCTTATAATGGCCAATCTGGTCATAGTTGTAGCACCTGACATTCTTTCTTCCAACCACTTCCTTAGCCTTCCCGGCATGACACTCATTAGCACAGTGCCTCTTCTTATCACACTTGAAAGAGACAATCTCATACTTCCCCTTCTTAGCTGCTCCACCCTTTTTAGCACCTTTCTTGGAAAAGAACTTCCTCTTCTGATTCTGCCCAACCTGGACTACTTTAGCCTTACTCTTCTCCAGAGAATCAAGCAACTCCTTGGGCCTCAAGGCCATCTCCACAACAAAGTCAGAAGGATCTCTAATATGAGGTAATGTGGCCCTAGCTAACTCAGGCTTCAACCCCCTAATGAACTTCTCGTTTCTCTTCATGACTGTGTCCACTGAAGCATACCCATACCGAGCCAACTCCTCGAACTTCCTTACATACTCCAGAACCGACATCTCCCCCTGCTCTAACTCAGCAAACTTCCTGATCAGAGCTGATTGTGACATTGCTGACGTAAACCTCTCCTGGAACCTTCCCTTGAAATCTTCCCAGGTCATAGTTTCCTCATCCACTGCCGCAGTCACACTATTCCACCAGAACATAGCTGCTCCCTAAAGCTGTCTAGATGCCAACCTCCTCTTCTGCTCATTGATGAGCCCCAAATCTGCAAAAATCCTTTCGCAATGCAACAACCAATTCTCTACCTCAATGGCATCCTCCGTTCTAATAAACGGGTTTCCTCCAAGCTTGGTGTTATCTCCACTCAACTTAGCATAGTGATTAACTACCGGAGCTTCCAGAACTCCTGCCCCGATAGCATTTCCTCCTACCATTCCAGCTGCAAATCCAGCTTGCATCATATTCACAAAAAACTGATACATAGCCCCCATATCCACTTGCGGGACTCCAACGCCTGTATTCTCTGCTTGTGCCTGACCTTGACCTCTTCTCACATTAGGCCTGGCATTTCCTTCGGTGCCCTCCCCTCCTTGGTTAACTCTTCCTCTTCTTCCTTCCATATCTTTATTCAAACCTTATGAGATACAGAAAATAACCTAATAAAGGTAGGGGTCTAGATATAAAGCGTACACTTATATATAACTAATACAAGTACGTTACCATAGTGTTATCACATGCCCCCAATCTTACTCTAATTCCTTAGGATTATGTTTTAAAAATCATTTTTAATTTAAAGTTCTTCATAAACCATGCTCTAATACGGTAATGATACTGGTATCCACAATATCAGAAGCACATGAATATGAACGAAATCACATTTTCTCAAAAATAACACCTTATTGATTACATTTCACAACTATAATTCATATCCATGTTACATAATCCCTTAGTGTTTCCCAGTCAATGATTAAATATATCATTACAAAAATACGCCAAGAGCGACATATGACAATGCCCCCTTGGTTGATCAAAGTAATATAGTCATATATGACTTATATACACAGCGGAATCAAAACAAATAAAACTGCAAATCCTAATTAGCTATCCGTCAGCCACTTGCTCGTCTTCGGATGCCTTATTCGTCAAAAGACTAAAACCTGAAAACCTCAACCCTCAGGCAACTCAAATCAATTTTGAGTACCCGAGAGTTTAAGGGGAAACAAAACTTCGAGTTAAACAAAAAGCCCGGCGTGAATAATTTTGTTACATCTCTGTTTACTGGTATTAAGTGAGACCACGCAGCTTAGCAAAATGGGTTTCCCCTCACTAATATCCTCCTTAAAACACATATTTTGCAAATCCTTTCCTGCAACCAAACTGGTTAATCAAACTGATTATATCAAAATAGCAATATCATTTATGCTAATAAGTGGACTATCTGTCTGTAAAATAGGTAATATGTGAACTATTTTCCTGCACATAATAGTAAGGTCCGTTATGCTACAAATGGACTATCTGTCCATACAATTGGGCTGACTGCCTGCAAACTGGACCAACTGTCCGAAATCTAGGCCGACTGCCTGCAAAATGGACTAACTATCCGGATTATTTTCTTAGGGTTAACTACCCTTTAAATTTTCCTTGAAAACCTTTTCAAAATGATTTTGTCCCTCAAATCCTATATTTATGTACAAGGAAAATATATCTTTAGCTTTACTCTAAGCCATTCTGCCATGTTATATATACTTTACTCAAAATAATATTGATGGGATTTAATAAGGATTAACTATCCTTCCAAAACAAGTCAAAACCCTTTTCAACTTCAAATTACTTAGGCTACATTGCTTATTTATTACATTCGAAACCTTTGTCTAATACCGTTTAAACAACCCTTTCGGAACCCTTGAAGGTGACCCCTTCGAAACCATTGGAAAACCCTTTTCGAAACCATTAAATGCTGCCTTTCGAAAACATTGGAAAACCCTTTCCGTTCTTTTCTCTGAAAGCTTCAAAATAACAGACATCCTCCTTTAAAACCTTTTAATTATTGCCTTTCAAAAAAGAGGGAAAAACCTTCCTTTTCAACCTTGTCGAAACCATGGGGAACCACCCCTTTCGAATGTAGTCATTAAAACTTTCGAAACAGTCAAACTTAGTCCTTTCGAAAGCTCTTTGGGTTCAATTTAAAACATATGGAAACCTTTTGAAACCATTCAAAAACATCTTGGTCGAAACCATTTGGATTCTGCCTTCAAGTAGAGCAAAAGAATCAGAAGCCCATTAAAGTCGAAAGCATCGGTTTTGAAACCTTTTAAAACTATCTATTTCGAAACCATTTGGGTTTTACTTTACTTATAGAAAAAGGGTCCTTAAAACATTTAAGTCAAAATCAACTGCTTTGAAATCCATTTCCTAAGTAATGAAGTGATGGTGTCGAAACCGTCCCTTCGAAAGCATTAGAGAGGTGGCCAAGTTTTTAGAAAAACAAAACAACCCTTTCGAAACCATCTGGGTCGAAAGGTAGAAAGGCGGCAGCAAAAAGTTCTCGACTTTGTCGAAAGCATTTATTTAAAAACAGATGTGAAACCCAATCGAAACCATTTCCTTTAAATCATTTGGCTTGGTCGAAAGCTACTTAGTCGAAAGCCTTTTAGTCGAAAGCAAGCAGGTGTATTTCGTTTATTTAAAAACAAAGGACTGCCTCAACCCCCTCGAAACCCCTGGTTTCGACTCCCTACCTTCCGCCATCATCCAATTTATTACGTACCAGTTCCTTGATACCATATGCATTGGTTTCAACTGTGTCAAAGGCGATAGTTATGGAGGCGGAACCTAGTGTCGAAAGAGATGAAATAGTGGAAAACTTGTAGCAAATAGTTCTTTTCACCTAACCTGCCTTACATGTCTAATTGTAATTGGTTGCTTCTTTCTTTACCAATAAAAAGTACTGCACTTTTTCAAAAGTGCTGCCGACTTTTCCAGATTTTATAATTTAAATCTTTTACAAAAAGCCCATTCTCTTCTCTTTTAATTATATAAAACATTTAAGTCCCATACCTTAAATAATTTTATATAACCACTGAAACACTTAGGAAAATCTAGAAAAATTCCAAAAAATCACATTATATATGTTTTACAACATATAAAATTTTCATACCCAAATAATTAATTATTTACCCGTAATTAATTTATAACCCAAAATACAATTTTCTTTACTAGAAATTTCATATTAATTCCACGAAAATTCAGAAAAATCTAAAAATTGAAACCCATCTCCAAAATAATATTTATGGTCTTTATAAAAATTCGCAAGGTATTTGGATGTCATTTTATGGGGTTTTCACCTTAAAACATATCATAAATTCAATATAAATAACAATAATTCATCAACAAGTATATATATTCATATCATCATTCAAAAACATGGCAAACCATTGCAAAATATTCGGAATTCATATTAAACTGAAAGCATAATCAAAAATGAGATGTAAACATTATTCACCTTAGCTTTTAGAGATTATGGAGATTGAGATGTGAATAGATTTGATTAGAATTAGCTTCTTCCTAGCTTTTCTTCTTCTCTTCCTTGTTAATAGTGGCCGGCCTTGTTTTATAAAATTTTGAAATGAAATGAACGTGTAGATTTTACACGGCTATGGGTAATAGATATAGGAATGGCTTTTTCCCATTTTACCCCCCTCCCTCTATTTCAAGTTAACTCTTATTTTAATTCATGGTTAAATGACATGGCTATACCTTAATTAAAATCAAATCTCAAACCCCTGATCAACACATTATTTTATTTTATTCAACTAATTAAATATCCTAAATTATGTCACCAAAAATTTGGGTGTTATAATTTATTTATAGAATGTTAGTAAAGCTATAAAATTATCCTAAATTTATTATTAGATTATAAATTAGTATTCCCTTGGAATGAGAATTTCTATGTTTTGATTTATTTGGAGCGGTTTCCATGTAATTTCCATAAATTATTTAATTCCAAAATATGAATAAAAATGCTGCGTTTGAATTAAAAAGGAATATAATAAAAAGGGGAAAGAGATGTGTAAATGATGGATATTATTCTCCATAATTTACACTATCTATTTCAATAAATGAAAATAAATAATTTCTTGTAATTTCAAACAACGCAAAGATATCACTTTTGGTTAATTTATAGAAAGTTATAACGGTAATCCTTTTTAGAAAGATAGCTCTAATAAATTAGAATATGGAAAGGAATGTTTTAGTTTAGAAATTAATAATTAAAAATAAATATATATATATATACATGTATAACCGCGCTTAACGTTCAAAAATAAATAAATATATATAAATAGCATAATTTACGATATATACATATTAGTTATTAAAAGCATAATTATTAACGGGTTAGGATTTATGGACATTAATTATAAATATAACGGGCAATAAATTTGTAATTAATGAGAGTTAAAAAGGAATTAAATAATAGACTGATTATAGAGATTAATATGGCATGTATTCATATGATAACATACTAATGTATAAATATTCAAACAACTTTTATTCAATATAAAGTTGATTTTTAACAAAACGTTTTCTGTTCACATTTTCAATATATATTAAAAATGTATAATTTTATAAACATATTTCAAAAATAATTTTCCCATTATTAGTTGTTAATTAAAAAGTGTTTAATAAGGTTATAAAATCATATTTAATCACTTTAAATCTTAGGCACAAATATTTAAATAATTTAGATTTTTAAATACAAAGTGTTTGAAATTCTAGGTCATTACATTCTTTCCACCTTAAAAGAATTTCATCCCCGAAATACCAAGGATGGAAAAATATAATGAAAACTGAACAATTCACAAAAACTAAGCACACAAAAAATAATATCACCCATAACCCCGGTCGAAGGTATGGTGCCTTATCCAATCCATTTTTATTTATCAAATTAAGGTAGTTTCATTTAAAAATTCCTAGGTTAATTTACTAACCAAAGGTGAATTCTACTTAGGCACCTAACCTAAGCTCTTATACTAGCTGTAACGAACTGGATTTTCGTACCTGTCAAAATCGTTGAAAAACCCGCCAATTCTAAAACTAACAATGAAAACTAGCAATTTAACAAATCTAAATCTGATAAATATACAACACAATTAAATATATAGGATATAATTTTAGTAATATAACTTTATCAGAGTAATCAATTATCCTACAGGGTGTGCTTTAGTACAACAAAAACATAAATACTATAAATCTACCGTAGCACAACTCTGATGAGAGAGACAGCAATAGCTATTGCTCAAATAACAAGTCAAATACGGAATATAATGATAAGCAGGCTAGATACAACAACACGTGATAATTAGCAAACAATAAACATGAAAAAGATATATTATTATTGGGGCTGCGTCACTACCACTTATGACTACCTACATACCCCTATCTAACTGGGTACCCAATTAGATATATGTTCAATCCAACATAGTTCTCATATTCACAAATATGACTCAACGAGCCTACAATGCACAAACAAACAAATATGCAATTCCCAAACTACCCCTTAGGCTTAAACTTCATATTTAGATTTATGAAATCTAACTAACTTTATTATTTTCAAAATATAATCCTTCTAGAAAATAATCTTTTTGAACTAAATTTCCAGTTTTATTTCAAATCTTTTTGAAATAATAATATTTATCTTTTAGATCAAATCATACTTTTCTTCGAGATTTAAGTCAAAACCTTTTCAAAACCGGTATCAATTACTCTATATAATAATTCAGTGGTGTATTTGATATATTTATTTGGAAATCCAAAAATACTCGACTATAAAAACATATCAAAAAATATGCAACCAGATCCGGAGGGTTCTCTCAATAACAAGGCAAATGGGTCCCAGTCTTCATAAGATAAATAAACAAAGTATATCTCTCTAAACAAAAAAGTAGACTATACTAAGGGTTAAACCGCCCTTTTGCCCACTTTTTAGTTACGGGTTGCCCGAATCATTAGAAACATAACAAATCATTTTTTTATTTGAAATGAGAAACCATTTTGCACTAATAATCACAAATACTTTCATTCACAGTATTGTTTATTTTCCCAAAAACTTTTCGAAACCAATTTCATACCACTGGGATTTAAGTTCTCGAAATTCTCTTTATTTAAAAGTCACCTTTTATAAATACCTTTATATAAATCACTTCGGTATAAAATCACTTTAAAATATTTACTCACTTCAAAAATATTTATTTCCAAATACTATATAAACACCTTTATACCATTTTAAAATATTTACTTCCATATTAAAAGAAACCATCTCATTTAAAAGAAACCATCTCATTTAAAAGATAAGCATCCTTAAAATTATAATAAACGTATTTCATTATAACAATTATTTAATCAAATATTTTCATCGAACACCTTACAGTCAGACTATGAAATTATAATCATAAGGTGTTCGTATCTAACCAACCCATGCCTATGGAAATTAGTTACTCATAAACTGGCCGGGCACATTTCAAACAGTTAAATAAATAATAAAAACAACACATTATTGTCAAACAAAAAATTGAATAATAACACATAAATCAGAATTAACTGGTATATATAAAATAAATGTCCAAATTTATATAATAGTAGAACGAGGATTTGTTCTTCTAAATAGATGTCACTAATGAAGTATACTTAACTCGTTTTCGGTATTTCAGCTTATACTATTCCTTACCCAAGAGTGAAGCTAGGTAAGTTGAAGCACCAGTTGCATCAATGCCCTGCCTAGACACTTCATTCTTGAATCTCATAAATAGATAAGTCTACTCTTTGGCTTTTAGCGTTTTGCAAAGTTAATTACCTTTTTCAAACTTTATATAATTGTTAAAATATATTTAAACATGAAACTAATTTTAAAACACTCTAATATAAGTTAGAAAGCAAGAAAAATACTAAATTTAAATATCATTTTTAAAATATATATAGTTTCAAAAAGCAAAGATAGCATTTCTATAAATGTTATCTAAAGTTATGTTACACATTTTTGTTACAACATTGCATCTAGTTTTCAACGCCTAGACAAATGATTTTAAATCCATTTTTTTACATTAGATAGTATGCTTTGGGTACTTGAAAACTATAAAGAAAAATTCCAAAGAATATCTTTTTATTATTTTATAGAAATTCCTGAAAATAAGGTATTGCTCATATAGCGACTATTTTGCTATGACTTTTGCCTCTTCGTTCAACTAACTATTAAATGATTTTAACTTCAAAGCATTTACAATAATAATAATATATTGTTAACTTGTTAAAATAGTAAAGATACTCTTGAGAAAATTTCCACAAAAATAAACCTCACTTTCCAAAAGCAAGTTATTTAAAAGTGTCGATATAGCGACCTTTTTTCATCAAACTTTCTTAGCTTTGTTTATATTTTCTATAAATTTTCAGAAACATATACTTTACTTTTCCAAACACTTATATAAGTGTATAAATAAACCAAAACAAGTTTTATCAAAATATGTTCTTAAATCACCACTTTTCACAAATTAAAGTTAAAGTAATTTAAAGTGCGTTTATAGCGACTATCGCTATACGGACAATTCCGAATTCAAATCAATATTTTGTGCCATTCCATGTTATACACATATATGATTCTAAACTCAAATCATGTCACTACTAAACATGTATTTAAATATGTACTATTTATCATGTCCATTTTATATGTTTAAATGTGCTTAATTTAAACAACATAATTCCATTCTCT
Source organism: Allium fistulosum (assembly GCA_030737815.1). NCBI lineage: Eukaryota > Viridiplantae > Streptophyta > Magnoliopsida > Asparagales > Amaryllidaceae > Allium > Allium fistulosum. Next base: position 575,567,037 of record CM060906.1, read on the forward strand.
TTAAGGCAACAACTTTAACAAATCATATGCTTTTGGAAGCATATAATAAAAGGTTATAACTTTAAGTAGCCAATGTATATTATTATACATAATAACAAGCAATTTCAACAAGCATTAATATCAAGTAATTAACTTCATTCAAAGTGAGAATAACTCACTTTCATACAACCCAAACACTTCCTACCAACATTCAAATAATCAAACACTCCTCCAATCATTTTCTACCTAGACCAAAACATCACGTCCAAAGCTTCCACCTCCACCTTTGCTCACGGCCAAGCCATCCTTCCCCCTCAACTTTTGCTCATGACCCAAGGGAGTAACTCCCCATAACTCCATCATTTCCTTACTTCTTAGATGCTAAACCATGTTTCCTAGATGATATAAGGACTTTGATAAAGTTTGGTGGGGATTGGATATAATTTTCTGAGTTTTTCTAGAAAGTTAAAGTGGAGATAAGAGAGTGAAGACATTGTTTTGGAGGTGATTTTGTGAAGTTATGAATGGAGCTTCTCCACTTTGTTGGCCAAGTTTTCAAACACTTAATCAACCAAACGCTCGAACCAGAATCTCTCCATCTCAATATCAAACCAACTCCTTCTAGCTCCTGCCAAACCAAGTACGTACCGAACCACCTTCTTTCCCCATGCTGCCGAATCAACTACCTCTTCCAGCACCTCGCCGAACCAACACATTCGGCATCACCCCCACCGGACCAGATCCACCAAGTCTCACCACCGAATGAAGCTCCACCGAATCAACCCACTCCCTATCTACCACCGGACCAGATCCACCAAGTCTCACCACCGAATGAAGCTCCACCGAATCAACCCACTCCCTATCTACCACCGGACCAGATCCACCAAGTCTCACCACCGAATGAAGCTCCACCGAATCAACCTCTACCAAAGCTCCCCAAGAACGACCGAACCAGAGGACACCGAACCAGATGTGACAGGCCAGATCACATCAGCCCAGGCCCATCAGCAACTATACATATCCTGGACCCCTACCCCCGGCCTCACTCTATAAATAGAGGGGTAGGGGTACAGCAATGGGGACAAGTTTTGGAGAGCTCAAGCACGGAAGGAACTCTTCAAACAACTTTCTTTTACTTACACCAAAGCTTTGTACTTGTAATCATAACAAAAGAAGAGAAATAACATATAAAGTGGACGTAGGCACATTCTGGCTGAACCACTATAAATCTGCGTGTCTTTTTTACATTTTAGCCCCTGTTTTTTACGTATTTGCATAAGTCGCTCAAATTACTAAGAATAACATAAGATCTACTAAATCATACAACTTTGAGGTGTTTGTCCATTTTTTGTGCAAACATTTTTGGTGCTTTCATTGAGAGTTAAGGCTCGAAGCTTCAGCTTCATCCGCTTAACAAGTTTTCCTAACAGCATCGTTCGCCACTTGGAAAACATGCCTCCCAAACAGAGAAAAGATGTTAACAAAGGAAAAAACATCGCATCCAGCAGTCTTCCAGATCCAGCTGCCACGAATCAAGCAAATCGTCCTCCTCCAGCAACGGTAACAAATGAAGGACAGGCTAACCCAACCACTCCTGCCACAGAACAGCCTGCAGCAATTACTAGGGCAGATTTGGACAGAGTTGTTGTTGAAGTAACTAACCGCTTCACGTCCCAGCAGGAAGCCTTGGTGGACCATCTCATGTCACGCTTGAGGGACGCTGAAGAATCCAACCGCAACACTGAATCATGGGGCGAGTCCCAGTCTGGAGGATCTCAGAGACAGCAAAGGTCTTCCTTCTTCGAAGAAGCTAACGGCAGAAGTAGCCATGGTAGGAGCCGAGACCGAGCACAGCCCGAAGTTAGGCCTGAGGAAACGTTTGGTACCGAACCCAACGGGGAAGGTACCGGGCGAAGGTCAACTGTAGCTGAGCCTGTCATGCTGCCTAACCACAGAAACACCAGTGAACGGGGCCGAGCTAGAGTTCAGCCTGGAGTTGGACCCGAGGAAGTGCTTAGATCAGAACCCAACAGGGGAAGATCAAGGCAAGGGCCGACTGTGGCTGACCCAAGCATGCTCCCAGAAGATCAAAGGCAGCCATTGGAAAATATGAGGAATGATAGACGATACCATCCCTACAGGTCGTCTGGACGGAATCAATCCCACAGAACAGAACCAAACTCATTTCTATCTGCTCCAAGTTCTGATGAAAGGATGGCACGCTTATTCAGAGAGTGTGTCCAACGGGAGCAAAGAGATCGAGGGATAGGCGCTAGGGTAACCAGCCCTTTTGCCCGCAATATCGAAATTGCTATCACCCCCCGAGAATGGAAGATGCCAACAATGGAACCCTACAAAGGAACCTCCGATCCCGTTGTACACTTACAGAGGTACACGCAGCATATGCTCATGAGTGGAGCAATAGAGGGAGTACTGTGCAAATGCTTTTCGCTCTTCTTAGCAGATCTTGCTACCTCCTGGTTCTGTCATCTACCCCAAGGATCCATCAGCTCATGGGAAATGTTGAAAGAAAAATTTATCAGTCAGTTCCGCATTCATGTGGAGCAACCTAAGGACGCTTATTCCTTATCCAGCGTCAAACAGAAACCCGGAGAAAAGCTGCAGCAATACCTAACCAGATTCAACGCCGCAGCAGCCGCAGTTCAAGATGCCGATGAGAAGCTTATCCTAATGGCCCTCTGCAGTGGGGTGCATCCGGACACTAAATTTGCTAGAAGATTGACAAAAGAAAAACCAGCTACTTTACCCGATTTCTTCCATGAAGCCGGGAAATACATGAGGCTTGAGGATGCTGCCATTGAGGGGCAGTCAGGACAGCAAAGTAAGACGACCCATGGCAACGCCCCTGCCGTGGCGAGGGACGTTCGAAGAAATGATTCCAGAGACAATGCTGGGGGCAAGAAGGTAGAAAAGCGCCTATATCGGCCAGGACCAAGATTCGACACTTACACCCCTTTGAACGAGACCGTCGAAAATATCTTCCTTGCCACCCAAGGCGAAGTTAGATATAAACGCCCACCATACAAGAAGGAATCAGATAACGCACAGAAGTCTGGAAAATTCTGCCGCTTCCACGAATCTCACGGACATGATACCAACGAATGCCATCATCTCCGAGATCTGATTGAGGAACACATCAAAAGGAAGAAACTGGAGCGTTATGTAAAAAGTCAAGACAGGACTCCAGCTCCTGCCAATGAAAACCCAAGGCTACCCTCACCAGGCACGACTCAAGTAGGCTACTGAAAATTGGGTCCCAGCTGAAAGCTGAATTGAAGGAACAACTCATTGATTTTCTCCGCCACAACTTGGATGTGTTCGCTTGGTCACACGCTGACATGACCGGAATCTCCCCCGACATAGCATGCCACGTATTAAACATTGATCCTACCAAGGCTCCTGTAAAACAAAAAAAGAGAAGTATGGGGGCAGAGCGATCAGCAGCCCTCGACGAAGAAGTAAAGAATCTACTCGCCAATGACTTCATACGAGAGGCTGTTTACCCAGAATGGATCGCCAACCCGGTACTAGTAAAAAAGGCTAATGGGAAGTGGCGGACCTGCATTGACTTCTCCAACCTAAACGACGCCTGCCCAAAGGATTGCTTCCCGCTTCCCAGAATCGACCAACTTGTAGACAGCACAGCCGGGCACGAACTCCTATCTTTTATGGATGCATACTCAGGATATAACCAAATTCCTATGCATGCTCCCGACCAAGACCACACTAGTTTCATCACCGACCGGGGTTTATACTGCTACAAAGTGATGCCTTTCGGACTTAAAAATGCAGGAGCCACCTACCAGCGCCTCGTCAACAAGATGTTTGCAGGGCTAATAGGACAAACTATGGAAGTATATGTGGACGACATGCTGGTGAAATCGCGAAAAGCCAAAGATCACGTAAGCCACCTAGGCGAGATGTTTCAAGTACTTCGGCAATATGGAATGAAGTTGAATCCACTAAAATGCTCCTTCGGTGTGTCGTCAGGGAAATTCTTAGGATTCATCGTTCATGCCAGAGGGATAGAAGCAAACCCTGAACAAGTCCGAGCATTAAGAGACATCAAGATACCTTCCACCCGAAAGGAGATGCAAAGCCTAAATGGAAAAGTGGCCGCCCTAAGCCGATTCATCTCCAAAGCAACGGACAAGTGCGTCCCCTTTTTCGAAGCTCTAAAGAAAGATAAAGGAAAGTTCGAATGGACGGACGAATGCCTAACCGCTTTCCTTAACCTAATCGAACACCTCCAGAAACCACCGGTACTCTCGACCCCAAGCGAAGGCGAAGAATTATACCTATACCTTGCTGTGTCATCTCACGCTTTAAGCGCTGCCTTGGTAAGGGAAGACAACCGCACGCAACGACCAGTTTACTTCGTCAGTAAAAGGCTTACTGGGGCAGAAGTCAGATATCCTAAACTTGAAAAGTTAGCATACTGTCTACTAATCACTTCACGAAAACTACGTCACTACTTCCAATCCCATTCCATCAAAGTTCTGACCGATCAACCACTAAGGCAGGTGCTCCATCGTCCCGACACCTCCGGGCGACTACTTAAATGGTGTATTGAGCTGAGTCAATATGATATCACCTATCACCCTCGCACCGCCATCAAGGGACAAGCCATGGCTGATTTCATTGCAGAATTCACTACCAACGAGGATAAGGAGCAACTGGAAATAACGGATATCAAGTGGAATCTCTTTGTGGACGGTGCATCTAACGAACAAGGCTCGGGGGCAGGTGTGGTAATAATCACTCCCAGGGGAAATAAACTGCACTATGCTATAAGGTTGGAGTTCGCTGCCACCAACAACGATGCAGAATATGAAGCAGTGATAGCTGGACTAGAAATTGCCATAGAAATCGGAGCCAATTCTTTGTGTCTTCACAGCGACTCTCAACTTATTGTTAATCAAATACTAGGAGAATTCCAAGCTCGAGAAGAACGACTCATAGCATATCTAAAGAAAACCAAGTTGCTTCTCGGCCGATTGGATCAGTACTTAGTCAAACACATCCCTCGGGAAGAGAACCAAGAGGCCGACGAATTGGCAAAGCAAGCGAGTATGGGAGACATCGCCATCTTCGGGGCAGTAACCATCTCAAAGCAAACGGTCCCAAGTTTTGAGCAAGTGAATCTGATAGCTGCAGCCGAAGAGGCAACTTGGATGACTCCCATCCGAGACTACCTACAAAGTGGCACACTACCCAACGGGCGTAATGAAGTCAAAAAAATCTTGAGGAAAGCGTCCCGCTATACAATACAAGAAGACATCCTCTATCGGCGCGGTTTCTCTAACCCATTATTAAGGTGTGTCGCCGGAAGGGAAGCCAAGGAAATCTTATCCAGCATCCATCAGGGGAGCTGTGGAGATCACACCGGGGGGCAAACATTAGCAAAAAAGATACTCCGATACGGATATTTCTGGCCCACCTTAAGCAAGGACGCCTTAGATTTCGTCAAGAAGTATGACAGATGCCAAAAATTTGCTAAGATCCCTCGGCTAGCAACAACCAAGATTACTCAGATGACCAGCCCTTGGCCCTTCGCGATATGGGGAATTGACTTAATCGGCGAGCTACCAATGGGCCGAGGCGGGGCCAAATATGCTATAGTGGCAGTTGATTATTTCACCAAATGGGTGGAAGCGGAACCTCTAAATAAAGTATCTTCAGCAAAAGTTATTAACTTCTTGATCAAAAATGTTCTATGCAGGTACGGAGTCCCACTCAAAATCATATCAGACAATGGACTTCAATTTGACAGCGAGGAATTCGCCAACTGGTGCCAAGAACACAGAATTCATAAAAGCTTCTCATCTGTAGCATATCCCCAGGCAAACGGACAAGTCGAAGCAGTCAACAAAATTCTGAAAACTCTAATCAAAAAGAAGCTCGAAAAGTCAAAGGGCGCTTGGGTGGATGAACTTCCTACGGCACTATGGGCCTATCGCACATCTTTCAGAACATCGACAGGGCACACTCCTTTCTCTTTGGCATACGGATCGGAGGCTATGCTCCCAGTTGAAACTATTGTGCCTTCCCATCGTCGGATCCACTATAACCTAGAAGAGAACGAAGAACTCCTTCACATGTCTTTGGATCTAATCGAGGAGAGAAGAAACGATGCAATCCTCAAAACAGCAGCCCACAAGCAAAAAGTGGCAACACAATACAACTCCAAAGTCAAGCATCGTACCTTGCAAGAAGGGGATCTTGTCCTCAAGAGAATCTTCCCTCGCCCCGGAGCACTAGACCCAATCTGGGATGGACCATATGTAATTCATAAAGATCTCCACAACGGAGCCTATATTTTGTCAACAGTGGACGGAGAGGTGTTCCAGAGGGCATGGAACATCCAACACCTCCGTCGATACTTTTCTTAACTTGTATTGCCCATATGAAGTGAATTAACAAAGAGAATCAGTGGACGTAGGCATTTTCGTGCCGAACCACTTTAAAAAGCCTTGTCTCCTTTTTTTTTCCTTTGTATCTTGGCTGCTTGTTAACTTTATCCTTTTCTGTTGAACAAAATCCTGAGTATACAGCATTTCTATTTAAAGCACTCCACAACACAACTTCACCTGGACAAGACCTAACAGGTACTATGCGAATCTATGCCCTTGCCAATGAGACACTTTTGCTCCAGCATCCCTCTGCTGCGGGTTAACTCATTGCTCGTGACGGCCCTTAAAGCCAACTGTAATGAGCCGATTATAAGCCACCGAGAAGGCCGACTATAGCCGAGGCAGCTCATTACGGCGTTAGGCTCGCCGGCAACTGTGAACCGACTATAAGCCCCAACATAAGGTGTGGCCAGCCAGGGGCAGTTCACAGTTGACGATCGGCACCCACGCTAGCCGGCCACAGTAAATCGAATAATACCTACGATTACGGGCCATAATGGCCCGGGTAGTTACTGTGCGCGATCTCGGCTCCGATGTGTCTTAAGTGCGGCTGTGGTAAAAAAGAATTAACTCCCCGCGGAGGCGTAAGATGGGTGACAAATGTCTCCAAGACCCACAGCTAGGGAAAGTGACTACAAAACCCGTTTGCCACGAACTTAAGCACATCGAAGGCCTTCCGTGATTGGAAGTTTTACTATTTCACGTATTTCAATTTTACTTAAAAAGCTTTTTTTCCTATCCCCTATAACAATCCCTAAAGTACATGATACAGAGTAGGAGATACTCGCCAATGGATGTAGGGACTCACAGTGGCAGGACATTTGACTACATTCCATGCTCGGTCCTACAAGATATTCAAGACTGCCATCTACGATTAAAACATGAAAGGCGGTATTTTCTTCTTTTATGTACAAATACATGACTATAATTTGTTCACACCACACGCTAATATTGCAAGTCATAAAATTATGGTGTAGAACCAGAGTCTAACCTCAAACACAATTTAATTACAAGAATATACATAGCTACATTTCTCATACGATATGTCGAAATAGCAACAAATATTCAAGAAACGACAAAATCAGCTTAAGTTAAAAAATTACACGTCAAGAATAATGTTGATTATTACAAGTAGCAAGAATTACAACTTAGAAGTTACTCTACTATCTTAAGACTAACAGATACAACAATGCCAAGCCTACAAAAAGAATTTTCCAGGTCTAATCAGGGAGCCGGTTGCGTCGAAGTCTTGTCCTTACTCTGTTGCCCGCCTGTCCGGTCATAAAAAGGATTCATTAGTGATAAGTAACCAAGTTAACGGAAAGACTAGAAAGGAAGACTTACCAGCACCTGCTTCTTGACCTTCCTGGTCGTCATCCTCTACCTGCACACCCGCCTCCTCAGCAGCAAGCAGCCGCATACCCTCCTTTACCGCCACTTTCTCCTCCTTGGTGAACTGGGCAGTGACCACATCCATACTGAAGACCGTTCCACCCTCTTTATCTGCATCAGCCTTCGCCTCCTCCAAAGCCCGAAGATAGATCTTAGCCATGACCCTGGGATAATCATCCATCCAAGAGAGATTGCCCTGCTTCCAAGTTCGGAAATACATGTCCTGGAGCATGTCATCCATCATTCCCTCATTCTCCTCAAACTCCCTCATCCGGGCATCGGAAGCCGACAACCTTTCGACGGCAGCATCTCTCTCCAATCTGTATCTCGAGCAATCAGCCTGAAGGGACCTCCGCATCACCTCCATCTCTTCCCTCAACTTAGCTTGAGCAAGCTCTGCAGCCTCAAGTTTCTCGGACAATTCCTCCACCTGCTCGAGATCCGCTCTCCGAACCTCATCCACCGTGGCAATAGCCATGTCAATCCGCTCTTTGCAAGTAGCTTCCATTTTCCGCAATTCGGCCCGACTGGCCTCTTCCATGGTTTTCCTTAGTCGCCCAGTAGCAGCCTCATGCTGAGAAATCTGAATAGCCTGATCCGCAAGCTGTTTGGCCTGATCCGAAACCACCAATCGAAGTCGGATATTGGCGCTCCCAATCTCCTCTCCAGCCTTAACCAGCCGAGCATGATGCCCCATCAGCTTCTTGGTCTCCTCTGCCACCCGATCAATATTAGCCTTGGCCTCGCCTCCCATAGTGACTATACGAGTAGTGAGTAGATCGAGATCTAAGGACTTGGCTTCATCAAGTACTCGTACCATGGGGTTACGGGGGAGAAGGTGTTCACCAGTGACTTCGTCAAAAGAAATATCATGAGAGCTTGGATCCAGATCAAGATGACCCGCAAATGGATTACGGGCCAAGTCGGGACGGTCGATATGAATAACAGAAGGGTTTCCGGACAGGTGCGGAGAAGGTGCAAACTCGCTACCCTCCTCAGTAATATCATGAATAGGCTGAGCCGGAGGCTGAGGACCGGGCGAAGTCTCGGATAAAGGATGACTCCTCTTCCTCTGTTGAATACCCTCTTCGATGACCCCAAGAAGAGGACGGTAGCCGACTACATCCCCGGAGCATTGGGTTGAGGGCTTCGTCTTAGCAGAAATTTTGGAAAGTTTATATTGCTCAAGCCTGTGTCGAAGGTCTGAAGCTTTGGACGTCTTGCCTGCTCCTGATATAAAGAACAAGTGTCACAAACTTACATTACTATACGATTCGAGAAACGCGGTAAATTACAAGTTAAAAAAGGAAAAGAAACACAGCTGTGGTTGTACAAACCCTGGGGAGGAGTGGGATACTGCAATAAGTCCTGGATTTCATTCCAGGACGGGAGCGGGTCATAAAATATTCCTAAGTCCCTATCATTAATGAAGCATGCAGGAGTCAAGAGTTCACCTTGAGTCGTCGGAGCCACCTTGGCTGGAATGGTCGGAGAAGACTCACTTGCACCAGTCCCGGCTTTGTCCGCCTTCTCGGTCTTCTCTACCAAAGCTGGATCATCATCCAACCCCTCAAAAGCCTGGTGGAACGCATCATCCGTCCACTCCTGAATCTCGCCCGCTTGCCCAGGAAGTAGGGCCCCGATGCCATCGCCACCTTTGTCACCATCCCGACCATCTCCACCCTCGCCTCTTTCCTCCTCTATGTCTTCCTCCTCCCGGGTAAGTGGACAATTGCTGGGGGAGGGACCGTCCGATTTCTTGAGTTTCTTACCTCCGACAGCTGGAGGTTTTGTGAAAGGTTTCCTCTTGCTACTCTCTGCCGTAACACCTTCCTTGGTCTGAGCAGCCGCCCTCTCCTCCGCCGTTTCCCTCAGCTTAACTACAGACTGCTGCGGAAGGATTAAGTTATATTCCAGAAGAATCGCATTTCTAATCAAGAAGGCAGATGATCTATATTTCCCAAGAATGGCTTCTATCTCAGCCGCCGTCTGAACCAGGCGGTCAGTCTCCACAACCGGAAAGCCACCTGTCGCTAGCAAAAATGGGAAAGTATGAGAAGAAGCATCGCAATCGGAATAGAAATTATAAGTAAAAGCATCAACTTACATCCAGAGGTAAAGCGCCGGATTGAGACGGAGTCGTCCCTAACAAAGAACCACTCTTTCTTGAACATGCTGAATTTAGAGTACAGGTCCAAGACCGGCTTGAAGGTCACAGCTGACTCCAAGCTAATATATGGGGACCCCTTCTTATATCCCCTTAAATTATACAAGTACCGGATCTCCCGGTTGGAGGGAGCATGACCATACTTCCTCCGAAAAATAACGAAAAGGCTCACCAGTATGGCATAAGAGTTGGGCTGAAGCTGGAATGGGGCCACCTTTAGATACGTGAGGAAGCTGACTACCCAAGCATTTAGAGGCGGGATAGCACCACACATACAATGGTACCTACTATAAGCAAAGTATCCTTCGGGAGGATTGTATGGCATGACTCCTGGGCCCGGCAGCAGCATGAGGGCTCTATCGATCCCAAAGGAACGAGATATAACATCGAGCTGCTCCTCTTTGAGAGAGCTAGGAAAGCAGTCAGGCGGGGAATCCAGCAGCTCCTGGGGACCATATCCATCCACTAATGACCTTGGGGCGGGCCCATGACGCTCCGATCCTGATTGAGCTGGGGGCACGACCGAGGGCTCTCCTTCACCCCCGGATCTCTTCTTGTCTGATCGAGTTTCTACTTTGCGAGACATTATCTACAACACCGGAAAAGCATAGTGTTAGAACAAAGGATGTAAACAAATGCAGCACTTCAAATCTCATTCGGTATTAAATGTTCATGTGTCATTCGGTATCGGAGGACTAAGTCCATTCGGCATACAAACGTACAAACACATGTTCATTCGGCATTCAGTGATACAATACGTAAACTCATTCGGCCAAAAGAATTAGACTTGGTCCGGCTAAAGACCTCACCTGATTCGGTTAAGGGTTTGGTTCGGCTAACACTGAGGTTCGTGGGAATGGTTCGGCAGGTGGAAGGATAGAAGCCCTAGTCCCCCATTTTATAGGCGAAGGCAGTGTACCGAATCACTTGGTTCGGCAACATGAAACACACGCAGACGTCGAGATTGGATGGACGAAAAACAAAGCACGATATATGGTGAACATATACCCTACTTTGGGGGGCAAATGTTGGCCAAGTTTTCAAACACTTAATCAACCAAACGCTCGAACCAGAATCTCTCCATCTCAATATCAAACCAACTCCTTCTAGCTCCTACCAAACCAAGTACGTACCGAACCACCTTCTTTCCCCATGCTGCCGAATCAACTACCTCTTCCAGCACCTCGCCGAACCAACACATTCGGCATCACCCCCACCGGACCAGATCCACCAAGTCTCACCACCGAATGAAGCTCCACCGAATCAACCCACTCCCTATCTACCACCGGACCAGATCCACCAAGTCTCACCACCGAATGAAGCTCCACCGAATCAACCCACTCCCTATCTACCACCGGACCAGATCCACCAAGTCTCACCACCGAATGAAGCTCCACCGAATCAACCTCTACCAAATCTCCCCAAGAACGACCGAACCAGAGGACACCGAACCAGATGTGACAGGCCAGATCACATCAGCCCAGGCCCATCAGCAACTATACATATCCTGGACCCCTACCCCCGGCCTCACTCTATAAATAGAGGGGTAGGGGTACAGCAATGGGGACAAGTTTTGGAGAGCTCAAGCACGGAAGGAACTCTTCAAACAACTTTCTTTTACTTACACCAAAGCTTTGTACTTGTAATCATAACAAAAGAAGAGAAATAACATATAAAGTGGACGTAGGCACATTCTGGCTGAACCACTATAAATCTGCATGTCTTTTTTACATTTTAGCCCCTGTTTTTTACGTATTTGCATAAGTCGCTCAAATTACTAAGAATAACATAAGATCTACTAAATCATACAACTTTGAGGTGTTTGTCCATTTTTTGTGCAAACACACTTATTTATAGCCTTATGAAATGTGGTTAAACACCATCCCTAACCCTCCTCCTTCCATGCTTAAGAACATGCACACCATACTCTTACGCAAACATACCTCTTACACACCGTACTTTCTTAAATCACTCCTTGATTTAAGGATCCTTGTCTCCTTTTGTTTTACTTAGTTTAATTAATTACCTCTCAGGATGATGCCTGGTTTAATTACTAGTTAATGTGTTCATATGATAACATACTAGTGTATAAATATTCAAACAACTTTTATTCAACACAAAGTTGATTTTTAACAAAACATTTTCCGGTCACATTTTCAATATTTATTCAAAGTGTATATTTTTATAAACACATTTCAAAATTAAGTTTTCCATAATTAGTTGTTAACTAAAAAAATGTTTAACAAGGTTATAAAATCATATTTAATCACAGTTGATCTTAGACACAAATATTTAAATAATTCAGATATTTAAATACGAAGTGTTTGAAATTCTGGGTCGTTAAATTCTTCCCACCTTAAAAGAATTTTGCCCCGAAATTATTTTATTTATCAAATTAAGGTAGTATCGATTTAAAATTCCTAGGTTGATTTACTAACCATAGGTGAATTTTACTTAGGCACCTAACCTAAGCTTTGATACCAACTGTAACGATCCGGATTTTCGAACTAGTCAAAATTTCTGAAAAACCCACCCACTCTAAAATACCAATTTAACATATCTAAATCTAATAAATATACAATACAATTAAATGTATAGGATATAATTTTAATAATACAACTTTATCGGAGTAGTCAATTATCCTACAGGGTGTGCTGTAATACAAAGAAAACTTAAATACTATAAATCTACCACTACACAACTTTGATGAGAGAGACAAGAATAACCATTGCTGTAAACTCAAATAACAAAAGATGCGGAATATAATGATAAGCATAAAGATACAACAACACATGATAATTAGCAAATAATAAAAATGAAAAAGATATATAATTATTGAGGCTGCATTACTACCACTTATGATTGCCTACGTACTGCTATCTAACTAGGTACCCAATTAGATACAGGGTCAAGCCAACGTAGTTCTCCTATTCACAAATAGGACTCAACGAGCCTGCACAAACATACAAATATGCAATTCCCAAACTACCCCTTAAGCTTAATCTTCACATTTAGATTTATGAAATCTAATTAACTTTATTATTTTCAAAATATAATCCTTTTAGAAAATAATCTCTTCGAACTATATTCTTGGTTTTATTTCAAATCCTTTGAAATAATAATATATATCTTTTATATCAAATCATACTTTTCTTCGAGATTTAAGTCAAAAACTTTTCAAAATTGGTATCAATTACTGTGTATAATAATATAGTGATGTATTTGATATATTTATTTGGAAATCCAAAAATACTCTACTATAAAAGCATATCAAAATATATGCAACCAGATCGGGAGGTTTCTCCCAATGATAAGGCAATTGGTTCCCAGCCTTCACAAGATAAATAAACAAAGTATATCCCTCTAAACAAAGAGTAGACTATACTAATGGTTAAACCACCCTTTTGCCCACTTTTTAGTTATGGGTTAACCGAATCATTAGTAACATACAAATCATTTTGTTCCCTGAAGTGAAAAATCATTTGGCACTAATAATCACAAATACATTCAATCATAGTATTGTTTATTTTTCCAAAATCTTTTCGAAACCAATTTGAAACCATCGGGATTTAAGTTCTCGAAATTCTCTTTATTTAAAAAATACATTTTATAAATACTTTTATATAAATCACTTTAATATAAAATCTTCAAAATATTTAATCACTTTAAAAATGTTTATTTCCAAATATTAAGTAAACACCTTTATATCACTTTAAAATATTTACTTCCAAATAATTCTATTTCTTTTCAAAAAAAACCATTTCATTTAAAAGATAAACATCTTTAAAATTAAAACAAACGTCTTTTATTATAACAATTACTTAATCAAATATTTTCATCGAATATCTTATAATCAAACTATGAATTCTAATCGTAAGATGTTCGTATCTAACCAACCCATGCCTATGGAAATTAATTGCTCATAAATTGGTCGAGCACATTTCAAATAGTCAAACAAACAAAAATAACAACACATTGTCATCAATAATTCAACAAATTAAACAATAACACATAAATCCGAATTAACTGGTATATATAAATAAATATCCAAATTTATATAATAGCAGAACGAGGATTTGTTCTGCTAAACAAATGTCATTAATGAAGTATACTTAACTCATTTTCGATATTTCAACTTATACTATTCCTCACTCAAGAGTGAAGCCAAGTAAGTTAGAGCAGGAGCTTAGTAAGTTAGAGAACTAGTTGCATCAAATCCTTATCTAGACACTTCATTCTTGAATCTCACAAATAGGTAAGTCTACTCGTGTGCTTTTAGCATTAAGCAAAGTTAATTACCTTTTTCAAAGCTTATATAGTTGTTAAAATATATTTAAACATGAAACTAATTTTAAAACACTCTAATATAAGTTAGAAAACAACCCTACAAAGATTAGAGAAAGCTACTAAATTTAAATATCACTTTTAAACGATTTATAGTTTCAAAAAGCAAAGATAGCATTTCTATAAATGTTATCTAAAGTTATGTTACACATTTTTTTACAACTTTGTGTCTAGTTTTCAACGCATTAACAAATGATTTTAGATCCATTGTTTTACACTAGATAGTATGCTTCGAGTACTTGAAAACCATGAAGAAAAATCCCAAAAAATATCTTTTAACCATTTTATAGAAATTCCCGAAAATAAAGTATTTTACCGAAGTGCTCATATAACGACTATTTCGCTATAACTTTTGCCTCTTCGTTCAACTAGCTATCAAATGACTTTAACTTCAAAAAATTTACAATATTAATAATATATTGTTAACTTGTTTAAATTGTAAAGAAACTCTTAAGAAAGTTTCCTAAAAGATAAATGTTATTTTCTAAAAACAAGTTATTTAAAAGTGTCGATATAGCGGCCTTTTTACTTCAAACTTTCTTAGCTTTTTTTATATTTTTCTATAAATTTTCAAAACATATACTTTACTTTTCCAAACACTTATATAAGTGTATAAATCAACCAAGACAAGTTTTATCAAACTATGTTCTTAAATTATCACTTTTCACAAATTAAAGTTAAGGGATTTCAAAGTCGTTTATAGCGATTATCGCTATACAGACAATTCTGTATTCAATTCAATATTTAGTGTCATTCCATTTATACACATATATGATTCTAAACTCAAACCATATCACTACTAAACATGTATTAACATATGTACTAATAATCATGTCTATTTTAGATGTTTAAATGTGCTTAATTTATACAACATAATTCAATTCTTTTAATGGCAACTACTTAAAAAAATCATATGCTTTTGGAAGCATATAATAAAAGGTTATAACTTTAAATAGCTATTGTCTATTATTATAAATAATAGAAAGAAATTTCAACAAGCATTAATATCAAGTAATTAACTCCATTCAAAGTGAGAATATCTGACTTTCATCCATCCCAAACCTTCCTACCAACATTCAAACAATCAAACACTCCTCCAATCACTTTCAACTCAGAACAAAACATCACGTCCATAGCCTCCAACCTACCTTTGCTCACGGCCAAGCCATCCATCCCCCTCCACATTTGCTCACAGCCCAAGGGAGTAACTCCCCATAACTCCATCATTTCATTACTTCTTAGATGTTAAACCATGTTTCCTAGATGATATAAGGACTTTAGCAAAGTTTCGTGGGGATTGGATATGATTTTCTTAGTTTTTCTAAAAGGTTAGAGATGAGATAAGAGAGAAAAGACATTGTTTTGAAAGTGATTTTGTGAAGTTATAAAGAGAGCTTCTCCACTTATTTATAGCCTTAGGAAATGTGGTAAAAGACCACCCCTAACCCTTCTCCTTCCATGCTTAAGAACATGCACGCCATACTCTTACACAAATATACCTCTTACATACCATACTTCCTTAAATCACTCCTTGATTTAAGAGTTTTTTCTCTTGTTGTTTTACTTAGTTTAATTAATTACCTCATAGGATAATGCATTGTTTAATTGTTAGTTGATGTGTTCATATGATAACATACCAGTGTATAAATATTCATACAACTTTTATTCAACACAAAGTTGATTTTTAACAAAACATTTCCGATCACATTTTTAATATTTATACGAAGTGTATATTTTTGTAAACACATTTCAAAAATAAATTTTCCATCATTAATTGTTAATTATTATTTTTTAACAAGTTTGTAAAATCATATTTAATCACCTTAAATCTTAGACACAAATATTTAAATAATTCATATATTTAAATATGAAGTGTTTGAAATTCTGGGTCGTTACAAAAACTATGAGTTTCTTATCAATGTCGACAATAGGATATCCTCGGCCCGCAATAAAGTAACCAAGGGTATTGATTCTACCATATGGTATTGCGCAAATCAGAAATGAATTTTAAGTACACTACCAAAATATGATTTTGGTAATTGTACCTAAAGGGATATGATCCATCAACAGCATATGTTTATTCGAGAAGAAGACCAATGTAGTTGGAATATAGTAAGCAACGTTGATAAAAATAGCACCATAAATTTCAATTGTTTAGATTATTATAGATTCGTCATTCAATATGCTTAAGTAAATTCGGATTTTACTCATAAAATTATCACCTAATTTGACTTTGTGTTTTGGTACATTTGCATTGAGCCACAAAATTCTAAATATTGATTCAGAATAGACCGCATACACATAACAACCAAAGTATTTTAAAATCGATGAGAGTGATATTGAGTTTGTGGGTTTTCAGATATGATCTAAGACTAATGTGAAAGTATCATTCGATAAGCACTAGAGTTAAACAGTTATTTTGATAGAAATATCAAATGGTTTGATTTTCGATCAAAATGAAGTGAAAGCGTGTATTTGTAAAAAAGGACTATAAAGGTACTAAAATATTTCTAAAAGTAAACAAAAAACTTATGATTATAGATGATTCACAAGTTAAAATCATTATAGTTGTGTTGTTTAATACTTGAGATTTGATTTATAAATTTTTTATAATAAGTATAAATGGATGTTGGGAATATCTCAAACGATATACATATATGATATATTAAAATATTTAGTATGAAACATGCAAGATGGATTCCTTATGTGTTAGAAATAGGAATTAACATACATGTTGAATTTTCTATAATATCGTATTTAGATTACATATTTGATACATAAAGAAGATAACAAATCTGAATCAAGATTGCTAAGTGGAAGTTAGAGAATTCTAGAGTATAGTTCCACATGATAAAGATGGTTTATCAACATTGGAAAGAGTTGATTGACAAAGTAGATAATTAAAACAACACAGCAGATCCATTCACGAAGGGACTGACTCGATCAGTTCCCATCAAACCGATCGAAGGGATGAGATAGAGATTCTATAATCGGCACCAAGTGCAAATGGGAATTGGTAGATTTTTGTAAATTATTAACTTCGTAGTAAAATCTCATTTGAAATAAATGGGGTTTTTTATTTCTATTATATGCTTGATATAATGTGTTATATTAATTAATTAATTTAAGTATATTTAATAGAAAATTCATAAATGATATGTTTTGTGACATTAATTACAATGTGTCGAAATCATGAGAAATTTATCACAATGAAAATAAACATATCATTTTAAATATTCCTAGTCAAGATGTATCGAGACTGGATATCGATACATCCATTTGGACTAAAGTACGTAACTCTCTCCAAATGTTGGGCAATATATTACTCATGGCTACCGACAACAAGTTGTTACGTGCTGATAGTTGTTAGATAAATATGGAATGACTCAATCAATAGTTTTTTGTTGGTTATTATAATTAAGGTCAAGCAAAAAATGTTGAAGTGACAATATTACAGTTCTCTCAAATTGAGAATATCGTTGAACTTCAATATGGACACTCCACTTTGATTATAGTTAAATAATGGTAGGGCTTCCATCGAACTACTATAGTTGGGTCTAAGTTGAAGAATTGGAAGTGAAATACTATTCGATAGAGAATTCACCTCCTCGATTATATGAGGTTAGTATCACGGTCAACCGAAGTCAGCTCGAAGTCAAAATCTTTGGCCAGAGCAGTTCAATTAATAATAATAATTATTATTGAACCAAGGACTTTATGTTTGGACTAAACAAGTTGAATTGTGAACGATATTGGAATGATGGTCGGCCAAGTACAGAGATATGAGTGGGTGATATTTTTATATTTTGAGTTTAAATTAGTGGAGAAAAAAGGGGTAAAAGATTAGGTCTAGATCCCCCTTTTCCTCTCTCTTTCTTTCCTTATTTAAATCCACCACCCCTTCTATTTTGAGGTTAATTTCTTTTATCCTCCTTGTTCAATATAGGCCATAAGCATCATAGCCTTCTCGTCCTCCATTTTAAAACCAAATAAAAATTTAAATCAAATTAAATAAAGGTGTGTAGATCTCTTCGATTGGTAGCACTTTCTGGAAGAGACGGAATAAGTTTCAAAGGGTGGTTGTGATTCTGCATTCAAGGTATTATAAAAGGCCACAACTGAGGTAATATTTATTTCATATGAATTTATATATGTAAATCATCATTCCATTGTACTATATAGGTTAGATTATATCATGAATCCACATATGTATTTGCTGTTGATTACACAAGAATATATACATATATATAATTCTTTTGCGTATATATATTTATATAGCTTTCAGCCATGCTAATAAAAAACTGTTTTTTTGAATTCAAAATAATTTTCAAAAAGGTTTTTAAATTAAAAGTTGTTTTTTAACTATTATACATATATAAAATATCTGCTAATAATTTTAATAAGTTTATAGAAAGATGTATTTGTGCACAATGACTAGAAAAAGAAAATTCAATTTTGTTTTCATATTTTTAGTTTAAACAATATATATTTTAATTATACGAATTATTAAGCTAAAACTTTTTAATATATATTTATTTATTTATTTAAATAGTTACAAACATAATTGATAGATAAAAAATAAAATTTTTATTTTTTTATTTTCCATAGGGAAATTTAAATTAAAAAATTAAAGTATTTAATTTGTACAAATTAATAATTGTAAAAAAATTGAGTATTTCTGAAATTAATTTATGGCCAAAGATAATATATTCATATAATAATATTATACAAGTTCTGTTACCAGTGTATCTTCTTGAGTATGCACTTCAGCAATGCCACTACCATTTTCCTTGCTTTTGCCACAAAAGGAAGTAACATTATTATGTATGTGCTGCTCATAAACTTTCAAGGATGGTAGTTTATTATCAGCTGCATTACCATCAACAGATTTTGTATTATTCAGGGGAGTTTCCTTACATATTTCTATACAATTTACCTCAGAAGTAATTTCTCCTTCCTCCTCCTCTATAATTTCCAAAAAGTCATGCCCATTCTCATCATTTTGCAAAACATTATATTTATTGTGAGTTATAATAGTACATGTTTGATCAACTTTATGATTTTCATTATGAACGGTAGTTGCAGATCTGGTTTCCTCATTTACACCAGGATCAGTTTTATCCTCTGTTCCTATCATTTTCTTTGATATGTCCTCCAGATCCTTACTTAAGTCTCCTTTTTTTCCTTTATTTCTATTGACTTTTTGCCAGACTTGCTTCACTTTATCTTGTTTGTCAGAGTATTTCCCCTTCCTCACCCTGCCATGGTTCACATCACCAATTTCCTGATTATCGATAGTTTCACATTGTTTATCATTTTCTTCAATTAAAGATTTCTTACAAGTACTTACCAAATGCCCAAACTCCTTACATATAGTGCAAATTTACGGCTTCCACAGGTAATCAACTTTAACAACCTGATATGTCCCATCAAGTAGTTTAACTGTGAAGCATTCTGGTAATTCATTCTTAGGAGTGACTTCAACTAAGCATTTGGCAAAAGAGATTCTTTCAAAATTTTCAGTTGAAGCATCCATACATAGAAGTTTGCCGATCTTTGTTGCTAACCATTTTATTCCCAATGGAGACCATGCATACAAAGGGATGTTAGATAACTTAATCCAAACTTGAACTGCTTTGATGCTACTACAGTTATTGCCTACATTTTCATCCCATGGCTTTACAATGAATAGTTTGTTCCTCATCACCACCGGATCAGACTCAGAAATTCTAGTCTTATCATCTTCGTTAGAGAACTTGAACAAGAACAAGAAACCATCTGATTTAACAGATATGGATCCATGTAATTTCCATGCTTTTTAAGATAGTACAATACAGTCGTGTATGGTAGTGGGTTATCAAGAAAAAATCCAACCAAGTATTCTTTCCACATAGAGTTACCTGCTTTCACTACATCAGCAGATGGAACTAAAGCATCACCGTTGTAGTCAAGTTGTAAGTCACGAGGTACATATTTCCCAGCATTAATGGGTTTCGCTTTGAAAAGAGAATTCAAGCTAGTTGGGTTTGAGGAAGGGGTAGCAAAGGAGGAGTAGAAAGATTCAGGGCAGAGGTCTTGGAAGAAGAAGAATTTGCCATGGAGGCAGAGACAGGATGGGTTCTGACAGGAGGGATGGTAGAAGGTAGAGGAATTGACTGGGAAGCATGGTAAGCAGCAGAGGGTGGAACAAGTAAAGGGAAAGAAGGACTAGGTTGCAGAGAAGATGATGGATGGGATGGTTCAGCGGGAAAGAAAAAAGAATTTGGGAGGGTCCCCATTTTTGAAACCAGTATATCACAACTAATTACTTCTATGTACAAGTCTGATGATGATTCTCAACCTCATGACCCATCTCAATACAACTTCTCCATTGACTTGCCAGGATGGCCTTCAAGTATCTCTTTCCCTCTTCCACAATCTATTCCATCTCAAGTTCCTTCCTCCTCCCATTCAACTGCTCATCTTTCCTCACCTCTTCCTTGTAGGGAAATTGAAACAAGATCTCTTTCTGCTAAGAGAAGAAATAACTCCTCCAAACAACAATAATTATTTTATGTATAAAAAAATTGCTGCCTGGAATCTCAGAGGTGCGCATAGTAACATTAAACTTGATCAGGTTAAAAGTATCATTTCTACTTATGATATTTGTCTTTTTGGATTGCTTGAAACTAAGCTTAATCTTTCGTTATCCATCAAAGCTGCTGCTTACATTAATCCTGCATGAGATTACCATCACAATCTTGAAACAGCTTCATATGGTCGAATCCTTATTATCTATGATCCTGCAGTTATTACTCTATACCCAATTCTAACTACTAGATAATACATTCACTTTCATGTCCATGAAACTCAAACCCAATCCTCCTTCTACATCACCTTTGTTTATGCTGACAACTCTGTCCCTTCTAGGAATTCTTTCTTCAACTCCTTGCCTCCTTTAAGACAATCTTCTCACCCCTGGGTGGTCCTAGGTGATTTCAACTCTTGCTTTGACCTAACTGACAAATGTGGTGGTAATCCTCTCAGTCCTGGAGACATAGCACCTTTCAATCTAGCTGTTGTTGAATCTGACTTAATTCTGGTTAATAAGTCAGGAGCTAAGTACTCTTGGAACAATAGAAGTCGTAGTGGAGTACGTACTTTCACGACAATTGATCATGCTTTCAGCAACATCCAAGCCCTCACCCATTGGCCTTCCTTGTCTGTCTTCCTTCCTCATCCCATAATGTCTGATCATTCTCCTTTGATTTTAACTCTGGGTCACCATTTACGAAAGGAAAAGAGAAGTTTCAATTTTTTTAATGCTTGGCTCAAGCATGACCACTTTCTTGCCTTAGTTTCTCATGTTAACTCTGAATTTTATTGCTTTGGTAACCCCATGTATAAGTTTTGCAGGAAATTGAAAAGAATCAAATAGGAGATCAAATTGTGGGCTTCTACCACCTTTGGATCTGGTAGTTTGCTTTCAACAACTCTTAAGGAACAATTAAAGAATCAACAGGATTATATGATGGAGCATCCCCTTGATGTGCATGCTGCTACCGTTGAAGGCAAATTATACAGTGATGTTAACAATGCTCTTAGCTTGGAAGTTAATATGAAGAGGCAACAATTGCATAATAAATGGATTGTTGAAGGAGATAAGAACACTAAGTTTTTCCACGATTCATTAAAGGTCAAGCATGCTAGAGACAGTATTTTTAGTATTTATGATGATCAAGGTACCCTTTTTTCTACTGCTGAATCTGTTGATCAGGCCTTTGTAGATTACTTCTCTTCTCTGCTTGGAAATTCAAATGGTTTCACTCCTAATCTAGAACAAATCTCAACTCTTGCTCTGCCCTGCATATCAAGTCATGAAGCTCAATCTCTTATAAGGCCTGTCACTGACGCGGAAATAAAAGCAACTCTTTTTGCTATGAATAAGCAATCATCTAGAGGCCCTGATGGCCTTAATGTGGCCTTCTTTACAGCAACGTGGAGTGTTCTTGGCCATGATTTCTGTCAGGCAATCCACAATTTCTTCTCTAAATGCAAGTTACTCGGGGAAGTTAATTGTACTATTATTGCGCTAATCCCTAAAGTCTCTCCTCCAACATGTGTCTCCTCCTTCAGGCCTATCTCTTGTTGTAATGTAATATATAAATGTATCACTAAAATTCTTGCTTCCCGTCTGGTCAGTGTAATGCCTACCATTGTCTCCATGAATCAAGCTGCCTTCATACCTTCCAGAAATATACTTGATACTGTGCTTCTAGCTCAAGAGTTGCTAAAAGGTTATAGTAGAGCCAAAGTGACCCCTTCTGCTGCTATTAAAATTGATATTTCTAAAGCCTATGATTCTATTCATTGGGCATCAATTGTTAGGATTATGGCAGTAATGGGGTTTCCCAAAATTTTTGTGTCTTGGATATATGTATGCATTTCCACTCCAACCTTCTCAGTTGTTTTAAATGGAAGACCTATAGGATTTTTCAGAAGTATCAAAGGCATTCGACAAGGTGATCCTATATCATCTTACTTATTTTTGTTGGTTATGGAGGTGTTTACTGTTATTCTTAAATCTAGATACACTCAGAAGATAATTAAGTACCATCCTAAGTGCTCTTCACTTCAAATAAATTCTATAATGTTTGCTGATGATGTTATGTTGTTTACAAAGCCTGAATTTCCCTCTTTGACTGGTATATTGGAGGCTCTGCAGTCCTTCTACTGTATGACAGGCCTTTCAATTAATAAAGCAAAATCTTCCATGTTAATTGCTGGAGTTAGTGGTATTCAGGCAGCTGCTCTTTATCAACACATTGGTTTCACTTGCATGGATAATGATATGAGGTATCTAGGTCTTCCCTTAATCTCTAAAAGAATTACAAATGCTGCACAACACCAAATAAGCCATTTTGCAACACTTTTTCGTTTTCAATTTGTAACGGTTATTACTGTTACAAATTCTTAACGGTTATTTCCGTTAGAAGCAGTTGCAACGGTTATTACCATGAGTAAATACGGTAATTTCGTAAATAGAGAAAACTAAAGTGGATAAAATTGTAATATTTTATTTTATTATATTTCTAAATCCACTTCTAACGCTTCCAGTACGTTATCCCAATTTCATTATTCCTCCCTCTTTTAATCTAGGGTTACTGCCTCCACATCATTCAAGCATCGCCTCCGCCTTGTTTTGTCAACATCTTCGTCTCATCTTGTAAGCGCTTCCCCATCGTCTTGTAAGCGCCTCCCCCTCCGCCATCGTCTCGTATTGTCAACACCGCCACCTCATCTTGTCGACGCCTCCACCTCATCTTGTCAGCGCCTCCACCTTGTCTTCTCACCGCCTCCACCTCATTCTGGTATTTTTCGTTGTTTAATTATCTTAAATTGAAATGGAATTTCCACTTTCCTTTTGAATTTAGATTCAGGCAGTTTTTTTCCAGCTTTTGCTTGTAAACAGATTGGAACGGGACACATGCTAGATCTGAAATTATATGTTTGAACTGGACGTTTAGAACAGGCATCACACTGCTTGTGATTGCTTCTTTTTTTACATTTCGAATTAACACATGGTGTCCAACATATTTATCCCAGTTTCATTATATTTAAGTGTTCCCAGCAGTTATTCAGCTTTAAATTTAAAAAACTCAAGCTAATTTTAGGTATGCTATATTTAAATTAGTAGGCATTCGTTTAACAGTATTTTTTGACAGCCATGAAGCTCATCACAGTGAAGAGATCTTTTGCTGAGAAGCACTATGAAGACCTTTCTTCGAAATCATTCTTTGCTGGGCTAGCAGTGTTTAAAAGCACTATGTATAAAATTATACCGTTGAACATAGGGATAGCAGTGTTGTAAGTACTTCAGTGCATGGTGGATGCATTGATTTAAAAAGGACGGAAATTGACTATTTTGGGATAGGAGATGGCACCGTTCCGTACAATTTAGACGTAGATAGCAAGTCATTGATCAGCCTTTGCAAGTTTTAGAACATACTATACGTCCTACTTCTGATATGCACAAGAATACATGCATAAGCTGCACAAGTGAAACGGAAATTGAGCGCCATGGGTTACAGGGTTTTGAAAGTTATGATGTGGCTTTGGTTTCTTTTATGGATATGAAGAAATTAAGCAAAGGTTGACTAATGACTCAACTTTAGTTGATTACGGGGAGGTTGATCAGTGTTTTGGGGAAGATATACATTTTATGGGCCTAACGGAGAAATATTTTACACTGTGAATTGTTTTATTCCTAGTTTTGATAAAAAGGATGTGAGGAAACAAGTTAAATCCATTGTAAATGGATGGGCTTTGGCTATTGTACATGATCTTGGTTGTGATTTTAATAGAGAAGGTAGGTCTGAACATGTTAGTACTACTGAGCAAGGTAAACTTTGTGAATCTGTATATGGTGACGAGGATATGTGTCATGATGATTATTACTTGATGGAAAGTGATGTGGATTCGAAATATGATATGTATTTGTCTATTCATGTGATGGTTTAGTACGTGAAATTGAGTCTGCACCTGGAACCTAAAACTCGTGCATGCAATGTATAATTTGAGTCTGCACCTGGAACCATCCGTGGTGACTATGCCATCATGGGTGGCAGGTAATACTTCTTTCTAACAAAATCTTCAATATCAATAGCTAGTTATCTTAGTATTAATCAATAACACTTTAGTATAATAGTGAATAATGATATAAGGTTTCGTGAATGAATATGTAGGAACATAAGTCGTGGAAGTGATGCGGTGGGGAGTGCAAGATAGGAAATTGCTTTGTGGTTCCCAAAAGGTGTTTCTGGATGGCAAAGCAGCGTTCACCCCTAGATCTATGAATAGATCATCTGTAGCTTCTCAAATTTAATTTATGTTTTCATCATCCAGCGCTGGTATGCATAATGCTCTTTTTGCATATTTTCCTTCATTGCAGACTAAACTTCTGTCTTTTCTGTTTATTTCTACATTTAGCTGTATATATTCTTTGTGTATAAATAGTCCTATTTCTGAACTTTTTTAGTTTATCCAAAACCACATTCTAGAGGAAGAATTACATTTAAATATTTTATTGTTTGTTGCAGAGTTTAGATGATGGCAAGTGCTTCTAGAGGAACAAGATCAGTGGAGGTATCAACTTTTATATGTTTTCATTTATTTCTATATATTGCTGGATTCTAAGTTTTTTAATCGTGAACAAAAATTATTATGGTAACCTAAAACTTAACATGTCTAAAAGAATCATTTTTTTCATGCTATTGCTATGCTTCCTGGAATGTGTTATAGTTACACCACATGGATGATTTGTAAATACAGGACAATAGATAGCATAATGAGATCAGTATGTTATTTGCATTATGTTCTTTAAATTTTTCTAAGTTATTATAATTATATTAGATAATTGCTAAATAAACATGTTAAAGTTCTATAATGTTAATAGTATATACTTAGTAATAAATTTATATTGAAACTTAAAAAATTGATGCAAAAGTTAAACAATACAATTATTTACGTCATTCATCCAATATATAAATGAATCCAATATAAAAGTGAGCGCAAACCCAAAATTTATGCCAACTTTTCTTGTAAGAATTTAACAAACAGCTCAAGATGTCATCAAATTTGTGAGCATTTATGTTATATTGTTTTATTTTGCAGTGATATAGTTGATATTTAGTCATTGCATAACCATTTTCTTCTAGAGTCTATACAGTATTGAAGGGTTAGAATTTGATATTGCTGACCTTGGACTTTTGGCTGCATATTAATAATTAACTGGGAACTCAAAGAGTACACCCATTTACATAGACTCAACAAACCACTTATCATCTAATTTAAACATTAAGCTAAAAACATTGCTCTATCGGTTCAATGCAAAACTCAAAGTTGCATACTTCCCTTACCAATATTTATAATGTGTGAGCGATTTTCGAAAGACCAATTGTTAACAATAAAATATGGTGCATGGATTGCACTTCACAGTGAAATGAATTTTTGGTAGTCGAGACTGGTTTTTCAGAATTTGTTTAGGAGTTTGGAACAAGATCAGACCGGATAGTTTCAAAAAAGTTCGCTAGGACACAAAGGCTCCGCTGTGGAGTTTTTATTTCACCACTTTTAATTGTTTTTGGCTCCATCTACCAAGGCTTATGAAAGTAAGCTTACAAATCCGCAGGTTCTAACTGTTTCTCCAAAGTTCTAACAACCATACCCTCTAAAACAGTTATTTGAAAAATATTTCAATCATAATATCCTAATTTTGATTTCATATATTTTATTTTAAAAAGAAAACACACACAAAACCACCCCATTATCATCATCATCTTATTATGATGCAGTTTTTCTCAAAATCGGCTTTATATTACAGTTGATTTTTTGTATATCAAAATATAGTTTCTTTTTGTTATGATGCAGTTTTTGAAGCTATTTTTCCTTTTTGGAATATCACATATCTTGAATCAAATATGTTAAGATTTTTATATATAATTTTTTATACATACATAATTTTATTAATTTTAAAAGATTATCAAGAACCCTAAAAATAAAACCTGGTATAAACCACTTGTAAAAACCTTTCAAAACCAATATTCTCATATACGATCAACAACACTACTATAAAAATCCTCAAATCAAACATGTCATTTTCTTTTTACTTATTTTTCTTTTGAGCAGCTAACTAACCAGGGAGAGTCCAATCTTTTCACTAATTTTCAATTTTCCGGTTATATCATGTTTTTCAATGGTGATCAAATGCTAGGTGGATCTATTGTTCTTTGATTTGTGTGTTCATGTTCTAATCGGCAACTTTGAACAAATGGTTGGTCGGATCCAAATCGATACAAAATTTTGAAAACCAAACAAAATTAGAGCTCAATAAAACCAAATAATACCGAATCAAATAATCTATGAATCAATCAATTAAAAGAAATTTTTTTGCTTCTATTAGCTTTACAATAAAAGAACTATTACCATTTTTTACTATGCTCAATTTTTCCTTCTGTAACATTCATTAAGTGTGATGTTAGCAATCCTTACCTTACCTTTGATCTTAAATGTAGTGGTATAGGTTAGAGGTTAAATATCAAAATGTCATAATTGTTTAAGAATATATAAGAGAAGCTTGTCGGTATGTTTGGTCATCTTACGGTTATACGTCAAATATTTAATTGATATTTAGATAATAATTAGATTGGATTCAAATAGTATGGTGCCCACTTTGACGGCTCTGTTACTATTTGCTTCTATTATTCTTTACAGTCTCTGTTTTCCCTAATTATTTGAGTGTATAAAAGATATCCATTTAGGTTGTAAAAGAATTTTATTAGGATATTTTATGGAATCTAACAGATATCCAATTATAGATATCATAACGACTTGCCTTTATGGTTCTATGCAGAAACTTCCAAACCCTGTATATCTGTTCCAAGGTATTTTTCTGAGATGGGGAGCTAAAGGAACCAGAATGAAGTCTATAGAATTAGCACTTTCAATGTGCGACATTGTTAACATATATGGCTTTACAGTCGATCCTGGTTACACAGAATGGTTAGTGCTTTCTCTGTCAAATTAAAGAATTTTTTCCAATTTTACATACAAACAAATTTCATTCACTAACATATGTATGCAATTTAAATTGTTTGTAATTACCGTAACTTTTATTTGGTAGGACGCGCTACTTCTCTGAACCAAAAAAGGGACACAATCCCTTACAAGGGTGGGATTATTATCAACTTCTAGAGTGCCTTGGTGTATGATTATATATTGCCCTCAGTCCCTATATTCAATATACAAGAACAATAATAACAATTAGTTTACTGAAATTTCATTATATATATATATATGGAAATTGTAGGTTATAAGGATCCACTCCCCGATGAGATCAGAGAGAAAACAAGACTGGTCAGATGTACCTAACAAGGAAACCATAAAAGGTGCACATGCTGCTGCTTTACGACTAAAGAAAGGCGTTTCTAGTAATGCTGGGCCCTTTGTTAGTTGAAAGGTGTAGGGTATAGTGACTTACGATAATAGTCTGCCTCTTTCTGGATCTCCGGATATGAGTGAAGTCAGGAAGAATTCAAATTATAAAAAATGGGAAGTTATGCCATTTGAGAGCTTAAGGAAAGAGGCAAAAGAGCATTACATTCAAATGGGTGGTGTTTCCCTGTATAAAATGGATGGAAATAAGTTGGATGACCTTGTGTGCGTGAGACATGGCTCGCAATGAGAAAACTAATTGATCAAAGGTAAGGTAAGATTATTGTTTGAAAATGCTACATTCATTTTTTACTATGCTCAATTTTTCCTTCTGTAACATTCATTGACTGATCTACTATATATTGTGTGACATTTGTGCAGTGGAACTATCTTCAGCATATGTGAAGCATGTAGAAACATATGGAGGTCTGGATGTTAGTGTACATTCTATTTATCATTGCAAACCAAGCAAATCTATATTGACTGTTTGAGTTGTTCTTCGCTGCTTGCCTTCTTGTTGACATGATTGATTTCTTGAAGGGGTTTGATGTGAATTTTGGCAGCAGAATGTGGTCAAATGGAAGAAAAGAACTAGAAGTTTATGTCTCAGAATGGCAGGCAGCAGTTCAGTTTTGTTTTTCCAAAAATGGAGAATTATGAAGCAACATGTAAGGAAATGTAGCAGATTTTGAGATGAATGAAGATTAAATTTTATTAATTCGCTCGCTCAGTTGATTTTGAGATAAATGAAGATAAATTTTTATTAATTCCCTCAGAATTTACAATTTGATTTCGAGACAAATTGTTGTTTGTTTGAGTGGTTGGTGCATGCAAATTGTTTGCTGAAATTCCTGAGACACTAACACCTTCAGTTATACCAAATTTGTAACACTTATAAGTGTTGGTAATTTTACTATTTACTTATGCAAGGAATTCCCAACGGTTATAATCGTTGGAAATTAAAATATTCCCAACGGTTATAACCGTTAGGAATTACGGGTTTTTCCAACGGTTATAAGTGTTGGGAATTTTGGTTATTTCCAACGGTTATAACTGTTGGAAAGTACGAAAATTCCCAACGGTTATAACCGTTACAAAATATGTAAAAAAATTGTAACGTACCTGCTACCAACGGTTATAACCGTTGGGAATTTGATTACCAACGGTTATAACCGTTACAAAATGACAGTTCTGGTGTTGTGCTGACTATATTCCATTATACAATAAAATTTCATCTGTTATGACTGCTTGGGCTAATAGGCAATTGACTCAAAGTGGAAGACTAGTCCTAATTAAAACTATTGTTTTTCCTCTTTAATCTACTGGGCACGAACCTTAATCCTCCCAACTAAGCTGTTGCAACTAGTTAGGTCTGCAATGAATATATATTTTTGGTCAGGCAGTATTCACAATAGGAAGCTAATGCCTTGCTCATTTACAACATTTGAAACTCCCCTGAGACTGGGTGGGCTTGGTGTTATTAATGCTAGGAAGTGGAACTATGCAGCAATAAGTACACATTTTGATGACCTCATCAACAAGAGAGGAAGCTTATGGGTTAATTGGATATGGAAACATTGCATAAAGACTAAATACTTTTGGTGTATGGATATACCACAAAACAGCAACTGGATTTGGAGAAATATCCTTAAGTTAAGAGAGGTATATCTCCCGGTGATACAATATCATTTTGCTGCTAACTCTGTTGTAAGCTTCTGGCATGAACCATGGTCTAGCAAAGGAATAATTTTATCAAAGGTGTGTGATTATCATCAGATACAGCAATCTGGAATACACTATGATGCAAAAGCAAATGAATATGTGCATGAAGGGAAATTGCAACTTCCATTTAGTAGTAATCAACTGCTTAGGAAGTTGTGGAGTGAGATTCAAGTCAACTACTGCTCTGCACATCATCTGGATTCTGTCACATGGAATATGAAGCCACATACTGTTAAGGGTGTGTACAATTTTGTTACTGATTATGCTCTTCTGCCTGCCTCCAGGTGGACCTCTATAATTTGGTCCAATGACTCTGTGCCTTCTGACAACTTGATGTTGTGGAAAGTTATAAATCAAGCTCTCCTCACTAGAAGTAATTTGATCAAATTTGGTCTGGCTTGCTCCCCTTTATGTCCTTTTTGTGAGTTGCATGAGGAGACTACTGAACACTTGTTCTTTGACTGCCCTGCTCTCAAAACCTTGTTGAACAAAATTAGTGGCATTACTGGTTATAATCTTTCAAGTGGTAGTTCTAGCATGGTGTGGGGTATTATTTACAAAGCAACTAGATGGAGAAATGATAGGCCTAGAGTATTAGCAGTATGTTTGAAAATATACCTGAGGGTTATATGGAAGGAAAGGAATGCAATTGTTTTTAAAAACAAAGGAAGAAGATTGATATTCTATGGCATGAAGTTAAGATAGGCACCCTCAAGCAATTGAGGAATGGCAACAGAGTTTATCCTGACAATATTATGCTTGGTTGGGTTTGATTCTTGTTGCTTTGTCAATTGTTTTTTTATTTTCTTTGCTCTCTTTCTTTTTTGCTTCGAATTTGTACTCTTTTATTGTGTTGCAATAAAACTGGTAGGGGTCCAGTCAACCTCGCTGGCTTTGCCAAAAAAAAATATTATACAATTAATTCTGCAACATTATGTGTATCTATATTAAGTTAGAATTTTGTATAAGTTAAAATATGTTTATGTGTATATTTTATGGTTTTTAAAGAAAAATTAATTTATATATTTTTGTATATTGTCATATATATATTTTTACAAATTAAATAAAAAAACATTTAGATTTAAATTTTAATTTAAAACGATATTTTTTGACCTAGAACTAACTTCAAATTTGAATTTTTAATTGCTTTATATCTAAATTTATATAAAATCTATTTACATAAAACATGCATATATAGGTGTATGTATTAAATTTATACTTATATGTATTTGTGTGTATTTATATAAGTATACTTATATTATAATAGCATTATATAAAACATATGGCAGATATGTATGTGGAGGGGCTAACATGGATGTTCCGCTATAAATCTCAACACTTATACATGGGCATGTTAAACCATGTACACTTTATTTGTTGCATGTGCACACACATATGTATATGTATTTGATATACATAAACACATTATACATCAATCATACAAACAAATAAAATATTTATATTAATCAATTAAATAAAATAATGATTTTTTAAAAATTTATTTAGATTAGATCTAAATTAATTTAGACTTCATAAGCTCAATAAGGTCCAAAATGGTAATAGAAATTGAAACTCACTCATTTAACCAGTGTGCTATCGTAAATCCAATAAGACAAAGCAGGAGGTTTGGGTGTTTTATTTATGTTTATTTTTGTTATATTTAGTGCTAGTCCCTACATCGTCATATGTGGAACACTAATGGCTATATGTACAATATTTTTGAACCTTCGTGGGCATGACTTTGAAATGTGAAAATTGTTGTTAGACTAAATCTATAATGATTTGTTTTATTTGTATATCTGTCTGTTTACTTAAGACTGTATATTATAACTGATCTCATCTCTATCGCCGAAAGATAATTTCCAAGGTGACTACAAGACATTGGGGATTCCATCTTTGGGTTTCAAGATGAGGGTTCTTATAGTTGGTACCAGAGATTGGTTTAGGGGTCACTTAAGTAGGACAGAGCTTAGAATAAATAAACAAACACCTTATAGTGGGTATACACTAGTATACGACATACTTGTATTTTCTTTATTGAGATATAGATGAATTAGTAGAGATTTATAGCTAAACCACTTTCTTTCTTCCATTTCTGATGAAAACTTTCTTAGTAGAAAATGGATTTGAGGAAGAACAATTAATATTGGAGGAGCCAATATAAGAAGAGAGAATGATAGTTATCAGACTGTCAAATAAAATGGCGGAGGAGCGCCTCCAGTAGTAGGGTAGTCCCATCGATAGCGGGAATGGATATGAATGATTTGTTCTGATAGTTTATGGAATTGATGATGTGAGAGGCCATGATGGATGAAGCCGAGCTGAGACCAACGATTACAGTGGACTGCTCCAAGTCAAGTTAGGACTATAGGAATATTGGGGGTAAGATGCTTACCGGGAAAGAGCCATACTTAGAAGTACTGATTTGGTTTAAGCTGTATGAGTGCATCTTTAGGGATTTAGGGCTGAATGGTGATAAAAAGCGATGGTTGGCTTCGAGACAACTACATGAAGATGCTTTAGATTAGCAGGAGACCGTGAAAGTTGAGACTCTTGAGGAGAAGATTACTTGGGTGTAGTTCACGGAGAGATTTGAGGTCCATTTTTATTACCAACTCTTAGAGGAGTGTGTTGTTGAGGGAGTCCATTGATCTCTGGCGGGGGATCTTTCTTTGGGGGAATATATTCAGAAGTTTAATGCATCGGCAAAGTATCACTGAGAGTTAGTTAACCCCAATGAAGAAGAACAAGAAGTTTGCTAGGCATTTGAAGTAGGGATTGGGTCACAAGGTGATGGTGCATCTGGAGGCACCCTTTGAATTTGTTGTGGACATGGTGAGGAGGTATGACATCATGTACCTAGCACAGAGAAGGGTTGAGGTGAGGCCAAAGGTAGAACATGGGAAGTGGTTTAACCCTTGCCAAAAGGTAAAGAAGGAGTAGCCACCAAAAGGATCTTTCAGATATTACTTATTACAATTGCGAGCATAAGGGGCGTTTTGCATCAAAATGATCACACCCAGCTATAGTGACCAAGGTCAAGTGTTTTAATTATGACCAACCAGGCCATAAGAAGAAGGACTTCCCTAAACTGAAGCAGACGATGCGATTTGCCTTGAATGGCCCCAGAGTAGGACCTTCGGCTGAGGACCAAGGAAAAAATGTTGCATTGGAAGGTATGATTTTCATTTAAAGTTTCAAAATTAGATTTATTTTTGATACTAGAGCTACGAATTCTTTTATTTTTTAGGATATGGTTGTTGGAGTAGGATTAGATGTTACCTACTTAGTTACTTCTTGGCACATTGACCCGATCAGTGGGTATGCCATTCTCAGTTGAGGTGCGCTGACCTAAAATTTATCTTCTGCAACCATTCATTTTTTGTGACCCTTTTGTGTCTAACTTTGAGGGGTATGGAGTAATTTTGGATATTGATTTAATGCTTGGGCATAGCCTGTTAGAAGTCCACCTACCAAAACTTTGCCTAAGGAAATGGAGGAATTAAAGAAGCAGTTAGTGGAACTTGATAGAGTTAAGGACATGCCTCAGGGGAAATTATGTAATTTGTTACATAAATAAATAATGTTTTCTTTCTATTTTATACTTGTTGTATTGTGATATGATTAATTAAATAATTAATTTAAATTATACTAAATAGAAAATCCTTAAATGGTATGTCATGTGATAGTAATTAAAATATGTTGTAATCATAAAAATTTATCACATTAAAAATAACATATTATTTTAGATATTTCTAGTCAAGGTGTTTCGAGATGGGATATTGATACATTCGTTGAGACTAGAGTGTGTAACGCTTTCCAAATATTAGAAAGTGTATTACTCATGGTTGCTAGGGGCACTAAGGGTTTACGTACTAATAGTAGTTGGATAACTATGGAATGACTCACTCGAGAGTTTACTATTGGTTAACATAAGTATGGTAAAGCTGATAATCTCGAAGTGACAATGTTACATAGTTCCATCAACTTGAGAATAATATGGAGGTTCATTATGGACACTCCACTTTGATTATAGTCAAATCGCGGCATGGCGTCCATTGAACGATTATTATCGGGTATGAGTTGAAACATTGGAAGTGAAACACTATTCAATAGAGAATTTGTCTCCTTAGTTATATGGGGTTAGCATCACGGTCAACTATAGTCAACTCAAACTCAAAATCTTTGACCAGATGTACAGTCGATAATAAATGTTATTATTGAACCAAGGACATTATTTATAGTCTAACCAAGTTGAATGTGGATGATATTTAAATTTTGACCAAAACAAAATTCCATAAGTCCTAATGTTATATAGCGTTGACAAAGAGAATTTGTGTGTATAATCGTTGTTACCAAGTACAACTTATAATACTGAAAGATGTGTAAGTGATAAATTCAACCAAAATGTCACAACACTAGGGAAAGTGGCATGTGAATTTTAATATTCAAATTGTTTGATATTAATCGCTGACTGAATTTAATCATTTTAGTCGCACAACCGACATGATGAATACTCCGAATGAACCACACAATTTAATTAATTTATAGTCATTGTAAATTTATTAAATTAATTGATATTTATGAAATAACTTGTTAGGTTTGGAGAGAGATGGGACCGGTTATAGTTTAGGGAGAGCAGGTGCAAGCTTTTTATTTCCATAGCGGGCCAAATGACTATAGGATCATCGGTCTACTCTACCTCATTTACCATTTCGAATCTTATACAGAAGGTTTCAAGTTCATTGTTATGGGCAGTTCTGATAAAGGATTGAACTAATGACATTTACAGTACTTGAATTATCAATGTAGATGCAGCGTAGTTGGTTCTCATTCTTCAGAGACTACGAGTGTAATAAGGGCATCCGCTAACAAAAGGATCACTCTAAGATGATCATCTCATGGCTATTGAGAACGAACCAAATTTGGCACTGGACCAGTATATTAATAAGTTGAGTGATGTGCATGTACGTATATTTTTACTCTTATACTTAATCTTCTTTTATCAAAATAAAGGACATATTAGGGTATTTTTACATGATTTAACCAAAATATAAAAGTATTTTCAAATCATCATTCACTTATCTACATTTGGGGCAAAATGGTACTTTCGTGTATGCGTTTATTTTGAGAAAATTTATTTGCATATTTTTATTTTATTTTTTAGGAAAGTGAGTACAGATTAAAAGAGGCATCATGGATGTATGCATGCACATGAAGAAAATAAAAGAATTACACTTCATGGAGGAGCCCACTTACCCACTTGCTAATGGACCACATTTAAAAGCAAAAGCACATGTTAATGAAGGATTGTTAATCTTTAATGATGACTTGGAGGGCACATAAAGTTGAGGGTATTTTTGGTAGCTCCCTAAAAACAGATCAGAGTTTTAGCCTTGCATAAATACAATATTATGTTTCATGTAATAGATCTTTTATGCATATGAAGTTGTAGCACAAAATCAAAAATAAAAGCACTATTTTCTTAGTGGATTCTTAACCTTTTCTTTTATGTTTATGCTTTTTTCTTTTATGCTCTCTTTTTATTTCATGCAAGTAGATTAGTTATTTTTATGCAAATTAGTTAGCTCTCTTTCTCTTAAGTTAGTTTTCATTTCCTTTTGTTTATGATGAAATCAATTTATGTTGATATGAATTCAAATATGAGAAGCTAAACCCATTCAATTTAGGGGTAATGAAGCTCTCATGAATCATGTAAATTCAACATAATGATTTCAATTTCTGATCTCTTCTTTGGTACTTAACGTAAATATTAGATTTAGATGAAAGTTTAGTGTTTATTAGTGAATTTGATAGCCTATATTGTTAATCACAAATAGGTTATAACCAAATATAAACACAGGTTACATCTTCATCTAACTATGATTTTGATCATGAAAGTGAAAGTACAGTCAAAGTTTGTTATTCTATGTTACTATTTCAAAAATAGTAAATAGATCATACTTAAAATATATTTTATTTTTAATTTCATAAGCATTTTCATTAAATTTGACAAGTGAGTTTAGATGGTGAATTAAAGTTTGATGCTTTAAAATATGTTAATTAATATCACAATTAGACTATGCTTATAATAAATATATCAACTAATTCTATATGTGTTTAAAAAAGTGATATTATAAATTATTTTGTGTTGATTTATGTGAAAATGAGTGTGGATCTATCTCTAAATTTCCTTTTAATCTCATAGTTTAATTTCAATTTTTATTTAGTTTTTAACACTTTTTATTTAACACATTTTCAAAATTTTGGGTAATTTGATTGAGTGAATTTGAAATTTTTGCTTTCCTTGTGTGACCGACCCGTACTCGCATATGTACTACAATTGTAAGTCGTGCGTTTGCAACAATTTTAATTTAGAAAATTCGATGGTATTCTAATCGATAGAAAATCCTTTTTCGAATTTTAACAAGTTGTTGGTGTCGTTGCTGGAGAAAGCAATTTAATTTTAATTTTACTCTTCGAATTTTTTTTACATGTGTTTTCTTTTATTCTATGTTGTTTATCATTAGAAAAACACATAAATTTTTTGTGTTTCACTGTTTGCTTTGTTGATTTGTGTTCACTGTTTTCATCGGTTTTTTTGTTCACTGTTTCTATTGTTCACAAGTTTGTGTTAAAAAGAAAAAAGAAAAAAAACTGTGCTTTTGGGATTGTCTGTTCATTTTCTGTTTTTGTTTCAAACTATGCATTTTTTTTCTCCATTGCAAAATATCCTACACCATCCGACTTCTCCCCACACGTTCTCTATGTACAATGCATTTTCTACGGTAATCACTATAAAAAGCAAAAGAAAAAATTTGTGTTGCAAACAATTTTATTTTCTTTTTTTTGTTGCATTTCACATTACATTTTGTTTATTTTCTGTTTCTTGTTTTTGCATTTACAATTGCTGTTGATTGTGTTATTTTGTGCACATTTTTTTGCTCTGTTTTACAAGTCAAACTTCGTGTCAAAACTGTGCACCTACAACTCCTCCCTTCTCATCCAAAACACATCCCATTCTTTGTAACCCTTCACGCAAACAACATAGCAATCTTCCCCCCTCCCACTATCAAAACACAGCAACTTCAATGCCTTCTACATCAACCAAATCCTTTTCATTTCAACTGCTTCCACAATACACCTTCATCAAACAAATCACAGTATTCCTTGCTACTTTCACAAATCACCTTCCATTCTCCCCTCACCACAACCAAGCACCCAATTCCAAACTCCAGCCCGAAACCACTATCTCCATCTCTATCACAATGGAACCACTTATCCATCTCTTACAAACCTTCAGTAACCCAAAATTACCAAAAAAACCACCATTCAAAACCGCAATAGCACATTGTCAACCAAATCCATATATCAACCAAACTTTTGCAAATCAGCACCAACTCCTATAAAAACTGCAACCAAACAAAACTTCTCCTCCACACTCAAACATCAATTCATCAACACCTCAAAACGCCAACAGCATTATCCAAATCCACTGTTTGCACAAAAAATGGACAAACACCTCCAAGTCGTATGATTTAATTGATTTTATGTTGTTCTTAGTGATTTGGGTGATTTATGCAAATATATGAAAAGCAGGGACTGAACTGTAAAAGACACACAGATTTATAGTGGTTCGGCCAGAATGTGCCTACGTCCACTTTATATGTTATTCTCCTTTTCTATTCAAATTACAAGTACAAATCTTTGATAGAAGTATATGAAAGTTGTTTGAAAGTTCTATCCGTGCTTGAGCTCTCAAACTTGTCCCCATTGTTGTACCTCTGCCCCTCTATTTATAGAGTGAGGCTGGGGGTAGGGGTCTTGGATGTATATAGATGTTGGTGGGCCTGGGCTGATACAATCTGGCCTGGTAAAGTGGGTCCGGAACGTCTTGGTCCGGTGGGATTTGGTCCAGTGCAACTTGGTCCGGTGATAGTTTTGATTCGGTAATAGGTGGAGCGGTAGAGGCTGGTTCGGTAGGCAGTGGAGTAGGTTTGTTCGGTAGGCAGTGGAGTAGGTTGGTCCGGTAGGCAGTGGAGTAGGTTGGTCCGGTAGGTAGTGAAGCAGGTTGGTTCGGTGGTGATCTCCCCCGCTTCTTGGTTCGGCAGTGGATGGAGGTAGTTGGTCCGGCTGTTGGTGGAAGTAGTTGGTCCGGCTGTTGGTGGAAGCAGAGTTGGTTCGGCTGTGCAGGGGAAGGAGTTGGTCCGGCTGTTGGTGGAAGCAGAGTTGGTTCGGTTGTTGGCTTCCCTTATCTTTCTTTTGGTGATACCGGTCTAGTGAAAACATACCCAACATTTGCCCCCCAAAGCGGGGCATATGCCTTTATATGCTGCGTTTTGTTTTAGCTTGGACACTCTCATCCGATCCTGTGTGCCGAACCAGTTAGTCCGGTCGTCTCTATTTGCCTATAAGTATGGGCATTACCTTCTCGCTATTCCCTACCAAGTGAGATAGCCGAATCAGAATTTTCTGCCGAATCAATCATCTTGCTGGATCAAACTTGACTACCGAATCAGGTAATTTCCGAATGAATTTGATGTTTTGAACCAACCGAATGAATCCATGTAGTATGAGTGCCGGATGAACTTGAGCCTTGAGCTACCGGATGAATATGAATGCCGGATGAACTTGCGAGTCGGATGAACTTGAGTGCCGAACGAACTTGAGTGCCGGATGAACTTTAGTCTCGAATTAACGATCGGGTTTTTATGTGAATGATATTCCATGCCGTATGTACTTGCTTGTTTATGTCTCTATATCCTTCGTCTTAACGATGTATTCTTTTGTGTTGCAGATAATGTCTCATAAAGTTGAAACCCGATCAGAAAAGAAGAAATCCCAAGACAAAGAAGATCCTTCCATAGTGCCCCCAGCTCAGTTAGAGCCGGGACGTCATGGGCCCACCCCGAGGTCACTAGTAGATGGGTACGGCCCTCAGGAGCTTCTGAACTCACCTCCTGACTATTTCCCAAGCTCTCTCAAAGGCGAGCAGCTTGATGTTATCTCCCGCTCCTTTGGATTGACAGAGCGCGCATGTTGTTTCCGGGGGAGGGAGTGATGCCATATAATCCCCCCGAAGGGTATTTCGCCTATAGTCGGTACCATTGCATGTGTGGGGCCATTCCCCCGATCAATGCTTGGATAATCAGCTTTATCACCTACTTGAACGTAGCTCCGTTTCAGCTTCAGCCTAACTCCTACGCCATCCTGGTGAGCCTGTTTGTCATTTTTCAGAGGAGATACGGGCGTCCTCCCTCCAACCGGGAGATCCGGTACTTGTACAATTTGAGAGGCTATAAGAAGGGGTCTCCATACATCAGCTTGGAATCAGCCGTATCTTTGAAGCCCGTCCTGGACTTATATTCGAAGTTCAGTATGTTTAAGAAAGAATGGTTTTTTTATCAAGGATGACTCTGTTTCCATCCGTCACTTCACCTCCGGCTGTAAGTGTGAAGCTTTATTTATAATTTCCATTATAACTGCAATGCCTCTTCTTATGTGTTTTTATTTCTTGCTAGCGACAGGTGGCTTTGCGGTCGTGGAGAATGATCGCCTGGTTCAGATGGCTGTGCAAATAGAAGCCATTACGGGAAGGGACAGGTCGGCTTCTTACTTGATTAGGAATGCTACACTTCTAGGGCACAACCTGATCCTTCCACATCAGTCCGTGGTTAAGCAGAGAGACACGGCGGAGGAGAGAGCTGCCAAAGTTCCAGGAGGGGCCATGGCGAAAAGCAGCAAAAGGAGACCCTTCTCGATGCATCCAGTCGCCGGGGGAAAGAAACTCAAGAAGTCCGATGGACCTCTCCCAGCACACATCCAGATGCTCAGGAGGAGGAAAAAGGTGAGGACGAAGGAGGTGAGGCAGAGAGCGGAAGTGGTAGAGAAGGTGACGGTGATCGTCACGGTGATGATGGTGGCGAAGGACAGGGCGGTGATGACACCAGGGCTTTGCCTCTCGGGCAGGCTGGCGTGATTCAAGAGTGGACAGATGACGCTCTCCGCCAAGCCTTCGAAGAGTTGGAGGAAACAAAGAAGTCCAAGAAAGCTGGTAAGGTCGGGACCGGCGCCGATTTATCTTCCGGGAGCGCTTCTACTGAGGCAACTTCTGCGATTCAAGGTGAATTTCTCTTTATTCTTTTTAATTCTTGAATGATGGCTCAATGCATGCCGGTGACACTTGGTTTTCATTCCAGGAGTGGGCAAAACGGCCAAGACCTCAGATCTTCGGCACAGGCTTGAACAATACAAACTCCTCAAAGCTTCCGCCAAGCCGAAGCCTCCTACTAACCGTCCTGGAGACGTAGTCGGCTATCGTCCTCTTCTTGGAGTTATTGAAGAAGATATACAAAAGAGGAAGTGGAGTCGATCTACGTTTGAATCTCTTCCTGGTCCTCCGATCCCACTCCAGCCTATTCACGATATTACGGAGGATGATACTGAGTTTATGCCTTCCCCACATCCGTCTGAGAATCCAACCTTCACCCCGATAGATCACCCTGGCTTGGTTTGTAACCCGTTTACGGGTCATCCAAACCTGGACCCGGCCTCTCATGACATCTCCTTCGATGAGGTTACTGGTGAGCATCTTCTCCCTCGCAATCCTATGGTACGGGTGCTTGACGAAGCTAAGTCCCTGGACCTCGATTTGCTTACTACCCGGGTTGTAACTCTGGGGGATGAAGCTAAGGCGAATATTGACCAGGTTGCTGAGGAGACCAGGAAATTGATGGGGCATCATGCCCGACTAGTCAAGGCCAGGGAGGAAATTGGGAGTGCCAACATTCGGCTACGGTTAATGGTCTCCGACCAGGCTAAACAGCTTGCCGATGAAGCCATTCAAATTTCTCGGCACGAGGCCGCATCTAGGCAACTGAAGAAGACTATGGAAGAGGCCAGCAGGGCAGAGTTGCGAAAAATGGAGGCCGCCTACAAGGAGCGAATTGACATGGCCATCACGACGGTGGATGAGGTTCGACAAGCGGACCTCGAGCGGGCGTAGGAATTATCGGGGAGACTTGAGGCCGCGGAGCTCGCTCAGTCCAGGTTGAAGGAGGAGATGGAGGCGATGAGGATATCCCTTCAGGCTGACCGCTCACGATACCGATCGGAGAGGGATGCTGCCGTCGCTAAGCTGCGTGTTTCTGAGGCCCGAATGAGGGAGCTTGAGGAAAATGAGGGGATGATGGATGAGATGCTCCAGGATATGTATTTTCGCACTTGGAAGCAGGGTAATTTATCCTGGATAGATGATTACCCCCGAGTTATGGCCAGGATTTATCTCCGGGCCCTGGAGGAGGCTAGGGCTGATGTGGATAAAGAGGGTGGCGCAGTCTTCAGAATGGATGTGGTCACTGCCCAGTTTACTAAGGAGGAGAAGGTGGCGGTGAAGGAGGGTATGCGGCTGCTTGCTGCTGAGGAGGCATGTTTGCAAGTAGAGGATGATGACCAGGATGGTCAGGAAGCAGGTGCAGGTAAGTCTTCCTTTCTAGTCTTTCCGTTAACTTGGTTGCTTATCACTAATGAATTCTTTCTTTGACCGGGCAGGTGGGCAACAGGACAAGGATGAAACTCAGACGCAGCCGGCTCCTTGATTTGACCTGCATATCTTTTTATGGACTTGACATTGTTGTATATGTTAGTCTCAAAATAGTAACGTAACTTTTAGGTTGTAATTATGCTACTTGTAATAAACAATATATTTCTTGACGTGTAATTTTTTAACTTAAGCTGTCTCTATCGTTTTTGAACGTTTTTGTTATTTTGTCATGTTGTATGAGAAATATAGCTATGCATATGCTTGTAATTCAATTGTGTTTGATGTCAAGTTCTTGCTTAAAACATAATTTCATGCCTTGCAATGTTAGTGTGACGTGTGAATAAATTATAGCCACATGTTTATACATGAAAGAAGAAAATACCGCCCTTCATATTTTACTTGTAGATGGCAGCTTTGAATTTCTCGCGCGACTGAGTGTGGAATGCGGTCAGTGTCCTGCTGTGAGTATCCGCTTCTATTAGCGAATGTCTCCTATTCTGTGTCCTGTACTTTAGGGATTGTTACAGAGGATAGGAGAAAAGTTTTTTAAATAAAATTGAAATATGAGAAAAAGTAAAACTTCCAATCACGGAAGGCCTTCGATGTGCTTAAGTTCGTGGCAAACGGGCTTTGTAGTCACTTTCCCTAGCTGTGGGTCTTGGAGACATTTGTCACCCATCTTACGCCTCCGCGGGGAGTTAACCTTTTTTACCACAGCCGTACTTAAGACATATCGGAGCCGAGATCGCGCACAGTAACTACCCGGGCCATTATGGCCCGTAATCGTGGGTATTATTCGATTTACTGTGGCCGGCTAGCGTGGGTGCCGATCGTCAACCGTGAACTGCCCCTGGCTGGCCACACCTTATGTTGGGGCTTAAAGTAGGTTCACAGTTGCCGGCGAGCCGAACGCCGTAATGAGCTGCCTTGGCTATAGTCGGCCTTCTTGGTGGCTTATAATCGGCTCATTACAGTTGGCTTTGAGGGCCATCGCGAGCAATGAGTTAACCCGCAGCAGAGGGATGCCGGAGCAAAAGTGTCTCATTGGCGAGGGCATAGATTCGTATAGTACCTATTAGGTCTTGTCCAGGAGAAGTCGCGCTGTGGAGCGCCTTGAATGGAAATGCTATATGCACAGGATTTTGTTCAACAGAAAAGGATAAAGTTAACAAGCAGCCAAGATATAAAGGAACAAGTTAAAAAAGAGACAAGGTTTTTAAAGTGGTTCGGCACGAAAATGCCTACGTCCACTGATTCTCTTTGTTAATTCACTTCATATGGGCAGTACAAGTTAAGAAAAGTATCGACGGAGGTGTTGGATGTTGCATGCCCTCTGGAACACCTCTCCGTCCACTGTTGACAAAATATAAGCTCCATTGTGGAGATCTTTATGAATTACATATGGTCCATCCCAGATTGGATCTAGTGCTCCGGGGCGAGGGATGATTCGCTTGAGGACAAGATCTCCTTCTTGTAAGGTACGATGCTTAACTTTGGAGTTGTAGTGTGCTGCCACTTTTTGCTTGTGGGCTGCTGCTTTGAGGGCTGCATCATTTCTTCTCTCCTCAATTAGATCCAAAGACATGTGAAGGAGTTCTTCGTTCTCTTCTGGGTTATAGTGGATCCTACGGTGGGAAGGCAC
Organism: Allium fistulosum; assembly: GCA_030737815.1. Lineage (NCBI taxonomy): Eukaryota > Viridiplantae > Streptophyta > Magnoliopsida > Asparagales > Amaryllidaceae > Allium > Allium fistulosum. The sequence goes on from CM060906.1 coordinate 575,610,230, forward strand.
GATGGTTTCAACTGGGAGCATAGCCTCCGATCCGTATACCAAAGAGAAAGGGGTATGCCCTGTTGATGTTTTTAAAGATGTGCGATAGGCCCACAGTGCCGTAGGGAGTTCATCCACCCAAGCGCCCTTTGACTTTTCGATCTTCTTTTTTATTAGAGTTTTCAGAATTTTGTTGATGGCTTCGACTTGTCCGTTTGCCTGGGGATAAGCTACGGATGAGAAGCTCTTGTGAATTCTGTGCTCTTGGCACCAGTTGGCGAACTCCTCGCTGTCAAACTGAAGTCCATTATCCGATATAATTTTGAATGGGACTCCGTACCTGCATAGAACATTTTTGATCAAGAAGTTAATAACTTTCGCTGATGATACTTTATTTAGGGGTTCTGCTTCCACCCATTTGGTGAAATAGTCGACTGCTACTATAGCATATTTGGCCCCGCCTCGGCCCATTGGCAGTTAGCCGATTAAGTCAATTCCCCATACTACAAAGGGCCAAGGGCTGGTCATTTGAGTAATCTCATTGGTTGGTAGCCGTGGAATCTTAGCAAACTTCTGGCATCTGTCATATTTTCTAACGAAATCTAAGGCATCCTTGCTTAAGGTGGGCCAGAAATATCCATATCGGAGTATCTTCTTTGCCAAAGTCTGCCCTCCGGTGTGATCTCCGCAGCTTCCTTGATGAATGTTGGATAAGATTTCCTTGGCTTCCCTTCCAGTGACACACCTTAATAAGGGGTTAGATAAGCCGCACCGATAAAGGGTGTCCTCTTGTATTGTGTAGCGGGAAGCTTTCCTCAAGATTTCCTTGACTTCGTTACGTCCGTCGGGTAGTGTGCCGCTTTGTAAGTAGTCTCGGATGGGAGTCATCCAAGTTGCTTCTTCGATTGCAGCTATCAGATTCACTTGCTCAAAACTTGGGGTCAGTTGCTTTGAGATGGCTACTGCTCCGGAAATAGCGTCGTCTCTCATGCTGGCTTGCTTTGCCAATTCGTCGGCCTCTTGGTTCTCTTCCCGAGGGATGTGTTTGACTAAGTAGTGGTCCAATCGACTGAGAAGTAACTTGGTCTTCTTTAGATATGCTATGAGTCGTTCCTCTCGAGCCTGGAATTCTCCTAGTATTTGATTAACAATAAGTTGAGAATCGCTATGAAGACACAAAGAATTGGTTCCGATTTCTAAGGCAAGTTCTAATCCAGCTATCACTGCTTCATACTCTGCATCGTTGTTGGTGGCAGCGAATTCCAACCTTATAGCATGGTGCAGCTTATTTCCCCTGGGAGTAATTATTACCACACCTGCCCTCGAGCCTTGTTCGTTTGATGCACCATCCACAAAGAGGTTCCACTTGATGTCTTCTGCTATTTCTGATTGCTCCTCACCTTCGCTGGTAGTGAATTCGGCAATGAAATCGGCCATGGCTTGCCCCTTGATGGCGGTGCAAGGATGGTAGGTAATATCATATTGACTTAGTTCAATGCACCATTTAAGTAGTCGCCCAGAAGTGTCGGGACGATGGAGTACCAGCCTCAGCGGTTGATCGGTCAGAATTCTAATGGAATGGGATTGAAAATAGTGTCGCAGCTTTCGTGATGCGATTAGTAGACAGTATGCTAGCTTCTCAAGTTTAGGATATCTGACTTCTGCCCCTGTAAACCTCTTACTTACAAAGTATACTGGCCGCTGCGTGCGGTTGTCTTCTCTTACCAAAGCAGCACTTAGAGCATGAGATGATACAGCAAGGTATAGGTATAACTCTTCGCCTTCGTTTGGAGTCGAGAGTACCGGCGGTTTCTGGAGTTGTTCGATTAAGTTAAGGAAAGCGGTTAAGCATTCGTTAGTCCATTTGAACTTTCCTTTGTCTTTCTTTAGAGCTTCGAAGAAGGGGACGCACTTGTCCGTTGCTTTGGAGATGAATCGGCTTAGGGCGGCCACTTTCCCATTCAGGCTTTGCATTTCCTTTCGAGTGGAAGGTATTTTGATATCTTTTAGAGCTCGGACTTGTTTAGGGTTTGCTTCAATCCCTCTGGCATGGACGATGAATCCCAAGAACTTTCCTGATGATACTTCGAAGGAGCATTTTAGAGGATTAAGTCTCATTAAATACCGGCGAAGCACTTGAAACATCTCGCCCAGGTGGCTTACGTGATCGTCGGCTTTCCTTGACTTTACCAGCATGTCATCCACATACACTTCCTTAGTTTGTCCTATTAGCCCTGCAAACATCTTGTTGACGAGGCGCTGGTAGGTGGCTCCTGCATTTTTAAGTCCGAAAGGCATTACCTTGTAGCAGTACAAACCTCGGTCAGTGATGAAACTAGTGTGGTCTTGATCGGGTGCATGCATAGGAATTTGGTTATATCCTGAGTATGCGTCCATAAAGGATAAGAGTTCGTGCCCGGCTGTGTTGTCTACAAGTTGATCGATTCGGGGAAGTGGGAAGCAATCCTTCGGGCAGGCGTCATTTAAGCTGGAGAAGCCAATGCATGTTCGCCACTTCCCATTAGCCTTCTTTACCAGTACCGGGTTGGCGATCCACTCTGGGTAGATGGCTTCTCGTATGAAGTCATTGGCAAGTAGATTCTTTACTTCTTCATCGAGGGCTGCTGATCGTTCTGCCCCCATACTTCTCTTTCTTTGTTTTACGGGCGCCTTGGTAGGATCATTGTTTAGTACGTGGCATGCTATGTCAGGGGAGATTCCGGTCATGTCAGCATGTGACCATGCAAATACATCCAAGTTATGGCGGAGAAAGTCAATGAGTTGTTCCTTCAACCCTGCTTTTAGTTGGGACCCGATTTTCAATAGTCTACTCGAGTCATGTTTGTCTACAGATACAAATTCCATAGCCTCTGTAGGCTCGGCGGTGGCCTCCTCCTCTTTGTCCCTGGGGTCTAATTCATTGAAAGGGTCGCTGGTATATCGAAGAGGAGGGGCTTTCTTTAGTTGCTATGCTTCCAAACTTTTTGTGCAGAGGGCAACCTCTACACTCTTCCCTTTATCCTTCCTGTGGTTGTTGCGAAGTTCAGTTACATAGCAGTTTCGAGCAACGTCCTGGTCTCCCTCTACTTCCCCTACTCCATTGTCCGTTGGAAATTTCATCTTTAGGCACCATGGGGCCAGGACGATTTGGAAGTCAGACAAGGCTGGCCTTCCTAAGAAGGCGTTGTAGGCCGAGTGGTTTTCTATCAGCACAAATGTTTGTTTCCGTACAACGGAGCGGGGATGACTTCCAATTTCAACAAAGAGGTCCAGTTGCCCGAGGGGCATCTTCGCATCTCCAGTGAAACCGTGTAGTGGTTTATTGCAGGGAGAAACGTCCTTTATTGATAGTTTCATTTTGTCGAATGCATGCTTGAATAAGATATTTACTGAGCTTCCAGTGTCTATTAGAATTCGGAAAACTTCGGCTGGATCGAGCCGGGCAGAGATAACCATGGGATCCATGTGAGGGTACTGCCTTCCCTCTAGGTCACGCCTACTGAATGTGATGTCATCACTCTCTTTCCGCTTTGGGTGGCGTTCTCCTATAACAGAATTAACACAGTCTTCATTGTTTCTAAGCGACTTTCCATATCTTTCCATCTCTGCCCAGCTTCTGTCGGCGATGTGCGGTCCTCCCGAGATAGTATGGACCACTATCTTCTCTTGACTGGAGCCGCTAGTGTTGCGATTTCCTCTGCCTATCTCTGGTGAGGGTAGCCTTGGGTTCTCATTGGCAAGAGCTGGAGTCCTGTTCTGACCTTTTACATAGCGTTCCAGTCTCTTCCTTCTGATGTGTTCTTCAATCAAGTCCCGGAGATGATGACATTCATTGGTATCATGCCCGTGAGATTCGTGGAAGCGGCAGAACTTTCCAGATTTCTGCGTGTTATCTGATTCCTTCTTGTATGGTGGGCGTTTGTATCTAACTTCGTCTTGGGTGGCAAGGAAGATGTTTTCGATGGTTTCATTCAAAGGAGTGTAAGTGTCGAATCTCAGTCCTGGCCGATATAGACACTTTTCTCCCTTCTTGCCCCCAGCATTGTCTCTAGAATAATTTCTTTGAACGTCCTTTGCTACAGCGGGCGTGTTGCCGTGAGCTGCCTTATTTTGTTGCCATGACTGCCCCTCAGTGGCAGCATCTTCAAGCCTCATATATTTCTCGGCTTCATGGAAGAAATCGGGTAAAGTAGCTGGTTTTTCTTTTGTCAATCTTCTAGCAAATTTAGCATCCGGATGCACACCACTACAAAGGGCCATTAAGATAAGCTTCTCATCGGCATCTTGGACTGCGGCCGCTGCGACATTGAATCGGGTTAAATATTGCTGCAGCTTCTCTCCAGGTTTCTGTTTCATACTGGATAAGGAATAAGCGTCCTTGGGTTGTTCCACATGAATGCGGAACTGACTGATAAACTTTTCTTTCAACATCTCCCATGAGCTGATGGATCCTTGGGGTAGATGGCAGAACCGGGAGGTAGCTAGATCTGCTAAGAATAGTGGAAAGCATTTGCACAGTACTCCCTCTGTTGCCCCGCTCATGAGCATATGCTGTGTGTATCTCTGCAAGTGTACAACGGGGTCAGAGGTTCCTTTGTAAGGTTCCATTGTTGGCATTTTCCATTCTCGGGGGGTGATAGCAATTTCGATATTGCGGGCGAAAGGGCTAGTTACCCTAGCGCCTATCCCTCGATCTCTTTGATCCCGTTGGATGCACTCTCTGAACAAGCATGCCATCCTTTCATCAGAATTTGGAGCAGATAGAAATGAGTTCGGTTCTGTTCTGTGGGATTGATTCCGTCCAGATGACCTATAGGGATGGTATCGCCTATCGTTCCTAATATTTTCCAGTGGCTGCCTTTGGTCTTCTGGGAGCATGTTAGGGTCAGCTACAGTTGGCCCTTGCCTTGATCTTCCCCTGCTGGGTTCTAATCTAAGCACTTCCTCGGGTCCAACTTCGGGCTGGACTCTAGCTCGACCCCGTTCATTGGTGTTTCCGTGGTTAGGCAGTATGACAGGCTCAGCTACAGTTGACCTTCGTCCGGTACCTCCCCCGTTGGGTTCGGTTCCAAGCGTTTCCTCAGGCCTAACTTCGGGCTGAGCTCGGTCTCGGCTCCTACCATGGCCGCTTCTGTCGTTAGCTCCTTCGAAGAAGGAAGATCTCTGTTGTCTCTGAGATCCTCCAGACTGGGACTCACCCCATGATTCAGTGTTGCGGTTGGACTCTTCAGCATCCCTTAAGCGTGACATGAGATGGTCCACCAAGGCTTCCTACTGGGATGTGAAGCGGTTAGTCACTTCAGCCATAACCCTGTCTAGATCTGCCCTAGTAATTGCTGCCGGCTGTTCTGCGGCAGGGGTGGTCGGATTTGCCTGACCTTCATTTGGTATTGCTGCTGGAAGGGGACGATTTACTTGATCTGTGACCACTGGATCTGGAAGACTACTGGTTGCGATGTTTTTTCCTTTCTTAACATCTTTCTTCTGCTTGGGAGGCATGTTTTCCAAGCAATGAACGACGCTGTTAGGAAGAAGGTTAAGTGGGAGAAGTTGAAGCTTCGAGCTTCTTGTTCTCAGTGAAAGCACCAAAAATGTTTGCACAAAAAATGGACAAACACCTCCAAGTCGTATGATTTAATTGATTTTATGTTGTTCTTAGTGATTTGGGTGATGTATGCAAATATATGAAAAGCAGGGACTGAACTGTAAAAGACACGCAGATTTATAGTGGTTCGGCCAGAATGTGCCTACGTCCACTTTATATGTTATTCTCCTTTTCTATTCAAATTACAAGTACAAAGCTTTGATACAAGTATATGAAAGTTGTTTGAAAGTTCTATCCGTGCTTGAGCTCTCAAACTTGTCCCCATTGTTGTACCCCTGCCCCTCTATTTATAGAGTGAGGCTAGGGGTAGGGGTCTTGGATGTATATAGCTGTTGGTGGGCCTGGGCTGATACAATCTGGCCTGGCAAAGTGGGTCCGGAACGTCTTGGTCCGGTGGGATTTGGTCCGGTGTAACTTGGTCCGGTGATAGTTTTGATTCGGTAATAGGTGGAGCGGTAGAGGATGGTTCGGTAGGCAGTGGAGTAGGTTGGTTTGGTTGGCAGTGGAGTAGGTTGGTCCGGTAGGCAGTGGAGTAGGTTGGTCCGGTAGGCAGTGAAGCAGGTTGGTTCGGTGGTGATTTCCTCCGCTTCTTGGTTCGGCAGTGGATGAAGGTAGTTGGTCCGGCTGTTGGTGGAAGTAGTTGGTCCGGCTGTTGGTGGAAGTAGAGTTGGTCCGGCTGTTGGTGGAAGCAGAGTTGATTCGGCTGTGCAGGGGAAGGAGTTGGTCCAGCTGTTGGTGGAAGCAGAGTTGGTTCGGTTGTAGGTTTCCCTTATCTTTTTTTTGGTGATACCGGTCTAGTGAAAACATACCCAACATCCTCCATTACCTAAACCCACACTACATCCACCTGAATTCAGTCGTAATTGCACTTCAACCTACTCCAGCAAATCGCGACCACCCGCGATCTCATTCAAGTCTCGTTCAACTCCTCCCTCCAATCTCAACATCCGCGATCTCAGTTCGTGATTTCGAACTCACGATTTCCTTTTTCTTTACCGCATTTTGGAATTAATTTTTAAATAATTTCGCAAGTTTGATTTTGCAATTTTGATTTCCCTTAAAGAAGAAATGGGAATAGTATTTAAATAAGTTGCGTATTGGAATTTTGGTAGTGGGTCGCGCCTTGTGGGCCGCGTGCATTTTTAACTAAGTTTTTTTTTCTTCTCTTTGAAAAAAAAGAAAACAAAAAAATTAGTTGGTTTCTTTTTGGCCTTGGCTAATTGTATTTGCTTGTAATTGGGCTATTTTATTTATTTATTTTTTAGTGTAAATTAAAATTTCCTTTTTTGCTTTCGTTAAAAAAATGATTTTTTTTTCTTTCATCTAATTTTGGGTTTGACATATTTATTTAAAAAATAAGTTTGACTTTGATAAACGAAAAAAATAATTCCTTTCATTTTCGCTTGGGTAAACAATAAAAAAAATTTGCTTTTGCTTTCGTTCTATCCTTATAAAAAGTTCATTTTCACAACTTTATCAGGTTGCAAATAGAATAAATTAAAAGGAGAAGAACTGTTTACTCTGCTTTGCTTGCCAAAAATCTACGTTAAATTTTTTTTTGCTACTTTTAAATAAATAATTATGCACGCTCTGGTACCGTGCTCTTATCTCTAGTTTTTATTTATCCTACATTGTTAGTTCCTAGTATTTATAAAATAAAAAAAATTTATTTGTGGTTGCATTTTTAACGGACATTTAATTTCATTTTTACATCATTTCATCTTGTTTTTATTTTTAAGAACAACACCCAACTTCACATAAGGTGGGGATTTCATCACCCTTTCTTTGGTCCCCAATTACATTTCATTATAGAAAATTGACTTCAATAATAAAGATTATACATTGGGCTTAAGGCTAACGTGGGCACATTTAAGGCAAATTTTAATTTTAATAAGTTAATTTCTTTAAACGAACTATTTCTTGGTGTCTAAGGCAACGAAAGATCAACAATCATTTATAAATATTATCGGTGATTCACAAGATATTGTATTGATTCTTTCTCTAAAGGTACTTAAACCTTCAGCTGCATTGCTACGGTGATTCGTGCTACACTAATAAATCTTGCCCGTTACCTGGCTGAGAATTGTTTTGTTGAATTAAGTCAAAGTGCCACGATACAATTTTGGGTTAGGAGCTAATAAGGACGGAATTTTTTTGATATATCCTTTCATTCATTTTGCATTATTTTTATGCATATATTGAAAAAATAATCAAAAAACAAAAACAAACATTTTCTTTAAAATTAAAAGAAAAAAATCGAAAAAAACATTTTTTTAGTTAAAAAAAGAAATTTTTTTACTTCCTTCTTACTCTCCTACCCTTGTTGTTCACTCCCCTCTCCCCTTAATCTTCTCCCATGTGCATGAGTGTTTGGACTCGTGACACGTCAATAAACTGTTTAACTCGATCAAACAATCTTTCCACAATGGCAGACGAAAATCCTCCTCGTACCCTCATGGACAAAATTTTCCCTGATCGAGTTTCTGTCCCCTCTTGCATTACCTTACCCGCCCCAATGGGTAATAACTTTGAAATTCATTCAAGTCATATTAACACACTTTCAAAATTTGGCAATTTTGAAAATGACAATTCTTATATCTTTTTAACGAAATTTGAAAAAAGTTCGTGCAACTATAAAACTTCAATAATTATGTGATGATGTAATAAAGCTTAGGTTAATCCCATTTGTACTTACCGACTATGCTGAGAAATGGTTGTATAGCTTGCTTTCAAATTCAATTAAAACTTGGAATGAATTTGTAAAAGTTTTCTTAATGAAGCATCACCCTTTAGAAAAAACAACCAAAATTCGAAATGAAATTGTAAATTTTCATTAATTTCGGGTGAATCCTTTGGAAAATATTTTGAAAGATTTAAGGAACTTTTAATAAAATGTCCACATCACAATTTAAAAAATGGAATCTTTGCCAAATATTATACCACGGACTTGAAAATAGTTCTCAAACAATGCTCGAATCAATGTGCCAAGGAAACATTTTAGCACAACATCACGATGCTGCTTGGCAATTTCCCAAAATCTTAGCTGAAAAATCAACTCAATGGGAATGATCCAACGAGAAATCAATCTACAGATGAAGCACACATTCAATATGATCATCATTGGCTTTAGAAGCGAAAATCAATGCAATGATAAATAAATTTAATAATGTTTTTTCATCTAATCAAAAGAACCAAGCTTCTCAAGTCATGTATTATAAATGTAATGATCCAAATCACATTACTGATTAATGTCCTCACTCATTAGAACAAATCAACGCTTTTAACAAAGTTAGGAATGATCCGTTCTGTCCAATATACAATACCGGCTGGAGAAATCATCCTAACTTCGCTTGGAATCCAAAAAATTCGAATACGAATTTGGTTCGACCATCTTTTCAAGCATTTCCAAATAATGCTTCAAATCCTCCTTTCCAACCAAATCAATTTCAACAAAACTTTGCACGACCTTCTCAAAACCATGCTCAACAATCTTTTGTTCCTCAAGACGACAAATGAATAACATCACTCGAAGAAAGTTTGGAAACTTTGGCTAAAGCAACCACTCAAAACCTTCAATCAAATAATAATTTTCAAAATTTGCTAACCACGTACATATAAAATATGAGTCAATCAATCTCGAAATTTGAAATGCAAACGAGTCAGTTAGCCACTTCTATGAGTGAACAGGAAAGAGGTACATTCTCGATTCAATCAGTTCCAAACCCTAGAAATCAAAACACATGCTCAAACCAAGCTCATGCCATTCAACATAGCAATTTGAATCAAATGGACGTTGTCACCACTTTATGATCCGGAAACAAATCGATAACCAAATTGTCAATCCTAATGACTTAACAGAAATTACTTCCAAATCTCTAATACCCTTGATTGAGTCCAATCCGAACATTGAATCCAATTCTGAATCTCATCCTTCACCAACTCAAGTAGACCGACCTACTGAGTTACAAGCTCCATTTCCCTACAAACTTCATGCTAAGAAACATTTGGAACAAATGGAAAAGGTGCTAGAATTTTTTAAGCAAGTCAAGATCCTCTTTTAGACATAATTCAACAAGTCCCAACCGATGCCAAATTTTTGAAGGACTTGTGCACTTAAAAACAACACACTCAAGTACCTAAAAAAGTCTTCTTAGCGGCCGGTCTAAGTGAAGTCTTGTCTCAATCTATTCCTATGAAATACAAAGATCTTGGTTGCCACCACAATCTCATGTACGATAGGAGACATGACAATAAATAAATGCATGTTAGACTTAGATGCGAATGTAAACTTGATTTCATACTCTGTGTATCAACAACTAGGCTAAGGTGAGCTTAAACTGACAAAAGTCACCCTTCAATTTGTCGATCGTACTGTAAAGAAACCAATAGGAGAAATCGAGGACGTACTCATTAAAGTAGGGAAATTCATATTCCGAACCGATTCCATCATCTTTGAAATGCAACCTGTAAACAATCCTATGAGTCATATTCCTTTGATTTTAGGACGACCCTTCTTAGCCACCTCGAATGCTTTAATCAACCGTCGAAATAGTTCAATGAAAATTTCCTTTGGTGACCTTAGATCTTAACGTCTTCAATTTAGAAAATCAATCAAATAAACTAGTCGACAATACTTTGGAAGTTAGCGCAATTCATGAAAGCTTAGAAAATGAAACAATTGACCTTAATAATGAACATGAGGCAAAGTATGAACAAATGTTTCAAGACACGCCAAACGATATCGAAGACACGCTTCTCTTCGAACCTTTTACGGTTGAGTCTGAAACTAAACCGATTTCTTTGATTGAGCAATCTCCTAGGTTAGAGCTCAAACCTCCTCCTTGTCACCTTAAGTACGCATAATTAAGTGGTAACAAAACTTTTTCCATCATAATTTCTTTTGATCTTTCTCTTGACCAAGAAGCGTCTCTTCTTTCAATTCTTTCGAAATACATAGAAGCGATTGGGTGGTCCATTATCGATATTAAGGGAACTAGCCATGCAATTGTTCAACATCGCATTCACTTAATCAACGAGGCCGAGCCTACTCGTGATGCGCAATGAAGGTTTAATCCCATAATGAAAGATGCGGTGCGAGAAGAAATTCTTAAGCCACTTAATAACGGTATCATATATCCCATCTCCGATAGTTTGTGGGTTAACCCAATTCATGTTGTGCCTAAAAGGTCCAATATTACCGTAATCAAGAATGACGCTAATGAACATATTTCAACTCGTACTCAAATGGGTTGGCGTGTTTGCATTGATTATCAAAAATTAATGTCGCAACACGTAAAGATCATTTCCCTCTTCCTTTCATCGACCAAATGCTCAAACGATTAGCAAACGACGAATTCTATTGTTTTCTTGATGATTATTCTAGTCATAACCAAATTCCAATCGCTCCCAATATCAAGAAAAAACAACTTTCACATGTCCTTTCGACACCTTTGCTTATCGACGTATGCCATTCAAACTTTGTAAAGCCCTTGCAACTTTCCAAAGATGCATAGCTAGCATCTTTTCTAACATGATCGAACACTTTTTAGAAGTTTTTATGGATGATTTCTCTATCTTTGGAGATTGTATTTCCGAATTCTTAAATCACCTTGAGTTAGTTCTAAATCGATGCAAAGAGAAAAACTTAACTTTAAATTGGGAAAAATGCCACTTTATGGTCAAATGTGGAATAGTCCACGGATATGTCATTTCAAATAAGAGCATTGAGGTAGATAAAGCAAAAGTTGATGTTATTTCAAATCTATCCATTCCCAAATCCATTAAGGATATTCGATCATTCTTAGGGCATGCTGCTTTTTATCTACACTTTACGAAGACTTCAACAAAATCGCTCGACCTTTGACTGCTTTTTTGGGAAAAGGCATCCATTTCAATTTTAATTCTGATTGTGTCTCTTCTTTTGAACATCTAAAAATTGAACTCATTTATGCTCCAATCACCTGCTCGCCTAATTGGAATCTTCCCTTTGAAATTATATATGAAGCTTCTAACTTTGCGGTTGGTACTATCCTAGGACAACACACCAACAAAATTCTTCACATCATCTACTATGCTAGTATGACTTTGAATAATGCTCAACTCAACAAGTCAACCACCAAAAAAGAGCTTCAAGCCATAGTTTTTGCACTAGAGAAGTTTATACCTTATTTGATTGGCTCACACATCACGTTCTACACTGACCATTTTGCTCTTAGGTACCTTTTTACTAAAAAGGATGCTAAGACCTGTTTGATTCATTGGATCCTATAACTTTAAGGATTTGGTCTTACAATCAAAGACAAAAAATGATCCAACAATGTCATAGCCGATCACTTGTCTCGTCTTCCAAATGCACCATCTTCTTTACCTGTCAACGAGAACTTTCCCGACGAACAACTCTTTTCAGTTTACATCGATCCGTGGTTTATCGATATAGTGAACTATTCAATCACTAAGGAAACTCCTCCATTTGGTCCAAACAAGATAAATATAAATTTCTATCCCAAGTGAAATATTTCTATTAGGACGATCCATAATTGATTAAGTATTGTTTCGTCCAAATCATTCGACGATGCATCTCAGATAGCGAAATTAGGAGTGTTCTTTCGTTTTGTCATGACCAAATTTGTGGTGGACATTTCGGTCCTAAGAAAACCATGGAAAAGATGCTCCAATGTGGTTTCTATTGGCCTACACTTTTTAAAGACATGGTCGAGTTTTGTATAGCATGTGATCGTTATCAAACGTTAGGAAAAATCATGAAAAGAAACATGATGTCATTGACCCTAATCCTAACGATTGAAATTTTTTGTGTTTAGAAAATTAATTTTATGGGACCGTTTCCTAACTCTTTCGGAAATCTTTACATTCTTCTTACCATCAATTACGTTTCTAAATGGGTTGAAACTGTTCCGTGTAAAATAAATGACCATAAAGTTATTGTGAAATTCATAAAAGAAAACATCTTTTCTAGGTTTGGCACACCTCGCACAATAATAAGTGATGATGGAACTTATTATTGTAATCAATCTTTCAAAGCTTTAATTACGGAATACTCGATTATCCCTAAGTTATCCACTCCTTATCATCCTCAAACTTGCGGTAAAGTTGAAGTTTCAAATTGGCTAGTCAAACAAATTTTGGAGAAAATTGTTAACAAAAATCAAAAAAATTGGTCTCAAAAATTGATATATGCGATTTGATCTTACAGAACTGCTTTTAGAACTAATCATGGAATGTTCCCTTTCCAGTTAGTATATGGTAAAGTGTGTCACTTACCAGTCGAACTTGAACATAAGGCATTATGGGCAATAAAGAATATAAACTTTGATCTTGAAAAGTTTGGCGATAATAGAAAATTGCAACTCAATGAATTAGAAGAGATTCGGAACAACGCGGATGAAAATTCGAAAATTTACAAGGAAAAAAACAAATGTTTTCATGACTCCTGACTTCATTTATTCCCCAAAAAATTAAAATCAAGATGGACCGGACCATACGTGGTGCGTACTATTTTTCCACACAGTGTCATAGAAATAGAAGACTCTAGGGATGGATCGATTTATAAATTCAATGGACATCATTTAAAGTTGTACTTAGAATAGCCAAGTGATCAAGAGGAGGAGCTCATGATTCTTCATGAGCCATATTACATCTAGCAAGGAATTTTAACCCTCTATTGTAAATATGTATATAATCTTCTCATTTACACTTATTATTTCATGCATTGACTATGGGGGCATAGTCAAAAAAAGTGTGGGGGGTTCTCATGTTTATTTTGATTTTACATGGTTTGATATTTGCATTTTCTTTCCCTTTTTTTAAAAAATTTAGAAACAAAATTGCATCATTATTTTTAAATAGGCACGATAGAGTAAGCATATAATTTTGGTCATTAAATTGAAATATTTAGGAAATTACTTGTCTCGATAAATAATAAAAATAAAATTTTAAATTATAAGCAACTATAGTGTAACTAGTATATAGGGTAATTCTTAGGTGATGGTTATGAAGTCTATTCTAAATTGTAGTCTTTATTTAAAGAGAATGATTGATTTAAAGTACATGCATTAACATTTTTTATCTTTAAAGTTAAGTGATGCTAAGATGATTTTGCATAATTCTCTCTCCTAAAAAAAGAAAAAATAATAATAAACACCTAGAGTCGGGTGTGCACACATAAGTGTGTACACTCGCCACGCTCTATACTCTTCTCACGTAAGCTCGAAAGGAAGTGCACGAATGGTATATCTGGCCTCAGTTTTCTATGTTAAGTGTATGTATATAAAAAAGTAAAATAACATAATAAACACCTAGAGTCAAGTGTACACACTTATGTATGGACACTCGCCAGCTCTGTACTCCTCTCACATAAGCCTGAAAGGTAGTGGATGAACGGTACATCTGGCCTCAGTTTTCTGAGTTAGGTGTATCTAAATAATAATAATAATAATGTTAATATATTTTTTCAAATAAAGAGAGAGTAAGCAATTTAAATCCAAGCATTCTCCTGACTTTATTGATTTGACTTGTTATACAAATAGAAATGAAGATACCACTTTACAAACTCTGGCAATCAATTAAAGAATTTATTTCATAGTTGCACTATGTTATCAACCGAAACAATTGGCCAATATGGAGTTGAAATGTAATGAAAACTTAGTTTTTGTTGGAAGTATTGATTAGTAAAGTACTGAAATTTCCTGACGATGATTGAGACTTGTATATTACTATCTCATGTCAATTTAAAAGTAAATTCTTCATTTCGTAAATATAACTTACATTCATATCTTTTTCATTAGGAATTTTGCATATTGCATTTGGATTTTGTACGTAGTATCCGCTGAAAACCCTCTTGAGACAACACTCATCCTACTAGGGGTGCCTAGAGGTTTAACGGCTTGTTGCATACCCTCAATGCAATGTTTCCTACGAAAGTGGACTTATCGTAGTTTTATTTTATTCAAGGACGAATAAAAAGATAAGTGTGGGGTTATTTGATATACATATAAAAATATATCTTTTTACTCTCATACTTAATCTTCTTTTAAATAAAGGATATATTAGGTTATTTTTACATGTTTTAACCGAAATACAATAGTGTTTTCAAATCATCATTCACTCATCCACATTTTGGGGCTAAATGATAATTTTGTGTATGCACTTATTTTGAGAAAATTTATTTGCAGATTTGAATTTATCTTGAAGGAAATTAAAAGCAAATTAGAAGAGGCTTCATGGATGTATGCATGCACATGTAGTGGAAACTAAAAGAAAGAAGATAAGAAAAGAATTACACTTCATGAAGGAGCCCACTTACCCACTTGCTAATGGACTCCATTTAAAAGCATAAGCACATGTTAATGGAGAACTAGTTAATCTTTAATGATTACTTGGGGACCAAAAAAAGTTGAGGGTATTTTTGGTAGCTCCTTAAAAAGAGATTAGGGTCTTACCCTTGTATAAATACCCTCTTCCGTTTCATGTAATAGATCTTGATGCATATGGAGCTGTAGCACAAAATCATAAATAAAAGCTCTATTATCTTTAATGGCATCTTAGCCTTTTCTTTTATGTTTATGCTTTTAATTTTATGCTCTTTTCTTTTATGCTCTCTTTTTATTTCACGCAAGTAGATTTTTGTTATGCAAATTAGTTAGCTCTTTTTCTCTTAAATTAGTTTTTCATTTCCTTTTGTTTATGTTGAAATCAATTTATCTCGATATGAGGTCAAATATGAGAAGCTAAACCCCTTCAATTTAGGGGTAATGAAGCTCTCATGAATCATGTAAATTCAACATAATGATTTCAATTTATGATCTCTTCTTTGATGCTTAACGTAAATATTAGATTTAGATAAAAGTTTAGTGTTTATTAGTGAATTTGATAGCCTATATTGTTAATCAAAAATAGGCTATACTTAATCAAATTATAAACACAAGTTACATCTTCATTTAACTATAATTTTGATAATGAAAGTAAAAGTAGAATCAAAATTTGATGTTCTATGTTACTAGTTCAAAAATAGTAAATAGATCATATGCATAGATTTTATTTTAATTTCATAATCATTTTCATTAGATTTGACAAGTGGATTTAGATGGTGTATTAAAGTTTGATGGTTCAAGTTGCATTAATTAATATCACAATTAGACCATACTTATAACAAATACATCAACTAATTCTACATGTGTTTAAAAAAGAGATTATAATTTATTTTGTGTTGACTTATGTGAAATGAGTGTGGATTCATCTAATTACCTTTTACTATCGTAGTTTTAACTCTAATTTTCTCTAGTTTTTAACACGTTTTAGTTAACACATTTTCAAATTTTGGGGGTAATTGGATTGAGGGAATTTGAAAATTTTGTTTTCCTTGTAGGATCGACCCGTAATATATACTACAATTGTACGTCGTGTGCTTGTGGTAATTTTAATTTAGAAAATTCGGTGGTTTTCTAATCAATAGAAAATCCATTTCCAAATTCTAAAATTGAGCCCCAGATATTCATTTGGAAAGTCCAGTATATTAATTGGGCAAGGGCAATCAGGGCTTTGCTTTCTCTGTGGTTATTCAATCATTTGATAACCCGATTCATTCTTTGATAAAGGACCACTTAAGCGGTGGATGTAGCTAGGTGGGTCAAGGCAGTGGATTGTGAATCTACCACGCGTGGGTCCAAGTCCCGTCGTTTACCCATTACATTATGCAACGTAAAAAAATCTATTTTTAATATCCCTATTTACGGCGACAAAAGAATAAAACTATCACTATATTATTTTCTTTTATGACTTCTTCTATCGTATTATCTCCTATTAGAGAAAATCCAGTGGAAAACAGATGCTAGAGCATCAAAGATGCTTGCAAACTTACTATGCCTGCCTTTCCAAAATGAGAAAGTTGGGAAATAGAAGAATCTAAGCTAACCACCTTTACCATAATATATATCTATCTGCGATTCCTTAACTGGAACAGAACACCAGAGATTCTCGGTAGTGCCTACTGGGAGTTAGTGCTACCTGATCTTTGCCTAGGACCCAACTATAATAAAACCAATATGACGTACTCTTGAGAATTTGGTGGAAAATTTTTCCACTCAGGGTGACTAGAGTAGCAGCATCATGCTACTAATCCTACTTGAATCTGCAATGCATGTACTTAATATTAATATTACTCAAATGCATAACACATTAGGCGATGGCTTCTATGAGGAAGGCGGTGCAAAGGAGGCTAAGGGCTTGTTAAGGAAGGTGGCAAGGGCCTAGGGGAAAATGAAAGGCTTTTTTTGGTCCCACCTTCGCCGGGGGTGCTTATTTAAATACCACTAATATTTAATGAAGCGTGTGTAGAAAAGTTATAAACATGCGTATCGGTATACGATGTTGGTAGAATATTTGAATTGGATTTAAATAGAATTAATATTAAGTGTGTTTTTAAATTAATTAATATTTTTGAAATATTAGTTATTAAAATTTTATTTCAACTGTTTAAATACCGGTAGTATTTAATAAATTGCATAAAAGTTATAAATGCGCATATCGATATATGATATCCGTAGAATATTTAAATGGTTTAATTACCAAATGGGTTTGGAAACTTTCAAGGCTCATTCCCTCCTTGATGTGGCCTGTTAAAATAGAGGAGAGGAAGAGCTTTCAATTTTGACATGAAGAGGCAAAGAAGAAATCAAGGGAGCAAAATGATCCACTAAATTAAATAATCTTTTATTGCCCCCTTTATGTTACTCATTCATTCGGACTTTTTATCTCCTTCTCCTATCATGGCATGGTCCAAAATTCATGGGGGAAGAGTTGCAACATCCCTTATTTTGAAGCCCAAAACTAAGCACTATAAATGTTGCAGTTATCTATAGTATTAATTTTCGATGACAAAATGGGGTCATGTTAATGGTACCCATAATATCAGAAGCATAAGAATATGAAATAATTTTAAACATAATTTCAAAACCAACTTCCACATTTCATTTCAAAGTCATAATTTCAAATTCAGTACATAATCCCAAATGTTGCCTAGGATCAGATAAAATATAATTATTACAAAATACTCTAAGAGTGACATATGAAGATGCCCTCTTGGCCGATCAGAGTTACTAAATAGACAGATACATTTACTTTCAATACATTCTAATAGTAACTAACATAACATAGCGAATAATAGTAATAGATAGACTCCTACATAGCTAGCTCTGCCTCCTGCACGTCTCTGGAAGCTTTATTCGCCAAAACCTAATTAACCTGCAAAGCCCTTACTCCCAACCTACTTAAAAAAAATTTTGAGCACCCGAGAGTTTAAGGGGAAAACATAAACTTAGATTCAGACAAAAATCCTATTGTGAATAATAATATGTCATCTTAGTTTATAGATATTAAACGAGACCACGCCGTTGAGTGTAACTAGTTTTTCCCTCACTAATATCCCTTTTTAATATATATATTTTGCAGATCAAATTCTGGAACCAAATTGGTTACAATAAACAATATAAACAATAATGTATATGCATGCTACACAGGTAATCATGATTATCTGTCAAAGAGGACTATCCATCCTAATGTTTAGTTTTCATAGGGTAACGACCAACCTACATGGCTGACTCAGGCCTACCAGATATACCAAATTTTCTAACTGGCTATTATAAGAAAACTAGATGGTTCGTCTAAATACACTTATCCTAGTGTCTGCCTGACTATCTATCAATCTCATAGTTTTGATAGGCTAACTATGAACCTAAAGGTTTCGCAGGTCAATCTATAACCTATTTTATCTTTATGTATTCCTTTTTGTGCGTAAACCTACTTTTTTTCTTACCCTTGACAAAGCTCTACACATTGGAATTTTTGACTTATATCAGTTAGGGGCTAACGGCTGAAGTATAGAGCGTTACCCTACATCAATCCTATCTGGTTTTCTAGTCTTTAAGTTAACTCATCATATCACAATCTATCCAAAAGTGATAAGAACAATAATTTCTTTAGTAAAATTCTAAGCTAAATACTTCTTTCTATTTTTTTGAAAACACTTTCTATATATATGATTTAACCCTTGAAATCATACTTTCAAAACAAGGAAAATATGACCCTTTACTTTATCCAAAATAATTATGCCATGATATATGCTTTTATAAAGTAGTATTGAAGAAGTTAAAAGTCATTTAAGGTCATCACCTTACAAAACCATAGGCTATAGAGCCAAAACAATATAAAGTCTATATATTGATAAAACATGGCTTTATTATTTAATTTATAACCTCAACGACTTTATCACCACTAAGGGTCTTCGTCCCTCTAAATATGTTAAATTCTTTAACTTTTAAAATATAAGGCCATAAGGCCGATAACAGGGACGCCGCACTTCATAAAACGTCGGTGTCCTAAGGTATAAAACTTGGTTTGCATAAGCCTTAAAAGAATAGAGTCGACATTGTTGAATCTCAACATCATTGTCTTAAGGAAAATTAGCAGCTTCATTAGAGCCAAAGTAATTAGGAGCGGCACCCTAGCCATCATTGAAAACATATAATTTAAATAAAGGTGGCACGGTCATCAATTATGTCGACATAGCCAAAAGCGGCATAGTTGCCTATATTATTGAAGTCAATAGGTATAAAACATGCGACATCATTATTGCTGCTACAAGTCACTTCGAAACCAATGGAGTCGGTATCCTTAATAAAATAAGCGGCATTGCTTTCGTCGACATCGACAAGGATAAAAGCGGCATAGTTAAAGTGTTTGAGGGAAATAAGCGAAGTGATTCTCTTCGAAGCTCATGATGTCGATGGTATCTATGCCGACGTCGACTCTAACCTTCATGAATTCATTCCATATCATCTAGAATGATACTCTATGCATTCATTAAGGTCGGCAACGTATAACAGCGGCACCATGGACTTCGACGACCACAACTTCGAAGTGGCAATGCCATAATTAACTTAAAAATTGCAATTTTGCTATTCAAATTAATTTCTTTCCACCAATTCCTTGTATTTGTCAAAATACTATGGATAACAAACTTCTTTATCAAAAGTTTTCTGGAAAATCGCGATAGGCAGATTTATCATTCCCAAACATATTTGCAAACTGCTAATTTATCCTAAAATTTTAATACAAACATCAAGCTTTTCAAGCCAAATAAATTTATATAAAATCATAAATCCATGGGAAAAATCCTCATAAATCATAATAAATCTGATTTGCTATATTCTTTAACATATAAAAATTTCGAGGTCAAAAATATAATTTAATTATTTTTAAATAATTAAAATCCGAAATAAACTATTTTCCAACCTTAGGAAATTCATCAAATATTCTCATTAAATTGAAAAATTATGAAATTAAAAACTCATTTCCAAATAATGTTTCTAACATCATATCAAAATATCAAGTCATTTGTGTGTCATATGATAGGTTTTCTAACTCAAACATATCACTTAATTTCATAAATAAATTCACCAATAAGCATATAATCATTCAAACTATCATAGAATGGCATAATATAAGCAAAAGAAATGAATTTATGCTTAAAAACCAAAAAGAATTCTTAAAACATGAAATGCATACCTATTATTCACCTTGAATGATTTTAGAAGGTTGAGATTTGTTTTTGATTTGATTCCACTAAGCTTTGCTCTTGTTTTCCCTAGCTTTACTTCCCTTGAAACCCTTGTTAATGGACGACCTTGACTCCTCGATCTCGTTTGTATTAAATGAAATGGAGGAGGAAATAAGAATGAGTGTATTTGTTAAGGAAACATGCTCCTTTCCCATTTTTCCTTCCTCATATAACCTTCTTCTTTTTAATGTTCTAATTAATTCCATTAGTTAAGGCTCGACCCATTCTAATTACAAAATCCCAATCTCCTTATCCATTTACATTATTTTATTTTATTTATCCAATTAAATATCCTAAATAATGTTAAGTAAAATTAGGTTTGTCATAGACTCCCCTCCTTAAAGAATTTTGTCCTCAAAATTACCATAAGATACACACATCAAACATAAAAGCATAGATGTAAAACATTACGATCAAACAAGTCAAGATAAGTGTACCTAATCCTGCTCTTCGTTTTCCAAGTATAGTCTCTCTCATTGTCACTCCATTGGACTTTTACTAATCTGACACTCTTGTTCCTTAGCTTTTTCTCATCCATAGCCATAATACAAATTGAATGTCTAAATATAGTCATGTTTGGCTCCACTGCTGAATCTTCCAATGCAATCGGAGTTATAGTAGTCTTTGGACTCGAATACACTTTCTTAGATGAGAAATATGTAAAACATTGTGGACTTCTGCCAAACTACTCGGTAACTCTAGCATGTAAGCGAGTTTCTCGATCATCTCTATGATAGAAAATGGACCTACATATCTCGATGCCAAATTTCCCATCTTTTCAAACCTTACCACACCCTTTATTGGTGATATTATGACAAAAACATGATCTCTAACTGAGAATTCTAAGTCTTTCCGTCTCTTATTTGCATAACTTTTCTGCCTAAATTGAGCTTCCTTCATTCTAGTCCAAATCAACTCAATATTTTCTACGACTTCTCTTACCTTATCCGGACCAAGAACTAATCTATCTTCGGTCTCTAACCAACATACGGGTGATTTACACGGCCTTCCATACAAAGCTTCAAAAGGCGCCATTCCTATACTAGCCTGATAAATATTATTATAGGAACATTCAACCAACTGCAAATGGTCTTCCCATGACCCGCCAAAATCTAGTACACCGGCCTTCAATAAATCTTTGCGTGCCTTATTGACTCTCTCTGTCTGCTTATCTTTCCGTGGATGATAAATGGTACTCATATTAAGTTTGGTACCTAATATCTCCTGTAGACTCTTCCAGAATTCACTAGTGAACAAAGCATCTCTGTCACTGACTATACTACTAGGAATCCCATGCAGTCTAAAAATATTCTTCATAAACGACTTGGCTAATACAGGTGCCATCATGGTTGACTTAATAAGAATGAAATGTGCACTCTTGGTCGGTCTATCCACTACGACCCATATACTTTCATTTCCCCTTTTGACATTGGCAACCCGTCAATAAAATCTATGGATTTCGAATCCCATTTCCAAATTGGTATATCCAAAAGCTGAAGCAATCCACTCGACTTCTGATGTTCGGCTTTCACTTGCTGACAGTTCAAACACTGTATTGCCCATAAGCCTACATCCCTTTTCATACCTTTCTAGAAGAAACTTCTCTTCATATCCTGATACATCTTAGTTCCTTTAGGATGAATAATAAACTTTGATTGATGACACTCCCTAAGTACTTTTTCCCTTAGGTCACCCATATTTGAAACACGTAATCGTCCTTTCTTTCTCAACCATCAATTTTGGTTAAGGTGAAAATCCTTCAAATTGTCAATCTTAGTTCTACCTTCCAATCTTCTAATTCTTTCAGCTAGCAATGAATCATCTCTTTCTAGAAGCAATTATGTCGATTGATACTGGTCGAACTTCCAAACAAGATAACATTGATGTATGCCGACTAGATCTGGCAGTCGATCTTAACTGCACACTACAAGTAGTTAATTCTTCCAAGTCTTCCATTCAGCCAAAATAACTAACACCACATTTTAATGTTTTCTACTAAGCACATCTGCAACTTTGTTTTCATTCCCTAGTGTGTACTCAATTCCAAAATCATAAACAGCTCCAATCATCTTTGTTGTCTCATTTTCAACTCCTTCTGAGAGTATAAGTACCTTAAAGACTGTGATCCATATATAACTCGAATCATTATCCCAAAGGGTAATGTCTCCATATGTTCAAAGCAAATATTACAGCAGCCAACTATAAGTCATGAGTCAGATATCTAACTTCGTGCGGTCTTAGTTATCGAGAATCATAGGCAATCACTTTACCCCTCAGCATTAACACAGCTTCTAGTCCAGTTCCAAACGCATTGGTATACACCTCCAAATCTTGATCCTATCCAGAATAACTAACATGGGCGCGTTGGTTTGTAAATGTTTCAGCTTTTGGAATGCCTTCTTACATTTATCATTCCAAATGTACTTCACATCCTTCCTCGTTAGTTTAGTCATCAGTGCTACTATACGAGAGAAATCCTTGATGAATCTCCGGTAGTAGCCAGCTAGACCAAGAAAACTCTTTATCTCAGTCACCGTCTCGAGTCTCTTCCAGTTATTAATTGCTTATATCATAGCTGGATCCATTGACAACCCTCTTTCTAGACTACATGACCAAGAAACTTCACCTCTTTTTTCCAAAATGACACTTCGAAAACTTCGCTTTTAGTCGATGCTGCCTAAGCATCTCAATCAAAATTCTATGATGAATCCCATGATCTCTTTCATCCTTAAGATATATCAAAATGTCGTCTATAAATACTAGCACAAACCTATCCAAGTACTCTCGGAAAATTTGGTTCATTAAGTCTACGAAGAAAGCAGGCGCATTAGTCAATCTGAATGGCATTATTAACCGATCATAGGAACCATATCTTGTTATAAATGCCGTTAACGAAATACTGTCTTCCGCCACCCTTAGTTGATGGAACCCTATCGCCAAATCCAACTTAGAAAATATTTTGGCTCTACTCAACTGATCAAATAAATCATCGATTCTCGGTAGGGGATATCGGTTCTTTATCGTCTTTTCATTCAACTTACGATAATTAATACACAATCTTAACGACCCATACGGTTTCTTCACAAACACCACGATCGCTCCCTAAGAAGAACTGCTTGGTCTAATAAAAATCTTTCCTTCTAAGTTCACTAGCTTCAACTTTAACTCCTTCATCTCTGTAGGTGTCATCCTACCAGGTGGTCTACTTATGGGTTCAGCTCCAGGTACATGACCTATTCGGAACTCAATTGCTCGTTTCGATGGTACTCCTGTAACAGTTTCAAAGACATCTGCAAATTCTCTAACCATGAAAACCCAATTCAACTCATCCTCCTACTCTATTACACCCACTAAAGCACAAACGTCAGAATTTGGATTCTCTACTGAGTATATAATTCAGTCGCTACTATTAGGGTGTCTTAGTGATATTTTCGTATATTAGTAAAATATCCTAACATCGTATTTACTTAACCAGTCCATACCCAAAATAATCCCAAAGTCCACGAAATCAAATACATGCAAACTGCAGGCAAATACATAACCTAATAATGCAAACTCTAAATGGTCACATCACATTCCTAGAGTTGCATACCCTTCTATCGGATTCGCAACCCTTAAGGAAGTAATTAAGTATGAGGGTTTTACGTTAAGCTTATCTACCAAATAACGAGATATAAAAGAATGTGATGCACCGGCATCAAATAATACTCTAATAGGTATACCATGATCAAAAGCATACCTCCCATCATAGCTTTCCCTCTCTCCTCGGCTGTTGGTCTCAAGGTAGCTAGTTCCAAAGCAAAACTTTTCCTTTTTCTTCCTTGTCCACTTTCGGGCATTTGTTCTTGTAATGTCCCACATGGTGGTAGTTAAAGTACTTAATGTTCTTCTTTCCAATAACTTCCTTTCCCTTGCCAGTTCGGCACTCATGAGTATAATGTCCCTTCTTGTCACACTTGTACCACACAACCTCAAACTTCCCTTTCTTGGCAGCTCCACCCTTCCGAGCTCCCTTCTTTCGGTAAAACTTTCTCTTCTAATTCTTTCCACCCTGGCTCTTTGCTGGCTTTTTATTACTAAACAAAACAAGCTTCTCTTCATTTCTCAAAGCCATCTCCATGACTATATCACATGGATCCCTAAGGTATGGTAAAGTTGCCCTAGCAAGCTCAGGTCTTAATCCATGAATGAACTTCTCATTCTTTTTTATAACTACGTCAATGGTAGCATACCCATATCTTGACAATTCCTCAAATCTGGTTGCGTACTCAAGCATTTTCATATCACCTTGCACCAACTCGATGAACTTACTTAACAAAGTTGACTTAGCGATCTCATACATTAATCTTTCTTCAAACCTCCTTTTGAATTCAGACCAAGTCAAAGTCTCTTCTGCTACCCCAACAGTCACACAATTCCACCAGTACAATGCAACTACTTGCAATTTCCTGGATTCCAATCTCCTCTTCTATTCATCATTCAAACCAAGATCAGTGAAAATCCTTTCACAATGAATCGACCAATTCCCCACGTTAATTGCATCCTCCGTTCCAGTAAATGCTTTCCTCTAAATCTTGCATTGTCTCTACTCAACACGGTATAATTGTTGACAACTGGAACTTCTTAATTAGCTCCTCCAGCATTTCCACCAACTAACTCAGCAGCAGCTCCTACTTACATCATATTGATAAAGAACTGATACATTGCTCCCATATCAACCGATGGTATTCCTGCACCTACGTTAGCAGCTTTCTGCTAACCTAGATTCCTTCTAGTATTGCGCCTGACATTTCCATTGGTAGTAGTGCTTCTACTACCGAGGTTCACCCTTCCATTTCCTACCTCTTACTTCTTTAAATCTGCATTTGAACTTTAATAACATACGGAAGAATGGTTTAAGAGAGAGGGGGAATAGAGATAAAGCATGTAATTATACATAGAAAACACAAGTACGTTACTACGGCGTTATCTCATATGCCAATCTTATTCTCCGATTCATTTGGATTGTGTTATCAAAACTCTTTTTAAAGTTCAATACAACAACCTATGCTCTGATACCAAATTGTAACATCCCCCATTTTGAGCCTCAAAACTAAGCGCTACAGATGCTGAAGTCATCTATTGTATTAATTTCCGATGACGAAATGCAGTCATGTTAATGGTATCCATAATATCAAAAGTATAAGAATATGAAATAATTTTAAACACAATTTCAAAAAAACTTCCATATTTCATTTCATAGTCAAAATTTCATATTCTGTACATAATCTCAAACGTTGCTCAGGTTCAGATAAAATATAATTATCATAAAATACTCCAAGGGCAACGTATGAAGATGCCCCCTTGGTTGATTCGAGTTACTAAATAGATAGATATATTTACTGTAAATACATTCGTATAACAACTAACATAACACAACGGATAATAGTAATAGATAGACTCCTACATAGCTAGCTTTGCCTCCTTCACATCTCCGAAAGCTTTATTCATCAAAACCTACTTAACTTGTAAAGCCCTTACTCTCAAACTACTTAAATCAAATTTTGAGCAAACCGAAAGTTTAAGGGGGAAACATAAACCTCGAGTCAGACAAAAAGCCTAGTGTGAATAATAATATATCATCTCGGTTTATAGATATTAAGTGAGACCATGATGCTGAGCAAAACAGGTTTTTCCCTCACTAATATCCTTTTTAATATATATCTTTTGCAAGTCAACTCCTGCAACCAAACTAGGTAAAATAAACAATATAAACAATAATGTGCATGCATGCTACATAGGTAATCATGACTATCCGTCAAATCAGTGGATTATATGTCCTAATGTTTAGTTTTCACAGGGTAACTATCAACCTACATGGCTGACTCGGGCCTATCAGTACCAAATTTTCTAACTGGCTGTTAGAAGAAAACTGGATGGTCTGGCCAAATACACTTATCCTAGTGTTTACCTGACTATTTGCCAATCTCATAGTTTTGCTAGGCCTACTATGAACCTAAAGGTTTTGCAGGCCAACCTATAACATATCTTACCTTTATGTATTCCTTTCTATGTGTAAACCTAATTTTTTATCTTACCTTGAAAAAGCCCTACACATCAGAATTTTGGATTTATATCAGCTAGGGGCTAATAGCTGAAGTATAGAGCGCTACCCTACACTAGTACCATCTGGTTTTCTAATCTCTGAGTCAATTTATCCTATCATAATCTATCTAAAAGTGATAAGAATAATAATTTCTTTAGTAAAATTTTAGGCTAAATACCCCTTTCTATTTCCTTGAAAACACTTTCTTTATAAATGGATTAACCCTTGAAATCATACTTTCAAAACAAGGAAAACATAGCCCTTTACTTTATCAAAAATAATTATGCCATGATATATGTTTTTATAAAGTAGTATTAATGAAGTTCGAAGTCATTTAAGGTCATCGCCTTACAAAATCATAGGCTATAGAGCCAAAAAATTATAAAGTCTTTATATTGATAAAACACAGCAACGACATAGTCAACAAGGGTCTTCGCCCCTCAAAACATAAGTCTTAAGGCCAAAGTTAGTAAAACCATTTAATTTATAACGTAGGCGATCTTATCACCACTAAGGGTCTCCGTCCCTCTAAATATGTTAAATTCTTTATCTTTTAAAACATAAGGCCATAAGGCCGATAACAAGGACGTCGCACTTCATAAAACATCGACGTCCTAACGTATAAAATTTGGTTTGCATAAGCCTCAAAAGAACAGAGTTGACATAGTTGAATCTCGGCATCATTACCTTAAGGAAAATTAGCGGCTTCATTAGAGCCGAAGTCATTAGGAGTGGCACCCTAGCCGTCTTCAAAAACATATAATTTTGAATAAAGGTGGCATCATCATTAATGATGTCGACATAGCTAAAAGCGGCATAGTTGCATATATTGTCGAAGTCAATAGGTATAAAACATGCAGCATCACTATTGTCGCTATAAGTTACTTCGAAACCAATGGAGTCCGTGTCCTTAATAATATAAGCAGCATTGCTTTCTTTGATGTTGACAAGGATAAAAGCGGCATACTTAAATTGTTTGAGGAAAACAAGCGACGACGTTCTCTTCGAAACTCATGATGTCGATGGTCTTTATGCCAACGTCGACTCCAATCTTCTTGAATTCATACCATGTAATCTAGGATGATATCTTATACATTCATTAAGGTCGACAATGTATAATAGCAGCATCACGAACTTCGAAAACCATGACTTCAAAGTGGCAATGTCGTAATTAACTTAAAAACTGCAATTTTGCTATTCAAAGTAATTTCTTTCCACCAACTCATTGTATTTGTCAAAATATTATTGGATAACAAAATTATTTATCAAAATATTTTCCATAAAACTACCATAGGACAAATTTATCATTCCTGAACATATTTTCAAACAATTAACTTATATTAATATTTTAATATAAACATTAAGCTTTTCTAGCCTAATAAATTTATATAAAATCATAAACCCATGGGAAAAATCCTCAAAATCATAATAAATCTTATTTATTATATTCTTTAACATATAAAAATTTCGGGGCTAAAAACATAATTTAATTATTTTTAAATAATTAAAATCAGAAATAAACTAATTTTTAACCTCAATAAAATTCACCAAATATTCTCATTAAATCGAAAAATTACAAAATTCAAAACCCACTTCCAAAATAATATTTCTAACATCATATCAAAATTTCAAGTCATTTGGATGTCATATAGTAGGTTTTCTAACTGGAACATATCACTTAATTTCATAAATAAACTCACTAATAAGCATATAATCATTCAAACTATCATAGCAATGACATAATATAAGCAAAAGAAACAGATTTATGTTTAAAACCAAAAATAATTCTTAAAACATGAGATGCATAACTATTATTCACCTTAAATGATTTAAGAAGGTTGAGATTTTTTTTTTTTGATTTAATTCCCCGAAGCTTTGCTCTTGTTTTTCCTAGCTTTACTTCCCTTGAAACCCTTGTTAATGGTCGGTCTTGACTCCTTGATTTCATTTGTATTAAATGAAATGAAGGAGGAAATTAGAATGAGTATGTTTGTTAAGAAAACATGCTCCTTTCCATTTTGTCCTCCTCATATAACCTTCTTCTTATTAATGTTCTAATTAATTCCATTAGTTCATTAATTAAGGTTGGACCCATTCTAGTTACCTAATCCCAATCTCCTTATCCATTTACATTATTTTATTTTATTTATCTAATTAAATATCCTAAATAATGTTAATTAAAATCAAGGTTGTTACAAATAGGATAAAAATTCCAAAATTAAATACTAAATAAAATAGAAAACAATAAGTGGCTTTTATCTCTTTATCCCTGTAAGATTCGGAGATTGATTCAATGGAGTCTAGGTGATTTGATTCATTGTTTCAAGGTATGATTAATAGGCAACATCCAGGGTAATTCTCAAATTATTTTATTTATATGTTTTATCGTTCATATGCTTGGATTCTGTAAGGTTCATCATATGTATGTTGATCATCTTGTATATGTAAATCAAAATCCTTTTCCATCTCAACTGAATATATGACTGCTGTATTATTTTATCTTGAGAAACATATGTTCTTCATCCCTTTAAAATATATGTTCATCTCAAATTGATATGTTTAGATTCTTTTTCACCTTTGCTAATTTGTTGTTATATTATGTATTGTTTTCAATTTTATACATATGCCTAACTTATCCAATTTCTTTTCTTTTGTTTTGATAATTTTGTTAAAAAAAACTGGAATGCTAATTTTGATTTAGATCTATTTTATAATTTTATAAAATTTACATACATAATTGCAAATGAATTGTATATGTCAATTATTTTTATTTTTCCTTGAAAGTTGATTCTATAGTTATATGGCTATTTTTTTAGGTACAAACATTTTTAATATATTATTCATGTAAGAAGGAAAGTTTTTTTTGTAAACTTTATGACTGGACTTTTGTGTAAATTTTAAATCATTTATCTCCCTTTCTAAGTTTATTGTTTTATGAAGCAAAAAAATCTCAAACTCTAGTTTCATTCCTAAACTAAAAGTTTAATCCAAATTGTTATTTAAATCCAACTTGTTTACATATTAACATACATATACATATATAAACAGATACATATACATACATACGTACATACATACATATGAATGTAGGGGCATTTCACCAGAAGGACAAACTTTGCAGTCCAATTGATTTCTAGGACACACATCTAAAATAATTACTTTCAAGGCCAAAGTCAGCAGAATAATTACTTTCAAGGACAAAGTCAGCTGTCCAATTACTTTCAAGGACATAATTTCATAAGTTTTTAGGCCCTAGAAACTAATTATTTTGCGTATTGTCCTTAAAAGTAATTATTTTAGTTGTGTGTCCTAGAAATTAATTTCACTTGCTAAAGAGGCCCTTGTGGCTAATTCCCACATGTATGTATGTATATTATAAATTACAATGTCCATAAATATATGTTGTTCTAAATTTAAAATGTTAAATTGTAATTTTATATATGGAAATTTATATGTGTTGATTCAATTCAAATTTATAGAATAGATCTTGTGTAATGATGTAACATTTCATGTCAAACATTTATTTAATTGAAATCAAATTCATTAATGTTAATTTTAGATTTCAAATAACATAAAATTATCTAATGTGATTTTAATACATATATGTTTATATATATATATATATATATATTTATATGTATATGTATGTATGTATGTATGTATGTTTCTACATATATATCTGTGTATGTGTGCGTGTGTCTATAAATCAATATTACGGACAATAAACGCATATGTAAAAGGGAGATGGGTCTGTTGCGGTGTAAATCCAAAACCTACATACTGTCTCATTAACTTTGTATACTTCTAATATGTAGCACTTGCACTTCACACAAACAAGTATATTTGATATACTTGTAAACTAATTTTTTTATTAAAAAATACATTTTAAACAAATTAAATAAAATGAAGATTTTATCAAAAAATATTTAGATTAGATCTAAAATCCATTTATGCTTCGTAGACTTAACTAAGTTCAAAAATGGATTTTTTTTTAAATTCATCCATTTAATCCGCTTCCCCTGGCACGGTTTCTATAAAACTTGAGCATCAGAGTTTCATAAGGCCAAGTAGTTCACATGGGGAGCTTCAGTAGTATTTATAAAGAAATATTCGTGAGAAGTCAGATGGATCGCTTTAGATGTGTATCGACTATATGAAGTTGAATGAGTTGTCGATGAAGATCGCTTCAGATGTGTATCGACTGTATGAAGTTAAATGAGTTGTCGATGAAGAAACATTACCCATTAGCGAGATTAGTTAAGTGAAGAAAAAGTATTCCCATGGTTAGATTTAGCCACTGGGTTCCATAACTAAGAGTTGCTAAAAAAATTATTCCTTTGACCGTATTTAGGATAAGGTATGGTTTATATAAATGGTTAATTATGCCCTTTGGGCTAATCAATACTCCGGCATTCTTTGTAGATCTAGTGAACTGAGTCTTTCATGATCAATTGAATAGGGTTGTGTTAGCCTTTATTAGGTCAAAATCTTACCAACTAATTATTCCTTGATTTTGAGGAGTGAAAGCTACTTAAGTAAGATATGGCTTTTAGTCAAGTATGTTAGAATTGTGCTTATGCGGAGTCATTATGCAATTAGTTCATTGTTTGAGTTTGTAACGAAAAGTCACAAAGACATTTGGGTCAATTCTTTCATTGATGTCTTAAATCAAGCTCTCTTCTTCATGCAAAAATTAAAACAAAAATGACGAAGAAGATCAACTTGGTAGCCATGCCTTTCTAGTAAGAGTTACGTGTCTTTTATATTAAACTCTTGCCTTTGGATCCATGACACGTGCCATCTGGAAGAAATGGATGGCCGAGATTTATTGACATTTGTGGTCAATATGCGATAGCAAGAACTTTACATGGAAACTAGGCATATCAATTTTGGATGTATTTTCCAACACTTGATAATTTCGAATATAACATTCGATGGCTATGGTTCTCAACATGCAATAGCTACCTATCTTCACTGTGCGATAGCTTGCAAACTTCACCGTTCAATAGCCTTGTAATTTCAACATGTGACAGCTACCCATCTTCACTATACGATAGTTTGCGAACTTCACTATCCAATAGCCTTATAATCTCAACACGAGCTTTGTAGTGTCATCATTCGTTGGCTATGGAATGCCAAACTTCGATAATCTTATTAATCAATGTGCGATAGCCTCCACTAATGAACAATTGCTTGATTGATCAATCATATGACAATTTCATGAAACACTGAACTTTGATGGTTTTAATCTATCAACCTTTGATAAACCCTTAATTCCAACATGCGACATCTTTATAATCATGTCCTGCAATAGCTTCATATTTTCAATCATGTGATAGCTTAGATGTTTCAATCACTGATAGTTCATCAACATGCAATAGCTTAGGCATCTTAATTTTTACTGGCTTATGGAGTCAACGAACGATGGTTCAAACGTATCAATCCTCGTGGCCCTTTGGAGTCAACATGCGATAGCTTAACGGTATCCATCTTTGATAGCTCCTGGGGCCGACATGTGATAGCATTGACACCTTAAACTTCAATAGCTCCTGGAGTAATCATGTGATTGCTCTAACATCTTGACGCAGCAGCAGACAACTGAAAATGATTGTGATGATGAAAATAGCAGTCGATGGAATAGAAGATACCGAATGGCCCAAATCCGTTGATCCAAAGATACCGGATTCTAGCTATCCCAAACACGTTGATCGCGCACGATACCGTGTTTAAAGATCTACGATTCTTCGACGTTGATCTAGCGCACTAGATTCCGTAAATCGGCTTCCACGATCGTTGATCCGAGCGCACTCGAATGCCGAAAGAGGAGATAGGAGATCACACTCAACTACCAATTTAATGAAAGCACAAAGCTAACAAACAAAGTTTATTTCAAAATCAACTCCCTTTTACAAATGACACCACCCCGCTATTTATATAGGTTACAACTCAACACGACTCAACGTATTACAACACCTAGGTCGGCACTGACCTAACACTTGCGACCTACGACCTAACTAAGGTCGTCTGCGACCTAAAGAAACAACACAGCAATACAGCACGAAATATAGCACATTACAACACATGATATCACATATTTACAACACATAGATCGGCCTCGACCTAAAATACAACTCACGTGACCTACGACTTAAAGAAAAATACAAACACCTTACAACATAGTATCAACGACATACGACCTAGTACATAACGACTTAACTTGAAACGGCATAAGCGACCTATTCACAAGCTTCAGTAGTGACTCAAGACTTCAAGGTGGCTTGAAATTCATCTGCTTCATTCTGGGTTGTTGGTTAGGTCGTTCGCGACCTACTCTCAAGCGACCTAAGGCCTCGCGACCTAAGGACACACTTTCTTCATGCGACCTAACTAGGTCGTAGGTCGTTGAAGTTTGGTCGGAGCGACCTAACGACTCGTTTCTACTGCATAGACTTGGTACCTCGCTAGGTCGTTCCAGATAGGTCGTTCGCGACCTAAAATGATGCGACTTACTGAACAATGCACTAAGTAGCTGTTGCATCCCATCCTCCTTCCCGTTAGGTCGCTCGCGACCTAAGACTACGTTAGTTTGTACTTGCAAGCGGCCTTCACTAGGTCGAAACTCTTTACCTTGTGGCTCGTTAGGTCGTGAACGACTCAAGAATTGGATAGGTCGCTCGCGACCTATCACTTCACCATTCTGGGCTGCATCATCCTCCCCCTATTGGAAGAAATTCGTCCTCGAATTTAACAACTCTTTGTCTTCGATACTCTGATCCTCGTGAAATGGAACCAAGTGTTTGATATTGTCAATATTAGCCATAGAACGATGATCCGTCAAGCTCATCTTACACTCATTCTCACAAATTGTCTTCATAATTTCCAAACGACTCATTCCTTCGGCATCTAGTTTATTGTACGTACCAACAAGAAATTGTTCAACCATCAAGTAGATAGATTCGTTGTCACTTTATGTCTTCATCAAATCCAATACAGTGTCCATATTTACGTTCCCCCATGATCTAGTATGTATAGATAATGACATACATAATCCTGACTTCGTCGCAGTCTCTTTTGAAATTTGATAACTCTGACTCTTCTGAACAAACCTTTCAACCCCTTTCCTTTTTGGCGGCCCAAAACAAAACATTGTCACCATCTTCATGGTATGGTCACTGTCCACGTGTCTTTCTACACACACGTCTTTGATAACTTTTATTTGCCAACTGCGATCAAAAGTATACAACTGCCTTCCTTTGAATAGTAACTCATCAGCCAATCTTCTCAACTCTACCTGCTATGTCGGACCCATATGATTACGTGGCATATACGGTACAATAGCACTCGACACTGGATTAACATGATGTACGTTTCCCTTTGGTAGTAATTCCTTGGACAACTCCGTAGGAATTACATCTTCACATTCATTCAACATTGACTTAACCTCTTCGATAATTTCAACACTTTCACTGGTTTCATTTTCATCTAACAGGAATATTTCTGCGCTATCCTCCACTTCTTTAACAAGCTCTCTTGTAGATTGTAGACTAGTCCAATCCACCTCCTTCGTCAACAAATTACCCTCTTCATTTCCTGACTTACTTTCTTCACCCTCATCTAACTTTGCTGATTGTGAATTTTCAACTTTATGTTCATCAGATTTCGTTGGTTGAAAATCAGCAACTTCATCTTTGTCAAACTTTGGTGATTGAAAACAATAGATTTCATCTTCCACGTCAACAAATTCCTTTAAAGACAACAAAGTCTTTAGCTCCTCAATTTCCTCCAACTTGTTTTCACTCTGTTGACGCCTTTTAGGAACCAAAACGATTCGTGTATCCTCGAACATAAAACTGTAGCTGTTGGTGCGACCATCATGCTGCACAGCTCTGTCGTATTGCCATGGTCTCCCCAACAACAGATGAAAAACATCTATATCAACCACATCACACCAAATTTCGTCTTTGTATTTCTTCCCAATGGAAAAATTAACACAAGCTCTTCGATTAACCTTCACCTCCCCTCCTTTTCTCAACCAAGCTAATTTGTAGGGAGTTGGATGTTTCTCTGTTTTTAATGACAACTTCTTTACAGCTTCTGAAGAAATGATATTATCACAGCTTCCTGCGTCAATCACAAATTTACAAACCTTCCCTGGAATAGTGCATGTTGACTGGAAAATATTGCTCCTCAACCAACTGGAATCATCTTCTTGCTTTGGAGTTAAACAAGATCTCCTCAACAACAAACTACAACCCTCATGCCCAGACAATAATTCTTCTTCTTCAACTGGTATAAAATTGACACACTCTACCTCTGCATTTTCATTCTCAATCTCCGCAATCATTGCTCGCTTCTTGGGCTTTGTACATTCATTGCTTTTATAGCCCAACTCTTGACAATTAAAGCATTTGAAATGACTATTGACCTTTGCTTTGCTGACTTCATTCACAATTGACTTACTGACGACTTTGGAAACATCCGCACTGTTACTAACATCCTTGTTCTGATTGTTGGAATTCGTAAACACTCCACCACCTCTCCTTCCTTGTTTCTCCCAAGCAAGTGCTTTCTGATGTGCTTCGGCGATAGATCTTGGATCAAACATATTCACCATGTCTTGAATCTGTTTTCGCAACCCTCCCACATATCTAGCGGTTAACTGTTCTTCTGTCTCCATGATATCATTCCTCGCAATCAACTGATAAAATTCATCCGCATAGTCATTCACTGTCCTCGTCCCTTGCCTTAGATTATGCAATCGTTGATACATAAGGGATTGATAATTGTGCGGCAAGAAAGTTGCTTTCATCATCCTTCTCATCTTATCCCATGTGACAATCTTTGACTTCCCCATCCTCTCCCGTGTAAGTTTTGTTTGTTGTCACCAAGCCATAGCTCTCCCTCTTAATCTTGTAGCAACCAACTTCACTCTTCGATCCTCGGGAACTTCTTTGAAGTCAAAAATTTCTTCAACATTTGAAACCCAATCCAAAAATTCCTCCGCTTCCATTCCACCCTTGAATTCTGGAATTTCGGTTTTCATTCCCGACTCCCATCAGCGATCATCTTCTACAACCCGATATGCATTCCACCCTTGGTCTCGATCTTGCGAATGAACACTACATCTACCCCCATCTTCATCAAAAACAGAGGTACTTCGATAACGATCTCGACCTTCCACATTTCTATGATCTCGCATATCTCTTCTACTTTGTCTACCATCATCACGGTATGGTTCATGTTCAAACTCACGTGGAGTTCTTCTCTCTTCATTTCTATACTCGTAATGTTCTCTTCTCATTGAAACTGAAGATTCTCTTCTTCCACGAAAAGATTGTGGCGACACCCTTCTCGCGTCCGTAACCGATGGCGAAACTCTGTTTCCTCCATGGTCCGAGACTGGCGATCTCCTCCTTTGTCCTTGGTTCATATCATTCATCAGTTTCTCTTACTTCCCGATGCCTTCATCAAACTTTTCATTGATGCGTTGTTCCATTTGCTCAGCTTCTTCTCTTTGATACAACGCTTCAACATTCTGATGGCGGTTAGCTCTTCTTGGCGGCATAATTGACTCTTCAAAACTTTAACTTTCGGCCTTGATCTAAAAATGATGCACGGTTTCACTAACTCCTCAACTTCTTCAATAAGAATTGGCTCCAAGACTCGGCTTAGCTATGATTGGCTAAGTCTAGCTTTGATACCAAATGATGCAGCAGCGGATAACTGAAAATGATTGTGATGATGAAAATAGCAATCGATGGAATAGAAGATACCGAATGGCCCAAATCCGTTGATCCAAAGATACCGGATTCTAGCTATCCCAAACACGTTGATCGCGCACGATACCGTGTTTAAAGATCTACGATTCTTCGATGTTGATCTAGCGCACTAGATTCCGTGAATCGGCTTCTACGATCGTTGATCCGAGCACACTCGAATGCCGAAAGAGGAGATATGAGATCACACTCAACTACCAATTTAATGAAAGCACAAAGCTAACAAACAAAGTTTATTTCAAAATCAACTCCCTTTTACAAATGACACCACCCCGCTATTTATAGAGGTTACAACTCAACACGACTCAACGTATTACAACACCTAGGTCAGCACCGACCTAACACTTGCAACCTATGACCTAACTAAGGTCGTATGCGACCTAAAGAAACAACACAGCAATACAGCACGAAATATAGCACATTACAACACATGATATCACATATTTACAACACATAGATCGGCCTCGACCTAAAATACAACTCACGCGACCTATGACTTAAAGAAAAATACAAACACCTTACAACATAGTATCAATGACATACGACCTAGTACATAACAACTTAACTTGAAACGGCATAAGCGACCTATTCACAAGCTTCAGTAGCGACTCAAGACTTCAAGGCGGCTTGAAATTCATCTGCTTCATTCTGGGTTGTTGGTTAGGTCGTTCGCGACCTACTCTCGAGCGACCTAAGGCCTCGCGGCCTAAGGACACACTTTCTTCATGCGACCTAACTAGGTCGTA
The DNA here is from genome assembly GCA_030737815.1 of Allium fistulosum. Taxonomy (NCBI): domain Eukaryota; kingdom Viridiplantae; phylum Streptophyta; class Magnoliopsida; order Asparagales; family Amaryllidaceae; genus Allium; species Allium fistulosum. The sequence goes on from CM060906.1 coordinate 575,647,050, forward strand.
GGTCGTTGAAGTTTGGTCAGAGCGACCTAACGACTCGTTTCTACTGCATAGCCTTGGTACCTCGCTAGGTCATTCCAGATAGGTCGTTCGCGACCTAAAATGCTGCGACTTACTGAACAATGCACTAAGTATTTGTTGCATCCCATCCTCCTTCTCGTTAGGCCGCTCGCGACCTAAGACTACGTTAGTTTGTACTTGCAAGCGGCCTTCACTAGGTCGGAACTCTTTACCTTGTGGCTCGTTAGGTCGTGAACGACTCAAGAATTGGATAGGTCGCTCGCGACCTATCACTTCACCATTCTGGACTGCATCACATCTCAACCTTCGATAGCTCTTGAAGTCATCATGCGATGGCTCTAGCATCTAAATCTTCGACAACTCCTGAAGTTATAATGCGATGGCTCTAGCATCTCAACTTTTGATAGCTCCTGAAGTCACCATGTGATGGCTCTAGCATCTCAACCTTTGATGACTTATGTTTGTTAACCTTCGATGACACCATACTATATCATATACAACTATATATGTGTGTGCATGTGTAACATATCAACCCGTGTAAGGTATAACATGTCTATGTATAGATGTTGCAATTTACATTACAATGGATCATTAGCATATCCAATATGCAAGTATATATTGTCCAAATATATGTATGTGTATATATACTATTATTTGTATATAAATATTATATATATATGTATTAAGTTTTGTTTAAATAATTTTATATAAGTATATGCATATGTATGTATACTTATATATAATCATATGAAAAAATATTAATATTATATAGACATATTATGTAAAAGATTTATTTAAATATAAATAAATTATTTATAAATATTAAATAAAAGTTTTTTATTTTATTTTATAAAACCTTGAGTAATACATATACATATATATATGTGTGTGTGTGTGTATGTATGTATTGATCATTTTTTTTAAATATATATACATAAATATGTGTATAATTAAATATAAATATATAAATTAATAGAATACTCAAAATAATATTTTTAATATAAAAGTCCAGGTCTTGTGCACAGCTCAGCAAAATAAATTCTATTTAATTTTAAAATACATTTTAATTAATATCCATTTGAAAATTAGTATAATATTAATTAAAAATAATTTTGATACTTCATTTTTAAATTTCCTATAAATCCCAAATTATATTTTATGCTTTGAAAATTTTTTGGTTTAAAATGATATTTCCTTTTTCGACCAAAAATTGAATTTTTAATATAAAAATTAAAAAATGTTTTTTTTAAATTTTACCAAGAGCTTCTTTACTATTAATATTATTTTATAAAATATGAAAATATAATTTATTTATGTATTAATTTGATTTAAATAACATTAAATAATAATAAATTATTTGTGAAAAATATTTTATCATCGGCGAAAATTATCATAGCTTTAGTTCTTTGCATATAAAATTATATGACTATTTTTTATTAAAGTATGATGTTGTAATTAATTTTAAACTCTCTATATATATATATATTTATATATTTATTTAATTAAATAATGCATATTAATTTAATAAAATATAAAATTTATATTCTTTACACACTCTCCTCCTTAATCTAGTTAAAGAATTTTAATCTTATGGCCCGTTTGGTTTTCTACTACATTTTTGTATTCGATAAATTTCTCATAGACATAGAACTTGTTCTTCATAAGGTATACATATCCTAGTCTCAAGAAATCATTAGTGAAGATAATAAAGTAAGAACTATTGTCTTCGGTAATCATAGGCATCGGGCCACATACATCAATATGTACTAATCCAAAAAGTTCATCAACTCTTCATTCCTCCAATGGAAGGGGTGCTTGATGATTTTACCTTTGAGACATGACTCATACATATCAAATGATTCAGAATCAGTTGAAAGTAGAAAACCTTCATTTTTCAATTTGTATAGTCGTTTCTCACTAATATGACCTAGCCTACAATGCCAAAGACAGCTATCATTTATATTGTTAGAAGCATTATTCACATAACACACATAATTAGTATTAACCACATAAATGTCATTTTCAAGAATACCATCGTTGACTTTATTTCCATCCAAACTAATGTTCAAAACATTATTTGGACTATGAAATATATAACCAATCTCAAACAATCTTGAAACAGAAATAATCCCGCAAATAAAGTCTTTAAAAAATAGCAATTATTTAATATTAATACTACTCCATTAGGCAAAACTAAACGATAATCTCCTACCGTCGTTGCATTTACGATAGGTCCATCAATAACTTTGAGCTTCATCTCTCCTTTTGCCATGCAATGCCAGTTCCTAAGCCCCTATAACGAATTACATATATGGATACTAGATCCAGTATCTAAGGCCTAGATATTTTATTGATTACAAAATCATTTTGAATCATAAATGTGCCCGATAGAGCTATAAAACTATTCTGCTTCTTTTCTCTAACAATCTTCAGGTAGTCAGGAAAATTTCTTTTCCAGCGACCTTTCTTATAGCAGCAGTGACATTCACCCTTGTCATTGGCCTTTTTACTTTTCTATTTCTTACATTCTCTTTTCCGTTTCTTCGAACTCTTCAAAGATGATGCAGTACCCTTAACAACAAGTACAACCCCTTGATCCTTTGACCTCAAGATATTGAGGAGATCCATAAGACTCACTTTAGCTGGTTCATGTTATAATCCAGTATAAATGGTTCATACTAAGGGGTAAGAGAACCAAGGATCAAATCCACTTGCAATTCGTTGCTTATCTATACATCCAACTATGAAATCCTATCAATATAGCCTTTCATCATCAGCATGTAATCGTCCACTTTCTGCCCTTTGGTCATTTTGGTATTGAACAACTTCTTCGTAAGCTCATACCTTATGGAATGTGACTGTTCACCAAAAAGAGCCTTGAGATTATCAAATATCTTATGGATAGACATATTTTCGTGCTATCACTGCAATGGCTTGTCTAACATAGACAACATGAAAACTTGGGTGATCTTTAGATCTGACACCCATTTTTCATAAGAAAGTCGTAGTTCGGGGTCCGCATCATCAGAGGGTTTTTCTTTAGGTTCGCATGTAATAGCAGTCCAAAGGTGCTCGTAAGTCAATGCTATTTTAGTTTCTCTTAGCCAGTCGGTATAGTTAGGTCCAGTAAGCTTGTTGTTTTCAGAAAATAGTTTTGGAGCCGTCATTTTTTACAAGTTTAAGTGGTAAATTAGTAGGACAAATCATAATAGATGTTCTTATAATATTAGTAAAGTTAAACATTATGTTTCATTATACTAATAAGCTCCCACTAGTCTTTTATGTTTCTCCAAACCCTAAGTCGAAAGTAGAAGTCTTTCGACTTCACTAAAAAGCGTTAGGACTCGTATGCCTTAGTATTCTGACCTTGAGGAAAGCTCAAGAAATCATACTACTATGCACGATGGATAACTCCATACCTTTGTATCATATACAACTCATAACCTGTTGTACTATGTACTAATCCCACTAGAGATGGCAATGGGGTGGGTCTAGGGTCCAAACCCGGTTGACCCGCACTTGTTTTGGCCCACCCAGTCGGGGCGGGTAGACCCGTGACCCGTTCTTGAGAGCTCCGGGTCTAGGGTTGGGTCGGGGCTTGGCTAACCCGCCCCAACCCGACCCGCACTACTGAGATCTCATGAAATCGCTTTAGTATTATAATGATGATTTATTAATCTTTATACACACACACACACATGTATATATGTGTGTCTATATATATATATATGTGTGTGTGTGTGTGTGATTATGACATGGATATTATAATATTCCAATCAATAAGCTATAAAAAAAATTATAGTATTAAGTTGTATCATTGATAATTATACAATAACATATGCATATTATTTTGAATGATTTTGTACACCACATTTTTATTATCTTCCCTTATCATTGTAAATATATTATTATTTGTATTTAATGTATCATTTTGCAACAACAAATATAAATATATGTACATCAGTACACAATTTTGAATCAATACAAAAAACCTCATCGGGTCTCGGGGTGGGGCGGGTCTACCCTGACCTGTACGGGTTTCGGGTTCGGGGCAAAATTCCGGACCCGCACCAGGTCTGCGGGGCGGGGTCTAAAAAACCCAGGGGGGCCTAGGGCACAAGAAACCCGCCTCATCGCCGTTCCTAAATCCCACCTTTAACTTGAGGAAAGCTCAACAAATAAAGAAGAATTATTCACTCGGGCCTAAGTATAATGCACATATTTTGAGGAAAGCTGAACAAATATATGCAGTTATCTTACCTTATCTATTCAATGTATTAATAATACTACACATAGCATTCTTAGTTTGAGGAAAGCTCAAGAACTAAAGTGATAAACTTAGGGGTATGCCTAAAAGGTAATTATATAATTTGTTACATATATCTAACTCCATAACCAATCTTGTTCAAAATAAAAGGTGGTTTCTTTCTATTATATACTTGATATAATATGCTATATATTAATTAATTTAATTAAAAGTATATTTAATAGAAAATCCATAAACATTATTTTTGTGATAATACTTAAAAGTGTTGTAAATGTGAGTAATTTATCAAAATGAAAATATATATACCATTTTGAATATTCCTTATCAAGATGCATCGAGACTGGATATCGATATATTCATTGAGAATAGAGTATGTAATGCTTTCCAAATGTTAGACAATATATTACTCATGGCTGCTTGGTGCACCAAGTGATTACGTACTGATAGTTATTGAATAACTATGGATTTTACACACTCAATAGTTTTCTGTGGGATAATAGAACTAGTCAACCAGAAAATATCGATCTGACTACTTTAAACAGTGCTCTCGACTTGAGAATATTGTTGACCTTCAATGTGGAAGCTCTGCTTTGATTATAGTTAAATTGTGTCAAGATGTCCATCAAATGACTATAGTTGGGTCAAGTGGAAGCATTAGAAGTGAAATACTATTCAAGAGAGAATTCATCTCCTCGGTTATATGAGGTTAGTATCACAGTCAATTAAAGTCAACTCAAAGTCAAAGTCTCTGGCCAGAGCATTTCGATTAATTATTATAATAATAATTATTATTAAACCAAAAACTTTGTGTTTGGATTGCAAAGTTCGATATGGACGATATTGGAATTTTGACTATTACCTAATTCCACAAGTCCAAACTGAAATAGTTTTGATGAAGAGAATTAGTGTAAATAATTGTCACTATCAGGTAACGCTTAAATTTCTAAAATTGGATTTTACCGAAGCTTCGTAAGTGATAAATTTGGCCATAATGTCACACCACTAGCCAAGATGAAGTGTGAACGTAAATATTCGAATTGTTCGATATTACCCATTGACCGAATTTGTACCTAAAGGGTCAACACAACTGCAATGTTAAATCCTCCAACTACCACCTGATTTAATTAAATTATAAATGTTATAATTAATTAGATTCATTAACATTTATGAAATATTAATTATAAATGTTATTTGAATTGTGTTGGTCAGTATTAAAAATAGTGTGTATATAAAAGTAATGTATATACTTGTCGATATATGATATCAGTGTACGTTTAAATATGATTTAAATGTAAAATACCTGATTTGGCTTGAAGTGGTTTGAGGAATAGTAGGGAGATATGTATGGCTGGTCATAATGGAGAGAATCGGTTTGGAATTTGATTCCAAAAGGTGTGTAAATGGCTAAGGAAAAGAAAGATATGTTTCTATCTTTGACCCCTTGGATTCCTATGCTATTTAAACATCTCTTGCCACTCTTTTCTTATTTTTTTTCTAGGGTTTATGCCTCCGCCCCTCCCTATCAAAATTGATCGAAAATTCCTCTCTCCTCTTATCAAAATTCAAGCAAAAAAAAACCAAAGAAAAATCCAATTAAAATCAATAGAATGGTGCGTAGATTTTCCAATTGGGTTGCGCCTTTTAGAAGTGTTGAACCAAGATTCTAGCCGAGTGATTAAATTCAACATTCAAGGTGTATTCTTGGGCAATTACAAGGTACTGTCCATGTTTACAAATTTATATAATTTTACACTTGATACCCATATGCTTTATATTTACATAGATTATGTTTTATCACAAATCCCTATTTGTATGTGTTGTCAACATGAGATGTGAATATATGATTATGTATACATATGTGACTACAAATTTCTTTTGTCTATTCACACACACACACACATTTGAACATATGATTTTGGCTATTGAATCATAAGTATTTTTTCCCTTCTTAATTTTCAACATTGACAATGTTTGAAAGAGACTTTGAACAAATTAATTTTAATTGCACAAGTGGAAAGTATGCAGTTGTATATAAAATTTGTTAAATCATGTATTTATCTTTACACATGTTATTATTTTGGAATGAAAGGGAATTACAACTTTGTTTAATTATGTATATGTCAAATTTTTATATCTGCATACATACATACATACTTATACACACACACACATATTTGTAATATAATAAATTGTTCTAACATGTCCGTTAAATGAAATACATATTTGTGTATATATTTGTATGTATATTTAATAAGCATAAAATTATAATTATATAATATATATATATATATATGTATATGTATATCTATATAATGTATATATGTATATGCATATATACCATGAAATTGCTTTGTATACATTTACATATGTAAACGTCTGTTTTGTTTATAATTAATGGGTGAAAAGGAAACAAATTATTTAAGATTAAGACGTGAAAGATGTTTTTCCTGATTTGAAAAGACAAGAGAGCAATAAGATGAAGAGGAAGATCTCTTCGTTGATTCCCTTTTATTACTTTCTTAAATCCTAATCAATTTCATTAAACCTCCAGCCTTTTCTCTTTCTATTAATTGCCTATTTGAACCTAATTTATTGCTGCTTGAATACAAATAAATAATCGATTAGTTGAAAAATAACTTTATAAGGTTATATATATATAGACTCTTCATTGACTCTCTTTTATTACTTTCTTAAGTCCTTATTATTTCATTAAACCTCCGCCGTTTCCACTTTCTATTAATTGCCTATTTAAGCCTAATTGATGCCTACTTGAATACAAATAAACCTTTGATTAGAAAATAACTTTATAAGGTTATATACATATGTAAACATAAGCAAAACTATATATTTATATTAATTTATATTTATATTTGACATCATTTATATTTGTATTTATAAATATAACTATTTTATAGTGTCACATACATTTATTCTATTATAAGTATAATTTCATATCACATTAAATTTTTTTTATATATATATATATATGTATGCATGTATGCATGCATGTATGTATGTATTTATGTATGTAGGTATGTATGTCTGTGTATAAGCCAACTCATGTATATGGAGGGGCCAATATGTCCGTTGCGGTGTAAATCCCGACACTTATACACATGCATGTTAAACCATATACAATGTATATGTTGTATGTGCACGTACACATGCATGTGTATATGATACACATTGTCATATTATATAACACAAATATAATTCAAAAACAAAACTTTATTTACAAATTAAATAAAATAAAGATTTTATTTAATAGAACATTCAGATAAGATTTAAATGAATTTAGATTTCATAAGACCAATAAAGATCCAATAAAGGAATTTTTTTGAAATTTACCATTTAAGTTCACTGCAAACTGGGCCAATTCCAACAATGGTATCAAAGTCCAATAGCCTATGTGGTCTAAATTAGTTATGTTAAGGCCAACTAATTAAGCTTGCTCATTTAGTACTGTTTGTACCAAAATTGGGCACAACACTCTTCGGAAGAGTTTGAAGAGATAAAAATGAAGAAATTAAAAGGAAAAAGAGGGTTATCTAACAAACACTTCAAAAACAAATGATAAAAATGCACAGAAACACAGGAATTTAGAGTGGTTCGGCGTGTTGCTTACGTCCACTATGAAGTTGATCACTTTATTGATGTTTCTTTGATGATTACAATTGATTGCAGCGGATTACAGCGAATTAAAGTTATGAAATTCGAGTACAACAGCAGTAATGGAGTTTAGAATTGAATCCGGCAGAGTCTCGGCGTTGGAGTGTCCAAAGATCCTTTCTGTAGGCCCTGGGGCTCTATTTATAGGCGTAGGAGGCCGATATTTCGCTCAGATCTCTGGAGACTTTTTCTGGCACGTGAGTGGGCCCACGCGACCGAACCCATAAAGTTTCGGCTCGATCCGTGATCGATACGAACGAATTTCGTATCGATCAAGATTTCGTCCAATGGAGTCGAAACTTGGCGTGAACATTCTTTAGCTTGTATGTAAGCTCCTGTGCAAATTTCATAGCATTTGGACTTGTGGATCGCGAGATACGATCGATAAGAATTGGTGTTCTTCGGCTGGCTGTCTGGTTCGACTCGATGGTTTCGAATCGATATGTTCGAATCGATGGTTGCACGTGCTCAGGTGATGACGTGGCGCGCATTCTTCGGGCCGATCCACTTTTTATGCCGAGTTGATCAAGTCGTCCCAAGATTCTCGCCTTGTTCGTATCGATGTAGTTGTCTTGTTCGAATCGATCAATAGCGGGCACTTTGCATCGATCTGCAGTGTGGTTTGTTCGCATCGATTGTGTTGGCTTGTTTGCATCGGTCCAGGTTGTTCCAACTTGATGGATGCGAACGACTGATGTCCTGATGGATTCAAATAGCAGTTCCATGATGGATTCGAACAATGTTCTCCTGATGGATTCGAACAAGCGTGAGTCGATGGATTCGAACAAAGCTCTCCTGATGGATTCGAACTAAGGCTATCCACTGGATACGAACTGGGGCCACCCGATGGATACGAACAAAGGTTATCTGATGGATACGAAGAGGCATGTCCCGATGGATACGAACAGATGTTCGTCGATGGATGCGAAGTAGTTAAATGGTGATCGATACGAAGTGAGACTATCTGCCGATGGATACGAAGTTGACCAATGCGAAATAATGGGTTGTGACTTCGATCGATTCGAAATGATGGATACGAATGGATTGAACTCCTTGGTTTGTATTGATCATAACTCGAGCATACGAACTCGGATTGACTTGAAATTTGGAATGTTGGCTCCCGTAGCATTGCTTGTCGCGTCATATCAATTGTAGTTTGATCCGGACTCGGACAAAATTCATCGACATCCATAGCAAACTTGCACATACTCAACATTCAGGATGAACAATCCTAGGTTTTCAGTCAATTCCTTGATATCTCGGCCTTGCGAAAAGGCGGGATAAAATTTGCCCCCCAAAGTATGTCTTGTGGAAACATGACGTGCTTTGAAAAGCTGCAATCCTCATTCTGAACAGTTATCGTCTTTTCGCTGAAATTTGTAATCTTTGACTGATTTCCTCGGTAATGTGAACTGTTGATGGTCAACTGTTGTACCCTGTATTGTTGTAATTGATTATTGTTTGATTGTGATTAGCTGTCTGTCGTCATAATCGTTATCAGATAAGTATCCAATTTTTGTGGATGTTGAAAATTGAACATTAATCCGACATATATGCACATATGTTAATCTGACTCTCACTGACGTTGCACGTTCACGAGTCGTTGTCAGTTTCGCTCGTATCGAATCCTATATCGATCCTCTCCTGAACTGATGCGAAATTCGAATTGTAACAACGCTTGATGGTTGTTTTTGAATGTTCCTTCGTATCGATCCTCTCCTGAATCAATGTAAAGGGTTGAAATGTGTTTTTCGTATCGATGTGACTCATAACGATGGATATGAAATATGCGTTCGTATCGATGGATACGAGCTTCAGTGGATTCCACTTCGTATCGATGAACTGGTGCTATTGTGGGTCGAGTTCCGATGGATACGAAATAAGCATTTCGTATCGATGGAGTTCATTGCTTTCAGAACAATCTTCGATGTGCACTTCGTATCGATGAGCCCTGTGTTGTTGGATATGAATTGCCAATTCGTATCGATAGATACAGGGCTTTGGAGGTCGTGACTTTATGGATTCGAACAGTGAAGTTCGTATCGGTGAAATGTGGTTGGAGTTTAGAACAATGGATACGAACAACAGTTTCGTATCGATGGACCTTACGTCTCAGAAAAATCTCTGTTGACAATTTTGTCTCGATAAAAGCTCTATGGATTCGAACAGCTCGTTCGAATCGATTTGGTGGAACCGTTGTACACGGGCGAGTTTACCTGGAGACGAAACTTTTTTTTCTTTCACACTCGAGTCCATATAAACACTTTTGGACTTGGCATTTTTTCCTTACTTGCTCACTTTTTTCTGCAGCCCTTCGTATCAATCAGATTTCGAAAGCAATAAAGACTACGTTCGCCTTCAAATTGACCTAAGTCCTAATCCCCAAACTAATCACTCGAATTAGGTAATTAATCAACGAATTCATATAGACATTGACGAGACTTGAGATTCAACGCCAGTTCATCCAAAGTCGCGGCCTATTCCGGCGCCGTTGATGCCGAAGTTGGGTCGAAGTGATGTCGAGGAGAGGGTAATGGCGTTTGTGCTTATCGGAGAAGAAGGAGTGTGGAAGGAGCCGAGGGACTCAGCGAAAGGTTCCTCGATTTCGTATCGATGAGGGCTTTAAAGGAACTTAATTTCGAATCGATCCTCAACTGGGAGCTTCGCATCGATCACCTACATTTAACTTCATGTCGATTGTTGATCCCTTGATTTTTTATCACTTCGAATTGGTATGGATAAAAAGTATAGTTGTGATGGGTTCGAACTGTGTTGTAACTTGATGGATGCGAAATCAATGCGACCCGATCGATACGAAACGAATGCTTTCTGATCGATACGAAACCACAGAGTTTCGATCGATACGAAGTCGTGACTATGCCAATCGATACGAGATGAGGGACTCGAATTGACATGATCTGGTTTCAAGGTGATCGATTCGAAATTGTTTCCTCAGGTGATCGATACGAACGAGACTTTGGGTGGTCGATCCGAACTTGTATTTTGATGGACACGAACTTTAACCAAACACTCGACTCTGACGAGCCTCGTTCTCACATATCAGGGATTAACTTTTGAACCGTACACTTGACCGCCTATCGAAGCTCATCGATGGAACTGTAACTTAAAAAAATGATAACGAATTTTAACTTGGATAGATCGCTAACATCTAGATGGCACGGTTGTGACGGTCAGCGATGACTGTCACTTCAGTTGAACTTCGAAGTTTTGTCGTTCAGGCGTTTTTTCTAACCTTGTATAATTTCTTAAGTATTATGCATCACTGCACTTGCACAACACATTCACACACTTCACACAATGGGAAGCATGAGTGTTATTATCGTCTAACGATGATTTCTCATAAGTTAGTTAGTTATGGAACCTTCAAGCTCACAACAGCAGGAAGTTTAGGATTCCTCTTCTTCCGTCCTAGAGATTCCGGCTATCGCAGCCGAAGTTATAGATCCAGCTCCGGACGAGCTGCCTGACGCTACGTTCAGTTGTAATCCCCAAGATTATGTACCATCCAATATCTCTGAAGACATGCTGGGACGAATATGCCTAAGGCACGGTTTTTCATTGGACGATGTTCTACTACCGGGACCAAACGATAGACCGCATGCTCCTCCAAAGGGGTTTACTGCCTTCAACCACCATGCGTGCACAGCAGGGACACTCCCTCCGTTTAACCAATATATTAGGGAAGTGTTGTCTTACCTTGGAATTGCCCCATCCCAATTACACCCCAATGGGTACGCTTTGCTGAATAGCTTATTTATTGTGTTCATGGATCATCTCTTCCGATCGCCCAGGATGACTGAGATTAGATACCTTTTTAACTTCAAGAGTAGGGGAGATAGCCCGTCTTTCACTTTCCTGGAGTCAGTTAGGAACTGCCAAGTAGTAACCGGATCCTGGGGAAGGCTGAGTTACTTCAAAACAGAATGGTTCTATGTCTGGTGCCACCCAGGATTTGTCAGCCGATGGCTAGTCAGACGTAAGTGTTATAGTATTCTTCAAGAGTTATCCAGATGATAGTAGTTGATATAAATTGACATCTTCTTTTCTTTTTACAGCCGTGATTTCATGACCTAAAGGCGGGTATTTCAAAGATATAGTAAGGGTCCTTCAAGAAGTTCTGGACGAAGTGAGGGACATTGATTCGGTTCTAACCGACAGAAATTTGAGAATCATCGGGTTGATTGAGCGAAATCAAAGCATAAGGCTTGAAGGTACACTGAGGGCAGTCTCAAAGAAGCGGATGAAACACAAAGTGCCCGGTGTCATAATAGCTGAAGGGGTCGATCCGGAGAGAACGCCTACTGATAACGAACTCAAAGCTGGGCCTTCTTGCAGTTTTCAGGATTCAGGAGGAAGGAGAAAAGGCAAGGCAGTTGCTCATAAGCGTTCTAAATCCGTGAGATTGAAATCTGTGGTTGTGTCTTTGCCCGTTCCTGGGATTAGAATTTCGGAGGCTCCTCCCCCATAAGTAGAGAATCCCTTCGAAGGGCTCGCTGATATTCCGATCCCGGATTATGTGTCACTTCAACATGACACCGGGTTGGAGGAGCTTGACAGTGCTCTTGATTTGAGCGAGTCGCTTGCTATAAGTGCGGCCGACATTTCCGGTTGGTCGGAGGGTTTTCACATACATACACTTCATGGCACTACATGATTCATAATCGTAAATTGTCCAATTCAAGAGATCACTAACTTTTCTTTCGTTTCTCATTATAGGTACGATGTCCGGGAGAGGGTCGATGTTAGGGAGCCTTCGCTCGGCTCGAAAGTCTTCTACTTACTACGATTCCCATAGGAGAGATTCAGATAGAGAACGCGATCGCGGGTACTCTAATCAAGAGAGGTACGAGCGGGATAGGGATAGAGACTATAGATACTGATCTAGGTCCCGTTCTCCACCTCCTAGAATCCCCTCACCACCTCCTGTTCACATTTCACATCCACCAGAGCCTCCGCGACACAGACCGTCTTCTCAAATTTCTAGGCCTGAAACTCATCGCCAAAGAGCTGATACTATGGCTCCTATAATTGCAGAGCAGGTCATAATCGAGCCCACGGAGGAAGGGGCTATTAAAATCGCTCAGATGAGGAAAGAGTTCCCAAACATATGCTTCGACGGCTATGTTTTTCCTCCTCATTTAAAGAGGATCCCTTCGGAAGCTGAAAATACAATGCATGATTACATTCATGATATATACGCCCAGTATAGAGAGTGGGTGAAGGCTGCAGAAAAAGCTTCGAAGGTGGCCTTTGAGCGGGCTAAAGCGATTGAAAAGATGGAGGCTGAACTTGTCCAAAGGGACCGAATCATCCAAATGCTCAACACCAAGGCCGAGTCTTCTCGGAAATTTGAAATTGAGGCCACCAAGAAAGCTGATGAAGCGAATGTGGCGATGGAAAGGTTGAGGCACACACATGTTGCCTTGGTGGAAGAGATGGGCCACCGAAATACTATTGTCACGGCCGAACGGGATGCGGCGATGAAGGAACTCAACGAGCTAAAAGATAAATTCTCTAACATTGCCAAGGAAAGGGATGATGCGAACAACGCAGCTCGGGAGGCATGCGAACATGCTATCTTGCTTCAGGGTGAACGGGATGCGGCCATGGCTAAGGTCCGAGTAGTGGAGACTGAGGTCGAGGAGAAAGTCCGAACGGCTAAGTCCAGGCTAGAAGTCGATATCAAAGATCTTCTTGTCGTTTACAATGCTAATGTGCTGAGGTACAGAGGTCTAGCCTGGCTCGATGACTACCCAACACATTTACACAACGCTTGGGGCCGTTTGGTCGAGGAGGAGAAGGAGGTGCATCTGGGTGAGTCAGTAGATGAGTTTGAACTTGAGAATCGCATTCTGAATGAAGATGAAAGGAAGATTATCCACGAGTCAATGATTCTTCATGAAAAGGAAAGGCTCAGCACCCATCGCTTGGAAGTAGGAGAAGGTTCAAGGGTTGATCACCACGACACAAGTCTTGAAATTCCAGCGTCAACCCAGCCTGAACCCTTACCTGCGGTCGATCCCCAAGCTGTTCCTGCCTACGATCCGGATCAGCCGCAAATGTCCCCGGCTATAGAGCAAGTTGCTGAAGCTGTTCAGCCTTCTACAAGCCAAACTGAGGAAGGTACTCTGAACATTCTATACATCTGTCTTAAGTCGGAATCGTCACTCAAATTAGTACCAACAGTTCTCTTGTTTTTGTCCAGTGATTGATGCTGCACCGGTCGTGCCTCTTGTTACCCAAGAATCACATTATATGCAGGAGGCAGTAATAACTGAAGCCACCACCAAAACGACCACGGCCTCGACCGATGGAATGCAAGGGTGCACTCTAGTTTTTGATGAAAAGATGATGGAGGAACTTCTCGATCATCACAGCGACCCTTTTGCGGACCTGCCATTTGTTATGGGCGGAAGCGCCCCTGTTTCAGGTTCTTCAATGCCAACCACTGATCCTCCCAGCGAGGCCCAAGCAATTCATGAAGAGGAAATATTGGCCGAAATTGACGCTGAGATGGAAGCAGCGGCTCGTGGTGGTAGTTTTGGAGGTGGGATGGAGGCACCTGGTTCAGCTCCACTTAGAATGATATCACCTGGTGGTATAGTCATTGACACTAGTGTGTTCATTCTGCCTCCCACAATTGATCATGTTCCTCCGACTTCGCTCGCAGGAAGTATCCCTATTCATTCGAGTTCGGAGGAAGATGTTGAGATTATGCCCCCGCCTGGAGACCGACCGCCGAAAAGTAAAGGCTCAAAGAGGAAAGTTAGTGGCGGCTCCAGCGGGTCTACACCGAAGAGGAAGCCGAAGAAGAAAAAGGAATAGACATGCTTCTTCAGTTCATTCTTAGTAGATAGATAGGGATTTATTTTGGTTTTCTTTTCGTAGGCCGTGTATAAATGCGGGTTCGGCCCCTGCTAGAGGGATTTTTTGCAATAAACTTGTATATGAAATTATTTCACAGAAAGTAGAAATGAAACTCTTCTTTTTGGGCTTCTTCTCAGTTATTGCGTATTTACTTAAGTGTTTCAATATCTGAAGTGCACTTGTGAAGTTTCGGCTTCCGAGTCATGTTTGTTTTCATTTGTCAGGTCCGGAAATTGCGGGCACGATTAATGATCAGGAAGTGAGTTGAACTTCGATGTCGCACTGCTTCATCCGATGGTCGACACTTAAGTTCTGCCCCCCGGTCTTGGTGACGAGCTGTAGAACATCAGTCAGCGATTGCATCTCACTTATAACATGTTGAGTCTAGTGCCACTGGACGGATGTTTGAGACAAGTGGAGACTGAGTGATTCAACCATACTCGTTTGATTATCGATGATCACATCCGCACTCCAGGGGTTTTCATTTGTTCACTGGCGGTTGGTCACGCTGTTTTAAGTTTTAATTATCTGTCCGCGCTCTGGGGACTTGGAGTCGACATTTATACTCCGACTCACACTTTAGGAGTTTGGAGTTGGTGTTTATACTCCAATTCGCACTCTGGGAATTCGGAGTTGATATTTATACTCCAATTCGCACTCTGGGAATTTGGAGTTGATGTTTATACTCCGTTTTGCACTCTGGGAATCCGAAGTTGATGTTTATACTCCAATTCGCACTCTGGGAATTTGGAGTTGATAAACAGACGGTCGGTCACATCTGTTACACGTTTTTTTGATTTCGCTCGCACTTTGGGAGCGAAAGATGTGTCAGGATCGTGGATGGTTAGATCACATCCACCCCGAGTTAACAAGCGAGGTCATTAGATGGACGGGTCCATCCTCCTCAAACTTGGTTCAGATACGGACGAAGTCGTTAGGTGGACGGATCCACCCTCTTCGTATTTGTAAGTTTATACTCCAGTTCGCACTCTGGGAATCTGGAGTTAAGTGAAGGATTGTCGTGTATCAATTCTTTTTTGACTTTGGTGTGATGGCCTGTCCCCGAGCTCGGGTTTCACAGTCACTCCCTATTTGAATACCTCGTGTACATCGTGCAATACCGGTTGCATCACAGTCACTCCCTATTTGAATAAATCCCACCGTATAGTGGAACTTAGCTCTCCGTGCATGGTGATGTCATATGAAGTATTTCAAGTAAATCATAGCTCTGGCTCGAAGAGATTGCATTTTATTGCTGAAATAAGAAAATATGGCAAAGTCAGTTGCCTTATTACAAATTCTAATTTCGAAATGCAGAAACAAATTGCAAATGGAAAATAAACTAAATGAATAAACATAGCCTGTTATGTGTAGTAGCGACGAAGACTCTTGCTGTTCCAGGCCCTTGGTAGAGTAAGACCGTCAACGGTTGATAATTTGAATGTGCCATCTTCGAGCTTTCGTTTAATAACATACAGCCCTTCCCATGTTGGTTTCATATGCGAAGGAACCGGATAGATTATTTTTAGGACGAGATCGCCGAGTTCAAAGGTTCGTGGGCGGACCTTAGCATTGTACAATCGGGCGACTCGACTTCGATACGCGGCTGCCCTTAAATCAGCCTCTTCACGCTTCTCATCTAGTAAATCGAGAGATTCAGCAAGTAATATAGCATTTATCCTCGGATCATAGTATGTCATACGATGAGAAGGTATTTCTAGCTCGACTGGAATAACAGCTTCTGAACCATAAGAGAGAGAGAATGGAGTGTGACCGGTCGTGGATTTGTGGGTTGTTCGGTAAGCCCATAAAGCCATAGGAAGTTCATCGACCCACTTGCCCCCGACCTTTTCCAGTCGCTTTTTCAGAATGGACTTTATAACTTTATTGACCGCTTCGACTTGTCCGTTCGCTTGAGGGTGTGGAACGGCAGAGAATTTCTTTTGAATGCGAAACCGTTTGCAGAAATCTTTAAATTCAACACTGTCGAATTGGGTTCCGTTATCAGTGATAATGGTGTGTGGGAGACCGAATCGACAGATAATGTTGCGGACTACAAAGTTGATTACTTTTTTCGTCGTTATGGTAGCAAGAGGTTCAGCTTCAGCCCACTTTGTAAAGTAATCAACTACAACAATGGCGTACTTCGCACCACCTTTTGCCATAGGTAGAGTACCAATGATGTCGATGCCCCATACTGCAAACAGCCATGGGCTGACCATTTGAGTTATCTCGGTAGGTGGGGCTCTAGGAATTCGAGCATGCTTTTGACATTTATCATATTTCTTGGCATAATCTGACGCATCGCGATTTACAGTCGGCCAAAAATATCTGTACCGAAGTACTTTCTTGGCAAGTGATTGCCCCCCAGTGTGATCGCCACATTCTCCCTCGTGTACATCGTGCAATACTCGTTTAACTTCATCGTGAGCGATACACCAGAGTAAAGAATAGAGTACCCTCTTCTGTACATGACTCCATTCTGGATGGTGATCGTGAGGCCTTCCGAAGAACTTGTCTTTTTTCACTTCTTCGCTCCGGCAGGATTCCATGCTAAAGGTAATTTCTGAATGGAGTCATCCACGACTCCTTATCGGGAACGGTTTCACATACCCAGTCTATTTCTGCCCGGTCAATACTTGGGGAAGATAATGTCTCTACAGGAATGAGTCCCATTTGTTGTGCTTCACCAATGCTGGCTAACTTTGCCAATGAATCAGCTTTCTAATTGCGTTCTCGAGGTATACAATAAATGGCATAATAATCAAACTGATTCAGTGTTTCTCGAACCCGAGCTAAGTAAGCAGCCAGTCTTCGATCTCTCGCTTGATATTCTCCCCGAACTTGACACACAACTAATTGTGAATCACAATAAATTTCCACAGCAATGATTCTCAAATCTCTGGCAAGTTTCAGTACAACTAAGAGGGCTTCATATTCAGCTTCATTATTGGTCGCATGAAAATCGAACTTTAAAGCATAACATATGGATCGGCCTTCGGGGGTTTTGAGTACAACTCCAATGCCCGAGCACCGGTCGTTTGATGCACCATCAATATACAGCTTCCAGACATATTCGAGAGATTCACTGGTTTTGGGCAAGTCCTCTGGGGTAGTAATTCAGCTATGAAATCTGCTAGGGCATGTCCCTGGATAGCTCGCCTCGGAGTATAAGTAATATAAAACTGGCTCAGTTCGATGTTCCACTTGAGTAACCTACCAGACGTCTCAGGCCGCGTAAGGACCTATCGTAACGGCTGGTCGGTGTAAACAATAATAGGATGGGCCTGGAAATATGGATGGAGCATCCTTGATGCAATAATGAGACAATAAGCCAGCTTCTCTAGTTTCAGATAATTCCTTTCGGCTCCGGTCAGTCATTTGCTGATGTAATATACTGGCTTTTGTATCCTGTCTTCTTCTCGAATTAAGGCAGCGCTGATAGCATTTTCTAATATCGCCAAGTAAACGTACAACTTCTCATGATCAATAGGTTTTGACAGGATAGGTGGTGTGGATAGATGTTGAATTAATGCTTGGAAAGTGCCCTCACACTTCGTTGTCCATTCAAAGTTTCGTTTTCCTTTTCGGATCAGATCGAAGAAGGGAATGCATTTGTCAGTGGATTTTGAGATGAACCTGCTCAGTGCTGCTACTTTCCCATTGAGACTCTGGACTTGCTTTATAGTTTTCAGAGTTTCAAGATTTCTGATCACCCAGATCTTTTCAGGATTAGCTTCGATTCCTCGAGCGTTGATGATAAACCCAAGGAATTTTCCGGATGCTACTCAAAAATGACATTTCAGTGGATTGAGCTTCATTCTGTATTCCCGAAGTATGTTGAACATAGTTTCCAGGTCTTTAATATGGTCAGTGGAAAATCATGACTTCACAAGCATGTCGGCTACATATACGTCCATGGTCTTTCCAATCTGATTGGTGAACATCCGATTGACCAATCGTTGATAAGTAGCCCCGGCATTCTTGAGTCCGAATGGCATAACTTTGTAACAATAAAGTCCCAGATTATTTACGAAGCTGGTATGTTCCTGATTAGGTAAATGCATTAGTATCTAATTGTAGCCAGAATACGCATCCATGAAGGATAGGAGTTCATGCCCAGTTGTCGAGTCTACAAGCTGATCAATTCTGGGAAGTGGGAAACTGTTTTTAGGACAAGCTTTATTCAGATCGGAGTAATCGACACATGTTCTCCATTTTCCATTTGACTTTCGGACAAGCACGGGATTCAACACCCATTCGGGATATAGTGCATCTCGAATGAACCTATTCATTTTAAGCTTTTCTACCTCTTCTTTTAGGGTGGCAGATCTCTTTGGATCCATACCATGCCTTTTCTGTTTGATCGGGACATGCCGCGGGTCAATATTCAAAGTGTGGCTCGCGATGCCCGGCGAGATCCCACACATATCAGAATGCGTCCAGGCGAATACGTCAAGATTTGCCCATAGAAACTCAACCAATTCCTCTTGAGTCTGCTGGCTTAGCTAAGAGCCAATCTTTATCATCTTTGAATCATCATCATTGTCAATTGGGACGTCGATCGTCAGTTCGGCCGGGGATGCTTGACCTTCTTTAGATTCTCCTTCATCTTCAGTTTCCCTTGGGTCAAGATCCCTTTGGAATTGGCTGGGGTGCCCGGGCCTAGGCCCATGCATTAATTGTCAATTATCAGCAAAACGGACGCAGAGAGATTCCTCTACGCCCTTCCATTTCTCCTTTCGCTACGCCTCCCGCAGCTCGGCAACGTAACAGACTCTCCCAGCAGCTTGATCTCCTTGAATGACTCCCACTCCAAGATCAGTGGGAAACTTCAGAGTCAAACACCACGGGGTAATAGCTGCCCTGAATTCAGCAAGGGTTGGTCGGCCCAAAAAGGCATTATATGGGGAGTCTATATCCAACACGACAAATTGCAGTATCCGGACTCTCCGGCGTTCTCCAACTCCCAACTCCACTGGTAGCTCCACTACTCCAGTGGGTATAGTAGCACTCCTATTGAAACCATGGATTCGAGACTGGCAAAGCTTTAAATCTTTAGCTTCCATCCTCATCTGATCATAAGCTCGTTTAAACAGAATATTCATTGAGCTTCCACTGTCAACCAAAATCCTTTTCATCCAGGCTAGACCTACTTGAGCTGAGATGACCAGTGGATCGATAGTGGGGGCTTCGACTTTATCAGCATCTCTGTTTCTGAATACGATGTCATCAGTCATCGTCTTCTGTTGTTTGGCCGGAGCCCCTTCATCAAAACTACTATAACACTCGAAGTCTGCATGCCTAATAGAGCTGGAATACGACTCCATTTCCTTCCAGCTTCGGTCTGCTGGATGGGGACCACCACTTATTGTATTAATAACCAATCTCCCACCAGTACGAGCGGGTTCCTCCTGCCTTTCCTGGTATGGTGCACGATTCTGATTTGATGGGCCCGCACCTTCTGACTGTGGCGCCCACACATACTGATCCAACTTTCGTTCACGTATCAGCTTTTCAATGAGATCTTGTAAATGACGACACTCATTCGTATTATGGCCATAACTTTCATGGAATCTGCAGAACTTCCCTGTTTGGACTTGTCTTTCTGTTGACGGCTTCGGGGTAGGTTTCTTGTATTGCATGGTATTACAGGTCTGCAAATACACATTTTCCAGCGACATATTCAATGGAGTATAATTGTCGAACATGGGAGCTCTACGTCGTGGACCATGATTTTGATCTCGTTTTTTACTTTGATTTCCACTGTCCCTTTGTTGGTTCTGTTTGTTTTGAATATTCAACTGAACTTTTCCGGAACTCTCCCCGGACTGTTTAACTACGATGTTACTTTGAATTCCTTCCATGCTGGGCCCTGCATCATTCTGCTTCCTAGATTGTTTCGCATCCTCCCTTCTCAAGAATTGGGCTGCCTTGGAATAGAAACGGTCCAATGACGCAGGCGGCTTCCCAGCTAACCAATTTCCGAACTCGGAATCAGGATCAATCCCTTTAGTTAATGCCATCAGGATAGAGTTGTCATTGGGATTGCTTATTTCTGCACATGCAGCATGAAATCGCTCCAAGTAACGTGTGAGTGTCTCTCCGGGAGCTTGAGTGACACTAGACAAAGTATTAACATCTTTAGGTCTCGCTACGTGCATACGGAATTATTCGACAAACTTGGTGGCCATCTGGTCAAAGTTAGAAATGGATCGTGGCAGCAAATGAGTAAACCACATAATAGCAATGCCCCCCAGGGAAATGGGGAAACTACGGCATTTAACTGCATCATCCGCCTTTGCAGCATTCATTAGCCATTCATACTTCAGGATGTGTTGATTGGGATCAGAATTTCCTTCATAGACTGGCAAAGTTGGCATCCTGAAGCGCCGAGGTGGTTCAGCATATAATATGTCATCAGTGAAGGGGGTATGACTCCGGGAAATCCCCCAGTCGTCATTAGTGAGACCCTGACTTTCACGTATCATCTGATGAATCATCGTCGGTATATCCGACATTTGGATATTTGGAGCATGTTGCGCCAAGGTGTGGTCGGGTTCCATAATGCGAGGCTGGACCGGGCGCGGTCGACGGTCCATATCTCGCCTCCTTGGCTCAAAATTTTCAAGGACATAAGGTTCTGGAGTGTGCTCTCGTCGGCGACGAAGCGGATCAACTTGATTTCTAGCATCAACTCCTTGTTCGATAGTGGTGGTGGTAGTGAGGTTGCATGTGACATGGTAAGGAGCGGCACCTCCTCGGGATGAAGGTCCGGTCTGATGACTGGTGGATGGTCCAGTCCTGGGTTGTGCAAGATTTAGGGCAGGTTGGTGTCCCGTGGCCTGGGTGTAGCTTACGTCCAGCCGTGGGCGTGTAGATCGGTGATGATCATCAGATGAGGCTGAACCCTCCGTGGAAGAATAAGAAGCTTGATCTCTTCTGGATCTTCTATGCCTTTGGCGATTCAACTGGTTGGTCAACTCTGTGTTGGCTCGCAGTTGTTTAGTAAGCTGTTGCCGATTCTAGGTCAACTCTTGAAACAGCATCTGAAACTCTTGTCTAGTGACCGGGCCTGATGGAACTGAAGGTCCGGCGGCCTCTTGGTTGGATGGAGGCAATTGTATGGGATTATGTCTATCCCGTCCTTCTTGATCAGCACTGTAGAGGCAGTTCTGCTCACCATGATGAATTGAGGAAGTCCTTTCCTAGATCTGATGCAAATCTGAATAGGATGGAAGGGCTTCAAGGCTTGAGATCTGGATCTTCTTCTTGGATTTATGCAATCCGGTATCGATAGTAGATCCAAAGAGAAGGAGAAAAACTGGGTTTCTCTCAATGAAAGCACCAAAGTGTTTGTACCAAAATTGGGCACAACACTCTTCGAAAGAGTTTGAAGAGATAAAAATGAAGAAATTAAAAGGAAAAAGAGGATTATCTAACAAACACTTCAAAAACAAATGATAAAAATGCACAGAAACATAGGTATTTAGAGTGGTTCGACGTGTTGCCTACGTCCACTATGAAGTTGATCACTTTATTGATGTTTCTTTGATGATTACAATTGATTGCAGCGAATTACAGCGAATTAAAGTTATGAAATTTGAGTACAACAGCAGTAATGGAGTTTAGAATTGAATCCGGCAGAGTCTCGGCATTGGAGCGACCAAAGATCCTTTCTCTATAGGCCCTGGGGCTCTATTTATAGGCGTAGGAGGCTGATATTTCGCTCAGATCTCAGGAGACTTTTTCTGGCATGTGAGTGGACCCATGCGACCGAACTCATAAAGTTTCGACTCGATCCGTGATCGATACGAACGAATTTCGTATCGATCAAGATTTCGTCCAATAGAGTCAAAACTTGGCGTGAACATTCTTTAGCTTGTATGTAAGCTCCTGTGCAAATTTCATAGCATTTGGACTTGTGGATCGTGAGATACGATCGATACAAATTGGTGTTCTTCAGTTGGCTGTCTGGTTCGACTCGATGATTTCGAATCGATCTGTTCGAATCGATGGTTGCACGTGCTCAGGTGATGACGTGGTGCACATTCTTTGGATCGATCCACTCTTTATGCCGAGTTGATCGAGTCGTCCTAAGATTCTCGCCTTGTTTGTATCGATGTAGTTGTCTTGTTCGAATCGATCAATAGCGTGCACTTTGCATCGATCTGCAGTGTGGTTTGTTCGCATCGATTGTGTTGGCTTGTTCGCATCGATCCAGGTTGTTCCAACTTGATGGATGCGAATGATTGATGTCCTGATGGATTCGAATAGCAGTTCCATGATGGATTCGAACAAATTTCTCCTAATGGATTCGAACAAGCGTGAGTCGATGGATTCGAACAAAGCTCTCCTGATGGATTCGAACTAAGGCTATCTGCTAGATACGAACTGGGGCCACCCGATAGATACAAACAAAGGTTATCTGATGGATACGAAGAGGCGTGTCCCGATGGATACGAACAGATGTTCGTCGATGGATACGAGGTAGTCAAATGGTGATCGATACGAAGTGAGACTATCTGTCGATGGATACGAAGTTGACCGATGCGAAATAATAGGTTGTGACTTCGATCGATTTGAAATGATGGATACGAATGGATTGAACTCTTTGGTTTGTATTGATCATAAATCGAGCATACGAACTCGGACTGACTTGAAATTTGGAAAGTTGGCTCCCATAGCTTTGCTTGTCGCGTCATATCAATTGTAGCTTGATCCAGACTCGGACAAAATTCATCGAAATTCATAGCAAACTTTCACATACTCAACATTCGGGATGAACGATCCTAGGTTTTCGGTCAATTCCTTGGTATCTCGGCCTTGCAAAAAGGCGGGATAACAAGTACGGTGTCTAAAAAGGTAATGTCTTGGATTGGAATTGGGTAATAAAGTATCCTGTCCTATATGATTATCGGCCTGGACTGAAAGGTGAACTAAGGCCAAAGGTTGCTCCTAATAGAAAAGAACCAATTTGAATTGGACCTTGGTTAATTTTCAAAATAGTTTTGAAAATTAAGACAAGATTTTAAATTTCAAAGTTAAATCTGAAATAAAAATATGTTTATTATAAAAGGTTATAATATAACATAAATTTTCAAAACGTTTGAGAAGGTAATGAAATTTTCAAATTGTTTGAAAGTATTTAAATATTAATTTTGAAATTTAAAATTTAATAATAAGATTAATTAAATAAATTATATAAGTTAATTAATTAAAACTCACATGCATATATATAATATATAGTGATGTATGTCATGTTATTTTAAAGTGTTTAAGATAACATAAGTATACATGTATGTATATAAGATAAATTTTCAAATTAATATAAATTGATTAAAATTGTTTAATTAAATAAATTACTTATAGGTTAATTAAAAAAAATAAAGGTTAATTAATTAAATAAAAATACACATATATAAGATCTATGTGTTATACTATAATAGTTATAGCATGTATATCTATATAATATATAGGTATTACTATAAAAGTTATAGTATATACAATAAAGTTTATAGCACACATGTCCAATATAAAAAATGTATTGGAATAGTAATATAAAACTAATTAAAGAGTTAACTAATTAAAATTAATTAAATAAGATTTAAATAATATAATATTATACATAAGACTATTATATAAGTAGTATGAAATATAAAGTTATATAATAATAATAAAAACTTATATGATATAAATGTATAAACTAATGGTGGAATATTAAAGAAACCCAAACAGACTTAAAGGATAAATACATATGTAAATGTGTGTATACCGTGATTTCTAATGTGTCCGACACTTGAATCACGAGGGCATTTCATAAGAAAAACATTATTTCAGAAGTCGATATCACTCAATATAATATATTGAAGATTATAATATTCAATATAATATTTTCCTCTACCATATATATTAGTAAATTACTTGCATACTCCTTGGTTATTGAGCAAACTCAAGCTATGGATGTTATGTGTAGTATTATTAATTAATATATTAAATAGATGAGGTAAGATAACTATATGTATTTGTTGAGTAAACTCAAGGTATATATACTATACTTAGGCCGTCGCGATAAGGTAGGTACGAGTGAATAATCTCTTTCGATTTGTTGACCAAACTCAATGTCGAAATGAGATTAGGACAAGAAACCATGGATTAGGAGTTGCATGTGATACAACTGATAAGGAGTTACCCATTATTTGTCAGGCTATGATTAGTTGAGAATACTCAAGGTCGGAATTCCAAGACAGATGAGTCCTAACACCCACTAGCGAAGTTGAAAGAGTTCTATGTTTCATCTTAGGGTTTGGAGAAACATAAAAGACTAGTGGGAGCCTTATTAGAAAAATAAAATGATAATATTTAACCTTTCTAATATTATAAGAACGTATGCTAAATGATGTTATAATAATCTACACCAATAAATTTATCCATTTAATATGATTGATAAAACGTTTAATAATTAAACTATACAAATTGAAATGAATTGAAGATTGACAAATAGAAATGTAATACACACGCGCACACACTTACTACTAAATACTTCTTGCATGTTAGTGTTTTCAACACCCATGCCAGTGTCTAATTTTGCAACTACTTATTATGTTCCTAATTTGGTTGCTCACGTGTTTATTTGGTCGAGACGGTGTATTGCATTCTATGAGTTCTGAACTCAAAAGCAATACGGGACTATAGATATTTGATCCATATGTTATCACATATAAAGGTTATATGGTGAATGGTCATAATTGGTAATGTATGATACTTCAATGAAATTAGTTCAGTCGAAGCAAACAAATAAACCATACTATGAGATCGAGTATTCAATTTGATTGATTACAATAAAGATCGTATTATGATAAATGTAACACTAGACCAAAACTACAAGATAGATCTAAGAACTCGATTGCTGAAATGTCAGTTTGATTAGTTTATGCAAAATGCAACGTATTTGACATCCTTCAATTCTAAGGATGATCAATTGCACTTTTATAAAAGAGTTCATTATGAACTTGTAGTAAGGGTATTCTTTTGAATTGTTTGACCATTTAAAAAGAAAAATGAATGTATAAGAGTAGATGTGATTTAAGATACAGTTGGGATGAAGAGAGTGAATAGTCATTTCTACTTCATAAAGAAATATTAAAAATGAAAGTTGTAATAATAATAATTGATACTTAACATTGGAATAGGAAATAAATGATGGATACGAAAGTATCATTTAACAAAGCATCAAAATTGAACAAGTGTTTTGACAGGAATATCAAATAGTTTGATCATCAATCAAAATGGAGAGGAAGCGTGTGTTCATAAGTAGAAGCGTTAAAAGATACATTGATATTTCTAAACTATAAGTAAACAACACGTTGCTGATTTTTTAATGATGTACTTATGTTAAAATCAGTCTTAGTTGTTTTAACACTTGACATTAGATTTGTAAATAATGACTTTTATAGTAAGTGTAAAAGATATTAGGAAAGTCCCAAATGATATGCAAGGACACCTTATTAAAATGTTTAATACGGAACATGTAAGATGGATTCCTTATGTAATGGCAATTTCAATTATCATACATGTTATGTTGTCTACGATATCATAATTTGTTTATGTATTTGATACATGTGGCAAATATTAAATCCAAATTGATATCACTAAATGGGTGTTTGAAGTGTTCTCGTGTATTTATGTAATACTGGAGATTTGTTTATAGAAATAACAAACTCCTTCTGAAGGTGCGTTCGGACTCAAACTTTCATAAGTGATATTGAGTATAATATGACAATAAAATATTCAAGTTAAGAATCTTTAAGTTGAAATATCCAAATGAAAGACTACGGAGGATTCAATGAAAAAGGCTAAGTACGTCACCTTGAATAGCGCTGCAATAAAAGCAATGAATATAAATATGAATGCACAAACTTATAACTGAGCTGAGGGTGATTCCAAATGTTGAGAATCTCATAACATTGTTATATGATAACAATGTCACGGTATTGTTTATAATAGAATGTAGAGCTCACTAGAGTCGACATACTCCGAATTACTCCACATGATAAAGATAGTTTATCAACATCGGAGAGAGTTGATTAACAAAGTAGAAAATTGAAACATAATACCATACCCGTTCACTGAAGGGTTGACCAAGTTGGTTCTAAGAAAACCGACTGAAGAAGTTGGAATGAGATTCCATAATTGACCCCAAGTGCAAGTAGGAGATTGATAGAGTTAGGAGTATGCTATAGGGGCAATTATGTAATTTATTACATATATCTAACTCGATAACCAATCTTGTTCGAAATAAAAGGTGTTTTATTTTTATTATATACTTGATATAATGTGTCATATATTAATTAATTTAATTAAAAGTATATTTAATAGAATATCCATAAAAGATATGTTTTGTGATAATAGTTACAAAGTGTTGTGACCGTGAGTAATTTATCACAATAGAAATAAATATACCATTTTAAATCTTCCTTGTCAAGATGTATCAAGATTGGATATTGATAGATCCGTTGAGGCTATAGTACGTAAAGCTTTCCTAATATTTGACGGTGTATTACTCATGGCTGCTTGGGGCACAAAGGGATTATATGCTGATATTTATTGGTTAACTATGGAATGGCCCACTCGATAATTTTCTGTTGGTTAATATAACTAAGATCAAACTAAAAATATCGATGTGACTAATTATACAGTTCTCTCAACTTGAGAATACTGTTGATCTTCAATGTGGAAGCTCCACTTTGATTATAGTTAAATCGTAGCATGGAATCCATCAAACGACTATAGTAGGGTTGAGTGAAAGAATTGGAAGTGAAACACTATTCAAGAGAGGATCCATCTCCTCAGTTATATGAGGTTAGTTTCATAGTCAACTAAAGTCAACTGAAAGTCAAAGTCTCTCACAGAGCATTTTAGTTAACAATAATTGTTATTATTGGACCAAGGACTTGGTTTTTGGACTATATTATTGAATATGGATAGTATTGGAATTTTGACCACTACTAAATTCCATAAGTCCAAAATGATACAGTTTTGACAAAGAGAATTGGTGTAAATAATTGTCACTGTCAGGTAGCACTCAAATTTGTAAATTGGATTTTATCGAAGCTTTGTAAGCGATAAATTTGTTCATAATGTTACAACACTAGCTAAGGTGAAGTGTGAACGTTAATATTTGAATTGTTCGACATTAGCCGTTGACCGAATTTGCACCTAAAGAGTCAACACAACCGCAATGTTGAATCCTCCATCTACCACCCGATTTAGTTAAATTATAAATTTTATAATTAATTAAATTTGTTGATATTTATGAAATATTAATTATAAATTTTATTTGAATTGTGTTGGTCGGTATTAAAAATATTGTGTGTATAAAAGTAATGTATACACTTATCGATATACGATATCAATGTATGTTTAAATATGATTTGGCTTGAAGTGATTCGAGGAATAATAGGGAGACATGTATGGTTAGTCACAATGAAGAGAATTGGCTTGGAATTTGATTCCAAAGGTGTGTAAATGGCTAAGAAAAGAAAGATATGTTTCTACTTTTGACCCCCGGTTTCTTATGCTATTTAAACTTTTCTTGCCACTCTATTCTCATTTTTTTCTAGGGTTTGTGCCTCCATCTCTCTCCATCAAAAATGGTCGAAAATTCCTCTCTCATCTTCTCAAAATTCAAGCAAAAAAAAAACCAAACATGAATTCAATTAAAATCAAAAGAACGGCGTGTAGTTCTCCCAATCGAATTGTGCCTTTTGGAAGTGTTGAATAGAAATATAAGCGGAGTTATTTAGACTCAACATTCAAGCTGTATTCTTAGGCAATTTTAAGGTACTATCCATATGCTTTATGTTTAAATGGATTAGGTTTTATCATGAATCCCTACTTGTATGCGTTGTCAACATGAGACATGGATATGTGATTTTTTTTGTGATTACAAATTTTTTTTTGTATGTTTGGAGATATTATTTTGGCTATTGAATCAAAAGTATATTTTTCCTTTTTAATTTTCAAAATTGACAATGTTTGAAAGATACTTTAAACAGATTAATTTTAATTACATAAGAGCAAAGTATGTAGTTGTATATGCAATTTGTTAGCTCATGTATTTACCTCTATACATGTTATTATTTTGGAATGAAAGGGAATTACAACTTTGTTTGATTATTTATATGTCAAAATTATATATATATATATATATATATATATTTGTAATATAATAAATTGTTCTAATATGCATGTTAAATGAAATACATATCTTTGTATGTATTTGTATGTATATTTAATAAGCATAAAATTACACCCATACACACACAGATACACACACACACACACAGAGAGATATATATATATAATATGAAATTGTTTTGTATACATATACATATGTAAATGCCTGTTTTTTATAATTAAAAGGCGAAAAGGAAACAAATTATTTAAGGTTAAGACATGAACGATTTTTTTCCTTGATTTGAAAAGACAAGAGAGTAACAAAAGGAAAGAGAAAAATCTCTTCGCTGATTCTATTTTATTACTTTCTTAAATCCTAATTAATTTGAAAAATCTCTTCGCTGATTCTATTTTATTACTTTCTTAAATCCTAATTAATTTCATTAAACCTCCAAACTTTCATCTTATTAATTTCCTATTTGAACCTTATTGATTGCTACTTGAACAAATAAACATTTAATTAGTCAATAAATAACTTTATAATATTTTATATACACACACTCTTCATTGACTCTCTGTTATTACTTTCTTAAATCTTGATTATTTCATTAAGCCCCCGCCCTTTCCTCTTCCTATTAATTGTCTATTTAAACCTAATTGAATGCTACTTAAATACAAATAAACCTTTTATTACCAAAATAACTTTATAAAATTATATATATACCTATGTAAACATAAGCAAAACTATATATATATATATATTGAATTTAAATCCGTATTTGAAATCATTTATATTCGTATTTATAAATATAACTTTTTTATAATGTCATATACATTTATATTATTATAAGTATAATTTCATATCACATTAAATTTTATATATATATGTATGTATGTATAAAACAACTCATATGTATATAGAGGGGCTAATATGTCCGTTGTGGTGTAAATCCCAACACTTATTTATGATCATATTAAACCATGTACACTACATATGTTGCATGTGCACGTACGCGCATGTGTATATGATACACATTTATATATTATATAACATAAATATAATACCAAAACAAAACTTTATTTACAAATAAAATAAAATAAAGATTTTATTTAATAGAAAATTTATATAAGATCTTAATAAATTTAGATTTCATAAGCCCAATAATTTTTTTTAACTCCGTTACGGCTAACCCAGTTTCAACATAAAGTGTATGCAAGCTATCTATTAATATACAAATGGTAGAGGACAACATTATATTGAAGGTTTATAATCTTCAATATATTACATTGAGTGATAACGACTTATGGAATAATCTAATTCTAATGAATTACTCCCGTGATTCAAGTGTCGGGCACATCAGAAATCATGATATACGTACATTTACGTATGTATTTATTCCTTAAGTCTATTTGGGTTTTTGTAACTGTAACTACCTGGAAATTTTAATGATTTAAATAACGTAATTAACTAAATTTTTCTTAAAAATAAACAATTAAATTTTGCAATGAAAATTTGATATTTGGAATACGTTTATTTAAACGTAGCAAGTGTTAGATTTTCATCAAAAAATATGAAAGTTTGTTTGGTTGTGAAATTTTCAAATTCAAATTTAAAATCGGTTAAATTAGATGGAAATAAAATATTTTGAAATCAGAATATTTTTATATAGTAAAAATGTAAATCATTTTCAAAGTGAAACGTCGTATTTCGTTTCGCAAAATTTGGACTGCTCTAGCTCCGTTAATGTTATTTTCGGCGTTTTAGCAGCAGTTTTGGCAACAGAATTCGAGTTTTGATAGGAGGGTCGTGTCACTCATATCTGTGTACCATTATGTTAGTTTTGTCGTGCTGATCTCCGTAGTATATTCATTTGTGTATTTTGGCGTCTGGTACACGGCAAAATCTGCGAAACAATTAGCCATATCAGTTCCGCATTTGGGTCCTTCGGGTTTTCTATGTCCATTCATTTGTCCATCGGTTGAAAAAACAGCCAATTGCCTCTAATATTCTTGAAATTCAACTTATTGACTTTTTCTTTTCCCTGGTTTCAGTATATATATTTCTGGTTCGGTTCTTTCTCTTCCCTTTCCTCTTGATTCGGTGCTTTGCTATTGAGAAAAAAAAGGAAAGAAGCGGGTTCGTATATATTTTATTCTATAATCTTTCCCCTTCCCTTACCTTCTTTCTTCATCCACCATCTTCCCACATGCGACCCTCCTCTTTTTTTTCCCTCCGCATTGCCACCATAAAACCCGCTTGTCTCCCTCCACTATCGACCGCACCACAACCGACAGCCCATTGCCACACCTTATTCCCCCATCACCCAAAGCCCCGCCTCCAGTCAGCCCACTCTAATAGCCACCTGCACCACACCATCTGCCGTCCCACACCGAACCATTCCACCTTCAACCGTCCGGTCTTACCACCAGCCATCCCACCGAAGTCAGCTCCTCCGCCTTGTGTTACACTTCGCCACCGAGACAGCCACTGCCCATCACTCTACCCGAACCTACCTACTCACTCCAACCCGCTTTTCTCCTCTTCTTTTATTAAAAAAACTAATTTTATATATACACTGCTATCATTATTTGGCAAAATGGCTGAAACGCAAAGCGCTTTGCTAGAAGAGACTTCTTATTGAAATACAAGGTGAAGCACAAGTTAGATGGGAGGAAAGCAAAGTATATGAGGCCGCTTCTCATGAGAACCCTTCTAAATTTGATGACCGTACTCGTATATGAATGGTTCTCTCCAGTTGGGTCATGCTTTTTCTTGTCAAAATTGGTCTTTCCTGCTGCTTATAATAGATTGTGTGGTAAAAATGTGCTTATACCCTTCGGGTTCCACTGTACCGGCATGCCTATTAAAGCATCAGCTGATAAACTTGCATCCAATCTCATACTCCATTTTCTTTCAGGTTTCTTATTTTCCATTTAAATTTAAATAAAAATATATATCTGATTTTTGATCATTTTATTTCAATATATCCTTTTCAATTCAAAAAAAGGATATATATATATATAAGTCTGTTTATCTACTACTGCAGCCAATATCTTCTTCTTTGCTCATCAATATTCTAGCTTTGCTTTGTTCGCTGCTATCCAGAGATTGCAACAGCAATTTTCTATCTTTGTCGCTTATCATATACGTATCCGTGTCATCTTCTTCACCATCGTTGTTTCCATAACCTCGAAAGGTGAGTGATCACTCACTTAACATTCTTATATTTAGTAAATTGATTTCACATGAAATGACGATTGAAATATGTTGTTAATTTTGAATTAGTTAGAAATTAAATTGTTAAATATGATATGTTAATATTAAAATTTGTTAATCTATGTTAATTGACATATGACACCATGACCTGTTGAATATATATTTTATTTAAATAGTTAATTATGATCATATTTTCCATTGATATGCTATGTCATTTTATATTATTATTTTATTGTTCTCGCTCTGCAAATTTCCTGATAATTAGGAATTCCCTCTGGGTTGAAATGATACATACTCGAACAATATCATAGATTAAGGAAAATCGTTATTGGTTGAAATGACAAACCCAAGCGATTTTTTTTTTTATTTTAAAATTTTGGGATTACGGGTTTAAATGATATATACCCGTAAATATTAAATTATTGTGGATTTAAATGATAAACATCTGTATCACTTGACCATAGGATAGAAAATTATATACGGACACCGTTGGTCTATTTTTAAAAAATGATTTCCAAAGTTTTGAAAGAAAATACATGGGTTTTATAAAAAAATTGATTTTTAAAATATAATATAAAGATTATATTTTAGTATGTGAAAATTTTAGATTTTAAATTATATGTTTTGGAAATTTTAAAATTATAAGTTAGTTAAGGAAATGTAAATTTTAAGATTTTACTTATATTTTTATTATTTTTAAAATATATAAAATAAGATTTAATAACAAGATTCAATTTAATAAAATTTAATTTAATTAGTATATATATAATATGTTTAAATATTTATTAAAAATTTATATTAAAAATTTTAAATAGATTTTGTTATAACTTAAATAAATAGAGGTTGGAAAGATAAATTAAAGTTGACTTGAAATTTAATTGGTTAATAATTGAATTTAAATAAAGATTGATTTGGAACTTATTAACTTTGAGATTTTAAAGATATGATTTTATATCTTGATAACTGGATTTTGATTAAAGGGGATTAAATGAGTATTTTCAAATTTAAATATAATTGAAATTGAATATTTAATATTGATTTAAATTTATAATTTGAGATTTTATTTAAATGTTATTAAAAATGATTAAGTGGATATTTTCAAATTTAATGAAAATTAAAGTTGAATTTTGAAATATAAATGAAATTTATCAAATGGAGTTATCGTAAATGTTTGAATATTTAAACTTTGAAACCTATTGAATTTGAGTGGTTTAAATTTGTAGTTCAAACTAGGATTTGAAATCGATATAAATAAAAATGGTTTTAATGAGAATTTGAACTAAATCTTTAACCTTTTTAATTGAAATTGTTGAACTAAGATTGATTTAAATTGGATTTTGGAACTAAACTTGATTTGAATTGATTTGTGAAATTGGAAGAAACAAATCTAATTTGAAACTATTTTCGATATAAACTCTTTTAAATGTATAAATTATTTTAATATATATTATTTTAAATTCATAAACAATTTTAAATATATATATATTTTAATATCTAAACTATTTTTAATATATAAACTATTTTAATCTATAACCTATTTTTAA
This sequence comes from Allium fistulosum, assembly GCA_030737815.1. Classification (NCBI taxonomy): domain Eukaryota; kingdom Viridiplantae; phylum Streptophyta; class Magnoliopsida; order Asparagales; family Amaryllidaceae; genus Allium; species Allium fistulosum. The sequence continues at coordinate 575,680,831 of CM060906.1, forward strand.
ATATAAACTATTTTTGATGTATAACCATTCCAATATATAAACTACTTTCAATATTCAAACTGTTTAAGTTGGAACTATTATGATTTAGATTTAATGGATTTAAATACAAATACTTGGATATGTTGGTTTAACATATTTTTTGGTTATGATTTTTGAAATAAAAATGATTTAAAGTGAATATGATTTCGAAAGTGATATGATTTCGGAAGTAAATATGATTTCGAAAGTGATATGATTACGAAAGTGAATATGATTTCAAAGTGCTATGATTTTGAAATGAGTATGATATTTTGATATGAAGCATGAACTATTTGGAATGAAAATGACCATGGTGTGAAATAAGCGTTTGGTTGTTAAAGAGACTGGGATCGAATATTGTCCTACTTCTATCAATACCGAAACCACTTCAACAACTGTGTACGTGGTGGAGAATCCAGAACGAAGTAGGATGGTTTGGCGACGTCTATATGAGGTATAAACATAGCCCTGATTCCCGTGAGTCAGCTTGATGTGACTAAAACATGAGCTATACCTAGGCCAAGTGAGGTTGCACCTCCGATCGAGCATGCTTCTTCGATACCATATCTATTACTTTGTGATTTGATTGGATGCACCTTTGATTATGAGAGTGTGTCTCGAGGTGGGTGGTAGTAGCTGCTATGCGTTACCACTAGCCCGAGTCTGCAAAACGGCAGTATCCTACCCTGGGCATTGCCCCGCGTGCCTTGTCACATGCCTTATCGCACCCTCCACGAGTTTGGTTTGTGTCGTACCTATGGAGTGCTCCTTGATAGCCCACCGGTTTGGTGGAGTTTACAGTACTTTATAGACTACGACATTTATATAAAATGTGTTAAGGGGGATATGGGTAACACCTTAACGCTATTTTAATAGTTTACTTTACTATAGACATTATCTATGTAGCGTATTGTATTTTGTATGTGGATAGTTTCATGGATCCTTAAAAAAAATTTCAATTTTTCATGGTTTATTTTTAATTTTTCTTTTCAAAATTTTAAAAAAAATCTCAAAATCAAAAAAAAATTGTTAAGCATTTTTGATTTATTTTTAAAAAGAAACACTATAGGACAAATATATGGTTGGTTAATTAAATTGAAATTTTTGAAAATTTCTTTGTCTTAACAAAAATAAAAATGAAGTTTGATTACAAATAACAATGGTTTAACTAGTATATAGGAAGATTCATACGTGTTAATTATGAAATATATTCTAATTGAAAATCTTTGTTTTAAAAAGTGGTTGATTTAAAGTAAAGATATAAGATTTTTTTTGTCTTCTAAGTTAAATAGTGCTAAGATAATTTTGCGAAACTCTCTCTTTCAAAAAAAAACAACACAAAAAAAAATTCTTGTACGTATGTATATATTTTTTAATAAACACCTAGAGTCATGTGTTCACACTCGTGTGTTCACTCGCCATGCTCTGTACCCTTCTCACGTAAGCCCGAAAGGCAGTGCACGATCGGTATATCTGGCCTCAGTTTATCTAAGTTAGGTGTGTGTGTGTATATATATATATATGTATAAATTCTTTTTAATAACGCCTACAGTCAATAGGTGTTTACACTTGTGTGTTCACTCGCCACGCTCTGTATTCCCCTCACATCAGTCTACAAGGCAGTGCATGGGTAATATATCTGGCCTCAGTTTATCTGAGTTAGGCATATGTAAATATTGCTAATATCAACAAAATTTTCGAAAGAAAAAAAATGAAGAGAGTAAGCAATTGAAATCCAAGCACTGTTTTAACTTATTTGATTTGACTTGTTATTGAAAAGAAATGAAAAATACCACTTTGATGAACTTTGATAATCGATAAGAATTCATTTCATAGTTACACTACGTAATCAACCGAAACAACGAGTTAAACTATAGTCTATTTGCTTTGATAACTTGATTTTTATTGGAAATTTTGACAAGTAAAATGGCTTAAATTTTCAAGATAATAACCAAAACCTATATTTAACTTATTTGTGCCAATTTAAAATAAATCCTTTATTGTAAATATTTTTAAAAACTTGCATTCATCTCCTTGTAAATAAATCTTGCATTGTGTAAATACATTCATCCTGCATTTGGATTTTGTGGGTATTATTCGCTGGAAACCCTCACGAGACAACACTCATCCTACTAGGGACACTCAGAAGTTTAACGGCTTGTTGCATACGCTCAATGCAATCGTGCTTCCTACGAAAACGGATTTATCTTAGTTTTTCTTTATTCGATGATAAATAAAAAGATAAGTGTGGGGGTATTTGATGTGCACGTAAATGTGCATATTTTTACCACCATATTTGATCTATTTAAATTAAATAAATGATCATATCGGGTATTTTAACTTCTTTAAACCAAATTCAAATTATTTCAAATTGTCACATATTTATCTTCATCCAAGGGCAAAATGGTCATTTTTGTGCATATATTAATTTTCTAAATTTTAATTAAAATTTCTATATTATTTTATAGGAATTTGGCTTCATATACAGGTGGTTTCATAAAGATGTATGCATGCACAAAGAAGATACAAAGGAATGGAGATGGAAATAATTCAAAGGCATGAAAATGGAGGACCTCACCTACCCACCTTTCTTCATGTACAAATTAGAGGCTAATGCACATGCTTATGGAATTAATGGCTTCATGTACACTTAAATGATGATTAGTAGAAGCTAACACTACAAGAACGGCACCTGATAGCGACGGCTTTTAGCCGTCGCCGGCCATCGCTAGCCGACGCTAAATGTCGTCGCTATTTACCTCGTCGCCCAATAGTATCGCGATGGCTTTAGCGACGGCTCCGTCACCTAAATAGCGACGGCTCGCGACTGCAAATGTGCCACGTGGAAATTTTCCAACTTCCAATTGGCGTCACTCGCCGTCGCTACACGACACAAAACTTTTGCACTTTAGCCGTCGCTAGCCGTCGCTAATCTGAAACAAACAGGCCGTCGCTATACTGGGCATAATTCTGTGCACTTGCACAGCCCATATACACTTCAAACAATAACCATCAAATACCATCATCAATGCCACTATACACTGTATTCATCAACTATAACCATCATATATTGTAACAACCCGCATATCTATCGATTTTATATTTAAATATATTTTTTTTAATATTTTATCGTTAGTCGGATGTTAGTCCGAAAAGCTACTTTTTGCATACGGTCAAATTAGGACTCGAGACCACCCCCATTGAGTTCAAAATGACGTTTGCGATCTTTTTGAGTGTAAACTTCGATATGTTTGGAGATAGTGAAATTTTCGTCACTTTTCCCGCTTGAGACTTTGGTTTGGACTGCACCTCCTTAACTCAGCCCAACCCCTTCTTCTCTTCATCACTTCATCAAATACTTCAAGCTTCTTCAAAAATGGTGGAGGGAAAGAGAAATTAAAACTCCCAAACACAAATTCCATTGCAAATCCGAGATTCAACATCAAATTCACGTTTAGACCATTGATTCAAGCTTGTTGGTGTTCTTGCTTTGCTCTCAAATCTCCATCTTCATCAAATTCCGTGAAAAGGTGAGATTTTTGATCTCACATCTTGCCTATATCTATCTTGGACTGTGGGGAATGATCCCCTATTGTATTTGCATCAACATTTGCATTTGGTTTGGATTGGATTGGCGAAAAACTTCGATTTTCAGCGTTTTGGTGATTTTTCTGGCGTTAAGTCGTTTCTGCCTTCGCTGAGTCGTCCACGAGTTAAGCCTAAGTCGTGAGTCGTTCACGAGTTAAGGGCTTAGGTCGCGCGCGTGTATTTCTGTTCGTCTGGCCTGAGTCGTTCACGAGTTAAAGGCCTGAGTCGTTCTCGAGTTAAAGTGTTAAGTCGTTTCTGCCTGGCCTGAGTCGTTCACGAGTTAAAGGCATGAGTCGTTCACGAGTTAAAGGCATGAGTCGTTCACGAGTTAAAGGCTTAAGTCGTTTGCAGTTAGCTCGTTCGCCTCGAGTTAAGTCGTAGGTCGTTTGGCCTTAAGTCGTTTGCAGTTAGCTCGTTCGCCTCGAGTTAAGTCGTAGGTCGTTTGGCCTTAAGTCGTTTGCAGTTAGCTCGTAGCTCGTATGGCTCTTAAGTCCTAGGTCGTTGGCTTTTAAGTCGTTAAGTCGTTCGTTCCACTAAGTCGTTCAAGGCTTAAGTCGTTAAGTCGTTCGCGAGTTAGTACTTGGTCGTTTGACCTGTTCTTCTGCCAGCTCGCGTGGCATTCTCCACTTAGGTCGTATGACCTTATCCCTTAAGTCGTAAGTCGCTTGCCCCCTTAAGTCGTAAGTCGTAGGTCGTCGCCGACCTTACACTTGGTCTTTTTAGGTCGCGATTTTCCTTTGGTCGCAGGACTTTGTTAAGTCGTAGGTCGTCTCCGACCTTATCCTTAGCCTTGTTAGGTCGCGTAAACTCTTAGGTCGTATGACCTACTTCTCCTTAGGTCGTTGGACCAGCTTGCCTTCACTAAGTCGTACCGTGACAGGTCGAACCCCGTATTACTCTGCGTAGGCAATCTCGTCTGAAAAACATTGATCAGAATTTCTACTTTGATGGTTTTGGGATTGACTTCTTTGGACTTTACTCACGTCTTCGAACGTGAATTGATTTGTTCTACCATCGTTTTATGACTTGTCACTTTAAAGATATATGAAGGTTTCAATACTAATAGTAAATATCAAAACTCTTTCATCAAAGCGATTTCAACACTATTTTAAGTATCAAAAGTTCGTTTTCTCAAACCGATTTTCAATCTACTAGTATATACAAGCCTTTACTTCACTCGAATGAGAAATCGACTTAAACGACTTAGTAAAACGAGTGGTATGAAACGCTTGCGTTCACTTCGTCGGTTAGCTCTTGGACTTGTTCGATTGAACCCTTTTTGTGACAATTTCCTAGTGAAGATTTACAGCTTGTTCGTAAATATTTAAGTTAAGCAAGTGGTTATGGGACATGAAGCTAAACTCATATATTTACTGGCTTGGTGTGATTGACACTTCCTTATGATCATGACGATCATTTTTGTGATTTAGACTAGCGATTGAGCGATGTCTCTTTGTCTACGTGGGAGACTATACCCCGATCATGTGATGTTTCGCCATCACATTTCCTATGGTCTTCGGGCCATTCATGTGTAAAAATTTAATGGATAGCTTCCATGAGATAACTTCTCGTCATGTGTTTACGCGTAGGTGAGCTTCATGCTCCCATTCATGTGTTAGGCCTCCCCCCTTTATGTGTTTTCTGGATTTCTGATGATGATTTCTGGAATTTTGTGCTTCACCAATTTTCATGATTTTCATTGATATGATATCAGTTTTTGTGCATTGGTGAATTCATGTGTTATTGACTTGTTATGAATACAAGTTTAGGGTATGATACCCTATTTTATCTTTGAGAAGATTCTTGTGATATTGATTAATCTTTTGTTGATTATCATTTACATACTTATAGTAGTATGTCGCTATGGTTATTACATGTTCATGTCATGCCTTTTACTGTATACCATATCATCTGATATTTATAGTTAGACTGATCCGTTTATTATTTTCTTATAAATAATACTCGGGTCAGACCGAGATGTTACAGGTGCTTCTGCTTGACTTCTCTTCAGGATATTTCTGCCTTTTGGCTAACTACATAGATTTGTAGTTTTTGGATGTACACCTTTGAGATATAGACTCTATGTTGTGTACTTATTCTTTTGTATAGCACGTGATGCTATTCTTTTGTATTATCGTGGATCTTTCTGACCACTACTCTGATGTACACTTTCATGTGTTATATATTTATTCATATCTTCTTCCGCCTTTGTGATATGGATGTCTGTGACTGATTTATGTTATGATTATTTCTATGTTTGTTTCCGAAGATTATATATAGCCACCGTGGGATAGCTTTGTGTTTGTATCGGTATGTCGGATTTCCTCCTTAAAAGATATGCATTCTATTCTATCTGACTTATCGGTGCTCGCACAAAGAAGTTACATGGATGGTCGCTCCTCCACAGCCTTATTCTCCGTGCTAATTGACAGCACTACATCGTAGTGTTCTTGGTTAGCGTGGGTATAGAGGTGGGGCGTCACAGCTTGGTATCAAAGCCAAACTTCGGAACAATGTAGAATAACTTAACAAGGATCATCGTCCTAAGTCCACCTTAGGAGTTGTGTTTCAGGATTTAGTTCGAGTCTTCGAACCGATTTATCCTGTTTTCTTTATGATTCCTTGTTTCATCATTCAAGATTGTTTGATGTTCATTGGTGAATAACCTTCTTCTTTCTCTTCTTTCTTTCTAAAGGAAGAGGATGTCAAGACCAGGCCGTCCCAGAGCTGGGACATCTACTGCGGCTCCTCGAGATGGAGTTTTTATGACAACTCAACAGCTTCTTGAGTTAGTGACGAATGCCCAAGCAGCTGGAGTTAACCCGGAACCTACTCACCCAAAGTCGGGATTTGCACGGTTGTGCAGCGATTACACCAATTTGGGTGGGAAGCCCTTCAAAGGTTCCGAACCTATTATCGAGGTTCAAGCTTGGTTAAAATCATGCGATCGAATTTTCTCTCGCACGAACCTTATCGACCTGCACCGCGTTCAAGTGGCTTCCAGTATGCTCCAAGAGAGAGCATTGGATTGGTATGAACTTCTCACTTCCGAAATTAATGAAGCGGACCTCACTTGGGAGCACTTCCGAGAACGCTTCGAATCGAAATTCGTACCCGAGGCTGAGAAGGTAACATTGGCTCGGCGATTTATTGACCTTGTTCAAGGTCAGGCTTCTGTGGCGGATTACGTCGCATCATTCGAATCCCTTTCCAAATATGGGGTCGAATATATAAATACTCCACTGAAGAAGAACCAGAGGTTCGTTTATGGCTTAAACAAAAGCCTCAAGAAGCCATTACTTTTGAAGTTAGAAGTTTCTTTCGACCAAATTGTAGATATCGCTCTTCGTCTTGAAGAGGCTGATAAAGAAAGTGATGTTGAAGTAGTAGCTTCCAAACCTGGCTTTAACAACAAAAAGAGGCCCAACAAATTTAAAGGTCCTTACCCGAACAAAAAGGGTAAACAAGCAGCTCCTACTGCAAAGACTTTTTCCTCTGATGATAACAAATGCTACAACTGTGGTGTTAAGGGCCATTATTCGAACAAGTGTCCAAAGCCCCGCTCTTGCCGCTACTGTAAAGGCACAGATCATTATATGCACCAATGCAAAAGGCTTCAACAGAAGGAGGGAAAGCTTAATGTGGCTCAAGCCCCTGGTAACACATCTGGCCGTCAAGGTATGTCACATTCTGTCCTTGATGGCATTATATTATTTCATGATCAACCAATTAGAGTTCTCTTTGATACGGGTGCATCCCATTCTTTTATATCAAAAGAACTTGTCGATACCTTTTCTTTAAGTGTTACTGCTTTAATGACTTCGTTAAGAATTGCGAATCCGGTTGGTGGATCCGCAACTCTTAGTTTACTTTGTAAAGACGTAGAGATTATTTTATGTGATTTTTCTTTCCTAGCCGATTTGCATGTCATGCGTTACTTAGGCTTTGGAATGATTTTGGGTATGGATTGGCTTACTCGTTATGAAGCTCATATCCTATGTCCTGAGCGGACTATTTATCTCCGTCATCCGCAATCTGTTAATCAGATTTCTATTATTCTTAAAGATTCGGATTCCGTTTTAGTTGCATCATTATATTCTTTAAATCCTCGTGACGATGACAATGATGATGAGGAGGATGTCATTTCTCGTATTCGCATCGTTCGTGAATTTTCCGACATCTTTGAGCCCGTTTTAGGATTACCACCTAAACGAGCAATTGAATTCAAAATTAATCTTTTACCTGGAGCACAACCTATTACCCGTCCTCCTTATCGCATGTCTAATAAGGAGAATGAAGAGATGCGCAAACAACTATCCGAGTTGGAGACGAAGCAACTTATTCGCTCTAGTTCCTCGCCTTGGGGAGCTTCAGCTATTTTCGTAAGTAAGTCCGATGGCACACTTAGGCTTTGCGTCGACTACCGCAAGCTTAATGATCTTACTATTAAGAATAAATATCCATTGCCTCGGATTGATGATCTGTTTGATCAACTCACTGGTGCTAGAGTATTTTCACAATTGGACTTGGCTACCGGTTTCCATCAGCTTCGTATTGCAGAGGATAGTATTCCTTTGACTTCGTTCCGTACGCGATATGGATCTTATGAATGGCTAGTTATGCCATTCGGTTTAACGAATGCTCCGGCTTATTTCGTTGACCTTATGAATAGAGTTTTCAAAGATTTTCTCGATCGGTTTGTTCTCATCTTTATTGATGATATTCTTGTGTTTTCTAAAACCGAGGAGGAACACGAAAAGCATCTTCGAATTGTATTGGAAACTCTTAGGAGCAATCAACTAAAAGCAAAATTTTCTAAATGCCATTTTTGGCAATCTAGTGTGAAATTTCTCGGTCATATTATTTCTGAATCCGGAATATCCGTGGATCCTTCAAAGATTGAAGCGATTCAAAATTGGAAGAGACCGGAGAGTGTGACTGAAATCCGTAGCTTTCTTGGATTGGCAGGTTATTACCGCCGTTTTATAAAAGACTTTTCTAAGATTGCCGTACCTCTTACTGGCTTAACAAAGAAAGGTGTTAAATACATTTGGTCGGACAAATGTGAAACTTCTTTTCAGAAATTAAAAGAACTCCTTTCTGATGCTCCTATTCTTATTATTCCCGAGGGGAATCTAGACTTTGTCGTTTATACCGATGCTAGTCGCGTTGGTTTGGGTGCCGTTCTTATGCAAAAAGAACGTGTTATTGCTTATGCTTCTAGGCAATTAAAGCCGGCTGAGACTAGATATGCCACACATGATTTAGAACTCGCGGCTATTGTTTTCGCCCTTCGAATTTGGCGACATTATCTTTTGGGAGAAAAGTTTATACTTTATACTGATCATAAGTCTTTGAAATATTTGTTTTCTCAAAAGGAACTTAATTTGCGTCAACAACGTTGGCTCGAATTTCTTGCCTCTTATGATCTTGACATTCTTTATACTCCCGGAAAGGGGAATCGAGTTGCCGACGCACTTAGTCGAAAACAACAAGCGGTTGTTTCCATGATGATATCTGAATGGAACGATCTCGAACTTTTATCCACTTGTGAAATTCGAGATCGTGTTTCCGAATTGTGTTCATCTCTTGTTTTATGTAGCCTTGAGGCTCGTCCTTCTTTATTAGACCGCATTCTTGAAGCTCAACAGCTAGATCCTGAATTGGCTTTGCTTGGCCAAAATCTTAAGGATAAAACCGATATTGAAGGTTTGAAAGACTTTGATATCGACTTTCGTGGCGGCATTCGAAAATTTGGTAGACTTATCGTACCAAATATTAGTGATCTTCGTAGAGATGTTCTAGAAGATTCTCATCGTTCCAAGTATTCCATTCATCCCGGTAGCAGTAAAATGTACGCTGATATGAAGCGACTTTATTATTGGGAGGGAATGAAATCTGATATCGCTAACTTTGTTAAGTGTTGCATGACTTGCCAACTTGTTAAGGCTGAACATCAAAGGCCCGGTGGGTTATTGCAACCATTGGAAATTCCAGTATGGAAGTGGGATCAAATTTCCATGGATTTTATAGATGGTCTTCCCCGTTCTCGTTCGGGTCATAATAGCTTATGGGTGATTGTTGATAGACTTACTAAATCAGCCCATTTTATTCCTGTTCGGTCAAACCGAACCGTTCCTCTTCTGGCCAAACTCTTTGTCAAAGAAATTGTTAAACTGCATGGAGTTCCTTCTTCCATTGTTAGTGATCGGGATCCATTGTTTACTAGTGGATTCTGGAAGAGTCTTCAAAAAGCTTTGGGAACGAAGCTTAATTTTAGCACCGCTTATCACCCCCAGTCCGATGGACAAACTGAGCGTGTGAATCAAACACTTGAAGATCTTCTTCGTGCTTGTGTTCTTGACTTTGGTGGAAGTTGGGAAGATCATATTTCACTTGTTGAATTTTCCTACAATAACAGCTTCCAATCTAGTATTGGTATGGCTCCTTTCGAGGCACTTTATGGAAGGCCATGCCGATCTCCTTCTTGTTGGCTTGAGGCCGGTGAGAAGCTGGTTTTAGGACCCGACTTTATTAGAGATTCCACAGAAAAGATTGAACTTATTCGACATAGGATGAAAGAAGCCCAGAGTAGACAAAAATCCTATGCCGATAACCGAAGAAGGAAATTAGAATTTTCTGTTGGTGATCTTGTATTTATTCGTGTTTCACCAATGAAGGGTGTTGTACGTTTCAGTCGATCGGGAAAGTTAGCGCCTCGATATATTGGGCCATTTCCTATCACCGAACGTATTGGTTCCATGGCTTATCGCCTTTCATTACCGGCTCAGTTTTCTGCTGTGCATGACGTGTTTCACGTTTCTCAATTACGGAAGTGCCTTCGGGATTCCGATTCTACTCTTGAGCCCGGTGTTGTGGAAGAGATTGAAGTTTCACCTAATTTAACTTATGAGCAGCATCCTGTTCGAATTATTGCTTCGGAGATCAAACGACTTCGAAATAAAGATGTTCCGCTTGTTAAAGTTCAATGGTCCTCAAATCCTAAGGATTGCTCTTGGGAAACTAGAGAATTCATCGAGCGTACACATCCGGAATTGCTTTCTCCTGCTCTTTACGGTAAACTTCTTAATTCCAATTTCTTTTTGTGTTAATATGCTTTTTGGTTGTTACTTTTTATTTCCACCATATATATTGCGAGGACGCAATTTCTTTAAGGAGGGGAGTCTGTAACAACCCGCATATCTATCGATTTTATATTTAAATATTTTTTTTTTAATATTTTATCGTTAGTCGGATGTTAGTCCGAAAAGCTACTTTTTGCATACGGTCAAATTAGGACTCGAGACCACCCCCATTGAGTTCAAAATGACGTTTGCGATCTTTTTGAGTGTAAACTTCGATATGTTTGGAGATAGTGAAATTTTCGTCACTTTTCCCGCTTGAGACTTTGGTTTGGACTGCACCTCCTTAACTCAGCCCAACCCCTTCTTCTCTTCATCACTTCATCAAATACTTCAAGCTTCTTCAAAAATGGTGGAGGGAAAGAGAAATTAAAACTCCCAAACACAAATTCCATTGCAAATCCGAGATTCAACATCAAATTCACGTTTAGACCATTGATTCAAGCTTGTTGGTGTTCTTGCTTTGCTCTCAAATCTCCATCTTCATCAAATTCCGTGAAAAGGTGAGATTTTTGATCTCACATCTTGCCTATATCTATCTTGGACTGTGGGGAATGATCCCCTATTGTATTTGCATCAACATTTGCATTTGGTTTGGATTGGATTGGCGAAAAACTTCGATTTTCAGCGTTTTGGTGATTTTTCTGGCGTTAAGTCGTTTCTGCCTTCGCTGAGTCGTCCACGAGTTAAGCCTAAGTCGTGAGTCGTTCACGAGTTAAGGGCTTAGGTCGCGCGCGTGTATTTCTGTTCGTCTGGCCTGAGTCGTTCACGAGTTAAAGGCCTGAGTCGTTCTCGAGTTAAAGTGTTAAGTCGTTTCTGCCTGGCCTGAGTCGTTCACGAGTTAAAGGCATGAGTCGTTCACGAGTTAAAGGCATGAGTCGTTCACGAGTTAAAGGCTTAAGTCGTTTGCAGTTAGCTCGTTCGCCTCGAGTTAAGTCGTAGGTCGTTTGGCCTTAAGTCGTTTGCAGTTAGCTCGTTCGCCTCGAGTTAAGTCGTAGGTCGTTTGGCCTTAAGTCGTTTGCAGTTAGCTCGTAGCTCGTATGGCTCTTAAGTCCTAGGTCGTTGGCTTTTAAGTCGTTAAGTCGTTCGTTCCACTAAGTCGTTCAAGGCTTAAGTCGTTAAGTCGTTCGCGAGTTAGTACTTGGTCGTTTGACCTGTTCTTCTGCCAGCTCGCGTGGCATTCTCCACTTAGGTCGTATGACCTTATCCCTTAAGTCGTAAGTCGCTTGCCCCCTTAAGTCGTAAGTCGTAGGTCGTCGCCGACCTTACACTTGGTCTTTTTAGGTCGCGATTTTCCTTTGGTCGCAGGACTTTGTTAAGTCGTAGGTCGTCTCCGACCTTATCCTTAGCCTTGTTAGGTCGCGTAAACTCTTAGGTCGTATGACCTACTTCTCCTTAGGTCGTTGGACCAGCTTGCCTTCACTAAGTCGTACCGTGACAGGTCGAACCCCGTATTACTCTGCGTAGGCAATCTCGTCTGAAAAACATTGATCAGAATTTCTACTTTGATGGTTTTGGGATTGACTTCTTTGGACTTTACTCACGTCTTCGAACGTGAATTGATTTGTTCTACCATCGTTTTATGACTTGTCACTTTAAAGATATATGAAGGTTTCAATACTAATAGTAAATATCAAAACTCTTTCATCAAAGCGATTTCAACACTATTTTAAGTATCAAAAGTTCGTTTTCTCAAACCGATTTTCAATCTACTAGTATATACAAGCCTTTACTTCACTCGAATGAGAAATCGACTTAAACGACTTAGTAAAACGAGTGGTATGAAACGCTTGCGTTCACTTCGTCGGTTAGCTCTTGGACTTGTTCGATTGAACCCTTTTTGTGACAATTTCCTAGTGAAGATTTACAGCTTGTTCGTAAATATTTAAGTTAAGCAAGTGGTTATGGGACATGAAGCTAAACTCATATATTTACTGGCTTGGTGTGATTGACACTTCCTTATGATCATGACGATCATTTTTGTGATTTAGACTAGCGATTGAGCGATGTCTCTTTGTCTACGTGGGAGACTATACCCCGATCATGTGATGTTTCGCCATCACATTTCCTATGGTCTTCGGGCCATTCATGTGTAAAAATTTAATGGATAGCTTCCATGAGATAACTTCTCGTCATGTGTTTACGCGTAGGTGAGCTTCATGCTCCCATTCATGTGTTAGGCCTCCCCCCTTTATGTGTTTTCTGGATTTCTGATGATGATTTCTGGAATTTTGTGCTTCACCAATTTTCATGATTTTCATTGATATGATATCAGTTTTTGTGCATTGGTGAATTCATGTGTTATTGACTTGTTATGAATACAAGTTTAGGGTATGATACCCTATTTTATCTTTGAGAAGATTCTTGTGATATTGATTAATCTTTTGTTGATTATCATTTACATACTTATAGTAGTATGTCGCTATGGTTATTACATGTTCATGTCATGCCTTTTACTGTATACCATATCATCTGATATTTATAGTTAGACTGATCCGTTTATTATTTTCTTATAAATAATACTCGGGTCAGACCGAGATGTTACAGGTGCTTCTGCTTGACTTCTCTTCAGGATATTTCTGCCTTTTGGCTAACTACATAGATTTGTAGTTTTTGGATGTACACCTTTGAGATATAGACTCTATGTTGTGTACTTATTCTTTTGTATAGCACGTGATGCTATTCTTTTGTATTATCGTGGATCTTTCTGACCACTACTCTGATGTACACTTTCATGTGTTATATATTTATTCATATCTTCTTCCGCCTTTGTGATATGGATGTCTGTGACTGATTTATGTTATGATTATTTCTATGTTTGTTTCCGAAGATTATATATAGCCACCGTGGGATAGCTTTGTGTTTGTATCGGTATGTCGGATTTCCTCCTTAAAAGATATGCATTCTATTCTATCTGACTTATCGGTGCTCGCACAAAGAAGTTACATGGATGGTCGCTCCTCCACAGCCTTATTCTCCGTGCTAATTGACAGCACTACATCGTAGTGTTCTTGGTTAGCGTGGGTATAGAGGTGGGGCGTCACATATATCCATCATATAACATCACTATACATTCAAACAATATAAAATTCAACAAAACCAAACAAAATCATATACAATCCCAACAACAATACATATCATGTCAACCAATACAAGTCATCAAAATATGTACATAGTTTCCCAACCAAAATGTGTACATAGTTTTCCAACCACAACTACAAACCATCAAAATATGTACATAATATCCCGAAATATATATACACCAAACCAACCAAAATGTGTATATACCAAACTGTAACATGAGCAAACAAGCATACCTATTCCTCGCCATCGCTGCCATCCTCTCCAGGCATCCTCCCATGCTGTTGCAAATAACCAGCAATCCGCTCATCCAGCTGTTGCTCGAAGAAACCCTTCCTCCAATCATTTATTTCATCCACTGTTTTCTTCAACTGAGCAATCTCCTCTTCTTGCTGGGACCTCTTGTATGCACTCTGCGATCTCATCGCCTGTAAAATAGTTCATAATTATTTATATATTAGTATATATATATAATATTATTAAAATTATTTAACTATTCATATGTATGTGTAAATTTATATATTAGTACATGTCAAAATTCACCTCCAGATTTCCATAGCTATACCGCACATTGGTCCGAGAAGGCGGATCAATAATAGCATCCCAGATATTGTTCGCCTCCTCTAGCGTAAGCTCTTCCCGACCAGTGGACTGTGCTACCCGAGCCCGCTCAGCTTCGTACCTCTCCTGCGATTACAAACAATTGTTTTACACGATAAAAACCGAATTTCAAGTTTTTGAAAATAAAATAAGACAAAATATTGTTATTAACAATAAATAAGTTTACCATTACGGATTGGGATTTGTCATCCGTCTACTCGTACGAAACATTGCCTTCTTCATCGGTCCTCTCCACGGCATGCGTCACCATGAACAACTCGGTCATAGTGGGCTCGCGGTTGTATCTCACAGCCTGAAAATATATAAATATTATTGCTAATCTGATTATAAAATATTTTAATAAAATGTAAACACAGTTTATAAATTTAATTACCAGCTCTCTCTTATACTCCTGGAAGGATTTGGAGCCACCACGGTGCAATGCAGGATTTTTATTCCTGTTAGCCCGGTTCCGCGCAGATAATTCCTACAAATTAAGATAAATTATCACGTATATATCTTGCGAGATTTATATTAGATTTAAATAGCAAAGCAAACATATATTACTTACTTTTGTTGCCGGAGTGTCCCAAAGCCGAAGAAGATCAGTCCATACACCGTCACCCATCCAGTTCGGCTTTTTGCCTGAATTCTTAGCCTTGGACAATGTATCCCTGTAATTTTTCCTCATTCTTTTATTCCAGTGATTTAAGAAAACGTCCATGTCGTCAAGGTCAACGCGGACTGCAGCCTGTAAATTGGAATTATTTTAAGTTATATAGATTATATTAATTTACAACTGAAATTCAAACTACTACTTACAAGTAAATCGGCCTGTATTGCGTTCTTGACATGAGGGGGGATGTCATCCCAGCGAGGCCAACAACCATCCATCCGGCTCTGAAAAGCCTTCCTCGAAACCTGTAGAATATAATCTAATGGCTCCACCTCAAAGCCCCTGCAAAAGTTATGATATACATGTTTAGTGGATTTTAAAACTTACACTTTAAATAAAATTGATACTTACCCGACACTTTTCGGAACAACTTCTGCCATCGGACGTAAGTCCGGTGCAGTGCCACTGCCACCTGCACCAGGAGATGGGGATGGCGTGCCTGTCATACTTCGTCTCGTGCCAGACGTATCTACTATAGAAAAACAATATCATCATAGAACAATTATAGAAATTCACTACTACATAGCATGTTTCAATCACTTTAACAGAAACAATTATAAAAATTTACTAGTACAAAACATGGATAAAAATTAAATAAATGATCATCACAGAACAATAATAGAAATTCACTTAGCATGTTTCAATCACTTTCACAGAACAATTATAAAAATTTACTAGTACAAAACATGGATAAAAATTAACTAAATGATCATCATAGAACGATCAGTCTTCATCGTTTTCTGATTCAGACTCAGTCTTGTATTCTATCTCATTTTCTTTGGTACTTTCGAATGCATCAAATAAGACGTTCGATTCATCATTCAAAGGCCCTACATCAATATCATCAGTTATTATTATTTCTGTATTTGGTTCAAGATCGGCTTGATATGCTGCTTCATTTGGAATATTATTTCCATCAAACGTAAACCTTGGTTTTGTTTTGAAAACAGTAGACCAATCCGCTTTATCTCTTTTCAAAGATGGATACGGAGCAAAATAAACTTGTAACGCTTGCTTGGCTAATACAAAAGGATCGTACTTATAGTAGTGTGATGTATGCCTTATTTCAATAAGTTTATACTCTTTATGCACGTTGATTCCGGAACCAGGAACGTTACTGAACCAATTGCACTTAAATAAAAAAAACTTTTCTAAAGGTTCAACATAATATGTCAACTCTAGAATCTGTGTTAAGACGCCGTAAAAATCTTTTAAATGCTCATCTGGATCATCACTGCCTTTGACAAATACCCTGCGGTTAAATGTTAATTTTTCAGCCCCGTTTCTTGGCTCATCAACGACACCGTGATTAAATCTTAAGCCTTCATCAACGACACCGTTTCTTGCCTCATAAACATAGTTCAAAAACCATTTGGCAAATTCTTTACTGAGATCGCCAGATGGATACTGTGATTCGTAGATACTGCATATATGTAATATGTGTTATAATTATTATGTACGTAAAAGTGAATTAATTATTACCTGACAAATGGTGCGACTTCGACACAATTTAAAAGAACATACGTGTGTGCTACATGGTGGTCTCTATCGTCCAACCATATTTCCACACATTTTCCACCAGGTCTACCATGTTGTCTAAAAACAGATAACATTGTTTGAAAAGAATTTTGTTCAACGACTTCCTCAATTCGAGGAACAGTTACAAACGATAAGTTCACATCGTCCTTGAAGTAGTGAGAGAAAAAAAATGAGGCTTCTTCTTCAAGATACGATTTGCATATCGAACCCTCAACTCGGGCTTTTTGTCGAATCTTCTTCTTCAGGTGATTCAAGTACCTATTAAGATATTTATTACATATTTAGATATACAAATTTGAATTTGAAATTGACATGAACATTGCACATGTTTTACCTCTCAAACGGATACATTCATCCATATTGCACAGGACCTCGAAGAAGTGCTTCGGATGGAAGATGAATAGGTAAATGCTCCATTACGTTAAAGAAACCAGGCGGAAGTATTTTCTCCAGTTTGCATAGCAGTAAGGGTATTTCTACTTCAAGTTTACGTATACGATCCACCTTTAATGTTGTCGAACAAAGCAGTTTATAAAACAAACATAACTCTGTTATAACGTTCCATACTTTTACGGGCAACAGTTCTTTGAAAGCCACGGGTAGTAAATATTCCATCATGATATGACAATCGTGACTTTTCATCCCACTCAGTTTACTATTTTTGAAGTCAACACATCTACGAAGATTGGAAGAAATCCCATCAGGTAATCTTAATTCTTCCACTCACTTTAGCATGAGTTTTACTTGCTTATTGTCTAGCTCATAGCATGCTTTCGGTTTTTTATTGTCATTAGACTTCATATGAAGTTCCGGGCGCTTACAATAGTTTGCTATATCAAGCCTTGAATTCAAATCGTCCTTGGTTTTTCCCTTTACATTCAAAATTGTATTAAACAGATTATCAAACACGTTCTTTTCGTTGTGCATCACGTCAATATTATGTCGGAGTAAGAGATCTTTCTAATATGGTAACTCCCAAAATATACTTTGTTTGCACCAATTATGAATGTCTGACTTTCCTGGAATTTCAGTCTGGACTCCAGTTTCATGTATCTTTGGATAGTCCCTTACAATTTCGTATATTTCCTCGCCTGACCAAACCTTGGGTGGTTTCAAATTCTCTTCTCTGTTAGCTATAAAAATTTTCTTATCTCTTCTAAAAGTATGATTGGGATGAAGAAAACACTGATGACAATCAAACCATGAAACTTTCTTCCCATATCGTAACGAAAATGCTCGTGTTTCTTCCATACAATAAGGGCATGCTAGATGACCGGCCGTACTCCAACCAGAAAGCATCCCGTATGCAGGAAAATCATTAATAGTCCATAACAAAGAAGCGAACATACGGAATTTTTTTTTCCTGGATACATCATAAGTTTCGACTCCTTCATTCCACAGTTTCTTCAACTCTTCGATCAATGGTTATAAATAAACATCAATTCCTTGGGTTGGATCATGAGGGCCGGGAACGACAGTGGTGAGAAACATATATGGTGTCTTCATACACATCCATGGAGGTAAATTATACGGAGTAACGATAATTGGCCAGGATGAATATTTACTACCAAACTGTGAAAATGGTGAAAATCCATCCATACATAAACCAAGTCTGACATTACGGCTTTCCGCAGCAAATGCGGGATAAGTCTTATCGAAATGTTTTCATGCTTCTCCGTCGGATGGATGTATCAAAGTTCCTTCTTCTGCTGTTCTCACACTATGCCATCGCATATGACAGGCCGTAGTAGAAGATGCATATAATCTTTGAAGTATGGGAGTGATGGGTAAATAATGCATTCTCTTGTACGGGACTTCTTTCCCTTTCTTCTTTCTTGATTTGTATCTTTCTTCGTTACATATTTTGCATTTTCTGAGGTCAACGTCGTCTTTCCAATACAACATGCAACCTTTCACACATGCATCTATCTTCTCGTACGGTAGACCGAAAGCGGACATCAATTTTTTTACTTTATAATGACTATCGCACATCAGATTATTGGGTGGCATGTGTCGTTTTGCAGCTTGTACAACTGCTGTAAATGCAGCTTCCGTAAGGTTGAATTTTGATTTCATAGTTATGTATTCGGCGGTTACTGAAAGTTCGGTTCCGCTTTTACATCCGTCCCACAACGGCCTCTTAGCAGAATCCAACAAATCGTATATTTTTCTAGCTCTCGCAGTCAGTTCTTCTTCGACATTTTCGTCTTCATCGACAGCTTCAGTTGTAGGAAACATTAATCGTGCTGCATCATCCACCATATTTTCAATCGGATTCGTCATCATACTACCGTCCTCTAACACTTCAGTATTAGGTGTAGGTTCAACAAGTTCTCCATGACGATCCCAAAAATAATAATCAGGCACGAAACCATATTGATACAAATGTACTTCAACTATATCTGGTTTTCAATGCTTCAAATGTTGGCACTTACTACACGGGCAATGGATTTCTGTGTTGTTTCGATTATTAGATTTAGCAAATCTAATAAATTCGTGTACACCGTTGTAGAAATGTTGTTTTATTGATCCCTTCTTTCCAGTTCTGACTTCATACATCCAAGTACGGTCGAGAAAATAATTGAACATTTTTCCTAATTTGAAAATGTATGTTAGACAATTTAAATCATTAATTTTCAACCATTCTCTATTGTAAACAATTCATCGTTGCAGAAATTTCAAATAAAAACTTCACTTTATTTTTTTATTTTTTAGTATTTTGGTTTTCACTTCGGTGGTCAGTCATCCTACTTCCCATTACAAACACAATAATGTAATTACATTTTATAAATCATTTCAGATTAAACGGTTCAATAAAATTTCGGCAGCACTTCCCTTCTGTTCCCTGTATCGTACACAAATGCGTGTACACAGGGAACGTAAAGGAAGTGCTGTCGAAATTTTGTAACCGTTTAAAATGAAATGATTTATAATATGTAATTACTTTATTGTGTTTGTAACTTGTCCAATACAGGGACAAATCCGATAAATATTGTATCAGATGAATATAAATGTACATTCCGTTACCAAAACGAACATCCATATAACGATCATATACAACACTTGCTAGACGGGGCCAAAGCCAATCTAAGGGATAAAAAAAATTCTTTAAATTTTATCAAATATTGTTGTTCTTTTCAAATTTTGACAATGTTTCAACTATTTAAATTTTATTTCATAAATTTGTATATTTAAATTTTAGTTCAACATTCAGTTAACAATTTTAGTTCAATATTCATTTCTTTATTTTTTTACGACATAGATTTTAGCGGAATATTTGTTGTTGTTATATTCATTTCTTAATTTCTTTACAAAATCAATTTTAGTACAATATCAGCAGTTGTTTTTAAAGTCATTTCCTAATTTTTAAAAAAATTAGATATTTGCAGAATTTTTAATGTTCTCATATTCATTTTTTAATTTTTTGTATAAACTTTATTTGTGTACGATATATACAACCTTTTGCATTTTGGCCGTCGCTAGCCGTCACTAGTCATCGCTAAAATTATTAAAATGGCCATCGCTAGCCGTCACTAAATCAATAAGATAAATAGAAGAATTATCAATGAAGATAATTAGAAAATAACAAAATCTAATTATCAAATAGATAATTAGAAAACAATAAAAATCTAATTATTAAATAAAAATTTGTCAATTTAAATTCACTTAACAACTTAAATTTGTTATTTATCAATTTTATAAACTATGAAATACTTTCATGTAAATTTATCAATCACCAAGTTAATCATTAATATACACTAATTTTTCACCAAACTCAACTAACCATGTTAATCGCCAATACTAATTATCTACATCAACCATTTATTCAAATTCATGATAAACTAATTAATCTAATACCTAATTTAACTTCATGATAATAAACTAATTAATCTACCAAATCAATATACAACACTACTAATACCTAATTTAACAACACTACTAATTTAACAACAAATCCTAATTTAATTAGGGTTTAAACTAAACCTAAAAAACATCAAATTTACATTCAAAATAGATATTAGAAGCATACCTGGGCGAATTTGGGTGATTTGGAGGCGTCGGAAGGCGGGGCGGCGGCTGGGGTGACGGGGGCGGCGGATTGGGGGAAGGGGGGTTTAATTTGGGGGGAAAGGAAATGAAAATGTTGCTCGCGGGAAGAAACCTGCATACTGCGTATAGCGACGGCTAGCGACGGCCGCATTTTTTAGCCGTCGCCAGCCGTCGCAAACGTCGGCCGCTATTCGAAGCTTTTTTAGTAGTGTAATGATTACTTGGCCTCCACACTTTCTCAAGGACAATTTGGGCATTCTCCAAAAATATGAATTAGGGTTTAACACTTGTATAAATACTCCATATCTTCATGTAACCATCTTCTTTCTTAGTCTCTCTTACTTAGTTTTTAGCTTAGGAAATAAATCAAAGCTTTTCTCTCTTCTTTTTCCATGGCTACTTAGCCATTTTATTTCATGTAATTTTTCTTTCTTCTATGCAATGTTAATTCTCTTTTATTTACATGCTTCTTCTCTTCTTATGTTAGTAGTGTAGTTTACATTCATGCAAAGTAGATTAGTTTTAATTCTTGTTAATTAGCTTCTCTTTTCTATTAGCTTTCATTTTCCTTTCTTTTTGCTTTCATGTTGCTAACTACATTTGTTAATCAAATGACAAATATGAGAGGCTAAATCCCTTCAATTTAGGGGTAATGAAGCTCTTTAATTATGACGTAGCTTCAATTATTTGTTAATTCATACTCTCTTTTGTGCTTAATGATGATCAATGAAGTTTTTTATTTTGTTGTTCTTGTTTTGAATTTGATAGCCTATATTATTAACACCAAATAAGCTATGCATAAACAATCACTAACACAAATGTCTCTTCATCAAAATATGGTTATGGCATGAGAAGTGATTTGAAATTAAAATTTGATGGTTTATATTTCTAATCAATAGTTAATAGGCCATACTTAAAAAATAGATTTTATTTTCATTTTCATTGTCAAATTTCATGCAAGTTAGTAAGTGGTTTAATGGGTGTGTTATAGTTTGATGGCTTATGTTGGCTAATCAATAGCACAAATATGCCATACTTATGATAAGCACATCAATTAAAGCACTAATGACCATAAAAAAGAGATTATGATTTCATATATGTTGAACTACATTATCTAGAGAGTGGATTTATTCTCTAAATTGTCATTTAACTCTTATATTTGCATCTCTTTTCTTTTAGTTAGTTGGCTAATTTTCTAATTTTCTAGCTTTACTTTCACTCGACTTTGGTTTAATTTGATTGAATAGATTTTTAAAATCATCAATTCCCTGCGGATCGACCCGTACTCGCCACGTACTTCAATAGTAAGCCGTGCGTTTGCAGTTAAATTTATTTCTAAATTCGTTCGACGGTTTTCTAAACCGATAGAAAATCCGTCGTCGAACAAGTTTTTGGTACTCATTCGAGTAAGTTGAGTTTATGAGTTAAGCAGATTGCTTTTGTGATAGCCGAATAATTCAAGCCAAAGACAAAGCACGAGTCTTGAATATTATATTTATGCTTATTTCAGCTGTATCCAGTGCAAATGCCCGCATCGTCATATATATGACACTAATAGCTATATGTACTATATTTTTGACCCTGGGTGTGACATTGGAGCATAAAAATAATTCTAGACTAAATCTGTAATGATATGATTCATTTTGTATACCTGCTCTATTTACTTAAGGTGGTATATTATAAATTATCCATCTATGTGGTCGAAAAATAATTTCCAAGGTGATTGTAGCACATTGGGGATTTCATCTTTGGATTTCAAGATGAGGGATATTATAGTTACACACTTTGATTTTAGTAGATATATCGATATCCTTTCTCGAAACGTCATGACCATGAACATTTAACACAAAATGTTATTTCATTTTTGTGATTAATTACTCATAACTACAACTATTTGCAACTACAATCACCTAACATTTTATTTAAATATTTTCTTAATTACATACGATAAATTAATTACTTAATTATTTATATCTTGATATAACAATGTATATAAAAGGAAACCAAACACTTTTATTATGACCAAGATTGATTGCAGAGTTAGATGTATGTAACAATTACATAATTGCATGTAGAGCATACTACTAACTTTTTCATCTATTCTATTTGGGGGAGGACGAAGAGGAGGGGGGGGTCATTCTAGAGTTAAGAGAACCTTTCCTAGAATTAGACAAGCATTTCACTATAAAGGCATGAAAGCTGATGTAGAAAAGTATTTCAAGAAATGTGATATATGTCAAAGAAATAAAAATGAAATCATTAACATTCCAGGTCTCTTGCAACCACTGCCTATACCAAAATGATTTGGACTGATTTGCCAATGGATTTCATCACCAATCTGACTAAAAGCAACAAATGCACGACCATATTTGTGGTAGTTGATACGCTCTCCAAGTACTCTTACTTCTTTCCTTCGCATCATCCGTATAGAGCGAAAGAAATAGCTCGAATCTTTTTCGATGGAGTGGTAAAACTGCACGGTTTACCTAAAACAATTGTAAGTGATGGGGATACTATGTTCCCAAGTTTATTTTGGCAAGGATTGTTCTAATTACAAGGCTGCTCCCTAAAGCTAAGTTCATCGTAGCGTCCTCAAACCTATGGCCAAACTATAGTGACTAACAGATTCTTAGAAGGATATCTGAGGTGTTTTTCAGGACATAAACCCATGAATGGACTAAGCGGTTAACTCATGTTGAATATTGGTATAACACTACATATAAATATGCCATTAAATCCACCTTTATTGAAATAGTTTATGAAATAACCCCTCCTACCTTATTATCATACTTTCCAAATAGCCCCAGAGTACAACAAGTGGAAGATGAGCTATTTTCCAAAGATATAGCCTTGCAATTGCTCGAAAATAATTTACAAATAGAACATGATAGGATGGAGCGGTTAGCTGATCAAATTGGGGATTAGGTCTACTTAAAACTTCATCTTGGCAAATCACGGTCAGATGTCAGAAAGCCCACAAACTCTCACCAAGTACTATGGTCCCTTTCGGATTGTAGAAAAGATAAGAACTGTTGCTTACAAATTGCAATTACGTACCAGTGCATACTCAGATTCATCCTGTGTTTCATGTGTCACAGCTGAAAAGGAATTTGGGACCAAATGTACTAATTCAACAAGATACCCCCAGCCATGTGGAAGGATTGGTTGCTGAGCCTGAAAGTATTTTGGATAGAAGGTTGATCCCTAGAAACTGTTAAATTTTGGCGACACGATATGTTGGAGTTGAAGAGGAGTGGAGTAGCGAGGCGTAGGAGGAAGCGGCCGGAGTAGCGGAGCTCGGGGGGGAGTTCCGGGTGCAAACAGTGCACTATTGTGCACTGCTGCCCAAAACCGGTCGACCGGTCCATTTCTACCGGTCGACCGGTTTTGTCCAGAGAGCAAGGGTCTCTGGACCAGTCGACTGGTCCAAAAATGACCAGTCGACCGTTTTTCGGCAGTTTTCCAGTTTCGGGCATGGGTCTTCTATTTTGCTTGTGCTGATATTGGGGGGTATTTTGGTCATTCGGTTTTGATCTCTACCCTATTATAAATGTTATTTTCAGCTGCCTTTTGGGAGGGATGCTAATCACTTCTAATCTAGGGTTTAATTCTTCTATTAGGGTTTTGGTGAATCCTAATCTCTTCAATCCTATTCTCCACAAATATATTCTAGAGTGATTAGTTGATCATTGTAAACAATCTCTTGTACTCTTTTCATTGGTAATAATAAAAGCTCTCTCTCAAAGTGGACGTACACTAACAAGTTGTTAGTGGAACCACTATAAATCGGTGTGTGATTTACTTATTGTTATTGCTCTTATATATTGCCTATCTCGGTGTTGTGATCGTATCTTGGTTTTGGTTGAGATTGATTTGAGTTATCGATTGGTTGTTTTGCATCGTCTATCGCGATCTAGCTTTTCCGCTGCGTTTGGGAATTGTGTTCGAGCGGTCTCGGATTGGAAATTTCCATAACATTTGGTATCAGAGCTTTGGAGTCGGTAGGTGTCTGTTGAAATGCCGGAATCAGATAATAACTCTAGTGTTCCCTCAATGGTTAGTCCAAGTGGTGTAGCGCCGTATGTACGTGGTTCGTATGCGGCTTCGGGATCGCAATTGGTTATTGATAAGTGGAATGGCGATAATGATTTTGAAAAATGGCAATGGAAGATGAAAGCGGTTCTAAGGAGGAATCGGGTTCATAGGGTGGTGTTTGATACACATTTGTTGCCGGCGGACATATCGGAGGTTGAGAGAGATGAAATGGAAGAGTGGGCATTTACTACACTTCAACTTGCTATGGGAGAGAATGTTATCTCCGAAATTAGTGGTGAGACGACCGCTAAGGGAATTTGGGATAAGTTAGAGGAGTTGTATATGAAGAAGTCTCTAACTAATCGTTTGATCTTGTTGCGAACGTTTTTCACGTATAAGATGAAAGAGGGGAGTTCGCTTAAGGCACACTTGAATGTGTTTGATGATTTGCTAATGAAGATGAAGGCGGTAGATTTGAAGATTGAGGAAGAGCAAAAGGCGATGATATTGTTATGTTCGTTGCCGGACCGTTATACGGGTTTCTCAAATAGTTTGATCTATAGCCGTGATACATTGACGTTGGATGATGTCAAGACGGGTCTTCTTAGTGAGGAGTTGCGAGATCAAATGAAGGAGTTGAGTGTAGGAAGTAGTAGTGCCGGGAATGGTCAAGGTTTGTTTGTGGAGAAGGAACATTGGAAGAAGGATAACCGGGGTCGTTCCAAATCTAGGAATCCCGGTTGGAGAGGAAAGTCGAAGGAAAAGAAAGGCAAGTGCTATATTTGTAAGAAGCCCGGTCATTGGAAGAATGAGTGTCCGGACAAGGAGAAAGGAAAGAAGGAAGTGGCGTCTTCATCGGTTGCGGTGGAGAGTGTTGATAGTGAGGGAGAAGTTGATGTATTGACGGCGGTGGCATCGGATGTTTCGGGTAGCGAATGGGTGCTCGATTCGGGGGCGTCTTATCATATGACGCCTAATAGGAATTGTTTTTCTTCTTTCGAAGCTAGAGAGGGAAATTCGATTGTTATGGGTAATGGTGCTATGTGTAAGTCGAAGGGCATCGGTTCCGTGCAAATTAGGATGTTTGACGGAGTAGTTCGTACTCTCACTAATGTACGCTATGTTCCGGGACTTAGGAAGTCCCTTATCTCTTTGGGGCAATTGGATTCTTTGGGGTGCAAGATCACTATTGAGAGAGATTGCTTGAGGGTTTCGAAGGGGGCGCTTGTGGTTATGAAAGGTGCTAAAGTTCATGGTGTTTATTTGCTTCAAGGAGTGACCATAGAAGGTGAAACTTGTGTTGGCGTTGATAGTTCTCGTGACTTGGATGCGACTAGGTTGTGGCATTTGAGATTGGGTCATGTCTCGGAGAAGGGTTTGGAGATTCTTCGGAAAAGGGAGATGATTGGTGGAGAGAGTTTCAACAAGCTAGAGTTTTGCGAAGAGTGTGTCATGGGGAAGCAAACAAAGGTTTCATTCGGTGAAGGAAAACATGATTCAAGAAGCGTTCTTGAGTATGTGCACACGGATGTTTGGGGACCGGCACCGGTTGCTTCCTTGGGTGGAGCAAAGTATTACATTTCCTTTATTGATGATTTTTCTCGCAAAGTTTGGGTGTATGTAATGAAGGCCAAGTCGGAGGCATTTGCTAAGTTCAAAGTATGGAAGGCTCTTGTTGAGAATGAGAGTGGTAAATCTTTGAAGGTTCTTAGGTCCGATAATGGCGGGGAGTATGTTTCCGGAGAATTCTTAGATTATTGCAAGCATCATGGCATTCGGAGACATTTTACTACACCGGGAGATCCGCAATCAAATGGAGTTGCGGAGAGGATGAACCGTACTCTACTAGAGAAAGCTCGATGCTTGAGATTGACATCGGGTTTGTCTAAGGGATTTTGGGCCGAAGCTATGTCAACCGCGGTTCACATTATTAATCGAATTCCATGCTCGGCTATTGATAACAAAATTCCGGAGGAAGTGTGGAGAGGTAAGAGTATTGACTTGAGCTATCTTCGTGTTTTTGGAAGTCCCGTTTATGTGCATGATCCGGGAAATGATAAGCTTGAACCTAGAGCTTTCAAAGGGGTTTTGCTTGGTTATACGGAAGGAGTGAAAGGCTATCGGGTTTGGAATCCGGAAACGAAGAAAGTAATAAACTCTCGTCATGTTACTTTTGATGAGTCGGCAATGTTCAAGGAGAATGAGAGCTCATCGGATGTTCCGGATTTGGTTCATGGTGAATCGAAGGAGAAGGAAGTTATTCCCACATTTTGTCCAAGGGTTAGAGAGAGTAGAGTAGTAGAAGATGCTTGTGAGGAGGGAGCGGTTGATGGTACATCACATAGTCCACAAGGTGCCTCTAGTAGTGTAGGTGATGTGCACGATTCTAGAGAAGATTCGACTCAAGGTGGAGCCGAAAGGAGTCCGGGTGATGGTATTGCTACTCGGGTGGGTCGTCGTCTTATAAGACCACCCGAGAGATATGGTGATTGGAATTATCTTAGCTTTTGTGATAATATGGACTATGCGCTTATAGTAGTCCAAGATGAGCCGATGGACCTTGATGACGTCATGAATTCGAGTGATAGCTCGAAATGGGTTTGTGCCATGGAGGAAGAGATGCAATCGTTAATGAAGAATCAAACTTGGGATTTGGTTCCACTTCCTAAAGGAAACCGTGCTATTGGGTGCAAATGGATTTACAAGGTGAAGGACGATGGGAGATACAAAGCTAGGCTAGTGGCTAAGGGGTTTGCACAAAGGAAGGGAAAGGAGTATGATGAGATATTCGCACCGGTTGTGCGGCATACTTCTATCCGGATATTACTTGCCATAGTTGCTATTCACGACTTGGAGTTGGAGCAACTTGATGTGAAGACCGCCTTCTTGCATGGTGACTTGGATGAAGACATTTACATGGAGCAACCGGAAGGTTTTGGGGTAAATGGGAAGTCAAATATGGTGTGCAAGTTGAAGAAATCACTATATGGGTTGAAGCAATCACCTAGGCAATGGTACAAGAGGTTTGATCATTTTATGCTTGAAAATGGTTTTGATAGAAGCATCAAAGATGCTTGTGTTTATTTCAAGAAGTTGGGAAATGATTGTTGGGTGTATTTACTCTTGTATGTGGATGACATGCTCATTGCTTCCAAGGACAAGAATGAAATCAACAAGTTGAAATTACAATTGAAATCGGAGTTCGAGATGAAGGATCTTGGAGAAGCAAAGAAAATTTTGGGCATGGAGATTGAAAGGAATCGGAAGCGTTTTGAGTTGAAATTAACTCAAAAGGATTATATCAAGAAAGTGCTTAGCCGGTTTAGCATGGAGAATGCAAAGGCGACAACTACACCTTTACCTTTGCATGTCAAGCTTTCGAGTAAAGGTTCACCTATCTTGGAGAAGGACAAGGCTTATATGGCAACGGTGCCATATGCAAGTGCGGTTGGTAGTTTGATGTATGCCATGGTGTGTACAAGGCCCGATATTGCAAATGCCGTCGGGGTGGTTAGTCGGTTCATGGCTAATCCGGGGAAATCGCATTGGGAAACCGTAAAGCTAATTTTGAGATATCTCAAAGGTACGTCATCTCATGGTCTTGTCTTTGGCGGTAGTGGGAGAATGAATTGCAAGTTGGTTGGTTATTGTGATTCGGACTACGCCGGTGATAGAGATAGGAGAAAGTCAACTTCCGGGTATGTCTTCACACTTGGTGGCACGGCCATAAGTTGGAGATCGAGATTGCAAACCGTAGTAGCTTTATCCACTACGGAGGCGGAGTTGATAGCCGCGGTGGAGGCGGCTAAGGAGGCACTCTATTTGAAGCGATTGTTGTGTGATTTGGGTGTTGGACACGATAGTATCGATGTTCATTGTGATAGCCAAAGCGCTATCCATTTGGCGGAGAATTTGGCGTTTAGCTCACGTACTAAGCATATTGAAGTGAGGGAGTCATTCTTGGTAGCCATGGATGAGGATAAGCAAGTATATCTTCGGAAAGTGCACACAAAGGATAATGCGGCGGATATGTTTACTAAAGCATTGCCGTTTGGGAAGTTCGAGCATTGCTCGAACTTGATTTGCTTAGAGGAGTGCTAGGTGCCACGGGGTGGCACGGGTGAGAGATGAGCTTGGTTGGTAGATGAAGAAGAGTATTGGGGTGAGATTGTGGTTCTATTTTCTTGGCGAACACTAGTTTACACTCCTAAGTGTTCGGGTCTTTGGTGAGATCGTTTTGGTTTTGGGTGTTTCCAACACTTCATTAGCGGGTGGGGGTTTTGTGCCTGAACTCGTTGGTGAAGTGCAATGGGGGGTGGCCTTGCCGGAACCCATTGAGGAAGCATTCATGTTTGGTGAAGGTAGAAGTGGCGATAGTTGGAGCTATCGGTGTTGATGATGGTATGGTACCATTGGTGATGGAGATGGATATAGTGTCGAGGTGGAGTGTTAAATTTTGGCGACACGATATGTTGGAGTTGAAGAGGAGTGGAGTAGCGAGGCGTAGGAGGAAGCGGCCGGAGTAGCGGAGCTCGGGGGGGAGTTCCGGGTGCAAACAGTGCACTATTGTGCACTGCTGCCCAAAACCGGTCGACCGGTCCATTTCTACCGGTCGACCGGTTTTGTCCAGAGAGCAAGGGTCTCTGGACCAGTCGACTGGTCCAAAAATGACCAGTCGACCGTTTTTCGGCAGTTTTCCAGTTTCGGGCATGGGTCTTCTATTTTGCTTGTGCTGATATTGGGGGGTATTTTGGTCATTCGGTTTTGATCTCTACCCTATTATAAATGTTATTTTCAGCTGCCTTTTGGGAGGGATGCTAATCACTTCTAATCTAGGGTTTAATTCTTCTATTAGGGTTTTGGTGAATCCTAATCTCTTCAATCCTATTCTCCACAAATATATTCTAGAGTGATTAGTTGATCATTGTAAACAATCTCTTGTACTCTTTTCATTGGTAATAATAAAAGCTCTCTCTCAAAGTGGACGTACACTAACAAGTTGTTAGTGGAACCACTATAAATCGGTGTGTGATTTACTTATTGTTATTGCTCTTATATATTGCCTATCTCGGTGTTGTGATCGTATCTTGGTTTTGGTTGAGATTGATTTGAGTTATCGATTGGTTGTTTTGCATCGTCTATCGCGATCTAGCTTTTCCGCTGCGTTTGGGAATTGTGTTCGAGCGGTCTCGGATTGGAAATTTCCATAACAGAAACAACAAGGTTTTGATTCAAATTTTAGTGAAACGGAAGGCAATACTTATAGAAGAAGCAACGTCGGAATACTGTTGGAATGTTATTATGTGATTTCCTGCCTTGGACCCTGAGACAAGGTCCAATTTTGAAGGGGGAGAGAACTGTTACACACAATTCCACAAAATGTTTTGAAAAAAAAAGCACATAAAAAGGACATTCATTGTTGCTCGGGAGAAGTTCGTCGACAAAGTTCATCGGAGGTGGCCATGAGGAAAGAGATGAGACAAGGAAGAAGGAAGTGAGATATGAGGGTGTGCATGTGTGCACGTGCACACATGTATATGGGTTTGTGTGAAATATGGGCTTAGGGATTGGCTGCATGCATTTAAGGTTGTTAACTAATATAGACGTTGTGACATTTTGTATAAATTGCATGTGCAATTGACTGAAAGATGTAACTGAGATCATTTTCTGAAAATAAAGCATTTAATTCATCTTCTTTACTTCTCTTCATCGTCATAATCACTCTCTCTGTTTTCTATTTTCTTTTTCTGAACCAACACCACATCTCTCTTATTAATTCTCACCTTAACCTTGCTCATCTTTTCCTTTTTCTCCGTGTTGCTAAACTCTCTCCACTCATCTTCATTTCCTTAAGCAAACTTCATACAAACATGTCTACTAGAAACAGGAAAAAGAAAAAGGAGCTCACCAAATATAAGACAGGAGTTTAATTTACTCTTACTAAATGGTAAATTCACCATTATCGATTGAAGATTACCAATTTATTGGTATACCAGAGTAAGCGTATCAATAACTGCAACAGTTTTTTCGAATTAGTATGGTAATCGTTTTTCCATATGGGTAACGGTAATTATTAACAATTCTAACTTTAATAAACTTTAATAAATTGAAGCAAAGGGATGCTCCATGTGAAATAGTGGTAAGTCTCTAGATTAAGAAATCATAAGGTTCAACTTTTTATATCTGTTTAACTTAATTTTCTTAAATGATGAGGCCTTTTAGTATTTTTGATTGAAGTCTCCATAGCTTCTTCTATGAGCGTGATTCAGCTATTTGATTAATCAAGTCAATCCTTCATTTGATTTTCTATAACGCACAAGATTAGGATTTGATTTATTGCTTTATTTTTATATTCTATTATATAGTATACATTTGTAACATCCTGATATAAAGAACAAAAAGTTTAAGGATCAACAGATGGTAAACCAATCAATTGACACAAAGTTTCACAAATCTCGATTTAAATCTTAACATAACCAATCTTTGAAACCTTCAAATGTGTTTCTAAACATATATTTGTCACTTCTACAATCCATAATATTAATCCAAACATTTTCGTCAACATATAATATCCTATCCCTTGCTTACAATTTGAATGATTGAATCACATAAATGAAAGGCTAAACGACCAAATGTTACTATACATATCACATGTAAATAAGGAAACTAGAAGAAAAGTGCAGTATACAATAGCTGGTTCCATGTATCGGGCAAACCTGGCAGACACCAATGGCTACAATCTGCAGAGTGTTCTGGGCTGGCCCTTTGTTCCGGGTTCAAATCACCACTATATATTGAAGGGTGCCCATCTTTTCTGAGCTCTGATAAAGTAGTAATGTCTAATAAGTAGACTGGGTATGTCATTGCCTTTATAATGCCTTTAATAATATGCATTTGGTCGGGGTATGGCCCGGAATAGTTTTGCCCACTAACTGGGTTCGTTTCTCCGTAGCAATTTGTTGACACATGGTGATCACTCCATTCCGTTGGACTGAAATCAGCAACAATGTCATTTGATGGAAATAAAAAAGATGGTTTTTATAACAAAATATATGACCATACTAAGAATAATGAGTTGTTACAACAACTGAACTCTTGATTTATATATAAAATTTTGTTTTTTCTTATGAAGGAATGCATATTTACTAGTTGAATGGATATATTCAACAAACAAATAGTCCTATAACCAATGCTAGATACATGAATCTTACGATATTCATGAAAAAGTTTGATCTAATTAGCAAAAGTTTTTCTAATGTATTGACACACATATACTTGTGTGAATTACTTTATGATATCCTTTCCAACAGCTCGTGAGCTATATTAGGTGAAGCATTGTACATGAAGATGACATGCAAGTTGCATTTTTGCTTCTGTAACTAACCTACTGTTTTGAATGTCTGTAACAGTAGATTAAAGTCTAAAATGTATGTAGTTCATCATTTCTTTTTTTAAAAATGCTACTACATTATTGCTACCTATGGTTCCAGAACCGTTGTCAGAATCTGCAGTTGCTTCTAAAAGAATATTTCATGAATTAAGTGCACTCATGTCTTTATTGCATGTTGTATAATTGGATAAGTGTAGCTATCATTTACCAACTATTCTAAACCAAGCAACAATAAAGGTTTTTGTCCTAAATATTAAATTGCCTATGCAAGTTGCTCTTTGATCATTGATCATGCATATTGTTCTACCCCTGTTCACAAATCCTCTTTGATTACAACTGTGAGATTAATTTACAAATATATGCACAACATTTCAGTTGTTATTATTTATTCATATTTACTCTTTCTTAATCTTTTGAATGAGATTTTGGGGCAGAATAATTTTCAAATATTTGGGATATCACATGCAGTAAAGTCATGATATAAGAATTAGAAACCCAAAGAAAATTAAAGGTAAGGAGAAAAATAAAAAAAGATTTTAACACGTCAAGTGTGTAATTACTTTTTGTGGTACCTAATGTTGGAACAATAATAGCATCTCCTAATTTGCTAGCCCTATTTCTTTGCTGGCAATGGCCTATTACTATTCAGAAGATAACCCAACAATAATTAAACAACTGACTGATAAGGATGTTCTTAAAAATAATAAATAGTATACTGTGTGTATTAACTAGAATTGCCGCCTTTAATGATCATTTCCAAGCTATGACTTGTCATATGATTTAATGTACTTGCCACATAAGTTGATCGACATTTATGCATCCACTCAATCAATCATAACAAAGGTAGTAACTATTATTGTACATTTAGCATATATATATGTGTGCTTATAGTGTAAGAAAAATGATAATACTTACTTGTAATGGGTAGGTGAAATGGATTGAAAGAAAACTTTAGTCTTGGTGCAATCAACATTGTTATCAACCCAACTGGCCCATGTGTTCAAACCTTTCCCGAAAGCGATCAATCTGTCCATGTCCATGTAATAAGCTCCACCATCTCCCATATAATCCCACCTATACAATATCATATAAAAAACTGTGTATTATTAAGGATTTCAGATTATCATTCTTTTCAATATTTGTGGCATTTCTAGCACAAAACTGCTATAGATCATGAGAGATACATGCACAGCATATGCATGTCTCATGTACAGAGTTCATACCCTTGAAGAGATCCTTTATGTGTCCACCAATGCCCAGAATTGAAAAGCAAAACATCAGCCTCTTTCCACGCACTGCTGCTATTTCTCGAAATTGAATCTAGTTTCAGTATTCTTCTCCCTTCTTCAGAATCTATGTCTACAAGATATGGTGCCCTGTAAAATGATATGGTAACCCCAAATTCCTACATTTGCACATCACCATCAGATATGTCAGTTAAGAGTAAATTTTGAGCCTGTTTGGTATAAACTTATTTTAAATCTTCTAGTTTGAATTATAATTTTTAAGTAGTTTTGAGTGAATACTAAATAATAAATGTGCTTAAATAGAAAAGTTCATTTGTTCTAAAATTTTAGTTCTAAAATTTGAAATTTATGACCTGTCAACTTATATGCTAATTTTAAGTCGAAAAATTAAATTACTGTCAAACCATTTAAATTACAAAAGTAATTGGTAAGCTGCTTATGCTGTTTATAAGCTATTACCAGACATACCATAAACTTGAAAATTGATAGAGGATCTCCTCTGGTATAGTGAGTTTGTGACTGCTCAGCTGCCGAATGTAACATGCATATAAGTGACTCCCATTGGTTTCTGCCCAGAGAGTCTCCCACAAACATGACCGTTTTGCCCCTCATTCTTTCCAGAAAATCTATCCCATTGAACCTGCAGATTACATATATCATATGACTTTGGCCTGATGTTACTGTTCTAATGTAATATTCATACTTACATTGGGAGCCTGCAATCAGATGGCTGCCACCTGTAATGAAGATAAGCAGAATCAGGCCTTCCAAAAAGCTGACAATTGAACTCAGGATCAATAACCGGACAACTAGAATACTCGTACATCGGATATGCATCATCTTCTACCCAGCTTCCAGTAAAAATGTTGCATACTTGAGGATTACCGAAATGCCCTTGCCTCCTTCTATCACCAACTAGTGCTGAAGAAGAAGAAGCTAAAAGTTGAAGAAGAAAGAAGCAAAAGAGAAAATGAGAAGTAGTTAAAAGACCCATATGGAATGGAAAAGGAAAATTCTAGTTTTGGATGGTTAGTTGTGGCGAAGGAAATGATAATATGGTGTAGAAAAATTGCATGTGAATGTTGGTTGGTGAGTTGATCATGTGTTTTGTAAGGCTAGAGGTGGGCTTGACTGCATTTGATTTTTGCTAACTATTGGATAAGCTTCGGTTAGCTTAGTAGTGCTCTATTGTATTCTTTTCTTTGGAGGAAATAAAACAATGGAGCAAGAAAGGGATATATGTGGGGTTTTGGTTGATAGTTATTTGTATATCGTAACAAGTTTTTCTGATTAAAGGTTTGCCTTTAGCATCTATTGGTAAGGAAGATAAATGAATTACACGTAAATTATAGAGAAAATATAACGTTATTGTTAGCGTACCTACTGGAACAATATGATCATATACTTTAAGAGTAATCAGAGCCATAGTTTATAAGATCCGATCAAACCACAATGCCTCAAGATCGGTGGTTCTAGTAGATCCTTCATTGTATAATTACAAATAAATAAATTATATACCCAAGGAATACTTTTATTCATGGAAACAAGCTATAATATGTTAATAAAATGGTAATTTACTATTTTCTTTTGATAAAGATTCACATTTTAACTAAAATGATAGGCAAAGTATAACTAAAGTGAAATTAGAATGAATTCTTGTTAAGAAAAATACGGAATTGTTTTGATAATGTATGAGAAAAAAAGGGAATAAAGTCCAAGTCGGATTCGCTTAGTATCGCAACTTTATAAAAGCAACGGGAATAAAACCCCACGTCGTGGAGTCGAGGATTCTAAATTATTAATTTTCTATATAAATACACCCTTGTTCAGCTCTACAATACTATAAACGATTTCTAAACCGAATATTTAGTTAAATTGGTACGTTGGGCCTGTTTGAATGGGGTGGGATATTATTTCGATTAATGAAATTGTTTGTAAATGGTTCCATGCGGTTAGCCGCTGATTTTACTTTGGTTCTGGTCTGTTTAGAGCATCTTCAATCTTCAATGCAACATAGCATGTGATGTTAATTAAATCGTATCTGTCAAGAGATAAATCACAATGTTAACTCAATGTAATTTCTAAAAATTAAACATTAAACATTAAAAACAAGAAAACCGCTCCAATGCAAATGTATTTATTGAAAAAAAATTGACTATGTGTTTCAATCAAAATTTAAATAAATAAAAATAATAGATAAAAAAATTACTCCGTTATGAATATTTATTACCTCACATTGTGAAGTGCAATGTCTAAAACTAGACATTACACTAGACAATGTCTAATAATTTTTGCTCCAAGTCATCATAACATTGTCATTAACATTGGCATTGGAGATGAAAATTTGAAATAAATTAAATGTTGATGATGTGTAATTGATACTATATCAAAATAGTTCTTGGGTTGGAGATGCTCTTATATGGTTCAATGCAAAACGAGGTCCAAATGCATTTCTAGTCGTTTGGTCTGTGGCCCACTGTTGCATCCAACGCTGGGTGTGGTTGTTTTGGTTATTAAATAATGATTGCGTTCGTTCTTCTATTTCCGAAGTTACAGGTTTTCACAATATTTAGGGTC
Source organism: Allium fistulosum (assembly GCA_030737815.1). Taxonomy (NCBI): domain Eukaryota; kingdom Viridiplantae; phylum Streptophyta; class Magnoliopsida; order Asparagales; family Amaryllidaceae; genus Allium; species Allium fistulosum. The sequence continues at coordinate 575,716,774 of CM060906.1, forward strand.
TGGGTTTGTTTTAGTTTGGGTTTCGTTCAAAAAAAAACACGATAATGTTTGATGTAAATATTTTTTGAAAAACAATTTATTTAAAAAAATAAAGTTTGTATACAAAACAAACTGGAAACAAATTTATTTTGTTTTTATTGTTTTGAGAAATAACAAAAGCACGATAAACAATTCATATTTTTACCGTTCCTCCATCCCTTTCGCTGTTCTCAACCGTCTCTCCATTCATTCTGACGTTCCTTCGTCATAGTCATAGTTTTACTCTAAATATTATTTTCCGTTCTTTCTTATTTTGTAATGAATTTTAGAAATACAAAACTCAAATGAAATCAAACGTGCCATCCTTAATTTCGTCTGTGGACTGCTTTTTCTAACATTGTTTGCATATTCACCAATAATATCATAGCTTTCAACGAACCCACCATCTAATGAAAGACCAACAAAAATGAATTATCAATATGGACTGCAAAATTCGAAATGATAACTGTTTATATTCTGTAGGCAAACCAGAGGTTTGTTGAAAAACTTTTTTTTTTTTTTAACCCAAGAGAACCCGGCGGACCGGTAAACTCCTGAGGAGGATATAATAAAATTGTCCGCTGATCCAAGCCCCCATACCCCCGGGTAAATTTATATAGGATAGGAAAGCGCACAGTAGGAATCGAACCTGGGTCTTTTTACCAGAACCCAAGCCTCCTTTACACTGCGCCGCACCCGCGGACGGTTTGCTGAAAAACTACTTATGCCACCGAGTTGATTATTTATAATGGAAACCAGGGACAGTCCCACTTTTTAAACAACTTTTTTTTTTAATCCTATATCTCTTTTTTTTATAATTTTTTCATTTTTACATCTATTTTCTTCTCAAATTTATTTTTTCATTTTTACATCTATTTTCTTCTCAAATTTAAAAATGACCGTCAACACATGTTATGAAAAACGATAACACGAACATATGTTAAAATTGATAAAATTATTCAAATATATCCTTGAATTACGTCTATTTTCTAAAAATATGATGTATTTTATGTAAAGAAATTGAAAGGACATAAAACTTATGATTATAAGAATTTATGATAAAAGAATTTCTTTATTTATATATATGTGCGGATGTTCCATATGGACTGCAGAAATATGAAAATCGTTATCTATAAACTCGGATGGAAAAAAAATCATTTAATCCAGAGGTCTTAACCCCACTCATTAATTATTAGTTTACCTAACACGTGTGATATTTTTCTGACTAAATATTAGAAACAATATTGATTAGCATCACTTAGACTAAACAACACGTGATATTAAGGTACTGTTTTTTTTCTTTTCAAAATGGACAGTTAAAGTATGCGTCCGTCGACGTGGGTCCCCACTCTCCACTCCAGTTCGTACGAACGGTTCAAAATGAAGCTTTCGTTGTCCGGTTTGTTTCCTCCTCTATTTTACACTCGTGCCCATTCTCCATGTCCTTTTCGGAAAAAAGAATACATTCATATTTCACGAACCAACCTCTTTCCCTTCTCTTTTTCCGTGGCCATTTCGTTTGTCCTTTTCGATTCAAAAAAGAACGGTACCTTGAGACTTTTGGCATAAGCGTATTGTGTGTGCCGATGATACCAACATCTTTTATAAGTATATGTTAAGCTTAACACGAAACGTGTAAGATGTAAAACTGTCAGTAACTGAGATAAACTAATTGGCAGTGTGTGAATTTATATGATACAATAAGCATGAATCAAAGTAAATGCAGGCCATACATGTCTACTAAAGTCTGAAATATAACCATAAAAATAATGTAAGAATATATCCTAACGTTAAAAGTCATGCCTGACTAAAAACATTGTGGCTAGAGAAGAAACCATATCTTGCCTTACAAAACATTCAACACTATGATATTATTATGTATTATAATAAGAAAACATCGAAAGTAATTTCAAAACTACATTTTCATGTGCCATGATACCTGAGCCGACTGCTTCAAAGAATTCCCTGAACTTTGCAAATTCAAATTAGACTCAACTCTCACAAGAAATTCCACATAGGGAGAATTAAACTATGGAACAATAGAAAAAGTTAGATAGTGTTTGGTTTATTTTTTTAGTTTTGGGTTTTCGTCGATACACAAATTCACCCGATACATTTATATTGTCGAAAACGACCAATTTAGAAAATGAAGTTAACATACAAAATAGAAAACAACTTTTTTTATTTTCCACGTTTTGGAGAATAATACAAGCATGTGAAACCAAGAAAAGAGTTACAGGTTCATATTTTTGATGTTGTTATAAGAAAAGTACCTCTAGATGTGAATATATAAATTCAATCCCTATTTTTTGAAAAATAGAAAACGCAAGGTGCATTGCACTTTTTTGACAGAAAATGCAAGCTAACTTGCAACTTTTAGACTTTGAATTTTTTTTTTAATTTTGAAAATTTCAAAACTTGTAAATTTTTGAAAAGCGCAAGTTAACCTGCGCTTTCTATCGGGAAAGCGCAAGCTAGTTTGCGCTTTTATTTTGAATTTTGTTTGAAAATTTTGAAAATTTTGAAAAATGCAAGTTCAAGTTAATTTGTGTTTTCTGATTTTGAAAATTTTAAAATTTTCGGAAATTTTGAAATTTTTGAAAAGCGCAAGTTAACTTGCCCTTTTTATCAGGAAAGCGCAAGCTAGTTTGCGCTTTTTATTTTGAATATTTTTTTGAAAATTTTGAAATTTTCAAAAAAAATTAAATTTTTGAAAAGCGCAAGTTAACTTGCACTTTCTATAAGGAAAACGCAAGATAGTTTGAGATTTCCGATTTAGAATAAACAAAGACTTAATTTACATACTCTTTATCATATAGACTTTTCTTACAACAACATAAAAAATAAGGACCTTCAGTGCAAATCCCCATGTGAAACAATTCATTCTTCCGTCGTCCCTCCATTCTTCTCATATTTAAGATACATATTGAAAACCGAAAACGCAAAATTCGTTTTTAAACCAAACAATACCTTAATTTTTATTTCTTAAATTTAACATTACTTTTTAAAAAAAAGGAATAATAAGTCAAGACTAGGTAAATTTAAACAAAACCCCATGGACATCAAATCCTGGTTAATTTAATTTGTAGTTTAAGGGATCATGGCATGCAACTTGTAGCCGTAAAGCAGCATTGTTCAGTGGTCGTTGGAGCGGAGGGTTGAAGATGAAAATAATGAGATTGTATGAATGACAAGACAAAACAGAAAATGAAGAAAATGGATATGATAGTCGTTAACCCAAAAAATGGATCAACACCCAGAAATCAGATGAAAGCACCAGTTCAGATAAAAGTAAAAATAGAACAACATAAAGCAGTAAAAGAGACAGAGTTTTTATAGTGGTTCGGCGTAATCTCCGACCTACATACACTTTAATTTTTTATTATTATTGGTTGCTAGTTGTTATCTCTGGATTACAACTAGTTTTTCCCTAAATCTAAGTTACAATGAATTTGAATATGTTTAGAAGAGATAAAAAGTGAAGAAGCTGTTGATGAAGTTCCAAGTCCGAGAGTGTTAATGGAGATTCAGCAAAGTGAAGATCCTTTTCTAGTAGCAGGTAGGTTGGTATTTATAGAGAAATTGAGCAGCATAGAGTCAGATGTCTAATAGCGATGAAGTTCAGAAACCAGTCCAAGACAACACAAGAAATATCATGGCTCCTCGAGTTAAGGGCTAAATTCCGTACCGAATTAAGGTCCTTAATTCGATACCAAGTCCTTTTGGGTTGAGTTTCTTGCTTCATCTAGATATCCTCTATGTAATTTGGTAAATTTTTTATGAGTTTTGATCATCGTTCTTCCATGACTTGGATTATCCTACCGTTTGGACCGTCACGTTTTCATTCTTGATGATGGACTCTTTAAAAATCTATGAAACTTCATGAATATGCATAGGAGGACTTTAGCACTTGTGCCAAGTGTGAATTTGCCTGGGCTTGGCACCTATATTCGGTATCGAATTAAGATCATTAATTCGGTGATGAATTTAGGTGTTTAGCCCAATCACGGTGAAACTTTCCCAAGTCATTCTTTTGCCTTTTCTAAGTGTTATTGCCAAATTTCAAGTCATTATGATTCCGTCTCTATATTCTCCTTAAATCATGATGAATTAAGGTCCTTAATTCGACGAATTAAGGTCCTTAATTCGGGGGAGAATCTAATTGGTAGGGCCAAACCTATTCTAAGTCCTTCTTTGTGCTCTTCTAAGTGTACATGTCAAGTTTCAAGTCATTCCGACCTAAGACCTTAATTCGATGCCGATCTAAGGCCTTAATTCAATTACGATCTAAGGCCTTAATTCGGGGGAGAATTAAGGACTTAGCCAATTTTTCAATCAAATTTCCTAAGCTCAATTCTCTAGTCCTTTTAAGTGTGCCTTCCAGTTTTCAAGTTGTTTTGTTATCGTTTAAATCTTTTAAGTCCAGTTGAAACCTTCTTTGCTAAAAAGCGGGTTAACACTTGCCTCCCAAAGTACGCCTTCGAATGTAATGTGTGTTTTTTCTCAAGAATCAAGTTCCTGCATCAGTCTTCGATACTTGGGCTTTCCAGTTGCTTTAGTCTGGGTGAATCATTCAGTTCCTTAGGATTCGCTTGTAAATCAAATGTCGTTCCAAACCTGTTACAAACTAAGACTCTAGACTCTACTTAAGTGTAATTTGTACATCACAATCATTCCGATATTTCACTCGGAGTTATTACATATTTTAATCATCCCATATTCATCGAGTATTTAACTGTTTTATTCTAATTACAAGGCATTCAAATCCTTTTAGAAAAATCAAATCTGTTTTCATCCTTAGGTTCGATCTCTCCAGACTATTTTTCATCCCTTCTAGGGTTCAATCCTTGGTGGTCACATGCTGAGTCCAATCCGCTTGCTCTCCGACAAGGACACCTACTCTTCGGTAAGAGGGACCTAACGATCGAGTAGGCCCATTCACTCACTCTCTGGACAGGGGACCCACCCTTGACCTCTATGGCTTCTTGCTGAACCAATCCGCTCACTCTATGGTGAGGGCACTCACTCTTCGGTGATGGATCCAACGACAGTAAACCCATCCAGTCGCTCTCCGTCGAAGTGACTCATTGCACTCTGACCCGCCTCTTTGGGTGGTAGCTCTCTGGCAACTAATGAAGCCCATCCTTTTCACTCTTCGATGACGCGGCTCACTCCTTCCACTTCGGCCCCATCTCTCAAAATGGTAGCTCTAAGGAGATCCAAATTTGTACAAGCCCATCTGCTTGCTCTCTGGCAAGGGGACTTGCATATTGCACTCCGATCTCGTCTCTCTGAAAGAGACATAAATCGATAAATATCAGTCATCGTGTTCCCGTGGATTTATCAAAAGTCAAATAAGCTGAAATCCTAGGTGTTCATCCCAGACATCCGACTCAGAGCGTGCCTAAAGACCAATCTAGGTCTTATACACGTGTAAGCGGTCCGAGGTTGTTATTATCCTAAGCAATCACCAACACATCCGACTTAGTGCATAACTAGCGACTAATCTAGTTTTTTCACACATCTAACTAGTCTGGGGTTATTATTGTCCTAAATAGTCATCTCAAACATCCAACTCGGAGCATGTCCAGGGACCGTTCAGGATCATGTACATATGTAAGCGGCCTGAGGTTATATTGCATCATTTATTTAAAGTCAGGGTAAAGGAATCCAACCTGACCACAATCCATCTAGATCATGGGGTTGTCATCCAATGGATGTCTCTGATCTATAACTTCATTATGTTCCCAATTCCAATGGTGGGCTTCTGGTTCTAGCTCAAGCTATCATGCATTCTCATTTTGATTTGCCTCTTTGGCTCCAGCATCATCTGTTCCATGCAGTAAAGCTCATCCTAGATTCAATTCTATCATGCCCTCAAGTCATGTAGGCATTATTTTAATTTGCATTGCTCTATCTCCAGAAACTCCTGCATTGGTTTTTGGTCTTTTGTTTTGAATTCCAACTGCTCTGGCTGTTCATTATTGTCCAATCCCTTGCAAAAATTGATCTACAAGTTCCTGTTGTCTAGTCATTATTTCATCTTGCATCTCCTTCATTATGCTCTCTATCTCTTCCTTAGTCACATAGATGGATTGGTGAGAATTCGAGGACACCTCCTGGTTGCCCCAGGCTCTAGTTGACGTGCTCTAGTTTTAAATATAGTATTAGGCCTCTTCGTCTTCTTTAAATCTCAAACTCAACTTCAAGTCTTCAGATCTAGCTTTGTTCTCAGTGAAAGCACCAAAATGTCAACCCGAAAAATGGATCAACATCAAAAATCAGATGAAAGAAACAGTTCAAATAAAATAGAAGTAGAATAACAGAAAGCGGAAAAGAGACATAGAATTTTTATAGTGGTCCGGCGTAATCTCCGATCTACATCTACTTTAATCTTTTTTATTATTGGTTGCTAGTTGTTATCCCTTTGGGATTGCAACTATTTTTTCCCTAGATCTAAGTTACATTGAATTTGAATTAGTTTGGAAAAGATAAGAAGTGAAGAAGGTGTTGATGAAGTTCTAAGTCCAAGAATGTTAATGGAGATTCAACAAAGTGACGATCCATTTCTAGTAGTAGGTGGGTTGGTATTTATAGAGGAATTGGGCAGCATAGAGTCAAAGGCCTAACAGCGATAAAGTCCAGAAACCAGTCCAAGACAACACAAGAAATATCATGGCTCCTCGAGTTAAGGGATAAATTCGATACCGAATTAAGGTCCGTAATTCAATACCAAATCTAATTCTTAGCCATCTGATGGCCAAGTCCTTTTGGATTGATTTCCTTGCTTCATCTAGATGACCTTCGTGTAATTTGGTAGATTATTGATGAGTTTTGATTATCGTTCTTCCATGACTTGGATTATCCTACCGTTTGAACCTTGTGCCAAGCGTGAATGTGCTAGGGCTTAGCACCTATATTCGGTATTGAATTAAGTTCCTTAATTCAGTGATGAATTCAGGTGCTTAGCCCAATCATGGTGAAACTTTCCCAAGTTCTTTTTTCTTTTCTAAGTACTCTTTCTAAATTTCAAGTCATTCTGATTTCGTCTCGACGTTCTCCTCAGTACGGGATGAATCAAGGTCCTTAATTCGACGAATTAGGTCCTTAAATCGGGGGAGAATCTAATTAGTGGGGTCAAACCACTCCAAACCTTTTTCTAAGTCCTTCCTTGTGTTCTTCTAAGTGTACACGTCAAGTTTTATATCGTTCTGACCTAAGACCTTAATTCGGTGCCGAACTAAGGCCTTAATTCAGTGACGGTCTAAGGCCTTAATTCGGGGGTGAATTAAGGAATAGCCAATTTTTCAACCAAATTTCCTAAGCTCAATTATCTACTCCTTTTAAGTGTGCCTTCTAGTTTTCAAGTTGTTTTGTCCTCATTTTAATCTTCTAAGTCCAGTTGAAATCTGCTTTGCTAAAAAGTGGGTTAACAATAGTGGTTTTCATCCTCGGTGTTCTTCACACACTCACACACATGGTTAAATGGTTCCTACACAATTACACCTTTTTCCATGTTAAACTATATACTTCTGACATGCTTGACTTTGATGTATTCATGTTGGACTTTCTTGAATTTTCAACCTTATGGTCATTGTTGGTAAAGCATAGTTAATTCATATTTTCTTTTAGGTATATGTTCTTTAATTCTTCTTTAAAACTTAAAAAAAACATTGCTTTTATAATTTATTCAATTTGCAATCATTTATACTACTGAATTTTCTATCCCTTAGAATCATGCTAATGCATTACACCTCTGTAAGCAGAAGTCGTGGCCCCAACAGAATTGATGTTATTGGAAGAACAGATTCAACAATACTTATACTTTGAGAGACATAAGGATCTAGGTTTGAGCAATTGTAGTCTAAATTAGCCTCCATGTTTGTAGTACCATAATACGACGTAATTGAAAGATCATTTGTTACTATCATTTTGTAGACCCCACTTTGCAAGATGCATAATCATTGTAACATCTTCGATATGAAGCTGCTTTCAATGCTATCACAATCTATCATACTGACTAGTTTATTTTCTCCAACTTTTTCTTGCAACAAACTGATTAAATGAACACTCTGTTCATCTTTTAAGTTGTCTAAATTCTTTCTTTCACATAAATCTCAAGTACCACAACACCAAAACTAAAGACATCAATGTTTTCTTTGATAACTGATGTCAACCATTCATGTGCTAGATATCCAGGGGCACCTCTCATCCTTTTCATTACTTTAATCTGATCTCGATTACTAAATTTAACTAATCCAAAATCCGACACTTTAGCGTTAAAGTTTTCATCCAGAATATTTTTTGAGGCTTAATGTCCAAATGAACAATATTTTTCCTACAATCTTCATGTAAATATGTTAATCTTTTGGTTATATTGTTTATGATCTTATGTCTTGTTTACTAGTCCAGGACAATATCATGATCCTTGTAGAAAATACATTTATTGAGCGATCCATTAGGCGTATACTCGTAAAACAAAAGCCTATAACTCCTCCACACAAAATTCAATCATTCTCACTAAATGTATATGATGAATGATACCAGTAGTTTCAACTTCCGCTAAGAAATCTTTTTCACCTTAACCGACATCATTTAATCTTTAAACGGCTATTTTAGTGCCATCAATTAGTGTTCCTTCAAAAAAGAACCAAATCCGCCTTCTCGGAGTTTTCATAAGAAGTCATTAGTAGAAATCCTAAGATATTCAAATGCAAATCTTGTAGGTAGTCTAGGTCACATATCGAATTCATCATCATCCTCAACTTCTCTATAGATATATCTTCTCCTTACAAGAGCCATGGCACATGCAATGATAAGAATAAAAGCAAGGAGAGATGCAACATTAGCACGAACTATAACTCCAATCTAACTTTTTTATTTTCTACAAAGTTGTTAAAGTTTGTTCTAAATGCCAAATTTTTAATAGGAAATTATTGCACTTCGATAAATGTAAATGAGTCATAAGATGTAATTTTTGGTTTATTGTAGGTCAATGAATGATGGGGAAAAACAATTGCCATAAGAAACATTATGACCATACTAAAAAAGTGTATCTTTGCAAGAAAAATTATCCAAACAAGCTTGCTTACAAGATTTCTCATTTGTTGTTCAAATATATGGCTCCATGACCAATATAAATGAAATAAGACATGTCAAGAAGTGGTAAAAAAAATTGTGTTCTGTTCGAATTACATGAAATAACATTAAATTGCATGCAACCGAGGTTAGGATTCCTCTGGTCGACTGGTCTAAAGTAATTCAAGTTATCATCAATTGTAGTATGATAAATACATTGTCCATTGTCCATCGTTATGACTATTTATACCAATTCTTTTCGTTAAAACTATATTACTTAAGGATTTATGGTATTTGGTTATGGTCAAAACTCCAATATCATCCATATTCAACTCGGTTAGTCCATAAACAAAGTCTTTGTTTCAATAATAACATTTACTATTAACTTACTAATATGGCCAGAGATTTTGACCTTGAGGCGACTACAGTTGACCGTGATACTAACCTCATGCAGCTGAGGCGGCGAATTCTCTATTGGACATTATCTCACTACTAATGTTTCAACTCGGACTCAACTATAATTGTTTGATAGATTTCATGCCACGATTTAACTACAAACACAGTTGATTTTCCATATTGATGTTTAATAGTATTCTCAAGTCGAGAGAACTGTGTAATATCGCCACTTCGAGATTTCACATTTGACTTAGTTGTTATTAACTAACAGGAAACTCTCAAACAATCCATTCCATAGCTATTCAATAACTATCAATACATAACCTCTTGGTGCCTCCAACAGCTATGAGTAATACACCGCTTAATTTTTAGACAGCGTTACGTACTCTGGTCTCAACGGATGTATCGATATTCTTTCTTGAACCATCTTAACCGGGAATGTTTAAAACAATATGTTATTATTCAATGTGATAAATTTACAACATTTTGAAATTACTATCACACAACATATTATTTAAGGATTTTCTATTAACTATATTTAAATCAATTATTTAATTAATATATCATAATATAACAAATTAATAAAAAAACAATTTTTATTTTAAACGATATTTTATTACAGAGTTAATAATTTGTAATAAATTGCAAAATTGCTCATAGGTTATATCTATAACTCTATCATGGGTGACACAAGTAGAGGGTAGCGGCACTAGATGGAATGCTCGTAGAGACATTGAGATCTAGAAGGGCGAGGAGTTGGGATGTCAGTGGTGGAATTTGACCTGGAGCAAGATAGGAGAGGGTGGCATTGGAATTGTGGGTGAAAGGAGCTGGAAAGGGAGTTGGAGGGGTAGGTCGGTGTGTAGAAAGGGGGAGGTGGTCAATAAAGCCATGAAAATGAATTTCAAAAAGGAGTAGAGTTCCACCAAATTTCTATCACTATTTTTCCTAAATCGGGTAAGACCTCATTCAAATTATGTTATAATTAACTAATTATGAATTGAATGTTTCACAATGTAGCTATTGAAAGGGTATTTCGATTATAAAAAATAAACATGTATGTGTATATATGTATATATGTGTGCGCGCCCGTGTATACACACATATAGTTTTGTAGAGTAAAAATTATTATGTACTCTTTTTAAGATGATATGTGAGCACTTAGGTCCTTGTTTTGAAAGAAAATGTTACTTTAATATCTTTACATGTAAATGATATAAAATAAATTTCATTTTACATGTATAAAAATTTTATTCAAAATATTTTAACATAAAAATGACTTCCACGATAATCGCCATTATTTCAAAGTCTAAATTGTCAAAACCCACTTGATTGTACAAGGAGGAGGATGAGGGATAGATTAAGGTATAAAAGAGGAAAGGGGACCTTTGATCCTTAAAAGAAGAGAAACCCGATCGAAACTAATAGGATTTGGATTGGATATGATGAAAACTACGGGTGCTCTCCTAGAAATAGTGAAGAACAAAGTGATATGCTATGACTTATTCTTAGGGATTCTACCTATTTGATCAAATGCAAGACGCAACGAGGTAAAAGGTGTTATTTCAAAGTTTTTGTTTTTATTAAAGTGGTTGAAGATCATTTATTTTATTATGGAAAAAATATTTAATTGGATGTTAAATCATATTTAATATCTTTTAGAGGTGTTTTGCAAATAGAATTACAAAAAATTTATGTGAATTAGGACAAGCAGAATTTTACAATAATTGTGAGTATCAATGTACTCAATTATGCATAAGCGTTCAGTATATATATATATATATACACATAATATCATAGTAATGTCTCTATGCATGATACTAGCGTATATATGTAATTACAAATCCCAATAAGTGTGCATATATATATATGTATGTATGTATATGTATGTATGTATCTATGTTATTAGATACATAAACATACACATATGTACTTCAGCTTTATTAATAATATCTAGCTTCTGTTAGAAGTAATAGACGTTACTAATAAGGACCAAGTGATAGGAGTAGTGTCGTGGACGAGACCACTGTAAAGCGATCACAACATGTTGTTTCTATTGATTGAGGGGTACCATGGAATCCATCCATAAACCTCGATGACCTTCGTCACCAAATCATCATGTAATGACCACCTTTTCAAACCCACTAATGCCAACACTAATACATCCACGGTATTTACGTGCCGAGCACTCAAGTGTCGGAAAGACGAATTGTTAGGGTAAAATAAAAGGAAAAGGAGAAAGAGCAAGAAAGAAGAGAACACGATATCAAAATCTCACATCGTAACGATAATATATAATATCAAAAGAACAATACAAAGGATTACTTCGATACAGAAATTTTGAAGTTACAAAACCTAAGTACTATCATCAGCCTGGACAGTTATAACTGCACATCCTCACAAATGCTGATATGTACTATATAGTACTGTGGTGGAAATAAGAATACTATGGTAGGTGAAACATCCAGCTCGTCTTCTCGAGCTCCAAAGAACATCAATGAAAACCCGCCTTTCTTAGACTACTCGAAAGAGCACATGAGGAATTTAGAAAAAACAAAAACCATGCATCGAACATAAGTCTAGTATGAGAAATTCAAGAAATATGTGTACAGTATATAACAGTACTTTTGAGACAGCATGAAATGCCTTAACGGTTATCCCTCAAAAGAACCACCATCTAATAAATACATACAGCGATATAATATATAATGTCTAGGGTGTAGAATATAAATTATAACATAGCCGGAATGGTTACACTGATTACATTCAACGGCATATTAGAGGATACAATCAAAACTAATAAGGAACGTTCGCATAATGGATTTTCCATGGAAATCCCTGAGATCAGGCCGAAATCCAATCTCTATGCACAAGGATCAAAAGTTACCTTCCATCTATAGACAAAATACACCATAAGGAAAACACAAGCGGCCCATCGTACGAACATAAACATAAACAGCGTGAACCAAATATTATCAACTTCCGTCGGCCAGCGATCGATAAGCATCTCTAGATATGGAGTTGATAAAACACTAACGCGGGTCAGCTAAACCCCAGGTTGTGTAGCATACTCTTTCTTTAGCCATGTCAGATGTCGAGGTTACCATCAACATCTTTCATACGAGTCATCATCACTCGAACAGAACCCGATCCCTACTTAGATTCTCATATCTCAAACAGATCTTCAAATCACATATGGATTCCAGCCTCTCGAACGGATCCACTACCAAGAGACAGAACACATGTCCTAGTCTTAAAGTGGTATTAGATAAGTAAAAGACTTATCGATCCTAGTCTCTTCAAGACTGAATCGACGAATTTGGTCATTCAATAATAATGAGAATGATCGCATATGGAAACCAAGTCTCGTATACTTATCATATTCCGATATTTTCATCTCACACTATCCCTCGATCAAGAGTGAAGTTGGTAGGTTAGAGAACTATTACGCATATCCCTAATCAAACATCAGTCTTCACTCTTACAGATTGGCAGGTCTACTTCATCAGCTTTTAGTGCTAAGTATTCGACTAAATGTGTTCCATAAACGAGTAAACATACAAAGCACGATCAAGTTGTACATAGCCCGATTTAGTCACATAAGCGACTCCTAATCCCTTTCTTTTTAATTAATCTTTTATTAATTAAAACCACTTTTATTAGTAAAACTTATTTTATCTAATAAAATATCTTTTATCAAGTTCAATAATACATTTGTACTCTTTCAATACTTCATAAAGTAATCGTATACTTATTTCAAATGGTATAAAGATATTCTCAAATCATTAACAAGATTTATTACTTTAAACCTTTACTTTTTCTATCTTTTTCCAAAAGATTCCATACTTATAATTCCCTTCAAAATATCAATTTTAAGGATATAAGTACTTTCACAAATCCATTCAAAAGGTTTAAGACTAATGTCACTTAAACATTATCACTACAAACCCAAAATCATTTCACTTATGCTTATCTTTAAAACTTTCTTTTAAAGATCTATCTACACTCATAAGTATAGCCAAAAAGGGTTAAAGACGAATGTTATTAAAATATTATCACAATAAATTCAAAATAATTCCATACAAATATTATCTTTGAAAATATTCTTCTAAATATCTAAGATGATATTTGGTTAAGTTCGATAGTCAACTAAGTGATTATCAAGTTAAAAACGATCGCTTAGAGAAATCACGATTCATATACTTAACTCATTTATGACATTCCAACTTAACTATTTCTTGTCCAAGAGTGAAGCTAGGCAAGTTAGAGCATTGGTTGCACATCAAAGACTTACCTAGCACTTCATTCTTGAATCTCACAAATAGATAAATCAACCTTATCGGTTTTTAGTGTTATAATTTTCATAAATGAGTAAGTAAATAGTATGATTAACATGTTTCCAACATTCTCGACTTAAATATTCGTTGTCCAAGAGGGAAACCAGTAAGTTAGAGCTCTATTGCTCATATCCCTACTCGGCATCAATCTTAACTCTCACAAATAGATAAGCCTGCTTCGTCGGCTTTTAGCATTAAGAAAAGTTAATTATTTTTCAAAAAAATAAGTAAACAACAAGTTTAACATGTTTTCAAAATTCCAACTTAACTATTCCTTGGTCGAGAGAGAAGCCGGTAGGTTAGAGATCTATTGCTCATATCTCTACTCGAACATCAATCTTAACTCTCACAAATAGAGAAGTCCACCTCATCAGCTTTTAGTGTTAAGCCTAATCAACTACCTTTTTAAAAAATTATAAATACTTTAAAAATAATTTTAAATAGGTTTTAAATTCTACATAAAATATTACCTGAAAATAACCAAATTTATAATTTGATGAAAACATGTTTTATATTATAAAACCTCTTTACTTTGAAAATACATATATAATTATTAAAAAATATTTAAACTTCAAACCAACTTTAAAATACTTAAAAATAGGTTAGAAAACATCTCTAAAAATATCAGAGAAAAATATCAGAGAAAAATATCAAATTTAAATATCGTTTTTAAACACAAAAAACCATAAATGACTTACTACAGCATATATAAATGTTGTTAAAAGTCTTCGTTAAAAACAACTTTGAAAAGCATGATTTTTGCGACTAGTTTTAACCACATCCACAAATTATTTAAGACTTGAAATTTTTATATTAAGTACTACCCTTAGGGTTCTTAAAAACCATGGAAATAAAACCCTAAGAATATCTTCAATTTATTTAGAAAAATTCTCGAAAATAGGATATATTTACATAGTGTATTTATAACCACCTTTCTGCTCTAACTTTCACAACCTTGGCTTAAAATTTCTACTTAACTTTCCAAACTATTTCTTTGCTATCCAATACAAAAAAATATGTGTAGACAATAACAAAATCAAAATATCTCAAGTTAAGTTCATAAAACTTAAAGTTAAGGGATATCAAAGTGCACTTACAGCGATTATTCTCGCTTTAAACACTTTCAAACATACATTAATTCAACACACAATCAAAAAAACCATTTAAAATCAAGTCAATGCCACATCATATGTTTAAGAGGTTTGTCGTTTGCCTTCAAAAGCAAGAGGAATCCAAAGTTTATAGCTTTACTTAGTTAATGTCACTTTAACTTTATATTTCAAACATAACATATATATATACACACACACACAATATATATATAAACAAGATAGTGAGATAACTCACTTAGATCCAAGCCAAACACATGCTCAAGCACAACCAAACTCAAGAATACTTCTTACTATCACCAAATCCTAAAGATCCAACTTTTAGCACTTCTGAACCAAGGCAACACCTCCCCTCCTCTTCCACTGCTCATGGCCCATCCAAGATCCACCTTTCTCCTTTACTTTAATTCCACTTTGACTTTAGATCTAAGCATAATAAGGTATTCTAAGGTGTTGGTGAAAGTTGCTGGAGTCTGGAGAAGATTTGGATTAATTAGAGAAAGTTAGTGAAGAACAAAGTGGATTAATGCTAATCAACTTTCTCCGTTTTCAAGTTTTTATTACATTTCAAGATTTTGTGAATTATGAAACCCTTAAGGGTGTGTTTATAGGTTTTATAAGAGGTCGTTAACACCTTCTACCTACCACAAAAGGTCACAAACGAGCCTCTCTCTCTCATGCTACATTTACATCTCATTTTCATTTCTTAACACTCAAGGCTTTCCTTGAAAGCTCATTTTCAAACTATCTTCTATGATATCACCCATGGCATCATCAAAAACTTTATTTCAATAAATGGTAAAATATTATTATTTCATTTTAATGATTTTCTAAGAAAATATGTGTATGAAAAAATGTTTGAACAACTTCTGATGAGTAAAAAGATGTTTATCGATAAACCGATTTTCGGTTACATTATCGATGTTTCTTCAAAGTATTTTTTGTAAACATTTTTCCAAAATAAGTTAAACATTATTAATTATAATTTAAAATGAGGGTTAATAAGGTTGTTAAATAAATTTAATAACATTTAATCTAAGATTCAAATATTTAAATAATTCAGATATTTAAATACGAAGTGTCCGAAATTTCGGATCTTATATTCTCCTCTACTTAGAATATTTCATCCTCGAAATTACAATGAGCCAACCACATAGCATTAGTCAACAATATTCAATCACTAGAAAACATAGCTCTTGGATTGTCTAGGTTCTAAAACCCTCTCATCGCACAAGGATGATAAACAATCTAATAAGCTTACCTTATGCTAACCAGCCTCAGGATATTACTTAGTCGATTATTCATGTTACCTCATAATAAATCGAAGAGTCAACACCTAAACTCTCCATAAGCCAACAAAATATAGTATGCAAATATACTAAAGCCCACATGATGTACATGGACCATCGGTATGCAATATCAAATCCGATCACTTGCTCGATCACATAAATTTCACTTCCCGACTAGTATAGATCACTTGACCTCTCTAGTGCGGACTTCGATCAGGTTCTTTATTTAGAAATCTTCGTTCTCCTTACATAGTCATATAATATGATAGAAAACTTTAGGGTCATATCAAGAATCCGTATCAGGTATTCGCCGTCAAAAATCTAGTGAAAAATCCTTGTTCGGACCTGTGTAAAACACCTCAAAATCACGTACTCGAATACTATATTATTCAAATAGTATGTCATTCTATACTAAATTATTCATGGACCATTTCATAAAACATAACTTTAAGTTTATCAACATTTTATAACTTAAGTTCACACTAGTATAATACTCCACTAGATCCTAAGAGTACATAAAACTGGTTTAAATTCTACTATCTTCTATGTCCAACTGTTATATAATCATCTTTATATTTTCACAAAACACTTAGTTTCAAGTTCTATAACGATTCGAAAGTTTTCAGCCGTCCAAAATTGCCAAAAATCCCATTTCATTCTAACAAATTAAAGCTACCAAATAAGATATCATATCATGATGCATATCCACACAATCCTAATGCATAGGCTATATGTGTCAATAAGATAACAAATGTTCCAACATTTTTCCCGGGCTATGCCACTACCACTCGGGCGCCCTACATAGTATACATATAAAACTTTTCTACATTAAAAAGATCACACCAAATTTCTTTTATAGAAAAACTTTAGAACTAAACACTAGGTTTTATTTCAAATTGCTTTGAAATGATAATATATACATACCTCTCTTGTATATCAAATCATACTTTCATGATTAAACCAAATTCATTTTAAAATGGTATCAAATACTACGTAAATATTACTAAGTAACATGATCTCAATTTCATAAACCAATTTTTCAAATGTTTACTTTTAAATAATACTACTATTATTTTTCCAAAATCTTAAAAAACATTTTCAAAGACACCAGGATTTAAGTTCTCAAAATATTAGTTTAAACCTTTTTTGTCAATAAACCATATTTTATAAACCATACTTATATAGAATCACTTTCTTATATAAATTCTTTTCACAAATGTTTATTTACTAAATATCTAATCTTTCTCATATTAAAATAAACATCTTTTACTAAAATTAACATTTAGCCCAACGTTGCCACCGAACGCCTTACAGTTAAATCGTGAAACTAAATTCACAAGATGTTCATTTCAATGTACCTACAATTACTATCTACCCAACCCATGCAGTAGAAGGTAAAACTTCTCATAAACTGGTCCAGCACAAATCAACAATCATCAAATGATAGTCAATACTTATAAACTAGCCGAGTATAACTAAACTAATTAACAATAAATAATAGATAAACATCATTAACTCCTACATTAATTAAACTATACTTCAATAGTTCATACCTATATAAGTTACCTTATATAAGATCTTTAATTTTCATAGTTATAATTACCATTAAGGCATATGTTTATAATAATTACAAATACGCTCTCATATGTATAATACATTCGACTCATGTTAGGGCATTCCATTACATTATCTCTCAATGAGTCATACCCTACCAAAGCCAAGGTTCTCACTTAACCTTCAGCTTTGATACCAAGTGTAACGATTCTCCCTTTTCGGAGGTGATTATGAATGGTATTCGCATTCTTTGTTTTACGGCGAACTTCTCGACTGCACACTAACCCATAAACGAGACGTTTAAGGGTAAGAGACATAGCTTTTCCACAAGTTCACTAGTGTGAAAACCCCCTATCACACAGCACCAAGCATTAGCAGGAACAATAACATATAATATCAAAAAATTACTCCAAAATAGAAATTTTGAAGTTACAAAACCTAATTATTATCATCAACGTGGATAGTTATAACGTATGTCCTCACAAATGCTAATATGTACAATATAGTAATGTAGCAGAAATAAGAATACTACAACAGGTGAAACATCCAGCTCGTCTTCTCAAACTCCAAAGAACATCAACGAAAACCTGTCTTTCTCAGACTACTCGAAAGAGAACATGAGGAATTTAGAGAAAACAAAAACCACGCTTAGACATAAGTTTGGTATAAAAAACTCAAGAAATAAGTGTACAGCATATAACAATACTTTTGAGACCGCACGGAATGTTGTAACGGTTATCCCCTAAAAAGAACCACAATCTAATAAGTACATACGGTGATATAATAGATAAAGTTTAGGGTTTCGAATATAAATATATAACATTGTCAGAATGGTAACATCGATTACATTATAACAACATATTATAAGGTACAATCAAAACCGATAAAAACGTTCGCATAATGGATTTTTCATGGAAATCCCTTCGGTCGAGCCAAAATCCAATTTCCATGCATAGGGATCGGAAGTTACCTTCTGAGCACCATATATATCTAGATAAAATATACCATAAGGAAAACATAAGCAGCCCGTCGTCTGAACATAAACATGAACAACGTGAACCAAATATCATCAACGCTCGTCGGCTAACGATCGATAAGCATCTCTATATATGGAGTTGATAAGATGCTGACGTGGGTCAGTTAAACACTAGGTTGTGCATCCTACTCTGTCTTTAGCCATTTCTGATGTCCAAGTTATGTTTGGCATCTTTCACACGAGTCTTCGTCACTCGAATAGAACCCAAATCCCCAATTGAATTCCCGCATCTCGAAAAGGTCTTAAAATTACACATGGATTCCAGCCTCTCGAACAGATCCACTTCCAAGAGATAGAATACGTATCTCAGTCTTAAATTAGTTTCCAATAAGTAAAACATTTACCAGTCCCAGTCTCTTCAAGACTGAATCGACGAATTTGGTCATTCAACAATAATGAGAACGATTGCATATGAAAACCAAGTCTCGTATACTTATCATGTTTCCGATATTTTTATATCACATTGTTCCTCGATCAAGAGTGAAACCGGTAGGTTAGAGCACTATTGCTTATATCCCCACTCGAACATCAGTCTTAACTCTCATAGATAGACAGGCCCACTTCATCGGTTTTTACTCCTAAGTATACAACTAAATGTTATCTATAAACGAGTAAACATAAAAGCACGATCAAGTCATATAAAGTTTGATTTAGTCACATAAGCGAATCCTAATCCCCTTTCTGTTTAATTAATCTTTTATTAATTAAAACCTCTTTTATTAGTAAAACTTATTTTACCTAATAAAACATCTTTTATCAATTTCTACAATTCATTTATACTCTTTCAATACTTCAAAAAGTATTCATATACTTATCTCAAATGGTATAAGTATGTTCACAAATCATTAACAAGATCTCAAATGGTATAAGCATATTCATTTGTACTCTTCAAATCTTTACTTTTCTATCTTTTTCCAAATGATTCCATACTTATAATTTCCTTCAAAACATCTATTTTAAGGATCTAAGTACTTTCACAAATCCATTCAAAAGGTTTAAGACTATTGTTATTTAAACATTGTCACTGCAAATTGAAAACATATTGCTTATGCTTATCTTAAATCATTCTTTTAAAGATGTTTTTACATTCATAAGTATAGAGAAAAAGGATTAAAGATGAATGTTATTAATACATTATCATAACAAACCCAAAACGATTCCATACATATATTATCTTTAAAAACATTCTTTTAAAGATCTAAGATAATATTTAGTTAAGTTCGATAGTCGACTAAGCGACTATCTAGTTAATAATGATCACTTATAGAAATCACGATTGTATACTTAGCTCATTTATAACATTCCAACTTAAATATTCCTCCAAGAGTGAAGACAGGTAAGTTAGAGAACTTGTTGGATATCAAAGTTTTGCTTAGACACTTCATTCTTGAATCTCACAAGTAGATAAATCCACCTCGTCGACTTTTAGTGTTAAGTATAGTATTAATGACTTTCATAAATAAGTAAGTAAACGGTATAACTAACATGTTTTCGAAGTTCCTGACTTAACTATTCGTTGTCCAAGAGGGAAAGTGGTAGATTAGAGTTCTATTGCTCATATCCCTACTCGGCATCAATTTTAACTCTCATAAATAGATAAGCCTACTTTGTTGGCTTTTAGCGTTAAGCAAAGTTAATTATTTTTTCAAACAAATAAGTAAACAACAAAATTAACATGATTTCAATGTTTCAACTTAACTATTCCTCAACTAAGTGGGAACCTGGTAGGTTAGAACTCTACTGTTCATATTCCTACTCGAACATCAATCTTAACTCTGTGAGAAGTCTACCTCATCGGCTTTTAGTGTTAATCCTGGTCAGTTACCTTTTTCAAACTTATAAATACTTTAGAAGTACTTGTAAATAGGTTTTAAATATCTATGTAAAATATTACTTGAAAATAACCAATTTATAATTTGATGAAAACATGTTTTATATTATAAAATCTCTTTAATTTGAAATTACATATATAATTATTAAAAATATATTTAAACTATAGACCAAATTTAAAATACTTCAAAATAGGTAAGAAAACTTCCCTAAAAAGATTAGAGAAAATTATCAAATTCTAATATCATTTTAAACACTTAAAACCATAAACGACTTACTACATCATTTAAAAATAGTGGTAAAAGTCTTTGTTAAAAACAACATTGAAAGGTATGATCTTTGCGACTAGTTTTAACCACTTCAACAAATGATTTAGGACTTGAAATTTTTATAGTAGGTGCTACCCTTAGGATACTTAAAACTATAGAAAGAAACCCTTATAATATCTTCCAATTTATTTAAAACAATTCTCAAAAATAGGCTATATTTACAAAGTGTATTTATAACCACCTTTCTACTTCAACTTTCACAATATTGGTTCACGATTTTTATAACTTTCCAAACAATTCATTTACTTATAAACATACAAAAATATGTGTAGAGAACAACCAAATCAAATTATCCCATGTTAAGTTCATAAAACTTCCATTTTCACAAGTTAAAATTAAGGATATCGAAGTGCACTTATAGCGACTATTGTCGCTTCAAACATTTTCAATCATGCTTTAATTCAACACATAATACAAACAATCATTTAAACATCAATTCAAGGCCATGTCACATGTTTGATAGAGTAATAGAAGTGATGTTATACAATATAAAATTTTTATTTTTCTTACAAAAGCAAGAGGGGTCCAAAGTTTATAATTTCACTTAGTTAATGTAGCTTTAACTTTATATTTCAAACATAACATATATATACACAATATATATAAAGATAGTGAGATAACTCCCTTAGTCTAAGCCAAACACATGCTCAAGCACAACTAAACTCAAGAACACTTCCTACCATCACCAAACTCCGAAAGAACAAACCTTTAGCACTTCCAAACCAAGGCAACACCTCCCCTCCTCTTCCACTGCTCACTGCCCATCCAAGACCCCCCTTCTCCTTCACTTTTCTTCCACTGCTCACTGCCCATCCAAGACCTCCCTTCTCCTTCACTTCATTTTAACCTCATTCGCATTTAAATTTACGATTTAAATATAAACAATTCCCACTCTAACCAGTTTGAATTTTTAGAAAATAGTTTGAATAGTTTAAATCATTTAAAAAGTTAAAATAGTTTAATATAAAATAGTTGGAGTATTAAAAATGGTTTATACGGTAAAATAGCTTGGAAATCAAAATAATTTGAATATTTAAAAGACAGGGTTTAAACAGTTTATATTAAAATAATTTATTTGAAAATAGTTTCAAAGTCAAACTGATCCAATTCCAAATTTTCCAATTCAAATCAATTTCCATTTCAATTTAATCGATTCAATTCCGATTTCAATTCGAATTAACTTCGATTGCAATTTCAATTCAGATCAATTTCAATTTCAATTCCAAATTTATTTCATTTTCAATTCCAAATTAATTTCAATTTCAATTCCAAATCGATCTCAATTTCAACTTCAACTATTCGATTCAATGGTTAAATTTCAACTCAATTCTCAATTTTAAACCATTTCAATTTTAAACCATTTCGAGCTCGATTTTCAAGATATCAATTTAAATCATTTAAATCAAATTTAACTTCGAAGTTCAATTCAATGTTCAAATCTTTTAAAATAATTCAATTTTGAGCCAAAGTTTGAAATATCAATTTAAATCTCTTTTTCTAATACAAATTTCAAAGTTCGAATAAAGTTCACCCTTCAAACAATTTTCTTGATTTGCATAATTCAATTATAACTTCAAATTCCAAATTGAATTCTTTAAATGATTTCTTTTACAAATTTTAAATCCAATATTTCAGAACTCGAGTTCGAAAATATTCAATTCCCATATTTCGATTTAATTTGATTTTATTAATAAAATCATTTGAATAAATTCAATCGAAGAATTTAAAACCATTTAATTTAACCAATCAGGTGTTTGTATATAATTTTCTATCCTATAGCTGTAACACCCCATATTTTTGATAATATTATTTAGGAGATTTAGTTAGATAAGCTAAATAAAATAATGTGTTGATAAGGGGATTGAGATTTGATTTAATTAAGGTAGCCGTGCCTTTTTAACTAATGAATTAAATGAAGGGTTTAAAAATGAATTAGAGAAGGGGTATAATGGGAAAGAGGCCATTTCTATATCATCTTCCTTAGGCCGTGTATTTCAAAACACGTTCATTATCACTTTCAAAAACTAAAAGCTTGGCCAACCACCATTAATGAAGGAAGAAGAAGAGGAAACAAAAGAGAAGCTTAAGGAAAGAAAATTCAAATCAAACTCATTCAAATCTCAAGCTCCTTAATCATTAAAGCAAAAGGTGAATAATGGTTACATCTTTAAATTTTTATGGTTTCAGCTTTAAGGTTAAACCCGAATAATTTTGCAAAGATTTTCCATGTTTTGAATGATAAAGTGATTATACATACACGTTGATGATTTATGTATGTTCATATAGATTTTATGACATGTTTTAAGATGAAAATCTTATTAAATGACATCCGTTAGCCTTGCGATTTTTATGATGACCTAAAAAGTTATTTTAGAGATGGGTTTCGATTTTTAGAATTTTCTAAATTTTTGTGGAATTGTTATGAATTTTCTAAGGAAGAAAAGGTTTATTTGGATTATAAAATTATTTACGGGAAAAATAATTATATTTTGGATTCAAAAATTTTATATGTTGAAGAGAACATAATATTTGGTTTTTTGAAATTTTTTCAGAATTTTTGAAGGTGTTTTAATAGTTATATAAAATTATTTAACGTATGTAACTTAAATGTTTTATATGATTATAAAGGAGAAAGGGGCCTTTTCAAAATTATTCAAATTTCCAAATAAGGAAAGTCGGTAGCAATTTTGAACATAAAATTCTGGCAACCAATCAGATTTATACAAACAAGGCAAGTTGGGTAGAAAAGAACTGTTTTAAAGTACAAATAAATAGTTTTTCTTCTATTTCAACCCTTTCAGCAGAGCTTCCGCCTTCTTTCGAGACCTTCTGACAAGGTCGAAAGGTAGCAAACCTTTCGGCTAGGTCAAATACCAATGCACATAGTATCAGCAACTGGTACGTAGTGAATTGGACAAAGTCGAAAGGTTTAGGGACGGAAGATTATAGCTTTCGAAAGAGATGATGTTTTGTTTTGGTTTAAAGAAAATACGCTTTCTAGCTTTCGACAAAGAGCTTTCGAAATTGTCAAAAGGTTCAAAAAAAAAGGTTTCGATTGGCTTGCTTTCCTGTTTCAAAATGAAACCTTTCGACAAAGTCGAAAGGTATATCTTTCGATAAGGCCGAAAGCATAGTTACCGCTTCCTAACCTTTCGACACAGATGGAGTCAAAGGTTATCTTTTGTTTTCTAAAACTTGACGCCTCTCTCCATTGATTTTGAAGGGTTGGTTCCAACACCAACGCTTCATTGTCTTCGAATGGTTTTGAAAGGTTTTATAAAGGTTTCGAAGCAGTTGCTTTCGACTCCAATGTTTTTCTGATCCTTTGGCGTAATCCAAATGTTTTATGTTGAAATGTTTTAAAGGTTTCAAAGTAGTTAACTTTGATTGGTTTCGAAAGGTTTTCCATCTGTTTTAAATTGAACCCAATGTCTTCGAAAGGTTTTGAGTTGCATTGTTTTTGAAAGGTTTATAAATGATTTTATAGGAGAGGTACCTAGGATTTTGACAAAGTAGAAAGGTGAAACCTTTCGACTAGGTCGATAAGAAACCTTCCGATAAGGTCGAAAGGTATAGTTTTGCTGTGTTTTCAAAAGGCTAAGGTTTAAAGGATTTAAAAGGTGGATGTCATATGTTTTAAAGCTTATGAAAGGAAGGCTTTTAAAAGGTTTAGAAGGAGTTACCTTCAATGATGTTGAAAGGTTTATTAAAGGATATGAATGAGTTACCTTCAATACTTTCGAAGGGTTTTTATGAATGGTTTTGAAGGAGTTACCTTCTATGCTTTCAAAAGGTTATTTAAGGGCTTTACACAAAGGTTTCGAATATAAGAACTAGGCAAACAGCCTAAGTGTTTTAAGTTACACTACAAGAAAGTTTGTTATTAATAACGCCATTAGATAACGCATTATTTTAAAGCGTTATTAGTTGGATCATTTTTTACTTTTGTTGTTTATTATTCTATATTGCGTAACGCTCGACAACAAAATAAAACACCCCGCTCCCTGATATTTTTTCCCTCCATACCAAGCATGATTACCATTTTCAATTTTATTCTAACCCTAAATCCAAATCTAGGAAGAAATCCATAACCCTAGATCGAAACCGTAAACATTCACTATCTTCGGCATCTCTCAAAAACGCTTTGAATTCTACGACGAGCTAATTCAAAGAAGTCGGGGTGTTGTACATATAATTTGATTTGAGGAGTGCGTCTGAAACCCAAAATCGATTTGAGGTGCGCATAATCCGATTTTGTTCTTATGTGTTTTTTTACGATTTCGTCTGATTTTTTTAATTGTTTAGTAATTACAATTAAATTATTTTCGATTGTTTTGTCCAGTGATTATAGTAATTATAATCAAAAAATTCGATTTGGTTTGTTAAAATTTTTAATTGAAGGGTTTATTTCTCATGTCGGTATACAATCTCACAAATATAGTCTTCTAATGCAGACCAATGGAGATGACACAAAGCATACTCATATCATAAGAATCTAAAGACGGCAGCGACTATTACTCAATGTAGGTAGAGAGGACGGGTTGCTAGGAAGGAACTTCGGAAGCTTAAAATGGTCAGTGACTCAATATCTTAGCAAATCTCATACACTAAGTATGAATTTTTACACACGGTGAAGTATTTTCTACTTTGGTACCCATGCATTGACATGCTCTTTTGTGCCAACCCTCATAATTAGTATTGTTTGATGTTAAAATAAAATCTTTTAATAGACCACAAGGCATATAGATGGTTATTTGCAGAAGTCCAGTACATGAATGCAAGTATTGTCTTAATTAATTAGCCTTGCATTATATCATTTCCAATCGAATATAATAATGATTTGCATACATTTTTGCAATGCGTAGGAAGCGAGGGAAACTGGTGCACACAAGGAAGCAGAGGATAAACTTGAAAATACAGTGGAAGAGCTTACATGGCACTTGCAGTTAGAGAAAAGATTAAGGGTACATTTTTAGCTTTCATACTTGATAGCACTTTCAGTATCTATGTGGTCAAGCAGTAGTGTAACATGGCAGTCGTGATAGTATGAATTTTGCTATTTGAATTCAGATGCTACTTCTATATCATAATTATATTGTTTACCTTATGCAGACCAATTTGGAAGAAGCGAAGGAGCAAGAAATAACTAAATTGCAAAATCAATTGCAAGTAACTCAAAGTAAGGCAGATGATCCAACTGCAGCAAATGCACAGCTTATCAAAGAATGGGATGTCGCAAAGAAGGCTATTGAAGAAGCTCCTCCTATCATCCAGGAGACTCAAGTCCTTGTTCAAGATACTGAAAAGATTGATGCCCTTACTGCCAAAGTGGAGGATCTGAAGGTATTTATTTACCTGGATATTAATTAAATGTCATTCATATATTTGGTCATACTTTGCTGTATATCCTTTCAAAATTTTGTTTAAATTACTTGCTCTCCTTGGTTACTCTATAGGCCTCCCTCCAGTCAGAGAAGGAGAGGGCTGATGAATTGGAAAGTAAATACATAGACACACAAAGAGTGCGATGAAAAATAATACAAACTAGAAAACAAAAGGGAAAATATGCCAACTCCAAGAATCCTAGAGCAGGTTTGTATATATTTTTTTTGTTATGGGTGAATGAATTTCACTGATAAAACACTATATTGTAGCCGACTCTTAATTCTTTAGCTGTAGTTTCTTTCTGTCTATAGTTTTAACTAGTTAAAATATATACCACTTTCTATGGCTTGGTTAATGCTTAGTTTGCTATGTTAGTGGCAATTACATTTTTCCATTATCAGGCTTATAGAGAAGTTAACAAATTTAGAGTGGAAATTAAGTCCTCTGTCGGCACGCTGTATCCATGGCGCCTAACAAATTTATGTCAGCGTGGTCCAAGTCTATGTAGGTGTATAGTTAAATCATAGAAAAAATATGCCTATAACAATTTACATCTATTTTTCTAATTTATAATTTTCTTTTGTTTGCAGGGAAATTCATCAGACGCTGGCCATCTTAATAGTGGGGAGACAGAAACAGCTTATGTAAGTTGAGTATTTTTATTTTGTATTGACAGAAAACTACGTGAAACATATAATCATAACCAACCACACTTGTTATGAAAATATCAGGAGTCAAATGTTGCCATGTCTCCTTTGAGGGAATCTTCTGAAGTTGAAGATAAACCTCAGAGATCACTCAATGAGAAGCAACAAGTTAGTACAAAATTTTCTTCAGTGGTTTTCCAATTAGTTTGTACTTTATATTTTACAATATCCATGTCATTTTTATATTAACTTTGTTGTAATGTCCATCATTAGGAAAATCAAGATCTTTTAATAGGGTGCATAGCGCTTCACCTTGGTTTTTCTTTCTCAATGCATCAGTTTTTTTACTTTCAATATGATCATCATTCACTGTGGTAATTTTTCTTAGGATGCTTCTGTTATACTTGGTTGGTACTCTAGGGTTTGATGCTGCATTAGATTTCAAATCCTTTATAACAAGTTTTGAGATTGCATTGCTTTTTACATTAGCTTTACTTACAATATTTTTACCTATTTCTTTTATATCATGAATGAATGCACTTCACAAGTTTCTGGCTTGATATGATCTTATTCCTCACATTGTCAAACACTTTCGTTCTTTCTAGTTTTCTTGAAAATTTCATATTCAAAATAAAAGTATTATTAGATTGTGGATTTTTCACTAGCACCTTATTTGGAAAATTGCTGGAAGAGTATAAACTCCTTTCCTGCTCTTTCTAAATTTATGCTTCTTTTTCTAGTGTTTTTTTGGTTCATTCAGCTAAGTTCAAATTTATGTGCTTTTCTAGTTTTCCAAATTTATGTGCATTAGAATATAACTTCCTTTTCTTCTAAATTTATGTGCTTTTCTAGTTTTTCTTGGTTCATTCGGCTAAGTTCAAATTTATACCATAGTGCTAGCTACAGTATTAACACGCGAAGGTGCACATATTATAAATACAATTTGAAATTTTGTACAAATAAAAACTTCGGTCCTCTATTTAGAAAATACTGGACATGGATGATTTGATTGGTTGGAACTTGGAACAATACTGGAATTATCACTTGTATAAAGCTATTTTAACTTCAATCATCATGAAAAGGACACTATCTCAACATCCTTAAAATTATCACTTGTCCAAGTTTGGATTGTTAAATTTGTACAACCTGCGCAGTGCTGTGCTACATTTTTTACACTGCTATTTGAATTTGGTTTGTGCTTCTCATTGCCTTTGTACTCCTGTTATGTCTCTCTCTCAATGCTTCCATTGTTATAATTTCTTTTGCATGTGCGAGAAAGAATCGAGAGAATATTTCTTCTAATGGGGTATGCAATATTAAACAATTTTGCTCAGCCTAAAAGTACATTTTTAAGATCGTAGTCCTGATCGCAATTTTCTTAATGCAGTTTTGTGGAGATGCTTACAGACCATTTTGTTGAGAGCAGGTACAGATGATTTCCATCATGTAAATCAAAGTTATGTTTATGTCAAAGTGCTTGAGCATTGTAAAGCTGTTTATGGGTAGTTGTAGGAATAAGTTCACTAGTTAGCAAATGATCCTTAGCTCCCAGAGCAGGTGATACCTCGTCATTAAGGGGGGTCCTAGGCCTGAAACTTTGAATCTTGTGAGTGGTAGGCACAGGTCATTATTCAAATTTGTAATTCCTTTTTGAGCTTATACAAGAAATAGTGGCCTACAAATTAAGTAATACATTTTAGGAAAATCTGTAGGATCTTTAGTGTTGAGGGATTGAGTTTGCCGGATGTGTGACCAAAATGAGAATAGACTTACCATCTTTAAATAATTTTCCAACTCATATCATATGTTGTAAAGTTGTCTGCAGCTAAAATGCAAGCAATGGAATAAATTGGATGTCTATTGTTGGTATTGACCAAGTATGTAGTTAACAATAGGCGGATATATCTAAGTACCGTAATATATGTAGCCTTCAGTTCTACTTCCATTTCCCAGTGAGATGTTCTTTCTATGCAAAGGACCAGTGTTATTTTTCAATGCATAACTAATTTCTTAAGATGCTACTTCATTAGTTAATGCAAATCATAGCTATTATCATAAGTTATTATCAATAATAATTTCATGAATATCAACACTTCGATTATTATCATAAACAAAACATAATTTACATTTTTTCTTCCTTATTGTTATTTATTATTGAACAATGCCTTTATTACAAATGATTATGACATGTATTGAAATGAAGTTGTGTGTTTTTCTTATTTGCTTTTTTCAGTTTAATTAGATAATATCCGTCGTATAGAATGAATGCACCACCTTTGTTTGATGATGATGAACGACCGTATGAAGAATGCGTGGATCATGTGCAACAACCTTCAATGTCGCCCATGAATGTTTCACCATCAAACGGGATCGGCAACAGACGTCTACTACCAATGAAGGTGACTCTATATTTCACATAGATGTTTATTTTATATGATGGATTGTTTGCTTTAGCTATTACTTCTTCTTTTTCTTTGCTCAAGTGATACTGCTAGTATTTATCCAGTTTATGTATTTGAAAAGATTATCTGATTTTTGAGAATTTATGTTATTAATGGTTGACATTTACATAGATCTGAATGCATCATCTTTAGCTAAGTGAAACTAACCATATGGAGAATTTGTTTACCATGTGCAACAACTATCTCATCCTCCTTTTATTAGTAATTTAAAATTTTACAATGTTGATTCACGATATGTAAAAATTGCTTCACGGTTACTAATGTAAAAAACAATGAATTCATGTGATCAAAACTATCCCTTTCATTTTCATCAACACGGGGCATGCTTTGCTTGTACACGTTTAGACTATGAGTATTCACATATATATCGACTGGTAGGATAACTATGTTAGAATCATGAAACACTCAGTTAATTCAGAACCTTATCTTTGCTTTGATTGGTTCAACTATTGATTATTTTCAACACTTCGAAGCTATTCTTGTCAAGGTACTGAATCTTTTGATATATATTAATGTTGAAATCCTTTACATCATTCTTTTGTATGTGCATGCTCGCACACATGTTCAGCTTGCAATTCAAGTTACCGATTGATTCTCAATTGCATAAAGCTCTATACTTATGCAGTTATATAAAGTAGAGCTTCTTACAACTTTATGCAGTTAAATCCTTTACCACCAGTTACTGATTGATTCTCCGTGCTAAAAGTAGAACGCCTATATAAAGTAGAGTTGTTATTCCAAGTAATCAACTCCTGTGTTTTTTATGGTTGCAGCTGCAAGAGAAATGCAGACGTCGTTGAAGAGAGAGGTGCCACTTTAGGAACTGCCATCCCTGGTGTAGCTCCTCTGAAAGGGTACTTACTACTGCTGCTCTATATATGTTAATGTTATCAAATTCTGTTCTGAACTGTAAAAGATAATGAATGTTTCTAAATGGTTTGCATGCAGTTTGAAGAGGGAGGATACAAAGGAGGAGAGATTGGAGGATGTATGTGTGGATCCAACTACGGTTGTAATCCATGCACTTTCTAGTGGGTGTCCCAGTCTCTGCTCAGTCCTAGTTTTACTAGTTAGCGTGCTGCATTAAATAAACAAGGTCTTGTGTGTTTAGACCTTCTTGATAATTGTGTACTTGCATTTCAGTTTCTTTGTTATCTACTAGTTTCTTGTCTTCTGTGTGCTTATCGTCTGAAAGGTACTTGTGTTTTGCTCTCAAAAAATTTTATACATAAAGAGCAGTGTTACACTCAATTAAGCGCACGCTCTTAAGAAAATTAATAGCAGCAATTTTGGTGATTTTCACTTGAAAGAAAAATAAGAAAATGAACCGCTTTGGTAGGGTAGAAACAGCAGAATTTTCAGACTTACCAAAGACTCAACGAAAGAGGTAAGGATTTGAATTCGTACTCTAACGAAAGTGGTATGCAGTTTAATTCATTGATCAATTAAAACTCTAACGTTCAAATCGATGGAACCATTGTCATCCAATCAAAATATAATGAGAAATTTCTGAAAATCATATCTACTCCATCCATAGAACCATAGGTCCGAACCCCAATAGCTCAGCTCAATACTATAACATGTTGATTTAATAGCGTGAAATGACCGCTATTGAATAAATATTTTATAGCGGCAAAATGGTGTTATAAAGATTTCCATTTCCGTTGAGATTTAGCTGTATTATAGCGGCTATAATGAGCTATTGAATAAATATTTTATAGCGGCAAAATGGTGTTATAAAGATTTCCAGTTCCGTTGAGATTTAGCTGTATTATAGCGGCTATAAGGAGCTATTGAATTAACGTACCATAGCGTCAAATTTGCGTTATAAAACTAAGCTCAACCATAGCGGCATATTTTGTGTTATAAATATTCAACAGTTTTTTATAACATGTCGATATACAGGGCTTATCAAACCGCTATGGTTGTGATTAATAGCGGCTATATGCCGCTATAAAAGACACTTTTTGTTGTAGTGTTATAAATGACTAACTTATTTTAAAGGATAGACAATCCTTATTGAATATCATCAACATTATTTTGAGTAAAGTATATATAACATGGAAAAAATAGCTTAGAGTAAAGCTAAAGATATGTTTTCCTTGTATATACATGATTTGATGGATTAAATCATTTAGAAAAGGTTTCAAGAGAAGTATAAAGAGTAGTTAGCTCAGATAATTGTAGAGCGGTTAGCTCGGATATTTTGAAGGGTAGCTAACCTAAAAGAAAATTCGGACAGTCAGCTCATTTTAAATTCGGACAGTTAGTCCATTTGGAGGCAATCAGCTTAGAGGACAGTTAGTCCAGAAAGAGCAGTCAGCTCTGATATGAACAAATAGTTCATTTATTAGCATAACAGATTTTGCTAAATTTTTAAGAACAGTTAATCCACCCATTTTACCTATTTTGGGCAGATAGCCCATTATTTAGCATAAAAGATATTGCTATAATTAATTTTAGGATAGATAGTCCAAAAAAGAGCAAGTAGCTCGGAATTTAGAGCAGATGGTTTAGATTTTAGACAGATAGTCTATTTCATTTCTTGTTTTAGCATAATGGATATTGCTATATTATTATTATAATCAGTTGATTAACCAAATTGGTTGTAGGAAGGATTTGCAAAATATATATTTTGAAAAGAGATATTAGTGAGAGGAAACCCATTCCGTTAAGCGGTGTGGTCTCACTATTTATCGGTAAACTAAGATGTAACAGATATTATTCATACCAGGCTTTAGGTTTAACTCGAAGTTTTTGTTTCCCCTTAAACTCTCGAGTGCTCAAAAATTGATTGAGTAAGCTGAGGGTTTAGGTTTTAGCAGATTTTGGCGAATAAAGCATCCAAAGATGAGCAGGTGGCTAACAGATAGCTAATTTAGGGATTCTGTTTTAAAATTGTTTCCGCTGTGTATTAAGACAGTTATGTCTATATTGCTTTGACCATCCAACGGGGCATCTTCATATGTCGCTCTTGGCGTATTGTTGTAAATTATATTTGATCAATGCTTGGGATTACATTTGGGATTTTTGTAACTTGGATATGATTTATTTGAAATGTAAACACCGAAATTATTGTTTTTTAAAATCAGTGATTCTATTCATATTCAAGTGCTTCTGATATTATGGATACCATTAACACTGCCGTATTTCGTCACCAAAAGTTAATATTGTGGATGACTGTAGCATCCATAGTGCTTAGCTTTTGGCCTCTAGATACAGGATGTTACAATGGCCTAGTGATTAGTTATTCCACTTTATTTCCAGGGATGGATATATATCATTTCAATCCAAAATAAATGTCATAGGTATATCATTTCAACCTATTTCTTAATTTATTCGAAATGATTTAATTAACAGTTTATATACTGTCAATAATATACAGGGTGATAACATAAATATATGAAAATAAATAAACATCCACTCATCCAAATTATCAATCAATAACATCCATCACAATCAACATCCAAATCAGTCAATAAATCATGACATTTAACCAGTTATTGATAATCGGTGTCCAATTGGAAATTTAATTTAAATTTCAGATTTAACTGCCCATTTAAATTCTTATCAGTTCAACTCATATATCAATTTAAATGTCAATTAATTTACCAAACAACAGTCAATGAAATTAAATTACTTCATGATATTAATTTAACGAATATAAAAATATTTAAAATGTCGTAAGCGTTTAAAACACTCACTTTTATTGAAACTGAAAATTTTCAAGCTTCAAATAAAATCCACCTTGATTCCATGTTGTAGATGACGTCGATACGATTCCAAGGCCACTCGTTTCATCCGAAACGGACTTTGTATGCAAAAGTTACGATTTTTATTAATATAACGATAATAATTAACATAATTAACAAAATAAAGATAATTAAAATAATTAACCATACCCTAATCACTCCTACCACATGCGCCCAGTACTGCCTCGCTCTTCTTCCTAAATCGCGTTTCATCCTTCTTCTTTTTTTATACACGATCTCTCACCCTCTAAGCTAGCCGCCAGCAACACCATGCTCCACCACAGCCCCCACCTCCAGCGTGCGAATCGACAAAGCACCAAACCCTAACTACTGTCGACGTCGTCCCAGGCCGCGACCGTTGTCGCGCACAGTGTCGCTCGGTTGAACGCATGCGCGCCACTTGCACACCCTCACGTTCGCTTATTCGATTTTTTTTTCTCTTTTCGTTTTTGGTCTGTGAAATTGAAACGAGATAGGGAGGTAATGTACGAGGGAGACAAAGTTGGGACGGATGTGTATGAATGTTGTGAGAGAGAAAAATATATATCTTTATTAATAATTGGCTTGAAAGCGCAAACTTTTGGTCCGACCGCAAACTTCCAAAATTGCTCCTATATGTATTTATTATTAAAGGTTGTAATACATTTGGTGTCACACTCTTTTGATTTCAGCGTGAAATACCAAAAATGTCTCTCTACATATATTATCAAAATTTAGTATAATTCAAAAATAGGATCTAACAATTAAGCTTCCTTTACAAATCCAAATTTTCTCTATAAATGTTTACCAAGTCTTCAAGTCTTTGTATTACTTAAATATAGGATCTAACAAATAAACTATTTATAAATTTGTTTTTTATAAATTAATAATATAAATAAAATTTTAAACTAACAAAAAATTAGATATTGCAACTTAGAAATAAAAATTCAAATTAATTACGTATGATTCAACACAAACATATGTCAAAATATTTATGGAAAACATTTTCTTTTAAACGTATTAACCAAATACAATTTGTACAAAAACAATTCAGGTGCCTTCATCACGCACGAAGCGCGTGCCATAATGCTCATATATATATATATATATATATATATGTATGTATATATATATATATTATAATAAGAAAATATCTCGCCCGATCAACCCGCGAAATTCCGAACTCCAAACGAAGTGTGCCGCCTGACCTTCCATATGTTTTACCCACATTCCGAACATAATGGAACTAGTGTCGAGGCCTAATTCGATCGTATGTAGAAGATAGCTTTTCAAATCAAATTGTTTTAATTAAATTCTGAAAATAAATTCTACGTGTTTCAAGCTCGCACGGCCAAACGTTAAGTCTGATCGCTACGAAATTTGAAATCCTACAATAATTAACTATTATGGATCCGATGAAACTAGTTTCGTCGAAATCTGAGATAGTGGCCAAAATGGCTATTTTCACACATTAATTAAAATAGGTAATTTTCAAAGATTAATTTAATCACTTTAAATTCAATTTTAAAAGTTTACTATCATCGTTCTAGTTTAAATAAAATTTAAATCAACTTTCGACATCATTTTCATTCATATTAAATTCAGAATTCAATTATTTAAATAATTCCAATATTAAATTTAAACAATTTAATTATCCAATAAATTACATTAATAATCATAAATTTTCAAATGAATTTAGTTATCGATAATTATTTTATTTTCATCTAAATAATTTAGTATTTATTATTCAATTCCAGTTATTGGTTATAGACACAGTCAATACATAGAATTTCATTTCAATACTTGTTATTGCCTAAATATTTAAAATTGGTTATTTCAAAATCTTATTAATGTTCATATTCAATAACTACACTAATAATTCATTAAATTTTTATTTTTAATCATTTTTATTCAATAATCATATTAAATTTAATAATTTAAAATAGATAAAAATACGGATCGTTACACTCTTCCTCACTCAAATCGTTTAGTCCTCGAAAAGGGATTGAGTAGAGAATTTGACATTGGATATATTTTATTCAAAATAATTAACATACAAACATTAAAATCTTATTTACAAAATCTTTACTACGCTCTCGCTACGCCACTCCGATATCGGTTTACG
Organism: Allium fistulosum; assembly: GCA_030737815.1. Classification (NCBI taxonomy): domain Eukaryota; kingdom Viridiplantae; phylum Streptophyta; class Magnoliopsida; order Asparagales; family Amaryllidaceae; genus Allium; species Allium fistulosum. Next base: position 575,752,100 of record CM060906.1, read on the forward strand.
GAAATTACAGTTTAGTAATAAAACAAGTTATAAAATTTTAAAATCTCAAAAATTTTCTAATACCCGGATTTATGGAATATTTCGGCAGAGTCTCCGTTCCGCGGCTCGACCGAAAAAAATTTACAATACAATATATAACACAAATATATACCAAGTATATCAAATATACATCTCATCTCAATGATGAGGCATCCCGTAGGGAAAAATATAAAAGTGCGGTATGTAATCGGAGATACGTACCTTATTATTATTAATACGAGCGAGTTCGCTCATATTAAGCAAGCAAAAGCATATAAAATCCACGTATATGTCCAAACGGCCTTCGTATATACCTATCTCAACTCAGATTAGAATATTAGTCACTTATAATAAGATATAGAACATGTATGAGTTAAATAGAACCACACATCATGGATTTTGAATCCAAATCATAAGCACAAGCACCAATACACACCATACAACAATAATATGCAATCAAAACAGTTAAAATAATGATTTGCAACAAAAGAAACCATTCAACCATCAATATTCATCCGATTAATCCGATTAATTCATAACTATTTGAATTTACATTATCCAATGTCAATATTTAATTTATACACTTCATTTCTTATTAACATCCGATTTTTATTAAGATATAATCGGTTTGCTTCAAATTTATTCACATCTATTTCATTCACATTCAATTTATTCAATTCAAATTTGTTAAATTCCAATTGTTTCACTTTTATTTTAACATATTTCATATAAATTCATTTGTGAATCATTTTATAAAATTATTCCATTTAACCTTGTTTTAAGTTAAATTTTATTTTATTGCCACTTAGTATATTCTTTTTTATTTTAGTATCATTTATAAACCATTTAAGTTCATTATAAACGTTTTATACAACGCAACTCATGTTTATTATTATTACTTCATATCTTAAGTTCATATTAATTAATTGATTCACTTCATTTATTCATTTCATTTATTCAAATTCATATTAATAATTTTTATTTTTATCAAAATCAGTTTCATTGAATTTTCACAAGTTAACTTCCATCTTGTAATTCATTTCATTAACTTATTTCATCAATCAATTCCATTCATCTTGACTTAAGTAAGATTTCATTTCACAATTTAGATTTCAACTTCCTTATTTCATTGATCATTTCTTAAGTTTATAATCATTTTATATAGACGTATCTGCTTTTACACATATTATTCAAATTATAATTGTCTTAGAAAGCTATAATTAAATCTTAAAACATCCTTTGCAAACTTTATTTTTTTTTTCAAACAATTTACAAAGATATGATTTAATTTATTATTTGTTTACCTTCTTTTAAGTTCATATCTAAATAGTATTTTCTTTTTACTACTCAAATTATTCATTTAACATTTTTTAGAACATTAACTAAGTTTATACTTTTTTTTCAACAACTTAATTTAATTTGTATAAATATTTCTTTAAACGCAATTTCAAATTGAACAATTTTATTACTTCAATTTCAAGCTTATATAATATTCAATTACATATTCATATTTAACATTTCAACTTTTTAAACATTTCTGGTAAGTTTTATATATGTTTTTAGAAGGAAGTTGAGTATTATACATATTTATCTTATTTATTTTAGTTAACGAGAATGTTCAATAATTTACACGAGTTTAAATTTCCATTGTCTTGAAATTTAAGAATTATAATTTAACTTCTCATATTTTACTTAAACACTTAGCTTATATTTCTAATTTCTCATTTTAGAAGTTTCCAACCATTCAAAATTCACTTTATTTCTACAACTGAAAACCACTAGTTAACAAGAACTTAAGAATTCAAATACTAAGTTCATTTTAAATCATTTTGAAATAATATATATACTCATATCCTTTATATATATTAAATCATATTAAGAAATTTAAATCAAAATCTGTTTGTTGAATCACAAGCGAAGAAAAGCTACTAAGTGGCCTCCTCCACTTTAAGACTCGAAAATGAGTGTCAATGATGTCGCCATCATCATCGAAATTATTTTCCAGCGACAGAAGAGACGAGTACAGGATTTACTTTTAAATTACTTTTGAAAACAATTTCTATTCGTAAATATTTTTTTAAATAATACTAACATTATTTTCAAAATCTTATAAAAAATTTCTGAAGCACCCGAATTCAAGTTCCTAAATTTCAGTTTTTTAAATCCATTCTTTAACTTAAACTAAAATTAGATTTTTATTTCATACTCATAACTTAAGTTTATAAACATCCCTAAACTCAAATTAGATAAGTTAATATTTCCAAACTTGGTTTTACAACCTATTTACTTCAAATTCAATTTATTTTATAAATCTATCCATTTCATGATTTAAACTTATATTTCTCACTTCTAATACTTAAGTGTATCAACTTTTCTTTATTAACATTCACTTATTTCATATTCAGTTAGTTAATATTCAATTATTAAAACTCATTCCATTTTCATTCAATTTCCTCTTATATATAATAAATAATTTAGGTAAAAGTATTTCATTTACCTGATTTTAAAACAATATTATGTCCACTTACCTCATCTAAGTGTTTAGAAACCTCTATCGATAACATGGCGTCCCACGCACCGACCAGAATTCATAAACAACTCAACGGATAAGTAAAAACAATATAAAACATTTTATAACACTGACAAGTACACACTCTCATCTATATATACACTCAAACAAACTCATTCTATGGTATTACCACCCTATCTCTAATGAGTCAAACCCCACAAAGCTAAGGTTATCGCTAAATCAAAACTCCGATACCAACTGTGATGACCCACATTTCGGAAGGTTTAAATTGACAATAATCCACACATGTCCAACTCAAACAATCCGGAATATAGATAATCAACGGGGTTGATTAAAAAATTAAGAAAAGAAGAAGAAAACAAACACAGAATCTCGCAGCGGAATGATAAAATATAATAATCAAATAAACAGTTCATGAAGCTGTTTACTACATATTTGATTATAATTTGTACAACATTTATTAGATTTATATATATATATAATAGAACAATAGAATAATACAGCAGAACAAACAAACCATCGGATGGAAGCACGAACGCACAGGATTGAAGAAAAATGGAACAATGACGTGTTCAAACAAACCTGGACGAAATAACGTCCAAATGAAAAGGCGGGTCGACCTAAATACAATGGGGGTCGACCCTAAGGTCGACCTAACCCATGTATGGGTCGACCTAGGCCTTGTTTTTTTCGTTTTATTTTGATTCGTATTTCTCTCGTATCTTCTCCATACTGACTCGAATCTCGACAAGTTATATATAGAAATTGATCAGAAAATTGCCATGGACGCAATGGTGCAACTCCCATAGCTCGATTTTGATAATTTCACAAACTTATTTTATTAATTAATTAATTCGTTAATTAATTATTATAGCTTAAATTTTGGGTTGTTACATTCTCCCCTCCTTAAAGGATTTCGTCCCCGAAATCTCCAAGGACAGAAGAATAAAATAAATATTTTCATCAAAATTATACAATCACATATTCAACCATCATCCATTACATTCATTGTCCTTAAGCTTTCTAATGCAATTTATGTTATATGCAATAGTGTAGTGCCAATGTCCCTAACTAATGCAAAAGATTAGGCGGTCTACTGATTCAGTCTACCTCCTTTAATGCAATCATGTCCATGCTATGTATCCAAATAAATGCAAATTCCCTAATGATACTGATAGTTCTATATGTGTGCTACAATCATCATCCAAATACAGCAATCATATGATAATCATCCATTTATAGAAATCATGTAAATAAAATAAAAATGCAAATGCACACACATCCATATGCATATGTTTTAGTGACCTAGTTAGGCCGATCCCTAAGAGATAATAGTGCCTTGTGTATATATATGCATCCATTAGCATCCACTAGCAAACACTTGCAACCACTAGCGTCCATCATACATAACATGTTCTAGTAACATGTTTACATTCAGTCCTACCATCCATAAGTTAAATCCTAAGATCTACCCTCCCAAAGGATACTAAAGGAAAGAACATATTCAAAACTAAAGATGGAAATAGGAAATTCAAGATGTACCATCGAAAAGATGTAGATAAGAAGTATGTATTTTCTCCTCAGCCTCCCACGTAACGTAATCAACATTATCTTCCCCCTGCACTTTAACCAAAGGTACATCCTTATTCCTAAGCTTCTTGATATTACGTCCAACGATCTTGTTAGGAATGCGACGAACCGATGCTTCCCTCTCCACTTCAACTTCCTCAAGTTAGCTAGGTTTCACTATCTCTCCTGAATCATGTAAGCACTATCTCAAGTGCGAAACATGAAAAACATCATGAACTCCCACGAGCCTCTCCGGTAGCTTTATCCAATACGCCATCTTCCCTACCATTTCCACGATGGGGAACGGTCCTACGAATCTGGGAGCAAGTTTCCCGTTTGATCCAAACCTTACTACCTTTCTTAGCGGAGACACCTTAATGAAAACCAAATCTCCTACCTTGAACACAATATCCCTTCTCCGCTTATCTTCATAGGATTTCTATCTATCTTGGGCCGTCTTCATTCTCCTTCTAATCAAATCAATCTTTTCCAAAGTCTCTCTAACCATGTCGGGACCCAGTAGCAATCTCTCTGTAGACTCCAACCAACACGAAGGCGACTTGCAAGGTCTTCCATAACGAGCTTCAAAAGGTGCCATCCCAATGCTAGCCTGAAAACTATTATTATATGTGAACCCCACTAAAGGAAGATGCTCCTCCCAAGTTTCTCCAAAATCAAGAATACACATCCTCAACAAATCCTCAAGAACTCTATTAACACTCTTCGTTTGGCCATCCGTTTTAGGGTGATAGGTCGTACCCAATCTAAGCTGTGTACCTAAAGCCTCTTGCAAGCTCCTCCAAAACTCGCTAGTAAAGATAGGGTCTCTGTCGCTCACTATGCTAGTGGGAACTCCATGAAGTCGGACTATCTCACGAACATTTATAGATGCGAAATAAGGTGTTGTCCTCTTACTCTTAACCGGAATGAAGTGGGCGCTCTTAGTCAAACAATCTACAATCACCCAAATACTGGTATTCCCCTTCCTAGATCAGGGTAAACCATCTATGAAGTCCATCAAAACATTGTCCTACTTCCATTCGGGTACATCCAATGGTTGAAGCAATCTGCCGGGTTTAAACTGCCTTAACTCTTTGGCACACAAGACACTTAGCTACAAACTCTACCACATCCTTCTTCATGCCGCTCTAATAAAACACTCTCTTCATGTCCCTATACATCTTATCACCATCCGGATGAATAGTCATTCGAGAATGGTGTGCTTTATCTAGAACTGCTCTCGTCAAATCACTAGTGCGGGGGATACAGAGTCTTCCATCTCTCCTTAGCCACCATTTACTATCAATGGAATAGCGATGGAGATGTCTAGAGACCTCTCCTCTGCTAATCCTATCCAAAATATCCATAAGCTCTGAATCCTCTCGCTACCTTGAGCCAATCTGATCTATGAGGGTAGGCTTAACCTCAAGTGCTGCCAATAATTTAGGGGTAATGTCCGTAGAGGGCTTAAAATCGATGGTGGAAATAAACTCTAGGCTTTTCCACTCCACGAACATTGGACTAAGGGTTTCTCTCTTCCTACTTAACGCATCCACAACCACGTTCCCATTACCAGGGGTGTAGACTATCTCAAAGTCATATGATGCTAGAAACTCCATCCAATGCTGCTGCCTCAAGTTTAAATCCTTTTGTGAGAATAGGTACTTCAATGATTTATGGTCAGTGAAGAGCTTGAACCTCACTCCTAGCAAATAATGTCTCCAAGACTTGAGCGTGAAAACAATAACAGCTAACTCCAAATCATAGGTGGGGTAGATCTTCTCATGAGTTCTCAACTGTCTACTTCCATAACATACTACCCTCCCTTCTTGCATCAATACTGCTCCAAGACCCGTTCCACATGCATCAGTGTATACTGTAAAAGTCTTAACTCCATCGGGTAAAACTAACACTGGTGCACTAGTAAGGGCCCTCTTCAATATCGTGAAGGAATCCTCACAATCTATGTCTATACGAATGTCGCATTCTTCTTAGTGAGGCGAGTAAGCGGTGCTGAAATCTTAGCAAAATCTCTGATAAACTTCCTATAATAGCCAGCCAAACCTTAGAAGCTTCTAACTTCAGTAGCGTTCTTGGGGGCCTTCCAATCATGTACTGCTACTATCTTAGCTGGATCCACACCTGAACCCTCTCTTGAGACTACGTGCCCCAAGAAACGCACCTCCTTATGCCAAATGTGATACTTCGAGAATTTTGCTTTCAACTGATGAACACGAAGTGTACGAAGAACCTCCTCAAGATGAATAGCATGCTCTTCCATACTCTTGGAAAACACTAGAATGTCGTCCACGAACACTACCACGAACTTATTTAGGACATCTCGAAAAACACGGCTCATTAAATCTAAAAAATAGGCTGGGGCGTTGGTCATCCTAAACGGCATAACCAACCACTCAAAGAGTCCATCGGGTGTCCTAAATGTTGTCTTATCAATGCTATCGTTAGCGACCCTAAGCTGATGAAATCCAGTGACTAAATCAAGCTGAGAAAATAATGAAGAGCTAACCAACTGATCTAAAAGATCGTCTATCCTAGGAAGTGGGTAACGGTTCTTCTTCATGAGCTTATTCAACTCTCTATGGTCTACGCAAAGTCGAAGGGAACCATCCGCCTTTATAGCGAAGACGACTGGTTCTCCCCACTCAGATATGCTCCGTCCGATGAAGCCTTTCTCCAATAGCTCACCAATCTTCTTACTTAACTCCTTCCTCTCCCTAGGATCCATATGTCTCACAAGCAATGCCACTGGCTTAGCATTGTCATTCAGATAGATCCTAAAGTCAATCTCTCTCTTAAGGGGTAGTCCCCTAACCTCTTTAAAAACATCTGGTAAATCTCTAACAACAGGAACGAAATCTAACTCTCCTAGTGATGAATCAAGAGAATAAAGGAAGCTCAACATGACTGACCCTTGTAGGTCGCAAGAAACCTCGAGGGTCCTTCCGCTACATGTCTTTAGTCTGATGACTCTCCTCTCGCGGTCTAATATCGCTCCATAAGTGGATAACCAGTCCATCCCAAAATCATCCCATATCTCGAAAATCCCAGTACATAGGCATCACAGTCAAAATCTACGCCTAGTATAAAAATTTTCAAACCCACACAAATCATGGATAAATGTGCCGATCCTCCTATGGGGTTTGAAACAACTATAGGGTCTACTATTAGAGAAATATCTAAGTGCAAACAATCAACCAAGTAACTAGAAATGAAAGAATGCGGTGCTCCAGAGTCAAAAAGAGTCCGAATAGGAGAATCCGAAATAGAGATAAAACCTTCTACAGAGACTTTCCTACCTCGATCTGGTCCACTAGAAGGTGCTGCATCCAAAGCCTATACTCACGTTGTAGGTGCGCCTGCTCTCTGCCCTGCCCTTTGAGGACAAGCTCTACTAAGGTGCCCAGGTTGCCCACAATTGTAACACTTCCCCTTCATCATGTCCTTCTTATAGTCCATTGTGAAATGCCCAACCAATCCACAATTTTAACATTTTTCGCCCTTATTGATCTACTTTTGAGGTCCTCCTCCTTTCTTCTTGTCCTTATCCCTCTTATTCTTCCACCACTGCTTCTTAGAGTTTTCTAATTTAGGAACCTCCTTAACCTCTTCTTTCTTAGAAACATGTGACATGAGAGCCATCTCCAAAAGTGACTCATACGTCGCTCCCATAGGTACATGTGTCAATGCCAACCTTTGGAGGGGCTGCTTCAAACCCTTAGCAAACTTCATGGCCTTCTTATGCAGTGTATTAACAAGCTCCATTCCGAACCACGATAGCTCATTAAACTGATTTATATACTCCTTCATTGAAAGACTCCCTTGCTTTAGACTAATGAACTTCTCTAACTGCATGCTTTCCTCGGCTTGTGACAAGAACTTTCTCTCAAACCTTCCCGAAATCCAAACCAATCAATGTCTCTACCTTCCATCTCTATGATCTCCCACCAGTAAGAAGCTTCTCCCTTCAGCTGCCAAGATGCAAGCTAAACTCTCTGTCGGTCTTCCAATCCTAACAGCCCAAATATCTGCTCTATATTCCTCAACCAAACTCGTGCCTCCACAAAATCCACCATGCCAGAAAATGTCTTGCCTCCTAGATTAGCGAAGTCCTTGCATAGCTTAGAAAAATTGGCTGTTGCAGGTGGATTAATGGGATCTCCACCCGGCGGTGCTGCATTTAGCGCTTGCCCTTGCACCTTTGGTGTCATAGCTTGAAGGTATCTGCGAAATCGGCTAGGGACTTGGACACCCTTTGAAAGATTTGGGGCGTCCGCCATTATATGCAAAGAAAAGAGAATTTAGGCTCGAAAGAATCGAAAGAAGGTTGAACTGGACTTTGAGGGGTTTTTATAAAAAATCTCTTATACTTGAAAACTATTTCTATAATAAGAGTTTCTTTTTGAAAAACACTTTTAGTTTGAAGATATGTTACTTTTGAAAAATACTTTACTTTTAAAACAAGTTTTAAGGAATCCTGTAACCTTAGGCTCTGGTACCAAGTGAAACACCCCACACCCCCTAGTACACCCAAAAAGGGCACACTAAAAAATGTGGTGCATTATAGGTATAGTTAAAGCATCACAGAGAATAAGATTAACAAGACAAATAAATAAAAACAGCAGAAACATTTAAAATACTTATCATTACTACATAAAATAAGTCATAAAAACAGAATATGTCTTAAAACCAAATACACATGTCTCGTGAAAAATACAATCTCGATCACATCATCAGAGTACATAAACAATAAAAATCATCCCTCTCATAAAGTACCAGCACATCAAAAGCCAAATGAAAAGAAAACTGAAAAGAAGAAGAAGAATACGTGAAGAACTCCGAGAATGTATCTCTAAGAAATCTGAATCCACTGTCCTCGACTCTGCTGGCCTATGGGGGAAAAAGGAGAAATAGAGGAGTGGGTCGGACAATAAGTCTGGTGAGTGAAGGTAATTACTAGCATTTCTAAGCAAGATAAAGATAATACACTAAGCAATAGTTCTGGTATGGAAAGAAATATTGAGAAGATAAAGCTGGGGTAAAATACTGTTTCCGATTCTATTTGTTTTGATTGTGATTGTTTGCACTTGTCTTAGGCTGCTGTGATTAGGCTGAAACCCTAATCCTATTTTAATTAGGCTGAAATCCTAATTCTACCTATTGATCGGCCTTCTATCTCTGTTGTGTCACTGTGAGCTGATCCAATCATGTTGGTCCCACAGCAAAAGACACCTCTGTAGCGCTTGGAACGCAGTAGCGAATTATTTATCCTAATCAATGTCGCACGATCGGTCATCGCCGGTACACGCTAACTTTCGCCCCCTCTTGTGACCTCTTATTTACCTTAAACAGCATAAGCGTGCACATCCTCACATAATATGTTGTGAGAACCTAATCTGTTGTGAGACCATTAGACCTAGACCTGAAAGGCTGAAAGGGAATGCTGCCTAGCCTCACCTAAGCGTTGTGAGATTATCAGACCTAGACATGAACAAACGAATTCTAGTTTGCGTCCCTTGCCCAAATCCCCAGATTTGAGCCTCTATCTATTTGGTCTCTTATTTACCCTAATCAGCATAAGCGTGTCCCAGCCTCACCTAACTATTATGAGACCATCAGTTCCTGACTGAAAGGGAATGTTGTTGGTACGGGCCCTTCTACTATGTTTGCTTATTAACTTAGTGTAAGTTTTAATATAAGCCTATTCTGTTATTTCTGCTATATTTGCTTATCAACTTAATCTAAGTTTTAAAATAAGCCTTTTCTGTTCTTTCTACTTAATTATAACTTATGTTATAATTGTTACTCTTCTATTCTATCTTTTTAGTTATAACCACTAGTTATAAACATGCTTGCAAATGTCTCAAATTTGCCTATTTCAGTCTACTTTCTTTTTATTACAGTTTTTCTTATTTTACTTCTAATTTCTGTAAATTTAGTGTTTATTTCTATTTAATCCATATTAGCGAATTCTATTCTTTTTAATTTATTCGTGTAAAAAGGAATAAAAAGAAACTAACATTTACATGCTAAATTCCAACTTAAAACAGATGTAAATGAATGTAAATAACTGTCAATAACTGAATAAAATAGCTGAATAAAAATAACTGGATAAAATAGACAGAAAAGAACTTTAAAAACTAGTTGTAAATAACTTGTATAAAAACTGTCTCAAAATTGCAGAAAAACTACAACTATTGTGAACCCTGTTATTTTAAATTACTTAAAAATCTAATATAATTACAAAACACTCACCTGTGGTCCTTTGCTCTAGTCCTTGGCCTTCCCGGATCCACTTCTAGGGCGTAAAATATTTTTATTAAGATCTTCTCCCAAGAAAAAATTTCTTTTTAGGGTCCAGCCTCACGCAATGAACCCAATTGGGAGTAAATCTGAATGAAAAAAATAGCTAGGCCTAGGGTCTTATTTATAGTGTCACTTAGGGATCTTAGACCGTTGGATTTGAAGATTAAATCTGTGCAACCACGTCATAGGCTCGCTGGGAACCGTCGGATGGAAGCACGAACGCACAGGATTGAAGAAAAATGGAACAATGACGTGTTCGAACAAACCTGATGAAATAACGTCCAAATGAAAAGACGGGTCGACTTAAATACAATGGGGGTCGACCCTAAGGTTGACCTAACCCATGTATGGGTCAACCTATAGGTCGACCTATGCCTTGTTTTCTTCTTCTTTTTTCGTTTTATTCTGATTCGTATTTCTCTCGTATCTTCTCCATACTGACTTGTATCTTGACAAGTTATATATGGAAATTGATTAGAAAATCGCCACGAACACATGGTGCAACTCCCGTAGCTCGATTTTGACAATTTCACAAACTATTTTATTATTTAATTAATTCATTAATTAATTATCTAGCTTAAATTTTGGGTTGTTACAGTGCCGCCTGACGTTCTATATGTTTTACCCTCATTTCGAACACAATGGAATTAGTCTTGAGGCCTAATTCGATCGTATGCGGAAGATAGGTTTTCAAATCGAATTATTTAATTAAATTTTGAAAATAAATTCTACGCGTTTCAAGCTCGCATGGCCAAACGGAAAGTCTGATCGCTACGAAACTTGATATCCTTCAATAATTCACTATTACGGATCCGATGAAACTGGTTTCGCCGAAATCCGAGATTGTGGCCAGAATGGCTTTTTTCACACATTTATCAAAATTAGTAATTTTCAAAGATTAATTTAATCACTTTAAATTCAATTTTAAAAGTTTACTATCATCGTTCTAATTTAAATAAAATTTAAATCAACTTTCGACATCATTTTCATTCATATTAAATCCAGAATTCAATTATTTAAATAATTCCAATATTAAATTTAAACAATTTAATTATCCAATAAATTACTTTAATAATCATAAATTTTTGAATGAATTTAGTTATCGATAATTATTTTATTTTCATCTAAATAATTTAGTATTTATTATTCAATTCCAGTTATTGGTTATAAATACAGTCAATACATAGAATTTCATTTCAATACTTTTTATTGCCTAAATCTTCGAAATTGGTTATTTCAAAATCCTATTAAAGTTCATATTCAATAACTACACTAATAATTCATTAAATTTTTATTTCTAACCATTTTATTCAATAATCGTATTAAATTTAATAATTTAAAATAGTTAATAATAAGGGTCGTTATAGTATATGACTAAAAGTTTTTCATAAATGAGTAAACATACAAAGCACGATCAAGTCATACAAAGGCCGATTTAGTCATATAAGCGACTAATAATCCCCTTTCTATTTAATTAATCTTTTATTAATTATAACCTCTTTTATTAGTAAAACTTCTTTTATCTAATAAAACATTTTTTTATCTATTTCTACAATTCATTAATTTGTACTCATTCAGTACTTCAAAAAGTATTCAAATACTTATTTCAAATGGTATAAGTATATTCACAAATCATTAACAAGATTTTTTACTTTAAACCTTTACTTTTTCCTATCTTTTTCTAAAATATTCCATACTTATAATTTCCTTGAAAATATCCATTTTAAGGATCTAAGTACTTTCACAAATCCAGTCAAAAGGTTTAAGACTTATGTTACTTAAACATTGTCACTACAAATCGAAAACCATTTTGCTTATGCTTATGTTTAAAACATTCTTTTAAAGATCTATTTACATTAATAAGTATAGCAAAAAAGGATTAAAGACAAATGTTATTAATACATTATCGAAACAAACCCAAAACCATTTCATGCATATATTATCTTTAAAAACATTCTTTCAATGATCTAAGATCATATTTGGTTAAGTTCGATAGTCGTCTAAGCGATTACCTAGTGAAAAATGATTGTTTATAGAAATCACGATTCGTATACTCGACTCATTTCTGACATTCCAACTTAACTATTACTCGTCCAAGAGTGAAGTCGGGTAAGTAAGAGCATTGGTTGCATATCAAAGCCTTGCCTATTCATTCTTGAATCTCACAAATAGATAAGTCTACTTTATCGGCTTTTAGTGTTAAGTGTAATATTAGTGAATTTCATAAACAAGTAAATATATGATTAACACATTTTCGACATTCCCGACTTAACTATTCCCCGATCCAAAGGGAAACCGGTAGGTTAGAGCTCTATTGCTCATATTCGTACTCGACATCAATCTTAACTTTCACAAATAGATAAGCATACTTCATCAGCTTTTAGCATTAAGCACATTTTATTACTTTTCAAACAAATAAGTAAACAATAAGATTAACATGTTTTCGATATTCCAACTTAACTATTCATTGGTCAAGAGGGAAGCAGGTAGGTTGGAGCTATATTACTTATATTCCCACTCGAACATCAATCTTAACTCTCACAAATAGAGAATTCTACCTCGTTGGCTTTTAGTGTTAATCATAATCAATTACCTTTTTCAAAACTTATAAATACTCTAAAAATATTTGTAAATAAGGTTTAAATTTCTACATAAAATATTACTTGAAAATAAACAATTTATAATTTGATGAAAACTCGTTTTTATATTATAAAACCTCTTTACTTTGGAAATACATATATAATTATTAAAAATATATTTAAACTTCAAACAAACTTTAAACTACTTAAAAATAAGTTAGAAAATATCTCTAAAAAGATTAGAAAAAAATACCAAATTTAAATATCATTTTTAAACACTTAAAACCATAAACGACTTACTATAGTATTTATAAATGCTGTTTAAAGTCTTTGTTCAAAACAACACTGAAAAGCAAGATCTTTGCGACTAGTTTTAACTATTTCAACGAATGATGTAAGACTTAAAATTTGTGTAGTAAGTACTACCCTTAGGTACTTAAAAACCATGGAAAGAAACTTCTAAGAATATAATTTAATTAATTTAGAAAAATTTCCGAAAACAGACTATATTTACAAAGTGTATTTATAACCACTTTTCTACTTCAACTTTCACAACTTTGGTTCACAATTTCTACAGCTTTCAAAACCATATCTTTACTGTCCAATACACCAAAATATGTGTATAGAACAACCAAATCAAATTATTCCAAGATAAATTCACAAAACTTCAATTTTCTCAAGTTAAAGTTAAGGGATATCGAAGTGCACTTATAGTTACTATTCTGGCTTTAAACACTTTCAAACATACTTTAATTCAACACACAATCCAAATAACCATTTAAACATATAGTCAAAGCTATGCCATAGGTAAGCAAGTATTACACACACACACACAATATATATAAACAAGATAGTGTAACTCACTTAGATCCAAACCAAACACATGCTCAAGCATAACCAAACTCAAGAACACTTCCTATCATCACCAAACTTCTAAAAATCCAACCTTTAGCACTTTTAAACCAAGGCGACACCTTCCCTCCTCTTCCCTTGCTCATGGTCCATCCAAGACCCACCCTTCTCCTTCACATTTCCTCCATTTTGATTTTAGATCTAAGCTTCCTATGGTGTTCTAAGATATTGGTGAAAGTTTGGAGACGATTTGAGTTAATTAGTGAAAGTTAGTAAAGAACAAAGTGGATTAGTGCTAATCCACTTCCACCATTTTCAAGTTTTTATTACATTTCAAGCTTACGTAAATTATGAAACCCTTAAGGGCTTATTTATAGATTTTTAGAAGAGGTCTTAACACCTTCTACCTTCCATGAAAGATCATAAAGCAGCCTCCTACTCACATGCTATCTTTACACCTCATTTTCATTTCTTAACACTTAAGATTTTCCTTAAATGTTCATTTTCAAAATATCTTCTATGACATCACCCATGACATCATCAAAATAATTGTATCCATAAATGGTAAAATATTTTTATTTCATTTTAATGATTTTCTAAGCAAATAAATGTATGCAAAAACGTTGAATAACTTTTGATGAGTAAAAAGCTGTTTATTGATAAAATGATTTCGGTCACATTAGCGATATTTCTATGGTTCAAGCAAATTGATATTTTTATCATGTGTGACTTCAACGAAGTATCTATGTTAATTCATTAAGATTCCATATACTTTTAAGTTATTTAGTCATACTCATGTTTAATTTATATGATAACTTCAGTTAACAAATAATTGGTTATCATTTTATTTTCAACTCCTAAATGTATAAAATATAGTTCGTATATATTCATTTGCAAATCTATCCTTTTGGATACTTATATTTTATTATCAGAAAAACAATAATTAAGGGTCCATCCTTACCGAAGTAAGCGGGGCATTTGGGCGGATTATTTGAGCGGAGAAGTTGGTTAAAGGGAGAGTGCGTTTGGCAATGCGAAAGAGGTACTTGAGCGGAGTATATAAGCAGAATATTTGAAATACAAAAGGGGTATGCGAAAGAAGAAGGGGCAACAAAGATGAACGCACCAAATTTCAACATTAAGCTCAATTTGGGGTATGACCCATTGTCGCGTCAAACACGTCCGCAACAAGCCAAACTTTTACAACAAACTGTACCTAATGCTCAACCAAAAAAAAGTTTAAGTTGAGAATGTTATATTTGCACACATTTATGATCTGTAGATGCTTTCTTAACTCCTAGAATTGGAAGGACAAAATCTGAATAGCCTTAGTTACTAAAAAAATCATAAAACTACGTAATCTAATGATTTGACTATGAAATTTAAAAAATAAACAATGTTTTACATTATCATCTTCTTATGTAACATATCAAAAGAATAACGGATATTCATTACAAAACTCTACTTTCTTTAGTGTCTAGTTATATATTATATAAATAGAATCAATGACTAAGTCGTTTATTCAAATTACTATAGGATTTGGAAATAAATTAAACAGAGCATTCTAAATAGAAATATATAACACATGACAACGACTACTAATGGTTAGACTTCTAAGCATTTGATGCTTTCCATCTTATACATTTATTTCAAAAAACACTGAATTTAGTTACTTTCCAATTGTTCACCCAATGACCCAAAGAAATTTATATATGATTAAGCAACGTTTTCATATGGTAATTTCATAGAATTTAATTTAGTCATATAGAGAAAATTTTATATTTCCTTATAAAAATTCAACTAATTCATAATTACAAAGGTCTCATGCTATTAATTTTTACTAAATGTTTATATTTTGACTAATGTCTTACGTTGGAATTTATAAAATTTTACTACCCAACATTGGTAAAGTGAAAAACCTTTAGTTTAAATAAATAAAAGTTTACAAAATATATAATTTTACATTTGTCTATAGTCAATTATATTATATAACATCTTTTTTAACCAATCCAAACTTGGCGATCACTCAATATAACTCCTGCCCTGTTTAGTAATAAAATATACTAATTTGAATTATATGCTACACAATGCATAATTCTTTATTATGTTTCATAATAGAATGTACTAATTTAAACTGCAAGCTAAAGAATTATAGTGCCAAAATTGGTATACAAATATTATCCACATATATTTCATATTCTTTTTTTTAAATTGGATACTTAGGTGTTAGTACAAAGTTGTGCTACAGCCTTAGGTAGTATATAGAATACTACAAGCCAACGTATGTCAAGTGGTTCGAATCACGCGCCACGTAGGATTTGAACCTGTGACCATATGAACCAAAGCCAGAGCGTAAGGTTGTCAATGGATACTCGAAAAATCTGAAATTCATCTACAACTGTATCCGAAAAACGATTAAATATCTAATATCCGAAAAAATGGATACAGATGCGAATACGAAAGCATCTACATCCGAAATTATCCATCCATTTTTTGTCAAGATTATAATTTATTTTATATGAATTTTAGTAAGATGAAAGATATATATTTATTGTATTATTAAGTTAATAGTTTATACTATATGCATTCAACACATATTAACTGCTCAAAAGTATTTATTATCACCATATCTGTTAATTTTGTATACTTTTATAACCAATTGGATTGCAAGAAATTAAGTTAAATCAAAATTTTCTATTTATGTTTCATGATCTATCAATTGCTGGTGGATAAGATAATTATCTGATATCCATTCGTATTCGCATATGCGAATATCCAATATTCGAAAATGATTTCGGATGTGGATGCGGATACGGCACTATTCACATCTGAAAGTATCGTTAACAGGCTTACCAGAGCATTTAACCACTGGGATAGTGGTGCTGGACTATTCCATATTTTTTTGCATTTGTTTTCGACCTTGATAATTATTTTTATTACAAACTTATATTTTAAACAAAAATTTAACACCATAGCATATTCAAAATTTACGTTATTGCAATTAACACATATCACACCAGCCAAAGTCAATTTTTAAACCACTGTCAACAAAATGGGTTATTGTCAAAACCCAAAATAATTCAATAAAAAGGCATAAGGTAACCGTGGAACGCACATTAGTATTACCTCATTATACTTCTTACCGTTCCAATGTTTTGAATATCTTAGTTCCAATTCAAATTTGCTCAAATTTCTTACTTCCTTCTTCAAATGCACCTGCATCATAAAATACTTCACTATTTGCTTCACAACAAAATAGCCTAATTCTCTTGAAAGATTAATTATATTTTATTTAATAATGTTTAAAGTTAATTATATTTTATGTAATAATATTAAAATGTTAATTATATTTTACTATAGTTAATTTTATTTTATTAATAATATTTTAGTGTTAATTATATTTAATTAAAAATGTTTTTATGTTTATTAAATTATTTTAATTAACAAGGTTTAAGTTAAATAATTATATTGTTAATGTTGTTTAAAGTTAATTAATTATTTATTTAAATTTTTTTGTTGATTAATTATTTTAATAAAAGGGCTTTAAGGTTGATTATTAATCAAAGTGGTTTAAGTTAGTTAGTTAATTGATGAGGTTTAAGTTGATTACTTTTATCTATGAGGTTAAAGTAAATAAATTAATTATTTACTAATGGCGTTTAGATAATTAATTGTTTAATTAATGATATTTAAAAGATAATTGATCATTGAAATTAATGATGTCAAGCTAATTAAAAGATTTAATTAATTGTGTTCAAGTTAATAAAGTGATTTATTAAAATATTTATAAATAATATTTTACAAATAAAAGAGACGATTTATAAAAGATATTTTATAAATATGAAAAGTGAGGATTTATATATGATATTTTACAAAATAAAGGAAATGAAGTTTAAAGACTATTTATTCATAAAACAAGTTTAAAAATTATGGTCCATATAGCGATAGTCGCTAGGGTTGCAGATTTGAAACCTATGATTTCTTTACAGTAATAATAGTTATCTGATTTAGACATTTTGGAAACTCCTTCCAAGAATGATTTAGGAAGGATATAAAATCAATTTAAGAAGGGTTTGTAATTATGAATATATTTTGATAATTATTTAGTAATTGATTTAAGAAAATGGTTTGAATAAGAGGAGAATAAGGCTTTGGGTTTACAGTAAATAATGTTTTAAATGATGGTTGTTTTTTAACCCAATTTAATATGTTTTGAGAAAAGTAAGAAATCTTTCTTGGTTTTATGAGTATACTTACCCTATTAAGATATAAGTGTATAGTTATATTTTCTAAGTATCGAAAATATAGTGTTTTGTGAATATACTTATACCATTGAGATAAGTATATGATTATATTTTCTAAGTATTGATACTACAGTGTTTGGTAAATATACTTATTCATTTGAGATAAGTATATGAATGTTTTTCAAGTACTTACAAGTATTTTAATTAATAAAATATTAATTAAAGAGGTTTAGTGGTCGTTATGGGCTAAAGCGAGTTAGTTTCCTATGAAATTAATTTTGTGATTGTTTATTGATTTATTTGGTAATCAAATAACCGATACCAAACCTTGGTCTAAATAATCCTTCTTAATTTTGGTTGTAGGGGAGCAATTCCCTACTTAACACCGAAGGACATAACTTCGGAAATATCTAGAAGAAATAACTAAGTTATATGATACAGGCATCTTCGATGATGCTGCATTGTGCATATAAATCTCGTTATATTCTCCTAGGACAAATGATAGGGAGATCCATCCACTTAAACGGTTAGGGGGTGATCCCTCCTTCTATATATTGTTTGATTATTTTCAAAAGAATCGGAGTTGAGTTTACTGAAAAATCGTCGATTGGTTCTTAGAGAGACTGATAAGCGGGGGGCATGTACTTGTACGAGATGATTCGAAACCATAACCACTCCATAACCATATACATATTTGATGCGTTAGGAAAGGTTCAAGTCTGGTTTGAGATGATGGAATCAAATATGAAGCTCTTTGAAGTGCAAGGGCTACTTGCTACTAATTCTGAAGGTGATTCCAAAATGGATGTAGTAGAAGTAGTGCCTTCGGGTTCATATTTTGAACAACTTGTGAATGCTAGCATTGCATTGATGTTTGGAGGACAGTGTTAGCATTCCAAGTGGGAATTGCTAAGAGAGGAAAAGGGTAGTTTGTGACCTCACAAGCCTCACAACCCGGTAATGGCTAAAACAGAGGATGCAGCAGAGTTATGCGGTTCGCTACCATTAAGAGCATCATTCCTCGGATCTAGAATCGATGTTTACAGGTTTGGTATGCGCGCAAGGAGTAGGGACAAGGAGGGTGCATATTTTTTTTGGGGTCTTGATCCCGAGGAATGATGTAATCCGGTATGCCATGTTAAAGGGACAGCCGACTCTGTATAGCAGGAGTGCAAGAAGTCCTTGTGGACCTTCGGTACATTTTATCTAGAAGTGTACTATACAAAAGGTAGCCTCTTACATTGCCATATTAGTAATTCAATATTCAATACGTGCCTTTACGATTTTAGTTGTATGTATTATAAAGTTCAATTTTCTTTTGTAAAGACCATTTGTATATTATATGTTGTTCGACACGTTTTGTTTGATTTTGTTCTGTGTTTTCTTTCTTTTACCCCAATAATCTATCTTTTCGGTACGTTAATACCGCGAATGTATTAGTGTCGATTTCTAAAAATCGAAAAGACGGGTTGTTGCACTTTCAAATTGTTGAAATTAACGAGCATGAATAATAAAAAGCAAATGCCAGAAGTTGTCATAGACGAAACCACTGCTGTGAAAGCGAAATTCGACACGATTATTATGCATCGATAATTGTCGTTCACCCTTCAAGATTAACACAACAATCCTTCTAATTTATGCATTCAAGGTTGAAAAATCATTGTCCATGAATTTTATTTGAAAGATAATTTTATATTAAATAAATTTGTGAAGAGAGATGGATGGAAACTTGGATTTTGCTTACTACATTCATTCTTAAAAAGAAGAGAGAAAAAGAGACATGTAGATTTTTTGCTTGTCTCCCAAATAAATAGTCGTCAATGAATAAACATTAAGAAATAAAAATGATCGCCCATTAGTATAGGTTGGGCAAATTAAAAACTAAATTTTATTGTTCGTTATCCAACTTCAACAACAATGGAGTACCATTAAAATTAAGTAGAAGTGCATCCCTAACTTATGACAGTCAATTAAAAACGAGAAATTTAAGACAACAAGAACCATATGATATCCAATTTATACCTTTCAAATAGTATACATTTGTATGGGAGGAAAAAAAAACTCATAAATAAGATGATCGTAGCAGCTAAAGAAACATGAATGCTTTCGCTTGTGTATACAAACTAATCACTGTTCAAACAATCTAGTAAGACATGGCTGCACATTCTTTGCACAATTACTCGAGAAGAAAAAAAGAGGTGGTGGGACGTCAAAAATATGTTTCTTCAGTATTTTCTATATGCCAACTCCTTCACGGCAGCTCCCAAATTTGACTCGCACTTCATATTTTGAACCCACTTTGTATTGATTTGAACACGCTCGATGCCTTGCTTAAAGGTCCGAGAGATAGCAGGTGTGATTCTACTTGCAAAGTATTCTTCTACCTCCTTTGCTTTCTGTTCTGAGCAAAACTGAAATCGGACAGATTACAAAGAAAAAAAATGAACTTGGGTAATTTATCAACGGAATCATGAAAGGTCTCCAGTATTCCCAAGTACATGAAAAATAAATTTTGCTAGTAAAAGAATAATAAAAACGAAGGTTAATAAACATGATTTAGTTCATTGGCGTTGACGTAAGAGAATAGAAAAATGTAAACACCGCCGTTTGCTAACAAGAAGGGATCCCTGAAAGGCTGATATTCCTCTCCTATATATGCTAATACGTTAAAAGATCAGAGATAAAACATTTACCGGTGAAACTATAGAGCTAATAAATCGGCCAAGTAAAAATCCAGAGCCCCATGTTTTCTTAATGTATTCCCAGTTATCCTGCAGGCCAATAAATCAGAAAAACATTATTGTACATACTAAAATTGAACATATATATGCTTGTTTGTGTCTAAAAATTATGTTGCATATCAACCAACCTAAAACAACAAAAATATACTAGAAATTTGCTTCATAAATGGTGTACGATATCTTGAGCTGCAGGAATCCATTTCATCAAATACTCTCCTTCTCGGACACTAAGATAGTGTTTAGTTTGAAAACAAGTTTTGCGTTTTTCAACATGTACTTTAAAATGCACGGAAAAGAAGAAAGGTGTGGAAAACTGTCGATTTTCAAAATAGTTTTAACAAATAAAATTGAATGTCTTTTTCTTCTTTTCTGCCTTTTGAGATATCAAAAACTATCTTCTTCCTTTCCATTTTCCTCTTGTTGGAATGGCTAGTATTTTCCAACTCCTCTGTTATGCCATTTGTATATATATTGAAAATGCAAAACACAAAACTCGTTTTCAAGCCAATCGCTGCCTAAGTTTTAAATGTGGAGCATCTGTTTCAAAGTGACTAAACTAGAAACTGGATTTCAAAACTGGCAGAAACTCAAATTTCAAACCTCACCTTCCATGCAAACTATTGTAAAAGCAAATAGATAGCAAAAGCCAGAAAATCATGTGTGCAGGTGGGTGGATGTGCCCACATGGGAAGCAAGTGGAGACTACAGTAATGTAAAAAATACAATAAAATAAAAAGTAAAAAGTAGAAGGGTTGTGACTTGTTTAGAGAAAAGCACACAAAGTTCACTGACTAAAGGGAATGAGTACAATGAAAATAGTAACTAAGAAACCTAGCATGTACGGTGTTAACTTCCAAATATGTCAGGCATGATGCTTAATACAAATATAACATACTTTTAACCATGTCCAGGCAACATCCCTCCCTTCTCTGCTAACACCTGCTAATCCAAATATCACATCCTGATTTCGGACCTACAGTAAGAAAAGACAAGTTTTAAATATTAAGAATACAAGCTATAAAAGTTCACAAAATATAAAACAGATCAGCGAAGATTTACAAACCTCAGGAGACAATAAAAAGTTAAGTGCATCTCGAACTACTTCAGGATCTGGTGAAGATGCTATAGAACCTGTATGGACACAGATATTATGTTACCAATAAAAAACATTTTACTAAATGCAGAAAACTTCGCTAGATAGTGCTCTGATAGCAAAAAATAAAAATGAAAAAAAAATGAAAAAATAAATAATCATCAGTTTCTAACTGTTACACATCTTCTTACATAAATATTTCAGCAAGGAAAGAGATAGGAACAATGGGAGGTCCACGTTTCATATAAGGAAAACTGGAGAATTGAGTGACATGGGGATAGAGTGGAGTACAAACTGGTACATGATGATTGTGTGTTGTTTATCAAAATGAGAATTTTAGCACTTTGGTCACAAAATTGACAAGATAAAGTAATTTATATAGGAGAAACAAAATAAATTTAACATACTTAATATGCGGGTCTTTTCTTGACTTAGGTCAGTCTCGCGATAAACCTTGAGAAGATTTTCGTATCCAGACTTATCTGAATTGTTGACAGTTTGCATTACTGCAACATACGCTGCCTAAAAGCAATAAAAAAAATTAAGTTGAGTAAGAATCTAAGTTGTACAAGGAGATGGGAAAGTTGTAACTGCTGGTATAGTTTAAACCTTTCTAGTATCAGGAGGAAGGAGTGGTGTATTCCTATCATTAATAAATAAACTGAAGCGCCTTAAAGCTTCATTTTGGGTAATGTCATGCCCAAGATATGCAAGAGCAACCAAAAGCACGGACCTCAACATCATATCCAAGTGGCCTTCTCCTTCCTTTGCATCCCAACCAACTCTCCTGCAAAAATAAAAAACTAACTGAGTTTCTTGTTGATCATTTGTGAGAGTCGTCACATCTACCAACCAGAATAATATTGATATATCATATTAAATCAATCTTCATGCAAAGGAAATTAATCAGATAGCCAGAAATTTAATGGTGGTTGGACCAATTTGAGCCTTTATATTATGGGGGTCCATTTATTTTATTTATTTTAAAAGAAAAAACTTACTTTTAGGAGCTTGGTGCTGATCTTTATTCGCTGTATATCCAATGTCTAAGTTGTCAATTGCCTACATTCATTGTATATTATTTAACCAGTCACACTACTCATCCAGATTAGCAAGTATACTGATTCATAAATATCCAATTGAGGAAATTAAGATGCGATCTGAAAGTTGTCAACCCAGATAAACTAGGGCTGTCAATGGGTACCCAAAAAATCCGATATCCGTCCCAATCCGTATCCGAAAATATGAAAAATATCCGTTATCCGAAAAGCGGATACGGATATCCGATATCCGAAAAGCTTTCCGGATACGGATATGGTTATTGTGGTATCCGTATCCGAAAAATATCCGTCCGATTAACTGATGCATATATATGTTTAATTAAAATTATATTTAATTAATATATGATTTTCCAACTATTTCCTAACCATTGGATGTTACTACGATATGGTTTTTTTGCTCATTTTTAGTGAAAACATACAGTTTTAGTGTAATATTTTTGGATACGCATACGGATATTAGTATAAAACAATGTTTTGCCATCACATTTTTGATTCCTTGGTTTTTTTATGAAAGTTAGTACAAAAACTGTTTTATATTGATCCAAACGTTTTCATTTATACTTTTAAATTTATTGATTATGAGCGGAGCGGATAAATATCCGATATCCGTCCGATATCCGAAAATTAAGCGGATACGGATATTCGATGTCCGATATCCGAAAATGATTTCGGATACGGATACGGATATGGCACTATCCGTATCCGAAAGTATCTGTTGACAGCCCAAAGATAAACCCCATACACTTATATGGGTACGTAATATAATTATCAAGTGTAAACAAATATGTTGATGGAAAAAAAATACACATGTTTACTATGTTCTATTAGCTTTACACATAGTTGTTACACCCACAGTAGTTCACTAAATCTACATGTAGTATATATTCAAGTTCATGAATCGTAATTCTCATGATAGATTGCCTACTATATTCTATTAACCACACAAGTGTGTATAGAAGAAGGTAAGGTCCACATTGTTCTCAAATAATTAAAATCTTACGAATTGAATCTCCTTTTAAATCCATCCCTACCATTCGGTTCTCAAGTTCTGATTCAAACTTAGTTCAAATGCGAGTGAGACTCATTTAACCCATATTCAAATAAAAATTTAATTATTTCAAATTTAATTGATTCAAACTTAGCGAGACATCAAGATGCTTGTATAAACATACATTTCAAATTTTATCGTTTCAAAAAAGAATGAAATAAAAATTAAATCTTCCTATTACATAAAGTCAACTGATGACCTACATAGAGCAAAATTTCTAGCATAAAAGTATATACCAAGGTTCAAGAACTTGGTTTCGGTCTCGGTTTCAATCATTTGAAATCCTCTTGATTTCGGTCCATTCAGGAAATTTCGAAAGTTTCGGTTTTAGTTTCGGTCACATATCCGATTTCTGTATTTTTAATGGAAAAGTAATTATAACGTTGTAAATAAAATATAAAGCATTATCTGTAAAGAGATAATAATACAAAATACAACACTAAACATAGATGAACGTAAACAATATACTAAACAAAGTTTAAAAAATAAATTAAAATCAGCCAATTCCCCTCATTTAGACATGGATAACATGTCTTCAAATAAGTCCAAGCCCATTAAAATTCAGCCCACCATTCATTTTAAATCCAACTACAACCCTAGCCCTAAAATCACAACTACGCTTCTCTGTCGACTCTTAAAGAAAAAAGCGAAAATGAAAAAAAAAACATTCACCAAGGTCGATGACGAGAACCAAGACAACAAAGCAATTTCAATTTGTGGCTAGATTGGATCTTTGGCTAGAAGACGTGAAGAAAAACGAAGAGACCAGGTTTTGCTTTTTTTTTCCGTTTTTCTGTCGTTTACCCCTCTTTTGAATCTTTTCCCTTCCCTGCAGCAATTTCGACTTCTTTTTTGATTTTTTTTTTTATATTGACAGTGCCGGAACGGGATTTTGACCTAATCTCATCCCGCCTCCGCTTGGAACCGAACCGGGATGGCCGGCATCTCGTGGTTTCGGCCGGAACCTGATACCATGGTATATACACGTTACAATATGAGCCTTTAGAATCTAAGAATCGTGATTTAATCCATTAACGATTTAAATTGAATTTTATGATTAACGATTTGAATCTCATATTTGAAAACCTCGGGAAAGGACTCGATATTGGTTAACAAGTCATTTAGTATTTGAACATTAAATTAGATATGAGTATATAACTTTATCTGAAAATGTTGTCACGGCAACCGTCTTTAAACTTTCACACAATTAGTCCTCCAAATATGTTGGTTTAAAGTAATTAGTTTGATTAAACTCACTTTTCCTTTTGATTGAACATTCATGTCCCCATAGAAATAAAACATAGCTATTATCTGACTCTTTAAAGTTTACGAAGTAACATAGAAAACCCATAATATTTCTGTAATGTAACCAATAAAAAGAAAAGGACCAAAGCGAAACATTACTCTGCAGAAAATTGGAGAAGATTTACAAAATATAGTTTGATGTCATCTAAGAGTTCTGGAACTGCATCAGCTGCAACATTTACAATCTTGCTGCATATCTGTTAAGAAATTTACACATATAACTACATGTTCGCATATCTAGCAAAGAAGGATGGATATACAGTAAGCGTACACTCAAGGATCTAGCTTGCAATATAGTAAGAACAAAAACATACACTGATTAAGAGATATAGCACAGTATAGTCAGTCTCTTCTCTGTAAGCAACCATTAGAGATAACAATGATGACAACGTCTGCTTGCCAGCCATACATATCGCGTAAGCATCATCCAGAATACCTACATAAAATAACAATTCTAATGTTCATGATGCTTGCAATGGGTTAAAGGAAACTGACCCTTAACACAAATAAAGTGTTTGATTGTATATCCAACAATAATATGTAATGTACTATAAACGCTAACCTTCTCCTAATATAGGATAGAAGTATAAAACATTAAACTGAAAAATTGAGCGAAGTGACAGCAACACTATTAGATTTTAGGTGAAAATGGTGTGGGGGAATTCCCTTATACAATGAAGCATCAACACTATATAAGAACTTTGGCAAGACCAATGCACGTGCATATAAAGACATTTGAGGAAGAAAAAAACCATGTTGAATACTTGAATCAAAGATTACAGTCAAATTTTGCACGATTTTAATTCTTAATTTTGAAAAATAAGGATATATGAGCAATATGCAATTTGAATTGACTTAAAGTTGTTTTTAAACATAGATGTTTTACAAAATAAATCACTACAGTAAAAATTTACTAACCCAAAACCAAGACAAGAGTATTATACATAAAAGATAGAGGTATTCATTTTTACATTAAAAAAAAGTTAAAAATTAAAAAAATGTTAAAAATAAAATAACATTTAAGTGTTTTAGGAAATATTAAAAGCTGTTGTACAAAAAGTTGCTACATAAGACCTTTTTATGTGACATAATAGTTAGGACACTTATAATAGAGATGTCACTGAATGAGATCATATTTCATTCGTGCATACCAGTCTATCTTATTTCCAAGTCAACAAAAGTATTTTGGATGATGTATGTGTTATCAAAAATTGTGACATCTAGTGTGGCACCAACCTCAAAATAATTTATATACTAGAATAAAAGAATCATATGAATCTTCCTATTTCATACAATTAAACAAAACAAATTCTTGAAGTGTATTTTAAAAATAATAAAAAATTCCAAAACAATTCAAAATACGTAAACAATAACATGAAATCAAACATATGCACCAGACTTTTACATGACACAAATTATTATTGTGGCACGCACACACACAAGTAAACAAAATATTAGTACTGATTTCTTGCCGA
The DNA here is from genome assembly GCA_030737815.1 of Allium fistulosum. Lineage (NCBI taxonomy): Eukaryota > Viridiplantae > Streptophyta > Magnoliopsida > Asparagales > Amaryllidaceae > Allium > Allium fistulosum. The sequence continues at coordinate 575,778,939 of CM060906.1, forward strand.
GTCTCAAATTCAGATTTCTCTATGTATCATAAACTTGAAACGGTGCCAGGAAGTCTTACTTGAAAGTTTACATATATTGATTGATCAATAAGCAGTAAGTTTGGACCATATCTATCAATACTCAATGTATAAATCTTTATAGCTGAAAATCTTATTACCAAATCTATCCATCGCAGACAATTGATTAGCTTCTATAGCATATCTAAGCCCATTAGCAAGTTCATCGTCGTACTTTACCCTATAGAACCCTGTCTGGTCAACATTAAACTTTATCCAGAAGTATCCACCCCTCTGTTGGTTTCCTTTGGCAACAAGGCCAGATTCAGCAATTGAAGAATTCACAATTTCTGCCATATCTAACTTCTCATTTTTTGTTTTAAATAAAAACTTTTTCTGGGATGAATACGAACAGCAACACAAGGTTATAGGAACAATCCATTGTCCATCACCAGATAATCCACTTGACAGAAACTGAGTCTGCACAGAGAAAAAATGAGTAGCATGATAACAGTTGAGATTTTGTCAAACTGTGTCAAATATATATATATAGCTTTTACAACTAGTCATGTCATGCTGCAGAAGAAAAAGAACAAGTCAGGTAAAATAAATATTTACCGATACACTAACACAACAAAATTATTGATGGCTATGAATGAAAAAAAAAACATGTGCATTGATGAGGTTACAGTAGCATTTGTTGCATCACAGGCAACTGATGATAAGAAGGAGATAGACCTGTTCAAACAATAATTTCCCTTCCTCCAACTTCACGGATACAACAGGATATCCTTTCTGCTTAGTCCAAGAGTCCATCAATGTCTTAACTGGTTCGCCTGATTCTTCTTCAAGCACATCCCATAAATCTTCTGTTTTTGCATTTGCATAGGCAAATTTTTTTACATAGGAAGCCAATGCTTTCTGCAGAGAGAGACAGTAATGATGATTGTTAACTGTTAAAAAAAAAACTAGTGGCAACAATAGCTAATATGAAGGTTCCATGTTAATATGTTTTATAGTAATACAGAGTGCTATATAAGGGAATGAATCATGAGTAAAAGAGCCATTGAGGTCATGTTGCACCACATGATGTTGGAAACAATGGCTATCTTCGGCTGAGTCGTGAACAAGTCACTCTCTTGAAGACGTTTCGGTGATCTGCTCAAAGGTGCAAGCAGTTCGTCTCTATCACCGCCGCCTCTAGGATAAAACAGCCTCTCGAAAGTTTTGTGGTATCGGTTCATTTGCACGGACGAAGCGATTCTGGTTGCACTCAAAAAACTCGTTGCTCGATTATTATTTTTAAAGGGAAAAAATGTTGTTCTTTTTATTTTCGTCTTCGTATCTGTTAAGAAGACGGAAGAGCAAAAGAACGTTACTGAATGGGAGGATACGTGGTCTTGAAAAACGGATCTGAGAAATACCGGGTCAAAAAATAAATAAACGTTGCGTAACGTTCTTCAATACGGGCTTCTTACCGTTCCAGCCCGGTCAGAAAACGGTAAATAAATTTGTACCAAAAATATAAGTATTACACCACTACAAGCCCGAACCCGAACCCGGCCCGGCCCGAGTCGAGTCGGTCGCGCGCGCGTGGGGTGGTCAAGCATGGTCTCCCTCCTCACAAAAGAGCATCATTGGATGCCCAAAGGGCCCAACTTAGCTTCAAAGAATCAAGTATAAATACTTGATTCTTCTATATAATCCCACAATGTGGGACTATTCATATTCCCATAGGAGCCATATCATACTTAGTCAAATTTTTAAGAATTCATTCATAAGTAAAAACATTTCCAACACATGATGATACAGTTATTTGATGTAAACGCAAAGTAGGACCAAACTGCGCACACCTTGGAACGGAAGCCGCACACGACTCACCATTATTAGGACTTCCTTGTCTGCCCATTACCCCACTTCCAACATCCAAATAAACATAGGAAAACTGAGCTAACTAACCTACTCCTTATTTCACATCCCAATTGCACATGACTTCGGACCATTGAATTGAATTACATCTAAAGCCCGAAATGAAGCTAGTGTTGATAATTAAGAGCAGAAAGAAATCATCATGTCATATGTAAGAGAAGGAGTATTCCTCGGTTAATTGTATTTGTGGCACTAGATTTGATTCCATAACAGTTCAAAATCAGATAATGTGGATAACTAAGAGTAGAAAGAGTGCCTTGCCATAATTAAGAATGGAAAGGGAGAGAAATTTCAATTTTTAGTTAACTTTTTTTTTACCTTAGATTTGACTCGGCTTAAAAAATTAAAACCAAAAACAGTCGAGGCGCTAACAAGAGCTGTATCTCACTAGGTCTATCAACAGATACTTTCGGACTTTCGGACGCGAATAGTATCATATCAGCATCCGAAATCAATTTCAGATATTGGATATCCGCCTCCACGGATACGGATGCATATTGGATATTTATCCTATCTGCTAACGATTGATAAATCTAAAAACATAAATAGAATATTTTGGTTTAATATACATTTTTGTCAATCTCATTGACGATAAAAATACGAAAAATAAACAAATATGATAATAATAAATAGCTTTGAGTAGTTAAATGCATAAGCATATAATATAAAATATTAACTAAATGAAACAATAAATACATATCATCCATTATTAAAATATAAATAATATAACCTATAATTTTGACAAAAAACGGATGGATAATTTTAGATGCGAATGTCTCCATATGCGCATCTGCATCCTGTTTTTTGAATACCGGATACTTATCCATTTTTCGGATATGATGCGAACAGGTTTCGGATTATTCGAGTATCCATTGACATACTTATATCTGAACATTCCTAACACATATCTTCACTTGTAAAAGTTAACGAGTGTATGTCTGTCTTTAACACTTTTCAATAAATCAAGGAAAACAAATCTCATGATTCATATTCTTGACCTTCCATAATGATCTACCACTTGGCTGCACATGTGTGTGTATTTAAGGATAATCATCTAGTTTGATTTGAAAGAGTACATAATTACTATTTTCCACTAGCTACTTGTCCATTGAAACATAACTAGAAATAATAAATGGTGCAATAGCATTACCACTAAACGAATTCACCGGATGGCGTCTATTGCAATAAATGGTGAAATAACATTTCCGTTACACAAAATACCTATATGTCATAGGACAATGTTTAGCAATATAAATCGTGTTTCCATGCTGAGTGCTAATGTGATGCATTTACAAACCAAACCTATGATGTAAATTTTATCATTTACAAAAGTGATTCTGGGTTACCATTAACAAAAATCTTGCTTAGCCAATACAATAAAGGAATGCAGTATCTGTACCAATATGCAAATACTAACCTGAAAACAGTCGGCGCCAAGGTAATTATGTAACATTCGGATCATGGATGCTCCTTTTCTGTAGCTTATCGCATCGAATATTTCATCAATTTCACTCGCATGGTTGATATCCACCTATATAAGTTGTAGCACAATTAACATAACATGGTTTATGACTACTAAATAGTACAAATATTACATAGCTAACATCATACATGAAATAATTGTCTAAAGCAAACATACAGCAGATCAACATTGTATTTGCTTATACTAAGGGCATCGCCAACAAAGCTAAATATCCATGTCCCAACAAACCCAATTCAGCTGTATACTCAGTTGAATTGGGTTGCCCCACTTCGGAAAACTGAAATGGGGTGGGACGCCCATTTTTTGAGCGTCCAAGGCTGGACGTCATTTTTTTCGTTGTTTTAAAACACGAAAGCGTATACAAGACGTTTTCAGGTCCGTGAGGCGAGGCGTAAGCCTCGAAACGTTGAGGCGTAAGCCTCGAAACGTTGAGGCGTAAGTTTTTAGGTTAAAAATACAACGCAAAGTGTATAATAGAATTTGACATTTTAAATTAACATATGCAAAAAATAAAGAACAAATCATCCGGGTCCGATTTTGAACAAGTATACATCTTTTTTTTTAAAGATCAATAATAAATAACTGAAATCCACATAATTCCAATTTCGATTCCGCAAAATTCCAGTTTCAATTCTTACCAATTCAAGTCGATCCGCAAAATTTACTTGCAGAATCAGTTAAGTCTATTAAGAAATTTTCTTTAAATAACAATGAGAAAATCCATTACATAGCTTTTGATCGTTGTTTCAGAAACAATCTTACTTAGTCATGTCAATATTGAAATTGAAAAGTAAAAAAACACTAACTTCAATTTTCTTAAATTCTGTTTTTTTTCCATTAAATAATTAAAGTTTAATCACTTCTGTTAGTGTTAACATTTGCAACTATGGGTAAAAAGATTTTTGAGTCTCGTGTCTCAACAGTTTGAGGCGTGCGAGGCATACACTTTGTATGCTTCGTATGCCTCAAGTTGTTGAGGCATAAGTTTTAAGAGTAAAAAGCCTTTTGGGGAAGTCTCGGGGCGTTTTATCTCTTATTTCTTCAAGGCGGGTATCGAGACGGGTTTTAAAAAAATGCATTTTTTAGACGTCCAACGTTTAAACGCCCAAAAAATGGACGTCCAGCTCACTGAGAAAATAAAAAAGGGTCTCAACGGTAGACGCCTAAAAAAAGGATGTCCAGAGTTGAGAGCCCATTAAATGAACGTCCAGCTTTAGATCGTCCAATTTGTTGGGCAATAACGGGGCATTCAGGCTTGAAAATTCAACCTCCTAAATTTTCAGGACTGAAACGGTTGGAGATACCCTAATGGTTTAGGGTACCAATAGGAGGTGGTGGCCACCCTCCCTCCCTCTTGTTTTTTTGCGTGTGTGTATGGGGAGGGGGGCACATACAGCATATACTAAATTTTATTTCTTTAAATAATGTACATTTATTTGTATTTGGAGGTTAACGTAAGATGTATAGTCGCTTGTGTGTGTCATAAATTAACCTTCAAAAATAATATAGGTCATATATTAACCTTCAAAAAAACAAATGACTATTCATTATTTAAAGAAATAATACAGGTCTCATTATATTGTTCTCCTGATGATATCATATTAGAGAAACTTTATTATCCCATAACCAATTGACAACCTCAAGAATAATCTCCTATATTTATGATCTCATTATACTATTGTTGCAATGTGGGACTATTCTCAACACATTAGAATCAACTAAATCTTATCATCGTCGTCGTCATTATTATAGTGATAATTTAGTCACTCGGTCCAAATGTCGATTTTTTTAAACACCAAAATCGCCCCGGCTTATTATGCAAACAAAGCTAATGCTCAGGGATTCACCTTTGGAAGGCCTCAAATATATTGTTTTTAAACATAAATATTGAGCACTCAACCCATTGGTAATGGTATGCAAGCTCCAAAGACCAAGCCTTTTGGATAATTATCATTAATCTAAGGACTAAAATACATTCAAAGGGTTATATTTGTTTAAGATTTGCAAGCGAACCTTGAATAACCCACAAAGAAGATTATTTCTAAAATTATGTAATGTCAAATGATAAGATTAAAATAAAATAAATAAAATACTCCATTAATTTAGTTCCATCATAATATATGCCCAAATGTGCTTCAAGCAAGTAAACTTTAATTATTATTATTTTATAAATTTTTGTGGTTAATTATCAAAATGAATTTTGAAACTGGATTCTTCGCTTTTTGTCCTTCTTACTTGTAAAAAAAGATAACACAATTTTGTACATTTCATATCTCTACTATCGACAAAAAAATTGGTATGCTCATCGTAATCAAGGTTATCTAAAACGTTGTTGTCAAAAATTCTAAACCCTTACAATTTGAATCCCGATTCAGATCGAATCTCTCTCTTAACGATTCGATTTATGTTCCGATTCAAACTTAGTCAAAACCGCAATTAAAAAACATTCAACTCATACTAACATATTTAGTATACTTATTTGAATTCAGAATTCTAATTATAATGTTTTTAAAACAAAATTAAAATAGAATAAGAGAAAATTGAGTTTTATGTTTAATTGTAGAAGTTCAAACATCAAAATCAATTTCTTATTGTGTGCAAACCTTAAATACGCATCTTTTGAATCTGTGATTTACGATTTGAATCATGTTTCGATTCAAAGTTTGAACTTTACGATTTACGATTTGAATCCCATTTTGAAAACATTGATCTAAAATAGACTGTTAATTTTTCATATTGTATTGCATTTATACATTATGTGCACGCATACGCATATCATACGTGTAATTTTCTGGTATAGATTATAACAATAAGTTTACATGCAAAATATGAACTGAAATCCATAAAAATGTGAATTCTTATAGCAAATTAGTTTCCTGTTAATCTATATGATGTGAATGGGGTGAAGACAAATGAAAAAAATAAAATATTTTTGACCTAAGAAAAAACAATTGTTTAGTTAGATTCTAATTTTCACTAAAAGAAGTAATTGGATACACAAAAAAGTTAAACTTAGGGTAACTCCTGTTGGCCTACGAGAGATGCATATGGTAACAAAGTAGGATTTTTCCTCATTGCATTCAAGGTTTCAAATCTTGGGTTTTGGTCATGTCTTGAATTAAGTTTTCACACCATGAAAAGGATAAGTGGATTTGGGTGTACATTTTGAATTAATATCTTGGATTTTAAATTTCATCCCGCATCTCGCACCTCTCTCCGAATAGCTTATTGGTAAAAGAGAGATATTAACAAAAGTGATACAAATTATTGTTGTCATTTATATTAGGGAAATTTTATTAAAATTTGGGTATTTTTGTTTTGGAGAAGAAGAGAGAAAGAGAAGAGGAAGAGTATGGGAATAGAATAGTCCCGCATCATAGAAGATTGTAAACTATATTTGTTTAAATATAGAATTTACAAGAGAAAGGTTGGGTTCTTTGGACATCCAAATGTTTTCTCTTGGACTGAAGAGTGAAGCCACGTATGTTAACTCATGCGTGCCGCCGCCGGCCGAGACTGGGTTGGGTCCAAAAATATTTTTGAAATGTATTTTTATTTGGAACGGGCGCTTCCCTTCATGTCTGTATAAAGGCAGTCTTCCCAGAATTGGACACATGAAAATTCCGAAATCACTCTCTTTCTCTTCCACCGCGTTGGTTTTATTTTCTAGAAATTAATGTATCAAGTTTGTGATACTCCAGATCACAAACTCGAAACTCTTGTCATAGCAGTCATTCGTACAATGGTTTGAATCAATTTTAGTGGTGCAACTGCAATCAAATAAATAGAATCGATTTGTGGCTCCATTAACTTTTGGAAAACAATTTGCTGCAACTCTAAACACTCATTTGTTATCTAAACGAATGAAAAAAAAATAACGTCTTAGGGAAAATGTCATCGACGTGCCTTGAAGTGATCTCTACATATTTCTACCACCGCTGATGTGTCATTTCACAGGAAACCAGAATCAACATCAACAATTTATTACTTGGAACTTACTATATGAATTAAAAATAATAATTGCCTAATTATCTATGACATTGATAGTTTATCAAGTTAAAACATGTTCGATATAAACAAAACCAACCTAAATTTACAATCCTATAAAATGCATAAATGCTAATACAATATCATTGGGTTGAGTACAATAACGAAATTGTTATTGGCTATAAGAAACAAGATGTCGCAAACCAAAATCTTGGAATTGTGAGATCCAATTGAGCTTTGAAATCTCGACCAAGATGAATGTCAAACGACATTTTGAGATTTTAAGTCATCTGGTGAACCTCACAAAATGAGATCTCATCCATTGGCCGAGGGTAAGGATTTTGAGGTTTAAAATCTAATTTGCAACAGATCTCAACGATAAGAAACACTTGTACTATTACAGTTTACTATATAAATGACAAAGCTTATGCAGATATATGTTGACTATGAACATGTGCTAACGAGGGACTTTTAGAATCCAGAACTATTTTTTTACTTCAATTCTAGATGAAAGCAATGATAATACCTACGTTAGATAAAAATTTACCTCGATAGGATGCGACTCAGAAAGTGCATCCAACCTAAGGCCCATGGTAAAATCATCTAAAAATTGTGTCCATATGTTCCATTCAGGGAATATGGAATCTGCAGCCAAATAACTAACCTGAAAATGAGTATACAGAACAATTAAACAGTGAAATACTAGATGGGTTTATAATTTGCTAAGCAAAAAAAATCAGCTAATTACCCATGTTGCGAAACCCTCGTTAAGCCACAAGTGTGTCCACCATTCCATCGTTACAAGATTCCCAAACCACTGATGTGCCAATTCATGTGCTACAACTACTGCCACCTGGAGCAATAATTAGGATATGCGGTCTTTTTAAAGTACAACTCTATGGCAAGTAGAAAAGTTACAATCTATTTATTGGCAACAAAAATCTGTCATAGAACGAGGATGACAAAGGAACCTGTCTTTTATTGACAATTGACATGGACTAAATTTTGCAGTGATTTCTTTCCAGTTATAAAACAAAACAATTAATCTCAGAATATAAGATAAGCATGGAATAATTTCCATAATTTATTCCACCATGAAAGCTTTCATTCTCATGATACGCAATTAAAGTTACCCGTTGTTTATTTGCTGCTGCTGAGTGTTGCTCATCGTATAGCAACGCTGTCTCACGATATGTGACCAACCCATAATTCTCCATTGCACCAGCAGAAAAATCAGGTATAGCAACCATATCCAATTTTGGTAGCGGGTAGGGGACTTCAAAGTAACTGAAGACAGACAAACAGACAGTATATAAAGTCAATGGAAACCTAAGACATTGTATATTAAGGTATAAGTTTCTCAGTGTTGCACAAATTTAAAGCATATAAATTACCGAAGAATCACCTTCTATATATATCCAATGTCTTCACGGCAACATCTAGAGCAAGCTTTCCTTGGCTGGCCTTACCAACTTGGCAGTATACACGAACTTTGGTACCTTAAAGAACAAAAAGAAAACTGCACTAAGAATTGGTATATTCATTTGGTTAAAATACATGAAGCATGATTAACTACAGAGCCAATAATACAGTCATCCATTCCAGAAAATAGCTTTTAAGAAGGAAAATAATAGCTATTCCACACTAACAACAACAAATCATGAATATTTCATTTTCTTCTTCTAAAAGAAAACTTACCCAAAAAAACACTTATAACAGATTACAATATTAGAATTCTGAAGGTCAAATTCTGAAAATTAACCTGATACCGTACAGTTGATCAGATATTGAGAACCAGAATTTGAAATACTTGAGATATTTAAAATAAAAGAGGTCGGAATTTTGAAAAGACACTTAATTTGATAGATTTGAAATGATAACAAGGTATATACAAATTGGCATACCATCAGTTGAGCGTGCTTCTACGTAATCAAATAAACCAACAACGAAAGCCACCAAGTATGTCGACATAATTGGTGATTCTTCATAAGTAAGAACCTTAATGGATCCGTTGATCTTCTCCTCCTTGATTGGCATGTTTGACAATGCTACCAACTCAGATGGTACTTCCAGTGTTATCTTAAAAGTCGACTGACATCACATAAACTTGGTGTTAATGTTCAGTTTTTACAGACACGGTCATCTAAAATTGTTGGGAACAAAATAGAGCAAAAACCATGTGGTACTAATTACTCATTACTAACACAATTTTTTAATCTTCCAGCAACTGGTAAATCATTGATCAATATGTAACACACAATACTGTAATCTAGAAAATGATAGTCAATGCAGTATTCATGATTGTCAGTTTCCTAGCTCAAATTGTTTTACAATTGTGATTTTTTGAGTTTTCTTTACCATAACAGTCAGTCATCCTGCCAATTGGACATCAGCTTTTTATGTACTTCTTACTATCTGTGCACAGATTATATTTCTGGTTTCACTTCAACTTGAAGTGTTTTTTTTAATCCACTTTGCTTTTCCAGTGTTATGGCGCTGTGTGTGTGTGCGTACACACACGCATGCACACATGTACATACACACACACACACACGTGTGTGTGTGTGTTTCATGAAAAAATCAATGAAGACAAAACATTGATTCATTAATAATGTCAAAACCCCTAATAATAACAATATATCTCATTGTTCACCACAAACAAACCTTTGATGAAGCATTGGCAGAAAAATAGCAAAAGCAAATATTGAAAGCATAGTTCACCAAACCCATGGGACTTTAAAGGACTGTAAGAAATTATATGTTAAAATTTAATTGGATAACCTTTAAAGCTGGTTCATCCCAGCATGGAAAGCATCGTCGAGCATCAGTAGGCTCAAATTGAGTAACTGCCATATTCTTCTTCTCTCCATTGTGCTCGTAAGTACTGAGGAAAAAAACAAAATATATGTGGACAATAGACATAACTTGTGAGATGGTAGTGATGAAGTTCTTGGTGGTTTTTACTACTTAAATGCAAACATTTGAGAACAACCAATGCTAAGCAGCTCATCAAAAAGCAAACAAAACTTTAAGAGAATTACATTTTCAGAAGAATTGTGACCAAATGATTTAAATGCATGGACATTATCAAATGAGACTTAGCCCGTTGCAGTTCCCCTGTAATTTTTGTTGGTGGCATATTCAAAGAAGCTTACTGCCTTTCCAATATGTTTGTGATGGTTGATCTGTGATGCTTACTGAGTATGCTTAGGCACTTAGCAACCCTCATTTAAGTGGCTGAGACTAAGAAAACTGAAATTCAGTAAGAAAATATTACCTCCGATAAAATCCCTTCATTTGATCATTTAATGTTCCATCAAACTTGATGCTCAAAACGCCCTTTCCGACTGGCAAAGCTTCACTAAATCCAAACACTGCAATTTCATCTGCTTCCACCAAAACAACCTCCGAAGGTTGCAATGCCTACAGCATACCAGAATCTTATCAAGCATCACATTTCTTCATAACAAATGTATCATTGAGCATGGTATTACTAGCATATATGAACCTTATTACTACTAGATTGCACGCTTTTTTCAAGGAAAAAAAGTTGACATATATCAACTGCAAAGATCGATGGTTTGAGCATGAGGTGAGGTGTCATCAGTTTATACATGCTCATGCACACTGCTTTAAATGAAGAGAAATAAGAGTGCTGACAAAAACTGCTGCTGCCTTCTTGTTTACAAAAGTGCAACTATTCATGCCCTAGATTGCATGATGTGCGCGTGAGAAATGCGGTATCAGGGAGAAAATATGTGTCATACAAGGTGAGGTGGCAATGGAGTGTAGGCAAGATATTTAGGTGCTGAGTGTGACCCAAGTATATTAGGATGGAACATCAGTATCGACGGACAAATTAGACCTGATCTGACCTGTTGATTTTGATTCTATTGATTCTGAATCCAGACGGTTTTTTTGAATCTAGTTTTATGGGGTTGGATTCAAATCATAATATCATCTAACTAATATTTATATTTGCATGTGGGTTTATAAGACCGGGTGGGTCTTTGTGTTATTTATTATTTTCCATACCCATCTTATATCCACTGGGTTTGGGTCAATAAATTTAAGCAGTTCCGATCTTTTATTTATTTACTTTTCAGGTCGGACTGGATTAGATTTGGCGGTCTCAGTCCTACCTACATGACTTAAGATGTTTTATATGACACTGATATTCAACCATAAGGCAAATCACATTATAACCTCATTAATGACCGAGTATTCCATATGAAAAACCTTAAATAAATTTATGACTATGTTTAAGTTGAATGCTGAATTGAATAAAATTTCTAATTTTGCTTATACGTTGTGTGATTTTAATGTTTGGCATGGTAGACTTTGTCATTTGTCATGTTAACAAACGCATTATTAAGAACATGAGTAGCTTAGGTTTAATTCCTAAAATATCATTAAATAACTTTGATATGAAAGATCTTGAAGATGCGATTGTCCTTGCAAGATGTTTAGCTCGGGAAACACACCAGTTAGGTAGAGTTGCGAAACGTCTTAAAAAGAATGACTCAGCCAGATTATTCTAACCGTGCTGAAACAACAACTTTATCCTTACTTGTTCATATTGAACTCATTCTTTCGAAAACACTAAGAAATAATTAACAACAAATATTAACAAATTGTAAACACAAATAAATGAAGTTAGATATTAATCAAAGACCGAATTTAAAAGAGTTGTAGGGGCAATGAAATTAGGAAGCAAGCATTCAAAATTGAACTAAAATAAAAAATTATGTCAGCCAATAATGATCCAAGAATAATCTGAAATAAGGGATGGATATTCTATGGTGAAAAAAAAAACATAACAAAAACATATAGATACATTAAGTTTTATATATAATAAGCAGCTAAACTACAGAATTAACTCATAAATTTCAGAAAAGAGGGTATTTTGACAATACACAGGGTTCTATTCAAATATTTTTGGTATACTATTATTATAAAAGTCTGAATGCTGATTGCGAAATGCTGAATTCTGAACTCTGAATAATCGCGTATTTGTTTGTTTGCATTCAATATCCAGAACAAAAAACAATATTAAGCATTCAGAACAAAAAAATAAGCACGGAAAAAGTTCTGATTATGTTGTCTGAATAGACTTTATTCAGGCCACACTAATTAAAAACAAACAAATGTAGAAATTTCTGATTTTTAAATCATCTTGGATTTAAAACTTCTTATTCAAAACAAACGCAACCGCCTATCTTAATTATATTTAACACACTGAGAACAGTTTGTCGCTTGGTGCAGCTCACAATCATCAAAACTCAGCTAAATCCCCTTTCTTTTCAGAACCGGCGTTACAAAACTAAACTGCCGCGTTCTAACAACCCCCGTTTTTCAGTTGTCACACACAATCAGTGTGTTCCAAAAATCTCCACTGCCCAAAACAAAGGAACTCTAAACATAAAATAATAAATAAACCACTACCTTTCCAGAGCTTTGGCTCTCAAAACACACCGATCCATTATCGATTTGAAGATCGGCGGCGTTCAAAACCAGGAATCGAGTATCAGACACGACATCGACGGCAATTCGTACGTAGCCGGTAAATTTGCAGGAGACGAGATCGGGAGCGAGAGATATTTCATAGCTGGTAGGGATCGCGAATTTTGGGAGGCGAGGTTTTCCTTTGAATTGATCGATGCTTTGGGTTTCTGTCGCCATTGTTCTTGTTTGTATGGACTTTTCTGGCTCACTGACAAAAACCTCTCTTTTAAGCACAGTTAAAGCACAGTTAAAAATAGGGTTTTTTTTTTGGATTTGGCCTTGTTTTGAAAGTAATTGTCGCAAATAGCCCAGCAGTAAAAGTAATATCGGTTATAGTTCTGTTTTGGCCAGTTCAGCTCCGAGCTGGCCAAAACATACTGACGATTTTTCAAAAGTCGCCAGTTTTATTTTTTTTTTAGCCATAATACGGGCGACTTTTGGGAAGTCGCCAATGAGCAACTTCCCAAAAGTCGCCCGCTTTTTTTAAAAAAAAATGGGCGACTTCTGGGAAGTCGTCAGTGGGCGACTTCCCAAAAGTCGCCCATTCGGGGCTCTGCAACATAACCAGAGCCCCCCTTCCTTCCTCATTCTTATCTCTTCCTCTTCTATTCCAAAAAACCCCAAAACCCTATATTTCGAAATTTTGCCCAAACCCAATTAAATTTCGTTTTTTTTTCAACAAAAGTAGTAGATTTCGAAAATCTACCTCAAGCATAGGAAAACGTCATACGGTCGAATCCAATCAAGGTATGCAGTAGAAACCCTAAGTTTTGAATTTAATTTGCAAACTAAATTATTTTTTGCTTGATGTATAATGGCTCCTAGTTTTATTCCAACTATATGCTATTTTGATGGTGAATTGGTTATTGACGATTTAATGTGTGCGAAATATCTTGGTGGATCTTACAAACCGGCTAAAGTTCGAAGAGGATCTACTTTTGAGCAGTTGAAAGAGTCGGTATATAAAGCAACAAAGATAAAACCAGAAGAGTACGAGATTGAAATAGTTTGCAATTGGCCAACAGATTCCGGATCCAAAGCAATCAAAATTGTTGACGAGGAGGATGTTGAATTAATGTTTGCTGTCTCGACCAAATCTATTGAGTTGTTTGTTGGGAAAAAAAGGAGATCGGTTGCAGAATAAGCAACACCGGCACCTGTAACAAATTTCGGCGTTGAAGAATATTCTAGAATGGTGGGGAACATGAGTACTAGGCAAGGAATTCCGTCACCTAGTTTTAGCAATCCGACTCAGCACATATCGCAATACGGGCAACAACAAATGTATTATGGGTTTCATCCATTCATGAGTTTGCAGCCAAATGTCCAATTTACCTATCCACATTTAACGCAGGACAGCTTTCCACGAATGAGTCAGAGGTATCGGTTAGTCGTGATTACATAGAGATATGTTGTATTGAATTTATATTAATATTATACCTAATTTGTATTCCCGTGCAGTTTTATTCCAATTCAGAATTGCACTCAAAGAAGTGCTAGAGCATCGAGTAGCCGTACAAATGAAGGAATGCAGCCAACTTGGCCCGATTTATACCATTTAAGCCAAAAGTAAGTTAAATATTGCAATATGTTGCAAAATCGTTGGTATGTAGCAATAAACTAAAATTGATGTATTAATTTACTGCAGCTGCGCAGCAAACAACACTACTACACAGTCATACGTCCAACCACCGAATGAACCAGTAGGTCAAACTATGTGCAATGATGATATGGATGTAGAAGATGAAGAAGATGTACAAGCTGTAGATGTTCCTGCACTTGATAGTATGTCTGTTGTGTCAATACCAGAGGTTGATACAGCCTGGGTGGAAAATATGCAAGTAAACAATGATACACTGGACTATGATTTTGGAGGTGCAGAAGTAGATTGTGTGGACAACGATGAACCGGAAATGGAGATACCGATGGATGATGATTTGTGCAGTGCACAAATTATGGCTAAGTCAATTGTAGCAAATGTAAACTTCAACAGCGAATTATTTCTATCATGCAGCGTACAAACTGGTTTCAAAGTTGGCATGGTGTTTGAGAGTAAAGCTAAATTTCTGCAACAATTATCAGAATGGTCAATCTTACATGCGGTGTCCTTTAAGCCAATAAGGTCAAACAAAGCAAAATATACCGCCATTTGCAACGTCGATGACAGTTGTCCTTGAAGAATACATGCTATTGACTCAAAAAAGACACGGGCTGGATGGTGGGTTATTAAAAAATATCCTAGTGATCATACATGTGTTAACCCTACAGTGAACTCAAATCACAACCAAGCTACATCATCCTTTATGGTATCGAAGATCATGCCTTTCGTGAAATCTGATTTGAACATTACAGCCGGGACGGTGCAAGTTCTAATGGAGGAACAATTATTTATCAAAATTAGCTATCTGAAAGCATGGAGAGCATTGAGCAAGGCAATTGAACGAATTTACGGCGATTGGGCAGAGTCATATGCCAACCTTCGACAATACTTTGGTGAAATATGCAAAACAAATCCCAGAAGTGTAGGACATGTGACAACTAATGAGTATGGAGTTTTTGATCGTGCATTTTGGTCATTTGGGCCTTGTATTGAGGGATTTGTCCATTGTCGACCTTTGCTTTGCATAGATGGTACACATCTATATGGAAAATACAAAGGCACCTTACTTGTTGCAACAGCCGTTGATGCAAATGATCAGCTATTTCCCTTGGCATTTGTCATCGTTGAGTCTGAATCCAGTGATAGTTGGGGTTGGTTTTTTGCATGCATGCAAAGGTTCATTCATAGCGTGAACAATCATCGTATTACTTTCATTTCTGATAGAATGAAAGGAATACCTACAGCGTTGCAGAGCAAATGGCTAGCCGCACATAAACATAGATACTGTGCCAGACATTTGAAAGCTAACTTTCAAGCAGCGGGTTTCAAAGACAAACGATTGACCGGTTTATTCTACGCTGCTGCATGTGCCTCTGAGGAGATTGAGTATATAAAGATTCGTGAGGAAATTAAAACCAGCAGTATAAGAGCACACAACTGTACAGAGAGAAGTTTGGGTGGAAAGAAAGAAAATTGGGCTTTATGTAAAGATGATGGTGGTCGTTTTCATGTTATGACGACTAATGCGTCAGAAAGCTTTAATGGTGTACTTAGGGGTGCTAGATCTTTGCCTATTAGAGCACTTGTTGCACGTACCTTCTATCGATCCGTTGATTACTTTTTCCAAAGAAGAGAGTTGGCTAAGAATTCCACATTTCGTGTCACGCCAAAATGGGAAGCAAAAATAGCGGAGAGAGCAAGCGAAGCTAGACGTTGTCGGATTGTCCGTTTCAGTCAAATTGAATGGCAAGTGATTCATTACTTCGGAGATGAATTCAAAGTTATAATCGATGGTAGCACTTGTTCATGTACATGCAACATCCCATTACTGCAGCATTTTCCCTACGCCCATGTGATGGCTGCTTGTTCGTCGGTGGCCAATGGTGCGAACAGAGCTCATCATGATTTTGCATCACATTGGTACTCTGTTCAGAATTACCTAGCGACATACCCTGGAGAATTTCATCCCGTACGAGATAAAAGGTTTTGGTCTCCACACGAAGGTCAAATGGTACTTCCACCTCCTGCAAGGCGAGCTCCAGGAAGGCCTAAGTCAACTAGAATTAAAGGCGTTATGGACGAGATGCAGCCTCCAAGGCCTAATAGATGCAGTAAATGTGGTATGCACGGTCACAAAAGGAGTCGTTGTAATTCAGTTATTTAGTTTTCGTATGCATGTTATTATTGGTTTGATGTTTGTAAGCCGTATGTTGTTAATGTAAGAACAGTTTGTGTTTTTATTTCATGTGCTATGTTCGAGATGTAAGCTAGTGTTTTATAAACCTTTACAATACTTGTTCAACGATACATAATACAATTACATATAAATGAAAGCTACCGATACAAATTCAACGATACAATTACATTTGTGTTTACTTCTCCTCCCACAATGTACGAGGACTCAACTTATCGAATGGTACACCCTTATTCAATAGTGCGTTGCGATATTGTAGGTTCAACTTCTCCAAACGGGCGTTTTTCGCTTGCATCTCAAGGGCGTATGCAACTCCCCTCGGACACATTTCTGGATCTTTCCATTTAAAAAAGTTACAACATTCAACATCATTTGGCCATATCTTATTATCGTCGTACGATGCACAACGGTAAAAGCGACGGCCCGCATTCCTTTCATTCCGACACACAACCAATTTACATTCATCTCCGCAATAACAAAGTACCGGAGGCGGTGTCCGGCTTGTACTAGCATTGTTAGTGTTACGACGAGCAAGCACATCCATTAATCTTCCATGAAGTGATTGATGTTTTGATTCACCGCTATCCATGGCCAATGTCGATGTACCGCCAACCCTAGAGGGGGGCAAGTTTTCAACCTGTGTTTCGGGGACGAAATCAACTGCAACATTTACTTCATTAACCGGCGTAGAGCCTCGTTGTTTCTCAAATTCGTCATACATTTTCATCATCGTCTCGTCGTCTATCTTCCAATTATCTATTCTTGAAAATATCAAAGTTGGAGTTATACTAAATCACAAAAGATTAAACAAAATTAATAGAGCTTATGAATCTTACCTTCTTTTGGTGTTTGTAAATCTCAAAAAGATATTCTTTTGCCGCCGAAAATATTGAATTTGTGGAAGAGAGAAGTGGGTTAGGTTTTAGGTTCTATATTTGCAATTTGGTAAAGTAAGTTATGAGGAAGGTTAAAGGGCTGGGTTTCTGTTTTGAAACCCTGCAATTCTGGGGCGACTTTTCAAAAGTCGCCTACTGGCGACTTTTCAAAAGTCGCCCCAGAATTGCAGGGTTTCAAAACAGAAACCTTGTACCACCAATTGCATTAATTCAACAACGACTAATTCAACATTTCAATCATCCAATAATTGAACATATTACAACATCCAATAATTCAACATTTCATTCAAACTCAATCATCCACAACTCAAATTATTATATCCACAAATTCAACAATTTAATTCAAACAATTAACATCCTACAATGCAACAAAACAAATCCGGACAAAGCATATCAATAAATTATACCATCCTCAGTTCTTCAATCTACGAAGTTCTCGTGGAGTTCGTTTTGGTTTTCTCATAGACAGTGGAATTTCATCCGGCGAATCCTCCTCTTCACTTGCTTGTGTAGGATCTATAGGCTGTGAAGGGCCGGGAGCAACTTCAACTTGTGTTTCTTGAGATGAAGATGCGCCTTTTCGATGTCTACGTCGCTAATACGTAAGAGTAGTGGGAGGAACGCCATGGGCTTCTATGGCATGTTCGATGAGCAACTGTGCTGGCGGAGGAGGAGGCGGTGGAGGCGGTCTTGGTCTTGTTAACTTATTTCTTCCCAAAATAGTTTCTAAGATGCGTTTTACACTAAAGCATTTCCCCTGCGACCTTTCAGGAACCTCTTGTGCAAGCTCGTCCACAATTTCTATCGCACGGTAAATGCCGTCCGCCTGCCATGACATAAAATTCAAGAAAAGGTATAAATTTCAAATATTGAAATAAAGACTGTATGTACTACGTACCACATTCCTTTCGAGAGGTGCTCTAGGAGTGTAAGGGTATGCAACAACAGGAGGCGCTGTAGGTGGATCGATGGCACGAAGAACATATCGACGAGTGATGTTCCAATACCAAGACAGATATTCTTGTTCGGACAATGTGAACTCGCGTTCCTGTTGCGTGTGCATGTAGCGCTCGATCCATGTCTCAATTGCCATAGCATACTGCCCAGCTTCAATATCAATCTTGTAATGCGGTGGTTGTTCCGGTAAATGCTGGGCCATACCAAACTGCCTCATCACTCGGTCAGGCAGATGATAGGCGACATCATTAAAGCAAATCAGAGGAACCCGAGCAGTCCACAACTGAATGGAAATGGTACATAAGTTTGGAAGATGTCCAAGTACATCGTCGTACGGGGTCCAAGTCACAGACTGATAGTCTAGCACATCGAGCTCATTACGGTAGAAGGCTACATGACGCCTCGGCGATGAAACAGTGCTTTTAGGTCCTACCCACCTATACAAATATTCAATTGTGACTTCTCAATTCCAAACATGTATACTTAGTATACTACATAATTAATTATACCTAGCACCGTATGGCAATGATAAATCAACCGTCGTCCTCCTCATCATTATTCTACCCACGGGTAGATAAGTCCAACACCAAAGCTGCAAATAAAAGTAGACACATGGTTGCGGTTGGATAAAAGAATATGGAATAACGGTCGCCGAAAGTAAATAATGGACATACCTATACTAGACTCATACAACCACCTATGCTTCCGCTCTCTTACAAAGCAAGCCTCGTCAACTCGCAGTAAGTATATGCTAGAACTGCACTGCCCCACGAATATTGGCGACAAACATCAAAGTTTACTAAAAATGGAAGCCATCTAAGCCATATCCGTGTCTTAGAATGATCGCATATCAACCTCGAGCATATAATATGCAATATAATGGCCATGGCTCATTGCTCAATCTGAATCTCCGTGGTGTCTGCTGGTATGTCGTCCACAAATTGTTCCCTAAACCATAGTGTCTATATCATTTCGTTTCCCCACCACTCCTCGGCTGGAGGAGTTAAACCTAGGAGCTCTTGGCATAAAGTAAGATAATCAGCTGGATCGGGGTTGGTCAACAGAGCATCGTCTATGGGTATGCCAAGTAAGCACGCAACATCACCCAATGTGATAGTCATCTCCCCGGCTCGTAGATGAAATGTCGATGTATCCGGCCTCCATCTATCCACCAAAGCAGTGATAAGATGATGATCTAACTGGATGTGCCCCACCCTAAAAACCAGTCCAAATCCAGCTTGGTCTATCAACTGTATAACGCCTGGATGAGTAGATGTTACTCTATTCATTTTAGACGAATGATCTATGGTTTTGTCTGTAGTATTGCTCTGTCAATATATCACAAAAATATTATCAACATGTTACATACATTACCTTCAGATATATGTACATTTTGAATACTAAGATTTTTACCGCGACAAATTCCGGATTATTCGTTCGATGCCGTTGTTGCAAATACAGGACAGATCCATCAATTGGTCCAGGTAGCATCTCCGAGTAATCTACACATATACAAGATAACACTATTCTCAAATTTATTTTTCAACATAACACTACAAATTTACGCATTGTTTTTCAACATTTTACCAATGATTTCAACCATACATAGATACCACAACCATCAATGATTGCTAACAATCATTAAAAACCATTATTTTGCAAATTCCTTCAAAATCCTAAATTGAAAACTTTTTGATTTTCCCATACCTTGAGGCACATCCCGCATTGAAGAGCTTGCCATCTTGTATTTTGTTGAAAAAAAAACGAAATTTAATTGGGTTTGGGCAAAAATTTCGAAATATAGGGTTTTGGGATTTTTTGGAATAGAAGAGGAAGAGATAAGAATGAAGAAGGAAGGAAGGGGGGCTCTGGTTATGTTGCAGAGCCCCGAATGGGCGACTTTTGGGAAGTCGCCCATTTTTTTTAAAAAAAAGCGGGCGACTTTTGGGAAGTCGCCCGCCCATTGGCGACTTCCCAAAAGTCGCCCGTATTATGGCAAAAAAAAAGATAAAACTGGCGACTTTTGAAAAGTCGCCAGTAAGTTTTGGCCATCTCGGAGCTGAGCTGGCCAAAACAGGGCTATATCCGATATTACTTTTAATACTAGGCTAATTGCGATAATTACTTTCAAAACAAGGCCAAATCCAAAAAAACCCCTTAAAAATAAGGTTGCATCTATTCACCCCCCAGTTATTTCATTTCTCCCCCCAATGGTTCCTAAATAAAATTTTCATCCCATGAATTACCTTCACCACCCCGTTTTATATCAACACTACCCTTGTGTTTTTCTTCAATTTACTGATTCTTGTTGTTTGAACTTAATATTACGTTGGTTTAGCATGGTTTTAGTTAATTCCTAGTGCAAAACAAACTAGGTATTCATCAACTCCTAGTTAAGTATTTATCAACTCCTAGTTTGCTCTGCACTAGGTATTGCTCAACTCCAAGCTCAATTCCAAGCTCAAAATATTGATAAATATATAGCTTGCGTTAGATTCTAATGAAAACTTAGGCAAATATATAAAATTTTCAGTTTTAATTAGATGTTTTTTGTTCAGTCTGTTACTACCAACAAGAAAAAATTGAATGACAATCATTGTTGAATTATTATTTAAACATGAAAATTTTACTAAAGAAAATCATTTCAATAACAATGCATTTTTATTATTCTGGAGTTGTTGTCGTTTTTTTATTTATCCCAAAACATAAACTAGAAACAAACATTACTAATTTTTTAATTAATCTTAAAATATCAATTTGAAAACAAACAACCACTGCTTCCAATTTGATAAGGGTAAAATAGTAAACAATTGTTTGGTAATTCTAGTGGGGTGTGTAAAATAGATTATGGGGTGTTAATAGAACTAGCCTAAAAATAATAACTGAATCGGTTTAGTAGAAAAGGACACGAAAGGAAAAAACAAATATGGCTAATAAGTGCACCGCCTTCTATACTTTCGAATATATCTTTATTAATAGTTGACTTGTATTCTTTATTAATAGTTGACTTGAAAGCGCAATCTTTTGGTCCGACCGTAATGTTCCAAAATTGCCCTTTATATATAATTCTTTAAAAATTTCTCCACTAATTGATCCTAAAAAATAGCATCTGCATATTTGTTCCTACACTCGGTGCATCTATTAATTGGTCCTAAAAAATAGCATCTACATATCTGATTCTAAACTCATGCATATAACACCGCACTTTTATTACGTGTAATATTATTGTCAACTGCATACTATGGTGAGTAGCGTTTAGAAGCTCAACCTTTTGTCATACGTTAGAATCAAAACAGGTTGAAATAGGGAGTAAATAAACTATTATTATAATTTTTTGTTCCTGAGTTTAAGTGAAACCATGATATTTGTCTGTGTCAACTTACAAAAACGTCTATTTATAGATTTTAACAAATGTTAATATCACTTAAGAATAGGATTTAGCAAATATACTTTTTTGCAAATTCATAACGCTCTTTTACATATAGTACCAAATTTAATATCGCTTAAAAATATGATCTAAGAAATAAATTCCTATACATTTTTGCTTTTTATTAATTGATAGTGGAAAAAAAATTCAAACTAACAAAAATATTAAACGATGCAACTTAGAAATAAAAATTCAAATTAACAAAAAAATTAAACGATGCAACTTAGAAATAAAAATTGAAACTCAAATTGACTACACATGATTCCAACATAAAATCATAGCTAAATATTTATGAAATTTGTTTTTTTGAATATGTTAAGAATATATAATTTGTAAAAAAAATCAATTTATCCGTGAAGGGTGTACTCTTGTCACGCGCGAAGCGCGTGCCGTAGCACTTGTATATATATATATAATAGAAGATAATAGAAACTTGACTATAGGTATTAAGCCCCGATATCTGCAAAACGCCATCGTTGTTTCACATAAATACCTTTACTACACCTCCTCCTTTTCTCTTCACACCCCTCCATTCCAACAATGGCTTTTTTCTCAACTCTCAAAACAGTGAATTCAGCCGAATATATTTCTACTTCCTTTTGTATTTATTTAACAAAGGAATTTGAATACAAATATTTTTTTAAATGTAAAATCATGACCTGCTTTTTGATAATTGTGTCTCCCTTAATCAATATCAATTACTGATATTCTATACAAGATTGAAGAATTTGATAGGTTTAGGGTTTGGTGGGATAATGCTCCTCTTCAGCTTGGTCTACGTACGAACCACGGAGTAACAATATCATATTAAAATTGGTAACTTTGCACTTATTTTTTCAATTTAGTTCTTGTATTCCTACAAATATATTATGGGCCGTCGTCGACTACTTCATGAGTAAATTGCATTTGGTTTTAGTTTTAAATGTTGGAAAGGAAGTTGAGATTTTATTTTGATTTTTGAGCCATGAAATGATATTTATGCCCAGAAAACAATATATTTTTTATGTGGGCAAAAAAGAAAATTAAAAAGGGAGGATTAGGATGTCAAGCCTGCATGCTTTTGTTAAGCGAAAAGAGTATTTTGAAAGAGGTAAGATAGTATAAGAAGGGTTTTTATGTTAGAACAGTTTATGAGAAAAGGATATTCTGTGGGCGTTGAAAGAGTTTAACCCCAACGATTGCTTTCGCCAGTGGCAAACAAACAGGGTAGAAAGATTGTTTACCCAGTTTTGATGTATAACACAAAGACATGGTAAATTATTGTTGCGAACGCATCCTTCTTCTTTTCTTTCTTCTTTTTTCTAAAACTCTAGAAATCCAAAACTATAAAATCACAAAACCCTAAATCCCAGTCATTTATTTTTAAACCACTACTCTATGAAGAAAGAAGAGAAGAAGAAGAAGAAAAACCTCAAATTATCTAATTTGATTCAATGTCATTCAAGTAAAATTGGCGAAGGTGGTAGAATATTTGTTTTTTTACAACATTCACGGCAAAATGACTAAACGCTTAAAACAAAGATCTGGTAGACTGTAGGATCTTGAGAGTGATCATATTTCTGGTTTTTAGGAGGTGAGATCTTTGTATGTTAAATATGTTAAGTTCTTACTCTCTTTTATGTCATAAGTCACAAACAAATCTCCTAGAAAATAGAAAATAAAGTGCAGATAAAATAAAGAACATGCATAATTTTAGTAGTGGTTCGGCAATCTCGGCCTTATATCCATTTTATATTTTTTATTATGATTGTCTGATTTACAATTATTACAACATGTCTTATACCTAGATCGATACAACAATTGCAAATAGTCAATTCACTAGCTTGGCAATTTTGAGGTCTTATAGTCAGATATGTTGTGCTGTTTATGATCAAAATTATTTTTTTGCTTTCGTTACAATTGTGGTGGCTCGCGGTCATAATTTAGGTTAAAGTGATGAATTTGATAGGCTTGGCTCTAGACATGTAGCTCCATTTGTGGGGTCCCTTGTTGTTTGGTGGTGCTCTAAGTGCTAATATGACTGATAAGGCATATGGGTTTTCATAAATCAGTCCTTGTAAAGGTGATGCTATAGGCTATTTATAAGTGAAAAATATTCTAATGGACATATTTGGTTAGGCATATAATGTTCAACAAACTATATTATGCAAATTCTACTGGGTAAATCCTCTTCAACAAATTCTATAGGCAAATTTTGTTCGAGGCCTGATAGCTTAATTTGTTGAGGTATGTTAGCCAAAAATATAGTCTAACGTCCCGAATTGAACGACTTTGTGAAGATGATGATTTGTCATTGAATCATATCAAGTAATAGCAAAATAAATGTAAAAATATGAAGAAAATGAAAAGGAGAGTAAGAAAAACAAGACATAAGAGATTTATAGTGGTTCGATTATGCAAACGTCCACTTTAATGCTATTTTATTGTTGATTATACACTAGATCAATTACAGATGCAATCTAGAAATTCAATGAGAAACTTATAATGACAACACTTCCCCTAAGATGTATAAGAGCAATTTGCCAAATGTCAAAAGTCCTTATTTATGTTGCTTGTAAACACATATTTATCGTTGTTATTGACTGACATTGGGCTTCTGGGTTGTCATATTGTATTGTAGGTTCATTAGAACTCGTCAAATATTAATATTTATAGAGATAGGAGAAGATCATATCCAAATTCATCAATATGATGGATCAGAACCAATTCATGGTCCTTGTATTTATTTATTTTTTACCACTTCCTTCAAAACAGTTATCACATTTTGATCCTTCCTTCGTGCTCCTTAGCATGATACTCCACGTGTCAACTAAGAATGGTAGCAAAACAAAAAAACCGATGGATCCATGGATCGGTACCGATCCATATACATAGCCAATTTCTTATGCTTCTCCTTTTACCTTAATAGCTCATATGCTTAGTGAAGAATGAAGGTAAAATGAGAAAAATGATAGATCGGTATCGATCCATGAACAACCCATTTTCCCACTTTTTCCCTGGGCTATTCTTCATACCCGACCACATATGAGTCTAACATGTGTTATTTCATCACTTTGTAATCCAGTATTATTGAAATTTCACTTTTAAAGAATATTGGATAACACTTGCATCTTTTTGTGGATACAAAGCAAGCTTTGATCAAAGACAAGCGACCAAACTTATTTGCATAAGCGCCTTTGCTACTCAAACTGTTTCTATGGAACGTCACGTTTTCAAAACACTTCATTTCCACACAATCATTGGGTGATGTGCTTTTGGCACGTATAAATTTTGCAATTTTGTAGTCCCGAAGGCTCATTCATTTTGTCAACAACTAAGAATAATTCTGGTTTAAGATTAGGTAAATACATCCATTTTATTTCCACCGTCATTTTTTATAATCCATCCATGGATCGGTACCAATCAATTCTCGTATAAGTGTTCTTCAACACTTTGCAAATTTTGCCTTGCTCTAAGTTTCACCATCGACCTTCTTTGTTCTAGTTGCTCACAACCTAAAGTTTTCAGCTTTCTAAAGCTTCAACCATCCAACTCCATCAATTCTTTCTAGGCAATCAATATAATGGATATCGTTGTTCCCTCCATGTCGTGCTTCTCCCCAAGCACGCAGCCTGCTCCTCGATTTCATCTCCACTGGCTTCTTCTTCCTATATCAACCTCGTTCTTTGTGTTGGAGCTGGACTAGATGGCAATGGGTGAAATGGATAGATTTAAAAAAATCTATTTGGATCACGGTGGATCTATGAAGTCTAATGGATTTTACAAGATCCAATCTAGATTATTTAAATAAAATCCAATTTTATTTAATTTTCTGATTTATTTCATAAATTAATTTAATTAATCACTATTTTTATTGTTAATGAGTTTAACATTATATACTCACACATTTATGTCATGTATGTGCAACATAGCGATTACTTACATAATTAATATATATGTAGATAGATGTTGGAATTTGTATCTATAACGTATACGTTCATCGTTTATATATGCATTGGTTGTCTCAAATATGTAGTTTAATATCTTTAGGCATGCATATATATATATATATAGAATATTTTTAATTTATTTATGAAGTATTAAAATATCTATGTTGATTTTTGACTAAGTCAATATTATTTGAATTCAAAATTTCACATTTAAAATATCTAAAACAGGACTCTGTAAAATAATTTTAAAACAAATCTAGATCTACAAGTATCAGTTAATTTTTTTATAGTTAATTTAAACAAATGTATTTATATAAAATATATATTTCAGTCAATTTATTTTTTATTTTTTAATAATTATTCAGATGCATAAATTAATATATGTATGTATTTTATTGTAAAGTGAACACTAAAATTATATATGTTATTTCCATTTTGGCCAAAAGAATTTTTTTTTATTATTACTGAAACCTTTTGAGGTGGAGCCTTGGCGCAACGGTTAGGTCACCCACATAGTGATCCGAGCGCTCAGGTTCGAGTTTGAAAATAGCCTCTTCGCAACGCGAGGGAAAGGCTGCGTACATTATTGACCTCTCTAGAGCCCGCTATTGTGCGATAGCCTCGTGCATTGGGTTTCACCTATAACTGAAACCTTTTGTTATTTTAATTATTTTATAACTCATATATATATACGCATACATACATATATATATTAAATATAAACAATGTTTAAACAATGGTTAAATAACATTATATTATATATTTAATTTGGCTAAATTTTTTTTTATAATATGAATGTATTTTTAAAATATTAATTTAACTTGTATACATATTTTAACACCTGTTATTAATATACTTGACTTTAAAACTAGTAAAAACAATTCAAGATTTACTAAATATTAACTGCAATATTTATAAAATTGTGAAACATTTATATCAAAATAGAAATAGTCGGATATGGTTATATATATATGCATGGTTTTAAACTTAGATCAATAGAGTATGTTTAACAAACTACCATCTACGCATAAAATGTCGTGGACATTGCAAACCTCGTAGACGATGGATCATTTTGAGGTAAAACATATAAAACATAACACGAAGCTATCTGTAATATTCTGCACTTTCTGAAACTAACAATGGAAGAAATAAAGTATAATAATCAGTAATACAATCCTAGACAAATAAAACAATGTAATATCAAATAAATTCCAACTACAACGTCTATTTATACTGGTAACAGAAACAGTCTAATGTCTAAGAATAAAATAGTACATAACTAATAGAAAAATGCGCATCTTCATCGTACCATCATGCCTCCAAATTACTACCAATTATCTCTATCAACTATCAGAGTATAGCTAAAAAAAGAAAATGATAGACAGGGTCAGACATATGCTGGGTGAATGAAATGCACCATATAAATGCATAATGCTAACAAGCTAGTAAAATAACACTAATGCTCGAAAACCATATCTTAACATGTGTCACGTGCACCCAGCAAATCATTTAAACATAATATACTATAGTGACATTATATACTAAGTTCTTACTAAAATCTATCATATGCCTAATCATACATACACAGTCAAACCCAAAGTCCCAACTCACATGCCAAAGACCAACTACGACACGATTGGACCCAAAATCCCAACTTGTTATCATCGAAAACGTAAGTGATTTGCTACCGATGAACTATATGCCTCAGCCCTCTATCGCCTAATCGTAAGTGACTCGCTATTAGGAAACTACATGTCCTAGCCCGCTATCGCCAAATCATAAGCGACTTGCTACTAAGAAACTAAATATCTCGGCCCACTATTGCTCTATCTTAAATAACTCGCTACCGAGGAACTAAATGTCTCGGCCCGCTATTTTTAAACCGTAAGCGACTCGCTGTTGGAGAACTACATGTCCTAGCTCATTGTCGTTAATCATAAGCGACTTGCTACTGAGGAACTACAGTCTTAGTCCACTATCGCCACATCGAATAACGTACAACGAGTTCTATTAAAACAAAACAGAAGTGTCTCAATACACAAAAAAGAACATACCAGGATGTTTTTTGTCTCACAATGATCCCAAGGACGTGAACCGCACGTGAAATGGAGACCATATGCGAGATTTATAATCATTTAAAACTAAGGGCAATATCATAATTATTAACTAAGAATTTAATTATTATTATATATGATTTTTCTCTCCGCGTGCTGCTACAGGAGCCTCAAAATCCAGATTTCACATTTTCCCTCCCCAATTGCCATATTCAAGCCTTCATTATTGCCGCTGTGATTTCTAAACCCATGATTTGACTTCACCAGTGAGGTCTACACCCCAAGCCGAGTCCAACCATGCCCTCAACATCACCTCCGCCGTGCCCAAAACGGATGCCACGTTCACTTTTCCAGCGTTTTTCGGCCATCCGACATCAATCAAAGTCAATTGACGACCACCTAGAAGACCAGCTCGACCTCCTCTACACATATATACTTCCTGGTCGTAGTATCGTTGTTATTTTAACATTGGATCAAAGCGGACGATCTACATTTACCGAAATTGTTTTCTAATCAACCCGTACAACCCTATGGACGAAGGAACGCCACCAATGAATTCGCATCGTCGGGGACTAAAAATTTGATATATAGAATGTCCAATTTGGAATGCTTTTGTATTCACACTTTTTAATTAGAAGGAGATTAACTTTTAGTAATTGCAATTGATAAGAAATCATATTTTTCACCATCTAGCCATAGACGTCCTAGTTTGGTGTATGAAATAAAATTACTTTTTTATTATCAATCTCATCGCCTATATTTCAATTTATGACCATAAGAGATGAATTATCATATCTTATCAATATAGAAGCAAATAAGAAGATTCTTTGTAGCAGCCCTAAATTTTTATTGCACATTATTTAAATATTTAATTATGGGATAATTAAATGGAAGTTGAAACTATGGAATTTGCTAAATTAATTAGTTAATGTAAGTTGGCCTTAGGAAATTTAATGAAGATAATGTTTAAAAGAAATTATAATAATAAACATAAGGGTAGAAGGGTAAAAGAGCTATACTCTCCCCTCTCATTTATTCATTTTCATTTAATTCTCAAAACAAAACCTAGAGAAACAAGGTTAGCACCGTTAATCATCATTTTCAACTAAGAAGAAGAAAGTCAAGGAAAAAAGAAGCTAAGATAATTCTCTACATTTCAACAAGATCAAAGGTGAATAATATGCATTCATATCTTTAGGTTTTGATGTGTTTGGTTCAGATTTGATCTAGACTCAAATTTTAATTGATTGTATAACATGCTTGTTGAATGACTAATCATGTATAGATTGAATGGTTGTTATTTAGAAATTTTAGGAATTTCCAAAAGGATTTTGATGTGAAAAACTAGGCTATTGATCTCAAAATGTTCTAAAATTTTGATATGTTGTTCGAATTATTATTTTGAGAGATGAGTTTTAAATTTTATAATTTTTGGAATTTATATGACTTTATTATGAATTTATCAAGGGAAAAATTGGTTAATTTTGGGATTTAATTATTATGAGAAATAATTATTTTGGTTTGAAACTGTATATGATGTTAAGGAAGTAAATATTGATTTTCGAAAAAATTTATGAATTTTTCCCAAGTGTTACAATTTAATATAAATTGTTTTATGCAAAAAGGGCTTATTTGCATATTATAATAAATGATATAATTTGGGGAAAATTACATTTTGAAAAAAATAAAAATAATTGTTCCACTTTGAATTTTTGAAGGAGTTCTAAAAAGATGTTTATTGGCTGATGAGATTTTGAGAAATAACGTTGGTTTGGTGAAAAATTTGTACTTTTAGGTAAAAAAACAATTTTGGAAAGAATTACAAAAGGACCATTATAATCCACGAAAGCTTTACTCTTCATAACTATTACCCACGATAGCTATGTTTTCTAGCTTTCAAAAGCTTCATTTTGATTTTCCCACGATAATAATCTTTCATGATATTTATGTTTGATCAGCTTTTGAAAGTTATTGTTTCAATGTATTATGGCTTTACTTTTATTAATTCACAAAGGCCTTATTTTCATCTACCCACGATAGCTACCTATTATGTTAAGGCATGAAAGTCTTTTCTATTTTATAAAAAGTGCATGAAGATAATGTTTTCATTAGTCGCGATGACTAATAAATTTATAAGGAGCTATAGCCTCTATTTTTAGCATGCAATAACTATGAAATTATAAGATGTGATGGCCTATATTTTAATATATATGATGACTATGATATTTATAAGGCGTGATGGCCTATATTTTAACATACGAAAGCATGTAATCTATCAAGGCATGATAGCAGATGATTTTGAAAGGAAGAGATGGCTATTTTTATGACACATGGAAGATTTTTCACTCTATTTTGGGCTAAGTTTTACTTAAACAAAAAGATGATTTTTTTTAAGTATTTTATAAAATTTCAAAGAGAAGGAAAATGTATTAGCCCATTTTTGAAAGTATTTTAAGGAGGAAATTACTAATTTTTTATAAGTAATTTTGTGTATAAATTGGCTATCACATGAACAATTATTTATATTGGTTAATGATATGTTGTATGTTCATCTTTATCTTTTGATCAGTTATTCTGCATATGTTGAATCATTGATATGCTTACTTATATGGTATATGTATCACCCAACATTTTGACCTAAGGGTTTTGGGAATAGATGACCAATTAGGGTTATTTCAATAATGGGTATGGTTAGGCTTAAACTCCTAAGTGGGTAAAATTGCATCCAGGGGATCGTGTAGATCCAATTGTGTTAGGGTACCCGAAATGATCAAAAGGCATGACTCGTTGACATTTAAAACCAGATTTAAGATTTAAGGGTGGAGACTGGGATAGCATCGTGTCCTATCCTCCAACCGCTTAGCCCACGGTTGGTCAGGTCTGTGATTTTATTGAATAAGGCCTAGTCGAAGGACATGCTGAATTTAGATTACACAAAGCAAGGAACTTGTAGTTGTTGCGCTAACCATTGTATTTTTCCATTGGATATAAGCCGAGCTTATTTACTCTTGTTGGACAATAAATTTTGGATTATTAGGTTATATTTTTGGCCCTAGCCAGCCCGATAGGTTTCTATTTAGCCTGCGTAAACTAATAAAGGTTTCCAGTTAGCCTAAGAAAACTAATATGAGTTCATAGTGACCGGGGAAGAACTATGCCATGGACCGTTTTCAAAAGTGAGTAGATTTGGAAATGTGTAACCCTTTGACCCTATCGAATGACGGACTATTCATTTTTAACCCATACATGCATGACATGTTACTGATGTTATGATTATGTTCTAACCATTTTGGATGCAAGATATGTTATGGATGACATATAGTTTGATAGGGTATTGGTAAGGGAAATCCCGTTCCACTCAATGGCTGGTCTCGCTAATTATCTATATTTTGGTTCGAGATGGTATAATATTATTCATACTAGACTTTTTATCTAACTCGAAGTTTTTGATTTCCCCCTAAACTCTCGGGGTGCTCAATTTGGAATTGGTTAGGCTGAGAGTAGGGTATTTCAGGTTAGATGAACAAGCTTCTGGAGTCATGTAGGAGCCAAGCTAATATCTAGGACTAAGTAGTTAATATTGGTATCGGGTACGTATTGGTCAAGTATCGATATGAGATATTTAAAATATCATGGTAATATCGGTAAAATATCGGACATGTGTAAAACACGTTACAACCGATATTGCACTACGTTCTAATGTTATATTAATGTTAAGTTTTAAAATTTGGATAAATAATACTAAATTACAATCAAAGACTGATTGCATGTAGTTTATAGATTAAAATCCGTCTACTGAGATATTCTATTAAACACAAATCATAATATAGGTTCATAAAAACCATGAAATTCGCATATTGTACATCTTTATTATTTTCTTCACTTTATACTATATTTATTGTTTCTTCAGTCATCTAATCATCTATATTACTTTCCCAATTTTACATATTTATAGTCTTTCCATTTTCATTTTCACTTATTTTTTCGAATAAGCAATGTTGATTTGATACCAATTACTACTTTAGCTCATTCCTTATCGATATGTCAAATAAACAACTTTACCACTCTTCAACTTTTAGTTCTTGGTGCATGATAATAACTAATAAAATGTTTTTCATAAGCTAACTTACCAATAGGAAACGGTGAACAAAAAAACTAAAAAGATAAGTAGCTCTTTTATGATCTTGTTTTTAGTGGTAAAGTCATCATGGAAAATAAAATATATAAAATAATGGAATAAGTAGAGTTTTTTTTATTGAAAGGCTAATGAAGAAGTCTAAAACTGTATGGTTAAAACAAAAAAAATTAGTGCATTAGGATTTCTAATGTGGTCTAGATATTGTCATCCACCATATACAGAAAACAAATATCGAGAATGTAAAGATATTTATCTATAAATACATTTTCTCCAACACATAGAATAATGAACGATGGTTTTAAAAAAAATTCGAGTATTTTACACTAAACATCAGAGAGATATATCAGTAGATATCAAACGATATATCGGTAATGATACTTTAAGCGAAATATTTTGAAATTTTATCAGCTTAGAAGCAATATGAGATATATCAGCGATATTACCTGATATTAACTACATCTAGGAGTATTATTATTTCCACTGTACAATAGTTTAAATGCATTTATTTTGATTAAACGTATATATTGATGAATATTGTAACCGTCTAAGTAGTTAAGACTCTGATCATTCAAGAGAGCATCTTCATATGTTGCTCTTGGAATAACAATTGTAACTATTATATTTTGTCTAAACCGTGAATTTGTGGGGTTATGTAAGTAAATGAATCATGATGGAAGAATAGGAAATTAATTAATAGAATTTTTTTATTTAAAATCTATGAATTCTTATTCCCTCAATGATTAATGATACAATTACTTATCTCATTCTATCATTGGAAATAATGCTAAGGATGACCGTAGCATCAATAATATCTATTTTCGAGCCTCAAAATAAGGGATGTTACAACCTGGTATCAGAGCAAGGTTTACATAAAACTCAATAAGATTTTTGGAGAAACATAACCCAAATGCAATAAGAACAAATAAATTAGGGTATGGGATAACGTTATATTAACGTACTTTTTATTTGCTATATATAAGTACATATGTATATCTATACTATTCCCTCCGTCTTAGACCATTCTTCTGTATATCATGAAGAATTTATGAGAAATGAATACTGGAAGTGGAAGATAAAACTTGGGAGGTAGGAGCACCATAATTAATGGAAATGCTCGGACTAAGGCTAGGAACGGTAATCGAGCAACGAATGCCAATGCCAATGTCAATGCAAATGTGGGTGCTTGTTTGCGCCAAAAATGGTCAAAAACCCCAAATGTCGTGAAAGCACTGGTGTATGAACACAAATCAGCAGTATATAATCACAGATCTCAGATCTAAGTATTGTAGAGGATAAAAGTGAAGAATAATAAACTTAAAACAGAAAGAAGTAGACAGAGACACAAGATTTATAGTGGTTCGGCGATCTTGCCTACGTCCACTCTGAAGTAGTTTGCTTTATTGATCTTTTTTTGATGTTTACAAGTGAATTCAATGAATTACAGCAGATAATTATGAATTGCAGCAGTGGAATTCGTTGGTAGCAGCTGCAATGGAGTTTGGATCTGGATCTGGCAGAGTCTGGACGTTGGAGATCTCAAAGAAGAAGAAGAACCCCTTTTCTGTTGGCTTTGGGGGTCTATTTATAGGTGTAGGAGGCTGGTATTTCGCTCAGATCTCGGGAGACCCTCTCTGGCACGTGACCAGGCCCGCACGCCCAAGCCCGTGAAGTTTCGGTCCGATCCGTGATCGACACGAACAAATTTCGACTCGATCAAGATTTTATCCAATGGAGTCGAAATTTGGCGTGGACATTCTTTAGCATGCACGTAGTCTTCTGTGAAAATTTCATAGCATTTGGACTTGTAGATTGGGAGATATGATCGACACGAAATGGGGTTTTCGGTAGGCTGTTTCCTTCGACTCGCTTCCGTTTCGACTCGGTTACGAATCAAACCAGTTCGTATCGATGCGAGTCCCTTCGTTCGTATCGACGACTATGCTTTCGTTCGCCTCGATTGCCATGCTATGTTATGTGGATGTGAAGTAGATCGAGTCGGAGCGTGATTCTTTGATGGAGTCGTAGAGGAGTGAGTCGAAGAGTAATTTTGTGTTGGAGTCGAAAAGGAGAAGGCGGAGTGAGTCGAAATAGGCTCGAGGCGGAGCGAGTCGAAATGTGCTCGAGGCGGAGCGAGTCGAAATGTACTCGAGGTGGAGCGAGTCGAAGTAAGCAATCGGAGCGAGTCAAAGTAGGCACCTGATGGAAGCGAAGCGGAGCGAGTCAAAATTGTCACTTATGTCTGTTGCGAAGCGAGTCGAAACTGTCACCTCTGTCCGTTGCGAAGCGAGTCGAAGTTGTCACCTCTGTCTGTTGCGAAGCGAGTCGAAACTGTCACCTCTATCTATTGCGAAGCGAGTCGAAATGTGCACTCCCTATGGATTCGAACTGGAGCGAGTCGAAGGAGGCTGTCCTTAACCAATTTTGTATCATTCACATCTTGAGCATACGAACTCGGATTGACTTAAGATTTGGAACATTGACTTTCATAGCTTAGGTTGTCATGTTATATCAATTCTGGCTCGATCCGGACTCGGACAAAATTCGTCGATATCCATAGTGAGCCTGCGCATAACCGATTTTCTAGACGAACCGTCTTTGATCTCTAGTCGAGTTCTTGGTGTCACGGCCTTGCCAAAAGGCGGGATAATAGTGCTAGAACTACATCAGTGGATATGGGGATGATGTATCAGTTCATTGCTAACATGATGTAAGCTGGAGCAGCGGTTGGATTTACTGGAGGAAATGCTGGCAATGCGGGAGTTGTTGTGGCAGAAGTGGTTGCACGCAATAACTATGCTGCATTTAGTAGAGACTACAATAGTTTGGTGGAAAGCCATTTACGGGAACAGAGAATGTCATAGAGTTGGAGGATTGTCTTCTCCAGTGTGAGATGATTTTTTTTGGTTTGGCACTGAATGACGACTAGAAGAGAGGTTGGCATCGAGGCAGCTGCAAGGAGCTCCTTTATACTAGTGGAACAGTGTTACCAAAGGGGTCCCCGAGGATGAGTTAACTTAGGCCGACTTCCAAGAAAGATTCAAGGAGAAATTTCTATTTAAAGCAGCTAATCGACATTATTCAGGAAGTTCTCAGAGTTAGAGCAGGGTGAGATGTCTGTGTTAGAATAAGCGACAAAGTTTAATGGGCTGTTTAGGCATGGGCAAGCCATCATTAATACACTGCTTAAGAAGAATGAAAAGTTTATCTAAAGACCGAAGCCAGAGATTTCTAGGGCAACTATGCCACATCTCATAGATTCGTTTAATATTTTTGTGGACATGGTTCTTAGAAACGGGGATTTGCTTTCATCCTTGGAGAAAAATAAGCCTGGGAGACTAAAGGTTTCCAAGATAAGAAGTAGAAGTTCTTTGGTAAGAAGGGAGCTCAGAAGAGTGGAGTTTCTAAGAAAGGAAAGTCTGAAATTGTTTTTCTATAAGTGAGACAAGAAAGGGCATTATGCTCGTGAACGTCGTTCTGGAATTAACAAGATGGTTGTCGATAAGAAAGGAGAAAATTTCTCCAATCGCGATAAGACGGTGCATTTCAAAAGGGAGTATCCTGAACCGATCAAAGGTCAAAGGGAAATTTTGTTTGCTTTGGAACCTGTAACTTCTGGACCATTTGCAGAGGAGAAGGGAAAGACTATGTTATGAGGTACACTTCTTATTCATAACATCCTTGTTAGCGTGTTGCTCGATACTGGAGCATCACATTCGTTTGTCTTTAAATGTTTAGTAGATAAGCTAAACCTAGAACCGTCATACTTTATTACTTCTATGAGGGTTGCGAATCCGATAGGTGGTTATGCAACTCTTGGATCGAGATATGATTATGTAGAGATTGATTTGTTAGTTAATATGTTTGCCTGCAATTTGTATATGTTTAATTTTGCTCGTTTTGGGATAATTCTGGGAATGGATTGGTTAAATTTGTATGATGCTAGGATATTTTGCCGAGATAGAGTGATACCCTCAAAAACACCCCAATTGCCATGATCGAATCGTATACTCGTTTGAAGAATCAAGTTTCAACGTCTGTGCGATGTTGGGTGCTATGGTAGGCATGGGGATGAAGTTAATCGGGTTTTTGTAGTAAGAGAATATGTTGACGTTTTTTAGCCTGTTACGAGACTACTACCGAAACATATCATAGACTTTCGAATAGATCTTGTACCTAGAGTTGAACTCATAAGTAGACCACCTAGTAGAATGACACCTACCGAGATGAAGGAGATAAAGGTGCAGCTGGTGGATTTAGAAGAGAAGAATTTTATAAGACCAAGTAGTTCGCCTTGGGGAGCGACGATAATGTTCGTGAAGAAACTGGATGGGTCATTAAGGTTGTGTATTGTAACAACCTACCCTTCATAAAACCAAAAAGTCATTGTCTCATAACAACAGACTCCAGAATCTCACAAAGGTAAAATTTAGAACAAAACAGTAAACCAAGACATCAATGGGATCCTTCAATGGAATGACAACATATAATATATTAAATATACATGAACATAATAGAATGACAATATATAAGAGACCGCACTAGCAAAAGCAACTGATAAATAAATATTAGTATAAAGAGTCAGAATACATCAATATTAAAAGCACCGAGTTCAGAATAAATATATAATACAATAGTCTCATATACAAATAACAAGTCTGTCATGTACTACTAAATTATCAAGTATATATATCTCAAAATACCGATGCTCCGCCTCCAAAATGCTCCAACAGAGCGTCCTACTAGTGTATCCCTAAAGCACTTGACTCCCAAAACTACTCAATCGAATATCCGAGAGTTATCATGACATAAACAAACAAAGATAAAACGCAGTTCAGACTTAAAGCTTGGTGTGAGGGGGACTATCTCAAAATACTGCATATCAAAACTATATACAAATAAACATAAGCTACTAAATCACAGTCGGCCCTCTCCACAAATGTGACTCAAGGGTAATCCGGACTACCTATAAACAAGTATAATAAACCCATCCAAACGATAGAGGATCATACCATAACCTGCTCTTCTCCTGTAATCAACGAATCATCATAACTACCATTATGTGACTGGTACCTTACAGTATATATTGTGATAAAGGAAACTGAAGTATACAAGTGTAAAGTGATAAAAGTGTGATAATATAAGCCTACACTATGCTGACAATATCAATCAGCTAATATAGCACAAGCACAACATAACAATGGAAGATAATTAAGGAATTCAAATAAATGCCCATCATTACTGATGGGTGGAGTCAACAATGGACACTTATCGCGATCCAACAATTCAATATACATAGGGCTAATACACTAATGTACTCAAACATTTGTCGCAATCCAATAATAAATAGAGTCGGCACACTAATGTACCCAGACATCTATCTCGATCTTATAATTAGTAGAGTCAGCACACTAATGTACCTAGACCTCTACCATGATCCAATAATAAATAGAGTTAGCACACTAATGTACCCATACATTTATCAGGATCCAATAATAAATAGAGTGAGCACACTGACGTACCCAGACATCTATCTCGATTATATAATAAATAGAGTCAGCACACTAGTGCCTAGACATCTATCTCGATCTTATAATAAGAAGAGTCAGCACGCTAACATACCTAGACATCTACCATGAACCAATAATAAATAGAGTCAACACACTAATGTACCCAGACATCTATTAGGATCGTATAATAAATAGAGTCGGCACACTAACGTACCCAGACATCTATCTTATAATTCACTATCGGGACCACCAAGGAACACCGATGTCATATATAAACGCGCACGTCGAATATAACCTCATGTAATCAAATATGACTATCACCAACGAAGATCAATATCTCATCATCATCTTGTAGACATCTATCTCGATCTTATAATAAGAAGAGTCAACATACTAACATACCCAGACATCTACCACGAACCAATAATAAATAGAGTCAACACACTAACGTACCCATACATCTATTAAGATCGTATAATAAATAGAGTCGGCACACTAACGTACCCAGACATCTATCTTATAATTCACTATCGGGACCACCAAGGAACACCGATGTCATATATAAACGCGCACGTCAAATATAACCTCATGTAATCAAATATGTCTATCACCAGCAAAGATCAATATCTCATCATCGTCTTGCATCTACATCTGGATCTCGTGCTTCGCCTTGCATCCCACTTTACCGAGTACCCCGAAACCTCTCGAAAACTATGCTAGGACACCACGAAGGACCGTGCTCGATGAAAGTCTATAGTAGGGTGGATCGATTATGCAAATGACAAGTATGTGACTAATTTAAACTATATTGTAACAGTATGTAAACAAGAATAATCACACCAGAGATTTTATACTGGTTCGGACCTCCCGTCCTACGTCCAGTCCCGAAGCTCCTCTTTAGAATTTCCTTTTACCGAATAACCCTCACTTCACCCGGAGGAACATGTTTACAATAGCAGAGTTTCTTTGTCAACTGTGTGTTCTCTATTACACGGATTTTGACTATATAGTGCAAATGCTTCCAATATATATCTAGAGATTGTTGTCTATGAGGAACGGTATATTTGGAAGAGTAGAGTACAAGTATAGATTGCTAGAGATCAAGAATATATCAGAGTATAAGAGTAGAAAGCGCAAGTAAGTCAGGTGAGTTCTTCTCTTGAATTTCTGATGTTATTTATAGCGGTAGAGAGATCCTTTGTGTAGTTGCATCTGTTAATAAGTGCTCTAAGGTCGCTTCTAATGGTGATGAAGAGTTGCAGTGAAGAGGAGCGATCGTGTCTTTTCAATTGTGACAGTTGTACTTTGAATATACACAGCCGAGTTCAAAATCAGACGTTTGGAAAATGTTTCAGACATCTGGCTCTCATATTTTTTTTTGTATATGGTTACTTTTCGGACATCTGAGTATACTAACCAGACGTCTGATTCTGTCTGATTTGTGAACCAGAGAATTCAATCAGATGTCTGGCTAGTGCACTCAGACGTCTGGATTTGTGCATGTTGCTTTTCCTGTGCCTGTACCATTCCTCTTCCGATTCTATCGACTTGTAGCCTCTTGATACTTCTTTTGAGTCTTGTTCTTGTCTCTTTGATGATGTTACTTTATCAATTATCTGTAATATATATGCATATTCTATTTCCATTGTATAGTTGTTATCATCGAAACCATAGAATTGATTTCCTAACAATCTCCCCCTTTTTGATGATGACAACTATTCAATGTACTTATATATAGATTATAAATCTCCCCCTGAATATGTGCTTATTTTTAATGTTTTATGATTATACTTATATTTCTCCCCATTTGGCATTATCAAAAAGAATTATAAAATTGAAGCCAATCGTTAAAAAAAAATTCATTAAACTTGATGTGTGATTACAAGCATAGATTTGTACAAAAATTGATATTCCAAAAACCTAAAGTCTACGATTCCCAAAATCTATGATTCCTTTGGAGAAGCTTTATTTTGATAATCTTCCTTTGGTTCTTCTTTTTCGGAAGTGCTAGCCTTTGTAGGAGATGTCAAAGCTTCTTTGAGAGGTTCATCCTTAGAGAGTTTGGAATGTTTTACGGGAGGAGAAGATACTGGGGTTGGCTAATCTTCAGACGGTGGTGTTGGACCGTGAACCTGTTGTAGTACTTCTTTAAGAACCGACAAGACAGTGGAAAGGGATTCTTCAACTGTGGCTAGGCGTGTAGCAAATGATATTTCGAAGTTGTCAATTCGCTTAGCCAAAAGCTTTTGATTTTGAGATAGAATTTGTTGGTTTCGAAGAGTGAGATCTCGGACACTTTCGTTTGGATTTGTATCCGTTCGAGTCTCCATAATTTCGTCTTGTCCCGGATAATCAAATGGTGTGGGAGGAGGAGGAGTGTGGCTTCTCGATGTTGTTCCTCCTCTTGGGATGGATCAATGTGTGGTTGAGGAGGAGGCTCAACTCTTCTAGATTGACGATTGTGCGTCCAATCTTCGAAGGACATGAATTCTGGTGGGATTTCGGGTAGGTGCATCAGAGAGAAGAATTTGGTGGAAGCATATTTAGGCGAGATTTCTTCGAATGTCGATAGGTAGGATGGAATGTTATGTACACGAAGAAGTCTCATAATATAAGTTGGGTAAATAATTGACGGCCTTGATCGAGTCCAAAAATGCTTTAGCTCGTCGAAGATGAATTTGGCCCAATTTACTTTTGTTCCACTAAATAGAGCATATAGGGTTTTGTGCTCTAATTCGGTGATTTGCTCGTGACTTCCCATTCGTGGAACAATTGTGTTAATTATCATTCGAGTTAGGAGTCGAGCTTTTGGACGTAGAAATTTGGAGGCAAATTTTGGCATTTCGTCCTCCTAAATTTGATGAGTTATATTGTTCCGTGGCTTGAAGCGCATATCCGGAATGTTGTATAAATCTTCCCCTGTGTCAAAGCATCCTAAGGTTCGACCTATTATGCCTGGAGTTAACCTAATCGTGTTCCCATACATGCTAGACCAGAGCCAGTTATCATCATTTTCAGTGTTCCACACTGAAGTACTGTCTAAATTCGCATAAAATAAAAATATGGCTAATTGGTCTATTTGGAAATCATTAGGAGTAAAAGAAATTAGGGTTTCGAACTCGACATTTTCACATAGTTCATCTAAATCATACATAGGAAATTTAAGGAGATTGTAGAATGGACCTATGTGGAGTTTTTTCTTTTGGATGTCTTCATACCTTTTGATGGAATGCGGCGCTTTATTCATCCACCTTTTGATCTATTCATCGGAGTACACCTGAGGATTTGAAGATGAGTCCGGTTGGTCTTGTTTTATTTTTGACATCTTGGCATTCTTAGTGCGAGGAGGCATTATGATTAGATTTGCTTAAAGATGATGCTTTGGAAAAAAATCGTCTCTGGGAAAATCGTAGGTTATAATAATTTTTGAGATAAAAGCAAAAAATGACGTTATCTGGGCGAATTTAAATGGTCGAGTGGGAATCAGACATCTTGATTGGAAATCAGACGTCTGGTTTGCCCTATTTTGAGTGCAGCAGATAAAATTAGACGTCTGGTTTTTGATGTAGACGTCTGGTTTGATCGAATTTGTAAAATTAGAGAGGCAGAGAACTAAGGCAGACGTTTGGATCTTATTTCAGACGTCTGAAATGCTCTGATTTTTATTTGGAGAAGACAGAGCAAAATTTCAGACGTTTGGGGGGTTAATCAGACGTCTGACATATGCATAGTGCTTAAATTTAGACGTATATCATTGTGTCAGACGTTTGAAGACCATAGTCAGACGTCTGAAATAAGCAGTGTGGCTTAAAATAGCCTAAAATTTAATGGTTTTGCTTATTTGTTGATACTCTAATTTATATATAAAAAGATGTAGTTTTATTTTGTATAAAATAACAACCAAACATATATACACACAAATAAAAATAAAATAAAATAAAATAATTTATTTAGAGGGCGATGGAGTTGTATGATCTCCTGAATTGTTATCCCTCCATGGTTTAAGTGGAGACCATATATTACCACGTTCGTGGGTTCTTGGAGAGCCAGAAAATCGTCTTGGTGATGGATCCAAAGGAGTACGATATGAAGATGAGGGATCTAAAGAACTGCAAGGTTTTGGGAGTGGTTCATGGACATCTTTCTTTCGTGACGAACAAAACTTCATCGCTACCTGTTCCAAAAAGCTTAGGCGACGTGCTGTGACATTTTGCTCAAAATATAGTTCTCATTGAAGATCTATCTGTTGTTTTTGATAATGATGAATTTCATCAATTTTCTCTTTTGTGTTAGGAGATACAAACAGAGATCTTTTGGTCTTCTTGTTATTGAGAGTAAATCCCGTATGATATGAGGACCACCTATGTGTCGGTTCATGAATTGGTGTGGGTATAGGAAGTCGTTGGGGTGTATCAACCGAGCTATCCGGCGTAGGCATCGAGATGAAAATATAAGAGTTATCATAAGACATGGCTATATTTTGTTTGTTGAGGAAAATATGAATTGTGTGTATATATTTTTGCTTGAAGTATAACAGTTTATATATACGTTAAAAAAATTATTTTTAGAGAAACTAACTATCTAAAAAACAAAGGGTGTATGAATTACTGATTATAATTTGTGGATAGAAAAATACTTGACTAAATATAGGCTAGATGAAGCAGGAATTATTCAGTAAGAAGATCATGAAGAGAGAAAATCCCTAAATCACGTCGGAGTTTAATAAAAGTTTGTTCATTTAGTGGTTTTGTAAAGATGTCTGCTATTTGATTTTCGGTATTTACGTATTCTAATGAGATATTTCCTTTTTCAACATTGTCTCGTAGAAAATGATGTTGTATATCTATATGCTTAGTTCGTGAGTGATTGACAGGGTTTTTTGATAAATTTATTGCACTCGTGTTATCACAATATATTGGAGATTTATTGATAATTTTGCCGAAGTCCGTAAGTGTTTGTTGCATGTATATTACTTGTGCACATGCTAGAGCTGCTGAGATATATTCGGCTTCACAAGTAGATAAAGAAACACAATTTTGCTTTTTGCTAAACCATGAAACTAATGATTGTTCGATAAAGTGACATGTTCCACTAGTACTCTTACGATCTGTTCTACACCCTCCGAAATCCGCATCACTATATGAAACTAGTTCAAACGATGATCCTTTAGGGTAAAACGAACCATAATCTCTAGTACTAGATAGATAATGTAAAATACGCTTAACAGCTCTTAGATGAGATTCTTTTGGTTTTGCTTGAAATCGAGCACAAAGACATACACTCATCATAATATCGGGTCGACTAGCCGTTAAATAGAGTAAAGAACCAATCATGCTACGATATAATTTTTCATCAAAGTTTTTTCCGTTTTCATCCTTTTCTAAGTGAACAGTAGTACTCATCGGTGTTGGTTTGCTTGAAATTTTATCCATTCCAAAGCGTCGTAATAGGTCGTTACAATATTTTTCTTGGTGAATAAAAATACCATTTTCAAGTTGTTTTATTTGTAAACCTAAAAAGAAATTTAATTCTCCCATGTGAGACATTTCAAATTCATTGGTCATAATATTTGAGAAATGATTACAGAGATCTTCATTAGTTGAACCAAAAATAATATCGTCTACGTAAATTTGCACAACTAAAATATCGTTATCTTCTCGTTTAATAAATAAAGTTGTATCAATTTTACCTATTTGAAAACCAGATGTAATTAGGTGATTTTTAAGTCGTTTGTACCAAGCTCGAGGAGCTTGTTTTAAACCATATAAAGCTTTTTGTAATTTAAAAACATGATCGGGATATTTTTCGTGAGTAAATAACGGAGGTTGTTCAACATATACGTTTTCTTTGATAAAACCATTTAAGAAAGCACTTTTGACATCCATTTGAAATAGTTTAAAATTGTGATGATTAGCAAAAGCGAGTAAAGTTCGTATGGCTTCGAGTCTTGCTAC
This sequence comes from Allium fistulosum, assembly GCA_030737815.1. Taxonomy (NCBI): domain Eukaryota; kingdom Viridiplantae; phylum Streptophyta; class Magnoliopsida; order Asparagales; family Amaryllidaceae; genus Allium; species Allium fistulosum. The sequence continues at coordinate 575,822,496 of CM060906.1, forward strand.
TGGTGCAAAAGTTTCGTCGTAGTCGATACCTTCTTCTTGATTATAACCTTGAGCAACTAAACGTTCTTTATTTCTAACAATATTTCCATTCTCATCTGCTTTGTTTTTAAATACCCATTTTGTTCCTATAACCGATTGGTCTTCGGGTCTTGGAACTAGTACCCAAACATTATTACGTTCAAATTGATTCAATTCTTCTTGCATAGCCATTATCCAAAAGTTATCATTTGAAGCTTCTTTATAATTTTTTGGTTCAAGATTTGACACAAATGCTACATGGCTTATTTGATTAAGTTGATTTCTAGTTACTCTAGAATTGAGATCTCCAATGATATTATCTTTTGGATGATTCTTAATAATTCTAGGGGATAATATTAAAGTGTTATTTTGCACATTTGTTTCATTATTAATAGAATTTGTTGAATTTGTTATTGGAATAGTCTCTTCTTCACCATTAGTATGATTGTTAAATAGATTTTCGTCGAACGAAACATGTAAACTTTCTTCAATAGTATTATTTCGTTTATTTAAAATTCTATATGCTTTGCTACGATCAGAATATCCAACAAAGATACCTTCATCGGCCTTTGGGTCAAATTTTCCTAAGTTATCTTTTGTATTTAATATAAAGCATTTTGAACCGAAAGTTTTAAAGTATGATACCATAGGTTTTCTTCCAAAAAATATTTCAAAACAGGTTTGTTTAGTCATAGGATGTATGGTTACTCGATTTAATACGTAACAAGCTGTGGCAGTAGCTTCCGCCCAAAAGTGTTTTGGTAAACCACTACTATTTAGTAGTGTTCGTGCACATTCTTGTAACGTACGATTTTTTCTTTCTACTACACCATTTTGTTGAGGTGTGCGAGGAAAAGAAAAATTATGACTTATTCCTTTCTTATTGAAAAAATTAGTAAAAAGATCGTTTTCGAATTCTCCTCCGTGATCACTTCGAATATTTTTAATTTTCAAGTCCATTTGTGTTCTAATTCTTTTAGCAAATATTTTAAACATTTCAAAAGTATCGCTTTTATGTTTTAAAAACAAGGTCCATGTATACCTTGAAAAATCATCAACTACGATGAAAACATATTTGTTGTGATTTATAGATCGTATTTGTGTTGGACCAAATAAATCTAAATGTAATAATTCTAATGGTTGTTTTGTAGAAATATTATTTTTAGATTTAAAAGAGGTTTTCTTTAGTTTTCCAATTTGACAATCGTCACATAAATTTTCTACTTTGTAATTTATTTTAGGTAAACCTCTAACTAACTCATATTTTGCCAATTTATTAATACTCTTCAAATTGATGTGACAAAAACGTTTATGCCATAACCATGGATCATTATGTTTGGCGGTTAAACATAAATTTGAATTTTTATTTATATTCATGTTTAATACATAGATATTTTTGTTTCTAAAACCTTCAAATATAAGTTGTTTGTTATTATCTAAAATATTACATCTATCTTTTTCAAAATTTATTTGAAAGCCTTTGTCACGTAATTGACTAATGCTTAATAGATTGTGTTTTAGATTTTCTACTAATAAAACATTTGTAATAATAGGAGAGTTAGAAATACCATAATTGATGACTTCTCCAATGCCAACGACATATCCTTTTCAATTATCTCCAAAGGTTACCGTTCCACCATCGATGTATGTTATATTTGATAACATTTTTGAATTTCCGGTCATATGCTTGGAGCATCCGCTATCTAGTATCCATTTCTCCTTATGTTTTATTTTGGGTACCTGCAAAATAAAAGATGTTTTAATTGGTACCCATATACTTTTGTTAGGGTCCTAATTGTTAGGAGAAGGTAGCCATACCCATGATGGTTTGGTACCTTTATAAATATAATTTTTATTATAGACTACATTCTCTAAGAAATTATTAATATGTTTTTGTTTAATCAAATTATTATGTATTAGGAATCCAAATTTTCATAGTTTTGGTATTCATACTAGACATAGGCAAACCTTTAGTTTTTGTATACAAATTTTTTTTTGCATCATTTCCTTTTTGTTTAGAAATATTTTTAAATCCTATTCCATTTCTATTGCCTGATGGTTTTGAAGTTTTGATAAGATTTTCCAAATCTTGTTTCCCTTTATTGAATTTTGACACATTATTTGTAATTTTATCTAATTTTTCTTTTAATTCTAAATTTTCAATTTTCAATATTTCAATATTGCTTTTCAAGTTGACCTTTTCTTTTAGTAAATCATCCTTTACTATTTTAGTGTTTTCAAAATCAATAGTAATAGCCTTACTTTCTATCAAATTATTTTTATTTTTTTCTTGAGATAATTCTAGTTCTTCTTCTAAGATAATTTTTTCATCTTTTAACATTCCTACTTCAAGTTCTAATCTATTTATTTTAGCTATATATTCTTTGTTTAATTTTTAATTTGTCTAAATTTATCATCTAATTACATGCTAAGTTCTAATAATTCGTCATAGTTAAGTTCCGGACATACCTCATCAGTTTGTGCCATAAAACACACATTAGCTTGCTCTCCATCACTGTCACTATCACTTTCAGATGATGATGAATCCGAGTCTTCCCATGTTACTTTGAAAGCCTTCTTCTTTTTGAATTTTTCAAATTTGTTCTTCTTTTTATCATTATTGAGTTTAGGGCAATCCTTCTTCATATGTCTGTATTGATCGCATTCATAGCACTTAATTTGAGATAAGTTTATTGTGTTGGACTTCCCTTCTTTTTGGAATTTTGTCATCTTTCTAAATTTCTTGAATCTGTTATAATTCTTGGCAATGAAGACTATTTCTTCTTCATCTAAATCAGAGTCATCATTTTTTGTTGCTGGAAATGCTATGTTCTTCTTTTCCGAATTTAGTTCTTTTCGTGCCTGCAAATTAGCTTCTATGACATTAAATTTCCTATCAACTCTTCAGTTTTGAGAGTAGAGAGATCATTAGCTTCTTCAATAGCTAATACTTTCCTTTCCCAATCTGATGTTAAAGAGTTGAGTATTCGTGAAACTAAATCAAAATCGGTAAATTTAACTCCTAATGCCATAAGATCATGTTGGATAGTTTGAAATCTAGAATACATATCAACAATAGTTTCATTTTGCTTCATTTTAAATGACAAAAATTGGTTTGCAAAATTGAAATCTTAGTTTGTTTGACCTTTGTTGTACCTTCGTATGTAATTTGTAAAGTACGCCAAATGTCAAATGCAGTAGTACATAACATGACACGTGAAAATTCATTTTTATCTAGAGAGCAAAATAAAACATTCATAACTTTAGCATTGTTTGATGCTGAGGTCTTTTGTGCATTAGTCCATGTGTTCATAGCAGTAGTAGGTGCTTCATATTTATTTTGAGTGGCTGACCAAATTTCTAGACCATTAGCTTCCATAAAAATTCTCATACGTGTTGACCAATATGCATAGTTAGAGCCATTAAAAAGTAGTGGTCGTGCTGTGGATCGTCCTTCTTGAAAAATACTTGCCATATCAAAATGATTCAAAAACGTGTTACTGTAATTTGATCAAACCTTGCTCTGATACCAAATGAAAGTCTATAGTAGGGTGGATCGATTATGCAAATGACAAGTATGTGACTAATTTAAACTATATTGTAACAGTATGTAAACAAGAATAATCACACCAGAGATTTTATACTGGTTCGGACCTCCCGTCCTCCGTCCAGTCCCGAAGCTCCTCTTCGGAATTTCCTTTTACCGAATAACCCTTACTTCACCCGGAGGAATAGGTTTACAATAGCAGAGTTTCTTTGTCAATTGTGTGTTCTCTATTACACGGAATTTGACTATATAGTGCAAATGCTTCCAATATATATCTAGAGATTGTTGTCTATGAGGAACTGTATATTTGGAAGAGTAGAGTACAAGTATAGATTGCTAGAGATCAAGAATATATCATAGTATAAGAGTAGAAAGTGCAAGTAAGTCAGGTGAGTTCTTCTCTTGAATTTCTGATGTTATTTATTGTGACGACCGCCCACGACCCCTGCACTAAACCTAGACATAGTGCGCTGAAAGTGTGCCAGGCAGCCATGGACGATCTTCAGGGTAAAGTTGAAACAGCAGAATCTATCGTATAACTCACAACGCATGGACCTAACTCCTAAGTCGTCTACGACTTAACTTCCTTAGGTCGCTCACTGCTACCACCAGCTTCCTTAGGTCGTTGCCGACCTATCCTCCTTAAGTCGCTAACTCGCCCAGTTTCTTAAGCCGCTAACTCTTAAGTCGCTTACTTCTATAAGTCGCTCCAATCCTTAAGTCGTTAACTCCTAAGTCGTCTACTAACTTAGGTCGCTTACGTCCTAACAAACCACCCCATAGGTCGCTCACTGACTTAAGTCGCTAACTCCTTAGGTCGTCTAACCCTTAGGTCGCCAATTTCCTTAGGTCGTCTACTCCGACCTAACTTCTATACGACCTAACTACTATACGACCTAAGACTTAGACTCTGGACGACTTATCAACAATGCGACCTAATGACAACTGTTTTATGATGTTTCGATCCGTAAAAATATGGGTCGTTACATTCTCTCCCCCTTAGGAATTTCGCCCCCGAAATTCCAAACAACAAAGCAATCAAAGACTATTCTGCATGCCTACCATCCATAGCAATCAACAAACCATGCATCCAATTCTAGCTTTGCATGCAGAAGTCTAGAACTAGAACAAGTTACAATGTCATTAGATGACACGACACCTTAGGGCCATACCTTGAAGAGTTCAGGATGAGCTGCTTTCATCCTCTCTTCCACCTCCCATGTACAATCGTTATCATCATCACTCCATTGTATCTTGAGCAACTTAACTACCTTCCTCCTAAGCTGTTTCGTGTCGGTTTCCACAACACGAAGCGGCTTACGAGGTCTCTTATCGACTGGATCAACTTCGAAATCTTCACAGCTATCAGCAGAAACCACTGTATTCGAGTCGTGCACATACTTCCGTAGATACGATACATGAAAAACATTGTGCACACCCGACATCTTCTCTGGTAACTCCAATCTGTAGGCGAGCTTTCCAATTCGCTCGATGATCGGGAATGGTCCAACAAATCTCAGAGTCAATTTTCCTTCCTTCCCGAATCGAATAACATTCTTCAGTGGAGAAATCTTCACAAAAACCATATCACCTACGTCGAATTCCAAATCCTTACGATGCTTATCGGCATAACTTTTCTGACGGTCTTGGGCTGCCTTCATTCGTTGCCGAATGATCTCTATGCAATCCGAAGTCTGTCGAATCATCTCTGGCCCAAGCATCAGTTTTTCTCCGGTCTCTAACCAACATGTCGGAGAGTTACACGGTCTTCCATACAATGCCTCATACGGTGCCATACCAATGCTTGACTGGTAACTGTTATTATACGAAAATTCCACCAAATGAAGGTGATCTTCCCATGATCCTCCGAAATCCAAAACACAGGCTCTAAGGAGATCTTCCAAAACTCGATTGACTCTCTCGGTCTGACCATCTGTTTGAGGGTGATAAGCTGTACTCAAACACAACTCGGTTCCCAAAACTTCCTGGAAGCTCTTCCAAAATCTACTGGTGAACAATGGGTCTCGATCGCTCACTATACTCTTCGGAATACCATGGAATCGAACTATCCACTTAACATACAGCTCAGCCAACTTTGATGCAGTCCTAGTCGATCGAACAGGAATGAATCTTGCACTCTTAGTCAAACGGTCTACAATGACCCAAATCCCTTCGTTTCCCGTTCTTGTTCTAGGAAGTCCATCAATAAAATCCATCGATATTTGCTCCCACTTCCATGTAGGAACTTCTAATGGCTGAAGCAATCCACTTGGCTTCTTCTGTTCGGCTTTTACCAACTGGCAGTTCATGCACTTGGAAATAAAATTTCCAACGTCCTTCTTCATACCTTCCCAGTAATAGGTTCTCTTCATATCCCGATACATCTTATTTCCACCTGGATGAATTGTCAGCTTCGAGTGATGACTTTCCTTCAGAAATTCACTCCTCAATTCATCTATATCGGGAACGACTAGTCGTCCTTGCTTTCGAAGCCAACCCTCTCGATCGATCTCGAATCCTTTATCCTTTTCTGGTTCCAATCCAGATTCCAAATCACGGATAACCTTGACAATCTTATCATCCCGCTTTTGACTCTCGCCAATTCTTTCCATAAGAATCGGTCTTATCGATAAGTTTGCCAACATCTCAGGTTCCAATTCACATCTGGGCCTGAAGTCAAATCCAGCTAAATACTCGAGATTCTTCAATTCTGAAAACATGGCTCCCAATCTTGCATGTCTTCGACTTAACGCATCTGCCACTGCGTTACCTTTTCCCGGAGTATAAGCTATACCAAAATCATATGATGCTAAAAACTCTAGCCACCGTTGCTGCCGAAGATTCAAATCCTTTTGGGAGAAAAGATACTTCAACGACTTATGATCTGTAAACAACTCGAATCGAACTCCCAATAGATAATGTCTCCACATCTTCAGAGCAAAAACAATCGCCGCTAACTCCAAATCATGAGTCGGGTAATTCCTTTCATGCGGCTTCAGTTGTCGACTTGCATACGCAACAACTTTATCCCTCTGCATCAGCACTGCTCCAAGTCCAGTACCACATGCGTCGGTGTAAACCACCATCTCATCATTCCCACTTGGAACAGTCAAAACAGGAGCACTTGTCAGTCGCTCTTTCAGGATTCCGAAAGCTTGCTCACACTTAACATCCCATCTGAATACCTGATTCTTTTTCGTCAATCCTGTTAATGGTGCAGCCACCTTGGAGAAGTCTTTGATAAATCGACGATAATATCCTGCTAATCCAAGAAAACTTCTCACATCAGATGCATTCTTAGGTCTAACCCAATCCTGGATTGCTGCCACCTTAGCGGGATCAACCGCTGTTCCATCTCTAGAGATAATATGGCCTAAGAACCTCACTTCGCTCTTCCAGAAGTGACACTTCGAAAACTTATCCTTCAGCTGATGTTTCCGCAAGATTTCCAAAACAATGCGCAAATGCGTCTTGTGCTCTTCTTCAGTTCTGGAATAAGTCAGAATATCATCCACGAACACTACCACGAACTTGCTCAACTGATCTCTGAACACTCTATTCATAAGATCCACAAACATGCTGGTGCATTAGTCAATCCAAACGGCATTACCAGCCACTCAAAGAAACCGGATGGTGTCCTGAAAGCAGTCTTCGACACACTATCCTTAGCCACTCTCAACTGGTGAAATCCCGTTGCCAAATCCATCTGAGAAAACAACTTAGCTTCGTGAAGCTGATTAAACAAGTTATCTATTCTCGGCAATGGATACTTGTTCTTCTTAGTCACCTTATTCAGCTCACGATAATCCACACACAACCTCAGCGATCCATCTTCCTTGGTTGCAAACACAACTGGTGCACCCCATTCGAACACACTACGCCGAATGAATCCTTTCTATAAAAGGTCATCAACCTGCACCCTCAACTCTTTATGTTCCCTAGGCGCCATCCGCCTAAGAGGCATCACAACAGGTCTGGCTCCTTCAACTAGATCTATACGAAACTCGATCTCTCTATGCGGCGGTAACCCTTTGACCTCGTCAAAGACATCCTTAAATCCATTAGCGATTGGCAACGATGACAGTCCATCCCGTGGAACAACCAGCGAATACATGAAGCTCATGAAGACACCTTCTTCATGCTTACATCGTATCACAATCCTTCGCCCCTCCACATTCTCGACTGTCACCTCCAACCTTTCACAATCAACCTTTGCCGCATACTTCCTAAGGCAGTCCATACCCAAAATAATTCCGAACCCCGCAAAGTTCAGAACAAAACAATCACAAACAAAAGAGCAACCATGACTCGATACAATCAGACCACGTCATATCATACACAAACAAGACGAACCCCCAACTGGATTAGTCACAACCAATGTCCTATCAACAATATCCGGTTCTAAACCCAACCGGCCTACAAGTTCATTACAAACAAACGAATGCTACGCCCCAGTATCAAATAGCACTCTCACTGGAACACCACATATGGAAAGAGTACCTTGAACCACCACACTCTTTCCTTTCTCTTCAGCGGTAGGAGCTTTCGAAGACGATGGAACAGCTCCCAAAGCATAAGCTTGCACAATCTGCTTGTCCTTTCGCGGTTCTGGACAATTCCTCTTGACATGCCCCAGCTTGTCACAGTTGTGGCACTTCACCGGCACCTTCGGATTCTTACAATCTCTAGAGAAATGGCCCTTCTGCTGACAATTGTAACAGGACACTTCGCCCTTCGGCTTCTTCTGGCCATCCTTACCCTTTTGCTGCTGCTGCTTCCTCTTCTTGTTTCCACCCTGCTGGGGTTTAGACTCTTCCCTGGTCAGAGCAACAACAGATCCTTCCTTAGGAAACAGATTCTCGTGCCTCAGAGCTTTCTCTACAAGCTTCTCAAATGGATCGTCCAAATGATCCACCAACTGTCTCCCAAGATAACTGTCCAAGCCTGTCACAAACTTCTCATTCTTCTGGTACGAAGATTCAATATACGACCGGGCATACTTGGACAAAGCTTCAAACTCAGAAACATACTCAAGAACTGGTCTTCCACCTTGCTTAAGCTCCACAAACTTCTTGAACAGAACAGACTTCTGAGCTGTAGAAATGAACTTAGCTTCAAATCTGGCTTGGAATTGCACCCAAGTATTTCTTCCTCCGGAGTATCAATGGTGATAGAGTTCCACCAATCAGAAGCTCTCCCTTGAAGCTGTCTTGATGCTAACTTCCTCTTAGTCGCATCCTCAATTCCCAAATCACTAAAGATCCTTCTACAAGCATCTATCCATCTCTGGACTTCAATGGTTGACTCTGTCCCCAAGAAAACCTTTCCTCCAAGAGCCGTATAATCCTTACACAGCTTAGAAAAATCCACTGGTCTTGGAGTTTGAACTTGAACTCCAACATCCACCGATGGCCCCGGAGCTGGCATCCTTCTCATGATCGAAGTCATCATAGCTTCGAACATAGCAGCATAATCAGCAGCCCCTTCAGTAGCACGGCCTTCCCTAGCAGTTGTTCTCCCTCTTCGACTCATCCTTAATATCTATAAAAAGGAATGGTCAGCACATCTTGAGAAACAACTGCATAAAGGACTCAAACTCTACTAAGATACTATATTATATATAGTAATCATCCATCAAAATACAATTACGTCTCTCATACGTAGTTACGTCAGCGAGCATTGGGTAAAATCGATTAACCAATGCTCTGATACCAAATGTGACGACCGCCCACGACCCCTGCACTAAACCTAGACATAGTGTGCTGTAAAGTGTGCCAGGCAACCATGGACGATCATCAGGGTAAAGTTGAAACAGCAGAATCTATCGTATAACTCACAGTGCATGGACAAAATACAATAGAATATATATATAGTGAAGCTTTACAGAATAGAATGTCATCATATAAAACTTCATAATAGTTGAATACAACATCTGAATAGTCAATACATCAAGCCTTACTACATATCACTCAGAGATTTATACAAAGCAGCGGAACATCCAATACATATAGTAAGAAAATAATATGCAAGCCTCCAGCTCGTCTTCGACATCAGCACCGTGGAAAGCAAGAACAACACCTGTCACCTGCTACCTAGTCTGCCCGTCCCAAAATGGACGAACAGCCCAAGGCAATAAGAGTTAAAACATAAAGCCTTGAGTCAGACAACAGTCTTAGTGAGCGGTAAATTAACTAACAACATACCAAAAGAGCATAAAGGAAAAGGAATAGGAATACAACCCTCCCACTCCACCTCTTTCTACAGTGATAGCCCCCAGACACACACTAAGTAGAAGCAGACATAGCAGAGCATACAATTTAAAGTAAAGCAATTATCACTCGAGTCAAGGGCGATGTTTTCCAAGTACAAACCCCCAAGGCCTAAACCAAGATCAGATAAGCACCCAGAAAATACCGCTCTTGAGACCGAATGACGATACAACCAAACATCCATGACTCTGGCTATCACTGTTATCATTGCTTCGATATCATCGTTAATTGAATGACCGGCTCATTCTTTCATCCGTCCGTCAAGGGCTAATGGAAACCCCGATTCTAGACATAACTCTGCACGTCATCGTGACCCGTGCCTAGGACTATCGAATCTGCCCAGAGTACTCGACTACCAATCAGTAGCCTTCAGGGACTATCGAATCTGCCCAACGTACTCTTGCTTTGAGCATGCTAGAACCTTAAACAACGATGAGATCTCAGCCTTCTAGTCATCCTCCTCGACGACTATTTCCATACTAGCTCAAGCGCCTCTCGAGCAAACCATTATCCTCAAACTCGAACCATTTCACCGAGTTGTCAACATGCTTGGAATGATCCCGTCTGGATTAGACCAAGACTATCTCATACTATGCTTCGCCTCATCTCATCATATCAAAGCCTCATCTCAACATCATCATCAAATCTATCCATATGAGCTTCATCATCCGCTACATATGCCACGAGCAGCTTTTCCAATTCAAGAGCCTTTCTCTTAGCTTTTGAATCATCTTTGACCATCTTGTCTAAATCAAACCATCAATCATCTAATTCATAGCAATCAATCAAGTCAAACATTAATCCAAGTAATCAAGCATTCAAATATGATCTAATGAACAATTATAACAATAATGGCAATTTCGTAAATAAGGAGTCTAAAGTCTAACAAGCATGAAAACATGAGCAATATCTCTATAATCTTGATGAATGAACTTGCATAGATTAACATGTAGTAAAATGGATGTCAAATCATCATGAACAATGGATCTATACTTAAGTTTATGAAAAATACATGGAAATCACTAATTTAACATCGAATCAAGCCAACGATCCGATATACTCCTTTGGATCCATGTGAGAGATAATCACCACTCACCAAATCACCTAAACAACCCAAAAGCAACACACTTCAGATCTGGACAATGAAGGATCTAACTCGATCTATCACAAATCCGCTTCAAACGATGAAATCACTCTTCGAAGAATGTAGATCTTCAATCTAAGCTCTTGGATCTTCGATTCGATCTTCGATTCAGATGGAAGGAATCACAAGATTAGAGTGGAGAAAAGAAGTGAAGAAGTGTAGAACTCGAGCTCTCAAAATGGCAGCACTTCGTCGCTTCGAAATCCGGATCCCAAAAAGTGAAGAAATAAACGTGTATTTATAGGCCGAAAACCCCTTAAGTCGTTCGCCCCCCTAGGTCGTCCACGACTTAAGAAACCCCACGACCTAAGTCTTAACGACTTAACAGAATGCAGCTCTGCGACTTAACAATACCTTCGACTCAACGACTTAACGGAAGCCACGACCTAACTGTCCACGACCTACGACCTAAAACACTACAACTTACGACTTAACATAAGTCCTCACGCGACCTAACACAATGAGCAACTTAACTACGCGCGACTTACGACCTAACACATGCGCGCCTTAACGACCCAGCGTCTTAACAACAAATGCTCTTCCGCGACCTAAAAATGCCACGACTTAAGACAATACGCGACCTAACGACTCAATACCTACACGACTTAACTGGGTTACAATCTAACACCTTACGACCTAATACTCCACGACCTAACTCCTAAGTCGTCTACGACTTAACTTCCTTAGGTCGCTCACTGCTACCACCAGCTTCCTTAGGTCATTGCCGACCTATCCTCCTTAAGTCGCTAACTCGCCCAGTTTCTTAAGCCGCTAACTCTTAAGTCGCTTACTTCTATAAGTCGCTCCAATCCTTAAGTCGTTAACTCCTAAGTCGTCTACTAACTTAGGTCGCTTACGTCCTAACTAAACCACCCCATAGGTCGCTCACTGACTTAAGTCGCTAACTCCTTAGGTCGTCTAACCCTTAGGTCGCCAATTTCCTTAGGTCGTCTACTCCGACCTAACTTCTATACGACCTAACTACTATACGACCTAAGACTTAGACTCTGGACGACTTATCAACAATGCGACCTAATGACAACTGTTTTACGATGTTTCGATCCGTAAAAATACGGGTCGTTACATTTATAGCGGTAGAGAGATCCTTTGTGTAGTTGCATCTGTTAGTAAGTGCTCTAAGGTCGCTTCTAATGGTGATGAAGAGTTGTAGTGAAGAGAAGCGATCGTGTCTTTTCAATTGTGACAGTTGTACTTTGAATATACACAGCCGAGTTCAAAACCAGACGTCTGGAAAATGTTTCAGACGTCTGGTTCTCATATTTTTTTTGTATATGGTTACTTTTCAGACGTTTGAGTATACTAACCAAACGTCTGATTCTGTCTGATTTGCGAACCAGAGAATTCAATCAGACGTCTGGCTAGTGCACTCAGACATCTGGATTTGTGCATGTTGCTTTTCCTATGCCTGTATCATTCCTCTTCTGATTCTATCGACTTGTAGCCTCTTGATACTTCTTTCGAGTCTTGTTCTTGTCTCTTTGATGATGTTACTTTATCAATTACCTGTAAATATAGATATATATGCATATTCGATTTTTATTGTATAGTTGTTATCATCGAAACCATAGAATTGATTTCCTAACACTCGAATGGGGAAGAAACTCCCTGAATTCATGCGTTGCCCTAGCATTCAATCGACTGGAATTTATTTTGGTCAACTGAAACCTGATGTTCCCGTGCAGTGAACCTGGGACTGGGAGAAAGCTCCCCTTCGGGCCACCGATTCGCGTGCCATTTCTTTCGACGCTTTGCTCGATGAGCCGCCTTGCCTCCAAAGTCTGCCTCTAAACCATTTGACCTCTACCGGGGTTCATTTGTTGACATTTTGGAAGTGGTTCCATAAGTATACAAAAATCAGTTTCGATGCAAAAATCCACTCTTTGCACAAGTAGAGTTCAACGGGCAATTATAGCGACTCGGCTTCCTCTAACATGCCAAAACGACATACCAGGCCTCCTTGCCTTGTACGTAGCCTATACATGTGTCGATACACTCAATTCATGCATGCTTATGCACACACGTTTATGCAAACACATATTAACTTCACAAGTCACATATCGGACTTCACCAAGGCGATTACTCAACCCAGTACGCTCTCACGCAACTTAGGGCACACGATAGTCGCTATAGCTACGTGAAGTGCCCACATCGAACTTGTATTCAATAATATTTCTATATAATCAAACAACTGCTAACATATATAAACAACCAAACATACAATGATTCAACTACAATTCACACAATATTTTGATTGTTATATATTTTCAAATACACGTATACTTGCCCATACTGATATACTTACACGTATATTTAAACAAGTAATTCATTTATTACTTAATGAAATCTTACTTTTATTTACTAAATCTTTTCAGTAAAAGCCCAATATGGTTTATACTATTTTATAAAATCTTACATCTATTTTATAAAATATATCATTAGATTATAAATCGATTTAAACCTACTTAATTATCTCACTTAAAATTAGATATACTTCATATTAATATTTTATAAAATCTCGATTCCATTTTTATAAAATATATACTTTATTTATAAAATCATATAACCATTTTATAAATACTAATAAGTTTCATTTGCTATTTTATAAAATATCATATCATTTTATAAGATACCTTCTTTACTTATAAAAATCATTCTTCTACTTAAACAATACTTACAAATACTAAATAAGCTTCATTAACCCTTTAATCACTTTAATAATAAGTGTAGAGTTCAAAACTTGTTAAATTAGCTTACTATCTATTTCCAAAATCATTTGAATTAGTTTAATTATTACTAACTAATGACTTGCACTCAATTATCAATTGCAACTAGTCTGTAATCTATCACTATATCATTTATAATCATTTAATTAACGTAAAAATCAAATTCTTAGTTTACTAGATATTTTCAAAAATAGTTATAAAGGTCTTAAACAATCAATGGGTTAATATAATCATGTTTATAACATAAATTTTAGCCCAAATCAACTAACTCCCAATCACTTCATATAATTCTATAATCATCAATAAACAAAAGTATGAATTATAACACATAAATCAATAAGGAGAATCATTCCACTCACCTTCCTTTAACGCGAATCAACTCAAATCACCAAAACTCAAGCTTATGATCTCTTTAAATTTCGAAATGCACACCAATACTCCAATCCAAGCGAATCCCTTCATGGGTTTTGTACAGGATTGGAAAAATGGAATTATGGTAATTTTTATTTGATTTTAGAAAATTTATTTAATGGGTTTAGGATTTGGTAATTAGGAGTCAATTAAAAGGAGATTAGTGGAGTAACCAGAGAAAGAGGAGAAGAAGTAATGTGAATGAAAAGTGGAATGGGAATTATGAGGAGGAATTAGCCACTTATAGGCAACGAATGGGCTTAGCCCAAATTCTCTTCATTCGGCGCTATTCATCCTCGAAAATCATCGACTTCGAACATAGTCAAGTTTATATTCATTTTACTCATGTCGAAAAAGTGAACCTAACCACGGGTGTATTGAGTCTCAATTCGGTCTTTTGTAAAGGTCGAGTATAAAAGTCGTTTTTTCACTTAATGATTAAATATTTAAATTACTTATTTAAATATTTGGTTCTTAAATTATGCGATGTTACATTCTCTCCTCCTTAATTGAATTTCGTTTCCAATATTCCCGTGAGTTTGAGAAAGTATCAGGACCGACCAGACTTTCCAAACCTCAGTTTTAGAAAATCCCTATAGTACCTTCTCTTATGCTATCAGCATCATGGAAACTCCTAAATTATAATGCATCATACACTAGGAAATATGCAATAACTTATGTCATCCACGTTCCCCAAAAATGCATTTCTCCCTTAAGAAAGCTTCTCACTTTTAAATGCCAATCAAAGAAAATAAGCATTTAAGTAGCTATACTTCAGCTCTCAAGCACCTAATTGTATTATGCAAGGAGAATTGCACAAACAAACACAGAATTCAAACTTGTATAACCTTAACGTAGTAACCGATACTATTATAGTCATACATGACAATCAATTGGAGAGTAAGCTCAAGTGAGCTAGTATCAAAATATACCACTGGCTTCGAGTCACATCAAAAGATAATGGACTCATATAGATCCATCTCCACCCTATAGTGGGCATGGACGATATGCGATTTATTCTAGATAGCCATCGCTATCATTCTTCGAATCATATTTTGAATTATAAAATTATAACTACCATACAAGCAATCAAATACATAAGGCAAGCAACAACCAAACGATAGCAAACAATAACAAACAATAAGCAATAACAAGAAATTGGCAGAAAAGCAACCAGCAAATCATGGTAAGTAAGAATAAGCAAAAATAACTCGCATACAAATTATTAAACATGCAAGTAGTCAATCATAAAAATCTTCCAACAACAAAATCAAACAACAAGTGTAACTACCCGGAATTTCGAACACTTTGTATTTAAATATCTAAATTATATAAATATTTGTGTCTTGGATTTAATATGAATAGATATGATTTTATAACCTTATTAACCCCTTTTTAATTAATAACCAATGATAAAAAAACTAATTTTTGAAATGTGTTTACAAAAACATATACTTTGAAGTAATATTGAAAATGTGATCAAAAAACATTTTATTGAAAATCAACCTTTTATTCATTAAAAGTTGTCTAAATATTTTGCAACTTGTATAGTAATATATGAACACATTACCACTCTTTTAATAACAAAATATTAATTAAACTAAGTACCGATTAATAAAAGTAATGAAGACAAAGAACCTTGATTCAAGGAGCAAAAAAGGCATGGATTAAGGCATGTAAGAAGGCTTGTCTCATGACTTGAAAGGAGGTATGGAAGCTTCCTTTGGAGAGTTATGGAAGGTCATTTGCCACATTTTTCTAATTTTATATAAACACCCCTTAGGCCTCTCATTTATTCATTCGTTCTCAAAGGAAATTATGCTATTTTACATGTCTTCATCCTCTCTTTCTCCTCTCTAACTTTCTCAAATCTTATTCAAATCAACTCCTTTCTCCTCCAAACTTTCACAAAGTTCTTATATCACTTAGAGAACATGGTTTAGAATTTAAGAAGTGAAGAAATGATAGAATTATGGTGGGACTCATTCCAGGCCGTGAGCAACATGTTGATAAAGGAGGCATGGTTTTGCATTTTTGAGCATGAAGGTGGTAGCTTTTGGGCTTTGGGTGATGGTAGGAAGAGTTGCTTTGGTTCTTTGCTTTGTGATGGAAGTTGCCTTGGTTTTAAAGGTGAGTTTACTCACCATTGAATATCTACATGTTATGATATGATGTTTGATTGTGGAATATAAATGTTATATAAAAAACAACGCAAGTTATGACTTTTTGGACCCCTCTTGCTTTTGAAAAATTTTATAACATATATGAATTACAACTTCTTTTATAATCCCTCTAAAACTTGTAATGTGGCCATGACTTGATGTATACATGTTTGGATATATTGTATGTGATGTAAACGTGTGTTTTTCAATGTTTGAAGCGAGAAAGTCGCTTTAAAAGCACTTTGAAATCCCTTAACTTTAACTTATGTTATTTGGTGACTTATGGACATACCTTGATATAACTTGTTTTTGTTGTTATTTACACTTCTAGAAGTGTTTTGGATAGCAAATAATTGTTTGGAGAGTTGTGGAAAATGTTGAACAAAGTTAAGAAAGTTTGAAGTAAAAAGGTCGCTATAATGATACTTTTACAATACCTTGTTTTTGGAAAATAACGTTTATTTTTGTGGAGACATCCTTAGGGGTTTCTTTACTATTATAACAAGTAAAATATATTTTGTTCTTATTATAAAATTATGGAGTTTAAATCATTTGATAGCTAGTTGAACGAAGTGGCAAAAGTTATAGCGAAATAGTTGTCATACGAGCACTTCGAATAAATACCTTATTTTTGGAAATTTCTATAAAATAATTAAAAGATATTCTTTAGGATTTTTCTTTGTGGTTTTTAATTAACCAGTGTATACTAACTAATATAAAAGGAATGGATTAAAAATTATCTTTTATAGTGTCGAAAACTAGTCACAAAGTTGGTGCAAAATCAAGTGGAAGACGACCTAGGACTTTAGATAGCAATTCAAAAATGCTATCTCTACTTCTAAAACACTTCTGAGCTGTTGCGAATTGTTTTGGGCATTTGCAGAAATGCTATCTTTGTTGTTTAAAACTATAAATTATGGAAAAATCATATTTAAATTAAGTATTTTCTTTAATCTTTTTTGGGTTGTTTTCCAACTTATATTAGGGTGTTTTAAAATTAGTTTCATGTTTAAATGTGTTTTTAGTAATTAATTATGAATTTTTAAAGTAAGTGGCTTTTAAAAATAAAACATGTTTATTTTAGTTTTTCTATTTGTTTCAAAATTTGTTATTTTTGCATAATCTTCTATATAGTATATTTTTAAGTAGTATAAAAGTGTTTTAACATATTAATAAGCATTTAAAGTTAATTCCATATATACGTACATATATATATATATATAAGTTTTAAAAAGTAAGTTAAGTACTTTATAAATATAATAAAGGAAGTTTGAATTTTAACACTTAAGTTAAAATAAATGGTTTTTGGAAATTATTTAAAAGTGTATTACCTTAATTAATAAGTGTGGATATGATTTGATCATTAGAATAAATGTCTTAAAGTTAATGATAAGTATAAATATGGTTTTTGGGTTATAGCGAACAATGTTTTAGTAAAATTTATTTTTAAGCCTTATTATTAACTATACTTAGAAATATAATTAGATATTTAATCATGAATATTTTAAAGATAACTATAAGTAAATAGTTTTGGATTTGTTATGACAAATGTTTAAATAGCACTTAACTTTAACCCTTAAGAGTATACTTAGATCTTTAATTATGGATATTTTAAAGATAATAACAACTATGAAATCTTTTTATATAAAGATAGAAAGGTAAAAGTTTAACTTATAAAGAGAAGAGGTTTATAGTAACGATGTTTAAGTAATATTTGTTTTTAACCTCTTTAATTATAATTTAAATAAGTAAAGCATGTTAATAATTTGTGAATATACTTATACAATTTGAGATAAGTATATGAATACTTGTGAAGTATAAAATACAGTATAAATGAGTAGTAATACATGAATAGTAGAATTCAAATATATATTTTTTATAAGGAGGAGTTAAATCTATACAAAGTTTAATCAATAAAGGAGTTTAATTAACAAATGTGTTTAATCAATAAAGATGTTTAATTAAAAGAAGTTTTAATTGAAGGAAGTTGTTTTTAAATTAATAAGAAGTCTTAATTTAAAGATAGAAGTTTAATTAAATGAAAGAAGTTTTATTAGGTAAAATGATTTTTACTAATAAAAGAAGTTTTAATTAATGAAAGATTAATTAAATAAAAAGGGGATTAAAAGTCATTCAGGTGACTTGATCGTGCTTTATGTGTGTTAATTGTGCTTTGTGTGATTACTTGTGTATGGAAAACATTTAGTCATGTGCTTAGCACTAAAAGCCAATAGAGTAGACTTGATTCTATCCACGAGAGTCAAGATTGATGTTCGAGTAAAGGTGGAGCGATAATGCTCTAACTTACTGACTTCCCTCTTGACCAAGGGATAATAGAAGTTGAAATGGTTGGAATGTGATAAGTACACGAGACTTGATTCCATATGCAATCGTTTTGTTGTTGTTTAACATGACCAAATTAATTTAAGAAGTATCAAAAAGCTTCACGGCTTCATACGCTTTGAGTACCCCCGAGGAGGAGCATTCATATGAAATCTCTATAGCTTTCATTTATTTTTTAAAGAACCAGAATTGAGTTAACGGGAAATTCGTCGATTCAGTCTTAAGGTGACCAGGATGAGTAAGTGTTCTACTTATCGAAAACCACTTCAGGACTGAGACACGTGTTCCATCTCTTGGAAGTGGATCTGTTGAAATGCTGGAATCGATGTGTGGTTTGAAATCTGGCCGAGATGCTGGGATCCATCTAGGAATTCGTGATCCGTTTTAGTTGAAGACTCTTGTGAAAGATGCCAAACGTAACCTCGATATCGGAAAATGACTAAAGGCTGAGTAGGATTCACAATCTCGGGTTTAGCTAACCCAAGGTATATATCAACTCGATATCTAGAGTATGCTTAACGATATGTTGCATGCGGGGAGTTGTTGATACTTAGGTTCCACGCGGTTCAGGTTCACTCGTTTGGGCATGGGCCATTTTTTTACCTAATGATATATTATATCTAGAGATATATGATGCTCGAAAGATAGTTTCCGATCCTTGTCATAGGAGATCGATCGTAGTTTTACTTACAAGTTTTATTGGGGTGGTATTCGTGGAAAATCCATTATGCGAACGCGCCTTAGCGGTTTTGTTTGTATACCTATCAATATTGCTGTTGAATGTAATGTAACCATTCCAACTATGTTATATATTTATATTACACACCCTATACATTATTTATTATATCGCCTTGTGTACATATTAGATGTGTGGTCCTTTTGAGGGGATTACCGTTACGGCATTCCATGTAGTCTCAAAAATACTGTTATATGCCGATCATATATTTCCTGACACTATACTTATGTTTGACCCATGGTTTTGGTTTTCCCTTATTTTCATGGGTACTCTTTTGAGTAGTTTGAGAAAGGCAGGTTTTCGTTGATGTTCATTGAGCTCTTGGAAAGGAGTTGGATGTTTTACCTACCGTGGTATTTATTTACGCTACATTACTTTATGTATATATATCAGCAATTATAAGGATATGTTGTTATAACTGTCCAGACTGATGATAGTACTTTGATCGACAACTCTTAAATATTATGTATATTATAGTAGCTCTGTGTATTATCCTTTGATATTATATGTTATCATTTCATTTGTTGAGATTCTGATGTTTTTTCCTCCCCTTTCTTGTTCTTTTTCTTTACCTTAACGACCTGTCAATCCGACACTTGGATGCTCAGTACGTGAATACCGTGGATGTATTAGTGTCGACATTCGGGGGTTGAAAAGGCAGTTGTTACAATAGCACACAACATCAAACGGTAGCAGCAACAGGAAGCAATAAGTAATAAAAAGCAATAAGCAATAAAAAGCAGTAAGAAATAATAAAAAATAAACAATAATCAATCCAAACAACAAGCATACAGAAAAATGAATTATTCAAAAAGAATCTATACCAACATGCACGATAACCATGATGAGTCAAACGCGCATGTCAAATCATAAACTCCAATGAGTCCGTTCGACATTCAAAAGGAATAAACACCTAAATGGTGTAACCCTTTCGTGAATATAACACACAAAAGACCATTACACCTTCAGCTATGAAAAGGAAACTTATACGATATGCATGATCATCGAGTCTTGAAACTCTCGAATAAATCCAGCAATCGATGCCATAACTCTCCTTTTATTTCAAACAAAATCATTATCCAAATAAGAAAATTATACTAATTAAATCATCATAAAATAAAGATCTACAATTGCATGGTTTTGCTCGGGTTGAAACTCACATCGACCGCACAATGTTAATAGGGATAATATACTAAGTGAACTACAATGCTTGCCTAAGCAAGTATCATCTCATCACTTAGAAGATTATCTGAATCGCCACAAAACTAGTTGAGAATTCCTTCCCCGAACTATCCCACACAATAATAATTATACAACACTAAAATTTTACAATAACTAAAGATCATCCTAAATGACACGACACACGTTCCAACCCTTCATTTGCTCGTAGCATTTCTTTGTTAAATTAGGGTCGGCCACCTGACTCCATCCGTGCGAACTTCGATCTGGTTCCTTGATCCGACTATTGAAATCTCCACTTATGACTAAGGCCGTGCTTTGGAAATCTCTCAGTCATCCCAAGAATTCGACTCAAGTGCTCGTCTATCAAAGTCAAGTGAAAAACCCTTTCCCAACTGTTGCAAATCACCTAGAAGCTCTGCGCTCAAGCTAGAGGTTAAGAACTGGCACATGAATAGACCAATCTTTAGAAAATGTCCCTTATGGCATGTGGGATTGCACCCATCATCAGAGGTTTACCGATACAAAGAAAAACAATTATAACATGAATGACTCTAGGCAAACGCCTATAAGTCATCAGCTCGGTCTTTGCTCATTACCGGGCATCCACCAAACCCTACCTAGATATAAATCCAAGTCACACTTCATCGACCAACCCATTCAACTTGAAAGTTCATGCATCATGTTCGAATGGAAATACTCTCGGTCCCTTCACCTCAGTTTTGCAACTAAGGTGACTCATACAAGGTTTATCTCCACCGAAGAATATACCTACTATGAAAGGTGTCAATTTTAGCCTAACTATCTAGTAACCAGCAATAGATAAAATTTACTGCTTAAGTTTTAGAAGGAACAGAAGTGGGTTCCCAAAAATAGAGCATACCCCACTACATGAGCTCCTTCTGATTTTCCTAAGTCGTAAGCCCGCTAAGACATGGTAATGTATCTGTAAGGCATAAGTTATCATCACTTGCTCAACCTTGTAGGACAATCCTTCTTCAAGTGATCAAACCGATCGCAATTGAAGCACTTATGTTTCGCTTTAGCTGGATGACATTTCATAGCGAAATGCCTCCATATGCCACAAGGTGACATACTAGGCCAGCTTTTCTTTTTTGAACAAGCTTGATCCTTCTTGTATCATGGTCTTTTCATCCCGGTTGGATTTTTGGTTGCTTTCCGCTTTTATTACCTCAACGGTATCTTATAGGGGTTCTCGCAGAGGAGGACCATCCCAATGAAATATTAAAAAGTGGACCTTAATAGAGAAAAGGCTAAGCAATGAACCCAACCAATGCTTAAGACCTAAGAAAAATCTCTTAGCCCACAACAACAAAGTACCGATCACCTCAAACCCTAAAAACAAAAGGTTGAATTAGTTAACACTCCTTTACTGATAAGCTATCATGCTCAAGATGGATGGAATGCTCAAGCTACATGCTCTTCTCGTTCTTATAAACGAACCGAGAACCAAAGTGATGCTTGAATAAATGCCAAATCATAGGTCTGCTTATCAGCCACACAAAACCAACATCCTCCTGACCAAAGTCTCCTTTCTCAAAATGCCGCGAAACAATCTTCCTTATGAGAACATTCCCCAGATCTATATCGATGGAGGCCTTCTCATGCACGTGTCCAAGACCATGTCTCAACAACAATCTCAGGACCCAAACATGCATTCCCTCTAAGGATAAGAAAGTTCTAGCACTACTTCGAAGAGTTTAAAGCTGATGGAGCTAGATATACCGATGCCCCAAGGGCCACACCACTTCTAACGCCAACCGCATCTTCTGGAAATGTTCACGGGAGGCGGAACATCTTTTTCGGTAGCTAAATAGTCTCTGAACTAATCAAGCATCTCAGACCGCCTATTCGCGGTCACTCATGTACTCTATCTACTCATACAGATAGCCTGATGAAGATACCTTGACATCTAGCAATAGAAATAAACCAAAGTCCAGAAGACAAGCGATGTAATGATCTTCCTTTCTTATACATAAAGACGACGCAAAATACATCCTCGATATTCGTGTGTCGATCATTTAAGTATCCGAAAGACGGGTCCTTTGGGGTAAAAGAAAGAAGAAGCAGAACAGAATCTCACAAAATGTGATGAGTAATATATAATGTGAACAAGTATTTACAAAAGGAAATCATCTTTATTATATACAACATCAGAGTACATTAAAATATTATTAGCCTGGATAGTAACAACAGCATATGCTTACAATTTCTGATAAATACAGACATAAAAGAAAGCAATTAAAAGACCATAAGAATATAAGATAAGTGAACATGCCTTGGAGAATTCAATCGTCTCCTAAAAGCCCCAAAAGATCCAGCTAAATCTGGAAAATATGCTCGGGCTAACCCGAGCATTATAGGAAAACACCGCCTAGGTCAGTTTGGTAAACCAGCGTGAGAAACTCAAATCACAAGGAATTTTATTTATTATAACCTGTAAAATCCTTTAAAATCAAAGGTATCTCGTAAGACCACGACACATATAAATACAGACGGGTTTTTACTTTACGATAGCCAAAATATTTCTATAGAAAATCCAATGGTATTATAATAATGTCTAGGATACAAATACATATTAATCATAGCTGAAATTGTTATATTATTAAATTCCAGCATACTAGGCTCTACAATCAAAACCGTAAAGGCAAGTATTGGAGAATGGATTCCAATAAATGGCAAGGTAAGGGACTACCTTCCGGAAATGGTACGCCTCTAGATAAAATGTACCGGAGTCAGACCATGAACTTGGTGTACTCCTACCAACACAGAACCGGCCTTCCCCTGAACTTGGATAGTACCGAATATGTCATCACCCTGGTAGTTCTCAACCTTTATAGAGAGCCCTCATGCACAACCAAGTCCATAATATGATAATATAGAAAGATGATGGCACACCCTAATGGGTGCGTCCCACATAACCCTGCTATATCTACCCTGTTTAGTCATTACCGGGGTGTGAGGCATGAGGTAACAATTTACCTTCTTCTTAGAAAACCATCTTGGAATGCTAACATTGCCCTTCAGACAGAAAATGCAATGCCAACATTCATCCTTATAGGTTACCCTAAGATCGAACAAACATTTAATAATTATTATCTTCCATTTTGGAATCACTCTCAAGAAGAATAGTACAACTCTATAACATACTTCATAATGATCCATCACGAACATTATTAGTTTGGAGTGGTTCAAATAAATCATACTTATCTGTAACCGGTGTCTCCAAAACTAAGCGATAATTTTCTGCTAACTCAATTCTAGTTCTTTTGAAAACATGCAGCAATTATTCGAGTCCTCATCGGGGAACTCGAATATACACAACATACTTCCTGAGTTAAAACGGATCAAGAATTGACAGTTGGTTATATAACTATCAAATAAGCAATCGAACCGAAATCTGGAGATATAATTTTTCTATAGCGACCACTAAGTCTCAAAATAATCATTCATTTATTTAAATTTCTTTCCAGAATATTTATCAAAATATTCATATACTTCTCACATTGGCATAAGTATACTCACAAAACATTGTGAAAGATTTCTCATTTCGAAATCATATTAAAAGGATCAAAATAAATGTTATTTAAATTAGAGATAAGCATAACCCTAAACGCTATTCCTTTGGTGTTAAGCATGGAACAATTGTCCACATCACCATAATTAAGAAGGTCGGTTAAGGAAAACCCCATCTCAAATTATTTTATAATTTACTTCTATAAAGCCTTTTGATAAAACTCTCTCATATAAAAATATTTTTTACATGAAGTCCAAATCTATTTATAAAACTCTTTATAAATCTCCTAGTTAATTTATAAAATTCTTTTATAAATATCCAAACCATTTATAAAACAGTAACCCAAATTTCAAGATCTCTTTTCAATTTATAAAACTTCTTTTATAAACTTTCCTTATTTAAAACAAAACTTCTTTAATAAACTTTAATCAATAAAGTTACTTTGATAAAATCATTTATTTAAAACACCATGAAATAAATAAGTTATTATTTAAAACTTCTTTATTTAATTATCTTTAAACCATATTAGAAAAATAATGAGTTTAAACAATAATCCAAAAAGAATCAAATTACTCCAAACATCTTTAATAAACTAACTGCTTAATTACCCTTTAAATTTCTTATGTAAAGTGATAATAAACTTTAAACCATTTCTAAAAGGATAAAATTTAAATGTTTGACTTCACAAGTTCATAAGGAGGCTTAGTGACCACAATGGTTCTTATTTAATTGAGTTTATATTTCCAAGTTATGACATAGGTATTTACATAACGAGTAGATATGTAAAAGGGGTCAATCAATAATAATCAATAAAAAATAGGTAAATGTCCAAGTTACCCTAATAACAGATGGGGATTTGTTCTGCTAAATACATGTCCAAGTTAATGTAATGGCAGAATGAGTTTTTATTCTGCCTAATAGATGTCAATATAATCTACTTGGTGAATTATGGTAGAACTGTGATCTATTCTACCAAAAGATGTCAGTTATAATTTAATTAGTAGAACGGTATTTTATTCTACTAAATTGATATAATTGAGTCTCATATTTAATTGGGGTTACTTAAAGGTAGTCGACAAAGAAATTCCTTGGATAAAAATATCCTTTTATTAAGAAAGTCACTTTAAAAAACAAAACCGGTCATCAAAACAAAGTGATTTAAAACTTTTTCACTTTATTTAATAATTAAATAACATTTAAACGCTTTATCTGATAACTAAATATTTAATTAATAATTAAACAATAATAAACTATTAAATAAATAATTAAATAATAATTATCCTTTAAATAAATATTTAAAATAATAGTTAATCTTTAAATAGTAGTTAAATAAACAATCAGTCTTTAACTAATAATTAGTTAATAAATTAAAAATTCATTTAATAATAATTAAATCTTAATTGAGTCTTAATTAAATCTTAATTAACTTAATTAGTAATTAATCAATAATTAAACCCTTTTACAATAAATAATTAATTAAAAATTAATATTTAATATATAACTAACTAATAATTAATCCTTAAAAAATTAACTAAAAATATAATTAATCTTTTATTAATTAACTAATTAAAATTAACTTACTCAATTAATACTTAAGTACTAATTACCTTATTAACTAATAACTAAGTACTAATTACCTTATTAAATTAACTAATTAATCATTAATTAATTTATCATTAATTAATCAATCAAATAATAATTACTTTTTATTACTTATAATACATTTTTAAAACACTTTCAAAAATATACTTAAGTGAAAAACACTTTTAATTTACAAAAAGAGTTTGTTTTACGAATCGTGTTTATAACGACTATCGCTATATGACCCGTAATTTCAAAACTATATTTATGTTATAGATCACTTCCAAAACTTTGCTTTATGAGTTGGCTTACTTTATAAACATAAGTAAAAGGTTTTGAGACTAAACAAAGTTAGAAACTTGTAATCTTTTTAGTAAATTAAAATTAGTAAAACAAGTTTTGACCAAAGGATTTCGAAGTCGCAAACTAGTCACTTTAAACACTAACTTCCTTAGCTTAGCACATCATAAGCAAGATCATAAACCTAGATTCATGAACACAACATATAATCATTTCATCATCACATACAAAAAGTAAGGGTTTAGCTTACTAACTAACTGAAGTTTTCCATTTTCAAGCCTATACCACAAACATCCAAACATATAAATTCACATACAAGCCAATGTCAATCTTATCCAAACAAGCAATGATTTTTGCAACAATGATAAGCTACAATTATCATGTATATTAAAGTTTACAACTTTCATAATAGTGTGAGTTTTTACTCACTATAAACCTTAGCAAATCTCTTTAAAACTTTGCAATAAACTCTAGAACTTGATTTCCAAAAACAAAACTTGATATATAGCCAAGAGAAGGCCAAGTACACTCAACCAAAGGCCTTTAGGCTTAGCCAAGGGGTGGATGTAAGCTCGGTCATGGATGGTAAGGGATGATGATGGCTATTTTTGTGAAAGAGGAGTAATAAAATGGAAGAAGGTAGCTTTAGACAAAGATTTAGAAGTATTAAAAGTGATATAAACTAGGTTTCTAAACTTAGGAATTTCTTTTGGAAGTCATTAAGAGTTCATGAAAGCTTGGAGAAGACTTAGGAAATAAGAGTGAAGTGATAAATGAAGATTTTTTTTGAAAATTTAATTTTATTCTAAGTGCATAAACTAAATTACCACTTACCCTCATGGTACATACCCTCCACTACCATAATGCCACATCACCAAGCTTGCCTTCCCTCCCTTAGCTTACACCCCCATCTTGGACCTCCCCTCATTTCCTAAGCCAACATGCATTTATTCGCATATGTACTTGTGTTTTTAAAGATTTGATGTTTACTTTTCACTTAATTTATATTCTATTTCATAAAATGTTACATCCCATTATATATATACTTAAGTATATAAATATATATCAACATATATCTTAATAAATTTGTAAATATGTGTGTATATTTATACTATAGAGTGTACAATGTTTTCGACAACTTTTAGTCGATTAAAAGTCAAAAATCTGGAAAATGAATTATGGTCACATTCTCGATTTTTCTTCGAACTAAATATTTTTGTAATTTTTTTTGAAAACAACTTTACAACATTAATTATTATTTAAATGAGATTTTATTTTAATTATAAAAACCATTATTTGAATATTTAAAATTAATTAAATATTCGTAAATTAAAGCAGTGAAATTCTAGTTCATTAAACCCTCCACCCTTAAAAGAATTTCGACCCCGAAATTTTACCACAACTCTAACTTAGAAGATAAATCGAACTAGGAATATCTAACACTATTCATCAATCCGTATGATGTACATAGATCAATCTTATGCAAAATCTGATTTGATCACTCACTCGAATAGATAGTTTTATTTTTGAACTAGTATCGCTCACCCGACTCCCTAGTGCGGACTTAGATCAGGCTTCTTAATTAGAAACCTCCATTCTCCTTACATAGCCATAAACCATGATAAAATATTTTTGGTTCTAAATTAAGGACCCTCATCAAGTGTTCGTTGTCAACAATCGAGTGATAGATCCTTAGTCGGAACGTGTGAAACACCTCAAGTTATATACTCGAATCTTGCATCGAGAACTATATAAGAAAGCGAAATGATCTACGTACAACATACGTGCTCTTTTAAAGGTTCTTACAAACCCAATTACTTTAACTTCCCCAAAAATATTAATGAAAATATTTCACAAAATTTCAGTTTTGGTTCAACATTTTAAAATGACATCACTTTATTTATGAAACCCTTTTCATAAAATCATTTTAATTTATTAATTTGTATAATACTCTCCTACATCCTAAGAGTGTATACACAACATTAGATTTTTTAATTCTATTCACTTTTAACAATTCAGATGTAGGTCCAAAATAATTTTAGGTCTTAAAGTCGAGTTGATCAGTTTAACCTCTTTACCTAATCGGTCTGGTAAGTAGCGAAGAAGAGTAGGATGCTGGTATCCAAACCCTATCCTAGAGTCTACTTTTTCTTAAACACTCTGAGGTAAAAATGTTTATTAGCCAGCCCAATAACATCAAATAATTTTTAACCTCCTAGGTGTTTAAACACGAAAGATACTATTTAATAAAATCAAGTTTACTAAACCTTCTTATTAAATTAATTTAATTTTAACTTCATTAATTAACCAATTTTAAATTAAGATACCTTTATATTTGGAAAATTTAAGAGTCAAATACTTGGATAGTTATTTCAAAAATCTTTTTAAATGATACTATATATATTTTAATCCATAACAATATATATATAGACTGAGTAACCCCAAAATGAAACCAAGGAACTAGGTACTACCAAATAGTAACATATATCCCCTTTACTAAGAAGGTAATACTCAAGAGAAGTGTTTACCATCCAAACACATCTCCTGCTAATTTTAGTCACTTTCGAGGCACGCGAACTAGTTAATTATAAAAATACTTCTTCTTTCAAATCCCTTTTTGAGATAATGCAATGTATATATATTTCCAGATAAATAATTTAACAAAGTACTTATTACAAACTTGCTTTCAATTTGTTTGGATCTAAACTTGTTTTGATCATTCAATGAAAAAGAGAATAATTTACCAAGTGTACTATCACGCCTGCCTAAGCAAACATTCGATTGTCACTTAAAAGAATATTCTGATCATCACAAAACAGATCGAGACTCATTTCGCTAACTATCCAAAGAAAAATCTTACTCTCAAATTTCTTTTCAAAATATTTATACTTTAAAAGTATTTTTAAGTAAAATTATTACTAGTTTTCTAAAAACCATTTGAAAACTTTATCAAAGTCATCGGGATTTAAATTCTTTGAAAATCAATCTTATTTTCAAAATATATTTTTTAATTCTAATTTATAATATCATCTGAAGTATTTTTCTTAATAAACACCTTATATTAAAACCCAAATTTTAAACCCAACATTGTCAACGAATGTAATATAGTCAAGCTGTGAAATTTAATTCACAAGTGTTCATTTCAATGATTCCCCAAATTCTATCTACCTAACCTATGATGAAAGAAGGAAAACTACCAACAAATCAGACAATAGTCAATGCTCAAAACTAGGCAAGCATGACTAAACAAACCCTATATGATCATCATTTAATATTATCATTTCCTAATAAGCAAACACAACAAAAATAGCTATATAAAATTTTGAAAATCATTCCTTTATATATAAAATATATTCCAAGGTAAAAATATTCCATTTACCAATTTAAAAAAAATATTGTATCGATTGGCCTTATTCAAGTGTTTAGAGATCCCTATCAATAACGTTAGCTACTCCTATTTACTAGAATCCATAAACCATTCAATCGATTAATAAACACAATATGAAGCATTTTTATAGCACTAACAAATACGTGCTCTTATATATAACACACTCAAACTCATCTAGGGTGTCACTTACCCTATCCTTACAGAGTTTATCCCACCAGGGCCAAGGTGCTCGCTTAACCTTATGCTCTGATACCAAATGTAATGATCTGCCTTTCTTACACGTAAAGACGACACTAAATACATCCTCGGTATTCGTATTCAATCATTTAAGTGTTCGAAAGACAGGTCATTTGGGGTGAAAGAAAGAAAAAGCGGAACATAGTCTCACAAAATGTGATGAGTAATATATAATATGAACAAGTTTTATAAAAAGGAATCATCTTTATTATACACAACATCATAGTACATTAACTTATTATTAGCATGGATAGTTATAACAGCATGTTCTTACAATTACTGATAAATACAGATATAAAACAAAGCAACCAAAACAGAGGAAGAATATAAGATACATGAATACATCTTAGAGAATCCATCTCGTCTCCTGAAAGCTCCAATGGATCCAGCTATATCTGGAAAATATGATCTGGTTGACCTGAGCATTACAGGAAAATAACGCCCGGATCTGTTTGGTAAAACCAGCGTGAGAAACTTAAATCACAAGGAATTTTATTTATTATAACTTGTAAAATCCTTTAAAATCAAAGGTATATCATAAGACCACTCTACACATAAACACAGACGAGTTTTTACCTTACGATAGCCAAAACATTTCTATAGAAAATCCAATGATATTATAATAATGTCTAGGATAAAAATACATATTAATCATAGCCGAATTTGTTACATTACTAAATTCCAACATACTAGGCTATATAATCAAAACCGTAAAGGCACGTATTGAAGAATGGATTCCAACAAATGGCAAGGTAAGAGACTATTTTCCGAAATGGTACGCCTCTAGATAAAATGTACCGAAGTCAGACCCTAAACTTGCTCTACCCCTGCCAACAGAGAACCGGCCTACCCTGAACTTGGATAGTACCTAATATGTCATTGCTTTGGTTGTTCCTGATCTTTATAGAGAGCCCTCATGCACAACCAAATCCATAATATGGTAATCTAGAAAGGTAATGGCACATCCTAATGGGAGCGACCCACAAAGCCCTACTGCATCTACCCTATTTTAGACATTACCAGGGTGTGAGGCTTGAGGTAATGATTTACCTTCTTTTTAGCAGTCCTTCTTGGAATGCTAACACTGCCCTCTAGACAGAAAATGCAATGCCAACATTCATCCATACAAGTTGCTCTAGGAACAAACAGACATTTAATAATTACTATCTTCCATTTTGCAATCACCCTCAGGAAGAATAGTATAGCTCCATAGCATACTTCATAATGATCCATCACGAACATGATTAGTTTGGAGTGGTTAATTTATCCGTAACCGGTGTCTCCAAAATTAAGCAGTAATTTCCGGCTAACTTGATTCCTGTTCTTTTGGAAGTATGCAACAAGTATTCGAGTCCTCACCAGGGAACTCGAATATACACAACATACTTCGTGAGTTAAAACAGGTCAAGAATTGATAGTCTTTTATTTAACTATCAAATAAGTAATCAAACTGAAATATAGAGATTTGATTTTTCCATAGCGACCACTAAGACTCAAAATAATCTTTAAAAATCTCTTACTAGAATATTTATCAAAATATTCATGTACTAATCACACTGGCATAAGTTTATTCACAAAACATTGCGAAAGATTTATTATTTAAAAATCTTATTAAAAGGATCAAAATAAATTTTATTTGAATTTGAGATAAGGATAACCGCAAACACTATTTCTTCGGCGTTAAGAATGAAACAAGTGTCCACACCACCCTAATTAAGAAGGTCAGTTAAGGGTAAACCCCATTTCAAATTCTTTTATAATTTACTTCTATAAATCCTTTTAATAAAACTCTCTCTTATATAAAAATCTTCTTTACTTGAATTCCAAATCTATTTATAAAACTCTCTATAAATCTCCAAGTCAATTTATAAAATTCCTTTATAAATATCCAAACCATTATAAAACCCTTTCCCAAATTTCAAGATCTCCTTTCAATTTATAAAACTCCTTTTATAAACTTTCCTTACTTAAAACAAAACTTCTTTAATAAACTTTAATCAATAAAGTTCCTTTGATAAAATCATTTATTTAAAAAACCTTGAAATAAACAAGTTATTATTTGAATCTTCTTCATTTAATTATTTGTAAACCATATTGGCAAAATATTTATTTTAAACAGTAACTCAAAAATAATCAAATTACTCCAAACACCTTTAATAAACTAACCGCTTAATTATCCTTCAAATTTCTTATGTAAAGTGGCAATAAACTTTAAACCATTTCTAAAAGGATAAAATTTAAATGTTTGACTTAACAAGTTAAGAAGGAGGTTAGTGACCACAATGATTTTTATTTAATTGAGTTTATATTTCCAAGTTATGACATGAATATTTACATAACAAGAAGATATGCTAAAGGGACCAATTAATAACAACCAATCAACATATAGGTAAACGTCCAAGTTACCCTAATAGCAGTTGGGGATTTGTTTTGCTAAATATGTATCCAAGTTAATATAATGGCAGAATGAGTTTTTATTCTGCTTAATAGATGTCAATATAAACTACTTGGTGAACTATGGTAGAACCGTGTTCTATTCTACCAACATATGTTAATTATAATTTAGTTAGTAGAACTGTATTTTATTCTGCTAAACATATGTCATTGGGTTTTATATTCAATTGCGGTTACTCAAGGGTAGTTGACAAAAAAATCCCTTAGATAAAAATATCCTTTTAAAAAGAAAGTTGCTCTCAAAAACAAAACTGATCATCAAAATAAAGTGGTTTAAAACATTCAAAATTTATTTAATAATTAAATAACATTTAAACTCTTTATCTAATAATTAAATATTTAATTAATATTTTTTTTGAGAGGAACGAGTGTGTAGCGCATAGCTACACAGTCGATTAGATAATATATATTATAGATAATAGGAGGCGACCAACAAGCCTGGTCGATAGCCAAAAGTTGTAGAAAGTAGTATTCGTAGATTAAGTGAATCCCAAAATGAACAAACACAGACAACTGTATATACAATGATAGTAGTAAAATAAAATTAGCATTCTACCCAGCTAAAGTGAGAGCACTGTCAGATATCTTCTGAAATCACGAACTGTCAGTCTGTAGAAGCATTGTTGTTGTGAGGAAGACACCAAGTGAAGGGACGCCTATGCGCTGAGCCTGTCCATATAGAAAATAGATAGGAGATTTTGTTACAAATTCTATCAATACTGCTTTTGGGTTTATTGAAAACATAGGCATTTCTTTCTTTCCAGATGCACCAACTATAAATAGCAAGATAGGTATCGAGATTTTTATCTGGCTTGTTATATTGCCAGTAGTCAAAGAACGAGTGTATGACCGGGATGTATCCAATGAGGCTGGCACTGGTCGAGGCAAAAATGCGATAGGAGAAGTCACAGCCAAAAAAAGATGAGCAATGGATTCTTCATGTGAAGAGCATAAGACACAAAGAGGGTCAAGCTGGGAGTTCCAGCGTCTGAGTCTGTCTTTAGTATTAATACGAGCATGGATGAGGCACCATTGGAAAAAAAAGGATTCGAGGAGAGAGTCTGCATTTCCAAAGTCTTGCGAAAGTGAATGACCTACCAGGGTGGTTGAGGAATGAATAGCATGAGGCAACCGAAAAGCCTTTCTCTAGAGCTAGCGCCCAGAAATAGTGGTCTGATGTGTCAGTGAGTTGGGTGGAAAGGAGAAAATTAGAGGTTGAGATAAGGTCATTCAAGGTGTTAAGGTCAAAGAGAGCTGAGGGGCATATGCTGCTTCGGCCAAGGGAGGTCAGGTCAGCAACAGTTTTGAAGTGGTGGGAGATATGGGGAAGTAAATTAGCGAGAGAGCGGGTGAGAGGGGATTGATCATGCCAGATGTTAAGCCAGAAAAGGCAATTGCAATCATTGCCTATGGTGGCATGGAATAGGGATTTGACATGGGGAATGGATTTCAAAACACCTACCCATAAGGGAGAGGGTGAAAGGCGAGGAGATGAGTGGAGGACGAGTTGAGGGTTGGATTGGTAGTGAAGTTGAAGGATCTAATCTTTCCAGATGAAGTGGCCCGGAGTGATGATACGCCAAAGCCATTTGGATAAGAGAGCAATGTTGAAAGAGCGGAGGTTAACTAATCCTAAACCACCATGTTCCTTTTGTAGGCAGACTGATTTCCAGTTGATTAAACATTTCCCTTTATTGCCATTCCAGAGAAAAGAACGCCTATTAGTATCAATTTTTTTATAACCCATTCCGGCAGTACATGAAACGACATCCAGAACGAGGGGATAGATGATAGGACCGATTTGACAAGGACTAGGCGGCCTACAGCAGATAAGGAATTGGCTTTCCACGATGATAGCCGAGATTCGATCTTGGAGATTAGTGGGAGTTAGTCTTGTCGAGCAAGTTTGGTGGGGTGGAGTAGGACACCAAGATAGGAGATGGGGAATTGGTCAAGTTTGCAGTTAAGCAGAGAGGTAGAAAAAGGGCCTAGGTGTTGGGCGTCGCCAAGCATAAGGATGGAACTTTTGTGAAAGTTGATGGATAGGCCAGAGATGAGTTCGAAGATGTATAAAAGAACTTTGAGACAGTGGAGGTGATCTGGTTTTAGGGAGATCAACATAATGGTGTCGTCAGCGAATTGATGGTTGGAGATTGACAGTTCAAAGTTGGGGAGTTTGATGCCACTAAGGAGGTTATTGGAGATTGCGAGTTTGACCATACGGTTGAAGACATCAGAGATGAGAACAAAAAGAAGTGGCGATATAGGGTCGCCTTGTCTAAGGCCTCTGGCTGATTTTATATGGCCCCCTAAAGAGCCATTGGTAGAGATAAATGAAAAGCTAGTATCTAGGATACATTTGATCCAATTACACCAAGTATCTGAGAAACCTCTGTGCTTCATAAGATTGAGGAGAAAGTGCCAGTTAATAGAGTCGAAAGCTTTGGAGAAGTCTAGTTTGAGGAGGGCACCTGGTGTGGAAGAGTGATGACAGAAAGAGATAACTTCCTGGGTGGCTGCAACACAGTCTAAGATGTTTCGACCCTGGATGAACGCCGATTGTTCCACCCCAATCAGAGAACCGATGGTTTTTTGGAATCGATTAGCAAGGAGTTTAGTGATGATTTTGAAGGTTGTGTTTAGGAGACTGATTGGGCGAAAGGAAGGAAGGGTGGTGGAACCGAGTGATTTGGGGATGAGGATGATGTTGGCATAGTTTAATTTTGCAATCACTGATGGATTAGATTGAAATTCTGCACACATATCAATAATGTCGGATTTGATAGTTACCCAAAAATGTTTTAAGAACAGGGGGCCAAAGTCATCCGGGCCAGGGGTTTTATCATCGGCCATGGCGTTTAAGGCCGACCAAATTTCTTCTTCAGTGAAGGGGTGATCAACAGGGATTAGGGAAGGGTTGGAGTAAAGGAGATTCCAATCAATAGGGGGGAGTTAGGGAGCGGTTTGACCAAGGAGGTTGCGGTAATAATCGGTGAAAAGATGAAGATGTCAGTTTGGCCAGTAAATATGGTGTCATTATGCGGGATTTCCGAAATGAAATTGGATCAACGGCGACCATTGGCAATGCGATGAAAGTAAGCAGTGTTCTTGTCCCCCTCATCAATCCATTTGGCTTTGGAACATTGCTTCCAACCAATCTCTTCTTATTTGATAAGTCTGTCTAATTCTAACTCCAACTCTTTCAGGCAGCTAGATTCAGGGCCAGACAAGGGGCGAGATTCTTCTAGTATGTTGAGATGTAAAATGCCATCTTGGGTCTCCGCGATACGAGAGCGGATCGAACCCCGAATGGATTTTGCCCAGGGCCTGATGAGCTTTCTAAGTGAACAGAGTTTGGAAATAACACGAGCAGTTGCTGATTGAAGACGGGAGGGTTGGGTCCATGTTAGCTTGACGAAGGCATTGAAAGAAGGCTCTAGAAGCCAGAGGCGCTCAAATCTGAATTGACGATGAGGATTCGATGTAGATCTTAAATCGAGGAGGAGAGGACAGTGGTCAGATAGGGTCGAGGCAAGGCCATTAATAAGCATGAGCGGGTGAAGGTCATCCCAAGCGGAGTTGAATAGCAAGCGATCTAATTTTGCTAGAGATGGAATGGATCTGCGGTTGGACCATGTGAAGAGGCGGTTACTGATTGGTGGGTCGATGAGAGCGCATGAATTAATAAAATCATCAAAAGCGACGGAATCTTGCGAATTGTTACCCGAGTTTCTATCGGAGGGAGATCTGGTTGTATTGAAGTCACCTCCAATAACCCAGGGACCATTAAAAAGAGAGGCAGTTTCCAAGCAATTCGACCATAAAGTCGCTCTCTCGTGAGAATTCTGAGGACCATAAACATTAGAGAAGAGGTATAATATGTCCGAGTGAAGGTGTCGAAGGATAATTTGTAAAACAGCAGGGTGAGGAATAGTTTGACAGATGGACCAGTTGGATTCATTCGAAGCAGTGATTATACCACCTCTTGCGCCAATGGCACCAATGTGGGCCCAACCAGACAAATGGGGGCCACCTAACAGTCTAAGGAGGGATGGGGACGGCTCTGAAAGTTTGGATTCTTGAATAAGAAGGATGTCTATTTTTTGCGGGGCCAGAATAAGATTAATTGCATGACATTTGAAAGGGTCCCCCAAACCCCGAACATTCCATGAAACTATTTTCATTGGGAGAAGGACATACGCTCGGTTTCTAGTAATTGCATGACCATGTATTGATCATCCGATAGGTTTATGCCCATGCAACGACCCATTTTCTTATTTATTTTGGAGTTAGATGAAGAAAAAACAACAGGTTTAAGAAAAGTACCGAAGCTTCCTAGCAAGTCCTCTTCCTGGTTTAATATATTGCTCCGACGAACCAGGGTTGGGGTGGGCGAAGCTACTTGTTGTGGATCTAGAGTGGAAATCTGGGCTGGTAGAGAGGATACAGGCGGGGAGGTGTCTCGACTTGCAACTGGGGGATCTGTAGATGAATCGGGACAGAGAGGTCTAGATCAGTCAGTGGGTCCCAACGAGGCTCAATATTAGGCCAATCGCTTCCATTGAATGGGCCCATCACCTCCAATGAGTCATCCGGAGTGATATGCTGGGGGTCAGAAGGTAGATTGGGCGGGGACATGTCGGCCTCAAAATTCATGGCATCAAAGAGCGCCTCCGAGTTAGACTGGTCGGATGGGATGTTGAAAGGTTCGTTGAAACAACTCTAGTCTCTCTCAAAGTCAGTGCCAAGGATAAGAGTCTCCCGTCTTCTACTGGGGTGCTCATGGTTCCAACGCTCAACGGTGAGCAGATGATCAGCGTTGTTAAGTCACGTTACAAAGGTGCATGGAGTAATTATGCCTTCAAATAATTGTATTTGCAGGTAAAGGTATCGGTGATCAAAGTGGGCCCAGTCACATTCATCCATAGTTACGGACCTACCAGTGGAATTCTAGGCAGCACTAACCGCTTCTAGGTGGTTTCGCAGTAGCTCGGGGAAGCCCTGCACTCTAGCCCAAGTTGGGGGCTCTAGGTTTGGTGCGATCGGCGGTACAAAGTCTGACCAGGGTTCAATGAGAACCATTCCAGAGCTGTTTGTTTTGGTAATTGATCTGAGTCTCAGAGCTTGATCACGGGCAATCACAGAGGGGCAGTAGACCAGGAAACGTTTATCAGAAAGAATCCATGTTGGCCATTCTTGGATTTGGAGAAGAGCTGTTAGTGTGATGGAGAGGGTTTCGATGGTCCAGAAACCATCGATTATGGTTGCAGTGAAATATTTAGAAGGATCGTCCATTGGGAAATGAAGAGAAGAGGAAGATTTTATGGGAGAGGTATGGGAGGGTGGTTGAGTGTGGATATGGGTTCGAGATATATTAGTTTGTTTGCAAATAGGATCAGAAAATAGGACCCTCTTAGTCTGCGCGAAGTGATCGTTCTAGGGAGCTGGCATATCTCGCACATATAACGAAGCGTTGTAATGATTTTTTTTCTTGGGACAAAACGACTATGCATGACCATAGAATCCACAAAAGAAGCAAATCTTTGCATCCCTACACATTTTTGCCACGTGGCCACTTCCTGCACAACAGAGACAACGACGTTTGGACTTCAGAAATTCAAGGGTTGTATGGGTCGATTTGAATATGGGAAGGAATCTATGGCGCTTGATGGCTGGTGGATTACGGAGTATAGGAGGATAAGGGGTGGAAGCCGCCACCTGGGCGTACGATCGGGCACCTACGGGTAGTGTAGGAGGATGACCCTTGGTTATGTGAGTGGGGACCAATTGTGGTGGGTTTGAAGACCTAGGGAAAAGTGATGGGTTTGCTGAAACGGAGGGGCTAGACGCCTGGGAAGGTTGGGCGGAGGAGCTGGGAGGCTGAGGATGACTGGGCGGAGGAGTTGGGTGGCTAGGAAGGTTGGAGAGATGATTTGAAGGAGAATGTTGGGAGATGGAAGCCATGGCTGGGAAGGAGCGTAATAGCATTATTCTTTATTTAATTAATAATTAAAACAGTAATAAACTATTAAATTATAATTATCCTTCAAATAAACATTTAAAATAATAATTAATCTTTAAATAATAATTAAATAAATAATTAGTTTTTAATTAACAATTAATTAACTAAACCTTTATTTAATAATAATTAAATCTTAATTGAGTCTTAATTAAATCTTAATTAACTTAAATTAATAATTAATTAATAATTAAACCCTTTTATAATAAATAAATAATTAAAAATTGATCTTTAATATATAATCAAATAATAATTAATCCTTAAATAATTAACTAAAAATATAATAAACCTTTTATTAATTAACTAATCAAAATTAACTTACTTAATAAATACTTAAGTACTAATTACCTTGTTAACTAATGATTAAGTACTATTACCTTATCAAATTAATTAATTAAATAATCATTAAATAATTAATTAATTAGTTAAATAATAATTTCTTTTTATTACTTTTAATATGTTTGAAAAACACTTTTCAGTAATATACTTAAGTGAAAAACACTTTTAATTTGCAAATAGAGTTCGTTTTACGAACTGTGTTTATAGCAACTATCGTTATATGACCGTAATTTAAAAACTTGATTTATGTTATAAATCACTTCCAAAACTTTGCTTTATGAGTTGACTTACTTTATAAACATAAGTAAAAGATTTTGAAACTAGACAAAGTTAGAAACTTGTAATCTTTTTAGTAAAATAAAATTAGTAAAACAAGTTTTGACTAAAGGATTTCGAAGCCGCAAACTAATCACTTTAATCATTAACTTCCATAGCTTAACACATCATAAGCAAGATCATAAACCTAGATTCATGAACACAACATATAATCATATCATCATCACGTATAACAAGTAAGGGTTTAGCTTACTAACTAACTTAAGTTTTCCATTTTCAAGCCTATACCACAAGCATCCAACAAATTTATAGCACTTGTGTTGTCACAATATATTGACAAATTGAAAGTCTATATGAGTGGATCGCCTAGATTATATGCAAGTATAGACAGTTAACTATATAATATAACACTATAAACGATAGTAGCAAAGTAAATAAAACTAATCACACCGGTATTTTATACTGGTTCAGACCTCCCGTCCTACGTCCAGTCCCGATAGGAAATCAAGTCTATAGTTTCGATGATAACAACTATACAATGGAAATCGAATGTACATATATATCTATATTTACAGATAGTTGATAGAGTAACGTCACCAAAGAAACTAAAGCAACACTCAAGAGAAGAATCAAAAGATGTCAAATCAGAAGAGATAGAAGAGAAATAGGACATGCACAAGATACAGCAACATGCACACTTTCAGACGTCTGAGAGCACAAGCCAGACGTCTGAATGATTCCTTTGGTTCATAGTTCAGAAGCAATCAGACGTCTGATTACCAACGTCAGACGTCTGAATAATTCCTCTGGTTCATAATTCAGAAGCAATCAGACGTCTGGTTACCAACGTTAGACGTCTGAAAAGTATCCAGGCTTATAACAGATATGAAGACCAGACGTCTGAGGTTACTTTCCAGACGTCTGATTCAAGACTCGACTGTGCATTTTCAAGGCTCAACTGTCACATTCGAAAAGACACATCCACTTCTCTTTGTCGCAACTCTTCATCACCATCAGAAGCGACTTTACGGAGATTACAACAGATGCAACCATACAAGAAAACTCTTCATCACTATAAATAGTATCAGGAATTCAAGAGAAGACAACAACCTGACTTACTTACACTCTTATCTCTTGTACTCTGATTTATTCCTAATCTATAAGCAATCAAATACCTGTAATCAATCCTTCCATATATATAGAACTCCTCATTCAGATATTCTCAAGATCGATATATATTGGAAGTACCTTTGTACTCAATAGTCAACATCCGTGTTACAGAACACATTCTTGACAAAGAAACTCTGCTATTGTAAACCTGTTCCTCCGGGTTAAGCGAGGGTTAGTTGAAAGGAAATTCTGAAGAGGAGCTTCGGGACTGGACGTAGGACGGGAGGTCCAAACCAGTATAAAATACCGGTGTGATTAGTTTTATTTACTTTGCTACTATCGTTTATAGTGTTATATTATATAGTTAACTGTCTATACTTGCATATAATCTAGACGATCCACTCATATAGACTTTCAATTGGTATCAGAGCAAGGTTCGTTTAGAAAAACAGTAACACGTTTTTTAAATCATTATAATATGGAAAGTATTTTTCAAGAAGGACAATCCACAGCACGACCCCCACTGTTTAATGGCTCTAATTATTCATATTGGTCTACACGTATGAGAATTTTTATGGAAGCTAATGGTTTAGAAATTTGGTCAGCCAGTCAAGATAAATATGAAGCTCCAACTACTGCTATGAACACATGGACCGATGCACAAAAGACCTTAGCATCGAATAATGCTAAAGCTATGAATGTTTTGTTTTGCTCACTTGACAAAAATGAATTTTCACGTGTAATGTTATGTACCACTGCATTTGATATTTGGCGTACCTTACAAATTACACATGAAGGTACAACAAAGGTCAAACAAACTAAAATTTCAATCAATTTTCATCATTTAAAATGAAACTATAGTAGACATGTATTCTAGATTTCAAACTATTCAACATGATCTTATGGCATTAGGAGTTAAGTTTACTGATTTTGATTTAGTTTCTCGAATACTCAACTCTTTAACACCTGATTGGGAAAGAAAGGCATTAGCTATTGAAGAAGCTAATGATCTCTCTACTCTGAAAGTTGAAGAGTTGGTAGGAAATTTGATGTCCTATGAAGCTAATTTGCAGGCACGTAAAGAATTAAATTCGGAGACAAAGAACATAGCATTTCCATCAATAAAGAATGATGACTCAGATTTAGATGAAAATGAGATAGTATTCATTGCCAAAAACTACAATAGATTCAAGAAGTTTAGAAAGATGACCAAGTTTCAAAAAGAAGGAAAAACTAACTCAACGAATCTATCTCAAATTAAGTGTTATGAATGTGATCAATACGGAAACATGAAGAAGGATTGCCCAAAACTTAACAATGATAAAAAGAAGAGCAAATTTGAAACACTCAAAAAGAAGAAAGCTTTCAAAGTAACATGGGATGATTCTGATTCTTCATCTACAGAAAGTGATAGCGATAGCGACGGAGAACAAGCTAATGTGTGTTTTATGGCACAAAAAGATGAGGTATGTCCAGAACTTAGCTATGAAGAATTACTTGAACTGAGCATAGAATTAGATGATAAATTTAGACAAATAAAAAAATTGAACAAAGAATATATAGTAAAAGTAAATAGATTAGAACTTGAAGTAGGAATGTTGAAAGATGAAAAAACTATTTTAGAAGAAGAACTTGAAATATCTCAAGAAAAATTAAGAAATAATGTGATAGAAAGTGAGAACATTACTCTAGAAAAAGAAAATTTGCTAAAAAAATGTTGATTTTAAAAAGGATATTGAATTATTGAAAACAGAAAATAGAGAATTAAAAGAAAAATTAGATAGAATTATCAATAATGTGTCAAAATTCAACAAAGGAAAACAAGATTTGGAAAATCTTATCAAAACTTCAAAACCATCAAGTAATAGAAATGGAATAGGATTTGAAAAATGTTCTAAACAAAAAGAAAATAATGCTAAAAATGTTAAAACTAGAAGTTTATCTAAACAAAAATTGAATACCAAAAATTTGAAAATTTGGGTTCCTAAAACAAATAATAAATTGATTAGACAAAAGCATATCAATAATTACTTAGAAAATGTAGTTTATAATAAAAATTATATTTATAAAGGTACCAAACCATCTTGGGTATGGCTACCTCCATCTAACAATTAGGACCCTAATCAAATATGTGGGTACCAATTAAAATATTTTTTATCTTGCAGGTACC
This sequence comes from Allium fistulosum, assembly GCA_030737815.1. NCBI lineage: Eukaryota > Viridiplantae > Streptophyta > Magnoliopsida > Asparagales > Amaryllidaceae > Allium > Allium fistulosum. Next base: position 575,864,461 of record CM060906.1, read on the forward strand.
CAAAATGAAAAACAAGGAGAAATGGATACTAGATAGTGGTTGCTCCAAACATATGACTGGAAATTCAAAAATGTTATCAAATATAACGTACATCGATGGTGGAACGGTAACGTTTGTGGACAATTCAAAGGGATTTGTCATAGGCATTGGAGAAGTCATCAACTCTGGTATATCTAACTCTCCTGTTATTACAAATGTTTTACTGGTAGAAAATTTAAAACACAACTTATTAAGCATTAGTCAATTATGTGATAAAGGTTTTCAAATAAATTTTGAAAAAGATAGATGTAACATTTTAGATAATAACAAACAACTCATTTTTGAAGGTTTTAGAAACAAAAATATTTATATATTAAACATGAATATTAATAAAGATTCAAGCTTATGCTTAACTGCCAAACATGATGATCCATGGTTATGGCATAAACGATTTTGTCATATTAATTTTAAGAATATTAATAAGTTAGCTAAATATGAGTTAGTAAGAGGGTTACCTAAAATGAGTTACAAGGTAGAAAATTTATGTGATGATTGTCAAATTGGTAAACTAAAGAAAAGCTCGTTTAAATCTAAAAATAATATTTCTACAAAACAACCATTAGAATTATTACATTTAGATTTATTTGGTCCAACACAAGTAAGATCTATTAATCATAACAAATATGTTTTTGTAATAGTCGATGATTTCTCAAGATATACATGGACTTTATTTCTAAAACATAAAAGCGATACTTTTGGCATGTTTAAAATATTTGCAAAACGGATTAAAACTCAAATGAATTTGAAAATTAAAAATATTAGAAGTGATCATGGAGGAGAATTCAAAAATGATCCTTTTTCAAATTTTTGCAATAAAAAGGGAATAACTCATAATTTTTCCTTTCCTCGTACACCCCAACAAAATGGTGTCGTAGAAAGAAAAAATCGTACATTACAAGAGTGCGCACGAACATTATTAAATAGTAGCGGATTACCAAAACACTTTTGGGCCGAAGCTATTGCTACATCCTGTTATGTATTGAATCGAGTAACTATTCGTCCAATGACTAAACAAACTTGTTTTGAAATATTTTTTGTTAAAAAACCTTGTTAGGAAATCAAGTCTATAGTTTCGATGATAGCAACTATACAATGGAAATCGAATGTACATATATATCTATATTTACAGATAGTTGATAGAGTAACGTCACCAAAGAAACTAAAGCAACACTCAAGAGAAGAATCAAAAGATGTCAAATCAGAAGAGATAGAAGAGAAATAGGACATGCACAAGATACAGCAACATGCACACTTTTAGACGTCTGAGAGCACAAGCCAAACGTCTGAATGATTCCTCTGGTTCATAGTTCAGAAGCAATCAGACGTCTGGTTACCAACGTCAGACGTCTGAATAATTCCTCTGGTTCATAATTCAGAAGCAATCAGACGTCTGGTTACCAACGTCAGACGTCTGAAAAGTATCCAGGCTTATAACAGATATGAAGACCAGACGTCTGAGGTTACTTTCCAGACGTCTGATTCAAGACTCGACTGTGCATTTTCAAGGCTCAACTGTCACATTCGAAAAGACACATCCACTTCTCTTTGTCGCAACTCTTCATCACCATCAGAAGCGACTTTACGGAGATTACAACAGATGCAACTATACAAGAAAACTCTTCATCACTATAAATAGTATCAGGAATTCAAGAGAAGACAACAACCTGACTTACTTACACTCTTATCTCTTGTACTCTGATTTATTCCTAATCTATAAGCAATCAAATACCTGTAATCAATCCTTCCATATATATAGAACTCCTCATTCAGATATTCTCAAGATCGATATATATTGGAAGTACCTTTGTACTCAATAGTCAACATCCGTGTTACAGAACACATTCTTGACAAAGAAACTCTGCTATTGTAAACATGTTCCTCCGGGTTAAGCGAGGGTTAGTTGAAAGGAAATTCCGAAGAGGAGCTTCGAGACTGGACGTAGGACGGGAGGTCCGAACCAGTATAAAATACCGGTGTGATTAGTTTTATTTACTTTGCTACTATCGTTTATAGTGTTATATTATATAGTTAACTGTCTATACTTGCATATAATCTAGACGATCCACTCATATAGACTTTCAATTGGTATCAGAGCAAGGTTCGTTTAGAAAAACAGTAACACGTTTTTTAAATCATTCTAATATGGCAAGTATTTTTCAAGAAGGACAATCCACAGCACGACCCCCACTGTTTAATGGCTCTAATTATTCATATTGGTCTACACGTATGAGAATTTTTATGGAAGCTAATGGTTTAGAAATTTGGTCAGCCACTCAAGATAAATATGAAGCTCCAACTACTGCTATGAACACATGGACCGATGCACAAAAGACCTTAGCATCGAATAATGCTAAAGCTATGAATGTTTTGTTTTGCTCACTTGACAAAAATGAATTTTCACGTGTAATGTTATGTTCCACTGCATTTGATATTTGGCGTACCTTACAAATTACACATGAAGGTACAACAAAGGTCAAACAAACTACAATTTCAATCTTGCAAAATCAATTTTCATCATTTAAAATGAAACTATAGTAGACATGTATTCTAAATTTCAAACTATTCAACATGATCTTATGGCATTAGGAGTTAAGTTTACTGATTTTGATTTAGTTTCTCGAATACTCAACTCTTTAACACCTGATTGGGAAAGAAAGGCATTAGCTATTGAAGAAGCTAATGATCTCTCTACTCTCAAAGTTGAAGAGTTGGTAGGAAATTTGATGTCCTATGAAGCTAATTTGTAGGCACGCAAAGAATTAAATTCGGAGACAAAGAACATAGCATTTCCATCAATAAAGAATGATGACTCAGATTTAGATGAAAATGAGATAGTATTCATTGCCAAAAACTACAATAGATTCAAGAAGTTTAGAAAGATGACCAAGTTTCAAAAAGAAGGAAAAACTAACTCAACGAATCTATCTCAAATTAAGTGTTATGAATGTGATCAATACAGACACATGAAGAAGGATTGCCCAAAACTTAACAATGATAAAAAGAAGAGCAAATTTGAAACACTCAAAAAGAAGAAAGCTTTCAAAGTAACATGGGATGATTCCGATTCTTCATCTTCAGAAAGTGATAGCGATAGCGACGGAGAACAAGCTGATGTGTGTTTATGGCACAAAAAGATGAGGTATGTCCAGAACTTAGCTATGAAGAATTACTTGAACTGAGCATAGAATTAGATGATAAATTTAGACAAATAAAAAAATTGAACAAAGAATATATAGTAAAAGTAAATAGATTAGAACTTGAAGTAGGAATGTTGAAAGATGAAAAAACTATTTTAGAAGAAGAACTTGAAATATCTCAAGAAAAATTAAGAAATAATGTGATAGAAAGTGAGAACATTACTCTAGAAAAAGAAAATTTGCTAAAAAATAATGTTGATTTTAAAAAGGATATTGAATTATTGAAAACAGAAAATAGAGAATTAAAAGAAAAATTAGATAGAATTATCAATAATGTGTCAAAATTCAACAAAGGAAAACAAGATTTGGAAAATCTTATCAAAACTTCAAAACCATCAAGTAATAGAAATGGAATAGGATTTGAAAAATGTTCTAAACAAAAAGAAAATAATGATAAAAATGTTAAAACTAGAAGTTTATCTAAACAAAAATTGAATACCAAAAATGTGAAAATTTGGGTTCCTAAAACAAATAATAAATTGATTAGACAAAAGCATATCAATATTTATAATAAAAATTATATTTATAAAGGTACCAAACCATCTTGGGTATGGCTACCTCCATCTAACAATTAGGACCCTAATCAAATATGTGGGTACCAATTAAAATATTTTTTATCTTGCAGGTACCCAAAATGAAAAACAAGGAGAAATGGATACTAGATAGTGGTTGCTCCAAACATATGACAGGAAATTCAAAAATGTTATCAAATATAACATACATCGATGGTGGAACGGTAACGTTTGGGGACAATTCAAAGGGATTTGTCATAGGCATTGGAGAAGTCATCAACTCTGGTATATCTAACTCTCCTATTATTACAAATGTTTTACTGGTAGAAAATTTAAAACACAACTTATTAAGCATTAGTCAATTATGTGATAAAGGTTTTCAAATAAATTTTGAAAAAGATAGATGTAACATTTTAGATAATAACAAACAACTCATTTTTGAAGGTTTTAGAAACAAAAATATTTATATATTAAACATGAATATTAATAAAGATTCAAGCTTATGCTTAACTGCCAAACATGATGATCCATGGTTATGGCATAAACGATTTTGTCATATTAATTTTAAGAATATTAATAAGTTAGCTAAATATGAGTTAGTAAGAGGGTTACCTAAAATGAGTTACAAGGTAGAAAATTTATGTGATGATTGTCAAATTGGTAAACTAAAGAAAAGCTCTTTTAAATCTAAAAATAATATTTCTACAAAACAACCATTAGAATTATTACATTTAGATTTATTTGGTCCAACACAAGTAAGATCTATTAATCATAACAAATATGTTTTTGTAATAGTCGATGATTTCTCAAGATATACATGGACTTTATTTCTAAAACATAAAAGCGATACTTTTGGCATGTTTAAAATATTTGCAAAACGGATTAAAATTCAAATGAATTTGAAAATTAAAAATATTAGAAGTGATCATGGAGGAGAATTCGAAAATGATCTTTTTTCAATTTTTTGCAATAAAAAGGGAATAACTCATAATTTTTCCTTTCCTCGTACACCCCAACAAAATGGTGTCGTAGAAAGAAAAAATCGTACATTACAAGAGTGCGCATGAACATTATTAAATAGTAGCGGATTACCAAAACACTTTTGGGCCGAAGCTATTGCTACATCCTGTTATGTATTGAATCGAGTAACTATTCGTCCAATGACTAAACAAACTTGTTTTGAAATATTTTTTGGTAAAAAACCTAAAGTATCATACTTTAAAACTTTTGGCTCAAAATGTTTTATATTAAATACAAAAGACAAATTAGGAAAATTTGATCCAAAAGCCGATGAAGGTATCTTTGTTGGATATTCGGATCGTAGCAAGGCATATAGAATTTTTAATAACAAGAATAATACTATAGAAGAGAGTCTACATGTCTCGTTTGACGAGAACCCTTTCAAACAACAAACTAATGATGAAGAAGAAATTATTCCACCAACAAACTCAACAAATTCTAGTAATAATGAAGCCAATATACAAAATAACACTATTTTATCATCTCCTAGGATCCTTAAGAATCATCCAATAGATAATATTATTGGAGATCTTAATTCAAGAGTTACTAGAAATCAACTAAATCAAATAAGCCATATAGCGTTTGTATCAAACTTTGAACCAAAGAATTATAAAGAAGCCTCAAATGATAATTTTTGGATAAAAGCTATGCAAGAGGAACTACATCAATTTGAACGTAATAATGTATGGGAATTAGTACCAAGACCTGAAGATCAATCAGTAATAGGAACAAAATGGGTATTTAAAAACAAGGCGGACGAAAATGGAAATATTGTTAGAAATAAAGCACGACTAGTTGCTCAGGGCTACAATCAAGAAGAAGGCATAGATTACGATGAAACTTTTGCACCGGTAGCAAGATTAGAAGCCATTCGTACTTTACTTTCCTTTGCAACTCATAACAATTTTAAACTATTTCAAATGGATGTCAAAAGTGCCTTTTTGAATGGTCTTATCAAAGAAAATGTATATGTTGAACAACCACCGCTTTTTGTTCATGAAAATTATCCCGATCATGTTTTTAAATTACATAAAGCACTATATGGATTAAAACAAGCACCTCGTGCATGGTACGAACGTCTTAAAAATCACCTAATAACATCTGGTTTCCATATAGGAAAAATAAATACAACTTTATTTATTAAAAGAGAAGATGACGATATTTTAGTTGTACAAATTTATGTTGATGATATCATCTTTGGTTCGACCAACGAAAAACTATGTAATGATTTTTCAAATATTATGACAAATGAATTTGAAATGTCACACATGGGAGAATTAAATTTCTTCTTAGGATTACAAATAAAACAACTAGAAAATGGAATTTTTATTCACCAAGAAAAATATTGTAACGATCTATTACATCGATTTAAAATGGATAAAACTTCAAGCAAACCAACACCAATGAGTACCACTATTCACTTAGAAAAAGATGAAAATGGAAAAGATTTGATGAAAAGTTATATCGAAGTATGATTGGTTCTCTACTATATTTAACGGCTAGTCGACCAGATATTATGATGAGTGTATGTCTTTGTGCCCGATTTCAAGCCAAACCAAAAGAATCTCATCTACGATCTGTTAAGCGCATTTTACGTTATTTATCTAGTACTAAAGATTATGGTTTGTTTTATCCTAAAGGATCACCTTTTGAACTTGTCTCATATAGCGATGCGGATTTTGGTGGTTGTAGAACAGACCGTAAGAGTACTAGTGGAACATGTCATTTTATAGGACAATCGTTAGTTTCGTGGTTTAGTAAAAAGCAAAATTGTGTTTCTTTATCTACTTGTGAAGCTGAATACATCTCCGCAGCCCTAGCATGTGCGCAAGTCATATACATGCAACAAACACTAATGGATTTTGGTAAAATTATAAAATTTCTCCAATATATTGTGACAACACAAGTGCTATAAATTTGTCAAAAAATCCTGTAAATCACTCACGCACAAAACATATAGATATACGACATCATTTCTTACGAGACCATGTTGAAAAAGGGACTATATCTTTAGAATATGTAAGTACCGAAAATCAAGTAGCCGACATATTTACAAAACCATTAAACGAACAAACATTCATAAAACTCAGACGAAGTTTAGGAATTTGTTCACTTCAAGATATTACCTAAAGCTTTGCTATCTCCCTCATATATCTCCTTCTTATTATCAATGAAATTTTTTATATATTCTTTTTGATAATGTCAAAGGGGGAGAAATATATATAATCTTATCAACAAAACTAAGCACATATTCAGGGGGAGATTTGAAATATATATATAAGTATATTTAATAGTTGTCATCATCAAAAAGGGGGAGATTGTTAGGAAATCAAGTCTATAGTTTCGATGATAACAACTATACAATGGAAATCGAATGTACATATATATCTATATTTATAGATAGTTGATAGAGTAACGTCACCAAAGAAACTAAAGCAACACTCAAGAGAAGAATCAAAAGATGTCAAATCAGAAGAGATAGAAGAGAAATAGGACATGCACAAGATACAGCAACATGCACACTTTCAGACGTCTGAGAGCACAAGCCAGACATCTGAATGATTCCTATGGTTCATAGTTCAGAAGCAATCAGACGTCTGGTTACCAACGTCAGACGTCTGAAAAGTATCCAGGCTTATAACAGATATGAAGACCAGACGTCTGAGGTTACTTTCCAGACGTCTGATTCAAGACTCGACTGTGCATTTTCAAGGCTCAACTGTCACATTCGAAAAGACACATCCACTTCTCTTTGTCGCAACTCTTCATCACCATCAGAAGCGACTTTACGGAGATTACAACAGATGCAACTATACAAGAAAACTCTTCATCACTATAAATAGTATCAGGAATTCAAGAGAAGACAACAACCTGACTTACTTACACTCTTATCTCTTGTACTCTGATTTATTCCTAATCTATAAGCAATCAAATACCTGTAATCAATCCTTCCATATATATAGAACTCCTCATTCAGATATTCTCAAGATCGATATATATTGGAAGTACCTTTGTACTCAATAGTCAACATCCGTGTTACAGAACACATTCTTGACAAAGAAACTCTGCTATTGTAAACATGTTCCTCCGGGTTAAGCGAGGGTTAGTTGAAAGGAAATTCCGAAGAGGAGCTTCGGGACTGGACGTAGGACGGGAGGTCCGAACCAGTATAAAATACCGGTGTGATTAGTTTTATTTACTTTGCTACTATCGTTTATAGTGTTATATTATATAGTTAACTGTCTATACTTGCATATAATCTAGACGATCCACTCATATAGACTTTCACCAAACACATATGTTCACATATAAGCCAATGTCAATCTTATCCAAACAAGCAATTATTTTTGCAACAAAGAAGCTACAATTATCATATATATTAAAGTTTACAAATTTCATAAAAGTGTGAACTTTAACTTATGATAAACCTTAGTAGATCTCATTAAAACTTTGAATAAAACTCTAGAACTTGATTTCCAAAAACAAAACTTAATATTTAGCCAAGAGAAGGCCTAGTAGGCTCTGCCAAAGGGTGGATGTAGGCTCGACCATGGATGGTGAGGGATGATGATGGCTATTTTTGTGAAAGAGGAGTGTAAAATGGAAGAAAGTAACTTTAGACAAAGATTTAGAAGTTTTAAAAGTTATATAAAATTGGTTTCTAAATTTAGGAATTCCTTTTGGAAGCCATTAAGAGTTCATGAAAGCTTGTAGAGGACTTAGGAAATGAGAGTGAAGTGATAATATAAGGAGAAATTTCAAAAATTGATTATTATACTAGGTGCTTAAACTAAATTACCATTTTAGCCTCATGGTACATACCCTCCCCTACCATAATGCCACATCACCAAGCTTGCCTCCCCCTCTTAGCTCATGCCCCCATCTTGTTTTCCATCTCACTTCCAAAGCCAACATGCATTTATTCACCTATGTACTTATGTTTCTAATGGTGTGATGTTTATTTTTTCACTTAAATTTATATTATATTTCATAAAATGTTACATCCCACTTTATATATATATTTAAATGTGTGTGTGTCAACATATATCTTAACAAATTTGTAGATATGTGTGTGTGTGTTTATATTATAGAGTGTATAACGTTTTTGATAACTTTTAGTCGATGAAAAGTCGAAAATTCGAAAAACAAATTCTAGTCACATTCTCGATTTTTCTTTGAACTAAATATTTTTGTAAACAAATTTTGAAAACAACTTTACCAACATTAGTTATTATTTAAAAAAGTAAAAACCATTATTTGAATATTTAAAATTAATTAAATATTTGCAAATCAAAGCAGTGAAATTCCGGGTCGTTACAAGCGGTGTATACAATATATAAAATACAGTAGAAAAATAAAAGTATGCTCTCTCAACGTATCTCCTTTTACCAGATTGATTAACTCAAACTAGTCTACTTGGTCTGAGTGTAGAGCTTAAGCTCTGATTCCAACTGTAGTAAACTGCCCTTCGTAAAACCCAAAGTCGTCGTCTCATAACAACGACAGACTCCAGAATCTCACAAAAGACTGATCGTTGAGGTAAAATTTAGAACAAAACACTAAACCAAGACATCAGTAGGATCTCATAATGGAATGGCAACATATAATATACCGAATATACATGAATAGAATAAGATGACAATATATAAGAGACTACACCAGCGGAAGCAACTGAAAAATAAATATCAGTACAAAAAGTCAACATACATCAACTCCAAAAGCATCGAGTTCTGAATAAATTTCTGATACAACAATCTCATATACAAATAACAGGTCTGTCATGTACTACTAAAATGTCAAGTATATATATCTCAAAATACCGATGTCACACCTCAAAAGTGCTCCAACCGCGCATCCTGCTAGCATATCCCCTAAGCACCTAACTCCCAAAACTACTCAATCAAGTACCCAAGAGTTGTCATGACATAAACAGACAAAGACAGAACATGGGTTACACTTAAAGCCTGGTGTGAGTGGAACTATCTCAAAATACTGCATATCAAAACTATATACAAATAAATAGGAACTACTAAATCACAACCGGCCCTCTCCATAAGTGTAGCTTAGGAGTAAGCCGGACTGCCCATAAACAAGTATAGTAAACCCATCCAAACAATAAGGGATCATATCATAACCTGCTCTTCTCTTTTAATCAACGAATCAGCACAACTACTGTAATGTGACTGGCACGTAACAATATAACGTGATAAAGGAAATCGCGGTATACAAGTGTAGAGGTGATAAAGTGTGATAATATAAGTCTACATTATGCTACACACAATCAGCAAGCATAATAATGGAAGATAACTAAGGAATTCAAATCAATACCCGTCATTGCTAATGGTTGGAGTCAATAATAGACACCTGTCGTGATCCAACGATTCAAGATAAATAGGGCCAGCACACTAACACACTCAAACATTTGTCGTAATCCAATAATAAATAGAGTCAGTACACTAACATACCCAGACAACTATCTCGATATTATAATTAGTAGAGTCATCACACTAACGTGCTCAGATATCAACCACGATATAATAATAAAGAGAGTCAGCACACTAACGTACCCAGACATCTATCAGGATCCAATAATAAATAAAGTCAGCACACTAATGTATCCATACATCTCGATCATATAATAAATAGAGTCAACACACTAACGTACCCAAACATCTATCTCAGTCTTATAATAAGTAGAGTCAGCACACTAACATGCCCCGACATCTACCATGATACAATAATATATAGAGTTGCACACTAACATACCCAAACATCTATCAGGATCATATAATAAATAGAGTCAGCATACCAATGTACCCAGACATCTATGTTATAATTCACTATCGAGACCACCAAAGAACACTTATGTCATATATACATGTGCATGTCGAATAAAACCTCGTGTAATCAAATATGTCTACCAGCAATGAAGATATATATCTCGTCATCTTCTAACATCTACATCTGGATCTCGTGCTTCACCTTGCATCCCACTTTCCCAAGCAGCCCTAAGACTCTTCAAGGCAATGCTAGAACACCACGAAGGACTGCGCTCGAACGGGGAAGGAACTCCCCGAAGTCGTGCTTGCCTCATTATTCAGTCGACTAGGGTTTATTTCAGTCGATTGAGCTCAGTGGATTGAATCTTTTCCCCGTCGACTGAGCTCAATCGATTGAGATTTATCCCCTAGTCTTCTAATTAAGACCAGGCCCCTTGGGACCAATTTTCCTCACATTTAGTAGACTGATCAATTCCCTCAGTCGATTGAAACATGATGTTCCCAAGCAATGAGCCTGGAAAAGGGAGAAAGCATCCCTTCGACCATCGACTTGTGTGCCATTTCCTTCGACCCTTCGCCCGATGAGCCGCCTTACTTCCAGAGCCTGCCTCTATCCCATCAGACCTCTACCGGAGTTCATTTGTTGACATTTTGGAAGTGGTTTCATCAGTATATAAAAATCGATTTTGATACCAAAATCTACTCTTTGAACGAGTAGAGTTCAACGGACGATTATAGCGACCCAGCTTCCTCTAATACGCCAAAATGACATACCCAGCCTCCTTGTCGTGTGCGTAGCCTATACGTGTGTCGAGATAATGATTTGAGCATACTTATGCACATATGTTTACGCAAACACACATTAACTTCACAAGTCACATTTCAGATTTCATTGGAGTGATCACTCAACCCGATGTACTCAGATGTAACTTAGCGCACACGACGGTCGCAATAACTACGTGAAATGCCCTCGACGAACTTGTATTCAATAATATTTCTATATAATCAAACAATTTCATACATATATAAACAACCAAATGTACAACAATTCTAACTACAATTCACCCAACATTTTGCTTGTTATATATCTTCAAATACACGCATACGTATACTTACACATACTCATATACATACACGTACATTTAAATAAGTAATTCATTTATTACTTAATGAAATCTTACTTTTATTAACTAAATCTTTTCAATAAAAGTATATTATGGTTTCATACTATTTTATAAAATCTTACATCTATTTTATAAAATATATCATTAGCTCATAAATCAATTTAAACCTTTAAATACTTAGTTATATCACTTAAAATTAGATATACTTCATATTACTATTTTATAAACTTCCCTTGTCAATGACTTGCTAAAATAAAGACTTACCCTTTTAAAAATTGGATCTTTAACACAAAACATTCAAAGCTCAATTATCATCCTAAAATAATAAAGTAAACCTTTATTATTTCAAAGAGTTTTCTAGTTACATGAATTATCATTTCCAAAATAATAGTTTTTCCTCAATTATCATCAAAATAACAGTATATCATTCTAAATTATAGGTTAATATCTATTGCCTTATTACTCAAAATATACCGTTATTTGACAAAATATTTTTTGTAACTTTGTTAAAAACTCTTAAAATCTCTTGCAATCCTTTTCTTATCAATTCCAATAATATCCTTATTCAAACAAGTTCTAAATTTGAATTAGAAAATGCATATATACAATTCTCATCTTTACACAATTGCCTTTGCAAAAATACCCAACTCATTTATTAATCACCATTCAAATCCTTTCAATTGTGAAAGATACCTTTTATAACTTTAGATAATGGAAAAATGGAGTAGACAAAGATAACTCCTACCTTATTACTATTACACCTCTTCGGTATCAACTATTATTGGATCAAAATTCCCAAATCTATCACTACCTAAATTCAGCTATCATTCTTCGCATTTTCCTTATGCATGAGTGTTCCTCCTATCTACCTTATCGAACATTCTTATCCTTCTATTCTCTCTATCCTATGTTGATTAAGTGCTTTTCCATTTGTACACTCTTTCAAAAGAAATTTAGGGAAAAGAACCTCTAAATTTATAAGGTAGGAAAAATTATGCATTTCTCAAAAGAAAAATCCCTTATAAAAATCTTAGGACCAAAAACTTTTGTCTCTAAGAATTTTAAGAATGCAAAATTCTTTTAGGTTTGAACTTTCTAACTCAACTATTTATAAATTATAAATCTTCAAATTTCCTTACTCTTTTTAAAATAACTGCTTCCAAATTTATAAAGTAGAAGAAAATGTAAAAACAGAAGAATCCAAAAACAAAGAATTCAAAAGTTTGAATACTTTTAATTCAACAAATTTTAAATTGAGAAGTTAACAAATTAGAACCTTCTCTATTTTTTCAACTTTTCAAGTAATTAAAAATCATCCACCATTTTGTTTTTAAAGTGTTTTACCACTTCTTTCTAAACTTTTTACAAATGGTAATATATTTCCAAAGCTATCAAAAATCACTTTCTATTAAAAAAATTCAACTTAAAATACATAAGGTTTCTCTTAATAACTTTTTGAAAAAGCTCATTCAAAAATTTCAAGGAGTTTCAAAAATTTCTTTACCGCTTTCTTTCTCAAGGGGTAGGATTTTCAAAATTGGCTTTGATTGTTCTTCCTTTTGAACTCCATATTCAATCATCTAATCTAGTTATCTTCTTGTGGTGATTAATGTTCACCTTCTTATGGAAGCTTGTTTCACTACTATATTCCTTACTTCTATATGAATACTATGCCTTATAACATCTAGCTATTACCTAACATTTATATTTACTACTCTCATAAATGTCACATTGTCTGTATTAAATGGTTATTATCTTAACAGACATTTCCTAAAGACATTTATTTTCTTATTCAACTTTACCTATTTAAATTCTTCCTTATTTTTCCATAATTACCCTAATGGTCTTATAAATCTATTTAATTTCTTGTAACTCCTCACTTATTGCACATTCATTACCTATCAAAATTTTGAAGTTACTATCTTTCCTTCCACGATTTGTATCCCTATCATTTAATATGCCTATAGGATCCATAATGATAAGGAAGTCTAGGTCCAACAAAGAAGTATAAATTTAACCATATTTATTTTTCCAACTCATAGTTGCTTTGCCCACCCTTTCGTAACATGGAAGCAACTAATTGTATAGTCAGAATCTATAGAGTAAAGCATAAATTAAAAATAAGTATATGTATATAGTAAGATTTTTGAAAATATTTTCCAAAAATAAAAAATATGCCACTCATACGTATATTTTTCCCTGTTGATCGAGTAACCCAATCTTTGATACCAAATGTAACAACACTCCGGAATAGGCCTAAATTCCGACCCAAAAAGGCCCATCGAAACTTGGACCCAGTCTAAAGCTGGCTATTAGTTGGTAAAAATAAGAAAACAGAGTAATCTATCCATTCTTCCAGAAATCACAATGGAAGGAATAAAATATAATAACAGTAATATTACCCACTCATTTCAAATCATTTCAAATTTCATAAAACATTACATAATGTCAACCGTTACAATATTTTGTTCAAAAATACATTTCTTGGATACGGTAGAAAATAACACAAAACGATAGATAGTAACTGCCACAAGTTTAAGTCTTGCCATCTTCAAGCATTATCAACTACTTCTCTAACCTTTGTTCTAATGAGGAGGGAAAAGTGTCAGGCGAATAGAATTCTCGGGCTTTATTATTTCAGTACTTGGGCAGTATAATTCAAATAAGAACATGTCATACATAATTAAACCATTTAATACTTCATACAAGGAAAGGCGGTGGATCCTCGATTAATCACTTGATACCTTCCATTCTCGAAGCAGGTTTCTATCTCATAACCTAAATCCCACATCATAAATCTTCGATCAATGCAAGAGATAGTCCTCAAGCCACTTAATGCCTTTTATTGGAAAATAAGCAGACTCTGGCCATTTAAGACCTCAATTGAAGCAGACCCCATCATTTAATACATATTCCCGAGGCAAACTCCTTGCTAGTGATTATCTAGCTGACATTGCATGAAATATCTTGAGCCACATAATACTTCTTTATGGGAAGGCAGACCCTCAATCGACCACTTAATACCTTATTCCGAAGCGCCCAATGGAAGCTTATGTTAGCACAGAGAGAGATAAACTGGACCCCTATCGAGATACCACTTAACGTACCTAATTACTAGCCCTTGGCCATTTAATAATTCATTTGGGGAAAAGAGGCGATCCCTCAAAAACAACCTAATACCTTAAGACCCCAAAGTAGGCCCTTCGTATTATGATCCATACTCATAGTGACGTCTCATATTAGTCCAACTATTCGTAGGAACTGGTAACCAGATTAGCTGGGTAGGTTTACCCTATAGAATTTGGGACTAACCTCACGTCATTACAAATACTTATCATAGGAAATGTCTCACATCAACCCTAAAGTCACATTGCCGGTAGCCAAATTAATTGCCTATGACTTAGCCATAATTTAAATAATCTCTATATATAATACTCATCTCACCGTTCCATAATTAAGACTTTATAAGGAATATTCCTTAATACACCTTAAAATATTAATTACTTTCCTAAGGTGGATTTAATGAAAGTTATTACCTAATTAACTATGCAATTATATGTTATAATTATATGTTTATTATGCTAATTAACATATAAATGATATGCATTTATTATTCTATGCTTGCGAAGATTACACCCTAACTAATGTTAAATGTCAATTCCTTTTTGACCATAATAATACAAGTCTTTCCTTTTTCTTCCATTTTACCAGTATATCCAAATTTCAATATCCATAACAAGGGATTCTAATATCCATGACAAGGATTCAATACTCACATCCAAAATTGCAATAAATGGACTTGTATATAGAATCTAAATCCAACTTATCTTATATTAGAACAATGGAATAAAACAAAAATGAAAACTTATAATTTAATCAACTATATGCTCTATTCAACTTTTTTACATGAGTTTAGAAAAGAGAAATTCAATTAAATTTTATAAAAACGGGCAGTGTAAACTACGAATAAAGTTTCGTCCTTTACACATCATTTCTCAATTAAATCCCTTAATTAGATCTGGAGAAAAAGAATGAAAAGTGGAATTGAAGGTAGAATACATAAACTGCAAAAATCCACAAAACTCCATTATTTTAACACAAAATAATTAAGATTCCAATCCTAAGAATTGACATTTCGCTTTGGGGGAATTTTGAGAGTTTTTAATACGATGTTTTTGTAATCCAAAACTCTTTAAGGCATATATCAAATCCAAACTATACTATTCAACTACTAAAATAGAAAAACTAAGATTTCCACTCACGGTTGGTCCTTAGTTTTGCTTCTCTTTGGATTTGCAACATCCATTATAATCTCCTTCAGGTCTCTTCTTTTTGATATATACAACAAGGGATTTGTATACATATTCGATTCAGAAAGGTTGGAGGGGGAGAGAAAATTAATAATAAACAAAGATAGATTAGGATTTCTTACCTGAAACCTTGATGGAGTTTTCTGAATCTAAGAAGAAATGAACTGATAGAGCTTCGTAGACGTTCCCAAAATATTTGTGAATGAAAGTGAATAGGGTAGGGTTATGTTTATAGAGGTTGAAATGCACCAGAATCGCAGGATGTAACTAGGTCAAAAATAGATAAATCTATAGCGTTTAACATTGAAAAACCTTAGTCGCCATCTTATATTAGCGGTCGAGTGCTTTCGACTGAACGACTGTTGGGGGTCGACCGGTTGGGTCTTACTGGTCGACCACTCCTCTTATTTCGGAGGCGTTTGATTTTTATTTTCGCTGTTTGATTATTTTATTCCCTGATTAACTTTTTACGTTAACTGTTTAATTTAATGTTTTGTTAACCCCCATTCTACTTTTAATTTTTGAAATTCAAACTTTAAATTTAAATACTCATTTGAATTTGAATTCAAACTAAATTAATTTAAATCTGAAAATTTCAAACACTCACAACTTCTTTGTTTGAGCTCCATTTTCAGCATATTATATATGGAAATAGATCGGAATTTTTCCACAAACACAACGGAATAACCTTTGTGGTCAGATTCCAACTTTTGTAAATTTTTTATTTTTATCCTTACCCTAATTAATGGAATTTTTCCTAATTTACTTATTTAATTAGGGTTGATTTTACAAGGTGTTACGTTCTCCCCCCTTAAATAGGATTTCGTCTTGAAATCTTTCAAGGGGCAAACAACATCCATATCATTCAACCAAGTTATCTACACAACCATCCACTCAACCAAAGTGCAATGTGATTATGTACTAGAGACGTACTAATAATGAGCTCAATCCTTGCATGAGTGTGTAATCGTGTCATGCAAGCATGTATGCAAATGCTTAAAACATGCATAAAAATTACTACATGAGTGGTAAATGATAGTGTAAAAGTGTAACAACCATCTCCTCTATCCAATCTAGCAACCACGATACAACCAAAGTTCTAATTTTGGAGAGAAAATTTACCAGTGAAAGGGTTTGGACGAGAATTCCTCATCCTTCCACTGGATTTTATCCCTATTGTACTCAAACCAATCTAATTTCTTTATTGCGGAGCTTCCTAGTTCTGTGCTCCACAATGCCTGCAGTGGCATGGGACGTCAATGGCACTGTATCAAAATCCCTCAAT
The DNA here is from genome assembly GCA_030737815.1 of Allium fistulosum. Classification (NCBI taxonomy): domain Eukaryota; kingdom Viridiplantae; phylum Streptophyta; class Magnoliopsida; order Asparagales; family Amaryllidaceae; genus Allium; species Allium fistulosum. The sequence continues at coordinate 575,881,728 of CM060906.1, forward strand.
TGATTAGGCTCTATCACTATGAAGGTATTTCCTCAAATGTAAAACGTGAAAAACATCATAGACTCCTACCAACTTACAAGTTTTCTTACTTTTCCCAATATTGGGAAAGGCCCATTAGATCTTGGTGCCAACTATCCAAATTTAGCGACTTTCACATGCAACTTAATCAACTTTGACTTTCCGAAGTCTAGCAATTCAGATCTGGTCTGAGTATAATTTTTTGGTGGTTTCCCACCTATAATTTGGCGATTTGTATGGCCTTCCAAAAAGTGCTTCAAGGATGCCATACCAATCATCTGTTGGTGACTATTAGTATACGTGAATTCTACCAATGGTAGGTGCTGCTCCTGATGTCCATCAAAGTCTGTGATGCAAGCCCACAACAATCCTCCAAGTCCACATTCATTCATTCAGTTTGTCCGTCGGTCCTTAATTGGTAAGGGATGCTCAATTTAATGAAGTTCCCAAAGCTAGTTCCTAAAGCTACCAACAAACTCCTTCAAAATTTGCTGGTAAACTAAGAGTCTCTATCAGTAATGATGCTAATCGCAACTCCATGAAACTATGTTAGAGACGATGCAGATTTATTGCTTTCAACGGAAAATTTTGCCACCTTCTTCATTATTCTAGATTAGTAGGAAATTCTCTTCATATTCTTATATATTTTATCTTTTTCTTGAATGGTGATAGTCTGCGAGCTAAATTTTACTTTTTTCAAAATTCTAAAGATTTGGGATTGAAACATTCATTTACTTTAGGTTGCTAACCTAATTTCCTCATTAACTTCCAATCTTACCAGTAGTTTATCACTTGTTAAGTGTCCCTATAAATTTCCTTATCACTTTGCTTCCCAATATGTATATATTTGTCAAGTGGTTTGATCCCATTCATAAAGTCAACGTAGGAATAAAACATGGATATATCTTATACCACATCATACACTTTCCAATAACCGAGGAAGACAACCAGCGACTACAACCCAAGGACTCTAAAAGAAAATTTTGCTGGAAGCTGCCATTTATTATCAACTGGTATGAATGGTATTGAAGTCGTAATACTTCATACTAAATTAAGATGGGTATTTCTAATATGTCATTTCACCGTTACCCATTTCCTTTAATTTTTCTTTTCTGTTTTTAATAAATATGGTCCATCCATTGTTTTAATTAATATCCATGGCTGTTGATCGTTACTATTAAAATCAAACCATTTCCCAGTTAATCCTTCTTTAATCCCTTTAACCTTCTTCGGGTTTCCAAAATCCATTCATTACTCAAATTTCTTTCTTCTATAAATGCCATATTAAGTTTCCTTAATCAGTCTCTGTTTAATTTATTTTTCCTCTCATTAATTACAAATTTATTGCTCATTAAATTTGTAATTAATGTCCATAAATCATAATCTGTTAATTACTAACTAATATGCATATAGTTGTAATCTATGCTATATATATATATATTCTAGTCATTAAGCATGGCTATATGTGTATATATCTCTAACTACTAATTTCTACAACTAGAATACGCATTTCCATATTCTAATTTATCGAAGCTATCCTTCTAAAAACATTACTGCCATAATTTCTCATAAATTAAGCACAAGTGAGATTTTTGCTTTGTTTGAAATTACAAGAAATTATTTCATTTCTTTTTATTGAAATGGATAGTGTAAACTGCAGAAAAGGGCATCCATCTCTTACACATCTCTTTGCATTTTGGTTTATTACTTGTTACTTCAAACAATACACTTTTATATGTATTTTGAAATAGTATAATTTATGAAAAATTATATGGAAACTGTAACGACCCGTATTTTTACGAATCAAAACATTGTAAAACAGTCGTTATTTGATCGTAGTATGGTTAAGTTGTTCAGAGCCTAGGTCGTTTGGAGCTTAGGTCGTATAATAGTTAGGTCGTAGACGACCTATAGGAGTTGGCGACCTAAGGAAGTTAGTGGTAACAGTTAACGACTTAGGGTCTGGGCGAGGTAAGGCTTAGGTCGTATGCTAGTTAGGTTGCGTAGTGGTTTAGGTCGTATGCTAGTTTGGGACGACCTATAGGAAGTTGGCGACCTAAGGATTGGAGCAACCTAAGGAAGTTGGCGACTTAGTGAAGTGGAGCGACTTAAGGATTGGAACGACCTAAGCAGTTAGGTCGTGTGATAGTTAGGTCGTGTGATAGTTAGGTCGTGTGATAGTTTAGGTCGGTCGAGTGACCTAAGTAGTAGACGACCTAAGGAGTTTACGACTTAAGGGTTTGGAGCGACCTATAGGGGTTAGCGGCATGGGAGAAGCGACCTAAGGAAGTTAGGTCGTGGACGAGTTAAAGTTGTTAGGTCACGAGAAGGTTAGGTCGTTAGGTCGGCGTCTCAGTTAGGTCGTAAGTTGCGCGTTAGTGTTAAGGCTTAGGTCGCTGGGTCGTTAAGGCACGCATATGTTAGGTCGCATATCTGTTAGGTCGCGCACATGCGTTAGGTCGTAAGCGACCTAAGAAGGATTGCTGAGTATAGTTAGGTCGCGACCTTTGTTAGGTCGCTAAGCCGCATTGAGTGTTAGGTCGTTGGGTCTGTAGGTCGCGCAGAGCTGTTAGGTCGCGCATTTCGTTAGGTCGCTGAGTGTTAGGTCAGAGGGTTTGTTAGGTCGTGGACGACCTAAGAGCGAACGACCTAAGGGGAAATCAGCCTATAAATAGGCGGGTTCTTCTTCATTTTTGGGATCTGGATTTCGAAGCGACGAAGTGCTGCCATTTTGAGAGCTCGAGTTCTACACTTCTTCACTTCTTTTCTCCACTCTAATCTTGTGATTCCTTCCGTCCTAATCGAAGATCAAATCGAAGATATAAAAGCTTAGATTGAAGATCTACATCCATCGAAGAGAGATTTCATCGTTTGAAGCGGAATTCTAGAGAATCGAGTTAGATCCTTCGCTGTCCAGATCTGAAGTGTGTTGCTTTTGAGGTGTTTAGGTGATTAGGTGAGTGGTGATTATCTCTCACACGGATCCAAAGGAGTATATAGGATCGTTGGGTTGATTGTGTGTTAAAAATAGTGATTTCATGCATTTTCGTAAACTTAAGTATATATCCATTGTTCATGATGATTTGACATCCATTTTACTACATGATTAACCTATGCAAGTTCATTCATCAAGTTGTAGAGATATTACTCATGATTCATACTTGTTAGATTTAGACTCTTTATTTACAGAATTGTCATTATTGTTATAATTGTTTATTTGATCATGTTTGAATGCTTGATTACTTGGATTAATGATTGACTTGATTGATTGTTGTGAACTAGTTGATTGATGATTTGATTTGGAAAGTTTGTTGAAGATGATTCAAAAGCTAAGAGAAAGGCTCTTGAATTGGAAAAGCTGCTCGTGGCATATGTGGCGGATGATGAAGCTCATATGGATAGATTTGATGATGTTGATGTTGAGATGAGGCTTTGCTATGATGAGATGAAGCGAGGCATGGTATGGGATAGCCTTGGTCTAATCCAGACGGGATCATTCCAAGCATGTTGATAACTCGGTGAAATGGTTCGGGTTTGAGGATAATGGTTGGCTCGAGAGGCGCTTGAGCTAGTATGAGAATAGTCGTCGAGGAGGATGACTAGAAGGTTGAGATTTCATCGTTGTTGAAGGTTCTAGCATGCTCAAAGCAAGAGTACGTTGGGCAGATTCGATAGTCCCTAAAGACTACTGATTGGTAGTCAAGTACTCTGGGCAGATTCGATAGTCCTAGGCACGGGCTGCGACGACGTGCGGAGTTATGTCTAGGACCGGGGTTTCCATTAACCCTTGACGGACGGTTGAAAGAATGTGCCGGTCATTCAATTAATGGTGGTATCGAGGCAAAGAACAGTGATAGCCAGAGTCATGGATGTTTGGTTGTACCGTCATTCGGTCTCAAGAGCGATGTTTTCTGGGTGCTTATCTGATCTTGGTTTAGGCCTTGGGGGTTTGTACTTGGAAAACACCGACCTTGACTCGAGTGATAATTGCTTTACTTTAAATGTCTGCTTTGCTATGTTTATTTCTGCTTAGTGTGTCTGGGGGCTATCACTGTAGAAAGAGGTGGAGTGGGAGGGTTGGATTCCTATTCCTTTTTCCTTTATGCTCTTTTGGTATGTTGTTAGTTAATTTACCGCTCACTAAGACTGTTGTCTGACTCAAGGCTTTATGTTTTAACTCTTATTGCCTTGGGCTGTTCGTCCATTTTGGGATGGGCAGACTAGGTAGCAGGTGACAGGTGCTGTTCTTAGTTTCTGACGATGCTGATGACGAAGACGAGCTAGAGGCTTGCATATTATTTTCTTACTATATGTACTGGATGTTCCGCTGTTTTGTATAATTCTCTGAGTGATATGTAGTGAGGCTTGATGTATTGACTATTCATATGTTTGTATTCAACTATTATGAAGCTTAATTGATAAGATTCTATTTTGTAAAGCTTCACTATATATGTTCTCTATTGTATTTTATCCATGCGCTGTGAGTAATACGATAGATTCTGCTGTTTTAATTTAACCTTGGCAATCATCCATGGTTGCCTGGCACACTTTACAGCGCACTATTTCTATATCTAGTGCAGGGGTCATGGGCGGTCGTCACAGAAACTGCTCTAAATAAATTAAAATATAAAAATTTACATTCTAAGCTATCTAGGGCAACCTAATTTACAACTCGACTATGGATCTGGAATATCTTTACACTTTATCAACTTCTTCAAATAGAGATTTGGGGCAGATTTCAAATTTACAGATCAAAATGCATGCTATATTCCTATTTTATTCATATCCTAAAAACCTTAATCTGCCCTACCTAGGTTGTGATCCCTATCTACTCCATAAAGACAATTCTTTATAAAACTAGAATTTTAGAAATCATGCAAAATAATTATAAAAAAACTATTTTTATACAAATAAACTTATTTCGAATTCAGCATTTATTATCTCATTTCTTGTAAAACTTAAAATGTTACAAGCATGAAGTACCAAACTCAAAATTTCCTTTTTTTAGAAATATGAACTTAGAAACCTTTACCAAGAACATAAAATATCTTAGTTACAAATAGAAGCAAAATAATTTCTTGTTTTAAAACTTTCTTCATCAAAGATTTATCTCTCTAAAAGTTAGACTTTCAATTCATATCATTTAAAGACTCCTTGGTTTTCAAAAATGAACTATGGAAAACTTCATTTTTCAATGACTTACTAAAATAAAGACTTAATGCATTTAAAAATAGGATCTTTAAAACAGAACATTCAAAGAACAATTGTCATCCTAAAATAATAAATTAGACCTATATTATTCCAAAGAGTTTTCTAGTTACACGAATTATTATTTCCAAAATAATAGTTTTTCCTCAATTATCATTTCAAAATAACAGTATATCATTCTAAAATATAGATTAATATCTATTTCCTTATTACCCATAATATATCATTATTTGACAAAATACTATTTGTAACTTTTTTCAAAACTCTTAAAATCCCTTGCAATCCTTTTCTTATTAATTCCAATAATATCCTTATTCATATATATATATATATATATGTTTCCCATCTTTACACAATTGCCTTTCCAAAAATACCCATCTGATTTATTAATCATCACTCAAATCTTTTCAATTGTGAAAGATACCTTTTATAACTTTAAACGATGGAAAAATGGAGTAGACAAAGATAACTCCTATCGTATTCCTATTACTCCTCTTCTATACCATTTATTATTGGATTAAAATTCCCAATTCTATCACTACCTAAATTTAGCTATTATTCTCCGCATTTTCTTATACGGGAATGCTCCTCATATATACCTTGTTGGAAATTGTTATCCTCCTATTCTTTCTATCCTATGTTGATCAAGTTCCTTTTCTATTTGTACACCCTTCCAAAAGTAATTTAAGGAAAAGAACCTCTAAATTTATAAGGTAGAAAATATCATGCATTTCTCAAAAGAAAAACCCATTATAAAAATCTATGGACCACAAACTTTTGGCTCTAAGAATTTTAAGAATGCAAAATCCTTTTAAGTTTGAACTTTCTAACTCAACTATTTATAAATTATAAATCTTCAATTTTCCTTGCTCTTTTCAAAATAACAGCTTCTAAATTTATAAAGTAGAAGAAAACATAAAATAAAAGAATCCAAAAACGAAGAATCCAAAAGTTGAAAACTTTTAATTCAACAAATTTTAAATTGAGAAGTTAACAAATGAGAACTTTCTCTTTTATTCAACTTTTAAAGCAATTAAAAATTCTACCATTTTGTTTTTAAATGTTTCACCACTTCTTTCTAAACTTTTTATAAATGGTAGTATATTTCCAAAGCGGTCAAAAATCACATTCTGTTAAAAAAATTTCAACTTACAACACATACGATTTCACTTAATAATCTTTTGAAAAAGCTCATTAAAAACTTTCAAAGAGTTTTCAAAAATCTCTTTACCACTTTCTTTTTCAAGGGTTAGGATTTTAAAAATTAGCTTTGATTGTTCTTCTCTTTGAACTCCCTATTCAATCATCTAATCTTGTTATCTTCTTATGGTGATTAATGTTCACCTTCTTACAGAAGCTTGTTTCACTACTATATTCCTTACTTCCATATGAATACTATGTCTTATAACATCTAACTATCACCTAACATTTATATTTACTACTCTCAAAAATGTCATTTTGTCTGTATTAAATGGTTATTATCTTAATGGACGTTTCCTAAAGACATTTATTTGCTTATTCAACTTTACCTATTTAACTTCTTCCTTATCTTCCCGTAATTATCCTTATGGTCTCATAAATCTTTTTAGTTTCTTGTAACTCCTCATTTATTACACATTCATTAACTGTTAAATTTTTGGAGTTACTATCATTCCTTCTATGATTCATATCCCTATTATTTAATATGCCTATAGGGTCTATAAAGATAAGGAAGTTTAGGTCCAACAAAGAAGTATAAATTTAACTCTATTAATTTTTCCAACTCATAGTTGCTTTGCCCACCCTTTCAGAATATGATAGCAACTATTTTCATAGTCGGAATTTATAGAGTCAAGCGTAAATTCAAAATATGTGTATACATATATATAGTAAGATTTTTGAAAATATTTTCCAAAAATAAAAAATATGCCACTCATACGTATATTTTTCCTCGTTGATCGAGTAACCTAATCTCTGTTACCAAATGTAATAACACACTCTGGAATACGCCTAAATTCCGACCCAAAAAAGGCCCATCGAAACTTTGACCCATTCTAAAGCTGGCTATTGGTTGGTAAAAATAAGAAAACAGAGTTATCTATATATTCGTTTTGAACTCATAACGGAAGGAATAAAATATAATAACAGTAATATTACCCACTCATTTCAAATGTCATAAAACATTACATAATGTCAACAGTTACAACATTTTGTTCAAAAATACATTTCTTGGGTATAGTAGAAAATAACACAAAAAGGTAGATAGTAACTGCCACAAGCTTAAGTCACGCCATCTTCAAGCTTCATCAACTACTTCTCTAACCTTTGTTGTAATGCGGAGGGAGGCGGAATAACAAGTGTCTAGCAAATAGAAATATCGAGCCTTATTATTTCAGTACTTGGGCAGTATAATTTGAATAAGAACATGTCTTACGTAATCGAACCATTTAATACTTCATACTAGGAAAGGAGGCGAGTCATCGATCAACCACTTCATACCTTCCATTCTCGAAGTAAGTTTCTAAATCTCTTAACCCATATCCCATGTCAAAAATGTCTAATCAATGCAAGAGATAGTACCCAAGCCACTTAATACCTTTTATTGGAAAATAGGCAGACTCTGGTCATCTTAGAGCTCAATAGAGGTAGACCACTTAATACATTTAATACCTATTCCCAAGGCGGACTCCTCACTGGTGACTATCGAGCTGACATTGCATGGAATCTCTTGAGCCACTTAATACTTCTTTATGAAAAGGCAAACCCTCAATTAGGCACTTTAAACCTTATTTCGAAGCAGACCGCTATCGAGATACACCTAACGTGCCTAATAACCAGCCCCTTGGCCATTTAATACTTCATTTGGGGAAAAGAGGCGGGCCCTCAAACAACCACTAAATACCTTAAGACCCCGAAGCAGGCTCTTCATATTATGACCCATACTCATAATGAGGTATGACATTAGTCCAACATTTAGGGGAAACTACATCACTTTGAACTTATGGAATTTCTTAGTCTACATAGTTATCGCATTAGTCCGAAGCAGGCTTACCTCAAACATTTAGGGGAAACTACATCACTTTAAACTTATGAAATTTGGTAAATGCCAAAATTCCAATATCGTTCATATTCAACTCTATCCTCCAAACACAAAGCCCTTGGTTTAAGAATAACAGTTATTATTAACCGAAATGCTTTGACCAGAGACTTTGACTTGTCTTAAATTGGCCATGATACTATCCTCATATAACCAAGGAGACAAATCCTCTCTTTTATAGTGCTTCACTTGCAATACTTCCATTCGACCCAACTACATTCACTCGATGGACATCGTGCCATGATTTGACTATAATCAAGGCAGAGCTTTCATATTAAAGATCAATGGTATTCTCAAGTCGAGAGAACTGGGTGTATTAGTTACATCGATATTTTCAGTTTGACCTTAGTTATATTAACAAACAGAAAACTATTAAGTGAGTCATTCCATAGTTATCCAATAAATATCAGTACGTAATACCTTGGTGCACCAACAACTATGAATAATAGTCTGCCCAACATTTGAAGAGCGTTACATACTCTATTCTCAACGGATGTATCGATATCCAGTCTCGATACATCTTGACTCTAAATATTTAAAATGATATATTTATTTTTATTATGGTAAATTACTCACGGTCACAACACTTTGTAACTACTATCACAAAACATACCATTTATGGATCTTTTATTAAATATACTTTTAATTAAATTAGTTAATTAATATAACACATTATATCAAGTGTATAATAGAAAGAAACACCTTTTTATTTCGAGCAAGATTGGTTATCAAGTTAGACATATGTAACAACTTACATAATTGCCCATAGGACAAACCTCAAACTCTATCAGAAGGTCATAGGAAGACTATTTGCGCTTAATCGAGTTTACCTATAATGATAGTTATTAAATTGGTATAAGAATGGAACCTTTCAAAGCACTTTATGGAAGGTTGTGCAAATCGCCAACGTGTTGGTTGAAGATAGGTGATAGACCGATACTTGGTCCGGATTTGCTCAAGTAGCAACTGAAAAGATTGAGTTAATCTGAGTAAGGATTAACTCGAGTAAGGATAAGAAAGCTGAATCAAGGCAAAAGAGTTACGCAGATAAAAGACATAAAGACCTGGAATTCTCAACTGGAGATATTTTTGTAAAGGTATCACCAACGAAGGGTGTTACACGATTTGGGAAGAGGGGAAAATTGATACCTAGATATATTGGTATGTTCCCTATCATTGAGAGAATCAGGAAAATCATGTATTATACTGGGTTACCTATCAGTTTGGCAGGAGCCCATAATTTTTTTCCCATATCTCATCTGAGGAAGTACGTTCGTGATCCAAAGACTACTACAGAGCCAACAATTTTGGAAGATTTAGAAGTGGGGCCTGATGTAACTATCATTAGGGCAACCTATTTTATAGTTGATAGAGATACGAAGGAGTTAAGAAATAAGACACGTCAAGTTGATAAAGGTCCAATGGAGTGACGATGAACAAGACTGTACTTGGAAGACAGAAGATAGGATTGTGGAAGTGTATCCTGGTTTTTTTGATTATATGATTTATATTGTTGCACAGACTTCTGACTAGTAGTTACGCTTGTATTGCTGATTTTATGTGCTTGTTGCACATATTTGTATGATTGATGTGTTTGTTGTTATTTTCCTTATCGCAATTTCATGGACGAAATTCTTTAAACGGGGGAGCGTTTAACACCCATAAATTTTTATGGCACATTATTTAAATATTTAATTATGGGATAATTAAATGGGAAGTTGAAATTATAGGATTTGCTAAATTAATTAATTACTGTAAGTTAGCCCTAGGAAATTTAATAAAGAGAATATTTAAAAGAAATTATAATAATAAACATAAGGGTGGAAGGGTAAAAGAGCAATACTCTCCCTTCTTCCTTATTCATTTCATTCTCAAAACAAAACCTAGAGAAATAAGGCCGACCACCATTAATCACCATTTTCAACTAAGAAGAAGGAAAAAGTTAAGAGAAAAAAGAAGTTAAAGAAAACCTCTACATTTAAACAAGATCAAAGGTGAATAATATGCATCAATCTCTTTAGGTTTTGATGTTGATCCGAATTTTAATTGATTTTTTATCATGATTGTTGAATGAATAATCATATATGTGATTGAATGGTTATTATTTAGGAATTGTGGGAAATTTCCTAAAGGATTTTGATGTAAAAAACGAAGTTTAGATCTCTAAATATTCAAAAAATTGATATGTTGTTCGAATTATTATTTTGAAGACGGGTTTTAAATTTCATAATTTTTTAAATTTATATGACTTTATTATGAATTTTCTAAGAAAAAAAACGGTTAATTTCGAAATTTAATCATTTAAAATACGATGAATAATTATTTTGATCTGAAATTTATTATGATGTTAAAGAAGTAAATATTAGTTTTTGGGAATTTTGGTGGATTTTTCCCAATTGTTTACAATTTAATATAAATTATTTTGTGCAGAAAGTGCTTATTTACATGATATAATAAATGATATAATTTGGGGGAAAATTATGTTTGAAAAAAATAAAAGTAAAATTTCCACTTTGAATTTCTGAAAGAATTCTGTAAAAATGTTTGTTGGCTAGTGAGATTTTGACAAATAACGTTGGTTTGGGGAAAAGTTTATGCCTATAAAGGCAAAGAAATAGTTTTTGAAGGAATTACAGGCCATTCTAACGCACGAAAGCTTTACTCACGATAGTTATTACCCATGATAGCTATGTTTTCCAGCATTCAATAGAATCATTTTGGTTTACCCACGATAATTATCTTTCATGATGGTTATGTTTTATTCGCTTTCGAAAGTTATTGTTTCAATTCACGATGGCTTTACTTTTGTTAACCCACGAAGGCTATATCTCACATAGGCCTTATTTTCATCCACCCATGATAGCTACCTATCGTGTTAAGGCACGAAAGCTTTTTTTTATTTTATAAAAGGGCATGAGGGCAATGTTCTCATTAGTCGGACGACTAAGAAATTTATAAGGCGCGACGGCCTCTATTTTTAGCAGGCGATGACTATTAAATTATAAGACTTGACGACATTATTTTAACATACGATGACTATGAAATTTATAAGGCGCGATGGCTTATATTTTAACACACGAAAGCATGTAATTTACCAAGGCATGGTAGCAAATGGTTTTTAAAGGAAGGGATATCTATTTTTTATAACACTTGGAAAAAATTTCACTCTATTTTAGGCTAAGTCTTACTTAAACAATTTTTTTTAAAGTATTTTATGAGATTTCAAAGGAAAGGAAAATGTGTTAGCACATTTATGAAAGAATCTTTAAGAAAGAAACTATTACTTGTTACAAGTAATTTTGTGTATAAATAGGCTATCATATGAACATATACTCGTATTGGTTGATGACGTGTTGTATGCTCATCTTTATATTTTGATCAGTCATCATTGTATATATTAAATTGTTGACATGCTCTCTTATATGTTATATGCGTCACTTAGTATTTTGACCTTGGGGATTTGGAAACTGATGACTAGTTAGGGTTGTTCCAATAGTGGGTATGGTCAGACTTAAACTTGATAGAATTAGGGTATGCCATAAGGACAATTATGTGATTTGTTACATATATCTAACTTGATAATCAATCTTGTTCGAAATAAAAGATGTTTTCTTTCTATTATATACTTGATACAATGTGTTATATATCAATTAAATATTTAATTAAAAGTATATTTTATACAAAATCCATAAATGGTATATTTTGTGATAGTAGTTACAAGGTGTTGTAACCACGAGTAATTTATCACAATGAATTAAACATACCTTTTTAAAATGTTCCTTGTCAAGATGTATCGAGACTGGATGTTGATACATCTGTTGAGGCTATAGTACGCATTGCTCTCCAAATGCTGGACAGTTTATTACTCATGACTGTTGTGGGCACCAAGTAGTAATAGTTATTGGATAACAATTGAATGACCCACTTGATAGTTTTCTATTGATTAATATAACTAAGGTCAAACAGAAATATTGTTATGACAAAATTACACGGTTCTCTTGACTTGAGAATACCGCTGACCTTCAATATGGAAGCTTTGCATTGATTATAGTTAAATAGTGACACGACGTCCATTGAAGGACTATAGTTGGGTCGAGTAGAAGATTTTATTCAAGAGACGATCTGTTTTCTCAGTTATATGAGGTTAATATCATGGTCAATTGATATTAACTCAAAGTCAGAGTCTTTGGCCAAAACAGTACGGTTAATCATAATAATGGTTATCAAACTAAGGACTTTATGTTTGGACTGTAAAGTTGAATATGGATGATATTGGAATTTTGACCATTAACAAATTTCACAAGCCTAATGTGATATAGTTTTGATGAAGAGAATTGCTGCAAGAAATTATCACTACCCGGTAATGCTTAATTAGGAAAATTTGGATTTTACCGAAGCTATGTGAATGATAAATTTGGCCATAATATCACCCCACCTGCTACGTAACGTATGAACGTTACTATTCAAGTTGTTCGATATTAATCACTGATCGAATTTACATCTGGGTGCAACACAACCGTAATGTTTAATACCCCGACTACCACCTGATTTAATTAATTATAATTGTTATAAATTAATTAAATTAATTAATATCATAAAATTTTATTTGATTTGTGACTAAAACTAGTGCGTATATAAAAGTTAGACACATGTATTAACATACGATATCAATGTATGTTTAATTTAGATTTAAATGTATTTTATTTGATCGAGCTTGAAGTGATTGGGAGGCTCATAAAGGGACCTAATTTGGTCGGCCATAGGTGTAGAAGTGGGGTTGGATTTGATTCAAAAAAGGTTTGAATTGGTAGAGATATTTGAGGATTCGGATACACTTTTTGCTCCTCACTTTCTCTATTATTTAAACACCCTTAACTCCTTATTTGTTGCTTTACTTTTTTAGCCTCCACTACATCCATATATGACCGAAAATGATAGGCACCTTCGTCGATTTATTCAAGCATTAAAAACGCAAATTCAAGCAAAATCGGGCAATAGTGCGTAGTGCTTTCGGTCTGGTAGCTCTCTTTGGAAGGGTTTGAATTTAGATTCAAACAGAGTCGATCAATTTAGCATTCAACATGTACTAATTAGACTATAGTCAAGTTAACTTATTTATTTACAATTATACATATTTATTTGATGTCATGAATCCTTATATATGTGCGCTGTCAACATTGTATGTGAATATGTATATATGTTTGTGATTATATATGTGTGTGTATGTGTATGTGTGTATGCGCGCGCGAGCCGGGGCGCATATATAGCTCTTGGCCAGTAAAGAAAATAAAAAAAATCTTGAATTAAATATTAATTTAAAAAGGGATTTGAAAACAAAATTTTATATTTTTAGCATATAAATGTGTATATAAATTGATGTAAACTTTTGTTAAATCATATACATGTAATAATTTTTGAAAATTAATTAAATAAATATGTTATTTAAACCTTATATATACACACGTACGTATGTCTATGTGTGTATGTATGTATGTGTATTCATTTATTTTAAAATACAAAATGTTGGTTCAATATGATATGTATTATATGTATATGTGTATTAATGTACATTAATTATACCAATGATTACAAAATTTATTCAATTTTATTTTTAAACATTTTCATACGAAAAAGATTTATTTAGCAAAAAACAATTTTTAAAACCACAAAAGAATTTTTAAAAAAAATTAGATTTTGTCAAACATATTATGGGCCAAAAATATGCGTGAATATATACATAATTTTGTCCATTAATATTTAAAATATATAATGATAATTTGCATTTGAAATTTAAATATTAATTTTTATACACACACATGCATATTTTCATACTTCCTAAAAGAAAATGTTATATATATATGTATATATATAGATATATATTAATTCCATATATTTACATTATTTATTTTTTTATCAAAACTTTTTTTTATTTGAATTTGAAATTAGAAAATATTTTACAGACTAGATCTATATCCGAAATTTGAAATTTGAATTTAAATTTGTAACTATTAATATTTGCATTTACAAGTATAATTAATTTACATTATTATAAATGTGTGTTTGTGTGTATTAATATTTACACTCTAATAAATATATTTTATATCACACTGAAATGTATATATAGTAATTGGAAACCATGAAGCTAACAACAAGTCACTCAAAGAATTCAAACAGATCGATGATGAAGTTTCATGGATCGGTACCGATCCATCCAATCTGCTGACAAGGCCATGCCGTCTTGAGATAAACTACTTCTAGATCATTAAGAACATAGAGGAGGACGTGCTGGAGCTTTTCCCGGCGACCTACGATTATAAATAGGCATGGATCGGGCATCATTTCGGGGATCCTTTTGCTCTCTTGCAATTTTAACCTAATCTTTTGTAATTGCCTATGGAATGGTAACGAACCATAAGAACAACACATGTAAAACAGTTGTATCATCAATAAAATTCTCAAGTGGACGTAGGCAACGATTGGGTAAATCACTATAAATGTGAGTTGTTCTATTTTTACTCATTTTCATTTACTTATCATCACTTTTATTCTCTACTCAATCTTTGGGTGTTGGTGCCACATTTTGGTGCTAACATATTTAATAGTATTTATTCATCAAATCATAATCAAATTCTATAATTAATATTCCATAAATATTAATTAATTTAATTAAATTGTTTGGCCGAAGGTGAGTTTATCGTTTTGGTTGTGTGACTAAATAAGGTGTAAATTTGATTAGAGATTAATATCAAACAATTCAAATATTAACGTTCACACGTCACTTAGCAAATAGTGTGATAGTTTAGCTAAATTATCACTCAATTAGTTTCGGTAAAGTCCAATTTTACTTTATTAAGCGTTACCCGATTGTGACAATTATTTACACCAATTCACTTTGAACTTATTGAATTTGATAAAGGTCAAAATTTCAATACCATTCATATCTATAGTCCAAACACAAAGTCTTTGGTTTAATAATAACAATTATTATTAACCAAAATGCTTTGACCAGAGACTTTTTGACTTTGAGTTGACTTGAGTTAGTCGTGATACTTCCTCATATAACTAAGGAGACAATCCTCTCTTAAATAGTGCTTCATTTTCAATACTTCCACTCGATCCAACTATTGTCACTCGATGGACATCGTGTCACAATATGACTATAATCAAAGCAGAGCTTTATATTAAAGATCAACGGTATTCTCAAATCGAGAGAACTGTGTAGATTAATCACATCGATATTTTCAGTTTGACCTTAGTTATATTAATTAATAGAAAACTATCAAGTAAGTCATTCCATAGTTATCCAATAAATATTAGCACGTAACACCTTGGTGCCCCTAGCAGGCATTAGTAATAGACTGTCCAATATTTGAAGAGCGTTACGTACTCTATTCTCAATGAATGTATCGATATCCAGTCTCGATACATCTTGACTCAGAATATTTGAAATGGTATATTATTTTTATTATGATAAATCACTTATTGTTACAACACTTTGTAACTACTATCACAAAACATACCATTTATGGATTTTCTATTAAATATACTTTTAATTAAATTAATTAATTAATACAATACATTATATCCAGTATATAATAGTAAGAAAACACCTTTTATTTCGAATAAGATTGGTTATCGAGTAAGATACATGTAACAAATTACATAATTACCCCTAGGGCACCCCTAACACTATCAAATTTAAATAGCATATTTGAATATTATATAATTATATTTTAAAAAATTTAAATAAATACATAATTCTATAAAGGCTATAAAATGCAAATTCAAAATTCAAAATTTAGCTACTCTAAAGCATTATAAAATATAAATTTATTATTGTTTTAAATTTAAATAAATAAATAAATGCTATATTCATAAATTGATTAAAAATTATAATTAAAAAATATATGAACATATACATACACACATACACACACACTCTAGTATGTAGTCCGTGTCGATGGCACAGATCCAAATGATATTCTACATATAACTTTATCAACGTTACGTGGTTCGTCATTAAATTTATTATACATTGAAAAATATAGAAGAAATATGAATTGACACTCTATATTAATTATGAATGATCAAATCCGCAAGCATTAGGTCAAATGTATTATTCAATCCATTATAACATATTGTTCCTGCATGGAATGCACAGGCTGTGCATTCTTGTTCGCTAACCTATATATAATTGGAACATAAATTAACAAAATTATCATATAAAAGAATGTTCATGTATTTCCTAATATAAACACATTAAATATTCGCAGTATTCAACCATGACAACATTAATATCAAATAAAGATTAAGCATAATTACCAAATGTAACAAAGTTAAATTTAATTGAAGTTGTTTTATATTAAGCAATTTTTAATATCTCATATCACAATTGAAAAATAATGATTGTAAAATAGAAATTTAGACATCAAAGGCTTCATGAAGAACAACATTTCAGTAAAAATACAAAGCATGTTAAAGGAAACATGCACTTTATATGCCAAAAGCTTGGCACTTTATTGTGAGTTTTCCATAAAGCGAGCATATTCAAAAATTGACCTGGAGACAAAACATGAAAAATAATGTTATATAAAAATGAACAATGATTTAAACCTGATCAATTGGTGAAGTAAAAGTCATGCTGAAAGAATCCTGAAAGATCCTAGCTGTGGCAAGAAACACCATTGACCTTGGCTTAAGAACGAAAATCACAGTATAGTAAATTAAGTTACTTCCTATGAATGAAATCCCAGAATTGTAAGTAAGGATCCTCAATGTAGTGGTGGAAATTGGTAAGATATATATAGAAAATACCGAAGGGCTAGATAGAAAAACATTCACATAAATAAATTCTGGCAGAAAGTATGAATGGCGGAAACTATGAATACATTATAACTGCGTGTTTAATACTTTATAGGTCCTAAAGTTCAATAAAGTTGTTATAATCTCGGGCTTTAAACTGAAATAATGGCAGTGATGTAGTGTGGAACTATAAACACCTGCCTATAAGTAGACAGAAATCAAAGTTGTGTAGTAGTAAACACGTAATTGTTAAAAAAATGACAAAACATATTATATGTTTGTTATAAAATATCTCATCACAATATATCACTGTGTAATATTAAACATGCAGTTGTATAACTAGTAAATGATGTTAATTCTTCTTGTTATATATTAGGACTTAGGACACAATAATGTAAATTAAAGCATATGTTCAAATTTCAGTTGGAAATACAATTTAATTTTGAGTTTATATAATTTTTGTATCCCCTTAAATTAAATGATGAAACAACGTTAATTTTTTGTAGATATATGCTTAGGCACTTGGATTAAATTCAGTAGAAAGTCAATAAATATAGTTTCTTAAATAGCTGAGGGTAAAAACCAAAAAACTCTACATTAAATATTGATGGTTAGTGTCAAAAGCTAGCTTAAATTAGTCTTATGGGTGTATAAGTAAGGGATGAATAATTCATTACAATATTAATTCTCCTAGTTGTTGTTCTATTAAAACTAAGGAATCCATATGAAAAACAAATCAAATCTTCCAAATCATATTTATTTAAAATTTCCCAACTATCATCGAGTCAAGTAAATAAGCATAAGTCCAGACAAACATAGCTAAACTAAAAAAATTAATGAAAATTTGGATCTACCTCTTATGTTCAAATTTAATATACCAAAAACACACTTGTTAAAGACATATTTTAAATTACCTCTAAAATTAATTTTTATAATTCCATTTTTTTTTCTTTTTTCCTTTTGAAATCACATTTCAACTTAATTGTAGGGTTTTATGAACAAAAGTTATTGCACATTTTATTTTTTTTGCAAAACAACACATATTTGCAGTTTTCACTGTAAATATTTGTAGTTCAAGAAACTCACTGTAAATATTTGCAGTTTGGTTGAATCTAAAAACATATATGCTTTTTATAATATGTTTTTTAGAAGGGATGCCGTGTGTTTTGAAACTTAAAGAGGATATTCTATTAAATTTCCAAAAAAAAATATTCAGTAGAAAAAATAATCCAACTTTTGATAAATTTGGATTCAGGTACATATGAAACATACAAAGAATAATGGAAGGTACTTTGATAAATTCAAGGATCCATGAGATTTCAGCATTTCCTATATAGACTATTGGTGCTGAAAATCTCTTTATATGCATGAAAAACTCTACATGAGTAAGAGCGGCAACATGGATGCCTGTTAGCACGATTGAAAAATAGTAAACTACTGGTTCAATTAAACAATCAACAGTTATGATAGTTTCTATGATTATATATATTAGAAAGAAGAAAACTTAGGCCCTAACTTGGAATATGAGGCAATGAAATGGCTTCTTTAAGTTCATGAACACACTCTTTTGCAGAAAACAAAAAACAAAAAAGCATTTGTCTAATTAACCAGAAACGGTCAAATATAGGCTTCAAGTTAGTTTTTTTGATGAAACTATAAAATGTATAATTCAGATAGCTAATCATGTGCAGTAGTTTAATACATAATCAATGCTAGTAAACTAAAAGGTAGATTATAACTTAATTAAAACCCAATTCCAAATGCCTTATATGCATATCAGCGAATTGAATCGTTTAAATCTTTCACTCTCCTCTTCACCAACCCTAGATGTAACTCTATCTACTGAAAATACCATCAAAGATTTTGTACTCGACAAATATGGGTATTTTGCTCCAATTTTAAGTAAAATGTTGTCCATAGCTCCTTATATTCTTGTCCTCACAACCAAGGATCTCTAGGTAATTCCCTCTATATTTCAATGCTTAGAGAAATGTCAATCTCTCTGTATATTTAATGCTTAAATAAATTTCAATGTGTGCATCAAGAAAATATAGGCAAGAACATGAAAATCATAACCCTTGCTCATTCTGTTGAAAGTATAATAGCATAGTTATCACTTGAGAGAAATTGTCGATGAACCTCGCAGCAGCAACCTATGGTAATAACTGGATATATTTTCATCTTTTCATAAAAAAATTTAAGTTTAACAGTGGCCAAGCTATGAAGAGAAGCATGGCAGTGTACTATAAGAAGAGATGCTCTCAATTTCAAAGAGAAATGAGATTTATTTTTCTTCCGGTCTACCAAATAATATGAAAATGACAACTGGTCGGTGTATTTCTCATCCAATATATACACTGAATTATCATGATAATAAGAATATAAATATGGGCATATGCAAGAAACAATGGGTCTAAATTTTGTGTTCAAATATGTTAATTTAAAACCAATCAATACCAATGGCATATATAAAAATTTTGCAAAAATTGGAAGCACTCAATCAAAATCTCTTTTGCTGAAAACTGATTTTTGATTAAGAAAAGAGACTGAAGCAAAATTGTTTGATCAGTGAAAAAAATGTATGAAAAGAAGAAGAAAAATCAAGCAATATCTTTTCAGCATAAACATGAAAAATAAGCAAAATCCTATGAACATTAGACAATAATATGTAATAATTAAAACCAATTATGCCGAAATGAGATGATAATATTTTCAACAAATAAATGTAGTAATCATACTATCGCAATATAATAATGCATGTACAACCATAAAAGCATAATGTTTAATAGAGAGAAACAATCATATTAGAAGGATCTAAACTAAAACTACCCTATTAACAAAGAAGAAATTCCTTTTCGAAGAACTATGCATTCAAATATAGAAATATTATTTCACAATTCATAAAATTATTTAGTTAAAATTACATAGTAGAAATCCGCTTTCTAAAGCAGTTAGAAGTGATTCATATAATACAATTTTTACATACATGAAAATAGCAACAACAAAAGTGGAGGCTACCATCAAAAGCATAAGTTTTCCTAGTCAGTAGTACATAATAGTTGAAACATAAGTTTATGTTAAATATAAACAAAACCGATTCAGCCTTTGGTGATTGGCAGTACTTGAGCTGGTGTGGTTATAAAAGATATGTCATGACTTGTCATAATTTCAATTACAGCAGAAATGCTTTAATAAAATATGAAATACTACATTTTACTTTTATGCAATTTTCATTTGTGTCCACTTCCAGAAATGGAACTGCTTCCTTTATCTATCAGATACCATAAACATTCTGAATTTTACGTGTCCAAAAAGGGGAAAAAACTGAGGTTCGAGATCTCGGTTTCGATCGATTTCGGTCTTTTGTAATTTTTAGAATTTCGATGTAATTCGTAAATTTCAAGAATTTTGATTATAGTTTCGGTTTCGGATATCGTTATTTATTTTTCATATAATTACACATATATTTGTTTAATTTATTGAAACAAAACGTATAATTTATATTTAATTGAAAAAATAAGATATAAAAGAACAACACTGATTTACACTAAAAAATGTTTATTCTTTTCGTTTTCAACCTTTTAGTTACACCATTCACATATTTTGTGAATTTATACTTTTCCTATGTTATAATTTTAAATTTGAATGTTCATGTATTTGAAACTCAAATTAATTCTTTTTTTGAGATTTTTTTTGTTGTAAAATTTGAAGTTTAATAATTTTTATTGAACGGGAATTTCGGCTTGGTTTCGTTTCGAACCCTGCCAAAACCTAAACGGAATGACCGGAATCTCAGTGTTTCGGTCGAAACCTTAACCCTTGATCATTGATGTGCTTGATGTGCTTTGAACTTTGAACTTTGATGTGCTTGTAGAGTGATAAAGAGCATATGCCATTTAATCATAAGAACACTAATGTCAAACAAAATATTATAATTGCATATAATGGGTAATCATTGATCCATTTAAGCTAGATGAAAAAAGGACTTACCAATATAATTTATCTACTGCTATTAGTCTAGACTTTTTTCAAGCTTTGGTTTCTTACGCTGTTGCAACTGAACCACATGCTTATGCCAATCATTTTTTCGCACTATATTGGATTTTGTTGTCACATCTATTGAAGATCCTGCAAATGCATACAATATAAAATGTTCTGGCATGGAATCCATATCGCAATTAGATAAGGATTGGGATTATTATCCTTCTTTTGGTAAATATTGAGAAATAGAAAATTATGTTAGCATGTGCACTCTTGATGTGGTAAACAAAGTATTATCTGTCATAGGGGAATTTTGGCATTTTCTATGAGCATAGAAGACTCTATGTTGTTGACGTATGTTTATTTCTGTACAGATATGCACTCTATAAGTCATTCAAAAAGTCTTATAGTTATTATTTATTTTCATTCAGAAGGCTAAGCTTCTATAATATTCTTTAATAAAGTTTGAAGTTCCTATAATAAGCAGCGTCGTTGATATTTTAGTTTAAATTTCACCTCTATTCTTGATTGATATATCAGGTTCTACATCAGAATGTTATAAAGCTATCAGTGGTATGTGTCATAAATTGCAATCAAAGCTGAAACTCACATCTCATGCATCATGCAAATATCTAAGTAAAGAAATGTGGTAGCAACTTTAAAAAATATGCTAAAAGAAAAAGGAATAAAACAGGACAATAACATTTATAGTAGTAATAAAAATGCGTCACTTGAAAGCTCTCTAATAAAGTAGCTAGTGATTCTCCTCTCAAAAATAATATACTAAACATGTCCACGTCAAGCATATAACTATATTTCCACCCTTTTTTTTTGAAAATAGAAAATTTTATAACAATAGGAGAAAAAACGCCTTTCTCCGATGGCTCACAAAGAAATAACGAAACAACAGAAGGACGAAAGCCTCCCAACACCAAAACCGCAGAATAACAGATGAAACTAAGGAACCAAAAAACCAGGGGCGAAGAACCACAGCTATCAGAGACAAAACCAGCCTAGGACAGAAGAGGAAATAGGATAATAGATCCACCACCAATCACTAACCTGCCTTGATCCAAAGGAAAAGGCCAGACCACCAATCTAAACTATAAATACAGCAATCTAGAAACAACAGCGCCAGCCAATCTAGGGAAAGCATACTCCTAGTAATTGTGCACTTGGCGACGGAAATAAGGCGCCCAGAAAAGACGCACGAAGCAGCCATTCAACCAAACTGAACCACAAAGAACCAGTGAAGAAAAGGAGAGCCAGGCCCCGAAACCAGACAACCAAAGCTCCAACCAGGCCAATGAAGAAGCCAGAGAAATCTGAATCTGGAAAACTAAGCAACGACGTTAAACACCAACAATAAAGGGGGGAGGGGAAGTGAGCGTTGGGTGAAGGCCAGCGCTCCCTTGCTAAGTTCAACCTACTCCCAGTCTAGCGTGAGACAAATCACACGAAATAGAGAGTAGACCGACCAAATGCTCCGATCGGGAGCTCAAACGACCCTTGAAAGGTCTACCACGGAAGGCAAGGAAGACGTCTTTCTTCACACACCGAATAATAGATGGAGGGTCCATACGAGTACTATCGAAGATTGCCTTGTTCCGTGCGCACCAGAGGTGCCAGCAGATGAGACAGGGAATCAACCGGAAAATGATAGAACGAAGAGATTTACCAGCATTTCCAAACCACCAGGACCTACGGAGATCAGATGGCGAGCAGGCCACCCGACGAACACCAAGAAGGTTTCTGAAGTAATTCCAACACGATCTGGCCGAGAACCCACCAAAAAACAAATGATTCAAGGATTTTGATTCCCCGTTGCCGCAGCAACTACAACGGGAGACGAAAGGGACGCCGATTTTTTGGAGGTTCTCGTCCAGTGGCAAACCATCATGAAGAATCCTCCACATCAGAATAGAGACTTTGGGGGGAATGCGAGAGTCCCAAATGAACGAAAAAACCGGACGAACGGGATCTTGGATTCTAAACGAAGACCAAGCGTTCAGAATGGAAAAGGAAGAGCCATTCCATCCTGAGGAACCACCATGTGTGTCGGAAAATAGTTTCACTGACTGCATGTGCTTCCAGGTCTCACTAGCATAAGACGGAGACCCTGAGAAGTTAGAGCCCGCAAGCCTGCGGTACTTCGCATGGAGGAAAGAAGCCCATAAGGAGTTGTTAGCGGCAAACCTATGCCATAACTTACAGGCAAAAGCTGCACAAAGGTCTTTTGGATTACGCAGACCCAGACCGCCTTCATTTTTTGGACGGCACACCACGTCCCACGACACCCAATGGTGCCGCCGGACATTGTCCTTGTTGCCCCAGAAGAAAGACGAGACCAAAGACCGATACGACCGAAAGA
This sequence comes from Allium fistulosum, assembly GCA_030737815.1. Taxonomy (NCBI): domain Eukaryota; kingdom Viridiplantae; phylum Streptophyta; class Magnoliopsida; order Asparagales; family Amaryllidaceae; genus Allium; species Allium fistulosum. Next base: position 575,905,184 of record CM060906.1, read on the forward strand.
AAGAAGAAGTAGGGGTCATTGCCGTGAAAACATGAGTTCCTATCGAGTCTAAAACGGATTTGATAAGAACAAGTCTACCAGCCTGAGAAATAAGAGAGGCATTCCAGCGTAATATCTTGCCCCTCACTTTATCAGTCAAGGGATCGAAAAAAGCATTGAGTTTCCTACCGCGGTAAAGGACAACACCCAAGTAAGGAAGAGGAAGAACTGCTTCCTTGAAACCTGAGGCAGTCTCGATCCAGTTAGCACGAGAGAGGGACAAATCTTTCGCGTGGACGAAACAGCTTTTGGCAGGGTTAACCAGTTGGCCCGAGGAATGCTCATATTGGCGAATAAATCTGAGGAGCCGATTAACAGAGGATACGCTGCCATTAGAGATAATGACAACGTCGTCGGCGAAAGATAAGGATGAGATTAGTGGACAACCCATAGGAATCCCGAAACGCTGAATCTGGCCGTAGATAGTTAAGGATTGAAGACCACGAACGAAAGAGAGATGGCGACAGGGGGTCTCCCTGACGAATACCCCTACCAGCCTTGAAATAACCATTAGCCGAACCGTTAATGAGCACAGAGAACCAACAGTTGGAAATGAGTCTCCACACCAAGTCTATGAGGGGTTCCGGGAAACCGAAAGCCCTTAAGACCTTGATGATAAAAAACCAGGACATGCGATCGTAGGCCTTAGCCATGTCCAGTTTGAAGACAACATTAGAACCTCTGATCTTTCGGTCGATCTGGGAGATAAGTTCCTGAGCGAGCAGGACGTTATCAGTAATCAAACGCCCCTTAACAAACCCCGCTTGGGAAGGAGAAATAATGCGCTCAAGGAAGGGAGCCAAACGGGTGGACAGGATCTTAGAAATAACTTTATTCGAAAAGTTGCAAAGATTGATTGGGCGGAAATCCACACACGACCTAGGGTTGTCGCATTTTGGAATAAGAACAAGGTTGGTGGATGTCCAACCAGAAGGAAGGGATCCCCCAGAGAAAAAGGATTGAACAGCAAGGCAAAAATCCGCCTGAATAATAGACCAAGCACGACGGAAAAAAACACCGTTGAAACCATCCGGACCACTGGCACTGTCCTTGCTCAGAGCAAAAACAGAAGCACGTATCTCCTCTGGGGAAGGGAGATCCACGATGATGTCACTTTCCGGAGATAGAACAACACGAGGAATGTAGGCTAGTAGAGCCGGGTCAGAAACCGAGACCGAGGGAGAACCCAAAAAGGATTGAAAGTGGGACAGAATGGTCTCTTTGACATCTTCGGGCGAAGAGGCCGTAGATAGATCCTGTCGCAAAATCTCACGGATCGTGAGACGATTATTCTTTTTACGAATACACGAATGGAAAAATTTAGAGTTGGTATCACCGACCACTACCCACTTGATCCTAGCCTTTCGACGAAGGAAATCATGCTCGATACGAAGTTCCGAGGAGAAAATAGTTTGAGCAAGAGCCCAGGCCTCCTTGTTAGCCTCAGACGGATCCTCGTCTAGCAAGGATTCGGCTGCAATAAGAGACTCTTCGGCCAAACGAACTCGATCGAAAATGTTTTTAAAGACTTGAACGTTCCAACTCTTAAGGCAAGCTTTAAGACGTTTAAGCTTACGACTGAAAATCTCACAGGGAGAGGCAGCAATAGGATCGCCCCAAGAATTTGCAACAACTTGAAGAAAAGAATGATGAGAAGTCCACATACTCTGGAAGCGAAAGGATGATGGCCCCGTTAAAGAAAGGGGAGAACAGCGAACAACCATGGGGGCATGGTCAGAAAAAGACCGATGGAGATGCGCGATCGAAAAAGAAAAAGGTAGACGAAACCACTCCTCCGAACTGAAAACACGGTCGAGTCTGGAAAGGATACGGTTCGGTCCCTCTTGGTTGTTTGACCAGGTGAAAGCAGAGCCAATAAAGGGAAGCTCAGACAGACCAGAGCTGACAATGAAAGAATTGAAATCCGCCATCGCAACACGGTTGATGGCGGCTCCACCCCGTTTTTCCGCTTGGCAGGCGACGATATTAAAGTCGCCGCCTATCACTGAGGAAGGGAATCCCAATGAATCGAGCCCTAATATGTCAGACCAGAGAGCTAATCTCTCTGTACGATCACATTTGGCATAGACTGCCGAAAAGAGAAAGGGAGAGCTAAAATAGGGAGACGAACAGGACAACGAATAAAGCTGACAGGAATCAAAGACAGTTCTGACCGATATGGATTTAGACCAGAGAATCCAAACCTTCCCCGAGATGTTGGCAGAGCCACCGCCAAAACCTAAGGAAAAGACGATGCTGGAAATGCCTTCTGGATCCAGAAAAGGTTCCAGAAGAGCGACCATACCAACAGGATGCTTCCTGACAATGCGTTTCAGCCTAGCCAAAGACGCATCATTGCCAATACCACGGACATTCCAGAAAAGCAAGCTCGCCATTTAAAAGCGAGAGCAGGACACCAAACAAGGAGACTCAGACGAGGTAAAGCGAGTAACGAGTAGATCGATCGATCTGCTCGGATGCCGCTATAGAGCGTGTGCGAATGGTGCGGGGGGTAGCCTGGGGTCTATGCGATCGGCGCCGAGACGCCCTGGGGATAGAGTCGGGAATCTGGGGATGTGGCAAAGAAGACATCTCAATACTCGGACCCGACACAGAAGACAACGAGGCACCAATCAGTGAAGTGGAATGCAAGGAGTTCCTAGCAAGGCAGTCTAGACGCTCATTAAGGAGCGCAATCTCTGCCTTACTCATAAGAGGGATGGAAATGGACAGAGAGCAAGAAGAAGAGGGTAGGGAGCAGGATGAGGAGCAACGATAGGAAGAGGGACCCACTAGGTCCGAGTGATCCGACTGCTCATGGGGAAAACGACAAAATGAGGGAAGACGAACCAATCACATTCCAATCTTCCGAAGGAGCCAATCAGAAAAAACTGGAGTAGAAAAGCTGGAATAACCAAGGAAGCAAGAGTCAGGAGAACCGGATAAGGATGGCACAACTGATAATGGGGAAAAACAAAAAGGCGAAACTACGGAAGACGAGAAGGAAGGAAGAGTAGAAATGGAGCGGAAAAGTGTAAGGGCGCCAACAGTCTGCAGCCCATATTGCTGTGGGAGTCTTACCAATGCCGGACTGTCACTAATAAGACAGACCCGCGTAGTAGGTAAGAGTCGCAGGATGGACCAATCAGAGGGGAAAGGAGAGCAGAAAAAGGAAGGCTGGCTAGAACTCAGTCTGTCCGTATAGTGATCAGAAATGGCCACTATACGACCAGGGCGAGAAGATAGCCCGAACCAGTAGCTCCATTCCCACAGAGACCTCCAAATACTCAAATCGAAAGCAGTCATCGGAAGCGAGCAGTAGAAAAACACAGTCGTTGACGACATATGAGACGCGTCGACAAGACTTGTCACAGAAAACCAGCAATGGTCAGCTAGCATCTCAACCCAGGCAAGATTCCTGAGAGAGACACTGCCAAAACAACAACCAACAGCCATCAAAATCAACCGCGGCCGGTTAGGCTGATACAGGAAGAAAGACGACAAGGACCCGAAGATCGAATAAAAGCCAGTATACACTAAGGGACCTGACACACTCCCAGCCTCGGATGAGACGGCAGTGTCAGGGAGCTCACACGAAAGTGTGACAAGGCTCAGGTAGAAATGACAGACCACAAAGTCCGATAACCAAACAACAGTAAACAGCCCACAAAAATCAACGGCAAAAGAGCAGTAAAAAGAGAAGCTCACCTGCTTGCAACGAGCAAAACAAACCTGCAAAGGCGGAGAGTAAGTCAGCAATAGCGCTGCACTAGACAGCAGGGGAGGAGCCAAAACATCGTTCGCCAAAAGAAAAGGCGAAAACAGCGGCACCGGAGGGACGGACACGGGCAATACAGTGACAAGGTCTACCACAGCATCCACTGGTATGTCAACACTAGGAGGTAAGGCGATCAAACCCTTAACCCCTAACGAAGAGACACAGCCAGAATCGATATCCGATCCAAAAGCGAAAGAGGCCTCAATAGGCCTACAAACAGCAGCAGAGGCAACAAACTCTAGTCGAGGCTCAACACGAGTGATGAAATCTCGTTTGAAGCTCGATATGGGGCCACAGTCAACCAACGTGCCAGATTGCTCAAACATGGAAGCAACTCCCAACGAACCAAAGCAGACATCTGGCAAGTCAGAAACAGCAACAACCAACTCATCAGCAAATGATAAACTCGGACGAAATCGGGTGGTGAGGTCCCGATTGTCGAGAGAAGCACCAAACAGAGAACCAGAACCCTACGACTCAACCGGAGCAGCAGAATATACCGACGACCCATCAAAGCTAAAATCGCGTGATGGAATCGAGGGGAGAGAGCTGAAAATGGGTTCTAGTAACAAGAAAAAACCCTCAACGTCCACAAATCTGGAGTGAGATAGGGTCGAAAAACCCAAAGCAGAAAAAACACAAATCTCAATCGATCGAGGACCAGTGAAACAAGCCGAGAGTGGCGGAGCCACCAGCGCTAATAAGGCAGCCGCAATCGACTCAAAAGAGGGACAAATCTGCACAAAATCACCACGGAGAAAAAAAGTACCAATAGCCATAGACGGAACCCTAGAAACGGCTCCCAGAAACAAGCGAGAGAAAAACTCGCAACCAGAGAAATGAGCGGAAGATCGCAATAGAAGGAGAGCGGAGGCAGTCGAAGAAAAAAGAAAAGGGCAGCAACTCGCTAATCAGAGAAAAAATGGGAAGCCATGGAAATATTTTTTATAATATTTCCACCCCTAAGAAATCAATATCATAACTTTCCAACCTTTCAGTACCAATAACTAATGATATACTACAATTTAATTGTCTATATCTAATTAAAAGAAAATGATATAGCCACAGTTGAGTGGTAAGCAACATGCAACAATAAGCTAATTCATATAAGTAGATAATCCAAATCTTGTCGTAAAATTACGCCTCAAATCGATATTCAAAATTTTTTCTATTTGAATTGCATCAGAGAAAATGAGGTGTGAAACAGAAGGATCATCTTCTTATTTGCACAAAGCATTACCTATAATATGGCAACAAATGAAGGATCAATTAAGAGAGGTTTCTTTGAGTAATGTCAAACATAAGCGATTACTTATTATCAAAACAATCAATTCAACTTTAGATATTCAATTTAGTGGTTGCCTACCATATTTAAAACATATAATAGTTTATGCAGATGTCTAGAAAATAAACCATAAAGACCACCTTAATTTTCATCTTTTGGTTGTCTGCTAATACTCCTTTGTGGATTTAAGCAATTGATGCTGCAAAATTGTGGATTTGATCTGAGAACGCAAAACTGACCTAGTGTTTACCTTTATGTCAAAATCAGTTAATGAAAGAATATGGGAAAAACAACGTAACCAATAATTTTGACGAATAGATTTTGTACGGTGTCTCTTTTGTAGTGTGTACCTATCAAACTGGAAACTTATGGTGAGTATATCTCTACATAGAAACATGTAAGTCGAACAATTAACGGTATTAAGGCTGCGTTTGTTTTTAATAAGAAGTTCTGAATCTAAGTTCTGATTTAAAAATCAGAACTTTTTATGTAGTTTGTTTTTTATCAGTGTTCTGAATAAAGCTATCTATGCAGACAAAATAATTCAGAACTTTTTAGTGCTTATTTTTTGTTCTGAATGCTGTTTTAACAAAGAAGTAATTGATTGTCCAGAATTCAACATTCAACAATCAACATTCCGACTTCAGAGTTCAGCAATCAGAATTCAGCATTTTAAACAAACGGAGGCTAAGTAATTAAAGCGGCAAGAATACGAAATCAGGATCATAACCCATGGATAGATATTTACCAAACCAAGCAAATAGTGAAAAAAAACAAAATTTTAAAAGATTAACATAACTCGTTGAAAGAGCGTGATGAGAACTGATAGCTTCCACTTTGATTTTGATTCCATGATGAAATTAGATTGGTCAACGATTCGAGATTTAATTTCAGAAGTGATCGATTTTGGATCGATCCAAAAAAATAAGTTATTAAATTGAGGAAAAGGAGAAATTAGGGATGAGGAGGGAGGGAATCATTAAAACTTGTGAAATGGTGGACCACGATCGAAACTGCTAAATCCAGTGGAGTCAGTGGATTCACCGTTCAGGGATGACATGTTAAATGATAAACCTTGGGATATATGTTGTGAGTTTAAGTCTTCACCATTTTTATCTCCATTACAGTGTAAATCCCAACATCTATATGGATATGTTAAACTATACACACAGTATATATTGCACGTGCGCCTACACACATGTGTATATGATATGCATGTTCATATTATAATATCAAAATAAAACTTTATTTATAAATTAAAAAATATTGATTTTATTCAAAATAAACTTAGATTAGATCTAAATAAATTAAGACTTCATAGGCCCAAAAGATTCAAAATTAATAAAATTTAACTAAAATTGTTTTATTAAATAAATAAATTAAAGGGTAAATAATGAATTAAAATGCATATATAAGATATATGTGTATTACTATAAATGTTATAGTATATATATTCAATATAATATATTATAATTGAATAATATGACAATTGATTAAAGTGCTAATTAATTAAATTTATTATATAAGATTTAATTAATATAATGTTGTACATAAAATGTTATATAAGCTAAATAAAGTATAAAAGTTATATAATATAAATGTATAAATTAATGGTGGAACATTAAAGAAACACTAAATAGACTTAAGGAATAAATACATATGTAAAAGTCTATATACCATGATTTCTGATATGTCCGACACTTGAATCATGAGGCTATTTCATAAAAAATACATTATTTCGTAAGTCGATATCACTCAATTAAATACATTAAAGATTATGAATCTTCAATATAATTGCTGTCTGCTCTACCATTTATATATTAATAAATTACTTGCATATTCTTTGGTTGTTGAGCAAACTCAAGTTAGAGATGTTATGTATAGAATTATTAATATATTGACTAGACGAGGTAAGATAACTATATGTATTTGTTGAGCAAACTCAAGGCACATGTACTATACTTAGACCGTCGAGAAATGGTATGTATAACCAAATAATTTCTTTCGATTTTTTAATCAAACTCAAGGTCGAAATGAGATTAGGATAAGGAACCATGAGTTACGAGTTGTATATGATACAACCGATAAGGAGGTATCCATCGTTTATGGGGTTATGACTTATTGAGCAAACCCAAGGTTAGAATCTCAAGACAGATGAGTTCTAACACCCATTAGTCAAGTCAAAAGACTTCTATGTTTTATCTTAGGGTTTGGAGAAACATAAAAGACTAGTGGGAGCTTTATTAGAAAAAATGAAATGGTGACATTTAACCTTTGTAATATTGTAAGAACATATGCTTTATAAAGTTGTAATAATCTATAGTGATAAATTTATGCAACTAACATAATTGATAAAATGTTTATCAATTAAAATATACAAATGAACTGAATTAATATTGACAAATAGAAATATAAAATATACTCATCAATAATATTATTGACATGTTATTGTTTCAAAACGCATGCAAGCACCAAATTTTACAACTATTATATTCATTCGTAATTGGTCATCACATGTTTATTTGCCCAAGACTATGTGTTGTCCTTTATGAGTTTCGAATTTTTAAATAGATACTTGAATATGGATGTCTGATCCGTATTCGATTATATATAAATGCTATATGGTGACCGTTCGCAATTCGTAGTGTACGAAACCTCAATGAAAGTGATTCAATCGAAATAAGCAAATAAGCCAGTGTTAGATCGTGTATTCAATATGATTGGTTATAATCATGGTCTTGCTGTGTTAAATGTAATACTAGACCAAAAGCTACAAGATAAGCATAAGAATTCGATCACTGAAACGTCAGTTTGATCAGTTTATGTAAAGTGCAACTCATTTGATATCCTTAGAGGTTAAGGATGACTAGATGCACTTTTGTAAAGTGTTCTTTATGATATTGTGTGAAGGTTTCCTTTGAATGGTTCGACTGTATAGAAAGGAAAGTGAATGTACAAGAGTAGACGTAACTTAAGACATAGTGGGGATGAACAGAGTGAATGGTCACTTCTAGTTCATAAAGAAACATTGTAGACAATAATTGTAAAATAATAATTGATACTTAATATTGAAATGAGAAATATTATTTTTATTCTAAAACGTATTTTCACATAGAAAATTATTTTCTACGAGATTTATTTCTTTGAATTTAAGATATTTGATCTGAAAATTCTGTACTATAAACCGGTTACAGTAAATGAAATAAATAGCCCATATTAAGTGATTGAATGGAGCTTTGTATTTCATATGCTATTATAGTAATGGAGGAAATAGTGGGAGCATTCCATAAAGCACTTATTAATCGCATCAAGTTCTGAAAAATATTTCCATAAAACATATCAAATATTATTTATGAAATAATAATCGTCTTTCATTATTGATTGAAAAATAGACATAGTTTTATTTCAATATGAATATTATGAATACTCGTTATAAAATAAATTATAATAGTGGTCTCTGTGATGCATTAGAAAATACAGAAGTATCCAAATTTATTTGGAATTAATTTGGAATTATGGACTTAGCCAATATTTTGAGAAACAATTTTTGATTATACGATTATGAACTATATATGGTACTAGTAAACTATATCTCAAACATTTAAGGGAAAAGCACCCATTTAGTGGGAGCATAAAAAGAGTTGATGAACTCTAAGGATTGATACATGTATATGCCTACAATCGAAAGTCTATTGATTCCAAAACAGTTCCATGTACTTTGTTGTATTCACCGATTAATTATCATAAACACAAATATATGTGTATGATACACATATGATACGTTAACGATGAGTTCATAGAATATACAATAGAATCAAATAAAATAACATGCAACAGAAAATAAAAAGATTTGATTTGATCAAGTATATGGGTATATTGGAAAGAATTCCGAACGTACCTAAAATTGAATAAAGATTCAACCTCAAAAGTCACTCCTCCATATGATACATAATGATGTATTGATAAGTAGTAATTGAACTTTGTTAAACGAAGTATGATTAATTGTGATTCAAGTTGAGTTAACTTCTTTTGGTAAGGTCATGTACTTAAGAGTAGTACATAAGGTTAAATTAATTTCATGTAAATAATAGTTTATAAAAACATACAAGATAAGGGTTTATAAAAAACCCCAACATACCATAGGCTAAAGAGCTGGCAGGTTGTGCAAGTCGAAAGACATCCTAGGTCATATAGAATATTACTACAGTCAATTTTATGTGATGCCATATATTAATGATGTAACTCATTCACCAGAATTTTAGTTGACCCACTCCTTTCCTTTATTTTTCCCTCACCACGAGAGGACAAGGCAAAAGGTGATAGGCCTAGTGATGGTACATGGAGAGGCCAGCTTGGTATTTGAGTTGCTTTTATATTTCCTTTCACTCACCATGTAACTATCGATTGCATTTAGCATTTCATCAGACTATTTGGTGCATTTCTGTATACTATGGATTTGGCTACATACTGTTTCTAGGACCATGTTTTTAAGAATTTTATGATATGGTTATTTTCTTCATTATAATTTATTTTCTTTCGCTATGAGATCTGAAAGTGTAGTATGTCTTAGATTATATATGTATATTCTTAGTCTCTGTAATGTTTAAAAATCTGATAGCTCGTACTTCTTGGCACCAATGCGAGTCCGAAAGTCACCTTAGGCTTTGGGTTGTTGTGTTGGGAGATGTAGGTTATCACATTTGGTATTAGAGCCTAGGTTTGAAATTCCTTAGGGACTAGGGGCGTATTGAGAGAATGCACTTGAAAAAAATTTCAAGAAAAAGAGAGCTTTTCAAAAGTTTTCCCAAGTGGTTTTTCTAAAGGTTTTCAAAATGGGTTTCCAAAGTATACATATAGATAAAAGTATTTCAAAGGTTTTATATGTATAAATATAATACGGAAACTCTTTCCCTTATTCTTGCCAATACTATATGTGGAAAAGTTGCTAATAAATTCCTAAATCACAGATAGGAAGGATGAGCAACCCTGCTGGTTGTGGCTCAAGTCATGCAGCTTAGATTTTGGGTGTGAACGTCTTGATTTGGTTCCGTCGGTATCTATAAGTAAGAGGACAAACTAAGCTTAACTCTAATAGGGACCCACAGAGCAGGTGCCAGATGTAGTTCCTGCCCACCCACCTTCCTTCGATTTTGCTAAGCTATGTAAGGACTTTGCCTGTCTAGGAGGAAAGTCGTATGTGGGGATCGAGTCATATACAGATTCTAAGGCATGAATTCGCACTTGTTAGAGGATTTTTGGATTGATGGATCTTAGAGATGACGTGAGGAGACAACTTTCTACTTGGCATTTGCAGGGAAAGGCTCTAAATTGGTAGGATGTAGTAGTGGCAGAGAATGATGAGGGAGAAATTACTTTGGGGAGAGTTTAGGAGGCATTTGGAGATGAAGTTTCTTTGCAGAGCAGAGGAGGGAGTACAATTGGAGAAGTTCACACATTTGCAGCAAGGAGAGATGTCGGTATAGGAATACGTGAATCAGTTCAATCATTTGGCTAAGTTTAGTATGGAGCTGATAAATACCCCTCACAAGAAAGCTTTGGAGTTTGCAAAGGGATTGAATCAACCTCTTCAAGGTTTGGCCCTTAGTCATACTCCCATAGGTGCGAATTATAAGGGTTTAGTGGAGATGCCTTGCTGAATACCATCTCCAAGGAAGAAGTGAAGAGTGAGCCCAAGAAGTCAAGAGGAAAGACACCATAGGAGAACCAATACAAGGGAAAATGAGACCCAAGGGAAAGATTAGGAAGCAAGGGATGTGGTGTAGTAGATATGGTAAGAAGAGGCATTTTGCTAAGGAATGCAAGACGTATAAATCTAAGATTAAGTGTTACAATTGCAATCAATACAGGCACATGAGGCGGGAGTGTCCAACACCTCAGAAGACCTTTACCATGGTGGTTTCAGCTTACGCTCTGTACATTGTTCCAAGCTCGAGTGCGCCTCCAGCTGAAGACAAAGGGAAGAAGGTTGTGATCAAATGTATGTTAACTCTATCTGATTTATCTGTTTGTACCATATTTGACACAGGGGCATCACACATTTTTATCTTGGTTAGACCTATGGATGAGTTACACTTAGACACTAGCATAGTTTTGGACCTTATAGTTGTATCAAAACCTGTTAGAGGATAGGCTTATTTATCTATGATATGTAGGGGTTTGAAATTTTTATTTTGAGGGTCAAGTTCGAGTTCTATTGCCATGCTTAGGAATTTCTGGGTTTGGGTTTATTTTAGACATGGATAAGATGATGATGTATGGGGTGATCCTAGATTGTGATAGAAAGGTTGTTAGGTTGGGTACTTGTAGTGGACGCGTCTAGAGGTTTATTGCGATCCCATAGGTTCGGTTATGTTGAGTTACATGTATTCATTAAACTTATCACATGATGAGTTAGATTCAATGCCATAGTTAGAGACTATCCAGAAGTTTTTTCTAAGGTTACCAATCTCCCACCTCAGAGAGAGATCGAGCCCAGGATTCATTTAGAGGAGGTGCCAAACCTGTTGTCTTACCCTTGAGGTATATAGCTCTGAAAGAGAGACATGAGTTGAATAAGCAAGTGAATGAGCTATTGGACAAGAGCTTCATTAGGAGGAGAATTTCCGAATGGGAAGCACCAATTGTCTTTGATACTAAGGCAGATGGTTCTCTGAGGTTTTGCATCGATTATTTGAAGCTGAATAAACTGACAAAGAAGAATCATTATCCGTTGCCCCATGTAGGCAATCTCTTTGATCAGTTGGTTGGAGCAAAGGTGTTCTCACAGTTTGACCTGGCTATCGGATTCCATCAGCTGCATGTTGCCATGGATAATATCCAAAAGACTGCTTTTCATACACCCGACGGACTGTATGTGCGGTTAGTCATGCTCTTTGGACTAACCAATGCACCCGCTTACTTCATTGACTTGATGAGTCGAGTTTTTAGAGGTTTCCTTAATAATTTAATGGTGGTATTTGTGGATGACATATCAGTCTATTCGAAAAGCAAAGAGGAGCACATATTACATTTAAAAGAAGTGCTTAATACACTATATAAGCATAAGTTGAAGGCAAAGTTTTCTAAGTGTCAACTTTGGTGCGAGGAGGTATGTTTTTTTAGGCACGTTATCTCGAAAATTGGGCTGGCGGTCAATCCTAGTAAATTTGCTGCAGTACAGGATTCGCAAATGCCAAAGAATGCCATGGAAGTGAGGAGTTTCCTTGGTCTCGTTAGCTACTATAGGAAGTTAATTAAGGAATTCACTAAAATCTCTACCCCTCTAAACCGCCTTACTTAGAAGGATTTGGTTTTCTCGTGGGACAATAAGCGTGAGGATGCTTTTATCAAGCTAATGGGGCATTGACTAGTGCACCTATTCTAATGTTACCCGATGGTACAAAGGAATTCACAGTACATACCGACGTTTGCAGTACATGATTGAGCATGGTTTTGATGCAAGACGGAAGAGTAGTGTGCTATGCAAGTCGACGGTTAAAAGTTTACAAGAGAAACTACCCTATCCATGATCTTGAGTTGGCAGCCATTGTCCATGCACTCAAGTCATGGAGGCGTTATCTATTAGGAGAGCGGTTTGAGCTTTATATGGATCACAAGTATCTGAAGTATTTATTCTCCAAAAGGATTTGAATTCAAGGCAACAGAGGTGGATGGAGTTTTTAGCATCTTATGACTTCGATATCTCCTATACTCCTGGAAAAGGCAATGTTGTAGCCGATGCCTTTAGTAGGAAGCATGCGGTGTTAAGCCTTTGCTCTTCGAGTGGAAGCACTTGGAGTTCATTTCTACATTCGATTTTCTCCGTCGTCGGACATCACACCAGGATTTTTTGCAGCTTTGGATGTGCACCCTACACTTATGGACCGCATTGGGTCAAGTCAAAAGCACGATAAGGAGTTAGTAAATATTTTTGAGAATCTTAGTAAATGATAGTAGTCGAGTCATTGTTATACCATTCACTCGAATGAGTGGTTACGGTGATATGGTAGATTATGTGTTCTTCTTATACTAGATTTGATTGATATGATACTAGCTGAGTCTCATCGTTCTAGGATGACTATTCATCCTAACGAAGACAAAATGTACCATGATATGAAGAGATTCTTTTATTGGCCTGGTATGAAGAAGCATGTGGTAGAGTATATGACCCGATATATGACTTGCCAAATTTGTAAAGGAGCAGCAAAAGAAACTGAGAGGATTGTTACAGTCGTTGGTTGTTCCGTAGTGGAAGTGGGAGAGTGTTTCTATGGACTTCATCAATGGAATACCTTAGAGTAGGAAAGGAAATGAGGGTATTTGGGTCGTAGTCGACCAACTGACCAAATGCACTCATTTTATTCCAATTAGGAGTATGAAGACTGCAGCGTCTTTGGCGACATTGTACGTGAGGGAGATAGTTAGGTTACATGGAGTTCCTTCAAGCATCGTTAGCGATCGAGATCTACTTTTCACCAGTGAGTTTTGGAGGAGTCTACAAGATTCCTTGGGCACTAAGTTGAGCTTGAGTACCTCTTATCACCCGCAGATGGAGTGGGTGAACTAGTTGTTGGAGGACTTTCTTTGGATGTGTATCTTGGATTTTGGAGGCTCTTAGGAGGATCACTTGCTAATAGTGGAGTTTACTTATAGTAACAACTATCAGGTGAGTATTGGGATGGCACCATTCAAGGCGTTATACGGGAGGTCTTGTAGATCGCCGCTTATTGGTGGGATACTAGGGTTAGGAATATTCATGGACTAGATATGTGAGGAAGACATCAAAGAAGGTAGACTTGATCCATAGAAGAATGAAATGCGCATAGGATATGCAGAAGTCTTAGCTGACAAGAGATGCATGGAGTTGGAGTTCGCAGTGGGCGACATGGTTTTTGTGAAGGTCTCATTGCTTAGGTATGTTATGAGATTTGGTAGTTTCGGAAAGTTAGCACCGAGGTTTGTATGACCTTTTTCGACCACTAGTAGAGTAGAGAAGTTAGCTTATAGAGTAAAGCTTTCTGAGAAATTAGTGAAAGTGCACGATGTTTTACATGTGTCACACTTGGGAAAGTGTCTACCTGATATAGCAACCACAGTCGATCTGAGTCGGCTAGAGGAGATGGAGGTAGAGAGTGAGTGACTTATCCGCTATACACCCACTCGTATTCTAGAGCATGGTACAAAACGACTCTGCAATAAAGTTATCAAGCCTGTCAAGATCTAGTGGGGAGAAGGTTCGGTAAAGAATACATGGGTGCTTGAGAAGAGAATCTGAGCTACCCATCCGAACTATTTTCTGGTACATTTTCATTCTAGTTAAATAAATATAAACCCATTTCGTGTTACATTTTGACTTTAGAGTACCCCATAAGTAGGGACCATTGGATGTTAGGAATGGTTGTGAATGTGGCATTAGGACATGTTTTGGATGATGGATGCTAATGGATGTATTTATTAAATTATTCTTTGCACTTAGGAAAAAAAATTCTTGAGTTAGCATACACACACATCATCGCTTGTTTTATTTCCTTCAATTATGTGTATATGGTTATTGCATGGATTGAATGGTTATGCATACATGTAGAATTGCCGGTATATTCACTTAGGATGTTGCATACATTTGGATACATCACATAAGAACTTGCACTTTAGGAGGTCGACTAGATGAGGAGACTGCTTAATTTTTGCATTAGTATAGGTTTATATGTATTCCATGTCTGCATGTACATATTGCATTAGAAATTGAACTAAGGACGATGATTACCAGTGGTTGATGGATGAGTAGATGGTTGTTGTTATTGGTTATTGTGTGTACAAGTTACATTTTTCCATCATTGGAGATTTCGGGGTTGAAATTCTTTTAAGGTGAAGAGAATGTAACACCCTAAAAATTTAAGTGCAAATTTAATAATGAATTAAATTTACATTGACATGTAATTATTTTTATTGTACCCTATTTGATCTAAAATTATGTTAAATTGAAATGGAAAGGCTGTTTAAATTAGATTGGAAATTTAATAGTGATTAAAACCTATATGAGCATGAACCCTTTTCTTTTAATCTAGATATGGTTAATTTAAACCTCTTAATTAAGAACTAATTAAAGATTGAACATAACGATTTTTGGTCAAATTAATATGAATGGTAACCCCATTGATGCTAAACCTAGGTTAATTCAATTTACTGAAAATTGAAAATGCTGTGTATGAAATTTGGACAATTATGAATTGTAAATCTATAAATTTGGATTTACTTTATTAGGGTTATTGTATGTCAAATTATTATTTAAGTTTATTGTAAACGGAAACGACGATGATTAATAAACAAAACAAACAATAATCGGTAATTAAAATAATAAATAACGAAGATCGTTCGACCGTTCACTGGAGCCGATCGACAGCAAGCGGTCAACTGGTTAGCGTTTATAGGCATGGCCTGAACCTCAGCCTAAAGTCCAAATTATAAATTAAACATATAGTATATATATTATAATTATACATATGGATGTTAGAAATAGTAGGGAAGTTAGTTCCTTATGTTGGTGATGCTAGAACATTACGGGCTGGATAAATGCTATTTATCCAGCAGGGTCGATATTTGACTGGGACGATTCTATCACAAATTGCCCTCATGGGAGGTTCTTTAGTGGATGCGCAATATTGATGATGATGCCTGATAGAGTGTGTGGTCCGGCACTAGCAGGAGTTCCATGGTATTCACGACCGTCGCGTGGTATTATGTTGTTGATGGCTCCCAAACTGGTGCGATAAGATGCATTATGTTACCATTGAGAGGTGGCCACGGATGTAGTAGACCTTGACGTTTTTAGCATGAATTGGCATTACGGTCTCCCTCGCAATGCATAAATATTATAGGCGTAGTTGTAATGTGGGAAATGTAGTCCCATGGTGGAAATTGTGCAGAAACCTATGTTGAATTAGTTACGTGTAGTCCTAGTGTGGGAAACGTAGTCTTATGGTGGAAATTGTAGGATAATCCTATGTTGGAATTGTTCCAGTAGTTATTAGCCAATCATTAGTTGTGTTGAAGTTTGATTAGTTGTTTGACCCTAAGCATGAGCCTTCACAATAGTGTTGGTGTGTTTAAGACTGTACCTCTTAGATAAACGGAACAAGTAATTCACGGACACTCATAGGACATCCTAGGTCACATAGAGTATTACTAAAGTCGGTTTCATGTGATCATCGTATATTAATGATGTAACTCATTCACCCGAATTTTTTCAGACCCACTCCTTTTCTTTCTTTTTCCCTCACCATATGAGGACAAGGCAGTAGGTGATAAACACAGTGATAGTACGTCAAGAGGCGAGCTTGGCATCAGAGTTGCTTTTATATTTCCCTTCACTCTCCATGTAACTATTTATTGTATTTAGTGTTTCATCAGACTACTTAGTGTATTTTTATATACTGTGGATTTGACTACATACTGTTTATAAGATCGTATTTCTAAGATATTTTATGAGATGGTTATTTTCTATATTATATTTTATTTCCTTCCACTGTGAGATCTGATAGTGTAGTGTGTCTTAGATCATCTCTGTATATTCTTAGTCTTTGTAATGTTTAACAGTCCGATAGCTCATACTTCCTAGCACCGATGCGAGTCCAAAAGCCACTCTAGGTTGTCGAGAGGTGCTGGTTATCACATTTGGTATTAGAGCCTAGGTTTGAAATTCCTTATGGACTAGGGATGTATTAAGAGAACGTACTTAAAAGGTTTTTAGAAAAAAAGAGAGTTTTTTAAAAGTTTTCCCAAGAGTTTTTTTTAAAAGGTTTTCAAGATGGGATTCCAAAGTATATATATGCAGATAAAAGCTTTTCAAAGGTTTTATCTGTATAAATATAATACGTGAACTCTTTCCCTTATTCTTGCCAATACTTTATGTGGAAAAGTTGCTAATAAATTCCTAAATCACATATAGAAAAGATAAGCGACCCTTTTGGTTGTGGCTCAGGCGATGCAGTTGAGATTTCATGCGTTAACGTCCCGATTTGGTTCTACTAGTATCCGCAAGCAAGATGACTAGCCGAGCTTAACCCTAATAAGGGATCCATAGAGCCAGCACCAGATGTAGTTCCTACCTACCCACCTGCCACCAATTTTGCTAAGCTACGTAAGGACTTTGCCAGTCTACGAGGTAAGCCATATGTGGGGACTGAGTCGTATGTAGACTTAAAGGCATGGATCCGCACTTGTGAGAGGATTTTTGAATTGGTGGGTCTTAGAGATGATGTGAGGAGATAGCTTGCCGCTTGGCATTTGCAGGGATAGGCTCTAAATTGGTGGAATATGGTAGCGTGAGAGAATGATAACAGAGATATTACTTAGGGAGAGTTTAGGAAGTGTTTCGAGATAAAGTTTCTTTCCAAAGCAGGGGAGGAAATACAGTTGGATAAGTTCATACATTTGCAGCAAGGAGAGATGTCGGTAAAGGAATGCGTTAATCGATTCATTGATTTGGCTAGGTTTGGTATGGAGCTGATAAATACCCCTCACAAGAAAGCTCTGAAGTTTGCAAAGGCATTGGATCATCCTCTTCAAGATTTAGCCCTTAGTCATATTCCCATGAGCGTGACTTATAAGGGTTTGGTAGAGATGGCCTTACTAAATACCGTCTCTAAGGATGAAGTTAAGAGTGAGCCCAAGAAGTTAGGAGGGAAGGCACCACGGCAGAACTAGCGTAAGGGCGGAATGAGACCCAAGGGAAAGATTAAGAAGCAAGGGATGCAGTGAAGGAGATGTGGCAAAAAGGGTTATTTTTCTAAGGAATGCAAGATGGACAGCTATAAGATTAAGTGTTACAACTGCAATCAATATGGGAAAATGAGGTGGGACTGTTCAGCACCTCAAAAGACCTCTACCTAGGTGGTTCCAACTTATGCACTAGACATTATTCCTAGCTCGAGTGTGCCTCTAATTTTGGACAAGGGGAAGAATGTCGTGATCGAAGGTGTGTTAACTATATCTGATTTATCTGTTCGTACCTTATTTGACACGGGGGTATCACACTTTTTATCTCGAGTAGACCTGTGGATGAGTTACAATTATACACGAGTCTAATTACAGACCCTGTAGTCGTATCAAAACTTGTTGGAGGATCAGTTAATTTATCTATGATATGTAGGTGTTTGCACAAAAATTGGACAAACACCTCCAATCAAATTTATAGCAATAGATTCAATAGAAAGATATTGCAATAAAAGTAAAGTACACATAAATTTATAGCGGTTCAGCCATAATAGCCCTACATCCACTGTTCATTTTTTTTCCTTTTCTTATATTTAAGCCTTTACAAATGTTTTAACATGAAATACAATGATTTTTTTGCTGTATATTGAAATCAAGAAGCTCCATTCGGCTATTTCTGATTGGAGAAGGCCAAAGGTTCCGAAAATTGTCCCTATGGCTGCTAAATGCTTAGATATTTATAGGGGTGTAGAGATAGGGAGCTTACTCTGGTAAATCAGGCAACTTCCATGTATAATTTGCTCGGTTTGGATAATTTCGTATATAACATATATGATTATTAATTTCCAAAAATATCCAGATTCCATTCTCTATAGAACTTGTTTGGTACGACTGGAAGGGTTTTGTTCGGTGTTTTTTGGGCTGATGGATGCACATGGACACACCTTGCTGGCCAGATTATTTCGTGCCCTTCATTGTTTGGTCTGACCTGGAATCTCCTTGCTTAGCCTAAGAAACATACCAAACATGCTAGTTGGTTTAGGGATTTGAGTGGGGATAACATGCACCGAAAAACATTTCTCATTCGGTGAGATGCTCACCAAACATGAATTATTGTCCAGTGTTGGAGCAATATAACAGGACTTCCTATTTGGTGCTTAATCTACCGAATAGGTATTCCTGTTTGATGTTGATACAATCGAACATGAATTCATGTTCATTGTTCACATAACCAAATATGATTTCCTGTTCCTTGTTAGAGAACAACGGAATAGGAAACCCTACTCGGTTTATCTTCATAGCCGAACAAAGTGTGGAGGAAGTCCATGCTAGTCCCCTGTCCCTCCTTTATTTCCTTTCCTCCCTTAGCTGATCTAGTTCAACTCCTTCTATGTCTCTCCTAGGTATGTTATAACAACCGGCCAAGAGATCCAGCTTGGGGGATTCTTATGACCAGATAGCGTTGTGCATGGGAAAATAAGCTATCCCGTGTCCACTCTTCCTACCCGGCAGAGAGTATTCGCCTATTTCTTCCATTTACATCACTTTTACCTCCTACTCTTATCTTGCCCTCACCTGATTCTTGTTAGCCTGCTTTAGTTTACTAAGTCTTGATCCCCTGGGTGCAAATGCCCCCAATAGTTGCCCCCACAAAGCTTGGTTCATAAACTACGAGCCGAGCTTTATTAAATGCTTCACAAACCTACTTATCCAACCAATAAATATGTGTTACTATCCTTATATTCAGTTTGGTTCAGTATGCTCTTGGTTTGATGGTCAAAACTTGGTTCGGCATACTCTTGGCTCTATACCAAACAAAAATATGTGCCTATATAAGCTCCTGAGCCTCCTCTCGCCGACCACCCTTATTCGTTTTTCTAGTTTCCCCAAATTTCGAGTCTATTCGTCTCCTTTCCAACTACAGGTGCTGATCTCTACTCTAAACGCCTTTAAATCCTCATAATCATTATCCAGGACCAAAATCCGATCTGATAAGCCCCTTTTTCCTATCTACACATTCATGATACTGAATCATATGCCATGATTCATGCTTTCCCCGATAGTTGGTTTAGGGGTTAGGTTTTTTTCACTTACTCGGACTTTGTAGAACACAGAGGTTAGGATGTGTCTATGTAGAGGGTAGCTCGAACTGCAAAAACATGTTTACAAAATGCTTTTGAATTGATGGGTCCTTGAACTCTAGTCTAGGGTTTGGCTGTCAGACATGAAAAATTGTTAAGAGGCTATAAAACTCTTATTGAACCTTATTTTATATTTCCTTCCATCGAAAGGGAGCACGTAATAACACTATTTAATTATCCATTACATTTTCCTTGTATGTGCGCACACTCACACACACATAAGCATCCACAATCTCTGCGATAGCACATGAGATATGTTTTTATATCAAGCAGGCATGTCGGGTTACGTCAGACTCATTCATAGACTACCTCTAGAGATTAGACTCCCTCTCCTTCTGCTTTTACGGAACTTGCACTGTCGGGGCTCCGGACCAACCAACCTAGCTTTTCCTATTCTCTAGTATCTAGATATTGGCCATCCCAACTGTTGGTAGATCCTATTGACTCCGAGGCCTCTATCATAACTCCCAAGATCTGGACTTTATTGTAGCCACTCATGGCCTTCCTAAAGAAGATATTCTTTTGCCCACTCCTGTGCAGTGGGCTCATTCTTCCCCGGAAGGATACATGGCTTACTCTAGATACCATTGTAAGGCCAGGGGCCCACCACCTCTTTCTCAATAGGTCATAAGCTGTCTTGTGTACTTGGAGATGGCTCTGTTCTAGCTACATCCTAATGGTTACACTATCTTGATCAAACTGTATGCTATTGTTACTCACCGTCAGGTCAGGTTCCCGTTACTCACCGTCAGGTCAGGTTCCTCTATGCTATAAAGAGCAAAATGGAAGGTTTTGCTTTTATTTATCTTGAAGCGGGGAGTAAATTCAAGCCGGTCGAGAAACTATAATCTAAGTATGGTATGTTCAAACGCGAGTATTTCTTCATCCGAGATGATTCTCCATGATTTCATCAGTGGCATTCTGGATGTAAGCCTCTTTTTTTGTTTCTTTTTACGTTTCTGCTTTAAGAAATTTTTGCGCTAGGTACTAATCCTTTTCTTAATTGGACTTTTCTTTCAGCTGTTGTGAGAGCAGCAATAGGAGAAGACTTGTAGGACATGCTACAAAGACTTCAGCAAATCCCAACAGAGCTTAGGGAGGTCCTTCATTTGGTTACTGACGATAACTTAAGGCAGCTCGGACTAATGGCGTTCTCTCGCTCAATCGGGAAAGGTAGGGCTCCTTCCACTTATAATCCATAAAGAAAAGGAAGGGAAAAGCTTCCATAACTGGTGAAACAATTGAAACACTGTCCTCTCAACCTTCTGTTTCCAGTGCCGTCTTTATTACAAATTAGCCCGGAGTTGACCTTACTGCTATCACGGATACAGAAGAGTCGACATTAGTCGCTTTCAAGATTGAGCCTTGCGAAGGTGGTCAACTAACGGCCTTACAGGAATGGGACGATGATAGCCTTCAGATGAAAATTGTGGATCAAACAGATTCCTACTCTCATGATAACGAGCGCACCCTTTTGAACCATAATGAAACCCATTCTTTAGGGCATATTGACCTCGATAGCTCGCTTAATCTAGTCATGGAGGAAGCCCTGCACTGGGCTTTCAATGCCGAGGAAGGGGGAAAGTTTATCCATGTGGATGTAAAGTATCTGACTATCTTTACGATCCAGAGCTAGGGATCGACTATGGGGCTTCAGCTTTGATAGCGGAAATCCAACGGCAGTTAGAAACTAAGGAGGACCCTATGGGTTCATCCAGATGCTACACACTGTTTTACACACATTCATATAGGTACACATTTATGTCACAATCATGCACCTTTCAAGTGTTTATATGATTCTAATTCATCGTATTTTCGTGATTGCAGGAAACATGAGTTCGAGAAGACTGAAGTTGCTGTCAAAAATAAAGCAATTAGGGCCTGGAGTGCCTTCCGAGGACATCAAAAAAGCCACATCTTCATTTGGACCAAACGAGAATGTTAGGCAACTGACTACAGATCTTAAGATAGGAGGACCTTATTTTATCGCCTGGCTGGGGACATTAGCGATCAAGATCCTAAAGATGGCTCAAGAAAAAGGTCTCGATCCCCCAACACCAAATCAAGATCCAAGACCCCCATCTGCTCCTCCCAGTCTCCTTAGGCTTCAACTTCTCCCTTATCTGATTCTGAGAGTTCCAAGCAATAGGAGAGAATTAACAAGAGAGGGGTGCTCGTTCCTGCTCCTAAAGGCAAGGATAAAGGGAAATACATAGAAGGAGCCACTGCCATTACTGATCCCACGTACCCTAACTTTGACGAGTTTCAACAACCCTATTAGCCTAGAGACCCTATCGCCAGTTTTCTGGTTGAGGCACCTCCTCTCTCTTTTTTTGGGTCAATCGATCTTCTTATAGACGGACTGAGCGGTGTAAAGACCTTATTAAAGTTTCTTGGTAGAGTGTCAAGGTCGGGGAGGGAATCGGTAGGAAGAATTTCGAGCAAAACTTAAAGATTTTTGGCTTGAGGGAGCAGATGCACCAAGTGGGCTTAGATCACAAAAAGGTGATAGAGGCGCCGAAGAGCTCTTAAGGTGAAGAGAGTGGAAGGCTTAAAGCTGCTCACACTGAAGAACTAGTGCCGTTGAGAAGGGACATTCTGCCAACATCAAAGCTGCCAAGGAGGAGTATAACAATAAGGCTGGGCATCTCTTTGATGACTACAAGAACGTCAAGACTAAATTCACCAAGAGGTTGGATGAGCTCCAGCCAGCGGCTAAGAAAATGGAGCCTGGCCTTACCGATTTGAAGAAGAGAGTCATAGAGTGGAATGCTGAGAGGGTCTCCCTTCGAGTCGATCTTGAAACCTTATCTACCGAAAAGGCAGTTGAAACTTCTAAAGTTGAAAAAATACAAGCAGAGCGTGATGAAATGAACAGCTGTTTGGACCAGGTGGAGGCACTTCTAGATGAAATTTATTACAAAATTTTTGCAAAGAAAAGCTTGGCATGGATGGATGATTATCAAAAGGTCTTGGTTTTAATCCATAAGCTACTAATTAAAGAGGTGAAAGCCGTCAGTGAGCAGGGTGGCCTGCTCTTTAGCCTTGAAGCCATCGATGCTCGTTTTTTAGCAGAGGAGAAGGAGGACGTTCGCCTTGGTTACATCAAGTTGGCTGAAGCTGAAAAGGCTCAAAAAGAGGAGGAAGAGAAGAGGAAGAACGATGGCTCGACTTAGGAGCAACAATGCAAGGTCAGATTTCGAAACCGGTCATTTATGCCCTCATGTATGATGTTCCTCTGACTGTTTTCCACATTTCTTCAAAAGCATCAACCGCAGCTGGCCATGGGACGTCTGCCCTCCTTCAGATGATGCTCCCCATCACGATGATGCTCCAGTTTCCCCTAAAGGAGGTAGAATCCTTCTTTATAGTCCATAGGCTACTGCTTAGTATGTTCGAGCTTATTTTGGCAAAACCATACCTGATAGCCCTCCTCATTTACCTGCATGTGATACTCTGGTGACGGGCCCATCTAGAGAGGTTATTACTTCTAAAGCTCCATCCTTAATGATAATGCCCCCAGGCCCTTTTGATCCTCCAGTTGATGCCGCTCAGGATGAGATGATCGCTCCTCTCAAGGATGATGCCAACATTGAGATATTGGGTATCACATATTCCAATGAGGATTTTGATAGAGAGGAATCTTTGAAATAGAGTTTCCTGACAAGGTTCCAAAAGGAGTTCACGATAATCAAAATAGAGGCTCTAGAGGATTTAAAGTTGATGAAGAAACAACATGTGGAGCTTGACGAGGTAGCCCCAGCCAAGCTGAAAGAGGGGGAGGAAAGGGGAGAAGTCGGGGAATCCCAAACCACATGTTAAGGATTACTCTTCCAAGTCCAAATCCAAATGACCACAACGACCACATATTTCATGTTTACGATAACACTTCCTGTGCTTGTTTGTGACTTTTAATAAACACTGTTAATTCTACGCTTACCCAATTTTGATGTTTTGTTGTGGGTGAGTGCGCATTACTTTCCGATCCTTGTATATTTGTATTATAGATGTTTGGATGCTTGATATAATAACCTTGATTATTTCTTATATTCACATGATGTGTTTCGTAATGTTTTATCTTTCCTACTTGTTTATTATTGTAATCATGTTTCATGTTTTCTCTGAATAAATCATACCTAGTGCATGGCTGCTGACAGTCGCTGCAAGGACTTCCTGTAGTGATGATCAGACGTTCATATTTAAATACCGGGAGAAGATCAATTAGACGAGGGCCATGTCCTGGCTATCGATTAGCCGAGTTCTCCCAGCTTAACGATAGCATTCCAGCCGATCGTCAATGATGAACATCTGATTAGGGTCACTTTGGTCCATTACTACCGGCAAGAAGTTTGAGCCGATCATCGGTGATGGACACCCAGTTAGGATCACTTTGGTCCATCACTATCGGCGACAAGTTTGAGCTGATCATCAATGGTGGACACCTGGTTACGGTTACTCTAGTCCATCATTACCAGTGAGAAGTTTGACTTGATTGTCAGTGTGGGCACCTGGTTAGGGTCACTCTAGTCCATCACTACCGGTGAAAGGTTTGGACCGATCATCAATGGTGGACACCTGGTTAGGGTCACTCTGGTATATGATAGTAAGAAGCTTGAGCTTACCATTAGTAATGGACACTCGATTAGGGTCACTCTGGTCCACCACTACCGGCTAGAAGTTTGGGCCGATTGTAAACGGTGGATACCCGGTTAGGGTCACTCTGGTCCATCACTGTCGGCGAGAAGTTTGAGTGATCATCGGCAATGGACAATGGACACTCGGTTAGGGTTACTTTGGTCCATCATTGCTAGTGAGATGTTTGAGCCCATCGCTGGTGATGTACACCCGGTTAGGGTCACTCTGGTCCATCACTACCGATAAGAAGTTTGGATCGATCATCAATTGTGGACATCCGGTTAGGGTCACTCTGGTCCACCATTGCCAGCAAGAAGTTTGTGGGGTGGAATTCTTTTTCATAGCAACACAATTTCCCCCCGAGTGGAAAGTTTAAGCCGATCAGGCATACACGATGCTTTCTAAGTGTTACCGCTAACGTGACGTGCGTAGGTTATAATGTAAAGTTATATTTCATACTCATTATCTATTATAACAAAATTTCAAAGAAAGCACATTTTATTAGAATCCACTTCATAACTGTTTCAATTATAGGTTTACAATATAATTAGTAAAACAGTAGAAAGTTAAGTAAAATAGCATGGAGATTTTGTGCATTTTATGCTTTCATGAATATAGCTCCATCCACCGTGCTAAGGATGAAAGCTCCATTACACAAGTCCTTGCGGATAACTTATAATTCTTCCCAGATTGGGTCAAGTGCTCCTAGTCTAGGGAACACTCGTTTTAGCACCAAGTCCCCTTCCTTGAGCGGGCGGTGTTTGACCTTAGAATTATATTACATAGCTATCCTTCGCTTGTGCGCCTCAGCCTTTAGGGCGGCTTCCTCACGTCTTTCGTCAATTAAGTCCAATGACATGTTCAGCAGCTCTTTATTCTCACTTGGGTCGTAATCGATCCTCCTATGCAATGGCACTGATGTTTCCACCGGCAGCATCACCTCTGACCCATAAGCCAAGGAAAAAGGAGTATGTCCTGTTGCTATCTTGAAGGAAGTGCGATAGGTCGACAATGCAACAAGAAGCTCATCCATCCATACTCCTTTCGCCTTTTCCAACCGCTTCTTTAAAAGAATCTTTAGAACCTTGTTATCCGCTTCTACCTATCCATTAGCCTGTGGGTATGCTACCGCAAAGAAGCTTTTCTTTATCTCATGACATCGATAGAAATCAGCGAACTCCTCACTGTCAAACTGCAATCCCCATTGTCCAAGATGATTTGAAGGGGGACTCCATACGTGCATACCACGTTCCTGATCAAAAAGTTTATGACCTTGGCCATTGATACCTTAGTAAGGGGTTCGGCTTCCACCTACTTAGTAAAGTAATCAACTACCACTATAACATACTTAGCTCCACCCTGCGCCATTGGAAGCTCTCCGATTAGATTTGTTTCCCAGACCATGAAGGGGCAGGGGCAACTTTGGAGTCTTCGCAAACTGTTGGCACTTGTTGCACTTTTTTGCATACTCCATCGCATCATGATTTAACATTGGCCAGAATTATCCATACCACGACACCTTCTCTGCTAGATTTTTCCCTCCAGTATGATCTCCATATATTCCTTGATGTATGTTTTCCAATCTTCCTCCTTCTAGCAAAGCACCTCAAAAGTGGGTTTGAGAATTCTCTTTGATACAACACACCACTGTGGATGATAAAATGGGGCACCTTTCTCAAGATTTTTCTAGCTTCATTCCTATCTCCTATTAACACTCCTTCACTTAAATACTTCATTAATAGTGTCATCCATTTCTCCTCATCGTTGATAGTTGCGATCACACTAACTTCCTTGATGCTAGTCCTAAGCAGGGTGGCAACAAGTACCGATCCCAACAAAGGCCCAATGCCTGAACTTGTCAACTTCGCCAGCTTATCTACATCCCCATTCTCTTCTCTCGGAATGTGTTTGATCGCATACTGCTCAATTTCATTAAGCATACTTCTCTTTCCTCTGATAGGATTTAAAGAGCTCTCCCTTAGCTTGGAATTCTCTAAGAACTTGATTTACAATTAACTGCTAGTCACTGTGCATGCACATCGACCTAATTTCCAGCTCCTTTGCTATCTCTAAACCTGCTGTTAGGACTTCATACTCTGCCTCATTATTGTTTGCCTTGAACCCCAATCGCATAGCGTAGCTCAACTTCCTCCCTTCATGTGTTAACAATGCCACCCCTGGGCCATAGTCATGTTCATTCGAGGCTCCATCTAAATATATTTTCCATTTAAGACCTCTTCTTCCTAGGATTCCACTTCATCGTCCCTAATTGTGAATTCGATAGTAAAATCTGTCGGGACATGTCCGTCGATTGCAGTTTATGGATGATAGGTAATTTCATATTGACTCAACTCAATACTCCACTTGGTGAGCCATCCTAAGGTATCTGGTCGATGTAGGACCTATCTTAGAGGCTGATCGGTTAGAACTAGGATGGGATGTGACTGGAAATACTGTCTCAACTTTCGAGATGCAACTAGCAGGCAGTAAGCCAACTTCTCTAGCTTAGGCTACCTGGACTCAGGCAGTGAAACATTTTCTCGTGCAATATACTGGACGCTGTACCCAGTCTTCTTCCTAAACTAACATTGCACTAATGGCATGGGAGGACACTGCCAGGTATAGATAGAGGTCTTCTATTTCCACCGGCAAAGAGAGAACCAGAGGATTTTGCAAATGTTCCAATAAGTTAAGGAATGCAGCCAGACATTCATCCATCCATGTAAAATTGTGTTTCTCCTTCTTAAGTTCTTCGAAGAATGGAACACACTTATCAATAGCCTTAGATATGAACCTACTTAATGCTGCTACTTTCCCGTTTAAACTTTGCGTCTCCTTTCGAGTTTCAGGAATTTTTGTGTCTTTCAAACCCTGGACTTGTTTCAAGTTTACTTCAATTCCCCTAATGTGCATGATGAATCCCAAGGACTTCCAAAGAATACTCCAAAATAATATTTCAGCAGATTTAGCTTCATCCCAAACTCCGTAGAATTTGAAATATTTCACCTAAGTGCAAAATATGATCCTCATCCTTTTTTGACCTTACTAGCATATCATCAACGTAGACTTCCATGGTTCTTCCAATCTGCCTAGCAAACATTTTGTTAACCAAGTGCTTATATGTCGCCCGTGCATTCTTAGGTCTAAATGGCATGACTCTATAATAGTAGAGCTCCAAATCAGTGATAAAGCTGGCGTGTTCCTAATATGATATATACATAGCAATTTGATTGTATCCAGAGTATGCATCCATAAAGAATAGAAGTTCGTGCCTTGTAGTTCCATCTACCAATTGATTGATTTTCGAGAGAGGAAAGCAATCTTCAGGACAAGCGTCATTCAGGTTAGAGAAATCAATACATGTATGCCATTTTCCTTTCAGTTTGCTGACCAAGACCGAATTAGCAATCCATTCAAGATACTAAGACTCTCTAATGTACCTATTTGCCAATTGAGTCTCGACTTCTTCATTAAGGGAGGCCGGTCGCTTGGGACCCATACTCCTTTTCTTTTGTTTAACCAAGGGCTTTCTTAGATCAATGTTCAAGGCATGGCATGCTACCGAAGGGGAGATCCCACATATATCCACATGGAACCAAGCGAAGACATCTTGATTATCCTATAGAAATCCAACTAACTGCACCTTATGGTTCTGTTTTAGTTTAGACCCAATCTTTATATGCCTTGTCAGATCACTGCTATCTATCTCCATAAATTTTATTGCCTCTCTGGGCTTAGCTACGACCCCTTCTCCTCCATCTCTCGGGTCAAGTTCATTGTAAGGATCGCTTGTGAACCCAAGTAGGGGCCCTTCTTTTAATTGATATGCAATAGAATTCTTGGTGCAAAGTGTAACCTCTTCACTTTTCCCTTTCTCTCATCATTTGTTTTCTCTGAGTTCTACTACATAGCACTCCCTAGCAACATCTTGATTCCCTTCCACCACTCCCACTCTATTGGTTGTACGGAACTTCATGGTTAAGCACCACTAAGCCACACACTATGCAAAAGTTAGATAAGGCCGGTTGCCCTAGGAAGGCATTATACGCCAAGAATCCATCTACCAATACAAAAGTATGCTTTCGTATAGCTGATCGAGAATAGGTTCCTATCTAGACAAAAAGATCCTGCCTTCCTAAGGGAATTGTTCCCTCTCATGTGAAACTATGCAACCGCTAGTTGCATGGTGCGACATCCTCCATGGACACTCCCATCTTATCGAACACATCCTTAAACAGGATGGTTACTGAACTCCCACTATCTACCAGAATCCGATGCAGCACAACCGGGCCGAGCATTGCCAAAATCACTAATGGTTCCATATATGGGTATAGCTTACCCTACAAGTCATTATCGTTGAAGGTTCTCCCATCCTATTCTCATACTAGGGCCTTGGTTTTTCGCTCCTAACCTACAGCATATACCAAAGCTTCTCTATTTTTTTACCGACCTTGCATATCTATCCATCATAGCCCAGATCCTATCATCCTTGTGTGGTCCTCTTGCTATAGTGCTGATTACTAACCTCCCATCTTTCTCACGGTTAACGTTAGATCCCTGGCCTCCATTCCCAAGAGGGGCCTGTCCCAGGACTTTCTTTTTAAGAACCGAGGGAGCATTTGGATCCCTGACATATCTCTCCAATTTCATTTTCCTGATGTGCTCTTCAATTATGTCCCCTAAGTGACGACATTTAGTATTGTTATGTCCATAGGATTCGTGAAACCTACAATACTTTCCCGTGCTCATCTCGACTTCAGTTTCCTTCTTCGTTGCAGGTCTACTGCATTTGAGCTCTGCTTGTGTGGGGAGGTAGATGTTTTCGATGCTATCGTTCAGGTCAATATAAGTATCAAACCTCATGCCAGCCCTGAACCTTTTGCGCTTCATTTTATTTCCACCAAATTGCCTTGGTTATTACTTTTTCTTTTCTTAGTACCAATACCTTCAACATTCTTGATCATAGCGTTGGCACTATTAGAAGCCTCTGATGGTTTGACAGCTGTTCCTACCTGCCATCCCATTGTGGCATCTTCCAGCCGCATATACTTCGTTACCTCGTAGAAGAACCTGCAAACCGGCAAGCTTCTTCTATTTAATCTCCAGGCTATTTTCATGTTGGGATGCACGCTGCCACACAATTCCATAAGGGTCAATCGCTCGTCAGCATTCTTGATGCTAGCGGCTGCAATTTTAAAGCAAGTCAAGTACTGCCGCAGTGTTTCATCCTCTCATTGTTTCACAGTTGACAATGAGTATGGGTCCTTGGGCTGCTCTATATGAACTCAAAATTGACTGATGAATTTCTCCTTTAACATTTCCTAGGAGTGGATTGAGCCAAGGAGAAGGCAGCAAAACCACATGGTCACCAAGTCAGATAGAAAGAGAGGAAAGCACTTACATAAAACTTATTATGTTGCTCCACTCATAAGTGTGTGCTTAGTATATCATTACAGGTGAACTATCTGATTGGCTAGGCCCTGATAAGGGTCCTTAGCGGGCACTCGGAAACTCATAGGGTTTCTAGCAGTCTCTATCTTTATGGAGAATAGGCTATCAACTCTTGCTCCATTCCCACACTCTATCTGCTCACAACGTACGCACTCTCTTATGATTTGTGCCATCTGGTCCTCCGGCTCAGGGGACAGGCGAAGCTAAGTGGATCCCTCTTGTCGGGGTGGAAGATCCCTTTCATTTTCACTATAGTAGTTTACTCTGCGATCTCGGCTACGTTCTTTGCTCCGGGATCATTTGCGATGATAAGCTTGCTTTCCTTCAGTTGCCATCTCTACCAAAACTGGGGAGCGCTGCCTAGATCAGGGAGGATCAATCATGGCTGCCTTGGTTCACCACCTTTACTAGTTTGGTGTCGAACTGGTCTTCGGTCCTAGGGTGTGGTTAAATTCTCACTCGATCTACTTCCTCTGCATTTACTTGTCCTACCTTCCGATTCTCTCGATCTGATCCACTATCCAAGTCTGACCTCTTTTTCCTTCCAGACCCCCAAGATCTGGACCTTCCCCTTGTTTCAATGTTGCGTGCGACTGGTTGCATCTGCCCCAAGTGTACCATGATATGGTCCACAATAACATGTTGTTGGGCAACAAAATGAGTATCAAGATCCCCCATAACTCTGTCTTAGTCACCCCTAGTGATAGTGTCTAGTGTTGGAATACTGGACGAATGGTTATCTTGTTCTGTAACAGCTCAATTAGCATTCCCACTGGTTCCACCAGTCTTGCTTTTAGATTTAGGAGGCATGTTGAGAAAAAAAATTCTCAGTGAAAGCACCAAAAATATTTGCACAAAACTTGGACAAACACCTCTAATCGAATTTATAGCAATACAATCAATAGAAAGATACTGCAAGAAAAGTAAAGTACACACATATTTATAGTGGTTCAGCCATAATGGGCCTACGTCCACTGTTCATTTTTATTCCCTTTCTTATATTTGAGCCTTTACAAATATTTTAACATAAAATACAATGATTTTCTACTATATATTGAAATTTAAAAGCTCTATTCGGCTATTTTTGATTAGAGGAGGCTAGAGGTTTCAAAAATTGTCCCCATGGCTGCTAGATGCTTGGATATTTATAGGGGTGTAGAGGTAGGAAGGTTACTCTAGCAAATCAAGAAAATTTCATGTATAATTTTCTCGATTTGGATATTTCCATATATAATAGATATGATTATTTATTTCTAAATATATCCAGATTTTATTCTACATATACTTGTTTGGTCTGGTTGGAAGGGTTTTTTCGATGTTTTCTGGTCCGATTGATGCATGTGGACACTTGCTGGCCAGATTCCTTCATGTCCCTCATTGGTTCGGTCTGACCTGGCATCTCCTTCCTCAGCCTAAGAAATATACCGATCATGCTAGTTGGTTCATGAATTTGAGTGGGGATAACATGCACCGAACAACATTTCTCGTTTGGTGAGATGCTCAATGAACATGAATTGTTATCCGGTGTTGGAGCAACCGAACATGACTTCATGTTCCGTGCTTGATGTACTAAATAGGAATTCCTGTTCGCTATTAAGACAACCAAAAAGGAATTCCCATTTGGTGTTCACGCAATCGAATATGATTTCCTATTCGATGTTAAAGAACAACCGAATAGGAAACCCTATTTGGCTTATGTTCATAGCCGAACGAAGTATGGAAGGAGGCTATGCTAATCCCTTGTCCCTCTTTTGTTTCCCTTCCTCCCTTGACTGATCTGGTTCAACTTCTTTTGTGCCTGTCCTAGGTATGTTATAACAACCAAGCAAGAGATCTAGCTTAGGAGATTCTTACGACCAGATAGCGTTGTGCATGGGAAACTGAGCATCCCATGTCCACTCTTCCTACTGGGCAGTGAGTATTTGCCTCTTCCTTCCATTTACATCACTTTTACCTCCTATTCTTATCTTGCCCTCACCTTACTTCCCATTAGCCTGCTTTGCTTTAATAAGTCTTGATCCCCTAGGTGTGAATGTGCCCAACAATAGGGGTTTGAAGTTATTTATTTTGGAGGTTGAGTTCGATAGCGATTCTTTTGTCTTATGATTTTCTGGGTTTGGGTTGATTTTGGGCATGGATTGGATGACGATGTATAAGACAATCCAAGATTGTGATAGGAAAGTTGTTAGGTTAGGTACTTGTAGTTGACGTAATCTAGAGGCTGATTGCGATCCCAGAGCTTCAGTTATGTAGAATTTCCTAGACCTATTACATAATGAGTTAAACTCAATGCCTGTAGTTAGAGACTATCCAGATGTCTTTTTCAAGGTTACCGGTTTCCTACCGTAAAGGGAGATCGAGTTCCATATTTATTTAGAGGATGCCAAACCTATTGCCTTACCCTTGAGGCATATGGCTTCGAAAGAGAGACATGAGTTGAATAAGCAAGTGAATGAGCTATTGGAGAAGAGTTTCATTAGGAGGACATTTCAGAGTGGGAAACAACAGTTATCTTTGCAACTAAGGTAGATGGTTCTCTAAGGCTTTATGTTGATATCGGGAGTTGAATAAACTGGAAAGGAAGAATCGTCACTCGTTACCCCACATAGACGACCCCTTTGAACAGTTGGTTGGAACAAAGGTGTTCTCATAGCTTGACCTGGCTACTAGATTCCATCAGCTGTGTGTAGCTAAAGATAGTATTTAGAAGACTGCTTTTTGTACACCCGACAGACTGTATGAGTGGTTAGTCATGCACTTTGGACTAACAATTTCACCCGCCTACTTCGTTGATTTGATGAGTCGAGTTTTTAGAGGGTTACTTAACAAGTTCATTGTGGTATTTGTGGATGACATATTAGTCTATTCGAAAAGTGAGGAGGTTGCATTTAGAAGAAGTTCTCAATACACTCTGTGAGCACAAGTTGAAGGCAAAGTTTTCCAATTGACGCTTTTGGTAAGAGGAGGTTCGCTTTTTGGGACATGTTGTCTCGAAAGTGGGCTGGTGGCCGATCCTAGTAAAGTTTATGCGGTATAGGATTGGCATGTGCCGAAGAATGCTTTGGAAATGAGGAGTTTCCTTAGTCCAGTGTGCTACTATAGGAAGTTTATTAAGGACTTTGCTAAAATATTTGTGATGTGCATATAAATGTGCATATTTTTACCATCATATTTAATCTAATTAAATTAAATAAATGATCATATTGGGTATTTTAACTTGTTTAAACCAAATTCAAATTATTTTCAAATCGTCGTATATTCATGTTCGTATAGGGGCAAAATGGTCATTTTTGTGCATATATTAATTTATGAAAATTTACTTGGAAATTTCTATACGATTTTGTAGGAATTTAGCTTCAAATGGAAGAGGATTTCACGAAAATTTGCATGCACAAGTGAATACAAAGGAATGAAGATGGAAATAATTCAAACTCATGATAATGGAGGACCCCACCTACCTTAATGTACAAATTAGAGGCTAATGCACATACTAATAGAATTTAAAGCTTCATGCACACTTAAATGATTATTATTTGATGCTAATGATTACTTGGCCTCCACACTTCCTAAGAGGGTATTTTGGGTAGTTCCCAAAAAAGTGAATTAGGGTTTCATACATGTATAAATACCCCTTATGTCATGTAACGAGGCTCTCTTCTCTTAGTTAGTTTAGATCAAAAATAAAATGAGAGCTCTCTTTCTTTTCATGGCTACTTAGCCATTTCTTTTATGTAATTTTTTAATGCAATTTTAATTCAAGTCTTTTCTTGTTTATTTACTTTCATATTAGTAGTGTAGATCTTCTTTTATTTTATGCAAGTAGAATAGCTCTTCTTTTACTTTGCTTTCATCTTTTTTTTTTTTGTGTTTCATGTTGCATGCTACTTGTGTTGATATAATAACACAAATGAGAGGCTAAACCCCTTCAATTTAAGGGTAATGAAGCTCTCTAATCATGTGGCTTCAACATTTTGATCATTTATGCTCTCTTTTTATTCTTAATGGAAACATTTGAAGTGGTTTAAATTGTTGTTTTAGCTTTGAATTTGATAGCCTATATTGTTGACACCAAATAGGCTATGCTTAAACAAACAACAAACACAAATTACCTCTTCATCTACATATGATTATGGTAATGAAGAGAATGTTTAAATTAAAATTTGATGGTCTATATTTCTAATTAATAGTTAATAGGTCATACTTAAAATAGATTTTGCTTTCAACTTTGTTGTCATATTTCATGAGAGTTAAAAGTGTATTAATGGTTGTGTTATAGTTTGATGGTTTATATTGGGCTAATTAATAGCACAAATATGTCATACTTATGATAAGCACATTAACTTATTTCACTAATGACCAAAAAAGAGATATCATAATTTCATATTTTGATGAACTATATGATCTAGAGAGTAAAAATTACCTCTAAATTGTCTTTAAACTCTCATATTTTTATCACTTTCTTTTTGTCATTTTTCTTACATTTTTATCTTAAACAACTCTTAAATATTTGGTTAATTTGATTGAATAGGAAATTTAAAATCAACAATTCCCTACGGATCGACCCGTACTCACTACGTACTATGATAGTACGCCGTGCGCTTGTTGTAAATTTTTATTATAATTTTTTCGATGATTTTCTAACCCGATAGAAAATTCGTCGTTAAACAAGTTTTTAGCGCCATTGCCGGGGAATTGATTTGATTTTAATTTTCTATTCTTCGAATTATTTTTGTTTGATTTTATTGTGTGTTGTGTGCTAGTTTGCATTTTTTTCAAAACAAAAAAAACATTTTGTTGTGTGATTTTTGTGCTCATTTTGTTGTGTGCTTGTTTTCTAGTCTATTTTCATTTGGCATTTGCATCTCTTCATTTTAAAAAAATAGATACATAATTTCATTCAAAAAAATATATATATTCCATTTTGATTTCTTGTACAATTTTTGCATTTACACTATCTTGTCACAATCTCATTTTCGTTTTATAATTCCATATTTTACAAACTGTTACTATACATTTCAATTTGCTTGTTGCTCTGTTCACCAAAACTGCACACTGAACCACCTCTGCTTTGTTACATCAACCTAGATAACAGTGCCCATTCACTTCACCAAACAACCAATTGTCATTGATTTTTCATCTCTGCACACCCTACCTACGACAACACTCCACCAAACAAACACTCCAGTGAACAACCAACTAAACCACTGTCTGTAACTCAAACCAGACAACACCACCAGACTCCTTGGTATCAGAGCATCAAATTGAAACTCCCCCTTGATTCCTTCACTTCTGACATATTTCCACCACCACCACTTTCAAATACCACAGACTCACCATCTTCATTCAACACCACTGCCATCATAACTACAACTCCACCTTCATCTCACTTGCCCCATCAAACACAACCCAAACAGTGCCATACCATTCACATATCAAACCAGTTGCTGATATCCTCCACCATCATTCCACCATTACAGCATAACATACAACCTCCTTACATCTGCCACTTCGAACAACGACCAAGTTCCATACCCTACTCACTGATCAATCACCACATACAAACTGTTCCACATCACTGCCACTAATCCTACAACTGCCTCCCCACTGCTATATCTCCTCCCTCTTACCTGAACATCACACTGCAACGTCACTGCCCTGCTTCCTGCTCCCTGTTCACGAATCACTTCATAACTACATCACACTGCCATAACATCATCAGCGGTCATCTCCAACTACCTGACCATCATCAACTGCCACCACCGTCTAACCTTCTTCCTTCACAATAACATATTGCCATTTCAAACTTCACCACCTCTGCCCACAAACCATCACCAGTTTACAAGCTACACCATTCACTTCCTCCTGAACTACCACATTCACTTCCTCCTAAACCTCTAACCACTACTGCTCATAACAATAAACATTGAAGCACCTTCCCCATGTGTTGGAAACAATGGCTATCTTCGGCTGAGTCGTGGACAAGTCACTCTCTTGAAGACGTTTCGGTGATCTGCTCAATGGTGCAAGCAGTTCGTCTCAATCACCGCCGCCTCTAGGATAAAACAGCCTCTCGTAAGTTTTTGTGGTATCGGTTCGTTTGCACGGACGAAGCGATTCTGGTTGCACTCAAAAACTTGTTGCTCGATTATTATTTTTTTATTTTGAAAAAAAATGTTGTTCCTTTTTTTATTTTCGTCTTCGTATCAATTAAGAAGACGGAAGAGCAAAAGAGCGTTACTGAATGGGGGGATACGTGGTCTTGAAAAACGGATCTGAGAAATACCGGGTCAAAAAATAAATAAACGTTGCGTAACGTTCTTCAATACGGGTTTCTTACCGTTCCAGCCCGGTCAGAAAACGGTAAATAAATTTGTACCAAAAATATAAGTATTACACCACTACAAGCCCGAACCCGAACCCGAGCCCGGCCCGGGTCGGGTCGGGTCGAGTCGAGTCGAGTCGGTCGGTCGCGCGCGCGCGCGTGTGTGGTGGTCAAGCATGGTCTCCCTCCTCACAAAAGAGCATCATTGGGTGCCCAAAGGGCCCAACTTAGCTTCAAAGAATCAAGTATAAATACTTGATTCTTTTATATAATCCCACAATGTGGGACTATTCATATTCCCATAGGAGCCATTTCATACTTAGTCAAATTTTTAAGAATTCATTCATTTTAAAACCATTTCCAACAATCCCCCACTTGAATTTTTAAAACTTATTTCGAGCAATTTCTGAAAACCATAAGATTGTGCATAAACAAAGGTGTCTTTCGACTTGAACCTTTGCATAGTGGATAAGATTCAGTTTTTACTAGAGTGACACGTGGTCTTGAACTCTATTCCTGACATCAGACCACACACAATCTTTCTAGAGTGCAATCAAGTAAGCCCGTGCTTTTATGGCCATGCACGTCTATCCCAGTTTAGTGAATGCTCTAGGAGTTTTGCCCAAAACTCCATAGGAAACGGCCAAATTTCCACATTCACACAGGTGAGTCTATCAAGAGTACTCCTGAAGGTAGGTACTCCACTCCAAATGGAATATAGATCTCATTAAGAGTTTCTATTAACTCAACCTCTAATCACTTCAGGAATATATGCTTCTATATATATGAAAAATAGCATATTCAACTCATATCACTACACAACTTGTTCTTACCCATTGAACCTAGTTCTTGGGATCTCCAGTCAGTAGGTCGGGTTACCATTGTGCGTGACTCAACAATCTAAGGGCAATAGTCCCATTTTTCTAGAAGTTGTAAAGACTTTCTCTCTGGCCAGTCCTTTCGTCAAAGGATCTGCCAAATTCTCCTCACTGCGTATATGATCCACTCTAACAGCTCCTGAAGAGAGTAGCTCTCTAACAGTGCTGTGCTTACGACGTATCTGTCGTCTCTTACCGTTATAATAACGGTTCTGTACTTTTGCAATAGCCGCGGTACTATCGCAATGAATCAACACAGCTGGTATCGGTTTTTCCCATAAGGGAATCTCTGCTAGCAGATTTCTTAAATACTCTGCTTCTTCACTAGCTGTAGCTAGTGCTATCATCTCAGACTCCATAGTAGACTGAGCCAAAATAGTTTGTTTCTTGGATTTCCAAGAAACAGCTCCTCCAGCAATGCTAAATATATATCCACTGGTTGCTTTTGAATCATCGGATAAAGTATTCCAGTCTGCGTCGGTGTAACCTTCAAGGACAGCTGGAAACTTTTCATAATGTAACCCTAGGTTCATGGTTCGTTTTAGGTATCTCATGACCCTCTCAATAGCATGCCAATGCTCTATACCAGGTCTACTAGTAAACCTGCATAATAATCCCACGACATAGGCAATGTCGGGTCTAGTACAATCAGTGGCATACCTAAGGCTGCCAATGATGCTCGCATAATCAGACTGTCTTACACCTTCACCAGTGTTCTTGAATAGCTTTACACTAGGATCATATGGTGTACATGCAGGTTTACAGTCAAAGTAATTGTATTTCTTTAAGATCTTCTCAATATAATGAGATTGATCCAAAGAAAGTCCCTTATTAGACCTAGTAATCTTAATACCAAGGATTACACTTGCTTCACCTAGATCTTTCATATCAAAATTGGCACTTAACAGAGATTTAACAGAGTTTATGGCATGCATGTTTGATCCAAAAATAAGTAGATCATCTACATACAAACATATTATAGTGCAAATGTCATTTTCAGATTTATAATAAATGCATTTGTCACTTTCATTAACTTTAAAACCATTTGAGATTATTAAATTATCAAATTTTTCATGCCATTGTTTAGGTGCTTGTTTTAAACCATATAAAGATTTATCTAATTTGCAAACTTTATGTTCTTGACCATGAATTACAAAACCTTCCGGTTGGTCCATATAAATTTCCTCTTCTAATTCACCATTTAAAAAAGCAGTTTTAACATCCATTTGGTGTATAATTAAATTATGAATAGATGCTAATGAAATCAATACTCGAATGGATGTGATTCTAGTTACAGGTGAATAAGTATCAAAAAAGTCTACATTTTCTCTTTGCCTAAAACCTTTAGCTACCAAACGGGCTTTATATTTATCAACTGTGCCATCAGGTTTTAGTTTCTTTTTAAGTACCCATTTACAGCCTATAGACTTACAACCAGGTGGTAAATCTACTAAGTGCCAAGTCTTATTGGATTCCAAGGAATCCATCTCATCATTTATAGCCTCTTGCCAAGAATCGGCATCTAATGAAGATAAGGCTTCTTGGAGGTTTGTGGGATCCTCCTCTATAGTAAAAATGCAAAAGTCTGAGCCAAAATCTTTATCAACTCTTGCTCTTTTACTTCTTCTAGGTTCAATTTCAGATGATTCATTAAGTTCTGTTCTAATAGGCACGGTGTTATTTGACGTGCCCCCACTATTCCTTAATTTAAAAGGAAACTTAGTTTCATAAAAATCAGCATCATTAGATTCTACTATATTATGTGTATTCAGGTTATAAAATCTATATGCTTTGCTGTTAACAGCATAGCCAATAAATACACATTCATATGCTCTACTAGCTAATTTTATTCTCTTAGGGTCAGGTATACGAACATATGCCAAACATCCCCAAGTTCTAAAGTAAGATACATTTGGTTTATAATTTCTTAAAATTTCAAAAGGTGAAATCTTACTTTTTGATTTAGGGATTCTATTCAATACATAGCATACAGTCAATAAAATATCCCCCCACCAATGTTTTGCTGCACCAGAATTTAATAAAATAGCTACAACTAATTCGGTAAAGGTCCTATTTTTTCTTTCAGCTTTACCGTTCATTTCAGGTGAATAAGGTGCAGTTCTCTCATGAATTATACCATGCAATTTATAAAAATCAAGAAAAGGACTAGACTCATATTCAGTTCCTCTATCACTACGAAGTCTCTTAATTTTCTTATTAGATTGATTCTCGAGTTCAGTTTTAAATAATTTGAACATATCAAATGCATCACTTTTATTTTTCATAAGATATACATAAGTGAAATCAGAGCCATCATCAATGAAAGTGATAAAGTAACGGTGTCCGTGTCTAGTCAAAGTGCCATCAAGCTCACATATGTCAGAATGAATTAAATCTAAAGGTTCAGAGATTCTATCAACTGATTTATGGGGTTTCTTAGTGATTTTTGCTTGACTACAGAATTCACACTTATCAAAATCAGATTGTGTCATTTTAGGAATCAAATCTAAGATGCTCATATTATGAATAATGCGTTTGTTAACATGACATAATCGAGAGTGCCAAATATTAAAATCACATAACATATAAGCAGAACTGGTTACTTTATTAGATTCAACATTCAGTTTAAACATACCCTCACAAGCATAACCCTTCCCTACAAACATCCCCTTATAAGTCAAAGTGTACAAATCAGCCCCAATAACTTGAGTAAAACCAGCCTTATTAAGGAGAAAACCAGAAACCAAATTCTTTCTCATCTCTGGAGTATGCATTACATCTTTCAAAATAACTGTCTTTCCAGAGGTAAACTTTATTTCCACATTTCCAATGCCAGCAACTGTAGTGGTGTGAGAATCTCCCAGTAGCACTTTCTGATCATCAGCAGCCGTGTATGTGCTAAACATAGCACGATCATAGCAGACATGGCGGGATGCACCAGTATCTACCCACCAACCCTCTGATCCACCAACTAGGTGAATCTCAGAAATCATAGCCGTAAGAGGCTCCTCAGTCAGGTTAGCCTGCGGTGCAGGGCCTGGTCTGTTCCTACACTTGCGTGCCATATGACCTGGTTTTCCACAGTTGTAACACAGAAACAACTGTCCAGAATCATTCTTTTGGGTCGGTTTTTGCTGTGCCTTTTGGTTCCCTTGCGGGTTCCAATTCTGTTTGTTGCGGTTGCGGTTCTGATTCTTAAAGTTTTTCGGATTCGGTTTCAGAACCGCAGGCTTGGACCTTTTAGTGTTGTTGTTTGTGACAACAAGCACTTCCTCTTTTTGGTCCTGCTTACGAGCCTCCTCCTCAATACGGAGACGAGTAATCAAGCTCTCTAAGGAAAATTCCTTAGTCTTGTGCCTAAGCACATTCTTAAAATCTTTCCAACCTGGGGGCAATTTATCAATAATAACAGCAATCTGAA
Source organism: Allium fistulosum (assembly GCA_030737815.1). Classification (NCBI taxonomy): domain Eukaryota; kingdom Viridiplantae; phylum Streptophyta; class Magnoliopsida; order Asparagales; family Amaryllidaceae; genus Allium; species Allium fistulosum. The sequence continues at coordinate 575,945,845 of CM060906.1, forward strand.
ACTGTTCATCCAAAGTCATACCTTCGGAGATGATCTCATGAGCAATTTTCTGTAGCTCATGAGATTGCATCTCTACTGACCTGTCATCTGTCATCTGGTATTTGAGGTAGCGGCTGACTGCATACTTCTTTGCTCCAGCCTCCTCAGTGTCATACTTCTTTTGTAGCGCTTCCCAGATCTCCTTGGCTGACTTGTCAGAGTTGTAGTAGTCGTACAGGTCATCACTGAGGCCGTTGAGTATGTAGTTTCGGCACATGTAATCTTGTTCTGTCCAGGTGTGCAACTCCTTTGATTTTTCTGTCCAGGCTCGCATCTGATCAGCGTCTGCTTCGTCTGGTCTATCGGGTAAGTGCGGTTTGTCGGTTGTTAGCACAGCCACCACTTTTCTGGTTGTTAGGAAGAACTCCATCTTCTGTCTCCAGCGTTTGAAGTGGAGGCCCTCGAATCTGAATGGGGCAGCAGAGATCATGGGGACCTGGAAGAACGAAGCGGGAGCAGTAGGATCTAGATCTGCAGCAGAAGCCATTGATGTCGGAACGTCTTCAAATTGTTGGAAACAATGGCTATCTTCGGCTGAGTCGTGGACAAGTCACTCTCTTGAAGACGTTTCGGTGATCTGCTCAATGGTGCAAGCAGTTCGTCTCAATCACCGCCGCCTCTAGGATAAAACAGCCTCTCGTAAGTTTTTGTGGTATCGGTTCGTTTGCACGGACGAAGCGATTCTGGTTGCACTCAAAAACTTGTTGCTCGATTATTATTTTTTTATTTTGAAAAAAAATGTTGTTCCTTTTTTTATTTTCGTCTTCGTATCAATTAAGAAGACGGAAGAGCAAAAGAGCGTTACTGAATGGGGGGATACGTGGTCTTGAAAAACGGATCTGAGAAATACCGGGTCAAAAAATAAATAAACGTTGCGTAACGTTCTTCAATACGGGTTTCTTACCGTTCCAGCCCGGTCAGAAAACGGTAAATAAATTTGTACCAAAAATATAAGTATTACACCACTACAAGCCCGAACCCGAACCCGAGCCCGGCCCGGGTCGGGTCGGGTCGAGTCGAGTCGAGTCGGTCGGTCGCGCGCGCGCGCGTGTGTGGTGGTCAAGCATGGTCTCCCTCCTCACAAAAGAGCATCATTGGGTGCCCAAAGGGCCCAACTTAGCTTCAAAGAATCAAGTATAAATACTTGATTCTTTTATATAATCCCACAATGTGGGACTATTCATATTCCCATAGGAGCCATTTCATACTTAGTCAAATTTTTAAGAATTCATTCATTTTAAAACCATTTCCAACACCATGTCTCACACCATCCTCCTATCAAAGCATCACCATACTACATTGTTATTCCAGAACCAGTTCTCTACCTTGTCACCATCCACCTGCGACAACTGCTGACCACCTTCGAACATCTGTTACACATTACACTACTATTGGTACGCATCACTACAACCATCCCCAATTTCATAAACAACGGCCTGCTGCATCACAATCATAGCAGCGAGCTGCATTCAACCACCTTCGCCAATCGCCTGTAAACAATCGCTAACCCAATCACCTCGAACTTCAAATGCTGCAGCTGCCACCCCGAACTTCGACCAATCGAACTCCACCATCCATCACCTTCGAACAACTGCAGTCCCCAAATCACGATCAATCGCCGTTCACCTCCCTGTCTCCATCTCCTCAATCCACCATACAAGCATCACTTCAAAACCCAAAACACTTCAATCGAGCAATTCGAATCGATTTGCGATTGTTATTATCGAAGTGCGTTTTGTTTTTTTAATTTGAGAAGATGAGTATAATTTTGTCACGAAAAAAAGAGGAGCGGTTGAATAATCGGTAAGGAGTTGCTTATTGGGTTTTGTTATACGGGCCGAGAATTTATTTTATTTTATTTTAAAGGTTCATTTGTTTTTTTAGTTCTTCTTTCTCTTCTTTAAAAAAAAGAGAAAAAAACGAGTTTGCTCTTTGATATATATATATATATATATAACCGAGTTTGTTTTCTTTTAACTTTTTGTTTAGTGAACTTGGTTTCTGGCAAGTGAACTTGGTTTCGTTTGTTTTAAGTTGCTTCTTTTATTTAAAAAATATATTATATATATTTTGTTTTTAGTTTCAGGTTGCAGGTGGTAGAAGTGCTGGCTAGAAATAAATTGCTCTGCTTGGTTATAAGAAAATTGCCGCTTTAAAATAATTGCTAATAAACTCTGAACGCTATAGTATAGTGCCCCTATCTCTTGTTTATATTTACCTTGCATTGTTGGTTGCTTGCATTCTATATAAAAATAATAATTCAAAAACAAAAACAAAAACAAAAACAAATTTCATTCGTAGTTGCATTGTTAATACGTTTAATTTCTGCTTTGCATTTCATCTTAGAATTTGTTAATAATTACGGTTAGACATCGATAACACTTAATTGTATATTGAAGTTGTCTTCTTTGAATAATTTAATATCTCGGTGTCTAGGCTAATGCAGAGAAATAACCATTTATAAATATTACGGTGATTCGTAAATATTATAGTGGTTGTTTCTTTGAAGGTACTTAAACCTTTGGCTACATTGCTACGGTGATTCGTGGTGCACCGATAAATCCTGCCCGTTACCTGGCTGAGAACTATCTTGTTGATCTAAGACAAAGTGTGATTGTACAATTTTGGGTTAAGAACTACTTAGGATAAATAATTTGTTATTAAATCCTTGCATTCATTTAGTTGCATTAGTTCATGCATACTTAAAAAAAAGAAAAATAAAATAAAAATCCAAGACAAAAAAAATCGTAATTATTTCTTACCTTAGTTTTTAAATCCTTTTCATTTGAAATTTTTCAATAAAAAAAATTTGAGTTATTTAAAAAAAAACAGAAATCCAAATTTTTTTTTACTTAATTCTTTTTAGAAAACCAAAAAAAAAATCTTACCAAAATAAAAAAAAAATTGAAAATTATCCAAAAACCAAACAAAAATCAAATTTCCTTTTGAAAAGTAAATTCCTTTTTGGTAAATAGTTTTCTTTTAAAAAAAACACTCTTGAAAATGTCCAAATTTCCATATTCATACGAATTTTACGATGGTTGTGAAGATCAATATAATCCATATAATTTCACACCAAATTCTTATGGATATTTTTGTAACAACTATTGTATAAACAATTCGGATTTTGCACCACAAAATCTTCAAAATGACAATCAATTCTCAACTTTTGAAACAAGAATGAAATATTTACTTGAACTCGTTACACTACAAAATCAAAAGAATTCTTAACTTTTGAACGATTTGTACAATAACTCAAGTCAAGGATTTCAAAATAATCAAAATTTGAATTCACATCAAAATTCAAATGATTTTGATTATAACCCATGCCAATTCAATTTCAAACTACAAAATGAATTTCAACCTCAAAATGGAAATGTGAACCACTTTTTAAATGAATTTGGCAATGGAAATAGTTTCAATAATGGTGCGATTGAAAATCTTTGTTCTCAACAAATTCAAATTGAAAATTCTCAAATTAATAATCATGAATTTGATTTAGTTGAGCAACGGACAAAAATTACAAGGATTCGTTGCGTGAAACCTACAAAAAATTTCGTGAGAAACTAAAACTAATTCCAACGTGTGAAAAATCAAATGATAATCCATCGTTTATTGAAATTGACGATTCTTGTTCTCAACAAGTCCAAATCGAAAATCCTCAAGTTAATAATTATAAATTGGATTTTGTTGAACAAATGAACGAAATTTACGATGATCACACGAAATTGTTGATTGAAACATACAAAAAATTACGTGAACAACAAAATCAAATCTCAACCTGTGAAGAGTCGAGTGATAATCCATCTTTTACCCAATTTGACGATTTTCAAACCACGACTTTTGAAATTGAAAACGAAAATCTTAACAAAGTTGTTGAAAATACGGTAATTGAGTTGGATTTCAATTCTTTTGAGGGTGTAGAACCAAATTTAAAATTCAATCTTCCTTTTCTCAATTTCAAAAATTTGAATACAACAACTTTATATTTTGAACTTGAGATACACAATGAAATTGTTGATAATCCAACAAAGGAAGACGAATTTAACGAACATGATTTCTATGGACTTTTTGAAGATGAGTTGTTAAATTTCGAAGGGGAAGATTTAAATCGCCATTTTGATTTTGAAATCAATAATTCTGAGGAAGTTTTCAATGATAAGTTTGAATTTCAAATTGGTGAAATAAACTTGAACTTCAACAATCGTTTTATCAACCCCGAAAACAATCGAAATAAAACAACTCGTACGATTTTCTATAAAACGACATTCATTTTTCCAAATCAACATTAAACTTTAAAATCTTTGAAGGTTTGCTTTTTCAAGCTTCAGCTGCGTCTCACGTACTTGACAAGACAAATGAATCGGTTTTTGTAAGATCGTTTCATTTACTTTTTAACGATATACTTTCTGATGCCGTGTAAATACATTTCATTTTCATGTAAGTAATAATAAACATTCCTTTCACTTGGATTGACTGTGGTGGGGACATAGTCAAAATCAAGTGTGGGAGGGGAGCTCATCTCCATTTTTTTTAATTTTCGTTGTTTATTTTTGCATTTTCTTTCCAAAACTCAAAAATTTTAAAAAAAAATCCAAAAACAAATTTTCTTTTAGCATTTTGATTTATTTTTATAGAAACACTATAGGATAAATATATGGTTTTGTTTTATTAAATTGGAATTTTTGAAAATTTATTTGTCTCAACAAAAATAAAAATAAAGTTTGATTACAAATAACGATGGTTTAACTAGTATATAGGAAGATTTATACGTGTTAATTATGAAATATCCTAATTGAAGATCTTTGTTTTAAAAAGTGGTGAATTCAAATAAAAATATAACTTATTTTTGTCTTTAAATGGTGCTAAGATGATTTTGCAAAACTCACTCTTCAAAAAAAAAAAATTCTTGTATATATGTATATATTTATTAACACCTACAGTCGATAGGTGTACACACTTATGTGTACACTCGCCATGCTCTATAACCTTCTCACGTAAGCCCGAAAGGCAGTGCATGATCGGTATATCTGGCCTCAGTTTATCTGAGCTAGGTGTATGTATATAAAAATTCTTTTATTAATAATGCCTACAGTCGATAGGTGTTCACACTCGTGTGTTCACTCGCCACGCTATGTATTCCCCTCACATAAGCCGAAAGGCAGTTCATGGGTAATATATCTGGCCTCAGTTTTCTGAGTTAGGCATATGTAAATATTGTAAATATCAATAAAATTTTCAAAAATAATATAGAAAGAGTAAGCAAATGAAATCCAAGCACTATTTTAACTTGTTTGATTTTACTTGTTATTGAAAAGAAATGAAAATACCACTTTGAAAAACTTTGATAATCAACTAAGGATCCATTTCATAATTACACTGTGTTATCAACCAAGACAACGAGTTAAACTATAATCTATTTGCTATGATAACTTGATTTTTGTTGGAAATTTTGACGAGTAAATGACTTATATTTTTAAGATAATGACTAAAACCTGTATTTAACTTATTTGTGTCTGATTTTGTGGGTAGTATCCGTTCAAAACCCTCAAGAGACAACACTCGTCCTGTTGGGGACACCTAGAGGTTTAATGGCTTGTTGCATAAGCTCAATGCAATCGTGCTCCCTACGAAAACGGATTTATCTTAGTTTTCCTTTATTCGAGGACGAAAAAATGATAAGTGTGATGGTATTTGATGTGCACATAAATATGCATATTTTTACCATCATATTTAATCTAATTAAATTAAATAAATGATCATATTGGGTATTTTAACTTGTTTAAACCAAATTCAAATTATTTTCAAATCGTCATATATTCATCTTCATATAGGGGAAAAATGGTCATTTTTGTGCATATATTAATTTATGAAAATTTACTAGGAAATTTCTATATGATTTTGTAGGAATTTGGCTACAAATGGAAGACGGTTTCATGGAAAATATGCATGCACAATTGAATACAAAGGAATGGAGATGGAAATAATTCAAAATTATGATAATGGAGAACCCCACTTACCCACCTACCTTAATGTACAAATTAGAGTTTAATGCACATGCTAATAGAGTTTAAAGCTTCATGCACACTTAAATAATGATTATTTGATGCTAACGATTACTTGGCCTCCACACTTCCTAAGAGGGTATTTTGGGTAGTTCCCAAAAAGTGAATTAGGGTTTCATACATGTATAAATACCCCTTATGTTCATGTAACGAGGCTCTCTTCTCTTAGGCTCTCTTCTCTTAGTTAGTTTAGATCAAAAATAAAATGAGAGCTCTCTTTCTTTTTATGGCTACTTAGCCATTTATTTTATGTATTTTTTTATGCAATTTTAATTCAAGTCCTTTCTTGTTTATTTACTTTCATGTTAGTAGTGTAGATCTTCTTTTATTTTATGCAAGTAGAATAGCTCTTCTTTTACTTTGCTTTTGTCTTTTTTTGTGTGTTTCATGTTGCATGCTACTTGTGTTGATATGATAACACAAATGAGAGGCCAAACCCCTTCAATTTAAGGGTAATGAAGCTCTCTAATCATGTGGCTTCAACATTTTGATCATTTATGCTCTCTTTTTATTCTTAATGGAAACATTTGAAGTAGTTTAAATTGTTGTTTTAGCTTTGAATTTGATAGCCTATATTGTTGACACCAAATAGGCTATGCTTAAACAAACAACAAACACAAATTACCTCTTCATCTACATATGATTATGGTAATGAAGAGAATGTTTAAATCAAAATTTGATGGTCTATATTTCTAATTAATAGTTAATAGGCCATACTTAAAATAGATTTTGCTTTCAACTTTGTTGTCATATTTCATGAGAGTTAAAAGTGTATTGGTGGTTACGTTATAGTTTGATGGTTTATATTGGGCTAATTAATAGCACAAATATGCCATACTTATGATAAGCACATCAACTAATTTCACTAATGACCAAAAAAGAGAGATCATAATTTCATATTTTGATGAACTATATGATCTAGAGAGTGGAAATTACCTCTAAATTGTCTTTAAACTCTCATATTTTTATCACTTTCTTTTTGTCATTTTTCTTACATTTTTAGCTTAAACAACTCTCAAATCTTTGGTTAATTTAATTGAATAGGAAATTTAAAATCAATAATTCCCTGCGGATCGACCCATACTCGCTACGTACTATGATAGTATGCCATGCGCTTGCGGTAAATTTTTATTATAAATTTTTCGATGATTTTCTAACTCGATATAAAATTCGTCGTTAAACAATCTGCCTCTCTAACCCACCTCACCAAGAAGAATTTGATTTTCTCGTAGGACGTGAAGTATGAGATGCTTTCATCAAGCAAAAAGAGGCGTTGACTAGTGCACCTGTTCTAGTTTTACCTAGTGGTACAAAGTCATTTACTATGCATACTAATGCTTGTGATATGGGATTAGGTGCAGTTTTGATGCAAGAAGGAAGAGTGGTGAACTATGCTAGTCGACAATTAAAAGTCTATAAGAGAAACTAATCTACTCTTGATCTTGACTTGGCAGCCATTGTCTTTGCACTTAAGTCATGGAGACACCATCTGTTAGGAAAGCAGTTTGAGCTGTATATGGATCATAAGTCTCTGAAGTATTTATTCTCCCTAAAGGAAGTAAATTTAAGGCAACAGAAGTGGATGGAGTTTTTAGCATTATATGACTTCAATATCTCCAGTACTCCCGGTAAGGTCAATGTTGTAGTCGATGCCTTAAGAAGCATGCAATGTTGAGTCCTATGTTCTTAGAGTGGAAGCACTTGGAGTTCTTTTCTACATTCGACTTTCGACCATCGTCAAACATCACTCTGGGATTGTTAGCAGCTTTGGATGTATGGCCTACACTTATTGACCGCATTGGGTCAAGTTAAAAGCATGATAAGGAGTTTGTAAATATTTTTAAAAAGCTTAATAGAGGATAACATTCAAGTCATTTGAGGCATTATACCATTGACTCGAAGGGGTGGCTATGGAGAGATGGCAGATTATTTATTCCACTCATTATGGGTTTGTTTGACATGATACTAGCTGGGTCACATTATGGGATTATTTATTCCACTCAAAATGTACCATGACATGAAAAGAGTCTTTTACTAGCCTAGTATGAAGAAGCACATGGTAGAGTATGTAGCTCGATGTATGCCTTGCCAAAAGGTAAAGGCGGAGCAAAAGAAACTGGGAGGATTATTACAACCGTTGGATGTTCTACACTGGAAGTAGGAGAGTGTTTCTATGAACTTCCTTGATGAACTATCTTGGAGTAGGAGGGGGAATGAGGGTATTTGGGTCATAGTCGATCGACTGGCGAAATGCACTCATTTTATACCAATTAGGATTACAAAGATTGCTGCACCTTTGTCGACACTATACGCAAGGGAGATAGTTAATTTACATGAAGTTCCTTCTAGCATCGTTAGCGATCGAGATCCACCTTTCACCAGCGAGTTTTGGAGGAGTCTACAGGATACCTTGGGCACTGAGTGAGCTTGAGTATCGCTTATCACCTGCGGATGGTTGGACAAATGGAAAGGGTGAACCGGGTGTTAGAGGACTTGCTTTGATGTGTATCTTGAATTTCGAAGGCATTTGGGAGGATAAATTGCCGATAGTGGAGTTTAGTTATAATAACAGCTATCAGGTGAGTATTGGGATGGCACCGTTCAAGGCGTTAGATAGGAGGCCTTGTAAATCACTGTCTTATTGGAAGGACACTATGGATAGGAATATTCTTGGACCGGATATGGTGAGGGAGACATCAGAGAAGGTAGACTTGGTCCGTAGAAGGATGAAAACTACATAGGATAGGTAAAAGTCTTACGATGATAAGAGACGCACGAAGTTGGAGTTCGCAGTAGGCTACCTGGTTTTTGCGAAGGTCTCACCACTTAGGCATGTTATGAGATTTGGTAGTTTGGGAAAGCTAGCACTGAGATTTGTATGGCCTTTTCCGATCGCTAGTAGAGTAGGGAAGTCAGCTTATAGAGTGAAGATGTTACCCTGCCTTTTGGTCAAGGCTAGGATACCAACAAATTGGCTAGAAAGGATGGATATCAGGATTGGAGATCGATTGGAAACAAGGCTATGATCGATACCGTCAAAATTGGACCGAACTCCAATCAAGGTGGGATCGATTGGGAATGACGAACATGGCTAGGACCAAGGTTTTAAATATCAGATTTCGGTCACGTTTCATCTTGGAATTTTTACACAAGTTATCTCGTATCGGGGGAGATCTCGGACGAGATGAGTACATATCGGGTGTACATCTCGGATTGATATCTCGGGTCTTATAATGCATCTCGGGAATATCTCGAATGTACTTATGTGTCTAAAATTGATGTGTCAAAATTTTATTTAACAGTTATAAATTTCTTAGTAAAAATAAAAATGGTAACATACTTGATTTACAAGAAAAAAGGTATATTTTTAGAAGAGTAGTAGCTTGATTAGCTTAATTGATTTGGTAATGATTGAATAACATCCTTTTATTTGAACATAATAAAGAAGTGAAACCTTTCGCTGTGACTCATTAAGATAAAATGTAAAGAATATGTTCAAGAAGTTGGTAAATTATAATTGGAACGAGTAGTTTCTTTTGAATCAATATGAAAATAAAAATATTATGCAAAATAAGAAAATTGTATAATTTCGGGTGAGATCTCGGATTGAGATTTTGATCCATATTTCGAGTGAGATTTGACTATCTCGGACGAGATGAGTGTCGAGGGAGATATGGAGGAGATCTGATGTCTCGTCTCGTTTAAGTGTGAAAAGGAGATCTCGGAGGAGCTCTCGGGCAATATATAGGAGATTTAAAACCATGCCTAGGACAGGCTACATTTCAAATTTCAAGTCAAATGGAGTTTATATGCTCAAGTTATGGATGGATCAAGGTTCATGGAAACCGGTTCGTATCGATCGCATGACAGTAAGGATATGGGAAGGGTGCTTCGCTTCAGATCGATGGCTTTCGTATCGATGCGATGTGCATCGATTTGGTTGGACACGGTAGAAGGAAGGCGGCACGCTTTGTATCGATCAAGGCAGGGATCGATACGAAGGATGAGGCAAGAGGCTCATGGACATGGAGCTTGTTCCGATACGCACGTATCGATTGGATGGTGAAGTATGTTAAAGCATTTTGTATCGATCAAGGCTGGGATCGATACGAAATATGGAGCAACGGTCATAGGAGTTTGGAAGAGCATTTCGTATCGATCAAGTGTTGGATCGATACGAAAGGTGGTAACATTGGATGGATGCGAAGAAGGGTTGGTCGATGGATACGAACAACACATGCCAATGGATACGAAGGCTCTGTACTTCGTATCGATGGATACTAAGTAAGCAGTCGAGATGGAGCGAAGGATATGGGTCAGAGCGAGTGAAGTTTGGATCGATGCGAAGACTACGACTATGGATATAAGGACCGATGGATACTTGGATGACAGATACGAATTACGATGGATACGAAGTAATCGAGACGATCGATACGAAGATGACAGCTAACATTGGAAAATGCAAACTTGGATCGATCATAACTCTCATTCTACAAGTCCAAGTGCTATGAAATTTTCACAGGAGCTTCCTTATGCACTCAAGACTGTTCATGATCGATCTCAACTCGATTGGACCGATTTTGGATCAATACGAATTGTACATGGATCGATCCAAAATCACCCTGGATCGATCTGGCAGGCCCACCTGCGCGTGATAAAAGGTATTCCAGGTTTAGAGGTGGATATTTTCGGATCTACACCTATAAATAGCGATCCTATGGCAACTAAAAGAGGGATCTTCTTCTTCTTTCCTAGGCGAAACTCTACCATTTTTTTACTGATTTCAAAGGCTTGTAACTGTAATTACAGTATAAAAGGAATAAAAGGATTGATTCAAAGTGGACGTAGGCCGGAGATAGCCGAACCACTATAAATCTTGTGTTCTTTCTTGCTTTCTCACATTTTAATTTATCTGTTTCTTCATTTTTATTCTCTATTTTATTTGGATTTGAGATCTGTGTTTGGATATTGTGGACCTAGGTGTAATCACTGGTGCTTTCACTACTTCTGGGGTTTGTGACCAATTTTGGTGCAAACAGAAGCTTCCTGAGAAGTTAGTGGGAGTAACCGATGTTTTCCATATGTCACACTTGCAAAAGTTTCTACATGATACAACAGTCGTAGTCGAGCCGAGTCAGCTATAGTGGGTGGAGGTAGAGAGGGAGTGACTTGTTCATTGTACACTCACTCGTATTCTAGCGCATGGCACAAAGCGATTCCGCAATAAAGTTTTCACACTTGTTAAGGTCTAGTGGAGAGACGATTTGATAGGGAGTACATGGGAGCCCGAGGAGAGAATCCAAGCTACCCATCCAGAACTCTTTTCTGTTGCATATCCATTCTATTTAAATAAGTATAAACCAATTTTGTGTTAGGTTTTGGCTTAGAGTATCCCATAGGTAGGGACCAATTGATGTTAGGAATGGTTGTGAACGTGTCATTAGGACATATTTTGGATGATGGATGCTAATATATGTATTATTAAACTGTTCTTTGCACTTAGGAAAATAAATTCGTGAGTTAGCATACACACACATCATCACTTGTTTTATTTCATTGAGTAACATTATATGGTTGTTGCATATGGATTGAAAGGTTGAGTATGCATGTAGAATTACTAGTATATTCACTTATAATGTTGCATACATTTGGATACATGGCATAAGCATTTGCATTTCAGGAGCTCATCTAGATCAGGAGACTGCCTAATTTATGCAATAATATAGGTTCATATGCATTCCATGCCTACATGTACATATTGCATTAGAAATTAAACTAAGGACCGATTACTAGTGGTTGATGGATAAGTAGATGGTTGTAGTTATTGATTTCTACATGTATGAGTTACATTTTTCCTTCCTTGGAGATTTCTAAGACAAAATCCTTTTAGGGGGAGAGAATGTAACACACCAAAAAATTTAAGCCGAAATTTAATAAAAGAATTAAATTTAAATTGACCAGGGTAAAAATTGAATTCTTACAAATGTCCGAATTTGATTACGAACTTACAACGTTGCATCCATAGCAATTTTTTGGACAATTTTCATATATAACCTTTTGAAACAAAGCTAGTATGAAAAGATATAAACGTTTGAATTCACAGTCGAAAATAATTTAATAAATAAAGTTGAAAATAAATAGTTTCAAGATTGAAAACACCACTAGCCGACACCGTGACCTTGACCAGTCGACCACTAGAGGTCGATCGCTCCAAGGCAAGCGGTCAACCTTCGACACCATACAGCTAGGGTGACGCAGCGGATTAATCAAAACGATCTTCAATCGGTGAAAATAGCAATCGGTGGATTGATGAATACTGCGATGCCCAAATTCGTTGATCCGAAGATACCGAATTCTAGCTATCTCTGACTCGTTGATCCGAAGATACCGGGAAAGAGATCTACGATTCTTCGACGTTGATCTTGCGTACAAGATACCGTGAATCGGCTTCAACAAACGATGATTCGAGCGCACTCGAATGCCGTAAGTGGAGATAGGAGATACACTCGACTACCAATTGAAATTGAAAGCACAAAGCTAACAAAAGAGAATTTTATTCAATATTCAACAACCTTTTACAAATGAGAGACTCGGCCTATTTATAGGCATTTTACAACTCACACAAAAAACAACAACAAAATTTACATCTCCTAAGTCGGTTCCGAGCTAACAGTCTCGACTTAACATAATCGTACTCGACTTAAGCCCAAACAGTTACAACATAACGACTTAACAATACCTCCGCCTTACACCTTACAAAATACAGACCATTCGACTTACAACAGACGACTTATGAAAACAGACGACTTATTATAGGTCGGCATACGACTTACAAAACACACAGCTTTCGACTTAACAAATGGTAATTACAACAACACTTAGGTCGTGAGCGACCTACGACCTAAAACAGGCAACTTAATAGCAGCTTCTTCACGACTTAAGGAATCAACGGTTTTAGATTAACTCGGCATAAGAATCTACGGCCTCCAGAACTTCAGCGACTTAAACATAAGCGGTATCCCAAATCAACGTCTTAAAGAGATCAACGGTCTTCATACTTCAGCGACTTAAAGAATGGACGGCATCCGTAGCTCTGCGACCTAAAACAAAAGCGGTATCAGGAATCAACGTCTTTAAGGGAATCAAAGACAGAGATTAACTCGGCAGACACATCAACGGCATCCAGGGCTTCGCGACTTAAGATGAGACTTTGTGACTTAAGAAGCCTAACTCCGCGACCTAAGTCTGTACGACTTAAAACCTCGCGACTTAAGAACATAGCATCTGAACCCTCTTCATGCGACCTTAGTTCCAACTCGTTAAGTCGTACACGAGTTAAAAACAAGTTAAGTCGTATCTCTTTTTCCTTCAGGCTGGTAGGTCGTAGCTCCGACTTAAAAAATACGTTAGGTCGCTCGCGACCTAACACTTCAGCTCCCAGCCAATCCTCACACACTGCTAACTCGCTAGCCTCTTTGTTAGGTCGTAGCCTTTTCTCCCTGACTTGGTTAAGTCGTAACCCTCCCCCGTTAAGTCGTAGCTCTTCCTCACGTGGCTCCTTAGGTCGTAGACGACCTACAACTTCTACGTTAGGTCGCAAGGCTTGGTCATGACTTATGCCTTTGACAAATGAAGGTTGCGCTGCATCATCCTCCCCAGGTTGAGAAAAATTCGACCACGAATTTGTAAATTCTTCTCTACCAGCTCGTTCATCTCCGTGATATGGTACGAGATGTTTAACATTGAACACATCAGACGTATACACATCATCTGGCAGCTTCAATTTATAAGCATTTTCATTGATTCGTTTCACAACTTCCACCAGACCAATTTTCCTGGCTTTCAGCTTGTTATAAGCGCCTACTCGAAAACGATCTTTTGTTAACACTGCATAAACCATATCTCCTTCATTAAACTCAACATTTCGTCGTTTCAAATCTGCAGATTATTTATACTTCTCATTTGCTTTCTCTAATCGTTCTTGAACGATTTTATGACATTCCGTCAGCCCTTCAACAAAATCAGCAGCTTTCTTAATTGTCCCCTTTGAGTGTGGTATCACCGTTAAATCCAACGGTCCTTTCGGTAAGCTCGAATAGACAATCTGGAATGGACTGAACCCAGTACTTCGATTCACAACATGATTATGAGCAAATTCTGCCTGGCATAACTTCACATCCCAACTCTTCAGATTATCTTGAACGAGACACCTTAACAAGTTTCCCAACGATCTGTTTACCACCTCAGTCTGTCCATCTGTCTGTGGATGATAAGCACTACTAAACTTCAGCTTCGTTCCTACCATCTTCCACAAACTTAGCCAAAAATGACTCAAAAATCGAGTATCTCTATCCGACACAATAGATTCTGGCAATCCATGAAGTCGATAGATCTCCTTGAAAAACAACTGTGCAACATGAACAGCATCCGCCGTCTTCTTACAAGCAATAAAATGTGTCATTTTCGAAAATCTGTCAACCACCACATAAATGGAATCATTACCACGCTGCGTTCTCGGCAACCCCAACACAAAGTCCATACTGATATCCACCCATGGTTTTACAGGCACGGGTAACGGCATATATAAACCAGCATTAGTCGCAGTTCCTTTCGAAACCTGACAAATATGACAACGCTCCACAAACCTCTCTACTTCTTTCCTCATCGATGGCCAAAAGTAGAATTGTGAAATCAACTGTAAGGTACGGTCTCTCCCAACATGTCCCTCGTCGTGTAACTCCTTGATAATCTTCATTCTCAGACTACCCTCCGGTATGCACAATCGATTTCCTTTAAAAAGAAAACCATTAACCAACATAAACTCATCAGTCTTCCCTTCACTGTTCCTTTCAACAAATTTCTTAAAATAAGAGTCTTCTGCAATCTGCTCCGGCAATAATTCAAAACCAGTCACTTCAACTTTCATCGTTGTCAACAAATGACTCCTTCTACTTAAAGCATCAGCCACTCGATTCGTCACCCCTGATTTGTGCTTCACAACGAAAGTAAACTGTTGCAGATATGCAATCCACGATGCATGTCTCGCTGAAATCTTATCTTGCCCTTGCAAATGCTTCAATGCTTCATGATCAGTATACAGAACAAACTCTTTCTGAAATAGATAATGTCTCCAGTGTTTAATAGCTTGCACAACAGCATAAAACTCCACATCATATGTACTGTATCGCATCTTCGCTCCTGACAGCTTCTCACTGAAATATGCAATTGGACGTCCCTTCTGACTCAACACTCCTCCAATCCCAACCTTGGATGCATCAGTGTGTAGTTCAAACACTAGCTGAAAATCAGGTAATACTAGAATTGGTGCAGATGTCAGCAACTCCTTGATCTTCCCAAAAGCATTCCCTGCTTCCTCTGACCATGTAAATTGTTTACCCTTCATACAATCAGTCACAGGTGCCATCACACTACTAAAGTGTGGAATGAACCTTCGATAGAATGAAGCCAACCCGTGAAAACTACGAACTTCCGTTATCATCTTGGGCTGCGGCCAATCTCTGATAGCTTCGATTTTACTTTGGTCAACCTTTATTCCTTCTTCCGATACAACATACCCCAGAAATAAAACACTCTTCGCCATAAAAACACACTTCTTTGTAGCAGCATAGAATTGTTCTTCACGAAGTATAATTAACACTTTCTTCAAATGTTGAACATGCTCTTCTTTACTAGCACTGTAGATTAGAATATCATCAAAGTAAACCACCACAAATCTCCCAATGTACGGTCTGAAAATTTGGTTCATCACCCTCATAAATGTACTCGGTGCATTTGATAAGCCAAACGGCATTACCAACCATTCGTATAGACCCTCCCTGGTTTTAAAAGCAGTCTTCCATTCATCCCCTGGTCTAATGCGAATCTGATGATAACCGCTCTTCAAGTCAATCTTAGAAAAGATTACGGATCCACTGATCTGATCCAACAAATCATCAAGCCTCGGCATTGGAAATCTGTATCTGATTGTGATCTTATTCAATGCTCTACTGTCGGTGCACATCCTCCACGTTCCATCCTTTTTGGGTACCAATAAAGCTGGTACAACACAAGGACTTAAACTCTCCTGCACACGCCCCTGCTCAAGCAATTCCTCTACCTGCCTCCGCATCTCTTCATGTTCCTTCGGACTCATTCGATAATGTGGTCTGTGTGGCAACACAGCACCTGGAATAAGATCTATCTGATGTTGTATATCCCTCAACGGTGGCAATTCCGTTGGTAACTCCTCTGGAAATACATCGTCAAATTCTTTCAAAACTGGTTTAACTTCTTCTGGTATTTCAACCTCTTCACTGCTTTCTCGCCCAATTAACAAAAACACTTCAGGTTCCTCCTCTACTTCCTTCACAAACTCCTTCAACGATAACAAAGTTTTGAGCTCTTCAATCTCCTCCAACTTGTTTTCCTCCTGTTGTCGCTTCTTTGGAACTAGAGTAATCTTTGTGCCTTCGAACATGAAACTGTAACTGTTGGTCCGTCTGTCATGCTGCACAGCTCGATCATACTGCCACGGTCTCCCCAGCAACAAATGACAAACGTCCATATCTACGATATCACACCAGATTTCATCTTTGTATTTCTTCCCAATTGAAAACTTCACATAAGCTCTACGTCCAACTTTCACTTCACCACCCTTCCTCAACCAAGCTAACTTGTACGGTTTAGGATGTTTCTCGGTTTTTAACTCCAACTTCTTCACCGCTTCTGTAGAGATAATATTATCACAACTCCCAGCATCAATAACAAATTTACAAACTCTTCCCAGAATAGTGCATGTAGATTGAAAGATATTGTTCCTCAACCAACTACTTTCCTCCTCTTGCTTCGGTGTTAAACAACTTCTCCTCATCATCAATGCGTACCCGTCATCTCCTGACAGTAAGTCTTCCTCCTCAACTGGTAAAGAATTAGAGCATTCAGCTTCTTCATCCTCATCCTCAACCTCAGCTATCATAGCTCTCTTCTTCGGCTTTGGACATTCATTACTTTTGTGGCCCAACTCTTGGCAATTATAACATTTGAAACTGTTATTGACTTTCGCCTTCCCAACCTCATTCACAACTGATTTTGCAACAGCTTTTGAAACATTAGAACTCCCACTAACTCCCTTCACTGGATTGTTGGAATTTGTAAACACACTACCTCCTCGTCTACCCTGCTTCTCCCAAGCCAACGCTTTCTGATGTGCTTCCGCTACAGATCTAGGATCAAACATGTTAACCATATCCTGAATCTGCATTCTCAATCCCCCAATGAACCTAGATGTCAGCTGCTCTTCCGTTTCCATAATATCATTCCTCGCAATAAGTTGATAGAATTCATCAGCATAGTCGTTAACAGACTTCGTTCCTTGTCTCAAGTTTTGCAAACGTTGATACATCAAAGATTGGTAATTGTAAGGTAAGAACGTTGCTTTCATCAGTTTCTTCATCTTCTCCCAAGATTCAACTTTTGACTTTCCCATCCGATCACGTGTAAGTTTGGTCTGCTGCCACCATGCCAAAGCTCTACCCCTCAACCTCGTAGCAACCAACTTCACTCTACGATGTTTTGGAACTTCTTTAAAGTCAAAAATCTATTCAACATTAGCCACCCAATCTAGAAACTCCTCCGCTTGCATACCACCTTTGAATTCAAGAATTTCAGTCTTCATCCCCGACTCCCACTTGTGATCATACTCAGAGTAATTTCTTCCTTGTCCTCGTCCTTGTCCTCGAACACTACCACCATCATACTCCTCTTCAAAATCAGATGTATATCGTTGTCTATCTCGTCCACCCACATCTCTACTACCATTACGTCTTCCACCATCATCCCTTCTATCTACATTCCTCCGTTCACGATCATTCACGTTCCTCCCATGCCCTTGATCATTTTCAACACTTCTGTCTCGATTGGAATGTGGTGAGACTCTACTACCCCCATGGTTAGATTCAGGTGAAACCCTTCTCCGATTTTGATTCATCTCCGTCATAAGCTTCTCTAACCGACCAATTCCTTCGTTAAGCTTTTCACTAAAGTTTTCATTGATTCTTTGCTCCATCTCATCAGCTTCTTCTCTTCGATACAAAGCTTCAACGTTTTGATGTCGATTGGCTCTTCTTGGCGGCATACTTGAAATCTTCACAAACTCTTCAACACTTCAAAATTCAAACACTTTTCGGACTTTGATCCAAAATGAAACGGATCGAAAACTTCCACTTTGTAGCAAATCGCGATGAACACGATGGACAAAGTTTCGGCTTCCAATACAAATTCGATCAATCAATCTTCGATATAAAGTCGAACACTTCTTCCTCTCGGCCAAACAACTTCAACTTCAAAATGATTAGGCTCCAAGTCTTGATCCAGCTATGATTGGCTAGAACAAGCTCCGATACCAAACTGACGCAGCGGATTAATAAAAACAATCTTCAATCGGTGAAAATAGCAATCGGTGGATTGATGAATACTGCGATGCCCAAATTCGTTGATCCGAAGATACCGAATTCTAGCTATCTCTAACTCGTTGATCCGAAGATACCGGGAAAGAGATCTACGATTCTTCGACGTTGATCTTGCGCACAAGATACCGTGAATCGGCTTCAACAAACGATGATTCGAGCGCACTCGAATGCCGTAAGTGGAGATAGGAGATACACTCGACTACCAATTGAAATTGAAAGCACAAAGCTAAAAAAAGAGAATTTTATTCAATATTCAACAACCTTTTACAAATGAGAGACTCGGCCTATTTATAGGCATTTTACAACTCACACAAAAAAAACAACAAAATTTACATCTCCTAAGTCGGTTCCGAGCTAACAGTCTCGACTTAACATAATCGTACTCGACTTAAGCCCAAACAGTTACAACATAACGACTTAACAATACCTCCGCCTTACACCTTACAAAATACAGACCATTCGACTTACAACAGACGACTTATGAAAACAGACGACTTAGTATAGGTCGGCATACGACTTACAAAACACACAGCTTTCGACTTAACAAATGGTAATTACAACAACACTTAGGTCGTGAGCGACCTACGACCTAAAATAGGCAACTTAATAGCAGCTTCTTCACGACTTAAGGAATCAACGGTTTTAGATTAACTCGGCATAAGAATCTACGGCCTCCAGAACTTCAGCGACTTAAAACATAAGCGGTATCCCAAATCAACGTCTTAAAGAGATCAACGGTCTTCATACTTCAGCGACTTAAAGAATGGACGGCATCCGTAGCTCTGCGACCTAAAACAAAAGCGGTATCAGGAATCAACGTCTTTAAGGGAATCAAAGACAGAGATTAACTCGGCAGACACATCAACGGCATCCAGGGCTTCGCGACTTAAGATGAGACTTTGTGACTTAAGAAGCCTAACTCCGCGACCTAAGTCTGTACGACTTAAAACCTTGCGACTTAAGAACATAACATCTGAACCCTCTTCATGCGACCTTAGTTCCAACTCGTTAAGTCGTACACGAGTTAAAAACAAGTTAAGTCGTATCTCTTTTTCCTTCAGGCTGGTAGGTCGTAGCTCCAACTTAAAAAATACGTTAGGTCGCTCGCGACCTAACACTTCAGCTCCCAGCCAATCCTCACACACTGCTAACTCGCTAGCCTCTTTGTTAGGTCGTAGCCTTTTCTCCCTGACTTGGTTAAGTCGTAACCCTCCCCCGTTAAGTTGTAGCTCTTCCTCACGTGGCTCCTTAGGTCGTAGACGACCTACAACTTCTACGTTAGGTCGCAAGGCTTGGTCACGACTTATGCCTTTGACAAATGAAGGTTGCGCTGCATCATAGGGTTTGGGTAGGCCAATGACCTGGATTTAAATAAATATTTATCAACGGCTGATGTTAGTTTATACTGCTATAAATAGAACGCTAATGTAAATCCTAATTCACAAATCAGAATCAGTATGTCGAAACACCATCAAAATTTTCCTTCTCCTCAAATAAATCTTTGTTCAAATATAAATCAAAACCAAAGTAGAGAAATTGAACATATTAAATCCAAGCAAATCAGGAGGAGATCTACAACAAATAGAGGAGGTAAAAAGCGTGTTAGAGAGAGGATATATTTTTAGAGGTGAGAGGGTTCATGATTAGCAAGATCAATATATGTAATTAATCTTATTGTACATTATTTGATCTAAACTTGTATTAAATTGAAATGGAAAGATTGTTTAAACCAGGATTTTTTTCGAGGCAAACGGTTGTGTAGTGCGTGACTATACAGCCGACAGAATCATATTAGAGCAAAATTATAAAGTTATTTCGGTCGACAGGCTCGACCGATAGCCAAAATATTAAGACTAGATTGACATAAAATAGTAAAAAGGATCATAAAGCTGGCAATACAAAACAGGGGCCAGCAACAATAGCATATACAAGCATCACTACCTAGAACAATGATAAAAAAGCAACATCAACCAAACATCGAGAGCATCAGGGTGAGAAATACGATCAGCCAACATGATGAGAACGGATGACATTAGCATGGGGACAGGAGTGGGCGGCAGTTCTCCAAGGATGAAGGTCTTCAGAGCTACCAATGGATTTGTTATCATGAGCAGCGACTTCAATCATCAGTCGAAAAGGAGGAGGATTGCCTTAACTTATCCAAGTATTGAAAAAGTAAGCAACTTTGTGACAAATCTGCAATGGAGAGCTGGAATAATTCTTAAAGCATCTAGCATTTCTTTCTATCCACACTACCCAGCTGAATGCTGGGAGAAAGACGTCGGTAGAGGAAGAAGCTGGGTTAATTTGTCAATGGTCGAAAAATGAAGAAATAGAAGTGATGAAACCAAGTAGGTGAAGAGCACAAGAAGTCCAAACATAGAAGGAGAAGTCACATTTGAAAAACCTATATGAGCATGAAGCCTCTTCTTTTAATCTAGATCTGATTAATTTCAACCTGTTAATTAAGAACTGATTCAAGATTGAACGTATCCCTTTTTGGTCAAATTAATATGAATTGGTAACCCTGTTGATGCTAAACCTAGGTTAATTCGATTTACTGAAAATTGAAAATGCTGTATATGAATTTTGGATGATTATGAACTGTAAATCTATAAATTTTGGTTCACTTAATAAGGGTTACTGCATGTCAAATTATAATTTAAGTTTACTATAAACGGAAACAGTGATAATCGGTCGACTATTCACTGGAGTCGGTCGACAACTAGCGGTCGACTGCTCTAGTGACAAGCGGTCAAATGATTAGCGTTTCTGGGCACGACCCGAACCTTGGCCCAAGGCCTAAGTTATAAATTAGATTATATAGTATATATACTATAGCTATATATATGGATGTTATAAATAGTTGAGAAGTTAGTTCCCTATGTTGACGACGCGAGGACGTTACGGGACTGGATAAATGCTATTTATCCAATAGGGTCGATATTTAACTGGGGTGATTCTATCGCAAATTGTACTCATGGGAGGTTTTATGGTGGAGGCACAACACTGATGATGATGTCTAATGGAGTATGTGGCTCAGAACTAACGGGAGTTCCTTGGTATTCACGGGCACGATGTGGTACTGTATTATTGATGGATCCTGACAAGGTGTGATAATAGGCATTACATTACCATTGAGAGGTGGACATAGATGTGGCAGACCAAAACGTTTTTGTCACGAGTCAGTATTGTAGGCTCTGCCTCAATGCGTAAATATTATACATGTAGTTGTAATGTGGGAAATGTAGTCCCATGGTTGAATTTGTAGGGAAACTTATGTTGAAGTAGTTACGTGTAGTCGTAGTATGGGAAACATAGTCTCATGGTGGTAATTGTAGGATGATCCTATGTTGGAATGCTTCCAGTGGTTATTACCTGATCATTTTCCATGTTCAAGTTCGATTAGTTGTTCGACCCTAAGCACGAGCCTTCACAAGTTGTTAATGTAGGTGATTTTAAGACTATACCTCTTAGATAAATAAAATAAATAATTCATGAACACCCGTAGGACATCCTACTCACATAGAGTATTACTAAATTCAATTTCATATGATCACCATATATTAATGATGTAACTCATTCACTAGACTTTTGTGTGACTCACTCCTTTCCTTTCTTTTTCCCCTACCATAGAAGGATATGGCAGCAGGTGATAGGCCCGGTGATAATACGTGAAGAGGTGAACTTGACATCAAAGTTTCTTTTATATTTCCTTTCACTCTCCACGTAATTATTTATCATACTTAGTATTTCATCAGACTACTTGGTGTATATTCTATATACTGTGAATTTGACTACATACTGTTTTTGAGATTGTGTTTTTGAGATATTTTCTAAGATGGTTATTTTCTGTATTATATTTTATTTCCTTCTACTATGAGATATGAAAGTGTAGTATGTCGTAGATCATATTTGTATATTCTCAGTCAGTTTAAAACCTTGATAGCTCATACTTCTTGGCACCGACGCAAGTCCGAAAGTCACCTTTGGCTTTGGATCGATGTGGCGGGAGGTGCGGGTTGTCACATATAATATTATTCATACCAGACTTTTTATCTGATCCAAAGTTTTAAATTTCCCTCTAAAATGTTGGGTGCTCAATTTGGAGTTGGGTAGGCCGAGAGTAGAGTATTTCAGGTTAGACGAATAAGCTTCCAGAGATGTGCGTTAGGGAAGCTAGTATCTAGGAGTATTATTATTTCCATTGTGTAGTAGTTTAACAAATTTTATTTTGATCAAATGTATGTAATGACGAGTACTGTAACTGTCTAGCTGGTTAAGCCTTTGATCACCAAAGTGGGCATCTTCATATGTCGCTCTTGGAATTATAATTGCGACTATTATATTTTTTCTAAATGGTGAATTCGTGGATTATGTAATTAAATGAAATGTGATGTAATGAATTTGCAAATTAATTAATGGAAATTTTCTGTTTAAAACTTGTGAATTTTTGTGCTCTTGATGATTAATGATACAATAACTTATCTCATTTTGTCATTGAAAAATAATGCTAAGGATGACTATTGTAGGATCGAATTAACCCTACTGTTGTAGGAAAATAATGTTAAGCGACACATAAGTTTACCCAGCTTGGGCAAGACCTGCCTACTGCTGCCTCCAAGGTTTGTACTAGGAATTAAACAATCGACGCTTACAGACCCTGTAAACTCACAACCCTCGCTAATCTGATTATTCTAACCTTACGCTCAAAACCCTACCACAGATCAAACCCTATTGCAAATTCTCAAACTATGCCTTGTAGTTCGTACCTAGTTAAAAACTAGAGTTTTACAAAGTTTAAAAAGAAACCCTGAACAAATGTACAACCCAAAATAAAATTAATTAACAAGGCTCGGCCTAAAATAAGTAAAATGAGATGTTGATTAATCCTCCCTTATAAGTTAGTTTCCAGCCGATCCTCTTTTGTCTTCGTCTTTGAATTAGGGTTTCAGAAATTAAAATTGAAGCCGCCGATTCCCCAGTTGATCAATTGAAGAAATTGTGTTTGGCTTGATTTCCTTGTCACTTGATCGCCTTGCTCGATTGCTCTCGGTAGCTTCGCTGTCGAGTATAGATTGATCTGAAATTTAGGTATGAACTTTTTGATTTTTGTTTCTTATTTTTATACTTTGAACTCGACTACTTTACCGATGATGATTTTGGATGTTATTTATAGGGATTGAATCCCTAGATATTTATTTGAGTATTTTTCTTTGAATTTATCAACTACTTTATTTTAGGTTCGATTTCCGATCGAACGATTACATGATGCTTGACTTGTTTAATGATTTGATATATATTCGAAAATTCTGATATATATAATATATATATATTACGAATATATTTTGACCCGTGTATTGGTTTTCTGATTTTGGCTTACTCGGTCAATCTCATTGCTTCGGTTGAATTTCTGTTACTTGCTATCTCTGCAGTTGAGTTTGCTGTATATTTTCTATTTGCACCATGCTTGTCTGATTGCTTGTCTGACATTGGAAGTTGGTTGTTGAGTTTTTGATACTGGATAAAAGTTGATTTACGAACTCCTTTTATCTTATTTCAGAATTAAACTTTCGTTTGATTTTCTAGAAATTCTTTTCTGTAACCACACAATCATCTATTATTTTCTTTCCCTTGGATAAAGTTTTGTTCAAAAGAACATGTTTATTGTTAGCATCTTTAAGAAGTTGGAAGTCACTATATGTGTTGCTAACTTTATCTGAATATACATCACCAGATTCTGCAACTCTTTGAAGAATTTAGATTTCTTTTTTATTGGCCTACACTCGAGATATGCCTTGGCTAATGCCAACTCGGAGTTAAGTACCCCCCATCTAGTATCACTCACTTATGTGCATATCTGAATTGCACGTATGTGTTACACCATTTCATGTTTTTTTACTTTGCATGCTTGTGTACATGAACCTGTATATGCTTTGCCTTGTTGTCTTGCTACTTGGATATGTGTTTGTGATACTTGATTTTCCAGTTGGACCATTGTATATGCATATATTTGAGATGAGATGCACTAATTTCCATGTATATACATACATACACATGTATGTATATATGTGAGAAATTTTTGATGCTTCATGCTCTGCCAAGAGAAGTTGATTTTGAATTTTGAAGTGTGTTGGGTTGTATCTTGGTGCATCTGATATGTGTGTGTTGAGGTTCATGTTTGTGCGCTCACTTCAGTTTGATTTAGTTGTACCCTTTCTGCTTTTGTACATGTGCACTATGTGGTGTTGCACTACTTCATTCCACTTGAAACTATGTACTTGGCCTTGCAAGTGTGTTACCTTGCTTATGCACTTACTACACCTATTTTTGTATGCTAGTCTGAACTGAAATGATGCACTTGTGTTGAACCTGAGCTTGCTTGGGCTTGACCTAGTGTACACTTTTACTTGCACTATATTGAGCCTTCGGGCTTGACCTTTGCATTTGTCCCTAAAATTGAATCTATACAAATGGATTTTTGTGTATGTGCATAGCCTTATGGCTTGTACAATGATACACTATGCATGCCATATGTTGCCCTTGCACATTTACTTTTGGTTCTAATTTAAAATATGAAAACAAACAACCCAATTAACCGAGGCAATATAACATTTAGCTATTTTCTTGTTTTTACAATTTCAGTTTTTTTACTGCTTTATTTCTTTGACGAGCAAACCAGACGACTGGATACAAGCTGAAGCAAGAAGATAGCAAATCAAATCCAAGCGAGTGAGTAAGTGATTGAGTGAGTGAAATAATGTTGTATGTGCGAGTGTGAAATAGTGTTGTATTTGAAAGTGTAACATATAGTGAAAGATACGTGTACTATTTAAAAATGTAATGAAATAAAATATTTGTTTAAATAAAATTTTGATTTGTTTATTTCATTCTATGATATTGCAATAGTACTATAACAAACACATTTAAAAAATATTTATTTATTTATTATCATCAAACAAAAATCATAATGTTATATTATACAACTGTAGCATCAATAATATCTATTTTCGAGTCTCAAAATAGGGGATGTTACAGTCTCACTCATCGATTAGTCATGCATCTTCTACAATAGGAGGTGAATCCTTCTCCTTCACTATCCAGAAATTTCACGCCTTGAAAATGCTAAATTTCTCGATAGCGTCGATTTATTTGTGCAGCTGTCTACGGTGATTGGTTCCATATATTAATTCAATTAATTTGGATTTTATTTGGTGGATTTGGAATTGATTTTGTTTAGAGATTAGATGAAGCAGATGATGGAGATTAGTAGCAAGATGTTTAAGCTAATGTAGGATTAGAGAATATGGTTTACGTTTCTATTTATAGACTGAAATAACTCATGTTTAGCCCAAAATCTCGAAATTAATATATTACGTAAATGCCATTGGGTTTGACTTATTCTAATTTTTAGCTCATTAAACCAAATTCAGCAAGTTATATATGTTTTCGACTATCAACGACATTACTGATGCAATGAAATAGGTCTCAAAGCCTGATTATAACTCTTTTAAAAATTTACTATCATTTTCCTTTATATAAAATTACGATTGTACCTTTTTGATTTAATTATTTTACTTCGTAAGATTTCTTGGTGTTATGGTATGATAAGGTAATGTAATCACTTAATTAAATTAAACATGTATATATATATATATATCTGTGTGTGTATTTATATATATATATATATATGTGTGTGTGTGTGTGTGTGTGTGTTAAGGAGACAACAAACGCATTTATAAACTCGTTTTATAGATCATTACATGATATATTAGACATGAATGTAAAATAAAATTATTCCTATTGAAGATCAGTCTTTGTATGCGCCTTGTTTGAAAAGAACTACTAGATTCAGCTTGAAATAGTCTCAAACCTTGTAATAATCTAGAGCACCACAAATTGTATTTGATTTAATGAATATAGGCTTTGAAATTTTCGTAGATGGAAGGGTATGGCCGGCTAAAGGAGTGTGAGAGTCCAGGAGAAGAAAAGCGAGAGGATATCTTGATTTATATAGAGGAGGAGGAGACAAATTCACCTCCTTTTACTATTTCTCCTCTTACTAATTCTTACATCTAGATCTAGAATTCCAATCAAAATATCTCCTCTTCTCCTTCCTTGTTATGGCCGATCTAAAAAGAGGCTATTTGGGCCTTAAATAACTAAACCCAGTTTAATAATTAATGACATTTAAATCATATTTAAACATGTATCAATATCGTATGTTAATACGTACATATATATAACTTTATGCACGCACATTATTATTTACTAATGGCACCTATAAAATACTAATAGCACCCAATACATCAAATAATAAATAAATAATATTTCATAAATATTAATTGATAACAATTATAAATTAATTAAATGGCGCGACATTTTTAAAAAATCAACAACACGATTGTGAACTTCGAAAGTGTAAATTCAATCAGCGATTAGTATCTGACAATTTGAATATCAATGTTCGCACATCACTTTAGCTTGAGGTGTGACAGTTTGGCCAAATCTATCGTTTATAAATCTTCATCGGTAAAATTCAATTTTATAATGTAAGGAGTGCTTTTTAGTAACGGTTATTTATACAAATTCTCTTCGACGTGATATCACTTTTGGTAATTATGGAGTTTAAGTTCAAAATTCTAGTATAATCCATATTTAACTTAGTTAGTTCATAAACAACGTCTTTGGTTCGATAGTAACATTTATTACTAGTGTGTAACCCATGCATTGCACATGGTAATATTGTAAAATATAGTATTTATACTTTTAATGTTAACAATAACTTTGTTATGCTATATATGATAAATTTAGTGAAATAAGTAGCCTAAAAATTAAAATTTTTATGTGTAATTTATGTTATGTGGCTATATATGTGCTTGCGCGTGTGTATGTGAAATAAAATAATTTTATGCTTTTTGTTAATACGAATATAGTACACTTGTTGAAACCAACGTATGTTAGTGATTTATTAGATGAATTAACAAATATTATTTAATGGAATTTGTTTGAATAAATTAAATTTAAAATTATGTAATTGGTTTAAATATATGGACTCAACGGTAAATAGTATGAAGAATCGAGAAGAATTTCGTAAAATTGTATAAATTTGGTGTGGATTTATTGAAGTTAAAACAAAATTTTGTAATATAATGTATGATGAATTTTTGATATAAATGAATTATAACTGATTTGAAAATTACCTTTGTCACTATTGTTTATGTACACAAATTATGTTATGTGATTTTTTTATCCTTATAGTTAAATGAAAAAATTGGTTTTACCAATTTTCTTAATATAAAAATAAGTATAAATATAAATATTTACATATATTAAAATTTGCATATAATTTTAAGATATATAAAAAGAATAGACTAAATATTCATTGAGATTATTTAAATAATTTAATTTTTAGATTTCATAAGTAGTTTAAATATATGGATTTAAATACAAAACATCAACAAAAAATTGAAAAAGGGTTTGGTAAATAATTGAAGAAATGTTAAAATGTGTATATTTGAAGCTAAAACAGAATTTTTCAACGCAATATATGAATTTATTAAGACAAATGAATAATTTATTAAGTTTGTTAATATTTTTTATACATAATATTTTTTGATGTAAAACACCTTTATATTTGAATGAAAAACTAGTTTTATCACCTATGTTGATATGAATATGATATACATATTAAAACTGTCATATTTTAGTATTTATTATATTTAATCATGAATATTTATTAATTGAATTTACTTATATAATTTAAATTATGATCACATAATTAATTTGAATATATCGACTTAAATATACAATGTTGGGTGATATCAAGGAGTGTTTTGAAAATAACCGTTTAAATTTCAAAACATAGGTGTTTGACATTAAAAAAGGTTTTACAATACAATTCATAGTAAATATATTAATATAAATGAATTAAACTTTAAACTTGTAATTATTATTTATATATATAACTACTAAATCAAAAATGATTATACAGTCAGTTCCCCCTGCTTCCATAGGGTGCTAGTCTAGCTTGCTAACCTTTTATAATGTGAAAATGATTCATATTGATCTGATTTATTGGACGAATCAATTAATAATAGTTTGCAGAAATTATTTAAATGGTTTTATGATCATGTAACTAATTATGATATATGGTCTTAAATGTAAAATATTGGAGGGGGTTCGCAGCGATTATAGAAATTTTAAAATGTTGTTATTTGGAGGTAGAAAACATAATTTTGTAATATGCTTCATGATAATATTTTTAAGGTAAATGGATTATAAATTGAATTTGTTATTAGTTTTTATGTATATGTGCTATGTGACTTATGTATCTTTACTCTAGTTAAAAAATAATTTGAGATGTCCCACCTTCTCAATCCTCAGAAATTGACACTAATACATTCTTGGTATTCACATGCCGCAAATCCAAGTGCCGGAGAGGCGGATTATCGTGTGTAAGAAAGAAAATAAAGACAGAAAAAAATCCCACACAAATGGAATAACATATATTATTTCAACATATAACATTTACATCGAAAATTTTAAATACATTTATCAGAGTTAAACATGGACAGTTATATATATATATATATCTGTCCTAACAATGGCGGAATACAATAATACTCAAGTATGGTGGAAACAGTCTTCATAAAAATCTTCTAACTCCATGCTCCAAGCTTCATCCAGATTTCTTCTAACTAAACCTGACTACTAGGCTACCCGGGAAAATTAGGGCGCCTAGAGTTTAAGGGAAAAAGGAAATAAACCCCAGGTCGGTCATGGGACTGGTGTGAGAAACTCAAAATACGCGGTTTGAAAAAGAAAAAGTATCTCATAAGACCACGCCGCACATAAACACGGAATGAGTTTTTACCTTATAATAACCAAAACTTTTGCTACGTAAAATCATTGGGTATTATATTTAATGACCTCGGTTCCTTCAAACCAATAAACGATAAAAAGATGCTCTGTGAATAGGGAATCATTCTTTAATTGATTATGTTCTTTTTATCAAAATCTCTTCTGGAGATGCATATTTCTAAAACATTATTTTCGGTATATACGAAATAATTAAACCTCATCTATCAAATCCTTTGATTACTTTAAAACCATTTTAAACTTGGAATAATTCGAAATCATTTCATTTCAGTTAGGAAAATATTTCCAAATCATTTCTTTTAAATCCCAACATAGATTTCTTAATTCAAAACCCAAAATTTTGATTGAGTTAAAACCATGTTATCTAGGATGTTAATCCAAAACCAGTAAATATTAAGTAAGCAGAATCTATAGAAATTATCTAATTTTACTCAATATTAATGCCCGTATTCAAAAAGTACCATGGGTGGAATAACGATGAAATCACCTTTTAAATTCCACGAATAATACGAGCTACCTCTTCGGGTTTTAACACTGAGTACTAGAAGATTATCTCCACAAAATCCAAGTTATTTATATTCAGAAAATCATATCCTTTATACTTTGGAAAATTTTTATCTGAGTAAATCAAATTTACTATCCATCCGTTAGGCCAGTCCGGATAGCCAGGGAGAGCAGGAAACTAGTTTTCCAAACCCAAGCCTAGACACTATCTCTCTGACACCCATTAGGCGGTCAAGTTATTTAATCGACTCTAAATCATTTAATATTTAATCATTCTATAAATCCTTTAAATTACCTTTAAAATACTTTATTAGTCATTTGAAAACATTTAAAAAATATTTGGAAAAGAATGGTTGCGTTTAAAACTTTATTTCAAAAGTTATAGAAAAGTGCTGCGGAAAGGTGCTACGGAAAATGCTTTTTAAGCTATGTTGATCAATACGACTTTTTATCATTTGGAAATTCATTTTTAGAACTCAAACCACTTTTAAAATGTTTTAAAATATTTTTAGAATTTATTTCATATTTTTAAACAATTTTATAATATCATTCTCAAAGAAATCCTGTTATGGATTACAAACTGCAAAAACCGTGATTTTTTTAGAAACTTGTTTTACTCATATTTCAAAATCTATTTATCAAAATTTTGATTTTCTTTCTTTGTTTGAGAACTTTGGATATAACATTTCAGAAAATTCTTATCTCGAAGAATTCCGAGCTATATTCCATTCTATACACTTGTTTGACTTTTGTGGCACGAAATCGTGAACTGTCATTAGGCGACGCGCCAATTTTGACTAAATTTTCAATTACCTTTCAAACTTCACCAAAACACTTTAATATATTTACAAAACATTTCAAACTCAATTTTAAACCTTTTTAAAGAGGTTTAACATCCCATACACACCAATTCATTAAATAAAGGAAAGTGATTTCCTTTATGCTTATCGACGTGTATTTCCATGACCTGCATATATATTCAACATCCATATTAAACCACCAAACTTGATGATCAAAGAATATTAAGCATCCATTTCAAATATCATTTCATCATCCAAAAATATAGTATAAGTAAGAGTTTCTCCCCATCATTGCTTCCTAACTTCGTTAAACGGACAATAGCTTCGCTACGATCGCATAAAAGCTTTTGAAATTGGTCCTTAGACTCTTGAGAAGGCTCGACCAAGACTTGAAGAGGATGACCAAAAGTATGGAAGAGAAGTGGTAGAGCTTCGACCATGAATTCACTAAACTAGACCCAAAAATAGGTCATTTTATCTCGGATTTTTGGACATTCTACTCTCTGAATTTGGAAAAGATGTCAACATGAAAGTTGTAGAAAATTATTTTCTCTACGGTTTTAGAAAAAGAATCATTCAATTTGGTTTAGTTTTGAAAGAGATATTGTCAAATGAAGAAGGCATTCTCAGATTTACAAAAATCACACCCGAAAATGGGTCGACTTCTAGCTAATTTTTGGACATGTTACTCAAAGAATTATGAAATCTGGTCAAAAGGAAAGTTCTTACAAATCCTTTTATATATAATTTGAACAAAAGCAACACTTGATTTCGATTAGATATGACAAAAATATGACCAAAAGAACAGAGGACATTCTCGGAACTAAAATTTTGGGCCCGAAAATGCAATGGAAAGAAGTGGATTTTGAGCATAGCTAAGCTTATAATGGAAAGAAGTGATCAACAATAAAGTTGTAGCCATTGAAATTTTGAATGGTTTTAAAAAAAGAATTTTCTCATTTCGTTCAGATATGAGGAAGTTATGGAGGATGAAAGAATGAGTTGTGGAGGGGCTATTTATAGGAAAAGAGGAGTAAAATATCTACCTTTACATCATTCCCCTCATCACCATCACATGCTCCATCTCCATCACCCATGTGCCTACTTTCCATCCATCATTTCGGCTACCAACATCCACCATCATAACCCCCTATGAGTGTGTGCTCAAGTGTGTACTTTGATGTGAGATTGTTGACTTAAAGAAAGCTTAAGGGTTAAGCTTCTAAAATATCGTAGATTTTCCTATATATGTTTATACATATAAATGTGTATGTTTATTTGTATAGGTATATATGTTCATGTGCATGTTAGGGTATGTATGTGTATGTTTTATATGTGCACATGACACAAAAACAAGGTTGCAATGATTTAAAACAACTTTCGTTCGTCAAACCGTTGAAAATCGGAAAACCGATTCCCGATCACATTTTCACTTATACATTAAATTATATATATATATAAACAAAATTTGAAAATAAATTTATAATCATTTTTAATTAATTAAAATGATCACATTTGAATTATAAAACCATATAAATTAATATTTACAATTATTTACAGAAATCGCTATTATATCGATAAAGCGATATCGATTTTCCATATAATTTCAAATTACTTTTATAACTTTATAGAACCATTATAAATCATTCATTATTACTCTATAACTAATTAAAATGAATTATTATCATTTTAAAATACTTAATTGAATAATTATAATATTATTAAATCATTAAATCTCAATTTAATTTTATAAATCAATTATAAGGGCATCACTGGTGATGTCATAAATACATTTAGTTTTCCAAAAATAAAATAAATTATTTTATTTCATATTATTATTCAAATATAAAAATAAGTGTATGTATCCAGCTCCATGCATGATGTTTTACGATTTTAGAGCTGTTTATCGATAAAACAGTTTTCGGCCATTTTATCGATTTAAATACCAAGGAAAATATTTTCGTAAATATTTATTCAAAATAGGATTATTATTATTCATTGCCACTCAAAGAAATATATTTTTATATTATCAACCCTTTATTTGAATAAATTTTAAAATAAATATAATTTATCAAAGTGATAAATTTGCGGGTCATTACAGACTTCCCCCTTAAAAGAATTTCGTTCCCGAAATTACCCAAGACAAAAACCCAAAGGTTTTGCCCAAAATATTTATTTTTTAAACTTACACCTGTACGGTGTGTATAGATCATCCGTACACAATATCTAATTCGATCTTCTACTCGAATTCACAACTTTACTTCCGAACTAAGATTAATCCCCCGATCCTTTAGTGCGGACTCTAACTAGGCTTTTTGATCAGAACTTTAGTTCTTCCTTGCATTGCTCTCAAATATGATAGAAAACTCAAGTATCCAACCACAAACCCTCATCAATGTTCATCATCAAGAATCGAGTGATAAATCTTTTTCCGGATTGTTGTGAACACCTCAAAGTTCATCACTCGAATCTTCGATTAAATCGTGCGGCGAAATAATCCACATACTCGATATGTATTTATTAACCTTTCCAAAATTCTTATGAAAATACTTCAAAAACTTTCATCTTTTTTTCAAACTTTTATAAAGATACTTCTTTATACATAATCATTTTACATTTTTATTTCTAAATATTTCTACTTAAAAACACATTTCTTTTCAAAATGCACTTAAAGGATTTAAAAACAAATGTTGTTAAAACATCGTTTACTACAAACCCAAAACCAGTCATTAATAACATTAAACATTTATTTTAAAGATCAAAGCATACCCATGCTTATTAATTAAGATGACACACTTTGATAAAAATTGACAATCGTCAATTAATTTATCAACCAATGATTCACATTATGCTTTTTTAACTTTAGAAAATTATATCGATCGAGTAACTCAAAAATGATACCAAGGAACTAGGTACTACCAATGGTATCACATATTTTTTTAACAAGAATGGGAATACTTAAGAGAAGCGTTTACCATCCGAACACATCTCCTGCCCATTTTTAGTTACTTTCGAGCCACTCGAATTAATTAATTATAAGATTGTTTTTCGTTTTCAAAATCTCATTTTAGAAATAATACTATTATTATTCCTTTTCCAAATAAATCATTCAAAATTCCTTTCAAAAATACCAGAATTTAAATTCTCAAAAATTCCTTTATAAAGTATGTTTTATATATCCAATTTATAAAATCACTTATATAAAACACATTCATAAGATTTATTTATCTTAAATAAATTCCTTTAATAAACATTGTTATTTATCGAATACCCCATAGTCAAATTGTGAAACTAAATTCGCGAGGTGTTTGTATTTGAAATTTTAAATTAAACAACCAATTAATCAATGATAATAACTAAGTATTATCCTTTCCTTAATCAAATAACTATATTACTTGAAAAATATTCTTTATATTCAAAATATAATCGTAGGGTAAAATTATTTCATTTACAAATTTTCAAAACCAAAATCATTTGTATATAATATTAACAAATATGCGTCGTTTACACTCAAACTCATTATATAGTGTTACTAACCCTATCTCTAATGAGTTACTCATCCTAGGGTATTACTAACCCTATCTCTGATGAGACTTTACCCCACTAAAGCTAAGGTTTTCGCTTAACCTTGCACTCTGATACCAAATAAGAAGACCTGCCTCCTCGATCCTCAGAAATTGACACCAATACATCCTCGGTACTCACGTGCCGCAAATCCAAGTGCTGGAAGGCAGATTATCGTGGGTAAGAAAGAAAATAAAGACAGAAAAAAATCTCACACGAATGGAATAACATATATTATTTCAACATATAACCTGTATAGCGGAAATTTTAAATACATTTATCAGAGCTAAACATGGACAGTTATATATATCTATCCTAACAATGGCGGAATACAATACTACTCAAGTGTGGTGGAAATAGTCTTCAGAAAAATCTTCTAACTCCATGCTCCGAGCTTCATCGAGATTTCTTGTAACTAAACCTGACTACTAGGCTGCCCGAGAAAATTAGGGCACCTAGAGTTTAAGGGAAAAGGGAAATAAACTCCTGGTCAGTCATGGGACTGGTGTGAGAAACTCAAAATATGCGGTTTGAAAAAGAAAAGGTATCTCATATGACCACGCCGCACATAAACATGGAACGAGTTTTTACCTTATGATAACCAAAACATTTGCTACGTAAAATCATTGGGTATTATATTTAATGGCATCCTTTGAAAACACTTTTCAAGTACATATATTCAAATAGCCAAAAAAATTACATTGGTTAAATTGATGGCATAATAGGTTTACAATCAAGTCCGTACGCACTTATTGGAGAATGGATTTCCATACAATCAAGTCCGTCGTCAAGAATCGAGTGATAAATCCTTTTCTGAATCGGTGTGAACACCTCAAAGTTCTGCACTCGAATCTTCGATTAAATCGTGCGACGAAATAATCCACATACTTCATGTGTATTTATTAACCTTTCCAAAATTCTTATGAAAATACTTCAAAAAACTTTCATCATTTATTCAAACTTTTATAAAGATACTTCTTTATACATAACCATTTTACATTTTTATTTCTAAATATTTCTACTTAAAAACACATTTCTTTTCAAAAGCTATTCAAGGGTTAAAAAACAAATATCGCTAAAATATCATTTTCTACAAACCCAAAACCATTCATTAATAACTTTAAACATATATTTTAAAGATCAAAGCGTACCCATGCTTATTAATTAAGATAATACACTTTGATAAAAATTGACAATCGTCAATTAATTTATCAACCAATGATTCACATTATTCTTTTTTAACTTTAGAAAATTATATTGATCGGGTAACTCAAAAATGATACCAAGGAACTGGGTACTACCAATAGTATCACATATTTTTTTAACAAGAAGGGGAATACTTAAGAGAAACGTTTACCATCCGAACACATCTCCTGCCTATTTTTAGTTACTTTCGAGCCATTCGAATTAATTAATCATAAGGTTGTTTTCGTTTTCAAAATCTCATTTTAGAAATAATACCATTATTATTCCTTTCTCAAAAAGATATCATTCGAAATTCCTTCCAAAATACCGGAATTTAAATTCTCAAAAATTCTTGTATAAAGTATGTTTTATTTATCCAATTTATAAAATCACTTAAATAAAACATATTCATAAGATTTATTTAGCTTAAATAAATTCCTTTAATAAACATTGTTATTTATCGAATACCCCATGAAACTAAATTCACGAGGTGTTTGTATTTGAAAGTTTAAATTAAACAACCAATTAATCAATGATAATAACCGAGTATTATCCTTTCCTTAATCAAATAACTATATTACTTGAAAAATATTCTTTATATTCAAAATATAATCCTAGGTAAATTATTTCATTTACAAATTTTCAAAACCAAAATCATTTGTATATAATATTAACAAATACGTGCTCATATACACTTAAACTCATTCTAGGGTGTTACTAACCCTATCTCTAAAGAGTTACTCATCCTAAGGTATTACTAACTCAATCTTTGATAAGACTTTACACCACCAAAGCTAAGGTTCTCGCTTAACCTTGCGCTCTGATACCAAATGAGATGACTACCTCCTCGATCCTTAGAAATTGACACTAATACATCCTCGGTATTCACGTGCTGCAAATCCAAGTGCCGGAGAGGCGGATTATCGTGGATAAGAAAGAAATTAAAGATAGAAAAAAGTCTTACACGAATGGAATAACATACATTATTTCAACATAGAACCTTTATAGTGGAAATTTTAAATACATTTATCAGAGTTAAACATGGATAGTTATATATATATATATCTGTCCAAACAATAGTGGAATACAATACTACTCAACTGTGGTGGAAACAATCATCAGAAAAATCTTCTAATTCCATGCTCCGAGCTTCATCCTGATTTCTTCTAACTAAACCTGACTATTAGGCTGTATGGGAAAATTAGGGCACCTAGAGTTTAAGGGAAAAGGAAAATAAACTCCGGGTCAGTTATAGGTTTGGTGTGAGAAACTCAAAATACGCGGTTTCAAAAAGAAAAGGTATCTCATAAGACCACGCCGAACATAAACACAGAACGGGTATTTACCTTATGATAACCAAAATATTTGCTACATAAAGTCATTGGGTATTATTTTTAATAACATCCTTTGAAAACACTTTTCACGTAAATATATTCAAATAGGCGAAATTTTTACATTGGTTAAATTTGACGGCATAATAGGTTTACAATCAAGTCCATAGGCACTTATTGGAGAATGGATTTCCATACAATGGCAGGTAAGGGACTACCTTCCGTACAGTATATCTCTAGTGGAATGTACCGAGGATGCACAAGCAATCCTCCGCATCTGGCAAGACCGACGTATCCCTATTTGGCACTCATACATGGCCTGGATAGAACCAAATATGACATCACCCCAGTCGTAACCAACCTATCCTGGGCCCCATAGCATACACACATACTCGATATATAGAGAGTAATCTAGAAAGGTGATGACTATACCCTAATGGTTGCGAACCACATAGAAAGGTGATGTAGGTATTTGAAGTTAAACGTATAATTTTATAATGCATTGTATGATAAACATTTTGAAATAAGCTACTTACAAATTAAATTTGTTATTTTTTTTGCGACTTATATTTTTTTATATTTGAATGAAAATTAATTTTACCTCTTTGGTTGGTACAACTGGCATACCTATTGAAATTGTCGTGCATTAGTATTTCTAAGAAATATTAATTAATTTATTTAATTGAGTTTGTTTGAGTAGTTTAAATTTTGGATTTTAACCTAAATATATGGACTTAAATATAAAATATTAGGAGGAAATTGATAAATTATTTGTAAGTAGCTGTATAAACTTTAAATATTCTTATTCGAATGTAAAATGTTGGGAGAGAATGAGTGAAATATGTGTAAATTGATAAATTAAAGGTATTTGGAAATATAATATCAAGAAAGAGAATAAAGAGAAGAGAAAAAATTCTTAGAATCAATAAAAATGCTAGAACTTTGTTATGCAACGTATGATAAATTCAGTGAAATAGGTAAATTACAGTAGAAAACTGCTATAACTATTTATGTATAATTTATGTTATAGGTAATATAATTTTCTATGAGTAAAAAAAGTACTTTATCATTATTGTTAATTTGATTATGGTATACATGTTGAAACGACATATTTGATGATTTATTAAACGAATGGACAAATAATATTCAACTGACTTTTTCCAATATGTTATATTCAAATTACGTAATTAGTTTATATATATAGACTTAAAGGTAAATAGTAGAAAGAATTGAGAAGTGTTTTGTAAAAAACTATAGAAATTGCTTATTTATTTGAAGTTAAGATCAGAATTTTTTGATGCAGCTTATGATAAATTTTTGAGATTAATGAATTATAATTGATTTGCGAATTAACTTTGTCATTATTGTTTATATACATAATTTATGTTTTGTGATCCATCTATCTTTATGGTTGAATAACTTATTTTACCATTTTTGTTTATACACACACATATATTGAAATTGCATATATTTTAGGGATTTATTAGAACAATGGACTAAATATTTAGAAACATTATTTGAATAGTTCAAATTTGTGATTTCGTAAATAGTTTAAATATTTAGATTTAAATATATAATATTAGAAAAGAATTTAGGGGGTGTCAATAACTGTAAAAATGTTATAATATAAGTGTATGAAGCTAAAAATAAATTTTGTGGTGCAATGTATGGAAAAATGTGGTGCAATGTATGAAATTCTTTATTGAGATAAATAAATAATAAATTAAATTTATGTATACGAGTATATACGCACGTCCAGGTGGACCTGCATTTGATTGCTAAACCATATTTTTACAGTGTACCTATTACAAAAAAAAGATAATAAATTAGTGCAGTGATCATTTTTCACCATTTCTAATTTTCTTGAGGACCTTAACATTGTAGCTTGTCACATCCACGTTATTTTTGTGCACAATTTAATAGCATATTCGAACAAAATATCAAGTGAATTTAAATTATCAGGTTATATATTTATCACATCAATTTATGAACCAATTTGTAGCATAAAATTAACAACTATGTTAGCAGTATGGTATTTTTTATTTATTTTGACAACAACTTCCATTATCAAAGTATTAAATGATTGAGGACTAAACATCTCTAACTGACAATTTTCTAAAGATTATTTTAGCAAAGTCAATTGATATGAATGTGAATTGATCTCAAAAACCTACATCATCATTTTGTAGAATCGTTAGTGTAAGATAGTGTTCGCGGTAATAAAATGGCTCGTTTCTGTTCTTGATGTCCGACACGGCAACGACATACCCTCGTTCCCAGCACCATTGTGTGAATGCTAGGAAAAGGAGCGGTGGCGTCGGACATGCAATGTATTGACGCCAATTTTTTTGCTTTTATAAATTATTTAATAATGCTAAAACTATTAAATTTATATTTTTATACTTTTCTAAAATTAATAACTTGTGCAAATAAGATCCATTAATACTGTATTAATACTGCGAGGCATTAAAAAGTGCTATAGAAACAGCACAAACATTAGCTGCATCAACATAAACAAATAGCACTATTGAGCAACTTCAAAAGGTATATGGCAGTAAATGTAAGTATCAACCAATTAAATTATTAATTTTGAGTAAAATCCATATATACTAAATTCATAACATTAATATAAATTTTAATCATTTTATTAATGTTATTTATGAAACTAATACTTAAGTTTTACTGAGATTATTAGACAATTGAAGGTTAATTCAAGTTTAATGAGAAGGCGGTTGGCCGACCTGCATCAAATGAATAAGCTGGAAAAAATAAGTATGTAGACTAAAAATTGAAGTTTTACAAAGATTCCAAAATTTGAGTTTTTTCTGACTAACGTTTTTCAATATTTTAGATTTAGTGTCCATTTTAACTGGTGTTATTTTTAACAGTCTTCTATGGTAGAAAAATTATGCTAGTGGAGACTTCTTTCTCCAGTAAAGCTTATTGGTTGAAGATATATTAAAAAAATTGCAGTTTTAGGATAATTTAGTAAAACTTATAATGGAAAAAAATATTCAGAATAGTTCAAACTTCTAGTTTATTATATAAAATATGTATGTAGTTTGCTTTTTTATTTTTAATATGTATTTGTAAAACATTGATTTATCAAAATCTAACACTTTAAGCAATGAATAATATTTATCCTAGTGTCCCATTCTAATATTCTAATGCATCGAGTCTCCTTATTCATTGTATGCACGTCTCAAACAGAAATATTGATGTCAATATTTATTCCATGACCGATGACTGTCAGAAAAACTGCATATGATACTCTTCAATTTAATTCTACCTCATATATGTTAGTTTTATCTATTTATGTCTTTATCACCAACTTGTTTTTATCACACTTGGGAGGTGCCTGGTGAGTTTACCAAACATCTACAACGCATACTTTTCATAAGTCATTTAAGTGGAAATGTTTATATCTCCGGCTTTTGAATGAGCATCTATATGTATCGTCAACTTACCACTTCCTTGTAAAACATATGTTCATTATTGAAGATTAAAACACACCTAAAGGAAAATTATAAATAACAGCAATAATAAGAAATTTGAATAAAAACAAATAACAAACAACAAATATGGACGGAAGCATTATAAGCTATATAGTACATGCAACTTATCCTGTAACAAAGAAAAATAAAAACTAAAGAACTGAAACTGGAGCAAACAGTAAGCATATGATGTATCAAATAAAGTAATTTGCATTACATGGATTAGACTTTCCTAGGTCTACAAAGAGTAAATATGCCCCAATCTAGCTAAAAACAACTAATAGCTTTTGAAAGCAGCGGAATGAAAAGTAAACCAAGAAAAGCAAAAATAAAACTGGTAGTAATAAAAAGTCCAAATAACAGCTTAAATAATAGTAGTTGAATCGTCTAAATTTCAAATTTCACCATTTGCTTCTTACATTTTTCGAGTGTTTGTGTTTAGGAAACACTACACTATAAGAAAAAAATTCAAGATCACAGCTTTCTCTCATAATGAACCATCAATGTACAATTCTAATAGATTTTAATATGATATTCATGTATCTGCTAACTCGATAGAAATCACTAAACAAACAAATGGAATTTAACAATTTGAGCATGTAGAAGGTGATGACAGTTCCCAAAATGCAACAACCGTTCAGTACAAACACCATAATAATACAATAATAAAGTTCCAAGAATTGGACATAAAACACAATTACAATCCATCAAAACGAATCCAGTATTCTAATTTCTAAGGGAATCTAATTTCATGTTCTGATTTCTGAGATCACCAATACCTTTCCTTTTCCTATCTTCCCCTTTCAATTTACCAATGTCTAAAACACCCTGTTCCTTTGCAAGAACCAAAAGCTTTTCTTTTAATCGGTTTCTTGCCTTCAATTTACTTGCAAACTGGCTCCTTTCGCGTGCATAAATATTTTTAGTAAAGTTGGCAAAATGTTTGTCTTTAGAAGTTTGTCTACCAACTTCAAAATTAAATCAGGGAAATTTTACCTGACCATTGGAAAGTAATGCCATTTGGGATGTGATTGACATTGACCACACATCAAGAAAACTTGTTTTCATGATGTAATGCTTCGGCTGAGGTTACTAACTCCTTGTCATCAATGTGCAGTTTGAGATGACTTTCAAGAAAAAGAGGGATATCTATAGCAGCTGAAAATTTCTGTAATCATACATAACACCCTATCAACATTCATTACTTGTAATTACTAAATTGAAAGGGGAAGATAGGGAAAATTACTTGTATTCAAATCACATACTTATATTTATATAATACATAGATATATGTTTAAAAAATTCCAAATCGCAAAACAAAAAATAAGATAAACATCAAATAATGCAATTGAACATAATATATAAAAATATGAAGCCAAAGAAGTCATCAAGATAAGAAATAGCATGCACAAATTAAAACAACAGGCAAAACAATGGACGTGCCAAAAACCTAAGGCAACAAGGCAAAAGATGGTAGCCAACAAAGCTAAACAATAGTAGGAACGTATGAAATAATGCAATTTATTTCAATG
Source organism: Allium fistulosum (assembly GCA_030737815.1). NCBI lineage: Eukaryota > Viridiplantae > Streptophyta > Magnoliopsida > Asparagales > Amaryllidaceae > Allium > Allium fistulosum. The sequence goes on from CM060906.1 coordinate 575,987,707, forward strand.
CAACAACATAAATCAAATGCGTGGGTACCAAAAGCAAGCAAAGAATTCAAGGCCAACTTTCCAGTTTGCTCCCAAGTTCTCTTTTTCACAAACTGATCCCATGCCAGTTTGATTCCTGGTCACGTAGTTACCATGTGTTTTCCATAGTTTATGATTTGCATAGTAGAGTTGGTAGTAAATTTATGTGTTTTGTTAGGGAATAAGGGAAGTACATGTCAGACTGTAATTATTGGGATAAAGGTCGTGTTAGAGAACCATGTTGAAAATTTTGTAGTATCAGCCAATTTATGTTATATTATACGAATTGAAGTAAATAGCATGTTTATAATTTCTGGGTTTTAATATCATGGTATAACGTCAGTAATTATGCAATTTATTTTTTCTCAATAATCAACAATGAAATGTTTAACTATACAAAGCGTAGTTGCAGATAAATATACCTCATCCTATGGTAGTAGGCTAGTAGCTATCGAACCATTCATTATTAAAATTATGTTGCAATTTCTATCGTTGCAATATTATTTTTCTTCTACAGTTATATTATGCTCCTATATGCTTAAAAGTTAGTAGTAGTTTAAAACTACATTTTCAAATGTGGTAGATTTCTAACCAACATATTTCATTTTAAATAAAGTTCTATTTTGGTATGATAATGGTATTTCTCCTACTTTTTATTGGTAGTTTACATAATGGTTTGATTTATTTAATAAATATCTATTTTATTATAGTTTTCAACCATTTCTGACATGACCTGTTTATGTTGAACTTATGATAACTACGTGAATTCCTCTTCTAATTTTTTACTTTATGCGTACAGATAATTTCATGTTATTTGTTAAATCTATTGTTCTTTTCCCTTTCTATTCTTTTCCATTTAGTATGTACAATACTATCAAACATATAATCCAACTTATGATCACATGGGTAGTATGAAATAGTTGTCTAAATGTTTTTATGCCCTAATCATTCTAATTTTTGGCTCCTTCAAACAATTTTCGAATAAAATTGTTGCTATCCCATATGTTATACCACTATAACCATAAACTAACTTACATATTAGTTGAACTTTTGTTTTTTGTTTTTGTTTTGTATAATCAGTTTATGCTTAACAGTATGACTCCTTATTTGTTCAAACTAAAGATTTTATTACTGCTTTTTCCATTGGCATTGTTAGCGCTTGGTGTAGTTACCTTTTGTAGTTCAATCAATCATTGATTTTCAAGTAACTCAGTTTTGTATGTGCTAACTAGTTATATTCATAGTTTTAATTTGTGAGCAGAACATAGTTTAAAATTACATGAATATACAGAGGTAACTTCATGGACCATTGAATGTTGATATATTTTTTAGCTATACTTTTTTAACAGAAGTAAGATGATAACGCACATCCTCATTAGAGAAGTAAGATGATAACGATGCTTGAATATGTGTGAATAATCATAATCAGTCTACTGTTCGTGAGGTCTTTATAATAATTTGTATCTAGACTACTACATAGCTAAAAGTCTTACCACTACTATTACTATGTATATTAGTCCCACATCGTCCAAGTATTTTAATTATTATCATATATAAGCTAACATGTGAAGACATGAGTCGTTCAATCACATCAAAAAAAAGGGCGACGATGCCTTTACACTTGATGACCTCCATGAGCGCGCATGGTTTCAGCCAAATATTAGTACCATGACTATGCTCTACAACACCTATCGACCTCGACCATGTATTCTTCCAGCCTACTCTCAAATCCGATGAGGGGTATTTCTGGTATTTCAAAAAGACACGGTCGAATTCCTATTCATGGAATTCTCATTATTAATAGTAAAGATTACTTATGCTATGTGATTCATATATCTTTATATTTTAATTTAACTTTACAACTTGATTTGAATAGGATATATACATATGGAAACAATCATATTTTAGGATTTATTTGATGAATTAACGAATATTTGTTAATTGAATTTATTCTAATAGTTTAAATTCAAGATTACATAATTATTTAAATATATTGACGTAAATATACAATATTACATGATATCAAGGAAGGTTTCTAAATAAATGTAAAAATTTCGAAATGTAGTTACTTTTTTGATAATAAGAGTGGTTCTTCTTATTCAAGTAGAGCCTCACAAAATGTAGGTGCTTTATTTTAAAAAAGAAATTTTAGAATGCAATGCATGGTAAACATATTGATATAAATGAATTACAAATTAAATTATTGATTATTATTTATGTTATATGATTGATGTATCTATAAATTTAAATAAACTTTTTCATCCTTTTCGTTAAAATAAATATGGTATAAATATTGAAATTTCCATATTTTTAAGATTTATTAGATGAATCAATAAATAATAGTTTACTAAATTTATCTAAATATGTTTAAGATTATGTAGTTAATCATATTTTATGAACATAAATGTAAAATATTATAAGGGGATTGAGGGTGTTTTGTAGATGATTATAGAAAATTTAAAATGTGCGTATTTAAAGTAAAAAACATAATTTTGTAATGCATTGTATGGTAAATTTATTGAGATAAAATGTAAAATGAATTTGTTATTATTGTTTATGTATATATTTAGTTACGTGCGTATCTTTACGTGAATTAAAATAATAATTTTATCAATTTTGGTAATATGAAGATGGTATACATATTGAAATTTTTATATTTTCATAAATTAGTAAACAAATTAACGAATATTAGTTAATTGGATTTATTTAACTAGTTTAAATTTAAAATCGCTTAACTAATTTGAAATATATGGAATGAAATGTAAAATATTAGAAGAAAAGTGAGGTGATTTGTAAATAATTATGGTAATTTTAAATGTAGGTATTTGAAGTTAAAAGTAGAATTTACAATGAAATGTATGATAAATTTACAGAAATAAATGAACTACAAATTATTATAATTTGTTTCATGTAATTTATATATCTTTATAGTCAAATGAAAAATTAATTTTACCATTTTGGTTGTTACCAAAGTGGTATATATATATATTTAAATTGTCATTCTTTAGTATTTATAAGAAATATTAGTTAACTATATTTATTTAAATAGATTTATTTTAGATTATGTAATTAACCTTAATGTATGGACTTAAGTACAAAATATTAGATTATATGTAAATAATTGTATAGATATTAGGAAGTCCATACCAAAATGTAAAATGATGGGAGGGAATTAGTAAAATAAGTGTAAAGTGATAAATTAAAGAATTTTAAAATAAAATATCTAAGATAAAATTAAGAAAAAGAGAGAAAACTCCTATAATCAATGAGGTAGTCAAAAATTGTTCTGCTTTACTATTATTTAATAGATAGATTTGCCGAGGCAAGCCCGCTTTTATAATGGTCTACCCACTTTTTATAAAATACAAAGAACAAGTTTGAGACAGAAGCCTCAAAGCTACAAACTAGATACAGCACACGCTAACATGAGACGATCACATACACTATGACATACATTGTCACAAAATGCACACTTTGACATATACTTTTGACATGATAACCACCGCATGGAAACCACGGGACGAGCCCACAAATTCCAATAGCAAGTTAAAGATCCAATTTTCATAGCTACTTTCATAATTCCACAACAAGCAAGATGTAAAGTCAACCAAATTTTAGGCTTTGTAGTATGAAACCACAAAGACAATCGAGATAATAGGGGATGCATCATTTTCACAAGCCAAACCATACATGTAGGATAGATTTCACCCTAGAGGGGGGTGAATAGGGTAATACTAATAATTATAAAAATTATTGCGGAAATATAAAAAATAATTGCAGCACTGATAGTAGCAGAATGATAGCAGCACATGTAATATCAAAATATTAAAAGCAAAAATAGAACAACATAGATTTACCTAGCTTCGGCAAAACCCTACCTACGTGCTGCCCCCAAGGTTTCTAATAGAAATTGAGTAGTCAAACGCTTACACGCGTAAACTCGCGACACCCGCTATCGACTAACCTAACTCTATGCTCAAAACTCTGCCACAACTCAGCCACTGATCGGTTCTATTTCAAATATTTCTTTGCTTAATTATCACGGCTTCATGAATTTGAAGCTGCTCCATGAATTTCTTTTCTTCTGTGACTTTGTTATTTGAGTTTTCTGACTTTGTGATATTTGACTGATTCACGATTTGCTGGCAATCGATTGTGGTATTCTGGACTTTGAGATGAAAATTGACTTGATAAATTCTGATTGAATTCGGCCTTGACTTTGTTCTAATTTTTTGCTGGTGCCTGGTTGTATTCGAAAGTGAGACAATATGTTGGCTTGTTGGAAAAAAAACTTCGACTTGTTAAATTTCTTTTTCCCCTGATTGAAAATGTATGGCCACAACTTTGCTTCGATATTGAACTGCTTCCATTGTATCCTATATTGTCACTGCATATGTATTCATGTTGTGTGGATTTATGCATTTGATTCATGTGCATAATATATATATGTATGTATGTATGTATGTATGTATACATGTGTGTATGCATATGTATATATATATGTATTTTTGTTGCACCATGTAGTTGTATATATATATATATGTCTATGTGTTCGAAACTATTTGCACATTTCCTTGAGTCTGGTTCTATATGAAGTCTTTTTATGCATAGCATATATATGTATGCAGTGTTGCTCCTTTGATATACACTTAACCATTTTAATCTGATTCCATATCCATGCTTCATTGTTTTCTTGTGCACTGACCTGATGTGGTGCACTTGTGTCATCACTGCTTGATTTTGATCTGGTTCATCTTGAAGTCTACATGTGATTATTGATTTGAAATACTGCCTTGTATTTTCATTCTTTATTTCTGTTTGGTTGCCACTGAACTTCAAGTTCTCTGGTTGCATTCACTATATACATATGTGAACTGCATTGTTGTTACTTCGACTGCTTGCTTTCATGTGTGTGTGTGATTCTCTAAACTGGTTCCAATTAAAGTTTTGAACTGAACTGCTTTGTTGTTTTGGTCGAGACTGTGTTGCATGCTCTGTGTTCTAGTCCTCACGTATATGATGTCACCTCTGTAGCATTGTTTCTTCATGAGCATTGCAGCCCTTTGTACATGTGTGGTCTGCACATCCATGTTATACTTGTATGCTAGTTTGTTGAATATAGTTGGTTTTCATGTTGTATTTCATTCCTAAATGCTTGCATACTCCGGTGTGCATTTATGTCTTCATGTTGACATTGTTGACATGTTTGATTGTGTGGTCTGTCTCGACTGCTCATTGCTGTAGCATATATATATATATATATATATATATATATATATATATATATATATGTGTGTGTGTGTGTGTGTGTGTGTGTGTGTGTGTGTTGCTTCTCACTTTGTCATTGCAGTCTGAGTTGCATATGAGCTGGTCTAGTTGAAGTTGTTTCATGACTCCACTATCTTGACTTGTGCTTGACCATGTGCATATTGCTATTTTCTCTGGTTGATTGTCTCCACTTGTGTAGTTATGTTCATATTTGCACTGTGTCTTGGTTGAAGTGCCGCATTCCCTACTTTTGTACATTTTGACTGTTGAGGCTTGTTTCAGTTTCACTGGTGGTTGTTTTGCACTGAGTTGTATTCATGTGTGCACAATTGTGTTTTTTTGGTCGAGGTTTGTTCCAGTCATTAAAACTTAACCATTCTATTTTTGTTTTTGTATTGCACCTGAGTTGAACCTAGCTTTGGCTCGGGCTTGACCTTGTGCTCATATCGTGACTTTATTTGTATTACACTTGAGTTGAACCTAGCTTTGGCTCAGGTTTGACCTTGTACTCACCTGTCCCTGCATTTTTATCAAGTGTATATCGGTGTGCACGGCCTTTTGGCATGTACAGTGATACACTGTGCATGTCACAGGTTGTTCATGTAGATGAATTCAAAATACATGACGACGAACAACCCAAATAACTAAGGCAAATACTATTTTCAAAATATACATTTTATTTTACACTGCAAAAATATTTCCTTTTCAATTTTACTGCGTCAGTGTTTATTTTGCAAATAATTCAGATGCTGGATACAAATTGGAATATAGTTGAAGATCAAATACGAGTGAACGAGTGATATGTAGTGAGGTGCAAATGAATGTATAGTGAAAAATTGAAATTTGTAACTGAAATTTTGTATATATAGTGAGAGCTCAAATTTGTACTATTCAAAATTGTAATAAAATATTTGTTTGAATAAAATATCTATTTGAATTTAAATTCTGTCTTATTTATTTTATTCAGCAAATATTTATTTAATAAAATAGTACAATAACAAATACATTTAAATGAATATATATATATATATTTATAATCATCAAACAAAAATCATATACTAGCATATTCAACAATCTCCCCCTTTTGATGATAACAAACATATATTTAAGATTTTGAATTTGTTAAATGTATTTGATCATTCAATTTGCTTCCCCTGTTTGAATGCTCCCTCTCTACAGAAAGGCTCCCCCTTCATATATGCATGAAAATAAATAAAAATATGCAAATGAACCTAGATGTAAATAGAAAATAAAAAATAAAATATTTGACACCTTTATTTGCCAAAATCTTAACTTTTCTCCCCCCTTTTGTTATCAGCAAAAGAGTAATAGCGTTAGAAAAAAAGTGATAGACATTAATACACTATTAATACCCAATTGAGTATAAATATTAAATTTCAATAAAAATTCAAACAAAAATCATAAATACCATGTTAGGCGCATATTCCACTTTATAATGATAGGAATGATGTCGGTATATAAAACCATATAGTTGTGTCAATTTGTGGTATATTTATATCACGAATTTGAATATCTACTAACCATGCATAACCGTTAGGACTTTTAAATGAGATTAGTAGTATTCCCAATTTTTATTAAAAAAATGAATTTCAAGCATCTTCTAACCACGCATAATGGTGAGGACTTTTAAATGGGATTAGAATCAACTTGTATATTTATTTAATCAATTTTGACATGTGTTCCATACATGCATAACCGTAAGGAATTTTTAATGAGCATGAAAGCACATAATCAATAATTCCAAGTAATTCACCCATGCATAACCATGAGGACTTTTAAATGAGAGTGAATGCTTTGGATGTTTTTATTGCTAAAAATAAATAAAATGAAAACGAATAATTTCCCGTTTAAAATACCACATATTGACATACTATATTGGATTTTGATGAGTTATGGTCGAAAGAAATATGATAGAAATAGAGATGGTCATGGAATTTTTACCTATCAAAAGTTATTATAAATCTTGTTTAAATTTTTATAGAAATTTACTATATATACTGTCTCAAGTTATAATATATGATTAATATCAACACTCATCATTTTTTCAATCACTATTTATCTTTTCGATAATCAGTAGGGAGTCATATTAGTTAATGTAGTCAATTAAAATCAAATCCAAAAGTAATTATGAGATCAAATTTTCTAAAATGACTAATCAGAAACAAGGTCAACAAAAACTATTTTCTTGAAGGGGTTTTATAAGAAAAATGTCTGCTAATTTGAAAATCAGTTGGAATGAAAAATATGCAGATATTTTCTTTGAAAATGTGATGCAACTAATGAATGTCTATACCTAAAACTCGTTCCACTAATAATTTTTCTATCAACTAGATTACCAGTGTAATTTGCATCCGAATTTCCCTTTGACTCAAGATTATCGTTAGTTGGATGTCATAGACCAGATCGTGAAGTGTGCAACAAAATACCTTAAAATCATTTTTACAGCTTTTGAATGAAATTCTTTTGAATTTGAATTGAAACCGTGAAAATAAACAAACAATGAACATAGTGTCATCAGTAAAGTAACCAAATATATCCACGTGTATCTAGAGTAATCAAAAATCAATACAAGACAATGTCTCTTATCGTCTAAACTTGCAATATAGTTAGTCCAAACAAATCTATATGAGATAGTTCAAAAACTTCTAGAGATACTTATAGTGTTCTCGTCATAAAAAGATAATTGGCCAACAATTTAGAATAAGTCAGAATCAAAATCAACATTCATTTTTTTATCACATAACTGGCTGATTTAACTCAAATTATGGTGCAGATTTTCACATTTAATAAATCGTTCAAAATAAATATACCGTTACCTATTTTACATTTACGATAATTTTTCGTTGTTGCCCATTGTCATTCTGCCACCTTTATACTAGGCTAAGGAGCTTTGATTTATTGGTCGTTGTGTGCTTGGAATAGCCAGAATCCAGGTAACACTGTTGTTGTTTCTTAGCCCGCCACCACACCTACATGAGAAAGGATTTTTGTGACCTTTTTTTTATATGTCCATGGTTGTTAGTGGCAAAATATTTTGAAAAATATGTTTGTGTAGACCCAAGAGTGTTTATATTTGTTCCTTTTGGCACCCATATTTGTTTGACTTTAAGGGATTTTATATTCGTGCCTTTTGGAACCCAAACTGGTATTGTTTTCACGTGTTTGGGTCTATACCATCAAATATTGTGATTGTGTCCAGTTTTTCCACAAATTGTGCACTTTGAATTGACTTCATTAATTTCACATCTAATACGTTCAGATTGATTATACCCAAGTCCTTGTCTAACAGGATTTACAGTTTGTTTTCCTAATAACATATTTAGTGATTTTTCTCCTTTGGAAAATTTTCTTAAAGCTGTAGACAATTGTTGGACATGTGTTTTAAGAGAATCATTTTCATTCAATAATTGAGTGCACTTTTTAATAGAATTTTCTCTTCTAGTATTTTCACTTTCTTTCAAAATTTGAATTTCATTTCAAGTGATTTTATTTTAATTTCTAATTTTTTTTATTTCTTCTTCAAGTGATGGACACTTATCACACTTAGGGCCCTTGGTTTGGTAGTTTTTAACCAATTGATCAAGCGGTTTATTTAATTCTATCAAAGTATCTCTTTATGATTCAATTTTAGCGTATTTCTCCCTAAGTCGTTCAAAACAGCCATTTACTTCGTGAAAATATATAAGTAATTTCGAATGAGTAAGTTTTGATACCTCACTTGGCTCGTCATCATCACTGTCAGTTATATCACATCGAAGACATAAATCTGCCTTTTCACTCTCACTGCCAGTGCTTTTATCATCTTCATCAATTTCATCCCAAGTGGCTGCAAAACTTCTCCTTTTCGGTTTCTTTCCTTGGTTGAATCGTTTCTGTGGACAATTGGGCTTGATATGACCGGGTTTGTTGCACTTGTGACAAATGATCTCGTGTTCTTCTGAGTTGTCTAGTGCTTTGACTATTCTGCTTTTCAATTGTTGAATCAGAGATGGATTTCCGTATTTGCGGTTCCACTTTTTGAATCTCTTTATTAGTAGCGCCAGCTCAGCTGCTCCATCATCATCACCATCATCATCATCACTTTCCGTTGTTCCTTTAAGAGTTATTGATTTCTTTCGAGTATCACCTCCTTTGCATTCTTCCTTGAATTTCATTTCTAGCTCATAAGTGGTGAGATTTCCGATGAGTTCTTCAACTTTGATTTGTTTCAAATCTTTTGATTCTTGAATGGCTATAACTTTCACTTCAAAAGTTCGTGGAAGGACTCTGAGGATTTTTCGGACTATTTCCAATTCCGTGTATGATTTTCCGAGTGCTTTTGGTTTGTATACAATATTGGAAAGTCGTCCATACATCTCTTTGACATTTTCATCCTAGGCCATTGTGAAATTCTTGTATTCGCTACTAAGCATGGCAAGGCAAGATTCCTTGACTTGAGATGTTCCTTCGTGAGTCACTTCAAGTGTGTGCCAGATTTCCTGTGCAGTTAGACAATGTGAGACACGATTAAATTCAATTTGATCCAATGAACAAATAATAGAATTCATAGCTTTAGCATTAGCATTCTGTAGTTTATTTTCTAGATCTGTCCATTGATCCATCGGTTTATCTATTTCCTAATTATCTACCATTATAGTTGGGGTCCTATAACCTACCTCAATAATATTCCAAGCATCAATGGTTTTTAGAAAAAAATTCATTCTATTTTTCCAGTAAGCATATTCACCATTGAACATTGGCGGTCTAACTATGGACTGACCCTCAGCAAAAGCATTATTAAAAGAAGCCATTTTCAAAAAAAAAATTGGTTTTTGAAAAATCAAAAATTTTAAAATAAAAATTAAATTCTGTTCCTATCTCTGATACCACTTGTAGGATCAATTTCACCCTAAAGGGGGGGTGAATAGGGTGATACTAATAATTATAAAAATTATTGCAGAAATATATAAAATAATTGCAGCACTGATAATAGCAGAATGATAGCAACACATATAATATCAGAATATTAAAGGCAGAAATAGAACAACACAGATTTACCCAGCTTCGGCAAAACCCTGCCTACGTGCTACCCCCAAGGTTTCTACTAGAAATTAAGTAGTCAGACGCTTACATACGTAAACTCACGACACCCAAAATCGACTAACCTAACTCTATGCTCAAAACCCTGTCACAACTCAGCCATTGAGTTGCAAATTCTCGAACTACACCACCATAGTTTGTTCCCTAGTCACACGACTAGAAATTACAAAAGTTTAAAAATAAATTACAAATAAAAAAAAAATAAAAAAACACAAAACCCTAATTTATAAACTAAATCCCAAAGAAGATTATAAGCCGACCCAAAAACGTGATAAAACAACCGTTCCCCCTTTTCTCTTTTATTTCTTCGGCCCGCTTTCTTGCTTGGTGAAAATAGCAGCGATCGTTCTTCTTCGTGAAATTAGGGTTCTGGAAATTGAAAACCGTCGACACTAGTCGATCAATTGAATAAATGTTTAGTGTTGATTGCTTTATCAATCGATCGTTTCTTCGATTCACACACGGCTGCTTCAATTCGTCGAGTTCGATATGAATTGGTATGTAATTTCCTTTTTGCTTTTTTTGTTAATTTGCTTGAACTCGATTGATTATTAATGTCGATGATGTTCACGGTATTTATAGGGTTTCATTCCCTAAATATTCGATCGTCTGATAATTTATTTTTACCATTCGATTTTGATTGGTTGCTTGTGATTGTTCCTGACTGGTTCTATTTCTAATAATTCTTTGCTTGATTATCACAGCTTCATTAATTTGAAACTGCTTCGTGAATTTCTTTTCTCCTGTGACTTTGTTATTTGAGTTTTCTGACTTTGTGATATTTGACTGATTCACGATTTGCTGGCAATCGATTGTGGTATTCTGGACTTTGAGATGAAAATTGACTTGATAAATTCTGATTGAATTCGGCCTTGACTTTGTTCTAATTTTTTGCTGGCTATATTCGAAAGTGAGACCATATTTTGGCTTGTTGAAAAAAAAACTTCGATTTGTTAAATTTCTTTTTCCCCTGATTGAAAATGTGTGACCATGGCTTTGCTTTGATATTGAACTGCTTCCATTGTATCCTATATTGTCACTGCATATGTATTCATGTTGTCTGGATTTATGCATTTGATTCATGTGCATAATATGTATATGTATGTATGTATACATGTGTATATGCATATGTATATATATATATATGTGTATGTTTGTTGCACCATGTAGTTGTATATACATATGTCTATGTGTTCGAAACTGTTTGCACATTTCCTTGAGTCTGGTTCTATATGAAGACTTTTTATGCATAGCATATATATGTATGGAGTGTTGCTCCTTTGTTATGCACTTGACCATTTTAATCTAATTCCATATCTGACCATGCTTCATTGTTTTCTTGTGCACTGACCTAATGTGGTGCACTTGTGTCATCACTGCTTGATTTTGATCTGGTTCATCTTGAGTCTACATGTGATTATTGATTTGAAATACTGCCTTGTATTTTCATTCTTCATTTCTGTTTGGTTGCCACTGAACTTCAAGTTCTCTGGTTGCATTCACTATATACATATGTGAACTGCATTGCTGTTACTTCGACTGCATGCTTTCATGTGTGTGTGTGATTCTCTGAACTGGTTCCAATTGAAGTTTTGAACTAAACTGCTTTGTTGTTTTGGTCGAGACTGTGTTGCATGCTTTGTGTTCTGGCCCTCACGTATATGATGTCACCTCTGTAGCATTGTTTCTTCATGAACATTGCAGCCCTTTGTACATGTGTGGTCTGCACATCCATGTTATACTTGTATGCTAGTTTGTTGAATATAGTTGGTTTTCATGTTGTATTTCATTCCTAAGTGCTTGGATACTTCAGTGTGCATATATGTCTTCATGTTGACACTGTTGACATGTTTGATTGTGTGGTCTGTCTCGACTGCTCATTGCTATAGCATATATATATATATATATATATGTTGCTGCTCACTTTGTCATTGCAGTTTGAGTTGCATATGAGCTGGTCTAGTTGAAGTTGTTTCATGACTCCACTATCTTGACTTGTGCTTGACCATGTGCATATTGCTATTTCCTCTAGTTGATTGTCTCCACTTGTGTAGTTATGTTTATGTCTGCATTGTGTTTTGGTTGAAGTGTTGCATTCGCTAATTTTTAAATTTTGACTGTTGAGGCTTGTTGCAGTTTCACTGGTGGTTGTTTTGCATTGAATTGTACTCATGTGTGCACAATTGTTTTTTTTTGGTCGAGGTTTGTTCCAGTCATTAAAACTTGACCATTCTATTTTTCTGTTTGTATTGCACCTAAGTTGAACCTAGCTTTAGCTCGGGTTTGACCTTGTGCTCATATCGTGACTTTATTTGTATCGCACTTGAGTTGAACCTAGCTTTGGCTCGTGTTTGACCTTGTGCTCACCTGTCCTTGCAGTTTTATCAAGTGTATATCGGTGTGCACGGCCTTGTGGCATGTACAGTGATACACTGTGCATGTCATAGGTTGTTCGTGCAGATGAATTCAAAATAAATGACGACGAACAACCCAAATAACTGAGGCAAATACTATTTTCAAAATATACATTTTATTTTACACTGCAAAAATATTTCCTTTTCAATTTTACTGCGTCAGTGTTTATTTTGCAGATAATTCAGATGCTGGATACAAATTGGAATACAGTTGAAGATCAAATACGAGTGAACGAGTGATATGTAGTGAGGTGCAAATGAATGTATAGTGAAAAATTGAAATGTATTGTAACTAAAATTTTGTATATATAATGAGAGCTCAAATTTGTACTATTCAAAATTGTAATAAAATATTTGTTTGAATAAAATATCTGTTTGAATTTAAATTCTGTGTTATTTATTTTATTCAGAAAATATTTATTTAATAAAATAGTACAATAACCAATACATTTAAATGAATATATATGTTTATTATCATCAAACAAAAATCATATACTAGCATATTCAACAATACAGAACAGCCGAGCACAAGACAACCCAAACATGCCACACCCATAACCTTGTCCAATAAAGAACAACACTCGACCTCATACCAGACACACATTGCTGAAAAAGCAGTCACAATGGTGTTGTTTGAGGAGAGGAAAGAAGACAAACCATGGTTTAGTTGGAAGGAGCAGGATGCCAACCACCTGAATCTTATGACAACAATGACCAAACTAACACAAACTATTTGAGCAAATATATTGAACCATGAAACAATCATAATAACTACATCCAAAAAGAAAAAGGCTACAGTAGCAATCAGAATGACTGGCAACTAATGATAAGGCACAAACGTGCACAAGCTATACCTAAAAGACTATAGCTGCAGATTTTATGCTTTATGCCACCACGCACAAACGACATCGCATGAAAAACCATCATCGGCAACCCTAAAACCTAAAAAGCTAGACCTAAAAGGCACAAGCAACATTTCCACAGTGAAATCTTTTAAACACAATAGCAGAGCCCATGGCCACCTTCCATCCAAAAAATAACCCAAAATACCTCAAACGTAACACCCAGTCAACCACCAAGAATGACGAGCATGGCTTGTTCTAGCAACCAACGCCAACCTCAAAATATTTTAGCAAAGCATGATGAATCTTATAGAGAGTACTGGCTTAGCTTTTAAAGAAGAGAAAATAGGGGATAGAGTGGAAAGGCGAGCATATCTAGATGGAGAAGGAGATGCACCGAGGGTCAAGAAAGGAAAAGATGATAGTAGAGGAGAAGGGGAAGTGTTAAAATTAATGAACTAGAAGTAAAACCCAGGAATAAATTTTTGAGGCACGTTGTGATTACGTTTTCCTTAAGGAATTATTCACCCCCTCTACAAAGAATACTGTTTTGGGAATGATGGCGAGATTCCTTCAAGACACAACAAATAGTAGTTCGCATAGCAGTAGTTCTGCGTACGAACGGATTTGCAATTTTACAAAAATTCGAAACAGAGAATAGAGAAGAGTGTTCTTATAAGAAAGAAGATAATTTCTTCTAGCCATGTTTGATGCATTTATATAAAGTAAAAAGTTGCTTTTGGGAGGGATGCGACTATTGTACAACAGTCAATTCATGAACATAAGTGTATGTTTATTCAAATTGCAACAACCAATTAATGAAAAAATGTGTCTGTTCATTCAAAAAACAAAAAAATTAAAATTATGAATGTTTGGCTATAGTTGAATCTATTCAATTTCGATCACGTACGCACCTGTTATTGCAGAATTAGCCTACATCAACACCCCAAGGTCCGAAGGCCCAACTCCAGACGTTGGTTTGATTATAGGTCCCAGATATAAGAATACTGAGACGAGATGTTATATTGCTGGAACTACTACACGTTGAACTACTAAATTAGAATAACGAATGGGAAGGAAGAAAAATGCTGAAAGTAAATAACATTGGGACTTTTATAGTGGTTCGGGTCGAAAGTCCTTATGTCCACTGTCCTTTCCTTATTTAGTCACTCTTTGTATAGCCGAGAGGCTTATTACATTGAATTTAAGCGTTTCTTCCATTAATGAGTTTTTGATTAAAGCTCTAATATAGGAAACTATCTAGTTTTTGTTGTTATTTGCCAGAAGATCTCTTGTGCCTTGGTACCGTCGCTTATTTATAGTCGATAAGCCATAATGTCATTGGTTGAACGCCTTCTCTTTGGATTGATGTTTTGACTTGCTATAAGCGGTCTTGATTTGAATGCTTGTCATCATCTGATTGACTGCAACTTGACAAGGATTGCGGATGTTATGCTTTTATATATTTAGCTTTTGGATATCTTCTATTCATCTTGATCGTTGGTCTCAGCCTGGGCTATCTAAGCCGTTGATTATTGTTGTTTGTTGAATTGCTTTGGGCATCAGCTACTATTGCCCTCGGTCAGGCTTCTTACCTCAACTGAATAATGATCTTAGCCTTAGTTGACACATTAATCCATGCTCTCGGATGGTGTATTCTCGTTCGAAACTGGAAGATAGGTTTTGAAATTACAAGCCAAGGAACTTTCCTTATGAATATTAGCAATCTGTACTTTGTAGAAACTATAGTGTAACACCTGCCCCCCAAAAGTTCATCTCATATGATTGATATGGGGTGGACTTTGGAAAGATATTATCGTGTCGGTTCAATCCTTAGCTTGTTTATTCCGTTCTTGTCACAAAGCTGATTCTAAGCCTTCGGGAACATTGCTCTACTTATGAGACTCGTAAAGATTTAACCTTATCGAGGGTGTTTTGAAAACAATTTGAAATCAGTGCCCAAAGGCGAATGCTTAGCTAGTTGGCCTGGCCAAGTGATGAGTAATTAATGGTTTTGAAAACCGAAGGGTTGAAAATTTAACTTAGACTGTGAGGTCAAAACTTTTGAAATCAGATTTGCCACTTGAAGCTATCCAGGCTAGATGATACGTGAACTAGCTTGGATGCCGAAAGGTGAAATCTAAATCGGGACCATATGGTAAAAACTTTTGAAAAATTTGTTGGTCACTTGAAGTCATCTAGACTAAGTGATAAGCAAAACTGTTTTGGTGTCGAGAGGCAAAATATAATTTGGGACCGAAAGGTCAAAACTTTTGAAAACTTTGTTGGTCACTTGAAGTCATCTAGACTAAGCGGTAGGCGAAACTGTTTGGTGCTGAGAGGTAAAATATAATTTGGGGCCGAGACGTCAAAACTTTTGAAAATCATGCTTGACATTTGAAGAAATCTAGACTAAGTAACAAGCGAAATTGTTACGGTATCAAAAGGCAAAATATAATTTGAGACCGTGAGTTCAAAACTTTTGGAAAACTATTTCCACTTGAAGCCATCTAGACTAAGTGGTAAACGAAACTGTTACAGTGTCGAAGGCAAAATCTAATTCGAGACTGTGAGGTCAAAACTTTTGGAAATCATGCCTAACACTTGAAGTCATCTAGATTAAGTAACAAGGGAAACTGTTACGGTGCCAAAAGGAAAAATATGATTTGAGACCGTGAGGTCAAATTTTTGGGAAACCATGCTTGACACTTAAAGTCATCTAGACTAACTAATAAGCTAGGCAAAATCTGATTTAAGACCGTGAGATCAAAACTTTTGGAAAACTATGTTTGCCACTTTAAGACATCCATACTAAGTGGTAAGTGAAATTGTTATGGTGCCAAAAGGTAATATATTATTTGAGACCATGAGGTCAAAACTTTTGATAAACTATGTTTAGCACTTGAAGCCATCTAAACTAATTGGTAAGTGAAATTGTTACGGTGCCGAAAGGAAAAATTTAACTCGAGACCGTAAGGTCTAGGAAATTCTTGACTTATGAGATTTAAAGGAAAGTCAAGGTGTTAATCTTGAAAGGATGGGTTCTGCTATTGCATTAAATGTCTTTGCCAACTATTACGATTTTATTAGCCTTTCTGAAAAGTGCATTCTTTTTCTCTATCCTAGGATGATTCTCCATTTGCTTTTGCTATACGTAATCTATGGTTATAGTTTATTTGGCTTGGTAACCTCTACCGTTGATTCTGAGGTTTAAATAAACTCTTTCCTTCTTCTTCTTTACTTATACTCCTAATAAGTGCTCCCATTACTGACGCTTGGAGTCTTCCCAAATTATCACAAATTTATATTGAAAATTCTTTGCCTTTTCTCTATTTTTTTATATATATCAGCACCTATTTCCCCTATTGCAATTTGTATGCATTCCTCTGTTTTGAATTCAAGAAAAACTCAATTTTGATTCATGTTACCGTGCCAACGATTGATTTTGATTTGGAGCTTTGCTCGACTAGTTAATCTATGATGTCTATTACCTTGTAGGTTAGGGTTTTCGTCCTTAGATTGGGTTTTCATTGCCCCAGGTCGATAATTGTCTTGGTTCTTTGAGAGAATCTTGGGTATTTGAGTTTGGGCAGTAAGTTCTAAATTTGGATCCAAATCCCTTTTTTTCATCATAAGGTATTAAACTTTTCCATTAGGAATTCTTGGGATCCTTATTAAATAGTTAGCCCAATACAGGTTCTTTTAAGCTTTGCAATAGACAAACCAATAACTGACCGGAGGATCTAGAGAATTGGATAAGTTATTATAGGATCGAAGGGGTTGAGGTTAAGGCTCACAGTCATAAAGACGACTAGAGTGAACCCCCTGAAGGGTTCTTCAGTTGGATGTTGGAGCATCTATCAAATGTGATATCACTTCCCCTTGCCCTTCTATTTATCGAGATCTTGGAATTCTACGGTCATAACCCAATTCAATTTGGAGTGGTTTCATATAGTACTTTATCTGTCCTGGTGATCTTACGCTAGAAGAAAGGTTATCAAAATATGACTACCTCTGAAATTCACTATCTGCATAACTTGCATAGGCCAGCTGGTAGTGTAAGGGTTCCTTTATATTTCCTTCGGTTTTGGAAAAAGATGCTTCTAGTTAAACTACTCAACAATATTACTCCTACACGCTAGTTTTTTGTAAAGACAGAGGATTCCCAAATTGCTGCTGATCTTCCGGAAGCATGTAAGCATTTCAATCTGTTTTTGTCTTAGAAGGCTCGTATTTATATTTTTTGGTCACATTTTATTTGATATCTTCCCTTTTTTTTTCTTTAGCTAAACTTGGAAGGGATAATGCTCCAACCCTTAAGAACTTCTTAGATTCTACGTGAAAGGATGTGAAGAAAATACCGGAGACTGAGAGGTTTAGACATATAGTCCTTACCGAGGCTAATCTTAAGACTTGCGGGTTATTGTCGCCTTCGTCCAAATTTCTTGGTTATGATCCTCCTTCAACCGAGATTATGCCTTCGGAGGTAATTGACCTAAGTCAACCTAATGAATCCACTAGATCTAACCCAAAAACTATTGAGGCTGAAAGGAAAGATGATGCTCCCGAGGGTAGGTCTTGGTTCCAAATATCTAATATCATATATTCTAGGCTTTTATTTTTATGGAATAAAAACTTAATTAACTGGCATGTTTCCTTATTATGCATAGTGGCTTCTGATGATATATTTTCGATAGGAGAGATGATCTTGAACAAGTCATCTTCTGCTCCCACCTCTATTCGATCGAAGCCACTTCTAAAGGATTTGATCGTAACCAAGAAACCAAGAAGCACATTACTTATGCTACAACAATGTCTACATTGAATGTCCTTGTGTTAGCTTCCTCTTTAAAGGATCAGGTAGATCGAGTGGTTAAAGTGACCTGCTCCGCAATTGATGCTCACCTATCTAAGGTTGTAGGAGCTCCTAAGTGGAGATAGTTGATGATATGGGCAGTTTTGCAGGGATGATGGGTTTAGGGATGGAAGGCCAGCTCAAGATAGAGGTTTTTCTTACTGATTAAGTATTTATTCTTTCAGTTTCCATAATAATTTCTCTTGGCTGACTTCTCTGTTTTGAACCGTGGGTTTGAAAAGCTAAAGAGGGAAGTGGGGAAGGCTGAAGCATTGAAGAAAGAGTTCTCCGAGTTTAAGAACGAAGCCAAGGACGAAAGGGAGAAAAGTCTTTGAAAGGTTGTTGATTTGGAGAAGGCTTTTAAAGATTTGAGGGCTAAGCATAAGATGGCCAAGGATAACTTGCAAAGTTCAAGAAGGAGAACTCGGGTTTGACTTCTAAGGAGGAGGCTAACAAGGTTGCCGCTACGGAAACCTTCAGAATCCTTTATAGTACTTATGAGTACAGTCGGGACAGAGGCACAACCATCTCCATGGGCTTCAATCCTAATGATAAAATGATCGAGGAAAACTTCTCCTTGAAATATAAAAAATCCCGGGCCTCGGCGAACGTTGAATAATCAGTCCCGGTGGAGAAAGATGACAAAGATGGAGAGGTAAGTTATGGTTTTGAACTTCAACAATCTTCTATTTATGATGCTTGAATTCTAGCTTGTAATAACTTCGATACAATTTCCTTATGTTGTTGTTTATGATGGTTGAGGACTTTGGTGGTTTTCTCATTTGAGCTTTTGTTGAATTCCTTCCTTACATTCTTCATGGTGTCTTTTCTGAAATACTTTTATCCTTAAACATGTTAAAAAATAGAAAATCCAACTTCACTTCTCATTATGAAGTGTCGAAGATGAGTCAAACCGGGGTTTTGAAACTGTTAGCAACCATAGGTACCCTTGAGACCCAACTTAAATCTAGTAGATTAAGGAATGTAGAGTTGTCTAATAAGGTCGACGAGGTATGGGAAACTCATGACAAAACTTGTGCCAAATATATTAAGTCCCTTAGACTTATAAGTACTAATTTAACTAATCAAGTCTTAGGTTTTAGGGGTCAATTAAAACTTTCTTTAGGAGACCGAGACGAAGGCATTCAAGAATTTGCTCGACTTTCTAAACTGCATCCGAAAGGCCCACGGTTGAAGAAACAAAGGTTGTCTTTCCTCATAAGATTCTATGATCCAAGCCTAACTTTAACTTTGGAGGCTCTTCTTAGTTATTGGAGTGTAACTCCACCTCCTTTAGCTATTACCGAAAGGGAAGACTCCTGAAAGCGAATATGTTTCGGAATACATCCCTCAGTATGTTCTGGAGGCTGACCTTAGACCGACCTTAGTAGATTCTTCTCCCTCAGAGCTTTCTATACCGAAAGGTGGCTTAGGGAAGAACATTACCTTTTCTAATAAGGCAAGACCCTCAGGATATTTGGCTGATACCAGGATTAGAGGTCTTAAGATTATTTTAGCTACTAAGGAGGAATTTACTTACTTCCGAGGACCATGAACTTTGTATACCTTTTTGCTTTACTTACTGTATGTATTGATTTTGCTGCGGACTGAAATGAATTACTTTTATAGTGATCTACCATTTCTAATCCTAACTTAAATTCCTCTATAGGGGCAGTCATGTCCCAACTGGTTAAGGTTAGAGAGAGATCTTGCATTAGTGCAACAAAGTCTCAATGATAAGACAACCGAGTTAAGCAAATGTAGTCCTGAACTAAACAATAACATTCATGTTGTCTTAAGGGATAATGAATCCTTAAAACGAACTTAAGAAGATCTATCCAAAAAGATGTCTGCTTTTTCAAAATCAGTGTCGGTTACTGGTCAGGCCTCGGAATCTGCCATCTCCGGTTTTTGGGAATCCAAATCACTCCTCCGACAGCAATTGGATGAAGCTCACCGAGAGATTTAGGCAATCAAGCTATAAGAACTCGAAACTAAAATAAGCGAACTGACGAGGTTACAGTTGCGGCCCCTCCGGCTCAAGGAAGGGGTGGAGGTCGTGTCGATATAGGGCTTTCTTCTTGTTACAGAACCACTATTGTCTCTTCGGGGTCCCGTTCTCAACCTGAGAGGAGTTCTTCCTCTGCCCCAGTTCTGAACTCAACAAACATTCTTGTTCGCACTAAGGATGGTCAAAAATCTCTTTCAAGCAGTTCAAGAAGAAATGGGAATTTAAGACATACGACAAGATGGAAGTGCATTTTAAATCTCGCTTGGAGAGGGCTGTTAAGGAGGCTGAAACTAAGGTCAAAAATATGTGTGAAGGTTTATGAGACGTTGTTGTTCCTTCTTTCTTTCTTTCTTTTATATTGTGTTCCAGATGTACTAATAATCAATTGGATGATTTGTCTATAATACTGATGTCCCTTTTTGTCTTTTCGATTAACTTAGTTCTTACAACTCAAGTAATTTTGCTTGTTCTTTTAATTCTATCTCGAGGTGCTTTTGCCCTTTGATACCTTTTCGTATCGATATCTTTGGTACCTTATTCACTCGCTATGATGCCATCCTTTCAGTTTTGATTGGGATTCTTACTCGATGCTCATACTTAGCTTAAGAATTTTTCCTCCTCAAATTCTGATACTATTAAGAATCTACTCATCATTCTAATCTGTACGGGATTTTACTAATTTCTCTACTCAAGTTGAGAATCTACCCAACTCTAATCTATATAGGAATCTACTCATTTCTCTATTCTAGTTGGGAATCTACCCAACTCTAGTCTATGCGGGAAATTACTCGTTCCTCTATTCTAATTAGGAATCTACCCAATTCTAGTCTATAGGGAAATCTACCCATTTCTCTATTCTAATTGGGAGTTTACTTGATTCTAATTTATACATGAATCTACCTATTTCTCTATTCTAATTGGGAATCTACCCAATTCTCATCTATATGGGAATCTGCTCGTTTCTCTATTCTAATTGGGAATATACCCAAGTCTAATATGGGAATCTTCCAGTTTCTCTATTCTAATTGGGAATCTACCCAATTCTAATCTATACGGGAATCTGCCCATTTCTCTATTCTAATTAGGAGTCTACCCAACTCTAAGTTGGGAATCTACCCAATGCATGGTTACACCGACCATGACTCACTATTAGTATGCATTCTACCTTTTGACGTCTTTTTAAACCCAGGCGATATGGCTTCACTCTTTGTGGCGCATCACTATGAGGGTGCTCTTATGGTGAGGTCTACCAATTTTATTATTGGGTCCCAATCTATAACCACTTGTGACTGGTGCCAGCCATCTACGACCCTTTTTGGCAGGTATCGACCATTTACAACCCCTTTCGGTTGGCTTTAGTCATCTAATACTTCTTAAGTTAATAGTTATGCTTAAATGCTACTTGTAATTTGATAAAGAAAAATATAAATTCTGTAGAAAGAAAGATCTCAGGTTTGTAAAAGAATTTTGAAATCGGACAGTTGGTAGGTTTCATGGTTTGGTAGGAAATGTATTTACTTTGAGTTTGTGGAAAAGAATTGTTAAGAGAATTAGTATTTTTAAGAAAAATGAAACTCCTTATTGATCTCGTCAGATCAGTAAGAGAGTTTCAGCCTTAAGACTTCTAATGCAGATACAACATTTAGTAACTAAAAGGAAGATATACTAAGTACAATTTTATGAGTAGCGAAATTGAATTATACTTACCAAAAATGGAAAAAGAAGTGTTTCGACCAGATAAGAGACTTCCTTAAATATAGTGGCGCATACTATTCAAAAATGCATGTAGATATGTTTGGGTCGAATGGGCTTTCATGATATGAATTTGTCCTGAAACATAGAGGCAAAGTTAGATACCAAAAAAGACAAGAAATTAAACTAATCATTTAATAAACTTAGACAATCTCCCTATTTGTATGAATTTCTTTATGACTTGAGAAAGTCTCCAACACCCATCTGTTTCATGCCCGTTCACTTGATGGTAAATATAATAATCCTTTCCTATTGGGTTTTCCTGAGTGGGTGGGGAATAGTATGGGTAGTGAAGTTCTCCACGAGTTTCCAAAAAAATCCAAGACAGGCTTTGATTAAGAGGAGTAAAGATTCTGTCTCGTTTGATCTTCTTCCGAGGTAAAAAAGCATAGACAACTAGGAAGGCTCTTTTAATTGGGAGAGATGAACCCTTATTTGTCATTACCACGATACTCAAATCTTTGATTTTTTGCCATAGCTTTAACCGTTCCTCTAAGCTGAGTAGATTCTTGGAGGGACTCCTGGAGATACCTTGAAAGCTGCCTGATCTGGAGAGCTTGAAGTTCATAAACGAGTTCATATTCCTGACTATTCTCTTTCTCCAAAACGAGGGTGACTAATTTTTCATTGTTGTTTTCTTCAATAAGCTGAATGCGCAGGTTGAGGGGTAGCTCCAAGGTAAGTTTCTCATTCTCTAGGTTTGTCATAACAGGAAGGATGATGTCGCTGGACCTTCCGAGTGGGAACATATGACGGAGGTTCAGGCCCTCCTTCTAGCCAAAAATGTTAATGCAGAATTTTGTCTACACCAACACCTCGTGGTTTAAAGGTCTAGCTCCGGACGTTGATTTGATTATATGTCCCAGATATAAGACTACCGAGACAAGGTTTTGTATTACTAGAATTACTACACATTGAACTACTATATTAGGATGATGAATGGGAAGGAAATGAAATGTTGAAAGTAAATAACACCGAGACTTTTATAGTGGTTTAGGCCGAAAGTGTCTATGCCCACTGTCCTTTCCTTATCTTGTTACTCTTTATATAGCCAAGATGCTTATTACATTGAATCTAAGTGTTTCCGCCATTAGTGAGTTTTTGATTAGACCTCTAATATAGGAAAGTACTATCTAATTTTTGTTCGTTATCTGCCAGAAGATCCCTTGGGCCTTGGGATTGCCGCCTATTTATAGTCGATAAACCGTGATGCCATTGGTTGAGCATCTTCCCATTGGGCTGATGATCTGGCTTGCTATGAGCGGTCTTGATTTGAATGCTTGTCATCATCTGGTTGAGTGCAACTTGATGCCGATTGTTAACGTTATGCTTTTGTATATATAGCTTTTAGATATCTTCTATTAATCTTGACCATTAGTCTTGGCCTGGGCTATCTAAGCCGTTGATTATTGTTGTTTGTTGAATTACTTTAGGCTTTAGCTACTTATGTTATTGGTCAGGCTTCTTACCTCAGTCGAATAATGATCTTGGCCTTGGTTGACACATTGATTCTCGCTCTCGGATGGCGTATTCTCATTAGAAACCGGAAGATAGTTCCCGGAATTGCAAGCCATGGAGCTTTCCATGTGAATATTAGCAATCTGTACTTTGTAGAAATTATAGTGTAACCATGCCCACGTGCCCCAAGTGCCCATCTTTTGAAATATTAATATTTATTTTATAGGCCCAAGCCTATATGCACCAATTCCTTAAGTCCAAATCTTTTCATTTCATATTATTCTATTAATTAGTCCCATTATATATATAGGAATAGTTGAGGATTTTTGGCGATATGGAACATATTAATATTTCAATCCTCCCAATAATCCCTCACTAGATTGTAATATTATACATTTATGCATATAAAAAAGTGCATTTTGGTTTAAGCTTCCTTATTTGTTCATACATTTAAGTTCCAACAGAATGTTTGGTGGTAAATACTTAAACAAAAATCCTATGCGATGGAACGAAATATATGAATACAAAAATGTTATCCTGCTTCTGTAAAATGTCGTAACTGTAGATGGTTATTAATTTCCTCCAGGTTTTCATGAACAATTATTAATTTATATACAATCTTTATTGAAAAATTATTTCTTATGTTCATATAGGTGTCCATTCTTTTATGTTCTTGTCACTATGGAGAAATGATCACTACAAAATTTTATAATAGAAACATTAACACTTAATGTTTATCAATCACTTATCTGCAACTTGTTCTTACCCTTTAAACCTTTAAATAATGGAGTATAAGGTTTGGTTTCCATTGTAGGTGATTATAATGGTTTTAGACCCATTATACTATAACAACCCGCACTTTAATAGGCCCAAATTTCGATAAAAAATGAAACCTAAGTCAATCAGAGCACGGATCATTGGATTTGGCACCTGCAAATAAGCATGAGCATATCAGAGATTGATAAATCTAAATTAACAGCGGAAATAATAATAGGATATAAATACTGGCTATGGCTACTACCTTGGAATTAATATCATTCCTTGGATATCAAATCGCCACATCACGTCCAGCTCTAATGACCTGTACCTCAAAATATATCATGTGGGTTGTAACGATGAGGGGGTTTGAACAACGTTGTGGTGACTAGAAAATCTATACAGTATCCATAACATAAATTTACACCGATTGGTTTCCGTTTAATTGTTATGTATACTATTTTGAGGTTAGTCAAATTAACCTAATATTGCACACATGATATCCCTACCTAGCGTGATTCACCTACCTACCCTTCCCAAGGTATAAAGTACTGACATAAGTCTATCAGCCACTTAATACTTCCAAATATGAAGTGGACTCCTAGCATCGTCATAGTTGGTCTATTGGTCCTAGCTACTAAGAACTTTGACCACTATTTAAGGCTTTACAGTATATAATAGCCAACTACAAATGCATTTATCGTCACTAAAGTCTTAGCCATGTGAGAGACAGTAACCAAGCCACTTAATACCTTATTAATAAGGACTAGGAAGACCCCTGACCATTTAATACCTATATTCTAGACATGTCTTTGTCATTTAATACCTAAACACAAAGGAGTACTCTTCACTAGTACTATCTAGCTGACATAGCTTGGAATCTTGCTATAAAACTTAATACTTCTTTATGGAAGAGAGGCAGACTGTATATCAGTCACTTAATACCTTAAACCCAGAGCAGACCCTTCCCGAGATATCCACTACTGCTCCTAATCGTTAATTCGGACATTTAATACATTTTAATTAGGAAAGAGGTGGCCCCTCAAACAACCACTTAATACCTCTAATCCCCAAGCAGATCCTATTAATCCTATAATCATTTCCCATGGGTCTTATGATTGGTGATGTCCCACATCATTAATAAGTGTACACAACTGCCGGTAGCCTCAAAGTGAAGGGTAGTCCGTTGTATCACTTTACTGATCTCGCATCCCAATCTTCTAAGCCTAATTCATTATTTTATGGGTCTTATGGTTAAAGACGTCTCACATCAATAGAAAGTGTACACAACTGCTGGTAGCCTCAAAGTGAAGGGCAGACTTCCGTTATGTAGCTCCATTGATCTCGCATCCCAACCTACTAGGTCCAATTAATTATTACAGGCTTTACTAACTTTAGCCATATTATCCTAGGCTTTTTCATCCTAAATTGGATATTGGACTTAGCTTACTAACCTTCTTTTCTTTATTTAAGGCTATATAATTTACCTTAAATATTCAATTACCCATAAATCCCTTTATTTAATTCTTCCATAAATGTCAATTTGTCCATGATAAAGAATATCATCCTAACGGACATTTCCTAAGACATTCATGTATATTTACTAATTTCCAATTGATAACATTTTCTAACTATTCCATAGTTATTAACCTAACTTCTTTATATCAGTCCCATTAATCCATTTACCCTACTAATTACTTGCAACTTTTAAATCCGTTTCACATTTATTACCCACTAATTGGAGTTACAACCTTTCCAAACTTTCCTCCTATTTCCTATTCGTTATTCAACCCTATTTATATGTATAACTAATATCCTAAGCGAGCGTTACACGTAAATCGTCATTATTAGCTAAATATTTATTAGCATGTATAAATACATATAAATATCTGTTTTTACTAAATACATTCTAGCCACAAATCTTTAACTAGAATATTCTTTTCCATATTTAATTTGCTGAGATTAAATTTCTTAGGAAGATTCTCCATTTCGATTTCCACAAATTAGTTTAAAACAAA